>JAPVLO010000195.1:1357500-4262500 GCA_027257055.1 Cephalopachus bancanus | reverse complement strand
ACGGATGAGTCAGGTCTGCCTCCTGAACCCCCTGCCCAGTGGCCACGGCACTGACTGCGCCCTCCGCCTAGCCCAGGACTGTGGGCTGGTCTGCAGGGAGCTCCGTCTGGGACTCTGGCAGACTGTGGTTGCTGCTAAACCAGGTTGTGGCCTGGACACACACCCAGGACCTTACGTCCTCTGCCTAGGCCCTTCATGCCCCCAGACAGGCTTTCCTCCTGGACAGTCCCACAACCAGTCTCTTCAGACCCTGCAGTGGCTCCCCAGGCCCTGCCACCTGGGCTCTCTGAGGCCTGACCTCTCCCCTCTCACCCCTCCGGGGCCCTCTTCCCACCACCTTGGATGCCCCAGCCCTGGTTCCATTCAAAGCTGCCCTTGGCTGAGGATTCTCTCAGCTTCCTGCAGATTCCCAGCCTTGCAGTTTCCGTCCCATCAGTTTCTTCTCCAGGTAGGCCCTCCTCCAAGGACCCCCAGGCCCTGCTCTCCCTGTTACCTGGTTGTCTGACCCCTGCACTCATCTGTGTCTCCACCCGCAGGGGTGTGAGAGAGGACTCCCCGAGGAGGGGCAGTGGCCTTGTCAGCCCAGGGCCAGATGCAGATGACCTTTGGAGAAGTGTTTGTTGAATGAGTGGTATTTTATCTTTCTTTAAAACCTAAAGCCAGAAGCTAGTCACAACAGCTCAAAGCCTGGGTGAGTCAGAGGCTCAAGGCTTACCTGCCCTCCCCGTTAGCACAAGATGCCTGTCAACCTAGACTTTTCTAGGGACGTAGTGGGATTCTCTAGCCCCTCTAGAGCTGGGACCCCTGGAGATGACCTTGCTAGACAGAGGAGTGGCCGGGCAAGAAAGGCTCCATTAGGTGAGAAGGTGACTTTCTAACCAGAAAGGCTCAAGAATGTTTTGGGAAGCTGGGCGTGGTGGCTCATGCCTGGAATCCCAGCATTTTGGGAAGCTGAGACAGGAGCCCAGGTATTGGAGACCAGCCTGGGCAACATAGCGAGAGGTCTCGTCTCTACAAATGTGAAGAAAAAAAAAATTAGCTGGGTGTGATAGCGCGCACCTGTAGTCCCAACTACTCAGGAGACTGAGGCAGCAGGATCACCTGAGCCCAGGAGGTCGTGACTAAGATGACTGTGATTGTACCACTGCACTCCAGCCTGGACGACAGCGTGAGACCCCGACTCAGAAAAAATAAAGAAAGAAAGAAAAGAAAAAGAGTATCTTGGGAAGCCAGTGCAGAGGCTAGAGCAATCTAGACCCGCCCAGGAGGGTCGCCTGCACTCGGATCTCCCCAGAGTTTGCTGAGAGAAAAAGGTAAGTGTGTGTGAGTGTGTGCAAGCATGTGAGTGTGTATTAGCATGTGTGTGTGCATGTGTGTGTTGGGAGCAGAGAGAGAAGGTTGCCTGGATGCCTGCTGAGCTGGGAGTGGGATATTGGAACCATCAGTCTGAAGGCCAGTCCTGCAAGCAGCCTAGGCTGCTGTGGACTTTCTGAGTAGATGGCATGCTGTAAATATTTAGATCCTTCTTGCTGTTCTCACTCCACTCTGGGGAGGACTGAAGACTTCCCAGATGCAAGGCTGTGATTGATACCATGCGCTTGACAGGCTAAAGGGGCGGCCTGGGCCCAGCCAAGCAGGGTATCTTGGAGCAGAAGGGAAGGAGCAGAGAAAGGCGGAGGAGGGGACAGGGCAGTCCCGTTCCTACGTGGGGACCTGGGGCCACACGCCGAGAGATCAGGGCCAGCAGGTCCTGGATGGCTGGTGACCTGGGGGAGCGGGGGTGGGGGGAGCCGGGCTGAGGTGAGCATGGGGAGGGGCCAGGAGAATGAAAACCCAGCCTGTTGGTGGTTTCTTCTCTTTTTTTTAAGAGCCACAAGCTGAGATCAAAGGTGATATTTTTACAGCAACTGAAATAGAAAACCACCGGGCGCACAGTGGGAGGTGAGCAGCCCGAACACAGGCCCCTTTATGCAGCCGTGGCCGCCGCAAGCACGCTGCCCTCTGCCATGGGGTGTGGGGGACAGTGTGGTGGTGATCTGGCCAACTCAAGTTCAAGGAAGAAGTGAAGGGATGAGCCGCAGCCTGAGGGCTCTGCCTAGCCCAGCGTCTTCCCTGCTCAGTCACTTGCTCACCCACCCAGTCACTTACTGAGCCGCTACGACTACTGTCCTAGCTGGCCCTGGCACCCAGCAGCGCCAGCATGACCTGGGAGCATGCTAGAAATGCACACTCTCAGGCCCCGATGCAGATTTACTAACCCAGAAACTCTGGGCCCGGCCCTCAGGATCGTAACAGACTCTCCAGGTGGTTCTGTGGCACACTCAGTTGGAGAAGCTCTACCTCAGTTTCCACATCTGTTCTTTGGCGAAAAGAACAATACCCATCTCACAAGGTTGAGCCCAGTATTAGCTAACCACATGCTGGGTGTGCATGCAGTGTGGGTTATTCCTCTAAGCTCCTTACAAATATTCATTCATCTAATTTCACAACAATGCTATGAGATAGGTGCTAACGTTGGCCCCATTTCACAGAGGAAGTGTAGGCGCAGAGAGGGAGAGTAACTCGGCCAGGGTCACAAAGCAAGTAGCTAGCAGAGTTCAAGAATCCAAGCTCTTTATAGCTAATGAGTGACAGAAAGTCCGCAGCAGGGCACCAGGCCCCCAGGACATATTCTAGGTATAGCTGAGAATGGGATGGTGGTGATTAGATGAGTAGTACCTTACCTGACCTTGAGAAGATGCTCCCTGATGTCCACTGTCTTATTGAGATTGTGGAGTGAGTCAGCTGCAATGGCAGCCTCAGCGTCCGAAATCCAGAGCCGGCATGGGCCCTCACCGTTCACAAAGCTTTGAGACCACAATCTACCATTCTTCTCTTCTGGAAACACCCCAGTTTGCTGCAGGGCACACCATTGGCCCCGACAAGGTGGGCTGCAACCTCAGATTGGTCACTCAGGGGCTGTGTGATCTTGGGCAGCTCACCTCGCCTCTCTGAGCCTCTGTCTCCTCATCTGTGAAGTGACCGGCGACAGCCCTAACTTTGCAGGGTTCCTGTGAGGATGGGAGAAGATGACATTTGTGTCCAATCCCGAGTATACATGGCTGGCTATCAACACACAGCTTGTCCCTCTCTCTTTCGCCTCCCTGCTGCTACCTCAGTAGAAACACCAGAAAAGTTTTGAGAAAAGAAGAAATAGCTCCCGAATGATGAAAATGCATCTGTCTTCCAGTCTCCTTGCCCTTCTTCAGATCATGAAACGGCTATCGTGGCCGGGGCTTTGGGGGTTAAACACTGGCACCTGCTGTGTCCAGTCCAAGTCAGGAGTTGGGGAACCTGGGCAGGAGAGGCGGAGTCCCCACCGCCCATCCCCACGGGCCAAGCGGCCTCCATCAACCAGAGCCTCTGGCATCCGCCCGCCGTGAGGCCAAGTCTGGCTGGACATCTGAAGCTCGTTAGCGGCCTGCTCCCGGGGGGCTGACCCCGCTTGGCGAGAATTACCACAGACAGAGCCTCAGAGCAAACGAAGACCAGGTGAGGTGTGGCCATGAGGGGGGAGGGGAAGCACGGTCTCACAGCTGCCTCTGGGGACCCCCGGGGAGCAGAGGAGGCAGGAGGAACAGCCACTGACCCACTGGCTATACAAAGGGGCGGGGGAGGGCTTCCTCTTTGGGCCTCAGTTTCCCCATGTGTGCATCATTGGAGGAGCAGTGAACAAGGCTCAGACTGAGGGCCTTCCAGCCCTGACACTCCAGGTCCCCAGGAGCTCCTGGCCTCTGAGATTCAGCCCAGTGCTGGTGGGAGGTGGGGGATAGGGGACAGGGGGTGGGAGGGAAAATGCGGGGAGCCGTGACCCCTCTCTCAGGCCTGGAGATCAGAGCCAGGCGGGGGGAAATCAGAAAGTGACACCACAGCCCAGAACAGCCAGCCAGGTGCTCCCTCAGTGCTCATGAGTGACACAGATAGTCCTGCAGGTCGGGGGCAAGAGGGTCAGTGGGAGCGGGGGCTGCCTTCCAGGGACAGGGCCCCACCAGGCTGATGGGCCAGGATGTGGCGCCCCTCCCTTCCTGCACTCATGGCCCCACCCTGCTGTCCAGAGGCACCAGCTAACACTCGCTGGGCAGTTTTTATTATCCACTTACTTTGTGCCAGGCGCTGTTCTAAGCACTGCACGCATATTGAAATGATGTAACACTTTCACTGGGCGGCAGGTCTCAGCCTGGAGGGCCCTCACCTGGCAGATCCCGACACCGACCTTTCTGCAGATGCCTAGAGACAAGCTAGCCTAACTGGGTCATTCAGGAGGGTGCCTCCACCCAGCACTTTCTGGGGACACCAGCAGCCTTCCCTCCCACTGACAGGAATGGTTGTGTCCCCTCCCCAGTCTTCTTCCCTCCTGGGAGCCTGGTCTCTGTGGCCTGACACAGAGGCTCTCTGACACTTCGAGAGGTGCTTCACGCAGACCTCGGTGAAGCCTGAAGAGCCATCTCCACTCCGGGCAGGGAGGCCCACTGTGAGCCCTGGGATGGGCATGTGTCTCAGACAACATCCCTGACCTTCCGGACGACGCTGGGCTTGCACACGACTCCTTGCCCTCTCACTGGGCAACCTGAGCACCAGCAAGTCTAAGAAACATCCAGCGTGGGGCCGGAGACCTGCCCAAGTTCACACAGCCCGTCCACACTACCCTGGATTCCCGGACCGTTCCTCGTTAAACTGTTTATCACTTTCAACGTGGAGCAATTAATTCTAGAGAAATCAGAAAATACAGATACGCAGTATCCACAAATAAACATGCCTGTGGTTGTTCAGAGAAACGTCCACTGCCATTCCCCGTCCCTTTTCTCTCCCCACTCCTCCCATCCCGCCCAAGCCACCCTCCCCCTAACCCCAGCCATAATCAATATCTCGCCTCTCTTTGCCAACAGCTGTTCCCTGAGGAGTAAGCCTTGACAGCAGATCCTGGAAGACAGCCTTAGACCGGATCCTGGGAAGGCCTGGCGTCCCTTCCAGAACAGCAGAGCTTCCGCCCGAATGGAACTGTTTAAGAGCAGGATATTGTAGGAAATACTTCAGGCCAGAGATCTAGAGACTGTATCCAGACTGCACTGCCTGGGCTGTGGATTGGCTGTGTGACCTTGGACCAGTCCCTTCCCATCTCTGAACCTTGGTTTCTTCAACGGTGTCCAAGGCTTGACCAAGTGGTTTCCCCACAGTCAGTCTCAGGCTGTCACCTTCTCTTGGGCCAGAGCCATACCTCTCTTCTTAAGTAGACCATCGAATTTAGAATCAGAGGACAGGGTTTGAGGCCAAGGCCATCCCTCCCTACCTGTGTGAGTGACCATGGGTAGGGCACCACACCACTCCAAGCCTCTGCTCTCCCATGGACAGATACAGTTCAGAGTGCTTACCCCGTGGTCAGCCATAGATCCCAGGAGAGGTGGATGGCAGAGACCTCTGGACAACAGAGCCAGGTGCACTGCAGGGCACATCCTGTCAGGAGCCTGGCTCCATCCAGGCTCGGGGATCTGGGCCCGGGCTTGCCGACAGAGCCATTGTCTATCTGTGGCACTTACATAGCTTTGGAAAGAGTGTAGACCCTGGACCCAGCCCCTCAGGGCCTGTGACATCATGGACAACGGTTTCCAAGGTGGAGCTCACAGAACTAAGACCATTTTAAAAAACAGCGCTGTCTTTTTTCTTTCTTTTTCCATTGTGGCGAGGGCATAGAATGTGGAAGCTGCCAAGCTCCCACAGGAAGGAGTAAAGGCTGGGTTTGGAAACTCTCAAAACAATGGCAGACGCTGGTAGTCTGGCCTTTGCTTCCTCATGCCCACCTAGACCCCACTCCAGCCTCCCCTGACAGGACCAAGGTCAGGGGCGACCAGGGCCTGCCTCTAGTTCCCAGATGACCTCTCTGGACCTGGCTTGCCGTCTATAAAACAGACATAATAGCCCTTCCCCTGATGACTGCTGATAAAAATCCAGTGCTCACCTATGGGGTACGGTGTGCACAGGTGGGGGTGTTGGGTACACGTAAAGCCCAGACTTCTTCACCACTATGCAATGCAACCACGTAGCCACAAGCTATTTGTACCCCATGAAGCTATTGAGGCCGGGCACGGTTGGCTCACGCCTGTAATCCCAGCATTTTGAAGACGGAGGTGAGAGGATTGCCTGAGCCTGGCAGGTTGAGGCTGTGGTGGCCATGAGTGTGCCACTGCACTCCAGTCTGGGCAGCAGAATGAGACCCTGACTCTAAATAAATTAATAAAAATAAAGCTATTAAAATAAATAAAAAATCAGATGCAATAATAACCAATAATAATGGATGGATATCCATTCATTCATTCATCAGATGCAATAATAGCCAATAATAATGGATGGATATCCATTCATTCATTCATCAGATGCAATATCTGATATCCATTCATTCATTCATCAGATTCAATTCATTCATCAGATTCAATTCATCAGATGCAATAATAGCCAATAATAATGGATGGATATCCATTCATTCATTCATCCAATATTTGCTAAATGCCTTCTATAAAACAGGTGCTGTTCTAGGAACAGGGGTGTAACCCTAAGTGAAGTAGACAAAATCCCTGCCCACATGGAGCTGACATCATGATGGGAAAGACAGACAGTCACCAGACAGACAGGAAGGACACAGGGCGCCAGCTGGGTGATGAGGGTAGATAGAGAGCAGCCGTGGGGAAGGACAGGGCCCGCTGCCATTTTCGACAGGGTGGTCAGGGCAGGCCACATCGAGAAGGGAGCTCTTGAGAGGACGCTGAAGGAGTTGAAGCCATGAGGTCACTCGGGGAGGGGCAGCCCCAGCTCTGAAAAGACACTGGCTTTGGCAGAAGCAGGAGACAACTTGGAGATGATTCCTCCATGTCTCTCTCATACCTCACAACCCTCAGTGCCAGCCTGGGCACGGCAGGCTCTGGACAGTTAAGGGCATGGTTAGAGATGGTACTATTACATCTCACTTGGGACACCATTCAACAGGCCTTTACCTGGCCCTCGTTGGTGTCAGGCACTGAGCTCAGATCTACTGCCCGACCATAGCAGGGTGGGCGTCAGGGGCCTGGGCTCTCGTCCTGGCTCTGCCGCTGGCTGGCAATGTGACATTAGATAAGGCACTGCCCCTCTCAGAGTCTCGCTTGCCCTGTCTTTAAAATAGGGTGGTTGGTGGTTGCTAGAGGCTGAGGGGAGGGGAAGGGGGAGCAGGCCTGCTACTGGGCATGAGTTTCTTTCTGGGGTGATGAAAATGTTCTGGAATTAGATAGTAATGACAGTTGTACAACTTTGTGAATATACTAAAGTGAATTGTACACTTAAAAAAACATTTAAAAAAATTTTTATTTTAGAGATGTGGTGTACAATTCAGGGTTAAGTATACAAATGGTCATTGTACAGGTAAAGTTTGGGCCTCTCTTTGGTCTCCATGCCACCTGGTTTGAGATCAGGTACTCTTATTGAGGAAGTAAAAAAAACTTTTTTAAAAAGATGGTGGGTTGGACATGAAGGCCTCTAAAGGGAGGAATGCCAATACTGAGCCCACCACACCCCAGGGCCTGAGCTCAGCCCTCACATGGTACCTCGTGGCCTCCAGGTTCCCTCTGGTTCTGACTTTCTCTGACCCTCCACAGTGATATTCAATGTAGCAACCACTCATCATGAAGCCCAGTCTGAATGATTAAGGCCCACAGTTAGGCCGAGGCTGGCGGAGGGAAGGGGTACAGTCCTCCCCTGAAGGGCCTCAGCATCTGTGGGAGAAATCAGAGGTACACATTGTGCCCAGAAGTTTTGGGGTGTGTGTGTGTGTGTGTGTGTGTGTGTGTGTGTGTGTGTGTGTGTGTGTGTTTTTTTGTTTGTTTTATATGTGTGTGTTTTGTTTTGACTAGCTCTCTCTTCTTCCCTTTCTTTGTATAGAAAAGAACCAAAAAATACAAGGATGGGCACACACCCTGTGGCAGTACAGGGGACCCTGGGAGGGAGGCGAACTTTAAAACCATCAAACACACACTTGAGAATGTATTTCATTATTGTGACCGTGATAGGTGCCATGAAGGGAAAGCCCATGGCATCTTGAGCAACGTAAGGGTCTTGAGCAGCTTAATAAGGACACTGGCCTTGCTGAGCTGAGTCTGGGGGTACATAGGAACAATGAAGGGGCACGGAGAGGTGTTGGGGATGGAACGGGCAAGCATTCCAGATAATGCTCTGAGTGTCCGTCGAGGAAGGCAGTGTGGATGGAGAGCGGAGAGCAGGGGGCGGCTGTCCCAAGGACGGGCCAGGCCTGACAGTGCAGGGCCTTGGAGGCTGGGGTCCCTGCATATCCCTAGATGCCTGCCATCCCTTTGTCCCCCTTTAAACGATAAACGATATAAGCACCCTACTTGCAGGTCACATGAACGGGTTTGTCCTAAGAACAGCCGTATTCCAAGAAGGCCCATCAGGGCTCCCCCTGTCCAGGCCTCCAGGCCTGCTGCTCTGCATGTCCAGGAGCAAGGGCCTGCCAGCCCCAGCGGCCGCCATGGCTCCTTCAGCCAATGATGCCCCCGCTGGGCAGCCCCCCGGCCATCCGGCCCCACTGCCCCCTTCCCAGGCAGACCTTGCTTCCCCCATGCCAGCTTCCTCCCGCCAGTATCTTGAGGTGAGAGCTTTTCCACCATGTCTCGGGCCAAACATGGTTCTTGGCTCCAGGTCTGGTGAGCCGGTTTCCGGCCAGCCCCACCCTCGGCTACTCCCAGAGGGCTCGCTCCAGGCCTTGGCCTGGCCAGCTCTGCCACGCTCTTTCCATGCTTGTTTTTCATGTTTGCCTCGCTCTGATTTCCTCTCTGTGTGACCCACTCCCTCTGTCTTACTCTCCTCATTTTCTCTGTTCGCTAGGGTGGCTTGGCACTATGAGAAGGACAGATGAACCATCTCTCCAGGCACAGCCGCCTGGCCCCAAACTTGAATGGCGCCAACAGCATCCCTGCAGCCTGCTCATGGCTAGCCTGCAGCGGGAGGCGTGCCTGGAGGTCATGGCTGGCCTCTCCGCCACCGGGGCTCCCCAGGGGGGCATGGGAGGTGTCTTCTGAGCTGTGACTCAGGCGCCAGAGTCTTTTGTTTTTTCACCAACTGGAGGACCTGAGAGGCAGACTTTTTTTTTTTTTTGAGTTGGAGTCACTCCGTCGCCCAGACTGGAGTGCAGTGGCTGCTCCCGGCCACCGCAGCCTCGACCTGCTGGGCTCCGGCGATCCTTCCGCCTCAGCCTTCCGAGTAGCCGGAACTACAGGCGCGCGCTACCACGCTGGGCCAATTTTTGATTTATTGTAGAGATGAGGTCTCGCGAAGTTGCCCAGGCGGCTCTCGAACCCGCAGGCTCAGGCAATTTACTCAACTTGGCCTCCAAAGCACTGGGATTACAGGCTGAGCCACCGAGCCCCTTTTGACACCACCCCTTAGCCTACAGACTCCTCAGCATGCCGCATGTCCACTCCTGCCCTCTCCAGCCTCCCAGCCATTGCCTGTGACCTTACTCCACCCAGAATTCCCTTCTGCTCCCTCCTCTGACTTTAGACTTCACACCAGCTCTGGGGCTTAGATGTGACAGAGAAGGAAACTGAGGCTCATGAATGCTCTGATGTTGGTGTTGTTTATAAGAATGTGTTCAGTGTGATACTGTCTACACAACTCCAAATTTCTCCTTGGTCCTCTTCCCTCTCCACACCCCCTCTTACATGGTTGTGACTATGTGGACCCCACATAACTTACTTCCTGGATGCCACGTAACAGATAATTGTATAAAGAAACCCATATATTTATGGTCAATTAGTCTTTGACAAGCACACCAAGACCATTCAATGTAGAAAGGATAGTCTTTTGAACAGATTTGAACAGAAAGCATATATTTCATATAAAGGCTTGTACATGAATGGGACAACCCGATAGCTAAATTCAGAAGAATGAAGTTGGACCCCTACCTCACACCATACGCAAAAATTAACTAAAAATGATCAAAGATTTGAATTTAAGAGTTAAAATTTAAAAATTCTTAGAAGAAAACATAGGTGTCAATCTTCGTGACCTGGAATTAGACAGTGGTTTCTTTGCTTTGCTTCTTAGCACAAGCAACCAAATAAAAAAATAGAGAAACTGAGCTTCAGCAAAATTAGCAACTTTGTGCTTCAAGGAACACTATCAAGACAGTGAAAAGATAACCCATTGAACAGGAGAAGATATTTACAAATAAACTATCTGTGAAGGTTATAGTAGCCAGAATACATAAAGAACTCTTACAAGAAGAGGACAAAGAACCCAATATTTAAAATGGGCAAAAGTTTTGAATAGGCATTTCTCCAAAGAAATACAAATAAGCACCAGAGAAGATGACACCATTAGTCATCAGAACCACAATGAGATATGCCACTCATACTTGCTAAAACGGCTATAACAAGAAAGACAGAGAGTAGTAAGTGTTGTCAAAAATGTGGAAAAATTGGAACCCTCCTACATCACTGGTAACATAAAATGAAAAATGATACAGCCACTATGAAAAACAACTTGGTAGTTACCCTAAAGTCATATAAAGCTACCATAGAACTTAGCAATCCCACTCTTAGGTATATACAAGATAACAGAAAGCATATATTTCATATAAAGGCTTGCACATGAATGTTCATAGAGGCATCATTTATAAGAGCCAAAAAGTGGAAATAACCCAAACATCCATCAACTGATAAATAGATAAAATGTGATATGGTCACACAATGGGATATTTACTAGCCACGAGAAGAAATGAGGACGTATTGCTACATGCTACTATATGGACAAAATAGGAAACTATAGACAAGAAAGGAGATTAGAGGTTTCTAGGGACTGGTGGGTAGAATGGGAAGTGACGGCTAAAGGTATAGGATGTCTTTGAGGGGGATGACGGATGGAAATGCTCTGAAATTAGGAAGTGGTAATGGCTGCAAAACTTTGTGAAGATACTCAAAACCACTGAACTATACACTTTTAAAAGGTGAATGTATGGTATGTGAATTCTCTTTCTCTCTCTTTGTTTTTTTTTTTTTTTTGTTTGTTTGTTTTTGAGTTGGAGTCTCACTCCGATGCCCAGGCAGGAGTGTAGTGGCATGCTCACAGTCACCCCAGCGTCGACCTGCTGGACTCAGGTGATTCTTCCGCCTCAGCCTTCTGAGTAACTGGAACTACAGGCACGCACCACCACGCCAGGCTAATTTTTTAGATTTATGGTAGAGACGAGGTCTTGCCAAGTTACCTAGGCTGGTCTCGAACCCCTGGGCTCAGGCAATCCTCTCATGTCTGCCTCCCAAAGTGCTGGGATAACAGCATACCTCCATGCCCAATCTCTAGCTCTCGCTCTCGCTCTCTCGCTCTCTCTTTCTCCAAAGGTAATTGTGCAGGTATGGAAGGGATCTTGCAGAACGCTGAGCCCGGTGCCGCACCCCCCATGTTAAAGATGGGAGAATGATAGTCAAGAGGGGAAAGGATCACATAGCATGTTTGAGACAGAGTAGGGACTGGAGCCCAAAACTATCAACACCCACACCCTCCCCTGCCCAGATTGGAGGACAGGAACCTTTTTTAATCTTGTACCTCCTGTAACAACAGGCCAGAATTCGTCATATTGCAGAGGCAATAATCAGAACTG
The DNA here is from genome assembly GCA_027257055.1 of Cephalopachus bancanus. Classification (NCBI taxonomy): domain Eukaryota; kingdom Metazoa; phylum Chordata; class Mammalia; order Primates; family Tarsiidae; genus Cephalopachus; species Cephalopachus bancanus. Next base: position 4,250,826 of record JAPVLO010000195.1, on the reverse strand, counting down.
CTCCAATTGCGAGAGAGTAGACAGAGACCCAGTTCCACGAGCCTAAGGACACAGGAATTCACTGGCCCCACAACTGGGAAGAATAAGGATGTGCTCAGGGACTAAATGACCCCCACGCCCCACCCCAGCCTCACTGTCTGTTTCCTCTCTTCCTTTTTTGTTCTCCTTGTTTTCCTCACATGGCAGGGGAACTGGGATGGGAGATCTGGGGGGAGGGTGGGTCTCAGCTTTCGAGCTTGCATTTCAAGGGGGGACCCAACTGCCTTTTCCCAGAACCCACTTACACCATCCCAGGGAAGTGACTCTGTTTGGTGCAGTTGAGTCATATACTCTTCCTAGGCCAATTATGTGGCAAGGAAGATGGAATTCTCTACAAGGTTGGGCCTTCTGTTCTGTGGACTGGGTTCCGTGATGGCAGCCCTCCCCCCAGGACCACAGAAACTGTGAGTGTGGAAGGGAGGGATGCTGTTACCATCAAAAGTGAGAGGGAGGCTGAGAAAACTCAAACCCAGCTGCCCCTTCCACAGGCATTCAGGCCACTGTGGGGACAGTCGTTAGTCCCTGAAGAAGGCAGTCACGGAGTTTGGATGCAGAGTGACCTGGGACTCAAGACTCAGTTTCTTTGTTTTCTGGCCAGGTACAGGTGTGCACGTGCCGCCCCCCCCCCCCCCCCCGCCAAAGTTTTCTGGATTATGAAGTGAAAACACTAACTCTCAGCCCATAGAGTTGTAAATATTTGTGATAAGGAACTTAGAGTGATAGCCCAGAGCCTAGCACACAGCAGGGGCCGAGCTAAGGGCCGTCATTATCAGTTGTTGATGCTGTGGGTAAGTTGATGTTTAGCCTCGTGTCAGGAGCTGGGGATTCTGAGAAAATGCTCCAGACCCTGGGGGTTTCCCAAGGCCCAGACTCCTGCACCAGGGTTGAGTGGGAGGCAATAAGAGGGACCATTCCTGCTGGAGAAGGATTGTAGAAGATGTCATATCTGCAGGGCGTGAGACGGGACTTGACCTCTGGGAGTCCTGTACTCTGGGTCAGCCCCAGCATTGCCCTAACCTGCTGGGTGACCTTGGCCTGGTGACCTGCTGTCTCTGAGCTCAGTGATCCCTGAGCCCATGATAACTGCTTTGGGTGACTGCTCAGAGCGTCTGCTCATTTAAGGATGCTATTAATTCAATCGTGTCACCTCCCAGAGTGGCCAATACTCCCTATTTTAGAAAGGGATCAAGCAGCCCTCCCTGCAGAGTTGAACATTTGCTCTTTGCAAGAATTCACAAATCACTCTGACCCAGCCCTGTCCTCAAGGTGCCCACAGTCCAGCTGGATGAATAGCTCAGGCACCAACCCCCTGAGTGACCTCAGGGAAGTCACCACCGCCCCCCGCCGCACCCTCTTTTGCTCTCTCTGTAGAGAAGGAGTTAAACTCGAGGAGGAGAGACCCCAGCCCTGAAGAGGCAAATAGGCAGCCCATCCCCCATACCTCAGCCTCAGAGTCTAGTGACATCATCCCACCCTCTCCCGTTTCCCCGGCAACTGGGGTGCTGGCCGAAGCTCCCCAGGGGCCCAGACCGTCTGGATTTCCTTGCACATAACCATACCTCGTCCACATTTTCACAATTAAATTGTCAGTTTGGGTTAAGTGTTGTCTGCTGACGGCTGTCCACCTCCCTCAGGCTCCCTTCTCTCTTCACCGGGTGTGGGTAAGTGAGAACGTCGTGCCGAAGACAGAGGCTAGGACAGGAGTGGGAGGCAGGAGGCCTGGGTTTCAGCCCAGTTCTGCCCTGCACTTGCTGTGTGGTCTTGAGCAAGTCACTTCTCTAATTGTCTCTGCCCAGCCTCCCGGCCTCCCAAGGCTGTAGCAAGGCTCAAAGGAGGCCATCCCTGTGGCGAGTTGAGAAGACCAGGCTCAGCTCAAGGTCTGGGATGGTTCATAAAATGAGCAAACAGACCCTGAGACGGATGCCTCTGAACCCTGCAGATGGACTGTAGACCGGGCCTGCCTCTTTGCCTCCCTCCTCTCTTGCAGTCTGTTCCTAGATTCAAAGAACAGAAAATGCTGGGCACGGTGCCTCATGCCTGTCATCCCAGCACTTTGGGAGGCAGAGGTGAGAGGATTGCCTGAACCCAGGGGTTCGAGACCAGCCTAGGTAACTTGGTGAGACTTCGTCTCTACAACAAATAAATAGATATATAGATAGGTAGATAAATAGATAAATAAGTAACTGGGTGTGGTGGCACACGCCTGTAGTTCCAGCTACCTGGAAGGCTGAGGCGGGAGGATTGCCTGAGCCCAGCAGTTCGAGGCTGTGGTGACCGTGAGCATGCCACTGCACTCCAGCCTGGGTGACAGAAAGAGATTCCAAGTCAAAAAAAAGGACAGGAAAGGTGCTCTTCCCGACAGGGCCTGGCCCCGAGGATGCAGAGCAGAGGTGTCAGGCCAGAGGACCAAGGCTCCTGCTTCCCACAACAGGTGTGCCACGCCAGCGGTGCAGCTGCCACCTCAGTGGCCAGGCTGTCCCTCCCAACCACGGTCCCGGGCCGCCCCAGCTTTCCCCTCACACCTCACCTCCCCATCCAGCCTGAGGCTCAAATCCCACACGGTACCTCTCCCCATTCAGACTTCCTCCATGTCCCCCGGCATTGGCATTCAAGACCACCGTGGCACGGGCCTTTCTCCTCTCCTGACATTCTCCCTCCTGTGACTCTTCACACCGGCATCCCCGAGCCACCCATTTACCCTTCCCTGAAACCAAACTTCTCCCTCTTGTCTCAGCTTGGCTATTCCCCCTGCTAAGAACGCCCTCCCCCCTCCGTGGCCACCTGACAAGCTGTCTCCCACCTGCACATTATTTATATAGACGTGATTGCTAAGGACAGACGAGCTCTCCATCTGGAACTGTTTATGTACCTGGCAGAAAAGGAACTAACCTTTATCAAGGACCGATTGCGTGCTGAGCATTGGACATACATCATCTCCTCCTGAAGCCCCACAGCAACCCTAGACAGTACATTTCACTCCTCCTACTTTCTAGACCAGAAAACTGAGGCTTGGAGACAGGCGGTGTCTTTTCCAAGGTCGCAGGGAGGCTGAGTGGGAGTAGAAACCCCAAGAGCTCATGCTGGCTTTAAGTCCTGGTGGAAACACTTCTTCGGGGGGTATATTTGTGGCCAGGGGCGCCATGTACTTGAAAATACTTGCTATTATGCATGGTTGTACTGCTTTGCAATGCCAGGGACCGCTGTGATGGACTCAAGATCATGACATAGAAGAGGGGACCCCAGGAAGATAGCCAGGTCCCTGGGGGAGTCACAGATCTCTGTTCTACTCGGAGGATCACCCTCCCCCAGCCAGAGCCATCCCATAATAGAAGAGACCATCCTGGAGGGAGTGAGCTCCCGTCCCAGGGGGTTTGCAAGCAGAGGCTGGGTGAGGAATAGTCATTTGTTTGGCAACTTTGGAGTGATGACTATCAGCTCCGATGCAGCAATGGGGATGCAGCAGAAGACGGCGGAGCCACGCCTGGCCACGTGCTGCCCCTAGATCAGCAGAGACATCACAGGGGCTCTGGTGGCCAGAACCTCGGGGTTATGAGGGGTGTGTCTCAACTTTGAGATTCAAAAATTCTGAAGTGAAATTAGACAAATAATTGCCTATTTTTTAGTTATTTCAACCTAAGCCTGGCTGCTTTGTGTCTCTATTTCTATGTAACAAACCGTGTCACGATTCAGTGGCTTAAAACCATGGTTGGTCCTCCTGCATCTGTGGGCTACCTGGCCATTTCTGCTGACCTAGCTGGACTCACCTGTGCAACTACACTGGCCTCTGCCACTGGCCTCTTGTTGTTTAATAGTCTGGCCTGAGCTTCTGACCTGGCAGGGTGACAGCAGAAGTCGAAGGCCTCTTAAGGCCCAAGTTTCAGAGCACGCATAACTTCCATTCGGCCACATCCATGGGTCAAGCAAGCCTCAAGGCCAGCCCAGATCAAGGGGTGGGGACAGAGCCCTCACTGTTAGATGCAGTCACATTCCAAAGGATCTGTGTATGCTGGGGTGGGAGGAATTTGTGCTGCTAAAAGGCTGCCTCACTGGCCTTCTCAGAAAGGGTTCAGACCCAGTCATAGATGACTCCATGGCTTATAGGCTGGGTGTCAGGAGACTTGCTTTCCCTGTCTGCTGCACCACTCACTGAGTGATGTGCAGCAAATTGCTCCTTTCTCAGCCTTCGTTTCTCTATGTGTACAATGGGGATGCTGGGCACGGTGGGTCTCTGGTCCTGTGTGTGTCTAGGGGGTGAGAAACTCACGATGCCTGCCCGCTTCCCTCAAATGCAGAGACACTGACCTATACTCAAACCCAGGAGGTGGAAGTCCAGCAGTGGAAGAAACTGACACCCAGACACAAACGCCCTACAGGTCCACTGTTTCCTATTCCTTTTCTCCTGTAATGGGCACTGCCTATGGCTATTCCCGAGACCCACTCCCCATGGCAATCACAGCTGTGGATCCAGGGGAGGGCACATGACTCACTGACTGGAATTCCTAACGGTGCTGTCGATGACCACAGCCCAGCGGAGAGGAAGGAGACCCAGGTGAACTCCAAGACAACAGCAAGAAGCAGAAATGAGTGTGACACAGTATGTCATCCAGGAGCCCAGGGCCTCATCGCCAGCACCCCGCCCTGGCAAGTGCAGCTCTCCAGTCACCAGCCACCCTGATTTCCTCCACAGCTGTGTGAGCCAGCCAGTATCTCTCATGTTGAAGCTAGCTGGGGTTGGATTTCTCTCCTGGAGCTGAAAGAGGCCTGAGAAACACAAACAATGTCTCCTCAGCAGCCACCACCACAATGAAACAATCGAGAGTTGAAAGCGGCCTTTCAGAAGTGACGCCCTCAGCAGACAGGACAGGTGGCATTTTGTTACGTGCACCTAGGAAAGAAAGCTTCAGACTGGCCCTGGCCCCCAGGCCTGCTCCTTGAGGCCTGTAGAATAACAATACCTCCCCTGAAGTGACTGAGGAGGAGGAGAACATACCCCCTCCGGGGCAGTGGGCAGAGGCTCCAGCCAGGCCCACTTGCTGATGGAGAGATCTTGCACAAAGCCCCCACAGACCTGGGCTCAGTGTGTCTCCTCTGTAGAGCAGAGCGATGCCTGTGTCACCCACAGCACAGAAACTGCCCGGCACACAGCAGGTGCTTGGTCAACAATATGACTTATTTCCTACAACGTTATCTCCCAGTCACCTCAAGAAGGTGGTCTAGTGGTTTCTCATTTTACAAATGATGAAACCAAGGATCGAAGAGGCTGAGTGACTTCCCTGATGCCTCAGTGGATATGGGGAAGAGGACTCTGAAAGCCAGGCCCAGGTGCTCTGATGTCAGGCCTGCTGCTCTTTGGTCCCCTGGGCCGCCCTTGCCTGGGAGCTCTGTCCTCACAGGGCATACCAACCCCAGAGCAGAAGGCATTGGACCAGGCTATTCTGCTCAGACTCCCATTCATGTGCTCTCCCAGGAAGGCCTTTCCAGAAGCACCGTGGTGCTGGAAACAGCACCCTCTGATCTCACTGTGTCTGCCTGGGAAATGCTGGTAAGGGCCTCTTTCCTGCCCTGCCCCCACAACCACCATGCGGGATCCCAAACAACGGTCTGTGAAACCAGCACCTGCCTGGTGGCCTGGGGTTGGCATGGAGAGAGCGTCTGTGGGCTTTCTTCATCCACGATTGTGGCTCATCCTGTGGCACAGGTGAGAGCTGGGAGCCCCAAGACCTGGGTTCTAGAGCTGAAAGAGAGCTGGAGGTTATTCTCACCCACAGAAGGGTGACCAGGGCTCAGACAGAGCAAAAGAACAACCTGCTAACACACAGCAGACTAGTGACGGGGTTCAGGGCTACAACCAGTTCTCCTGGTCACCAGCCAGGGCCCCCGGAAACAGCCACCAGCCCCCTCCCCATCTCCATCAAAGCTTTAGCCTCAAGGGAAGGAAACTGAGGTGGGTGGATGGGTCACTAGAGGTCAGCATGGCAAACGGAACTTGGCTGCCCTCACCTCCATGTCCTTTCAGCCTGGGGGCTTCCCTGGGCAGGCGTGTGCGAGGGGCGGGGTGGAAAGGTGTGTGCCCCGGTCCATGGCAGTCAGGCAAGGGCTGAGGAACCGGCTGACAGGAAGCCCCCAGCACGTCCGGGTGATCAGATAACCAGTCACCGGGGCTGAGTGAGGAGAAGGAAAATACATTCATGTCCACAGCAGCAGCTGCCAAGAGCATGCCTGTTCTGCCCAGCTCAGAACCTGTCCTCTCTGAAGAGAAGCCTGCAGCCCAGGTGGCCAGCCTAGGCCCTGATACACAGTGGACCTTGAGGTGGACTGGACAGAGGGAAGGGAAGGGAACTGGGGAAAGCCAGTTGGTTCTAAAGGTGAAGCAAAATTATTCTCAAATACACCCTCCTATGCAAATGAGGAGGCTGGGGCCAGAGGGGGCAGACCCATGCCCCTCTCCCCCCACTTTCAGTTCACTCTTTGACTTCACTTCTTCATAGCCCTTCCCCCACTCCCACCTCAGGGCAGGTTTCCAACCCTAGCTGATGCCTGAGTCTTGATCCACAGGACATAACTGAGTAGTGGCAGGAAGCAAGAAAAGCAGGGCTGGACTTCAGGAGTCCTGGGGTCTTCTGATGCCCTTCAACTCCCCATGAGACAATGGAAGAGTCACTGTCCTTCCCCATCTGTTCACTGGGGTCACCGGCTGTAACAGACTTTAAGCCAGAGAGATCTGAGTTCAAATCGCAGTTTCCTTTGCCACCTCATCTTCCACATCTCGGAAATGGGTTTACTAATCCTGATCTTGGAGAAGTAGAGGGTTGCAGGGGATTGTATTATCCCCATGTTATGGCTGAGAAAACTAAGTCTCGGGGAGTTTAAGCAACTTGCTCAAGATCACACACCTACAAATAAAATTGGGCAAAATCTGTATTGGAACCCAAGTCTAGGTGACTCCAAACTGCTTCTGTTTCTACTCTAGCTGGGAGCCCGAGGGGATTGCTGGCAGAAGGATGGCTTGGGCAGACGTTTTGAGGTAGCTGGTTGTGCTTCTCAAATGAGCAGAAGGGCATGCATCCCAATCAAACGAGGCCACCTGGACCAGTTCTGACTGAGGCGGCCAGAGTGCCTCTGGGCAGGGGAGCGAAGGATGCTCTGGAGCCCCAGCCTCCTAGGTGGGACAGTCTTGCCCTTCCCCCCTTCCTAAATGCCCCACCAAAGTCCCACTGTCTTTCCACTGCTTTTATGATGGGATCGCGCAGGAACTCCAAGACAGGAAATGAGGTGTCCCAGCATGCTTTCAAAGGATCTTCCTGTGACCGTGTGCAGGAGTACATGTTTGGCGTTGCATGCTTGGGGGTTGTGTGCAGGGAAGCACATGTGTGTTTGCCTATGAACTGGTTGAGGCAGGCTGTGTGTTCCCACTTCCTGCCTATGTGCTACTGCGCGGGCGGGCAGATGATGTGTCCCAGTGTTCCCCAAGTGTGCTTGTAACCATCTGTGGGGTGGTGTGTCCCAGCCCTGCCTGCCAGGGGAACGGGTTGTGTACGTGCATGGGGAGGCTGCCGTGGGCACTGCCGGCCCAGATGTTTGTGTTGTGTGTGGCGGTGCCCTGGGCCAGGTGTGGTGCAGCCTAGGAGCGTCACTTCATCTGCAGCTGCAAAGAATGCGGAAAAGAATAGCAGGCGTATGTGTGTGGGGGGCTTGAGATAAGCCCCCTCTCCTCACGAAGTCTCCATTTCTTTTTCTATTAATAACGTGGATTATCCTGGAACTGCGGCTGCTAGAAGGAGGTGAAGACCAAAGCGGTTGAATCCACGGCACCTGATGGTTAGTTAGACTCAGTGGTGTGGGGGGTGGGCAGTGAGTCTGGTCAGGGAGGTCAAGGGGGTCCCAGAAGCACATCCCCAGCCCCAGGCTCGGCTACACCCGGTAGGAAAAGCCTGTCTAGCCTCCTTTAGCTCAGAAACCCGGTCACTTTTCCAGGATAGGAACCAGAGGCCTGGAGAGACGGCTCCACGAAGGACCAGGAACGAGACATGAATGCAGGCCTCGGGACCCCCGACGCCTGTGGTCACCAAGCTGCGGTGAGAGCAACACCCAGGGGTGCCGGGCTCCAGACTGAGACCCAGATCGGACCTCACTCTAGCTGGTGGAGGCTCCCTGTCGGGTTGCTGCGAGGACTCGAGCGGGCCTTCCCCGACCCTACGCGCGTCGCAGGCCGGTTTAGCAAACACTTGTAGTTCAACAGGCTGCAAAGTTCCCTGGGGCCGCGGGCTCGCGGGTCTGTGGCTCCGCGGGGACCCCGCCCCGCCTACCTCCCTCCCGCGCCGGCCGGAGCCACCCCGTGGGGTTTCTACGCGCTGACGTGGGCGGATCAAAGCGGCCGCCGCGCCTTATAAAGCGGTTGGGGCGGCGCGCGCCGGAGATCGCGCGGGGCGAGCCGGAGAGCGCAGGCCCCGGAGTTGAGCCGCCGAGAGCCGCCGGAGTCCGCGCGGGTCCCGAGCCCGCCCCTCGCCGGGACCCCCGGCGTCCCTCTCGCGCCGCTGCACGGAGAGGCGCCCTAGCCGCTCGCCCGCTGGGGTGCGCTCGGGCCGCGGGAACAGCGCGCGCCGCTCCTTGGGCCGGCGGGCAGCCGGCACGCGAGGGCGCTCCGGGCGAGCGCCCGAGAGGTGAGCAGGGTGGCGGGCGGCCGGAGGACATTCGGTGGGCACCCGCCGGGGAGGGGGCGCTCGAGTCCGAAGGCGACGGCGCTTCCCCAAGCACTGATCCACATCGTCCCTCCGCAGCGCTCCGAGAAGTGCTCTCGCGGATCGGTGCCGCGGGCACCGGAGAGGCGGGCTTTAGGGGGACGCGGCATGGGGGTGGGCTGTGCAGCGCCTGCGGCCCTCCCCGGGCTGCGCCGGCCCTGTCCCCCTCCCTCCAACCGACCCCTCCCTCCAGTCCGCCCGCGGATGAGGTCATGCCCGAGCCATCCCGGGGGTGGGGACCTCGGATCCGCGGCAGAGGGTGTGCGAGTGGTGGGGCAGGAGAGGGTGGCAGAGGGCAGAGAGACTCGGCAACTCCCCCCGCGCCGGGAGACGCGGGCGGACGCCTGGCCTTGAGCACGGCTCCCCGAGGCGGCGCCGGGAGGGAGAGAGCCGAGTTTGTTGACAGAGCTGAGCTCCGGGCTGGAGGGTTGGGGAGGAGAGTCCTGTCCCCGGCCCCGCAGCACCTCTGGAACCGCCCCCGAACATCTGGCTGAGCTCGCGTTCGAGCCCCACGCCTCTCGCCCCGGCGCCGGAGCGCCTCCGTGTCCCTCGCGGTCTCGGGGCGCGCAGGGTCGGGCTCCAGGTGGGTAGCGGGGTCCCGAGGCCCCCAGCCCCCTTCCCACTTGGAAGTGGGACAACCGATCTTCCGGGTGACCCCGCGCAGCGGCCGCAGCCGGGCAGGCGCCCCTCGGAGGACTCGCGGCTGGGGCCAAAGCCGGGTGGCGCGCCCAGCCTGCAGGCCACCTCGACGCGGTCGCTCGGCGGCCCCGGCTCGCGCGGTCCGGGGACAGCCGGGCTTCGGGACCCGCCGGCGCCGACCCTTCCCGCGGCGCGGCCCGAGCGGGGGGAGGCTCCGCGGGTACCCGCGGCTTGGCGCGCAGGGGAGGCCGCCCGGCGGCGAGGCGTCCGGAGACGGCCGCAGCCACGCCTCACGGCCACCTGTTGGCGACGCGGGGCCGCGTCTCCTGCGCTCCCGGCGCCCAGCTCGCGCGCAGCCGGCGCGGGGCCTCCCCGGCCGCGGCCGGCAGGGCGGCTTGGACCTGCCTCCAGCGGGGGAGGAGGGGGCGACGCCGTCTCGCCAGCGACTCCGCGCTCTGTCGCAGGCCCGCTGCGCGCCCGGCCCACGGGAGCTCCGCGCCGTGCCCGGAGCCAGGGGTCGCGCGGCTCGGGGCGGCCCGCGGCAAGTGGGTGTCTCATAGAACGGCCAACCCAGAGGACACTCGCGGGACACCTCATGCCACCCCGACGGGGCATCCGGGCCTGGGACAAGAGCGGACGTGCCCAAAGTCCCCCGATTCCAAGGGCAGCGGCCGACCCCTCCGCGAACCCCGGCTTCGCGCCCCTGGCGGGCGGGGCTCCGAGAGGCGACCGGGCCGCGACCCACGGCCCGCAGCTGAGGGTGACCCTGCGGCCCGCACGGCTGTCCTGGACGCTCACGCGCGGGACAGGAATAGTCTGCCCGGGCGCGGAGGCTCGGGCCAGGCCCTGCCTCCCCGGCGACGAGCCGGGGCGGCCGAGGGAGGAGCCTGGGACGCCGGGGCTGCGCAGAAGGGCCGGAGCGGCTGGAGGCCTGGGTCCCCGTCCGCGGGTGACCCGGCGGCCCGGGCCTCTCCCTGGCAGAGCGGGCTGGACGCGGATCCTGCGCTGTGCGTGTGCGCGCCGCCTCCCTCGGGCAGCCCTGCCCCCTCCCCACCCAGGAATGCTGGGCGCCTCGGGGAAGCCCGCCCGTGGGGGGAGGGGCCGAAGACGGGGGCTGGAGTTTCGACCCCCCTTCCGCCAGCTCCAGCGGGTATTTTTCTCGTCCTGAGGAGTGCAGTGAACTTCCAGGACACACAAAGGGTCTGGACGCAGGCCGGTTGGGGGAGGTGGCCCGGTTACACCGATAGCCCCGCCGAGACCCCCAGCCCTGACTTGGCGTGCCGGTCCCGGGCACCTCTGTGCTGGCCTCTGGCTGGGGGACTCTGCGGGGGGAAAGGTCCTTAATCCATGTCTCCTCGCTCTTCTCTGGGTCATGCCGGAAGTGGGGTTTCTAGTCGGTGTGTGTGCGTGCTTAAGGCACACGAACATGCGCGCAGGTATACATGGTAGTGGAAACTGAGGCAGAGGGGAGCTGAAGGCCCGCAGACGACCGGGGCGCTGGAATCCAGACCTCGGGAGATGCGTGGTGCTGTCCCGTGCCTTGTTTTTATTGGCAGGGAAACTGAGGCTGGGGGCGGCTGGGGGCCTGCCCAAACTCACAGAGCCAGAGGACAGCGCCCGTTTTCCGCTCCAGCCTCCCCTTGGAGGGGGCGCCTCCTTTTGCCAACTCCCCAAGCGCTTTAGAAAGGAATCCTTTGTCTCTGCTCCTCCCGAGGGGAGAGGGGCTGGGGCTGTGCGTGACTCCGGGAGAACGCCAGGTGTGGGTAAATTTGGGAGAAGCTGGGATGGGAGTTAATGAGGTGAGAATGCAGAGGGGACAAATCCGGAGAAAGCAGCACCGCGGCGGGCTGCGGGCGGGCGGGCGCGCCGGGGAGCGGCTCCTCCGCGGCCCGAGGGCGCCGCCTGCCGGTCGGAGGCAGCATCGTGCCGGCCCCTCGAGCTTTCCTGCCCCGCCTAGGCCGGGCGGCCCTGCCCGGAGCCCGCCTGGCCTCCGCTCCACCCTCGCTCCTCGACGTGGGGCGGCTGAAGAGGCACCCGGAGTCTAAAGAGCCTCGCCACCCCATTTCTCTTCCCCGCTTCCTAGACGGAGAAGCCGATGCCCAGGGCAAGCCCCATGCCCTGTCTTCTCCGGGCTCTTGTTCTCAGCCGACAGCCCGTAGACATGCCCGCAGAAAACCCGGCAGGCACCTGCCGCGCCCGAGCCGAGCAGCCCCCTTCACACCTCCGGGCCTCGGTTTTCCCACCTGTGAGACGGGGCGGTGGGAGCGCCTGGGCCACAGGGCTGCCGGGAGGCGCAAGCACGATCGCGCGACGCGCCCGGTCTTCATCAAATGGGAATGGCGCCGAACCACCCCCGCTCACAGAGGAGGTCAACTGCGGCGCGGTGGGGAAGAGCTGCCAAGGCCGCAAGGCCAGTACCCCGCGCGGCGACGATGGGAACCCCGCTCCTGCCGCCTCCGCCCGGACGCCCGGTCCCTCTTCCCATCCCGGCTTCTCCGGCGCCGCGGCTCTCTCCCGCGCGCCTCTTCTCTCCGCCGGCTCCCTCCGGGCGTCCCCGGCCCCGTCGCCCCCTGCCCTGGCTGGCGGCGGCGGCCGGGCGCGCGGGGTGGACGCGCCCTCGGCCGCGCTCCCGCCGCGCCTCGTGGGAGCGGACGTCCCGGGCCGGGAGGGGACGCCCGCCGCGCGCCCGGCCTCCCGGGCCCCGACCCCTCCCTTGTAATTTGAATCGCTCGCCTCCCCGCCCCGCGCGCCGCCCTAACCCGCCGCCCCGCTCTCCCGCTGCAGGCGGCGTGCGCGCAGGACCCGCGGCGGCCGTGCCCGCGGCTGCACTCGGCGCGGCTCCTCCCGGTGCGACCCGCGCCCGCCGCGCCACCATGAGGGCGCGGCCGCAGGTCTGCGAGGCGCTGCTCTTCGCCCTGGCGCTCCACACCGGCGTGTGCTACGGCATCAAGTGGCTGTAAGTAGGCGCCCCGCGTCCGCGCGGGCGGGTCCGGGACGGGGGCGGCGGGCGGCGCTCGGGGCCCCGGGATGCCGCGAGCGCCCCTCCCCGGGAGCCCGGGTCGGCTTGGCGATCGCGGGCAAGTCACTCCCCCACCCCCCCACCCCGCGAAACGTCGCCCAGACCTCCCGGGGGCTGGGGGGGGACTGGGGAGGGGGCAGGGAGGCGAGACGGGTGAGGGGGGCGGTGGCATCGCCCGGTCCTGGGCTGCTGGCGGCTGCGCAGAGGCCGCCGAGTGGCCGGAGATCTCCGCGGAGGCAGATGGGGTCAAGGGGGTCTGCGTCCGACCCTTGGGGGGACCCCGAGATTGCTTCCTTGTCAGCCTCCTCCAACCTAGCTGGAGATCCTTGGATAGTTCTGACCCCTCCACCTGGGTGACCTTGGGGAAGTGTCCCTCTGCCACTCGGAGCCTCAGTGTCCACCTCGCTCAGATCAGATGCGAAGAGGCTCACCAGAGACCGTCTGAGCTGTCAGCTGTGTGCACACGGGCGGGGCATTCCGCGGAGACATCACCCACAGAGGGTGGGGGGAGCAGAAGGCAGGCAGGTGCGCTGGGGGCGCTCTGGGCAGGGCAGGCGGAGAGGGGTGCGCCCAGCCCCTTCCTGGAGGGGCTGCCCTGGGCTGGGAGAGATAAGCCTGTCTGTAAATAACTCCACAAGTGTCCAGTGCCCTAGTAGGGACCAGTGCAGTGTTGCCGGGCCCACCTGGTGGGGGCACAGACTTGGGGCAGTTGCAAGGGGGAGCATTTCCCCGAGGTGCCCCTGGCAACTGAAGGGCAGCCAGAGTTGGCTGGTGGGACATGGGGGGGAGGGCACTCCAGGTGCAGGGGGTCCCTGAGCAAAGGCCAGGGGTGGGAAAGTCCAGGACAGGACAAGGGTTTGGAGTTTGGGGCGGGCAGGAGCCAAGCAGATAAGACAGCAGGGGGATGGAGAGGGCCTGTGAGGAGGGTGAGTGGATTAGCTGGAAGACCCGGTGATAGTGGCTGGGCCACCAGCAAACAGTCTAGAGGTCACCAGCCCTGCCCCTTCTGGGGCTGAGTTACCGATTAATGGATGACTCGGGAGGGGCACCCCATCTCTCCATGTTTCTCGTCTACCAGGAGAAGCCTGGGCCCGGGGGTTGCCCAGCCTTCCCAGCTGCCCCCAATGAGCTCTGAGAAGGCAGCCCCTTCCCCCTGCTGCCAGGCACCAGCACTCACCCATCAGTGAGCCCAAGCCCTCCGGCCACCACCACCACTTCACGGAGGTCCAGGGAAGGGGAGAGTGAAGGGCACCGGGAGCCACCAACGCCAGGAGCTGGGCTGGGTGACATTTGGTGTTCACAAGAGTGCCATGGGAACAGTGCTGCCAGTCTTGCTATCCAGTGGGGATGCTGGGACTCTGAGAAGGGCGTGACTCACACAGGCTGGCCTAGATTGGGGTGGACGGCTGGTGAGGCCCAATGCCTCCGAGCCTTAGTTTTCCCATCTGTGAGATGGGGGCAGTGATGGTGCGCATCTCAGGGGTTGCTGGGAGGCGCAGAGACAACCATGTTAGGCGAATGTTCTTTATTAAAGGTGAATTGTGCCTGAGTCACCCTAGTTTACAGAGGAGGTAAACTGAGGTACAGTAAGGATAAGTGCCAAGGTCGTGGGTACAGCTCAGAGCCTGCCTTCCAGAAGCTCCCAGTGTCTCAGGGAGGACACTTAGGAGTCCAAAGCGGACTGCAGTCCATGTCCTAGGAGAGGGAGCCTGGGAGGAGGGGTGGTCAGTCTCACCTCAAGGAGGCGCCCGGCACTGAGAGGACAAGTAGAATTTGGATGGCAGAGAAGGAAGGCCAAGGTGGCCTCCTGGGCAGGAGGCCCAGCACCAGCAGAGGCCTAGAGGCAGGACGGTGCACGCAGGGAATCTGGAGAAGCCAGCAACGGCGAAAACCCAGTCTCAGATGCCCCAACCTTGCTCCGAGGGCTTTGGTCACTTCATCGTGATTGCACCGAGCTAGAGAGCGGTGGTCTTTTCACCACCGTGTTACCGTTTATGGAGGCTATGTGAGTAGAACCCAGGCAGACCGGCTCCATGAGGCAAGACCTCTTCATGATGGTTAAGCTCTTGCTGGAGCATAGGTCAGAGGGGAGTGTAGGAGAAGGGGAGGAGTTTCAGAGTAACTATTATATATGTACAGCCGTGCTCCCTGCCAGGCACTGCCCCATGTATGTACACATGTATGTACACGCACACAGCCGTGCTCCCTGCCAGGCACTGTCCCAAGTGCTTTATGTATGTTGTTCCATTTAAATCTCTCAGCCGCCCCTGAGGTGGGTTCCGCTGTTACACCCATTGCGTGGAGGAGGAAACCGAGGCACAGGAGATTCTGTAACTAGCAGAGTGTCACGGTGATGGGCAGTAGAGGCAGGGTTTGAGTTGGGCTGTCTGACTCTGTGGCCTGTGGGCACAGGGAGGGACAGCACAGTGGGGTTGGGAGCTGGGACTCACCCCGAGGCTCAGCGGGGCTGGGCTGTTGCAGGGACCAGGCCATCCTGGGCTTTGCAGAGTGAGCTGGGGAGGGAAGGGGCATTGGTCACAGGAACTGGAGCCAGATGTGGCCGAGTTATCTGGAGTGCCCACCTGTGGGCCTCGGGTCAGGTGGCGCCGGTGGGGTGGAGGCTAGGGGCTGCCTGTGGAATAGCCAAGGACACTTCCCCTACCGCACCTCCCACAGGCCAGGCACTGGGAGATTACCAGCCCCGCAAGTGCTGCAGGGCTGAGGTCCTTTTTGGCTGCCCTGGGTCGGGGAGGGGCTGAAGGGGTCCTGGCCACCTGTGAACCTCAGGCGCTGCCCCGGGACCAGGCTGGTGGTGGCCTCCCAGGGAAGGGTCCCAAGAGACTGCAGAGGGGAAGGAGCACGGATGAGGAAGGGGGACGGGTCTGAGTCCCAGCCCAAGCTCCATCAGTTCACCAGCCACGAGCCGGGCCTCAGGAAAATCGCTTTAGCCACTCGGAGCCTCAGCCTGCTCAGCTCTAAAGGTGGGTAGAAAGAGCCCTGGCCTGGGACCTGGGAGGCTTGAGGTCTGGCTGGGCGCTCACTCTGATGGCATGCGCTGGTCTGGGCAAGTCCTGGCCTTTTCGGGCCTCAGTTTCCCCACTTGCACAATGGGAGTAGGAAGTCTGTGGAAGCTGCCCCTTCAGCTTCTTGTTGGCAAGTGCGAACCAAGGCCAGCTGGGGCCTTGCATTGCTGGATGAGACCCACAGGGCCGTGGCATGTGTGAGGCCAGGCGGGCAGGCTTCTGGCTCTGAGGCCTGGGCAGTCTTGGATGTGAAGGGCAGGACCGGATCTACGGGCTCCAGGCCCTTCGCCAGCCTCAGTTTCCCCATCCAGACAGCAGGGGAAAGGAGCTGGGTTTGTCCCTCTTCACTCTGGAGTCCTGGGACAAAGCCCAGAGGGAATGGAGGGCTCTCTCTTGGGCTTCTCTTTCCCTGAAGCTGCGGCCCAAGCCTGGGTGACTGAGTCAAGGAGTGGCAATTCTGAGGAGCCCTGGTCCCTAAGACCTGGGCATAACTGGGAGCCATGGCTTCTCGTGGAGGGAGGGTTCCCCAAGGCAGCCCCAGAGGAATAGATGGAAGCCCAGAGAGACTGGGCTTGCCTGGAGGGCCTAGAACCCAGGTCCCGGCTCCATCTTCCTTGCCACACGGGCACCAGAAAGCCTACAGGGACATAGCAGGGGTGGGCAGAGATCTGGCCTGGGGAACAGGATCTCCTCAGACTCCACTGCTCTCCCACCCCAGGGTTCGTAGGGCCCACAGAGGCAGAACCATGGGCTTCCCAAGACGAGATTGGTGGGCCCCAAGCCCTGACCAGGTCCTGCTGATTCTGGAAATGTCAGGATCTATCCCACCACCACCTGTTGCCTTCATGCCGGCTCTCTCCCTGGGTAGGAGCACCAGCTCCCGTTCTGGGTGGTGCTGGGGGGGCACCCTCAGAGGCCGTCTGAGCCCAGCCCTGCCAAAGAGTCGCCTGGTGAGGGTGAGTGGGTGACAGCATCCAGCCCCAAGAGTAGCTGGATGGCAGGCTACAGAGAGAAACCTTGGGGCCCAAGGAGCCAGGTCTTTGACCGGAATTCCCCATGTGGCTGACCCCTGTGCCTAGCGGGAGAGGGACGCTAGGAAGGAGACCCTTCTCAGGAAGTGGCCTCATGGGCCAGGTAACCTAGAGCTGCCCCGGGGGTGGGGCTCGTGGCAACACAGGGAGGCGTCTCAGGGCTGGTGGTGGGGGTGGACAGTGAGGAGACTGGTAAACAGATGGCGATGACCCCTCCTGTGCCTCAGGCCGTGGGGGGGATGGGGGGGATGTGACATCACGTGCCAGCTTGTTTTACCCTACGGTGTTCTCCACATGGGAGCCTGTGATGCTCATGGGCATTGAGCACTATGGATGGGGAAACTGAGGCAGGGCCGGGGCAGTGACTTGGCCAAGGCCACGTGGGGCGCGAACGGCCCCACGGCTTGAACGGCCGAGCTACGGCTTGAACCCAGTCTCTACTCAAGCCAGTCTCGGGAGCCCCCCCTCCTCCTGAACGAGAGGAGGCCACGCCACCCCAGCAGAAGCCTTGGCACGGGCCTCGCCTGTGAACTCTGCGTCCCCTCCTGTCCTTTCTTCCACCCTCTCCCCAGGCCCCCTTTCCCAGATAAACCGAAATGTTTCCAATTAAGGGTCTGCCGGAGTGAGGCAGCCGGGATGTCCACACAGCCGACTCCCCCGCCTCCCGCCTCATCCTTGATTACCTCCCCAAGGGGGATTTAGTTAGAAATGGTCATTACCACTAATTACCAGATGGCCACATGGCCCTCCCCGGGAGTGAAGTCTGCGGCCTCCCGCCTGTGTGCCCGTGGGCGGGCCTCCCCGCCTCCACGGCTGGCCGCTCCCAGACCAGCCCACAGCTCGCGGCCTCCAGGGCAGGTCCCTGGGCCTCGGCACTGCCCTGCCCCACCGGGTGCCTCCAGAACAGTTTCCTGTGGATCCTATGGCTGCCCATGGAGTCAGAGCCTCATCTGGGAGGTGCCCTTCTAGCCCCTCCTCTCTCATTCAGCTGGGGAGGCTGCGGCCTTGTGATGTCAGGGCCCGAGGCACCAGAAGCACAGAGCTCCCTTCCCCGTGGGGCAGGGCACTCGGCACCTGAGAACTGCCCAAACTCAGCCTCCAGGAAGAGGCTTGAAGCCAGGGAGAGGACGTGGGAGGCATCCACGCCACCCGAATGCCCCTGGCGCACCTGCCATGTGTCGCATGTGGACTGGCTGTCGTTCACGTAATCCTCATTTGAGAACGGGGCAAACTGGCTCTGTGGGGAAGGGGACAAAGTTGGGCCAGGGTGAAGGGCAGGCAGGCTCGGGACAGTCTAGTGTGAACCCAGAACAGGGCCGAGGGCGGCCCAGGAAGGGGAGGTCACACCCCGCAGGGAGTGGCGGTCTCACAGGAAGGGATGACTCCGCTTGCCGGGAGCGCTGGGTGAGCACAGCCCCCGGCCCTGCCTCAGTGTCCTCATCTAGACAAAGGAGGACAGCAGTGTGGTCCACAGCTGGGAGGTGGTGTGCCCGTCGGGGCAGCTACCCCACGACAGCCCCGCGAATGTGAACAGCCTTCACTGGGTGCTGGCGGAGGTGCTGTTAACAGCCGAGAAACACATGGAGGTGATGACATCCACCTTTGTGTGGCCAAAGCCCACCCAGTTTGGCGGCAGGGATTCGGACCACAGGTTCTCGAGAAGGCGAGGCCAGGGAGGGCAGAATAGTGCAGTTGGGATCAAGAAACCATGTCTGAGGTCTGTGGTGTGGCCCGCCCAGGCTGGGCGCTGGTGTTTAGACACACCCAACATTGCCCTGCTCATAGCGTGGGGGGTGGGGATGACTAGGGTCGCGGGAGACAGCCAGGACCCGGACAGTTGATCTCAGACAGGCTGGGCTGTGCTGCCCCTAATGCAGACTCCAGGCCATGCCCTTTGGGGGGTGCCTGCTTCATAATTGATGCTCAGAGAGGGACAGCAACTTGCCCAAGTTTGCACAGCCCATAGAGGGCATAGTTTGGGTTAGAACCCAGGCCTTCTCACTCCCTCCGGTCCAAGATTCACGGGGCAACGAGCAGAGCAGCTCACCCATGAATGTCCCCTGTGCTTTGCACTTATGACATTATTTAAGGCTCACCATCGCCTTTTGAAATAATAATTACCATTTCTTTCTAACAGACAAGGACCGTGCGGTCCAGAGAGGTTGGGAAACTTACCTGGGTCATGCAGCTGGCAACCAAAGCTTGTGGTCCTTCCTGAGCCAACCCAGGAGCTCAAACAGCTGGGTCATAGACTTATAGCTGTTGCTGGGTTTCGCCAGCCATTAAATAGGGGGTCCCTGAAGAAGGGATCATGTTGATCGCCCGGCGAATTTGGGAAGAGTTGGTGCTTGGTGACTGGTTCTTCCATAAGGAGATCAAGTTCATTTAGTCATTTGGGTACAGGAGCAGAGGGCAGGGTGTTCCTGGCATCAGGAAAAGCACGGGCCAAGGCCTAGTGGCAGGACGGTCCCTGTGAGAGAAGTCGGGAGCCCAGTGTGGCCAGATATTAGGATGAGGACAGGAGGCTGGGGAGAGCTGAGAAGCCAGGCTTGGAGGGGTCCTGACTGTCAGGTGGCAGCCCTTGGCCTTGGCTGAGTGGGTGCAGGGAGCCTGCCAGCAGGTAGGAATAGGCCACCATTGTGTAGTATCCATCGCTGAGCACTGACCACAGCACATTGGCCTGGGCAGGACACGCAACACTGCTGTGAGACTGGGGGGAGAGGAGAGGTTAAATGACCTTCTCAAGGTCACAGGGGCGTGCTGGGGCCCGGAGTCCACCCAGGCCTGTGCGGCTCCCTTGGCGTGGGGCCACCTCCCCCAGGACGCACCAGGGGGCGGGATTTGCACCTCACCCGCTCTCAGCCTTGACCCTGGCTGAGGATGGCTGGGCTACAGCAGGCAGGACATTCGGCATCTGTGGCTGTGATTGGCCTCTGCTGGCTTCCAGAAGCCCTCCCGCTGTGGCTGGGGGCACAGTAGGGTGGGTGGCTCAGAGTCCTTTAGGACTGTGGGGTCCTCCCAGCCTGAGCTTGGGGAAGTACTGCCAGCTGCCTTGGCTCCTCAGAGAAAGCGCAGGCAAACGGAAAATCCAGCATGCACCAGGTTCTAGAGTCATGGGATTCCAGTGCCCAGAGCCAGGAAGCATCTTGGGTCCTAGAACGTCACCAGGGTTCATAGAAACCCCCTAAGCCAGCACTTCCCAAAGCATGTGAGGTTGGCTCTCCTCAAGCAAAGGGCTTGGTGTGCCATATGCTAAGCAGACTCCCTGAGTTAAGCCAAACCAAGCCTGTTGCTCTGCTGCAGGACTTCTCGGGACCCTTAAAATGTAACTGTGCATCACGACTCTCCAAGGGGGTTTCCCGAATGGAATCCTTTTTTCAGAGTATCTCCCTGGAACCCATTCTGGGAAATACGGTTGACAGGTACAGACACTGAGGCCGAGAGGGGCATTGATTTATCTACGGTCACAAAGCAAGTTATTGGCCAAGTCTGGATTAGATACTAAATGTTCCAAGTTCCACATCGTCATAAAACGGAGTGGTTCTTTAATCCTTTAATAGCAATCTCTTGCACGAATGTGGAACTCTACAACATAATAAATGGGCTTAGTAATCCTGAATGAAACAATGATGGAAGACGTCTCATTCATGCTGTGCATATAGTAAAGGCTCAATTAATAATACGTGTAAATTACCATGATTATAAGAATCCAACATCTAGCATGGTTTCTGGCACGTGGCTGCTCAGCGCTGAGTGAATGTTGAATAAAGACTAATAATTTACAGCTGTGTGAGAACTAAATCAGGCAGTGGACGTGATTGTGTTGTCAACTGTGAAACTGATTTTGTGAGTACGATTACCATAAAGCTTAGGTAGAAGGGAGGCTGCCGTCCGATGTGAGAAACAATGCCTAAGGCTCAGAGAAGGACAGTGATGTGCTCAAAGCCACACAGCTGTGGGGGTGGTCTGTGGTTCTGCCACGTGACACTCAGCGCCCTGGCTCCTTCCGGAAGGGCTCTCGGAGTCTACGAGGGGCAGGCCCAGCCCGGCAGGGCGAGCGGCGGCCACTCACAGCCCTCTTTCCTTCCCTCCATCTGGCCTTTCGCGGCGCTCAGGGCGCTGGCCAAGACACCGGCGGCGCTGGCGCTGAACAAGACGCAGCACTGCAAGCAGCTGGAGGGCCTGGTGTCAGCCCAGGTGCAGCTGTGCCGCAGCAACCTGGAGCTCATGCACACGGTGGTGCACGCGGCGCGCCAGGCCATGAAAACCTGCCGCAGGGCCTTTGCCGACATGCGCTGGAACTGCTCATCCATCGAGCTCGCCCCCAACTATCTGATGGACCTGGAGAGAGGTAGGTGCTGGCAGGGCCCCAGGGCAGGCGGGGAACTCGGGCATCCAGCTGCGTGTTGAGGTCAGCAGGTGGGCCGGGCGCGGTGGCCCACACCTGTAATCCCAGCACTTTGGGAGGCCGAGGAGGGAGGATGGCTTGAGCCCAGGCGTTGAAGGCCAGCCTGGGCAACATAGCGAGACTTCATCTGTACAAAAAATTAGCAGGGCACGGGGACGTATGCCTGTAGTCCCAGCTGCTTGGGAGGCTGAGGCAGAAGGATCGACTGAGCCCAGCAGGTCGAGACTGCGGTGAGGTGTGACTGTGTCACTGCACTCCTACCTGGGCCACAGAGTGAGACTCCGACTCAAAAAAAAATTAATTATAGATAGGTGGGTGTGTTTGTGGGTGGGCAGACGACGGATGTGCAGATGGATGCTGGCAGGACGGACGGACGGACGCAGGGGTGGATGAGTTAGTTGTAGACATGGGTGTTCAGGCATGAATGAGCGACAAGTAAACAAGCGGCGGGTGGATAGGACAGCCTGGATTATTGTACAAAGGCATGTGTGCCCTTGAGTGAAGGAATGACCCAAGGCTGTGGCCGGCCGTGCTTGAGGCCATGTGTCAGAGATCGCGGTGGGGCCCCCTGGGGGCAGACAGATGTGCCTCAGGTGATGCTAGACCAGGCTGGCTGGAATGGCTGTGCAATGTATTGAGTGGTGTCAGGTCAGGAGATCATCTCCTGGGAGGACTTCCTGGAGGAGCTGGCTTTTGGAGTGGGTTTGAGGGAACCTGTGTGTGACAGAGAGGGTTTCTCAGACACAAACACCCCAGTGGGTCCAGTCCCCTGACTACCCCCGTGGATCCTACACAGTGACATTTGGGGGTTGCTGGCACTTGACAAACCTTCCTTCCTTCCTGAATTATTTGATCTCTAGAGCCAACCTGTGTGGTCGGTCTTATTTCCTGTATTATTATTATTATTTTTTAGTCAGAATCTCAACGCTGTCCCCCAGGTTAGAGTGCAGAGGCATGCTCTCAGCCACCGCAGCCTCAACCTGCTGGGCTCAGGTAATCCTTCCGCCTCAGCCTTCCAAGCAGTTGGAACCACAGGCGCACACCACGATGCCTGGCTAACTTTTTAAAATTTATTGTAGAGACGAGGTCTTGCCAAGTTGCCCAGGCTGGTCTCGAAACCCTGGGCTCAGGTAATCCTCTAGCCTCCACCTCCCAAAGTGCTGGGATGACAGGTGTGCGCCACTGTGCCCAGCTTATCACCCATATTCTACAGTTAAGGAAACAGAGGTTAGAGAAGGAGGTAGGACCAGGGCTCAGACCCAAGGCCAGGACACACCCCACCCCCTACCCCCCAGCCCTGCAGACTGACTGGCTCAGTCAGTCTCCCAGGGCTGCTGCCACGGTCTGCCACAGGCTGGCTGCCTTCAAACAACAGAAATGCAGCGTCTTACATTCTGGAGGCTGGGAGTCCAGGATCCAGGCGTCCCTGGGCTGTGCTCCCTGGAAGGCACTAGGGAAGGATCCTCCCTGCCTTCTCATGCTGGTGGTGGCCAACACTCCTTGGCACTCCTTGGCTCACAGATGCGTCCCTTCAGTCTCGGCACCCCCCTCCCCCTCCTGCCTTTCCCTCTGTATGCATCTGTGTATCCAAAACTCCCCTTAAAAGGACACCAGCCCCAGACTCGGGGCCCACGCTGATCCCGCATGACCCCTTCTCACCTCCATTACATCTGCAAAGACCCCAGTTCTAAAAGAGGTCGCGCGCCCCTGTACCGGGGTCAGGACTTCAGCACATCTTTCTGGGGCACACAGTTCAACCCACAGCGGGCGATGTGCACACTCGCCTGGCCCAGCAGGAGCTCAGGGACCGGGCCCCTTCTGCCAAGCAGCCCCAGGTGCAGGGCGGAGCAGGGTCCCAGTGCGAAACCGCGAGGCGAGGGGCGGCGGTGGGCGGGGCGGGCCCGGGGCGGGCCCGGGGATGGGCGTGGCGCTCAGCCGGGGTGTTTGGAGGGAGTCTCGGGTAGAGGCCGGGACAGCCGCGTGGCCCTGGGCACGGCGGGGGAAGGCGGGCGTGCTCGCAGCCCGGCCGACCCGCCCCTGCCGTCTGCAGGGACCCGGGAGTCGGCCTTCGTGTATGCGCTGTCGGCCGCCGCCATCAGCCACGCCATCGCCCGGGCCTGCACCTCCGGCGACCTGCCCGGCTGCTCCTGCGGCCCCGTCCCAGGTGAGCCACCCGGGCCCGGGGACCGCTGGGGAGGATGTGCGGACAACCTCAGCTACGGGCTCCTCATGGGGGCCAAGTTTTCCGATGCTCCTATGAAGGTGAAAAAAACAGGATCCCAAGCCAATAAACTGATGCGTCTACACAACAGTGAAGTGGGGAGACAGGTAACCACCCACCCCACCCGCCCCCAGATAGTTGTGCTTGTGCCGTTGGCAGGAAAAGGGCCGCCCGGTGTGTCCGGATGGAGGGGGGTGCGGGGGCGGCCCTGGTCAACCCACACCGATGCGCCCTCGACCTTCCTCAGCTCTTCCCTCTGCAGCCGCTTGGGGCTTGCCTGGCTCCTCCTCCTCCTCCTCCAGGGAGTTCACTGGGACAGGGGTCGTCCAAGCAGGAGGAGCACTGAACTGGGAGTCAGGAGCTCTGAGTTCTGGCCTTGGCTCTGGCACTAAACTCGCTTAATGACGCTGGGCAAGTCATTTCCTCTCCGGCCTCAGCTGTTCCCATCCATAAAATGGCAGGGTGATCTGGTGCTGAGTCCCCACAGGCCATGCCCTGTTCCTCAGGCTCCCCCTCCGGGGCACAGACAGGGCTGTGGGCCAGAGCCTTATACTAGGGAGTCACCTCCCCCCTCACCCACCCCCAGAACGGTTTCCAGAACCGAACAGTTTCCCTCCAACTTTTATTATTATCAACTTTGCATTAATCCCTCACCTCATTGCACAAAAGTTTGGGCGAGTGACTGCATATGGGAATGAAATCAATACCAATCTGTCGCAGACACTCGGGCTTGATGAGTGTTCTCTCTCCCGTGTCCACAGACCAACCCGGGAGCAGGTGCCCTTGCCCCCACTCTACAGAGGGAGCGAGGCCCCACGAGGGACGGGGCTGCTCAGCCTGAGTGTGTGTACAGGCGGCATCTCACCAGCGCCTCCCTGCACCCACCATTCCCACTTTCCAGAGACATCAAGTAAGGCCAGAAGAACCTAGGAGGCTCGGCAGGTTGGAGCCCAGGTCCCAGGTCCCAACTCCAAGTCCCAGACCTCCATGTCCTCACCTGCTCTCACTGGTCTCCCTTGTGTGAGGATTCTAGTAAGTCCAGGCCATTATTGAACAGTTAGGGAAACTGAGGTTGCATCACACGGTGGGCCTACAGCAGAGCCTGGCCAGGGACTCAGGACTCCTGCCTCCCAGCCCCACCGACCTGTCTCCAGTTCACGAAACCCCTCAGGAGCCCTCCACCATCCCCCCACCCCCCTGTGGCCAGGCCAGCTGGGTGCTTTCTGCTGCCAGGGGCACAACCCTCCTCTCCCGCCATGCAGCTCAAAGAGGGTCCTCAGCCACCGGGCACATCAGTCCCGTCCCTGGGGCCACCTGCAAAAGGGATGCACTGTGCCCCATGCCGTGGAGCTGTGTGAGGATTAAATGAGAGATTAAACATTTTGCATCCGGTGGGCCGCGGAAGCCCTAGGTCCCTCCCCCACTTCCACTGCAGAGCGGAACCTGGTTTCCCCGTCCTTGGTGACCTCTGGTGCCTCAGTGCCCTGGCATCCTCTTTCCTTCATCCCGTGCCCTCCGCAAGACTTGCTCAGCCAATTCTCGACTTGATACCCAGAGGGACTCCCCAGGTCCCCACTTCCGGCCACTGGTGAGGGGAAGGAGCCCTGGGACCTTGACCAGCTCCCTCAGTAACTCACTCTGTGATTTGGGACAAGTCCTTGCCCCCTCAGTGCCTCAGTTTCCCCATCTCTCTGATGCGGGTGGTAGGCCCGGCCGACCCATAACTCTTGTGGCTCTCTGTACAGGACAGGCAGGAGGATCCGAGACCTGTGAGGGAAAAAAGGGTTTAAAAGCAAAACTGGGTCAGGCACAGTAGTTCACGCCTATAATCCCAGCACTTTGGGAGGCGAGGCGAGAGGACCTTTGAGCCCAGAGGTTAAAGACCAGCCTGGGCAGCTTGGCAGCCTCGTCTCTAAAATAAATCAAAAAATGAGCTGGGCGTGGTGGTGCACACCTGTGGCTCCAGCTACTTGGAAGCTGAGGCAGAAGGATTGCCTGAGCCCAGCAGGTTGAGGCTGTGGTGGCCATGAGGGTGCCACTGAACTCCAGCCTGGGCAACAGAGTGAGACTCTGACTCAAAAAATAAAGAAATAAAGCAGACCAGGTCAGGAACGGTGGCTCACGCCTGTAATCCCAGCACTTTGGGAGGCCAAGGCTGGAGGATCACTTGAGCCCAGGAATTCGAGAGCAACTTGGGCAGCATAGTGAGAACTCATTCCTACAAAAACTCTGCAAATTAGCTGGTGGTGCACACCTGTAGTTCCAGCTACGTGGGAGGCTGAAGCAGGAGGATTGTCTGAGCCCAGGAACTCGAGGCTGCGGTAAGCTGTGATCGTGTCTCTGCGTTTCAGCCTGGGCAACAGAGAGAGACCCTGACTCAAAACTTAGATTAAAAATAAAAAGCAAAACTGAAAGGCATCTAACTCCTGTGCTTCAGGTACAGATGGGGAAACTGAGGCCCAGGGGAGCTGGTGGGCCTGAGTCCTTTCCAGAGCCAGGGCTTGGGTCTACCCAAAGCCCTGGGCCCATGCCTCCCCACTCTCCCCATAGTTACTACACTGATTTTTCAAATTTACATTATCAGTGTAACCTTTAGGGTGTACAAGCCCTTTTGAATATGCCATCTCATTTAATCCTCGCGGCACTCTTCAAGGCAGGGGTTATGTGCCCACTCTGCACAGGAAAAGACAGAGGCCCTGAGTGGTGAAGTGGCTTGCTGAGGTGGCCTGGCAGGAGCACGGGCAGTGGGAGGAGGCCAGCCAGGTTGAGGGGGATTCCCCCAAACATTCCTCTACCCTCCTTCCCCATTCCTCCTTCATTCCCTTCCTCCCTTCTCTTCTTTTCTTGTCTTTTTCCAGCAAACATTTAGTGAGAGAAAAAGCATGGAAAAAGCCACTGCTTTTGGAATCCCCCTAGACCTGAGTTCGAATTTCAGAGCCACAGTTCTCCAGCTGTGCAATGTTGGGCATGAGACTTGGCCTCTCTGAACTTTTGTTTCTTTCATTTATTTTCTTTTTTTTAATGGGGAAAAGAAGGCTACCTCCCTTGAAGGGCTGTTGTGATGATTAACCCACCGTATGTGTTAGAGCACTCGGTATATAGTAGGTGCTCAATAGTGGCCTCCCTCATCTCTGCAAATGCCTCCCTTCCTTCCCCTTCTCAGCCGGGCCTCTCACCCCCAGGCTGGAGGAAGGCCCACAACACCTCCAAGCGTTAGAGCAAAAAGCTCCACCACTCGGGGCTCGAGCTGGCGATGAGTCCCCGGGAGCACCCAGCCTCGGTGGGTGGGGCTGGGGTCCCGCGGCAGGCCAGGGAGGGGGCTCCGGCCGCCCAGCTCGACGCCCCACCCTGTCCACAGGCTCTGCGCGCTTCTCTGGAAATGAAGTGTAAGTGCCATGGGGTGTCTGGCTCCTGCTCCATCCGCACCTGCTGGAAGGGGCTGCAGGAGCTCCAAGATGTGGCCGCTGACCTGAAGACCCGCTACCTGTCGGCCACCAAGGTCGTGCACCGCCCCATGGGCACCCGCAAGCACCTGGTGCCCAAGGACCTGGACATCCGGCCCGTGAAGGACTCGGAACTCGTCTATCTGCAGAGCTCACCCGACTTCTGCATGAAGAACGAGAAGGTGGGCTCCCACGGGACGCAAGACAGGTGAGGCCTGCTGCCACCCCAGCAGGAAAGGGGCGGCTGTGGTGCACGCACTTGTCCCCAGCTCAGGGCCAGGCGCACAGTCGGGTCTCAGTTGGCATCTGGGGAGGGGAGTCCCCGCCCAGTCGAGGGAGTGGCCCCAGGAATGCGGAGGGGATATGCCGGGGACCCAGAGCCCCTGCAGAGCCTCTGGGAGTGCCTGTTCTTCGCTTTGCCTTGGCGGGGGCCCGGGGTAGTGAAGGTGGGAGAGAGGCCCCGCCCACGTTCCCCTCACCCCGCGGGAGGCCCCGCAACCGCCTGCCCTCAGGGTAGAGGCCCCGCCCACCTTCTCCCAGGGCGGAGGCCCCGCCCACCGCCCCCACCCCGCGGGAGGCCCGCCCACCTCTCTCCCACCCCCGCAGGAGGCCCGTCCACCTTCTCCCTGGGCAGGAGACAGATGGGGAGAAACGTGACTATATTGAGAGACGGGTAGGAAAGGGGCTGCCCAGCATAAGCTAGGCGCCCAGAAAATGTGTGTCAAATGAATAAGTGACTAGGAATGGTCATACAGACTGCTCATTGGACAGAGAGGGACCGAGAGGCACAGGGGTTGGGGGCGGTCCCCAGCCCATGGCCACACCGGAAGTGTGCACGTAGTGCTCCTGTGTCCCCTGAGCCCCGTGAGCCCTCCTCCCAGCCCTGGCTCCTCTGGTCTCCTCCTGGGGAGGCTCCTCTGGTCTCCTCCTCCTGGGGATCCCAGCTGGCCCAGTCATGGCTGCCACAGCCAGCTCAAAACAGGGGAGAGGGAGGGAGCCAGTGGCGCCTGAGGCCCTGCTGTGTGCTGGGTGGGCCCATGAGGATTCCGGCGACCTCTCAAAGCGGTTCTGGAGAAAGCTAGTCCCGAGGTACCATCAAAAGAGAGTCCTGCCTCTAGAAATGTTTGGGAAACTCCCTATAGCAATTCACAAGGCACAAGAACGTATTAAAGGCTCTGAGGCATCCTGCAACAAAAAATCTGTTTAAGCCTGGGTTTCCCCGAGGTGTTTGGCCGTGGAACTCTTTTATTAAGGAGCCCTTAATAGCATTCCACAAGACTAGTGTTCTCGGGGTTAAAAGAATATTGAACCGGAGAGCGGGTGTCTGGGAACGTGTCTGGCACATAGTTGGTGCCCAGCCAGCATCGACTTCCTCCACAGCCCACGTTCCTGTCTCCAGGAGAGGGAGGGGTGGCTCGGGGGGCTCGGTCCCCGCAGGCAGGGGCAGCAGGTTCTGTGAGGAGGCCCAGGCTCGCATCTGGAGGCCAGATTGAGGGGGTCGGGCGAGTGAAGATGGAACCAGGTCAGGCCAGGGAGACAGGAAGGAGCGAGAGGCTGGGCTGAGACAGCAGGGGGGAGGCAGAGGAGGATTCTAGGACACAGAGGATGGGGAGGCCCACTGAGGACCCCAGCGTGAAGAGGGTTTCCTGGGATCCGGTGCTGCTCTGCGTGTGCCCGGGACCCAGCTGGGTGGACAGGACCACGTGTCTTCACTGGCCTGCTGCTCAGTCCCATCTGCCGCACAGTGGACATCCACGCTGTTCCCAGGGCTGGCGAGTGATCTCCAGGGACACTTACCTGGCATCTCTTCGGTGCCAGGCCGTGGCGGCCTCCCCTATCCATCTGCCCTCGGGCTGCCAGGCCTCTCTCCCAGCTGCCCCTGCACTCCTGGGTGGGAGGCCCCGTCCCATAGTGCCATCCCCCTCCTGGTCTCCTTAGCACCTCCCCCACCCCACAGGTTTCCTGCCGTGCTTCGCTGTCAGTCCTTCCCGTGGGCCCCTGCAGGGATCAGTATGGGTCATCTTTTGCCGCAGTAACAAACAACTCCAATTTCTCAGTAGTTTATGACCCAAGCGCTTCTTGATGGGCCCAGATCAGCTGGGGCTCTGGCAGTGCTGATGTGGGGGACCTTTAGTGCTTGTGTTATAACAGCGGGGAACCCAGGCAGGGTGAGGGGAGCCCAGAGGGGTCCTGACCCAGTCTGGGCATCAAGGAAGCCTTCCTGGAGGAAGGGAAGTGTGAGACTGACTAGGTTAGGAGATTGGGCATGCAGAGGGCTGGATGTAAATGAGTACAGTTCACAGGAGCTCATGTACAGAGTTTGTGCTCAGGTGGTGTGGCTCTAGATGTTGACTCCCTAGCTGGGAATGATACCTTGCAACCCTGCTCAGGTTAGGCCCCAGGAAACTGAGACCTAATCAGTGGTCCCTGTTCCCAACCCCAGCCCTCTTATCATGTTTCTTCCAGAGGCCGGCATCCCTGAAACTTGCCCTTCCATAGCCTGTGCCAACTTGTGCCCTGGGAGCTAGGCATCCCAGTGGCCCTGCCCTCTTCCTGACTTTGTCTGTGTCCCCTTCCTACCACTGAGGAGACCTCTTCAATGTCTCACACAAAATGAAACCCAGAGAGGCCTAAGTCACGTGGCCAGTGAGTAGCAGAGCTGGGGTTTGAACCCAGGTCTGTCTGGCCCTGGGGCATGTGTTCTTCCTGCTGTGCCTCCTGCCTCTTGCCCACACAGGCAGGTCACCTGCTGACTCTCACTCCAGGGATACCCTCCTTCCCACCCCATGGTCCCTTCCAGCTCAAGCCTGGCCTCTCTGGCTGCTGCCCAGCCTCCTCCCAACTTTCTGACCTCTAGACCTCTGGGGCTTGCCCATCTGGAATTCTGGGATTCCTCTGTCCACTCAGATGCAGAGCCTTTTTGTCCCCGCCCAGTGGGCCCACGGCTCTACCCCCACTGCATCCCATAAACACACCTCCTCTCTAGCCTCAGCACAGCTAGAAAAAGTGCCAATCTGGACAGATGTTTTTTGGCTAGACTGAAGAACTGATCTCAAGAGGATATTTGCATTATATGGGCCTTCAATATCTTCCCATCCCACAGGAGTGATTCAGGAAGGAGTGCAGCCCCTGCCAGGCCCATGGGTTCCATGCGCTGTAGGCCTTGGCTTCAGCATCCTTGAGTCTAGGCCCCTGCCCTTTGCTGAACCTCTTTTCAGCTGCATAACAGGCTTAATAATTCCACGGAGCCGGGTTCGGTGGCTCAGCCTGTAATCCCGCGCCTTTGGGAGGCTGAGGTGAGTGGATTGCCTGAGGCCGCGGGTTTGAGACCCGCCTGGGCAGCGAGACCTCATCTCTACAATAAATCAAATAATCAGCCGGGCGTGGTAGCGCATGCCTGTAATTCCGGCTACTTGGAAGGCTGAGGCGGAAGGATTGCCGGAGCCCAGCAGGTCGAGACTGCGGTGGCCGGAAGCGGCCACTGCACTCCAGTCTGGACGACAGAGTGAGACTCCAACTCAAAAAAAAAAAAAAGTAGTAGGATGGCCAGGCTCGGTGGCTCAGCCTGTAATCCTGTGCCTTCGGGAAGCTGAAGTGAGTGGATTGCCTGAGCCTGCGGGTTCGAGACCCGCCTGGGCAGCGAGACCTCATCTCTACAATAAATAAAAAAATCAGCCGGGCGTGGTAGCACATGCCTGTAATTCCGGCTACTTGGAAGGCTGAGGCGGAAGGATCGCCGGAGCCCAGCAGGTGGAGGCTGCGGTGGCCGGGAGCGGCCACTGCACTCCAGTCTGGGCGACAGAGTGAGACTCCAACTCAAAAAAAAATAATAATAATAATTCCACGGGCCCAAGGGTCCTGCAGGCCTCCCTAAGATAGAATCCTGGAGGAATGCCTGACCTGTGGGAGGCACATGGCTGACAGGCCCCTCTCCATCCACGGGCAGCGTGCCAGATGCCCACGGGGCCTCACCGCTAAGGCCATACTGAGTGTCTCAGAATTTATCCTGGGATTCTAAAAGTCAAAACGATCTATACATCAGTCATAATTAAAGATTAAATGTGAAGGTAGAATTATTAGACAGATTTGAAGGTCCTCCCAGCATTTAGAAGTGGAAAAAACACAAGCCAGGCACAGTGGCTTACACCTGTCATCCCAGCACTTTGAGAGGCTGAGGCAGGAGGATTGCTTGAGGCTAGGAGTTCGAAACCAGCCTGGGCAACATAGTGAGAGCCCATCTCTACAAAAAAATTAATTGTTTTTAGATAGTTGGGTATGGTGGTGTACATCTGTAGTTCTGGCTAGTTGGGCTGAGGCAAGAGGACCACCCAAGAGTTCAAGGTTACAATGAGCTATGATGGCACCCCTGCACTCCAGCCTAGATGATAGAGTGAGACCTTATCTCCTAAAAATAATAAGAAACAGAAATAAGATAAAATAAGTTATCTCCAAGAATACAAAGCAACCCCATCATTTGATAACCTTATTGGAAATGTGGGGAAAAGTTAGAAGTATCCTTAGGGGATGATCTGAAATGCCCCAAGGATCAAGATACCTTCCAAAAGGGGCTGAGTTTTTGGCCATGGGGGCGGATGCCGGCTGCCTGGCGGGGACAAGCCAGCCTGTCGTGAGGTGTTGGGGGGTGACCAGAGCACTCACTGACCTCCTGCCCCCACCCCCCCACCCCAGACAGTGCAACAAGACATCCAATGGCAGTGACAGCTGCGACCTCATGTGCTGTGGGCGTGGCTACAACCCCTACACAGACCGCGTGGTCGAGCGGTGCCACTGCAAGTATCACTGGTGCTGCTACGTCACCTGCCGTCGGTGTGAGCGCACCGTGGAGCGCTACGTGTGCAAGTGAGGCTGGCCTCCGCCCCATGCAGGAGCGCGGGCTCTGCGGACCCTGCTGGAGGACCCCCGCGCCGGGCGGGGCCAGGCCTGAGACACCCGTGGATTTCTGCCTGTGAATTCCAGACGCCAGGCGTGGGAGGCGGCTTGGGCTTGCCTCCGTAGAAGCCACCAGGAACAGAAGGCCTGGCCACCCTGGAAGGAGGGCCCGGACATCAAAGGAAACCGACGAGATTAAAAATAACCCCGGCGGCAGCCAGGGCCCTGGAGTGCCCACAGGCTGGTGTAAAAAGCCAGGGGCATGGGGGTGGTGAGACTGGTGTGGACTTGACCTTTCTGGGCCCAGAGAGACCAGGCTCCGGGAAAGGGTCTGCCTCCCCTCACCAGAATGTTCTGCGGACCCTCCCCGACACCGCCCCACCCCAGGGTCTGAGCCTACTGGGCCAACCATATGGAACCACTAGTTTGGGTTGTAAATGATTTCTTTTGTTTTTTGTTTGTTCTTCCTTTGGGATGTGGGAGCTACAGAAATATTTATAAAACATAGCTTTTTCTTTGGGGTGGCTCTCCTCAATGCCTTTTTATATATTTTATATATATAAAATATATATATATATATAATGATCTATATTTTAAAAACAAGCTTTTTAAATAGCTGTATGAAATAAATGTGGAGCAAACCCCAGCCCGCCCCTGCAGTTTCTGGCCTCCTCAAGTGAACTCAGCAGATCCCGGGGCTGGCAGGGAGGACTCTCGGGTTTCCAGGCAAGGCGGCTTTTGACTGATGTCCCTACTTTCCCCAGTCCCCCCTGCACCCCCCCCATCCCGCCCGGGCTCCGGTCTCCCTTTAAGATCGCTTGGTCAAGGGCGAGGACAGACGTCTTGAAACATAAACCCAGCTGGCAGCATCTTCCTTCTGCTGGGACACTGGCAGGCGCACGGCATGGCCTGGCCATGTTGTCAGTCCTGCTAAGCTGCCATCAGGAGAAACCCACCCTGGGGAGTGGGGGACACAGGTCTCGGGGAGGTGGGGGCAGCCGTGGTGGGTTTTCCGTGTGACCCCGGGAAGGCTCCCTGACAGCTCAGTTTCCCCATTGTGATGATGACGGCCAGAAGTTGGGAAAGGCCCGGCCTCGTGCCTGGAGGCTGGCAGCTGTGGCCCTGGTGAGAAGTGGTTGGATTCCAGGTCCGTTTTGAAGGTGGAGCTGACAGGATTTGTTCTCCTTTCGCACGTGGGCTGTGAGGGGAGGGAGGCTCGAAGATGACCGCCGAGGTTTTGGCCACAGCGCTTGCAAGGATGGAGGGGCTGAATACCGAGATGGGGGTGGAGAGAGGGCTGGGGTTCGGATTTGGACACATGGGGATTGCGAGGCTGTTTACGCTCCAAGTGGAAACACTGAGAAGCTGGGCAGACATTGGAGTCTGGAGTCTGGGAGAGGCCCGGCCTGGGACTCACGGTGGGCCTCACCACTAAGGGGTGGGATGGAAAAGCCAGGCGGACCAAGGCCTGGGCCTGGGCATCCCCTCCTCAGAGTCAGGGAGACCAAGAGGAAAAAGAGCCAAAGGAGACTGAGACGCCACAGCCAGGCAGGCAGGAGGGACGGGGAGGCAGGGTCCCAAGGGGAGTGGGATCACCCCGGGCAAGTCACGGTCCCTCTCTGAGTTTCGGTGTCATTTCACACCTGTGGACGGTGCCGATAACCAAAGGACTACTTCTGCCCGCCAAACAGAAGGAGTTATTCATCGCCTGCATCTTGCCCTGGCGGGAGGGTGACCTCACGAGACAAAGGCTGCAAGAGAACGCTGTGAACTGACTTTCCGTGTGCAGGGCAAGGGACGGGGACCCGGGGAGAGGGCTCTCCACTCCCAGAGCCCGCTGAGGGCAAGGCACCACCTGTAGGGGCAGTTGCCTCCGGCAAGGGGAGCGGGCATTCCTGGGGTGGGACAGCAGCACGGTGGGACCCTCAGGGGCTGTGCCGGTCATGGGGCGGGGAAGCTGGAGGGCTTTTGTGACCGCCCGCCAAGCCCTGCCTGAAAACTTGCAGTGGGGGTGGCCAGAGCCACAGAGCCGCAGCTGGAAGGAGTCTCAAGATAAGTCTTCTGGTCTGTTTTGCAGATGAGGAAACAGAGACAGGCAGGGTTTTTCCTGTGGTCGCAGAGCTGATAAGGGATGGGGGGAAGTGGGTGGAGCCTCCCTGGCACGGGTGAGGGTTGGGGGCCCTGCCGACCTCCCTAGAATGAGCCCCCAGAGTGTCCTCTCTCCAGGGCAGGGCTTCCCCTGCTCCACAGCCTCCATCAGCCTCCACAGCCGGCCCACAATACCAGTTGCTGGTCCCCTGGCCTGGTACACAAGGCCTGTCCCCCAGGTCCCCGGCGACTCTTCCCACTGCAATTCCCGAAACTCCCTAGGAATCCCTTCCCCAGCGGCTCAGCCTGCCTCTTCTGGGTCATCTGCCGTTCTCCCCTGCCTGGAATGCTGTTTTCCCTGCTGCAAACCCACACGGCCTCCACAGCTCTCTCCACAAAGCCCTCCCCAGTGCTCCCCAGGCTCCCCACCACCCTTTGAACCTCTTTCTCTCTCTCTTTCTTTCTTTCTTTCTTTCTTCTTTCTTTTTCTTTCTTTCCCTCCCTGCCTGCCTCTCTCTCTCTCTCACTCTGCTTTCTGTTGGAGTCTAATTCTTTCGCCCAAGCTGGAGGGCTGTGGCTCTGCAAATTTATTGCAGAGATGAGGTCTCGCCAAGTTGCCCAGGCTGGTCTCGAACCCATGGACTCAGATAATCCTCTCACTCCTGCTTCCCAAAGTGCTGGCATTATAGGCATGAGCCACCACACCCGGCCAAACCTTTAAGGCAGCATCATGCTCATCCTCTCAAGTGTTCAGCTAATGCTCTCTCCTTCATGAAGGCCCAAGTAAATGGCCCCCTCCTCCAGGAAGTCTTCTGTGGCCATCCTCAGCCTGGGCCTGGGGCCTGCTCTGGGTTCCCACAGCCTCTGTGCTCCCCTCCAATGCTGTGCTAAGCCAAGGTGTTATGGAGGTCTGTGTTGTGTCTATACCTGTCTCCTCCACCTGTCTGGGGTCTCCTTATGGGCTAGGACTAGCCCAATGCACCCATGGGAGCCTGGGATCTGGGGGCAGCTCATCGGGGCTGAGTACAAAACACACGTCAAAAGTGTTGAACTTGAAGGTGTCCCTTGGCTCTTAATTGGGACAAGCAAATGGGAAAGCAAAGCGGGCATGGTGGCTCACCCCTGTAATCTCCACTTTGGGAGGCTGAGGCAAGAAGATTGCCAAGCCCAAGAGTTCGAGACCAGCCTGGGCAACATGGCAAGACTTCGTCTCTACAAAAACAGTAAAAATAATTAGCTAGGCATGGTGGTGCATGCTTGTAGTCCAGGCTACTTGGGAGGCTGAGGTGGAAGGATCGTCTGAACCCAGGAGGTTGACGCTGCAGTAGCCATGAGCATGCCACTGCACTCCAGCCTGGGCGACAGAGTGAGACTCTGACATACACAAAAAAAAGAAAAGAAAAAGAAAAGAAAAATGGAGAAACCGGACCAAGGACCAGAATGACTCTCTGGGTGATTGTAGTAATATAAATGCTACCATTTCTTGTGCACCCGCTTCAGGACATTCCAAACACGTCCTCCCAAATTGTCTTCACAGCAGCTGCCGGTAGTATCAGTATCACCCTTTGACACAGGCAAAAGCTGGGACTCTGAGAGGAGAGGTGTCTTGCTCCAGATCTCACAGAAAGTTCGCAGCAGAGCTGGGCTCTGAGCCCCTTCCCACTCATCTTCTCTCCAGCCAGGCATGAGGGAGCAGCGTGGGAGGCAGAAGACCGTTTCCTGGATGGGGCCCTGACTCAATGGGCCTTGTGTATCTGCTGCTCGTCAGTCCTCGGACATGTGACGAAGGCCTGCACCTTTCCGGCTGGCCAGGGGCTGGACAACCAGGGGCTGGAGGGTAGTGCTGGTCCCTCCTCACCCACTGGCCAGGACACTAAGAAGGCGGCCGGGCTGACTGCCTGGGCAGGGCCTGGAGGATCCCAGGCCCCCAGAACACTAAAAGTCAGGCTCTCACTGCGTTCAGAGACCTAGATCCACAACATCTAGGTACTTGGGAATTTTACAGTAAAAACCTACAAGCTACCACGTTGCAGCCCTGGACAGGCCAGTGACCAGCTCAAAGAATTGAAGGGCCGGGTCCTGACCTGGTGTCAGAATTCTTGCCACCAACAGATTCCCCACTCAGGCCGCGCTCCACCTCCCTCCTGCGTGAGGGGGCAGCAGTGCCAGCTGGGGCCCTGCCAGGCTCCGAGCGCCTCAGGGAGATAGAGACTCGCTAGTGGTGACAGCTCCAGCCGCTCTGAGGAGGCTCTGAACCGAGTGTGGGAGGCCAGCTGGAGGAGGCAGGAGAGACAGGTCTGGGGAAGAGACAAGAAGGCGGCAGAGAGGAAGCAGGAACTCCTGAAAAGAGGGAGAGATTAGTGTGGTGGGAAAGGATGGAATGAACAGATAAGGCCCGTGGGGAGGCCTGGTCAGGCCAGAGGAACCACCAAGGGGGCCCAATCCAGCCCGAGCCAGCCGATGGTCTGCTGTTCCTGAGGTCACGGAGACCAGTGCCAGGTTACACAGGCCAGCCCGCCGGCCCCCGGCCAGCCCCAGCCCAGTGCCCCTGGCCCAAGAGGGGCTGGGTGGGGTAAGGGGAGTCTGGGGCTAGGAGACAGAAGTCTAGCATCTTTTCTACTCTCTCACTGTGTGACTCTGGGCTACCACTGGCTCTCACTTGGCCTCCGCAGTAGTTGCCTCGTTCAATTCTCACAACCATTCTAAAGAATCAGGTCCAGTATCTCTGTTTTATTGCTGAGGAAACTGAGGCGCAGAGAGGGAAGTGGCTGGCCCAAAGTTAGAGAGTAATTAGTGGCAGAGTCAGGATTCAAATCCCAGACTACCTGGCTCCAACGGTGGGCCTGTTCTCAGCCTCCATGATGGGCACCCCAGGGAGAAGGTGGACCTCTGGCTGAGTGAGGGTTGGCTCTGAGCCCTCAGTGCGGCCAGCAGGGCATCACCCGGGAGGGAGAGGGAACAATTTGAGACTGAGCTGTTCCTGACATCTGTTGCAAGGACTGGGAAGCACAGTCCAGGCAGTGTGGGGTCAGGGTGCCCATCAGGTGGCAGCTCAGCCAACAGTTTCCTGCCCTGCCCTCTCTCAGTGAGCTGCTCAGTGTCACCTATGGGCCTGGCCGCTTAGGCCTCCCCTGCGTGGAAGTGGGGTAGGAGGGTGTGAAGCTCAGGCATCCCCTTCAGGGTCCACAGCTCTTGGTTATTATAGCAGAGGACAGAAGGCAGAAGATGGGGGATTCCTGGGACCTTCGGGGACCTGGGAAGGGAAAGCCCATTTCTCTAAGGGTGTCGGGAGTAAAAAAAGCAAGACTTCATGGGAGAGGTGCCATGTGTACTGGGTCTGCAAAGCTGAGTGGGATTTCAAGGGATGGAGAGGGCAGCCGAGGAGGAGGGGTCGGCATGGGCACAGCCGGGCAGCCACGTGTGCTCAGGGATGCCAGGAAGTGGAAGATGGTGGCAGCACTGGGGTCTGTGGACACCAGGGCAGAGGAGGACCCTGCAGGGTGTCCGGGACTGCCCCACCAAGATGCTAGTTGCCGGCTGGCCCGCACACCCCTGGCCCGCCAGGCCATCTGCCCGCCCGCCCGCCGCGCTGGCTGGCTTCAGGCGGAGCGATTTCACAGCCGCACTTTTAACGGGTCCCTTTGCTCCAGTAGACCAAATCAATATCCGCTCGGCTCCCCAGGCCCGCGGCTGCTGAAGACATTCTCCTTATCGGGCCCCTTGGTCCCCATGGCCTCACCTGCTAGGCGCCAGCAGGGGGGCTGGAGCGCTGGGGCCGGGGCGGGGAGGGCAGCGGGTGGGGGAGGGACAGGAGGAGGCTATGGAGGGTCCCACCGTCCCAGACATCCCCATCGGGCTGGCAGGTGAGGACAGGGGCTTGCCAGAGGCCCAGCCTCCAGTAATCCTGGGCGGGGGCACAGACGCCATTAAAATCCAAGTGTTTACTTTATGTTCCTGCTGTCTATGCATCCATAAAATGTGCCGTCCCCAGAGGGGCTGTGGTGCGGAAGGCTGCCCCAGACGGAGCGGACAACGGCCTGTTAGAGTCCATGACCTTGAAGGCTCCTTCACACTCAGGATTCTCAGAGCCCATTTTTCTTGGATTCTGGACCTCCATTCCAAATCATTCCCCAGCCCTGGGACCTCAGGACACCAGGACTCAAGGATGCCACGAGTCTATCATGTCCAGGAGCTGGAGACCCAGAACTGCCTGCCTTGGCCTTCTCCACCGGAAGTAGGAGGCGCATCTTGTGTCTACACCGTCCTTCTCTCCCCCTACTCCCCTTCCCAAGAGCTGTCCTCACTGACAGTCCCATCTGAGCCCTCTGGTCCAAGCAAGCAGGCTGGAAGCCACTGGATGCAGACCCTGTCTCTCTTTGGCTCTCGTAGTTTTCTGGACATTTATGGGTGAGAGAACAGGTGACCTGGGCACCCTCTGATTCAAGGCCAACTCCCAGGGACTGGCTGTTTGTCCTGGGTGGTGTCCCTGAGGGTCTGTGAGAGGGTTTGCCTGCAGTGCTCTGAGGGACATGTGCCAGTAGCTCTGTGCC
Organism: Cephalopachus bancanus; assembly: GCA_027257055.1. Lineage (NCBI taxonomy): Eukaryota > Metazoa > Chordata > Mammalia > Primates > Tarsiidae > Cephalopachus > Cephalopachus bancanus. The sequence goes on along the minus strand of JAPVLO010000195.1, from coordinate 4,212,737 downwards.
CTGTGACTGTTGGCTTGGGGACACCTGGCCTCCCCCAGTTGCTGTCCTTCCCTCCTGCTATCTGGCAGCATGGACCTGCAGAGCAAGGTCAAGCGTGTAGGGCCTCCAGCGCCACGCCATCCCTATTACCCACGCCATCGTTCCTTCCCCAAGCTCCCGTGAGCTTGGGCTCTGTGCCCCACCCTGTGCCACAGGCTGGGGACACAGGCAAGCCCACCCCAGCTCCTGGGCTACATGCCTGCTGTGGGGTGATGGCGCCAAGACAGGACTCTGTCACGGGAGGGGCTGGGGAGCATCACGTGTTAGGGGTACAGCACTGTTACCAGTCAAGGGCCCTGACCTTGCAGGCTGTGTGACCTGTGATGAGGTGCTCTACCTTTCTGAGTCTTCGTCTGTGCATGTGTAAAGGAGGATGAACAATTCTCACCTCTTTGGATTATTGTGAGGCTCAAACTAGGTAATGCACATCCAGCACTTGGCAGATAATAAGAGTTACTCATCGGTAGCCACTGGGATGAACGGATTCAGTCACACAGCCAGTCAGTCAGCAAACCTCCACTGAGCCAGGCTGTACAGGCACTGGGAAGTCAGAGCTGAGGCCCAGCTCCCTGAGTTCCAGAACCCCAGACATGGGAAAGATACTGTAGCCGAGGGGCAAGCAGTGGGCGGGGGCTGGGACCAGGGGGCAGGGGAAGGGAGTCAGGGTGGCCCTCCCAGAGGAAGCCCCGTGAGTGCCTCAGCTGGATCCAGAAGGAGGAGGAGCAGTGCCCACGTGGACCCGAGGAGGACATCCAGGCAGAGAGGACAGTGTGGCCAAGGTCAGGGGTGGGAGAGTAAGGTCTCTTCAGAAGACATATGCAGGGGCCTTCGGGCTTATGGACAAGCCCAGCTCTGGGGGATCCCCTGCAGGGTGGTCTGGGAGGGGCTGCAGGGGTGAAGCCCAGCCTCGCCCTTACACGCAGCTCCTTTGACAGCCGGAATGGAGGCCGAGTAGGGGAGGCTCTGCCCAGATCCCTGATGAAGCCTCACAGTCCCATGGCTTCTTCTCCCCGGGAAGCCGTGAGTCTCTTTGAGGGCCTTTCCTGCCACCAAGTGTTCAGCCTCTCACAGCATCCCACCCACGCCCCATGTGGTCCTGGGGCTGCAGACACCAATGCTCCAGAGCCCCTGGAGTCTCCACCTTTCCCACTGTCTCCCCAGAGCCTGGCCCAGAACGAGCAGAGATGCAAGGCCTGATGTGGTGAGGGCAGTGGCAGAGGGATCCCAGGCTGGGGTCCAGGATCAAGGTGGGTATCTCTCACTCGGCACAGGAGACATGTGCACTCTTGGGGATGCCGTCCACCTGGTGACTGGTGGGTACTCAGACCGCAGGTCCCTGCAGGTTAACCCCAACGGACTGATGAGAAACCTGGGATTAGACCGCTGATCCCTTATGGCTCTGGCTCCCCGTGGTTCGGACCCGAGCGGTCCATGGTGGTGCCTAATCCTGTGTGGAGGGCCTTCCAGCCCATCCCGCCATGCTTGTGTTTCCTGAGCGCCCACTGTGAGCCAGGGCCGCCCCAGGGCATGTGTGTGCACTGAGGGCGTCTCTCAGATCTCTCGGAGGTCGCGGACCCACGGAGGAAGGGGGGCAGAAGCAGCCGACGTCAGAGCCCACACCTCCGCCTGGGGACCTGGCTCCCGGGAGGTCTGTCTCCTGGGAGAAGCTCCCACAGGGGCACTACTGGGAGGCACAGTGAATAGTAATAGGATTCAGCGAATCAGAGCAGCCTGGGAAGATGGAAACCTGTCCCAGCCAGCCCTGTCCTGCTGGAGCCCCGCTGTAGCAGGGAGCACGTAACTGGCGTTCACTGAGCGCTCCCTGGGCACGAGGCACGGGGCCCACACAGGTCCTGGCGGCCGGAGCGACGTAGCCCTAGGAGAAGCTCGCAGCAAAATCATTACCCAAGAGACAAGTCCTTGTGGTGGCTCTGAGCAGGCCACTTAGTTCTTGGGTGGCCTGGGTCTCTTCGCAGTGGGCACCAGCAGCATCCTCCCCTCTCTGGGTTGTTGAGAGAAGTAGGTAAGGTCAAGGGCGTGAGGCCTTGTGAGTGATCGCCATGAAGATCACGGGGCGGGGATTTGGTTCCCGGGCCCTCCAGACACGGCTCTGCTGCCCTCTTGGCGGGTCCCATCAGGCTGCGTCCACAGGACCCCACACTCCCCAGGGAGCTGGAGGTGTGGCCTCCTTCCACAGCCCCTGTCATGATGTGGGACACACGCCAGGTGCTTACAGCCACGGGAGGAGCGAAAATGTGAGTGGCATTCGGGTGTGCTTCCATGGAAGCCTGGCCGCCCCCCGTAAATGCTGCTGCCCTGGGACCTTCCATCTTTCCCAGGACATCCTCTGTGTTGCCACTGGGTCTCCTGCCTCCCTACTCAGGAGGGATTGACCCGTTTTGCAGGTCCCCTTGTCACCACTCACTAAGGGCCAGCTCTGCCCTCCCAAGGGGGAGGCTTCCGGAGGGCTTGGTCACTGGAGAGAGAGCCAGAAGGGACCTTGGGAGTCAGCCTATACAACCTCCTGACTCCAACCCCACTTTACAGATGGGGAAACTGAGGCCCAGAGAGGCAGGGCTGCCCCAGGTTCCACTGCATGTCAGATGCAGATCCCCTGGCCATGCTGGAGCCTCTAAGAGGCAGGGACTGCTGTAATCAATCCCCACCACCCCCTACCCCACCCCGCCTTGCCCTCCAAGGCGGGGTCCTCTCCCTCTCCCAGCTAGAGGGGTCCCGGCAGGCTGGGGAAGGAGAAGCCCAAATATTTAGTCTGTGCGGAAGGGAGCAGAGCTCAGATCCTGGCCCGATGGCCCTGCCCCAGGCCCCGTGCCAGGAGCCACATCACAGAGGCCACGAGCCCCCCCATGTTCCTGGGCTTCCATCACAAATGTTTTTTTGCACAGGCCTGTCATGGTGCCCGGAATGCCAGCGTTCAGAATTCCTCGGGGTTAAGGCATCACGCCTTCCCACCAGGCTCCCTTGCCCTACAGGGAAATAATGATGATGATGATAACAATAGCAACGCATGCGTGTACAGGCACACAGCTAACCCAGCACTTTCATATCCCATGGCACCTCATAACAGCTCAGTGAGGCGGGTATTGTTACTGCCATTTTAGATGGGAAACCAGGTTTGGTGGGTGGTGTGACTCGCCCGGGGTCACAGAGGGCAGTAGGCGGCTGGACTCAGGTCCAGGTCTGGCTGCAGAGTCCTGGTCCCAACCCCAGCTCCCCTGGGCAGTGGCAGCTCGAGGTGGGGGTGCTGTGGGGCTTCCTGGAGGAGGAAGCCATCTACTGCAGGCCTGCAAGGGGCAGGGACCCATTGTGCCCCAGGCTGCTCGCCTTTCCTCTGCAGCCAGCTCTCTCCCTGCGCCTCAAATCTGGCGGCAGTTTGGCACCACCCGGAATCTGATTCTCTCTGGTCTCCTGGGAGCCTCAGACCTAACCTCCCCTCCTCAACTCCAGTCCTGAGCCCTATCTCCATGAATGAGACGTCCCATCATTCCCCATGCTTAAGTGTCCCTCCATGTGTTAAAATGCAGATTCTCAGGTCCCAGACAGACCTACTAAATCAGAGACACTGGGAAGGGGGCGGGCCCGGCACTGGAGGTGATTCTGATGCTGGAGGTTCAGAGAAGCATGGTGTAGCTCAGGTCCCCAATCTCCTCACGCTCCTACCCAGCACCCCCCACGGCTCCCCGCCCTCTGCAGGATCAGCCCCCCTGAGCTCGCCGCTCTCCCCTCCCGGCCTGTTCCTCCCAACAGGCACGTGTGCACATGCACCCTGCACGGCTTCCTGCCACTGTCCCGTACACACTTTTCTCCTTGCCACCTTCTTCCCGGTCTCCAGGCCTCTGCCTGTCATCCCTCCTGCCTGCCCCTGGGCTGCCTGGAGACTTTTACGGTCTTTCAACACCCTCTGTCTCTGGGACGTTCTCTCCGCCTTCTCCAGGCAGAGGGGGCCCCAATTTGACAGCCCCAGCCCCTGGACTCCCTCTGGGACGCTTGAGCCACCCTGTAAGTTTCTGCTTGTGTTGATCCCACCCAGTCATCTTCAGTTTCCTACCAGGGCCAGCCAGGGAAGGCCTCAATAAACGAAGAGGTGAAAAGAACAAGAAAGCTGGCCTACAGGGGTCGGGGGCTGCATCTTCTCAATGAAGCCCAGCTGGTTAGAGTGTCTCTGGGAACAAACCCTTCCACCCCACCATGAGCCCTCCCTGCCCTAGGGCCTCTGTCTCTCCATGTATGGGAGAGGGGGACAGAGGCAGCTCTTTGCTGCCGTTCAGTGGCCCCTGAATCCCCAGCTCCTGGGTCAAGGTCACAGTGCCCCTCACTCAGGGGCTCCAGGTTGGCCCATTCACTGTCCCCACTCACTCCAGCACCTGCTTGGGTCCCTGCACAGCCAGGGTATCACCTACATTCTCTGCCCCTCACCCCGAATGGTCTATTTAATGGGTTGGAGAGTGAGGCTGGGAAACAGGACCCAGCTGTCAGCTGAATCTGCTGGGGGTTCGAGTTGTCCCTCACCGAGGCCGCCTGGGAGGAGATGGGGCAGCTCCCCACAAGCTTCTCTGAAAACTCAGGGGCCTGGCCTCTCAGGGGCAAATTCTGAGCACCTCTGCACCTCTTTGTCCCTACAGCCACAGGTAAGGGCTGGGTGAGCCCCTGGATGTGAAGTGCCCAGCAGGGCTGTCTTCTCCCAGAATGCTATCTGCTCGGGACCAAGGAGCTGGGGCCAGAGGATGCTCACTTGGCTGGGGAGCCCTTTCTTCTCCCCAGCAATCCTGGTGTTCCTGTCACTCCTTCCTACTCTGTCTACAAAGAGGCTCGACCCTCTGGTGTGATCTGAGGGGCCTGGGAGCCCCTCCTCCACCAGGCTTAAGGTTACTCTGCCCAGGATTCTGCCCTTGGAGTCAAACCCTGTCCCAGAAGAACTACAGGTTCCCTGGGAAGTGACTCCTCAGAGCTTCTCCTTGGTGTAATTGGGCTTGCCGTGCCCTTCCCGGCTGCCCCTGGTCGGGTACACACAGCCAGGCCTGGCCCTGACTCCCCCTGCTGGGGTCCCACTCTCCTCCACCTTCTCGCCTACTGGCGATGGATCCAGATGATCCAAAGGTAAGAAGACCAAACCAAGGAGGGGCAGGGAGATTCCTGAAGGGGCTCATCCTCTCTGGGATCCAAGTGGTCATGCCTGACCCCACAACCTCTTTCTGGTCTTGAAGATAAACTGCTGAGATGGAAGGTTTGTGCCTAGTTTCTCCACATCACTTGAGGTGTGTGTTGCTGAGCTGTTGGATGAGTAATGCATGGATAAACATGGATGGGTGGGTGGATGAACATGGGTTGATACACGAAAAAATTAATGCTTTCATGAATGGATAAATGGATGGATGGATGGATAAATTGGATGGTTGGTTGGTTGAATGGATGGGAAGGTGGATGACTGGCTGATTGGATGGATAGATGAGTGGATGGATGGATGGATGGATGGGTGGATGGATGGATAAATTAGATGGATGATTGGTTGGTTGGTTGGTTGGTTGGATGGATGGATGGATGGATGGGTGGATGGATGTTCTTTAAGAGTTAACTAAGCCAGGCTCGGTGGCTCAGCCTGTAATCCCGCGCCTTTGGGAGGCTGAAGTGAGTGGATTGCCTGAGCCCCTGGGTTCGAGACCCGCCTGGGCAACTTGGCGAGACCTCAGCTCTACAATAAATCAAAATGAGCCGGGCGTGGTAGCACACACCTGTAGTTCCAGCTACTTGGAAGGCTGAGGCGGAAGAATCGCTGGAGCCCAGCAGGTCAAGGCTGCGGTGGCCAGCAGCGGCCACTGCACTCCAGTCCGGGCGACAAGAGTGAGTCTCCAACTAAAAAAAAAAAAAGAGTTAATTAAAGTCTCAACTACCCCAGAAAGCTGCCTCTGATCCCCTAACTGGATCAGAGCCTCTGCCAGGCCTTCTTAGTCCCTGGGATTTCTGTCTCAGGAAGCTGAGTGGCCTTTTGGAGCCAGGCTCATGGCCTCTCAGGACCCCCAGAGAAGAAGTCGTCTTTGTCTGGACAGTCTAGGGTTCCCCAGGAACAGAAAAGGGGTCTGGATCATCTGTATCCCCAAAGTTCAATTCAGCACCTGTCCAGAGAGACTTTAAGGAAGTTGTGGACAATGAATGAGAAAGTAATAAATTCATTCCAGATAGGTAAGTGGTCCGGTGTGACAGGAGAGGGACAGGAGGGAGAGCCTGGAGGGCGGCCACTCCTGCTGGGGATGGGGGTAGGAGGTGAGGCGGCATGCCTGTAGTTAAAAGCAGCCACAGTCATTGCTTGTCACGCACCTGCCACTGGTGCCAACCCCTTTACACTTGCCACTGCAGCTAAGCCTCCCAGCGGCTACTATTTGCATCCTGTTTTTTGGAGGAAGGTGCTGAAGCACCCCAGTGACAGGCAGTACCTTGCCCAGGCTCACACAATAGGTGGAGGGCCAAGGTTTGCACCCAGCTCTGAGTATGTGTGCTGTGTTGTGCTGTTTGAACACCAGGCTGAGGAGTCGGACCGGATCCTGAGGGCAGTGGGAAGCCATGGGGGACTTTGGAGCAGAGGAGTGGAGTGGTCCAAATCTGTCTGAGGCCATTACACGCACTCTGCAGCCCAGCGGAGAAGAGGCACTGTCAGGGCGGCCACCATCAACTCCTTCAGGGAAGGAGTTGGGCTCCCCAGGCTTTGGTTCCAGAAACATGTCTGTCATGCCCCTGCCTCTACCAACAGGCACCCCTCTCCACAGTCCGGAGGGTTCAGCGGTGGCTCAGGAGGTGCCTAATAGCCACGGCTGCTGCCCCGAGTGGGATGGCCTCCCCAGGCGCCTTCTGTGTCGACAAGCAGACCCAGGCGGCTTGTCCACCCCACTGTCCTTCGCCTTCCCCCTCTCTCAGCCCTGGGCACCCACCGTGGCTGCTTTTTCCCTCCGCCTTCAGTGCGAATGGTCCTCGTCTGAATCCCACAGCTCTCCTCACCAGCTGTGTGGCCTGGACCAGTGAGGGACTTCACATCCCCCCGCTTTTCCCAAAGATTGCTGAGACGGAAGCGGTAACACAGGGGACCCCTCACCAGAGGGACCATGGATGGGCAGACGGGGCCTCCAGAACAGCACCTGGCTCTCAGGAGCTCCCTCAGCTCCTTCTCTTCCCTCTTCCAGCGAAACCACGGGATACATCACTCTTAGAATTGGCATCAGAAAACAAAAAGGCTTTCCTAAGGAATTGGTACCTTCTTCTGTCAGACAACACAGTCCATGACTTACCGTTATTTCCTTTCTTACTGTGGTTTCCAGGAAGCTCAGAGCCAAATGATCTCAATCACAGCCTTTAGACCAGTCTCTGCGAGGCTGACTAGTCACTTCCTACTGTGTCTGGGGGTTTTGGTTAAGACCGCTATGGCATCCCTTCTTTTAAGCTACCCCTAACCTCTGGGAAATTATGTGGGGCCTGCCCTGTCAGTCAAGGCTGCCATACCCAGCTCTCTGCTGTCTGGCCCCAACCTGGCCCGTCCTCCTGCAGGCCTACCTCCGCCTCTACCTCTCCCACAAGCCTGGCCTCCGGGCTTTCTGCGTCCACCAGCCATGCCTGTTCCCAAGTGCCTGGCTGTGCCCCAGACTAGAGAGCCAGCCGCACATTCCCTTTCCAAGGTCCCCCTGCCTCCTCCCTCCTTCCTGCCCATCCACACAGTTCCTGAACATCTATTTGTTCCAGGTTCTTCCTAGGGTCCCGCGGAAAGCAAAAGGGACAAACCCCTCTGCCCCATGGAACTGCCACTCTAGCTGGGGATAAATCCAACAGGCAAACAAGTAAAACTTGAGGTTTGGGCTTTTTTATCGGGTGGTGGCCAGTATGAAGGAGAAACATAATGAAATAGCCTAGGGTGGAAGGCAGGTAGCATTGTGGTGAGGGAAGGAAACTCCTCTGTCTAGGTCCTGGAAAGCCACACAGTGAAGGTGGCACTTGTGCAGAGCACTGGGAGAGGGTTGGTGAGGGTTCCTGCCATGTGCTCCCGGTGAGGGAGGGAATATTCCCAGCAGGGGAGCCTGGGGCCAGTGGGGCTGAGTGCAGCGAGCCAGGGGGTAGGGCCGGGGCAGCATCAGAGAGAACACGGTCAGATGGAGGGAGCATGGGAGGCCCAGCAGACTTGGGAGCAGGGGCGAGATGTGACCTGTTCCATGCCAGGCTCTGAGCTGGGTGCTTGACGGCCAACTTCCCACTAGATCCTTCTGACAAGTCTGTGATTTGGGGTTGGCTTTCAGACCCATTTCAGAGGCAACTGAGGCCCAGAGAGGGAAGGAACCTGCCCAGAGTCACGCAGCAGCGCGGCCCTTTCCCTCTCTCCTGAGGCGGCAGCAGGTTGGAGGTGGTGATGAGGGGAGGGGATGGGACGTGCCCCGAAACTGCTTATTTTCCTCAGCCTCTTCTCTCAGCATCTGCCCATAAATCACTCTGACACCCGACGAGGGGGGTATGGGCAGATTCAACATCACCTCCGTGGGTGAGCGGTTCCCAGGCCTCTGCGCTCTGGCTGAGCTTGTGGTTCTTGGCTCTGGATGCCGGCTGCCCAGCCCAGGGCTCCGAATGCCGGGCTCGGGACACCAGGGGAGTCGTGTCTTCCCTGGGCCAAGAAGAGGCCCAGGAGAAAGGGCAGGACCCCACGGGGCTGGGGGAGCTGGCTACCAGATGAAGGGGAAACTCAAATCTGCTGCCCAAAGATCCGGGCGAGACGTGGGTCTGGCCACAGGCGGGTGCGGAAGGCGTGCTGTGGCCAGGGGCTCCGGGGGGGGACGAGAGGAGAGCAGCCTCACGGTGGGGGGCTTCCTTCCTGTGTCCCCACCACCCTCCCCAGCTGTGCTGAAGGCTCTGGTGGTGCCAGAGGCGTCTGGGATTGTTTTGGAGCTGGCCCAGGGCAAGACGGGGGTGCTTGGCAGAGAGAAGGAAGACCCCCTCAACCCTGACTGCTCCCCACCCTCCCCTGGTGATGTGCCAGCACCCAGTGCTTCTTGTCCAGAAACGGGCTGGGGACCCTCTGGAGGAAAAGTGGCCCTCGTCGGGACAAGCCTCGGGGACTTGAGGACAGTCCTGTGCGGAGTTCTGAGCAGCACTGCGGCAGCGTCACGCCACGGCGCCCTGCGCTGATGGTCTCCAAGTGCAGCTGACTTCTCAGCCTGGCATTCAAGGCCTTCTCGGTGGCCCAGCCACCCCTCCCTCTCTTCTTCCCACAGCTGTGCCCCTCCCCCTACTGCTTTCCACACAGGCCTTGGACGTGGAAGTCACTCCCCTCGTTCGGGCGCCTCCCTCCGCCAGTACGACCATGGGTCAGCGTCGAGCCCTCAGCCTGGATCCGCTGCCCCTGCCCCTGTGCATGACTGTAGGTACGTGCCCACGCCAGGTCAGGAGTCGCCGTGCATGGGTCATACCACATGGAGGGGGCAGTGTGGGACAGGGGCATGGGAAATCACAGATTCTGGGGTCAGCCCTCACCATCTGGCCCTGCCGCCCACCAGGTGACTTGCTGGGCGTATCTCTCAGCCTGTCTGAGACTCAGAGAACAATCTCGGGAAGTCGGTGCAGGGCCCAGCACACGCTGGCGGTCATCGAGTCGTCCCAGGAGGCCAAGCCTAAGCGTATGGGCCCTCAGGTCACCCCTCAGCTGCGGCTTCGGAGGAGGGGCCTCCTTAGGCGGGATCGGGCACCCCATACCCCTCTATGCTCAAAACAAGGGTGATGGGAGCTGGCGGCCAGTTGCTGGGGGTGGGGTGGGGGCTGTGTCAGGATGAGGAGGCCAAGGCCAAGGTCAAGGCATGTCCCTGCATCATCTGGGCCTGTGCAGGGCTCTAGAGTTCCTGGAGGCTGGAGATGATGTCTGCCCACCCCTGCAGCCCGTCTGAATCCCTTCCCTTCCAGAAAGAAGGGTGACTTGAGACAGACCCCCAAGATTTGCCTGTTCCCCACACCTGCTCCTGTCTTCACTGGGGGGTTCCTCAGCTCTTTTCTGGAGCCTAAGTTTCTGCAAGTCCCCCAGCCTCTCAGCGAGGGGAAGAGCTGGCCCTTACCTGCAGGCCTGCCCTGTGGCCTCTCTTGGGGCTGGTCTGAGCTAGCCTCGCTGTGTGGCCTTGAACAAAGGGCTGCCCTCTCTGGGCTTCACTTGCCCTTTGGTCTCACAGGCTGTGAGATCTGTCCATCCAAAGTGACGGAGGCTGGAGAGGAGGAAGGCCCCCAGCCGCTGCTTGTTCAGTCAGATCTGTCGGTGCCCTGGAGGTGCTGGCAGAGGCCTGCTGGGGCCCAGGAGAAGGGACTACAGGGGCACAGCAGGGGGTGAGCAGGAAGGAGAGGCCATGGGAGACCAGAGAGGGTGGGGGCTGGCAGGTGGCCAGCCTTACCACAGGCCTCCCAGGGGCCCCCTCATGGACCCCACAGAGGCTGCCTGTCAAGGCCCCTTGCCTAATTATCAAATCGTTCCCAGATCCCTCCTGCGGCCTGAGAACCTTCTCCCAGCCTGAGCCTGCTAGGAAGCATCCAGCCCCGCCCTGAGGTGCTGGTTTGCAGGGCGGCGGGTCCTGCCCGGGCTCCTCTCTCCTCCTGTGTTCTTGGAAGCACCCCATCCCCATGCAGCCACCCAGGCCCAGTGGGCAAACGTTGGTTTAGGAGACAGGCCTGCTGGAGGACCTTGGCTGGGCTCCCTGGCTCCTGGCTTCTTCCTCTGTGGGATGAGGGTTTCAACACCAACTTCATAGGGCCATTGAGATAGCTTATGCTGACTCGGTGAGGGTGGGGGGTGCGGTGCCCCTCTCTGCACCTGAAGCCAGGCTCTGGGAAGTGGAGGGTGGGCTGAGGCTGCACTCCACTGCCTCACCTTGACACCAGCAAACACCCTTCATGGCTGCCTCTTCCAAGGCAGACTCATTGCCTCTGTGTCTAGACCAGCGCGGGGTGGGTGGAGGTGGGGGTGGGGAAGGGAGCACATTCAGGCACATTCACATCCAGAGCCCGGACGCTGCAGCGCTGAGCCTTGCCCTGAAGCGTGCTGCTCGGGCCTGCGGGTGGCCTGGGCACAGGGGGTCAGGGACTTCCCGGGGTCCCACCCGGAGTCCCAGCAGAGCCAGCCCCTTCCCCGACCCCCCCCACAGTAGGTGCTTCCTTCACTTCCCAGTGCAGCCTCACACACGTGTGCACACACACGCTTGTGTATATATGCACATACATGCACACTCATGCACGTGCATGTGATGGGTGATGACGGGCTGACATCTGCCCGCCAGGTGCGCTCCAGCTGTTAATCAGTGCTTGGAAGGAACTGCCGGTGTGGTGACCCCTGGGGAGATGAGGGCAGCCAAGGGTCATCTGAGGTTCCCACAGCCCCTCGCGGTGGCCACGCGGAGGGAGCCAGGAGACCATCGGCCCTTGGTGGCCCTCTCCCACTTCCAGCTGGGGAGAAGGAGCTCAGAGAGGGCAGGGACTCAGGGCAGGCCATGCGTTGGTGGCAGGAGGAGCTGGACTTCCTGCCTGGCCCTTGTGGCCTGAGCTGGGTCTCTCTGCACTCCACCCTAGCCCCACCTGGACCTGGGTTCTCCCTGCTGCCTCCAGATGAAGGTGGGCCTGGGGAGGTGGGGGCGGGGGGCACTTAGCTCTGCCGGAGGAAAAGATGTTCTTCCAGGCAGAGTTGTCCCACAAAGGCAGGGGTTGCCACGAGTGGGAAAACACGAACTCCCCGTCCCTGGAAGTATTCAAGCAGGGGTTGCAGGCTCCTGGGGAGTGACATGGGTGGGTTCCGTGACCACCAAGAGTTCTTCCAGGCATGGAGTTTCCAAGATTCTGAGTGTTAGTGACCTCCTGAGTTAAGATTTCCAGCCGGATGCTGTGACTCACGCCTGTCATCCCAGCACTTTGAGAGGCTGAGGTGGGAGGACCGCTTGAGCCCAGCAGTTTGAGAACAGCCTGGGCAGCACAGTAAGACCTCATCTCTACAAAACATCAAAAAATTAGCCAAGCGTGGTGGTAGCCACCTATAGTTCTGGCCAATCAGGAGGCTGAGACAGGAGGATCACTGAGCCCAGAAGGTTGAGGCTGTGGTGAGCCATGATCCGCTGCACTCCAGCCTGGGTGATCGAGAGAGATCCCGACTCAAAACAAGCAAACAGAATTCCTTGCAAGTTTGAATGAAATGCAACTCCCTCCCCAGACTCCTCCCAGCCCTGACTCCAGGATTTTCTGAGACTAGATCTTCTTGGCCAAGCCTGAGGCGTAGGAACATACAGATCAGAACTTCAATTCCTGCTTACTAATGATGGCCAATGACATGGACTCTCCAAGCCTCAGTGGCTCCACCTGTAAAATGGGGACCATCACAACAGCACTTGCCTCACAGGGAGTGGTGGTAAAGCAAGGGGCCCCATGTGTAAGCCGTTTGCGAACAGACCAGGACCTTGACTTTGACCTGGAGGATCCCCAGGAGGAGGAAACAGTGGGAGCAGAGACTGTGGGCCGGGGGCCGTAAAGGGGCTGAGGGGACAGAAGGGTTGGGCGTGGGCAGGGGAGCCACGGGGGTCGGGACTGGGGGCTTCAGATGCGAGACACGGGCTGCAGGACCTGTGTGAGTGGACATGTGTCTCCCAGCCGGTTGCCAGGCGGGCACATCCATCACTGCCTGGGCCCTGCCAGCCCGGGCTCCAGCTACTGGGGTGGCGGCAGATCAAAAGGCTCGAGGGCGACAGCTGGGCAGGCCTGCTGACCACGCTGACCCCTGCTGGTGGCCCGGGTCTTGGAAAAGGAGGCTGGGAGGGACCTGTGGGTGAGGCTGGAAGGAGGCCGATTCTGCTCCTGCAATCAGCACCTCCTGGGCGCCAGACTTGGGCAGGGCCTTGAATTGGGTGCCCACATCATGATAACCCATTTCGCAGATAAGGACAGGGCCCAGAGGCCTCCTCCATCTGCTCCCCTTGGCCCCATCCCCAGCCACGAAGGTGAGGTAGACCCTGGGGAAACCTGGGGGAGGGTGCTGGGGGCTTGAAAACTAGGATCCCATCTCTGGGCCTAACACGGTCAGCTCAGAGAGCTCCAAGACCACGGCCCTCCCCCCGCCTCGGCCCTCCCAGGTCCGCGCAACCACAGCAGCCTCCATCTCCCCATCTGTGAAACGGGTGGGTTGGACTCACTGCTCTCCAGGGGGCCTTCCAGGCCTGGAGTGGGAGGGGAGGCCCGGGGAGGGCTCCAGAAAGGAGGCCCTTCGGCTCAGATTTAACGAGCTGTCTGTTCATGGAACTGATCAAAACCAGACTTGAGCTGAGCTGCGTCTCTGATTCGCACAGACTGAAGCCGCCAAGAATTCATCCCTCACTGTTTCCAGTAAATAATTGGGCTCCCGCGGGGTTCCCAGGGCGGGTTGGATGTCCCACCTCCTCTCTTCATGGTGAACTTGACCTGGGGAGGCCGGGAAGGAAGTAGACCCCCGGTTGTACTCTTGGTTCACCAGCCGTGGCGGCGGGAGTCGGCTCTGGGGGGCGCCCACCCCTCGTGCGGTCAGAGTGGTGGGGGCTGCCTGCTGGACCCCACAGGGCCCCCATGTCAGGAGTCTGGCCCTGGTATCTCTTCACAGAGCTCCCAAGAACCATGACGGGAGGCAGGCACCCTAGGGGGGCTTCGGGGTCACTACCTCTTCCTTTGTGGTCCTTTGCGGTTTATAAGAGAGATCGAGTAAATGCCAGGACCAGTTCAAATAGTGACAATGTGTTAGTTGTACAGTGAGCATCTTTCAGGTCTGTGGGCTGCCCGTGACAGGGTATCTGCCAACCTGGCGTGAGGTGCCCCTCAAACCAAGGCACTGTGCTAGTGGAAGTGATGCCTGGGCTGGAGACCCCTGCAAAACACACACACGCACATGCACGTGCGCGCGGACACACACACACACACACACACACACACACACACACACACACACACAACTTTGTGTCAGGACCTGATCCAAACAGATGGAGAGAAGGATTTAGACTCAATAGGGCAGGGTGGGCTGGAGTCTGCATCTTAACATGATTCCAGGTGATTCTGCCTTCCTCCCTGCCATGTTTGGGAACTTAGACTATCAACCTGACCTTGGCAGGATGCCACCCTTATCTCTAGGGCTGCAACTTTGGAGTTCTCTGGGCCTCCAAGTCACCCTTTGTGCTCCAGAAGTAAAAATAAAAAGCCACAGAAAATATCAAGATGTGGGTGGTAATGTGTGTGTACTCACTTGCTGCCATTTCACACTAAGTGACGGGGCTTACCTCAAGGGCAGAGCTTACATCTGAAGGGCAGTGGCCATCCCAAAGAGTCTAATGGGCTGGCCCTCCCGAGGACAGGGCTGGTACCCCCCATGGGAATAAGGGACACTGGCAGCCCTTGCGTGCTGTGGTCTGGGGTCTCTCCCCCACTGCTGATCCCCCTGCAGTGACTCATCCATGCTGGGGAGATCAGGACATCCTTACAGACACGGGCACAGCTTAGCCCCTCACTCTCTCACACTTAGTCCCAGGATGGCACTCGTTTTGAATTCCAAATAATATTAAAAGGAGGCCCAAGATTTGCATGTTGACTGAAAGGGAGCACGCATTCCAAAAGCTTCAGAAACCCTGTGAGGCCTGACCTCCCTCCAAGTCCTCATTCTGGGCTTCACGTAGGAGTCTGGAGTTTGGGTTTTAAGCCACCAGCTTTGCTTCTGAGCGCTAGCGGGTTCCACCCACAGTCTGTCAGGTCCTAGCTGGCCCCCCAGGACCCCACAGCATCCTGTGAATCAACTGATGGATGAGCTAAGTCAGAGGATGAAGAAGGGAAGGGACAGTGGGGAGGGAGAGCGGACCATCCCTACCTCCTGGCCCGGCTCTGCCCCAGGGCCCTGTCTACTGTCCACAGTTTGGGTCTACGAAACTCAGGTTGAGGGCATGTCCCTGAGAGACTGGGCCCTCTCATTCTCCTGGGACCCTGGGAAAGGGGCCTGGAGGGATCCGCCTTCTAGACTTCTGCCTCCCCACCTGGGCCACCGCGGCTCCCACTTCTCTCCCATCGGTCGGTCCTTCTCTGAGGAGTCGGTCCTGCCCGGACCCTTCCCTGCGATCTCTTGTGCTCCCCCAAGCCCCACAGCAAAGCTGGCCGGGGGGCGGTTTCTGCCCTCCACTGTGGGGGAGGAAGCTCCAGGGGGTGAGTTTGCAGCTGGAGGAGCCTTGAAAACATGCCCAGGCAGCAGGCATCGCCTCAGCTGATCTCTCTTCCCTTAAAGTTCTTCGCTGAGTTCTGGGGACCTGAGGGGACTCGCATCCACCAGGCACAGGGCCGCCTCGGACCATCCCTGGCTCTCGCTGACCTTAGGCCAGGGGTGCCTCCTGGCAGAGACTGGGTCAGTCAGGTCCTCCTCTGGCCTCAAACTCCTGGGCTCAGGCAATCTTCCCACCTCGGCCTCCCAGCGTGCTGGGATTACAGGCGTGAGCCACCGCTCAGACAGAGAAG
The DNA here is from genome assembly GCA_027257055.1 of Cephalopachus bancanus. Taxonomy (NCBI): domain Eukaryota; kingdom Metazoa; phylum Chordata; class Mammalia; order Primates; family Tarsiidae; genus Cephalopachus; species Cephalopachus bancanus. The sequence continues at coordinate 4,197,191 of JAPVLO010000195.1, read as the reverse complement.
GTCAGGAATGGGTTTCCGTTCTGGAAAATACGAGTGGGACTCCAGCCTCCACCAAACCTGCATTATCACCGCAGCTCTGCCCCGGGAGGCTGAGTGAGGAGCAGGGAGCACTCCCGCCAGGGCCTTGGGGAGGACGGCACTGGTGTGCTGAGGCTGGGACAGAGGCTGATGGAGTTCGGGTTCTGAGCTTTGCTTCTGCGCTCTAGAGGGTTCCAGCCACGGTCTATCCGGTCCTACATGGCCCTCCGGGCCCCAACAGCATCCTGTGAATAAACTGATGGACCAGCTGAGCCTGAGGATGAAGGGGAAGGAGGATCTGCAGGCCCCTGCCCCTCAACGCCCCTCCTTTGAGAATCCCTGAATGCCTCCAGGAAGCCCTCAAGGCCCGCCGCCAAGCCATCCTGGTGGGAGAGGGGACAGGTCTCTGGCAGAAGGCTGGTGACTGGGGTTGCCATCCGAGGGGCCTCTCCAGTCCCCTCCCACGTCTGAAATAACAGGCACGGACCTGGGGTTCCAGTCTGTGACATGTTCTCTCCCCAGCTTGTCAGATCAGCCTTCGGGTAGAGCCCTGGGGGACTGTGGGAAGGAGAGGCACAGCCCAACCTGCCTTCCACCTCCCAGGCCAAAGGATCTTGTGAGGCCTAAGTCAGGAATCCTACCCCCTGAAGAGGAGCCAGGAAGGGTTCACGGCTCATCACAGCAATATAGCAAGAGCCGACGCACACTGTTGACATGTCACCGGCCGGCTACGTGCCTGGCACGTGTCAACTCATGTAATCTCAGAACACCCCCATGAGCTCAGTCCGTTATTACCCCTGTTCCACTGATAAGGAAGCCGAGGCCCAGAGAGGTGAAGGGATCTGCCCATAACCACACAGCTTATAAATCGTAGTCCTGGGATTTGAGTCAGACCGCGTGATGACCAGGGCCTAATCTGTTATAACCAGGCAAGATGCAAACCCAGATGGGCCTGACCCCAAAACTTCCCAGACACGACTCCTCTGTTGCCCCCACAGGCCCATGTGGTGGGGGAGGCTGCTGGTTGCAGAGGGCCTCTGCAGACAGCACCAGCATCCGGATCCCTCTCCAGCCAAGCACCCTGAGCAGACAGCAGGGATCCTGTAGGAGGTCACTACCTGCTGGGCCCCCTGGACCTCACCAAAGTGCCCCAGAGCCCAGGGCTTAGTACAGAATGATCCAGGGGTCTCGGTACCTCTGGGCAAATAGAGGCAGCCATTCTAGGAGGGGGCTCTGCTAGCTAAGAACCAGGCAGGATTTTCAGAGGGAAGAGGGGAGGGTGTCACAGATTCAGGCAGAGAACCCTACCCAGCCCGCACTGGCTGGCTCCAGATCCCAAGCCCCCGATTCATTGCTGCCCTCTGACCCTCCAAGAACCCAGTTTCTGTACTTGAGGACAGAGCCAGCCTGTGGATCGCCTGGTCCACACCCTCCTTCCACCCAGGTCAGGTAGGCCTGTCAAGCAAGTAGGCAGGGAGAGTGACACTGGTGTCCTCATACAGCTGTGTGACCTGTGCTAAATCATTTAATGTCCCTGTTCACATGGGGATGTTCACACAGGTGGCCCAGAGGTTTGAGTGAGAGAAGGTGTGTGAGGGACCGGGCACACAGCAGGTGTTCAGCTGTGCATGCATGTCATCTGTACCCCCAGTGAGGTCTGATACAGGCTGGGTTCTGTCACCAGGAACCTGGTCCCGTGCTGGACACTGGGAGAAGGTCAGGTGGCTGTGGCTGTGGAATAGAGGAGCCCCAGAGGACATTTTTTTTAAAGTCAACTCTCATTCTGTCACCCAGGCTAGAGTGCAGTGGCACGTTCACAGCTACCACAGCCTTAAACTGCTGGGCTCAGGCAATCCTTCTGCCTCAGCCTCCAGAGTAACTGGGACAACAGGCACGCACCACCATGCCTGGCTACTTTTTTCTTTTCTTTTCATTTCTTTTGGTAGAGACGAGGCCTTGGTTTGTTGCTGGTCTGGAACTCTTGGCCTCAAGCAACCCTCCCAGCTTGGACTCCCAAAGTGCGGGGATTATAGGCATGAGCCACCATACCTGGCCCCAAATGACATCTTACCTAACTACTCCCTCACCTTGAAGCAGGATGGAGAGACAGCCCACGAGGGTAAGTGACGCGCCCAGGGACATGCAGTCAGTCAGTGTCTGCAGGGAAAATTTTCCTTTTCTGTGTGAAGGCTTGATGGAGTCTGAGCAGCATGTAGAAATGTGGTTGGACAAAAGGACACAACTTGATGGTAAGAGACAGAGTGGGGAGGCCCAGCAAGGCCTCTCTTCTGTGACAATTCTTCCTCCCAGCTGTGGGGCAGGGCCTCTGGATGAGGGTCTCATGACCTCCTCTCCCACAAGGGCAGGTCGGGGAATTTCTGTGTGGCCAGCTCCCAGACAGAAGGCGGAAGGGTAGAGGTATATTTCTAGGTTTGATGGCTTGCGGGGGGAAAAGGATTCTCGGTTTCCTCCTCCGTACCACGGCTCCTCTCCCTTGCTTGCCCTGAAGAAGTCAGCTGGAAGGACACTAAGATGGGGACTTAGCTTCCATTTGGAACCTCAGGCTTTGGGGTCCAGGGCAGGGGTGAGCAAGTACCTCCGACCACAGCACAAGGTGCCCCACCCCAGGGTGCCCTCCTTTGCAGGTTGCTGTGGGAGCTCGGGCCGGGCCTGATGGAAGGGCTGAGGGGTAGGCACTGCCGCACAGTGCTCACGAGCTGGGGCCTCACATGTTCTCTGGAGGCTGGGAATGGGACTTCCCTACCCTCCGCCCCCCTGGATACAAGAGCCCTGCAGCTGACTCGAAGGAGTTCTGGTCACACCAAGCAGCAAACTCAGCCCCAGAGCTGGAGGCCAGCCTTGCCTGTGCGCTGACCCAGCCCAAGGGTCCATGTTCCCTGGGCCACTCTCCCATCTCAGCCTCACTTCTTCACTTGTAAAATGGGGGCAGGAGCCCTTTCTCAGCAGCTGGTCAGGTACAGGGAAGGGGTTTTTGGTCATCTTAAAGGCATGGGCTGGGGCCTCCCCGCTGCCTCCCTGGGCCTTCCTCTCGCCTGGCCTCAAGCTCCCCATTAGCTCAATGAGACACTGGGTAAGCTTCTTGCTCTTTTTTTTTTTTTTTTTTTTTGAGTTGGAGTCTCGCTCTGTCTCCCAGGCTGGAGTGCGGTGGCACGCTCACAGCCACCGCAGCCTCAACCTGCTGGGCTCAGGTGATCCTTCCGCCTCAGCCTTCCTGCTTCTTGCTCTAAAAAGTTGCCCATCACCTCCGTAGCCGGGGAGGGGCGGCCAGCAGTATTAGAGAGGAGAATCCACAGAACATTAAGGGGTCATCTGGGCCCCCAAAGGAGAGATTCCGGGTCCCTTGAAAGCCTGCAGAACCAAGCGGAGCCCCTACCATCTGGAGCAGCCTGGAGCAGGGCCAGGCCTGCAGAGCTGGAGATGAAAACGGCCCCAGGGTCTGGGGTGAGGGGCAGGGGAGTGGGGGTCTGTCACCCGCTGGGCGGGCTGGCGGATGAGCCGAGTCTAAATAAATCACTAACACACGGGTGGAGAATTCCTTGAACAGGCGCCCGGGATTTCGGACAACAGAGGAGGGGGAGGGGCAGGGGGAGCCAGTCGGAACCGGCCCGCGACCCCCTCCCCCTCAGGCACCGCAGCCCTTCCCTCTCCCCTTCACTGACTGGCCACTCGGGGTGGAGTTGGCCATGGCTGGGGGCCTCCTGTGCCCAGGCCCGGCCCTTCCCTCCATGTGTGAGAAACTCAAAGAGCCCCGCGCCTGTCCGAGGGGAGGGAGGTGTTGAAAGCCGCATCCTGCTGGAGGCTGAGCCCAGGCCAGAGATAATATCATGCATACTCTGGAGAGCAGGGGCTGGGCCTCGGCGGCCCCACCCTCCACATCCTCGTGCTCTGTGCCCCTGCCTGGGCGCCCCTGCCTGGGCCTGAGCGGCAGCTCCCAGGCAGAGGCCAGATTGGGCCCAACCCGGGGGTGGCCTGGCCCCTGTGCCACTGGACTCCAACCCTGAGGAACCCCGGGGAAGACCTATGAGAGATGGGTCTGGGGAGTGGGGGAGAATAGCCTGAGCCTCAGGAGTGGGGCCAGCTCAGACCGTCCCGGGGCTCCCTCTTGTTCCTGTCTAGACCTCAGTTTCCACATTTGGAGAAGGAGTGGGGAGACCCCAGTTCACTGCTCAGGGTCTCTCAGTGCTCATAGGGCCTGAGGTGGGTTGTGCAGTTCCTGGGGTGGGTTGGTGGCTGAAGGATGGATGGATGGATGGATGGATAAGTGACGAATGAGAACTAGAGAAGGAGCCATAAGTCCGACAATCCAAGGACGACCTGAGATCAGGCCAGACAAGCGCGACTCTACCTCCTGCTCAGTGAGGATGCTTTGTGAGTCCTGCACTGCACAGCTCACAAAGGGGCCCCGCGCTCACTCACTCCCTTCGACCTGGGAGGGAGGACAAGGAGGGCCCATGCCCTGTGGCGGATGAGGACGCGAAGAAAGGAAGGCCCAGTGAGCACAGCAGCAGGCAGCCCCCAAAGGCGGCCACATCCTCGGCCTCAGCTCCCTGGAGCCCCAGAGCTGCTAACAGGGCAAGACTGTCACCCTAATAAGTGGAGGAAGCATCTAGGCCCAGGGGGCCAACGTGGGGGACTAAAGAAAGCCAGCCAGGACCAGAACTCAGGTGTCCGGCTCCGCCCAGCTCAGCCTCCAAGGAGTGTCAGCATCAGGTCTCTTAATTAACTTTATTTATTTATATTCTTTAGAGATGAGGTCTTGCTATGTTCCCAGGCTGGTCTTGAACTCCTGGGCTCAAGCAATCCTCCTGCTTTGACCTCCCAAAGTGTTGAGATGACAAGAGTATGGGGGCCAGAGCCCGCGGGAAGGGTGCCCTGGGCTCACCCTGGCCTGCTTACTGCCTTCGAACAGTCGGAAGACTGAGTCACTGCTCCTGGCCATCCCCAGGTCTCTCTCCTGCTTAAAACCCTCCCTTGCTCAGGCCTAGCACTGGAACCCTTCATACCCCGAGGCCCTGCCAGCCTCTGTCCCCACCGGCTGCCTGCTGCCCCCTGCAGTGCTGAGGCCCCCACCATGTGCCAGGTAGTAGAGGGAAACGTTTACCACACATTGGGAACCACTTCCGAAACCTGTAGCCTGAGCTTCCCCAGACTGCACCCCCACTGCCCACAGCACGCATCTGGGCTGGGGTCTGGAAACACCCCAACGGAGATCGCCTCTGGTTGTTCATTTCCACTCCACGCATAACTCAAATCCTGACTCACATGTTGGAGTCCCTGCAAGATTCCAGGCCCTTCGAGGTGGGGAGAAAACCCCAGCTTTAGACTGTGTCCCCTGCCACTTGGGTGTCTTTGGCCCATCCACCACCCTTCTCTGAGCCTTGGTTTCTCTTCTGCCAAATGGGATGGTGATTCACAACTCAGAGGATGCACAGTGTTGCAAGACTCAAAGGAAAGGAGACCTGTGAGTGTACTTTGCAAATTGTAAAATGCTGTTGGAAATGCAAATGGAACCTGAGAGAGGGACCCAGGTGGGCTTTCCAGAGTCATGCAGAGATGGAGAGGACCTTCTTGTGCAAAAGCCCAGAGGTGGGAGCCTCAGTGTGTGTCCCGAGCCCGTTATTCCACACTGGGATGGCCCGATGGTGGGGCACCTCGTTCTGAAGGAGTGAGGGGCACACTGACAGCACCTTCGCAGGACAACTCGCCCAAGGTACTGGACAAGGATCCCCTTCACTGAGAGTGGGGAGAGGTCCTTTCCTATTAATTCACCTAACCTCCTGGGAAACAGACTTGGTGAGGGAGAAATGCACCACGGTCACATGGTCGCTCAGAGGGAGGGTCCAGGGCTTCAGCAGTTGGGTGGGCTTCCTGGGGTCTGGGGACCCCACGAGCACTCATACCCCCTGGGCCTGGGAGCCCAAGCCCTCCACCCTCAGGTCACCTCTCAAACCCCAATTTCCAGGAGCCTGACAAGGCCCAGCAGGGAGCCAGGCGGGGCACCCGGGGCTGTGCAGGAAGGGCGGATGGGCAGGGAGGGTGTCTCCAGACAGAACCAGGAGCAGCACCAAGAGCGGTTGAAGGAGGTAGGTCTGGAAGGGCATGAGGGAGAACGAGAACGGGGACCAGAGCCTGCAGGAGGGGTGCCCTGGGCTCACCCAGCCTGCTTACTGCTTGAGAACAGTCAGGGAGATTGAGGAGGCCTGGCCTGGAGCAGAGCCCACGCTGACCCCTTGGCCACTGGCCAGTGCTGTCCCCAAACTAGATGGTCCCCATGGTGTGGAGAGGTGGGGCAGCCTGTGTGGAAAGTGGGGATTCTGTGGTGCTTTGGAATGGGGCCAAGTGACAGTGACCCTCCAGAAGCGTTTGTGAAGCTAATACATAGTCAACATGGTGGCTTGACCTAACAGGAGGGAGCTCGGCTTCTCGGCTGGCCAGGGAGCAGTGACGTCCTACTATGTATCAGAAGCTTCACAACACTTATTTCACTTATTCCCCACAAAAGCCCCGAGAGGAAGCACAGATTTCCTGCTTCACAGATGAGGACACTGACATTCCAAGAGGCCACACAGCCAACCAGGACAGCAGGACCCTGAACTCAGGTCTGTGGATTTCAGATTGGGGGTCCTTGCCCCCGCCCTCCCCTACTTCCCTCCCACTTCCCCCCTTCCCCGCCTCGAGTTCTGGAGAGGAATTTCACAGGAGAATGGGACTCCGCCCTTTATCCTGCTGGCTTCAGCAGGGGACGCTGGCATCAGGAGTGTGGGTGCTGCCCTGATCCATGGGCCCCATCTCTCAGTGTCAGGGGCCTCCTTGGAGAGCAACAAAGCCTTCTTCCTGCGGGCACCCACGGGGTTACTGCCCTCTGATGCCTGTCATCCCACTGTCTTCAGACTTGGCCACTGAGCTCCCCTCACCCCCCACCCCCCGGCTCCTCAGGGAATGAGGGAACCGGTGAAGCCCTGTGACCACTGAGGGCTGAATGTCCAGCCCTGGGGAGCTGCTGGAGGGTGCTGAGCAGGGAGAGGCAGGAGAGAAAGCTGGAACTGAGACCTGAGGGGGATCTCCTGGGCCTCAGCCCTCACTCACTGGGGATGGAGGGGCTAGCAATGTGCTCACATTGCTATGTTTCTGCAACCATTGCACAAATATCGTGTTTGGCCTGTCTCTCCACTCTGACTTCTGGTGCACTGCCTTCTCTGGAGCAGCTAGAGATATTTCGGAACCTGACTGAGGGGAAGCTGAGGCGAGGATGCCTTCGTTTGGCCGAGGGAACATGTTTCCAGGGCCGCAGTCCCATGCACAGGAGTTAAGCTGCTGCTGGTTCATCCCGGGGTAGATGGCTCCTGGAGCACAGCCACCCCACCCAGCATAGTGACGCCAGGATGCTGGGCCTGGTGTCATGGCGACCATCTGGCCCTGGCAGCATATGGGCAGTGGGGAAGAAGCCAGAAATGAAACGGACAGGGCCAGACGCTCGTCTGTGCTCATCAGATTGTGTGACGTTGTAAGCGGTCAACTTGGGTCTCATTGATGTATGCTCAATACGGACCTTTCTCCTTAAGGATATACTCGATAAAGCAGCAGGTTTAATTACAATGCACCATTCATTTTTTCTCTTTTCTTTTGCTAATCACACAGCATGTAATTTATCAAAATCCCTGTGTTTTTGGCAAACTTGCCAAAACCTGTAGCACAATCAAGAAATCCATCTGGGTATCCCAACCGATGGGATGGCTTGTTAGAATACCAAGGCATCCGTCCTGACGAGGTCTGACTGTTCTAGAAGGAATGGCAGGCCGCATATGCCTGTGTAGTCCCAGCCACCTGGAGGGGCTGAAGTGAAGGATCATCTGAGCCCAGGAGCTGGAGGCTGCAGTAGCTAAGATTGAGCCGCTGCACTGCAGCCTGGGCGACAGAGCGAGACCCCCTCTCTAAAAGAGAGTTTTGGTTTTACCCCGACAAGGGCCCGCCACCGTACAAGCTTCAGCAAAACTCGATCTGCCCCAGTCCACCCAAGAGGCCTCCAGCCTCGCTCGTAACCTCGGCAACACTCTCCCTGGCTGTAAGTTGTGTGACTGTAACCGGGACCTCCCCCGGACCACCCCGCACCCCGGCCTCACCTGTGCTCTTGGAGCCTCCGTCTGCGTGTTTCCCCAGCCCTATACACTTCACCGTCTGAAAACCTCCCTTCCCAGGCCTCCCACATTGGGGACGCTTCTTGGCAGGTACCGCCTCAGTGGCTGGGCGGAGGCCAGGAGAGCAGGCCCTGCAGGAGCAGATGTGGGGCCCCCGCCCTGCCAGGCCTCTGCAGCTGGGCTGCACGTGGCTGATAACATCGCCAGGAGCGGCCTGCTCAGGAGAGGGACCTGGCCCGTCCGTGTGTGTCAGGGACCTGCCTCTCAGGGAGGGGCTGCTGGCGTGGGCCAGACCCTCTGTAGCCTTCCTCCTCGTGGGGGCTCGGCCTCCACGGCACCCTGGTGCACAACTCCCTAGTGAAGGGCACATCCCCTCTCCAGGGAGACCCTTGCACCCCGGCCAGCCACAGCTGTGAGAAACCTCGGGAGGAGGGAGCATCTGCCTCCTTGTGACATCCAGCCTCAGGGCGGGTCCACCCTTGGATCCATCAGGGCAAACTCAAGCCCCTTTCCCCATCAGGAAAACCTTACACCTATTCATCCGTCACGGTTCTCCTGGAGGCTTTCCCTGCCTCCGTCTGATCCCCAAACTCCGAGCTCCCACCTGCACCCCTCCATGGGGCAGGGACCTCTCTGTGCCCCAAGGACCAAGCAGCAGAGGGCGATCGCTGAGGCTGAGCTCAGAAAAGTGAGCCGCCTGCATTGCTGCCCTGTGAGGGTGCCTGGGCAGAGGCAGAGTGCAAGGAGCTCGATTCCCGCTGGCACAATCCCAGGACAGCGGCCAGCAGCCCCTGGGGCAGACCCAGGTCCTGACCCCCACCCCACAGCAGGCTCAGACCTGAATTCCCAGTGGCGTTTCCTGCTGCTGGCGACGCCCTTTTGCACAGCGCGCCCTTCCCTCCAGACTCGGTTCCCTCCCCGCTTTCTGGCTCCTGAGTCCCCCTCTCCTCTTTCTCCCATCCCCACATGAGCCCGCTTCTCCCACCCCCCAGCCTCTCCCTGGCCAATGCAGACCAACTCCCGTGCACACATCCAGCAGCTGCTCCGTCTCCTTCCGAAGTCAGCATCTCTCCTTGGGCCTGTCCCTCCTTCCCGTGGCATCACAGCCCCACCCTGCCTTCTCTCCATCTAGGTGTCTCAGCCTGACCGCTTCCATGCCGCCTGCTGCGGGTTCCCCTCCTGCTCTTCCATCCTCAGCCCCCGCCACAGTTTCTCTAAATGTCAGCCTTAGAAGGTAGAATTCACACACAGCTGCATTCACTTCAAATGGACCTCTATAGTTCTTACATCCCTCAACACATTGAGCTTTTCCTGGTCACTATGGAATGTTCTTGATGCCAGGGAACATCCTCACATCTGACACCAGCACACACTCAGCTGTACCGCACCTCCCACGCGCCTCGTACATTCAGCCTGTTTGTGTCTTTGTAGGTAAAAAAAAAAAAAAGCAAGGACAAATTGCAGCAGCATAGAATTTGTTCTTTCTTTTTTTTTTTTGAGTCAGGGGGTCTCACTCTGTCACCCAGTCTAGAGGGCAGTGGTATGGCTTACCACAGCCTCGACCTCCTGGGCTCAGGCGATCTTTCCGCCTCAGCCTCCCAGGTAGCTGGAACTACAGGCGCCTGCCACGATGCCTGGCTAATGTTTTTGATTTTTTGTAGAGACGAGGTCTTGCTATCTCCCCATACTAGTCTCAAACTCCTGGGTTCAATCAATCCTCCTGCCTTGGCCTCCCAAAGTGCTGGGATTATAGGTGTGAGATACTGTGTCCAGCCTGTTCTTTTATTTTGTTTGTTTTAATCCAGCCTGATGAACTTTGCCTTTTGATTGGAATGTGCATTCTGTTTGCATTTCCCATAATTACTGAAATATTTTTATTTATGTCTGCCACCTTGCTACTTGTTTTCTATTTGTCTCATCCAGGTATTGGTCCTCAGTGCCTCCTTTCTTCTGCGTTGGTCAAATATGTTTAGTATCCCATCTTCTTTCGTTTCTTTTTCTTTTCTTTTTTTTTGAGTCAGCGTCTCACTCTGTTTCCCGGGCTGGAGTGCAGTGGCATGCTCACAGCCACTGAAGCCTCTACCCACCGGGCTCAGGTGATCCTCCTGCCTCAGCCTTCCAAGTAGCTAAAACTACAGATGCACGCCATCATGTCTGGCTAATTTTAAAAATTTATTGTGGAGACAAGGTCTCGCCAAGTTGCCTAGGCTGGTCTCAAACCCCTGGGCTCAGGCAATCCTCTCATCGCTGCTTTCCAAAGTGCTGGGGTTACAGGCATGAGCCACTGCGCCCGGCCTCCATCTTATTTCATTTTTATTGGCTTTCTAGCTATGCCTCTGTGGTTTTTAGTGGTTGCTATAGAGATTACCACATAAACTTTATTATATTCATCTGCACATGACACATGGACAGACGCATATCTTCATCATCATCTATTTAGTGGACTACTTCAGGTGACATTGAGGAATGTTAAATATATTTATATCAGCTCCCCAACTCTCTTTAATGCTGTCAGTTACATTACACACACACACACACACACACGTTTTACAACTCCCCAAAATATTATGCTATCTTCTAATTGACCTACATATATGTCAATTCCAGTTCTCTTCTTTCCTTGACTTCCTCCAGCTGGAAGAATTTCCTTTAGCATTTCTGGTCATATAGGTCTCCTGTGAAAAATTATGTCCTTATTCCCCTTAAAGTGTCTTATTTTCACCTTTATCTTTGGAGGATAGCTTTGCTAAATATAGAATTGCTGGTGACAGTTGTTCTTTCAGCACTTTGTGTTGTTCCAACAACTTCTGGCCTCCGTTGTTTCTGTTGGGAAATCGACCATTAATTTCCATTGTACTGCAGGTCTTCAGTATATGAGCTATCATTTTTTTTTTTTTTTACCCCTGGCTGCTTTCAAGTTTTCTCTTTCTTTAGCTTTCATCAGCTTGACTTTTATGTGCCTAGAAGTGTTTTTTCTCTGTGTTTATCCTGCTTGAGATTTGTTGAGATTCTTAGCTCTTAAAGTTTTTCACCAAAAGGTATTCAAATACTTCAAAAGGTATTCAAATACCTTTTCCTCCCTTTATTCTCTTGCTACTCTCCTTCTGTGACTCCAGTTACATGTATTCCGGACCTCTTGATATTATCCATGTCTCCAAGCTCTGACCATTTTTCCCAAATCTTTTTCCTCTCTTTTTTCGAATTGAGTAATTGCTGTCAATCTGTCTTCAGAGTCAGTTATTCTTTTTTTCTGCCATCTCCAACTGATTGTTGAGTGGATTTTCCACTTCCATTATTGTATTTTTCAGCTTTAGGATTTCTATTTAGTATGTACACATATGTCTCCATTTCTCTGTTGAGAACCACTTTCTTTTCATCAACAAGACCACCTATTCTTTTAAGTCTTTGTCTCCTAAACCCAGCATCCAACATCTATGCCCATTCAGAGTTAGTTGCTATTATTTGCCTTGCTTCAGCCTGAGTATGGGCCACATTTTCCTGTTCCTTTGCAGTTTAGAAACCAGCTATTATAGTAATTCTGGGTTTTGTTATGCTCTTCTGATGACTGTTGGTGTTTACTCTGGTGGGAACTTAATCTGCCTGGATTCCAACTGCAAACCCCACTTCCCCTGCAGTGTGCAGCCTCAGCCATCTCTGCTTACTCTCCCGGCTTCCTGCTGCCTTTTGCAGGGTGGCCCTGAGGTCCCCTGCACCTCTGTCCTTTGGCAGCCCTCCAAGGATCTGGGAAGCCGATATTCAGACTCTGGTGCTCACCTCTCCGTGGTTCCCTTGTTTCAGTGGACTATGCCCCAAACTTCCAGCGGCTCTGCCAGCCCTGGACTCTGGCTTCACACCAGCGAGGCTTTCCCTTGTGCTGCTGAAGCTGTATAGAGGTTGGACAGTCCAGGCACCCTTTCCACAGCAGCACACTCACATGCCTACCCAGGCCAGGGTAGCTCTGTCTTTCAAGGGCAGTTTCTCTCTTGTCCCTGCCTGATTTTTGCACCAGGCCCTCTAGCAGTGGAAGATTTGGACAGAGTTTGTGCTCGGATTTTGAGTCTTAGGCCTTCTGCAGTCCTCTCACTTCTAGAATATTCCCCTTAAGTTTCCAGCTGCTCAGCCGGGCTTGGTAGTTCAGCCTGTAATCCCACGCCTTTGGGAGGCTGAGGTGAGTGGATTGCCTGAGCCCGTGGGTTTGAGACCCGCCTGGGCAACTTGGCGAGACCTCATCTCTACAATAAATCAAAAAAGTAGCCGGGTGTGGTAGCGTGCGCCTGTAGTTCCAGCTACTTGGAAGGCTGAGGCGGAGGGATCACCGGAGCCCAGTAGGTCGAGGCTGCAGTGGCCGGGAGCATGCCACTGCCCTCCAGCCTGGGCGACAAAGTGAGACTCCAACTCAAAAAAAAAAAAAAATTTCCAGGTGCTCTTATAGCCTTGAATTCTGCTCTCTGCCACCTGCTAGAGCCGTGGGTGTTGGGAGTGCTGTCACCATGCTTACTTCTTCTAGCTGTTGTTTTTCAAAAGTGAGCTTCCCTTGGATTCTGTCTTTGTGAGGCACTTCCCAGGGGCTTTAAATAATTGTTTTTTTAGAAGATATCTTGGCTGAGCATGGTGGCTCATGGCCTATAATCACGGCACTTTGGGAGGCTGAGGAGGGAGGATTGCTTGACCCCAGAAGTTTGAGACTAGTCTGGGTAATACAGTGAGATCTCGCTTCTACAAAAAAAATTTTTTAAAATAGCTGGGTGTGGTGGCACGTACCTGTACTCCTAGCTACTTGGAAGGCTGAGATGGAAGGATTGCTCTGAGTCCAGAAGGTTGAGGATGCAGTGAGCCATGATCATGCCACTGCACTGCTACCTGGGCAACAGAGTGAGACCGACTCAAAAACATAAAAAATAAATACATAAGTTAATTAATTAATTAAATTAAAGCTATTTTGTCCAGATCTTATTGTTGAGATCTGCAGGAAAGTCTCTTCACCCACTGTTATGAGAAGTTTCTTCCACTGTGCTCTTTTAAAACATACAGCAGAGCTTGTCACTCTTGTGCTCATGGCCCTTCAAGAGTTCCCCACTGCACTGCAGATCAAGTACAAAATCTCTGGGAAGACCTCAGACATGCCACAAAAAGCAATGCAGGAATTCTTTTAAGGTTAAAAGATTCCTAGAGCCCCTAAGGTTGGAAACTGATTTCTATTTGTAATATTGCCCAAACATTGCCAGGATGGGACCTTTTCCTTCTCCACCTTCTCCACTGCCTTCCCGTGGCCTGGCACACACTGAAGCCAGGAGTCAGAGGGGGCATTTGGGAATGCAGCCGTGGGGAAGTGGGAGACGGAAACTCTTTGGGTAGAGTGATGCGGGGATGGGCTCCGCAAGGGCCCCGCCAAAGGTCAGCCTGCCTAGTGGGTGTGCTGCTTGTGGGACCCACAGCCCCCTTCCTCTGCCCAGACCTTCCAGGGACTGAGAGGGGGAGAGGGTGGAGCCCAAAGAGTGGAGGAACTAAGGGGTTAAACACATCATGCGAAACAGTCCAGAAGGGAGAGGGCTTGGGAGAGCGGGGCTGGCACAGAGAGCACCCAAGGGTCTGGACCAAGGACCGAGGCCAGGGACAGGTAAATGCAGCTCCTCTCACGGTGACGGGCTATGAGTCTCAACTCTGATGTAAAGACTGTGTTCACTTCCTCCTGGATCCTGGCTTTTAGGGAGGTTGGGGGGGGAGGTTGGTGAACTGCAAGGAAGAACGGTTCAGTGTAGACTGTCCCCTTCCCATTCTTCCATTTTTGCTCTCAAGTAAACTTTTTTTCCCCCTGAGTCAGGGTCTCACTCTGTCACCCAGGCTGGAGTGCAGTGGCATGCTCAAGGCTCACCACAGCCTCCACCTCCTGGGCTCAGGCAATCCTTCCACTTCAGCCTCCCAAGTAGCTAGGACAACAGGCATACACCACCACGCCCGGCTAACTTTTTTATTTTCCATTTTTATAGAGACAAGGTCTCACTATGTTGCCCAGGCTGGTCTCCAACTCCTGGGCTCAAGCAATCCTCCCACCTTGGCCTCCCAAAGTGCCGGGGTTACAGGTGTGCACCACGGCACCCAGCCTACTCTCAAGTAAACTTTGACAAACAAAAAACTACAGATAAACTAATGTTTATAGCTTTCCTACAGTCATAAAACCAAAACAAGTTTACAAGCGAAAACCACACCAACCGACTAAGCCAACTGCATCCCTATTAGCGATATTAATTGAACGCGAGGGATGGTGTTTTGCTGAAACGAAATCATCCTGTCATGCGACCCTGTTCCTGCCTCTAAGGACTCCCTCCCCGCCATCCCCCTCTCCCCCACCAACTTCTCTCCTCCAAACTGCTGGGCCCGGTTGTTTGCACGGCAGGCCCTGACATCATCTGGATTTCACTCAGCAGGAATGCCTCATCGTGTGTCACGTTGTCTGCTTTGTGCCTGCCCCAGGCAGTGGGAGCCGCGGGCCAGGCCCGGCACTAAGCTAGGTGCTTGTCATGCCTTTGACCCCTCCACTGACCCCTGCTGGCTGCCTCCAGGGCAGAATGGATATAGCCCCAAACAATACAGGGAATGGAGTGCTGAATGCCTGGAAAGCCGGCTTTGTGGAGCAAGAAAAGGATTTGTGGGTTCTGACCAGACAGGGCCTGGGGGACTTTGAATGTACAGATATTTAAAAAAAAAAAAAAAAGGCCATAGAGAAGAATGCAGGCTGGTGACACTGTGGGAGTATTTTCTTACTCCCAGAAAGGAAAGGAGAGTTGGAACAGCCACAGCGGGAGCTATCTGGAAGGGGAGAAGCTAGACCCCAAAGCCAAAAGATGGGTGAAACTGGTAGAGCCTTCCTCCCTGTCCCTGTGCCCTCTGGGTTCTAAATGGGGAACAGGGATCTGACTGCCCGGGCCTGCAGTCAGATGCAAGCAACCCTGGGCCCCGGAGTGGGCGTGGTCTGTAGACACATTTGAGAAACCTGGCCACTGCCAGCCCGTCCTGCGTCATCGTCCATCCTCCGCTCAAGCCTTGGGTCCCTCACAGGCGCCATGCTCCTTTCCACCCCGAGGCTTTGCACACGCTGTTCCCTCAGCCTGGAACAAGCTCTGTCTGGCTTCAAGTCTCGGTGTGAATTTCACTTCCTGGAGGAGGCTTGCCTGAGATCCTGGGACAGGAGACCCTCATGCTGCACCTGGTCGCTGGAGGTTTTTCTTCCTAGCACTGTCCTGTGATTTGTTCCGCCAGTGGCAGACCAACAGGGGGCGCCCAAGCAATGCAGCATGGATGAATGAATGAAGGGAACTGTGGCAGCAGTTCTGATGTAATGCAGAGAAATGACTCAAAGGTTCCAGTTTCAAGTCCCAGCTCTGTCACTTGTTAGCTGTGTGAACCTGGCTAAGACGCTAACTCCTCTGGGCCTCAACGGCTTCATCTGTAAAATGGGCACTCAATGTACCAATATTAATCCATGGAATTTTCCTGAACACTAGCTGTGCCTTAATGTGGGAGAAAAATAGATCCTCTTCTTTACATCATACGTTCTTTTTTGTACAAAGCCTCTGGAATTCAGTGTGTGTTTGACACTCATGGCACATCTCAGTTTGGACCAGTCGCTTCTCAGTCACTTCATAGCCACCTGTGGCTGGCGCCAGCTGGATTTAAACAGCACAGATAGAGGCTTGATTATATTCAGGGTCAAACTTATGCCAAGAGTACTTCAGGGGCATTGCATCTTTTCATCAGGAGGCATCAAACGTCTGGTTGCCTCTTTGCGTGATATCAGCAGCCACTGACGATCGTTGTCTTGGATGCACGGATTCCTTAGGAGCGGCGAGGTGGGGACAGCTTGATTCTTTAGTCCCTCTGAATCTTTTCACTTGGACTATTTCTATGAGAGAAACTTCCACTCACCCACAATTCGGTGGACTTGTGTACAACGCATACAGCAAAGGCGAGGGAGTATCCGACGCGACTGTTCACGTCCGTTCTCCGAGGGTCAGCGTCGTGTTCGGGAAAGGTCTGCAGGGTGGAGGGGGCTGGGGGAACGAGGTGGCTGCTGGGAGCCGGGACCATGCTGAGTCCAGGGACCGCCAACCATGCCCCTCCCCGAACTTCAGGAATCTCCTGGCAGAGACCCGAGATGCCGAGAGCCACCTCGCGGTGTCCCTCCTGCCCCAGCCTGAACCTGGGACGGTCCTTCCAGCCAGGCTCCATCCCAGGCCGTCTCTCCCCAGGCCTGGGCGGGACACCCGCCGCTTCCCTTCGCGGGGACAGGCAGCGCCGGTCCACCCCTGCTGCTGCTGCCCACCCCTGGTCTCGCCTCACCCAGGGCTCCCCTTCTCCCCCCGTTTCTCGGGGCCTTGCCCCTTTGCTCGCCTCGTCTGGCCTCCCTGCCCCGGCTCCTTCCCACGAGCATGCGCAGAACACCTTCCCTCTGTCCCGCAGCACCCCAGACCCCACACCATCTTCGGCAGCACTTTCAGGCTAACCTCGCCCTCTCCACCTCCTCGTAGTGCGCTCCCACTGCCCCCTGCCCGCTTACGGCCCAAGCCCTGAGCCTCCTGTGATGTCACCAAGGGCCTCAGGCGTGCCCATCCTCACCGCCCTCGCCCCTGCATCTTGGCACTGGAGACCCTTCCCATCGCCACGGTTTCCCCCCTGTCTTCTTCCACCGTCTTCCTGTGCTCTGCCTCTGTTCTGGCCCGCTTTCTGCTAACCCCGCTCAGACCTCCCCAGATCGCTCGCACCCTACTCCTGCCATAGGCTCCACCCCTCCACACACGCCTCACACCCAGACCCATCGCAGCCCTCTGGCCTCTGTACTTCCCAGTCTCCACGCATGCCAGGCAGCTTCCTGAGGGAGGCCTGTGTCTGTACCCTGTTTCTCACCCCGCACCCTGGCATGCGCGTGCAGCCGGGAATGATTGTGGAATGAGTAAACATGCCAGGTTCCTGCAATACCTTGGCTCTTGCTCCTGCCCTGATGGGAACCCTGCCTCCTTCACCCCCTGGGCCCACCTGTCGGACAGGCTAGGGCAAATCCTCCGACAGGTCCTCCGCCTTCTGGTTCCCTTTCTCTCATACGTCTGTGAGTCACTCTACACGGCAGGCCTTGTGGGCTTCCAGGAGTTAGAGCACATGTCCCACAGCTACAGACACACACGTCCCCTCTGCCGAGCCGCACCCTCACCACGACGCAGGGCTGTGGGTGCTGAGGGCCCACCCAGCTCTGCCCCTGCTTCCTCGCCAGGGACCAACGGATGGCGAAGAGCTGCCCATGACTGGCAGGATGTTCAGATGGGTAGGACAGAGGGAGCATCAACAGGGCTTGGGGCTCAGGAGAAAGAGCCCCTGGATGGCCTTGGGCTTCATGTGATCTTGGGCATGGGGGACTCCGGTGGGTTCCTGGGCCAGGTAGTGATGGAAATACCTTGCCCATATCTTCCGAGGGTGTCCTTGCGACCAAAAGCAGTCATGTGGGGCAGGGCGGGGGTGGGACTGGAAAAACATTGTGCAAGCTTGAGGGGTCACTGCGTCACCAGGAGAGAAAGAGGGCATCACCGCACAGATGTCCAAAGGCAGGCCGGGCAGCAGGGCCTCGGCTCCTGCCCTGGTCCCAGTGCAGGGGGCTCCCAGCACCCTGGGTGTCAACGATAGTTGGGTGATGACGATGATGATCCTGCAAATACGTGCCCAGTTCCAGTCTTTTTTTTTTTTGAGTTGGAGTCTCACTCTGTCGCCCAGACTGGAGTGCAGTGGCCACTCCCGGCCACCGCAGCCTCGACCTGCTGGGCTCCGGCAATCCTTCCGCCTCAGCCTTCCAAGTAGCTGGATTACAGGCGCATGCTACCACACCTGGCTAATTTTTTGATTTATTGTAGAGATGAGGTCTCGCCAAGTTGCCCAGGTGGGTCTCGAACCCGCGGGCTCAGGCAACAGTTCCAGTCTTAATCGACGCTGGGATGGTTCTGCCTCTTAAGGTCAGGAGTGATTTCCCATGGCGACTCTGGGCACACCAAGCCTTCTGAAGCTCCCAGAGGACCAAGAGACGGACACAGGCATGTATCACAGACCCCTGGATCTCTGCTGTGCCTTGCTCCCAGCCCCGCCCCCCGTCCCGACACACGCCCCCTCACAAGCACCTTCCGTGTGCCACTGATGGTGAAGCTTAGGCAGGGCTGGGGGCAGAGAGGTCAAGGCCTCTGGCAGGGTTTTGGGAGTCAAGGGCCTGGCCTTGAGGTCATGAAAATCACGTGTCACCTGCACATAAAGCAGCCTGGGAGTCTCCTCACAACATCATCAATGTCCCTGAGCCCCAGCTGAAAGAGCAAGAAATCTGTGGAAACATAATGATGCTGGTTTCTTTGAGGAATAAGGTGCTTCCTCTAAGTACATTTAAAAAAGTTTAAGTAAATTTTTGAGAGAATAGGTGTATCTCTTAAAGCATCCACATTTATTTTAACCTTTATGAACCGTATGTTTCCTTAAACTATTTTATGCATTTTCCTATCAAACTAAAATGTCTCCTTTTTCTGTTGACTGGGGTCTATCCTTAGGAACGGTAAAAGCCACATTCAAGTTGAATTGCTATTTCTAATTTTTGAGTTGGGGTCTCACTCTGTTGCCCATGCTGGAGGGCAGTGGCATGATCACGGCTCACCACAGCCTCGACCCGCTGAGCAGCTGGGACTACAGGCACGTACCACCACGCCCCACTAATTTATTGAATTTTTTGTAGAGACAAGCTCTCCCTATGTTGCCCAGGCTAGTCTTAAACTGAGTTCAAGCGATCATCCTGCCTTGACCTCCCAAAAGTGCTGGGATTATAGATGTGAGCCACCGTGCCCCTGGCCCAAGCTGAATTTTTAAAGCTAGCTGTTTTATTAATTTGTATTACATATTTTACAAGGCCTTGTGCCAAGGTGTTTGAGGCAGGTATAGCTGTTCTGCTACATACAAGTCCCGGTCAGAAGCAGGCTGTCATTAAGGTGGTTTAGCTTCAAATTCTTCACAGACAGCCAAGGAACAGGTGACGTTCTCTCTTGTCCTGCCACGCTGTGGACTCCAAGACCACTGTCTGTATTTCTCCATGCTTCTCCTTTGTGGCCTGTATTCTAATAGGGACTGGGCGCTCCTTAGAACTGTGTATCACGTGACAGTTGAGAGGCCCCAGCTCCCCCACTTCCCCTGCCTGCAGTTCTGTGCCTGGGTTTGGCCGTGTCTATTTCACCAACTGGCTGTCTTGCTCATTTTCATCTAGACTCATGATGGGTCTTTCTGGATGGCCGACACTGCCAGCATCTAAAAGTGTGGACTTATTTTATAGACGTGTATTTTTTTATTCATTTAAAATCCACATGGCTGAGCTGTCTACCTACCAAACTGTAATTAGATGTGCTAAGAGAGAAAAAGAAAGCTACCTATTTCAAGCAGAATCAAGAGCTCTGGACACAACTCAGCCTTCGAGGAGGCTATCAGAAGCTGTGTTGGAGAACGTTCCCAGGTGAGGGGGTGACCTGGAGAGGCTCGTCTGCCAGGGTTAGAAACAATTAAGCTAGTTGGCTTATGGGCCACGTCTCGGCCCCGTGTCCACGCACCCGTCACCCCGACACCTGGAAGACACTTCCCATTGGTTGAGGGCTTAGGTTTCCAGAGGAGCAGTCTCAGCCTCCTCCGCACCCTCAGTGTGTACAGAATGGACATTGGTGTTTCCACGATTCCACCAGAGCCCAGAACGTACCACATAGGAAATCTCTGTGGAGTGATTAACTCCTCCCAGCATGCACAGTGCTTCGCAGAGATCAAGTGCTTTCACTCAAGCCTCTATGGGGCTAACACTCTCTCAGCCCTGGAGGTGGAATCTCAGCCCCATTCACAGATCAGGAGCCAGATTCAGAGAGGGGAAGTGGCTGTGCTTAAGTGTCAGGGCAGGAAACCAGGTGTTCTTTCTGTTACTCCAAGGTGGCCTCCCACGAGACAACAGGGGCCAACAGTGATGGGCCCTGCAATGTTGCAGGTCCTCACAAACCTAACTACGAAGGGCAGAATTCTTTCCAATTTTTCAGATTAAGAAATCATTATTCTTAAAAGTTAAATGACTTGAACGAGGTCACAGCTTCAAAATGCAGAGTGGCAGAGAGCTGAACAATTGCCATGGGGAGCGTAGAACCCACCTTCTAGTGAACGCCTGCTGGCCGCACCTAACCACAGTGACAAGCCAGCTTTCCTCAGTATGTACACTGAAAACACGAGGGACACAAGGATGCTTCTCTTTTTCAAACACAGGTGTTTTTTTTCCCCTGTCCTCCAAACGAAAAGCAAAGACTATTATACGAACTCAAGCAAGTTTCACTGGAATCCAGCCTCAATCTGGCTGCTACTCGTAATTCAGATCTCATTGAGTTATTGCGCTTTGGCTTAGAAGCCTGGAAGGGGTGTCTCCCAGTCGCCCATCAGATTCATCCAAATCACTTCATTTGGTACCACAGGCCCTTCCCGTCGGCCTGCAGTTCCATTTCCCCTGTTACTTCTTTCACTCCCATTCAGGCCCCATGCACAGAAGATCCAACTGTTTTCTTTTTTTTTTGAGTTGGAGTCTCACTCTGTCGCCCAGACTGGAGTGCAGTGGCCGCTCCCGGCCACCGCAGCTTCAACCTGCTGGGTTCCGGCGATCCTTCCGCCTCAGCCTTCCAAAGTAGCTGGAACTACAGGCGTGCGCTACCACGCCCATCTAATTCCAACTGTTTTCTAAACACACACTAAAGCCCTGCTTGGCCTCCAGGCCTGTACCCACACTGCTCTAGCCATCCGCAATGTGAAATCTTACATATTTCTAAATCTGCATTACCTCCGTGCATCTTTCTTGACTCCTGAGTGTAATTAACAGCTCTCTCTGCATTCCATAGCATGGTTGTCCATTTCTCTATCACAGAATTCATCACACTGAATTATCAGCTGCTAAAATACCTGTGCCCCCCACCAGAGAATGTGGCAGAGGTCAAGACTTATTAACGTCTGTATTAACCTTACTTGGCCCAATGCCTTGTGTATGTGTGTGTGCGCGCAGGCGCACACACACACACACACACACACAGAACGTGAATGATCAATAAATACTGAATGGCTGGCTGACTGTGTAAGAACAAGTTTTTCCCAGTTAAACACGGCTTCAATATGAAATTCAAAACAATGAAGACAGGACTCAAACATAGCAGGGAAATAGCATACACTTTTAACTCTCAAAATAAATACTAATCAATTTTATTTTATAAATACAGATGCTGAGTTTTCTTCCAATTACCAACAGATCAGTTTCACATGCCATTTATTATTGGTGGTGGTTTTAAAAAGTATTCAAATAACTGGTTAGGTCAGGATAAATGGGTACCATTAGAACTGCTAAAAAAAATATAGCTGGATACAATCTTCCAAAACTAATATTCTGAGGGGAAAAAAAATTCTGGAATTTCCAAAGTGGTCAAAGGGAAGTGGAGAGAAAAAAACACAACCAAATATTCATTTGATAGCATTTGCCGGCTGTTAAAAGTATCTCAGCTATATAAAAACTGAAAGGGCTCTTAGCAGTTCAGAAATGGATAGTATTAAGTTTCCAATTCAACTTATATTTTCCAAGCAAATGTTATTTTCTTAGTGATTTACAAAATGAATTAAAGAGATTAGTAGGAGATAATAACTCATCATGTATTTTGGCCTGGGCCACTTTAAATAGAGGCCAAACTGACTCTGCACCTTTGGAAAATGTTCAAATGTTCAAATGTCTATTCCAGGAGACATGTCATCCTGCAGGCGCTACCCAGGTCATGGCGGAAACTGCAGACATCAAGCAAACCCACACAAAAACCCCAAACCCAAACAAAACAGACCTAGCCCTAAGCGGTGCTTGGAGATACACGCCATTGGACAGCGTGGCTCGGAGCAAATGTGTAGGACTGTGGACGGTTCTGTGCAATTGGATTGCATTCATGGGCAGGGTTCCAGGCTGAAGGAGTGGAAAGCCACGAATCCCAGAGCCAGGGAGCCTACACGGGGAGACCGATGTATGGAAGCCCACAGTGCCAGGCTCCACCCATGTGGACCTGCAATGAGCCCTGTATTCGTGCGTGGTCCTACTCTGCTTGGTGGTGCTAGCGCCAGGCTGGAGGGTCTGCAACTGAACACACCTAGTTAAGTTTGGCATGATGTTTACAGTTTGCCCGTCTCTGGGGAATTCATAAATCCTATGTGACTCACTTTCCATTCTTCAATATTGCACTGACCTTCAAAACCTTTCCTTTCTGGAGTAGCTCACTGGAGGACCCCGCAACATGGTATAAATGCAAGATGGCATCTATGTCCACCCTTTTGACTCTAAAATGAATGAGAGTACAATGCAAAGAAGGTTTGAAACAGCCCCATCTCTTCATGTGGAACAAGGTAGGTTTCTTCAGATCAAGTTAAAGCTTTCAGTTGCTTGAGCATTGGGCTTGTCTGCTCTGCAGTAGTTCTGTGAGTTTCTACACAGAAGATAACAATGTCGCTATTGAAACTGGGCCCAGGAATGCTTGGACACAAGAGGAACAGGTTATGAGACCTATGAGTTAAGTTATGAAGGACACACACAGCTCCTGAGTGTACACCTGGGATGTGCCTATGTTGCTATATACAATATGCAAACTCGAAATCAACAGCGTCTGCTTAGAAACAACCACAGCTTTTGTTCAGGCTAGTCCTGTCCTGATGCGACAGATGGAGACGTAAGTTCAAGAGGAATTTCAAAGCTGGGGAATAAAAAAACCAGGTCAGGTGAAGTAAACTTAATTTTTATTCTTCTATATAATACATGGATATATGGATAAATTTTCCTTAAAGAGTTTGCAACCCTGAGGCAATGTCCTTGGGTACATGACATATAAAGCAACAGCAAAAGAAATCTGAATGCAGGAATGACAAATGGACTTCAAAAACATAATTTAATCTTTACGAAACGACACACATGCCGACAGTACTCTATGCCTCATCTAGTCTCTTGATCTATCTCAACTGCTTTGCAGTTGGCATACTACACAGCCTGGCTCTCTACTATATTCCATCGGGTACAGTGTCTTCTTTCTGACTGAAGTTTAATAAATTAACATGGGATTTACAGGTGGGGATTTCTGTCTGGCGAGTGCATCACCAGAAAGCATGCCCCGTTCTCAACCACAGCAACTGCCCACATAAAAACTCTGGCCCCCAGGGGCGGTTGGGCGCCATCTGACTACAGTAGCCTTGGGATCCTTGAGGGTCCCCGGGGATGCACCAGAGGCAAGTTTTTCATCAGTTTGAGGGCCACATAAAGGGTATGGCAGGGGAGGTGGAAGGCCATGGCTGACTGGAAGAGATGGAACATCATGGTCACCGGGTTAAAGAACTGGTGAATCTTAGCGCTCAGTGTTCAGGACGTATAGCCCATCCACGGGGAAGATGGGTTAGCAGTGGGTCTCCAGGCTAACTGTGGTGCCTGGGGTGGGGACAGATGGGCTCCTGTGCTTCTTCCTCGTCAATCTGCTGGATGGCCACAGACCCTTCAGTTGACGATGGACACCTATTTCCGAATATTTCATCTTCCCATAGTCTATAAACTATGGAGAGGGCAAACGCTTATGAGAAACTAAAGGTGAGTTCATTATATTACTTATATATTATCATCTTCCCTCTGAGGATAACATAGAAAGGTAAATAAAAAGCAGACAAGTCGCTAAAAGGGGACTTGAGCTCTGAGCTCTTTCAACTAGAGGGTAACTTTTACCTTAAAATAATCATTAGGCCTGAAAAGCAAATCTTGAAAGCAAAATCTAACTTTGGCCCACTGATACACAATGATCCTGAGTCCCTCCTCTATTCTCAAGTCTGTTTTTCTGAGGAATATCCTCCATTAATATTCATCTTGTGTCATAATTATTACAAAGGATTAAGTGCAGCTGTGTCCTCTCTGTAGGCAGTGGTCCTGCCTGGTCCTACTGTCTGTCTGTTCGCTTCACTTATCGGAACTCCTGCGAGGCCGGCGGAAGCTGGATACATTTTCGTTCAGTGCATATATCCTTCGGGAGAACTCTTCAAATTCCCCCAGAACTTGTTCATCACATTCCACTGCCACGGCGCTGTCCACAGGGATGCAGTTAAATGCTTCGAGCTGATCACCCGAGGTGAAACCCGTGGCTTCCAGCCCAATGATTTCCTCTGCTTGCTCCACAGTGCAGCAGAGCTCAGCCTCCGAGACCGGATGGAATGCACCAGGCAGTGGGACGCTGGCGGAGCTGGCGTGCTCGCCGGGCAGGAGGGTGCCATTCACAGTGGCAGGGTGCCCGGGGAGGACTTCTTCTTGGCTAGGGTACGCACCCACATGGCCTCCATTTAAGCTGTCGCCCAGATTGACTCCTTTTTTCTTGCTTTCTTTGGAGAAGTCCAAGGAGGTGTCCAGGGAGCAGGACAGAGATGCTATCTTTCTGTCTGTCTCTCCCATGGGAGGGATGGTGGGCACAGGCTGGGCTAGTGCCAAGTTGTAACTGGGAGGCGGGGTTTTGTACTGGAGTCTCTCATTTTCTGAGCTAGCCCGTTTTCGATGTCCTTTGTCTGGTGAAGGGATCCCCCTGGAGAAGCCCATGTCGGCACCCCCAAAGACGGAGCTTTGTCTCTTTGGAACAGGGATTGCACTGGAGGTGTGATGTCTGTCACTAGAAGATAAGCAAAACAAGAAGTTACTTTCTATGTCAGAACTCAGGTAAAGTCTTCTGGATCCAGAGACAGGAAACAGCATATTTAGGTCTGAGATATAAGAATAGATCATCAATCTTAGACTATTTATTGTAGTGTCTGAATGCAAAAAACAACATGAGGCATGCTGGGTCCAACTTCGGGAGCTTCCTTGAGAAGGACACAGATACACGGCAACGTATTTGAGAAGAGTGCCCAGGGTGGGATGGGGACAGGAACTGTGTCATATGGGGAAAAGGTGTCGTGACAGGGCAGACTGATAAGGAAAGAGAAACTTGCGAGGCATGCAGTCAATTTCATATTTCTACAGGGCTAGCAATATTCTCTTTCTCATCTTTAATATTCAGTTCTTATTGTAGCTTGGGAAAGCCATCATCGGCATTGGGCAGAGCATGAAATGACTTGCCTGAGATAACTCAGTGAGGCGGTGACAAGGCTAGACTAAAACCTGTGATGTGACTTGATGATCAGTGCCTTTCTAACAATCAAATGCTAAGCACCTTGCATCAGAGACCTGGCAGGGAGAAGATCAAGCAGACATTTTTAAATTAAAAAACTGTGTTTTGAAGTGAAATATTAACTTGGGAAATGGCTTCTCCTTTATGAGGCTAGCCACACACGTCTTATAATACTTAGTCTTCGATGCCGATATTTTGAGTGTGAGTTACTTCTCAGGAAGGTATCTTTGGGCCAGAATAATAATCATTGTTCAGCTAGACAAAGCCTGTGGTTTCTGAAGTAATTTCATAGACATCATCTCACTAGGTCCTTACAAAAGCCCTGTTGAGAAAGCAGGCTATGTTATGTATGACACTGAAGTCTGAGATAATACTAATCAGTTAATGGAAACAGATCCTGAAAATGATGGCTATGTCATACAATGTGCCAGCTAAGCCATCCAGAACACTGATCACAGTTCTAGGTATTACTATTATTGTTACTATTATTATTATTTGAGTTGCGGTCTCACTCTGTTGTGCAAACTGAGTGCAGTGGCACAATCACAGCTCACCACAGCCTCGAGCTCCTGGGCTTAGGTGATTTTTCTGCTTCAGCCTCCTGAGTAGGTGGGACTATAGGTGTGTGTCACCATGTCTGGCAATATTATTTTTATTTTTTTTTGAGTTGGAGTCTCACTCTGTCGCTCAGACTGGAGTGCAGTGGCACGCTCCCTGCCACCACAGCCTTGACCTGCTGGGCTCCAGTGATCCTTCTGCCTCAGCCTTCCAAGTAGCTGGAACTACAGGTGTGCGCTACCACACCCAGCTAATTTTTGATTTATTGTAGAGATGGGATCTTGCCAAGTTGCCCGGGTGGGTCTTGAACCCATGGGCTCAGGCAATCCACTCGCCTCGGCCTCCCAAAGTGCTGGGATTACAGGCTGAGCCACCGAGCCCGGCCTATTTTTCTTTTTTGTATGCTACCCAGGCTGGTCTCAAACCATCCTCCTGCCCCAGCATCCCAAGGTGCTGGGATTACAGGCATGAACCACCATGTCCAGCCTAGATATTATTAGTTGTAGATGAAATCAGTCAGTTTCAGTACAAACATATGGACAGGCTGTCCCACAGGCAGAACGGTGCAAGCAGAAGATAATGTGACT
This sequence comes from Cephalopachus bancanus, assembly GCA_027257055.1. Lineage (NCBI taxonomy): Eukaryota > Metazoa > Chordata > Mammalia > Primates > Tarsiidae > Cephalopachus > Cephalopachus bancanus. The sequence goes on along the minus strand of JAPVLO010000195.1, from coordinate 4,170,650 downwards.
TGTGTCCTTCAGGTGGAAACACACACAGAAGTGTTGTGACTTGCAAAAGGCAACCCCTAGGCAGGACCTGAAACTCCATACCCAATAAAAAGTCACTTCCTGGGCCAGGTCTTGGGGAAAAGAGATAGATGCATGACAGCAGGCCCTGCCTCCAAGGAGCTGCTCATCTTACAGGAGAAAGACATCCAAAATTATTCAAATAATACTACGCTTGCAAACCACGGTTGTAATAAGTGCCTCGAAAAAGAAAAGACCAGGCTCCTTCTCCCCATGTCCACAGCCTCCAGTTCCCTGTTCCCTTCCTCTCAGATTTTTTCTGACACTGGATTATATCTGTGATCTCAGATACCTGAGCAAGGGTTACTCTTCTTGGGAAAAGGCCGCTGCAAGATTTCTAATCCGTGAGCCCGCTGGGCTCATTTACTTGGCTACTGGCGCCAGGAGATTTCATAATAAGGGGTGGTCACTGGGGTACACATAGAACCCAGAAAGTAGACAGTAAATTACCATTTTCAGTTTTCCAGAAAAACAAAACAGAACAAAATCTGCTGGCCTTCATCTAGGTTTTCAGCTAATACGTTGTCAAAACCCACAGTAACTGGGTGAGCTACACTTTCTGTTTTTCACTTCACCACTTGCTGACAGTGTCCCACTTCACACAATTCTGCAGGTTGGCAAGGTGATCAAACCCACAAGGAATATCAGCACCACCCGCAGTCTGTTCTGTGAAGGTGAGCCAAGCATTCACTTGCCATCACAGCCCAGGAGCTTCCGTGGAAGTGCTAGGTGAGCCAGCCTGGAACACTGAAGGTGACGTTGGGTGTGGCCTGAGCCGGGTGTGACTTGAGCCAGGTAGGCAACCACTCATGGCTGTGACCCTGTGCTGCCATCCCCTTGCCCCACCCAGGCATCCTACTCTGCTTCCTGCTGGGCTCCCTGTGGGCTGATAAAAGGCCACGAGGAAAGGGCTGGACACACCTAGCAGTGCTCCCCACACAGGAGGAAGTGAAGTTTTGTAGCCCCCATTGGTTTTGAGACTCTCTGAAAGTTCTCAACTTCGTACACCAGAAAAGTAATGAAGAATGACACCCCCTTACCCCCAACTGCATGGGAAGGGAGCAGTCACCTTCCTTAGCAACAGTAGCATTTTGGGCACTGTGGAAGGTGCCCTACATACAAAGAACCTTTGGAAGCGCTCTGTGAAGAAGGTGGGCAGGCAGGTGGGTCACGTGGCTTCTCTGAGTCTGGAGAACCACATCTGAACTAGGTTTGGTCTGACTCCAGAGCCCTTGCTGTTTGTTGCGTCCCACAAGGGAACATCATATCATATCTAACTAACATTTGCCAGTTTCCATGACACGGCACACACCAAGCTACATGCCATGACACAGGCCTTCTCATTTACCCACAGCCATATTCCTGGATGGTTGTTCTAAGGCTTCCAGAGGTGGAGACTCTGGTATTTTCTGATTCCCTAATTTTGTGACATTTTTCTCCAGCTTCCTTGGATTTTTATGAGAACTCAGGTAATGACAGTATCAGACACAAATTGGAAAACCCAAGGACCAGTACTGTTCTCGCTGAAAAATGGTAAGAGTTATTGTGGATAGACGATAAAGTCTACATATCTAAGTTTTATATTTTTTAAAAATCACTTTTGTTTTTTTTTCTCAGTTTTTAGATCTTTTTCTCCATTTTAGCTATGTGCGATGAAATCTTCCTTTTTTTTTTTTTTTTTTTTTTTTTAGTTAGAGTCTCATTCTGTCACCCAGGCTAGAGTGCAGTGGCATGCTCACAGCCACTGCAGCCTCGACCTGCTGGGCTCAGGCGATCCTTTTGCCTCAGCCTTCCAAGTAGCTGGAACTATAGGAGTGTACCACCATGCCCGGTTAATTTTTTTATTTATTGTAGAGACGATGTCTCGCCAAGTTGCCCAGGTTGGTCTCAAATCTGAAGGCTCAGGCAATCCTCTCACCTTGGCCTCCCAAAGTGCTGGGATGATAGGCGTGAGCTATCGTGTCCAGCCTGAGATGAAATCTTAAAATAATTTTTATTAAAATCTTTCTTATAATCTTAGAAGAGTTGAATGAGAAAGGCATTTTCTTGTTTCTGGGACATCGATGTGAGCACATAATAAGTGACAGCATAGCATGGAGACACAGGACTTCCAAGGGCATCTGCTTCTCAGGACGCAGTCTGGAGGGAACCCTGGTGTGAGGTTTCCCGTGTGTCCTCGCCATCAGGCCTGCACGGCTGTGTCTGTGCTTCTACCTGCAGTGCTGCTTGACTCTTAACATTTTGCTGCTGTTTGCTATGTGTTTGTGCAGCAGATGTCCTGAGAATTGTGTGCAGAGTAAAAGTAAACAGGGTTTGAATGACCGGCTGGGAGATGTCCTGGGCATAATATGCTTTATTATATGAGCTTTGCGACATTAGTTTTGGCTGCTCAGGATTGATTTTTTTTTTTTATCACTTCCAGGACCTCAGCTATATTCCAGACTTTTAAGGTAGCTGAGCTACAAACAGCTCAAGTATTAAATGATTACATTAACAGAAAGGCAAACAGACATGTGTTTTTAAATATTACGAGTTTATGCTCACAGGAAAACTAAAAAAATAGAAACTATATACAAAAATAGAAAGCACTCAAAGTCTATTGCACATCAAATAACTACTATTAATTTTGTATATCTTCCTTTCAAACTTTGATTTTTATATACATGTGTTTAATTTTAAAAAACACTAGGCCGGGCGCAGTGGCTTGAGGGAATCCTAGCGCTTTGGGAGGCCAAGGTGAATGGATTGCCAGAGCCCAGGGGTTCGAGACCAGCCTGGGCAACTTGGTGAGACCTTGTTTCTACAATATATCAAAAAATTAGCCAGGCGTGGTAGCGCATGCCTGTAGTTCTGGCTACTTGGAAGGCTGAGATGGAAGGATCACCTGAGCCCAGCAGGTCGAGGCTGTGGTAGACATGAGCGTGCTACTGCACTCCAGTCTGGGTGACAGAGTGAGACTCTGACTCAACCCCCCCCCACAAAACAAAACAAAAAAACTCCACCAAAGTTGTGTTTGTGGTATATATAACATAATACCCTGCTGTTGGATGTTATTAAAGCCTCTTGGTAAACATAATTCTAGATGGCCATCTCATTGAATAGAATATCATAATTTACTGGATTATTCCCTTTTGTAGGATGCTTCTAAACTTTTGCTATTAAAATACAAACTGCTGTGACATTTCTGTATAAAAACACAATGCACAGATTTTTTAATAATATGATTTTGATTTTTATATTTAATAGGTTTTGAGAAAGACCTTTCATTATATATTTTAGTACAAGCTAAAGAAAAAAGGAGGGCTTTTATTTCCACTATTGCCTAAAAAGAGAAAGGCAGCAATTAAAAATATATTTTAGTACAAGCTAAAGAAAAAAGGAGGGCTTTTATTTCCACTATTGCCTAAAAAGAGAAAGGCAGCAATTGAAAAGGCATATAACAAACCAAAAAAGAAGACTGCTCAAAAGGTTTCAAGATTCCTTCTGTCTGAATGCAGTCTGACTTCACGATTATTTTATCTAAAGAGGATGCAGTTCATAGGTTTACTAATTAAATGAACATTTTTTAAAAGGCCACTGACCATTTACTTATCAAGTAGAATGAATATTTAATTTGTAATGAAAAACTTGTAGGGAATTTCTACTCTTAAAAAACGACCAGAAATGTGAATGCAAGTGTTTTGGGAGGAGTGGATGCAGCAGGAAACGCAGTAGCATTTCTTCACCTTCCACTCCTGCCAAGGGGTCCCTTGTGCCCTGAGGCACCAGATTTGGGGGCATAGAGCCAGAGCTTCAAGCAACAGGACGGGGCCCACCAGTTCATGGCACCCATTCACCTGAGTGGATGGCTCTTCCAGCTTGGCTTAGGTCCAAACTGGAAACGTGATATCTGGGGTTTAATGCTGCAATTAAAAGGAGTTTATTAAAAAACAACAACCCGAAGATATCGTAATTGCAAATTTACTAGGCTGTGGTTTAGTAAAACACAGCAGAGACTGTTGAATAATTGCACCACACCAAAGGCTGTTAAATGACTTAATAATAAACCGTTTGCTATAAGTAAAACAGGATTTCCTAGGGTCACAGACAACAGCCTGGTGGGGGAGAGCCGAGCAGCTTGGAGTCAGAGGTCAAGGAGAACAGTCTGGTTTCAATGTGGCTTCTCTGGATCAAGTTTCCTCTGAGGTCTCTAAATTAAGGTGATTAATTTCTTTTCTCATTATTTATTGCAGTCCGTACTTTTTCTTATCTTTTCAGCTCTATCTGGAGATAGTGGCTGTGACAAGAAAAAATGTCCAGAGACCTGGATTCTACTCCCAGCTCTGACTCTAACATTCCCTCTGTCGGGACTTACGTCTTAAGGTTGAGCTCACTACTTATTAGTAATAGGACCGTTGAACAGTGTTCTCTTTTGTACAATAGATCACTGGACTAGGGTAAGGATTAAATAAAATAACGCACTTAAAATCCATGGTGGAATGCCAGGCACACACACCGACTGTAGTTGTGACTGCGCTTGCTGTCCTTATGACCAGTTTCCAAAGGCTTCAACCCCAGAAGTATCATCCTCCTTTTACAGAAGGCTCAAAGGCATTGATGCCTTGCACAAGAATGCAGCATAGTAGGTAACGGAGGAGAGATGGAGTCTAGGACTCCCTCCTTCACCTGCTTTAACCTGTTGGTTAAAGCAGGACACACAGACACTCTTGCCCCGGTCTCCACCTCTGTACACCAGGGAGACAGCTGCAGAAAGCTAGTAAGGAATTAAGGCGAGTGTAGAAGAGTTTTGGAAAAAACGTACCAAATCAATCAACAGATCATACTACTCAGTGTATAACACGATTCCAGTTTATTCTGTTTTTCTTGGGGGCATGAGGTGGGGAAGGCTTTAAATAAAGTAGAAATGCTCAAAACGCTTCTATTCCCATGACCTACCAATTGCTTAGGGACTCTAAGAACTTCCCAGAAGCCTTTGAGGTACATTCCAATTGTCCCCAAGCCCCTGATGCATCATTTTTCTGTAGGAATGTAGCTTCCAGGAGAGAATTCTTGTAAGAGCATTCTCTTTCTCTGATCTAAATAAGGAAGCCTACGCTCAGCACTTTCACAATCATTATACAAACACCTTGCCATGAAGTCAACCTGGGAACTAGTGAGCCCAGCTGACTATTCCACAATCCTTGCCTCGCCATTTCCCCTCCTCTTCTTCTTCCATGGGTTTTACTGTCTGAAGCGATATAGCCTCCTTTCACAAGAAAGGGATTGGGAGAGAAGACAAGGTAAGCAAGCACTGGTCCAGAATGTGACACCCGGTTTCCACATCTCCCATACCTAATGTTCCAGAACTCATGTAGCTCCACGGTTGTGAAACCTGGGACATTGGCAATGCACTTTACTACTCTGAACCTATGTTTCTTCTGTAAAATGCGTATATCCATGCAATAGTTATTGCAGTAAGAATTAAATGAGATATACAAGTACAATTTTTAGTACACTGAGTAGGTACTCAATAAATTATTAATGATAATAAAACAACACCAACTAAAATTTGTAAAGTGCTATGGATTAAGCACTCTGTTGAACAGCTTTACAAGGTAGGGGGATCCCCAAAATCTCAGAATTTATTTAGAAAAACTGTATATTTATTCTGACAGGTTTAAACGTCACTTTCAAAGTACTCTCTGTTTGTTGTGTTGTCGAGATGCTTTTTCTACTGCTCAAAACCATTCTTGAACTAGTCAATTTTGATGCCTTTCAATGCTTCTGCTATTTTTTATTTCACCCTTTTCACATCGGAAAAACATTTCCCTTTGAAGACTTTTTCCATTTGGGGGAACAAAAATAAAAGTTGCGTGGGGCCAGATTGGGTGAAGAGGGAGGGGGGGCATGGGGGTCATGACAGTTTTGGTCAAAAACTGTGAACACTCAGCACAGTGTGGGTAGGTGCCTTGTCACAGTGAAAGAACCAGTCACCGGCTTGCCACAACTAGGAAAGTTTCTTCCGCAAACTGTGATGCAATCTTCTCAAAACTTCCAGATAAAAGCTTTGGCTGACTGTTTGGTCTGGAGGAACAAATTCCGAGTGTATTACAAGGGGCCTGCCCTCCAAAAGATAACTCTGGGGGTCTCCCCTCATATACATGCCCTCATTTAATTCTCACATCATTTCTATGAAGTATTTCAATCATCCTTGTTTACAGGTGAAGAAACCAAAGCATAGAAGTTAGGTAACTTTACCAAGGTCACAAGGCCACTAGGTAGAAAGCTGCGATTTAACCAAGCCAGTCCACTTGAATACATGTTAATTCCCTTCTCTCTCCCAATCCCTAGGACCTGGAAGTTTTTGTGGCCACCAAAACATCTCTATTTGATCTCCACTTCTATGTGAGGGAGGATGAAGGTCAGAAAAACAATTTTTAGGTAAAGCGAATTAGTATCTTTTCCTTCTCTTCTCTTCCTGCCTACATTAAATTGGTGTGGCTTTTTTGACTCTCTGGGCCTTACACTGCTAGGCATTCTAAGCATCAATTATGAACAGAAAAAAATTCTGCCACAAAGTGATGTAAATGTGGAAACTTAAGGGAAAATGAATAAAGAAGAATCGTAAAGATTTGTCTTGAAGCTGGGGTGGGTTTTTAGCTATTGCTCTAGTTTTTTGTTTTTTTTCTATTTTCTTTCAGATTCACTTGTGCTTGTTTTATCCGTCTACAATCAGGTCCCACACTGTAAAGTATCAGGAAAGCACAATTCACAGTCTCAAGTATGTGTCTTTCTCTCCCTACAAAATGTTTCCTCTGAGGAACATTACTAGATCACAGCTGGTCAAAATACTAAATCTTGATTGTCTGGATGCTGGCCAAAACCTACAGCTACAACTCAGTGGAATAAGAATACTTAAAAAGAAGAAAAAAGCAACAACTTTTAAACAAATTTGATCTTCTTCTTTCTCTCCCCTTATAGCAATCTATGACCTCATGGCAGTGAGACTGCTACACGGAGGTGTTTAAGTTGGTTTATGGCCATTAGAAATGTTTGAAGCTCTGGGTCCCACTCTGCGCCAATATCATGTCAACTGCACTAAAAAGCAATAATAGTTTCTCACCTTCTTAAAGATTACTGCTTAAATAATGCAGAGCAACGACAGGGCTGCATGGAGTGCCAAAAGCAGGTTGCCAAGGCAAAGCTGAGGTGGAATTACGTCTTTTGGCAGCTAAGAAATTATGACATAAAGTTAGTTTTTTCAAAAAAACAACCTCCATAAATTAGGCTACTATCCTTTTTCAAAATTCAGCAACGGTTGGGATTTATCTTTCTCTTTTCCTTTCTCGGACCCGGTAGAAGGCTCAGAGCCTCCTTTTGGGAAAGCCAAATCTAACAGCTCTATTTATCTCCCAGGAGGCAGCTGGGGGTTAATAGTTTTAAGCACACAGTCTCCAGGCCTCAGGCAAGCAATCTATAGGCCTCTCGCCACTACCAGATAAGTGTAAGTGCTTAATCTTGCCCTGGATGCTAACAAAAACATGGAACAAAATAAAAATAGAAACAATATTGGCCAAAAGCACAAGCTGCAACCTGTGCCAGTGGTCACTTTTCCCCTGGGCTCAGCTTGGAAGGTTTCCTGCCCAAGTCTGACTAAATAAAAACAGTATAAAAAGGTATAACTAAACAAGGGAGCCTTTAGATTTTATTTAAACTGAAGTAGTGAAGGAAAGATGAATTGGTGAAGGAGAAAGTTCCACAGGCAAAGGACAAAATAAGCAAGCTGAGGAAATCAGTTCCCCAGGCTGTGTGACGTGAGGCCTGGATGCCAGGCAACAGGGCCCAGCTTGGAGAAGTGGGCCTGGCACAGGACAGGGGACAGAGGCCGAGTGGGTACCCACAGCCCAGACCCCATCTGGAGGCCAGCTCAGTCCAAGGCGAGTTCCCTGGGGGCAGGGGACACAGACGAATCCTCTAAGGAGACAAAAGAGGGGTCCAGTCAACCACTTCACTCATCAGTTTTCTCTTCAAGAAGGCATCACACAAGTTCATGTACTAAAATTCCAGGAAGGCAACCAACATTACGAGGACTGTAAAATGGTCTGTAGAAAGAGACAGAGCCCATCTTGATGTCATTTATACAGAGCTTAAGTAACATCCTACAAGAGAACATGGAAAGAACAGGAAAGAGATGCCAGGAATGATACCTGGGGACCCCTTCGAGTGTCTGGACAGCACTTGAGACTTGGGAATAATAAACTGTTTATGTTGAAAACCAGGAAAAAGGCAAAAAAAAAAAAAACAAAAAAAAAAACCCTGCTACCTTTGCCTGGGAAACCAGAGGAACAGCAATCTCACAGAGCCCAGCCTTAGAAAGCACTCGATAGGGAAATGGAAACCCTGGTCAGAGAATGCTTTCAGAATTGTAAAACTCGATTTGGAAGGAAGCTCAAGGAAGCATCAGGCTCCCAAGGCCAATCAATGGCAGAATCATGAAACAGTCCTTGAAAGACACTGCTAAAGCTGAACTGCCACCACATTTCCAATGAACTCTGATGTGAACCAAACCTTGGGGCTTTAGCTGTTTGTTATTTTAAAAGAAAAGCGAACAGCTCTGCCACCATTTCCAGAGAGGCGGAAGCCATTTAATCACTGCTTTAAGAGGCTGTAGGACTCCAGGGAAGGCATCTTGGGAAACTTATCTTAACAGAACATATTAACAAATTAATTGATTTACCCCCTTATTAAAATATACACTGTCCACCAGGCACTGTGCAGGACTCTGGGAATATAATAATAATAATAGAAAAAAAAAAGTCAGGGTCCGTGCTTTCAAGGAGCTTGTAGCCCATTGGAAGGGGATGGATCACAGAATCACAGACAGAACCGTGCAGCCACAACCCCTGACACATGCTCTGCAGGAGAGGACCCTGGAACAGAGAACTGACCCAGAAAAGGCTGAGGTTTGAAGGGCTAGTGAGTTCTTCACCAGATAAAGAGTGGGTTGGTGGGTGAGAATATCTTCCAGGCAGAAGGAACAGCATATGCCAAGACCCTATGTCAAGAACAACGTCTGAGGCCCCAAAAGGTCAGCGAGTGGAGAGTTGTGTGGTAGAAGATGAAGACAGGGAGGAAACAAAATCCACAGGCCCATAGGTCATGCTGAGAATTTTTGTCTTTATCTAAGTCACTGAAGTGTTTAGGCAAGGGGTGTGTGTGTGTGTGTGTGTGTGTGTGTGTGTGTGTGTGTGTGTGTGTGTGTGTGTGTGTGTTGGGTTTGAGAGACCGGGGCGGGTGGGGGGGTGAGAAATTGCTTTGTATTGCTTTATATTTTGGCGCATGCACCCAGCTGCAGCTGGAAAACAGACGGGAGGGCCTAAAGTGGCTGTTGGGAGGCTGTAGGCTGTGCGCAACACAGCTGAGAGACGGTGAGGATTGATCAGAATGGAAATGTGCAGAGATATAAAGAGACACAGGAGGTAAAATGGCAGAGTTGCTAGGGGTGGATACGGGGGTTAGAAGGAAGGGTTATGCCTAGCTTCCTGGCTGTGAAAAGAACAGGTTTCCATTTGCTGAACAGGGTGCACCGGAAGACCACGAAGCTCATGATGACTGGGACGGAAGGCAGGCAGAGAAACCACGGGTACTCGGGCTGTGTCGTGAAAATAGACAGGAGGCAATGTGAGCAAAGACCTGACCCCAGAACTTACCCGCACAAAGAGCAAAGTGAGAAGAGAGCCCAGGCCAGCCTTGAGGAGCTCCAGGCTCTTACAACAAGGTAGCGGAAGAGGAGTCTACAAATGAGATAAGATGGCGCGGTAAGGAAGGAATGAAAACAAGCCGGAGGAGGCTGTTCTAACAGTACTCCTTTCTGGAGCTGCCAGATGCTGAATGACCTCCATGTAAAACACTTTCTCCTTAACACAGAAGAGAGGCTGTAAAGTGCCATGACTAAGGCAGAGGTTCTAAAATTGTTCTGCCTGAGTTCAAATCTTAGCTCCTCCACTTGATGGCTGTGTCACATTTAAGGTATTTTACCCCTCGGTGCCTCAGTTTCCTTATCTGTAAGATGGGATAAGATAATGAATCCTAATTCACAGGGTTGTTGTGAGGATTCAATAAGTTAACTGGATAACACAGTCACACTGCTTCGGAAGAGTACCTGGTTTGCAGTAACAGTCATTTGATATCCGCGACAATGACATTTCCTCTTACTCTAATCGCTGTCCACAAACAGAAGACTCTTTAAATAAACATCATATAAAATGATCTTTCACAACCCCAAAATTAAAACACTGGGAATTCTCTATAAGTTGATTAAAATCCAAAGGTCATACTGAAGCAGCCTGTAACCATTTTTAGTGCTATAAGCCCCTGTCAACTTTTGATGGGCAGGGACCACATCTCCAAGCCTTCTTGAAACTTAGTATGGTGCATTCAATCTAGAAGGTGCTTATCTTTTGATGCTCATTAGCATATGCTAAAGAATCCCTACTGAAAAACACTGACCTTTTAGTATGGAAGATCTGAGGCTTTCCCACTAATTCCTGCCCCCCCATTCATTCCAGTAAGCCCATCTTCCAGAAGCCCATTCAAGTCCTAACTTCTTAATTATTGGATTCATTTCTTTAATTTCTTCATTCCTTCTTCCTTAACCATGCTGATACATGGTGATCTATTTGAACTCTGAACAGCTGCAGTACTGTACAGCTACAGGAACCACCCAACCGATGATTAATATGGTCACCTGCATTTCCACACATATTTCAGTAGACATTACTGAAATCCATATTCATTGCCTGACAGCTTGTGAGGCTCTAGAAGTAAAGATGTTAAAATAGGCTTCCTGTCATGAAGGAGTTCCCACTCTAATAGAGAAGACAGAGAGTAAACCAATAACCAGAATACCACAGTGCTTTTATACAATATTCATTTTGTATATTATAATGAGGAAAGAGCCAGTGATCAGCCGGAAGACACATCAGCAGAGGAGGCTATATCTGATGGGCATCTTGAAGGGTAAGTGGGAGTGAACCAGGCAAAGCACACGTGTGTGCGTGTGTGTGTGTGTGTGTGTGTGTATGTGTGCGTGTGCGCGCGTGTGTGTGTAGAGCCATGGGGTAAGAAATGAAGGAAGGGCATTTAAGATAGAATAAAAAACAGCATTGCGTGCAGTGCAGCTGTGGAGCCAAGCCTTGTAACCAGTATATGGGGGGGGGTAGTCTTTTATTTCTTGAAATTCACTCTCCCACTTTTCAGTATAACTTAGTACAGAGCAGATACTCAGTGAACATATCTGTTCTATGAATAACTGAGTTTAAGTTGTTGTACCCAAAAGGAAAAATTTTGGTGGTTTTTGGGCAATGTGTCGAGAAAAACAAAACTGTCTCAATATTACAGTTATAGTAAATCTTTTAAATGATGGAATACCATGTAGTCATTAAAAATGGCACTAAATTTTTTTTAAATTTAAGATTTCAAATATGTGGGGTAACAATTCAGGGTTAGGTATACAAATGTTCATTATGCAGGTACTCTTGTTGATGATGTGTGCCCTGCCCCTGGCAGCTTCCCACTGCTGCCAATCCCAAAAATGCTCAAGAAGTGACACCATACAAAAAAGCAGTACACAGCACTGTAAGGACTGGGCTGTCCAATATGACCACTGGGTATGGGCTGCTGGAACTTGAAATGGGGCCAGTCTGATTTGAGACGTGCTGTGTCAACTGGACTTAGAAGGCTTAGTATGAAAAAAGAGAATATAAAACATACACAAATAATTTTTACAATGCTGACTATATATTGACAAGGTATAATTTTGGATATGTAATTTGGCTTTCATTTGGGTTAAATACAATACATTATTAAAATTAACTTGGCTTCTTCTTTTTATCTTTTCAAATGTAGCTGCTAGAAAATTGAAATTTGCATATGTGGCTCACACTAGATCTCTACTGAAAAGTGCTGGTACAAATGATAAGATCTGAATTAGATAAGAAATACATGGCAAACTGGTCGGGCGTGGTGAGTGGCTCAAGCCTGTAACCTAGTACTTTGGGAGGCTGAGGTGAGAGGATTGCCGGAGCCCAGGGGTTCAAGACCAGCCTGGGCAACTTGGTGAGACCTCAGCTCTACAACTAAAAAAAAAAAAATAGCCGGGCATGGTAGTGCGTGTCTGTAGTTCTGGCTACTTGGAAGGCTGAGGTGGAAGGATTGCTTGAGCCCAACAGGTCGACGCTGGGGTGGTGGTGAGCATGCATGCCACTGTAGTCCAGCCAGGGCGACAGTGAGACTCCAACTCAAAAAAAAAAAAAAGAAAAAAAAAGAAATACATGGGCAACTGACTAACATAACAGTGTTTTGGGTTTTTTTGTCCCTAGATTATAGAGTTATTGTTTCCCTCTCTTTTGCATATTTTTACAACTTCCAAATTTTATTCATTGAACACATATTATTTTAGAATCAAAAGAGGTAAACAGAAATAAGACACTAGTAAAAACAAAGGGAAAAGAGATCTCAATTTGGCTCAAAGACTTGGGGGTGGAGGTAGAGAAAAGCAGCCAGGGATGCCCAGTGCCTTCCCGTCACCAGCGGAGGGTCAGTGCAGGAAGGATACCTCACACTAACGCTCCAGCTGGTCTCCATCCTGACTGGAGACAAAAAAGGAGAATCGGGTGTTACCCACAGGAGGGGGTCTGTAAGTTAAACACAAGGAAGAATTTCCCGAAGTGAGGGTGTTTAAGCTCTGGAATGACTTATGGAAGAAGCCTGGTCCCCCAATGTCTTTTAAAATACCATTGATACCCATATGCCTTGTGTGTTCCTGTCTACAGACAAGAGGATGACTCGTCAAGGTTCCTTCTAAAACAGCTAGCTTAGAGTAAACAACTCCATAAAACTTTCTTTTTCACTTATTTTTGACTAGGCTTCACTTTTCATACTAGAGATGCCGGCCTGCAAGAAACATTCTCAATGGCAAGACTATCTGATACAGCTACCTTAAGTAGTGCTCTTGAGACTTCACGGACAATGTTATCTAATCTAGTTTAAAAACCAATGTCTTGTGCATCCCCTGAGGGCCACCAAACCGACTTCAGTTCTGAATTCAGTACAAGCATGATGCAGGGAAGGGAAGAGGGTAGATTTGTTTTCAAAAGTGAGGTTTTGTAAAGATTTTAATACTGAATACTGTGTCGTTTTCAAGGGTAAATGGTTTGGTTTAAAAGCAGAACTAGCATGTCATCACTCTGATTTTAAAAAAATAGGCTCACTAATTCTAGATTTTCGTTATTCTCGGTTTACTGAAAAAACATTTTCTAAAGTGAGTCAAAGTTCCTAGGTATTTTCTTCTCCTACTTTTATTTCAAGATATTGAGTTTGATTCTATTTACCAATAGGAATGGAAGCCTAGATCCGAAATAAGGCAGCAGAAGCACTCTTGGCAATCTTATGACTCAAGTGATATGGCCTTGCATACAGCCACAAATTGCTTCTCCCAACATGAAACACTGGCGTTTGTTAAACACTAGAGGTATCTGGAGACAAATTCCAGCACGCCATCGAACAGCCTAGGATCCTGCCCCTCAGTGCTCTACCCTTGCTGAGATTAATTCACTCTCTTTAAAAATGGCTTGCCTGACCCTAAAAACAAAAGACCGTCCAAGGTTGACCATCGTCAGAGCAGACAGTCCACAAAGGTGGGGGGGCGCTCAGGCTCTAAGTCCCAAGTGACAGCAAGAGTGAGGAGTGCATAGGAATATTTTTGTAAGTCATGTCCTTAAAAATATTTAATTTGTCTTATTTACTCATTTAGATTATAAACCAAATACCTGTCAACTAAGCAAAGACAGGGCCAATCTTACATTTTGGAGTCTTCCTTCGTCTCCTAACAGTGTTATATGCAGAGGAGACAGAATGAATTGTCAGATGCATAAATAATACTTGTATACTTACTTTAGTTTATAAACCACTTTGACAGACATTATCTCATTTGCTTTACAAAAACTATGTTTGGGAAATAGGGCTGATGCTATGAACTCCATTTAAAAAAGCTGACACTAAAAAATGACTTATTAAAATTAAATCATCAAGCTGAAAATGGAACCGCATTTTATGATTCCCAAATCCAGTGCTCTCTCCTCTACTGCCTTGCAGGAAGGTGCTATATAGGCTTCACAATCAGGACAAATTAAACTTAGAATAAACAATAAACTTAGAATAAACAATTCCATGAATAAAACAGGACAGACAGCTGTGAAATCCTGGTTTTATCATAGCTTATTCAGAAAAAAGAATATGCCATTCAAGGAAGACAGACACTATGTGCAAACATGTTGAGGCCACTCATGTAACCCACGTGCAGTTTTCTTGTTTTTTAACCAATGGAGTTGAAGCACGCGGTCATTTTTGTTTCTTTTGGTCTTAAAGTTCTTAATTTCTTTACAAAGTTTTACAATTTTTAGTTTCCTACCTCTCTGAGATAAATGGGACAGAATAACAACAATGAATGCCTCCTCCATCAGAACTGCTGCCTAAATTTTGCAGGGTAACTTTCCAGTGCTCTGGATTGGACTTTAGTGGGTTTTCCGTGGAAGCCAACAGGTGTTGGAACAGCTGGCACAGAGACAAGAGGGCTGGGGAAGGGCAGAGAAGGAATAGAATGACCACTACCTACTTGGGGCACCATGACGTGTTAAAAAGGACATGGGACTAGAAGTCAGACCATTTGGGTTTCTGGTCCTAGTTCCGTCACTGATTATCTTGTGATCTTGGCAAGTCACTTTACATTTCTGAGTCTCAGTTTTCTGATCTGTAAAATAGAGACTGTTATTGTTGCTTGGCTTCTCTCACAGGGCTGTTAGAAGTGTAAATAAAAACACAGAAAGTTTTGCAAGTAAGAGACTTTTATTATGCATAACTTCTAACTACAGGTGAGAGCTACCTAAGAAAGCAGGTACCAAAAACGGTTTGTAGGCACACAGATTTGAAGGGTACTTAGAAGGGTCTTATGAAGGACTTGGGGGGAAGTGAGAGGGAGATGGTGAGTGTACAAGATAGCATTTCTTTAAAAATGTGAACATTCAGCCTGGGCAACACAGAGAGACCTTGTCTCTATAAAACAAGGGCGTGGTGGTGCATGCCTGCTGTACCAGCTACCCAGGAGGTTGACTACAGATTTTCAAGGCAAAACAAAACATATATGACAAAGGAGGGATTTGATTTTTAAAGCACAGAGATAGTAACTATGATTTATTTATTCATTACACATTCATAATAATAGCTAGCATTTACTAAGTATTTCTAAGTGCCAGGCAGTATGCTAGGTAACTCACACATTGAATCCTCACGGCAATGCTATCAGGTAGACACTATCATCCTCATTTTATAGGTAAAGGGACTAAGGCAGACAGATGACAGTTGAGTGAGGTCACATAGACATTAAGTGTCGGTGCTGGCCACAGCTACAGTGTACGCTCTTCTCATGTATCCGGGCCCCTGTCTCTGAGCCCCCTCGCCCTCCACCCTAGCCCTCACAGGTCCAGGCTTTCCTTTTGTTCTAGTCCACTCAGACGCTACCTCCTCAGTGAAGGCCTGTCCACACCCCTTACACCAGGAAGTTATGGGCATCCTCTGAATGTTCACAGTAATTCATCTGTCTTTCTTATGGCACTTTGTACTTCCTACCTTCTATTGTACATTGCTTGTTCCTACGTCATTGCTTTGATTAGACTGTAAGCTCCCTAAATACAAGTTCAAGGAGCATATTACATGAATAGAACAGCTTATTCACTCACTTCCCTCATGCCAGGCTGGCTCTACAGATGCGAAGATGTGGTTCCCAGTCCCAAGATGCTCAGAAGCCTAGAGGGTAAGACTTGGCCACACCTTAGAAGTGGATCTAAGCTACTGAGGGAATCCATATTTATCTCTGCATCTGCCATTGTGTGAATGAATGAATAAATTGAGTGAATGAATGGTGTAGGATATGAGCTGGGTCTTGAAGTGAGAGCAACAATGGGACAGAGGAGGGGAGGGGCGGGCTATTCTAGGTAGTGGGTGGGAACTTTTCTGAGTCAACACCTGAGGGCACAAAGGAGTATATAAGTTACGCTTGGGGTCGGCTGGGAAAGGGTGGGAGAGTGGCAGACAGACATGTTCAGCACTGTCTGAGAATCTAGATGCCGGGTCCCTCACATAGCCCTTCATAAAACCACAGCACAAAACCTCCTCCATGCAGCTCTAAACTCATTGTCTCACTGGCAGCCATCACGTAGCAGCTCGTGTGCATGCACCCTCCGACCTAGCACAGCGTCAGCTGGGCATGTGCATGTCAACTGGAGTCTTGGACAGCGCTGTCGTCAGTAGTAAAAGACAAATGCAATGTTTTAGTGGCATTCTGATGACTTTTCAACCAAAGTATTCAAGAGCACAGTCTCTAAGCTGAAATTCTGCTTTTCAAAATGGTGTTGCATGGCAGTTACAGCTGGGTTAAGTGATTCTAGGATGAGAAAATAGGGACTTCAGATGGGCTGGCATGAATCACTGAGAACTGCACCCCATGTAACTGTGCTCACAAGGACGAAGGGGCTCCTTTTAGGATGAATCAAGTAGATCTATCTGATATCAGTTAAGAATTGTGTAATGTGCAAAGAAAAAAGTCACTTCATTAAAAGAAATTTTTCAGTCTTTTCTTTACAAAATAAAACAAAACAAGCTGTCACATATCTTTGAAGCTTACCATAAGGAGGAATTCAGTGAATGCACTGATCCTCAGCCAGTCTGAAATCCTCGACACCAAAAGAGCAAATAGCAATCTGCTCCTGCAGGGACCAATCTGTGAATGGTAATAGCCACACAGAAATGGAAGTGTTTTCTTTTACAAAAGATGTAAGAGCCTCCCTTAGGAACATGAGTTTTTTTACCCTTTGCCCTAAGGAGCATGGGCTTGGGAGGTAACTCCTCAATCCACAGTTGCTCTAGGAAATTCTCAGATTTCCTCTAAGGCTAACCGTGCTTGTTCCGGCTTTGTTTAGCTTTGTGACTTCCAGCCTGGCTTCCTGCCGTGGTCTTTGCTTGGACCCATCATGTGGCATTCATTCTGCAGTGCTTTGCATATCTATCTTAGCAGCCTAGTTTTCATTAGCGTACCATAAAGAGGGACATTCCTGTTGGCTCAGTGATAATGTGCTTGGCACCATTGGCACAGAGGGGCACTACATAAATGTATGAGCTTGGAGCTTAAGGGGTTGGCTACATCAGTGCCAGGGGACCCAGATTCTAGTTTTATTGCTACAGGTCCATGGGTCAACAATGGCTGGAAAGTCATTCAATTCCTCAGCACCTTAGATCTCAGAGTTGCTGGAAATTTATGGTGTTTTAGGAGGGGAAGGGCAATGAGGTTGTAGTGAAGAAGCATTTTTATGTAAATGTTTTTGGGTAAGTTAGAGATCTCAGAAGAAAGGGATCTAATCTCTTAGGCTCTAGTAATTTTTTTTTTTTTTTTTTTGTAGAGACAAGTTCTCGCTATGTTGCCCAGGCTGGTTTCGAACTCCTGAGTTCAAAAAATCCTCTCATCTCAGTCTCCCAGAGTGCTGGGATTACAGCCATGAGCTACCATGTTCGGCCTAGGCTCCAATAATTTGTTGTGATTTGTTTCTCATTGCAAATGCTTTCTTTTCTAATTTTGTATTATTTTCCTTTATTTTATTTTGCTACCATGCCTGGCTAATTTTTGATTTATTGTAGAGACAAGCTCTCGCCAAGTTGCCCAGGCTGGTCTCGAACCCTCAGGTGCAAGCAATCCACTCGCATGGGCCACCCAAAGTGCTGGGATTACAGGCTGAGCCACTGAGCCTGGCCTTTTTTTTCTTTAAAAGGATTGCCAAAGAAACATAAAACCCAGATTCTCCCTATTTCTAAAATGAACGTGCATTCCAGCCAAGGTGGTCTATTCCTTGCCAGCTAAGCTGCTGTGCCTTTTCTTGAACAGCTCACTCTGTGAGAGGGTTGGGGGGAAGGTATGGCCGTAGGGGAAAAGGAGCAGGGAGAGCACACTCTGGGCATGAGGAACAGTGAGAGTGAAGGCTCACACAGGAAGAGCTCGTTCATACAACTCACGGAGGCCAGAAGAGCGAGCATCAGCAAGATGCTGGGAGTGGCATCAGATGAGGTGGGGCCAGGGAGCCCATGGAGAAGCACTTGGCTTTTCTAACAGCCACTGAAGCTGGAAAGTGATTAAGATACAGCTGACACTTAAAAGGATCACTCTGGCTACTATGGAGAACGAACAGTGGCAGGACAAGAGTGAACTCGGAGACAAGCTGTACTGGCACAGCTGTCTGGGTAAGAAAAGGTGGTGGCTTGGACCAGGGTGACAGTCACAGAAACAGAAGAAAGTGGCCAGACTGTATATATTTTGCAGGGAGTGGTGACAGGGTTTTCTGATGAATTAGATTAGATCTGGTGGGAATCAAGAAAAGACAGAATCAGGGATGATCCCCCAGTCTGAGTGACCAGGGAGATGGGGTACCATTTGCTGAAAGATGGGAAACTGGTAGAAGGACAGTTTTAGGTTATGTCAAGGCTGAGATGCCTGCGAGACTCTATGTCAGTAGGAGAGGTTTATGCTGAAAACAAAAGCTTGGGAATCATACACATGTAGATGGTTTTCAAAACGATGGGGATGGATGAGAACATGTAAGAAGAGAGCAGAGGAAAAGAGAGGAGGACTGAGTAGGATCTGGAGAGCTCCAGCACTCAGTGATCAGGCAAAGGAGGAGAAACACACAAAAGAGAAAGAGCAGCCAAGGAGGAAGGCTGGGAGGGTAGCATGGAGGGGGCCAACCTAGGAGAAGGTTTAAGAAAGCAGGGATAGCCCGCCAGGCCAGATGCCACTGCGGTGCCGAGCAGCATAAGACAGAAGAGTTACTTTTGGGTCTGTGTTTAGAATTCAGCAGGCAATTATCTAGCTGAAAGGAATTTCCGTATTCTGACACAAGTGAAAATGAGACTAAAGTGAGTTAATGAGGAATTGAAAAAACAGCATAAATAGACCAGTAATCATTACAGAAATTAAATTAATAGTTAAGAATCTACACTCTTACCCTCAATAGATAAAAAACACTACGTTTCTGCTAAGTCCTATCAGACCTTCAAGGTACAGATAATTCCTATCTTATATAAATAGCTTCAGGGAATAGAAAAGAAGGGAAAACTCAAGTTATTTTATGAGGTTGTTATAACCTCATCAGGCTTGGCCATGTTATAACCCAAATCAGACAAATTTTATGAGAAGAAAAAATTGTAGGTCATTCTCATTTCAGTTTATAGATGTAGCCATTCTAAAAAAAAAAAAATCAGCAAATTAATCCAAAAATGTAGGAAAAAAGTAATACATCATTACCAAGTAGAATTTACCCAAGGAGACAAGGATGGTTTAACACTAGAAAATGTATTGAAAGTAATAAATTAACACATTCAAGAGGAAAATATTGTCTTATCTCAATAGATTAAGAATAAGCATTTGACAAAATTCAAAATACACACATTCATGATTTAAAAACAACTCTTAGTAAGCTGGGAACAGACTCTTCCCCTTGCTAATAAAGAATATCTACCCAAACCTGCAATAAATATATTAATGGAGAAAAATTAAATGCATTCTCTTTTAAAGTCAGGAATAAGACACAGATGGTCAACTAGCACTGCTCCTATTCCATAATAAAACATAATTAGACAAGAAAAAGCAATAAAAGTTGTAAAAATAGAAGCAACCCTATCATTCACTAAAGATATGACTGTATACACAAAAAATACAGGAGAATCTAAACAAACTATTGTAATTAATGTTAGCAAGGTTGCTGGATACACTCTCAAGACATAAAAAAAAAATCATGGCATTCCTGTATACAAGCAACAAAAAAGTTAAATATTGAAATTTTAAAAATGTATAACAGCAACCCAAACTGTAAGCTACCAGGACTAAGTATATCTAATATAAGATACATAAGATCTTTATGAAGAAATTTATAAACTTCATGGAGGTTTGTTAAAAAAAGGAAGAGAATAAATAAAGAGATACCATTTCCTAGTTAGCAAGACTCAATATCATAAAGCAGTCAAATCACTCGAGTAAGACTCACCAGCCAAGAAAAGCCAAGAGTTTTGAAGAACCTTAGGTAGCAGCATCTCGCTACCAGATATCAAGAATCTCTTGGATGTCTCCTCCTTTTCACTTCCTGTGAAGGAGCACGGATGGCTGAGGAGTGACACTTGCCACTCTCTCTCAGAGGAGGAGGAACTTTTCTGACTGGTAAGTTTAGCTGGCAAAATAGAAACTGGGTACTCTTGGCTTAGTGCTACTGGTTCCTGCCGTAGTCAACTGGTCACTCTCTGACAATGTAGTTAAGGGCTCTGCGGGAAAGCCTGTGGTTCTCCAGTTCACACTGGGATTATGAGGGCGGGTTTAATTGTGAGTGGTATCTCGGAAGCCCTTGTTATTACAGATCTAAAGCCACATGTTCCAAGTGGCTTTATCAGTAATAAAACTGACATTTTGTTAGTCTGGTCTCTTGTATCCTCACTCTCAAATAGTTCTAATTTTTGGGGGTGGTGGGGAAGAGAGATGCTATTTATTAAGCATCCTCAAGTCTCAACAAGACTTATAGAAATTACATCTCCTAATCATTAAAAATGGGGTATTAGCCCATCGATAGACAAATAAAATTATGCAGCAGAATAGGGAGTCTGGAAGCAGAGCCGTGTGCATAAAGGAGTTTGGTATGTGGAAGAGATGGCGTCATAAGTGGAGAAAAGACAGACCCTTCAATAAATGATAATAGGGACAATTTGCTATCTATACTGGCCAAGACTGATTTAGAGGTTAAACAGGTAGTGCTGTTGTCATCTTTTTCATTATTTTAGGTTCTTTACCATTTGTATTAGAAAACTTCATGACTTATGTGCCTTGTTTCCAACCAGCCCTTGTTTCCACTCAAGCCCTTGGGGGACAGGACTTGAGTCTCATTCTTCTTGTTACCCTCCAGAGTGCTGACAGAGCTTTACCCAGAGACAATGCCAAATACATGTCTGCTAGTTTATTATTATTTTATTTTTATCATCATCATTATTATTTTACATTGAAACTCAACTTCTCTCTTGTATTCTTGAAGACATCCATGACCATATCAACACCAAACTGTGATAATTATTTTGAGTAGAATTCTTTAAACAGTTGTGTATTTGGTTAACAGGAATCCTATTTAAAATCAGACACTTGGAACTTAACATTTTGAGAATCATATGGGACAAAAATAAAACATGTCAAAGTAAAGTTTGACCATAGATGTCACTTCTTATTTACGAGGCCTATCTCCTTATGGCACAGGAGAAAATAAAACCAATATGGTCCTGTCCACTCTACAAGTAGTTTTCCCATCTAGCATCTCACTTTATCCTCACAACAAACTGGGGAGATGAACAGGGCAGGGATTATAGATGATGAAATCAAATTTCAGAGAGGCAAGACACAGTGGATTAGAAAAGACCTGGGATCAGAAGATGGCCCCAGCTGTGCAACTCTACAGGCCTGCTCTCATCCATGTGATTTTGTAAGTTCTTGCCCACCACCCAATGATTCAGACTTCAAGAGTTACTAAATGGCTAGAGAGAAATGGCTTTCCACTGATTTAAGTCAGGTGAATCAATACAATGTCTTCTTTGTACCAGGCTCCCCTCTCCCTTTCCCTTTTTTTTTGAGTTGGAGTATCTCTCTGTCGCCCAGACTGGAGTGCAGTGGCTGCTCCCGGCCACCGCAGCCTCGACCTGCTGGGCTCCGGCGATCCTTCCGCCTCACCCTTCCAAGTAGCTGGAATTACAGGCGCGTGCTACCACGCTAATTTTTTGATTTATTGTAGAGATGAGGTCTCACTGTCCAGGCGGGTCTCGAACCCACGGGCTCAGGCAGTCCACCTATCTCAGCCTCCCAAAGGCACAGGATTACAGGCTGAGCCACCGAACCCGGTCCTTTCTCTTTTTAAAAGGGTCACATCTGTCCTGAGAGAGCACTTCAAACCGCAGCTTGCCCTACTGTACAACAGGCACTGACAGCAAACGCACGGACACTTGAGATGCACTTCCTGGCCTCAGACCAGGTCCTGACAACCTCCCCTGGGCCCTGTCTGCTTTCCTCCCTTAACCCTAGTAGTCACTGATCCTGCTGCTCATTCTATAATCAGGTCCTTTGCTTGCGCTAGGAAGTCCCAGGGGCTCTGTGTCTCCCTCTGCGGATTGCACTGGTTGTCCTCTAGGCGCTGTCTCAGCAACACCCTCAAGCATCCTGCACTCAGCCAACATCCTAGTGTTCAAACAGTACCCACTAGGCCCCTCCTCCCTCCTTGTGGCGGGGGAGGAGGGCTGCGGGGAGGGCTTCCTCCTTAGCTGGACAGGAACTCAGATCTACCCGAGTACGATGGCTGCCCTTCCTTTTCTTCAGGTATCTCATGACAGAAGAAACCTAGAGGTAGGTTTCAGAAAATCCCCTCAGGATGTTTATCTGCATCACAGTTATCAGAGATGGAGGTACTCACCATCTGACCATGAGTCCATGCTCCATGAAGTTTTTCAGGTTTGGAAGGGTTTGCCTCAAGTCTGGAGTCCCTAGTCCATGTTGATATCTTAGCTGCAAGGGTGAAAGAAGAGAGTTAAAAGAAATTTTGGCAGATAGTAAGCAATACTTCCGACAAATGAACCACTAAACAAGTTATTTTAAACTCTGAAAGAAGAAATATAAATATATGATCCTATTATCAACCACACTGTGTTGTCCACTTACTGGGTATTTGATGTATGATTAGCATGTGTATGAATATGCACATACACTTAAACTGGGGTAGTATTTAAAAGTAGCCTCTTCAGGAGGATCACTGAGCCTAGGAGTTCGAGACCAGCTTAGGCAACATAGCAAGACCCTATCTCTACAAAAAAAAATTAGCCAGGTGTTGTGGTGCATGCCTGTAGTCCCAGTTACCTGGGAGGCTAAGGAGAAAGGATCACCTGAGCCCTGGAAGTCAAGGCTGGGATGAAACATGACCATGACACTGCACTTGGGCCTGGGCGAACAATGAGACCCCAACTTAAAAAAAAAAGGGCTTCTCATCCTTCTCTCTTGCCTCCTAAACTTGGAGAAGACTAAGAGTTAGAAGGAGATGGACCAGGATATTTCAAAGACCTCTGTTTCTAGCTTCTCTCCTCCCAGACCCTGGTTGGGTCAGCTAATAACAATTCCAAGGACATCTACATAAGACCAGTATTTCGTCTTAGATCCTGGGAGTTTCCCATACTTTACTGGTCCTTCCCTTCCCTTTGTACAGACAAAGGTAAGGACCATCTTGTAACCATCTCTGATTCCAGTGGTGTCTGCACAGTGTGGGTGCTCAATCAATGTGTATTAAACAAATACACGGCAAGTCACTTTTGGCAGCGGCTGTACTCTACATTTCTCTTTAGTCTCTATTTTTCCTCTTCATCCAGACCAGAGTGCATGGCTGGGGAGCTGGTATAAGGAAACCGCTGGCTTGTGGGCTAGCTCTGCCCTTTGTTTGACTTATTTCTGCCCGAGGCCAATTTCCTAAAATCAAGCATCTGTGCACTTTGGGTAACTTACTAATGGTTTTCATCTGCCTGCTCCTTCCCTCCTTTCACTCTCTGACTACCACCATTTGCTTCCTTAATGACCACAGTGGGGAACTGAGGCCAGTGGATGTGCACATTCCTACACACACTCATCCACACAAATACACAGTAGGTGGACAGCACAGCCCTGCAAAAATATGTTTTTCAAATGACATAGTCCACATGAAGAAAGTATGTAAGTTTTATAAAATGTACACTGGTGTACACATGTAAAGAGCTGTCAGTCATAAGGTTTTACTTTTTCTGCACTTAAATGTAAGTCAAACATTTAAATATCTTTCTCTCTTAAAAAATAAAACCATTCAGTCTTTAAGAAAAAAACCCCAAACCCAACTGGGTCTCTTGAATGGTCTGAATGAATACACACATAAAGTAAGGAGCAGAAACATACAATGTTGAAACTCAAAGGCAGCTTGAGTATTAAGTCATTCCTTTCTTCTTGCAGATAGGGAAGCTGAAGCTCAGGAAGGGGCAGCCATTCTCCAGGGTCATGTGTTTCAAAGGAAAGATACTATTGGCTAGCGCCTCCTTCTCACAAATCATGCTATTCCACCATCTATTCCAAAGTCTAAGGAGAAAATTGGTAACAGTACTTGAGAAGACGGAAGGAAAATACTCTTTCTCTTTTTCAAACCTAGCTTGTGACCTAAATCACCTCCGGAGATTTGCTGACCTTGAATTATAAGATCTACCCCATATTAAATGACATCATTTCTTGTCTTAATATAAACGCATTTTTTCCATACATTGATAAAAGCAAAATGGTTGATATCCTAATATGACATTCCTGAATTCATTGTTTCAATAAAAAGTGAAATTGTTTACACATGGCATGGAAATTTCACCTGTGATTCATACTGAAAAATATTAAATATTAAAAAAAATGCTGAAATAACACCAAGCTTTGTGTCTGTGAGCCAGTACATAGACAATTGCCTGCCCCAGGCTCCACAATGGAAGGTAGGTGTTGAATTCTTGTCAGAGACCACAATGAAAACTTCTCTCCAAGTCTGATTTTACCAAAAAGAAGGAAAATGTGGGAATTTCTTATGTCTTAACTCTTCATTCGCTGCATAGCACTATTATTATTTTTTAAATCACAGACTCTTAGGATTTTATAGCTTAAGGAGACCCTGGAGGTCATCTTTCCAGCCCTTCCCTTTATAAATGAAGAAACTAAGACCCAGAAAGGCACATGTCCTGCCCAAAGTCACACAGCTGGTAAAGGACAAAGCCAAGGCTAGAATCTCTTGAGAACAGCTCCAAATTCTACTATCTCACCCTTTTAAATTTCCACACAGAGAACTAAAAAAGAAATGCATAGATAACACATACATTAATTTAATTTTTTTAAGGCGGGAAAACAGGATTTATTGAGAGGACAGAAAAGCTCCCAGAGCAGGAAGGGACCCAAGGGGGGTACCAATTAATTTAATTTTTATTAATAAAGCACAAGTACTGTTTAACAAGTCTAAACTACTATAAGGTTATAATAATAATTAAAAAAAACAGTGGTTCTCTGATCTTCAGTGGCAACCACTTTTAGCTGTTTCTTCTTTACCTTCCTATTTCTAAATAATGTGCTTATATTAATATTTCTTATTCTTCCCCCCACACCCCCAGTTATAGACATTATCCACCATGAAAGATAGAAGTCGGCCACTTACATCATTCCTGTCTCACACACACATTTCTCCCCTTTTCCATGCATTATTTGCTGGCTTTCTACAAGAATATGAGAACTTGATTCCATCCTCTCATACACACCCCCTCCCATCCTCTCAATATATTTGGTATCACATTTTTTTAACTAAATCAATATTTAGTGTTTACTGCATCATGCCTACATAAGTACTGTTTACTGTTGAGCCATGTAATGTATTATTTCTTTCTTGTACTTTTTTATTTTTCTGGAAATGATAACTGCCATTTTCCCCACCTATTGAGTTTTTCTATGTAACTATAATGAGATATTCCTCAAACTCTGACAAAACCTTAAAACTCTTCTCAATGTAATCAAATATTTCATGTAGTAGGTCAAGTCCATTTCACTCTGAAAGATATTTCCTGACGCTCCTACCCGCTCTGCTTCAACCTGAACTGGGTGCTGGCTAGCCGGCTGCACTGCTACTTTCCTAAAAGGTTCCTTCAGTATCATCCTGGAAATTTTGTTTACTTCTCACCTGTGATAACGCTGTTGTTCCCTAGATTTCCTGTCTTTTTCTTTCTTGATCTACTGCCTCATTTGGAAGAGTGTATCCTGTAGTATTTTTCTGGGAAATGGTAACATGGGAGGTAACTTTTTTTGACACCTTGAATATTTGAAGACACCTTTATTTTATTCTTACACTTGAATGACAGTTTGCCTAGGTATATAATTCAAGGCGAAAATAATTTTCCTTAGGTATTTTCAAAGTATTGTTTCACTGTCATTTAATTTTTCATATGGCAATTGAGAAGCCTGGTAACAACAGTCTGATTCCTGATCCTTTATATGTGAGCTAATTCTTTTCTCTGGAAGCTTTTCAGATTTTCTTCTTTAACCTCAGTGTTCTGAAAATTCATATTGAGAAGCCTTATTTGAGTCTCTTTTCATTCATTGTTTGACTTTCTTTTCATTAAATGGGCTGGGCACCTATTTAATGAAAGTCCTTTCAATATGAAAACTCTCATTGCCTAATTCTGATCATTTTCTTCTTCTATTATTATTTTATTATTATTTTGGCTCCTCTTCCTTCACTTTCTGTTACCTTCTGGGTTTGTTTCTTCTTTTTTGTTTTGTTTCAGACTTTTAAAAAAAATATTGGAGGCTTTCTTTAATGTCCCATAATCTTTGATTATAAGTTCACCTTTACAAGTGAAACTGAGACTCTAAAAAGCTGTTAAGATAGCCTCCGCATAGGTAGTGCTTGGTGAGCCGCTGAAGGGCAGGGGCTCACCATACAATGAGTGGACAGAAACTCAGCCTTTCCATGGGGGACACGTCAGCCCAATAGCTCTCTCTGCTGGGATCATTTTTTCCCCAGAGGGAATCAGTCCTCCAATCTTTTATCTGTAGGGATAGGATAATCTGGATCTCATTTTGGGATTCAAGTAGGAAAAAACAGTGGGAGAACTTTGTGTTGGTATGCTCTTCTTTCACATGTTTTTGCTAAGGCACCTTCCTTCTTGCCCCAGGACATTAGGCAGTTCAGAGTTCAAAGCTTTTTGGGTTCAGTCTTTTTCAGAAATTAAACATCCATTTTCCCACTGGGGTGTGTAGGAAGGTAGTTGATTGGCTATGCAGGGTGGGAAAGTGAACTGAGTCTTACTTCTCTCCCTCTAGACTGCCAATGAATCCTCCTATTTTTAGCTCTATATATTGTCCTTATACTTTAGAAGGTACTTGATGCCACCAAATCCTTCTTTTGAATCAGATTGCTTCTAGATGGCTTTGGGTTTCAATTTTCTCCATCTTGCCAAGTCAGTTTATCACTCATTTATTTACTTGCAATTTTGTACATATTTTGGTCTTGTCTCTTCTGTTCTTTTCATCCTTGAGAGTTTACAATTTTAAAATTATTTTCTTTTTAATAGTAGCATTTTACTAGGTGGTGATATAAAGAACATATTCAGATTGTTTACGGTAAAGTCTCCTTTATGTATATGTAACATCTTTTCAATAATGGCTAACACCTCTCCTTATAGCTTTTTGCATAGTATATACTACTCTGGCAGACAGCTCGCTTTCCTGTCTCTGTATCTCTGATGAGGCATTCTATACCTGGCCATGTCCCATCCATTCTCAGGGTCATTTCCTGCTGGAAGCCTTCTCCGATGACTTTAGAACAAGGGGGCATTTTATTCCTCACCCCAAATCCCTTCCTAGAACACCTTTCCATTTGCTCCTTTTAGAAAGCCTTAACTAACTGGATAGGTATTTGATAAACATTTGTTAGTTAGCAAATTAATGCAGGGTAGGAGGGAATGAGAGGTATCATGACACAGCGGAAAAAGCTTAAACGCAGATCTGGGTGTGGATCCTAGTACTTAGTTGTTTGACTTTGGATAAGTCACTTTGCTTCTCTGAGTTTCAGTTTACTTACTTGTAAAACAGGGATGTTACCTGCCTTGCAGAGTTGCTGTAAAGTGGATATAAGATAGGGTATATAGAGTGACCAAAGCAACATCTGGACCATAGTAAGTGCTCAAAATACAATACCTGTTATCACTATTAATACATATACATTCACTTATATTATCATCATAGCATCTATCACTAGAGGTGCATAAAACCAGTGCTCACTAATGGCTTATCACTTAATTAGAATGGAGTCAGGAAAGGAACAAGGAAAGAGTTACCTCAAATCAAACAGAAAATCTTAAGTACACTGTTCATCTTTTTAAATGCTAATTTTTATTAAGCTTCGGGCTGCAAGCACTCCAGAGAGGCAGATAATCACATATGCATGTCAATATCTTCAAAATAATTACACAGTGAAAAGGAAAGATTGATACCTGATGTGAGTGGTCAGGAGACCTGGGTGATCAACCCGGCTCTGCTGTGTGGTCATGCAAATTCCTTTCTTGCTTGGACCAGCCAAATAATTTTCAAGTTTTTAAATGAAGTCATCTTTAATAAGTTAACTCCCTGGTAAGTTATTAAAAACAGAAAGAAGCCGGGTTCGGTGGCTCAACCTGTAATCCCACGCCTTTGGGAGGCTGAGGTGAGTGAATTGCCTGAACCCGCGGGTTCGAGACCCGCCTGGGCGGCGAGACCTCATCTCTACAATAAATCAAAAAATCAGCCGGGCGTGGTAGCGCATGCCTGTAATTCCAGCTACTTGGAAGGCTGAGGCTGAAGGATTGCCAGAGCCCAGCAGGTCGAGGCTGCGGTGGCCAGGAGCCGCCACTGCACTCCAGTCTGGGAGACAGAGTGAGACTCCAACTCAAAAAAAAAAAAAAAACCAGAAAGAAAAAGAAGGAACCAGGTCAGGGAGGAAAGATAAGGCTAGGGAAAGGGGAGAAAGAGCTACAAGTACTAAGTTCCTACATGTCCTATTCATTCAACAAGTATTTACTGAGTGCCTGCTAGGTGAGGCAATGTGACTCAGCTCTCTGTCCCTGGAATGTCAGGCCTGGACTCACAGCCCATTCTCACCATATAATGTGTGAAACTTTGAGCAAGTTACATAACCAATCTGTGCCTTGTCTATAAAACAGAACCAGCAATATTTATCTCATAAGATAGTTGCAACAGTCCAATTAGAATTTGTATAGAGAATGAGAGTTCCTGAGGCTGACTTGTAGAGGGTCGTCATCACATCTGTTGAGAGCCTAGAGTGCTAAACTGAAGAGCTCAACTTTCTCTTGCTTGTAGGCAGTTCAAACCTCCAAGGTTTAGGCAAGAGAGTAAATGAGGAAAACAACTGCAGAGGCAGCTTCAAAGGACAGGTCAAAAGACAGAAGTAGGCTGGGCGTGGTGGCGTGACCATGCCTATAATCCCAGCACTTTGGGAAGCCGAGGTGAGAGGATTGCCTGAGCCCACCGGTTTAAGACCAGCCTGGGCAACTTGGTGACACCTCATGTCTACAATAAATAAAAAAAATTAGCTGGGCGTGGTCGTGCGCACCTGTAATTCCAGCTACTTGGAAGACTGAGTCGCAAGGATCACCTGAGCCCAGCAGGACAAGGCTGTGGTGGCTGTGAGCATGCCATTACCCTCCAGCTTGGGCGACAGAGTCAGACTCTGACTCAAGAAAAAAAAAAAAAGACAGAAGTATACTCTTTGCTAAGAAATCTTACTTCCAGTTTCATTAGCATCCACTTTAACTAGTATCAATACCACACTTCCCTAAACATTACAGCACCTTCTGCTCTCACTTCTGATTGGGGACGGCAGACGCCAAGAAAGTCAGGCAAATAAAATACTGATTTGGGTCTGTCTAACTGCCTCAAATTAGCCTCTGAAATAAACACCTTTTGTAACAACTTCCTACTGCCCCACCACCCAATGAGTCTAAGCAGTTTTTAAGTGGAATTTTGGTTTCAATTAGTTTGAATTTCAGCTTTACTCTGGTTTAGGACTCCATGGGACAATTACATTTTTGTTCAATTCTATGGCTGGTAGGCAACTAGAGTGAAAACTACATATAAATAATAAATTAGATGGGAAGTGGAGAGAAGCAGTGTTCAATGGTATCCTTTGAAAAAAATTAACATATGGCATTGTCTACTTGCAAAAGAAAATCCCTACATGAAAATAACCAGGAAGATCTGGCTTTATAATTACTGGAACAAGCAAGAAGAAAGAAAACCAGAGCAAAGCACTGAGACCACAACAGACAACCATAGCCATGTCAATTCCATTAACTGTCTATCCTCTCTCTGTTTTCTTCTTCCACACCCCTTTTTTATATAAAAATACAGTATTTTTCCAAAGCCACATGCGGGTTTCATCCCAAATCACTATATATACACTTCGAGTTTCACTAAATAAGACAGATCAACGAGAATGCTAGAGTTCTTGCAGTTGGAATTAACCAGTTCACGCAGCTTGATACATGCCGCTCCACTGACTAGGTGAGACCATTTGCAACTCTGGAGATCATACATATATAAATATAGTTTATCTTTCTAAGAAAGAAATGTTCTTATACTCAGTGAGCATCCCCCATTGAGCTGAGAGGTTTAATTTAATATCAAAGTGCTCAATTTTACTTGTTTTTTAAACACAATTTTTTCAGGCCAGGAAAGACTCTGGGGGTTCGGGAATCATTTTGTCATTTAGGTTTTGGCACAGGAGAAATTCCGTTTAGACAACACACACACACACACACACACACACACACACACACACACACACACACCCTTCCAAACTACATTCATCCACACAAGGCCACTTATTGCATGGCTTATTAGTTCCATATGCGGCTTGAGCTAAGCTGCATGATTATGTTTGATACAAACCGTCTGTTACCGTGAGGGAATGTGGATTAATACAACGCTTCAATAAAGGTTACTAAAAGATCAACACTTTTGTGATGAGATTACAAAGAATTTGACTACAAAGAGAACTGTTCTGGAGGAACTGAAAATAAGAAATTAAAAATGCATCTATGCATCAAAGACTTAACTTTAGAGTTTTGGCTTATGTAGTCAAAAATCTCTGTAAGACTAGTCACCAATATTTCAATTCATTTAAAAACACTACTAAAGTTTCACAGACATGAAAAGAACTAGATTATGAGCTTAAAAAAAATGGGTACCACCACGTCAAAAATAAAATCTGCCTTCCTAGAAGAAAATACAACTTTTTCAAAGATGTAGAAAAGCTACTTAAAGAATATTTAATATGAGCAATAATACTGTTTCTTAGTGTTGAGTCACTGCAATATATACCTCAAAGGAGAAGTATAAAAACTCGATTATGGGCCTCTGGTTGCAAGAACAACCTAAGCACTTTTCCAACCCCATCTAGAAACACATGCCAGTCTTTTCCAAAATAGAGATGTTATAGTATAAACACTGGATACAGTTGAGGCCTGCCATTCTGAGGTCTGATGCCATGAAGTCAAGTCTAAAAGCTCAAAAGTCTAAGAAGTGAGAAAGCTGCTTCCATCCTCCTCCCACTCATCCTACCAACTGCTCTCAGAATCAAGGAATTAATAGTAGAGCTGAGTGGCACCTCCGAAAGTATCTTGTCTACCCGCTTCATTTAGCCTACAGAGGTCAAATGACCTATTTAGGGTTGAACAGGTTGAGTCCAGGGACCAGAACAGAGGTTTGATGAGTCCCCAACACAGGCTCTCTTCTTTTTATCGTATGTTGCTTTGTTGTATTTCTGAGGCACGGGTTATAGCTGAGTCAAACTTAATGTTATAAAGTCTGTCACATTAAAAACACTTCAATTAAGATGGTCCTTTGCTTCAGAATTGTACACTGGCTCAAAAACAACTAGAAGCACAATCAGACTCCTGCAACTCTGGAGTCAACCTGATCTATAAGTGTAGTTTCTATCAGTGCCAATCCTTGTGAGTTGCTAAAGAGGGTCATTAACACACACTGCTAACAGACAAGCAAAGCAGAACTGGAAATTTGGCAAAGACAGGTAAATTATAGCCTTGGCAGCAAATGGAATCGTCTTTAATTGATAATCATCAAAGGGTTATGCTCTGGTGGCTAAAGGCTATGAGAGTAGACAAATGCGTAGACTCTACTAGTGCAGGTATTTATGCTATTTATGCTATTCAGCTGGCCCAACCTTCACATCCTGCACTCATACTGACAGTTCTCTGTACCCTAATTTACCTCAAACTCCCCTCTATTGAACTTTGATCCTATCTGGCCCCCTGATTCCCATCAAAGATAAAGCTTACTCTCTAAACTGATCAAATTTGGCATTCCTGCTTCCAGTTTATTGACTTTGATGCAATCTTGGGGCAATAAACTGTGCATTCAGATCAAGATCATATTCCAATTGAACACAGTTTTCCAGAACACTGTAGAAATAAAATTATAAAGTATATAGCCTTTTGTCTGCCCTCTTTCACATCTGAGATTCATTCAGGTTGCTTCATATGCAAGTAGTTTGTTCCTTTTAATTGCCAAGTAGTATTCTACCATAGGGATGTACCACAAATTGTCTATCTACATGCCAAATGGACATTTGGGTTGTTTCCCATTTTGGTTATTATAAATTAAGGTGCTATAAATATGCAGGCACAGGTTTTTATTTGGATTTGTATTTTTGTTTCTTTTGGACCAGTATCCAGGAATGGAATTGCTGGACTGAACAATATATATATATATATGCTTATTTAAATAAATGCTAGGTGCAGAGGCTCACATCTGTAATCTTTGGGAGGTGGTAGTGAGAGGATTGCTTGAGCCCAGGGATTTGAGACCAGCCTGTGCAACTTGGCCAGACGGCGTTTCTACAATAGATAAATAAATAATTTGCCAGGCGTGGCAGTGCATGACTATAGTTCCAGCTACTTGGAAGACAGAGGTGGAAGAATTGCCTGAATCCAGCAGGTCAAGACTGTGGAAGCTGTGATCCATACCCTCTGCACTCCAGCATGGGTGACAGAGTGAGACTTTAACTAAAAAAAAATATACACATATATGAATAAATAAATGCCAAAAACTGTTTTCCAAAGCGGCTATTCAATTTTGCACACCCAGCAGTCATGTATGAGCATTTCAGTTGCTCTGCCATTGCCCTCAGCACTTGTGACTGTCAGTTTTACAATTGTAGCCATTAGCCGTGCAGTAGTAGCATCTCTGCAGTAGTAGCAGTTTTCATCTGCATGTTCCTAGTGACTAATAAGACTGAGCATTTTTCATATGCTTATTTGTCATTTATACTTCTTCACCTATAAGTTTCTGTTAGCTATCTAATGATAAATGCGAGCCACCTCTGAAGAATGCCTAATACATCTGACTTACACCCTCTGATTAATCTTAGTATCTTCTAGTTAGTAACCCTCTGATGAATACCATCTCTGCTTATCTAGCTAGATTTTGCTTACTGAAGCATCCTACATGCAACGAGGAGCCACAGGGATTTCTTACGTGCAGAAAAGACAAAATGAAAATGTTACTACAAGCTCAGGGATTCTTTCATACAAATTCAGATAAGGCTAAGCATCAATTTTACTGGAATGAAAAATACACTTAAATATGTTGCTATACATTAGATTATACAAGGGACATAGAAGCCCATTTTGGTCCCTTCTCAGCCATGTACAGTAACCATAAATGCCTGACATGATCATTAATAGAAATTACTTTCCAATTAATAAATAATTACTGAGCTGGGTGTATGTGCATAGGTGCAGAGACACTGGTGGTGATGATGGCAGAAATGAAGATATGCATATGGCACTGTTTATAATCAGGGAAGTTTGGAAATGATTGAAATATATGCTAGGCTTCTGCCCAGGTTTCATGGTGGAATAATGACGGTGCTAATGATAGTGAAAATAGTGCTACAGTTGTGACTATGTTTATTGAGTGATTAGTTACAAGCTAGGCATTATGCTAAGCACTTTTTTTTTGAGTTGGAGTCTCACTCTGTTGCCCAGGCTGGAGTGCAGTGGCATGCTCATTGCCACCGCAGCCTTGACCTGCTGGGCTCTGGCAATCCTTCTGCCTCAGCCCTTCAAGTAGCTGGAACCACAGGCATGCATCACCACACCTGGCTAATTTTTTTTTTAAATTTTTCATAGAGATAAGATCTTTCCATGTTGCTTGGGGTGGTCTCGAACTCCTAAGCTCAGGCAATTCTCTTGCCTCTGTCTCTCAAAGTGCTGGGATTACAGGAGTGAGCCACCGCGCCTGGCACTAAGCATTTTATAATGTATTATTTCACTCAGTCCTCACTGTAATACTCTTATGGTTGAAGAAACAGAGACCTAGAGACAGGGGTAAGTGGTAGAGTTTGAATGTGCACCCTAGCTCTGCCTAAACTCTAGCATTTTTAACTCTTAACCACCTAAGACTGATAATGATGATGGTGGTATCAATGGCAGCGACTGTTTTTCTATTTGTGATTTGTGCCAGGCATAGAACTTGACTGTTCTCTTATGTCATTTAATTTAATCTTCATAAAAACCCTAAGGTAGGTGGCATGAGACTACTCTACATATGACAGAGCTTAAAAGGTCAAAGGAACTGCCTGAAGCGTCCCAGGTAGTGACAGAAGAGCTGGGATTTAAATTCCACGCTGATAGTTTACACTGCTGCACAGAATCTAAATATTGCTTATGAGTTGGTTAGAGATTTATTTTCTTATTCCTCATTTAATTCCAACACTTATAAAGGAGACCCTCAAGTTCTTTTTTTAATCAGAGAAATACATTACTTCTCTTGATTTTAAAAAATTTGACAAAGTTACATCTCTACTTAGCTGTATTCAGCTAAGTTATACATATTAATCTTTTAAAATCTTTGTTTATAAATTAATCCCTACAGCCTCTTAATCATTCTTTATGTCTCTGAACTCCTTCCAGTTTCCTTTAAAGAATCTGGTAATGAGGTGGCTTAAATGGAACACAGTTTTCCAGAATGCTCTTTTTTCACATTAATGATTTTTGTCCCTTAAAATATTAATTTTATTATAATAGCTACTTCATGCCTTTTAAGTTTTGTGTGGAATTCCCGACCTCACTTGAATTGCAATGGAGTCCTAACCCATGAGTCCACTGTTTAGTCTCTCTGGTTGGCCATAAATAAATGTAGCTTCCAAAAAAACCCCAAACAGTAATGAACTTCCCAGTGTATATTGCTCCTTCAACTGGAAAGATGCTCTTACAATTTGTTTTGAAATAATTTTTATCATTATTTGTTATTTGTTATTCATATAACAAAAAGTAATAAATTCATTAGATATGTTCTGAATACTTACTATTTGCAAGGTGTGACAGTAGATCACAAAATGACTCAGTCACAGATACTGTACTGAGAGAGGTGGCCTCTTAATACAGTGATAAGTTAAGAAAACCTATAGGAAAAGAATAACTTTCTAGAATTTTAAGATGGCCCCCATGACTTCACCCCCCTTGTGTTACTCCCTTGATAATCTTAGGTTTACAGCAAAAGGACCTTATTTGAATCTGATCTGATCTAATCTAATCACACAAACCCTTTAAAAGCAAGTAGTTTTCCCTGACTGGCAGAAGAGAAAGTCAGAGAGAGTCAAAGTACGAGAAGGGCTTGATGGGACATGACTGGTCTGAAGATGGACGAAGAACTGTGGACAGATTCTAGGAGCCAAGAGTGGCCCCCAGCAGAAAGCACCAAGTAAATGGGGACCTCAAACCTACAGCTGCAAGGAACTGAATTCTGTCAACAATTTACATGTACTTGGGAAGTGGATTTTTCCCAAGAGCCTCCAGAAAATAACCAGCCTGGTGAACGTCTTGATTTTGGCATTGTAAGTCTCTGAGCAGAAGAAACCAGCTGAGCCCACATAGACTTCTGATCTGCAAAACGGTGAGATAAACATTGGTGTTGTTTAAGCTGCTAAAATTGTAATTTTTTATAAAGCATTAGAAAAGTAATTCAGATAGAAGAGTACTTCTATCTTTTATCTGAAGATATGAGGGGTGAATTCACAGGGAGAAGATGGCTTGAGTAGTTCCTTGGTGGACAGACATTTATGTGGGAAGATGGGGCAGAGCATTTCTAGAACTTCATTTGATATTCCCAATGAATGTTTCTGTGCATCTATTATGCATGAGGCATAATGGGGAGAGCTTTAAACAAGAGCACAGAGGTTTTTACTTAGCAAATATTATTTTGAACATTAAACACACGCTGGAACACATTCCTCAATGGCTAATTCAAGTGCTCAGGGGAAGGGGTTAGAGACGCTGAAGAATCAGTCCCAACTTAGCTCCTTTTGGGAGTCTCAGTTTTTGTTCTCCATAGATTATAATTCTCTAAAATATTCTGGAAGATTTCTGTCAGGGTAAGAGTCAACTTTGGATGTTCAAGTTTATGAAAAACAGACTGGCCAATTAAAAAACACAGGAGTGCAGAACAGGACAAAATCCTGGGTGGTGAAAGCAAAGCACGGCATTAAGTGACTTCGTTTATCAAACTGGGAAAGCACAACATATTATCTATAATAAACCTTTTCAAATATAATGGTCAGAAGTAGAAAATCACAACATAAATAAGACAGAGATGCTTATTACTACTATAATTGGCTAATACTAATTAGGCAAGAGAAAAAGTTAAGAGTTATACAAATTAGAAAACAATAAGCAAAATGATTATTTAAAAATAGATATGATGATACATTTAGAAAATCCAGGCGAACCAAGTGAACACTCATCACAGACTATAGGATAATTCAATATAAAATTTGAAAGCAAAAAAATCGATGATCTTTCTTTAAATAAATAACAAAAAATTAGAATATTACATGGTGCCATTTTAAACAGCAACAAAGACAAAATATCTAGAAATAAACAAAACCAAAACGGCAAGAGCTATATGAAGAAAATCTTAATACTGTATTGCAGAACGTGAAGGAAGATCTTAATAAGTGAAAACTCATGCCCTACTCTTGAATAGGAAAACGTGTTACTATAAAGATGACATTTCTTTATAAACTAACCTATACATTTACTATAATCCTAGTAAAAATACCAATAGAATATTTTTAGAACTAGAAAACTGACTCCAAAGTTCAGTTTTGTTTTAGAAAATCAAATTGCTTCCATGGCATTTTCTATTTGCTAGGCCCTGTTTTAAGTACATTACAAATATTAACTCATTCAATTATCGTAAGGACCCTGACAAAGCAGGGACTATTATGATCCCCACATTACAGATGAAGAAAGTGAGGCACAGAACAATTAAATAATTTACTTCCACAGTCCCTATACAAGACCTACAAGAGGACTCTAAATGCTTTAATGGTAGAGAATCTATTTGACTTACTGTTAAATGCCCAGCACCTACATCATGCCAGGTGCATGTAGTTCATATATTTTTTTGGGAATTGCATTGCAAACTGCAGGAGTGAAATCCACATTTCCTTATTTGATTTATGGATAGATCCCTGTAGGAAAAGCTTTCTTGAGGTGTTGGAACCTAAGCCATCATCTGACAGAAAGCGAGCTGACCTGAGCAGTAAATAGTGGGGAAGGAGACCAGTGGGAGGAGGTGAAAGGAAGAATCTGAGTGAAGCTCAGAGGCAGGTGAGTGGGTTGATGAATGGGTATGTGTATCTGAGGGTAGAAGATTGGTCAAGGAACCATTTTATTCAATTTCACACAACAGAGCAGGAATACAATTATCTTTTGCATAAAGTGCTTGAAAATGAAGTTGTTAAGATGTGTTAATCGCCTAAGCAAGCATGAACAATTCTGGACAACTGCATAAGGGGTACAAAAAAATTCAGACAAATTTGTTTAGACCCACAAATATTTCCATCAACAGACTTGGTAAATGAGAGCTCCATTTGCTATTTAAATATTACTTTCTGGCGCTACTAATTTTTGAACAGGTTAGACACAAAACTATCCCATCAAATCAATCAGCTGTCACAAGGACTATGTCAAGGTCACTAAACAATGTGATCGTCTATCTTCAAACTGCTACTTGCACATTAATTTCCTAGCTAACTCTCAAAATTCTTGAATCAAAAATACTAACGAAAAGTCAATTTAAAATATATGAACTGGTATAAGGAGCAAAAGGGACAGGGTCTTAGGTTGGTGTCTAGGTTTGCTAGTTACTACCTATGTGAATTTGGGCGAGTCACTTGCCTTCCCTGAACCTCTGGTTCCTCATCTCCATAAGGCATATGACAATGACAATACCTGCTTCACAGAGTTACAGCGTGGATCAACTAAAATAACGTGTATCCAAGACCAAGAAGAAAACAACAAATAAAATAATGTATGTAAAACTCCCAACACCGTCTGTGAGTTATAAGTGTTTTCAAATGTTATTTCTCTTCCCTTTCCCTCAGCAGTTATTTCTACAAATACTGTTCTCATACACTAGGTCAATAATGCTATACCATATATCCCTATTTAATTATTAGTTTTGCTTTCTAACTTCCTTTAGTTAAGACTATATGTTGTTAATAATGCTAGACCATATTTCTCTATTTAATTCATTATTAGTTTTGCTTTCTATCTTCCTTTAGTTAAGATTATATGTTGTTATTTGGGGTCTCAATAGAATCAGGCATGTCTAAATAGAACAAGACTCACCAAAAAGAAAATATCCAGGATAAATAATAGGATCCACACATTGTGAAGATAAGAAATACAAAGGGATTGGAAAGTTGACAGAAAAACAAAAAAGAAATAATAGTGGTAGAGTTATCAGGTGGAGAGCGTAAGTTTACAGGAGACAAAGGGCAGACTTAACATTCTGAGCCTGAATCCATCTGTGTGTGTGTGTGTGTGTGTGTGTGTGTATACATATACATATGATATTTTTTAACTGCTATGAACACATATATATGTTCCAAATAGAATTTGAACTAGCTATATAAACTAGCTATGGTAACAATACCAAGTCTAGTCCTTTTTGTTCCACCTTTAGTCTTGTCCGGGACAAGAAGACAAGCAGCTAGAAGCAGGCATTCATTCAGTCAACAGATTTTGAACCCTGTCTGGGTGCTAAGCCATAGCTGAAGTTACAAAGATTAAGAAAAAGAGGCAGTTTCTGCTCTTAGAGTAATCACAATGTTAATGAAAAAGACATTTAAAAACCAGAAACATAATTATATTAAAAATAGTAATTGTCATGTTGGAGGAAAATATAGGAACACAGAGAAGGAACACCGGACCGGGGTTTGGGGAGACAAGAAGGTTTGTGAAGAAAGTGGTCACCTGTCTGGGCTACACGGTACCAGCTGGATTTCAGTAGGTGAGAGGGCAGGGAAACACTATCCAGAGCAAGCAGACTGCATGTGCCAATGTTCAGTAGCAAAGAAGAATGCACAGAATGGAAAGTAGCTTGACACGGAAAGACAAGGGATGAGAGCAGAGTAACACAGGGAATGGCAGCAGCAGCAGCCTGGAAAGGAAGAGCTTAAGCAAGATTCCACGTTCCAAGTGTCCCAAAGAAGTAACTAGCACATCAGAGGACAGTGACTAGGTGTGACGGAGCGCTGGGCAGTGAAATGGCCTCAAAAAAGGACGATGGCTTTACACAAGGAGAGAAAAGTCATGTTCTGGAGACATGGACAAACTTTCCATCCCCTCCTCCACTGCCATCACTTTCTGCTCTCTTGTGAAGTATCAGAACACAAGCCTGCAATGGAAGAGACTGCAGGCTTCAGTTCAGAGAGAGGCAGAAAGAATTCTAAAGTTCTTTCTGAGGGGCTGGCAAGCCCTGCCTCGGGTGTCTGGAGGCTCCACTTTGGGTGAGGATGCCCTTGAGGTTCATGCAGCAGCACCAAGGCTTTCCTGTGGACGAAGACTATCTCACTGTGTTCAACAGTATGGTGGAGAAGTTGCTGAAACTGGTGACTCAAGTAAGGGACTGCCTCAGGGGATTGGCTTGTGGAATAGGCTTTTGAGTAAAAGTCCTATGCGAGGTTTACTCCTGGATGACAGTGACAATCCTAAAATAAAGCCCAAGAGGTATCAATAATGTCAAGTTATTTAGAGGCAAATACTAAGAGAATACACTAAAATCTCTGAAAGTGGCTGCCTTTGGGGAACAAGGAGAAATACTGTTTTTCGTAATAAGCCTTAAGGAACTATTTGACTCTTTAAATTAACAGCATGTATAATTTTATAAAGCTAAAAACAAAGTGTTAATGGGCCAGAACTCTAGGGCTCAGTTATCTAGAGACACACTTCCCGTTCTTCCATTTTCCACTCTCCAATGGCATCCCGCCATGCACCTCGCAAGCTGGTAGCCATCTGTCCTACACTACCATTAGGAATAACTAGCTGAATTACACATAAGGTAGCAATTTAGTTAGGCCCAAAGTCACTAGTGTATCTAAAAATACTTAAGCAAAATGGTCAGTGAACTAAAAGCTATTAGAAAACACTGATAACACTTTGGAAACATTTGTTCAGTTCTGTCTGACTAGAAAAGCACTCAATAATATATAACATATTACCAGAGGCATGTGTTTTGGGAAAAATGCTCACTTACTGGTATAAGTTCTCCTTAATCTCATCTCACTTCTCAAAGCCTTGAATTACCTTCCTAGACACATGCAAAGCCAAGCACATTTATAAGTGAAGACAGTCATTTCATTTGATACAAACATGAATTCCCTCTCTCCTTTTAAATGGCAGGCGATTCCATTCAGAGTTGAGTTCTTAGTCTGCAGCAGACATAGAAAGTCACTGATTCAGTCAAACCTTTCCTGAGTCCATGTTAAGTGTTAGCCACTGTGTTGGGGTAAAGGAATGAGTAAACTTCAGTTTCTGGTCCTTAAGGAACTTACTAGTTTAATAGGGGAGACATATATGTAAAACAACAGAAATGTAAGAATACTGACATATTTGATTGACTGCTTTTTTTTTTTTTTTTTTAAAAAAACAAGTTCAACAGGGAGAACAGCAGATGAATGATAACTGTTCAGGAGGATTAAGAAAGGCTTTGTAGAAGATGGCCTAGCTGGACACTGGAGATGAGTGGAGTTCACCATGTGGACAAGGAGCACAAAAGCAGAAGATGGGCCTTTCAGTGAAGGAGTTCAGCTTTCCTGGCACACAGGGCCAGTGGAAGGGTTCTGGGGTGAGTGGTAGCAGGTGTTGAGGCTGAAAAGTAAGGAAGAAGACAGATTAAGTGAAGGCTTTGCCACACTAAAGAGTTTTGCTGTGTGAAAAGGGAGTGTGGGAGGGTGGTGGGCGGAAGGAGAGGCTTGTGGGATGGTAGCCTTTGGAAAACTATGAGAAGGTTTTTAAGTAGGGGGTTGAAATGAACAGAACTGTAAGGTGTTCCCCCCTGTTGCTTTTCCTCATTATGAAAGTGCTTGCCTGAATGCCAAGTATTTGAGTGGAGACTCTATGTTAGAGGCAATGAAGAATATTAAAAAAAAATTTTTTTTTAATTAAAAAAAATAGGTACATATGTGGTCATCGTACAGGTAAAGTTTGGGCTTCCTTTTGGTCCCCATTTTGCCTGGTTTGTGGTCAGGTACTCCCCCTACCCCAAGAAGAATCTCTTAAGAGACAAAAATAAGCCAGTGGAAAACTACTCCAGAGGCACTACAATGTCATTACTGGCCTATACATTTTTACAGATGCCAAATAACGTCAGGGTTCAGAGGAGAGTCCTGACTGGACCAGGTCCACCATAGTAAACAAGGGGGAATTACTAAGCCTCTTTCCTCAGCTCTATAACAGGAACAGATCTGTTCTGTCCACCTTAAGAAATATTGTGAGGATCAAATAATATGCATAAAAATCTTTTGATAAAGTCTCTTGAGCCTTCATTTATACATTGTATGATTTGGGCAAGTTGTTTAACTTTTCTGAACTTCAAAGTCTTTGTTTGTAACGTCAGAATAATTCTATCTATATCACAGAGTACTATGAGGACTGAAGTGCCTTGTCATATAATTATGATTATGATCTGTAGCAGTATCTTGGCCATTTACACTGGTGTATGGAAAATCATTTGGTCAGTTATGCAGCCAGTAATTATAATCAGAGGACATGGAGTGTGCAGAGTCCTAATTAGTCAGTGTAGTCAGTGTCTCTAAGAAAAACAAAACAAAACAGGTATAAAATTTTTAAAACACTACCACACTGCTCATGATCAGGTCTACTTTAGAACGTGGCAACTAGTATCTACAAGTTTAAATGCTTCTCCAGAATCTCAAGCAGGAATTAACTAAGAATACATTTGACTTTCTCACTGGCATTCCTACTACCCACATACATTAACAGTTGTGTGTGTGTGTGTGTGTGTGTGTGTGTGTGTGTGTCTGTGCGCACATAAGTGCGCGTGCATGCGCATGTGCGCATGTGCACACATATAGAAACATTAGGACTCACTAAGGAAAAATAAATCTCTCACACTTGAAAATTAAGGAACTGCATAGGCAGCAAATCTCCAAGTAAAGTTGATGCCGTGGGTTATACAAGCTAATAATTTATGTTAGGGCTTCACAAAATGTTAGACACTAGGAAAGGAACCAAAATAAGTTAAATTACATCAATAAAAAGGTATGACTAGCTGTGCTGCCTCAGCTGGGATGCTATTTCTTGCTATAAACAGTCAGGGCTAGAATTCAGATGACGAACTAAGCATTGCAATAATGAAAACAAAGCGTGTTATAATAGCTGCTGCTAGGCCCACAGCCTTGGGGATCAATGAAATGATGCCTGTGGCCTCATAGACACAATCTTGTGGGTTTTTGTTTTTTTGGGAAAAATAAGGTCAGATCATTTCTAAAATAGCAATTTGTCTGCCTAGATTTTGTTAAGTCTGTTATGGTTATGATAAAATATGATCTTTCATATTAAATAACTTATGACCTTGGTAAAATATTACTTTACATTAACTGACTCTTGGGGCACTTTAATTTTATGAAACATGCATTTCAGGTTTTAAAAGTATGAAAGCAAAACTAGATGTCCCTCGTTTACTACATCATGTTAGCAAGCCATCAAAGATCTGAGAACTCATAGGAAAAAAGTACACCAAATCTCTAACTAATTAGTTTCAAATATGAAAGGATACCTGTAATTAAAAACAAAATAAAGCCAATATTTCAAATCCTTAAACATACAAGGAATAGGTCTGATTGGTTTCCTGAATTCATGTCTCCCTGGCCGAGATCATTCCAAGGAAGAAGGTTACCAAACAAAGTAAAAAGTTGTTTGGAAAATCTCCAATACCCATTTTGGGGTAGCAGTCAGAAATTTTAGAGATGTATGATGACAAGTATTTCTAGACTATGTGGCAAAAAAAACTAAAGACAGATTCACGGTAATGGATTAAGCAAGGGCATGCACAGTTCAAAATATGCCTTACAGAGTTCCATTAACAGACTCACATTTAAAATTACAAATATGAAACTAGGAGGTAAGTTACTTTTGTACTACTTACTTAAATCAGATTATTTTCCTTTTAATTAGTCACTTATCTGCTTAATTGGGGAATGGAACTTTGAATACTCTGGAACTGGGAGGGAAGGGACTCAAGGTTTTAACAGACATAGTATATGACACGTGGCAAGAGCCTGAGAAACATATGCTGATAGATGAGAGTTGTGAAAAAGACACAGAGAAACAGATCCAGAGAAATGAACCCAGAAATATCATATTAATGACAAACCTGCCTACTTTGATCACAAGCCCTGATGATGACAAATCCTAAAGGTGCCTGCCACTGACATAGGTAATGTGATTTGCCAATGTCCAGCTTAGAGTGGTTTCTCCTGTAGCAAACAAGCACAGTACTCATGACCTATATGGTGAAAAAGAAAATCTGATTTTTAAAAGGATATTATATTCTGCTTTTTATATTCGCCTAAACCCAATGCTACTAAAAGTGCCAGTATGCAACAAATAAGCTTGTGACAAAATAGAAATAAATGCACTGCTTCTTTCATAAAGAATGTCTTGACACAAAAGAAAAAAATTGCATCTTAGTACCATGGCTGATTCACACTAAGTACAAGTTCCTGACCTCACTGCAGACTGGCAACATGCAGCTTGGGCTTGCAGCTGCCTGCTGACCTGTGTATCACACTCAGAGCAGCACTGACATGGACAACCTCAGCACAAGTTATACTCTGATGCTTTTTACTTATTTAAAATTACTATTATTATTATTATTTTTCAGTTGGAGTCTCACTCCTTGCCCAGGCACGCACGGCCACCCCAGCCTTGACTGCTGGGCTCAGGCCATCCTTCCTCCTTAGTCTTCCAAGTAGCTGGAACTACAGGCACACACCACCATGCCTGGCTAATTTTTTTGATTTATTGTAGAGAAGAGGTCTCACCAAGTTGCCCAGACTGGTCTCAAACACCTGGGCTCAGGCAATCCTCTTGTCTCGGCCTCCCAAAGTGCTGGGATTACAGGCTTGAGCCACTGTGCCCGACCTAATCTTTTGTACTTCTAATCCCCTCTTGAAGTCTGCCTCTTGAGGGGGACACAAACTACTACAGCTAGCGAATATGAGGACCAGTATCGAACCATGGAATTATTTGAGGGGAAGAGAATGCCAGTAGAGAATTAACTACAGGGAGTCTAAGACACTGTATTTTACTAACAGTAAGGAAGTTCAATACCAAGAGCAAATTAAAAAGGCCCCACTGCAGAACTTTCTCTTTTTTGCACTTGGGATAACATACCGGGAATGAGGACCAAAGGCAGAAGGTAATGATGCTGGATGTGAGACTAATAAAAGCGTGTGTGCCAGCAGGTTTGCAAAATTGCCACTTCCTACTATTATCAACTTCATATTGCCAGTTCTGAAAAAGCAATAATAGCAAAAACCCAAAGCAAAACAAAAGGGTACTGCATTGCCATGGTGTTGCCATAGTTCCC
This sequence comes from Cephalopachus bancanus, assembly GCA_027257055.1. Classification (NCBI taxonomy): domain Eukaryota; kingdom Metazoa; phylum Chordata; class Mammalia; order Primates; family Tarsiidae; genus Cephalopachus; species Cephalopachus bancanus. The sequence continues at coordinate 4,125,937 of JAPVLO010000195.1, read as the reverse complement.
TGAACAGAGTCATTTATGAAATTCTCAAGTGATAATTTTAAGTCACATTAGCAACTTTGCCAAATGTCTCAAGAAGATGTGATGGAAGAAGGAATGAAGAGATATTAACGAAACAAGCTACTCTGGTTAAGGCAATGGGGTGGAGAAGTCATTGGAACAATTCAATTTTCTATACATGTGGACTATTTTTCATAGGAAGCAACTTCTTTTGCATCCCTCCACCTCCACCACCCAGAGCCCAGTATAGTACATTCAATTAAGAATTTTTGGCTAGTATATCCAAAGGGTACACAAAACTCTGGATATATTGTGAGTTTCAGATTAAAATTAGAAAACCAAGATAACTTATAAAGATAAGCATGGGAAAACTAGGAAATACATTTTGCTTAGAAAAAATACATAAAAGCAAGATATTAATTGGCTTTTGAGTATATTTTAAGTATATTAAGTATATTTTAATGGCTATGCTTTAGGGAAGGAAAGAGAATAAAAATGACAACATAATAATAAACATCTTTGCTTTTTACATCTTCCATGTCTTACCAGAATAAAAGATCTTAGACCATTAATTAAAAACTGTGCATTCTCGTGAACTCTTAAATTCAGATATTAATACCACCTTTGTAGAAATAAATAAAAAAGCACTGATGGAAGACATAAAGTGCATTAGTGTTCACGTTATCTCTCCTGGTATGAATTTAATGGGTATCTTAATAAGCAGATATAAACTCATGTCACTGATTAGGAAATATATCCACTCACATCATTTAGTAGCCTCCAGTGGGGCTTGATGATGATGTCTGAGTGGAATTACTATAAAGCAAATGATGAATTAGCATCAGGGGCAAAGGGACACATAAATGTGCCTCACAGATGAAGCAATTACATTCTACATCGCAAGTTACAGGTCACCTTGGAAGACAGTGTCATCAGTCTTAAAGCAGCACGAACCAACCTGGCTAAGCCCACTGCTCAGAACTTGCTGAAGCTAAGCTATTTTTATAGCTGGGCCATAGGCTTCCTTGGTTATAATAACCTGAAAGTCACATTTATGTGTTTTAAGTCTCTTTTAATCTCCTAAATACCATGAAGTGATGTTTATCAGATTTTAAGACACAGGGCACATTCCGCTCAGATGATTTCATTCTCGGGGGACCTTGTCATTATGAAGGCTTATTAAAAGAAGGCGAAGGTTCACAGCCTTTAAGAAGAATCTTAAGTGACATTACAAACTGAATCTAAAAAAAATTTTTTTGGCTTGGTTATACAAAGTAATTTCCTTTTCGTGGTTAACTTAGTGGTCATAGTTCAGCAAACTTTGGATAGAGTGACCACCACAATTAGTGTGTCAAAAATGTAGACACTGTTTCTCTCACTTTCTCTTCTAATTAGGTTTGATTTCAACACTCAGTGCAGGGGCTTGACCCACAAGCGGTAAAAGCCCAATATCCACAAATTCATTTACTATTAGGTATTTGGGAGACTTACATACTTTTAGATACATTTGAAAGAAAAGACAACCAAAATTCAGTCTATTCATTTGTTCAGAGTGTATTTTATGGTACATATTCTTAAAATGATCACAAATGTTTCCAATGTGTCTTTCCATAATTTTTTTGGTAATTTCTTTAAAATTCCTCTTCTATCAAAAATTACCATAAGCCTGTTTCCTCATCAGTAAAATGAGGATAATTAATAAAAACCTGAAAGGTTACTACGAAAATTAGGGATAAAAATAAAAAGTGCTTTGCATATAAGTGTCAATAAAAGTAGATATTCTTATGTATGAAGCTAAGGCAATGAAGTGCTCCCGTTGAAAATTCTCTTTCTTCCAGTACATGATGGCAAAACGTGAAGTCCTATGTAATGGTGATTATTTATCAAGAGGCTGTAAAAATTCAACGAAATAGTGTCACACATGCTTTTGAGAAAAATGTTGTTAGCCTATAATTGTTTAAATGGCAAGATATAATAGAAAAATGCATAAAACACCTATGCATTGTTTAAAGGATCAGGATTAGAAGGCAACCCCTTGTGTAACCGCCACTCAGTCAAGAAACAGAAGACCAGTGGTGCCCCAGAAGCTTCCCATGGGCCCCTTTTGCATGGCAACGCCTTCCATCTTCCAGAGGAAATCACTTTTGTTTTTTGTATCGTTTTCACTCCTAAACAATATAGTTTAGGAGTCGTGCTTGTTTTTGAATCATACATAAATAGAACAAGATTGTGGAGATTTGTGTTGCTGTTGTTGTTTCTGCTTTGCTTCTTATACTCAACATTGTGTTTGTGAAATCTGTCCCTATCATTGCTATGGTTTCATGGCTGCACAGTATCTCATTACATAAACATACCATGATTAATGATGAACATATTGCTGATGTATTTTAAGTTGTTTCTAGTCTTTGGCTATCATGAATAGTGCTGCTATAAACATTCTCATATGCATATATTCAATTTCACTGCACAATGCCAAATTATTTTCTAAAATGATCAGTTTATGCTCCTATCACCTCTTCTTTAACAGTAACTGATTTATTGTGGCTTTTACCATGCATGTGCTCAAAACAAGACAGGGAGAAATTACACAACATTATTGCTAGAAGAAAATTGAGAGATTATTTACTTCAACTTCCTTATTTTAGAAAAAAGAGGCAAGGCTCAGAAAGATTAAGAGACTAGCCCAATGTTACAATGAAAAGAGGCACACTGAGTTAGAGAACCACAGAGTCAGAGGGAACTCCGAAGCTAGAACACAATCTAGTGCTCTTTCCAAGTCACTAAGCTGCCTTGCAAGGCAGTCTAGAAACAGTGAGAAACAATTCTTATTTATAAATGTGAACATGATAGCGACAAACACAGAAATGCTTTCGAGTTGTTTAGAAAACATCAAAATTATTTTGTGCAAGATAATTTGTGAGTCCTTTGAAATAAACAGGAAAACTGAGGCATAGAGAGAAATTTCTTACATGATGCTATAGTCATCAAATGGCAACACTGACCAGAAACTGAACTCATATCCCACTGCACTCGTTCCTCTAACCACATATACTGCCCTAAAACCTGTGCAGTCAGAGGGAATACTGCTGTAGTTTTAGAAAATACTTTTAAAACAAGAATAAAAATTTTTTAAAAAAAAACATTAATTTTGATTTTACTAAAAACTATAAATCTTAATGAGGAGGTACACACTATTTTAAAAAAATACAGCTTGACAACCTCTTTAAAGCTGAAATCTCAACATCTGCTGTAATAGCCTATAATTTGATGCCAGAAGCCATGTACTAATGCACAGATTAAGAGAAGAAAACTGGGTTCTAGTCCTAGGTTCACCATTAAGCATCTGTGCCATTTTCAGAAGGCCAAAAAATTTCATTAGGCCTCAGTTTTTATCTGAAGTTTTTATACATACACATTTTATTATAAAATATGTGCTCAACAACAAAAAAATCAGAAATAAAAAGATAAGTAGAAAGATTATCCAAAGCCCCCCAAAACAAATATATGAAACGATTTTGGCATACATTCAGGCAGTCTTTTCACCCCCTACATATAGGATTGTTTGTTTGGTACCTTTACAATGAAAAACAATAATAACTATAATCTTAGCATGCATTCAACCCCATATTTTCCTTCCTACACTAATAACAAAGACATTTCTGTACTACCTAATCTTTACAAAAATTTCAGTCATGGTGAATGACTGCTGCAGCTTAAACGTCCAAAACTTATATTGAAATTGGCTGCCACTGTGACAGTACTAAAAGGCAGGACCTTTAAGAGGTGATTAGGTCCTAAAGGTTCTACCCTCACAAATGGATGAATGCCATTATCGAGGGAGTGGGTTCCTAATACAAGGATGAATTTGGTCCAATTTTCCTCTCTCTGTCTCACATGCTCCCTTGCCCTTCTGCTTTCTGCAATGGGATGATGTCTGTCTCATGGCCATGCTCTTAGACTTCCCAGCTTTTAGAACCAGGCCAAATAAATCTCTTTTCTTCATAAATTACTTTGTCTGTGGAACTCTGTTATAGCAGCAGAGAATGAACTAAGACAATGTTCTTCAGTTTATTTAACTTATCCCTAGAAAACTATTTTCAGTTATGATAACATCTTTAACTGTTTTTAAGAAGTTAGAATTATTTTCCTATACCAGAGTTCCTAATAGGAACTACTAAATCAAAGGTGGAAATTCTCATTAATTCTATATCAGAAAAGAAATTGTGAGAATAAGTATATAAGCTTCTTCTAACTCTGAGAAATGTAAGATGGCATTATCATCATTTTTTTTTTTTTTTTTTGAGTTGGAGTCTCACTCTGTCGCCCAGACTGGAGTGCAGTGGCCACTCCCGGCCACCGCAGCCTCGACCTGCTGAGTCTCGCTGCCCAGGTGGGTCTCGAACCTATGGGCTCAGGCAATCCACTCACCTCAGCCTCCCAAAGGCGCGGGATTACAGGCTGAGCCACCGAGCCCGACTTATCATCATTTTTATGAGTCCATATTGTACTGACTGACTTATATTGACCCGTTATGCTCCTGGTATGGTACTCTATAAGTCTCTGAATATTTTTTATAAACAAAATCACCAATGTATAGCATACCATTTGTGCATTTTATCTTAGCAATTCTTAAAATCTTTTTTATCATGGTATAGTGAGTCCAAAAACTTGAATGTGATTTTTTTTTAAAAAGCAATGAACAGACAAAGTTAAAAAGGTGATTTAAAGAATACTGGGGCTGACATGGATCTCGGAGTATATAATGCTCAACTCTTTTATTCTTCACATGAGAAAACTGAGACAATGGAAAGAAACCATCTCCTCAAGGTACCAGCAAGTTAAAAACACGGGACAGAATCCCCAAATTTCTCATTGTTGGTATTATGTTCTTTTCGTTAAACTATTTCATCCAAAAGAAGCCCAAGGATGACAAAATTTCATTCCTTTCATTCCATCTACCTAAGTTATTTAAATGCAAAGAGCTAGTCTGAATTTATGACATATGTATCTTTTATTTTTTAAATTTATTAAAAAATTTTTGACAGAATTTATTAGAGAGATAGAAGGAGACAGAAATAGAAAAATGTGCTTCTGCACAGGCGACTTGGAAAAACACATACACACATCTTTTACATAACTGAAAATTTACACAAGTATCTACAAAGCTATTACTTTAAATAAAGAATTATAATTTGGATTTATTCACAGATTACTGTGGGTATGACAGGAAAACAACAACTGTCTTTTCTCTTTCTTTTTAAAAGATAAATTAGCAAAATATAATGCCATTAAGAGTTCCAAAATCTAGAATTTCAAATCTACTGTGGTGCCTATTCCTAAAAGCTAAAGTCCTGGGGTTTTGAATGAGAAGATCTAGGTTCAAGTTTGGTTCTACCTCTTAACAGATCTGTGTGACCTTGGGCTAGTACACCTAACTTCTTTGAAGCTTAGTTTCTCTATTAAAAAAGAGAACTACTATAATATTTTATACCTTATAAGGCTGTGAGAAATTTTAAGAAAAGAGCCCTGTAACCTGTACAACACTATGCTAGAAACATATTATTACTATTGTCTGTATAACTATTATACTAATCAGTACAGAAGAGATAAAAGTTTAATACACAAAGCCTAATCTACCATGCTTCCTCAAGGTGATTTGATGCTTGCCTTAGTTTCTGTTTTCAAAGGGATAAAAAGAATAAGAGGAGATTTAAACTTTTTGTTATAAAATTTGAACATAACATCAATTTTTAAAGTCAGTTCTCACTTTATTCCATTATGATTCAGAAATATTTTTATTTACTAATAGCAAGACAGAAAGAACACTGATCATTTTTTTTTTTTTTGGTTGGAGTGAATCCATCGTCCAGGCTGAAGTGCAATGGCACGCTCACAGCCAACCCAGCGTCGACCTGCTGAGCTCAGGTGATCCTTTCGCCTCAGCATTCCAAGTAGCTGGAACTATAGGCACATGCTACCATGCCTGGCTAATGTTTTAATTTTATTGTAGAGACAACACCTTGCCAAGTTGCCCAGGCTGGTCTTAAACCTGTGGGCTCAGGCAATCCATTTGCCTCGGCCTCCCAAAGTGCTGGGATTACAGGATGAGCCACCAAGCCCGGTCACTGATCATTTTTTTAGGGGACCTAGAGGAGTACAATATTCCACCTGATTGGAATGGAATGTCCGAGAAGAGGATCACATCTTCACCTATACATGCAGGTGAAGAGGCAGTGAGCAGTGGCTTGAGTGCCCAAGAACACAACGCAGTCCTATCATCAAGAGGTTTGGGGAGGACACTGACTGACCCCCGTGTGTGTCACCTCCAAGCCTACTCACACTAGCACCCCTGCTGGGAGGTTTCACCTTCCCTCTCTACTCCCTCTTCTCTGCTTCTCTAGAACAAACCTGCACTCAGCCTTCAAGGCTCAGCTGGAGGTGTTCACATATCTCTATTATCAGCCCACACTATACCGTAAGTACCACATCCAGGAGCCACGTCCTATTCTCCCCAGTGCCAGCCCAGCACCTAACACAGAGTCAGTGAACAATCAGTTCTATATGCAGCCACAGAAACACTAAAAGAATAAATAGATAGTCCCACCAGTCACAGGACTCAGAGACAACATGAAAGAAATATTCTACAACAGACAACAAGCGCCAAGCAGAGGAAATGAATGAAGGCAAGAGCCAGGCAGTGGGAAGAAGTCTCAGCGCTTCTAAAGCAGCTTCCATCCAGCCTTCTTCCGACTGCCATAGACTGCTTTCATGTGGCAAAGGAACCAGGCTGGGTGAAAAATGAGGTAAAAGCAGAAAACTCATTTATGGGATAAAAATAAATGATTTCTACTTTGAATAAAAAAGAAAAAATACGATCCTACTTTGAAAATAAAGACTCTCTGATAATGAACAAGGCGTCCGAATACCCTTCTTTCTTAACACATAGTAAGCTGACCAATGCAGCTGAAAAGGTAGCTTTCCTCCCTTTACTTACTCTGAACTTGAGTTTGGCTTGCAATCTACTCCACACATCTTCACCTCATTTCACATTTGTGGAATATGGGATCACTTAATGACAAAGAAAGCACTGCACTTTGCATTTTATTTGTTTAGCAATTACTTGTTTAGCATTGACTCTGTTCCAGGTACCATTCTAAATGCTTTATAAAAGATATCTAATCTTTATAACCATGCTAAGAGACAGGTACTACTATCATTCCCATTTTACAGATGAGGACAACAGGCACAAAAAGGTTAAGTAATTTTACTTAAAACCATAGAGCTAAAGTGACAGAACTGAGATGTGAACCCAGGCAGTGTACCTCTAGAATACTTACTTACTCTTAGACACTCAGCTATGCTGCATTTACTTTGGTTTATTTTATTCTAGGTTTTCATCCTTTCACTTGATACATTTATATTAATTAGGATACTAATTTTATCCTCACTGGAAATCCAGGTCTGCAAATTTTTAAAGTGTTCTTCTCTAATAAGTACCAGGATTTACATATAACAATTTTTTTGGAGTTCATTTCTTCAAATAGCTTATACCTAAGCTATGCTGGTCACTTTGATGCCAACTAAAATCAGACTAAATTCATTTTCCATATAACTCATAATTCATTTCATGAGGCGATTTAATCATAAAAAATAGAGTCAGAATTTATATCCTACCCTCTCTGAACTAAGCACTGCATATTTCATTTCAATTGAGGTACATTCTTTAAATATTTTCCTCCCAGCAAAAGATGTCACTCATGGTAGTGCTCTGGAAAAGGTTAATCTCATTACTGAACAAGTAAAAAGGCTAAAGTGAATCTTTTAAAACAACTAGGATATAGGAAGAGACAGATATTACCAAAGATGCCAACCCAAGCAAGGTGTAAAATTTATACCGAGCCCTAAGATGGCCACAGATAAAAAGGGAAGCCTGTTGTGTAACAGGTTTCTTTCTCTCTGGTGCTCTGAATTTCTTTGGTTATCTAATAGCCGAGTGACTACAAGCAAAGAACTTCCCATTCAGAGGCTCAGTTTATCTAAATGTAAAATGAAAATAATAATACGAACACTTTTAGTGATTTTGCAAAAGATACATAATATATGTGAGAGAGCTCTGCACCCTAAATAAGGGCAATGTAAGCTACAAGAGTTTTATTTTTCATTTGGAAAGATATTTTTGGCATTAGATTTGTAGTTTCAACTTATGGGGGAAAAATGGAGGTAAAATAAATTCTGGGAGATAAAAATAAATTGTTTTATCTTGTCAATGCATTACTTCCAACATTTGAGGAGTACAGGGATCACAGCCAATATAATATTTAAAATGTCTAATAAATTGGTTATTAGTGGATGATAGTTCTTAAAGAATACAGGAACATATATATTTATATGTGTGTGTGTGTGTGTGTGTGTGTGTGATATATATATATATGTATATATGCACACATACAATTTTCTACCTCAATTAAAGCCTTCATTTAAATAGACATAAGTCAAGATATACCTATGTATTAAATATATTAAATAGAAATAGGTTAATTATCAACCTTATGGAGGAAAGAACAATCTTCTGATGAACTAATTCACCATTCATTCTTTTGATAAACAAGTGAAATGTGCCTAGGGAACTCACACTGAACCCATTTAGGTCCAGGCATAACAAGTGGCAAGTGTACGGTTCTGAGCCAATACTGGTTAGCCAAAAACACCTTTACTATCCCCACCACTAAGACAACTTTCTGCTCCAGCCAGGTCTGTCTACCAATGCCTTATGCAGTTCTTCCTCTGCACCCTGGCTCCCCTCTTCCCACACTAGCCAGACACTTATCTTCCTGAATTGCAGTTCCGGTGGCATATCTTCTATCCTTCTACGGAAGCAATCCCTCTCCACATCAGCCTAACAGGAATGACGACAACAACAACATCAACCACAAAAAATGGCAGCTACCATTTACTGAATACACTTTCTGTGGACAAATCCTGTGCTAAAATATTATCTCTACTATGTAAGAAAAAGAAAAAAGTTTGGAAGATCCAGAAGATGCCTATGAGTGTTAAGATTGTGAATAAATCTATTCATCTTCTTTTGTACTGTTCAAATTCTCTACAATGGCCATATAAAGATAGACACATAGAGAAATAGAAATCAGAGTCCAGAAATAGATCTTCAAATTAATAGTTAATTATTTTCAACAAGAATGCCACAAGTTCAATAGGTAGTCTTCTAGACAACTGTTACTGGGACAAATGGATAGCCACATGCAAAATATTCAACTTGGGCCCCCCCCGACACCATACCCAAACTTTAATTCAAATGGATTGGTGACCTAAACATAAGAGCTAAACTTATATAGAAGAAACCTAAAAGTAAATCTTCGTGATATTTGCTAAGCCTTCTTAGATATAACACCAAAAGCACAAGCAAGAAAAGAAAAAAAAATAGATAAAAACAATTGAACTTCATCAAAACTAAAAACCTCTGTGTTTCAATGAACTCAATCAAGAAAGTCAAAAGACGACCTGCAGAATGGGAGAAAATATGTGCAAATCATTTATCTGAGAAAAGACTTGTATCCAGAATATATAAAGATCTCTTACAATTCAATAATAAAGACAAATAATCCAATTTTAAAATGACCAAGCTGGGCTCAGTGGCTCAGCCTGTAATCCCATGCCTTTGGGAGGCTGAGGTGAGTGGATTGCCTGAGCCCGCGGGTTCGAGACCCGCCTGGGCAGCGAGACCTCCTCTCCACAATAAATCAAAAAACCAGCCAGGCGTGGTAGCGCATGCCTGTAATTCTGGCTACTTGGAAGGCTGAGGAGGAAGGATCGCTGGAGCCCAGCAGTTCGAGGCTGCGGTGGCCGGGAGCGGCCACTGCATTCCAGTCTGGGCAACAGAGTGAGACTCCAACTCAAAAAATAAAAAAATAAAATAAAATAAAATAAAATGACCAAAGGATCTAAATAGATATTCCTCCAAAGAAGATATACACTCAGTCAATAAGTACATGAAAAGATGATCAACATCATTAACCATTAGAAAAAATTCACATCAAAACCACTTTACAACCAGTAGGATGGCTATAATCAAAAGACAGAAAATAACAAGTGTTGGCAAGGATACAGAGAAATTGGAACCCTTATTCTTTGTGGCAGGAATGCAAAATGGTATAGTCGCTTTAGAAAATAGTCTGGCAATTCCTCAAATGTTACACATAGTTGTATTACTCAGCCATTCTGCTCCTAGGTATATACTCAAGAGTAATGAAAACATGTCTCTACAAAAACTTGAATACAAATTTCATAACAGTATTATTATAATAGCCAAAACACGGAAACAACCCAAATGTCTATCAACTCATAAATGAATAAATAAAACATGGTATATATCTATATATCTTCTTTTTTTTTCTTTTTTAAAAGATGTGGGGTATAATTCAGGATTAGGTATATAAGTGAACATCATACAGGTAAAGTTTGGGCCTCCCTTTGGACCCCACTTTGCCTGGCTTGAGATGAGGTACTTTTATTGATGTTGTGTCCCGCCCCTCCCCCCAGCAGTATCCCGCTACTGCCAATCCCTTTCTTACAGTATTATGGTAAATGTTCAGGGTCTGCTTATAAGTGAGAACATGTGGTACTCTGATCTTTGTTTCTGTGATAGATCACTGAGTATGACAGACTCTAAATCCATCCAAGTTGCTGCAAAGTCCATGTTTGTCCTCCTTTATGGCTGTGCAATATTCCATTGTGTATATGTACCACATTTTTTAATCCAATCGTTTTGATGAGCAGCCCGGTTGGTTTCATGATTTTGCTATTGTGAATAGTGCTGTAAGAAACATGCGTGTGCAGGTATCTTTTTTGTAGAATGATTTGAGTTCCTCCAGGTACATTCCCAGTAAGGGAATTGCTGGATCATATGGAAGATCAATTGCTAGTTCTTTTACAAATGGCTACACTGTTTCTATATATCTTCTAATTACCAAAATGACTGGCAAAAAAAAAAAAAAAGAATGATACACACTACAACATAGATAAACCTTGAAGCTATGCTAAGCAAAAGAAGTCAGACACAAAGACAACAAGTTTCATGATTCCATTTATATGAAATGTCCAGAATGAGCAAATCTATAGAAGCAGAAAGTAGACTGGCAGCTGCCTAGGGATGGGGGACTTGAGGGGCTACGGAGTGACTTCTAAGTACTGGGTTTCTTTTGAAGGGCAATGAAAATGCTCTAAAATAGACTGCAGTGATAGTTGCACAATTTGGTGAACACATTAAATGCCATTGAACTATATACTTTCAAAGGATGAATCACATGGTATGTGAATGAGATCTCAGTAAAGTTTTGTTTTCTTTAAATATAGGACTTCTAATAAAGAACTTCTACTATATTACCGGTAAGTTTTGTATGCAGTGGGCGGAAGCATTCTGACTATTAAAACATCCTTGGAATTTATATTTTTGCTTCCAAGAATTATGAAAATAAAAATGTATTTTCTCCCCATATGTCATATACATTAGGCTGCATGTTAAAGAAATATACATGAATTTAAGCTGCTGGGTGTAAGCTGGCATTGATCCCTTCTAAACAGCTGTGCGCTGTGGGCCCCAGGAGTAGACAAGTTTTAGAGAAAGACCATGTCCTTGGCAGAGCAAAGGTTCCTGACTGTTTTAGAAGGAGAAGCTACTTTTCCTTTCTAAAACATCTTAACTTGGGGAGAGAGAAAGGTAACAGAGTAAAAAAAAAGGAAGGTGATGAAGTCCCCAAGTTCTAACCTTGGTTCTTCTACTTAGCTCAGTCTCAGGGGCTCATCTATAAAATGCAGAAATTTGTTTATGCCCTATCTAACACAGAGAACTGTAAGAAGGTCCATATTAGCTGGGCTCGGTGGTTCAGCCTGTAATCTCGCACCTTTGGGTGGCTGAGGTGAGTGGATTGCCTGAACTCGTGGGTTCGAGACCCGCCTGGGCATCTTGGTGAGACCTCATCTCTACAATAAATCAAAAATTAGCCGGGCATGGTAGCGTGCGCCTGTAGTTCCAGCTACTTGGAAGGCTGAGACGGAAGGATCGCCAGAGCCCAGCAGGTCGAGGCTGAGGTGGCCGGGAGCAGTCACTGCACTCCAGTCTGGGTGACAGAGTGAGACTCCAACTCAAAAAAAAAAAAAAAAAGGTCCAAATTAACAATGTTAGTGGGATGTAACTGGATTTGATTCTGTTTGCCATTTAATAGCTTTGTCACCCCCAGAATGTTAGCGCAGCAGCATCGCAATTTCTTATCTCTAAAGATAGACCTGGTCAACATACTTCAGAGTACAGAATGAACTACAGAAACAGATGTATACATACCAAAGCCATTACACTCAATACAAATGTAAACCACCATCCTTATCTGTAAAATATACCCTCAAAATATTACTCTTAACCTCTGAGCTTTCAAGAAAGGAGTGAAGAGGCCTGACTTAAGGAAAGCCAAAGCCACAGGGAAGAATCCACTGATAGCTGCTAGTTTTCTGGCATGTGCTGCACAGCGTTACCAGAATTCAAATGTATAGGTCCCTTAGATGATGCTTCCATGCTTGGGGAACTGACTCAGGTGTCTTAGCTTATCAGACTATGAGCAACTGAAGCAGAAAATCTGAATGACCACATTCTCTAGGACACCGGTTCTCAAATGATTTAATCTGAAGATCCCATTACACTCTTAAAATTATTGAGTACTCCAAAGAGCTTTTGTTTATGTGGGTGATATATATTCAACATTTGTCATATTAAAAATTAAAATTAAAAAAATTTTTGACTTATTGATTCATTTTAAATCAGCAACAGAAATCTGTTACTTGCTAATATAAACAATATTTTTTATGAAAAGCAAGCACATTTTCCAAAGAAGAAATTTGGTGAGATGAGCGACATTGTTTCACATTTTTGCAAGTCTCTTATGCAATGTCTGGCTTAATAGAAGCCAGCTGGAGTCTCCTATTTTCTTCTGCACTCATTCTGTTACCATATGTTGTTTTGGAAGAAAATCTAGCCTTATGTAGATATGTAGCTGGAAAAAAAGGAAATATTTTAATAGCTTTTTCAGATAAATATGCTTCTTTGATACTAATCCCAAACTCATCAAGTAATAGTTTTTTAAAGGTTAGTTGCAATGTATAAGCTGAAAACCTAACAATATACTTTTCACACTCTATTACATTAAAATCCATTGGTCTTTTGTGTACTTTGAAGGGATCTTCACCCATGCCTGGTTTCAAAGCATCATACATTGGTCATTTGGAAAATATTGGTCTACTGTGTTACATATACATTCCATTATAAAGTATTTAAAAATCATATGTGTTAATATCCCCACCAACCTTATCAAAAATATCATTAAGGACTGGGAAGCTGCCAATTTCACGGTGGCAAATGTGACTGCTCTGAAATTCTAATTTTCACTCAAAATCCCAAATTTTATCATCAGTTGATTTCCTTTAAATGACAGGCTCACTTCATTCATTTTTGAGAAAATGTTGGCCAAATACCTAAGTATCTGAATAACCTAAGTCTGATAGCCACAGTTTGTCAGTCATTAAAAAAGTAGTTGGTCAGTTAGCAACTCAACTGCATGAATGCTTTTCCTTGCAACATCCACTGTACTCCGGTGTGCAGCAGAAGTGCTTTGGACATCTCTTTCCATCACACAGAACATTAAAATGATACATACTCAAGGGTCAAGATTTAATACAAATAGTATTTTAACTGCTTCATCAAGGGTATTCTTAAGTGAAACCGACTTTCTTTAAAAACATCAACTATGAGTGTGTGGTGTTGCAGAAAACAAGCCAAGTTTAGTGCCTATGCCTTGATTTGTTGTAAGTGGTCAGCCATGTTGTCTACTGTTATTTTTGTGCAATCATGCAAGTATCAACACAGTGAAAAATGTCTTAGTGTTATGATAATACGTCTGTCTTCCTAGATCTACTGATGGTCTCAGGGATCCCCCAGGAACCAGTGGCTGATTACACTACTGTTCTAGGATAAAAAGCAATCTGTCACTCAGATTCTGTGCAGTTGACATGCTTATGTGAAGTTATTCAGAAAATATACTAAAGGCTTAGTACTAACAGCCTGCAAGAAAATTAAGTTTTACTATACAAGGGGGGACCCAAAACAACATGGAATTTATTTATAAAAAACTGTGCGTTTATTCTTACATGTTTAAACTTCAGTTACCTTCAAAGTGCTCTCCATTTGATGTAATATATCTATTGAAATGTTTTTTCAACCGCTCAAAACAGTTTTTGAACTCGTTAATTTTTTATGCCTTTTAGTGCTTCTGCTGTTTTTATTTCACCTCTTCCACATCAGCAAAATGTTTCCCTTTGAGGACTTTCTTAATTCAGAGAAACACAAAAAGTCGCTTGGGGTGAGATCAGATGACCAGGGAGGGTAGGACACAGGGGGCATGCCACTTTTGGTCAGAAACTGCTGAACACTCAGTGCAGTGTGGACAAGTGTGCTTGTAAATCATCTATCATGAAATGGGCAGATGCGTTGTAAGAATCTCCAAAAAAAAATTCAACTGAAGCCAAATGCAGCCACTCAAAACAATGCTAGCTGGTACACTGACGCTGAGGGTTCCTAGAATACTCACTCAGTGGGGGAAGCTTGTACTACTAGGGGCTCGTCCTCCAAAGGAAAATTTCAGTTTTTTTAAACCTCACTATACTTGCTTGCTTTGCTTTATTCAAAAGTTAAACTAAATTAATGTCTGTACAAATGGCCAATTCATCCTCACATTAAAAATGTATTCACAATATGGTAAAAGTTGTGGTAAGAACCACACATGAAAGTCACACCTGTCAGAAGGCTTTCTTTTATAAGATAAATAATGAGCTGAATTTTGTCCCCGCTTTCTTCCTTGACCAGAACCCACCATCCTTAATGCATCTGAAAAAGGTGGTTTGGAAGCCGGGCTCGGTGGCTCAGCCTGTAATCCCACGCTTTGGGAGGCCGGGGTGAGTGAACTGCCTGAGCCCACGTGTTTGAGACCCGCCTGGGCAACCTGGCGAGACCTCATCTCTACAATAAATCAAAAATTAGCCGGGCATGGTAGCACGCGCCTGTAGTTCCAGCTACTTGGAAGGCTGATGCGGAAGGATCGCTGGAGCCCAGCAGGTCGAGGCTGTGGTGGCTGGGAGTGCGCCACTGCACTCCTGTCTGGGTGACAGAGTGAGACTCCAACTCAAAAAAAAAAAAAAGGTAGTTTGGAATAAGTGACAAGAGCAAAGGTTCACTCTCAGCACAAGTATGCCCTGATATTTTCCATCTTAAAAAACAAAACAAACAAACCATTCCACATCTCCACAAAACAAACAGAGTGAAAAGCAAAAGAAGCCTCCCTTAATCCCACAGCCATCAGTTATAAAGCCCTAAGTGGACATATCAATTTCTTCTTCCATCCAGAAATTTACTTCTTAGTTTCCAAATTATTACTCTCTCTTCGTATTCTCCCTACCCGACTGGCCATTTGTCTATCTTTGTTGGTTCTTCCTCCTCCCGTGCTAACTCCTATTGTATGTATGTATCTGTTTCTGTCTCTTTTCAGCTCTTCTTATCTCTGTGGTTAATCTCATCTGGTTCCATGGATTTAAATATCATCTTTAAGTCCTGATTCTCAGATTTCTATCTTCTAAACTGACCTCCAGCCCTGAGCTCCAGACCTTTATATCTAGCTGTCTACTTCATGACTCTGCTTGGATTTCTAAAAGACAACTCCAACTTAACATTTCCAAGGCAGCGTCTTAGTCCCCCCACTCCAATCTGCCGGATCTTTTGAAGAGCATCTAAGCGAATGGCATTACCATCCAAGCAGCTGCTCATATACAAAACCTAGGAGGCATTCTTTTTTTTTTTTGAGTTGGAGTCTCACTCTGTCGCCCAGACTGGAGTGCAGTGGACGCTCCCGGCCACCGCGGCCTCGACCTGCTGGGCTCCGGCGATCCTTCCGCCTCAGCCTTCCGAGTAGCTGGAACTACAGGCACGTGCTGACACGCCCGGCTAATTTTTTTGAATTATTGTAGAGATGAGGTCTCACCGAGTTGCCCAGGCGGGTCTTGAACCCGAGGGCTCAGGCAATCCACTCACCTCAGCCTCCCAAAGCACGGGATTACAGGCTGAGCCACTGAGCCCGGCTAGGAGTCATTCTTGACACTCCTTTTTTTTTTTCCTCATCACCCACATTCACTCCATAAATTCATGTCCTCTAAATATTTCAAATCTGTTCACTTCTCTCCACCCCTATCACAACCATCCTGGTTCAAGTCACCATCCACCTTCATCTGATCTTCTGTAATAGTCTTCTAATTGGTAACACTGTCTCAATTCTAATTCCCTGCAATCCTTTAAAGTAGCTAGAGTGGGCCAGGCTCGGTGGCTTAGCCTGTAATCCCGCACCTTGGGAGGCCAAGGTGAGTGAATTGCCTGAGCCTGCGGGTTTGAGACCCACCTGGACAACTTGGCAAGACCTCATCTCTACAATAAATCAAAAATTAGTCAGGCGTGGTAGCATGCACCTGTAGTTCCAGCTACTTGGAAGGCTGAGGTGGAAGAATTGCCGAAGCCCAGTAGGTCGAGGCTGTGGTGGCTGGGAGTGTGCCGCTGTACTTCAGTCTGGGTGACAGAGTGAGACTCCAACTCAAAAAATAAATAAAATAAAGTAGCTAGAGTGATCTTTGGGGGGGAGAAAATAAAATCATGCCACTTTGCTGCTTAAATCAGTCATTCAATGGCTTCCCTTTGTATTTAGAATAAAACTAAAACTCTTTACCATGATCTCTAAGGCTTTCTGTTATATGCTCCCAGGCTACCTATGCCCCTCAGTTACTATGCTCCTGCCACATTAGCCTACTACCTGTTACTAGAACACAACAAGTTCTTTCCTATCTCAGGGCTTGTGCCCTTGCTCTTTCCGTGGTCTTGGAAAACTTTCTGTCCCCTTACTCTTTGCAAGGCTGCTTTCTTGTCATCATTCATGTCTTAGCTCAACATCACTTTCTCAATAAGGCTTATTTGACAACTTTATCTAAACTAAGTTCCTTTCCAGTTATTTTCTATTATATCACCCAATTAATTTCTATTACAGCACTTATCACAATCCAAAATTATTTTTTTGTTTATTGCATGTCTCTTCTCATTAGGTTATAAGCTTAATAAGGCAGAGATCTTTCTCTTCTTTTTTTTTTTTTAAACAACTTTATAGAGATATACAATTCATATACTATACAATTTATTCACTTATACTGTACAGGTCAAATTTGCCACTTTAATCATTTTAAGTGTACAATTCAGTGGCATTAATTATGTATACTATGTTACACAACCATCACCACCCTCCATTTCTAAAACTTTTTAGTTATCCCAACCAGAAACTCTGTAATTATTAAGCAATAGTGCCTCCATGCCCTCAACCCTAGTTACCTCTAATCTTCTTTCTGTCTCTACAAATACTCTAGAGATTTCATATAAGTGAAATCATACAATATTTGTCCTTTCCTGTCTAGCTTATTAATGAGGCAAGGATTGGGGTCATGTACGTCCTATTCACTGCTCTCCTCAGTGCAACCTAACTCAGCGTATACAGCAAAAGTATACGCTCAACTGTTGAATAAACTAGTTAATACATTTTAAGCAAGTCATTTAACTTTTCTAAAAAAATTATTTCATATTGTATATAGTTAAGGTGCACAACATGTTTTGAAAGTATACATGAGATTTTGATATACATAGAGAAATGATTACAACAAACTAATTAATATTCATTTTTGTGTGATAAAAATACATAAAATCTACCTAAAATTTTCTGTGAACAATATAATATTACTGTCATCCTCATTCTGTATATTATATCTCCAGATTTATTCATTCAATCTATCTGAAAACGTGTACCCTCTGACCTACTTCTCCTTATTTCCTCCCCTTCACCCCACTGGTAACCACTGTCCTACTCTCTGTTCCTCTGACTTTTTAAGAAAAGATTCTGCATCTAAGTGAGATCACACAGTGACACTATGGCTATTTCACTTAGCATAATTTCCTCCTGGTTGATCCATGTTGTTGCAAATGGCCGTATAACCTCCTTTTTATAGACTGAATAGTATTCCAGTGTGTGTATCACAATTTTTTTTTTATCCATCCAAGACACTTCATTTTCTAGATCTCAGTTTCTTAACTTGTGTTGGTGCTATGTCACCAATCATTCATTATTAATGCCTTTATAACTTAGTGCTTCTGGCAGTGTGTTTGCTAGTGGAAATACCATGATGCACCAAATAGTCACTGTACACACTCTCAAGGAACTTTTAGCTCCTTTTCTATCTGGGAGTGTCATCTTTGATTTGGTGTCCTTTTAGGATGGAAATATATAGAACAATGATGTCCATGAAAGTAAAGGGCTCTCTGCGAAGCCTACCAAATTATGTGAGAACACACTGGAGTGACACATTGTCAAAACCCAAAATGTCTTAAATTCATTTAACATTATCCACCTTTTTTACTTTGCAGGGAAGTGATGAGAAGTATATCAATATATAGCCTGAACTTTGCAAACCGTAAGGTTCTTCACAAATGTAAGGTCAAAGTATTGTAATTTCTGTTTCACTATTTTTTATGTTCTGGGAATTAAGGGCTAACTACTATTCTCTACACCAATTCTAACATAATGTACTTACAAAGTGACAATGATGGCAGGATGTGGTTTTAAAAATCAGTTTCAACTATACTGCATCCGATTTTGGACAGGCCCATTCCTATAGCATTACAGGCTCACCAACAAGGAAGGCCATTTCTAACCAAAGGGGCTGGTGCTTGACGAATGTTAGCAAATGGCACTGAAAACAAGGCATTTGGCTTTACTGTACTCACTTTTATTGCTTAATCCAGTACACGCACACACACCTTGAGACAGCAGTGACAGAAAGAGGGCAAGCAGGCCTCACCTATGCACTCGGCCCTTCAAACATCACTTGAGGATTTCTACTTGAAGGCCTGTCTTTCTAAGCCTGTGCTTTCACAACTTGGGCTGGACGGATCCCAAATACTGAAGTAACAAATATTACTAAGTTCTGTCATTTCCTCTTCTAAAAAAGTGATTTTACTACTACTTCTGGTTGTGATGAAAGGTCCTATTGACTATTCAAATCCTTAGCCACGTTATGGATGCAGTATTAAATGACTTCACTCCTTTTTCTCTGGCACCTCAACACATGCCAGTGCTTTCATCCACCTCCACTAACGTAGCTTATAAATTACCGAGGTGAGGCCATTTTAATAGTAGGATTCGTTCACATCTCCAGAGATGGCAGACATATGAGACTGACTGAGAAGACAAACTCCTCTTTGACAACATGTATTAGTATCTATGTATATAAAAAGAAACCTTCAGAAGCTGAAAATGTCTTATTGCTATAATACTTGGTTAAGAGACATAATAATTAATGTTCTTTCATTTGTTACAAATCAAAATGTGAAAACGTGATGGCAGTAAGGGCAAAGTCAGAATGAAGACTTCCTTAAGAAATACCAAGAGATAGAACAGACAGAGCCAAAGCAACAAAAAGTTAAAGGTCACAGATTTGCTAAAAGTTTCTTTCTAAATGCTCAAAAGGAGTTTCCTGAATAAATTTTGAAATAGAAGAAAATCTGTTTTTAATAAGTTTATTGTCCTCTCCTTTTATTATTATTTTTTGTTTATTATTATTATTATTTTTGAGTTGGAGTCTCCTTCTGTTGCCCAGACTGGAGTGCAGTGGCCGCTCCCGGCCACCGCAGCCTCGACCCACTGGGCTCCGGCGATCCTTCCGCCTCAGCCTTACAAGTAGCTGGAACTACAGGCGTGCGCTACCACACCTGGCTAATTTTTTTGATTGATTGTAGAGATGAGGTCTCGCCACGTTGCCCAGGCGGGTCTCGAACCCGCGGGCTCAGGCAATCCACTTACCTCAGCCTCCCAAAGCGCGGGATTACAGGCTGAGCCACTGAGCCCGGCTGTCCCCTCCTTTTAAAACTGCCACAACGGTGACTAAAAACAAACAAGAAATAACGCTAGAGAGCAGGATACTTGCTCCCTATGGATTTTGAGTGGTTAACCTACTGATTTTTACACACACTCATACACACACAAACATGTAATTTCTCAATTTTCAAAAAGAGTACAAAGTTGGAGATAACACAAAATTACTAAAAGCAATCCATGTTTTAAACAGAGAAATAAAACTAGTTAAGCATACTTGCAGCCATGGTTCAGTTAAGCATAAAGTCAGAGGTCACTTGGGAAGTGATTTCAAGTGGGGACCAGACAGGTGCCAGAGTAAGAGTCTGACGTGAAAGGTTGACTTTCCTATGTTTCCTCTTGGTCTTGCTTTTAAAGCAACTGGGATATTCTTAGCAATTTTTTTTTTTGAGTTGGAGTCTCGCTCCTTTGACCAGGCCAGAGTGCAGTGGCATGCACGCTCACGGCTACCCCAGTGTCAACCCTGGGGACTCCAGCGATCCTTCTGCCTCAGCCTTCTGAGTAGCCTGGAATTACAGATGTGCGCTACCACACCCAGCTATTTTTAATTTTATTGTAGAGATGAGGTCTCACCAAGTTGCCTGGGCTGGTCTCAAACCAGCGGGCTCAGGCAATCCACTCGCCTCAGCCTCCCAAAGTGCTGGGATTACAGGCTGAGCCACCGAGCCGGCCTCTCAACAATTCTTTATACCATGCTTTGATATTTGTACTGGGCCTTTGAGAAGAAAGAAGTGGTTATGTGCATGCATGTATACATCTGTGTACGTGTGTGTGTGTGTTTCAAGTTGGGATTTATGAGGAAATCCAGGCACTGACAGGAGCGGGTTTCACCTGGAAGCTTCCAACCTTAGGGCCTACATGTGTAGCTCAAAAAATAGAAAACAGGACAAGAGAGAAGTTCTGTACTTGGATCAGAACTGAGTTCTACTAAATGATGCCAAGTTTGCTCTCAGACTCTGGATCATGTGGTATTCATGTGTTCTTTCCACCAAGGCCAACTTCCTGGGGTGCTCTCTAAGTTACTAATTGACTTCTCTTTTCATGCAGTCCTCGTCTGGGTACCAGTTTTGTCTAAGCAATGCCCTTTCTGTGGTAAGACATAACCGTGATCAGCTAGGCAGCCTTGGAATTAATGTCCTGTTTCTTTGACTGAAATACTTATCTGCCAAAAATGGAGGATGGGAAAGCCTCAGTTGTGGGAAGAACGGCCCATGGAAGGGTGAATCATGGGCCAGAGACTGTGAGCGAGGCTGCTTGCCTGGAGCTGGAATGGAAGTAACAGTGGAAGCAATATAATCAAGAGGGTGCTGAGTGTGAGGGTCTGAGGCAAGTGGTAAGTTGAGGACTGCAAACTAGACATCTGGCTGAGTTTGGAAAAGGAAAATAATAATAAAAATAAAGAAAAAACCCACCACTAAACTGAGGTTGGTTGAGGGAAAGAAAGGCAAAGAAAATACTATACAGAGGAATACTTCTGGACTGATCAGACATGCATAAGGGAATTGTCCAGCAAAGTCTTCAGATTCATATAGATAAAAGGCAACTCAGGCTCATAAAAAAAAAAAATCACAAATCTTTTTACTTCTGTAAAACGGAAAGGTCTGAGGATACAGCTGATAATGTCTTTAAATAATAGCCAAACTGTGGATACTCATTCCTGTGATATTGTAATTGGAAGGATGTCCAAAACAAAGCATTTGTTATTTATAAAAATAGACGGAGGAAGCTAGTCGTCCTTTACAGTCAGAAAATTTATGGAATGTCTACCTCTTGAAGCACAGCCAAAAGTGCTAAAGAAATACTGCATACTTCTTTCAGGAAAATACAAACCCAGGCATCTGATGGTCTTACTGAGGCATGTGGAAAGACATTACTCAATGGGATACTAAGTGAAATGCTGAGAATGCCACAAAAATCCAAGATGGATTGGAAGGACCATGTGATTGGTCTTTTCCTTTGGGCCCTGAATAATACAATGAGGAGACCATGAAGGACTTGCAAAGGTGCTCATCTTTGACTCCATGCACAACGATGCAAAATGAGTCCCTGGGAGTGGGCTAAGAAAAGAAAGTTATTGCCCGTCAAGCTGCAGAGGCGAGACAGTATAAAATCCACACTTTCAAAGAGAGTCTCCCAGCAAGTAAAAACACAGAAAAGAGATTCTGAGTTTAGAAGGAATCATCCAACGTGTTCCCATTGCTTCTCTGCAGTCATTATAATGGCACAGAAAAAGACTGTGGTCAAAAAAAAGACTGTGCATTACAGTACTCATGCAGCTGGTAAAACAGCAGGCACAGCTGCAGTCTATGTATCAAGAAAGAAAGCAAGCAGACTGTGCGTGGAAAAGAAGAGGGGGTGCAGCGGAGTTACTTACCTGTGCTATATTTTTGTTCAGAAGATAGACACCATAATCAAATTGCAACTTCTCCCCTCCTTTTGGATACAGTGGAAACCTAAGAGAGGTAAAGAAGGATCAGAAGTTTTCCAAAGCTGAATAAATACAACCTTTAAATTGTTGGCAGAGGCTGAAGTTTCTTAGATACAGCATAAACATCTAAGAACCGGACTAAATCATTTAGTTATAGTCACTGCAATCAACGGACATCTTCATAACATTCATCAAGTCAGAACAATGGCTGCCTTCTTTCAAAGGAAAAAGCTAATAGGTCACGGAACAAGGAACTAATGTATAAGAAAGTGACCCACCAGCCCCAAGGAGTTTGAGGCCACTGCTTCCTATTTACATATCATAAACTTGCCACCTTAGCTAAGATTAAAATCCCAGAATATTTTCCCTTTAATATCTTGGGTCTGACATCTCAACTTCCACTAAATGAGAGAGAAAGATTAAGAAGAAGAAGAAGAAGAAGAAACCAGACTTATATAAGATTTTTATTTCTTCTAAGGTGACCAGTCAAGTCAACAGAACCAATATGAGTCAACATTCAGCCAAAAATTCACTCCAATTTACAACATTGGCTATTACTTCTCTAAGGCAATGTGCTCCTGCCACAGCTTTCAGAAACGCCTTTCCATTTTAACCTGCCTCATAGAGGCAACAAAGGCATGAGATCCAGGTCTTTACAAAGATGAAGAGTTATTTTAGGGAATCAGCTGCCCTCACAATTCCCCTTTCCTTACTCTGGTAAATGAAGAAGGAAAGGTTAGAGCACACCTATAGTTCAGTCATCTTCTTCTGATTCTCAAGATCAAGCATACATTTTATCATTTGAAACAGATTTTTCTACAAACTGATCAATCACTACTGAGATAGGATCAAGATGAAAACGTTTTTCTTAGTTTTGCAATGTACTATTACTCTCAAGAATAAAACAATCTTATTGACATGAACGTAGGTGACTGGTTACTGTATATTTTAATTTCAATCATCTTTCGATTGTCTGAAGAAAAGATACATTCTATAAAGCCTGGAGATTGTTTTCTAGAAAAAATAGAAGAAAGAAAATACAATTTAAAAGCTTTCTATGAAATTCTCAAGATTTGCTGGTTACATAGGATCCAAAAGGCGATTTTTTTGCACTGTAAAATGATAGGCACTGGGGAGTGAGTAAGGTCACGGACTGTATTTATTCTTTACTGGAGGAACACCAAAAGTTTCACACACCCACAAGAAGATACAGCTTTGCATTTCATAGAAACAGTAAAAAATAAACTAGGACATGTGGTTTGGACCCAAATTGAGATGCATAAAAATGACAGCATAGCTAGTTCAGGATAAACAAAAGTGCAAAACCAGGCTTTCACAAGGTATTCTGGGAAGCATTCAGATTCATATGGAGTAGCCAGCAAAGAAACGACATGCTTGTAAAGACACAATGGAGCACTTTAGAGGAATCTGCCACTATCCTTAAGCTGTGTCCTGTGCTGTTGTTACTCTATAAGCCATCACTTCCGGACTATCTAAATAGCTCTCCAAATCCACAGCTATGACCATTTTCAAGTTGTAAATTCAGAAACTGTTCCATATATTGGAAGGGCAAACTGAGATCAGTGCACCTTGACAAACAAGCCTCTACATTCCTAGAAAATTGATCTTACAACACTTGATTTTATTATGACTTCACTGAGATTTGTTTACAGGAAGAGCCACAAGGTGTTTTTTGTAACATGAAAACAAATCTAAAGAGTGATTAGAGCCAGAGGTTCAAACTTCAAATCAGGCAATGCTAAGACACATCAAATATTAGAACAGAATTTACATTTCACAGAGCTTTCAAATTATTAATGGGTCACTTCAAGTTGAATAATATAATAACTTATAACAATCATGCATTTATCTTAATTTGCAAAAGCACATGGATTTATAGTTTTATTAAGTAATCTTGAAAAATAGAATCCATTTTAAAGGGTAAAACCTATTACCATCAGGATGTAAGACTGAAATCAAAGGCATTTTATTTCAATATAGTTGGAGAGTCACATTAGCAAACTGTAGAAAGTTTAGATAAGAATGTGGTCATTTGAGTACAAACAGAAAAATGTCCATAACAGCACAAAGAGGACTCGTTAAAGGAGTATTACATTAAACAACTGGAGGATGAACTATACACTTCCTATGGATATTCAATATAATTTATTATTATATCCAACAAAAATGGCCAAGATTAACTTATTTTCAAATTAAATTAAAGTATATTTCCCAATTGTTTGAAAATTAAGTGACTGACTCTACCTGGTGATAATCAATGAATTAGAAAGCAATAAAAAGATTATATGTGTGACAGAGTTCCATCTGAGGCTACTGTTACTATATCTGACCCCTGGTGGTGAGGCGGTGAGTAGGGAGACCCAGAAACCCCCAACTTTCATCAGTGGAGCCCACTTTTGATCTACTGTAAAGAAAACTCATTACTGTGAGCCATCAAATCGGCATAGGTCAGTGTGCAACCCTTTCTTCTTCCAGTTTGTCTCAGATTGCAAATTTATATTGATGGTGTGATTATCTGGTTCATGTGTGTCCCTTAGTACACTGTAAGCTCCAGGAGGCAGAAACAGGTTTTATTTTATCCTCCTGTTGCCTCTCTGGTCAAGTGTCTAGCACCGTTACTAGTAGACACTCAATGAATATTTGTTCAATAAAAAAGATTATATATTTTAAAAATTGGAGTGCTTTAGTAGTATACAGACATTTCAGTACGAGTTAAGAATTATGACATGACTACCAGAAAGAGAATGTGGCCCAGGCTGGAAGCACAGGAGCGGAGCAGCTAAACTAGGCGCATGCTAGTGACAACTGCTTTGTACTAGATTAGACTATACAGCGAGACCTATGTTTAATTCTGATGGTTAAAGTATTTTACAAGTTTACAGATAAACGCTTGTAACTTTACTTATAGGTTATGTTTACAAAGAACTCATAAAAACATGCAGTGAAGTAGAACAGTTCAGTGCTGATATTTAAAAGACACTGCTTTGCTTTGTTCATCTACTTGAAAGTGAAGAAACACGACATCAGCATTAGGTCTTCAATGATAAACTCAGTATTCTTTCTATTGATTCTGAATCCTTTAGAGAGGCACTCCCAGGAGATGAGGTAGTGAGAAAAATGGCTGAGAGACTAGAGATGTTTGGCCTGCAGGACTGAAGTCTCAAGAACAACAAAAGAAGAACTTTCAGAGAGCAAAAGAGTTGGGTTTGTTCAGCATGGCTTCAAGCAGGGAGAACAAAAGTGAACCATATATGTTATAGGAAGATTGATTTCACCATGTTATTCAAAATACAGAAGATCCTGGGTAGAGGCAGCCAATCTGGGACGGCAATAAACAAACACAGACATGTATCCAGGGGGTGTGGTGGGTTGAATGGTGGCCTCCAAGACAGTTTGCCCATATCCTAATCCTTGGAGCCTGTGAATGTGACTTTATTTGCAGAAAGGATCTAAAATAATAATTAAGGATCTTGGGCTGAGATCATTCTTGATTAGCGAGAAGAGAGGTCATATGGAGATGAAGGCAGAGATGAGAGTTATGCAGCCACAAGCCAGGCAGTGTCTGGAGACTCCAGAAGCTGAAAAGGGTCAGGAAATTAAGTGTGGCCCTGCTGATACCTTGATTTTGGGCTTCTGGCCTGCAGAACTGTGAGAGAATACATTTCTGCTGTTTGAAGCCATCATGTTTGGGGTAACTTAGTGTAGCCCTAGAGATAACATGGGAGGAATCAAGTACCGGACAGAGCACTGGACTTGATGAGGTATAACATGTAAAGCTAAACTAATGAATAGAATTTCACATTCCTTCAGGAACCAAGAAAACACTTCAAGACTGCAATGTCAAAGGGTCTTCGTGATGTGATCAGCCAAGGCTGCAAAGTAGACTACTGACATGCTGATGAATGAGATGTCAGAAAAAGAAATTCATAGGTAGAGGCTGAGTAGGACTTTGTTCCTTGTTTTATTGTTTTTACTAATTAGTATAAATAAATGTGCCCACAGAGATGTAATACATAAAGAATATGCCACACTCAACTTGGAAAAAAAAAATGTGGGGAAAAACTGCTTCTGAATCTTTAAATATATTTTAAAAATACAATTACTATAAGCATGACCCTCTCCCTACCACCCCAGACATTTATACAAAGGCCTCCCAGCTGGTGACAGTTTCTTGCCTTCGCCTTCAGAACCTCACACTCGAATCTGGTTTTCCAGTGGCAAATGTGACAAGGATATGGCTGTAGTTAATTCAAAACTTGTATCGTCCATCTTAAGATCACTTCTGCCCACTGTATTTGTAGAAAATGTAACAACACATACTCAACATGTCTGAGGCCAAGGCTTCACCTCAAAATCAAAAGACATTCTCCTGCCCAGATTAGTTTTCTATCATGACTTTTCTCTTTCAGTTACTTGGAATTCAGGTGGCATTTCATTTTTACCCATCTCATTTGCTTTTTACATATTCAGTAACTCACCAACCTGACAAGTCATTTTTCCACTGTAAGATTCTTATCTCTCCATTCCCTCTGACACTCTGGATAATTCTTTGCTGGGGGGCGGGGGAGAGGCTGTCCTGTACACTATAGGATGTTTTGCACATCCCTGTATTCTACCCACTAAAAGCCAACAACCCCCCACCCCAACTGTGTTGTCCAAAAATGTCTCCAGACATTGCCAAATGTTGCCTGGGTGAAAGGAGAGAGGAAATCAAGTTGCCTCCAGCTGAGAACCACTGTCTACACCCTTATCACCCGGATTACTACCTAGCCTGCGTCCTTCATGGCAGTTCATTCTCCATATCCCTGCCAGATTGATTTGAGGCAGCCTGGTACGTTTTTATAAATTGAATTACAACAGAAAAGACAACATTTTTCTAGTCTCAGATCCATTACGTAGTTGTTATATAAACTTGGGTGAATCATAACTGATCTAACACTCAGTTTTTAAGCTGTAAAGTGGAGAAACGATCATCTTTCCTGCCTCCTTCACAAGTATCTTGTGAGGATAAAATAACACCAGATTTAGAAAGCACATTGAAACTGCAAAGCATGAGATAAATATAAGTTATTATTTTATCTTAAGTAAGACTTCTTATCATGTCAGTTCTTGGCCCTACTACCTAATCAGTTATTGCTTTAAATTTCAGCTCCTCTGCCTACCTTTCAAGGCCTAAGTGATCTCTGATCTGCCTGCCTGATTTATCTGCTACCTTTTGTTCAAGTGGTTTCCTCACAGTGTCACAAACACGCCAAGCTCATTTCTCTTTCTCTGTCTTTGCTCATTTCTTAGAAATGCCCATCTTTCTTTCCTCCTACATAAATACAATCCCATCCTTAATAAGACAGCATTCAAGTTGCCACATTCCTTTCAAAATCCTCTTTGACCACTCCAGGCCTCATGAATTCTCCCTTAACCTTCCTGTTCTTTATTTAAGGCCTAGAGATTGACTGTTAGTTGTTTCCATATCTGTTCATTTTATACGCTACTGGTTGTATATTAATTCTCCTACACTTCAAGACTCAAGTGCACAATTCTTGTTCTTGCTGCCTCATGCTCTATTTGAGGGCTATGTCACATTTAAAGGAGGAACAAAAATAAAGTTGGAGTATCTGCCAAAGAATATAAAACTCACTTTTAAAAGACATTTTTCTATGTTTATTTTCCAAAAAAATTCCCCCTAAAACAACTACAGTACAACTCTGGTACACCTGGTGGTTCATAAAATAGGCTAGATTATTATATTAATAGCTACTGGCCTCCTCCTATGAGGAAGTTTAGTATCTTTATAACTGCTAGGATGACCTACTATAAGGAGCAACCATTTCTTGGTTGGCTTTGATAAATCTTAAAGCTACATCGACTCTAAAGAAGCAGATTATTTTAATTTTTTAAAAAAATTTTTAATTTTAGAGACAGGGTCATGCTCTGTTGCCTAGGCTACTGATCAATTTTAACATCACACAAAAGAAATAACTAGATGTGATGTGCATTCAGGAAGCATCAGTATTGTCTATGAAGGATTCTTGCCAAAACCATTGAACCTGAATACGGATCATCTAAATTTTGATCTCACATTTCCAGGAAATACACAGGAAAGAGAAACATGTTACATTATAGCACAGGAATGCGATCAGTAAATTTAAAAAAGGGAACTGTAGAGTAAACTTAATTTACTCCACAAGGAAAAAATGCAAAGAAAAATAAAGAGGTAGAGAATCTTCAGATTAAAAGAGACATAAGATGTGGAACACCCAGAACTCTCACATATTGCTGGTGGGAGTGTGAAGTGTACATTACACACTACAGAAAAGGGCTGGCAGTAACCTTAAAACTAAACATACATCTATCCTATGTTGTGGCAATTCTATTTTTTATTTATTTATTTTTTATTTTTTTTGTTTTTACCCAAGAAAAATAAAAACATCTGCCTACAGAAATATTGTGTACAAAAATATTCATAGCAGCTTTATTCATAATAGTTGAAAACTGAAAACAACCACAGTGTTCATCATCAGAAGAATGGATAAGCAAACTTAAACTGTGGCATATTCATACAATGCAAACTACTCAATACAAGACAATTAACTACTAATACGCATAATAATATGGACAAACCTATAAACATGCCAAGTGAAAGAAGCCTTATGTTTAAAAGTTCATATTGCATGCTTCAACTTGGGTCAAGCTCTAGAACTAATCTATGGTTAAACAGTGACTGTATGGAGGAATGGGGTAGAAAGAGATTTACCGGAAAGGAAAAAGAGAAAAGTTTCAGAGGAGATTCAATGATCTGTATTTTGACAGGGGTTGGATTGCACAAATATACGCATTTAATAGAATTCACAGAGCCGGGCTCGGTGGCTCAGCCTGTAATCCCGCGCCTTTGGGAGGCTGAGGTGAGTGGATTGCCTGAGCCTGCGGGTTCGAGACCCGCCTGGGCAGCGAGACCTCATCTCTACAATAAAATAAAAAAATCAGCCGGGCGTGGTAGCACATGCCTGTAATTCCGGCTCTTGGAAGGCTGAGGCGGAAGGATCGTCGGAGCCCAGCAGGTTGAGGCTGCAGTGGCCGGGAGCGGCCACTGCACTCCAGTCTGGGTGACAGAGTGAGACGCCAACTCAAAAAAAAATAGAACTCACAGGATAGTTCATTTAAGATCTGTGTATTTCATTATATGTAAATTTTACCTAAAAAATAAGCATAGCCAAATACTGAGCTCTAGTCAGTCATATGCACAATGAACTATTAGGGGGAAGTATACTAATAACTGCAACTTACTTTAAGGTTCATCAAAATAAGTACAATGATAAACAGAAATGGATATTGGAAAGATATATAATAAAGTACAGTGAAAGTAGAACCTAGGTGGTAAGTAAAATTCTTTCCACTTTTCTATATGCTTGGAAATTTTCGTAATAAAATCTTAGGACAAAATATAAACAAAGGGTTTACCAGTAAATAATAAAACTAAAACACGGCCAGGTTCAGTGACTCAGTCTGTAATCCCAGCACTTTGGGGGCTGAGGCGAGTGGATTGCCTGAGCTCGCGGGTTTGAGACTAGCCTGGGCAACTTGGCAAGACTTCGTCTTTACAATAAGTAAAAAATTAGCCGGGTGTGGTAGCACGTCCTGTAGTTCCGGCTACTTGGAAGGCTGAGGTGGAAGGATTGCCTGAGACCAGCTGGTAGATGCTGGGGTGACCGTGAGTATACCACTGCCTTCCAGCCTGGGCAACAGAGTGAGACTCCAACTCAAAAAAAAAAAAAAAAAAAAAGAAGAAAACTAAAACAGAGTATGATACAGAACAGCACTTTCCAAACTTTTTTATTCCTTGCCTTTGTCAGTAAGTAGTAGTGAACACATGTTCTACTATATGTGTAAATAATAAATGCTGTATTTTATTACATGACATACAGGTATTACTATACAAATCTACTGTGAAATACACATAAAAGTAGAACATTAAGATGCTGACATAATAAATAGAAATGGAAATGCTTAAAAGAGACACCGCAACTAAAGGAAATGTGAAAACTGTCTGAATTCTGACAAAGAAATCAATTGTAAAAAAAGGTTGTGAAACAATTAGAGAAATTTAAACATTAATTATTTGATGGCATTAAGGAATTGTTATTTTATTTTAGGTGTTGTAATGTTATAGTTATTATGTTAAAAAACTTAACTTTTAGAGATACATACTGAAGTATCTATGAACAAAATGCTATGATATCCAGAATTTGCTTAAAAATAATCCACTGGGATGAGGAGAGTGGAGGGACACAGATAAGACAAAGTTAACGATTGCTCCTAATTATTAAAGCTGGGTATATAGGGCTTATTAAACGATTTTCTCCAAAGAACAGAGTACCATATGTTCTCACTTATAAGCGGAACTTGAACAATTATAAAACCATAAGAAAGCGACTGGCAGTAGTGGGAAACTGTCAGGGGATGGGGGGTGGAATTGGCAGTTGAGGGAAACTGCTAGGGGAGGGAGGGTCATACCTCAACAACAAGGGTACCTGCATAATCAACGTTTGTATACCTAACTCTGAACTGTACCCCACATCTTTATAATAGAAAATAAAATAAAACAAATTATTCTGTCTACTTCTGCATATACTTAACATTTTCCATAGTAAACATAGAGTCTCTTGGTCTCTATCACATATCTGCATCTCACTTGTTTTGGGTCTGCTTCATACAACTAGAATGTTAACTCCAAGAGGACACAGATTTTTATCTGTGTTGTTTACCACTGTATCCCCAGTATTTAGAACATTATCTACTACAGCATAGAAATTCAATAAATGTTGTTGAATAAATGAAAGCAACCAAAGTCATTTATACCATGATAAACTCCTGTATTACATCACAGTCTTTTTTCCTAAGCTTCATAATTATATTTCTAATCACATGCTGGTTATCTTCTCCTAGATGATCAATAGACATTTAAAATTCTATATGTTCAAAATTAAAAGTATTATCTTATCCTTCAAATTCACTTTTCCAATATGCCAAGCAAACTCTAATCAGAGAGAGCTGGAGTGACTACGCTTATATGAAATGTACTTTGTGTAATCCATCCACCTCTCAAGCGAGAGACCTATGGTTCCCCTGTCAAGAATATCCTTTTCTTTATTCTTACTTGACTAATTCTGGTTCATCTGTAAAGAATCAGTCCAAGTATTCCTGCTCCAGGAAGCCTTCTCTGACGTTCCTAAGCCGAGAGCTTTTCTTTTCCTGTAGCATCCTGTGAATACTCTGCTATTCACATACCTTAAAATGAACTAATAGCCTGTTAGTACATCTTAAATCTTAAACATTTTCATATGAGAAACAATACTCTTACCGGCCCTAGCATATATAATTCTTACTCTAATTTTTGCTAACCTGAATACATTCATCTTTGATGATTCTTTCTCCCCCACATCTAATTGGTCAGCAAGTTCTATTTGCAAATTAACAAGTTAAAAGCAACTGCCAGGAACTGCTAAGTAGAGAGATGGGTGGGAGGAACCAGATGGAGACAAGATTATTCACAGGCAGTTTCCTAGAGAGGTAGAAAATCAAAATACAGTTCTGAAGAAAGTAGAGGGCAGAAATTTTTAAGAGAGAAGATGAAAGAGCACTTGAAGTTACAGTAAAATAATTGATACAATCAACAAATAATTGACCCAATTTAGAAACTCTAACAAGCACAGGATAAATAAGGTAGGTATCATTTCTCCCCATTCATGTACCCACCAAATAGTTGTGGTATCTCCACCTTGTGCTAGGCACTGTTCTAGGCGCTAACACAGTAAACAAAACAGACAAAAAAATCCCTGCTCTCATAAAGCATGTATTTCAGTGACAGAGACATGACAAACAAGAGAAGGTTCACTGAGAAGGTGACATCTAAATAAGAACCTGAAGGAAGTGAAAGAGAAAGTTTTGACGCTATCTGGGGAGAGTGCCCGGGTAGGGGAAATAGGAAGTGCAAAGGCCCTGAGACAGGGATACCTTTTATGCTCAAGTGTGAAGAACTGAGAGTCAGAGTGGCTGCAGCAGAGTGAGGAGTCAAGGAACAGTAGCTGAGGTCAGCAAGGTAGCAGTTCAGACTGTGCAGGGCCTAGCAGGTAACAGAAGGAACTTTGGTTCTTCCTCTGCATGACAGAGGAAGCTCTGGAGCGCTTAACAGCTGCTCTGTGAGAATAAACCACAGGGGCCAAGAAGGGAAACACAGAGAGACTACTTCAGCGATTCAGGCATGAAAAGACAGTGGTCTGAGCCAGGATGGTGGCTGTGGAGGTGGTGAGAAGTGGCTGAAGTTTCATGTTTTGAAGACAGAATCAATACGACTTGCTGATAAATTTATATGAGGTGTGAGAGGAAGAGGAGTCAAGATGACTTCAAAGTCTGGGGCTTAAATAAATGACAGGATGGAGACCGTCTTATGATAAAAGTAAAGGTGACAGTAAAATAAACAGCTAGGAACAAGGGTAGGAAACAGTGGGAGGGGCTCAGTGCTACAAGATGTCGCTGGAAGGGTCAACAGGCACCAGATCATGCAGGGTTTTATAGCCATGAGAAATCTAGACTATATCCTTCAGGATGATGGGAGGATAAGAAACATCTTTTCAGCACCGGCTACTGTGTGGTAAATAAAGGTGGACAAGACCTGGTCGGGAGGCTGCTCTAACGTTTCAGGCCAGAAATGGCGACAGTTTTAAGGTTTCAGCAGTGGAGAGGAAGGTACATGAACAGATTCAAGCTCTAGTTTGTAAACGGAAAGGATTTTGTGATTGATCTGTTGTTATAATGGTGAAGAGGGAGGAATCAAAGATGACTGTTTGGTTCCTCAATTGAGGAAATGGGCAAACAATAATATCTGTGAATTGTGATAGGAAACCCTGGAGGAGGAACAGGACATATGTTAAACACGTATATTATTTATGCCAAGTGTGCTAATTATAAATACAGTGAGAAGAGCAATTTGGGGTTGAAAATATCAACCAAGGAATTATCAACATTTAGATGGAAACTGAAGCCACAGTATGAATGAGATGGTCTAAAGAAACTTCAGAGCCTTGAGAATATCAACAAAGGATGGGGAAAGGCAGCCAGAAAGGCCTGGTTTAAAATCAAGAAGCGTCTTGCTCTTAAAAAAAAAAAAATCAAGAAGTGTCTCATTAGAGAAGTGTTAATTTAAGAAGGAAACTGGGCATGGTGGTTCATGACTGTAATCCCAGCACTTTGGGAGGCCAAGGCAGACAGGATTGTTTGAATCCTGGAGTTAGAGACTGGCCTGAGCCTAGGAGACCGAGGTTGCCACTAGGAGGTTGTGATCCTGCCACTGCATTCTAGTCTGGGCAACAAAGTGAGACCCTGATTCACATTCTCACACACACACACACACACACACACACACAAAAGGTATCAGTAGTTAAATGCTGCTAACACACCAAACAAATAAGATTAAAACCCACCTATTAGATTTATTTTGCAAGTGTATTGGTAGGTAGCTCTGAGAGGAAACTGAAGTAGCAGGGTGAAGGCAGACTGGTGTGAGTTCAGAAGTGATTAACTGGAGGTGAGGAGTGAAGATGATGTGAAGTTTGGCATGGAGAAAGTTCAGCCACTGGAGGGATACGGGGAAGCACCCAGGAAAAACACGCTAGAGGTGAGAGTAGAAGAGTCTGCCTTAGACAGCAGGTGGAATGTGTCTTTCATCATAACAGAAGGGATGAGAGAAAATGACCACTGTGGATGCAGTTTACTCATTCAACAAACTTTCCAAGGTACTCCACTATGTGCCAGGTATAGTGCGGTATAGTGCTAGGTGGTAGAGATATCAGCGTGAGCAAACACAAACATGAAGTTTCAAGTCCAGTGGAGTAGATAGATTTTGCTCATCTAATCACACTAATAAATGTGTAACTTAAAAATGACGTATTCTAGGCCAGGCACAGTGGCTTACACCTATAATCCCAGCACTTTGGGAGGCCGAGGTGGGAGGATTGTTTGAGCCCAGGAGTTCAAGACAAGCCTGGGCAATATAGTGAGACCCTGTTTCTACAAAAAATAAAATAATAAAAATTAGCTGGACGTGGTGGCACACACCTGTAGTCTCAGCTACTTGGGAGGTTAAGGCAGAAGGAATGGCTGAGCCCAGGAGATCCAGGCTGCGATGAGCCATGATCACACCCCTGTACTCCAGTCAGGGAGACAGAGTGAGATCTTGACTCAAACAAAAAAAATCCCCAAACAAATAATAGATTAAATATCACAAAGGAAAGGAACATCATTCCAGGAAAGAGGTACACAAACGACTGAAGGAGTCAGGCAAGACTTTTAAAAGTGACTATTTAGCTGAGATCTCAAAGACGGGCAGGTGCTAGGAATGTTCCAGTCAGAGGGAGCTGCATACGTAAAGGCCCTGTGGTGGGAGGAAGCATGCTGTTTCAAGGCATGGAAAGAAGGTCCATCAAGCTGGACTGAGGGCGGAGTAGCAAGCGATGAAGCTGAAGCTGCATAGGAGGGCGAGTGGCAGATTGGGGGGCCCTAGACAGTGTTAGACTAAGGGCTGATCTCCATCCTAAGAGAAACCTCAATGGGTACAGAAGTCCCCATGGAAAAATAAAAAGAGAAGTCACTGTTTTTTTCTTCTTCTTTGGGGGAAGAAGAGAAAAAGAAAATATATCATGGGACATCCTATGTGCCAACCAAAAGAGATCAAATTTAATATGACAGGTAATAAGATGCCACCCCAAAGTTTTTAAGGAGAAACCATGTAATGAGATTATTTACATCAAAATATTCTCTTTGCCAATATCAAATACATTTCTTAGACAGAGCTGTACTAAAAAGAGAATGCAATTTCAGGGGAAAAGAACGCCAGATAATTTCCATAGAAGGTTAAAAATACCACCCCCCTTTTTTACTTGGTAAGTTGTAGAGTCGTGGAAATTGTTAAAGAACTCAATATCAATTTCCTTACAGAAACCTTCCAGTTTTTCCACACCCTTTTTGTAGCTGTTAAAAAATTGTCCACAGGCAAATTTTAGTGAACAGAGCAAAATTGTAAGGATGGAAATCATGTCTTTTTTAATAGTCAGTTTTGTGAAATAAAAATTCTGCCAAGTAAATCAAAATCACATTCCACAACATTAACAGCCATCCTGTATTTGCCTGGGTTTAACAGCACCTGTTTCCCACAAAAGCTATAAATGTAAACACACACACACACACACACACACACACACACACACACACACATACACAATCCACAATTAAGCATGCAAGGTGGATAAATACTCGGTAATGCCAGAAGATATTTCCATCTGGAACATAAATTTAGAAGAAAAACTGTTCACCATTTTCAATTTCTAAAGGCAATCCTTTACAATGTGTGCACATAATGTGGATTTGCTTAAGTATATGAGGACACCTGATGATAAATTCTCTAGAAACCACTTCCTTATACGGGCTGGGACCATAACAGGCATCCAGTCTTTAAATCAAAATTATTTACTTATTATCCTTATTTTAGGGTGAGAGGAAGAGAAAAGCAAAAGGCAATTTTGGTGGGATAAGCAAAGGTTTTGAGTCAGAGAGGCAAAGGCTCCGATCCCAGCTTTGCTATTTATTTGTGGTGCGAGCTAGAGCTTACTACTTCTCAACTTCTGTTCCACAACTCTAAAATGGGTTTAGTAATACCAATCTTTCAGAAATGCTGTGAAAATTAAACAGGAAAATCTGTGATCCAACCTCAAATATACACATTAAAATTTAATTTAAAAAAACTATGACCCAGCACAGTCACTAAGACATAAGAGGCATTTAGTTGTGATTATTACCATTCATGAGGGTATGCCTTCTCTCTCCTCCTTCCCCACTCCTATCCATAAGCACCTCCAGGAAAGATACCATATTTTGTTCTCTTTGTTGCTTTCTGATACCACACAGCATTCTTATGCACCTGGCACTTTCGACCCTCTATTTTTGTTGTTTACACAAATGTCTTATTTCCTCTATTAGAATGCAATTTCCTTGAGAACATGAGTGTTAAGCTCAGATTCTTATTCACAGTGGGTATTCAACAAATATCTGCAAATGAACGATTAAACAAATGATTAAATTAAGTGATTAAATATCCACTGAGAAATGTCAAAGAGACATACAGCTCAGTGAACTTAAAAAACAACAACAAAACAGGAATCAATTAAAAAGATTTCAAGGTTCAGAAAAATTCACATCATTCTTTCTGTCTCAGTTTTAATACACATAGACAACCAACTCTTATTTTTAGAAAGTGCTTTGAAGTTCTGCTCAAAAGAAAAACTCTTTGGCAAGGAGAAAGTCTCAAGTTCCAGAATGGTGTTTGCTGTGGATGAACAGTGGGTGGAGTCTTTCTCACTGAGTAAAGGCCAGTGACCACCGCCAAACAGCAGCAATAACAATGACACTGATGCTGGGGTGCATTTATGGAGTATCTGTTACACATCAGGTGCCGCACTTAGCCCACATTAGCTACAGAATCCTAGTAACTGTCCTGTTGGCTCTGAAGTGCCACCGTCACACAGTGTTTCCTGACACTCCACTCCAACTCACCTAAGTTTAGATCATTTATTCCCTCCCATGTGTCCTTATAGAACCCTGTCTAACACAGTACCCTTCACACTGCATTGCAGTTGCTGGTTTATTCCTGAGAATCTTCCAAAGGAAAGTAAACTAGGAGCCTCAGTCCTACTGACACGGAATCCAAGTTCCTAGAGCACCCTCTGGAACATGGAAGGAGGAGGGAATGTGTGGATAAGGGGCTGGAGCTAGAATCCCACCCCATGTTGCCTGACTCCTACGCCTCTGCTTTTTACTGTCATGCTCCCCCTCAACTAATAACCCCATTCACTCAATAATTCTATTAAAAATAATTGGATTTCTTCTCCTCACAAATCAGATATTCATATACAGAATCATTACCAAATTCATCAACTGACAGGATAAGCTGGCACTCTGAAAACCACCAAATCTAGCTTTTATGGCAATATTTTGGGTATAAAGCTAAGTTAAAAAGGTAGAGACTGTCAATACCAATAACTGTAGACTACATTAAAGTCCAAAATGCAACTTTAATGTCTTAGTAACAATATTACATACATTATTACTTTTCAGACTTACATAAATAAAAGTGGATAAAACATTTGAAAATAAATCTATACGTTTTTGAAAAATCCTCTTAATTCCACTAAGTCCATTTTTCAATAACTGTGTGCATAAATCTGTAAACTACCTAAATTCTAAAGGCTAATTTCAGATCATCTATCATAAAATCTAAAAACTTTTATCTGCTTTCTGGATGTCAAAGCTCAAAATTACATACGTAAGTTTTCTAAAGTGAACATGCTATCTAGGAATTCCACATATTCAGAATGTATTTGAGAAAGACATATTTCAATTATAAAACTGCAAAAGGGATCACCTCAATTCATCATCGTGCCCAAATTCAGAGAACAAAAAGATAATTTAGAAGCTCCTAAGTCATTGCGTGGAGTATGGA
Organism: Cephalopachus bancanus; assembly: GCA_027257055.1. Lineage (NCBI taxonomy): Eukaryota > Metazoa > Chordata > Mammalia > Primates > Tarsiidae > Cephalopachus > Cephalopachus bancanus. Next base: position 4,087,884 of record JAPVLO010000195.1, on the reverse strand, counting down.
CTTCAAAGGAAGAGGAAACTCCAAGGATCACTGATCTGAAAGCAACTAATGTAAACATCTCGGTTGTCATAATCAATCTGCTTTAATTATCAACACGTTTTTACCATTTCTGACCAGTCATTTGGAGCTGACCTCTGACAAGTACTTACAAGTCATCGAAATCTCATTTTATTTTATAGCCTCATATTTGTTATTGGGCTAATCTTTACCTGTTCTACATCACACAACAGCTTAAATATTTGAATGGCCCAGCAATAAATTTCCACGGTCCCCCTGGGTCAGTCAGATGTTAGCTGTTAAGTAAAGCTAAAAGGATCGAGGCTTCATAAATTTCCTTCGGGGTCCACATTTGCTCTTACAGGCTGGGCTTTCAAGCCCAAACATCTTTATAGCTATGTGCAGTGATTTATTAACTCCTCCTTGTTTTTATCCAAAAAGATCAATCACATATGTATCAATAAGTCAGTGTGCTGGTGACTGCTTTTATTGTACATATAACCACCTGCCTTTAATACAAACTTGAGTCTAAAGCTTTTGTAAGTGCTTGCTGGATTTTAACAACCTTCACCTGTTTCTAATTTGGTATAAAACATATGGTTTAGCTCTGCTATTTAGTTCTAAGCCAGTCTTTCCTCTTTTGGACCCAACAATATAAAAGAAAACAAATCCAGGGCACAAACCCCTGAATTTGAAGGATGTTCCACATGTAGACACACCACACTTACTTGCCCAATTACTTCTGTGAAGCATTTCACAAACAAGAATAAATATTTCATAGCTATGAAATTATTACATTTCTTTAAAAAAATTAGGTGCATCCTATATTACTCTTGAGGATTCTAAAAAATATGCTCAAACTGTGAAAATGATGTTTAATCTTAGTGCCTCAACAAAGATAACAAGTTATATCTAGCTGCCTACGGGGCCAGGGCAGAGAGTTCCCATTTTAATTGTTCAGGAATCTGCATCTGGCCCTTCCCTTAGGCTTCTCTAAATCAGACCCAAAGTTGAAGAGGCAGGGTGCCAGCAGAGAGAGAACCACAATCTAACTCAGCATGGTAAAGTCAATACTAAAATTAAGAGTGTCTGGGTGATAGGGCAGGGAGGAGAAAATCCTCAGGAAGAAATGACTAATAGAAATGTCTAGGAGAGGCAGAGAAGTCAACACAGCCTCCCACAGCTCCAACAGGCTTCTTTCCTATACACAGCTCCTTTCCAGTCCTGGTGGGACCTGGCAGTACTGGCCACAGCTGGCACTGAAACTCCTCTCAAATTCCTCTCATCCTCGGAGGCCCTGGGTACGTCCTCTATCCTCTCTGAAGCCGTTCCTTAGTCCCCAAACAAAACCGAGGTGCTTCCATAAGATTTGTCGGTTTTGTTCATCATTGGGGAGCATGAAATCACATTAGGCTTTGTTCTGCAATCATATATTGACGTGTCTGTCTCTAGTACAATGAGCTAACATAGTGGGTACTGAAGAAATGTTCACCGAATTGTATTAAGTTGATTTACAAACAAGGACTGCATAAATGAAGCTACAAAAAGACACTTAAAAATTAATGTTCACTTCTTTGAAATAATACATGTACATGGTTTAAAAAGTCCAATTGACCTACAAGCCTGATAGAGCCAATTATTTTCAATGCTTTAAGCTGCTTTTTTCCCTGGTATTTACCCTGCGTGTTTTTAATTAGTGTCCTTACATTTCTGTTACTTGATGCTATGTTTTAAAAAATGATCCATTGACAACCAACTGGGGAAGTTGAGGTTATAGCTCCTTTGCACACTGCTTCCCCATCTCCCAGAAGACCCACACTTCCCTTCCTCCAATCCTCTCAGTAGGGTCAACACTATAATTTTTGGTAAAATCAATATGCAACATTACAGTATTGTAACCAAGTAATTATTATTTTGAACTGAGCCATATTATGTATCATATTTATAGTTCTTTTAAGCTTTGTTTTCCCTGGAGTTAACAGCCACCTAGCCTTTTCATTTGCTAAATTTATGTACCTTGCACTAATTGATTCCCAGACTCCCTAAAAGCAATGAGAACTCCCTCTGACTACAGTTAACCCTTCCTGTTTCACTCTTGAGCCTTGATCCCCAGCTGTGTGCCGGCTGTGGCGCTGGCCTCCAAATAATGTCGCCCTGAGATCTCGGCTGCTCTGCTGTGTTGGATCCCTTCTTTTCCTTGAAAAAAGTTTTCCTCTTACTTGGTTTATTCCCTGTGTTAATAGAGCATATCTTCCAGAAGCTTCCAAAGAAAGGAGCATAGGTAGAGTATTTTTAGAACTTTCGTGTCTGAAGTCTTTTCTCCATCCTATTTGATGGATAGTTTGAAGATTATAAATATGTGCTAGAAATAATTTTCCCTTGGTACTTTGAAGGGATTGTTCCACTGCTTTCCGTCTTTCAGTGTTACCTCTGAGTGGTCAGATATAATGATTCCTGTTTCTTTTTATGCTCTTTCTCCTCTGCAAGCTCTGAGAATCTTCACTTTACTTCCAGAATTCCAAAATTTCACAGTGATGTGCTTTAGTGTGGCCCTTTAAGATTCATTGTGCTAGGCACTTCCTGGGCTCTTCTCACTTGAAATCAAGTCTTTCAATTATCGGAATTTTTCTTACATTATTTCTTGGATAGTTTCCTGCCTTGCCTTTTCTCTGTTTATTTTTTCACTCACTGCTATCTGGAGGATGGAGCATCAGACATTTGAGGGATGCCTCTAATTCTTACCTTTTTTTTTCTTCCTATTTTTGATCTCTGCTTTTGGCTCCCTCCCTTACCCAATCTCCTCCAGGAGATTTCCTCAACTTTTCCTTCTGCTGAATATTTTTAAAATGCCATCATTTTAATTTTCCAAGCTTTCTTTGTCTTTTATTTATTTATTTATTTATTTATTTAAAAAAATTTTGAGTTGGAGTCTCACTCCATCGCCCAGACTGGAGTGCAGTGGCTGCTCCCGGCCACCGCAGCCTCAACCTGCTGGGCTCCAGTGATCCTTCCACCTCAGCCTTCCAAGTAGCTGGAACTCCAAGCGCGCGCTACCACGTCCGGCTAATTTTTTTGATTTATTGTAGAGATGAGGTCTCACCAAGTTGCTCGGGCGGGTCTCAAACCCACGGGCTCAGGCAGTCCACTCACCTCAGCCTCCCAAAGTGCTGGGATTACAGGGTGAGCCACCTAGCCGGTCTCTTTGTCTTTTAATGACTGCGTTTGTTTGTTTGTTTGTTTGTTTGTTTGTTTGTTTGAGATGAGGTCTCCCCATGTTGCCCAGGCTGGTCTCAATCCCTGGGCTCAGGCAATCCTCTGTCCTCGGCCTCCCAAAGTGCTGGGATTATAGGTGTGAGCCACCATGCCCAGCCAACTGCTCATTTTTTATCATCTTTTTTTGTTCTTGGCTATAATACTTTCCTTTGTCTCTTTCAGGATATTATTAAAAGATTTTTTTTTTAATTTCTGCTTTTTATTGGGCCCTATATTCTTTCCACCCTCTGTACTTTCTTTTATTATTTTGGCTTCTGTATTTCATGCAAGAGGTTTCCTGAATGTCCTCACCCAACCATCCATTTTTATAAATGAGGCACTAAAGAGCACACATGAAAGCTGTGTATGAGCAGAATTGGTCAAAAGGCAAGTTTCACTCGGGTGACTAGCTGAGGCCTGGCAATATTGTTTGGAGATGCACAACTGTAAGAGGTTGTAGGTGTTTTCTCTTAGATCAATTCATTTTACACACTCTTACAGACATTCACTTAGTTCCTCTTGTCAGGGTACTTCTGCTCTCAGTTAAGCTAGTTGTCCCTGAATCCAGGTTAGTCTGGAGTGAATGTCAGGGTGTCTGCTGGTGCAGGGAGAGGAAGCTGCATGAGAGAAGGGTTATCAGGGTACACTGACCTCTAATACAGACTTCCAGACATGACTCACTTTCAAACACACCTAGCCTCCGATGCTGAGCCCTTCTGGATTTTTGCCACATGCATCGGCTTGCTTGTTAGCTTCCGCCCTTGCAGGCTCGTAGGCTTTCATTTTCCTGTCTGCTAAGTCAACTGTTGTCCTGTGTTCAAATTTGGTTGACATTGCTTTTCTCTAGAGGTTGCTCCTCCTGTTCCTTTTGTCACTATGGGATTTACGCTTTTTACACTTTAATCCCTGTACTGTTATGTCAATGGCATTTAGGAGAGAAAATATAAACACATTTGTCCAGTCAGAAATTTAAAGTTCATTATTAATGATTAAAACAGCAGCTGCCTGTTTTACATGTACCATTTAATTCTTAAAACAACCCCCTGTGGCAGACTACTGATGATTCCCCAACACCCATTCTCCTCTTCTTCTGTAGTTAACAACCTCTGAAGTCTAGTAGGCCATCCAGAAAAAACATATCTTCAACATCCAATGGTGACTGACATTCCAACAACCATCTTAGACCATGAAGGCCATTCCCCAGGGATGGCAGAGCAGAGACCCACAAGCAGCTGCATTTTCTGAAGCATATTTATAGAACTGCCATGCTAGGCCTAGATTTCTGATCCCTAGATTTTTAATGTATGACAATAAAATTTTATCTATTTAAGACACTGTTAGTTTGAGGTTTCCATTACATACAGAGAAACTCCAATTGGATACTATTTCCCATACTGCAGCTTGGAGCATTGACTTGCCTAAGGTTAGGTGACAAAGAGGAGAGCTGGGATTCTAACTCAGGTCTTACATCAGAGTCCATATTCTTTTTTTTGAGTTGGAGTCTCTCACTGTGTTGCCCAAGCTGGAGTGCAGTGTCACGCATATGGCCACCACAGTCTCGACCCGCTGGGCTCAGGTGATCCTTCCGCCTCAGCCTTCCAAGTAGTCGGAACTACAGGCACGCACCACCATGCCCAGCTGATTTTTTTGTTTTTTTTTTTGAGTTAGAGTCCTACTCTGTTGCCCAGGCTGGAGTGTAGTGGCACACTTATGGCCACTCCATCGTCAACCCTCTGGGTTCAGGCGATCCTTCTGCCTCAGTCTTTCAAGTAGCAGGAACTACAGACACGTGCTACCACGCCCAGCTAATTTCTGATTTACTATAGAGACGAGGTCTCACCAAGTTGCCTGGGCTGGTCTCAAACCCATGGGCTCAGGCAATCCACTAGCCTTGGCCTCCCAGAGTGCTGGGATTACAGGCTGAGCCACCGAGCCTAGCCTTAATTTTTTGATTTATGTCAAGATGAGGTCTCACCAAATTAACCAGGCAGTCTCAAACCCCTGGACTCAGGCAATCCTCTCTTCTCTGCCTCCCAAAGTGCTGGGATTACAGGCTTGAGGCACTGCACCCGGCATCAAAGTCTGCATTTTTAAACAAAGGCTTTCTTCAAATTATTATATTCTGGAATCAGGTATACATGTATATCATAATTTAAGAGTTGAGCTTAACTATCTCAAAAAAGAATAACACACATTTAGGAGGAGTTCTGCTTACTCTTCTAACAAAGGTAAGAATAATTTGTTTTATGAATTTGACTTAGCTAAACAATGAGAACAAACTGTCCTGTATCATGCAAAAAATGCTTATATAAGTTTTTCACCAAATTTGAATATAGCATGGGAGATCTTCTAACTTAAAATACAGACTTTAACCCAGACATGTATCATCTAGAACATATAACTTCCTACTGAAGACATATACTACTGGGCACAGTGGCTCACACCTATAATAACCCAGGAGTTTGAGACCAGCCTGGGCAACATGGTGAGACCTAGCCTCTACAATCAATCAAAAAATTAACCAGGCATCGTGGTACATGCCTGTAGTTCTAGCTACTTGGAAGCCTGAGGTGGAAGGATCACCTGAGCCCAGTACGTTGAGGCTGCAGTGGCCATAAGCGTGCCACTACACGCCAGCCTGGGAGACAGAGTAAGACACCAACTCAAAAAAAAAAAAAAAAAAAAAAGGACATATACCAATATATTAAGATGCTCTTTACAAAAAACTAGTAGTTTCAAACATAAGCTCGAAAGTGAAATTCACAGCAGCCTCCATACAGTAAAAACTCACTGAACATTTATTAAATGAATATGACCAAATAGGTTCTTGATTCATTTACTGAAAATATTTCCCAGTTGTTCCTCAACTTACAATAATCACTCCCTCATCTTTGTTCCTGATGTTTACACAACTCATCTGGGATTCTCTTTCTTTCTTTCTTTCTTAAATTAAAGGACATTTTAAATAATAGTGACCACTTCATTCTAAACTTAGACAATAATGACTTATGTACTCACTACCCGGACTTGATATTATTTGTATTTTTTAGTTAAAATAAATAAAACATGACAGATCAAGTGAATCTTGCTTGTTTGCCACTAAATTAGGACTTCCCCTTTCTCCATTAGTTAGGACTCTTTCAACCTCAAGTGACCGAAAACTCAAAACACTGATTTAAATAATAAGTAGAATGGAGACAGACTGGTTTTGGCACTGGCGACCTCCGGAACTTGATGCCCTCATCTGGAACTCAGGTTTCCCCATCTCTCTGCTCTGCCCTCCTTAGAAGACTTGGTCAGGCCCCTTAATGGTCACAAGATGGTTGCTCCACAAACAGGTCTTATCTGCTGCCTGTACAACTCCTAGAAGAGATGGCAGACTTTTCTTTCTCGTATATACTCATATATGTTTTGCTAAAGTACAACATACAGAGAAGTGCAAACTCACATAATTTTCAAGAACTAATACATTCACAAAACCAACACCCAGACCAAGAAATCGGATGTTAACATCATCCCAGCCATGTGTCTGTCTGAGAACATGAAAGTATTCGCAGAAGCACCCATGGAACTGGCCAGAATTGTGAAGCAATTCCTATATCAATTGTGGTGAGTAGAATGGGCTCATCAAAATGAGTACAAAACCAACCGAGGTTGACTTCCTGGGTCTGAGACGTTCCATACAGCACGTTCTATTAAGGAAATGGAGAAAGTGAATGCAGCTACCAAGAAACAGGAATGGTTGAGGTTAGACAACCAGCAGCATGCACATCATCCTCTCCCCACAAGCCAACACTTTTATAAATGCAATGAACGTCTGTGTATGTAACTTTTTATACTTTTAAAATGCAAGTGATGGCTGGGTTTGGTGGCTCAGCCTGTAATCCCAGCACTTTGGGAGGCTGAGGCAAATGGATTGCCTGAGCCCCGGGTTCAAGACCAGCCCAGGCATCTTGACAAGAGCTTGTCTCACCTCTACAATAAATCAAAAATTAGCCGAGTGCGGTAGCACATGCCTGTAGTTGCAGCTATCTGGAAGGCTGAAGCGGAAGGATTGTCAGAGCCTAGCAGGTCGATACTGGGGTGGCTGTGATCATGCCACAGCACTCCAGCCTGGGAGACACAGTGAGACTCCAACTCAGAAAATACATACATACATACAGTGTTTCTATGAATAATAATAAATCATGCATACCATTCTGCAACTTACTTTTTTCACTCAATAGTAGTTTTAGAGAGCTATTTTTTCCTATATATATAATATATAATATTCCTTTGAACTCCTATTTAGCATTTCATCTTATGGATATTTGACAGTTTATTTCTCCGCTTCTTTACTAAAGGGGATTTAGGTCATCTCTCATTTTCTTCTACTTTTTCATGAATACAAAGAATAATACATTGAACATCTTTACTTGCCTTCCTTTGAGCAAGTTTCTCTAGGGGATATACTTAGAAACAACACATCCTAGAAACCATTTAACTAGATTCTGCCAAGTTGTTGGTGCAGCTACCCTTGGACAACATGTAACCTTGGAAGTAAGTTACTCTGTGACTCAGTTTATACACCAATATAGTGGGGATAATAAGAGCATTCATATCATACTGCTTTTTGACAATTTGTGTGTAGGGGTGTGTGTATACAATTTAGAAGAGTACCTGAAGCAGAGTAAGAGTAAGTGTAATTTTCTAAGTGATTATTATTGTTGCTATTAATCTTTGAACTACTAGAATATAGCACAAAGCCTATTCATATTGCTGCAAGTTTTAACCGTGTCAACCTGGCTAAGCTGGAAATATTTCCCACAATCCCACTGCCTGTATGGATCTGGGCTAGAATTGAACAAAAGAGAAAACTGGGGTAACATTTGAAAGACAGACATGAAGCAGCAGCCATGACCCTGGCACAGTGACAGGAAATGGTGGTTACGCAGTAAGAAACTGACAAGGTTACTTGCAGATTCCATCTGGTCTCCGTGCTCCCATCCTGCTTCTAGCTCTTGTTCCCAGCTGCTGGCCCTGCGGACCAAGGGCGACTCCAGTACCACACCAGATGCAGCGGCTGCAGCCTTCCCTAGGTGTCTCCACCTGCTCTCCTTTGGGGCTCCCCTCAGCAGCTGGATACACCTTGCTTCCACTTCCCCGGCTGTGCCGTCCACCTGCGCCACCACTTCACAAGGGCTGGTCAGTGACTTCCCCTGATCCTCCAACTCCCTCTTTTGGGACTCTTACTTCAGCTTCTCCTGCAAGTGTGTAAGATCTTGTTCCTGTAATAATACTTCATTCTGCTTTTCTGACTGAAACCTGATTGATGCCATATCCTTTGATAATTTTTCAATTCACTTGTTTGTCTTTTAACCATTTGCCCCAAAGGGCTCTTACATGATCTGGAGTTTTTCCTTTCTCTTCTTTGCTATTTATATGGTAATGTTTTCACTCACTAACTTATAAAGAGAAACTTATTGAATCCTGGCATAAAGAAGGGGTTATCCCGTGATTATTTTGAATTTTAAAAAGTCTCTAAAATTATTTGGCTATCCTATTATTTTTGGCCAAACTCATTTCTGACATACTTTCATATAATGATTAGTCAATCTTCCTAGTGTTGGAGTAACATATGTGATATTCCTCTTACTGTCGAATCATTTCTATGCAACTCTTCTTGCCTGTTGACTGTTATCCTATGTTTTCTCACTATTCCATGTTAACACTTGAGTTTTAAAGTCCAGTATACTATACTTCTTCTTTTTTTTTTTTGCTGCAGATCTAGTGTCATTTGCATATTTTAGTTAGTCATTATGGGCCAAAGCTCTTCTATTTGGTTACTGGCAGAGAATATCTGGTAACGCATTCAGAAAAACACACTTACAATATACTTCAATGAATTATTTTGAATTCAAAAACAACTCTTAAAAAATATTACAAATAGTGTTACAACACATTAGAATAGCTGATTTGTTAGGCATAGCTAAACTAGGTAAGTGCTTATGTGTGTGCATCCATTTATTCAGGTTTTTTTTGTCCTTCATTATCATCTTTCATTATAATGTTTTATATTTTTCTTTGACAAAGGTCTTTCACCCTTTTTAGTAACCATATTGCTGGGTACTTACTTATATTGTCCTCACTTTCTATTTGGTTATTACTGGTGCACAGTCTCATTTTCCTGCTGATCTCATATCCAGCAAATGTGCTGCGTTTTCTAATAGTTTGCAAAACCTCTCACATTTTCTATATAGCATCCATATGTGCAAAGGACAGTTGGTCTCTTTTTTAAAATAGTTATTTCTTGTCTCTTTTTCTCATATTGGTCAGGATTTCAGGCACAGTATTTTACTGTATATAGATAATAATGGCATCCTCAGCTGCTTTCTGACTTTAATGGGAATACTTACAAAGATTCACCATGAAGTTTAATGCTTGCTATAGGTTTGTGATACCCATCCTTTGGCATTTTAAGGAAATTCTCTTCATTTTCTATTTTGCAGAGTTGTTTTTTTTTTAAAATAACAACTGCAACTACTATTTATAGTTGACGTTTGAGGCTTTACCAAGTGGCACATATGTTTTACATGTATTCCCTCATTAGTCCACCCAGATTCTCTATGAAATGGGTACTATTATTCTCTCCATTTAGCAATGAGAGTAAAGCCCAGAAAGAGCAAGCACCTTGTCCAAAGTCACACAGTGTATTAGTTTCCTATTACTGCTTTTAAAAAATGTAACAAATTTAGCAGCTTAAAACAACACCCATTTACAATCTCATAGCATCTATAGGTCAGAAGTCCAGGCACAGCATTGCTGAGCTCACTGTTCAGAGTCTAAGAAGTCTGAATTCACGATATCTACCAGGCTGTGGCCACATGAGTAGCTCAAGGGCATTTTCCAAGCTCATGTGGGTTGCTGGCAGAATTTATTTGTGGTTGTAGGGCTAAGCTAGTTCCTTGCTAGCTGTCAGTCATATTTTACTGTCACTTCTTAGAGGATACCCTCAGGTCCTAGCCGCATGGCCCTCTACATAAGCAGTTCACAGCAGAGCCGTTTGCTTTCTTGCATCTGCTACTGCTTGTTGGCTCTCAAGGGCTCACTTGATTAGGTAAGGACTACCAGACAATCTCCTTTTATATTAACTTAAAGTCAAATTATTAGGAACCTTAATCACGGGAGTAAACATCTATTACAGTTGTCCCTCAGTATAGATTGATGCCAGGACCCCTGTGGACACGAATATCCAAGTGTGCTCAAGCACCTGACATAAAATGGTGTAGCAAACCTATGTGTATCCTCCTGTGTACTTTAAATCATCTCCGGATTACTTGCAATGCCTAATAAATGCAAATGTTATACAAACAGTTGTTATACTTTGCTGTTTCTTCATTGTATTTTTGTTGTTGTTGTGTTATGTTTTTTCCCCAAATATTTTCGATTCACAATTGGCTCACAGATTGAGAGGGTCAACTGTATTCTCTAGTCTTGCCCACACTAAAGGGGAAGATATTATATGGAAACACGTACGCCAGGATAGTAGGACCCTTGATGCCACTATCTGCACACACACACATACACACACACACACACACGTCTGGGTTCAAACTCAGGCCATCTGGTTCTAGAATTTAAGTTCCTAATCAAACCTAGATTGCCTTCCTAAATAAGCGTTCAATTTTATGGAATGCTTTTCTGTATCTATTGAAATGATCATATGCATAATCCATCAATAGGTGTGTTATGTGAAAAGCTATTTTAAGGTTGAGCCATTGACTTTCTCTTGAATTCCTAGATTCAGCTTGCGTGCATTTTATTTTGTAAGTTTGTATTTATGTCCATTAGTGAGTTTGTCAATAACTTGTTTTTCCTATTGTCTTGTTCAGATTGTTTTATCAAACTCCAATTTATTCCGTTTATTAAATGTTTTCAGGGCAAAAGCTGGCTTCAGTGCTCACCTTATATCTCTAGGATCTTGCCTTCACTCAGTTTTCGACCTAAGTATTCTTTACTTTCTTGTTAACTAATAGATACATGAATGATTTTTTCCCCCAGGAGTTTCAGTGTTGGTCAAGATATCAATGCTACCATATTCTGGAAATAGATCCTATTCAGTTTTCTCATTTCTTTTTGGTTCAATTTTGTTATTTTATATTTAATTTTTAAAGGTTATTCTAACTACCTTTTACAAACTGTTTACAGTATGTCTTATGATTTTTCAATTTGTTGTATCAAGAAGTGTCTCCTTTCTTTTTTTTTTTTTTTTGATTTGGAGATTCATTCTGACGCCCAGACTGGAGTGCAGTGGCCACTCCTGGCCACCGCAGCCTCGACCCACTGGGCTCCGGCGATCCTTCCGCCTCAGCCTTCCGAGTAGCCGGAATTATAGGCACGTGCTACCACGCCCAGCTGATTTTTGATTTATTGTAGAGATGAGGTCTCGCCAAGTTGCCCAGGTGGGTCTCGAACCCGCGGGCTCAGGCAATCCACTCACCTCGGCTTCCCAAAGCGCGGGATTACAGGCTGAGCCACCAAGCCCGGCCCTTTCTTTGTTTTTAATGATGTATTTGTTTAATGCAGTCATTCCATTATGTTCTGAATATTAGTCTTTGCTATTTCCTCCGATCTTTATTCTTATAATTCCCATTAGATACATGGTGACACCTCTCTAACACTGTTCATGTCCCATAACTTATTTTATGAACACCCATGTGTCAAACTCATGACAGTGAACCATGGTATTTCTCATTTAATATTTTAACCTTTTATCTCATTGTCTACTTGAGCAGATAAGCACTAATTGACTGCCCCTCTGCTGTTTTGTAAAACAACTAGCTCCTAATTTAGAAATTTTTGCAGGTGGTGAGCACGAAACACTAAATAGATATTCTGAGCAAAGTAATTTTTAAGTTGGTCCTAAAACTTTAAAAAATGCTTTCTCATCAGCTATTGAAACTTTACACTTAATGACAAACTGACACTCGAGACTGGTCCCAAACCACCTATCAACCAACCTTATCTTTCTCTGCTCAAAATCAGTTTGTAATTCGTTTTATCCCTAGGAATACCAAATGAATTTTGCAATGTGTCCACGACACAAAGGCATGCAAGGTAAAGAAAGGACTGTTAGAGAGAAACAAGGTGATTCTTGTTATCTCTGAAATTATTAGATAATAAGTTTCTAGCTTTATGCTAGACATATGGTAGACATTCAGAGATAATTACACAATTGATTTTAAACTGACCATTTCTTTTAGACAAAATACTTTTAATTGTTGTTATTGTTGTTTGTTATATCAGACAAAATACCTAGAACAATGTCTGCCACAAACTATTTACTAATTAAACTGTTGATGAATGCATGAATAGGTGAACAGATTTATCTGTACATTTATAATTCTGATACCATGAACCTAGACCTTGAATTAATAATAATACAAAATTGAGTTAAGTGTCTTCTCCGAATTGCATACTAAGAAGACAGGGCAGATTACAATAAAAATGATACAAAGTAGAAAGGGAAGCTTTTCTTTGCATGCATGTGATCAAACAGCATCTTCTGAGAAAGAAGTACTATCTGTCATTTTCCCACAGAAATCACTGAGGGAACATAACATGCTATTTATCAAATTCCTTTCAATCAACTTATAAACCTCTCATTTTGTGATTTATGTAAAAAAAAAAAATCAGAATATAATAAAAAAATTATAGTCTCTCTCCCACAGAATATTATTCAGCAAATTCAATATTTGTAGGTGGCTTCTAAATAGTTTTTCCTCTAGTTATTAATTTTTTAAGGCTGTAAATGACAAAATTATGCACTGTACACTCAAAAACAAATATTCTCTGTATGAAATATCTTACAGCAGAAGTTGTCTCAGTAAGTTTGTCATCTACACATTTATTTTTTATTTTTATCTTTGTTTTTTTGAGTTGGAGTCTCACTCTTTCATCCTGGCTGGAGTGCAGTGGCACACACAGTCATTCCAGCGTCGACCTGCTGGGCAATGGCGATACTTTCGCCTCAGCCTACCAAGTAGCTGGAACTACAGGTACATGCTACCATGCCTGGCTCATTTTTGATTTACTGTAGAGACGAGGTCTGGCCAAGCTGCCCAAGCTGGTCTCAAACCCAGGCACAGGCAATCCACTTGCCTTGGCTTCCCAATGTGGTGAGCCACTGAGCCTGGCCAATACACATTTAAAAGAGTTTAAGTATAGGTGTCAATCAAACTCCAAGAGACCTATACCTTCTCAACAACTTACCAGCTTTATATTTATACAAATTAAAATAATAAAAAGCTTCAGTTGTGTATTGATATGTTTAATTAACTTACAACAGTAAATTCCTATAACTAACCACAGTTAACACTTCTAGTATTTCATCTCTGCATCATGAGCCTGGAAGCCATCATGTCTATTAACGGGAATTACTAACAAGCATCATGGGAAGAATTAATTCTTTTGTAAGTCTTTTTTAAAGGTTTCCAATAATATAAATGGGTAGCACTCAAAATTCTGGGCATTATTAACACCACTCTTTGCTCAAAAGGAAATATGGAGCACTGCTACTATAAATTTAAAACCAGCCAAGAGCAAGTACTGATACATTAAAATGACATGAATTATGAGAAAAAGTAATCACCCACAACAACTCTATGCTAATAATAAGAAGCTATATGCAGAGGAACATGTATCCTAGTCTTAAAAAACAAGCAACTTTTCAAAAATGTTAAAGAAAATAATGCTGCCCAGAAATAAAAGCTCTGAAAGGGACAACACAAAAAGACAGAGGCACTTAAAAATTAAATATTAGTCAATTCCAAAACACAAAAGAGGTAACTAAGGGGTAATTTGTTTAAATATCTTTCTAACATAGGCACAATAAATGTTTGTAGAATGAAGTATGTATAGGCTATTCAAAAGTTCTAGCCAAGCATTGGTGGCTCACACCTGTAATCCCAGCACTTTGGGAGGTGGAGGCGAGAGCATTGCCTGAGCCCAGGGATCCTAGCGATGCAACTTGGGAAGAACTCGTCTCCACAATAAATAAAAACAAGTAAGCGAGTGTGGTAGCACATGCCTGTGATTCCAGCTTCATGGAAGGCTGAGGCAAAAGGATCGCCTGAGCCTAGCAGGTTGAGGCTGCAGTGGCCGTGAGTGTGCCACTGCACTCCAGCCTGGGTGACAGAGTGAAACTCCAATAAAAAACCAAAAAAGTTAAAGTTTCTTTGAAGTAAATGAACTAATTTCAACTCTTACAAGCACAGAATGAGAGCTACTTTTCTTCTAGATGCTCACTAAATCTGATACTAACTAGACATTCTAATTTTTTGCCCATTTGATGAATATGGAATGGTATCTCCTCCTGGTTTTAATTTGCATTTTCCTGATTGCTACTGAAGCTGAGTAGTTTTCTTATGTATCGAATATTTCGGGTTTGTTCTTCTGTAACAGCTTCTTTATATTCTATGTCCATGAGAGAGAGAGAGAGAAAATATATATAGTTTAAAAAATATTCTGAATCCTGACTTTTGGTTAATCTAGGTGCTACAAATTATAAGCAAGCTTTTTGTTTTCCTTACATGAAATAATACTTATGGGCCATTTCTCAAATTATGGTCTATGTTGCTGTGGTTTATTTAATGAATCTTTTCCAAATTCAAAGTCAAAGATTTTCAAATTCTAAAAACTTACGAGTCTCATTTCTATCGGAATAAAATATAAGACTTAAAAATTGCAACTAGAAGGGGAAAAAAGTAATGTTGTGACTATTCTGTTCATTTATTCAGTGTACAAATATTTACTGAGTGACTACTACATGCAAAGGTCATTTCACATAAATCCTCTCTTTCATAAAAAATCTCCACATTTCTGTGAAGCTATTATCTCTGATTTTCAAATGAGTATACTGAGGTTAGAAGGGGTAAAGTCACTGGTTCAAGATGTGTCTGATGCCAAAGTTCACTCAGAAGAAGAGAATGGAAAAGCCATGGTTTCCTCTTTCCTAATTTAGAATACCAATTTTTGTTACTTAAAAGACATTATGGTTTATCTCTGTTAGAGAGTTATATATGGAAGCAACTACATGTTTAAGTCAAGTTAGTCACACATTTATTACAACTAATCTATGATCCAATTACTTTAAAGATATATTCCTATGCTTTGAATAAATGTATTTTGATGCCACGCACTTAAAGCTAATAATCTTCAAAAATAAGCGTGACTTTTCCTTAGACTAAACATTGCATTATAAACATATCCTTCTTTTACCCCGGCCTGAATGTAAACTGTTAAGCAACTTAAAGTGAATTCACTTACGAGGCAGGGTGAGAAATTAGCAGCTTTGGTCCATGGAAAGGCACATTATCTGTTTTGTGCCAGTGAACACATCCTGTTGCATCTAGTCTTTGCCTGTACAGCTCCTAACTCTAATCGATACTCCGCGGCTCAGGTGTGTAGAAGCCAACTCTTCAAGCACGTCTTTACTGGCTATTTCCAACCCAACCCCATGCTGGTTCTAATGAAGCGCTTATTATGCTGGGAATGACTGCCTGCTGACTTGCTGTCCATTCCGCTGCCTGTTCAGAAGCTGAGCAATTTTACCTAATGCCAGCATCTTGTACAGGGACTAGTATGTACTAGTCCTCAGTACATGGTCAACTTTTCATTTTCAAAGAACTAAAGAAAAATGACCATTAAAACTAATGGATAATTTAATCTGATTCAAGCATTATTTTTGGTGATTAGCCTCATTAAGTATAAATCATTTAGGGGAAAAGAATAAAAATATGAGAGTTAACAGAAATACCTGGAGAGAGGCAACTCCCTCATGTCCCCTCCCCCTGTGGGAGTTTTTCTGTCCTCTTAATAAATCCTGCTTTCAAAAAAAAAAACAAAAAAAAAAGAAGAAGAAAGAATACCTGGAGAAAAAAGTGATAAAAATTTGTTTTATGATGATATTATTATCCAGGACATAAATATTGCTATCCCTAGAAAACTGTCTCAGGTACAATCGATCTATAATGAGATGCTTTGGGAAGTTAAAATAATTTCACATGTACCTAAATATAATTTCTTAGCCAGGCTCAGTGGCTCAGCCGTAATCCCAGCACTTTGGGAGGCCAAGGCGAGTGGATTACCTGAGCCAGTGGGTTAGAGATCAGCCCGGGCAACTCGGTGAGACCTCATCTCTAATAATTTAAAAATTAGCCAGGCATGGTAGCGCGTGCCTATAGTTCCAGCTACTTGGAAGGCTGAGGTGGAAGGATCACCTAAGCCCAGCAGGTCAACATAGGGGTGACCATGAGCGTGCCACTGCACTTTAGCCTGCATGATGGAGTGAGACTCTAACTCAAAAAAAAAAAAAAGTTCTTACACTTGCCATCCACTTATTTATTCAGAAAACCTACTACAAACTCTCTGACTTGATATAATTAGCCTCCTCTCTTTCATTCTTTGATTACCTAGAAATTGAACATAAAAATGTGGTACATATACATGATTACACAGCAATAAGGAAGAACAAAATAATGGAATTTGCAGCAAATTGGATGGAGCTGGAGACCATCATACTTAGGTGATCTATCACAGAAACAAAGAACTGAATACCAAATGGTCTCACTTATAAGTGGGACCTGAATATTAGTCACAATAGCACAAAGGAGAGATTGGAGGTCAATGGACACTGCCAGGGGAGGAAGGGAGGGAAGGAGTACGTGGCATCACAAAGGGTACCTTGTCCTAAACCAGGGAAAATGAGGGCCCGTTGGAGGTCCAAACTTCACCTTCATAAAGCCTGCTTGTGTAACTAATCCTGACTTGGACCCCACATATCTATAATAAATAAATAAATGAAATAATTAAGGAAAGAATAGAGCTACATGAAGTTTTATTTATTAAAGTAAAAGATTAATTCATATCAGAACCCAAAACATTTATGCCATCACTTGATAAATATTAAAGACTCCAAAGGCCGGTCCATAAACTACTAGAGAGCCCCACTGATGTTCTGGGACTTCCCACTGAGAAACCCCATCCCACATATTCTAATAACGTAGCAATCCTTAAGACACAGCCCACCATTACCCCTAAATATATTATTCCTCTGCCCCATCCTCTGCCCCCCCCAAGAATTACATTTGACTCTATTCTGATTTGAGTATACTGAAAACTAGGAAAGCTCTAAGTTCAGGCTGGGGTCACATGTCAGAGTGATCTGGTTTTCTTTCTTATCCCGCTGTCCCATTCCATTACTGTATTTTAATTTAGTTGGTTGCAGAAAACTGAGATGACAATAATACTAGAGAAGACTTCCTCATCCAGATGATAACGTCAGCACTATAAAGGCACACTTCATTAAAAACAACACACACAACAATATACCTCCATGTGTCAGTGATGAAATGGCTGCACAACTACCCTCAACTCTTTTTCCACATTTCCCCTCTCTCCGTGGAATGCCTAATCTTCACAAGGTGTTCATTTCCTGTCTCACCCGGCAACCACCTTCTGCATTTTTTATTTTGTTGATCTCTCCTGCCTGCATTTCCACAGGGATTCCTCATTTTAAAACATGCTCTTTGCTCTCATTCCTGAACACAATCCCATCAGCACTGATGCCTGTGCCTTGGATTACAACAAGCACAGAAGTTAATAGCTTGCCATGGTCCTAAGGGACTCTATGAAATAATGATTGTCCTGGCCAGAACATTTAGAGTTAAAACTATGGGCCACAGCACAAAGTGTCAGATGACCTAATAGCATTTGCAAAAACTGAACATCCTTTTCCTCTCTTAATTCAAGAAATATTTATTGAGTGTCTATACAATACAATGCTCCCTGCAAGCCGTGGAAGAAGTTTGATCCTAATTAAGACACAGTTTCTATGCTAAAAATATTTCAGACAAGAATAAGATAAATAACTCAAATATACCACTTGCATCATTGAGCTAGCTGCTGTTAAATTAAATAAGAGTACAGATAAAATAACTTCATTTCTGAGATGCCATATGGAAAGAGTTGTTCATAGGAATACAAAAGACTGAGAAGTATACCAGACTATGGGAACTCAAGAAAGAGTTACAAGGAAAGTTTTAGACAATAAGGGAAGGGCTTTATGAACAACCACAATTTTGGCCCTAGAGATGGTTAGGGAAAGCATTCCAGATAAAGAGAACAGCATGGACAAGTATCAAGGTAGAAAATAATGTGATGTGCTTGGAAAACAACTGACTGTTTAGTTTAACTGAAGTATAGGCTATGAACTGGGAGGAAACCGGCGATAAGACTCAAAAAACAAGTAGTAGGCCAGGCTGGGAGCATGCCTTCTAAGAATAAGGGCTTCAGCATTCACTGACTCGTAGCTTCCATGGTACTCCTGCTTACTTGATTCTTTAGTGAACTTCAGGCAGTAAACTCTGCCTATTTGAAGTACAGGCACACTTCAGAGATACTTTGAGTCTGGTTTCAGACCACTGCAAAAAAGTGAATATAGCAATAAAGTGCAACAAGTCACAATTTTTTTTTGTTTCCCAGTGCATATAAAAGTTATATTTATACTATTATGTGTCCAAGAGCATTATGTCAAAAAAAAGTGTACATACCTAAATTTAAAATACCTTACTGTTAAGAAATGCTAATGATCATCTGAGCCTTTGGCGAGTCATAATCTTTTAGCTGGCGGAAAGCCTTGCCTCAACATTGATGGTTGCTGACTGATCAGGATGGGGGTTGTTGAGGTGGGGTGGCTGTGGCGATTTCTTAAAATAAGACAATGAAGTCTACAGCATCGATTGACTCTTCCTTTCATGAAAGATTTTCTTTAGCATGCCATGCTATTTGCATTGTACCCACAGGACAGTTTTCAAAATTGGAGTCAATCCTTCTTCTCTTTTATCAACTAAGTTGATGTAATATTCTAAATCCTTTGCTGTCATTTCAACAATGTTCACATCATTTGCAAAAGGATTAGATTCCATCTCAAGAAACCTTTTTTTTTTTTGCTCATCCACAAGAAACAACTCTTCATCCATTAAAGTTTTATCATGAGATAGTTATTTCCTCCACTGAAGTCTTAAACCTCTCAAAGTAACCCATGAGGGTTGGAATCCACTTCTTCCAAACTTTTGTCAATGTTAATATTTTTCCTTACTGCCATGAATCACGAATATTTAGAATGGTGAATAAAGCATTCACCAAAAGGTTTTCAATTGATTTTGCCCGCATCCATTATGGCAGCCATAGCTCTCCAAAATGTATTTCTTAAAGAAAAAGACTTGAAAGTTGAAATGACTCCTTAGTCTATGGGCTGTAGAATGGATGCTGTATTAGCAGACATAAAAACAACATTAATCTACTTGTACGATATCTCCATCAGAGCTTGTAGGTGACTGGGTGCATTGTCAATGAGCAATAATATTCCAAAGAACTCTTTTTTTCTGAGCAGTAGGTCATAACAGTAGGCTCAAAATATTCAGTAAGCCATATTGTTAATAGATGGACTCTAATCCAGGCTTTTTTGTTCCATTTATAGATAATACTTTTTTTCCCCCTTTTCTCCGTTTTTTCCTCTTTTTTTTTTTTTTTTTTTTACAAACAGGGTCTTGCTCTGTCGTCCAGGCTGGAGTATAGTGTTGTGACCATAGCTCACTGTATCCTGGAACTCCTGGGATCAAGTGACTCTCCTACCTCGGTCTCCTGAGTAGCTAGGATTGCAAGCACGCGCCACCATGTCTGGCTACTTTAAAAATTTTTTTGTAGAGATAAGATCTTGCTGTGTTGCCCAGGCTGGTTTTCAAACTCCTGGCCTCAAGAGATCCTTCTGCCACAGTTTTCCAAAGGCCTGGGATTACAGGTATGAGTTACTGTGTCCATCCAATATTTAGGATAATTCTTAAGGACCCCTGGATTTTCAGAATGGTAACTGAGCACTAGCTTTACTATAAAATCAGCAGCTGCATCAGCCCCTAACAAGAGAGTTAACCTGTCCTTTGAAGATTTGAAGCCAGGTATTGACTTCTTTCTAGTCATGAAAGTTCTACATGGCATCTTCCTCCAATAGAAGATCGTTTTGTCTACCTTGAAAATCTGTTGTTTAGTATAGCCACCTTCATCAATAATCTTAGCTAGATCCTCTGAATAACCTGTTGCAACTTCTCCATCAGCACTTGCTGCTTCACTTTGCACTTTTATGCTCTTGAGACGGTTGCCTTCCTTAAACCTCATGAATCAACCTCTGCTAACTTCCAACATATCTCCTGCAGCTTCCTCACCTCTTTCAGCCTTCAGAGAATTGAAAAGAGTTAGGGCCTTGCTCTGGATTTGGCTCTGGCTTAAGGGAATGTTGTGGCTGGTTTGATCTCTATCCAGACTAGTAAAACTTTCTCCATATCAGCAATAAGGCTTTTCACTTTCTTATTATTCATGTGTTCACTGGAGTAGCATTTTAATTTCCTCAAGAACTTTTCCTTTGCATTCACAACTTGGCTAACTATTCAGCACAAGAGACCTAGCTTTTGACCTATCTCAGCATTCAACATGCCTGCCTCACTAAGGTTAATCACTTCTAGCTTTTGATTAAAAGTGAGAGACTGGGACTCTTCCTCTCGAACACTTACAGTCCCTTATAGCATTATTAACTGGTCTAATTCCAATGGTGTTGTATCTCAGAGAACATGAAGACCAAAGGAGAGGGAAAGAGACAGGGGGAACGACCAGTCAATGGAGCTGTCAGAACACACACAAGATTTATTGATTAAATTTGCTGTCTTATATGGACATGGTTCATGGCTCCTCAAAACAATTACAAGAGTAATAGCAAAGATCACTGATCACTATAATAGATATAGTAATAATTAAAAAGTCTGAAATATTGTAAGAATTACCAAATTGTGACAGAGAGACACAAAATGAGCATATGCTATTGAAAAAATAATGCCAACAGACTCTATTGATAAGGATTACCACAAACCTTCAATTCGTTAAAAAAAAATACAGTATCTGCAAAGCACAATAAAATGCAACAGACAAGTCTTCAGACCCACAGTGTTTACCCCTGCACTCTGGAGAGCTACGAGTCCTTTGCACTTACACCACTGACTATAAAATGATGTACCTCACAGCATTATTGCAAAAGAAAATACAATACTTTGCCACTGGGCTGCATTGTTTACTTTCCTTAAACTTTTCTTAGGCCCATCCTTCCTTCTAGCACCTAGAATGAACAAAACCTGGCATGGCTACCTGGAATTCCTATTGCAAAGCTCAGTAAACACATAAAAATAGTTTAAAATATTGTTAAGAATCTTCTATATACCAAGCACTGTGCTTCATTTAATCCCGTAACTACTTGGTGATATGGTGGCATACGTTGCACCAAGAAAACCAAGACTCAGAGAGGAGAACACTTCCACAGTCACTCAGTGAGAAGAGGAGAAGCCAGCATGACTCCAAAGCCTGGAATAACTGGACATAAAAAACAAAAACAAACTCTCAAGTTTAAATAATCTGAGGCAAGAGAGAAGAAAAGAGAGGCATTTTGCACTATACCCTTTAGAGGAAATAAAAGTCAAATGAACTAAATGATAAATGTGACTTAAATAACTGGCATTTTCAGGAGAACTTAACACAATGATTGTGCTTAACATACAGGGATTCCCATTATGGCATTTGTCACAAATGTGCTTTCCCTAAATCAGGAAAATAGGGTATTTCAGTCTCAAGTACAGATCCTTTTTGACAAACACACTTCTTCTATCTTTTACATGTTTGCTTTGTAAGTACTACATGTAACAATTAGCACTTCATCTTCTGGGCTTGCCTTTTCTCAGTGGCCCATATCAAACTGTATGCTTGGTTAACTTGTTGTTTGACTTCACTTCCTCTTTCAACCTGTTTCTCCATTTGTGAAATGAAGAGTTCAGTCAAACAATGTAATGATATTCTGCCAGGTTCTAAAACACAGTAAGTTTATAATTCTGCATGAACATTTTTTTTCATCTTTATTTCTGTTCCATGGTGTACTGTTAGTTGATTATGGAAAGTTGGACTACAGACATTTGGGAATGTTTTCACATGAACAGAGATTTCTCAACTTGGGTCAAATTCATGTAATCAAGCAGAAAATGAGAAAGAATTAATAATTCATTCATTTCGGTAATATTAGTCACCCTGAAAAATATGTGGTTGTACTTTTAAGTTGAATATCAAGAAGAAACAGAAAACCAACACATTTAGGCCACTCTTTCCCAACACCTCAAGTCATCACATTCATCGGTCAATTAAATGTTCTGGAGCCTGGGTCTACCGAACACTCTAAATGCCAACAGCTGAGCAACAACCTACAATAAAATGAGATGAAAGGCTACAAGAAATGTCCTAATTTATAGGATACATAGTAGAGAGCTGAAAATTAAAGCCATAGCACTTAAGCCTAAACACAATGTGAAAAGCTTCCACTTCTGGAAGGAGGCCATCAGATTTAATTGGATGCCATGAAAGTAAACAGATGCTAATTTAGTGAAAACAGCAATCATTTCTGAAATCTCTACATTAAAAACATCTTGATCAACATACAGAAGCTGAGAATTTTTATAGGAAGAAATATGTAATTCTTAATATAAGATGCTGTCAACAGGTGTTTAAGTATGCTTGAATCAGGTAGTCACAGAAATAAAGAGTCCGAATTACAGCAGTCTAAAATCCAGAGCTCTGGAATTTTCATCTATGTTTTCAATATAAGCTTTAGACCAACAAAACCCCAGTTGCCAGTCACTATTTCTACATAAAATGTATTACTTATACAAATAAGGTTAAAGGTGCTTCAAGAAGATGCCATCAGAAAAATTTATCATTCATGTATTTAATAAGTCAGGTTGGCTAGGCCAAGAGGTAGGCTAAGGGAATCCAGCAAAAAGAAATTAATCTGCTCACTACTACTCTGCAAATTCCTCTTTCTCTCCCCTCCTGGCAAGACGCAACCTAGTTATACTGAAGGGGAAGGTTCATAAACCTCTAAAGAAGAAAGACTCAGGTCACAAGACTTGATGACCTGTCTGGCCATCTCCTTTAAGCTTAAGAATGCATGACAGCCTTATGCACCTGCTGACAGAAAAGGTGCTAGATTGAGAGAAAACAGACCATTCTACTCTCATGAGAATCATATCCACATGCAATGACCACGATGTGGGCTCCGTTTTATCTGATTTGGGGCACATCGTAATTTCTTTGTACTTTAGAAATTTTGCCTCAAAAAAGTCAGAATCAAACAGATTAAAAGGGGCTACTCTTAGGGTTTTGGTCAGGTCAGGATCCTCTAGAGGAACAAGCATAAGTACACAAAGTTAAGTCAATGGGAAAAAACAGCATTAGCATTTCTCTAGGTTCCAATAATTCTACTGCAGAAAAATTGCTGGTCATCTTTCAGAGACTGTAAAAGTCTTGTCATGAGCAGGCCAGGAAGTTTCAACAGTGCCTGCCAATTATACCACTCCCTATTTCTCCTTTTGACAATAAAACAAAAACCTTCAGACATCTTTTGAGGGCTTGAAAGAGCCATATGCTCCAGGTCCTAGGTCCTAATGCAAGGGCTATTTTACTAATTCACTCTGAATGTATTGTCTTCCAGACAGTTAAGTAGCACACTAACAATGACTAATAAATTTCATTTCCAAAAGCACTTTAAAACATACTTTTCAGTCCTCAGTGAAAGAAGTGGGGGTGGGAGCACACTGCATCTGGACTCTGGTTACATTCCTTCATGTTTTGTGGTCTGAGTCTCACAGTGAAATGCAGCAAAGACTTCAGCATTTCCCTTTACAGTGTGCAGGTGCACTAGTAATGGCTTAGGCTAGGCATCAGTCCAGATCTGTGTTTCAAATACACCAGATGAAGGAAAGATATTGTTGGTTTTTTTTTTCTTCTAGCAAAACTGGCTAAATATGACTTTGAACTCTAATATCTCATGTGCCAATAGTCAGATGAGACAGGCAATCAGAGAGGGCAGAGGCTGAGGACTCCTGGGTCATTATATTAAGTATACTTATCCAAAGAGTCATTCAACTCCTGTTTTCCATCTCTCATGAAGACCTGATTCCATCGAATACCCTGGAAAGGTATCAAAATGGAAAACCTCGGATAAAGGAAAACTGCCTTATCTGCTCATTCAGTGATGCAGGCCAAGCATAACAGAGGCATAAGCATAATCTATAGATACTGATTTATACATCAATGCTGTACCACAAAGGATTTGAAGCACTTTACAAAAATGTATAAAACCAGCTAAAAACATTTAATAGATCCTAAAATCTCAGTATCAATTTTGAAATGTGTCATTAGTTTGTGCAACACTAAGAAAAGGTAAATACTATCAACCATAATATGACACATAATCAACTATAAGATGTATCTTATTTTTATCAATATCAAAATGCCAAAAATGTATACACTAGAGTCAAGAAGATGCAATGCATGTGTCAGCAAAAGGTGGAAGAAGGAGGTAGAATATATAAAACAGCAATTCCTCTGGTTTCCCTGCCTGCCAAAGAAAAAATAAATAATATAATCACCTCAATCTAGCTGGCTAGAGTTTTGAGAAAATCAATCAATCAGCCGGGCTCGGTGGCTCAGCCTGTAATCCCAGAGCTTTGGGAGGCTGAGGTGAATGGACTGCCTGAGCCCGCGGGTTCGAGACCCACCTAGGCAACTTGGCGAGACCTCATCTCTACAATAAATCAAAAATTAGCAAGGCATGGTAGTGCGCGCCTGTAGTTCCAGCTACTTGGAAGGCTAAGGTAGAAGGATCGCTGGAGCCCAGCAGGTCAAGGCTGCAGTGGCCAGGAGCATGCCACTGCACTCCAGTCTGAGTGACAGAGTGAGACTCCAACTAAAAAAAAAATAAAAATAAAAATAAAAAAATCAATCAATCAATCAATTACTGCTGCTATTCACACTGGGGCACACTACATACTTGGAAGTGCCCACATGTTAAGCTGCTACCTCTCAAATTACGGTGTGCAACTGGTCTGGACCCTCCAGCCCTAGCAGTGCCCAGGGACTTTGGATTCTCCCCTTTTGCTAATGTGATTAGCATTCAGGGCCTGCTTATGAGAACATGTGGTATTCAGTTCTTTGTTTCTGTGATAGTTCACTTAGTATGATGGTCTCAAACCGCATCCAAGTTGCTGTGAAGACCATCATTCTGTTCTTCTTTGTGGCTATGTAACATTTCATCGTGCATTTGTATCACATTTTATCCAGTACACTTTTTTTTTTTTTGAGTTGGAGTCTCACTCTGTCACTCAGACTGGAGTGCAGTGGCCGCTCCCGGCCACCGCAGCCTCGACCTGCTGGGCTCTGGCAATCCTTTCACCTCAGCCTTCCAAGTAGCTGGAACTACAGGCATGCGCTACCACGCCCAGCTAATTTTTTTATTTTATTGTAGAGATGAGGTCCCGCCTGCCCAGGCGGGTCTCGAACCCGCGGACTCAGGCAATCCACTCACCTCAGCCTCCCAAAGGCGCGGGATTACAGGCTGAGCCACCAAGCCCGGCTCTCCAGTCCACTTTTGATGCGCCACAGGGTTGGTTCCATGTTTTTGCTATTGTGAATAGTGTGGCAATAAACATGTATACGCAGGTTTCTTTTTGGTAGAGTGATTTATATTCCTCTAGGTATATTCCCAGGAGAAGGACTGCTGGATCATTTGATATCAATTTTTAGTTCTTTTGGAAACCACTGCATTGCTTTCCATAGAGGCTGAACTAGCTTACATGCCCACTAACAGTGCAGAGGTGTTTCCTTTTCTCTCCAGTCACACCAGCACCTGCTGTTTTTTGACTTATTGATGATAGGCATTCTTACCAGTTAGGTGGTATCTTACTGTAGTTTTGATTTGCATTCCTCTGTTGATTTGTGAGGCTGAGTATTTTTCACGAATGTGTTGGTTGCTTGTAGGTCATCCTTTGAGAAGTGTCTGTTCATGTTCTTTGCCCACTTTTTTTTTTTTTTTTGAGTTGGAGTCTCAGTCTGTCGCACAGACTGGAGTGCAGTGGCCGCTCCCGGCCACCACAGCCTCGATCTGCTGGGCTCCGGAGATCCTGCCCCCTCAGTCTTCCAAGTAGCTGGAACTACAGGTGTGCTACCACACCCGGCTAATTTTTTTGACTTTTATTGTAGAGATGAGGTCTCGCCAAGTTGCCCAGGTGCGTCTCGACTGCCCACTTTTTAACTTGTTTTTTCTTTTACTTCATTGGAGTGCCTTGTAGATCCAGAATCTGAGATCCTGGATCTCAGATGCTTAACTTGAAAATGTTTTTTTCCATTCCGTGGACTGTCTCTTTACTTTCTTGATGGTTTCTTTTGCTATGCAAAAGCTTTTCAGTTTAATGAGGTCCCACTTGTCTAAGCTTTTGTAGCATTTGCTTTTGGGAACTCGGTCATGAATTCATTACCTATTCTGATATCCAGAAGGGTGTTTCTATGTTTTCTTCAAGGATTCTTATAGTATGAGGCTTTACATTTAAGTCCTTGATCCATTTCAAGTTTATTTTTGCATATAGTGATAGGTAGGGATCCATTTTCATTCTTCTGTATATGGCTAGCCAGTTTTCACAGTAGCATTTGTTAAATATGGTCTTCTTTCCCCAGTGATTGCTACTGATGGTTTTGTCAAAGATGAGTTGGTTGAAGGACTGTGTTTTTACTTCCAGAATCTCTGTCTTGTTCCATTGGTCTATGTGCCTATTCCTGTACCAATACCATGCCATCTTGGTTACTGTAGTCTTTTAATACAGTTTAAAGTCTGGAAATGTGATACCTCCTGCTTTGTTCCTTTTGCTGAAGATTGTTTGGGCTATTCGTGTTTCCACATGAATTTCTGTATTGTTGTTTCCAGGTCTGTGAAAAATGTTAGTATTTGATGGGAATTGCATTGAATCTGTAGATTGCCTTGGGTAGGATGGACATCTTAACAGTATTGATTCTTCCAATCCATGAGCATGGGGTGTTTTTCTATTTCTTTGTATCATCCTTGATTTCTTTGAGCAGTGGTTTGTAGTTCTCATTGTAAAGGTCTTTTACTCCTCTGGTTAGGTGGATGCCAAGATATTTCACTATTTTTGTGGCTACTGTGAATTAGATTTTTTTTATTTGGTTCTCTGCCTGCTTGCTGTTGGTGTATAGAAATGCAACTGTCTTTTGCACATTCATTTTAACCTGAGGCTTTACCAAAGCCATTTATCAGTGCGAGGAGGTTTTTGACAGACTCTCCAGGGTTTTCTAGTTACAGAAGCATATCGTCCACAAAGAGGGATAGCTTAACTTCCTCTTTTCTTATCTGGATACTGCTGATTTCCTTCTGATTGTTCTGGCTAGGACTTCCAAAACTATCTGAATAGGAGGGATGAGAGTGGGCATCTTTGTCTTGTTCTAGTTCTTAGGGGGAATGCTTCCAGGTTCTGCCCCCTGAGCAAACGATTGGCTACTAGTTTACTATAGGTAGCTTTTATTGCTTTGAGGATGTTCCATCTATGCCTACGTGTCTAAGAGTTTTTGTCAAGAAGGGATGCTGCATTTTGTTGAATGCTTTTTCTGCATCTAATGAGATAATCGTGTGGTTCTTGGTTTCATATCTGTTAATATGCTGAATTACATTTATGGTCAAACAAATGTTGAACCAGCCCTGCATCCTGGCACAAGGCCACCTGGTTGTGGTGGATGATACTTGAGATGTGTTGTTGGATCCAATTTGCTAGAATCTTGTGGAGACTTTTTGTGTCTATGTTCATCAGGGAGATAGGCCTGTAATTCTCTTTTCTTACTGAGTCTTTGCCAGGTTTGGGTGTATGAGGTTGGTTTCACAAAATGAGTTAGGGAGAATTCCATCCTTCCCGATTGCCGGGGATACTTCCAATAAGATTGGTATCAGCTCCTCTTGTATGTCTTATAGAAATCAGCTGAGAAGCCATCTTGTCCAGGCCTTTTGGGGGGGGTTCTTATAATTGAGTTGCTTTCCTGGATTGTTATTCTTCTGTTTAGGGTTTCAATTTCTTCTTGTTTCAACCTGGGGAGGTTATGTGATGTCAGAAGATCCTCCATTTCCTTTAGATTTTCTAGTGTATCTGCATATAAAAATTCATAGTAATCTCTGGTAGCCTTTTGAATTTCTTCAGGGTCACTTGTGACATCGCCTTTTTTGTTTCTAATTGTGTTTCTTTGGACTCTCTCTCTCTTTTTTAGCCAATCTATCCAGGGGTCTGTCAATCTTATTTATTCTTTCAAAGAACCAGCTTTTTGTCTTGTTGATCCTTTCTATGATATTTTTGTCTTCTAGATTCTGCAATTGTGACTTTATCTTAGTAATCTGAATTTTTCTACTGAAATTAGGATTTAGATGAACTTGCTTTTCCAGCTCCCTTAGGTGTGATATTAGGCTGTTTACTTGTGATCTATTTTCTTGGTGTGTGCGTGCAATGGTGTGAATTTTTCTCTCATCGCTACTTTTACGGCATCCCAGAGTTTCTGATGTGTCTTTGTTTTCATTTGTTTCTAGGAATCTTTCTATTTCTGTCCTGATTTCCATATTGACCCAGAAGTCATTCGGCGGCATGTTGTTTTGTGTCCATGTCTTTGTGTGTTTTGGGGGGATCTTGGTGGTAGTGATGGTATTTATTTTTATTCCATTGTGATCTAAGAAGATGCATGGTATTATTTCTACCTTTTGAAATTTGTTTTATGCTTGAGTTATGTCCATAATTGATATTTTAAAGTCAGATTATTATGAAAAATTTTGACAAAAACTGGAAAGACACTTAATTTTAATATTATGGAACCAAAGGAAGACAGTTTTCTTCAGAAAACTAGGGTGTTTTTTTCTTAAGTACAAATCTGGTCATAGTATTCTCTCTTGCTTAAAATCATCTAGGGGTCTTTTCATCTCTTTTAAGTAATGCTTTTGATCATTAAAGAAAATAAATGATGTCAGAGAAATGGCAGAGTAGGTAGGTCCAAAGGCTTGTCACTCCAGAGAAACATAAAGAAAAACAATGAAGAAAAATGGTCAAAATCAACTTCGTTAAAACTCTGGAAAATAGTCAAAGATTTATCAATTGATTGAATATTAAATTTTTTTTTTTAAAAAGGAAAACCCAAAATCAGGAAGAAAGCTGTGCAGTATTTTTATGTGCCTGGCCCTATCCTCCTGCCCAGCTAGGCATTGGTCATGAAGACAGCAGCCTATATTCCCAGTGTGGAGCCTCATTCTTGCTTCTAAAGAGAGCAGGGCAGACCTTGGTCTTTAAAACAAAACAAAACAGAACAAAACTGTGTCAGTCTGTTCTAACTTGTCTGGGGGCCATCTGAAGGACTAATGTAAGGCGCTTGCCTTTGTTTCTCACCTAGACTGAACTTTTCTGAGCTGAAAAGCAGATAACATTGTTCAAGTAGTAAGGCAAACAAACAACCCACAGCCACCTGGGACAAGAGATTACAGCAGAAACAGACAACAGATTGCCTAAAGCCAGGGAGGATAAGTTGGGGGGAGTTTCTTTGAGAAAATAGGGCATTAAAAAGAGTCCAAGTATACAGGGGAATGGAGAAGTCACAGTCATGCCTAAAACAGGATGCATGTTCAGAAAAGATCTCAGAAGACCTCTAGGCTCAGTGCAACCAGGAAGTGAAGATTAAGGCTTTCAGTTGAAATTAAAGGAGACTAGACAGTATCTTGAAGCAGTACAAAAAAACCCCAAAAACAACCCAGTAACGGCAACTACATAGGTAAATAAAAGAGACAGTATTATTTATGCACACATCATATACTGACATAATTTGTGACAATAACAACATAAAAATGTGCATGGGGGGTGAACAGAGATGTATAGAACCTAAGTTTTTATATGCTATTGAAACTAAGTTGGTATCAACTCTAACTAGATTGTTACAAATATAAGATGTTAATTATAATTCCCACAACAACCATCAAGAAAATATTTTAGACTATACAGAAAGGGAAATGAGAAGGGAATCAAAATGATGCACTATAAAAAAGAATAAATTAAGATCAAAAGAAAACAGTGGAAGAGATGCACAAAAAGGCAAAAGACATGCCAGAAAACAAATTGCAAAATAGCAGAAGTCCTTTCATACCAGTAAAGTACATTTAGTGTGAGTGAATTAAACACTCTAACCAAAAGGTAGAAATTGGCAGAATGAATAAAAAGGCATGTTCCAACTATGTGTTTCCTAAGAAGATACAAATAGGTTCACAGTGAAAAGACAGGAAAAGTAGTTCATGCAAATAGCAAGAGAGCTGGGGTGGCTATACTAATACCAGACAAAACAGTCTCCAGGTCAAAAATTGCTAAAAGAGGCAAAACAACAACAACAAAAAAAAAACTCATCCAATACTGATAAAGGGGTCAATTCATCAAACAGACATAACAACTAGAAACATATGCGCCAAACAACAAAGGCTCAAAATACATGAAGCAAATGCCAACCGAATTGAAGGTAGAAACACACAGTTTTATAATAATAGTTGAAGAGTTCAATAACCCACTTTCAATAATAAAATATCTAGGCATAAGATCAATAGGGAGGACTTGACAACACCATAAATCAAACAGACCTAATAGACATAAATAGAGCACTGCTTCTAACGATGGCAGACTACACATTCTTATTCTTCTTCCTTTTTTTTCTTTTGAGTTGGAATCTCACTCTGTTGCCCAGGCTAGAGTACAGTGGCACACTCACGGTCACCCCAGTGTTGACCTGCTGGGCTCTGGTGATCCCTCCACCTCTGCATTCCAAGTAGCCAGAACTACAGGTGTGCACTACTACGCCAGGCTAATTTTGTTTTAAAATTTATTGTAGAGACGAGGTCTCACCAAGTTGCCCAGGTTAGTCTTGAATCTGCCAGCTCGGGCAACCCACTCGCCTTGGCCTCCCAAAATGCTAATATTATAGGCTGAGTCACTGAGCCAAGCCTACACATTCTTCTTATGTGCATGAGGAACACTCTCCATGATAGACCATGCCAGGCCACATAACAAGTCTCGATAATATCAAAAATATTAAAATCATAAAACTAATTTCTGTCACATTAGAGAATTCAATAGTGAAAGAATATCTAAAAAATTCACAAATAAGTGAAAATTAAACGATGCTCTCTTAATCGGTGTTCAAAAAAATCACAAGGGAAATTAGAAAAC
Organism: Cephalopachus bancanus; assembly: GCA_027257055.1. Classification (NCBI taxonomy): domain Eukaryota; kingdom Metazoa; phylum Chordata; class Mammalia; order Primates; family Tarsiidae; genus Cephalopachus; species Cephalopachus bancanus. The sequence goes on along the minus strand of JAPVLO010000195.1, from coordinate 4,056,442 downwards.
ACTTTGACACAAATGAATAAAAACACAACACTCAAAAATTTATGGGATGTGGAAATTTATAAATGTACACACTGACATTAAAAAGGAAAGATTGCTAGATGGGTACAGTGGCTCATGTTTGTAATCCCAGCCTTTGGGAGGCTAAGATAGGATGATCCTTTGAGCCCAGGAGTTCAAGACCAGCTTGGGTAACACAGCAAGATCCCATCTCTAATATAAAAAAATTTTTTAAAAAAGGAAGACTCTCATTAATCAAAATTTCCATATTAATAAACTAAATAACAAAACAAAACAAAAGCTATCAAAATGAAGGAAATAATAAAGAGCAGGGATAAAGAAAATGGAGAATTGAAGAATAGAGAAAAATCAACAAAAACAAAAGTCAGTTCTTTGAAAAGATCAACGCAATTGACAAATCTTTAGCTAGCCTACGAAAAAGATACAAGTAACTAAAATCAGAAAATAAATTGGAAACCTTACTACAGTCTTACAGAAATGAAAAGAATTTTAAGAAAATATTATAAACAATTGTATGTCAATAAATTAGATAACCTAGATAAAATGGACATACTCCTAGAAATGCACAAATTATTCTAAACTGACTCAAGAATATACAAAAAAAATCTGAGCATATAACAAGTAAACAAATTGAATCAGTGATTTTAATACCTCCCAACAAAGGAAAGTCTAGGACCAGATGGTTCCACTGGTGAATTCAGACAAATATTTAAGGAAGAATTAATAGGAATCCTCAAAGTCTTCCAAAAAATAGAAGGAACACTTCCTAACTCATTTTATGAGGCCAGTATTATCCCGATAACAAAACTAGACAAAGGTATTACAAGAATGAAACTACAGTCCAAGATTTTATAAATATAGATGCAAAAACTCTCAACAAAATATCAGTAAACCGAAAGGATTCTACACCATGAACAAGTGGAATTCTCTCAGAAATGCAAAGGTGGTTTAAACATGAAAATCAGTCAATGTAATATACCATATGAACAGAGGAAAGGCATATAACCACATGATCATCTTGATTTTTGCAGAAAAAGCATTTGACAAAATCTAACATTCTTTCATCCAGAAAACTAATAAAAAGGAACTACCTGAACATGACCGAGAACATTCATGAAAAATTTAAAGTTAACATCATTTACAATGGTGAAAATTTAAATGCTTTCCCCCTAAGCTGAGAAACAAGACAAGGATGACTGGTGAACTACTGAACTACTGCTACCCAACACTGCACTGGAGACAGAACAATTAAACAAGCAAAAAAAAAAAAAAGCATCCAAATTAGAAAGGAAGACATAATGCTATGCCTATTCACAGATGCCATGATACAATATTCAGAAAAACTGAACAATTGATAAAGAAAATTTAAAAAACAATGCCATTTACAATAGTATTCAAATGACAGAATACACAACAATATATTTAACCAATGAAGTTCAAGACTTGTACATTAAAAACCATAAAACATTGAAGCTTTTGTAGCTCATAAGCACAATGATCGGACTTTCGTGTTCATGTGTGAGATGTGTCTCCCTCAAACCTTGTTATGACATTGGAACATTACCCATCTGATGTGAAAGAAAAACAACTACAAAACACTGCCAAAAGAAATTGAAAAATACCTAAATAAATGAAGACACAACCCACTGGAAGGTGTATTATTAGTAAGATGGCAACACTACTCAAAGTAAACCACAAATTCAATGCAATTCCTGTCAACATTCCAATGACTTTTTTGTTAAACAGAAATTAAAAAGCTGATCCTCAAATTTATATGAAATTGCTAGAAGCTCTGAATAGCTAAAACAATACTGAAAAAGATGAACAAAGTCGGAGAACTCATACTTCTCAATTTCAACAGTAATAAGTATTGGTCTATGGAAAGACATATAGACCAAAAGACTATAAATGAGAGAGTCCAGAAATCTATGGCCAATTGATTTTCAACAAGGGTGCCAAAGCTATTCAAGGGATAAAGAAGAGTGTCTTCAACAAATAGTGCCAAGAAAATTGGAAATCTGCATTAAAAAAATGAAAGTGGACCCCTACCTCATACCACATACAAATATTAATTCAAAATGGACTACGAATTATATCAGTTAAAACTATAACAAGAAAACAAAGGAACAAATCATCATGATCTTAGAGTTGACAACAAAGTCTAGATATGACACCAAAAGCATCAGAAACAACGACAACAAAAAGACTTGGGCTTCATCAAAATTTAAATTTTGTATGCATCAAAGAACACTATGAAGACAGTGACACAAGTGTTTTAATCACGTCCTCTTCACTGCATTGATAAGGGAGAGATTCCTGCCTTGATGGTTGAACACTCAACATCTAACACCAGACAGATAAGTTTAAGGGCAGTTTATTAGTTATATATCTCATAGCCCTAGGGAGGAGGACACCACATACCATGTATGGGGAATGCACCTGAGAAGAGAGTGAATAACCAGGGTGCTATGGTCTCTAGCCTCCAAAATTCATGTTGGAAACTTAATCTCCAATGCAACAGTGTTAGGAGGTGGGGCCTTGTGAGAGGTGTTTAGGTCAAAAAGGATCTGCTCTCATAAATGGTTTATGTTGCTATAAAAGGGCTTGACAGAGAGAATTTAGTCCCTTTACACCCCTTCTCTCATTTCTACCACGTCAGGACAAAGTATTCCTCCTCTTTGGCAGACACAACCACAGAGCAACACCTTTTTTCTTTGTTTATCTAATTTTGAGTCAGAGTCTCACCCAGGTCAGAGTGCAGTGGCACACTCACAGCTACTGTAGCCTCGGTCTGCTGGGCTCAAGTGAGCCTTCCACCTCAGCCTTCCATGTAACTGGAACTACAGGCATGCACCACCACACCAGGCTAGTTTTTTTATTTATTATAGAGACAAGATCTCACCAAGTTGCCCAGGCTGGTCTCGAACCCCTGGGCTCAGGCAATTCTCTTGCCCTTTGCTTCCCAAAGTGTAGGGATTACAGGAGGAAGCCATCACTCCTGGCTACAGAGTGACATATTAGAAGCAGAGAGAGCTGCCCTCACCAGACAACAAGCCCACCAGGACCTTGATCTTAGGCTTCTCAACCTCCAGAACTATGAGAGACAAATTTCTAATGTTTATAAGTTGCGCAGTCTGTGGTATTTTGTTCTAGCAGCACAAATGGACTAGGACAGAATTGGTACCAGAGAAGAAGAATATTGCTATTAAATATATATATATATATCTAAAATAGTGTAAGTGGCTTTGGAACTGAATAAAGTGTAGAGGCTGGAAAAAAAAATATATATATATATCTAAAATAGCGTAAGTGGCTTTGGAACTGAATAAAGTGTAGAGGCTGGAAAAGTTTTGTAGTGCATGCTAGAAAAAGCCTATAGTGTTATGAATGGAGCATTATGGGTGATTCTGCTAAGGGCTCAGAAGAAGAAAAGAGCTATAGGGAAATCCTCATTCTTCCTAGAGATTACTTAAGTGGTCGTGAACAGAATGTTGGTAAAAATATGGACAGCAAGCTGAAAGCAGTGGTTCACACCTGGTAATCCCAGCACTTTGGGAAGCTGAGGCAAGAGGACTGTCTGAGATCAGAAGTTCAAAAACAGTCAGGGCAGCATAGTAAGATTCCATCTCTACAACAAATAAAAAAATTAGCCAGGCATGGTGGAATGCGCGTGTAGTCCCAGCTACTCAGGAGGCTGAGACAGGAGGACTGCTTGAGTCCAGGAGCTGGAGGCTGCGGTGGGTTATGATCACAACACTGCCCTCCAGCCTTGTGCGACAGAGCAAGACAGAGCAAATCTCTAGGAAAAAAAAATATGGACAGTGAAGACTATTCTGATGAAGCCTCAGATTAAAGAAAGATAACAAGGTATTGAAAATGGAAGCAGAAGGTCATCCTTGTTATACAGTGGCAAAGAACTTGGTTGAATTGTGTCTATGTTCTAGAAACTTTTAGAAGGCACAACTTACAAGCAATGAACTAAAATATTTGGTAGAACTCTCTAAGCAGAAAAGTGTTGAGGATGTTGCATGACTTCTCAACTGCTTATCATAAAATGTGAGAGGAGAGAAACAAAGATAGGATTTATGATTAAAAGGGAAGCAGAACTTTAAAATTTTGAAAAATCCCAGCCTTGCCAGGTCATAAAGAAAGAAAAAGCATATTGGGTTGTGGCCAAGCTACTGTTTGATAAAGAGATCAGTACGGCTGATGTCACCATCAAGATAATGGGAGAACAACCATAAAGGCATTCTAGAGATCTTCAAGGCTGCCATTCCCATCACAGAACCAAAGTACCCAGGTCTTGAGAGCAGAATGGTTTCAAATGACAGGACTAGTATGCCTGTGAGACCTCAATGCTCATTGCCCAGAGCCACCTAAAGGCTCTGCTCCTGGGATTCCAGTACAGTGCTCCTTGGCCATCCCAGCTATGGCTCAAGTGGGCTCCAGTGTGGCTCAGGCCACCACTCTAGAGGGCACAAGAAATACACTTCTTGACAGCATCGATGAGGTGTTAACTCTGCAGGAACACAGAGTGCACAAGCGGTAGAGACATGGCTTTCTCCACCTAGAAGTCAAAGGATACCTCAGGGTCCAGGAAGAGAGCTGTCATAGGGACGGGGACACTGAAGACAGTCCCCAATAGGGCAACGCCCAGCAGACCTTTGAGGTCAAGACCACTGTAGACAGCCCTCACTAGTGCAATGCCTGGTGGAGTCATAGGGGCTGAGACCCTGGGAATTCGGAACTAGAGAGGCACTAGCATGCCAGCTTGGGAGAGCCACAGGCATGAGACTTCAACCCTTGAGAACTGTCACATGGGCTATGCCCAGCAAAGTTGTGGGGATGGGGTCACCAGGAGCCTTCAGGGTCCAATCCCTGTCTCAGTGGGCCTGGACAGCAGAACATGGAGTCAAACATTTAGTTTGCATTATTAGGTTCTGGCCTTCCTTGGGTTCTGCTCCTTTCTTCTTGCCTCCTTCTGCCTTTTGGAATAGAAATGTCTATCTTATCCCTGCCCCACTACTGTATTTTGGAAGCAAATAACTTGTTTAATTTCATAGGCTCACAGCTATAGGGAAATTAGCCTCAGGATGAATTGTGCCTTGAGTCTCACCCATACCTGATCTAAATGAGACTCTGGACTTTAGACTTTTGAGTTGGTGCTGGAATGAGTTAAGACTTTTGAAGGTTATTGGGGTGGAAGGAAATCTGCATTTGGAGCAATATGAATCTAGGAAGCCAGAGTCAGAAAGTTAGGGTCTGAATATGTACCCCTATAATTCATGTGTTAGAAACTTAATCCCCGATGCAACGGTGTTAGGAAGTGAGGCTTTTTGGAAGGTATGTAGTTCATAAGGGACGTCCCCTCATTAATGGACTAATACCATTGTAAAAGGGCTTGACAGATGCTGTTTGATCTCTTTACATTGCCTTCCATTCTTTCTGCCATGAGGACATAGCATTCCTCCCCTCTGAGGGAAGCAGTAATAAGACAGCGTCATGAAAGCAGAGAGCTATTGTCACTGGACACCACACTGGCCAATGCCTTGATCTTCCTAGCCTCCAGAACCATGAAAAATAAAGTTCTTCAAATCACTCTGTGAAAAAGATACCTGCACACGCATGTTTACTGCAGCATTGTTCACAATAGCAAGAACATGGAACCAACTGTGCGGCCCATCAAAAGAGGACTGGATAAAAATAATGTGGTATATAAACACTATGGAATATTACAGAGCCATAAAGAAGGACAAAATCATGAACTTCACAGCAACCTGGATGGACTTAGAGTCTATAATACTAAGCGATCTATCACAGAAACAAAGAACTGAGTATCACATGTTCTCACTCATAAGTGGATCTTGAACAATTATCGTAATACTATAAGACAAAGATTGGCAGTAGCGGGAAACTGCTGGGGGGGGGCATGCGGGATTGAGAATTGGCATAGTGGGAATCTGCCAGGGAAGTGGAGGGCACACCTCATCAACAAGGGTACCTGCATAACGAACATTTGTATACCTAACCCTGAATTGTACCCCTCATCTTTAAAATAAAAAAATTTAAAAAACAAAGGTCTATTATTTATAGGTTACCCAATTGATGGTATTGTGTTATAGCAGCACAAGTGGACTAAGATACAGGGGCTTTGAGAGACAGTCTTTACAAGTATCAAAAGGCAGAGATGACTCTTGATTCCAGCCAGAGGATATGATTGGTGTGTGTCAGTGATTTACTGGGTGGCTGAGAACTGAAATGGAGGGCCACTGGAAGCCCTCCTGCTTTGACTAGTTGTCAAGCTCCACATATTATCAACCTTAAGTTTTGGCCTTAACCATCCACAGAATAGTAGAAAATATTTGCAAATCATATATCTGGTAAAGATCTAGTATTGAGCATACATAAAGAAATCTTACAACAACCAAAAAAGACAAGTAATCCAACTAAAAAATGTACAAAAAACTTGAATAGACATTTCTCCAAAGAAGATATATAAATGACCAGCAAGCACACAAAAAGATGTCAACATAATAAATTATTAAGGAAATACATGCCAGGCATGATGGCTCATGCCTGTAATCCCAGCTCTTTGGGAGGTTGAGGAAGGAGGATCGCTTGAGCCCAGGAGTTCAAAACTAGCCTGGACAACATAGCAAGATCTCACCTCTACAAAAAATAAAAAAATTAGCCAGGCATGGCGGCGTACACCTGCAGTCCCAGCAATTCAGGAGGCTGAGGTGGAAGGATTAACTGAGCCCAGGAGGTAGAAGGCTACAGTGAGCCGTGATTGTGTTACTGTACTCCAGCCTAGGCAACAGAGTGAGAACCTGTCTATTTAAAAAAAAAAAGAAGGAAGAAATACAAATCAAAACCACAATGGGAATGTAAAATGGTGCCTGTTCCTATGGAAAACAGTTTGGTGGTTCTTCAACAAATTAAACAAAGAATTACCACATGACTCAGTAATTTCATTAGTAGGCATATACCCAAAAGAACCGAAAATGGGTATTCAAACAAACACCTATACATGAATGTTCATAGCAATTCACAATAGCCAAAAGGTAGAAATAACACAAATGTCCAGCAAGAGATGAATGGATAAACAAAATGTGGCGTATACATTCAATGGAAATTTATTTGGCCATAAGAATGGATGGAGTACTGACCATGCTACAACACAGCATTATGTTAACTGAAAGAAGTAAGAAATGAAAAGAAATCATACACTGTCTCATTTCATTTAAATGAAATATCCAAAATAGGAAAATCTATAGAGACAGAAAGCAGACTTGTGCTTTCTAGGAGGGGCTGAGGGAAGGTGGGGATTAGGGAGTGACTGCTTAATGGTAAAGGGTTTTCCTTTGGGGTGATGAAAATGTTTTAGCGTTCCATAGAGGTTCTGGTTGCTTAATACTGCAAATGTACTAAATACCACTAAGTTGACACTTTTAAATCCTTAGTATTATAGTATGTAAAATTCACCTCAACTTTTAAAAAATAAGAGCAAAGAACACAAACCTATGTCCCCTTTTGCCAAACACATGTATTCAGGCTCTTGAAAAGTTTTTGAAATGGAAAATAACACTTGGGTTCTAAACTAATCACAGCCTTGGGAAAGGCACTGATTGAAACTATACAGGTGTTGACTATCCTCATTCCCAGCCGAGAGCCACTGAGGTATAGTACTAAATACTTCAGTTGGTACCTGCCTTTCCTGATTTTTCTGTTTCTAAAACCTACTTTACCTCCACACGCAGTGATGCTGAATTGCTTGCAACTTTCTAAATAACCTGGAGGATATTTCTTCATGGCATGAATATGACTGGGTCCCATTAATTGAATCAGAAACTTTGGGGGAGAGGCTAAGAATCTTGGGGTCAGGAGCTCAATTTTTAAAAGTCTCAGATGGCTCTAATGTGCAGCCAGGGTTGGGAATAACTCATGTAGAAGATTTTATATTCACTTACCTTGGTCCTAGTGTAGTGTTTTTTAAAACTCCTGTTATTCATGTATCAGTTTTGAAAAGTTGCGTTTTTCTAGGAATAGTCATTTCACTTAAATTTCAAATTTATTAGTTGTTCATAAGATCTTCCTATCCTGCCAGGCGCAGTGGCTTACGCCTGTAATCCCAGCAATTTGGGAGGCAGAGGTGAGAGAATTGCCTGAGCCCAGGGGTTAGAGATCAGCCTGAGCAATACGGTGAGACCTCATCTCTACAATAAGTCAAAAAATCAGCCAGGCATGGCAGCACATGCCTGTGGTTCCAGTTATTTGAAAGGGCTGAGGTAGAAGGATCACCTGAGCCCAGTAGGTCGAGGCTGCGGTGGCAGAGAGTATGCCACTGCACTCCAGTCTGGGCAACAGAGTGAGACTCCAACTCAAAAAAAAAAAAAAAACTTCTTATCCTTTATTGTCTGTATTATGTGTTGTGACATCTTTTTAAAATTTCTTTTGTTCCTTGTACTATTTATTTTGCCATGTCTCTTCTGTTTCTAAATTATCCTGCTAAGAGTTTATCAACTTTCCGGTTGTTTCAAGGACCTTGATAGTTTTTTCCATTGTACATGTGTCCACTTAATTTCCACTCTTATCTTTGTAATTTCCCTACTTTTACTTTTCTAAGCTTCACTAAGAGCTCTTGAGAGTCTTCAGATGGAGCCTTCGATGATTTACATCTTATTTTTTCTGATATATGCACTTAGGGGTATAAATTTCTCTCTTGCAGATTTAGCTGTAATTTGCAAGCTTTGATATGCTATATTCTCATTATCACTCAATTGAAGATAGTTTCAAACTTCCCGTATGGTTTCTTCTTCTTTTTATTTTTTTGAGATAGCATCTTGCGATGTTGCTCAGACTGGAATGCAGTGGCTATTCATAGGGACATTAATAGCATACTGCAGTCTCAAACTCCTGGCCTCAAATGATCCTTTTGCTTCAATCTCCAGAATAGCTGGGAATACAGGAGCTAGTGTGCTGGGAAATGGTTTTTTGTTTTGTTTACCTATAGGTTATACAGAAATATATTGTTTTAATATCCACACATTTTGGGATTTTATTATTGATTTCTAATTAATTCCACTGTCGTCAATGAACATATTTTTATTATTTCAAACTTTTGAAACATGGAGACTACACTAAGCAATTTTGGTTAATGCTCCATGTGTACCAGAAAGAATGATTATCCTGAAGTTGTTTGGTACGATGTTCTTTATACTCACCTAGGTTGAGTGTATTAATTATACTTTTCAGGTCTTCTAAATACTGATTCTTCTGTACTTGTTCTAACAGATAATGAAAGAAAATGTAAAGTCCTCTGCCATCACATTTCCTTGCAGTATTGTGAATTTTTGTCTATATGTTTGTAGGAATATAATATATATAAAGATTTAGAAATGACTATATTATCATAAAATGTTTCACTATTTATATTGTCTTAAATTTTACTTTGATATTAGCACAGTTACATTAACTGTCAGTTGGATAAAATTTGCATAATGTATCTTTATTCACTCTTTTACTTTCAACATTTTTGTGTCCTTAAATTTGAGGTGTCTCTTGAAAGCAGAATGAGTTTAGATTTTTATTCAGTCTGGCAATCTTTAAAAAAATATTAATACCATATACATTTAATGTAATTACAGGAGAAATCTGGGCTCATATCTACAAACTTACTTAATTATTTGTTGTTTGTCCTGCTTAATGTTCACTTTCGTTTACCTTATTTTGGATAAATCAAGTATCTTCTTATTTTTCCCCATTTATCACCTCTATTAATTTTTTCTTTGTACAAAACAACTACTTTAGTGGTTATGAGATTACAACATACATCCTTGAATTATTAGCATCGATATAAATTATTACCATCGAATATAAATTATTACCTTTACTATTTTCTGGACAATATTAGGATCTTAGGGCATATTATCACCATTTGACTCTTCCCACCTTTTATGTTAGAATGACACATTCATTTTTATTTCGCCTTTAGTATTTCCGTTAAGTGCAGGTCTGCTGGGATGAATTTTCTCAGGGTTGATATTCTGAAATATCTTTACTTTGTCCTTACTTTTGAAGGATATTTTCAATGGGTATAAAATTCTAAGTTGACAGGTTTTTTTCTCCCCAGTGCTTAAAAATATCATGGCATCACTTTCTGGCTTCTATTGTTATTCTATTGAAAGCTAAGCTTTCAGTCTTATTATAAATCTTTTCAGGTTATCATGTCTTTTTTCTCTAGCTGCTTTTAATATTTTCACTTCATCTTTGATTTTCAGCTGTTTAATTTTCCCAGATATGTTTTCTTTTTTTGTTTGTTTTTAAGTTGGAGTCTCACTCTGTCACCCAGACTGAAGTGCAGTGGCTGCTCCTGGCCACCGCAGCCTCGACCTGCTGGGCTCCAGCGATCCTTCCACCTCAGCCTTCCAAGCAGCTGGAACTACAGGCGCACTCTACCACGCCCGGCTAATTTTTTATTTATTGTAGAGATGAGGTCTCGCCAAGTTGCCCAGGAGGGTCTCAAAGCCGCAGGCTCAGGCAATCCACTCACCTCAGCCTCCCAAAGCGCGAGATTACAGGCTGAGCCACTGAGCCCGACTCAGATATTTTTTCTTTGTAGTTGTTCTGTTTCCTATTTTGTGATTCTTAAATTTATAACTTCATGTTTTTTGTTAAATTTGAAAATTTTTGCTGAGTGTAATAGCTCACTCCTGTAATCTCAGTATTTTGGGAGGACAAGGTGGGATTGCTTGAGGTCACGAGTTCATGATCAGTCTGAACAATATAGTGAGATCCTGTGTCTACCAAAAAAAAAAAACCCCAGGTATGGTGATGTGCACCTTTACTCCCAGCTACTCAGAAGGTTGAGGCCGAAGGATTCTTAAAATCAGGAGTTTAAGGCTGCAGTGACACATGATCACACCATACACTCCAGCATAGACGACAGAACAAGAACCTGTCTATAAATAAATAAATAACGGAAAATTCTCAGTCCTTATCTCTTAAAATATTGTGTTTACCCCATGATCTTTCCACCCTCTCTGTGAATGTAATTATAGGTATATTACACATTTGTTATTGTATCCTATGTATATCTAGTTCTTTTCTTTATATTCCATTACCTTCAGCTCTTTGTACTTTGATCAGAATATTTTCTACTGACTCATCTTCCACTTCACTAATCCACTTTTCAGTTATGTTCCAATCTGCTGTCAAACCTTTATCCTTCTCCTTGTTGACCCTCTAACAAATCTTTTAACATTTTATTTGTGAGTAGCAGGTAAGAAGTATTATGTGAATATTTGCAGAAGATATGACACTTGTCCTCACAGAAATAAAAGGAGAGTAAATTATGCCTAAATAAGTCAATTCTGCTATTAGTAGCAATTTGGGGGAGTATAGACGTTGAAGCATTAAAATTTAAATGAATAACTACATTTGCTTTGAAAGAAATGGAGCACTGTACAAATGTTGCATAAGAGTTGCCACATCTGAGGTCACATTTTGTATTTTTAATATACCTAATGTTGTATACTAGCTTGAAGTAAAAACATTAAAAAAAGGCACTTACTCTCTCTCCTTTTCAGTCAGCTTGTCATTGATATTATCTTTGATAGTTGATCTAGACCCCTTATGGATTATAGGATATCTGAGGGGCACTTGTAGGAAAAAGGAAATCATGGAGACCAAATGTGCAGTGTAACCAAGGGCAACAGCAATGCTTCCATCATCTTTTGCTGTAAATTCAAAAGCAGAGGGGGAAAGAAAAACAACTATTTACCTTTTAAATGTAGCTATGAGATAATAACAAATCATTTTCACAGTTCTTATAAAATATGTGGCAAATAAAATATTAATCACTTATCTGAATATGAATTCTATATAAATCTAAACAGACAAACAAGACTTGAAATTTCATCTACTAACTATATTTAAAACTATTTCTCAATAATTAACATGATGAGATGATCATCTGACAAATTCCTTGAACAAGACATTCTTAGTGTGCCCAAATAGCCATTATTTTTTTCTCAGCTCTTTTTTTTTTTTCTGAGTTGGAGTCTCACTCTGTCACCCAGGCAGGAGTGCAGTGGCATGCTCACGGCCATCCCAGTGTTGACCTGCTGGACTCAGGTGATCCTTCCGCCTCAGTCTTCCAGGTAGCTGGAACTACAGGCACACACTACCATGCCCAGCTAATTTTTTGATTTATCGTAGAGATGAGGTCTCACCAAGCTGCTCAGACTGTTTTTGAACCTGTGGGCTCAGGCAATCCCCTCACCTTGGCCGCCCAAAGTGCTGGGATTACAGGCTTCAGCCACTGCACCTGGCCTTTCCCAGCATTTTAAAAGAGGGAATTAATAGTTGAGTCTATCATATGATGTGAAAGTTAGTTACAGAGCCTTAACTATAACACACTATACATTTTATTCATCAATAACTTTCTAGGCAATATAGATAGTTGCACTGTTGTACAACATTACTAATTCTAAAGTGAAGTGAAAGAGCATAATACATACTTATGGAGTATGCTCTTGATATTGGTAAAGACAGGGTTGCATAAATAAGTCTACGAAGTTTGAGATGGGATAAGGGGAAAATGTTTAAAACAGTGAAAGCTAAGGGTCAAATACCACATTGTTCATGTACCATCCTATTTATGCAATTTAGGTGGAAGCAACTCCTGGGAGAAAAAAAAACAACAAAAAATGCATGCATCTTATAATCAAACACAAACATCTAGCTCTTAAAAACCCACAGATAACTACATTTTGAACACATCCAGATTTCTACCACCACCTATCAAGTGATAAATGATTCAGATACTGAGAACTGAGAGTACTACAACAGAAAGTTTTAAACTTCCCCCAGTAGGAAGGAAAAAGAATCTGCTTGGTATATAGTATCCTAAAATGCTTTAAAAAGTACACCAGTGCATGTGTGTGCACGCACACTGAAATAGTTAACGCATAGTCTAGAACACCCCACCTGGCCAGAGAAGGGCTAAGATGATCACCGTGACCACGGCTTCACTAGTTCCTGACTTCTGAGGGTGCCTTAAACCTCAATTATTAAGAAAACCTTTCACATTCTTCTTTTGTATTTATACTCAATTATCTACGTACTGCCTCCTTGCAGCAGGAATGCCACTGTAGACATCCATTCCTCAGTGAATTCGCTATCACTGACTACCATAGCAGTTACTGACTTTTCCTTGATCCTCCTATAAAAATAGATCATTTTTACAAGTACATATTTTTCTTCATCCCAGAATTGTCTAGAGTACTTTAGATATGACAGTCATTCATCCATTAACAATTACTAAATGTAGTACCTTACTTAAGGTTTTTCATTTATTTTAAAGATAAAGAAACTAAGGCTCAAAGAGATTAAGGAACCTGTCCAAAGTAAAACACCTCGTCACCAGTTAGGCTTGACACCAAATCCTCCATCCTGAACTATTCTACCATACTGTCTCAGAGCTTTTAGAAAGTCCTAAAACTTTTTTAAAAATTAATATAAAAAAATGTTGAGACAGGGTCTCATTCTGCTGCTCAAGCTGGAGGGCAGTGGCCTGCCTGACCATAGTTCACTTCAGTCTCAAACTCCCGGGCTTAAGAGATCCTCCTGCCTCAGCCTCCCAAGGATCTAGGACTACAAGCATGCCACTATGCCCAACAATTTTTTGTTTTGTTTTTTTGTAGACATGGGGTCTCACTATGTTACCCAGGCTGGTCTTGAACTTAAGGCGTCAGGTGATCCTCCTGCCTTGGCCTCCCAAAGTGCTGAGATTGCGAGTGTGAACCACTGAGCCTGACTAACGACTTGTCCTAAGAATTTCTCTTTTTAAAGAGACAGGGTCTTGCTATGCTGCCCAGGCTAGCCTCAAACTTCTGGACTCAAGCAATCTTCATGTCTCAGTCTCCTGGGTAGCTGGAACTACAGGTATGCATCACTGTACCCAGTGTATACCAATTTTTAAACTTAGGACCATGAATGTACCAAGCACATGATACACATATATCACCTTAGCTTCTTCAGTTTTCTAGTAAGGACAAAGAATACACAAAAAGTCTGTGAGTGACCAATGACTTGTACAGCTCTTGACAGAAAATGGCTTCTCAATGTTTGCTATTCTCTCAAAACAAACTCATGAAAAAAAAAAATTGGCTGGGTATGTTGGCTCATGTCCATTATCCCAGCACTTTGGGAGGCCGATGTGAGAGGACTGCCTGAGCCCATGGGTTCGAGACCAGCCTGGGCAACTTGGTGAGACCTTATCTCTAAAATAAATCAAAAAATAGCTGGGCATGGTGGCACATGCTGGTAGTTCCAGCTATTTGGAAAGCTGAGGCGGAAGGATCACCTGAGCCCAGCAGGCTGAGGTGTGCAGTGGCCGTGAGCATGCCACTGCACTCCAGCCTGAGGTGAGAGAGTGAGAGTCTCCAAATTAAAAAAAAAAAAAAAAAAATCAAGCAGCATCCATTTCAACTGCCTACTGAGTCATGCCCTAACTAACTAGAAACGTAATTCTTTTTAGAGACCATGTCCTCTTGCTCTACTTCCATCCAAGAACCTTGAGTACTACTACAACACTTCTGTTGAAACCTGTACTTCATACTATCTTAGAGGGACTAAAAGTACTTTTCATTAGAAACTCATTATCATATAATATTAGAGGTAGGAGAAACCTCAGAAATCACTGAATCTGATGCTATCAACTTGCAGATAAGAAAAATGAGAATCACATGGTATAAGTGGCTTGCTCAAAGCTATGTAGGTAAAAAAACCTAGAGCATGAAATAAGCAGGAGAATTCTATCCATACTCCAGTTCCCAAAATATCAATGTGTGGCATCACAGCTGAGACTGTGAGTTCCCTCAGAGGTCACTGAATGTGGCCTCTTGCTATCTGTAAAGATTAGGACTTAACAAATTTGCACTTAGATGTCTTCTCTAAAGAGACATCGTAAATCTAGCAAACACTTGGATGTTCCCTCTCAGGGCACATAAAGAAGTTGCTGGTGATTATACAGGACAAACTTATACCAGCACAGATTTTTTAAAAATGTATGTTCCCTTGAAGTTTTCCATTCAAAAACAATGAAAAACCTATGTCCCATTTGAAATTTGTCAAGCTTCTTCTGACTGATCAGCTGAGAGGCAGTTTTAAGGAATCACAAGTGCATCCTCCCATTTCGTCTTTGAACAACAGACTGGACAATAAATTATGTTTTATTAATGTGGAAGGAAGAAAACAAGACTGTATAGTCTGCTTGAATAGAAAAACACCAGGTGGAAGATGTCAAACAAATTACTATTGCACAACCTGTATCAATGAACCTGCAACGCATGTCACTGACTGCTTCACACATTACCACACATTAGAAAAATATGAGATACAAAATTTTGATTTTTTTGTCATAAACAAGTTCATCCATGTCCAAAATTCCAGTATATGTCAAATATTATTACAATAAAATATTTTGTTCCAACACTATTCTATTTAATATGAAGTGATTCTCTTTTCACTATTTCATAAAAATGTTTAGGGAGTTGTTGGTAGGTGATCTGCGAGATGTCTCTGAGTGCAAAGGGTTAAAATATTCCTACCAGTAAAGACCAAGTTCTTCAGAACCTCTTTTTTTTGAGTCAGGAGTCTCATTCTGTCACCTAGGCTGGAGTGTAGAGGCATAATGACGGTTCACCAAGTCTCAAACTCCTGGGCTCAGGTGATCCTTCTGTCTCAGCCTCTCGAGTAGCTGGGACTACAGGTGTGCACCACCATGCCTGGCTAATTTTGTATTTTTTGTGGACTGGGGTCTCACTATTGTTGCCCAGGCCAGCTGTGAGCTCTCGGGCTCAAGCAATTCTCTTGCCTGGGTTTCCCTCTGCTGGGATTACAGATGTGGGCCACCATGCCCGGTCATGAACCTCCTTTTGAAGGGAGAGGGGAAGAGCAAGAAGAGAACTCGAAGAGAAGAAGGATAATACTATGCTAAGTTGGAACTCTCTTACATGTGCCTTACACAAAGCTTCTCCTTTCCTTTATGACCTGGCAGAAGAGGATTTGAAAACTTCCAGAAAGCAGCAGGTCATTATTAATCGGTGTTCCAAATAGGTCAAATGCAACCTATGAATGTTAAAAAAAAAAAACCTATCCAATGCTAAGCCCCTCAAGCATCTACATTTTCTCCCATATGAATAGAGGGGAAATGCCAAAGAATTAAATTTGCAGATTTTGAGACTATATTCACATCTCTGTTAAAAGAACAAAAAATGAGTTTTTTAGCCTCACCTCTCACCAATGAACAATTTGCTCAAATTTAAAGATAAAAGGTATCTCTAGAGAAGCCTATGCTCAGATATAAAAAAACCAAAAAGAAACAGCACACTCTGAAAATGGAGTACTATTGGAAATCAGCGCTGATCTGGGTTATTCACACTCACCACTCTTGCCACCACCTGTCTCCCCACTCCATCTATGAACAATTCTAGGCTGTCTCCCATTCCGAGCCACAGTGCTCCATCACAGGCTCAGTGTTAAACATCGTGGTGTTGGGTTTCCAATATTGAAGCTTTATATTAGAAAGCATTTTAAAAGGACCACGGGTGAAGCACTCTAGGGCCCAAGGGCATTCCAATACCCTCAAAAGGAAAGCCACCTCCTGGTAGGGAAGTCACTTTCACCACCCCCAGACCACTGAAACGCCAGTGGGAAAACGTGAGCTCATGTGGTTAATTCTGGCTGCTGCAGGCCATGCAACCTCAGATGTCACATTCTGTTGCCAATCACTTTAGCTCAAAAACCAAAAGGTTTCAGGTTTCCAGCATTCCACGATCTGAAAGATTTTTTACCTGCCAAAGCCAAAACCCAGCTCTCTGGGGTGTGCTTTTCCAGTAAGCATTCATGACGTCCCTCACACCTAATGCAGAGCCGAGGCTTGTGTTCCCTATGCTGTTCTGGGGGTTAGAAAGGTCACAGCTGATAGTTTTGTTAGTAAGAAGCTGAAGGGGGAGTAGAGGGTCTAGGGAGAAACCGGAACGAATTGTAAAATTCAGATATAAGAAAAATACACTAATGCAAAGAAAGTTATAAGAGGCTTAACAATAAAATAAAAACCTGCAGTTTCTCCATTATAAATACTTCTGATTTGTTTTTTAAACGTAGGTAGCCGCTCAAGGCTGCAGTTTTGTGTAATTTTTATGGCAATAAATTCCACAAACACACAATGGCCATGACAACATTATAAATTAATTCAGATACTCCTTTGATTTATATGTTGGACAAACTATTAATATTCAAATGCATCCAAGTACAATAAGTGATCTAAAAGCTCTTACCATCCTGCCTTCCCAATCACTGAGGCAGCTGATTTGTTAAGGAATCAAGCACCCACTGATCCAGACAGGACAAAATATTTAAGACTCTAATCACTGCCACAGCATCTATGGAATCATTCCATGTTCTCAATGAGACACTGTTTGACATATGGACTCTCCTTTCCAAGAAATCATGCCTGCATAAAGGGATACAGACACAGAAGGAAATCTGGGTCTCATTACCACAAAAGGCTCTCGTGTTATGGATTACTTAAAAACACACACGCACAAACATTTTTTTAAGCTAAATGTCTCAGTCGATGGAACTCAGATGAACACCCTTCATTGTACAATTTCCCCCCATTTTGTACAGGTTTCTTTGGCATACTCTAACAGTAACTTACCCATTTAGAAAAATACAATAAAGCTTGGGCACCATGGGGTTTTCCCAAACAGTATCAACCCATGCAATACAAAAAGTCTATCCCAGCAAAGTCTCATGAATATCATAGGATAACTAGTTTGCAGTTCCTCACTAGCATCTCTCCCAGAAAGCAGCTGGCACGGAATACTAAAAGGTTGTCAGAGGTTTAGAGAGGTTATAATTCAAAGCAAGGGAGAAAATCACATCATGACAAGAACATGAGCCTGAGAATCAGGCAGACCAGGGATAACCTTAGCTTTACCACTGGCTAATATGACTCCTTGGAAAAACTAATCTGAGTCTCAATCTTCTTATTAAAAAAAAAAATTGAGGGTAACTCCTTTCCTCACAGAGGAATTAATTCTCATAGCTGTGAGAATTAAAGTTATAAATGTGACAACGTCGTGTGTGATGTTCCATGTTGCCATATTTCTACTTCCCAACCTAAAATGTCCTCCCACATTTCTTTCTACAGGGAAACATCATGTCATCTTTTAAGGCAGTGCAAGCATCATCTTCTCTCTAAAGGTTTTCCTGATAGTTCTGAGTATTTCTGCTTCTTTGAGTTCCTTGTACCTGGTATAAACCTCTAAGCACCTGATACAAAGCATGAATTCAATAAATATTTCTTTTCTTTTCTTTCTTTCTTTCTTTTTTTTTTTTGATTCGGAGTCTCACTCTGTCGCCCAGGCTGGAGTGCAGTGGCACACTCACAGCCACCACAGCCTCGATCTGCAGGGCTCAGGTGATTCTTCCACCTCAGCCTTCCAAGTAGCTGGAAACACAGGCATGCATGCGCCACCACGTCCGGCTAATTTTTTTGGTCTATTGTAGAGACAAGGTCTTGCCAAGTTGCTCAGGCTGGTTTCCAACCCCTAAGCTTAGGCAATCCTCCTCTTGCCTCGGCCTCCCAAAGTGCTAGAATTACAGGCGTGAGACACTGCACCTGGCTATAAATATTTCTTGACTGGCTTGACTCCAATTCCGACTCCCTCAAATGGACTGTAATCTCATGGTGGTAGGATCAGTGTCTTCATCATCTCTGCATACTCTTAGCACCAGACACAGTAGACGATGTGCACATGGCCCTTAATACACTTAGTATATGGACATGCCTTGCAGAATGCAAACATAAGATTTTTAAAGTCCAATACTCCAATATGTGCTTCTTAAAGTTTCTGATTCCTAGGGGTCATGGAGAGTGAATAACACCTTGGAGGAAAAATAAACATTTCTGTCGTTTTATCTCACATTTCCTCTTTCAGCAACAGCAATAAGAAATTACACTAATTTTTCAAAGGGTAGAGAGAATATATTCAGCTTAATAGGCATTCTAAGTGCTATGAAAAACTAGGAAACAAGGAACTTACAAAGAAAAGTATACAAAATCAAGAAACATCCAGGGTAGACTAAGGTAACAGACTGCCTTGCCACTCCTGATATTCCTGCTTGCCTTCCTTCAACCCATTTTGTAATTAGCAGTCAGAGTGACTTTGAAAAGCCTAACTCAGCTCATGCCATCCCTCTTCTTGAAGTCCTTCAGGCATTTCTCAGTTCCCCAAGAACAAAATACCAACTCCTCGCTGTAGCCTCAAAGCCCTGACTGCCCTTCCCATCTTCTCGGATATAACTCTTCCCCTTGTTCACTATGCTCAGCTGTGCAGGTCAGGTCTTTCCTGTCCTTCCTTCTGTCCTCTCTCTTTTGCAACTAATTCCAATTATATTTATTGAGTACCCTGTATGAGGGGACTCCCAGAAAACTGGAATTATCTCTTGGAGGGTGGGCCCCGTGTAGCACATGCTTCCCCTGCTAGGTAAGTGTTCTAGGAACCCATCAGCATCAAGTGTAACAGCTAGCGTTGATACGAGAGGCTGTCTTCGGCTTCAGTGAATTTTTTTTTCAATGCGATTGCCCATTTCATGATGGGTGATTTACGAGTGCAACTGCCCACACTGCACTGAGTGTTCAAGCAGATTTTGACCCAAAACAGCATGTGTCCCGTGCCCCACCCTCCCTGTTCACTCAATCTCACCCTGAGCAGCTTTTTTTGTTTCCTTGGAAGAAAAAAGTCCTCAAAGGGAAACGTTTTGCCGATGTGGAAGAGGTGAAACAAAAAACAGCAAAAGCACTAAAAGGCATCAAAATTGGTGAGCTCAAAAACTGTTCTGGGCAGTGGAAAAAGTGTCTCCACAGGTGTACTGCATCAAATGGAGAGTATTTTAAAGGTGACCGGAAGTTTAAACATGTAAGAATAAATACACAATTTTTTAATAAATAAATTCTGGTTGCTGGGGGGTCCCCTTCATCCTTAAGAAACTCTTTCAAATGTTTTCTCATTTGATCACCACAAGTTAGAGATATAGATCTTAACTCATTTTATAACTAACGAAATTAAGCTCAGAGATTATGTGATTTACCCAAAATACAAGTCTTTTCTCCCATCCCCCAACCTTGAGCTTTCCCAGATATGCCAAGCCCATTCCTCTCTCATTAGGACCTTGGTACTCACTGCCCCTTCTGTCTTCTCTGACAGCTTTATCTGAAGTAGTTTCCTTCAATCGTTACGATAGTGTATTCCTTTATTAAATACTTGCTAATTACTTATTGTCTTGTATTGGCTGTCTCCTTAAATAAGCACCATGGAAGGAGAGAACATGTTTGTTTTCTTCATCATTGTAGCCTCAAAACCCAGCACAGTGCTTGGCATATAGGTGTCCAATAGGT
The DNA here is from genome assembly GCA_027257055.1 of Cephalopachus bancanus. Lineage (NCBI taxonomy): Eukaryota > Metazoa > Chordata > Mammalia > Primates > Tarsiidae > Cephalopachus > Cephalopachus bancanus. The sequence continues at coordinate 4,035,951 of JAPVLO010000195.1, read as the reverse complement.
ATTTTTTCAAAGAATGACATTCTGTATCCCAAACCTGTTATGGGACTCAAAGGGCTCAATATGTTTATTCAATGATTGGATGCACATATGTGCAGTAGCTTCAAGACATCAAACACAAGCACATTTTTGTGACTATATTATAGAGATTTGAGGGAGCACTATGAAATGGAAACCAGACAAATCCCAGCTATATCATTACATAGCTTTGTGGTCTCAAACAGGTCAATGAATATCACTTTCCTGATAGGGCTCCTTTGTTTGTTTTTGTGAGAATTAAAGACAAGGCAAAATCTCATGCTTTTATAGGTAATGGTATGCCTCACTTAATCTTCACAACAATCTTGTAAAACAGGTAGGACATAAATTAATATGTTCATACTATCAATTAGGAAATCAACTCAAAGGTCACATGACTTGCTCCAAATTATATGGTTTACAGAAGAGGAGCTAGAACTTGAACACAGGTTTTCCAACTCCTGGTTTATGGCTCTCCTTTTATCATGCCCAACAACCTACTGGTAAGGGCCCAAGGACGTAATGGATTAAAATAGTATTAAGTGTTAAAGGACTACCAATAACAATCGTTTCTTTTTGAAAACCAGAAGAAAGTCCCAATCAAAACTAGCAATGCTCTCTTCTTCAATAACTTCTTTCCAAATAGATAATATTCTGGCTTTGGGAATCATCTATAAATATATCACAATATTGTAGGCCTCAAAATATCATTCAGGCTAAGGGAAAAGAACTTTACTAACAATAAAAACAATCTGTTTACCGATATACCAAAGAAAATGATTCTTTGGAATATCTGCAAATGTCTATAGGAAAAATAAAAGATTTTAAAATGTAGAAATTATTACAAATCATATTCTATAATACCCTTAATGTAATTGTTTTGCCAAAAGAGAAGAGAAATAATGGTATAACAAATTAAACCTGTAGTAGTGGGAGTGGTGCCAAATTAAATTTTCAAACGCTTTTCAGGTCAACAAGAATGTGACTTTCTAAATAATAAAAAAAAGATTAGTGTTTAGTGTTCCTCTGCTCCCAATCACACAAATTTTTCAAGACAAAAAATCAAAACATAAGGATAGGGAGATTATTGATAGTTCTTAAAAACCCTACTTCCTGATTTGCTTAAAGCACATTTAAAAACTATTTTCTTTTAAATCTCAAATATAAAGTTCAATAATTATTTTTCTATGATCAGATCAAACATTCTCTTATGTCTCCCATCAGGGAATCTAACCTACATATTTGCAACTGGGAAGGGATAGAAGGTCCAAAATCCTTCTGGATAAAGTACTAGGCAACCAACATTTCAAAACAACTCTATTCCCATATATATTTTATATCTTTTGATATAAAACACCACATCTTTTGAAGTAAACAAAGAAAATACTACCTTGGAAGTCCTCAGAATTAGGCAACTTGACACCACATACAAAGTAATCCTTATGCTCATTCTGTGAATTTAACCAAAGAATGAAATTAATTCTTCTTATATTTAAAATAAATAAACTCTAAGTCAAATTTCAAAAAACTCAGCAGGTTGTTGTTGACACAAAGACAATAATACCATCCTAAACCCAAAATATTATCCTAATTATTAAAGCTAGATAATGAATACAAGATGATTCATTATACTTTCTCATACATATACATACATTTGAAATTTTCTATAATAAAAACATCTAAGCCATCATGTCCAAGGAAAAAGCCATATAAAGTTATCATCATAAAAATATCTTTGGCTAAGTCACATCTATAAATGATTTAATAAGATTCTGGAAGCAAACTGAAATCCTATTAACTTCCTTCTCTTAAAATTAGTGTTTTAAACCTCTTTTCATTAAAAAGAAATCCATCAAATTTAGCAGATTTGGTTCTCTAAAGAAGAATACTAATCCATTTTTACAGAAGTTTTACTTTTTGCATTTATTCTAAGACATTAGATTAGGCTCAAAAACTTAACATCCTGACAGTTATCCCAGGACTACTTAAGTAACACTAATAAAAGTATAATTAGCAATTATATGTTTTTCTTTCTTTGAGTTGGGGTCTCACTCCGTCACCCTGGCTGGAGTGCAGTGGCATGCTCACAGCTTATTGCAGTCTCAATCTCCTGGGCGCAGCCTCCTAAGTAGCTACTCCTAAGTAGCTAGTACAAGACCATGCCAAGCTAATTCTTTTGATTTCTTGTAGAGATGAGGTCTCACTATGTTGCTGAGGCTGGTCTCAAACTCCTGGGCTCAAGCAATCCTTCTGCCTCAGCCCCCCAAAGTGCTGGGATTGTAGGCATGAGTCTGCTTCCCTGCTCAACAATTATATTTTAAAAGTGGTGTACACATATCTGCGTATATGTGTCAGAAATAGTGAGAGGGTATAATTTGACTGAGTAAAAGGATCCTAAAGAAATAAAAAATGACTCGACATTCTTTCAGATGATGGGTGCTTCCCACCATCAAATTGATATAAAAACTAAAATTGTGGAACCTAAGGCCAATCAAGTCTAAATCTACTTTTAAAATAGGTATTAGCTCCTGAAAGAATGATGACAGTGCATGTGATTATGACCAGAGCAATGAGCTTTTTCACTGAAAGCAAATTTCAAACAAAAATTATCTTTTCAAAAAGAAAAATTATTTCAGAAAATGCAAAGCTTACAACTTACCAAATCAATAGGGTAAATGTAGGAAAGCTCAGAGAGTAACTGCCTGCAACGAATTGTCAATTGAGCATTGGTCTTCAGAAAGAGTTCTCTAATGAGGAAAGAAAGAAAGTACATTTATTTAAGAAATATGCTTTCATGTTTTCTAACACATTGCCACATAAATAAAGATTAAATGGTCTGTAGTAGGCCACAGATATCCAGAAGGGGAGGCAAGAACAGTAGCTACCATGAATCCTGAACTATCTCCAAGTAGTTTCATTCAAGTTAACCAAGGCCACTGTGTACGCCTTGCACCTTGATGAGAGATGCAATGGAAACAGATAATCATTCACTGAGAACCTACAAATGGCTCTATTTAATTGTTACAACTCTAGTAGGCTGATATAATTATACCCATTTATAAACAAAGAAACAAGATTTAGAGAAGCTGAGTAATCTGACCAAGATTTCACAGCCAATATTTAATGAGGCTAATTTGATTTCAGGAAAGATCCATACGGTATTTTCTCAAAAGTATTCTTTCACACGAAAATTATCTCAAAAAACAACCAGTTGCAAAGTAAGAAAAATAACAAAATAAAAAGCTGTAGCAAGAGATGACCCAGCTCTTCTCTTAAACTATTTAAGAAATAGGAGCAATAGATAAAATATCCATAAAACAAACTACCTGCTTAATTGTGTCAACAACTTAAGAACAAGAGGAATTTGGAGAAACTGTAGGTCGGAGTAGAATTAAGAAGTTGTATAATGCAAAGAGCATTTGTCATATGACATATATATGGGTTTTATTCCTGATTCCTAGCAAGGAGTATCTAAACCCCTTAAAATTTCCTGAGGGATTAGTGTGTCTTTTGCTATTCTTTATGAGCACCTTTGGATCATACCAGAGTTTATGCTAATGAAATGATCTAGGGTCAGACTCCTAGACAGTCTCAGGATGGAACTGGCCACTAGAGAAGCAAAGCAATTATGGGGCTGGAATTTGCAGCCCCACACACAAACCTGTGAGAAGAGGGCCGGTGGAGGGCTAGAGGTCAAAAACTCCCAAGACTCTTGAACTACAAGATTTGGTTAGCTCCCAGACCAGAGGCGGTTGGAGGAGGGTGTGCACAGAGAAGGCATGGAAGTTCTGCGCCCCTCCCCTATTCCTTGCCCTATGCGTCTCTTCCATCTAGCTGTTTGTTTAGCTGTATCCTCTGTAATATCCTTTATCATAAACAAGTAAACTTTAAGTAAATGCTTCCCTGAGTTCTGTGAGCCACTCTAGCAAATTACTCAAACCCAAGGCAGGGATTATGGGACCCCCTATTCTAAGCAGGTCAAGCAGCAGCACAGGTCATGACCTGGGGCTTACAATTGACATCTGATGTGGTGGGAGAGCGGTCTTGTGGGACTAAGCACTTAACCTGTAGGACCTGAGACTCTCCAGGTAGTGTCCAAAATGAATTAAATCATAAGACATACAATGAGTGTCTGCTGAAGGACCTAGTGTCAAAAGTGTTGGGTTGAGTGGCATGCGAGAGTAAGAAAAACACTTTTGTTTTTCCTATCTAAAACAGCACTGAAGATATAATGGAGTCCAGTCCTGGCTTTGCTATGAGCTGGATAAATAGTGACTTCCCACAGTCTTGCTTTCCTATCTGCAAACTGAGGGAATTAGAATAGATAATCTCTATGTTCTTTCCGGGTCTAACATTCCTTTTTTTTAAATTGAACTTTCTTATAGAGATGTGGGGTACAAGTAAGGATTAATGACACAAGTAGGCTGCATGAAGGCAAAGTTTGGCCCTCCAACTGGCCCTTTTTCCCTGTGGTATAGTATTAGGTACCCCTTATGTTGTTAAGTGCCCCTCCCCTCCCCTGGCAGTGGCCAGCGACTGCCAATCCCTCCCTTGTGCTAATGTAGTTGATGTTCAGGTTCCATTTATGAGTGAGAACATGTAGTATTCAGTTCTTTGTTTCTGTGATAGAATACTAAGTATGATAGTCTCCAACTCCATCCAATTTGCTTCAGATTCCATAATTTTGTTCTTCTTTATGGCTGTGTAATACTCCACTCTGTATATGTACCAAGTTTTCTTTATCCAATCCACTTTCAATGTGCAGTAGGGTTGGTTGCATGCTTTTGCTATTGTGAATAGTGCATATGCAGGTGTCTTTGTGGTAGAATGATTTATGTTCCTCTGGGTATATTCCCAGCAGAGGGATTGCTGGATCTTATGGAAGATCAATTTTTAGTTCTTTTAGGAATTGCCACATTGCTTTCTATAGAGATTAAACTAGTCTGCCTTCCCACCAACAGTGTAAAAGCGTTCCCTTTTCTCCATACCAGGTCTAACATTCTTGAATCCTCAACTGCTAAGGTTTCTTGAAGACAGCTGCAAGATGGAAGAACTTTCCAGGAGAAGTGAGTGAAGGTGAGCTAAAGAACAGAGGTGGTAATGAACCGAGCATGTGTTGGAAAAATTAAAACTACCAGAATTTGTTGAATGAATGTTTGGGGAGCAACTAAGATTAACCACAGTTATACAGTACCAATTTATTAAAGGCTGTTTGAAAATTAGGCAAAAGAATCACCATATTAAGAAGTCAAAAAATAAGGTAAAAATGGTATTTTAAGAGGAGAGGTCTGACGGCAGCACAGAGGATGAACTGGAAAGATAGATTAATGTTAGAGAGATAAGCTAGGAGCTCCCTAGGTTAATCTCAATGAGCTAACATGAAGCAGGAGTAAGTCTAGAGAAATTACTGAAAGGAAATTATAAGCTAAACTGCATGTAGCAGACAGGAGGAGGAGATTCAAACATTAAGCCAGGGTGCTGTGGCCTAGGAAACTCGAACAGCATTCATGTTTCTCATTATGACCACATACTAGGAACTTTCATAACTAGCTTCTAGCACAGTACATGACACATAGTAGGTGCTTAATGAATATTTGTTGAATAAATGAATGTGGCACTGAAGTGTATGAAATATAAATTAATATCATCAGTGTTTAAAGAATGCTACTTTTCCAAATGTATCCTCACAGTAAACTGAACACTCATAGCAATGATTCTCAGTGGTGCATTTACCTTTTTGCAGTACACTCCTTTCTCAGCTCATTTAGGGATTCCTTCTGGAGTTGAAGTTTGAGATGCTCAGCTGAAAATGTACTTCCTAGAGAGAGAGGAAGGAGACAATTCATGTGTAACACTGCAGATAGGACTGCTCAATCACAGCACAGGACACCAAGCCCAGTCCCCAGACTGTGAGAGTGAAATGAAAAGTCAGGCAAAGTGCGTTGAATACAGACATCTTTTAGGAAAATTAGAAAGAATAAACTTTCCTATTGACCCAATTTTCACACAAGTCCAACCTCTAGCAGGAGTCAAAGAGAAGGCACCTAAGACTCTCTGCCTATAGAAATTTCTGGATTGCTGACCAAGAAAACCATGATGAGATTTCAAAATCCAGACTTCATTTTTAAAAAAGAGTGGTTAATTTTCTTCCAATCACAAATGCTATATAACAACACTACTGAAAATATAAAAAGTAGAGAAAAAAAATCACCTGCATTTTGAGTACTATAACATAGTTCCTAAATATAAGTACTTCTATAAACTTTAATCTTTCTCACAAATATCAGTATTTTAGTGAAAATCACAGTACAAGAAAAGTGTATTCTGATTTTTCCATATTTATGTCACACGCATTTTTACATGTTGACAGATAGACCTGAGTTATGGTTGTATAAAATTTAACTCCATGAAAGTGAATTATAGAAGTATTCCACATTTTAACTGATACTTTCAGATGCTAATTCTATGATAGGACATTTAATTTTCTTTAAGAGTTTATTTTAGCATTCTCATGATTAATATTTGTGCTTATATGCATGATTTTTGTGTTTTGAAACCCGCATTTCTGTTATCATAAAAACCGTTTTACATCTTCCTACTCTGAGAACTGCTTCTTAGGATCTTGACAATCCAGGCCTGATTACAACTTCAGGGGCCCACAAAACAGACAATCTTAGATCTTGACATACTGATTTACAACTTAGTGTAAACTCTTAAAGTTTAAACTCATCTTACAAAGGAGGTTAGTTTTAAGAACTGTGATCCAATAAGAAAACATGCCCTAAGCTCTTGTGCATACCTCTCACAGGGAGAAGCAGAAAGTAGGTTAACTGACCAGGATACAGTTTGAACCTCAGCACTAAATCCACCAACCTAAGCAACTTTCCCAACCCATTTCTAAGTTGGAAACTCTGACTCTCCAAAGACCTTAATCAATGAACATCACTTATCTTCTTTAACCCACAAAATAATTCCTCCTCAAATCTTTACCTTAATGATTTTATAAGTCATTTAGGATGATACCCTGCACTCCCAGGCACTTTCATCAGAAGACATATGAATTCTTCTACCATTACAGAAATCTGGAATATTTTTCACCCCAGATAAATTAGGCTGCCTCAACTCTAACAGTGCTAGTCAAACCACAAATAAAGACCCAATACAGACCTGGGCTTCAAAATACAAATGTGTGCCCTTCCTCAGTTTTGAAGACTCTTTAGAACATGTTGTTACATGACCAAGAAAAAAAAGAGTGGCAGAAAGGAAAATTAAATAGGTAAATCTGGGTAAAGAATAAGGTGTGCTTTTTAGTATTATTCTTATTCTTGTAACTTTTCTCTATGTCTGAAATGATTTTCATATAAACAGTAAAAGAGTAGATCTAAATCCAGGTCTAGACAGGGGTCACCTGAGAGGCTATGACTTTCCACAGGCTTTGTCAATACTAAGGGTTTGGAAATCACACTGGCACCACCTCTCCAAAACATACAAGGTTCATTTTTCTATCAAAAGTAATTGGTTTGATTGAGGTAACTGCTTACTGGTTACAGGGGTAGCCTCTGGAATAATAGTTATTTAGGTTTGGACAGAGAAATAAGTATTTGAAGGTACCTCAGAAAAATCAACCTAAATTTTTTTTGAGTTGGTCTCACTCTGTCACCCAGACTGGAGTGCAGTGGCCGCTCCTGGCCACCGCAGCCTCAACCTGCTGGGCTCCGGCGATCCTTCCGCCTCAGCCTTCCAAGTGGCCGGAATTACAGGCATGAGCTACCATGCCCGGCTGATTTTTGATTTATTGTAGAGATGAGGTCTCGCTGCCCAGGCGGGTCTCGAATCCGCAGGCTCAGGCAATCCACTCACCTCAGCCTCCCAAAGGCATGGGATTACAGGCTGAGCCACCGAGCTCAGCTTGTTTAAGCTTTTATTACCAGCCTATCTACTACATGACTGGTGCTGTGTCCTTCTAAGGATATTCTATCTGGAAGCAAAGGTATCCATCTTTTTTTTTTTGAGTGGGAGTCTCACTCTGTTGCCCAGACTGGAGTGCAGTGGCCGCTTCCGGCCACCACAGCCTCGACCTGCTGGGCTCCGGTGATCCTTCCGCCTCAGCCTTCCAAGTAGCCGGAATTACAGGCATACGCTACCACGCCCGGCTGATTTTTTGATATATTGTAGAAATGAGGTCTCGCTGCCCAGGCGGGTCTCGAACCCGCGGGCTCAGGCAATCCACTCACCTCAGCCTCCTAAGGCGCGGGATTACAGGCTGAGCCACCGAGCCCGGCTTAAAGGTATCCATCTTTAAGAGCATACATACATCCTGTTTCTCATCTAAATTTCTCTCTAGATTTAGCATTGATCGATGATTTGTTTGAATCAATCTTTACTTCAGTGTCTGCAAAATAATAATCTAACGCCAACACTCCCTCTGTAATCACTAGTCAGCACTCAGCATTCTTTTCTGAATAAGAGCCCTCTCTTCTCCATTAACTATCTATTATCAATGTGGAATCACAAATTCTTTTTTGTTTTTCAATAATCTATAATGAATTACTGCACATAATTATTTTGGTGCTCAAGTGGTCCCAGATTCAGCCAATGGGACTCTCTTCAGTCTGCCTCCAGTGCCCATGAGACATACTACTATGATGTTACTTAAAAGTACTTTATAATTTTAATTTCTTTTAAAATTATTTTTCCTAGAGACAGGGTCTCACTATATGTTGCTATATAGTCTCAAACTCCTGGCCTCAAACAGTTCTCCTGCCTCAGCCTCCCAAGGAGCTAGGATTACAGGTGTGAGCCACTATACCCATCCTATAAATTTAATTTCTGTCTGCTTTGTAGTGATGTCCCTTTTCATTCCCAATACTGCTTTATCTTTTATTACTTAATCAGTCTGGCCACAGGCTTATCAATTTTACTGACTTTTTTTTTTTTCCAAGGAACCCCATTTTGGTTTCATTGATATCCTCTACTCTTTCTATTTTCAATGTCACTGATTTCTGGCCTTTATTATTTCCATCCTGCTTGATTTGGGTTCAATTTGTTCTTTTCTAGTTTATTAAGGCACAAGATTAGATTATTAATTGGAGAGCCTTCTTTTCTTACATAAGCATCAAATGCTATAAATTTCCCTCTAACCTTGCATCCCTTTGTGTTTCGTTATATTTTCACTTTCATTCAATTAAAAATATTTTCAATTCTGCCTTGTTATTTCTTCTTTGACCTATAGTTTATTATATGTATGCTGTGTAATTTCTAAATAGTTAGAATTTTCAAGATATTTTTCTGTGACTCCTAGTTTATTTCTGTTTTGGTGAAAGGACATACTTTGTATGATTTTAATTATTTTGTATTTGTTTTATGGTACCAAATACGGTCTAACTGAATGCTCCATGTATACTTGACTATGCGTATTCTGCTAGCATTCAGTGGAGTGATGCATTGTCAATTAAGTCAAGTAAGTTGATAGTGTTGTCAAGGTCTTTTATCCTTACTGATTTCTCTCTACTTGTTCTATCAATTACTCAGAGATGAAAATGTATGAAGTCTCCAACTATAATTGTTCATTTAACTCTTTCTTCTTTCAGTTCTACCCCTTCTGCTTTATATATATATATATAATATATATATATTAAGTTCTATTGTTATGTTCACACATATTTAGAATTGTTATGTCTTTGGTGAACTGACCTATTCACCAAAATGTAATATCCTTCTTTATCTCAGGTAATAATCCTTGTTTTGAAGTCTACTTTGCCAGATACTAATATAGTCACTCCAGTTTTCTTCAGATTGTTATTTACACAGTATATCTTTTTCCATTTCTTAACTTTTAATCTATCTACCTTTATATTTAGGTAGATATTTACCTCGTAGATAGCATTTATTTTGAGCAGTGTTTTCAATCAAATCTGGACAATCTTTTTTAATGAAGATGTTTAGACTATTTACATTTAATATAATCATTAACATAGTTGAATTAAAATCTACCATTTTGCTAGTGTTTTCACTATGTTCCATCTATTTTTGCTCCCTTTTCCCTCTTGTTTGCTTTTTAATTAATTAATTTTTGATTATAAAGATGTGGGGTACAATTCAGGGTTAGGTATACATATGTTGATCATGCAGGTACCCTTGTTGATGAGGTATGCCCATCCCTTCCCTAGCAGTTTCACTCAACTATCAATCCCTCCCTTCCTCCCCTGACAGTTTCTCACTACTGCCAATCCATAGTATTACAATAATTGTTCAAGGTCCACTTATGAGTGAGAACACATGGTACTCTATTCTTTGTTTATGTGATAGATCACCAAATATGATCGACTCTAAATCCATCCAAGTTGCTGACACGTCCATGTCTGTCCTTCTTTATGGCTGCATAATATTCCGTTGTGTATATGTATCACATTTTTTTTTTTAATCCAGTCCAGCTTCGATAGACAACATGGTTGGTTCTATGCTTTTGCTATTGTGAATAGAGCTGCAACAAACATGTGTGCAGGTATCTTTTTTGTAGAATGATTTGAGTTCCTCCACGTATATTCCCAGTAGAGGAACTGCTGGGTCATATTGCTTGCTTTTTTGAGTATGTTTATGTTTTTGAATTGAGTATTTTTTGTGATTCCATTTTTTCTTCACTATCAGCTTATGTTTACCTCTTTTAAAAGTTTTAGTGGTTTTCTAGGAGTTTACAATATATAACGTTAATTAATCACAGTCTGTCTTCAAAAACAGGTTGAGCATCCCATATCCAAAATGCTTGGGACTAGAAGTGTTTCAGATTTAAGATATTTTTGGATTTTAGAAAATTTACATTGTATTTACCAGTTTGGCATTCTTAAATCCAAAAATCTGAAATCTAAAATGTTCCAATAAGCATTTCTTTTAAACATCATGTTGGCACTCTAAAAGTTTCAACTTTTGGAACATTTTGATTTCAGATTTTTAGATTATAATACTCAATGCATAATATTATGCCACTTCATGTAGAGTGTAAAAATACTAAAAATGGTACACTCAATTCTTCCCTTCCCCAGTCTTCAATTCTTCATACATTTTATTTAATGCACATGCTATAAACCCACAAACATCATTGTTTTTGCTTTAGAAAGTCAACTTTTATCTTTTAGAGTAGTTAAAAAGTTTTTAATGTCTTTATATATACCTTTACTTCAACCATTTCTGGAAATCTCAAATTTGTTTTAACTTTTCCTTTGGGGGGCATGTGGGGATGGTTTGCTAGAGACTTTTTCTCAATGGCCCTGTACTATTCTCAAATTTAGGTATTCCCTGTGAACCTGCACCTAAGCAAGGGTCTCTCACCATGCTCTTGCCTCTCCTCAGATAGTAAACTACTATGACTTGTTACTGTGCTTTCTATCCTGGTAGGGGAGAAGGACAGATAACTGCATGTTGTTCTGGCCCAACCAGGAATGCCTTGTATCTTGGCTATCAGGTTAGGGCTTTATAGATGATCTTGCTCCTCTCCCAGGAGAGATGTCTAATAGTCCAGGACCAAAACAGCTTTCTACTCCACCCCAAAGGGTGGAGATTTTTTTCCTTTGTTCTTCTTACAAGCAAAACAGGTTTTTATCTGTGTCCTAGGACTACAGGGTTTGCAGCTCGGTTCCCGGAGGCTTCATTCTTTTGTTCTTAGAGAAGAAGAATTATCCTTTTCTTGCAAGCACAGTCACTCCCTTCCTCCAGACTTAGACTTCTGATTTTCTGCCCTGCCCTAAATCTTACTTATGAATATCCAATGGAGGTCTATGCAGAAGAAACTGAAAACAGGTATGTACTGCTTTATATCTGCTATATTCACAAACCAGACTACACTTGGCCATTAGCAATCCATTAAAAGCTTTAGTTGAATTATTTTACATTCTTATACAGTGCCCCCAACTTCTTCCCAGGCACTATCACTAGCAATCAGTACTGAACATCCTGTCTCTGCTTGGAGGTTGTCTCTTTCCTTAGACATCAGGCTACTTGGTAGCCCTGAGATCTTAGTTCTCTGATTGATTTAAGAAAAGTTATAAGTTTGTACATTATCCCGTTTCTTCCTATTGTTAAGCGAAACTCATTCCAGATTGGCTAGAAGTCAAATCTGAGAATATTAGTTTGTTTTTTTTTAAAAGCTCTTCTCTGTTCTTTGTACTTGGGTCAGCTAATGTTTGCTCAACTTTGTCTCACTCATGCTATTTTCCTCAAATATATGATGACCTTTAGCTCATCCTTCAAATCTTTGAATAAATGATTAGATTGATTAGTATAGACAACTGATATAGGCTGCCTTGGAGCTGTAAAGATTTATTTACATAAAAGGCCTCACCCGGCAGTGCTAGCTCAGTATAAGTATGCAGGTCCTGTTGATAATCAGGCTTTCTTTCCTTCAGGGTGTATATGCTGTGACAGTATACCTTTACTTTACATTACTGCAACTGTCAAAGAGAAAGTTACTTTGGGATTTTATTTGATAGTATTAAACTCCTGAATAGAGTTTCCTTTCACGTTTTTCTCTTGGTGGGCTATAACAGTCCACAGTCACTTTAGGTTTTGCTTTGGCTTTCTACCATGTCAAACACTTATGCCATGGGACCTAACCAGGTCAAGAATCCATTATGTTTAGAAAGCAGCACAGCGAATATTATAGAAAGTTGCTCCAGATACAGAGGAAGAAGTATGGGTCAGTAGGTCCATCTACCTTTACTTTTGCTCTAGTTAGTCCCTGATCTCTATACTTGGAGTGAAAGGACAAAAGACCAAAACGGAGTTGATATAACCAAAGTGCAGTCATTTCAACATTGCTTAGCTTTGTCATGTTTTGGGGTTTTTTTAACACTTCTCTTTAATTTGCCCTCTAATCATCAGCAAAGGGCAGAACCGGTTTCCCAGAGGTAGCTATTGATAATTGTCTTGCAACCCCCCAGGTACTGATTACTTTGCTATTCCAAATATTTGTCTTCTAGTCATAAAGCAGTCCTTCATGACCTACATGACACAGACTCCATGGGAACAGTTCTGCCCGCTTCCTGATGACGTAAAACAGACCACTACCCAATCACCTTGACAGCCTACCCACACCAGAGGAAAGCCTTAAAAGTATTCAACCTCAAGCAGCTACCATGTTTTTGTTAAGCTCTGGCTGTACCATGCTCTTCTGTAAGCACTGGCCAGCTTCCTATCTGGGGAGGTTGATTCTCCTTTTTCTCTCTCTCTCCAAACTACTTTCTAAATAAAAAATTCTTTCTAATCTAATTTCTGTGCAATTCTTTGCATTTTACTCACAGTACCAGGCTATTCCATGGACTTAACATGCAGATTCCAAGTTTAAAGCCTCTGAGGGCTCTTTTTACCAGGAACCCCCACTGCATCCTTTCCTATTTGTGTTCTAGACTGCAATTTTACCCTAGCTTATTCATCAAAACAGTCATATAGGCTTTGTATCCTTGAGAACTGTGTCAAAATCTTTGCTATCCCAATGGCACCCTCTTCTGTTTTCACCATTACCATGGAGATAGATATAGATATAAATACAGATATAGACATTTACTATGATATCACTGGGCTATTAAGAGAGAGGGAAAGCAAATGCATGTGCTTGGTTTATCATCTTCCAAAATTGCTTTCTGAAATACTTGGCCCAGGCATATACCAATGTTACACTCTGTTAAATACGATAGCCCCTCTGTTCAGCAAGAACACAAGTCAGGCACTATAATTTTACTAACTAAATGTCAATGTTGGCTCCTATAAATCTAATAGTTAAAGACTATGACTCTTGCTTCCAGCAACAAAACAAAATGCAGACTCTTTAGGCTCTTTCTCACTAGAGTTTGGTCTTAGACTGGCCAACTGCCAACTCTTGTCAAAAATCACAGTTAAAACCAATAAATTTCATTCTTCTGGGTTTTCTACCTCAAGTTAGATAACCAAAAAGCAATATATTTGGAGGACTTGAGCTTCTCTCCCTGCAGAAATGCCTTTTCTCTACTATGATTCATGATGTTGTCCTTCTCAAGTTTCTTGCTGTAACTTTTGTAAAATTGCAATTGACTTTATTTCATTATGATAGTTAATATTTTGCACATAAGAAACTGCCTGCAAGCCGGGCTCGGTGGCTCAGCCTGTAATCCTGCGCCTTTGGGAGGCTGAGGTGAGTGGATTGCCTGAGCCCGCGGGTTCGAGACCCGCCTGGGCAGCGAGACTTCATCTCTACAAAAATCAAAAAATCAGCTGGGTGTGGTAGCGCATGCCTGTAATTCCAGCTATTTGGAAGGCTGAGGCGGAAGGATCGCCAGAGCCCAGCAGGTCGAGGCTGCGGTGGCCGGGAGCGGCCACTGCACTCCAGTCTGGGCAATAGAGTGCGACGCCAACTCAAAAAAAAAAAAAAAAGAAAGAAACTGCCTGTTAAATTCCTCTCAGAATTTTGTGCTAAGAGAATATTTTTTTTTCTCCTATTAAAGAAGCAATAGGTTTCCTTATAACAAGCAATAGAATACAAATGATATTTTTCATACTGTTATACAATTGGCAAGAGAGCTGAGGTCAGAGCTAATTTTAGTTCTTAAGAACAATAAGCAGATCCTGTGGGAGGCAGTGTGCCATATTTGGCAAGCCCATGGACGTAGGAATCAGAAAGATCTTCGGGTTGAAATTCTACCTGTGTTACTTTCAAGACTCTAGACAAGCTCTAACTTCTCTGAGTTTCATTTTCCTCATCTGTAAAATGGGGATAATTTCATTTTTGTTTAATATCTGCATTCTTGTGCCTGCCACCATGAAGCCTTACTGGAATTACTTGTAGCACCCTAATCTATACCTCCATGTTTCTGTATAAACTGCTTCCTTTGCCTGGAAGGTCTCACCTTCTCCCCAGCTATCGACTACACACTATTCTAGGCTCAGTGCAAGAGTCACTTCCTTTACCTCTTGTTCTGATTTTCAGATGTTTAACTTCTGTGTTCCTGTAACACCCTCCATATACCTCTGTCATGTACTTACCACACCTGTCATTAAGACTCTAACATCTCATAGTCTCAGGTTCTTTGTAAGTGTTCCATAAATGATGAATACATAAACTGATGAAAGCAAACACACAGGCAAAAATAATTAATGTACTTCCCACTTTCTCTGCAAGCAATATGCTCTCTTTTTACCTCTATGGTGAACCATGTAACTGTAAATGCATTTTTTTTTTTTTGGTAAATACCACTTCCAATGCTTTCTGGGAATATGTGAAGAAAAAATTGTAACAAACTAAAATATATTTCTGTCAGGTACTAATTTCTACACATCTATTCTTTCCAGTGCAAAAGGGGAGATTAAAATGAAAGTTTGCCTTTCCTATGATCCAAAGAAGACATTACTGAAAAAAATTATTATAATTATACGGAAATTGAAATAGAATCAGAATTTTGCTTAGGAACCATATTTGCACTCTCCTACCCCTTAACTTTACTCTCCCCCCTTCATCCCACCCCTGACAAGTTACCTGGCTTTTATTGCTAACAGCATAAATGCTAGGGGAAATCTGTCCTCAGGCCCAGAAATTTTTGAAAACCAGATATTAATAATTTTGAAGAAAATCTGTTTAGAAATTTGTCAGATGGCTATAAAAAATCAGAATAATACAAACTAATAAAATTTAAATGTTGCCATTATTTCAAATATATATATCAAGTTAAAAAATTGTGAGAAACTGGCCAGTTGCAGTGGCTCATATCTGTAATCCTAGTACTTTGGGAGGCCAAGGTGGGAGGATTGCTTGAGTCCATGAGTTCAAGGCTACAGTGAGCCATGATTGTGCCAATGCACTTCTGCCTGGGTGATGACAGAGGGAGACTGTCTCTCAACAACAACAACAAATGAGGTGAGAAATATTTTTTCACAAGTAACTTTACAACCTAAAAGGAGAAAATTGTTAAGCAACACCTAATATTACACTTCAAATAGAAACCTATGACTTTTTGATTTGAAGCTAGAGCATTAATTTAAATAAATTGTGTGATTCTTCTTTTATCTGAGATGCAGGTCCCTGAAATATAGTAATTTACTGACCAAGCAGAAGTTAATTAAAGAGAACAAACTGCATATATGGGTCACCTTAATTATTCCAGTTTCTTGTAAAATGACAATAAGAAACTATCGCAATCGATGGGAACTTCATATAAAATATTTCCTACTTTGTCAATAACTTTTTATTCACTGAAATTACCGATAGTAATTTCTTTCTCCAAATCTGAGCAATCAAATCTGACATATCCAGCCTCACTAAAGGAATGTATTTGCTTTTTATCTTGCTAAAAAAGGAAATTGAAAAATCTAAGTAAAATAGGAGAAAAGTGTGTCTTCTAACAGGTCATTTCCACCAAATGGCTTTGCAGTCTTAAATAGATGATAGCTATGGACACACTTGGGTCAGATAACTTTTTAAATCTTTTGTAAAATGCCGGGAAATAGATCTTTGGCATTAAATTTTGAATAATAAAGAGATTCAAAACCAAGGTGAACAGATCCCCATGCTTTCTGCCAATTCTACCCTTCTGACATAACCAGAATCTTAGAGCTGGGAAAACGTCTTGAATGTATAATTCAGAATTTTTTGTTTTGTTTTGTTTGTGAAGAGGAAATAAGCCCCAAAAGATGGAACAACGTGTCTAAGGACAAACTGAGAAAATGGCAGATCTTAAATCCAGATCTCTTAATTAACTAAGATGCTACCAAATTGAAGCAATCTTTGGGGGGGAAATTTACTTCACCTATCCTGCAATAAAAAGGAAAATAGCACAACAATGTTCTCTAGCTAATGGTCCACAAGCCAAAATGGAAAAAGAGAAAACTGCTAGTTTACCAGCTGGATACACACTAGAAAAAACAATAATGGTATTTTGTTTCATGAAAAGAAGACAAACTTTGGAGTTAGAGAAATCGATGTTTGAATTTGGATCTGTCATTTAATTGTGACTCAGGAAGTATCTCTGAACCCCATTTATCCTCATTTGGGGAAAGGGCGTAAACATTACCTCTTAGGACTATTTTAAGAATTAAATGATATACATACCAAAACTAAAATGCCTTGCATGTTACAGGATTTCAACAAATGTTATCAGCTACATAGGATTTATGTGGAATTCAAACAAACATATTTTGCAAGGTTTTAGGTAGTAAATAACAGTGAGAAAGGCACAGAATTTGGAGTTGAAAGGCCTGGGTCCACATTTCAACTTTGCTCCAAATGGTCTGTGTGTCCCTGGCCATGTTATTTACCTTCCTAGTACCTGAAATATATAATGACGGTAACAATATCTGCCCTATTCAGCCATCAGGGATGCACTGAGGATCAAATATAATAATCGCTGTACAAGTACTTTCTAACTGCAAGGTAATACATATATGATTACTCTTACTATCAAGAAATAATTGAATACTTGTAATAAAAGTAGCATCTTCCTACAAAGATTGGAGAACTGTGCTTTATAAAATTAGTACCACTTTCCAGGCGCCACTGAAGTATTTCTGAATTTATATCAACATCGGCTATAAGAAACCTAGATTCTACTGGACACACTTCTTTAAGACCAAAGTTCCATACCATTTTTTGAACCAAATTTCCAGCGAACTAATTTTGACAGAGTGCTGCTTCTCAAAGATTTGGGGTTGAGTTAGGACAAAAATTTCTGTAAAACAACACAGAATTAGCTAATGGGAAGGTTACTTGGCTTGATATGTGAATGAGGGGAAATCTGTTTTTTATTAACTATCACAAGTTAAACCACAAATACCTTCCAGAAATGAAAATACATACGTTAATAAGCATGAATACTAAAAACAGCAGCTTGTGACCCAGCAGGAAGTTGTCACAAGCAATGAGTCAAGAACCACTGCCTTGAGGGTATAGGATATGAAAACTTATAGGTGTGGAGTAATGAGGCCCCTTGGAATTATGTGGCCACTCAGCCGTAATGGATGAAAATTAGTTATTTCAACTTTCCAATAAATCATCCTGCCACATTGTATTTTTGTAAACAAAAATATAGACACCTGGTTTCTTCCAAATGTTTACACAAATTAATTCCTATGGCACTATTATGAGCAGCTATCCTTACTAAACAGATGTGTAAAAAGATGCAGAGGGAGTAATTCCTTTATAGACAGTCAGAAGATTCAGTAGCAAGGTCAAGATTAAATATCATAAGTTATGGACTTTGTAACTTAACCAAAGGGCTCAGAACCAAGTACCTAGAAAAGCACCAAGTACCCAAGTTATAACATGCAAGAACCCACTGGTAAAATTCATATTAGCAAATCATTTCACTAGTGCCTGACAAACACACTACATCAAAGCTGCACGTTCAAGTGACAAATACATCTTTCCCTATCATGTGAGAAAACACCCATGGACTAACGTGCTTCTAAAACATTTTAACTTGGCCCAAGATTCATTAAATAGAACGTTCGTGTAACTGCACAAGAATAATGTTCAACACAAACTTGGAACAGAATATGTTTAGAACAGAATGTATAAGAATAAGTGTGTGTCTCTGGTAATGTAGCACAACCACAATGAAGACCAGAGCTCCCCAAAAGCAGATCAGGACCTACTAGAAAATAAAAGCGGTTATCTGTATCCAACTACCCCCTCCTTCCTGCTCCCCAGTGCAGATCATCAAGATCCACAGATTCCCAATGGGCCTAAGAGTGAGCTACGGGGAAAGCAGCATTTGTTATCCTATTTATGTGATGTACCAGACTGTCAACATTTCATCCTAACCTTCTAATGATCTAACAGTCCAGGGGAATACAAAATCATTCTCATCTCGGAAGCTTGTCTAAGAGTGATCAAAGGGCTCCTAAAGCATAAAACCGTGGGAAATACATATTTAACTCGAGTATTATCATTTTTTTCCTCCATGATAAAACAAAGATATAAAAATGTCCAACTGTCAAAGTTAAAACACCAGAACAGGCCAGAGGGGGTAGCTCACACCTATAATCCCATTACTGGGAGGCCGAGGCAGGAGGACAGCTTGACCCCAGGAGTCTGAGACTAGCCTAGGCAACATAGTGGAACTCTGTCTCTACAAAATATAAAAAAATGAGCCAGGCATGGTGGCACACACCTGTAGTACCAGCTACTTAGGAAGCTGAGATGGAAGGATCACCTGAACCCTGGAGGTTGAGGCTGCAGTGATTTGTGATCATACCACTGCACTACAGCCTGGGCAATAAAGTAAAACTGACTCAAATGAATGAACCAATGAATGAAACACTAAAACAGGTATCTACAAAATCCTATCATCTTCCTTTGCAGCACAGTCGTGCAGAGTCACTTTGAAGAAGCTCTGCCATAACTTGCTCCATGGTTTTGGACAAACCATCCTCATCTGTAAATGAGGTAATAATATATAATATCTTTATTATTAGGAGGACAATCATATTTTTAACTTATAGGACTATTAAAAAGAGGTAAAGAACAGAAAGCTCATGACATTACCCGGCACTAATATTCTCTAAATAACAGCAATTAATATAAGCTTATATTTTATAAAATATAAATACAAGCATGTGTGCTACATATATGAGCAATTATTTTTACACCTCAGTCTTTTAAATGGAATAAATATTACAGTTAGAGGTTCAATTGCTTAGATAGCTTGGGACCTCTTTCTATCATAATAAGCAAGTACAACCAGGAGCATAGTTGAATAACTGTGTCATCTCCCTATCTTTTTAACTATATCCTGGAGTAATATACATTCTGTGGGTTTTATAAATCAGATCACTTTTTAAAAGATAGTATTAGAGAGCTTTGGAATCAACAGAAAAATTTTGATCCAAACATTACCTCTCATTAGCTACACAAATTTAAGTAAGTTACTTAACCTCTCTGACCCTGACCTAGAGTTTCCTCAACTGTAAAAGGTAAATAATAATAACATCTATTTCATAAAGTTATTGTGGTGATTATAACAAACATCACATCTATACAATGATAAGCACTGTACTTGAAACATTATAGCTGTTACGATTACTCTTATTAGAAAAGGGCGAAAGACCATAAACTTTTTAACACCTCACAGTGCTTTCATTTTGAAAACTGATAATCTTGAAAAAGGCAAGAAATGCAGAAATACATGCTACAAGTTGCAGGTATGTGAGTATAGTAAAAGTTGACAGTATTTCCAAAGCACCATAAGAAATGTGTATTTTCAGAGAAGGTGAAATCTTTTGAAGCAGGTCTTGTATGTAGACAAAAAGTGTCTATTTATTTGAAGCCATTCTAACAGACACTTTATGAAAATGGACTTTATCACAATGTCTCAGGATTTAAATGTCATTATTCCATCAGACTGTCATTTATAAATCTCAATATGCAGGCTGTTTTGGAATGCAGATCGTTATCACTGCCAAACAATATATCCCCTTTCTGCAGTGTTTCTCACACCAATCTTCCAAAATAACTAGAAGCCAGATAAATCTTTACTTGGCAGTGATACCCACTGCATGACACTGATAACCATCCAACGAATATTTATTCAACGCTTACTATGTCTCAGGTATTATATATCATGCCAAAAGATATAAGACTATTTAATGTAGTACTTGGGCAATGCCTGCCCTAGAGTCTGTCCAGAGGAGGAGACATACATTGTTATCACAGCACTACTGTGGAAAAAACACAGGGTGCTATGGAAACACACAGCAATACATCTAACCCAAGGGGTAGAGGCAGGGGGAAAAAAAGAGAGTCAGTGAAGCTTTCCTAGAAAAAGCAACTTTTAAACAAAGACTTGAATGCAGGTGAGACAGAACACCGCACACTTAAGGAGGTTCTGTGTGGCTAAAGCATTCAGATAGAGGCGAGCCACAGAAGACATTTTTGAGTCATCTTGAATCAGGACTTTTACCTTAAATTGTACAGAAAGCCACGAAAGTATAAGATATAGGAATAAAAAGAGGGTATTTTATTCCTATTTTTATAAGATCATTTTGTTTTTCAACTCATCATCATATCCTATACATCCTTGCTATACAAAATGTGGTTCACCAACCAGCAACATCAGCAGAAACTGGGAGTCTATTAAAACTTCAGTGAGACAGTTGTAGATATTATGATTAACCTCATTGTAGAGATGAAGCTAAATTACTGGACAAGATTGCATAGTGGTAAACAAAGAAGTCAAAGAAACAAGGCCATTTCCTTCCAATTTAATTATTTTCTAAAATTACTAAAATGAAGAAAAACCACATTTATAAAGTTATTCTTTGAACTCAATCTATATTTCATATAGGTCAAAATGTTAAAACTTGCTAAAAATGACCTACTTTATTTGCATTCCAAATACACTCTTTCAACAATAGATTTTCTGTTGGCCGTTGTATCTCATTTATCAACCAATCTCAGCTATGTGAAATATCCTGAAAAAAACAACCAGGAAGCCACAAAAGGGTGCAGCAGAGATAAAATAAAGATAAATAATTCATGTACTATCTCTCTCTAATGCACATCACCTATATGAAAGCCCCTCACACACACTCACTTATGCTCATGCTATTGCCTCCAGGTCAGATAATAAACTAGTATGTTAATTAGTAATCTGATGAGGATATTAATGTAAAAAATGCAAAGTCCCCGCCTTAAAGGGCTTGCCAATAAGTAACTGGAAGATAAGGCAACATCAAAATGCTATGAGGATGCAAAAGAGAGAGCAGGCTGCATAATATTCTATTGTGTATATGTACCACTTTTTTTTTAATCAGTTAGTTTGTCTATATGTAATTTCAACTCACCTTTGTCCTGTAATGCAATCTGTTGCTTATGCAATAATGTCACCTCCCGTCCCAAAGCTTTCTTCTGTCTTTCCAGTTCATTTTGAAGCACCAAAATTTTTAATTGCAAGCATTCACTTTCTTTTTTCTAAATGAATAAAATCACAGGTAAATTTATGAATTTCAAAGTCATGGATATAAATAATCAAACATTCACCATGTTTCAAAATAAATAATGGTTTAAGCACATTAATATTCATCAAACCTATAGATCTCTTGAGTAACTTTACCAGTGGCCATCCTTGTAATGAAAAGAATATAGAAACCAGCAAAGAATAAAAGTAGAAATAAATGTTAAGTCTGGGACCCCAACAGACACTACACAAAATATCCCTTCCCTGACACCATAATACAGTAAGACAAAAAGTAATAAAAGTAATAAAAAATAAACGGAGTTCTCAAAAAGTTAAACATAAGGTTAGCATGGTACCCAGCAATCTTACTCCTAGGTATACATCCAGGAGAACTGAAAACATGTCCACATAAAGCCCTGAACAAAATGTTCACAGCAGGGTTATTCATGATAGCCAAAAGTGTAAACAACCCAAATGTTGTTTACACTGATGACTGAATAAATAAAACCATATCTATACAATCAAATTATTTTGCAATACAAAGAAATTAAGTACTGATACATGCTATGCCACGGATGAACCTCGAAAATATGTTAAGCCAAAGAAGCCAGTTGTAAAAGGTCACATACTATATGGCTCAATTTATATTACATGTACAGAATAGACAAATCCATAGAAACAAAAAGCAGATTTCCACTCTTGCCAATCTGAACCAAGGTGCTCTAATCCCCTGCCCGTTTCAAAGAAGGCCAAGAGGGGGCCTAGGGCTTTTATGCCTGCTAGGTAGTAACCAATCAAGCCCCAGAGGATCAGTGGACACCACATGGAGATCCTGACCTTTACCATCTATCTAGCAGTAATGAAGTGACCCTCTCTCCCCAGTGGGGGAGTATCAGAGAAGGCCTAGTGGAGAGTTGGGACTTTCACTACTACCCAGTGCAAATGTAGGTACCCTACTCCCTGTGATACCAGTGGAAGCCATGGGGGGAGGAGCAGGAACGATGCACTCCCACTCCTCCATGATTATGCCTCTGCACTCCAGCCTTGGTAACTAAGAACCCAACTGAAAAAAAGAAACTCTATAGAGAAAAATCAATAAAACCAAAAGCTGGTTCTTTAAAAAGGCAAATGGAACTGATAAAACTCCAGCCCGGTTAACCAAGAAAAAATAGAGAAAAGACAAAAATTACTAATATGAGGAAAGAGACACAGACATTAACTAAAGAATACTATAAACAACTCTATGTCCACAAATTTTTTAACTTGGATGATACAAACCATTTCTTTGAAAGGCAAACTACCAAAGCTCACATTAGGATATATTGATTAAAGAAATTAAATCAACAATTAACAACCTTGTGAAACAGAAAAAAACCAGGACTAGTTGGATTCATACTGAATTAACAAATATTTAAATGAGAAATCAGTTCTTAAAATCTCTTCCAGAAAGCAGGAGCAGGGGGAACACTTCCTATGAGGCCAGCTTTACCCTAACTCCAAAACCAAAGTTATCACAAAATATTAGCAAATCAAATCCAACAACATATTAAAAAAATTGCATATATCATGGCCACATGGAATTTATCCTAGGAAGGCAAACCCAGTTCAACATTCAAAGAGCATGTAATGTAACTCATCACATCAACAGGTTTAGGAAGAAAAATCATATGATCAGATCATTAGATGCAGAAAGAGCATGTGACAAAATCCAATACCCATTCATGATAAAAACACACACACACACACACACACACACACACACACACACACACACACACACACCTTTCAGCAAACTAGGAATAGAGAGTAACCTCCTGAACTAGCAAAGAACATCAACCAAATAATCTACAGCTAACATCATACTTCATGATGAGAAACTAGATGCTTCCTCCCTAAGTTTGAGAATAAGACAAGGATGTTTCCTTTCACCACTGCTATTCAACATAATTGGACTCAAAGTTCTAATTAACGCATTAAGACAAAAAAAGGGAGGGGAAAACTACATAGACTGGTAAATAAGAAATAAAAGTATCTTTGCCTGCAAATAATATGACTGACTATGTAGAAAATCCCAAATAATTGACAGAACAAAACAAAAAACAACCTCCTGGAATAAACAACCATAGCAGGATACAGGATTAATATATACAAAAGGTCAGTTGCAAGCCGGGCTCGGTGGCTCAGCCTGTAATCTCGCGCCTTTGGGAGGCCGAGGTGAGTGGATTGCCTGAGCCCGCGGGTTCGAGACCCGCCTGGGCAGCGAGACCTCATCTCTACAATAAATCAAAAAATCAGCTGGGCGTGGTAGCATGCCTGTAATTCCGGCTACTCGGAAGGCTGAGGCGGAAGGATCGCTGGAGCCCAGCAGGTCGAGGCTGCCGTGGCCGGGAGCGGCCACTGCACTCCAGTCTGGGTGACAGAGTGAGACTCCAACTCAAAAAAAAAAAAGGTCAGTTGAGTTGCTTTCCTATGTAATAGCAATATACAACTGGAATTTAAAATTAAAAACATAACACTTTACATAAGCATAAAATATGAAATACATATAAATCTAACAAAATATACATAAGATTTGTATGAAGAAATCTGAAAAACTCCAATGGCAGAAATCAAAGAAGATCCAAATAAATAGAGAAATGGTTCATGTTCATGGAAAGGAAGAATTAATATTAAGATGTCAATTTTTCCCAATTTGATAAATTCCATTAAATCCCAATAAAAATGTCAAGTTATGTTGTTGTTATCAGAAACTAATTCTAAAGTTTATATAAAGACGAAATATCCAAAATACACACTGCAGTACTGACGGAGAAGAACAACGCCAGAGGACTGACAGCAGTAGTCAATGTCAAGACTATACACTATACACTACACAACACAGCTGCAGTGATCAAGACAGCATAGTCTGGGTAAAAGGACAGACAAATAGATGGATCACATGAAATCGCTCAGAAACAGATTCATACAAAGACAGTGAGAGCATCTTTGACAAGGAAACAAATGCATTTCAATGGAGAAAGGATAGTCTTTTCACCAAATGATGCTGAAATCACTGAACAGACACAAGAAAAAAAAGGGGGGGTTGAGGGAGGGAAGACAATATAGACCTTACACCTTTAACAAAAAATTAACTCAAAGCAGATCACAGACCTAAATGTGGTATTAAAAATTATACATCTTCTAGAAGCTAACAAGGGAGAGAATCTAGGTGACTTTGGCTTTGAGGATTTCGTTTTAGATACAACACCAAAAGCAAGATTTATGACAGAAGAAACTGATAACTTGGACTCTCTTAAAATCTGTGAAAGACAACAGTTATGAGATGAAAGGCAAGTCACAGACTGGGAGAAGATCTTTCCAAAAAACATATCTGATAAAGAACTGATATCCAAAATATGCAAAACTCTTAAACCTCAACAATTAGAAAACAAACCCAATTAAAAATGGAACAAAGACCTGAACACGTACTGCGCCAAAGAAGATAAATAAATGGCAAGTATATGAAAAGCTGCTCAACATCATGTAACTACAAATTCAAAAAACAATGAGATATAACTACATATCTCATTTGAATAACTGAAATTCAAAGTTATAACAACACCAAGAGCTGACAAGGATACAGAACATGAGGAATTCTCGTTCACTGATAACAAAATGGTATAGTCACTTTGGGAGATAGTTTGACAGTTTCTCACAAGGCCAAATATACAAGCCTTATTATACAACTCAGTAATTATATTCCTAGATACAAACCTGGATGAACTGAAACTTCACCTCTACACAAACACCTATACACAAATGTCTATAGCAGCTGAGGCTGTGGTGAGCCATGATCATGCCACTGCATTTCAGCCTGGGTGACAAAATGAGACCCTGACTCCAAAAAGGGGAGGGCAAGGGGAGGGAAGGAAAGGGAAGTATGATTTCTACTTTGTGAAATTCTGTAAAAAGTAAAACATGGAGACAGTCAAAAGATCAGTGGTTGCCAAGCGCTCACAGGAAGGGAAAAAAGGACGAGTAGGTGAAGCACAGGGTACTTTTAGGGCAGGGAAACTATTCTGTAGGATACCATAATGTGGATACATAATATAATACATATGTCAAAACTCACAGAACTGTTTAACACAAAAAATAAACTCTAATGTCAACTATGAACTTTAGTATTAATATTGATTCATCAATTACCACAAATGAGCCGGGCTCGGTGGCTCAGCCTGTAATCCCGTGCCTTTGGGAGGCCGAGGTGAGTGAATTGCCTGAGCCCGCGGATTCGAGACCCACCTAGGCAACTTGGTGAGACCTCATCTCTACAATAAATCAAAAAATTAGCCAGGTGTGGTAGCGCGCGCCTGTAGTTCCAGCTACTCGGAAGGCTGAGGCGGAGGGATCGCTGGAGCCCAGCAGGTCGAGGCTGCAGTGGCCAGGAGCGGCCACTGCACTCCAGTCTGGGTGACAGAGTGAGACTCCAACTCAAAAAAAAAAAATTACCACAAATGTACCACACTAGTACAAAATGTTACATTAGGAGAATCTGGGGCAGGTGGGGGTATATGGAAAATCTCTTTACTTTCTGCACAATTTTTTGATAAACCTGAAATGGCTTTAAAAAGGAAAATTTTGTAGTTCCAGCTACTCAGAAGGCTGAGGTGGAAGGATCACTTGAGCCCAGCAGGTCGAGGCTGTGGTGGCCGTGAACGTGCCACTGCACTCTAGCCTGAGCAACAGAGTGAGACTCCAACTCAAAAAAAAAAAAGAGAGAGAAAAAAGAAAATTTGAGGTCGAGCACAGTGGCTCACACCTATAATCCAAGTACTTTGGGAGGCCAATGTAAGAGGACTGCTTGAGCCTAGGAGTTCAAGATTAGCCTAGGCAGCATAGCAAGACCTCGCTTCTTACAAGAAAATAAGCCAGGTGTGGTGGTATGTTCCTGAAGTCCCAGCTACTCAGGGGGCTAAGGTGAAAGGATAGCCTGAGCCTGGGAGGTGGAGGCTGCAGTGAGCTGTGATTGTGTCACTGCACTCCAGCCTAGGCAACAGAGTGGAACTCTAACTAAAAAAAAACAAAACAAAAAAAAAAAAAAGAAAAATCCCTGACTTCATTCTACCAGTCAGTGATACAATTAAATTTGTTAAGTAAGCCTGTTAACTTACCTTTCCATATAAATATTTCCTACCTAAACTTACATCCAACAATTGTTTAAACTTTACTATGACTCTTTTTTCCTCCAAAAATCTTGCTGGAGTTTGCCTCCAGATACAAATTTGAAATCCCACACCCACAAAGAATAGATATGTGCCTGGACATGTGTACATATACTCACGATTACTGCTCTATGAATTTATATGCCCTTCTTTCCTGGTCTTTATCAAATACTGTCAATAATATACCTTTCATGATATTCCATGACATAAATCTTAACCAAATAGCAACTTGGCTGTTCCTGATAAATTCTCGTCTCCTTCCTAAGGTATAAAAATAGCTCATTAAAATTGCAACTTTAAAAATCCATTCATTAAATAAATTAAATAGATTGCGAAGACTTGGGATCAGTTGGTAGAAAACTTCAAAAGGAAAAAGTTAGTATCACAATTTGATTCGCAGACAATGAGGAAGCCAGGGAACTCAGAGATGCATCATGAAAGGTTAGTATCACAATGTGATTAGCTGACAATGAGAAAAATTGGGAACTCAGTGGGATGCATCATGGCACAGCGTTGAAACAATGGGCATGGAAAATGATTTCTGGCAGTTGTGTTAAAAGTACTTTACAGCAATCATTTCTCACCCAAAATGTTTTCTTACTCATCCCTGAAACACTGATTCTAAACAGATGGTATAATCATCTGCTAAAGACATCCAAGCCAAGAAAACAAGCATAAAAGCTTCTTTCCAATCATTATTATATTTGGCTTGAAAAGTCTATGAAATGTGCCTTTACAAAGAATGTTCCTAAATCATTTTTCTGAACAAAACAAACATTTATTAAGGACCTACTGCATGCTTCTAGAGCATGAGAAATGGTCTCTGCTTTCTACAAATTTAAGTCTACTGGAGACTAAAGACATTTTACCTCAACAAAAGTCAAGGCAGTTCTGAAATGCAGATGCAACTCATGTGCCTACCAACAGATGAAAGGATAAGCAAAATATCGTATATTCATACAATGGAGTATTATTCAGCCTTAACAAGCAAAGAAATCCTGCAATATGCTCCAAAACAGACAAACCTTGAGGACATTAAGCTAAGTGAAATAAGCCAGTGTAAAAAGGCACATACTGCATGATTCCACTTACATGAGGTACTTAGAGTACAGCAGTCAACATCAT
The DNA here is from genome assembly GCA_027257055.1 of Cephalopachus bancanus. NCBI lineage: Eukaryota > Metazoa > Chordata > Mammalia > Primates > Tarsiidae > Cephalopachus > Cephalopachus bancanus. Next base: position 4,007,702 of record JAPVLO010000195.1, on the reverse strand, counting down.
AGAGACAGAAAGTAGAATGATGGTTTCCAGGGCCTGGGAGTACTGTGGAATGGGGAGTTAGTGTTGAATGGGTTACCAAGTTTCGGTTTAACAGTTCTGAAAGAGTTTTAGAGTTGGGTATGATGGCTCATGCCTGTAATCACAGCACTTTGGGAGGCCAAGGCATGATGACTGCTAGAGCCCAGGAGTTTGAGACCAGCCTGGGCAACATACAGCATAGTAAGATCTCGTCTCTACAAAAAATTTTAAAATGAGCCTAGCATGGTAGCGCACACTTGTAGCCCCCACTACTAGGGAGGCCGAGGCAGAAGGATCACCTGAGCCCAGGAGGTGGAGGCTGCAGTGTGCCATGATGATGCCACTTGAACTCTGGAGTGGGTGACAGAATGAGACTCCGACTCAAAAAAAGGGGGGGGGACTCTGGAGATGGATGGTGATGATGGCTGTGCAACATTATGAATGTATTTAATACCACTGAACTGTACATTTAAAAATTATTGAGGTTGGCACAGTGTCTCACGCCTGTAATTCCAGCACTTTGGGAGGCTGAGGCGGGAGGATCGCTTAAGCCCAGGAGTTCGAGATCAACCTAGGCAATATAGCGAGACTTCGTCTCTACAAAAAATAAAAAAAAAATAGCACACACCCATAGTCCCAGCTACTCAAGAGGCTAACCCAAGAGGATTGTTTAAAACCAGGAGTTGGAGGCTGTGGTGAGCCATGATCAGGCCACTACACTCCAGTCTGTGCAACAAAATGAGACGCTGACTCAAAGAAAAAAAATTGAGATGTAAATCTTATGTTAGGTGTATTTTACAATAAAAATAATTGCACAGAAAAAATCAATGAGGTTGCCTATCATAAAAAAAAGAAACTAAGAAACAATTTTCGTTTTCTTTAGTACTTCAATAGTGTAACCAAGAAGCCTAGGGTATTCTTACATTACTGAGGGAAAAGGCAGGTAAAATCTTAGGAAGCAATCTTTTTCCACACAGAGGTAGATGTTCAAGTACCTTAAGTTGAATTTTTCCACAAAATATATAAATTGACTTCTACCTGGGCAGAGAATCAAAATAGAGAAAGCGACTTTTCAGATTACATAGGAATATGCCTAGCTAGGGGGTTAACCCGTTTTATTCCAGGGTACACAAATTGGGATTTTTTTAGCTTCAAAAACCAAAGGTTACAAGTGACTCTAAATACTTAAGCGAATCCAGGAAGGCATGTGTGTAGTATCTGTGTTATGGTGCATGTGTGGAAGGAAACTGGCTCCTTAACAGAAAAACAAAAAGTCTTCAAAACCAGAAGCCTGAGCTCAGATTTCTGATGAGTAAACAAATTGTGCCCAAATGGGAGCTGGGTCTGCTTTCTTTCTAATGCATCAAAGTCAAATGCTCAAAGATCTGAATGTTCCATAAGTATCTTCTAATGGATCACTGTGTTCTATGTACCTGTTTACTTTAAGTATAGTTAATGTCACATAATGTCACATATATATCTCCAATGAATCACTTTTAATTAGATTTTATCAGCATTGTATCTGAATTGAAAACCACAGATACATTCATCACAGATATAAATCTTCCTATTTACAGGTTTTCACCAAAAACAAAGGGGTTGTAGTTTTAAGCATTCATTTCACAATGACAGACTAATCTACAAATAACACATTACAGGTTGAGCATGCCAAATCAGAAACTTTGGAATCCAAAATGCCCAAAATCTGAAATTTTCTAAGCAACAACATGACACTCAAAGGAACTGCTCAGTGGAGGATTTTGGAATTTTGAATTAGAAGCAAAAACCCTCAGGGAAGAAGTTCTTAAAGCAGGTCCTAGAAATCATGAGAGTTCCCCAGATTCTTTCAAAGTCTGTGAGATAAAAAATATTTCCAAAATACAAAGCTGCTATGTTTCTTTTTCACTCTCATTTTTCTCTTAAGTGTATAGCTTAATATACCAGTCTACAAGATACGTGATACTGCAACAGATTTACTGCAGAAGCAGAAGTGACACTCCAGATGTCTTTTATTAAATTATTTAAAGCAACTCTAATTGAATATTTATGTTTAGAAAAGTATACTTACTTTTCATAAAAATATATCAGCGTGATGGATTTATTATTGGCACTTTAAAGTAAATTAGAAAATTAATATTTTTTAGATTTCTCATAGTTAATCTCTAGGACAATAAATATCAATAAATACACCCTGAATTCTTTGAGATTATCACATTCTTTATGAGTGTAAGAGGGTCTTGAGACCAAAAAGTATACTGTAACTTCACCTGCAGTAGTTTTCCCTCCAAAATTGAAAATAATCAGCAATCTGAAAAAAAGCTTTAAAAATATAGGAGTGCCCTAAAGTTAACACATTTCTTTTCTTTTTTTTTAATCAATATTTTTTATTATGATATTGTGGGGTACAGTTAAGGGTTAGGTATACAAATATGCTTTGTTCAGGCACCCTTGTTGATAAGAGGTGTCTCCCCATCCCCAGACAGATATTTACTACTGTTAATCCCATCTCCCTTCCCCTCTCCCCCATAGTTTCCCACCACTGTCAGTCATTTTCTTATAGCATTACGTTGGATGTTCAAGGTCCACTATATGAGTGAGAGCATGTGATACTCAGATCTTTGTTTCTGTGAGAGATCACTCAGTATTATAGACTCTAGTTCCATCCAGGTTGCTGCGAAATTCATGATTTTGTTCTTTTTTATGGCTGTGTAGTATTCCATCGTGTATATGTACCACATTTTTTTAATCCAGTCCTCTTTTGATGGACAGCATGGTTGCTTCCAGGTTCTTGCTATTGTGAACAATGCTGCGATAAACATACGTGTGCAGGTATCTTTTTTTTTTTTTTTTTTGAGTTGGAGTCTCACTCTGTCACCCAGACTGGAGTGCAGTAGCCACTCCCGGCCACCGCCGCCTTGACCTGCTGGGCTCCAGCAATCCTTCCGCCTCAGCCTTCCAAGTAGCCGGAATTACAGGCATGCGCTACCACGCCCGGCTGATTTTTTGATTTATTGTAGAGATGAGGTCTCACTGCCCAGGCAGGTCTCGAACCCGTGGGCTCAGGCAATCCACACCTCAGCCTCCCAAAGGCGCGGGATTACAGGCTGAGCCACTGAGCCCGGCTACAGGTATCTTTTTTATAGAGTGATTTGAGTTCTTCAGGGTATATTCCCAGTAGGGGGATTGAGGGTCATATGGGAGGTCAATATTCAGAGCTTTTAGGAATCACCATACTGTTTTCCACAGAGGTTGCACTAGTCTGCACTCCCACCAACAGTGTAGAAGCGTTCCCTTTTTGCCACACCCTCTCCAGCAACTGTTATTTTTTGAGTTATTGATAATTGCCATTCTGACTGGAGTAAGGTGGTATCTCAGTGTGGTTTTGATTTGCATCTCCCTGATGATTAGTGAGGCGAACATTTTTTCATGTGTCTGTTGGCTGCTCGGATGTCTTCCTTTGAGAAGTGTCTGTTCATATCTTTTGCCCATTTTATAATGGGGTTGTTTGTTTTTTTTCTTTTCAGCACGTTTGAGCTCCTTGTAGATCCAAGATGTTAAGCCTTTGTCAGACCTGGAGTTGGCAAATACTTTTTCCCAGTCTGTAGGCTGTCTCCCTGCTCTCTTGATGGTTTCTTTGGCTTTGCAGAAGCTTGTCAGTTTAATGAGGTTCCACTTGTCTATCTTATCTCTTATGGCCTGTGGGTTTCGGGTTTTGTTCAGGAATTGGGTGCCAGTTCCAATTTCCATGAGGGTATGTCCTTCATTTTCTAAGGTTCTTATGGTTTGAGGTTTTACATTTAGGTCTCTGATCCATTTAGAGTTAGTTTTTGTGTATGGGGATAGATAGGGGCCCTGTTTCAATCTTCTGCATGTGGTCAGCCAGTTTTCCCAGCACCATTTACTGAATAGGTTCTCCTCTCCCCAGTGGTAGGTGGTGGAGGCTTTGTCGAAGATGAGTTGGTTGAATTGAGGTTTTGCTTCTGGAATCTCAATTCTATTCCATTGGTCTATATGCCTGTTCCTGTACCAATACCAAGCTGTTTTGATTATTGTAGCTTTATAGTAAAGTTTGAAGTCTGGTAATGTGATACCACCTGTTTTTTTTTTTTTTTTTTTTTTTTTTTTTGCTAAGGATTGTTCTGGCTATGCTTGGTCGTTTGTGTTTCCATATGAATTCCTGTGTTGTTTTTTTCTAGGTCTGAGAAGAATGTTGCTGGTAATTTGATGGGTATTGCATTAAATCTATAGATTGCCTTAGGTAAGATGGACACCTTCACAATGTTGATTCTTCCAATCCATGAGCATGGGATATTTTTCCACTTGTTTGTGTCATCTTTGATTTCTTTGAGCAGTGTTTTGTAGTTTTCATTGTAAAGGTCTTTCTCGTTTCTGGTTAGGAAGATGTCAAGGTATTTCATATTTTTGTGGCTATTGTGAATGGAATTGTGCTTTTTATTTGGGTTTCTGTTGGTTATTATTGGTATAAAGAAATGCGATTGTCTTTTGCACATTTATTTTATATCCTGAGACTTTGCCAAAGGTCTTTATCAGTGAAAGGAGGTTTTTGACAGATTCTCTTGGGTTTTCAAGGTACATAATCATGTCATCTGCAAAGAGAGATAGCTTGACTTCTTCTTTTCCTATTTGAATACCCCTGATTGCCTTCTCTTCTCTGATTGCTCTAGACAGGACTTCCAATACTATATTGAATAGGAGGAGTGAGAGTGGGCATCCTTGTCTTGTTTCAGTTTTCAGGGGAAATGGTTCCAGTTTTTGTCCGTTTAGGAGTATGCTGGCTGTGGGTTTCTCGTAGATGGCTTTTACTATTTTGAGGTATGTTCCCCGTATGCCTAGCTGTTTGAGGGTTTTTATCAAGAAGGGGTGCTGGATTTTATCAAAAGTATTTTCTGCATCTAATGATATAATCATGTGGTTTTTGTTTTGACATTTGTGGATGTATTTAATTACATTTATGGTTTTACGAATGTTGAACCAGCCTTGCATCCCAGGGATGAAGCCTACTTGGTCATGATGGATGATTTTTGAGATGTGTTGTTGAATCCAGTTCGCTAGGATCTTGTTGAGAACTTTAGCATCTATGTTCATCAAAGATATTGGCCTGTAGTTCTCTTTGTTTGTTCGGTCTTTATCTCGCTTGGGTATCAATGTGATGTTGGCTTCGTAAAATGATTTGGGAAGAGTTCCATCTTTCTCAATCGCCTGGAATACCTTCAGTAGGATTAGTATAAGCTCCTCCTTAAATGTCTTGTAGAATTCTGCTGGAAAGGCATCTGGTCCAGGGCTTTTTTTTTTTGTAGGTAGTTTTCTTATTACATAGTCAATTTCCTTGATTATTATTGGTCTATTTAGGGTCTCAATTTCTTCTTGTTTCAACCTAGGCAGGTTGTGTGATGACAGAAAGTCCTCCATTTCCGAAAGGTTTTCAAGTTTGTTTCCATACAAGTGTACATAGTAGTCTCTAATGATCTTTTGTATTTCTTCAGGATCAGATGTGACTTCATCTTTTGTGTTTCTGATTGTGTTTATTTGGGCTTTTTCTCTCTTTTTCTTGGTCAGTCTAGCTAGAGAACCATCGATCTTGTTTATCCTTTCGAAGAACCAGCTTTATGTTTCATTGATTTTTTTGTATTATTTTTTTGTTCTTCTATGTCCTGGATTTGGGCTTTTATTTTGGTGATCTGGATTCTTCTGCTGAAATTAGGGTTTTTGTGGTCTTGCTTTTCCAGCTTTTTTAGGTGGCTTGTTAGGCTGTTAATTTGTGATCCTTCCATTTTCTTCACGTGCGTTTGTAGAGATATAAATTCCCCTCTTACTACAGCTTTCATGGCATCCCAGAGATTTTGGTAAGATGTTTCTTCATTTTCATTTGTTTCCAGGTATCTTTTAATCTCTGTTTTGATTTCATCAACAACCCAGGAGTTGTTTAGCATCATGCTGTTTAGTGTCCATGTCTTTGTGGGTTTTGGGGGGACCTTGTTGGTGTTAATGATTATTTTTATTCCACTGTGGTCCAAGAAGGTACATGGTAAAATTTCAGTCCTTTTAAATTTGCTTATGCTTGATTTATGGCCAAGTATGTAGTCGATCTTAGAGTACGTTCCATGTGGTGATGAGTAGAATGTGTATTCTGTGGTCTTTGGATGGAGGGTTCTGCACACATTTGCTTTTCAGTGTCTACTGCACTTATGCCTAGTCAAACACTAAAAAGAAAAGATTTCCTTAGAAAATATTTCATCCAATCCATTCATTGCATAGACTCAGTGGGACCCTCAGTCCTAGAACCCAGGTCTAGCTAAGAAGATACAGCAAAAGTATACATAATACTAAAATGTACGGGATTTCTGCTTCTAGTATAAGAGAATGAGCACCTAACAAACTGGTCTGCTCATGGAGAACAGCTACAGATAAAACACAAAACTCAAGATAAAACAAACAAGCTACTATCTAAGGTTTCTGTAAATTGATCAGGAGCAGGCATATTTTGGAAAGGAGTCAGAACTTGGTGCAAGCAATCAACACAGTGAATTTCCCCTTTTCTGGGGCTTTGTTCTGTGGCTGCAAACTTCAACAGAAAGCCAACTGTCTTTATGACCAGAGGTACCAGTAAAAAGAGATCAAGGCAATCAAGTAGGCCAAAATAGAGAAAGCCAGAGAATGGGCACCCCAATTTCTGCTTAAATTCAATCTAAGCCTCTGACTAAACCATAAACCACACATGCATGAGGCAAACAGAAAGCAGCTTATACCTAAAATCTGAGCCAGTGTCCACTGCAGGAACGACAGTTTGAGCCTAACCAAGTTAACTACCTGCTAAAATAAAAACATCAACATTTTTCAGAGCAAAGTAACAAAATCCAGAGATTCCACCAAATTACACTCACAACATGTAATATGCGTACATATTACATTCACAATAATAGTATGCAATATTACCCAATGTATGAAGAGTCTCGAAAATGTGACTAGCTCTTCAGGAAGAGAAAGCCAACATACACCAACTCCCAAGATGACCCAGACATTAGAATTACCTGATAAATACTTTCAAGTCACTCTTACAAATTTGCTAAGTGACAAAAAGTAAAATAGTCTCATAATAAATAAAAAGGTAGAAATATCAGTAGAAAACTAGAAAATATTAGCAAGATCCAGGAGAGTTCTGCTTCTGGGAAAGATGGAGTAGGAAAAAAAGAACACTGCCCAACTAATTTTACCAGGTCACCATAGCCGTAACAGAAAACTATGATCATGCAATTCAAAACACGGTATCCTGTATCCCTAATACATACAAGTGTGAAAATTCTTAAATTATTACCAGATCAAATCCAACAAGATGCAAAAAGTATTATATATTGTAATCACTTCAGATTTATTCCGGAAATGCAACATTAGCTAAACATTTGAAACTAAATCAGTCTAATTTACCATATTAAGAGAATTTTTTTAAAATCACACGATCATTTCACTAGTTGCAAAAAAAACATTTAACATCCATTAATGACAAAAACTCTCAAAAACTAGAATTAGGAGGAAACTTCCTAAAACCAATAAAGGGCATTGCTAACATTATTATTTAATGAAGAAAGAATGTATCGCTTCTCCCTAACCAGAAAGTAGGCCAGGATTTCTAATCTTACCATTTTTTTCGATATTGTACTGGATGTCCTACCTATTGAAATAGAAAAAAAAATTTAAATAAAGGACATAAAAATGTCCAAATTTTCAGTTATAATCGTTTATGGAAGAAACCTTTAAAAAAACCCTGTAAAATAACAAGCATAACTAATAAGTTAACATACCAAGATTGCAAGATACACGTTTAATAAATTAAAATTAGCCTGGGTGTGGTGGCTCACGTCTGTAATCTTAGCACCTTGGAAAAACTAGGTAGAAGGACTGCTTGAGCCCAGGAATTTGAGACCAGCCCAGGCAACATAGTAAGAACCATCTCTATAAAAAGTAAATAAATTAAAAATTAGTCAGGCATGGTAGTGCCCACCTGTAGTCCCAGCTACTTGGGAGGCTGAGGCAGAAGGATCACTTGAGCCCAGGAGGTTGAGGCTGCAGTCAGCTGTGATCACACTACTGAACTCCAGCCTGGGTGACAAAATGAGACCCTGACTCAAAATACATAAATAAATAAAAATATTTTTGTTCTTATATACTAGGAGAAAATAAATGGAAAGTAAAATTTTTTAAAAATTCCATTTGCAATAACGCCCTCCCCCCAAAAAACTCCCATAAAACATCTAGGATTAACTCTAACAAGAGATGTCTAAAATCTCTACAGTGAAAACAACCATTATTAAGATAATTAGAGAAAAATCTAAAAGAAATATATGTCATGTTCATAAAATGGAGGACTCAATATTGCTACAATGGCAATTCTCTACAAATTTATCTATAAATTCTTATCAAAATTCCAGCAAGTTTTTTGGTCAAAATTCATTTGGAAATAAAGAACTTAGAAAAAACAAACATGGGAATTTTTAAAAAGAACAAAGTCGGAGGACTTACCCTATCTGCTTTTAAGACGACGAATCTACAATAACAAAAGAGTTTGGTATTGGTGAAAGATAGACATAGATATATAGATCAATGGAACAGAACAGAGAATCCAGAAACAGATGGACACATATATAATTGATTTTATACAAACATGTCAAGAAAATTACATGGGGAATAAAAACACTATTCAACTAATGATGTTAGCCTGGTGTGATGGGTCATCCTGTAATCCCAGCATTTTGGGAGACTGAGGGGAAAAGATAGTTTGAATCCAGAAACTTGAGATCAGACTGGACAACACAGCAAAACTCCGTCCCTCCAAAACACCAAAGAATTAGCCAGGTGTGGTAGCATGCGCCTCTAGTACCTGCTACTCTGGGGGCTAAGGCAGAAGGATTGCCTGAGCCCAGGGGGTTGATGCTGCGGTGAGCCATGATTGTGCCACTGCGTACTAGCCTAGGCAAAACAGTAAGACCCTGTACTTCCAAAAAAAAAAAAAAAAAAACTAGCCAGTTATGTGGCTCGTGCCTCTAGTCCTAGCTACTGGAGAGGCTGAGGGGGGAGGATCATTTGATTCCAGGAAGTCAAGGCTACAGTGAGCTATATGATCCATCACTGTACTCCAGCCTGAGAGACACAGTAAAATCAGGTCTCAAAAAAAAAAAAAGCGAAATCAGTTGGATATTCATATGGAGGGAAAAATTATCCTTACTTTACCCAGTACAAAAAAATTAACTTGAAATAGATCATAGATCTAAATGTAAAGCCCAAATTTATAAAACTGCTAGAACAAAACATAAGAGAAAATTCCTGTGGGTTAAGCAAATATTTCTTATAAAGAACACAAAAGGCCCTAAACATAAAATAAAATTAAATACACTGGATTTCATCTAACTTTAAACACTTCACTCCTTAGAAAGTACTATTAAGAGTCAGGTGTAGTGGCTTACGCCTATAATCCCAGCACTTTTGCAGGTGGAGGCAGAGGCGAGAGGACTGCCTGAGCCCAGGGGTTAGAGACCAGCCTGGGCAACCTGGTGAGACCTCATGTTTACATTAAATCAAAAAATTACCCAGGCACAGTGGTACGTGCCTGTGGTTCCAGCTACTTGGAAGACTGAGGCAGAAGGATCACCTGAGCCCAGTAGGTCGAGGTTGCGGTGGCTTGAGACCAGCCTGGGCAACAGAATGAGACTCCAACTCAAAAAAAAAAAAAAAAATTAAGAACATAAAAAGGACTGGGCTTGATGGCTCAACCTAATCCCAACACTTTGGGAGGCCAAGGCGAGTAGATTGCCTGAGCCTCTGGGCTCTATACCAGCCCGGGCAACTTGGTGAGACCTCATCTGTACAATAAATCAAAAAATTAGCCAGGAGTGGTAGCACGTGCCTGTAGTTCTGGTTACTTGGAAGGCCGAGGCAGAAGGATCACTGGAGCCCAGCAGGTCGATGCTGGGTGGCAATAGTATGCCACTGCACTATAGCCTGGGTGACAGAGTGAGACTCCAACACACACGCACACACAAAAAGGCAAGACACAGACTGGAGGAAGATGTTCCCAACACATATATCAGAAAAAGGATGTGTATACAGAAGCATACACATACTCTTACAACCCCTAAATAAGAAAACAAAAACCCCAAGTAAAAATGAAAAGAAAAAAAAGAAATTATTTTACATCATACCAAGACTCAACAAATAAGTAAATAAATTATAGATATAGGTAACAGGAGCCAGGTTTCTCACTATCAGAAAAAGACAATACAAATAAACAAGTGAGGGGAAAGCTAGAATGAACCTTGTGGTATTAGAGTTGAAATCATTAGTATTAACTCATGTTTATTTTAATATATACATAGACACAAGTGTGTAAATAGTTCTATTCACTGAGAGGGCCTAGTAGCAGTTACAAACCAGTAGCAACAAGCACAGTCAGTGCCCAGATCTTGCTTATAAATATCATTATTCAATGGAAGGAACAGGCCTCCTTGGAGAAATGGCTGATTCTAGGACTGGGACAGGGCAAGACAAGAGGAGCCTGAATTAGTGACAGAGAGTAAGGAAATATCGTAAAAAAACAAACAAAGGAGATAGGGGCATATCAAAGGACACATGAGCCAACTTGAAAGATCTCTCCATGGTCAGTCAGAGAGGTGAGCAAGAAAAAAAAATAAGATAGCACCAGATTATAACTCAAAGTATAAAATAAATGTACATAAGTTCATACTGATACATAAGTGATCAAATAAACACATAAATGGGAGAGAAGGAACAAATCTCCCACAAAGAATTCCAAATAATACTCCCTTCTAGAAGATGAAATTTAATTCCCTTCCTCTTGATTACAGGGTGGACTCAGTAACTTGCTTTCCAAAAACCAGAATGTAGAAAGGGAACTTTATAGTAGAGAAACCTGGGAGATATACCTTCACTGAATGATCAAGGTTTACGGCAACAGTGATTAGTGATGTTGATTTTAAAAAGGAAAGACAGAAAAACTATCATACATCAGAGAAGACAAGGAAGACATTATGACTAAATCCAATGTGGTATCCTGAACTAAACACCAAAACAAACAAAAGGCATTAGAACCCAGTCTAATCAAGAGAAAAACACCCGACAAATCCTAATCAAGGAATATCCTTTAAGATACCTGACCTGTCAAAGTTCTCAAAACTGTCAAAGTGATCAAAAAGAAGTAACGTCTGAGAAATTCTCACAACCTAAGAGCCTAAGGAAACATGATTAACTATTTAAATGTAGTATGGTTTCCTGGATGGGATTCTGAAATAGAAAAAGGGTGTTAATAAAAGCTAAGGAAATCTGAATAAAGCATGGACTTTGGTTAGTGATAATTCATCAATACAGATTCACTAATTGTAACAAATGTGCCATATTAAGGTTAGATGTTAATAATAGGATAAATTGTATGTGGGATAAGTCCTGTACTGTCTTTGTGATAATTCTATCAATCTAAAACTGTTCAGTCGGGCTCGGTGGCTCAGCCTGTAATCCCGCGCCTTTGGGAGGCTGAGGTGAGTGGATTGCCTGAGCTCGCGGGTTTGAGACCCGCCTGGGCAGCGAGACCTCATCTCTACAATAAACCAAAAAAAAAAATCAGCCAGGCGTGGTAGCACATGCCTGTAATTCCGGCTACTAGGAAGGCTGAGGCGGAAGGATCGCTGGAGCCTGGCAGGTGAGGCTGTGGTGGTTGGGAGCGGCCACTGCACTCCAGTCTGGGGGACTGAGTGAGTGAGACTCCAACTCAAAAATAAATAAATAAAAATAAAACTGTTCTAACATTTTTAAAGCTTATTCATTTTAAAAGAAAAAGCATTAGTGGAAATACTGGTGAAACCTGGATAAAGTTCATAATTAATAATAACATATCAATGTTAACTTTTGATTTCGACCATATAACATGCCAAATGCCTTGGTTATAAAAGATGTCAACATTAGGAGAAACTGTATGAAAGGTATATGGGAACTCTCTGAATTATCTGAGTACGCTTCCTATATATCTAAAATTTAAAAAAAAAAGATAGTTTATCCTTCTAATGCACAAAATATATGAACTGACAGTTCTTAAAAGATACATGAGTGTTCAATAGGATATGAAAAATGCTCATTATAGAAATACAGTTTAGAACCAGAAAGAGAAAATAACACACAACTGCTAGAAAGGCTAAAATTAAGACTAACATCTGAGGTGAAATAGACAAATCTTTGAAAGACACAAGTTACTAAAGTTCACTCAAGAAGCTGATAACTTGAATAACCCTTTAACTATTAAAGAAGTTGATTTTCTAGTTCAAAACCTTCCCACAAAGACAACTCCAGACCCAGATGGCTTCAATGGTAAATTTTACCAAACATTTAAGAAACAGTTCCAATTCTATACAAAAAATCAGACTAAGAGATTACAAGAAAACAAAAAATCAGACAAAGAGATTACAACAAAACAAACTATAGACAAATATTCTTTATGAATATAAAAGCAAAAGTCCTGCAAAACTGTTTTAACAAATTGAATCCAGTAATATGCATTCTCCATGGCCAACAGAGTTTTCCCCAGGAATGCAAGTTGGGTTAACATTCAAGAATCAACCAATGTACTTCATTACAAGACTAGAAGAAAAGAGAAAAAGCATACAATTATCCCAACAGACACATGAAAGGCATTTTCCAAAATTTAAAACATAAGCTGGGTGTGGTGGCTCATGCCTGTAATCTCAGCTACTTGGGAGGCTAAGGTGGAAGAATCACTTGAGCTCAAGGACTTCAAGACAAGCCTGGGCAACATAGCAAGATCTTACCTCTAAATAAATAAATAAATCTAAGACACATAAGTAAAAATTCAAGATGACAACAGCAGAAATTTATTAAAAATATAATTAATATCAAAAAGAAGTTGAACATAGGTATAATGTGAGATGATGCCACATCTTTGAAAATCATCAAGTATGAACCCAATTTCTTATGAGTTAATTACATGTGGTCTTAGTAGGCAATCTGATTTATTTCAACACCATGCCTTCTCACTGTATTTTTACTTAGACTAAAATTACAGTCAATTTTTATATACTGGAAATACTTGGGTTGGGGTGATGATCTTGGGCCAATTAGCAAATGAAATGGGGGAAAAAGATACTAGCAAAGGTTTCTAACATGCTACAGATGAAACTGACTAATTAACATGTAAACGATACTATTCCCTGAAAGGAGACAAGTAAACCAAACTCACTGTCTCTACTTGTCAAATGATTATGGGAAAGTTGCTTCCTTTCTTTAAGCCTCCTTTCCCTGTCTTATTATAAGAGGAAATTATGCCAGTTTTACTCCTAAATTCAATTAATATTTACTGAGCACCTACAATGTATTAAACACTTTTCTAGATGCTGGGGATACAACAATGAAAAAAAAAGAGAGAGACAAAAATCCATCTAAAATATACACCATGGTAAATGGTAACGAATACTATGGAGAAAAATAAAGCCAGAAAGGGGATAGAATGCAATGGCAGGGATGGGAGTGGGGGGTTGTGGTTTTAAATAGGGTTATTAGGGAATTAGATGATTTCTAGGTTCATATTTAGTTCAAAGATCCAATGCTTTTCTTCTAGGTTGACTAGGCAGTATAAAAAACACACAGTGAACCTCTGAACTTGACCTTTTTAAACTTATACATTCTATCACCTTGCTCTGTGTGTCACCACTTGTATTTTCAAAAAAACAGGATTAAAAGTACATTTTTCCATACTGAGATAAAGCACATGCTGTCATTTAATGAAACAAGTATTTTCCCAGTCTTGCCTTGAGATAAGAAAATAAGAAAAATAAAACCTAGCAATTTCCCCCAAGACAAAGGTTCTAAAAATGTAGCATTTTTATACACTACAGAAAGAATTAAAATTAGCTATTTTTTATTTCCCCCAATATATTTATGGTCTGGAATGTGGTCCTTTATTGGGACTAAGTTATAATAAAAGGTGGTTTAATGGTGTCTCCAAAATGGAAGACTTTTTTTTATAGACAAGGAAAGTCAAATGAATAATAAGAATTACTACAATAGTTATTGCAGCTACCATATTTTGTATGACTGCTATGTGCCAGCTACAGCACTATTTTATATATTAAGCTAAACTATATGAAATGATTGTTTATAGGTCAGAATCAGTCATTTTAATCAGTTTGAATGAATACATTAATTTCCTTGAGAGAAGTCTGTGCATTGCTATTTTCCAAGGTTCTTCTACTATATTATTATCTTGGGCAAATCTTCAAAACAAAAAGATTTTGTTTGGGGCTGTAAAAGCCCTCTGTCAAGTTTGTCAATGACAACAGAAAGTTGTTGCTTATTTGTAATAATGAATTCATATCAACAAATATTTAAATAACTTTATCTAGAAATTAATTTGAAGATTTAAATTTTAAGTATCATAATCCACAGCACAAATTTCATCAAAAACTATTTATACTCAAGTGGCATTATTTTAAGAAAAGCTCACTTTGTCAGCCATACCTACTAGTCTGCTTAAAAAAACAGAATATTAAAAAATAGACATTTTTCAAGGGTACCTGCATAACAAACATTTGTATTCCTAACCCTGAATTGTACCCCACATCTTTAAAATAAAAAATTTATCAGTTAAAAAAAAAAACATTTTTGTTCTCAACTTAGAAAAGTATAAAGCAACCCAAAATTGTACTAATATCTTAAGTTTGTTCATTTGGGCTACGATTTTTATTTCTTTAGAAATGCCTCTTTAAAAGAGTATTTTCCAAAAAAGATCATTGTCACAAACCAGACTGTTAGGCTCAATCCAAATAATTTTTAAATTAATCCTTTAAAAGTTGATTAGTCTCAGTTTATTTTGTTTCCTTCTAGGAGCTATTTTTCATTCAATATATAGTTCATGTTTGGAGTTCATATTTATATTAGATTAATAAAATAGCCTGCTAATTATCTTCTAAGTAACTGTATATAATCTAAAGTTTCATCTAGCAGAAAAAGGCAGGCACTTTGTATGTCACATTATCATCAGATGGGAAAGTTTACTTTTAACACACAAATGTCAACAGAAGTCTCAGTGAAACATTAAGAAGATACTAACTATGTACAGTTTTTAAAAAATTAATGCTAGAGGAATATAATAACCTCCTTTAGAAAACAAGAAGCATAAACAGGTAAATACACAAAAACATACCAGCTCATTGCTTGTAGACGTGAGTCTTAACTTCTCTTCAATTTCCTTTCCAATTTTCTGAACAGTTACCTGAGTCTGTTTAATTGCACACTGGGCTCTATGAAGCCTAGAAATAAAAATTATAGAAAAATGTGAGTTAACAGTAAACTTTCAACACAGAGCCCCAGATACAAGGAGGTACCCCCCCAAAACCCGGAATTATCTTTTTGGAGGGTGGGCCCCTTGTAGTACAGGTTTCTACAGCTAGGTTCTAGGAACCATCACATCAGTATACCAGCTAATGTTGTAAATTCAGTTTCAGTGAATTCGGGGGCAGGGGGAGATTCTTTCATTGCATTTGCCCATTTCATGATGGGTGATTTACAAACACACCTGCCCACAATGTGCTGAGTGTTCAGCAGTTTTTAACCAAAAATGGCATGACCCCCATGCCCCACCCTCCCCAGTCACCAGATCTCATCCCAAGCGACTTTTTGTTTGTTTGTTTCTGCAGATGAAAAAAGTCCTCAAAGGGAAATAAGTTGCCAGTGTGGAAAAAGTAAACCAAAAAAAGGCAGAAGCACTAAAAGGCATCAAAAACTGAGCAGTAGAAAAAGCATCTCGATAGGTATATATTGATTGCATCAAACAGAGAGTACTCTGAAGGTGACTGAGGTTTAAATATGTAAAAATAAATCCACAATTTTTAATAAATTAGTTCTGTTTGGGGGGGTCCCCCCACATAAATGACAGTACTTGAGAATAGACAGAATTAATAACAAACCTAACTGATTCTCAATTCTCTAGCATATTAACAATGAAATAACACGGATTACAATAAATCCTAAAACAATAAAGTACTAAAACACCCTTTCTACACCTGCCTCTAATGTACTGAGAGCTAGGATGAAGAACTCACAGAAGTCTGGAAGAGCTTAGAAAATAATATAGTCAAATCCTATCATCTTACAAATGTGGAAACTGAGGCTTAGAGAAATTAAATGGATTGCTAAAGTCACTGAGAAAGTATCACTGCTATCAAAGCAGACAATTACTTATAGATACCCATAAAGAGAAAACAAATTCACAATGATCCCAGTTAAGGTTGAGTCAAGACAGCCAACACTCTGAAACAGATAAGGAAAAACCAAAAGATGACACAAAAGACAAAGTAATACATTTTAAAATGGGCAGAAACCTAAATAGTAAATAAATTCTCAGTAAGGTCTCTTTCAAATAACACTGAAAAAATTACAAGTTGTTTTTCTTTATGCTTTAGTTAGGGTTTTGCGGTGCTTTCACTTTTTGGTCTCTCTGTCTTTAAATACAGCTCCATATATTTCTTCTACACAGGCATACCTCACTTTAACACTTTAAATACAGCTCATATATTCTTCTATACAGGCATACCTCACTTTAACATTATCTCTGACAACATTATTATCATTATGACCCTATACCCTAAAAATATTCATGGCGTATTCACTTGGAAATTGATGATAGTTACTGAGTATTTCCTGTAAAAGGGACCAACTCTCATTACAGCTACTCTGCTCATGAGATCAGTAATTCAACAAAACTCTAAGGAATCCCATAGAGGAGATTATATTCTATCTGATTGTCTCTTGCTCTGGGTGTGTTTGTGTGTCTGATCTATATTAACAGTAATACTCTCTTCAAAGGCAGCTCTAAAGGCATTTTTAAGCAAGGTAAAATGTGTGCTGTGGTCCCTGTCCACATCTCCAGCCTCATTCCTGATTTGTTCTCCCTGGCATTCTCATCTCCAGCAATATTACACTACTGGCAATTTTCCAAACATATAATGCCATTTCTTCCTTGTGTACCTTTGTAGGAGCTGTTCCATATGCCTACAAGTTCTTCCTGTCCTAATTCACTAAGAGGCAGCTCAAGGTAACCTCTTGAGCTGTTCTAGATAGAAAGAGCCCCTCCTTCCTCTGGAAATCTGCTACATCATGTGTATGACACCACAACAAATATTACAGAACCACAATTTACTGCAACTGTTTTATTTGCCTATTTATTCACTAGATCTTCCTGAGAAAAAAAGTATCTTATCTTCTAATAGTATTCCAAATGCTTGGCACTGAATATGACACAAAGGAGGTACTCAGAACAGATGTGCTGGCTAACATCTAATGTCTGAACATAAAAGCACAGTCCCAAGATTTAATATTTTTATTGCTATCAGTGGGTGATTAACTGAAAGAGCAATGTGATAGTTTTCTATATTTATAACTTCAAAATAGTATATCAAAACAAAAATCACATAAATTAAAAGTCACTTATTCAGGTAGAGAAACAAGTAATTTTTACTGAAAATGTTATCAGAATTCTAAAAATGACAGATATTATCAACCCAGAGAAGAAATCAACAAAATAGCCTGTTACTTTAAAAGTAGGAAAGTGCTGCCTAAACTTCACTGGTACTATGCAAACAACCTTGTCAAATGGTAAAGACTTTAAAAATAAAAATGATTCATGACCATAATTAATGTATGACTTCAACTATTTGGCTCTCACTGCCCCAGACGCTTTCTGATCTTACCTTAGGGGCTTAAAACACACAGACAGAGTCACATTTCCTCCAATCTTCAGTGTTATCCAAATAGACTTTCAGAGTCCCTGCTACATCAAGACAGAGCTAATAACATCCCACTTTCAAATCCAACAAGAGAATAAAAGCTTGAAGTGTTTGGGCTTTTAAAAATAGCATAGGACATCCTGATTCCCCTGGGGGTGAGAAGATGAAGGACCGACAAGAAAAGAAATAACTGCTTTACCTCCAAACTGACTGGCCAGTTACAGGAGAATGTTTCTTGATTTTGCAAACTATGAAAAGAATCTATAAAGAAAGAAATATATATCATGTAGTCATCTGGGTGAGTGTTCAATACCAACATGAACACTCCCAAGGTGAAATGAGGAGAGATCAAGTAGCCAACACACAGGTACTCTTGTGATAGCAAATAGATGCAACCCTACATTACTTAATATGATCTGAAATAATTAGAAACTGAAACTGGGCTACAAAGGTGCTTGCAATCAGGCAAGCTGGCTCATGCCTGTAATCCCACCACTTTGGAAGGCTAAGGGAAGAGGACTGCCTGCGCTCTAGAGTTCAAGACCAGCCTGAGCGACATAGTGAGACCCTGTCTCTACAATAAGTCAAAAAATTAGCCGGGGATGGTGGTGTGTGCCTGAAGTCTCATCTACTTGGAAGGTTAAGGTAGAAGAATCTCCTGACCCCATCAGGTTGAGGCAGTAGCCATGATTGTGCCACTACTCTCCAGCCTGGGTGATAGTGAGATTCCAACTCAAAAAAAAAAAAAGGTACTTTGAGGTTAGATATTTCTTTGAATGTTAAGATACATGGAATAAAATGTGTTATGTCAAGTAGATACTAACAAAGATTAACTAAGCCAGGCTTGGTGGCTCAGTCTATAATCTCATGCTTCGGGAGGCTGAGGTGAGTGGATTGCCTGAGCCCACGGGTTCGAGACCCACCTGGGCAACTTGGCAAGCCCTCATCTCTACAATAAATCAAAAAATAGCCGTGCGTGGTAGCGCGCACCTGTAGTTCCGGCTACTTGGAAGCCTGAGGCAGAAGGATCGCCAGAGCCCAGCAGGTCGAGGCTGCGGTGGCCGGGAGCGGCCACTGCACTCCAGTCTGGGCAACAGAGTGAGATTCCAACTCAAAAAAACAAACAAACAAGCAAAAAAAAAAGATTAACTAATACCATACCAATCAGATATTAACAATAATCTCAGTAACGGAGTTAAAAGATAATTTTGTCTACTTAATGTTGATCATATCACATCAGAAACACTGCATGCAAGTTTAAGATTAAGAATGACAAGTTAGAATATCTAGAAAGGCAGTGAAGTACAGTTCTGTATGGCTTACAGGGAGAGATTAAAAAGGGAGGAGTAATATAGGAACAAGAGAAGTCAACTGAAACAAACTAATACCTTATCACTAATGGCTTTGTATTCCATATGAAAGAGCTTAGATTTTTATTTCTGTTTAGAAAACATTAAAAAGTTTTAAGCTGGGTAAGATTTAACTACACTTGCACTTTAGAAAGATCTTTCCTCTTGTAATAACACACAAAGAAAAATAACTGTAAATAAGAAGGCTAGTGCCAAGTTATTGCGACAGTCCAAAAACAGGTGACATTGTGCTAAATTAAAATACTATTGGGGCCAGGCTCGGTGGCTCAACCTGTAATCCCACGCTTTGGGAGGCCGAGGTGAGTGGATTGCCTGAGCCTGCAGGTTCGAGATCCACCTGGGCAACTTGGTGAGACCTCATCTCTACAATAAATCAAAAATTAGCCAGGCTTGGTAGCGTGCCTATAGTTCCAGCAACTTGGAAGGCAGAGACAGAAGGATCATCAGAGCCTAGCAGGTCAAGGCTGTGGTGGCCAGGAGCATGGCACTGTACTCCAGTCTGGGTGACAGAGTGAGACTCCAACTCAAAAAATATATATATACTATTGACAGGAAAGATGATATAGATGTGAACGGTGAGAGAGAGGACAAAAAAGAATGACCAATATCAAGATGAAACAGAGGACATCACTACAGATCCTATAGACAAAGAGAATTATGGAAAAGTTAAGGGTAACTCTATGCCAAATATATTTAACTTAGATGACATAGCCAAACTGCTTAAAAACTATGAGTTTCTAAAACAAACAAAATAAATGGAAAATCTCAAGCACCATTATCTATTAAAAGAAATTAAGTTTGCAATTAAAAATACAAAATAAGGCCAACTATACAAAATAATCCAACTACCAGAGCAAATTTAGCAAATTCAAAGACTCCAGATTAATGTATAAAAATCAATTGGTGTTTTCATTTATTTTATTTATTTTTTTATTTTTTTATTTTTTTGAGTTGGAGTCTCACTCTGTCACCCAGACTGGAGTGCAGTGGCCGCCCCTGGCCACTGCAGCCTCGACTTGCTGGGCTCTGGTGATCCTTCCGCCTCAACCTTCCAAGTAGCTGGAACTACAGGCGCACGCTACCATGCCCAGCTAATTTTTTATTTATTGTAGAGATGAGGTCTCACCAAGTTGCCCAGGCGGGTCTCGAAGCCACAGGCTCAGGCAATCCACCCACCTCAGCCTCCCAAAGGCGCAGGATTACAGGCTGAGCCACTGAGCCCGGCCTGTGTTTTTATATAATATCAACAAATAACCAGGAATAAACCTAATGAAATATGTAACAGAACTATATACTGAAAACTAAAAAACACTGCTGAGATATTAAAGAACACTTAAATAAATGGAGACACATACTATTTCATGGATTGGAAGACAGAGGTCAAGTCTTCCTAAATTGATCTATAGAGTCAAAGAAACCTCAATCAAAATCTCTGAAGGGTTTTTTTGTAAAAAATTGGCAAGTTGATTCTAAAAGTGAAATGGAAATACAAAAGACCTAGAATAGCCAAGAAAATATTGAAAAAGAACAATGTGCAGGGCTTATACGACCAGATTTTATGACTTACCATAAAGCTACATTAAGTAACATAGTAGTAGTTAAATGAGACTAAACAAATAGATCAACGAAGTGCAATTCAGATTATATAACTATATATAATTCATTCATATATAATTAGTTTTTTGGTGTTTTTTTTTTTGAAAAAAAATAATTAGTCTGTCTGTTGCCCAGACAGGAGTGCAGTGGCTGCTCCCGGCCACTGCAGCCTCAACCTGCTGGGCTCTGGTGTTCCTTCCGCCTCAGCCTTCCGAGTAGCCGGAATTACAGGCACGCACTACCACGCCCGGCTGATTTTTTTATTTATTGTAGAGATGAGGTCTCACCAAGTTGCCCAGGTGGGTCTTGAACTCGCAGGCTCAGGCAATCCACTCACCTCAGCCTCCCAAAGCGCAGGATTACAGGCTGAGCCACGGAGCCTGGCATAATTAGTTTTTTATTAGGAAAAGAAAAGCTTTGTTAACAAGTGGCACTGAAATAACTGAATATTCATATTGAAAAAATATAGATACTCTCCACCTCATCTAATACACAAAAATTAATTGGAGATGAATTAGAGACTTAAATATAATGTTAAAACTATAAAGCCTCTAGAATAATACAGGAAAACATATTCATGACTTTGATAAAGCAAGGATTTCTTAGAGGCATTATTGAGAAAAATTTATTAAAAATTAAGGCACACTGGGAAAAAAATTTGATGTGTGTATGTGTGCCAGATACACACACACACACACACACACACACACACACACACACACACACACCTGGCAAAGGACGTGCATCCAGAATACATAAAGAATTTTCACATTATAAAAATATAGACCCAATCAATAAGAATGTGCAAAATATTTGAATAAACACTTTACAAAAGAAGATCTAAGAATAGTCTATAAGCAAATGAAATGGTGCTCAGTATCTTCAGTCATTATAGAAATCAAAATCAAAATCATATACTACTTCAAGCCTATTATAATAGCTAGAATTTACAAAACTGACAATATCAAATGGTGGCAAGAAATATAGCAACTGGAACTTTCATCCATTGCTGGTTTAGCAAGTTAAATATATACCAGCAGCTCCACTCTTAGGTTAAATAAGAGAAGTGAAAGCACGTAACCACAAAAGACTTCTGTAAGGTGCTCCTAACAGCTTTATTCATAATTGCCAAGAAGTGAAAATAACTCAAATGTCCATCAACATGATAATGAATAAGCAAATTATAGTATATTCATATAAGGAAATACTACTTAGCAAACAAAAGAATAAACTACTGGCAACAACATGGACACATTTCAAAAACTGTATGTTACAAAAGAGTGTACTATATAACTCCATTTATAAGACGTTAAAGACTGGGAAAAGCTAATAAATGATGAAGTAATAAGTAGTGTCTGACTCAGCCGGGCTCGGTGGCTCAGCCTGTAATCCCGTGCTTTGGGAGGCTGAGGTGAGTGGATTGCCTGAGCCTGCGGCTTCGAGACCCGCCTGGGCAACTTGGCGAGACCTCATCTCTCCAATAAATCAAAAAATTAGCTGGGCATGGTAGTGCACACCTGTAGTTCCAGCTACTTGGAAGGCTGAGGCAGAAGGATCACTGGAGCCCAGCAGGTCGTGGCTGTGGTGGCCGTGAGCGGCCACTGCACTCCAGTCTGGGTGACAGAGTAAAACTCCAACTCAAAAAAAAAAAAAAAGAAGTGTCTGACTCAGTCAAGGGTGTGAGTGAGGGTGTCAGAATGACTGGCAAAGGGGACTAATGGAACTTTCTGGATAACGAAATTAGTCTATACTTCAATTTGAATGATGACAAGGGTTTATATTTGTCAAACCTCATTCAACTGTATGTGTCTCTGCATTTTATTGTATATAAGTTACACTGCAAAAGAAAAAGAAAAAAGAGTGATTGCTGGTATATGACTTGAGGAACCAGAAAAACAGTGATGCTATTTATTGAGATGAAGAACACAGGAGGAACAGTTTGAGAAGAAAGTTTTATTTTCAGTCAGAGACGTCTGTGCAACATCCATGAGGATGTGTTAAATATGAGATGAATACAAGAATCTGTTGCTCAGAAGACAGATCCTGGTCAGAGACAAAAATGTGGCAATCATTAGCATACAGATGGTTATTAATGCTATGAAAGTGAATGAGATCACCCTGGAAGACTGTGAGAATGAGAGAGAACAGAGCCTAGAACAGAAATCAGAGGAGCATCAATATTTAAGGAATTAGAAAATAAAAGAAAAAGAAAAGAAAAGAAAGAAAAACCTGCAAAAAATTCTGAACCAGAATATCCAGAGAAGTAGAAGGACAGCTAGAAAGACTGGTGTTACAGCATTTAAAGCAACAGAATGTTTCCAGGGAGGAATGACCTCTGTCGCAAAATCAAGTAACCTAAGGACTAGACAGTATCTACTTAGCAAAATGGACTTGAGTAAAGTCATTTCAAATCTGTTCCTCTGTCTCCAAATCCACTGCCACCATCATCTTTTACCTGGCCTACAGCCTCCTACCTGGTTTATTAGCTTCAACTCTTGCTCTTCTCAATTCCATTCTGTACATGGTACCAAAGTCCCCCTGTTCTTCATTTGCTCGGTTACTAATTATAGCTCATCTGCCCCAACAGCCTGCAGGAAGCCTGTCTCATGAAGCTATATCCATACAGTCATAGTCTGATTCACCTGTATCACTATGTGCTCTGCAATGCCAACACTCAATGACTACAAAACAATACCTAAAGACTAAAGACTTTGCCCCAACCAACAACACAATCTAGTACTCGCTTTTCATAGTTTTCATAGGCTAAAAGAGATTTTTCATAGGCTGAGTTTTTTTGGTTTTTTTTGAGTTGGAGTCTCACTCCATAGCCCAGGCTGGAGAGCAGTGGCACGCTCACGGCCAACCCAGCGTCAACCTGCTGGGCTCCAGTCATTCTCCTGCCTCAGCCTTCCAAGTAGCCGGAACTACAGACATGTGCTGCTATGCCTGACTAACTTTTTGATTTATTGTAGAGATGCAGTCTCACCATGTTGCCCAGGCTTGTCTCAAACCCACGGGCTCAGGCAATCCTCTTGCCTTGGCCCCCCAAAGTGAGACACCACGCCAAGTCGAGATTTTTTTTCTTTTAAGTTCTCATTTATGTTGCAATTAGAAAGGTTCTGACACATGTCTAGGATTAAATTCCCTTAGAGACAACTAACAAACTTACTAATTTAGGAGATTAATGTGACCTAATGCAGCTATACCTTATCATCCTATCTTTTTTCATCTCTGTAGATACTACATGTTTTAGATACTCTAGGCCCTCTAATAGCTGGTGTTTGGTTGCCTACATGGTTCCTCTTTCACTATTCAATGTGTCTAAAGCTAGTCAACTCTAGTCATGTTGATTTTTCCAGTGATTAAAAAGGCTATGATCTCTATAGTTTTTTCCACAATAAATAAGATTTTCATTTTTTAAGAGTTCTATTAAAATAAATCCACTATTCAAATAAATTCCATCAAATGAATTCACTCCATGATAGTTATGAATGGCCACAGTGGTCCAGAACTACTAAGTGATAGCAATATCACATTACACGAGAGTCTACCTTTTCCCCCACACACCTCCCAAATTCAGTTCCTAAACCTGTTGACCCTTCTTTCCCCATGCTTTTATCTACATCATTTCCTTTTCATTACTCCCACTATAAGCACCCTGGTGCAGCATTAATTAAAGATATTTCTCTTTCTAATCTCTGCCCTCTTTGATACACTTGGAATGCTGCCATCAGAAAAATCCTCCTAAAACAAGCATTTCAATAGTGTCCTTCAGACAATGAAAACATTGAAATGAAGGTCATTCAAATCTTTGTGTATCAATAATTAGAATGACTACAGGCAAATTAGAGCACTTTAGATTTTTTTAAAAACCATGTTCTAAAACTAAATGATCACAGATTCTAAAATTCTATGATTAGATGTTATTCTTTGCTTGAAAACATTCCATGGCTGTCTATTTAAATAAAGATTTAAACTCTGTTGTTATAGCCTGGCAATTCAAAGTCCAATAAAATCTAGCTCAGGCATAATGTTTACTAAAACCCTGAAAGGCCTAATACAGTGTCTGGCTCACAGTATATATTTATTTAATAAATCACTGCTGAATGAATAAACACTTATTAAGTGCTTGCTATGTGCCAGGCACTGGACTAAATCTTAAAATGCGTATTTCATTTAGTCCTCACTAAAATCCACAGACTCTGCACATTATCACCCATTCTACATGTGAGAAAACTGAAGCCAGTAAGTGGCAGAATCAAGATTTAAACCCAGGTTTGTCTAACTCCAAAGTCCACAGTCTTCACTGCTACCCTCTTTTCTACCCACAAACTCATCATTCCCAAGCTCGTCTTGCCACCATCTCCCCAACAAACCTCACCATCAGTAACGCCTTACATGTTAAAGAATTTTTAGTTTCCAAATTGCTTTTTGAACAGATTCTTTAGGTTAAGCCTTCTAAATACATGTATCTGAGTTCAGTGCTCCTTCCCTTTATACCAGGCCGCTGTGTGCTTTTTTCTTCCATCATTCTTCTGTTCCACTCACAATATACCTCATATATCAACTAAATCTGCTCCTGCATTCTATCCTATCTTTGCAACAGGCAAAATTCTAAAATGTCACCCAAGATTCCCATCCCCAGGTGTACATGTCATGCATAACCTCCTCCCCTTAGGTATTAAACAGAACTTGAGAACATAATAGGATATTACTCCTGGAAATGTTACTTTACAAAGTGAAGACATTTGGGGGACAAAATTAAGGTCCCAATTGAGTTTACTCTGAGTTCATCAAAAGGGAGATTAGCAGGGTGCTGTGGACTGAATTATGTTTCCTCCAAATTCATGTGTTGAGGTGCCCTAACCCTAATGTGACTGTATTCGGACAGTGGGCTATTAGGAAGTAATTAAAGTTAAATGAGATCACAGGGTGAGCTTCTAATCCTACAAGATTAGTGACCTTATAGGACCAGGAAGAGAGAAAGATCTCACTCTCTCCACCTGCAAGAACCAAGGAAAGGCTATGTGAGGTGCCAGTGAGAAGGCAGCCATCTCTAAGCCAGTGAGAGCCCTCACTAGAAAGTGGACCATGCTGGCACCTCAGACTTTCAGCCTTCAGATCTGTGGGAAAATAAATTCTATTGTTAAAGCTACCCAGTCTGCTATTTTGTCATGGCAGCCCAAGATGACCACTATACCGAGAGGTCTGATCTAATCAGGTGAGCCCTTAATAGAGACTAGCCTTTCCTAAAGGGATCTGAAGGGGTGTGAAACATGAGAGGGTCAATGAAGTGAGTCACATAGCAAGAAACTGCAGGCAGTTTCTATGGAGCTGAGAATGGCTCCACAAGACAACCAGCAAGAGAACAGGGGGCCTTAGTCCTACAAACCACAAGAAAGTGACCTCTGCCAATAACCTCATGAGCCTGAATAAGGACCCTGAGCTCCAGAAAGGAACACAGTAGAGCTGACACAATGATTTCAGCAATTTGAGACCAGCAGCAGAAAACCAAGTCAGTTGTTACCAAATTTCTGACCTACAGAAACCATGAGATAATAAGCGGATACTGATTCACAACACTACATTTGTGATAATTTATTTTGCCGCAGTAAAAACTAACACTCTTTCAATTCAAATCTTGACTACCCTTCTTTCAAGGACAGCTTAAATACCATCTCTACATGATTCCATTTACTGATCACATTTCCACATTAGTCAAGATTACACCTGCACTTTATAAATCTTTAACCGAATTTCTTAACTGAAAATGATGAACATATCTTTCATCCACCCTGTCTTCACACTGAGCACTTTTTATGCTGTTAGTACTGAGTCTCGTGTTGAGAGAAAAAACATGAGAGACAGCCCATGCTCTCCGGAAGCACCCAAGTTATTTGCATATTCATGCAATAAACATTTACTGAGTGCCTAAATGTTAGCCATGCCCTCTGTTAGGTAACGAACATTCAGAGATCAGAGCATTACCTTTCACAATGCTCAAACTTTGTGCAGAAATGGGCATGTAACCAATGATAACTGCAAGATCCATGCTGTCACAGAGGATGAGGACTCAGTGTTAAGTGAGGAGCATCTACCCTGCGGTGGGGTCGAGCAGAAGCCAAAGTCTTCTTGGATGGTGTAAAAAAACTGAGCTGACAGTAGATGGAAAAGTTGAAACTGGCTAGGCTCAGCAAGGCTGGAGCACAGGGCTGAATGGGAAGGGACAGCAAGAGATGCACATAAAAAGGCAGGCAGAGGTCAGATTCCAAAGACCTGGACTAGCGGGCTAAAGAGCTTTATTCCCAAGGAAAGAATAAAGTTTTAAACTGGGAGATCTGACCAAATATATGTTTTAAACTTAAGACTACTTGAGCTGTAATGTGAAAAGGCCAGGTGCAAAACAGACCCATGAATTTATTCTGTAAGAGGAAGAACCCAAGCAGAAGCCCAGGAATAGTTACTATTTGATAAGAGTGCCCCTTTATCTGAGTTGTGGTCCCCTCTCAAGAGCAATGGGAGACTGGTTCGCTCTATGTCTCATATCATGCACTTACAGGCTTTCCCAGCACTGGATTCCACATTCCCTGAAAATCCAGATCTGGACCTTCTGAGTGTTTGTGCGCCTGAGCTTCCCGATAGTGCCGAGTATATACAATCCTTCGATAACAGGCTTTCGATAAATATACTTCCCTTCCCTCCGTCAGAAATAAAGAGAGGCCCATCTCACCCTTCTCTGAAACTCACGGGGCACAGTAAACAATAAATAAAAGACTATTTTAAGATTACTTCTATTTTTCTCAGATTCTACGAAATATTTATTTTACTGATCAATTTCTTTGTTTTCTTATAAGTATATCAAGCATAGATAAATTCCCTGAAAGGTGCCTCAACATTTTTTAAAGTTTGCAAAGCAGAAAAGATCTATGATTTCTTGTTGTAGATACTACATGCCTGTCAATATAACCCAACGTTTTCTGGCAGTTACATCCATTTCTAACATTAACTTGACTGTTGACTAAAGGTGCTACACCTTTATTACTCAAAATGTGCCCATATTGCAAGGCTTCTTCTTCTCAAACAATTGGTTTTAGGACTCAAGCATAAGACTTATCCCAATTAAATTTCATCTTAAAATTTAAGATGAGCTAAACATAATTCTATCTTTCCAGTTCCCAGAGGTCTTCTTATATACTGATTCTACTATGTAAATCATCACCATCTCTATAGGCTTCACTTTACCACTGTATTAACTTAGTAAGTTTTTTGTATCTTCAAATGCTTAGATTTTAATATCATCAAGAGAAAACCATGTCTCCCTTATTACATACCCAGCATGTTGCACAGTTTCCAACAGATAGTACTCAATAAACATTTGGTAGGTAAGTAATTGAATGAATGAACATGTTGAACAAATCTTGGTAGAAAACAACCTTATGCCATACTGCTAAAAATTTCCCTCTAGACCAATAATAAGCCATCCAGCAACTCTTTTCTGTCATTTAGCTTATACTTCATCTTGCTCCCAAAGCTATCATGACATACCTTGTCAAACACCTTTTACTAAAGTTAGCTGCATCTACAAATCCAATACCCTTTCAAAATGAATACACCAGTTTGAGATAACTTGTTCTTGGGAAAGGCTGACTAAAGGAGATAGAATTTAAGCTTCAATACGAAGAAAAGGAGGCTAAGACTCTGATAACTGTATGCAAGGGAACTGCTATTTAGGGGTCTTGGCAACAGCTTTTCAAAGTCATTAATGGAACAGAGGACCTTGTATGCTCAGAACAGAAAGCAGGTGGTGGGCTGAACAAGGGGGCACAAGAGCAATGTCATGAGAGGCAAGCTGGAAAGGTTGACCAAAGCTGCACTGCCACAGACTTTAAAGGCCTAAGAATTCCGTATCTCTTCAGCAGTCTCAGACACATGGGGATCACTCAAAGACTTGTTGATGGGTTTATTAAATGTGATAGGTTCCCAAAAGATCAAGAGTCTGAAAGAAAGTCTGCTTCTACATTCCTCTGTCTAAACCATGCACATAGTTGAGAAGAAAACAGTCTCATGGTAATGGCATCAAATAAAACAATACTATTGCTCCTTATAAAAGTAAATGGTAGCATCTTGGGTGGGAAAGTTCTACTGAAGTGATGGTAAGTGGTGTGAAAGCATGTGATAATGAGAGTGTCAGGTCTAACCAAGATGTACTCTGAAAAACCAACAAACGACAACTGATGAAGCAACAGTTACAGAACAATAATCAACTCTACGCATTTCCAATTCACATCTCAAATAACTCTTCTCAAGCAAGAAGAACCACATTTGGCATAAGAGCAAGCTTAATCATTCCCAGATTTTTTTCATAATACTATCCATGTGAATTTTAGCAAATATAATTTAAAATGTACTTATTGTACAGTAAACACACTTGAGAAAGTACACAGAAAAATATATGGGAACTAGAAACAAAATGAGGGACAAACTACAGATATGAATAAGATTTTTAGAATTTAAAAGGAATATAGACCCATGCCTGTAATCCCAGCACTCTGGGAGGTCAAGGTGGGAGGACTGCTTGAGCTCAAGAGTTTGAGACCAACCTATGCAATACTGTGAGACCTCATCTCTACAAAAAATCAAAAAATTAGGCAGGCATGATGGCACACTTTTAATCCCAGCTACTTGGGAGGCTAAAGCAAAAGGACTGCTTCAGCCCAGGCGTTTGAGGCTGTGGTAAGCTGTGATCATGCCACTGCTCTCCAGCATGGGTGACAGAGTAAGACTCAAAATAAAAATAATAATATAAAAGGAATATTAGGAAGATTATATACAACTTTAGGCCAATACATTTTTCAAAAAAAGAAAAAGTAAATGATTTTCTAGCAAACTATAAATTAGCAACCTGTATCAATGAGGTCTTGCCAAATTGCTCAATCTGGTTTCGAACGCCTGGGCTCAGGCAATCCTCTCACCTCTACCTCCAAAAGTGCTAGGACTACAGGCGTAAGCCACTGTGCTCAGCTACAAATATATGTCAATAATTGTAACCCAGAACTGTGTTTTAAGAAAAATACATCATCATCAAGCAAAATTTATCCCAAGAATATAAGGATGATTTAACATTATTAAGTCTGTGTAATCCCTGCATTAAAAAGCACAAAGGAGAAAAACTAAAAGACATCTCAATAGATGCAGAGAATACATTTGATACAATCCAAGACTTGTTCCTAAGAAAAATCCTTATTTATACTAGACACAGAAATTTTCTTAATTTGGTAAAAGGAACCTATCAGAAAATTCCAACATATATCATAATCAATGTAAAATGCAATGGTCAGAATAGCAAGGATGCCCTTGTGACAAACTGAATTGTCTAAATATGGTTATAACAATATCTCCCACTCCACATGATTTTCTGTAGTGTGGCCTTAACATTCTCTACCCACAGATAGAATCTACTTCTCTACCCTCTTGGATCTGGGCAGGCCCTATGACTGCATTCACAAGTAGAATTATGGCAGAAGTGACCCTGTTCTGCTTTTAGGCATAGACCTTAAGTGGTCTGGGAACAACTTCTTTTACTCTCTGAACACTCACTCTGAGAGAAACTAGGCTCCATGCAAGAAATCGGTACTCTGAAAATGCCACGATGAAGGCTCTTGTGGAGAGGATGCTTGGAAAAGGAGAGAGAGGGGTCCACACAGCCTCCACTGTCCTTGTCCTTCCAGCTTAGGCATCAGACATGAGTACGCAGATGTCTAATCCTGCTAACTCTTCAGGTGGCTCCAGCCACAGCTGCCACCTTATCAAAACTGCATGAAAAGCTTCTCATGAAAACCACACAGTGGAGCACAAATGATCCCACAGAAATGTAAGGACCCAATGACAATAAATTTTTTTGAACTACTAAATATTGAGTGGTTTGATATGTTACAATGGAATACCCACTGTGAAGGACTTAGCCAATGTATAAAATGAGAAAAAAAAACAAGAGGTATACACTCAGAAAAGAGAAACAAAATTGTCATTGGCAAAAGCATTATTATCAAATAACATATCCCACAGAGTAAATTAAAAATTGGTAGAATAAAACAGTTCACTAAAGTAACTGCATGCAAAATCATCCGACACACATAATCGCAAATGTCTTTAATTTCAAGAGTTTCTCCATTAAATTTATAAGGTATATTAAACAAACAGATTATCTCAATGAGTGAAACCATGGTACCAGTACGGTATAAATCTTGATCTCATTACCAAAGACAAGATGTTCGGCTTTGCTTTGGCCCACATCATAGATTGCATCTTTAACCTTGCTAGCCAGCTTACACATTTGAATCTTTGGTCGTAAGAATGATAGGGCATGAGGAATGAATGTACTTGAACAAGCACATACTCCTTCTTAAAATGCTGTTTAAGATCTCATCACTCTCAGGGCTCATCCTGCATTCTGTGTATAATTTCAAGATGATCTTTCTATTCCAGTAGAATGTTCCTACTATACTCAGCTCTTCCTCTATCCTTAGTTTACGCTCTTATCCCTCTCTGTAGACCCTCACACTCTGCTCCTAATCCCAGTGTGTTCTTCATTCCTTCTCTGAAAACTTCAGAGAAATCACATAGGCTTCACCTTTTTCTATTAATTTTTGTTTAAGAGATAGAATCTAGCTATGTTGTCCAGGCTAGACTCAAACTCCTAGGCTCAGGCAATCCTTCCACCTCAGCCTCCCAAGTAGCTGGGAGCATACCCCTGTGCCTGGCTGGCTTCTCCTTTTATCAAATGTTTTAATAGTCACAAAACTAAGGATATCAAATACCTTACATGCTATTTTATTAAATAAGCATATGAACCATGAAGTTCAGCACTTGTATATACTTGCCATGACACTAACTTTTCCATGTACAAAATCTTATTAAACTAGACAGACAGTGTCTTGTCTTCTTCTCTTGTATCCCCCACTCCATTGTGTCTGGCAAAAAGCTGTACACTAGCCGGACTCGGTGGCTCAGCCTGTAATCCCGCGCCTTTGGGAGGCTGAGGTGAGTGGATTGCCTGAGCCCGCGGGTTCGAGACCCGCCTGGGCAGCAAGACCTCATCTTTAACATAAATTAAAAAAAAAAAAAAATCAGCCGGGCGTGGTAGCACGCAGCTGTAGTTCCAGCTACTTGGAAGGCTGAGGCAGAAGGATCGCTGGAGCCCAGCAGGCAAGACTGTGGTGGCTGGGAGCAGCCACTGCACTCCAGTCTGGGTGACCGAGTGAGACTCCAACTCAAAAAAAAAAAAAAAAAAGCTGTACACTTGGCAAGTGGTTAACATTTACTTAATAGTTTTTTTTTTCTAAATACATCATACAAATAGTAAATCTCCTTATGATTGACAATTTTTTATTTTTAAAGACTGTAATTTAAGTAGCATATTTTCAACTATCCAAATTTCATAAGATTCATTTGAAAAAGAAATTATT
Source organism: Cephalopachus bancanus (assembly GCA_027257055.1). Lineage (NCBI taxonomy): Eukaryota > Metazoa > Chordata > Mammalia > Primates > Tarsiidae > Cephalopachus > Cephalopachus bancanus. Next base: position 3,975,440 of record JAPVLO010000195.1, on the reverse strand, counting down.
GAAGTTGGTTAAGTCTTAACAAAAAGCAGTGGTGTTGTGCTGCGAGGAGAAAGACTGGATCTGTAAACCTCAGAGAGAGATTCTCCCAGTGCGAGTTTGCTGTTGTGTGGAAACCCCAAGGAAAAGCCATGATCATCATCTCTGAACAAGAGGCAAAAGCTTCCACCAATGGAAGAAAAATTAAAAAAGAGAAGATACATAATTCGAAGTCACTAGGTGGGACAGTAGTGAGATTCACTTTAAGGTAAAAATGACAACACATTTCAAGAAACTCAAAGACTCATACGAGCCAAATATCGGAACAGAGTTCCAAAGAATTGACTCAAGTTCCTCTTTGAAGGTTGGCAAACTGCTGATATTCACACTCCAACAGAACTTGGAACAAAGGAAGAAGATATGATTGAAGTTTATTAGTAACAAATAGGGGATAACTATTCAACAATCTAGATATTTTCCCTTCAAGTCTTTTATTTTTAAAAATATTTCTTTTGCAATGTAGTACTCAAAACTGAACTGTAACTGGTACCCCATCCCTTAAAACACCTCATACTTTGAACTCTAGTACTCATTATTCATTATCCTTTATTTTCATTGCCCAGATCTTTTATGATCAAGCTTTAGTCCCTTTCCTGCCACTCTCCTTTTTAAAATGGGACCAGATGCAGTGGCTCATACTTGTAATCCCAGCACTTTGGGAAGCTGAGACGGGTAGATTGCTTGAGTCCAGGATTTCAAGACCAGCCTGGACAACACAGTGAAACCTCATCTCTACAAAAAATTTAAAAATTAACAGGGCATCGTGGCACCCACCAGTAGTCCCAGCTACCTGGGATAACGAAGCAGAAGGACCATCTGCACCCAGGAGGTTGAGGCTGCTGTGATCCTCGTGATTATGCCACTGCTTTCCAATCTGGGCGACAGAGTGAGACCCCAACTCAAAAAAAAAAATTACATGGGTGCAAAGAGAGGCACATTTTCCAGTATTCTGTAATTCCAGGCTTATGATCATAAGATAAATGCAAAGGTTCATAATGACTTTCCAGTTGGCCCTGAAGTTCTGGCATTTAAAGTTCTCCAGGGCTATGACTTTCACTGAAGATAAAGTTTTTCAGAGAACCCAACTGTGGAAAAATGACATTTCCTTAATTTGAATCTGATACTCTGCATCAAAAGAAACAATATCAAATTGGAGGGGGAGATGTCAGACATGGTGATACAGGTTGAGCATCCCTAATCTGAAAATCCAAAATCCAAAATCCAAAATTCAAAACTATTTGAGCACCAACATGTGCATCAATATTTTCTTCAAAGGAAATGTTCACTGGAGCATCTTGGATTTCAGATTTTCAGATTAGGGAGGTTCAGTCAGTAAGTATAATGCAAATATTCCAAAATCCAAAAATATCCAAAATCTGAAACACCTCTAGTCTTAAGCATTTCGGATACAGGATATTCAACTTTTAGTAGCAATTATCTTAAAAGAAGACTTTCTAGAAAAGAAAGCATAATTTAAGATTTATTTTTTAGATTTTAAAAAGTTTTAGATCCCAGAAAAGTTCTAATTTTCATGGAAATAAATAATAAAGATATGAAGAAGTATAAACAACAACAAAAATCTGAACAGAAAGAGTTGGTTTCAGCCATGTCATTGGGCATACACAGACTTTAGGTAGTTTATAAAAGCAAAGTTAGAAAGGAATTTTTATGGGGTTTGCTTCCATTTGTAAGTCAGTGATTTACTGCCTCCTTCAATGAGAAAATTTTGCTACGAAAACTGTCAGTTGAATTCAACAATGTTTTTATTAAGATGTAGATGAAAAAACTTTGGTGTAATCACCTTTTTTTCCTTTTTTTTTTTTGCAGAATAGTAACAAACAGTTCAGACTGAGAAACAATCCAGAGACTACCAATAATTCATTCTTGGGACATGCACTAGAATCACTTGAGCTACTATTTACAACACAGAATGATTCATTCTCAATTAGAGTCTAGAATAATTAAAATGTTAATTGTCTATAAACAAGCAAAAATAAAGTCATAGGCTTTTTTTTAAAAAAAGCAGACTTTTTACAATTATGAGTGCTGTGTACTTGTGGAAATACAACAGGCAATTTGATACTTTGGATTTTAAAACTACAACAGGCAGAACAGTAGAGAGATTAGAAAGGTAGGCTGTGTTGCCAGTGATGGTTCGAATCCCAGTGTATTAATAACCATGTGACCTATGAAAGTTATCTAATTTTTCTGTCCCTCATCTGTAAAATGGAGATAAAAATAGCACATTCTTCAAAGGTTTGTTCTGAGGATTAAATACTTCAAAAGCATCTATAGTTTTATCACTTGATAGGTACCTAAATATGAGCAGTGATTCTAATTATTACTACCACTATATAAAAATTTATCTTAGTAAGAATGCCACTGTCCAAAGTACTTGGGGAATTGCCCACAAAACTGATGGTATAGTCACTGAATATTCTCAATAATGGCAAATCTCTACCTCTACTGGAGGACTTGATATTTTAGGAATGATCAAAATTAATGTGGGCCAAATTTTTATGAATTATATGGGCAATCAAACTGAATAAGGAACTTTTAATTAGAAAAGAAAATGTGATGGTATAGTAAAACAATTTTTAATACTGTTAGTTCTGGAAATAACTTGGAAACTGACTTTTATACCAGTTAAAATCACCTTTACAATAAAAGGATCATGATAAAGAGGCCTTTTAACTCAATGCCCTTCTTTTAAATATGAAAACAAAGCCCCAGTTAGAAAATTATCTTGTCCAAAGTCTCAAAGCTATGCCACTCTGAAAATGAGACTAAAGCCAAAGTTTCTTAGCTTCTAATATCCTTCTCCTTCATCTACAGCACACTGCCTTATACTCTTTGTATCATCTGTATACTACATTTACAGATGCAAATGGGTTTATTGAAAATGGTCTTATTACTGGTATTAGAAAGTCAAAAAGTTGCTCCCAGAAATTGAAACCTTTTCATGGACTCCCCTATTGCCAATACATGAGATTAAATTTGCTCACTTTCGTTTTTGGTATAGTGTTTCAGAATTGGTTTCACAAATTTCTCCATTTGGCCTACTATCTGAAGAAAATAAGCAAACAGAATTCCTTCTATATTGGCACTTTTGTTGCAGTTTTAACTGGACACAAATCAAAATTACTACAGTGTCTCCAAAGGCAAATTTCTACCAGCACACTAGTAATTACAATGATTGAAGTCTGTTCCAAAAAATAAACCACCATCTCCTTTTCCTCCCTTTTCATCCCACTGGACCAACAGTTCATTGCCAGTCTCACACATTCTCAAATAACCTCGCAAGTCTTTTAATCACTGATAAGCAAAAAACAATCTGAAGAGGGTGAAAACTTTAGACTATATGCTCATGAGTCTTCCTGGATTATACAGGGCATGTACTTGCATATGTAGGTACATATGTATATGTGTGTGTGTAGAAGGTTATAGAAGGACACTTTGCTATAGTGAAAAAGACATTCAAATGAAAGGCTGAAAGATCTGGTTCAAAACTCAGGTCTATCGATAAACTTAAGAGATATAACTTAGAGGATAGTCTATAACCTCTCTGATCATCTCTAAGTTCTGAGTTCTCTGTGGAAAGAAAACAGGTCATATAACTCCTATTCTACTCTGGTCTATAGGCTTTCCACAAAACTGGCTCAATTTAAGTTTGAATGGGAATAGACGGAGACAAAGAAAATAATACAGAACTTGCAAAGTAAGAGCCACCCCTCCATTAGAGTGTAGAAAAAAGTAATTTTTATATGCTGAAGATACCAAAATGTTCTTCAGGACATCAAAATGTTAAGGAAAAGCAGAATTGATTCCACTTCTGGCCAAAATAGACTAACAGTGACTGGATTTAATTCCTACGTGAAATATCTAAAAACACAGACACACACAAAAACCTAAGGAAGCATGATACGGTAGATGTTAAGACTCTGGCCATTAGACAGTAACAAATAGTAGCAGAGAAACACATGAGGTGAGCCCTGCCACTGGCCCAGCTTAATGCCCGGAGAAGCTTCCAGGCTGAGGAATAGGGGCGGGGATTCCAACAGAACAAGGTGGTCTATTTGAGTGAAGGAGAAAGATTTGTAAGTCCAGGAAAACCATACGTGCTAGCATTCTCAGGGAACAGCACTAAAGCAAGAGAGGTATGCACAGAAAACTCCAGAGGTCTGCAGAAGGGCACACCCAAGTATCCAGTTGAATACCATGAACATCTGATGAAATGTTTCAAGGACAGGAAAGGAATCACCTAAAAGGACTAGAAGAAACCATAAGCTAAGACCTCACAGGGTCAGGAAGAGTGGCTATTTCTGACAGTCAGAGAATGGCCCATAACTGATTGGCCATACAATAAACTACTCAAAAGAGGCTGGCTTCAGAAGCAGACACCCCAGTGGTACTCCTTTGCAAAAAACTCACATAGGTCCAGATGTTGGTTTCTAAAACACTTCTTTACTAAAAGAAACCAATGCTTCTCAGAGAAATGACTAATTCTAATACAGTGACAAAGGAATATAAGCCTGGAACACATTGTGCCAGAAAGAAAGGAAATAGAGTGATGGAAATATGTCAAATACACAGAAGTCACCCTGAAGAGGTTCCCATGGTCAAACTGTAATGATCCGGGTAGCAAAGTAAATAAATAATTATAGTACCAGATTATAACTTACTGGATAAGATAGACATCCATATGTCCATATTGATATAAACAAACAGTAGGAGAAGAAAGCTTTCCCCTGCAGTGGAATGTCAATTAATAAACGTAGAAGAGATGACAGAATTAGAAAATAACCATTTGGCAGTCATCATTTATTAAATGATTAATTTAGCCAAGAAACATCAATGTATATGCTAAAACTAGTGAGTAGACATCTAATAAAAAAATGAGATATTTACATAATCTAAAAATAACTCACCACAAAATACTTATCGATTGCAAAGTCTATATGGTTAACTTCACAGAGGAAAAACTTGGCAGAAACGACTCTAATTAAGGATTCAAAGTTTATATAACTAACAATGGGACAAATCAAAATGTGCACCACCTGATGGGATGCAAGAACAACATAACATAGCTTCTATGATAGTCCTTCCAAAGATGTATAGCCTAAATCTCCTCATGAGGAGTCATCAAACAAACTAAAATTGAGGACTATTACAAAATAATTAGCCAAAAATCTTTTAAAATGTTAAGGAAAGGCCAAGTGCAGTGGCTCACGTCTGTAAAGTCAGTACTTTGGGAGGCCAAGGCAGGAGGATCACTTGAGGCCAGGAGTTTGATACCAGCCTGGGCAACAAAGTGAGACCCGTCTCTACAAAAAAAAGAAATATTAGCCAGGCATGGTGGTGTGTACCTATACTGACAACCACTCGGGAGGCTGAGGAAGGAGGATCACTTGAGCCCAGGAGGTTGAGGTTTCAGTGAGCCACAACTGTGCCACTGCACTCCAGCCTGAACAACAGAGTGAAATCCTGTATCCAAAAAAAAAAAAAAAAAAGTTAAGGAAGAACTGAGAAATTGTTTCCATTGCCAGAGAATAAAAACACATGACAACTAAATGTAATGTGTGGATAACATCCTGATTTTAATGGACATACTATGGTTATCTAGAGAATGCGCTTATTTGTAGAAAATATGTACAATTTATTTGAGAGTGCTGAGAGATCATCTTTCTAATTTTTTTTTCTTTTTTTATTATGAAGATGGGGGTACAATTCAGGGTTAGGTATACAAACATTAATTATGCAGGTACCCTTGTTGATGAGGTATGCCCCCATCTTTCTAATTTACTTTCAAATGATTATGGGGAGAAAGTTCTTTATACCATCTCTGCAATGTCTCTGTAAGACGGGAAATATTTCAAAGAAGATGACATAAAATGCTCAAGAAATAAAGGCAGAACATATTAAGGGAGCAGTATACCAAACCAAGACTCTCCACAAGGAAGCATATTCACTTATACCCAGTGTCAACCTGTCTAATTTCTTATTCTGTGGAAATAAAAGTCAACCCAGTAATATTATGGATATTAAAAAAAAAAAAACGAGAGAGACAGAGAAACTGCCTTTTTCTAATTGAAATATTCCACAAGGTCAACAGTGCCTCAACCAATAAAGCAATTCCCAATTATGTCACAAATGTGGAAATAACTATACAATTCCACTGACATCAGAAAAGATCTCCCATACAAATTAACTTTCAGATAACTATCATATGCTTATATTTTTAATTTGTCAAAAACAATTTTTAAAGTTTAACCATTTGGGGGTTTTGTTTTGTTTTGTTTTGAGTCAGGATCTCATTGAGCGAGAACTCAGGCTGGAGTGGAGTAGAGTGTAGCACATGGCTCACTACAAGTCTCAACCTCCTGGGCTCTGGCGACCCTTCTGCCTCAGTCTCCTGAGTAGCCAGGGCTACAGGCAATTGCCACCATGCCAATTTTTCTGGTTTTTGTCTAGAGATGAGGTCTCCCTGTGTTGTTCAGGCTGGCCTTGAACTCCTGGGCTCAAGCAATACTCCCACCTCAGCCTCCCAAAGTGATGGGATTATAGGCATGAGCCACATGTTCAGCCTAAAGTTTGACCATTTTGGATAGGAATACATCCTTAATGTACTACTTCTCTGACTTCTGACACTATGGCAATGAAAATAGCAATACATTTTTGATGATATTGATGATCATTATGAACATCATTATATCCAGTATCACACTGCCCTACATCACAATACTTTTTAAATTTTGAAGTCATCTTTTAATATTTTGTCTGTCTTTCCTCTCTATAAGGTTTTCATGTGACTTTCTCGGAGCTTTCAATGTTCTTGCCAGTAGCATCATGAAAGTATAACATTTAATCTGTTATGGACTTAGAGACTAGATCACCCTAATGTGTACAGTGACACACAAAATAAAAGTAAACAGTTTCTAAATGAACTACATATTTTTCCAATGCATAAAATGTAGAACACTGAAAGTATGAGATGTTTTTGCTACTTAGTGGATTTTTTATGCTAACCTTTAGGTAATTGCTTGGCTATTATAAAATGACATGTCAAATAAATGAGGCACTATGCTAATTCCATTTACAACTACAATATAAAATGTTGCTCACAAAGAAGGCTGGAATTCACATAACTAATGACGAGAAACAAAACTTTGCATTTAAAAACAAAAAAGGACAAAAACTCCATGCACTAGATCTTGACTCTTAGGAAATTCTTCTGGTGCTAGCATATTACACTACTTGGATCTACAGTGATATTATGAAGGTGTTTCTCTGTGGCTCAATTTGGTGGGTTTTTTTTTGAGTGGAGTTCTCACTCTGTCACCCAGGTTGAAGTATGGTGGCACAATCATAGCTCACCACAGCCTTGACCTCCTGGGTTCATGCAACCCTTCCACCTCAGTCTCCTGAATAGCTGGGACTATAGGTGCATGCCACCATGTCCACTTCATTTTTTAATTTTTGTGATAAATTACCCACCTTTCATTGTCCAAAGCCAAGAGTCACTATATAAACTTTATTTATTGAATAACAGAAACAAAGTACATTGTTTCAATTTTAATAATAACCACCAAAAGGGAAAACAAAGTATTAAAGATAGTTTATTGTTAAGGAGTGGGATTAGGGCGAGGTTGGGAAAGCAGAAAAGTAACTTTTATTTTTCATTTTAGAGTTAGATTTTTAGAAAATTGTATGCAGATTTTGTTTTATTTTTTTTTTAATGTGCAAAGGGAGAGAGGGGTGAGATTGAGGGGGAAGAAAGAAGATATCACTTTCTCCAGGAAGTTTCCCATGACCATCTTGGGATCTCTTTCCTTTGTGTTCCCAGGAAAGCAAGCATGGGCACTATCAGAGAACATTTACTATACTGTACTGTGTTTGTGCACTCAGTTGTCTAACCAACCCACTAGAATGAAACCTCCTTGAAGGCTGGGGTCATAATTTATGTACATTTGTATCCCCAGCAGGTGAACAGTACAATAACTAGTAGAAGAGCAATAACTATCTGCTGTGTGAATGAACAACCTATGAATGATGGCCAGAGTTAATAAAACTGATCATACAAATTCATTCATTCATTTATAGAGTTGGGGTCTTGCTTTGTCATCCAGACTAGTATCGAACTCCTGGGCTCAAGTGATCCTTCCACCTTGGCCTCCCAAAGTGCTGGGATGACAGGCATGAGCCACTGTGCCTAGCTAGATCATACAAATTCCTTATGTGAAAAACAGTGCTGAAACAAGAGAAAACAAACAAAAAAATCATAAAACTAACACCAACATTTATAGTATGCTATGCTAACTATATCTCACCCAAAAATTCATTTTGAAAAGAAACTCCCAGCTGGGCATGATGGCTCGAGCCTGCAATCACAGCACTTTGGGAGGCTGAGGTAAGGGGATTACCTGAGCCCACGGGTTCAAGAACAGCCTGGGCAACTTGTCGAGACCTCTTCTCTACAATAAAAAATTAGCTGGGCAAGGCAGCGCACGCCTGTAGTTCTGCCTAACCCGGAAGGCTGAGGAGGAAGGATCACCTAAGCTCAGCAGGTCAGTGCTGGGGTGGCCATGAGCGTGCCACTGCACTCCAGCCTAGGCAACAGAGTGAGACTCCAACTCAAAAAAGAAAAAAAAAAATTAAGATACTTTTGATGAATTCTGAGGAAAGATCAAAAGAAGGGGGAAAAAGACAAAAATTCCAATACCTTGCTTTTCCCATTTGCTTTCTATCAGAGGCCCTTTTCACCACCTCCTATGAGGAGTGAAAACTCAGTATCAAATACAGGCTGACTTGCATATGCCAGCACATACTGTGCCTTGTCAGAATATTTTTCAGAGTGGCGAATTTATTTATGTATAAACAATGTTTCAAGTCTATTCAAATGTCTCCAGAGAGTAATTTCACATGACAACTTCTTTCTACCATCAAAATCTCTTACATTAAAAAGAAAACCATATTTAAAAACACACAGTGAGAAGTTATGGTCTCCAAGGCTACAGGGGACAGCTGAAGCATCAAAACTGGAAAGCCTAACATACTTGGAATACATTTTTTTCTCAGAACAATTATAAAACTTTCTCATTCTGTGTGCTCTACATAAAATAGTTCTATAACAATAGTTTATCATATAAGAAATCAATAAATTAGACATTCATTTTTAGCCTTGAAAATGTAATATCTGAAATTAGCTATTTCACCAGGTTTGCTGTTCAGCTCCAAAGTTGGAAGAAGTGTTAGAATGGCAAGGCCCTTTGATCAAATAATCAACAAAAGCAGAATGGAATTGTGGTAAGGTCGAAAAAGTATAAAAAAGAACTTCATTAAGCAATGTATCCTATTTAAAAAGGCATGGAACAAAAGAGGCCTCAAGCTTTTAGCGGGTGCCAAGAAAGCGTTGTACTGTCTTGGATAAGGTATTCAACCTTCCTGAATCTCAATTTCCTCATTTGTCTAATGTACCAAGTTGTTAAATAGATTAAGTAGAACAATAAAATATATACAAAGCCTAGCACAATATTTGCAAATAACAGGCACTGAAAAAAAAAAGTGGTGACTAGTATTGAGGAGACAGGGAAGTATCAATATGAAAGACAATACAAGGTTGATAAAGCTGAGTATCCAGGCACAGAATGCTTGCCATGTCCAGTAAAGATGCAAGGAGGGAGGTGATGTCCAAGAGCTTCCTCAAGCAGGGGAATGGGATCTACATCTGGAAAAATGCATTTAACATGTCAGGCAAGAGTTCCCTACCTTTATACATGCTGTCACCCATGTGTAATCTTCTCACAAACTGTCTGACAAACTCTCAATTACTCTGTATTAATTTAACACCTACATGTGCCAGGGAACAGGCTCAGCATTGGGGGCTGGAACATTGAGCAAGATACCCCACAGTCCCTGTCCCTGCAAGGCTAACAATCTAATGGCAGCTGGTTACAGAATAAATTACATCACCATGTAGAATTTTACAATGGAAGATGATAAGGGGCTTCATTTCTCTCCCTAACATATACCCCAAAATAAAAATATGACAGTATACTGAGGGCAGGATTTAGATTCAGGGGTAACATAGGAGGTTCCCTTAGGCCTAAATTCACCCATCTTAACCCGGCCTCATCCAGAGACTTGCACTGCACTCTTCTTTGGCAGCACCTTGACTTTCACTTTGCTTTGTTTATTCTATGCAGAGCTCCCTCGGAAGCTTACAGAACGGAGGGATGTCTGACAGCGCAGCACAAGGCCCTACTAACAGCAATTTCTCAATAAAGATGTGTCACTTGTAACATTTTATTTCAAATAATTAGCAAGCATTCTTTTTCTAGATTACTTCATTACTAAACCCTGCACCTAATTTACCCTAAAATTCTCAACCACAAAGTTTACCACACAGCATGCTCCGTGACTCACAAGGATATCATATGGCAAACTTCTTGATTATTAAGTTGCTATTTTATACACATTCTCATAATCATATAATCCTAACTCTCCAATCATCAAAAATGCTGGGAAGCCTATAAACTCAATATAATAATGAGAAAAACATCAGACATCTCAAATGAGAAACATTCTACAAAATACCTGATCAGTAATCTTCAAAAACTGTCAAGGTCATCAACTACCAAAAAGAAAAAAAATCTGAGAAACTTTGACAGCCAAAAGAAGCCTAAGGAGGTATGATGACTAAATGTAATACAGTATCCAGGATGAGATCCTGGAAGAAGACATTGGAATAAAGTACAGACTTTAGTTAATAATAAAAAATCGGCCGGGCTCAGTGGCTCAGCCTGTAATCCCAGCACTTTGGGAGGCCATGGCGAGTGGATTGCCTGAGCCCGCAGGTTCAAGACCCACCTGGGCAACTTGGCGAGACCTCATCTCTACAAATCAGAAATTAGCCAGGCGAGTGGTAGTATGCGCCTGTAGTTCCAACTACTTAGAAGGCTGAGGTGGAAGGATTGCCGGAGCCCAGCAGGGCAAGGCTGCGGTAGCCGGGAACGTGCCACTACACTCTCCAGTCTGGGCGACAGAGTGAGACTCCAACTCAAATAATAATAATAATAATAATAATAATAATAATAAAATAAATCAATAGTAGTGCATTAATTGTATTAAGTGTACCATACTAATGAAAGAAACTAAGAATAAGGGAAGGTAAGTGCAGGATATATGGTAACTCTCTACTATCTTAGCAATGTTTCTGGAAATCTAAAACTGTTCTAAAAAGTTATGGTTTTTTAAATGTTAGAAAATACATTTGACTCAACAGCAATAGTTTGCTAAAATTCCATACTAATTTCATAAAATAAGAGCAGATATAGTCATCCCTTAGTATCCACAGGAGATGGATACCAAAATTTGAGAATGCTCAAGTCCCTGATATTAAATGATGTAGTACCAGCATCTAACCTATGGACATCCCCCTGTATACGTTAAATCACCTTTAGATTATCTTATACAGTATACATACTTATAAGTATATTATTTATAATAAATCATACAATGCAAATAATTATTACATTGTATTGTTTAAGGAATAATGATAAAAAACACAATCTGTATGTTACAGCTAATTTGTTACAACATCAGATTCAGGATGCTTACAACACCACTGTGAAAAATCAATACCTAAAATACTAATAAAAATTAGCCAACAAAATCTGAACCAATAGTCATTTTCATTTAAACAAGAAATATGTTTTCAAAAAAATGCTGCCAGATTGTAAGCCAGTCTAACAAAAAAACAGAACAATTCTCCACAAAATCAGCAATCCTTTTGCTACTGAATCCTTTCCCAGGGGCTTTAGTTGACAAGATGCTCTTTTAAAACGTCAACCTAATCCTCTCCACAAATTTTTGAACTGATGTCACAGTTCAAGCATGAAGATCTTGAAAACTGAGCTAAACAGACTATCTCAAAATCTACCACTAGAGAAAGTAGGAGACATGACAGGATGTGTCTTGTGCCAAGTGCACCAAGGTAAGATTATGTACCAAGACCCAAGGGAGCATGCAGAAGCTTAACAACAATTATTCTATATCTTATATCTTTTGGGGGGGGAGGTGGAGCATTTAAGATTTACCATTTTGTATGATCAGTTATCTCTTCATACACACACCCAAACTCTCAGTTCCATGAAGGCCAAGAATGATCTTTCCACTTTGTACCCAAAGCGTCTCACTTGTGCTATTATTAATGATGAATTGCCAGCTGAGTGAAATGCAAATTATCAGTTTAATCACAGATGTTTCTAAATTGAAGTGAGACTGACAAAACATACAATTAACCATTTTATGCTTTGCACTCAGAGACATCTCATGGATCACCTACAAGCAACTCAACTGCATTGTTTTACAAAATAGTGAAAAACAAATCACTTCATATTAAATAGTATAGCATTGGAACCAATTATTTTACTGTAATGATATTTGGCTTATAATGAAATTTTGGACATTGAGGAATTTATTTATGAAAAAAATTAAAACTGTATATCTTATATTTTTCTAATGTGTGGTAATGTGTGAAATAGTCCCCGACACGCATTGCAGGTTCATTGATACATGCTGTGTAAGAGTAATTTGCTGGACATCTTCCACCTAGTGTTTTTCTATTCGAGCAGACAATGCAGTCTCATTTTTTTCCTCCCACATTAATAATATGTAATTTATTGTCCAATCTGTTATTTGAAGACAATGTGAAAGGACACACTTGAAATTCCTGAAATCTCCTTCTCAACTGACAGATCAGAAGCTTGACAAATTTCAAACAGGATATAGATTTTTCATTGTTTTTGAATGCAAAACTTCAAGGAAACATACAGTTTTGAAAATTTATGCTTGCATAAGTCTGTCCTATATAATCAACAGCAATTTCTTTATGTCCCCTGAGAGGAAATATGCAAGTGGTTTGCTAGATTTAAGATGTCTCCTCAGAGAGGACATACAAGTGCAAAGGGTTAAATGTACAATTAAGTGGCATTTAATGCATTCACAAGTTGTGCAACACCACATAATCAAAGACTTTTATCTTAGAGATAACTTACTTCAAGTATCTCCTTCCCTTCCCGCTTTTCCAGTAGCTAATCAATGTTGATCTTCTTCTTCCTTTACTTTATGCTGTTTTCTCCTTAGATCATTCTGCGATTAGTTTGCAGTGGGCACTGTGGCAGGCAGACATCTACTCTAATGATGAGGAACGCACCTCTTTCCCATAGGAACACGTCCACCGGTGTTCATCTTACTCAACCAATCAGCAACATTTCATTCAATTTATCACTCCCTTTGAAATACTTAATGTACTTTGACTTCTGGGACACCACATCATCCCAGATTTTCCCCAACCTCATTAGCTCTCTCAGGTGTGAGTTTTTGCAGCAGACAGGTTTCTCATTCAGGTGTCTAGTGGGCATGGGTTGGCTATGTCACCAGCAGCAGTTTTCTGACTGCTGGATCACAGTTGTGATAGGTTGGCTTTGAAGTCCAGTCTATTTTCCATGACAGAGTCATTTTTTCTAAACCAAAAATCAGATCACACCACGACCTTGCTCAAAATCCTTCAACAGTTTCCTGTCATGCTTGGAAAAAAACGTCTAAAACTTGACACAAACTGACCTCTGCCAACTTTGTTCACTAGGCTCAAACTAGACTGACCTCCTAGGTGTTCTTGCAACAATTATTTTCAAATATTTTCTTCTCAGTAAGGTCTTCCCTGATCTAAAATAATTCACCCTGCCATCCTCAATGCCTACCGTCCCTGGACCTCCTTCCTTCCCCTGCTTTATTTTTCTTCACAGCAGTTATCACTAGCACAAAAATTTTAACAAACTAGTTTATTTATTTCTGAATTTCCCAGTAGAATGTAAGCTCCATGAAGATAGGAACTTTTTCTTTCTCCTTTAGGATGTAAGAAGTGCCTGGTACATAACAAGCATTCAATCAATGTAGTTATCATTATATTCTACTCTCAGGAACAACCGCCTGTTTACTTTTTCACTTCTAAATTACATACCTTCAGAAAAATCCAAATTCCACAGGGTGTGGGTGACAGCATAGGAAAAAAAGAAAGAAAATGGAGCCCAAAAATCTTCATCTAAGTTTGCTTTGTGGATTAAATGAGATAAAACATGTAAAAGATTTACCTGGCATATAGTACATATTCAATAAATGTGTCTTTTATTCATATAACCCAAAAAGTATTTGCCAAATTAACCAAATAGCTGTTTAAGGGCAGTAAGTATATCCCCAAAGTGTTCTCTTCTCCCAGCTAAATGTTCTCTATTCCCAACCAGTTTATATGACTGCTTTAAAACCATTCATCATTCTGGTCATCTCCTCTGGCTCTTTCTCATCAAAGTAAACTGGGACTCAAATTAAACAGAATATTCCAAATATGATCTAATGAATACAACGTCCGGGAAGACTGTTACTTCTCTTGATCTGGACAATATATTTTAATTAATGCAATATAAGATCATCTTAGCTTCTTTTTTAATGCTGCTGAGTCAATTTTTTGGCTTACCCTGAATTTTTTATAAATTTCAACCTCCAGATGTTCTCCCCATAAGTTGTTTAAAGTCAGTTCTCGTCCAATGTCAAATCTAACTCTGTCACTAGAATCAAAGAATCTCAGTAATAGAAAAACCGTGCTACTGTGAAAAAGTCATTTTACCTCTACGGCATTAGTGTGCTTCCTGCAGAGTCTGAATTTAAGGAACATCCCTGAGAACAGTTAGGGATGCCAATGAAGGAAAAATCACTGTGGCATATCACTTCACATTTAACATATTGAAGGAAAAGAAGTAAAAGGAACTAGGTGGCCACAGAGTCAGAGACACTCCTCGACAGCAACCTGCAGGCGTTAACACCTCTCCCATGGGAAGGTGTGGAGGCGAGGAATATATTAAGCACATTTTGGAGGGCTCTAGGAAAGCCTATTATGAAAGTCTCCATTGTGGGAGTGCCACAAGACTCGAAAAAATGCCTGGCCCATTTAAGGTGCAGGTGAACCATCAAAAATGGTTACTGGGAGGAAAGCAGGTGCTACTGGGCAGACTCAACAAAAGAAAGGCACAAGGAACTCCACATAAGATGGAGAAGTGTAATGGAAAGGCCTTGCCACCTGGCAGACCTGGACTCTACATGACTGACTAGCTCAATACTAGTTGAGCTCAAGGTGCTCAACTTTTCTTTTCTTTTTTGACTGTTTCCATGACTTTTTTTAAAATTAATTTATTTATTTTTGTTTTTTTTATTTTTTTTTTGAGTTGGAGTCTCACTCTGTCACCCAGACTGGAGTGCAGTGGCCGCTCCTGGCCACCGCAGCCTCGATCTGCTGGGCTCTGGCGATCCTTCTGCCTCAGCCTTCCGAGTAGCCAGAATTATAGGCACATGCTACCATGCCTGGCTGATTTTTTTATTTATTGTAGAGATGCGGTCTCGCCAAGTTGCCCAGGCGGGTCTCGAACCCACGGGCTCAGGCAATCCACTCACCTCAGCCTCCCAAAGTGCAGGATTACAGGCTGAGCCACCGAGCCTGGATTATTTTTATTTTTTTTAAATCAAAATTTTTTATTTTGATATTGTGGGGTACAGTTAAGGGTTAGGTATACAAATATACCTGCTTTGTTCAGGCACCCTTGTTGATAAGGGGTATCTCCCCGTGGTGCTCAACTTTTCTTTTTTTTGTTTTGTTTTGTTTTGTTTTTGAGTTGGAGTCTCACTCTGTCGCCCAGACTGGAGTGCAGTGGCCGCTCCTGGTCACCGCAGCCTTGACCTGCTGGGCTCCGGCGATCCTTACGCCTCAGCCTTCCGAGTAGCCGGAATTACAGGCGAGCGCTACCACGCCCAGCTGATTTTTTGATTTTATTGTAGAGATGAGGTCTTGCCTGCCCAGGTGGGTCTCGAACCCGCGGGCTCAGGCAATCCCCTCACCTCAGGCTCCCAAAGGCACGGGATTACAGGCTGAGCCACCGAGCCCGGCTGCTCACCTTTTCTAAGCTTCATTTTGTTTACCAGAAAAACAGAATTTTAATAGTGGCATGGCTATTGTTATATAACAAAATAAATATATAACAAAAAAAAATCTATATATATATATATGCTGTTTTTAGCATTTAAGCTATTCCACTTAATAGCATTAATGTATTTCAATGGAAATTTTAGATACTTAAATCTTATTTTCTTTCTCCACCCCTGTTTAGCCCTTTGTAGAAAAAGAAGGGATTCTGACTTATTCTTAGAACACAAAATATTTAGAAGTTATTATTAACTTCTCAATGAATAAAAGACCCCGTGCGTGCTGTATCTGTTAATCTGTCCTACTAGAATATAAATCCCTAAGGTAAAAACCTGGCTTCTAATGTTAATAGAGTATTTCCAGTCATAAAGAATCAACTCTAGAAATAAAGTTATTACAAAGTCCATGCTCAACAGATAAACATGTTGAACCTTAGAATCTCTTCAGAGGTGGAAAGATCCCACTTTAAGAACACTGCTTACTCCAAGTGATATCCTGATGGACATAATATATTAATTCACCTAAAATCTGATACATTTTCTTAATAAAACAGCATGTAAAAATCAAGTTATGGGTGGAGTAGGTGTTTAATGGTAACTGGTTATTTTTATTGGCATAGATATCAGGGTGAAATCACTAAGCCTTGGAAAGCTGCCTTGGAACATGCCTGGCACCAGTGGGAATGTAGAAGTTACAAGGCAGCCACAAGCAGCGTGATGGTAAAGCCTTAATTCGCAGTGACATCTTAAACAAAGCAGTCTCAGTAAAGGAAACCTGTGACTCCAAGCCAAACTTGAAGGACAGAGGCGGAGACAGAGAACATCTCCTGGGCAGAAGACTACATATACTCAAATGCCCTCAAAGAACGCTTCACTTCTTTATGCTGCTTTTATCCTTCATTCCCCTTTTCAATGACATTTGAGAACCAACTTTTGCTCTAAGCCAGGAGTTCTAAGCATTGCTTTTGGGAGGGCTCACTTGATTTACCCACTGTGTTCTCACTTTCTGTTAAACATTCAGTAGACTAGGGAAAAGTAACTTCGCAGCATGTAAAGCTTAGAAGACATCCTAGTTAAAGACCAGGAGAACTATCTTGACTACTGGTTTGTTCATTTATTAAACTGAAGTTAACTGAACATACAATGCTTTTCCACAAATTTTTCATTAGCATGCAGGTTATCTAAAATGAAATATTCCAATTTTTAAATTAAGAATATACCAAAAGTGCAGTAAAATATATCCAAGGTTAGTATTTTTCATCTCTGGAAAGTTAACTAAAGGTTATCATTTAAAAACTCCTCTGAGGCCAGGCTCAGTGGCTCAGCTGTAATGCCATCACTTTAGGAAGCTGAGGCCAGTGGATTGCCTATGTCTGCGGGTACGAGACCAATCTGGGAAACTTGGCGAGATCTCGTCTCTACAATAAAAATAAAAAATTAGCTAGGCGTGGTAGCACACGCCTGTAGTTCCAGCTACTTGGAAGGGTGAGAAGGAAGGATCGCTGGAGCCCAACAGGTCAATGCTAGGGTGGCCATGAGTGTGCCACTGCACTCCAGCCTGGGGGACAGTGTGAGACTCCAACTCAAAAAAAAAAAATTCCTCTGAAAATCAACCTGTTCAATTGTTATCCAACAGGATTGTATGTCACCCATTCATTTATTTAACAAATATTTGTTGAGTATTTACTCTGAGCCAGGTCAGTGCCATATGCCAGGGAAAACACTGTAAACTAAAGACACAGGTTCCCAAAACTTACATAGTCAATGTTCTCCACTGTCACTCTGAGGAACACTACATAGGCAAAAGTACCTTAAATACTTTGTTTTAGCTCACACTAAGTTACTACAATTTCAACATCAGAAAGCATCCCGTCCAAGAAGTGTTCATAATATTATAATATTTTTTTTCCTAATACATATTTTTTATTTTAAAATTGTGGGGTACAGATAAGGGTTAGGTATACAAATACGCATTGTATAGGTACCCTTGTTGATGAGGTGTGCCCCCCGTCCCCAGACAGATACTGACTACTGTTAATCCCACCTCCCTTCCCCTCCCTGCCCCCCCATAGTTTCCCGCCATTGTCAATCCTTTTCTTATAGTATTACGATAGTTGTTCAAGGTCCACTTATGAGTGAGAACATGTGATACTCAGATCTTTGTTTCTATGAGAAATCACTCAGTATTATAAACTCTAATTCCATCCAGGTTGCTGCGAAATTCATGATTTTGTTCTTTTTTATGGCTGTGTATTAGTCTACTGTGTATAGGTACCACATTTTTTAATCCAGTCCTCTTTTGATGGACAGCATGGTTGGTTCCATGATCTTGCTATTGTGAACAATGCTGTGATAAACATACGTGTGCAGGTATCTTTTTTATAGAGTGATTTGAGTTCTTCAGGGTATATTCCCAGTAGGGGGATTGCAGGGTCATCTTACCTAGGGCAATCTACAGATTTAATGCAATACCTATCAAATTACCAGCAACATTCTTCTCAGATCTAGAAAAAACAATACAGGAATTCATATGGAAACACAAATGATCAAGAATAGCCAGAACAATCCTCAGCAAAAAGAACAAAGCAGGAAGTATCACACTACCAGACTTTAAACTTTACTATAAAGCTACAATAATCAAAACAGCTTGGTATTGGTTCAAGAACAGGCATATAGACCAATGGAATAGAACTGAGATTCCAGAAGCAAAACCTCAATTTCTCAACCAACTCATCTTTAACAAAGCCTCCAACACTCACCACTAGGGAGAGGACAATCTATTCAGTAAATGGTGCTGGGAAAACTGGCTGACCACATGCAGAAGATTCAAACAAGACCCCTATCTATCCCCATACACAAAAATTAACTCTAAATGGATCAGAGACCTAAATGTAAAACCTCAAACCATAAGAATATTACAATATTTCTAACTAAAATACTAAAGTGGTTTCTGGGTTAAATTAGAAAATGTGCTGTAAATTACTAAAATAATTAAGAGAATTATAAAATAAAACTATATTCATTCTTTCAGCAACAATTTTGAAAATCTAGAGGAAAGAGATGGATTCCTACAAAAAAAAATTGCCAACAATAAACCAAGGAGAAAAGTTAAAAAGTAGATAGAGCAAATATCACTAAAGGAATTGAAATGATAAGATTTATTATTATAGAAAGCACCTGAACTAGATTTAATAGTTAAGTTCTAACAAACCTTTAAAGAACTAAAAATTCCCAAGATTATTATTTAATCTCTTTCTGATGATGCTGATAGTTGACACATATGATTCAGGATTAGTTTAATCTTCCCAGCAACCCAATGAGGTAGATGCTATTATTAACATCATTTTACAGATTAGGATCACAGAAGAATTAGACGAAAAAAATTTCATAATTCAATTTTAAGACCTTGGGAGAAATGGGTACTTAACATCCCTCCCAAAAAACAACTACTAATACTATAAACTGATCTAGCTTACAGTAATGAGTGAAAGCATAATCTATAACTAAGCAATAATAGCTATGTATCATATGACAACCATAATTTAGAAAAAAGAAAACATATAATATCAATAAATGGGAAAAGGCATTTTTAAAAATTCACCATCCATTCCTAATAAAAGCATTAAGTACACAGAAAGAATTATTTAAAATAATTTTCAAAAATAATAGAAAATATCCTGAACAGTAAAATACTGAACCCTTTCAATTAAAATAATGAACTGGGATGTTCACTATGCCCATTACTTTTCAACATTATTTTGACAGTTCTAGAAGGTTTACTAGAAAATGGCCTAAGTCTAGAAAATCAGTAAAACATTAGAGAAGAAAAAACAGGCCTATACTATGCACATGTCAAAAAAAAAAGAGAGAGAGAGAGAAAGAAAGAGAAAGAGAACGTTTCCAAAAACCCCAAGAAAAGCAATTGGATATAGTTTATTGAAATAAGATTATCATAAAAGTACAGCTTTTTCCTTATACTAGCAATAAGCACACAGGAATGGAAATGGAAGGCATATTTTATACAAAATAGTGTAAACACTATAACATACTTAAGAACAAAATTAACTTCAGGGCAAATGACCATATGAAGAAAATCTTGTTGAAATAAAATAAAATATAAATATAAAGAAATATCATGTTCCCGGACAGGAATACTAAGATAAAATGATAGCTCTCTCAAAATTAATACATAAATTCAATTATTATATAAATTTCCATCAAAATTCCAATAAGGCTTATTTTTTAGAATGGGCAAAATCATCTTAAAGTTCATATAAAAGAAAACAATCCTGGCCAGGCATGTCAGAGGCCAAGCAAAGAACTGCTTGAGCCCAGGAGTTTGATACCAGACTGGACAACACAGTGAGGCCTTGTCTCTACAAAAAAAAATAATAAAAATAAAAAATTTTAAAAATTAGCTGGGCATTGAGGCACACACCTGTAGTCCCAGCTACTCAGGAGGCTGAGGTGGGAGAATCACTTAAGCCCAGGAGGTTAAGGCTGAAGTGAGCCAAGATCATGGCACTGCACTCCAGTCTAATCGACAGAGTGAGACTGTTCCCAAAAAAAGGGAGAAGAAGAAGAAAGTTCTGAGAATAGCCAAAATTAGGCTGAAAAAGAAGAGTAGCAACAGGGGAATTTGCCTTATTTTACATTAGAACATACCAAAAAACTACTGTAATTAAATAAATCTGAAAGTGATAAAAGAATAGTCAAAAGATCATTAAAGAGAGAGAGAGAATCCAGAAACAGACCCCAGTATATATGAGGTTCTAATATATGACAAAAGTGAAATATGAATTCAGTGGGAAAGTTGGGCGTGGTGGCTCATACCTATAATCCCAGCACTTTGGGATGCCAAGGTGAGAGGACTGCTTGAGCCCAGGAGTTTGAGTTCAGGCTGGGCAACTAGGTGAGACCTCATCTCTACAATAAATTAAAAAATTAGCAAGGTATCATGGCCTGTGCCTGTAGTTCTACCTACTTGGGAGGCTAAGGCAGAAAGAATGCCTAAGTCCAGCAGGTTGAGACCGCAGTAGCCATGATTGTGCCACTGCATTCAAGCCTAGGTGACAGAGTGAGACTCTGGCTTAAAAAAATAAATAAATAGAAAATTTAAAAAAATAAATTCAGTGGAAAAAGAAAGGTGCTGGCACACTGAATTCCTCTGTGAAGAAAATTAATCTCCACCTCACAATATAAAGAATATCTTTACAAAATGCTTAAAAATAAATTTCAAATTGTATTAAAGATTCAATTTAAAAGTAAAATGATAAATCTCAAAGATAACTTAGAAAATATTTGTAGAAACAAGGCAAATGAGATTTGACAATTAAGTGCACGAACTCATTCTAGAAAAAGTGCTACATACCTCATTGCTGAATATCACTACAGTCACCTTTGAAGTACTCCCCTTGTGGAACCATGCACTGATGCCAACACCTCATCCACCTGTCATAGCAATTTTGGAGCTCTTTTTCTGGAATGGCCATCAGAGCTGTTGTAGTATTACCCTTGATGCCCAAAATGTCATCAAAATGTCTTCCTTTTAATATTTACTTTATCTTCGGGTAAAGAAAAATGTCATTGGAGCCACATCAGGTGGGTAGGGAAAATGTTCTGATACAATTATTTGTTTACTGGCTAAAGCCTCCCTCACAGACAGTGCTGTGTGAACTGGTGCACTGTCATGATGCAAGAGCTACTTCGGGACATTTTTGCACACAGAGTTTTCTCATGCCAAGATTTTCAGTTAAGATTATCCTGTTTCTCCATCAATGTTTATTTGTCTGCTATGCTTCTCACAGTCAAACAACAATTTTGACACACAATTTGACAAATTTTTGCAATGTTTTCATCAGTTCTGCTTGTTACTGGCTGCCCTAACCTCTCTTCATCAGCGATGCTCTCTCTCTTCTCAGAAAAACGTTTAATCCATTTGTACACCACCATTTTCTTCATGGCATTATCCCCATAAACTTGGACTAATATGTCCCTGGCTTCACTGCCACTCTTGTCAAGTTTACCAAGAAATGTAATGTTTGTTCATTGCTCTAATTCAAACTCTGACATTCTCGCAATGACAGCTCTGATGGCCATTCCAAAATTGCTTTGATGGGTGAACTAGGTGCTGGTGTTCGTGCATAGCTTCCCAAGGGGAGTACTTCGAAGGTGACTATAGTGATATTCTGCAATGAGGTATATAGCACTTTTTCTAGGATGAGTTCATGAACTTAATTGTCAGAC
The DNA here is from genome assembly GCA_027257055.1 of Cephalopachus bancanus. Taxonomy (NCBI): domain Eukaryota; kingdom Metazoa; phylum Chordata; class Mammalia; order Primates; family Tarsiidae; genus Cephalopachus; species Cephalopachus bancanus. The sequence goes on along the minus strand of JAPVLO010000195.1, from coordinate 3,953,132 downwards.
CTCATAGGAGTGTTCTCTTAAACCCAAGAGTGCCTAGAAGACATAGAATTTTTAAAAAATTATATAACACAACAAATATAAATGTTTTATATAGGGTATCATAAGTTAAAATGCAATTGATATATTTGGGGAAAAAGTACCAAGGACGCCTAAAAAGTCATGAGAAAAATGAAAGCAACTCAATTTTTTAAAAGTAGGTGAAGTAAATAAACAGGCAGTTTCTCAGAATAATATATTAAGCAGCTAACAGACTCAAGAAAGATGTTATATTTCACTTGTTACTCAAACGAAATACTTGCATCAGGCTAACAATAATTAACCTAACACTGAAGTGTCAATTTACATTCACTAAATTAGCAAAACTACAAAAAAATGATGATACCCATTGCCAGTAGGGATTCGGGGTAAGGAATAATGCCACAATTTATCTGTGTCCTTTGGGAAAACAATTGATATCTCTGGATATTAAAACGATGGCTAAGCGTTCACGCCTATAACACCAGCACTTTGGGAGGCCAAGGCAGGAAGACTGCTTTTGAGCCTATGAGTTTAAGACCAGTCTAGACAACACAGCAAGACCTCGTCTCTATTAAAAAAAATTAAAACTTAGCCAGGCAAGGTAGCATGTACCTGTAGTCCCAGCTAAGTCCAGGAGGTTGAGGGTGCAGTAAGCCCTAATTGTGCCACTGCACTCCAGCCTGGGCAACAGAGTGAGAACCCAATCCAAAAAAAAGAACTAAAACAGTACAGTCAATAATTCTCAACAGTAAACTGAATGACAAACTACAATATGGAGATGAGCTTGGGCAAAGGACCGATTGCTTATATACAAGAATCAGCTAGCTTTTTTTCCTTTTTTTAACTTCGTCTGCTTCTCTTTATTGTTGAACTACTTTTCTCTCTCTCAGTTTTTACCTGAAGTAGTGAGACAGGGCTGTTTGAGAATCCAAACATAGCAGCTATCAAAGTAGGACAGTAGCTAATATGATCTATCACTCAGATATGTTCCAGGATTAAAGAGTATATAACAAATAAAGCAAACTCTGCACAATATCTGGTGAGATTTCCAGGATTTTGTGACTTTTTAAAAAAAATTTTGAAGAGGTGGGGTACAATTCAGGGTTAGTTATACAAATGTTCATTATGCAGGTATTCTTGTTGATGGGGTATGTCCCCCTCCCCAATTTTGTGACTTTTAACCCAACCCTTTAAACAGATTTTTCTGGAAGTCCTTTATTTGCCTCTCTGGAAGCAAATTTCCTTCCCTCCATTTGGATAGAAAATACTTTCACCTACAGAATTTCTTTTTTTTTTTTTGAGTCAGAATCTCACTCTGTCGCCAAGCCTGGAGTGCAGTGGCATTATCACAGCCACCACAGCCTCAACCTGCTGGGCTCAGGCGATCATTCCACCTCAGCCTTACAAGCAACTAGAACCACAAGTGCATGCCACCAAGCCTGAAAGTGCTGGGATTACAGGTATGAGCCGCTGCGCCTGGCTCAGAATTTCATTTTTAAAAGAAAAATGCTCTCAGCCGGGCTTGGTGGCTCAGCCTGTAATTCCGCACCTTGGGAGGCTGAGGTGAGTGGATTGCCTTAGCCTGCGAGTTCAAGACCTGCCTGGGCAACTTGGTGAGACCTCATCTCTACAATAAATCAAAAAACTAGCCAGGCGTAGTAGCACGTGCCTGTAGTTCCAGCTACCTGGAAGGCTGAGGTGGAAGGATCACCGGAGCCCAGCAGGTCGAGCTTGCGGTGGCCAGGAGCGGCCACTGCACTCCAGTTTGGGCAACAGAGTGAGACTCCAACTCAAAAAATAAAAATAAAAATAAAAAAATAAAATAAAAATACTCACAAGTAAATTATTATTCTAGGGCAATGTTTGGGAAACAGATGGGATGAGAAGTTTAAGAATATAAATTAGTTTATAATCTGTAAATTATGGATATGATAACCAACTTTCAGGTTGCAGAAAGAGTTGTTGTTTTTTTCCTCCCTGCCTAGTGGTCTTTCCCTAAGTGGTGGTTACAACTATACAGAAGACAGCTAAGAACTCAGCTGTAAGCAGATGTCACAAAGTTTATGTACTAAAGCTTATATATTTTACTTTTCATAATAGAGGTTAGGCTCTTACCCAGTTTCTATGTGCTTATTTTAAGTAAGTTAGAGGAGGAATTAAGAGGATTACTGTTAAGATAGACACAGACAGCAAGAAGTGAAGCTAATCCTAACACTGAACTGTAGCCCACATCTTCAAAATTAAAAAAAAATTTTTTTAAGTCACAAAATTCTGGAAATCTCACCAGATATTACACGGAAGGCAATGGCTGAAAGAAACAGCTGACAGTTCATGGATCTGACCGCATTTTCACCATTTTTAGATACTAGCCTAGAAATGTTTTACAACCCTCATTTTACCAGATGCAAACCAATAGAAATAAGATAACCTCAGTCCTCTGCAGCCTGAACAACAGCTCAATCCAATCAACAAGAACAGCATTTACCACCTGCTTAATATATATGCTGCGCATTGTATAGGGCTAATGCAAAGATCAGTAAAACAAAGATTCTTGCCTGAAGAGCCCTCAGTTTGGGGTATTGAAGAGAGAAGAGAAAAAAACTAATTATAGCACAATCAGTGCTCCATAAATGGTCACAATGAATTACACAGGTAGAGCATGGAGGACTTGAAATAAAGACTATAGTCCCTGTGGGAGTGTACTGAATAATATCCTTTGAATATCACATTAAGAAGTGAGAACTTTATCCTGCACATGATGGCTCAAAGATTTCTAAGCTCAGTGGGTGACAAAATTGATGTATCTTTTAAAAGATCACTTTGGCAGCAATGTGGCAAACTGTACTTAAGCAGTGTAAAAGATATAAGACTATAAAATATACTAAGAAGACGGGCTCTGGAGCTAGACTGTCTGGGTTTGAACATAGGCTTTAACATTCTATAACTGTTTTGTGCCTTAATTTCCTCAATTGTAAAGAAAAATAGAAACAGCTCTTACCATGTAAAGCTGTAGTGAGAATTAAGAGTTAATTACTGTAAAGCACACAGAATGGTTCCGGCACAAAGTAAGAGCTCAATAAATAACAGCTATTAACCACATGAAAGAAAGTAGGGAGACTAGTTAGGTGGTCAGGGAATAGTCCACAAAAATAGAAGCAAGAAAAGAGAATGGTAAATGGATGAGACATCTCATCAAGGGATCAACGGAATTTATAAACAATTACGTGTATGTATCACTGAAGGAAGAAGAATGACAGAAGCAAAAATAACTAAAATTACTAGCTTGGGAGATTGTGACAATACCATTAGACAAACCAGGAAAAGGAAAGGAAGAGGAGGATTAAGTGAATGAGTGTGGCTCTGGACACGTCGGGGTTGAGGTATCCCAAGGACATGAATATCCAATGGTCACTGGAAAATACAAATGGAAAATTCAAAAGAGAGGTAAGAACTGGAGATGGAGATTTGAGAGTTACTAACACGTGGATGTGCTGTTTGAAGATCTGGTAGCAGAAGAGAGTACCCAGGGAGAAAGAGTAAGCACAAAAGAAACCTAATAAGCACGGGAGCCAGAGTGAAACCACCTACATGAAATCAATAAAAGTCCACAAGGTTAGATTGTGATAGGAGCCTGAACTCTGTTAGGATATCAGTACAGCTAAATCATAAGGTTCTCTCAGGCCTTTTCTCCCTCCATGCACATCCTAGCCCCTGCGGCTGCCTGCAAGATTAATTAACTTGTTTTTCCCTTGAAGAGCCATGGGCTGTGGGTCTTACTGACTTGCTTGATGGTATCCAGAAGCTTAATCCACATAAACAGCTTCGATAGCTGGGAAGTCCCCCTCCCTCCTGTGCCCATTGTTCACCAGATTTGTAACTCTCTCAATTACTCCTATAGATAACGTAAGCCTAAAACTGGCCTTCAAGATAGTTTTCAGACTTTGCTTTCTAGTGGACCAACAGACCCCGCCTAAACCCATGATCCATACCAACGAACAGACTCAACTGACCCTGTGACTCCTGCCCAGACACTGGCTCTGCACAGGAAGACAATTTCAACACCTCTATGACCTCATCCACAGTCAATCGGCAGTGCCATTCCCTAGCCCTGGCCTACCAAATTATCCTTAAAAACCCTTGTCTAAATTTCCCTGAGAGGCAGATTTGAGAAATATCTCCCATCCTCCTTGCTCAGCAGCTCTGGAATTATTAAACTCTTTCTCTACCGCAACTACTGCTTTGTTGGTAAATTGGCTTTTCTGGGCAGCAAGCATAAAGATCTGGAAGGTATACCAAACTGAACTCCAACAATGAACAGGGACTGTCGATAACACAGAAGGAAAGAAGAAAATACATCCAGCCATATGAAATAAACTCTTCCTTCAAGAAGCTTACAATATCATAAGGGAGAAAAGACATAAACGTTTAATATTGTTTATTATGACTGTTTAAGATTAATAAAGGCAACCTTGAAAGCAGAAATGACAAACACTAGAATGAAGGGAAGAGAAAGGAAAAGGATACTGACAAGTAGAAAGGCTTGTGATAATAAGGAAAAGGAACATTGGCTTAGAGGGAAAAGTTCACTCCGAGATTGGGGAAGTAAAGAGGAAGAAGAAAACGCGTGTTAGTGAATATCTACTATATGCCAGTCACTGTTCTGGGATCTTTCAAATATTTTACCTTATTTAATTCTATCAAGATTCCTAATGGCATGAGACAAATATTCCATTTTACAAAAGTAGGCTGAGGCATACAAAAGTTAAATAACCTGCCCAAATCTTGCATCCAGCCTATCTGCATACAGCAGTTTTAGAATTGGAACCTAAGGACAAAACCAAAGCCCTTGATTTTTCCACCAAACTTCCACTTATTAAACTGGCAAAACCAGGACATTTCAAAAGGAAAAAAAAACAATAAAAATTGTACTAGAAGAAAATCAGAATTACTACTTGACTTACTACAATAGAGCTACCTCTTTTAGAAACTATTTTTTAAAAACGAGTTTTTTAACACCAAAAATAATCTTTCAGTTTCAGAGAACAGGTAAGATTAGACACGAATCCTTGCTTCCAGTCTCACGCCTCAGGTCTATTTCACAGTCGCCACAGTTAGAATTCCTAACTGCAAACCCGACCAAGTCACTCCTCCTCTCTTTACAATCTTTCAATAATTCCCTATCACCAACAGGATTCAAAAAAAAAAAAAAAAAAAACCAAAAGGAAAAAGCTATCTAATAAGTCTATATTCCTTAACCTAGAAGAAACAATAAGAGATTTAAAAGTTCACTTCTAAAAATGAATGCTGATTACTCATCATTTCTAACACTGTTTTATACTCTATTGAAGACTTCTACTTTTCTCACCCCAAAATTGTAAAAACAGGCTGGGTATGGTAGCTCATGTCTGTAATCTCAACACTTCAGGAGGCTGAGGTGGGAGGATCTTGAGCCCAGGAGTTCAAGACCATCCTGGGCAATATAGTAAGACCCCATCTATTTTTAAAAAAGACAAAATTGTAAATAAAAATAAAATTTCAAACCCGTTAAAGAACACCATTGACACCTTGTGGTGAACAGCCTAAAGTATCAAATATAACAATGAGTACAGTTATTAACTGTCCTAATTACATGTCTGTTTACCTGAAAACAAACTCTAATGCAGAGATTTCTAACAGTTAAGAAGCAAAAGTTCGATTACCATCACACACTAACTATAAATTTGGAAAGAGCTGCTAATACTTTGGCAATGACTAACTATGGGCCAAAGCTGCTGAATAAAATCTCAGGTTACTGTTTTCCTATAAAACAGTTGAACAGGGCAACCCTCTTTCAGGTCCCCTCCTGCTGGGGGAGCTTTTCTGTCTTCTTAATAAACTCTTACTTTCTAAAAAAAAGTAACAAAAAACAGTACAACACATCCATCTGAAGACACTTTAATGCCCTGGTTTTAGGTGCTCCAAAGTCTTTGCCTTGGTCAAGAGTTCCTACTTTTCTGTGACACTCCAACACAAAAAGTAGAGGGAATGTATGTCTCATAGTGGCATAAGAGTACAGTGAAAGTTATTAACTTGAATATACTCTCAAAAAACAGAATCAGGAGACCTGGGTTTTAATCCTGACTCCAAACAGCATGGAGAATTTTATAAAGTGACATTAAAGATTCAGACTCTGTGTTTTCACATAAAATTATATATCAAGTGGCAGCAATTTATATAAAGACAGCATCAGGTGAAAAAAAGGGAATTTTTTTTCAAACGATTCCATCCAGGGATAATGTTGCCTAAGTTAGAAACAAAACTATGAACAATAATTTAATGTGACAGGTACAAAGTTTCCCAGAAAGTACTTCACATATTCATGGCGATCTCTACGGCAAATAGAGCAGATGATGGGTACTCTTCTAATGTCTGAGAGAACGATCACAGAAAGTTCCATTTTACTCATTAACGTTGACAATGACAATTTCTTTTCTTTTCTTTTTAAGCAGGATTTATCAAGAGGACAGAATAGCTCCCACAGTGGGAGGGGACCCAAGGGGGTCGCCAACAATTTCAAGTTTCTAGTTCCAGAGTAACTAACTCCCTGGGTTCAGGTAATCTGGTTGATAAACAGACTGCTGACCTGGTTCAGGAAAAGTATATCTCTGTTATTAGCTATAAATGGTGATAAGGAAACTTAATAAGGCAGTTTGAATTACTGAGGAACTCAGATAGGATCCTAGATATGAAATCCCAAGAGTTAAATCATTGCAAGATCAATGTTAAATAATTAAGTAACTACCAAATTAGCCTGATGGCCTTACATTTATGCAAAACACTGTGCTTTTCAAAAAATTTCCTCGGTCCTTATGACATATGCACCTTTTAACCACCAGTCTTGGAAGGTGACTATTAAAGGGATCTATAAGGCTGGGGCACAGTGGCTCATGTCTGTAATCCCAGCACTTTGCAAGGCTGAGGAGGGAGAATTGCTCAAGGTCAGGTGTTTGAGACCAGGCTGGGCAACACAGCAAGATCTCATTTCTTTTTTCTTTTTTTTTGAGTTGGAGTCTCACTCTGTAGCCCAGACTGGAGTGCAGTGGCCGCTCCCGGCCACCGCAGCCTCAACCTGCCGGGCTCCGGCAATCCTTCTGCCTCAGCCTTCCAAGGAGCTGGAACTACAGGTGCGCGCTACCACGCCTGGCTAATTTTTTGATTTATTGTAGAGATGAGGTCTCACCAAGTTGCCCAGGCAGGTCTCGAACCCGGGGACTCAGGCAATCCACTCACCTCAGCCTCCCAAGGTGTGGGACTACAGGCTGAGCCACCGAGCCTGGCTCCAAGATCTCATTTCTACAGAAAAAAAAAAAATCAAAAAATCAGCTGGTGTGGTGGTGCATAGCTACTTGGGAGGCTAAAGCAGAAGGATCACCTGAGCCCAGGAGGTCAAGGCTGATAAGCTGTGATTATACCACTGCACTCCAGCCTGGGCGACACAGTGAGACCCCTGACCAAAAAAAGAAAAAAAGGAAAGAAAAGAAAAACAAAGTATCTACAAGACATGCTGGTCAGAAAACCTTAAAAACAACTTCCAGTTTAGCTTTTACTTGCTGTGTGCCCTCAAAAAGATAAATCAATTAAATGCCTCTTGGCCTCAGCTTCTACACTTAAGACAAAGGTTATCATTCCAGAGCTGTGAACACAAAAACTTCCAAGAGAAAAAGATAACAGATGTGAAAATGCTTGAACATTACACAAATTTGTAACATCACTGCTTCCACCTTTTAAAATAATCAGAGATGTTACATGAATGAGGATAAATCAGGAATAAAGAAAGGATCAGATTCATCAAAGCATTCTTATTATACTACATTGCTTCATAAGACCCAACAGTCTTTGATCAGTCTCTGGTCTTTGTTACTACAAAGCTTTCGATACTCCTTGAAATTACTCTCTTAGCATCTATGATGCATCACTATCCCAAATCCTCTTCTTCCTCTTCAGGTATTTTTTCTTTTACTTCTACTGGTTTCTCTAATAAGATCACACAATCTTATACTTAGAAAATATCTTTAAAATAATTGTATCTGTACCCTCATTTTACTGAGGGAAAGATAGGTCATGAACTATTAGTGGCTTACTAACATTTCAAACAATTTCTGGACTTTCCTCTTTTTGAAACTTAAAATTCAATGTGTTCCAAACTGAATAGGTTTTAAAATGTATACATTTTGGCAGCTCCCCCATGCCCACCCTCTAACTAAAAGATCTTGTCTGTTCTGTTACATATCCTAAGCAGTCAAGGTGTAGGGATCGTCTCAAAAATCATCAAACGTATGAGATTACTTTAGTGAAAATCACTACTTCTTAACTTACACAGTCCATGTGACCAAACTCTATATCATCATATATAATAAGATTCAAGTTTCACAAAGGAAAGGCCAATTTCATAATGTTTATAAAATAGCCATTTCTCAAGCATCCTTCTGAACTATTCCTCTAATAGATACATATCTAGGATATCTAATGGTCTGAAATTTACGATGTGTTGGGTAAATATTAGAAAATACTGCCAAAATCAAACTTCAATGAACAATCTGTCTGAGTAGGGTGAACATAGGTTGAGTGTCACTGTTAACTTTATTTTGAATTACATTTATTTTGGTAGCTTGCACTCTAGGAAAATATCCTTGATGACCTATCATATTTAAAATTGAAGCCAACCAGGAGCGGTGGCCCAAGCCTGTAATCCCAGCACTTTGGGAGGCTGAGGTGAGTGAATTGCCTGAGCCCACGGGTTCGAGACCAGCCAGGGCAACTTGGCGATACCTCGTCTCTACAATAAGTCAAAAATTAGCTGGGGTGCAGTAGTACACACCTGTAGTTACGGCTATTTGGAAGGCTGAAGTGGAAGGATCACCAGAGCCCAGCAGGTCAATATTGGGGTGGCTATGAGCGTGCCACTGTACTCCAGCCTGGGCGACAGAGTGAGACTCTGACTCAAAAAAATTTAAAAATTCTTAAAAAATTAAATTAAATTAAATTAAAGTCAAATTTTAAAATCTTTCAAAATTAAGCTGAGACATTATGAATATATAGAGCTGAGGCATTTAAGCCTTTGTGCATTCGATATATAAAAAGCTTCTTGGGTTTGCCAAACATGATTCTTTTAAGAAGGGCAAAACTCAATGCCATGTTTGGGGCTGATGGAGGGCTTTTCTAGTGATGCTGTCGTTGTTAGGACTTGATTAAGCCTAAATTTTGTACCACTAGTTGTTGTTCTGTAGAATACAGGAGACCAGAAAATAGTTTACATCCCTATTTTAAGATCACTGGCTTCCAAACACTCTTTTCACTGTCCAGAGAACGGAAATGGCTTTCCAAAGACTTTGTAAAAGAGATAAACTTAAATCATTATAGCTACAAAATTTATGAGGCTTGCACTAAAAAATGCTAAGCGTGAATAACAGCCTCTAAAGCTCCCGTATATTTTCTCACATTGAAATGTCACAAACTCAAAATTAGGAAGAGTCTTTAGAATTCGGGAGGACTCTAGCAAGTTTCTTACCGTAGTAAAGAGAAAACGTCATAAGAATTACGAACACAGTTCTGCTCCACCTGAAGAAGAACATTCTTCTGAGCATTCGAATAACCCTGAAAGACATTAGTCAACAAATTAATCAAAGCTAAACAAAATAAAATTTGTGCACAAACTAATTATGTTTGTCCTTTTTAAAATATGGCTTATTAACACCCGAGTAAATTCTAAATGTTAGAAATTCCAAAAAGGAAAGTATAACTTCCATATAACTGAAGTCTCATCTCTCAGGCAGGTAAATTTAAAATAAATTTCTTCTCACGATTTCCCACAGAAACAATGTCTCACATTATAAATTGTGGTGATTGTCCCAAAGGAAGCTTTTTTAACATATTATGTGACTGTAGATGAGTATTAACAACAGAATTTCAGCTATGCCAAGCCATCATAAATAATTTTTTTTTATGGGAGAAAGGGCATTCCAAGTTCTGAATAGGAACACGAGAAACAAACATTCCCACTCAGTGGCACAAAGGAGCAGGATACTTCTAAAAAGAACAGAAGTCTGGCACGGTGGTTTACATCTGTAATCCCAGCACTTCGGGAGGCCAAGGCAGGATGAATACTTGAGCCCAGCCTGGGTAATGCAGCAATACCTCCTCTCTACAAAAAAATTAAATAATTAGCCGGGCATGGTGACACATGCCTATAGTCCCAGCTACTTGAGTAGGGAGGTTAAGATGAGAGGATCGCCTGAGTCCATGAGGTCAAGGTTACAGTCAGCCATGATCATGGCACTGCACTCCAGTCTGGGTAACAGAGTAAGACCCCAACTCAAAATAAATAAATAAATAAAATGGCACAACTCCACAAGAAGAAGAGAGAAGTAACTCTGCCACTTAAGAAAGGCAGAGTTCATAGTAATTTAGAAAAAAAGACTCTGCACCCAGACCACCAGGATCCCAAATCAAGCCCTTAACACCAACTCTGAAATCTTAGCCAAGGCATCTAAGTGCTCTTAGTTTAACCTTGGTTTCTTCATCTGTAATACGAAATGATAATAGTAAGCAGAAATAAAAAAAGAGTTGATGTGATTATATTAATATCACACAAATAGACTTTAAGTAAAAAATTATTACAAAACAAAGAACATATAATAAAAAAGAGATCAAGATATAATTATAAACATATATGTATCTAATAATATATGACAAACTATATGAAGCAAAAACTAACAAAATTAAAGGGGGAACTAGCTGGATACATCAACTCCTCACTTTCAACAATGAATAGCACAATTAGCAAAAGATAAACAAGCAAACAGAAGACATGAACAATGCTGTAAACCAACTAGACATAACAGACATATACAAAAAAAAAACCCACTTACAATAGCAACATACACATTCTTCTCAAGTGCACATGGGATATTCTCCAGGACAGACTACATCTTCAGCCACCAAACAAGTCTTAATAACTTTTAAACAACAATTTTGAAATCAATCATACAAAGTATCTTTTCTAATTACAATAGAATAAATAACCTAAACTTCTACCTTAAGAAACTAGAAATAGATGAGAAAACTAAACCCAAAGCAAGAAGAAAGGAAATAATAAAGATTAGAGCAGAGATCTATGAAACAGAGAAAACAAAAACAATAAAGAAAAGCAACAAAACCACAAGTGAGTTTTCTTTGCTTTTTAAGAGATGGTGGTCTCACTCTGTCACCCAGACTGGAATGCAGTGGCACAATCATGGCTCACTGCAGCCTCAGACTCCTGGGTTCAAGCACTCCTCCTGTCTCAGCGTCCCAAGTAGTTGGGACTTTGAGTGTGAGCAACTATGAGCGGTAAGTTCTTTAAAAAGAGGAGTAACACTGGCAAACCTTAAGCAAGACTGACCAAAGGAAAAAGAAGGAAGACTAAAATCATTAAAATCAGGTATGAAAGTGGGAACATTATTATCAACCTTACAGAAACAAAAGGACATATTTAAAAATACTATAATTATGTGCAACAAATCAGATAACCTAAATAAAATTATATACAAACTTCCAAAAATGACTCAAGAAGAAATAGAACATCTGAACAGACCTATAACACATAAAAAGATTAAATCAGTAATCACAGAACACTCAGATAAAAAAGCCCAGAACCAGATAATTAGACTGGTGAATTCTACCCATTATTTCAAGAAAAAAAAAAGCCAATCCTTCTCAAAGTCTCCAAAAAAACATAGAAGCAAAGAAACACTTAACTCATTCTATGAAACCAGTACTCTCCTGATACCAAAGCCAGATAAAAGCATCACAAGAAAATTATAGCCCAATATCCTTTATGAATATAGATTTTTTAAATCTTCAAAAAAAAAAATACTGGTAAAGCTAATCTAGCAGCATATTAGAAGGATTATACCCTATGATCTGGCAACTATTTCCAAGTATACACCAAAAGAATTGAAAGAAAGAATTGAGGTGGGGTGTGGTGGCTCATGCCTGTAAACCCAGGGCTTTGGGAGGTTGAGGCAGGAGGAGAGCGTTAGGTCAAGAGTTTGAGACCATCCTGGGCACCACAGCAAGACCTCACCTCTACAAAAGTGAAATAAAACAAAGTCCTGAAGTCCATGTTACTTGGGAGGCTGAGATGGAAAGATCACTGGAGCCCAGGAATTAAGGTTGCAGTGAGTTATGATCACGCCACTGCAATCCTGCCTGAGTGACAGAGGGAGACCCTGTGGAAAAGAAAAGCAAAGGGGAAGGGGAAGGGGAAAAGGGAAGGGAAAGGGAAAGGGCGAAGGGGAAAGGAGAAGAGGGAAGGGGAGGGGGAGGGGAAGGGAAGGGAAGGGAAGGGAAGGGAAGGGAAGGGAAGGGAATGGAAAGGAAGGGAAGATGGGAGGGAGGGAGGGAGGGAGGACTGGAAAGGACATTTGTACACCGATATTCACAGTAGCATTATTCACAGTAGCCAAGGGGTGGAAGCAATACAGGTGCCCACAGACAGATAATATATGAACAAAATATGGTATTGTCATATAATGGAATAGCATTCAACCTCAAAAAGGAAGAAAATTCTGGCACATGCTACAACATGGATGAACCCAGAGGACATTATATTAAGTGAAATAAACCAGTCAATGGACAAACACTATTTCATTTATCTAAGGTACCCAGAATAGTCAAATTCATAGAAACAGAAAGTAGAAGGGTGAACGCCAGGGACAAGGGAAGAGGGGAAAATGAGAAATTATTGCTTAACAGAGTTTCAGTTTTGCAAGATGAAATACATGGATGGTGGCAATGGTTGTATAACAGTGTGAATACACTTAATGTCACTAATCTGTATACTTAAAATGGTTAAGATGGCAAATTTCATGTTATGCGTAATTTAACACAAAAATAATTTTTTTAAAAAAGATTATACACTGTGAACAAGTGGAATTTATCCAGAATATGCAAGGGAGTTTCAATATATGAAACAAAACACACACTCATCTCAACTGATGCATTTGACAAAAATCTAACATCTTTTCACGATAAAAACACTCAACAAGCTAGGAATAGAAGGGAACTTACTAGACCTGATAAATGGCATCTACAAAAAATACCACAGCTGATATACTCAATGGTACCACAGCTGATATACTCGGTAGTAAAACACTGAAAGTCTTCTTGGTACATATATACAATGGAATATTATGCAGCCATAAAAAAGGATAAAATTATGAACTTTGCAACTTGGATGGACTTAGAGGCTATAATACTGAGTGATCTTTCACAGAAACAAAGAATCAAGTATCACATGCTCTCACTCATAAGTGAACCTTGAACAACTATTATAATACTATAAGAAAGGGATTGGCAGTAGTGGGAAACTGCCAGGGGAGGGCAGGGTCAGGATTGGCAGTAGTGGGAAATAGCCAGGGGAGTAGGGGGCACACTTCATCAATAAGGGTGCCTGCATAATGAATATTTGTATACCTAACCCTGAATTGTACCCTATATATTTAAAATTTAAAATTTAAAAAAAAAAAGCAAGAAAAGGATAATTGCTCTCACTTTTACTCAATATTGTATGTAAGTTCTAGCCAGAACGATTAAGCAAGACTTATAAAGTATATCCAAATTGGGCCAAAATAAATAAAATGACATCCTATGTTCATGGATTTAAAGATAACACTGTCAACATGCCAGCAATACCCAAAGCAATCTACAGATTCAATGCCATCTCTTTCAAAATTCCAACAGCCTTTCTTACAGATATGGAAAAGCCAATTCTCAAATTAATATGGAATTGCAAAGGGCCAACAGACAGCCATAACACTGAAGAAGAAAACAGTCAGAAGACTCACACTTTCCGAATTCAAAGCTTACCACAAAGCAACAGTAATCAAAACAGGATGGCACTGGCAGAAGGACAGACATATAGATCAATGAAAGAGAACTGAGGTCAGGCTCGGTGGCTCAGCCTGTAATCCAGCGCTTTGGGAGGCCAAGGTGAGTGGATTGCCTGAGCTCGTGGGTTCAAGACCCACCTGGGCAACTTGGTGAGACCGCATCTCTACAATAAATCAAAAAAAAAAAATTAGCCAGGCGTGGTAGCGCACACCTGTAGTTCCAGCAACTTGGAAGGCTGAGGCAGAAGGATCACCAGAGCCCAGCAGATCGAGGCTGTGGTGGCCAGGAGCGTGTCACTGCCCTCCAGCCTGGGCAACAGAGTGAGATTTCAACTCAAAAAAAAAAAAAAAAAAAAAAAAGAAAGAGAACTGAGACACCAGATATAAGCCTACACATCTATGATGAACTGATTTTCAACAAAGGTACCAAGACTATTCAATGGGGAAATAATAGTCGTTTCTACAAATGGTGCTGAAACAACTGGACGGTCACAACAAAAGAATGAAGTTGGACCTATCCCTAACACTATATTAAAAAATCACCTCAAAAGCCCATTAATGACAGTAGCTAATGATCAGTAGATAATGAAAATGTGGTGCATGCGCGCGCACACACACACGTTTACACTCATACAAATACCACAGAATACTATTTGGCCATAGAAAAAGAATTAAATAATATCTTCAGCAACTTGAATGGAATTGGAGACCATCATCCTAAGTAAAGTAATGCAGTAATGGAAGACCAAATACCACATGTTCTCACTTATAAGTGGGAGCTAGAGTAAGGGTCTACAAAAGCATATAGAATGGCATAATGGGCCCTGGAGACTCAGAAGGTGGAGAGTGGGAAGGGGGTGAGGGATGAAAAACCACCTATTGGTACAATGTGCACTAGTAGGATGACAGTTACACTGAAAGTCCAGACTTCTACACCACTATACAATGCATCCATGCAACCAAAAACCATTTGTACCCCTCAATGTACTGAAATGAAATAAATTAAATAAATAATTTAACGCTTCAAAATGAATCCAAGACCACACCAGGTGCAGTGGCTCATGCCTATAATCCCAGCACTTTGAAAGGCGGAGGCAAGAGGATTGCCTGAGCCCGTGGGTTAGAGACCAGCCAGCCTGGGCAACACAGTGAGACCTTGTCTCTACAATAAATAAAAAAATTAGCCAGTGTGGTGGCGCATGCCTGTAGTTCTAGCTACTTGGAAAGTTAAAGCAGAATGACTGCCTGAATCCAGCAGGTTGAGACTACAGTGGCCATGTGCATGCCACTGCACTCCACCCACCCTGGGTGACAGAGTAAGACTCTGACTCAAAACAAAAAAAAGAATCAAAGACCTAGTTGTAAAAGTGTAAAGCTAAAAAACTTTAAAAACTATTAGAAGAAAACACAGGGTAACTCTATATAATCTTGGGTTTACCAATGGATTCCTAGATATGATACCAAAAGCATGACTAAAAAGAGGTGATTAATAAGTTGGACTTTATTAAAATTTAAAACTTTTGAGCATCAAAGGACACTATGGAAAAAGTGAAAAAACAACTCAACAGAAACACAGAAAATATTTTCAAATTGTGTTGCCCATATAAGTCTAATGTCCAGAATACATAACTTTTTTTTTTAAATCAGAGTCTCGGTCTGTCATCCAGGCTAGAGTATAGTGGCATGATCATGGCTCATGGCAGCCTCGACCCCCTCTCAGGTGATCCTCCTGCCTCAGCCTCCTGACTACTACAGGCATACACCACAACACAGATATACAAATATAGAGATAGAGATATACAGATATACATCTTTTTAATAGAAACAAGGTCTCACTATGTTGCCAAGGCTGGTCTCAAACTCCTAGGCTCAGCAAATCCTTCCACTTCAGTCTCCCAAAGTGCTGGGATTACAGGTGTGAGCCACCACACCCAGCCTAAAGAACTCTTTCAATTCAACACCACAAAAAGACAAACAACCCAATTTAATAATAGGCAAAGAACTTGGAGAAACATTTCTCCAAATGAAGATATACAAATGGCCAACAAGCACATAAAAAGATGTTTGACATTATTAATCATTAGGGAAATGCAAATCAAAACCACAATGAAATATTACTTCAAGATTATTAGGATGACTAATATAAAAAAAGTAATAGCAAACAGAAAATAAGTGTTAGTGAGGATCATGTGACTAAAGCAGAACCTTCATACATTGCTGCAGGAATATAAAAAGGTCGGCTACTGTAGGAAAAAGTTGGGCAATTTCTGAAAAAGTAACCATAAAATTATAATATGATCCAGCAATTCCACTTCTAGGTACATATCCAAAATAACTAAAAACAGACACTCAAACAAATACTTGTATACAAGTGTTCATGGCAGTGCAACTCACAATAGTCAAAAGGTAGAAACAACCCAAATGTCCATCAATGGATGAGTAAACAAAATGTGGAATATATACACAGTGGAACATTAGTCAGCCCTAAAAAGGTATGAAGTTCATGCTACGTGTGCATGTACAACAAAAACAAGTTAAGTGAAAGAAGCCAGAACAAAAGATCACATAATGCATGATTCCATGTGTGTAAAATACTCAAAATAGATAAATCCACAGAGACAGAAAGCAGACTGATCTTAGCCAGGGGATTGCTAGACAGCAAAATGGAAAATGACTGCTTAAATGGGTACAGTTTTCTTTTGGGGTGATGAAAATGTTTTGCAAATTGATGGAGGTGGTAGTTGCACAACATTGTGAATATACCCAATGCCACTGAAATGTAGACTTAAAAATGGTTACAGGAACTTCACCTCAATTTAAAAAGAATGAC
The DNA here is from genome assembly GCA_027257055.1 of Cephalopachus bancanus. Lineage (NCBI taxonomy): Eukaryota > Metazoa > Chordata > Mammalia > Primates > Tarsiidae > Cephalopachus > Cephalopachus bancanus. The sequence goes on along the minus strand of JAPVLO010000195.1, from coordinate 3,936,374 downwards.
TATGAAATTATATATGTTAAGGGCAGATGAGGAAAAAGAGGACAGAGACAGGAAACAGTCCTATACATTAGCAACAAAATCCATGTAATATAAAACACAAGAAGTAGATTTAAGATTCTCAGGAGAAGTGATTAATGATGTTCTACTTAGTTTTCTTATGTTGTGCAAAAAGCTGTCAATTTTCTGACTATTAAAAATGCATCCGGAGCCGGGCTCGGTGGCTCAGCCTGTAATCCCGCGCCTTTGGGAGGCTGAGGTGAGTGGATTGCCTGAGCCTGCGGGTTCGAGACCCGCCTGGGCAGCAAGACCTCATCTCTACAATAAATCAAAAAATCAGCCAGGCGTGGTAGCGCATACCTGTAATTCCGGCTACTCGGAAGGCTGAGGCAGAAGGATCGCCGGAGCCCAGCAGGTCGAGGCTGCGGTGGCCGGGAGTGGCCATTGCACTCCAGTCTGGGCGACAGAGTGAGACTCCAACTCAAAAAAAAACATCCGGCCGGGCTCAGTGGCTCAGCCTGTAATCCCAGCACTTTGGGAGCCCACGGGTTCGAGACGCATCCGGGCAACTTGGCAAGATCTCTTCTCTACAGTAAATAAAAAAAATTAGCCGGGCATGGTAGCGCTTGCCTGTAGTTCCAGCTACTTGGAAGGCTAAGGCGGAAGGATCACCAGAGCCCAGCAGGTCGAGGCTGCAGTGGCTGGGAGCGGCCACTGCACTCCAGTCTGGGTGACAGAGTGAGACTCCAACTCAAAAAAAAAAATGCATCCATACCCCCCAACAAACAACTCAAAGTAATACCCTATAAAAGGAAAGAATATCCAACTGAAGGCTGGATCCAGGTTTTAATCCACTCTGCCTATCACATGAGTGAGGAAATTAACTTAGCTCCTCCAGGCCTCAGTTTCTCTCATTATAAAGTGAGAGGAGACTACTAACAATAAAAATGATAATAAAAATGACAGCAATACAAACAGGAATAATGTTTAGAAGCATTTACAGTACACCAGGCAATATTATATTTTACATGTCAATGTTAACTAAAAGTTAATATGTTAAATGTTAAGATAGTGAATATTCATAAAACCCTGCAGAATAGGCTCTATCATTATCCACACTTAAAAGGTGAGGAAACTGAGCCACAGAGAGGATTAAGCAGAAGAGTCATGCAGTCTGGCTCCATAGCCCATGTTCTTAAGAACCGTACTATTCGTGATGATCTCTAAGACCTTTTCCAATTCTAAATTTCTGAGTCCATGTACATTTAAGGCAATTTAAGGACAGTATTAAGCCCTTCTGTTTCAGCCATCACTTAGCAATTAACATTCTTGAAATATGCTAAGAGCCTTGTTCTGAATGACATCTAACTTCACCAGATGTTCGATCCCGACAGACCTCTGACGATGGAGTATAATGGAAAGAAACGGTTCATTTGTATCTGGTTATCTGTGTGAGATACTGCCAAGTGCCAAAGAGCCCAGAGGAGATTTACATGTCACTCAAAATTCTTCTGAAGTCAGGCCTAACAATTCTTTTTCAAGGAAGGGAATCGTCACCAGTCTGGGTAAGTGCCTATTAAACTATTCAAGGAAATACTCATAGATAATTTCAAATATCCAGTGAGGGAGAGTAATTCCAAGTAAATCAGGTGTATTTCTAGATCAGTGGTCAGCAAACATTTTCCATTAGGGGCCAGAGAATAAATATTTTTAGGCTTTGCAGTCCAAATGTTCTCTGTCACACATTCTTTGTTTATTCTTTCAAATTCTTTAAAAATGGAAAAACCACTCTCAGTCGCAGGCCATACACCACATACTGGACTGGAGTCTGCTTACCCTGTACTAGCTCATTGAATGACTCGCCTTTTAAAACATGTTACTCAACATTTTGAGCGTTTTTAGCTGCTACAACAGTCACAAGACTACCCTCAACTTCTTAAAACTACAAAAGTTATACAGAAATAACTCAGTGGATAGATAACTGATTATGAAGCAAACAGCATTACACATATGAGTTCATTTCAGCATTTACTGAACACCTAATAGAGAGACAGTGTTAGGCAATTGCTACTAACCATCCTCATAAAGTACACAGCCCAGTTAAGGTTCCAAGGAAAGTAAATAACACAAAGGTGCCTTAGGAAAAGTTTTAAAAAAAAAAAGCTGCAGGAGTTGCCTTCTGGTAAAGATTTCATCTAGTAGACACAGGAACATCAAAGCCTGCAGGGCTAGCAGTATTTGGGATGGATTAAGTGGTACCGAAAAACTGAATGGCAGTGAAGTCAAGTCCCACACAGACTGAGCACCTTCAGCCAAAGCATGACAGTGGGAAAACATAAGTTGCATTCAGAGAAAATTAAATAGTGGTCCAAGTTGCTTAGCTTCAGTGATGTGGAAATTATTTAGAACCTTGGAAAGGGAAGTAGTGGGAGATACAGCTGAATAAGTAGGTTGGGAGGGCCAGAGCACAGCAGGTTTTGAACTTCATGTTAAAAGTAAAGACAACCTACAGGCTACATGGACTTATGCAAGGTTTCTCTGACAGTGTAGGTAATGATCGGAGCTGCATTTAAGAACGGGTACTCTGGTATTCACCGATGTGATAAACTGGAGGAGGAAGAATGTCCAACTTCTAGTTGGGAAGCTATTATAGAAACCCACACATACTAGAAGTAAAGAAGAGTTCAAAAATGCATCAATAGTAATGGTGAGAACAACAGAGGAAGAGAGAGAGGGAAGGAAGAGGAAGAGGAGGAGGAAGGACGAGGAGGGGGACAGAAGGAGTAAGAAGAGGGGAGCAGGGGAAGGAGGAGAGAGAAAAGTAGAGATAGAACCAAAAGTATTCTACAGCTGACTGAATTTGGGCTGATGGAGAGAAGGAAATCAGGTCAGAGATTTGGACACATCTAGCAGACAAGAATTTACTCTTTACAACTATTAAGCAAAAAAATTAAAAAATGAAAGCATGCTTTAGCAAGATTAATCAGGCAATGGTAAAACAGTGGATACAGAGATCCCAGAGGCCACTGGCCAGTAGGAAATGACTACAGTAATCCAGCCCTTTGGGGACACTGGTCTGAATTTAGATTATGGCAATGGAGGTGAAAAAGCAGCCATGGGCCGGGCTCAGTGGCTCAGCCTGTAATCCCGCATTTTGGGAGGCTGAGGTGAGTGGATTGCCTGAGCCCACGGGTTCGAGACCCGCCTGGGCAACTTGGTGGGACCTCATCTCGACAATAAATCAAAAAATTAGCTGGGCGTGGTAGCGGGTGCCTGTAGCTCCAGTTACTTGGAAGGCTGAGGTGGAAGGATCGCCGGAGACCAGCAGGTCAAGGCTGCAGTGGCTGGGAGCGGCCACTGCACTCCAGTCTGGGTGACAGAGTGAGACTCCAACTCAAAAAAAAAAAAAAAAGAAAAGAAAAAAGCAGCCATGAACACCAGAGCTATTTCAAAGGCCTCAAGAGTCTAGTGGCTTGCTGAATAGAGTAGATAAAAGAAAGAAAGAAATCAAAACTGACTATAAGATTTGAGACTTGGAAAAATGAAAAAATAGTTAATAAAGACATGGAAAAACTGGAAGGCAAAACAGTCCTGGGTAGAAAAATGAAGAGTTCCATTTGAAGTATAATAAATTGGAAATGGCAGGTGTCTCTGCAGAAAGGGTCAGAAATCACTAAGACACAGAGAACTCTAATTTTGAGTAATAAGCTATACTAGTGATGACAATCAGAATATAATAGGATCAGGGTCAGTAATGAAAGAAATGCAATGAAAGGTGCTAAGGGAGCACAGAAATAGGCTATCCAAACTGGGTTAAAGGAGGGTGCCACAGACAATCTTCCTTTGAAAATGGGGTCTAAGCTAAAAGTGACATGAACAAATTTTAGCAGAGAGTGTTAAGAGTGGGGTGTTCATTACTTCTTGGCCTTTTGGCTAAGATCAAGTGTAAGAGTGGCGTGTTCAGAAGTAAGGAATAGCAAGACCTTATAAGCCATTAATTACTGAGGGCAAACACTACTGAATTTGAATAAAGGAAAAACATGATCAGCATTATAGACAGATTAGATCTGGCTACAATGTCAAAAACCAGAAAAAAAGTGGTTATTCAGCAGCCACCATCAATAATGATTCAAACACAGAGAAGGGGGTTCAGGACAACTCTCTGTTCTGACTTGAGAAAGTAGTTAAATAAGGGGACCATGACTCTCCTTGAAACACAGGAGGGAGTTTTGAGAGAGGGAATTGAGCAGCTGGGGCCATGTCCAACACATCTAGACATATGGAAATCTAAACTGGAAATGTGTATCTGGGAGGGATCGGAATCATCTTGACACAATGAGAAGAAAAAGGCCAAGTGAAAGCCCGAGACACAGCTTGAAGGCTCCCCAAATGCTTCCTCAGCAGGACCTGCCAGTGTTCTATATGCTATTCTCAAAACCATACGTGAGCTTTGCAAACAATCATTCCTCTACTTAGGTAAAATAAGAAGTCATAACAGGCGAGGAAAAAACAATGGTTCATCCTACCAGCTGAGAACATTTTCAGATGCAATGAGTATACTTGAAAAACATACAATATTTATTTGTGTGGCTACTCCCAAAATAGCCATCGGATGAATCAATAACCTGTATTCCTATGTGTATACGGTCATTTGGACATTAAGAACACTTTTAAACATCGGCCGAGTTACACTGAGTAAAATTGTACAAGTAACTCTGTTAAGCATCATGAAGCCTTGGACACCCCCTGGCTCTGAGCCCAGATGCCAAGTTGTTTAGAAGGGAAAGTGAGACCTCTTCTTAGACAATGAACCTCAGCTGAATAAGTATATTCCTTCAGAATCAACCCAAGGTTGGCAACAACAGAGGATGTTTTTCTCTTTCTTAAGACAGTGAAAACAGTAAGAAATAAAAGTAATGTTATTAAGCAAAGGCACGCAGATCCTGAAACTAAAATTATTTATTATTCAAATCAACAGGGATGAAGAGATTCCTGTTCACACTTCAATGTTTTAAAATATCCTCAGAAATTAAGTACAATTATTGTCACATACTCCACGTATGAAGTGAACTAAATGCCTTCAATGCTACTCCGTGACAGGAGGATTAAAAGTGACCCTGCTGAAGTAGTCATCCCTTAAGTAAAAGGCACCTTAGAATAAAGACAGGAACAGTGTGACACAAGTAGATTTCATTCACTCATAGAAAAATATTCACTCAGCAAAATCGATGCTAAACCCTGAAACTTAAAAGTGACTATGGCACAACTTCTGCCCAAAGGATCCTTTGTCTTCGCAAGAGAAATGAATGCATGCACAGATTACTACAACTGTGAGAGAAAGAAAAGTGGAAGAAGGAAGAGAAGGCTACAAAACGAGAGAGAGAGAGAGAGAGAGAGAGAGAGAGAATGGATTACCAGCTTTGTGGAAGAACAGTTCAAACAGAAATTGACCTATCAGGGATGTGGGGAGAAAGGCCAAAATACCCTCATTACAAACCTAAAAAAGAACAGTAAAAACAAGTTTTCAACATTTTAAACAAAAAATTTTAAACTCAGAATCCCTTCTGAGAACAAGTAGAGCTGTGTTTCTGTTTGCTTCTCAAGAATCTAAAACATCTATATGAAGAAACATGCTTGGCTTTAAATTTTCCAATATTAAAGTTCTCAAAAGCTCAAAAGTTGTGCTAAGAAGACAAGATCCTCCAAGTTCATAACAGGAAACGTGGCATTTTCCCAGATTATTCTCTGGCTTCAATGAAGAGAGAGAATGGGGACCACACTGTAGCAGCAGGATTTATAAATATGAATTACAGGATAAGATGATTTTCCAAACATCTGTCAAAAGTTAATTTGATCCAAAAGAAAAGGAGAGAAAAGACTCAGAGGGAAGCCAAATATAGTGACTATTGTGTAGAACTTTTGTGGACTTCAGTGGGTTGATGGCCTCATGGGCATTGCATGCCCACCCTACAATAATAAACACGCAAAGTCCATAGAATAAAGCACTTTATACTGTTCAAAGTGCTTGCTATGTACTTTCTCATTTGATTCTCACAATGCACAACTAGTGGATATCTCTGGTTAAATGTAAAGACAGAGTCTTGGTGCTTTGACACACTCACTACATGAAGTGGGAAGAAATGCAGAGATGCCATGTAACATAATGGTTAAGAGAGCAAGCCTTTAAATGAATCAGGTCTGGACTTGAATCATGAACCTGCTACTTACTGCCTATGTAATCTTGGATCAGTAGTTTAATGTTTGCTTCTGGGGCACTTCACTCATTAAATGAGGATGATAACTACCTCATGGCATTGTTACACAGATTAAATATTAATAAAAACACAGAGTATCTGGTATAGTATCTCATAGTAGACACTCATTAAATGAAAACCAGCAGTGGTAGCTTTTAAAAGCTCTGTATTCCTGAGGGGGAAAATGGGAAAAAGTTATAAAATAAAAGAAAGCTCTGTATCCACCATGCATAATACTATTACTATGCAATCACACCAGCTCAAATAGTTCAGAAATAAAATTCTCCCCTGGATTTGAACTGGGTTTGGATATCTAGATGTTTCAGAACACAGCAAGCAACTTTTACACACAGCCCCTGAGGATGTGTCCAGTCTTTGTTTCTTTTATTTTGCAACAAGGGAGGGGCAAGAAAAACAGAATAGAATATACATGGGAATAGGCTAGATTTATGATTTTCCAGATTTTCATTGATAACGCACTAAAAGATCTGGACAGAAATATACCATATTCAGCTCTCTGTTGTTAAAATATATGTTCTACTTGGGACACTTAATCCCTGCTTCTGAATGTTCTGCTTGTGTACTGCGTGGGACGTGCTTTGGAAACAAGTTAATATCCACTAATATGACTAGCAAGAGGAAAAAGTCATCTTTTTAATTTCTCAGTTCCACAGAATTAAGTAAATGGAAATCTCTTAACTTTTCTGGGTTTCAGCATCTTCATCCTGAAAAATGAAAATACTATAATGTCCCCACCTGAATTGCCATAAGTTAAAGAAGATATCTCCAACAGTATGTAATCCTAGTTAATGACTTTAAATGATGGGAGAAACCTCAGAGAGAAATTTGATGATGAAAATCTTCTAGCCATCACTTCCTCATCGTTGACATGGCATAATAAAGAAGGTGCACATCTACAAAGAGAGAGGGACATGCTCCAATCCCAGTTCTGCTACTAACTCATCCTGATATCTTGACCACTCATTTATTCCACATGTACTTACTACAAGGTTTGATAATTAAGGTTGCAAACTCATCCTAGAAAAAGTGCTACATACCTCACTGCTGAATATCACTATGGTCACCTTTGAAGTACTACCCTTAGGAAGCTATGGACCCACGCCAGCACCTCGTCCACCCGTCAAAGCAATTTTGGAGCTCTTTTTCTGGAATGGCATCAGAATCTTCATCATATTACCCTTGCTGTCCTGAACGTCATCAAAATGTCTTCCTTTCAGTATTTCCTTTATCTTTGGGTAAAGAAAAAAGTCACTGGGTACTAAATCAGGTGAGTTGGGAGGGTGTTCCAATACAGTTATTTGTACAATGCTGCCAATGTAAGTGCAGGGTGGGAAGTTCGTGAACTGAATTGTCAGACCTCAACAAATAATGATGACAGCTCTGATGGTCACTCTAAAAAAAGAGTTCCAAAATTGTTTTGATGGCTGGAATAGGTACTTGTGTGGGTGCACAGCTTCCAAGGGGAGTACTTTGAAGGTAGCCATAGTGATATTCAGCCATGAGGTATGTAGCACTTTTTCTAGGATGGTTCACAAACCTAATTGTTGGACCTTGCATAATATACCCATTAGATTCCTGCCACTGAGCCTGATGTCAGAGATACTAAGTTAAGATATAGTTTGTGCCCTCTAGAGAAACAGATATACCATCCAAAAAATTATAATAAACTAACACAACTAAGAGAGAAATGCCTAAAGGGTTTAAAGAGCAAGGAGAAAAATCACTATATAGAAATGACTAAGTCGGCCAGGGGCAGTGGTTCATGCTTGTAATACCAGCACTTTGGGAGGCCAAGGTGGGAGGATTACTTGAGACCAGGAGTTCGAGACCAGCCTAAGCAACATAGCGAGACCTTGTCTCTACAAAAAAAATCAAAAAATTAGCGAGGCATGGTGGTGCACATCTGTAGTCCCAGCTATTCGGGAGCCTGAGGCAGGAGGATGGTCTGAACCCAGAAGGTTGAAGCTGCTGTAAGCCATCATCATGCCACTGCACTCCAGCCTGGGCAACAGAGTGAGAAACTGACTCAAAAAAGGGGGTTAAAAAAGAAAGAAAGAAATGACTAAATTACAGAGTGAAAGTAAACCACTTTATCTCTCTGTGACTCAACTTCCTTTAGAGCAAATAATGGTAATAATAATTGTCCTACCTTCCCCCAAGGTTGTTATAATAATGAAGTGAAATTATTTATAGGCAATCTTCAAAGAGTAAAGATCTATGAAAGTATGTATTTTTATTATATTCATTTTTATTTATTATTTATTTGTTATATTTATTTATTATTTATTTTGTTATATTTATATAGCTGTGTCTAAGTTATCATCTATTGCATGGAATTAATTTGCCATGCCATGTTCAGTAGGTCATGAGGCCCCCTGAGCCTCAGTTTCTCCATCCATGAAATAAGGTTGTTGGGCTAGATAACTAATATTTCCTGTAATGTCATCTAGCTAATTATGATTTATTTTCTCACTTTTGAGATGAGGAACCTAAAACTAAGAGAGGTTGTGTACCAGAACGAGTCTGGAATTAGAATTCAGGCCTCCTACTTTTCAAGACAGCATGTCTTGAAAATATAAAATGAGGAATATTCATTTGGCAGGCTTTCAAAACAGATTCTGAAACTTACTGTTGTCCCCAAATTTTCAATCCCAGTCTGATCATGTACTTGAGACGGTCAAGTTACGTGGTAATTTTTGTGAAATTTATCACCAAATTGCTGTTTCATTCTCTTGAGAGTTTCTTTCATTCAAAAAGATTAGATCCTTTTTACTTGGATTCTATTCCAGCTCTAAGTTTTTTTCATTAACATGAGAAAGCACTGCCATCTGTTGGACTCGAAAGATACTGCTGTCATAGTTTCTCCTTTGAGAAAAGTATTCTTACTAGTCTAATGCATTTGTGCTGATTTGTCAATAACACAATAGTTAGAATTATTATGACAGCATGGGTTACATAGAAATAAATACCAAAAGTTGATGCTGTGGGTAAAAACACGGTAGGAGAAATTCCATCTCCTCAAGATTTCTATTCTTGGTTACTGCTATGATAGTCCTGAACACAAGAAGCATGCATCTACAATAATTAACAGAATTTTACTAAGCACCTACTACATACCAGGCACTGTATGTAGTACACACTGGTAAGCATTGGAGACATAATTCCTCTAATCATACAGTTTAGACCCTAGTGAGTAGTCGTTTCCATTTATTGGGTAGCAGCTTCTAGTTGGGCCTAGAATTAAACCCACATCAATCTGACTCCAAAACCCATATTGCCAACCACCCGGTTTATGCATTTACCCAAAGTAGCTGCCAGCAGTCCCCCCAAAAGAAGAGTGGCCACCAAAAGGAAATTCAGGCAAAGATATCTTACATGAGAACCGGAGCAACAGCCTTGTATTCCCCACCCTTCCCTGGGCACCATCCTGGCAGTTAAACCCATTCAGAAAAACACCTCTCCAGGCCACTGCCCTATTCACCAACCTCCATCCATAGCTTCAATCTCTAACCATGTCTCTCTTTGTCCTCCACAGTCCTCAAACATTAAGGACTCCTCCTAAAGTGTTCTTCAAAGCATTGAAGGTTCCACTATAATTCACCTGGATCATCTGCAAGACCCAAACAACCGACATTAAAAAGAATTTTCAAACTAAATCCATTTGCAAACTGCAGATCTCCTGTTTTGTTGTCTTATCTCCTCAACAAAAATAAAAATTCATTTGTGAATCTGTTCTTACACTTTTGTACCCCACAGAACCTAGTTTAATAATAGGCATGTAGTAGTTGTTTGATATTTTTTCACAGAAAAAAATATCATGAATCACTTTTACAACTAAGATAAAGATTTGCATCATCAGTTATCTTTTTTGTTCACAATGCTGTTAGATACTTCAGACTGCCACACATGAAAGCCAATAAAATGAAATATTGATACATAAAATTAACAAGAACATATCACTCCCTAATAATGCCAGGAGAGGTTACTGAATAAAGAATTAAAATCCAGATGTTTACTTTAGTGAAAGATTTTCAATGTATTAAATAGTATCCAAATACATTTCTGAAAGTGAGAATGAACTACTTATCCATTTAGTATAATAGTTGGTTTACTGTAGCACACAGTTGAGAGATTTTAGGTTCCTAAAAACTCAACAGAAATGAGTAAAAGCACCAAGTGTTTGAGTTGTTTTGTTTTTTTTTTTGCTTCAATCCATTGTGATCTGATAACTATATAAAATACAATAAAATGTCAAAATAATAGCAATTTGTTATAAAAGTACTGAAACTTTTACTCTTATGTTTTGTCACCACAGACAGTTTCTAGACAGGCAAAAGTCCACAGACTACACTTTGAATAATAATGGCCTAGTCTATTTTACCTTAAGACACACACATTTATCAAATACTGGCTTTTGCCTATTAGCTTATAGTCAGTAGTTCATTAAACTCACTCACGCTCGAACCATTTTTATACCCCTTGCTGTTTTCTTCCATCCTATATCCTCAATTAGCATCATCTTCTATTTGCATATTCACTATGGGTAAATGATTGGTAGGCAGCAAACTCTCAATGTTTGTGTATTTAAAGCTATCTCTGCCAGGCATGAAGTCTCACACCTAAAATCCTAGCAACTCAGGAGGCTAAGGCAGGAGGATCACTGTAGTTGGAAGCTACTGAGCTATGATCACAACACTGCACTCCTGGGTGACAGAACAATATCCTGCCTGGAAAAATAATTAATTAGTTGATTTGTTTTAAAAGCACTCTCTCTCACCTCACTACTGACTTAAAGTTTACCAGAAATAGAATTAATGCATTAATGATTAACAGCACATGGAAGGCATCTTTTCTTTTGGCATCTACTATTGCTGATACAAAGTCTGCTGTCAGTCTAATTCATAAGCAGTATTTCCTATCTCTCTGGTAGCTTTCAAAATTCCCCCTTCTAAGGCTACTCTTCAAATTCTGCAGTTTCTCTAAGCTGTCTTTCCTTAGCCTTCTTTCGTCATCAGGCAGGTCCCACCTTAGTTTTCAGTGTTCATCCCATACTTCTTTTGCTCTGAGGAGTCCATCCTTCTGGCTACTTCTGGTCCAACAGGCCCAAGGTTTTTGTTTCTGCCCACTTTTCTTTGTGTTTCTGTTCCACAGATGTTTATTACCTTGTTTTGTGTTTGTTTTAGCAAGGGATGCCTCTTTAAATTTCTCTGATTTCATCAATCATTGGTTTTGGTTGGTGATATCTAAGTGTGTACTTGCAAAGTCATCTTGACTGGAAACGCTGCTTGTGACTTTCTTTAAAAAGATTAAAAAAATATTTTTCTAAGGTCCAGCCTATATGTCAGGTGTTCATTTGAAAGCTGCAAGGGGACAAGATAAGCAAGACTTATAAACTGGCAAAGCTCACTAACTGAAGGACAACAGAATAAAACGTCCCACTTATTACAATCGTATAATCAGTAAACATTTATTGACCACCTAGTTTTGAATCCCAGCTCTGCTACTTAGCAGTCGTGTAATCTCAGGAAAGTTACTTAACTTCTCTGTGCCAGCTTCCTCTTCTATAAAAGAATGATTGTGGCCGGGCTTGGTGGCTCAGCCTGTAATCCCACGCCTTTGGGAGGCTGAGGTGAGTGGATTGTCTGAGCCCGCGGGCTCAAGACCCGCCTGGGCAGCAAGACCTCATCTCTACAATAAACCAAAAAATCAGCTGGGTGTGGTAGCGCATGCTTGTAATTCCGGCTACTTGGAAGGCTGAGGCGGAAGGATCGCCGGAGCCCAGCAGGTCGAGGCTGCGGTGGCCGGGAGCGGCCACTGCACTCCAGTCTGGGTGACAGAGTGAGACGCCAACTCAAAAAAAAAAAAAAAAAGAAAAAAGAATGATTGTGAAGTTTAAATTAGGTAAGATATGTAAAGTGTTTAGAAGAGCTCCTGGCACATATATGCTCATTAACTATTAGCTACTTATTGTTATAGTGAAACACTTATTCTGCATTCCCATGCTTCCATACAGAAGCAATATGTTTTACCCCATTTCCCAGGAGGGAAGGTCATGAAAGGAGCATTTCCAATTACTCCATATCCTTCACTCACTACTCTCAGAGACCAGTCGATAACCTGATTGTTGAGCTTTGAAGGTGGAACTGAGCTTGACGGTATAGTTCTTCCTAGCTTCCCTCTCATCAGAAACAGACTATCTACAGCACAGATACAAGCGCTGCTTTTGTCTTAGAGGATTTGGCTTCATTCCTACAAGGAGAAGACCTTGGTTTCCTTTGCTTTATTATGTTTGGGGGGAGGTTCCATTTGGAGGCAACAATACACAGTCATTTTAGTCACAGCAAGCTCATTTAATCATAGAATTTAAGTCATACTTGCCAATCAGACTTATCAGTAATAAAGCCAACATTCTGATCTCCATTTATCTACCACCCAGTTTATTTATGAACTTGCTCCAAACTTAGGAGAAGAAGAAAGGAGGATTAGTTATTGGCTTACCTCAAGCCTCAACAACTATTAGTCTCTGGCTATATGATTCTAGGGGGATTAAATATAAAACAGATGCAAAACTCTTATAAACAGTATTTGATATATAGTAATGCTCAACAGATATTAGCTGTTCATTGTATTCTTACATGTGCCACACATTGTGCTAGTTAACAGTTGCAGGTGAAACCTCATGCCTCAACAGTGTCAGGATAGCTAACCATGTAAGTAAGACATTACAACAGCAGCAATAGCAGCCTCACAATTCTCTCATTAAATTACATATGGAAATATGTCCTTTAAAAGTTTACACTAGAAAGATGAGCCCAGCTACAAATGGTATATCTTATGTCAAAGGTATACACAGAATGTTGATATACCATAGAAACTCAGAAGACGAGAGCCTTAAAATAAAGAAAAAAAGCAGCTGGGAGCCGGGCTCGGTGGCTCAGCCTGTAATCCCGCGCCTTTGGGAGGTTGAGGTGAGTGGATTGCCTGAGCCCGCGGGTTCGAGACCCGCCTGGGCAGCGAGACCTCATCTCTACAATAAATCAAAAAATCAGCCGGGCGTGGTAGCGCATGCCTGTAATTCCGGCTACTCGGAAGGCTGAGGCGGAAGGATCGCCGGAGCCCAGCAGGTCGAGGCTGTGGTGGCCGGGAGCGGCCACTGCACTCCAGTCTGGGCGACAGAGTGAGACTCCAACTCAAAAAAAAAAAAAAAAAAAAGCAACTGGGAGTGGGGGCTCACACCTATAATCCCAACACTTTGGGAGGCCAAAGTGAGAGGATTGCCTGAGCCCAGGGGTTCGAGACCAGCCTGGGCAACTAGGTGAGACCTCATCCCTACAATAAATCACAAAATTATCTGGGCAAGATGGCACATGTCTGTAGTTCCAGCTGCTTGAAAGGCTGAGGTAGAATTGCCTGAGCCCAGCAGACAGAGGCTGCGGTGGCCGTGAGCATGCCATTGCACTCCAGTTTGGGCGACAGAGTGAGACTTCCACTCAAAACAAAACAAAAAGCCTATCAGAGTTTGAAGTGAATTTTGAAGAAGTTGCCTAGAATAACTTCCATTAGTTAAATCCAATTCTCCGTCCTTATCTTATTTGATCACTCCCTCCCTTTAAAAAACAAATGAATAAAAAGGCAAACAAAAAAAAAATCAACAACAAAAACCTCTCTTTCTTTGGACTCTGAGATTCTGCATGAAACCTGACCGTCTCTTCCCTTTTCCTGTGGCCACACCTCATTCACCTCTGATACCCCCTTCTCTATCTGCCTATCAAGGTTGGAGGTCCTCAAAGCTTGGTTACTCGGTCCCCGTCTTCCTGCCCTGCCTGTTCCTCATCTGCCTCATCTGCAGTCATGATTTCAATGACTCCTTGTCCTTGGTCCCACATTTATATGCCTAACCCAGTTCTCTCTTCTGAACTCCAGACTCACATACCCAAATGCCTACTTAACATGTCTACACATGGATGTCTCAATGGCATCTCAAAAGCCACATGATCAAATCCCAACTCACAACCTGCCACCACCAAACCTGTTCTTTCTCCAGTGTCCCTTAGTTTTCTCAGTGCCTGACACCTTCATCCATCCAGTCACTTCCTCCAAGACAGAAACCCAGAAGTCATCCTTAACACTTCCTTTTGTCTTATGCCTTAAATTCAAGTCTTTAGCAAGTCCTAATGATTTAATCTCCTAAAACTTTCTTAAATCTATCTTCTCTCTGATCTACCACAATCCTGTTTCAAAGAGTAACATTTCTTATCTGACCCACTGAAAGATTCTCCTTACTGACCTCCCCCATACATTCCCACCTCCTATACAATCAGTCCTTACTGCAGCCTGAGTGAAACTATTAAAACGCAAATCTGATTATAGCACTGCCATGGTAAAATGCCTTCCACACAATCGCCTGTTCTTAGGATATAGTCCTTTAAAAGTTCTGGATGCTATGGTCCCTGCCTAGCCCTCCAGTCTCACCTGGTATCACTCCCCCTCACTACTCTATCATCCTTCAGTTCCTAAAACTCACCATGTTCCCTTCCACTTCGTGGCCTTCCAGCATATTAGTCTCCTCTGCCTGAATAGTCCTCTATTCAGACACCAACCCCTTCACAGAAATCACCTGAGTTCATCATCTGGAATGCTGCTTTCAAAACCAAGTCCCCAAGAAGACCTTTCTTGAACCCCTAGAATAGGTGAGGTACCATTATAAGCTTTTACAGAGAATTACATGCTTTTATAGCCTCTAGGATAAGCCAGGTCCACATTACATGCTTTTACAGACTTACCACCATTTGTATTTACATGTTTATCTGTTAGACTACTTTATCAGTGTTGTCTCTTGCATACACGCCCCAACAGCAGGAAAATATCCATCTGCTCACCACTGTATTCTATTACTCAGAGCACCGTACACACAGCAGGTACTCAACAGAATATTGAGTGAGTGGAGTATTCTAAGGAAAGCATTTCAGACAACCAAGAATTATGAAGCAACATGATCACTAAGAGCAACAAACACATAGGCTTCAGAATTTCATAGGTAAAACACCCTCACAGAGTAGAAAGAGCGTAGGTTTTCGAGGCAAGCAACCTGAAATCTCAGTTCAGCTGCTTTCCAGATATATGAGTCTATGAAGTTCATCTCTCACAGCCTGTTTCCTTATCTATAAAATGAAGGGATAAAATTTACCACATTGGTTTGTGGCTGATGTGACTCTCCCATCACAGTATCAGAGATGGTAAATATGAAATTTCTTCCCTTTCCTTTCTCTAATCACCTTTAGATAAAGAGACAGTCCTGATGTAAAACAATTTGACTCATGGTTTCTTAAATTTGTTGAAAGTTATAAAAGATAGCTGAAGCAGTTAATAAAACTGTATTGTATTTAATCAAAATCCACCATCCCTTCTTAATCTCCAACGAATTATGTAGAATAAGAAAAAACAGCCAGTTCTGGATTTCCTTTAGAAAAATTAATATAATCTGGATTTAGAAAAGATGAACTGGTGGTTATATGCCTTACAAAATGAGTTTTCACTTTCAAAAGCATTCACCCTAAGCCACGCTGAACAAGCTTACAATGATACTTAAAACACGATTCTATTTACACAGAGTTTTTCAGGATTAAATCTACCCTGTCCACCTACAAGGCACACCTGGACTAAACAAAACTCATAATATAAGGCTTCAGAATTACAGAATAGGGAAAATGCTCTTACCTTATGTTCAAATGGAGCACCATAGTAACCGTCATTTAGCCCAAAAATGATTTCATTTTGGTTGCGGGCATGAATCTAAGAGAGGAGGGAAACACACAGTTAGTTCTTTTTATTTCAGTAAGGTTTTACTATGACCAAAGAATGACAGTTACAAGAAGACTTCCATCAATGCTGAGACTGACTATACTGAAACGGAACTCGCAGAAAACAAATCACTAATCATCCAAGCACGGTGGCTCACGCCTATAATCCCAGCACTTTGGGAGGCGGAGGCGAGAGGATTGCCTGACTCAGGAGTTCGAGACTAGCCTGGGCAACATGACAAGCCCTCATCTCTACAGGAAATTAGCCGGGCATGGTGGCACGCATCTGTGGTTCCAGCTCCTTGGAAGGCTGAGGCAGAAGGATCACCTGAGCCCAGAGGATTGAGGCTGCAGTGGCCATGAGCATGCCACTGCACTCCAGCCTGGGCGACAAAGTGAGACTCCGACTAAAAAAAAAAAAAAAAAAGACAAGGTAATCAGTGAGCATTTCCTGCTTCAGCCAAAAGCCTCACAACCATTACAAGAGATCACAGGCACCATTATTCACACATATTCCACAAGCATCTCTTGAGGTTGTTAGGGAAAGGCTATTTTATTGATGAAGGATAGAGGATTTAGAAGTATACTATACCTTCTCTGATCTCAAAGAAAACACAATTTAGTAAGTCTATAAGAGTACTTTAAAAAAATATAAATCCCTAGGGAAAAAATAAAAGATTGATTCCCTAAAGTCCTAAATAGTTATTTAATTATTGCCTACATACCACTCTCTTTCAGATGGTATGACCTTCTAGTCAGTGCCCACCCCAAATTAAATTTATTTTTTTAAAGCAGGATTTATTAAGAGGACAGAAAAGCTCCCACAGTGGGAAGGGACCTGAGAGGGTTGCCCCCCAAATTAAATTTCACCTAAAAGGTAGGAGGAATAAAACTTTAAATTGAAGAACTGAGTTCTAAAATAACTCAAAATAGTAATAACATGCCCAACTGTGAAATATAAAAAAGATGTCATTACTTCAGCAGGAAGAGTTGTAGCTTTTAAAACAAACTGCCATGAAGAACTAAAGTGAGGATTCCAGGGAGAGAAGACAAGAAGAACTGCCAGTGCAGAGTATTTTTCTTCTTTCTCCAGTTAGAGATGTAACAGCCAAACCCAGCAGAATATTCTGTGAACATTCACCTGACTTCCTTCTCTCCTACCTCTATTGCCAAAGCCAACTTCATCACGTACTCCCTGCTTACCTACATCACTTACTAAACTGACACAAGACCAAAAGATGAGTCTGCAATCATGAATTTATAAAACTATAAATCAATCAAGAAGTTGTTATCTTAGAAGAGAAAAAAGAAAACATTATAAAATCAATTTCAAGATTTAAAAGAACATGAAACTTTATAAACATAAAATATTTATGCACATATATGCCTGGGGAAGAAAGATTAAAATTACATTACCAAAAGGTTAACAACGATCGCAGTGAGCAGGATTATGGTAAATTTTTTATTCTCTTCTCTGTGCTTTGCAAGATTTTCCAAAATTGGAAGAAATAAATATACAGGGTTGAGCGCAGTGGCTCACGTCTATAATCCCAGCACTTTGGGAGGCCGAGGAGGTGAGAGGATTGCCTGAGTCCATGGGTTCAAGACTAACCTGGGCAACTTGGTGAGACCTCATCTCTACAATAAATAAAAAAAATTAGCCATGTGTGGTGGCACACACCTGTAGTTGCAGCTACTTGTAAGGCTAAGGTAGAAGGATCACCTGAGCCCAGCAGGTTGAGGCTGCGGTGGCCGTGAGCATGCCACTATACTCTAGCCTAAGTGACAGAGTGAGACTCTGACTAAAAAAAAAAGGAAAAAATATACATACCATAAAAGCAAGGGAGGGGGAGAGTCTCTGAGCAGGGACGAATACAGAATGAAAGTTCTCAAGTACAAATGTCATGAAAATGGGCATTAAATTAGTACTAGTTCTAATTAATCCTAGTACTTGAAAAGATATGGGGCTAAGAAGCAAGTGACCTGGGTTCTGACTTCAACTTCAACTGCTTTATAGAGATTTTCAGATCTCTGACTTGTTTATCTTCACAGCCCTGGTGCCCAGCACACTCCCTAACATATAGTAATTTATCAGTGGTAAGGGGGCATGCTTTAATTCCTTTGTCAGCCCAAACTGGAAAACACTCCCTGCTCTATCTCACAGGAGTGCCATAAATATAGAATGGGATGAGATGTAAAAGTATTTTCGAAAGGTAGACATAAAAATATTGAATAAAAAACCTAGCCTGGTTCAATGGCTCACGCCTGTAATCCCAGCACTTTGAAAAGTGGAGGTGAGAGGATTGCCTGACCCCACGGGTTCAAGACCAGCCTGGGTAACGTGGCGAGAGCTTGTCTCTACAATATCAAAAAATTTAGTTGGGCATGGTGGCGCATGCCTGTAGTTCCAGCTACTTGGAAGGTTGAGGTGGAAGGATCGCCTGAGCCCAGCAGGTCGAGGCTGCGGTGGCCGTTGAGTGTGCCACTGCACTCCAGCCTGGGTGACAGAGTGAGACTCCAACACACACACAAAAAAAAATCGAATAAGAAATTAGAAATCACACAACCATAAAGCTCAGAACAATCCCTTGCTTCCTGACTAATAACGAAAAAGAAAAACATGCTTAACAAAACAGGCAACTGAGCACAGTGGTTCACACCTGTAATCCCAGCACTTTGGGAGGCTAAGGTGGAAGATCACTTAAGCTCAGAAGTTAATGACCTGCCTGGGCAACATAGCAAGATCCTGTCTCAAATTTTAAAACCTTAAAAAAAAAAAAGCACTATATTATATTGCATACTACTTTGACTACTTTGTACATTTCAGAACTATTAAATTATGTTAATAAGAAGTGTGTTATATACTATCCTTTTTTCATTAATATATAGATTAATGTCCCAACAATACAGAAACTACGGCATACACAACTCTATTAATCTAACCAAAACTACATATTTTAATAGCTTTATTAAAAACAGCACACTTTCTTAAAAACATTTTATTTATTTATATTTTAGTTGGGGTCTCTCTGTCACCCACGCTGGAGTGCAGTGGCAAGATCATAACTCACTGTGGCCTCAACCTCCTGGATTCAGGTAATCCTTCACCTCAGCCTCCTGAGTAGCTGGGACTACAGGTGCATACCACCACGCCTGACTTTTTTTTTTTTTCTTTTGTAGAAACGATCCTCCTGCCTCAGCCTCCCAAGTGCTGGAATTACAGGCATGAGTCACAGTGCCCAGCCTAAAAACAGCACACTTTTTTTTTTTTTGAGTTGGAGTTTCACTCTGTCACCCAGGCTGAAGTACAGTGGCACACTCATAGTTTTACTGCAGCTCAACCTGCTGTTCTCAGGCAATCCTTCTGCCTCAGCCTTCCAAGTAGCTGGAACAACAGGCACAGGACACCACACCCAGCTAATTTTCTGATTTATTGTAGAGGCGAGGTCTTGCCAAGTTGCCCAGGCTGGTCTTGAATCCCTGGACTCAGGCAATACTCTTGTCTCCGTCTCCCAAAGTGCTGGGATTACAGGCATGAGCCACCACACATGGCCCTGCACACTTTTTATAATACCTTGCACACAGCTGACTAGGGAAATGAATAATAAAGTCTAAGTCATGGAAGAAGTAAAAGCCTAAATCCATCAATCACTGTGTGATCTTCAGCAAATCACATAATCTCACTGAGCCTCTGGTTTCTCACTTAAACACTGAGGAAAATATCAATACTTGCTGCTCACGTGGTCTTCAAATGATCCCAGGTCATGTGTGAATGTAAAAGACACCCAAACACTGAAGGAGTATACAATGGTTGTTGTTATTAACGCAAAGTTCTAACCACTTAAACTAAGTACAAGAATTTCAGCCATTACATATAAATTAGGATGCTACATGGCCCATGTAAGCAGTATCAGCAAATTCTCCAAATTCCTATCTTAAACAGAGCTATTTCCAACCAACCCTGCCTCTTTGTCATCAAAATCCAATTCAAGCCCAGCTTAGTGCATGACTTCTCGGGGGAGGAGGGATTCTGATTAACTCTAAAGACTTTAGGAAACTTGGACTGTGTTTGTAGCTCTGGAACAAGTATGTGACTTTGGATAAGCTGTATCATCACTAAGTTTCCTAGTTTCCTCAACTAAAAGCAAAGGGATTAAGTTCTAATATCATACTTCTATGTCCATTCTCATCCTTTCTTCTCTGGCTAATTCTAACATCACCATTCAAAATTCACTCAGGACTAACTTAACCTAAATGATATTTATAAAATACCAATTCAATGTCAATTCAATGGCAGCAGAATAAACATCACATACATTCACCAAGGCAGTATATATATTTTAGACCATAAAATAAATCTTAAAAAAGTTAAAATGATTAAAATCATACAAATGATTTTCTCTAAACTTAGCATAAAGTAGAAATCAACAAAGAAGGATGTGGAAAAAATCCACAAATGTTTGAAAATTAAACAACACACCTCTAGGTAATAAAGAGGAAATTTATTTATTTATTTTTTTGAGTTGGAGTCTCACTCTGTCGCCCAGACTGGAGTGCAGTGGCTGCTCCCGGCCACTGCAGCCTCGACCTGCTAGGCTCCGGAGATCCTTCCGCCTCAGCCTTCCGAGTAGCCGGAATTACAGGCGTGTGCTACCACACCCGGCTAATTTTTTGATTTTATTGTAGAGATGAGGTCTCGCCTGCCCAGGCCCGGTCTCGAATCCGTGGGCTCAGGCAATCCACTCACCCAGCCTCCCAAAGGTGTGGGATTACAGGCTGAGCCACCGAGACCAGCTAGAAAGTATTTTAAATTAAATATATACACAGTTTTGGCCAGGCATGGTAGTTCACACCTATAATCCCAGCATTCTGAGAGGCCAAGGTGGGAGGATTGTCTGAGCCTAGAAAGACCAGCTTGGCAACATAGCAAGGTCTCATCTCTACAAAAAATTAAAAATTAGCCAAGCATGATGGCTTGAACCTACAGTCCCAGCTACCTGGGAGGCCGACAGATGGCCTGAGTCCAGGAGGTTGAGGCTGTGGTGAGCCATAATTGTATCACTGTACTCCAGTCTGGGTGACACAGTGAGACCTCGACTCAAAAATTAATTAATTAACTAAAGACAGTATCAAAATTTGTGGAATATAGCTAAAACAATGCTTAGATGAAAATTTATAAAATGCATATTTTAGAAAAGAAGAAACTCTCAAATCATTAATTCAGTCTCCACCTTAAGACACTAGCAAAGAAGAGAAATTAAACCTAAGCAAGCAAAAGTAAGAAAATAATAAAGACAGAAAACAGCTGAAGATTCATTTGGAAGCATAACAGCTTTTTATTTATTTGCCATTGTTGGATATCCATATAGAACCATGAGCACAAAATGGAAACGAAGAAAGCATCATTACAGATCCTGCATACATACACTAAAAGAATATAGTACACACCAATAAATTTGAAATCTCAGATGCACTTGACAACTTTTTTGGAAGACAAATTACCAAAGCTCACTTAAGAAGACACAGAACGCCTTTGGGAGGCTGAGGTGAGTGGATTGCCTGAGCCCACGGGTTCGAGACCCGCCTGGGCAACTTGTCTAGACCTCATCTCTACAATAAATCAAAAATGAGTCAGGTGTGGTAGCGCGCGCCTGTAGTTCCAGCTACTTGGAAGGCTGAGGCGGAAGGATCGCCAGAGACCAGCAGGTCGAGGCTGTGGTGGCCGGGAACGGCCACTGCACTCCCAGTCTGGGTGACAGAGTGAGACTCCAACACAAAAAAAAAAAAGAAGAAGAAGAAGAAGAAGAAGAAGACACAGAAAACCTGAATGACTCCACAGCTAAGAAAGTAATTGAAGCCATACTTTTAATACTTTAAAAGAAGCCATACTTTCCCACAAAGATATATTAACATCCAGATGGCTTCACAGAAGATTTTGTCAAAACTTGTGGAATAAATAATAACAACTCTACACCAATCCATCAGAAAACAAAAGTTAACACTTCCCTATCCATTGTATGAAGTCAGTATTACTGATACCAAACCAGACAAACAAGGACACTGCAAAAAAAGTACAGATCAATGACCCTCTGAACATAGATGCAAAAAGTGTTAACAAAAGATGAGCAAATAGAATCCAGTAATATATAAGAATCCAACAAAATGATTATATACTATAGAATTATACTGTACACATATATACAAAGGATAATGCATCATAATCAAGTGGGGCTTATACCAGGAATGAAAACAAAATTTTTTTTCAAAACTCAACATGCCTTCAAGGATAAAACTTCTCAGTACACTAAGAATAAAAGGAAACTTCCTCAACCTGATCAAGTGTCTGCCAAGTTACAGCTAATATTATACCTAACAGTGAAAGATTGAATGCTTTCCCCAAGATCATAAGCAAAACAAGGATGTGCACTCTATTTACTTGTATTCAACACTGTACTCTTAGCCAAAAAAAGAATTAAGAAGACACACAAATTAGAAAGCAACAAATTAAACTGTGTTCACTGCCTACCTAGCAAGCTACAAAATAATTTACCAAAAAGCACTAGACCTAGTAAGTGAATTTAGCAAGGTCACAGAATACTCTAGAAATAATAAAGAAAGGAATACCATTTAAATTAACATCAAAAACATAAAATTCATAGGTAAAAAAGCTAACAAAATATGTGCAATATTGCTATGCTGAAAACTACAAAACATTGAAGAGTGAAACCAAAGATTTTCATAAACAGAGAGATACAGCATGTCTGTAGATTGAAAGACTCAAAAGTATTAAGTTGTCAATTCTCCCCCAAATTTTCTTACATTCAACATCTATCGAAATCAGTCCCAAGAGGATTTCTGTAGAAACTGACAAACTGATCCTAAAATAAGGCAAAAGACCTAGAATAGCCAGAAAAATTTTGTAAAAAAAACAAAGTAAGAGGACTCATAATCTGAATTCAAGATACACTATAAAACTACAGTAATCAAAACAATTTGGTATTGCATTAGGACAGATATACAGATCAGTAAAATAGAACAAAGATTCCAGAAATAAAAACCACACAAATTTTTTCAACCACTGATTTTCAACAAAGATGACAAGGTAATTCAATAGCGAAATAATAGCCTTTGCAACAAAAAGTACAGGAACAATTGTTCACCCATCTGCAAAACAATGAATCTTATACTTTACATTTTAAAATGTATGTAAATTTCAAATCTAAAACTATAAAACTTCTAGAAGAAAACTTCTACAAGAAAACATAGGAGAAAAGATTTATGACCTTGGGTTAGGCAAAGCAATCTTAGGTAAACACTAAAAGCATGAAACTATATAAAAAACTGATAGAGTAGACTGCACCAACATTAGAAAACTTCTGTCCTTTGACGCTATTAAGAAAATGAAAAGACAAGCCCAAACTGGCTGAAAATATCTGGAGAATATATACCTTAGAAAGCATAAAGAAATTTTACAACTCAATAAGAATCCAAATAGACTAATAAAAAATGAGCAAAAGATCTTAACAAATACTTCACTTCAGCGGGGAAGATGGCGGCCAGCCAGTTGGACTATGCAAGTCCCCGTGTGAGTGCATGAGCGTATGGAAAATTTTGTGTATGTGCAGGTGAGCGAGTGGCCGTGTGAGTGGCTGACTGCGTGAGGGCTAGGAAGCTGGGGGCCAGGGCTCTCCTGGTGCAACGGCTGGTGCCACAGCATCTGGGCTTGGACTCTAGTGATTCCGGAAGCAGAAGGCGAGCACCATTTTCTCTTTCTTTTCTTTCTTTCTTTCTTTTTTTTTAAATCAACAAACCCTCCCTGGCAAGAAAATGCTGGGAGAGATTAAGTGGGGCTCCTGAGCGGGTGGCCAGGCCTCTGGTGAAACAACAGGTGCTGCACCTTCTCTACTTTGTCCCTGGCTCTTCCGGGTGGCAGAAGCTGAACGCCATTTTTTTTTTTTAAACAGACAGGAGTTTTCCTTTGAGAAAGCGGAAAAAGCAGCGGGGAGAAACTAAGGCCCTGGGCACTCCTTCACCATTGAAATAGGAGAAGAGACTGCTCCAGGTTTTGCCTCAGCACTCCAGCACCTGGCAGGGCGCTAAAAGGGGCCGCAAAGGGAGTCCAGAGGCAAGTTCCCATGCAAGAGGACAAGAGAGGCACCCCACCACCATATTGAAGGCGGGGCAGGAAAGTGCTCCGACTTGCTCAAGATGGACCAACAGATCCAATCTAAGTGACTGGCAGAGAGACCTGACTAGTGCTGAGTTCCAGGAGTCCTATCCCCTACCTTGATCCAGCTGTGGGACAAAGGATGTGGCCAGAAAAGGAGGAAGAAGAACTCCAAAGAAATTAGTGTCTAATTCCTAGCGCCCCATCCCCCACTTTATTCGAATTTTGAAAACTACAAGAGACAGCAAATCTTCCCATCCACCATCCTATTTCAAAAACAGAACAAATTCAGAGCCCAGATCAGGGAAGAATAGAGGTCTGAGTAAACATCAAAAGGGAAAGCCTCTCCCATTGACACTGAATAACAGAACTAAAGAGAAAAACGAGAGATCTGCCACAAATGAGGAAAAGCCAAAGGAAGACCTCAGGCAATTTTAAATGTACCAAAGACAAAACTCCTGAAAAATCAGACCTTGGTACCCAAAAAATGGAAGTCATCAAAGACTATCCCGACAGGGATTAGGGAATGGATAGAAAGAGTGAATAGGACTCAAGAAAGATAAGATGCAACACTGAAAGAACTTGTAACAGAGATTTTGGCAATAAAAATTCCATCCAGAAAATAAATAACAAGATGACAAGCATGGAAAGCAGAATTAATCTAACTGAAGAAAGAATCTCAGAACTTGAAGACCAGAACATGAAATTAACCCAATCTGTAAAAAACATAGAAAGAAGACTCAAAAAGAAAGAACAAAGTCTACAAGAGATGTGCGATTATATCAAGAGGCCAAACCTATACTTGATTGGTATCCCAGAAAAAGAAAGGGAAATGAAGAACCACTTGGAGCAAGTATTCCAGGAAGTAATCCAAGAAAACTTTACCCATCTCACTAGAGATGTGACTAGCCAAGCACAAGAGATACAGAGAACCCCCCACAAGACATCAAATGGGAAGACTAACCCCTAGACACATAGTCATTCGCCTATTCAAAGTAGGCACTAAAGAAAAAGGCCTACAGGCAGCAAGAGAGAAAGGTCAGACTACCTACCCTGGAAAACCAATCAGAATAGCAGCAGACCAATCAGCAGAAACACTACAAGCAAGAAGGGACTGGAGCCCTATATTCAAAGTCCTCAAAGATAAACAATTTAAACCAAGAATTTCCTATCTAGCCAAGCTCAGCTTCATCAGTGAGGGAGAATTAAAATCCTTCCCAGACACATCCAATACCTAAGAGATTATACAGCTTCCAGACCAGCTCTAGAGGAGACACTTAAAAAGGTATTAAGCAGCTGGGCTCGGTGGGTCAGCCTGCAATCCCGTGCTTTGGGAGGCTAAAGTGAGTGGATTGCCTGAGTCCGCGGGTTTGAGACCCGCCTGGGCAACTTGGCAAGACCTCATCTCTACAATAAATCAAAAATTAGCCGGGTGTGGTAGCGCGCGTCTGTAGTTCCAGCTACTTGGAAGGCTGAGGCGGAAGGATCTCCAGAGCCAAGCAGGTCAAGGCTGCAGTGGCTGGGAGCGGCCACTGCACTCCAGTCTGGGTGACAGAGTGAGACTCCAACTCAAAAAAAAAGGTATTAAGCACAGAAGAAAGAAGAAGAAAAAGTTTGACCACACACTTCCCAAGAGAACAGCAGAGCACAGAATCAGCAGAGAATACAGTGCAACAAGAAACTTGAAAACACACACATACATTAATTCCAAAGCCAAAAGAAAACAAGCAAACAAAGGAAAAACTTTATAAGAACCTCATGACAGGGATAAACAATCATATTTCAATAATCAGCCTGAATGTGAATGGACTAAATTCACCACTGAAAAGACACAGAATGGCGGACTGGATAAGAAACCATGACCCAATTATTTGCTGCATCCAGGAGACTCATCTCACTTCAAGGGACGCACACAGACTCAAAGTTAAAGGTTGAAAAACGAGTTTCCAGGAAAATGGATCATAAAAGAGGCAGGTGTTGCAATCTTAATATCAGACAAAACAACCTTTAAGCTATCAAAAATTTTAAAAGATGCAAAAGGACACTACATAATGATAAAAGCCTCAATTCATCAACAAGAAATTTCCATCTTAAAAATATACACACCCAACACAGGAGAACCAGCATTTATAAAGCAACTACTAAGTTAACTAAAAAAAAAGATACTGACTCTAACACTATTATAGCAGGGGACTTGAATACCCTACTGATAGCCCTAGATAGATCATCGGGGCAAAAAAATCAACAAGGAGATCCAGAACTTAAACTTGACACACGACCAAATAGACTTAATAGATACCTACAGGTTATTCCACCCAACAACCGCAGAATATACATTCTACTCATCACCACATGGAACATACTCCAAGATTGATCACATCCTTGGCCATAAATCAAGCATAAACAAATTCCATTAGGTTGATGTCTTGCCATGCACATTCTCAGATCACTGTGGAATAAAAATAAATATCAACACAACCAACATTTACCCAAAGCCCACAAAGACATGGACACTAAATGCAGGATGCTGAACAACTATTGGGTCAACACTAAAGTCAAAGCAGAAATTAAGACTCCTAAAAACAAACGAAAATGAAGAAACATCTTACCAAAACCTTTGGGTTGCCCTGAAAGCAGTTCTTAGAGGGGAATTTATATATCTCTATGAGCACACATCAAGAAAACAGAAAGATCAGAAGTTGAGAGCCTAACAAATCACCTAAGGGAGCTGGAAAGAGAAGACCACCAAAACCCCAACTTTAGCAGAAGAATCTAAATCACAAAAATAAGAGCCCAAATACGGGACATAGAAGACAAAAATATCATAGAAAATATCAACAAAACAAAAAGCTGGTTTTTTGAAAAAATTAACAAGATCGATGGGCCCCTAGCCAGAATGACCAAGAAAAAGAGAGAAAAAGTCCAAATAAACACAATCAGGAATACAAAAGATCAAATCACAACTGACCCCGAAGAAATACAAAAGATTATCAGAGATTACTATTTACACCTATATGGAAACAAACTTGATAACCTAAATGAAATGGAGAACTTTCTGACATCACACAACTTCCCCATATTGAAACAAGAAGACACTGAGACACTAAATAGATCAATAACAGCCCAGGAAATTGACTCCATCATACAAGAACACCCTACCAAAAAAAGCCCTGAACTGGATGGCTTTCCAGCAGAAGTCTACAAAACATACAAGGAGGAGCTGATACCAATCCTACTGAAAGTATTCCAGGCAATTGAGAAAGATGGAATTATCCCCAAATCATTTTATGAAGCTAACATCACACTGATACCCAAACCAGGTAAAGATCCAACAAAAAAAGAGAACTACAGGTCAATATCCCTTATGAACATAGATGCAAAGATCCTCAATAAGATTCTAGCAAACTGGATCCAAAAACACATCTCAAAACTTATCCACCATGACCAAGTAGGCTTCATCCCCAGGATGCAGGGCTGGTTTAACATTCACAAGACCATAAATGTAATTAAATACATTAACAGATGTAAAAACAAGAACCACATGATTATCTCATTAGATGCAAAAAAAGCTTTTGATAAAATTTAGCATCCCTTCTTGATAAAAACCCTCAAACACCTAGGTATAGAAGGAACATATCTCAAAATAGTAAGTGCCATCTACAATAAACCCACAGCTAACATAATGCTAAATGGACAGAAACTGGAAACATTTCCCCTGAAAACTGGAATAAGACAAGACTTCCCACTCTCACTCCTCTTGTTCAATATTGTGTTGGAAGTCCTAGTTCGGGCAATTAGACAAGAGAAGGAAATCAGGGGTATCCAAATAGGGAAAGAGGAAGTCAGGTTATCCCTCTTTGCTGATGATATGATCCTATACTTGACATTCCAAGAGAATCTGTCAAAAACCTGCTTGCATTGATAAAGGACTTTGGCAAAGTCTCAGGGTACAAAATAAACGTGCAAAAGACAGTTGCATTCCTATACACCAACAACAAGCAGGCAGAGACCCAAATAAAAAGCACAATCCAGCTGGGCTTGGTGGCTCAGCCTGTAATCCCAGTACTTTGGAAGGCCGAGGTGAGTGGATTGCCTGAGCCCGTAGGTTTGAGACCTGCCTGGGCAACTTGGTGAGACCTCATCTCTACAATAAATCAAAAAAAATCAGCTGGACATGGTAGCACATGCCTGTAATTCCAGCTACTCGGAAGGCTGAGGCGGAAGGATCGCCGGAGCCCAGCAGGTCGAGGCTGTGGTGGCCAGGAGCCTGCCGCTGCACTCCAGTCTGGGCGACGGAGTGAGACTCCAACTCAAAAAAAAAAAAAAAAAAAAAGCACAATCCATTCACAATAGCCACACAAAAAAATGAAATACCTCGGCATCTTCCTAACCAGAGAAATGGAAGACCTTTACAATGAGAACTACAAAACGCTGCTCAAAGAAATCCAAGAAGAACAAAGAAATGGAAAAATATTCCATGCTCATGGATAGGAAGAATCAACATTGTTAAAATGTCCATCCTACCAAAGGCAATCTACAGATTCAGCGCAATACCCACTAAGTTACCAACATCATTCTTCTCAGACCTGGAAATGACAATACAGAAATTCATATGGAAACATAAATGACCACGAATTCCAAAATGATCCTTAGCAAAAGAAACAAAGCAGGAGGTATCACACTTCCAGACTTCAAACTTTACTATAAGGCTATAGTAATCAAAACAGCCTGGTATTGGTACAAGAACAGGCACACAGACCAATGGAACAGGATAGAGATTCCGTAAGCAAAGCCTCAACTCCTCAACCAACTCATCTTTGACAAAGCCTCCAACAACAACCATGGGGAGAGGAGAACCTATTCAGTAAATGGTGCTGGGAAAACTGGCTGACCACATGTAGAAGATTGAAACAGGACGCCTACCTATCACCATACACAAAAATCAACTCTAAATGGATCAAAGACCTAAACATAAAACCTCAAAATATAAATAAAAATCTTAGAAAATGCAGGAGACACCCTTATGGAAATTGGAACTGGCAACCAATTCCTATTCAGAACCCTAAAGGACAATACTTTAAGAAATAAGATAGACAAGTGGGACCTCATCAAACTAACAAGCTTCTGCAAAGCAAAAGAAACCATCAAGAGAGCAGGGAGACAGCCCACAGAATGGGAAACAAAATTTGCCCACTGTATATCTGACAAAGGCCTAACATCTAGGATCTACACGGAACTCAAATGCGCTGAAAGGAAAAAAATAAACAGCCCCTTTAAAAAGTGGGCAAAAGACATAAACAGGCACTTCTCAGAAGCAGATATACGGGCAGCCAACAGACACATGAAAAAGTGCTCAGCCTCACTCATCATCAGACAAATGCAAATCCAAACCACATTGAGATACCACCTAACCCCTGTAAGAATGGCCATCATTAATAAAACAAACAACAACAGATGCTGGCAAGGATGTGGAGAAAAAGAAACACTTCTACACTGCTGGTGGGAATGCAAACTAGTGCAACTCTTTGGAAGACAGTGTGGCGATTTCTGAAAGAACTAGAAATTGACCTTCCATATGACCCAGCAATTCCCCTCTTGGGAATATACCCAGAGGAACTCAAATCATTCTACAAAAAAGATACCTGCACACATATGTTTGTTGCAGCTCTATTCACCATAGCAAAAACATGGAACCAACCATGTTGCCCATCGAAGCTGGAATGGATAAAGAAAATGTGGTACATATACACAATGCAATGTTATACAGCCATAAAGAAGGGCAAATATATGGGCTTCATAGTAACTTGGATGGATTTGGAGTCGATCGCACTCAATGACCTATCACAGAAACAAAGAACAGAGTACCATATGTTCTCACTCATAAGTGGACCTTGAACAATTATAATACTAGAATAAAGCATTTGGTAGTAATAGGAAATTGTGGGGGGGTGGATTTGGCAGTTGAGGGATACTGCTAGGGGAAGGAGGGACATATCTCATCAACAAGGGTACCTTCATATTCAATGTTTGTATACCTAACTCTGAATCGTACCCCACATCTTTATAATAATAATAAAAAAACAAATACTTCACACATATGCACATACACAAACAGAGAGAGAAAGAGGTCTCAGACAAAATTTTTACAAGGCTCAATTTAATTTCATCATTAGGAAAAATTAGTTAAAACCACGATGAGATACCACTTCAAACACATTAAAATGGCTTCAATTTAAAAAACTGACAATAACTAGGCGCGGTGGCTCATGCCTATAAACCCAGCACTTTGGGAGGCCGAGGTGAGAGGACTGCCTGAGTCCACAGGTTCAAGAAGCATGGGCAACTTGGCAAGACCTCATCTCTACAATAAATCAAAAAATTAGCCAGCCGTGGCAGTACGTGCCTGTAGTTCCAGCTACTAGGAAGGAGGACGCGGAAGGGTCACCTGAGCCCAGCAGGTTGAGGCCGCACTCCTAGCCTGGGCAACAGAGTGAGACTCCAGCTCAAAAAAAAAAAAAGGACCAACAATAACAAGTGCTAGCAAAGATATGAAACAAATGAAATTATCATACAGGCTAGGCTCAGTGGCTCAGCCTATAATCCCAGCACTTTGGGAGGCCGAGGCGAATGGATTGTCTGAGCCCATTGATTCAAGACCAGCCCGGGTAACTTGGCAAGACCTCATCTCTACAATAAATAAAAAATTAGCCAGGCATGGTAGCATGTGCCTGTGGTTCCAGCTACTTGGAAGGCTGAGGTGGAAGGATCGCCAGAACCAGCAGGTCAATGCTGGGGTGGCCCGGGAGTGTACCACTGCACTCCAGTCTGGGTGACAGAGTGAGATTCCAACTCAAAAAAAAGAAATTGTTATACAAAGAAAGATCCATAAAAAATGGAATTTATTTATTAAAAATTGTGTATTTGTTTTTACATATTTAAACTTCAGTCACCTTCAAAGTGCTCTCCCTGTTTGATGCAATACACCTATCTAGACGCTTTTCCACTGCTCAAAATAGTTTTGAACTTGTCAATTTTGATGCCTCTTAGTGCTTCTGCTGTTTTTGGTTTCCCCTCTTCCACATCAGTAAAATGTTTCCCTTGGAGGATTTTTTCATCCAAGGAAACAAAAAGAAGTCACTAGGGGTGAGATCAGGTGAATAGGGAGGGTGGGGCACAGGGCTCATGTGGTTTTTGGTCAAAAGCTGCTGAACACTCAGCACAGTGTGGGCAGGTGCACTTTTAAATCATCCATTATGAAATGCCATCATGAAATGGGCAAATGTGCTGAAAGAATCTCCAAAAAAATTTCATTGAAGCCAAACACAGCCTGCAGCCTCTCACAACAATATTAGTTGGTGCATGGGTACAGATGGATTTCTAAAACACTTACCTAGCAGGGGAAGCCTATACTACAAGGGGCCTACCCTCCAAAAGATAATTCCAGTTTTTTGGGGTCCCTCTCGTATACTGCTAATGGAAATGCAGAATGTTACTGTCACTTTGCAAAACCATTTAGCAATTTCACACTTAGCATTAGACTCAGCAATTCTACTCCTGGGTATTTACCCAAAAGAAATAACATATGTTAACACAAAGACCTAAATTAAATATTCAAAGCAGCTTTATTTATTATGGGGATGGTTACTTGACTCTATACATTTGTCAGATTCATTGAACTGCACACTTTATTTATTTATTTATTTATATTTTTTATTTTTTTGAGTTGGAGTCTCACTCCGTCGCCCAGACTGGAGGGCAGTGGCCGCTCCCAGCCACCGCAGCCTTGACCCTCTGGGCTCTGGCGATCCTTCCGCCTCAGCCTTCTGAGTAGACGGAATTACAGGCGCATACTACCACACCCGGCTGATTTTTGATTTATTGTAGAGATAAGGTCTCGCCAAGTCGCCCAGGCGGGTCTCGAACCCGCGGGCTCAGGCAATCCACTCACCTCGGCCTCCCAAGGCGCAGGATTACAGGCTGAGCCACTGAGCCCGGTGAAGTGCACACTTTAAAAGGACCTATTTCATAGATACGTTATTGCTTTCTACAATGATACTAACTTTCTAATTGACTTAAAACACATTATCTTCTCTCTCTTATTCTCTTATTTTTATTCTGTTACACCAGCATAACTAATTTAGTAAGAAGACATCTGAATGCCAATTCTCTGAAATTAGGGCAAGTTAGACACTAGAACATTTGGGTATGTCAAGAAGACCATTACTAAGGAATGTGTGAGTTGAAAAACACAATGAAAGCCATGTGCAGTGACCCAAAAAGCTCCTATAGGCTTTAAACCCTGTAACTACAGTGTTAAGAAGAACCATCTTCCAAGAAATATACTTTCAGATGGATGAGAAACAAGAAACTAAATATCACAGTCTATTCACAGACAACCCAGTATGGCTTATAGGACAATAGATGGTGTGTGCCTTAGAGCAGGGATCTGGTTGGTTTGTCTAAAGGCACTAAAAGAGAAGACAAAGGCCCTAAACCAAAAGTCATTATTTTCTAAATGAAGACCAGTCCTAAAACAGAGGAAAAAATAAAAAGACTTAAGCATTGTGGGAGATTAGCATTTGGTTAAGAACACTTTTATAGCTGAGCATGGTGGCACACATCTGTAGCCCTAGGTGCTTGGAGGCTAAAATGGGAGGATCACTTTAGTCTAGGAGGCTGAGGTTACAGTGAGGTATGATCACACCACTGCACTCCACCCTGGGCAAAAAAGCAAGACTCTGTCTCAAAAAAAAAAAACCAAAAAGTAACATATATATTACATACACTGCTCTGGTCACTAAAAAAGGACAAAAAAATAAATAAAAATAAGGTAAGAGACAGGCACAATGGCTCATGCCTTTAATCCTAGCACTTTGGGAGGCAGAGGTGAGAGAATTGCCTCAGTTCACGGGTTCGAGATCAGCCTGGGCAACATGGTGAGATCTCGTCTCTACAATAAATTAAAAAATTAGCTGGGCATGGTGGCACACACCTGTAGTTCCAGCTACTTGTAAGGCTGAGGCAGAAGGATTGCCTGAGCCCAGCAGGTCAAGGATGCAGTGGCCATAAGCGTGCCACTGCACTCCAGGCTGGGTGACAGAAAGGCACACTGTGTATATACAGAAAGAGCAGCCGGGTTCAGTGGCTCAGCCTGTAATCACACACTTTGGGAGGCTGAGGTGAGTGAATTGCCTGAGCCCGCGGATTTGAGAGCCGCCTGGGCAACTTGGCGAGACCTCATCATTATTTACTCTACAATAAATAAAAAAATTAGCCAGGCGTGGTAGCGCGCGCCTGTAGTTCCAGCTACTTGGAAGGCTGAGGCGGAAGGATCGCTGGAGCCCAGCAGGTCGAGACTGCAGTGGCTGGGAGTGGCCACTGCACCCCAGTCTGGGCGACAGAGTGAGACTCCAACTCAAAAAAAAAAAAAAAAGAAAGAGCATGATCTAACTTATATAAGGAATCTAAAAAAGTTGAACTGATAGAAGTAGAGAGTAGAACGGTGGTTACGTTGAAGAGAGTTTGGTCAAAGGATACAAAATTTAACTTAGTAGGAATAAGGTCAAGAGATCTACTGCACAAAGTAACTACAGTTAAAAAAATTTAAAAAAAAATATAGGCCAAGCATCATGGCTCACATCTGTAATCTTAGCACTTTGGGAGGCCAAGAAGGGAGGATTGCTTGAACCCGGGAATTCAAAACCAGCCTAAATATAGTGAGACCCTGTCTCTTTTAAAAAAAAATTTTTTTAAATATAGGTATGGCAAGCAAAATGACGACAGAGGGGTTTTTTTTGGTTGTTGTTGTTTGTTTTTATCTGGAAAAAATGCAGAATTGTTTCTTTAGAAAAATATTAGAAAGTGGCCAGGTGCAGTAGCTCATGCCTGTAATCCTAACAATTTGGGAGGCAGAGATGAGAGAACTGCTTGAGCTCAGAGGTTCAAAACCAACCTGTGCAATTCGGCGAGACCTCATCTCTACAATAAAAATAAAAAATTTGCCGGGTGTGGTGTACGTGCCTGTAGTTCTGGCTACTTAGAGGGCTGAGATGGGAGGATTGCATGAACACAGCAGGTCAAGGCTGCTGTGGCCATTGTCATGTCACTGTATTCCAGCCTGGGCAAGAGTGAGACTCTTGACTCTAAATAAATAAATATTGAATAAACAAGGATGTCTGCAGATAATCTATGGCTAACATTTTAGGGTTACCTCTAATAGAGGTTGGGGGAGGGAGAGAAAGAAGGGGTAATAGCTGAAAAACCACTCATGGGTACCATGCTAACCATTTGGGTGATGGGCTAAGTAGAAGCCCAAACCTCAGCATCATACAATATGCCTATGTAAACAACCTACACATGTAGTCCTTGAAACTAAAATAGCTTTAAAAAAAAAAAAAAAAAGATGGGCCAGGAGCAGATTACTGGACTTACACCAGTAATCCCAGCACTTTGGGAGGCAGAGGTGAGAGGATTACCTGGGCCCACGGGTTCAAGACCAGCCTGAGCAACTCAGCAAGACCTTGTCTCTACAATAAACCAAAAAATTAGCCAGGTGTGGATGGAATACGCCTGTAGCTACTTGGAAGGCTGAGGTGGAAGGATCACCTGAACCCAGCAGGTCTAGGATGCAGTGGCCATGAATATGCCACTGCACTCCAGCCTGGGTGACAGAGATTTCAACTCAAAAAAATAATTAATTAATTAATTAATTAAAAGGACCACATGTATAAACCAGTATAGTAAAGCACAAAGAAAATGAATTTATAAATCAGTCAGTTCTGAGTTTAAATCTTAGCTTCACCTAACTGGGTGATCTTGAGTTGTTTCTTAAACTCTCTAAGGCTCAATTTTTCCATCTGGAAAATAAAGGCAATAGGATCAACCTTCACAAGATTGTTATAAACATTAATTGTAATAACCTATGTCTGGGGACGGCAAGTAGGTTTCATTTCATTTGCAATTCTGATAGATTGCTAGGTGCATCCTGAAACACTGTGCTGGAAAGGATTGGAGCTATTTTTTAGCGAAGCTGGAAGAGTGCTGTGATCACAGCTGCATCAGCCATGTGCACAGCAAAGGTAGGAAACAGGTAGCAGTACACAAGCCAGGCATTTGTCATGCTGTGCTTATTCCTGGATAGTCCAACTCTGCTGGACAAAAGAGAAGGGTTTAATAGTGTATTCCTTATTTTAACTTAATTTTCTTTTCTTTTTTTTGTTTTTGGTTCTGTTTTTTTTTTGAGTTGAGCTTTCGCTGTCACCCAGGCTGAAGTGTAGTGGCACAGTAACAGCTCACTGCAGCCCCAATCTCCTGGGTTCAAGCAGTTCCTCCACCTCAGACTCCCATTAGCTGGGACTAAAAATGCACATCTCCAAACCAGGCTAATTTTTTTTTTTTTCCATAGAGATGAGGTCTTGCCATATTGCCTAGACTGGTCTTGAACTCCTGGGCTCAAGCAATCCTCCTCCCTCAGTCACCACACCTGGTCTCAACTTAATTTTCAGATTCTAGAGGAAGACATCCAAGAAAATGGAAAAAGCAAAACACTTCCCTTTGAACTGTTCCACAATAACAAAGCAGAACACTATAATGAAGAATATGGAGAAAGCGTATTATTTCCAATACACACACACACACACACACACACACACACACACATACTCTCTCTCTCTCTCTCTTTCTCTCTCTCTCTCTCTCTCTCTCAAATTAAGCAGTTTAGAGTACTTCTTCATAAGTTTTTTCTGTTAAAGGTATTTTTTTAACTGGGCAATGATTCAAACATAACAAAATAAGTAAATAATAACATATGAAAACAATCATAAAGGTCTCTCTCTTAGTAACATAAGTAAACAGTCATGAAAGTCTCCCTTGATAATAGGAAATGAAGAATCAGAAGACTCAACAGAAAGGTTGGACAAGTTAATTTGGAGATGACAACTACTTGAAGCCACAGTCTAAAAATTACCTGCTGACCCAAGTATTTCAGCCCATCCAAACAGACTTTCCATTCAATCAACAGCTGGTAGATGTCCTCTTTTCCACCCCATATCTTCACCACAAAACAAGACACAGATGTATCAAGATGGTCTGGCATTATTCCAAAATCGAGACTCCGCCACGTTGGATTCTGTTGATGGAAATGAAAACATACTTTAGGAAGACTCTTGTTTACAATTATTTCAATTAGATGGTAAATCATTCTGTTTTTAAAAACCAAAAGACCTTACAAATACACTAAATGGCAATCTTAACTGAACCAAGAAGACACTCCAATTAACACAAAAGGGGCAATAATTGGTACTTTCGAATTTCTCTGCTTACTTATTATAGTCATTAGAAGAAGCATATGTTCCCATCTCTCATTGGCATGACTTCATATGGAAATATATTCATTTATTCAACACTTAATACATAATTATTAAGAGTGAACACACAGACAATGCCCTCAAAGTGCCTCCAACATATTGTTGGATTCCAACCTTTATTTAAATAATTACATTGTTTTATGAAAAGTTTAATAACAAAATTACATAAAAGGCTACACAGTAACACCAGGAAAAAATAATAAACTCTGAAGGAACAGGGGAAAACATTACAGAGACTGTGAAACTTGGCTTTCACACAAGTAGGATTTCACCAAGTTAAAATAAGGCATTCCAGGCAAAGGAAAACAAGGACTCACAGGTGTGAGATGCCAAGGTGTGGTCACAGAACTGAGAATAGCTGCTAGAGCACAACACAAGAGCAACAGGACACAAAGCTGGGAGAGAAAAACAAGGGACCAAGCCTGAGGATATTTTATGCCTTGCTAACTTGACTCTGTACAAGACATGGGGCCACTGAAATGTTTTAAAGAATGACAAGGTCAGTTTTATGCCTTGAAAGATTTTTTTCATTAAGATAACCATCCAGATCGTTTGAAACACTCTCTGAAAAGTGAAAATGTGAAGACGCTTTAATAATATCAACAGAAATGAACTACAATGCATCACTTTCACTAATGTCCCCCATAGTAAATAAATGTTAGGGCTTTTATTGCTGAATGTCAACATAACCAATCTCATTAAGTTAGCAATTTTCACATTATACACATCTGTAAATCCAAGAGTCTTCATATAAGGGTAACTGTTCTTGGCTTTGTGGTAGGGTTTTATCCCCCCTGGCCACAGTGTGTGTGTGTGGATGGGGGGGAAGGATCAACACTGAAATACTACCACAAAGAGCATGATGTTAGCACAGTAAGCACATTTATGCAATCAGCTTTATACTGTATTGTATAAAAACTAAATTCCAGTCGTGCAAGAATTTCACTCTAAGATCAACAGAATTCTGTTCTCATATAATAATCCCCAGTCTCTATCTCACTTTAATCATTTCAGCAGCCCTTTAAATATGAGATAACATCAAGGTCTAGGAATAACCATGCTGACTGACACTATGAGAAATGTTAAAAGTCCTGGTTGAAGGGAAATGATACCAGACAGAGCTTGGATCGAGGAGAAGGAATGGAGAGCTCTGGCCAGGGTAAATATCTGTGTAAATACCAAATATAAATACATGGCCCAAGGATGAAGGGAAAGGAGCCATCCATTTCTGATAATGGTGGGGCAGACAATCTTCCCACTGAAAACAATTAAAATGTGGGCTAAAACATTTTTTTTTTTTTGAGTTGGAGTCTCACTCTGTCGCCCAGACTGGAGCGCAGTGGCTGCTCCCAGCCACTGCAGCCTCGACCAGCTGGGCTCCGGCGATCCTTCCACCTCAGCCTTCCAAGTAGCCGGAATTACAGGCGCACGCTACCACACCCGGCTAATTTTTTGATTTTATTGTAGAGATGAGGTCCCGCCTGCCCAGGTGGGTCTCGAACCCACGGGCTCAGGCAATCCACTCACCTCAGCCTCCCAAAGGCACGGGATTACAGGCTGAGCCACCGAGCCCGGCTACATTTTTAAAATAATAATCACCACTACCACCAAAGAATCTCCAAGCCAGGGAAGAAAGAACCCAGAAAGATCAGTGGAGCCCTCGAGGGCTTTGTCTTGAAGCTATCGCTGACCTATACAAACTTAGGCTTTGGCAGTATTAAAGGGAGACTACGATGTAATCAAGAGCCAGGCCCAGCCCCACTCATATATAAAAGAAGTCCCACTTCACACTGAGCTGGGACCACAAAAGGGCTATATGCCCAAAGAGCATGAGTGAAACTAAACTAAATCCACCAAACCTCTCACCATACATGTCTGTAGGGAAGGCTGCCATGAGGGGCAGGAGAAGAACCTTCCTTAGAAGAAGAAATCACACAGAATGTAACACAGAGAGATAAAAATAAAAACATAGGGGGAAAAAAGGTTTAAAAACATGGATACCAGAGTAAGTAGTCCAGAGAGAGACAATGGACAATGGCAAGTGAGGAGCTCAACAAATTTTTCCTCCAAACACAACAATAAACCTGGAAAAAAGGCCCGAACAACTATTTCAGGGCTCTGGAAATCAACCAAAGGTACATACCAAATCGAGAAGCAGGTTATCATGAAAATCTACTGGCTTCAAGTTAAGAACAGAAGAGTAGAGTATGTGGAATTCTCACCTCAAGCTGCTTTGATCCCCAACCCCAGTTCAGTCTGCAAGTTGTTCTGCTGGGAGGAAGGCGACAGGCTGCAAAAGCCAGCAGCTTCTCTGCTGGAGAGAACTGACTATTTGGGGTGGGAAATGGGAGGACAGGGACAGGGTCTCACTATATTGCCCAGGCCGGTCTCAAACTCGTGGGCTCAAGCAATCCTTCAGCCTCAGCCTCCCAAAGTGCTGGGATTACAAGCGTGAGCCACTGCACCTGGTCCAAGGAGAGGAATGGCTCGACATGGAATGCAGCATGGAAAAACCCCAAGTCCTGCAATGCTGTCAGTAACATTAGTGATCTCATTGGCAAGTAAACAGGGAAGACCAGCTGTTCAAGCCTGAGGTTACAGTCCTGGCTGGAACAAGCAATGAACTGGAAAATTAGCCAGATATTTAACAGGAAAATATGGAAAATAAGACAGCCATCGGAAGCCTTGATAAGTAATCTACACATCCACAAGGAGAGTTCAAAGAGGTCCAGACGACCCATACCTCCCTGGCATGCACACAGAGGGGACTTGAGAGCGTGCCATGGAAAGGAAAAGCTGGGTGAGGCCTACACACTGCCTGAACTCGAAATGCACTTGTAGCCCACTGGCAGAGGCTACTCACTAGAAAGGCGGTCAGGCTTAGGAACAGCAGTAGACAATCAACCAGATGGAACCACTGGCTGTGGAATGGCTTTGAAGGGTCATTCACCTTCTGCTCTAATGAGGAGAGCTAGAAGCAGCGTGGTAAAGTGCTATCAATAAGCTACACTGCCAAATTACACAATCCCCTCTGTGTCTCAGAATCTTCTGTATAAATACTGGAACAACCATCACCTCACAGGGATTTTATGAAGCTTAAAGGGAATAGTTATACAAATGAATTACAGTAATAGGTACTATTTTAGTACTGTTTAGTGATAGGCACTATAGAAAGTCACATAATACATGACAAGGGCATAGAAGAATGCCTATTCTGGCACACAGAAGTATCTCATCTGCTCAATAAATTAGTCATGTTAATCCCAACAATAAATCCACATGAACTAAATAAGACAACCTCAATAGTTAAGACAAAATGCCACATTTCATCAAATCCAATATAGCACCAATTCTAAAAATAATCATTATTTTATGTACTTAAAAAAAAAAAAAAGGCCAGGCACGGTAGCTCATGCCTGTAATTCCAGCACTGTGAGAGGCCAAGGTGAAAGGACTACTTGAGCCTAGGAGTTTGAGGATTGCGTGGGCAATATAGTGAGACCTCATCTCTACAAAAAAAAAAAATTAGCCCGGCATGCTGTAGTCCCAGCTACTCGGAGGATGAGGTGGAAGGATCACCTGAGCCAGAGAGGTTGAGACTGCAGTGATCTGTGACCATGCCACTGCACTCCAGCCTGGGCAATAGAGTGAGACCCCCGACTCAAAAAAAAGGAATTAATTTTAAGATGCATCTAGATTTCAGAGATGTTAAATTGTGAAAAAAAAATTGCATCTTAAAATCAGTAAAATACAGCACAGAAGCTAAGACTTCTTATCTAAGGTCACTTAGTAAAAATGGTATCAGAATTCAAATCTAAATCTCTGGAATTTGTCTCATGTTCATTTTTGTGTGTTTCGTTTTGTTTTGGTTTTTTCTCCCCATCAAATCACAGAAGACAGAATTTAGAATAAAAAAGACTTTAAGAGAATGTCAACAATGCCCTTATTTTAGATCCCACAGTCACAGGCAGAGACAGGAAGAGAGAACTCTGCCTTCTACCTATGCTCTGGGGAGACCACGTGGAGCTCAAACTTCTTTTGCTGGAACTGGGGAGACCTCATGGAGCTCAAACTTCTTTTGCTGCTCCATCACCAGGCTCTATAGCTGGCTGGGGCTGAGGCACAAATAAGTGGCTAAACACGACAGCAAAGGCTACACTATGGTTGCAAGAATGAAGCCTTTGTCAGTTCACCTAACTCTCCATCTAGAACCTTGAAAAACTGGTAGCCAGGAATTCTGGGAAAAGCCTTCAGGTAAAGAGCTTGAGGATGTGCCTGGTCTCCTGAATCTGAGTCTTCTTCACCAACTCTACCTTATATGCATAACAGCAGTCATTTGTGGGCCATTTACAACAAGCAGTATACTTGATCTAATTTAACATGGACTAGAGTACATATGAGCATGCTGCTGATGTCACAGAAGGAGACAAAATAAGGGTGTCCTCTAGTTTACACATCTTAGGAATGTAAGAACAAAAAGGAACCTCTGGACTTACCTACTCCAGCTGAATTCTGAGATGAGGAAGTTGAGGCCTCCAGCTAGAGCCTTTCCCTGCCTCTATCCCCACCCATCTTTTTCCGGGTTAACGTTTTTTCTGACCACCAGGTTTCAGTTCAAACATCTCTTCCTCAGAGAAGTCTTCCCTGATCTTCCATAACAGTAAGCTTCTCTGTCAGCCACAGCTGTTAGGGTTGGATCTTTTTTGCTACTGTTTTCCCAAGTAAATAATATATTACCCCAGAGGACACAATAAGTACTCAGATATTTGCTGAATAAACAAGGAAAAAATATACTACTCCTGGCACTTTTCTGAAAGAAGACCTAATCATTTGGGGATCAAAAACATTAGGTTTAAGGACCAGGCACAGTGGCTCATGCCTGTAA
Source organism: Cephalopachus bancanus (assembly GCA_027257055.1). Lineage (NCBI taxonomy): Eukaryota > Metazoa > Chordata > Mammalia > Primates > Tarsiidae > Cephalopachus > Cephalopachus bancanus. Next base: position 3,894,885 of record JAPVLO010000195.1, on the reverse strand, counting down.
TCCTAGAACTTTGCGAGAACCAAGGTAGAATGGTTGATTTAGCCCAGGAGTTCAAGACCAGCTTAGGCAACGTAGCGAGACTTCGTCTCTAGAAAAAAAAAAATCAAAAAATTAGCCAGACATGGCGGCATGTGCCTATAGTCCCAGCTAAGCAAGAGGCTGAGGCAGAAGGATCGCTCTAAGCCCAGGAGGTGGAGGCTTGGTGACAGTGTGAAACCCCAACACACACAACACACACACACACACACACACACACACACACACTAAGGCCAAGACCAGCGCGCGCACACACACACACACACATATTAAGGCCAAGACCAGAAAGCATAGCTTAAGAGTCATTTGGAAAAAGTAACTCACTTTCTCACCTAATATGAATCATGGTTTATAAACAGAGCATAAAAACCATTTTACTCATTTTTACTACTGGTATAATTATTACAAGGGAGAACAATAAAAGCTGTGTATTCACTGACTGCCCCTCCTCTGTGCTCCCACAGGCACCTGTGAGTGGTTAACTTTCTCATGGCACCTGGCCGGACCCCTCCCACAACGGATTTTCTTGTCCTCGTCCCCTCCAGAATAAGAGCTCCCCCAAGGCAGGGATTTCTACTAGTGTATTTATCCTTACGATATCTGGCACCTTGTTACTAAAAGTTCAGTGTGCCAGGTACCCTCCCACGAGCTTGATTATACATTCTTTCTTAATCTTCACAAAACTCAAGAGAGCCCTGTAAAGTAGACAGCATTATCCCAGTTTTTCAGAGGAGAAGCTGATTTTAGGAACCATTAAGTGACTTGCCTAAGGGCATACAGTTGGATCTATCCGGAGCAAGGAGACAAAGTGTGTATCTCATTCTAAAGACAGGAAAGCTTTAGATCATTTCTGTACATGAGACAGGACATGTTGCTGGGGACCATTTAGAATAAGAGCGATTGGGCTATGTCCCAGGCATCCCCCAAAGGATAAATCTAGTATAATAATTAATGTTCCTCATGATAGCCCTGAGACATTGAGAAAAGGTTAAACAACTTTCCCTTATTTAAGAAAGGGGAGAGGAGGGAAACCAAAAAATAGGTAATATGGACATGAAAAACTCAAAGAGTAACATTTTCCTAAACTGGAATTCAACACCAACTCCACATATCCTTGAACAGTCAAAAACAAAAAGCATAAATAAGGCCTCCTTAACTATCAAGTTAGATCAAATATATACCATAAACTTATTTTTAAAGTCTCAAATGCTTACATAGGATTTGTTTCTTCTTAATTGGCACTAATAGGCATGTCTTTCTAGAACAAGCTCTTCATAGAAAAAAAAAATCCAGATAGTCAATAAACACTTGAAAAGGTGCTTATCTAGAACAGTCTATATGGAAGTGTAAATTAAAACCACAATAGAATACCACTGTCCCACCAGAATGGCTAAAATTTAAAGACAGATAATACCAAGTTTGGACAAGGATATGGAACAACCGAAACTTCACACTGCTAGTAAGGATGTAATCAGTACAAATACTTTGGAAAACAAATTGGCACTATCTATTAAAGTTGCACATAACCTACAACCCAGCACTTAATTCTACTCCTAAGTGCATACCTCAGAGAAATGTACATATATGTTCACCAAAAGATATGTTCATTAGAATTAGTGAACTACTAGCATGCAACATGTGAATCTCATAAATATATGCCGAGCAAAAGTGTGTATGCCATAAAAGTTCAAAACCGGGCAAGCCCCTCAGGTCCCCTCCTGCTTCTGGGAGTTTTTCTATCCTCTCAATAAATACTGCTTTTAAATAAATAAATAAATAAATAAATGAAAGTTCAAAACCAGGCAGAGCTAACCTATGGTGTTAGAAGTCAGGAGAGAGCTTCTCTCCGGGAAAAGCAGTGACTGAAAGAACATCGTGTTTGATTTCTTGATCTGCTTGCATTGGCCTGCTCCCTTTGAAAAGCCATCAAGCTACTATTTATGCACTTTACTGTATGTGTGCTACCTCTCCCATCCAAATGCTAACCAGAACCGATCCCGCTTAGCTTCCAAGATCAGATGAAATCAGGCTCCTTGTGCCATATCTCAATGAAAAGTAAGGAAATTTTTTTTAAAGACCCAACAAGGGGAAAAAAGGAGGTGTCTGCTGAGATAAATCAAATGAGTTATCTCCTTCTAACGTAATTTCAGAGTCAATAGCCTAAAGGGAGGGAGTTGGAGGACTTTCCTGGCCTTCAAACTGTATACCTCCAATAGTCATTTACCCCTCCCTTGTGTAAGATTACCTCTCAATAAAAGCAAACATGCTGGCCGGGCACAGTGGCTCAAGCCTGTAATTGCAGCACTTTGGGAGGTCAAGGTGAGGGGACTGCCTGAGCCCACGGGTTCAAGACCAGCCTGGGCAACTTGCGAGACCTCATCTCTACTATAAATCAAAAAAATTAGCCAGGCGTGGTAGCACGCACCTGTAGTTCTGGCTACTTGAAAGGCCGAGGCAGAAGAATCGCCAGACCTTGCAGGTTGACACTGGGGTGGCTGTGAGCATCCCACTGCCCTCCAACCTGGAGTGGCAACTCAAAAAAAAAAGAAAAAAAAAAAGAAAACGTGCTCTAGAATAGGAAGCAGCATAATATCGAAGTCCCACCATCAGAATGATAAAGTACCACAAAAAGAACGAAATAACCATCTCCTCACAACATGAAAAAATAAATTACTTGGTGAGTGTATCTGAAGGGCTGCATTGCATGATGAGGAAAGGGGGATGCTTTGGGGGCTGCTATATTAAATATTCTTAAATACTTCACTCTAAAATGAATCAAAAGCCTTTGGAGGTGAGGGAAGTTTTGTGAAGTTCTTTCATGTGGCTGAACAGACAATCTGAGTGTTCTTTCTAAGCCAATACAACATTAATACAGTAGCGCTATTGTAAAACTTCTCATTACAAAGCCTTTCCTTTATACTTTTAAAAATAGATCCCAGACAATAAGAAATAATTCCAAAGTTGGTACATTCACATACAGACAGATACAGCCTGTCACATATCCAAAGGCTTTATCGTTCACTATTTTTACTGTATGGACCCAGTTGATTTTTTACTTAAATTTAACCTACAAGTGCCTACTCAATTTCTAGATGGAACAAGTTACTCAAGTACTAACATAATCTAGGGACTCACATCATATCCACTGAAAGTAAAGTAGTAGGATATCATGATATGTACGAGCTATGAAAAGTTCCCTGCCTGCTAATTACGCACCAGAGGACCTAAAATCATTATTTATTACCATTATTTATCAGTATAAAACTACAGAATAAAACAAGGACAATCACAGGAAGTACAACCAAGAATTCGTAAAAAGCATTCCAACTTGCTAAAAACACACTCGATATCTCACTGGAATTGCAAATTGACTTTATCATTAGTATCAACACAATAAACTCTTTCCCTGTCTTATTCACCTCCATTCAGAATTCCTGACTCAACTTAGGGGTTACTAATTGTTGGAAATCTTTCCTAACTCCTCCCACCAAACTGAGATAAATAACACTTTTACACGCTTTCATAGCATCATGCTCTTCCCTAGTACGACAGTTGATGTAGCTAACCAGACAGAAGATGGAAAATTTTGAGGATGCAGTTTAACAGGGGTAATATAATTTGACATAAGCCACACATACACACAGATTAAATCTTTATTCATTCAGTCACAATTCAACTGAAACATAAACTTGTTGTGAGAATCACTCAGGCTAGTAACTCATAAACAGTATTTGTACTGTCCAGTCAGAATTTTTCCCAAAGATTTTAAAACAGCACAGTCACCATCCCAACAGAAGTTTACAATTCTGATAAACTGTCATGTTTTCCCTACAATACATGCTCTAGAATCTTGCTTATTCAAGTGCAATGCCCATCACTGACCTCTGGCAGACATTTAATCATTTGAAGTAAGTTTAACAGGTGGCAGTGAGAGAGCAGGGCAGGGTTCTAGGACATGTTTCCCCAGACACTAGTTGTAGGACCTAAGTCAAGTTCTTCAGTCTCCTGAACCTGGTTCCTTAACTGTAAAACAGGCATAACCTGTGGCACTGTTAGCAGCATGAGAAATAATGTATATGATACCTTCAACATGCTACTTAAATCATAGGTGGGTACTTAATAATTGATAACTCCTTCTTTATTAAAGAAGCATACACATACAGCAAAATTTCAAAACACACACAAATTAGTATCACCATTTATAGTCTCACCATGAGGTTTTTAATTTTTTTGTTTTTGAGATAGGGGTTCAGCCAAGCGTGATGGCTCAGACCTGTAATCCAACACTTTGGGAGGTGGAGGCAAGAGGATTGCCTGAGTCCAGGGGTACAAGACCAGCCCGGGAAACCTGGCAAGACCTAGTCTCTACAATAAATCAAAACATTAGCTGGGCGTGGTGGTCTGTACCTTTAGTTCCAGCTACTTGGAAGTCTGAGTTGGAAGGATCACTTGAGCCCAGTAGGCCGAGGCTGCAGTGGCTGTGAACATGCCACTGCACTCCAGCCTGGGAGATAGAGTGAGACTCCTACTCAAAAAAAAAACCAGAAGCAGGGTTTCACTCTGTCACCCAAGCTAGAGTGTAATGATGTGATCATAGATCACTGTAGCCTCAAACTCCTGGGCTCAACTAATCCTCCCACCTCAACCTCCTAGTAGCTAGGAGTATAGGCATGCACAACCATGCCTATTTTTTTATTTTTATTGTTGTAGAGACAAGAGTCTCGCTATATTGTCCAAACTGGTCTTGAACTCCTAGCCTTAAGCTATGCTCCTGCCTCAGTCTTCCCAAAGCACTGGGATTACTGGCATGAACCAACTCACCCAGATTTTTAATATTCTAATAAACATTAAAAATTCTACAGCTGGCCGGTCTCAGTGGCTCAGTGTGTAATTCCAGCACTTTGGGAGGCCAAGGCGAGTGTACTGCTTGAGCCTGCAGGTTCAAGGCCAGCCCAGGCAACCTGGTAAGACCTCATCTCCACAATAAAAATAAAAAAATTAGCCGGGTGTGGTAGTGCATGCCTGTAGTTCCAGCTACTTGGAGGGTTGAGGCGGAAGAATCGCCAGAGCCCAGCAGGTGGATGCTAGGGTGGCAGTGAGAGTGCTACTGCACTCCAGCCTGGGTGACAGAGTGAGACTCCAACTCAAAAATAATAATAATAATAACTTCTACAGCCTGGTCAATATCGCAAAACCTTGTCTCTACAAAAAAGAAAATTAAAAAATTAAAAATTAGCTGGACATGGTGGTGTGCATCTGGGTCCAAGCTACTGGGGATGCAAGGTAAAAGGATCGCCTGAGCCAGGAGGTCGAGGCTGCCGTGAGCCATTATCATCGTGATCATGCCACTGCACTCCAGCCTGGGCAGCAGAGTGAGACCTCGACTCAAAGAAGAAAAAAAAAACCCACTATTTTTGGAGAAATATCCAATGATTAGATTAACTGTATAAGTGTTAACGGCAGGATCATGTGGGTTCATTATATAATTCATCTGTATAAGTACAAAATCAACTTTAGAGAACTTAGTCACTTCCACTGTTATTGTTTCAATCATTTTAGTTATTAACTTCCCCCTAAACCCAAAAAAAGATGACTTGGAGGGTATGGCTAGCTGAAGCCACAGACATTAAAGGTGAATTATACGTTCACCATTAATTGTTCTATGCTAAATATATCTGAGAAGAAACCATGACTCTGTCATCTGACTTGGAGACATCTCCACATCGGGCTGTCAAAGGTGGATCATTCTAATAGCTCAATGCAAAAAACATGTCCTGGACTTCTCTGGATGAAACATGATGCTAAGGACTACAGAAAATGGAAAATTTAATAAGTTGGGGCTCCTTATACAGCAGATGTGCCCCATTTTCACTCCCTCTAATTGTATCTTTTCCAAAATCTCATTCTCATCATCTAGCCCTTGACCATCACCTCCTAGCATCCCAGGTCACTTCCTCTGCTGCCCTGATTCTCAATTCCTCTGCCCCTTGTTCTCTGTCATACTTGGCTAGCAAAACCTCAGCCCACCCCTACTCATATCACTCCAGTCATACTGACTTCTTAGCCATTTCCCAAAAACCTCAGGTACTTTCCTGTTTGTACTCCTGCTTCTTGTCCAAGAACACCTTCCAAAATAGATACATAGCTTGATCCTTTGCTTCTTTCAGGTGTCTGCTCAAATATCATCTATGTGACCACCACAGAAAAGCAGCAAACACTCCTGGCAGATACTCCCTTATTCTGCTTTATTTTATTCCACTATACAGTATTTATTACCATCTAATATATTCCCATTTATCATTGATTCTAATATGCACTTCTAGTCTGGACACGGTGGCTCACACCTGTAATCCCAGCACTGAGAGGCCAAGGTAGGAGGACTGCTTGAGTTCAGGAGTTTAAGACCAGCCTGGATACACAGCAAGACCTCGTCTCTACAAAAAAAAAAAAAAATATCAAAAGATTAGCTGAGTGTGGTGATCCAGACCTACAGTCTCGACTACTTGGAAGACTGATGCAGGAGGATTTCCTGAGTCCAGGAGGTCGAGGTTGTGCTGAGCTGTGAACAGGCCACTGCATTCCAGCCTGATGACAGAGCAATACCCCCAACTCAAAAAGAAAAAAAAAAAAAAAAAAAAATGCACTTTTTTCCTGCATTGTAAGATGAATTCTGATTTTAGAAGTGGTAAAATAAAAAAGGTTCTACAATTTTGACCACCAGGTGGCAGTCATCAGGCATCATTGTACCTACTGCACAACCTTAAAAAAATAACCGTCAGTGATGATTCTTTTAAGTTAGGTACAGTTAACACAACATGTGCTGAGTTATCTGCCATTTAAAATATCTGTCCTAGGGCCGGGCTCAGTGGCTCAGCCTGTAATCCCAACAGTTTGGGAGGCCGAGGCGAGAGGATTGCTTGAGCCCAGGGGTTCAAGACCAGCCTGGACAACTTGGTGAGACCTCATTTCTACAATATATTAAAAAATTACCAGGCGTGGTAGCACGTGTCTGTAGTTCCTGCTATTTGGAAGGCTGAGGTAGAAGGATCGCCGGAGCCCAGCGGGTCAACGCTGGGGTGGCCGTGAGCATGCCACTGCACTCCAGCCTGGGTGACAGAGTAAGACTCTGGCTCAAAAAAAAAAAAGGTTCATGAACCACCACAATGTAAGTAAATGTTGTTTAAGTGCTATCTCAGGAAACAATTACAGTATGAACTGTGAGCTGGAAGGGACCTAGAAGTCTTTCAGTTCAATCCTCTGTCCTGTCTTGAATCCAGTCTGCAATATCCTTCAGAAACAGTATTCAGCCTAAATCACTAGAAATGAAGATGTCACACGTCACAAACTGTTCCAAAGCAGTTGAAGATAGGGGCCAGGAGGAGCTCAAGATAGAAGCTAACATTCAGAGAGATACTTAGAACCTCAGGCTTGGAAGTCAAGTATCAATTAAATCCAATACCAATAATGTGGAACATGAAAGTACCACTGCGCCATAGGATCTATTATGACATAAACCCAGGGGAAAAGTAATGGGATGTTTTAAAATCATCCACAACTACAGAAACATTTAACTACAGAAAAGGGGACAGAATAAATCAACAAAAAAGACTACTCTTTCTTCCCCCATCACCCACTCTTGACTCTCAACTGTCTACAGACTATTTTCATTTCCACACGACCCAGGAAAGAAGGAGAAACTATTTACTGAGTAGCTACTACATGGTGATAGGCATTTCTGATTACCATTTAATACGTAGATAGCCAGAGCTTTGCTGGTGCCTGACCTGCCCCAGAGGTTCGGTGGAACCTAGTTTGGCCTAGGATCAGACCTCATTCTCTTATTTCAGAGGCATCTGGGAGACAGCTGATGAGGAGGAAGTAATAGAGACTTGACTAGACTGGGGTTCTGGTCCTGCGGTCATGTGAGTCTGCAAAAGCCACGGAAACTTCTGGGTTTCTTAAGCTCTGCCCAACTACCTCACAGGTCGTGTAAGGATCCAACTGGGACTAGAGACGTAAAAGGATTTTGCAAACACGTGAACTGTTGTAGTGACACTGACCCCAAAGACCTCTTCGGTCCAGTGCAGAGCTGAGAAAACAAGCATTCTAGGCATAAGCACTCACATGAGCTCGGCATGTTTGATGCACTGAGAGAAAGCAGTAGACCTGGAACACAATGAGGGAAGGTAAGAGTGTCAGGAGATGCGGATGAAAAGGTGGCAGGGCCAAATCCAGGACGGTCTTGGGCCATTAGAGGATATTTTCATAACCATGCACTCTTTTTTTTTTTAAACATGGTCTAATAAATGGAGCCATTTATGCAAATATCCAGTACAAAAGCAGAACACTTCCAACTTTCTAACTGAGCAACATCATCACCAAGAACAGGTACCCTTTCCAAAGGCCACAGGCATAAGATTCTTAAGAACTATAATATTCTTTTATTTAGTTTTAGAGTCTCACTTTGTCAACCAGGCTGGAGTACAACTGACTGATTATAGTTCACTGTAACCTCAAACTCCTAGGCTTAAGCCATCCTTCCTTCTCAGTCTCCTGAGTAGCTAGGATTACAGGTCCACACCAAAAATTTTTAAAATTTTTTTAGAGATGACATCTCATTTTGTTGCCCAATCCGGCTCCTGGCTTCAAACAATCCTCCTGCCTCCGCCTCCCAAAGGGCTGAGATGATAGGCGTGAGCCACCATGCCTGGCTTCAGAACTATATCTAAACCAAGATTCTATTTATTCTGGTGTTTGGCAAGTCAAATAAATAGCCAAAAACTTCTTTATAGTAAATAGAAATAGTAATATAGTAATATAGTAAATAGAAATGAGAGAATTACAGAATATATGAGTTTTGCACAAATTTAAAGTTTTTAACAGAAAAAATTATCAGTTCATTTAGTAAATAAGTATCAACACCTACTGTGTTGCCAGGCATGTTCTAAGCTCTACAGATACAGCAATGAACAAATCAGTGAAGATTTAACAATAATTCAGCAGAAGATTTGTTGAAGTATCATAAAACCAGGACTGAACCTCAACTTATTTTACATTTCTGCATTTTCTGGAAACAGGAGTTATATTCTCAGTCATATGTACCTGTCAGAAAACAAACTTACCAAGGAATTCTTAATCACTTCACTTCTATAAAACTCTGGAAAAGAAGAAAAAGAACAATAAGTGATATGAAAGAAAATAAGCTCATAAACTCTCAATCCTGTAAATTGCTAAACATATGTTCCAGTAAAACACTGAAGACATTTTCAAGGAATCTATGCTCTCTGTATTCTTATCTGTAAGTAAATAAATAAGTAGAAATAAAGATTAAATGAAAGTGTTTTAAATATTCCCTCTACTAACCCTGCCCAAGTCACGTCACCTCCAGGCTGCTCTGCCACTGCAGAGCCTATAAGAGCCTTGTATCTGTTATGTCATGTAGGATGATAGTTCCCATGTGCGATGCACACACCAAGAGTACTTGAGATGACTTGAAGTGATACAAGGACAAATACTATTCTTCTCTAATATTCTGAAATGCATGTCTTACATATCCTACCTGTCATTATAAGATCTTTGAGGGCAGTAGTGTTTGTTTTGTTCAACTGCTATCTTCTCAGCACCTAAAACCATTCCTGGCACATGGTAATGCTCAGCAAATATGTTTTATTAAACAAATAACTTCAGTAGGGTGCGGTGGCTCACATCTGTAATCCCAGCACTTTGGGAGGCTGAAGCAAGAGGACTGCCTGAGCCTGGACAATTTGGTGAGACCTCATCTCTACAATAAATCAAAAAATCAGCCGGGCATGGTGGCGCAAGCCTGTGTGGTTCCAGCTACTTGGAAGGCTGAGGCAGAAGGATCACCTGAATCCCCTGGAGGTCAAGACTATGGTGGCTGTGAGCGTGCCACTGCTCTCCAGTGTGGGCAACAGAGTGAGACTCTAACTCAAAAAAAATTTTTTTTTAACTTCATAGATTATACTTAGACATAAGTTTAAAAATAATGAACTTAAAGAAAACTACTAGGCCGGCACAGTGGCTCACACCTATAATCCCAGCACTTTGGGAGGCAGCAGTGAGAGGAATTATATGAGCCCAAGGGTTCGAGACCAGCCTGGGCAATTTGCTGAGACCTTGTCTCTATATTAAAACAAAAAAAATATTAGCCAGGATTGTTGGTGTGTGCCTGTAGTTTCAGATTCAGATACTTGGGAGGCTGAGGCGGAGAGACTGCCTGAACCTAGCAGGTCAAGGCTGTGGTAACCAGGAGCAAGCCACTGCACTCCAGCCTGGGTGACAAAGTGAAACGCCAACTCAAAAAAAGAAAAATACTGAATATGTAACAGAATAGATGGAACTAAAATATGGTGAAACATGTCAAAGTGGTACTAGTGACTAAAGTTTGAGAATCTTCAAGCAATTTTTAAAAAGTGGGCCTAGACACAAAAATCTTTGATTTGGATTTTTTTTGTTTTTGTAAGAGACAGGGTCTTGCTCTGTCACCCAGGATGGAATGTAGTAGCGTGATCATAGCTCACTGTAACTTCAAACTCCTGGCTCAAGTGATCCTCCAACCTCAGCCTTCCAAGTAACAAACTCCTGGCTCAAGTGATCCTCCAACCTCAGTCTTCCACGTAGCTAGGTCTATAGGCATACAACCACTACACCTGACAAATTGTCTTAACATTATTTGTAGAGACAAGGTCTCACTATGCTGCCTAGACTGGTCTGGAAATCCTGGTGTCAAGCAATCCCCAAAGCATGGGGATTGCAGACATGAGCCACTGCATCTGGCCAAGACACAAAATTCTTTTTTTTTTTTTTTTTTGAGTTGGAGTCTTACTCTGCTGCCCAGACTGGAGTGCAATGGCCGCTCCCAGCCACCGCAGCCTCGACCTGCTAGACTCCGGCGATCCTTCCGCCTCAGCCTTCCAAGCAGCTGGAACTACACTACAGGCGCACACTACCACGCCCGGCTGATTTTTTATTTATTGTAGAGATGAGGTCTCGCCAAGTTGCCCAGGCGGGTCTCGAACCCGCGGGCTCAGGCAATCCACTCACCTCAGCCTCCCAAAGGCGCAGGATTACAGGCTGAGCCACCGAGGCTTGACACAAAATTCTTACAGGCAAACTTTTTTAGTAAAATCACATCTTGACAAACATATCCTCTATATTACTTTATCCTTGTCTTCCTTTAAAAAAAAGTATTCCATTGTGTAAGAGATAGTTACAATGTGTTAAGTAAAAAAAAAAATAAATAAAACACATTCTAAGAGAAGACTGGTATAAGAGGATCCCAATTTTTATAATGACTCTAACAATGCATATTTTAGGTACTAGCATTTAGGCTAATTTGGTTTTTATTTGCCTGGTAGTTTTCTGAGCCCGGAAGGTCAAGGCTGTGGTGGCTGTGAGCATGCCATTGCATTCCATCCTGGGTGACAGAGACTCCAACTGAAAAAAAAAAAAAACCCACACACTCACACACACACACACACACACACACACACGTATCTCCTAACACACTTGACTCTATAGAACAAACTTAGAAGTGAAACTGCAAGAACAAAAAAGCAAGTATAGTTTGACTTTGAGAGATACTACCCTATTGTTTTCTTTAAAATGTTATACCAATGTACAATAACACTTATGAAAATATCTGTTTTCCCAGCACTATGCAACCCTAAATATTACTCTTTTCATTTTAACCTCAAATGGCTAACAAATTATTCCAATCATTAATTGACTATATAAACATATAAAGGGTACACATGTGTATATAAACATATATTCTAATATATACATATATGTGTATATATATGTGAGTGTATGTGTATGTATATACAAGCATACACACACGCACATAAAATAGTTTTTTTTTTTTAAGTCAGGGTCTCACTCGCTGGAGTGCAGTGGCAGGATCATAGCTCACCACAGTCTCATGTCCTGGGCTCAGGGGATCCTTCTGCCTCAGCCTCCCAAGTAGCTGGGACTACAGACCTACATTGCAATGCCCAGCTAGTTTTTAAATTTTTTTGTAGAGGCGAGGTCCTGCTATGCTGCCCTGGCTGGTCTTGAACTCCTGGGCTCAAGCAATCTGTCCGCCTCAACCTCCCAAAGTGCTGGGATTACAGGCATGAGCCATCACATCCAATGCACACCATTATTTTTTTCAGGAAAAAAAAGCGTAAGTGATTTTTTTTTTTAATTACAAGATACTTTCACATTATACTTAATACATATTATATTGTCTGAAATTATGAGTATGCATTACTTTTAAATCAGTGAAAAAAAATATTCCTTTTTCCTTCTGAGAAAGAGAATTCCTTAGCTTTATCTGCAAGCAACTAAACAGTTCTCACAATATGTGTCTCCATATGAATGACATCATTATTTCTTCCAAAATGCTGTTAACTGGCTGACCATTTGAATAAGTCAAACTAAACTATTTGCCTTCCCCACTGGACCCTGAAAATAGACTTGCCGATTTAAATAAGAAGAGGTCAACAAGGGAGCCATACAATTTGAAAATTTGAAAAGACATCACCAAGTATGAGGTAATTTCTAACATGCTAAACTTGGGCTACACTATCAATCAACTGCATCTAAAATACTGTCAATAAAATTCGCAGCAAAGTGTAAAAAAACGAACAGTGAATTTCAAGTAAAAATAGTCCCCAATCCACCATGTACAAGCTCTGTGACCCTGGATAGATCAATTAACCTTTCTGGACCATAGTTTCTTTAACTTTCAAAGAAGAATGACATTGGAAAATAACAGGATTGTTATGGGGCTAAAGTAAAATAGTAAATTAGAAACACCTTATAAATTATAGTTTTTATTAATAAAATTGTATTTAGTTTTATTCATTCAATTTGAGCACAATCATACAAGTAAATCTTCAACAACAACAAAAAATACAATCCAAGACCTCGCTGCACATGAAAGGGACCATTAGACACAAATGCTTCCCTAGGGATGTACGGATCCACGCTGAAACCTGAGGAAGCCCAGCAACCCCAGGCTGCAGAGCAGGGCTCCCGGGGCAGTTTGGAGTGGCTCTGCAGCATTCCATTCATTCAACAAACGCTCATGAGTACCCCAACCAGGCTCATAATGGGAGAAATACAAATTTAAACTAGACTGCAAACCATTTTTCACCTACCAGATCGGCACAGTCTGTTGGTGATGCTGTGGGAAAGGCACTAATATACAAAAGAACTCCCAGTGGCCAACTTTGCAGTATCTACTAAAACTACAAGTACAAACTCTCTTCAACTCGGTATTTCCACTTGTTGGAATTAACCCTACAGGTATACTAGCACTCATACAAAACAATATACTTATAAAGTTACTCAATGCAGTACTCTGTGCACAGAAAAAAAAAACTGGAACAATTCAAATGCCCAATAGGAGCCAGTTAAATAAATTATGGTAGATCTATTTAATGCAAAACTGTGCAGAACTGGCTAGACATGGTGGCTCATGCCTACAATCTCAGCACTTTGAGAGGCCAAAGCGGGAGGATTGCTTGAGCCCAGAAGTTCAAGATCAGCCTAGGCAACATAGCAATTTTCATCTCTACAAAACAATAAAAAATATAAATTTGCCAGGCGTGGTGGCACGCACCTGTAGTCCCAGATACTTGGGAAGTTGAGGTGGAAGGATCGCCTGAGCCCAGGAGGTTCAGACTGTGAGCCGTCATTGTGCCACTGCACTCCAGCCTGGGTGACAGAGTAAGACCCTGAAGAAAAAAGGTGAAGTCCTACTAGGTGCCAAGAATTGATTCAGTATTGGGGAAAAAACTGGGGAGGCTAAAGAAGCTCCATGTTGAATGCTAATCTGCCATGTTGACTTTTAATTAACTCCAATTCTGAGAAGGTCTCTAAAATTTTCCATTTACCTATTGTTCTTTGTATAAGCACAGGTTAGACTTACCACAAATTCTGCCCTTACATCAAACAACCTTGATGTTACTATACTTCAAGTGTCCTATATATTTCTTCTGAAGCACCCTTTTCCTACAATCAACCCAGGGTCTGGGGGATAACGGTGCGGGGATCTACTATCTTGTCTCACAGGCCTGAGACACAGACAAGGCATCTGTTCGTAAGCTCCTACTAAATGTTTTTTTTTAAGAAACTGAACTTGTCAGCCTCTCTCTTCAGCCTCTCAGCTTTCTTAGACTTTAGGGGTAGGTTTACACAGACTTGCCCTGTGGAACAGAACAATGAGCAAAACTGACCTAAATATCTGTCCTCCTGGAGCTTACATTCTAGTAGAAGGAGACATGCAATAACCAAATAACTAAGCGTATAATATGTCAGGTGATCTTAAGCACTGTAGAGAAAAATAAAGCACAGAAGACAGGGAGGAGAATAAATACAATTTATAAAAGGGCCAGTGATCAATGAGAGTTTCTCTGAGAAACATTTGGAATAACGACCTGCAGTTCAGGACGAACAAGATTGAAAGGGAGAAAAAAGAGACCTGCAAGACAGTGGAAGTGTTAGTCACGTGGACATCTGAATGAAAGAGTACCCAGGTCAAAGACAGAAGAACAGAGAACGTGGAGTTACAAGGAAACTCGATGTGTTAAAGGAACAGCTAGGAGGTCAGTGTGGATGGAACAGAGGGAGCTGGAAGAGTAGCAGATGAGTTCTGAGAGGTGATAACAACAGAGAGGGCCAGATCATGAAAGGCCTTCTAGGAAACCATGAGAACTTTAGCTTTTACTCTGAATGAGATAGGAAGCCACTGGAGGGTTTTAAGGAAAGGAATAATGGGAATTGACTTTCATTTTAACAAGATCTCAGTTGAGAACAGACTTAGGAGGGTGCATGGGCTGACAGAGCTGTAAGAAGTCAGCTTTAACAATTGAGGCAAGAGATGAGAGTGGTTTAGAGACAGTAAGAAATTATCAGATGATGGATATGTTTTCATAGTAAGAGTCAAAAGTGTCTGCCAAAAGGTTGGATATGGGATATAAGAGAAAGAGGACAATCTAGGATGACGCCAAGGTATTTGGCCAAGGAGATGGAGCAGCCAATTTTTGACAGAAGAAAGGATATAGGAGGTGGGTCATACTGAAACATGGGAAACTCGGTTCTGAACAAATCAAGTTTAAGTTACCTACCAGGCTCCAGATGGAGATCCAGAGTAGGCAACTGGATATAGGAGCATGAGTTCAATGAAGGAAAGGTCAATAAATGACAATAAAACTATGAGACTCAGATGAGATCACCAAATTGGATTACATAGAGTTCATCTTCTAATATATTCAAGCTAGTTGATATTCCAGGAGAAAACAGACACATTTAATGGGTGAAAAAAATAACTATGGCTACAGAACAAATGATTTTATTTAAAAACTTTCTGCTGGGCGCAGCAGCTCACGCCTATAATCCCAGCACTTTGGGAGGCAGAAGTGAGAGGATTGCCTGAGTCCAGGAGTTCAAAACCAGCCTGGGCAACTTGGTGAGACCTCATCTCTACAATAAATTTTTTAAAATTAGCCGGATGTGGTGGCACACACCTGTAGTTCCGGCTATTTGGAAGGCTGAGGTAGAAGGATCACCTGAGCCCAGCAGGTTGAGACTGTGGTGGCCAAGAGTGTACCACTGCCCTCCAACCTAGGTAACAGAGTGAGACTCCAACTCAAAAAAAAAAACCTTTCTTGTAAAACTAAGAAATAGACCAGGTTCCCAGCATTTTGGGAGGCCAAGGCGAGTGGACTGCCTGAGCCTGTGGGTTCAAGACCAGCCCAGGCAACTTGGCAAGACCTCGTCTCTACAATAAAAAATCAAAAATTAGCCAGGCATGGTAGCACATGCCTATAGTTCTGGCTACTTGGAAGGCTGAGGCGGAAGGATCGCTGGAGTCCAGTAGGTCGAGGCGGCAGTGGCTAAGAGCGTGCCGCTGCACTCCAGCCTGGGTGACAGAGTGAGACTCCAACTAAAAAAAAAAAAAAAAAGAAGAAAAGAAAAGAAACTAAGAAATGACACCCTTAAACAGCTAGAACAGGTGATTTAATGAGAAAAGTCAACTGGTCTTTCAACATGGTCATTCTACACCAAGAGTGATCATAAAATATTCATGTTAGCTGGGCACGATGGTTCATGCTGTAATCCCAGCTACTCTAGGATGGGAGGCTGAGGTAAGAGTATCATTTGAGCCTAGGCAGTCAAGTCTATACCACTGTACTCCAGTCTGGGTGACAGAGCAAGACCCTGTCTCTAAATTAATTAATTAATTTAATTTAATGAAAAATAATATTCATGTTTGCCATGACAGGCCCAGCCAATAAGATAAGGTGATATTAATTAGGATTACGAAGGAAAGGGCTTCCCAGCATTTCCCATGGTAGTTACAAGTTATAAAGCCCAACAAAACTCATAAATAAGTTTCATTCAATCATGATATTTTGGAGCAAGAGGAAATCTCAGAAATCATCAATCCCTTTATTTGATAAATTAACTAAAGCTTACAAGAGGGACTAAAAGTTCTACCCAAGAAGCTGCTAGTTAGTGACAGATTCAATGCCACTACTAGACTCTGAACTTCCCTGTGGTCTGTCACCAGCTAGTCCCTAATTGTGTTAATAATCATCTCATCAAGGTAACGTCAAGAAACAGTCTATAACTTCTAAATTCAAGATGTAATCTGAGCTAGAAGAAACAAAAATTAAAAAGGCACTGTGCTTTCATCATATCTGCAAATAGGTTTTTTACATCATGACCAACCAGTCTGATGATTACTCTCTTTTTAGAAACTACTATTATGATTAACATTATAATTCTAATAATAATTGCTATTATTTTTTAAATTCCTCAAATGTGGTAAGTATTATGCTAATTACTATTATCAGAGGTAACACTAGAGTAAGGACACAGAAGTTTTAAGATAATCAAGGACTGATTATATAGAAATCCATCAAGTTCATCGTGGTAGCTCACACCTGTAATCTCAGCACTCTGAGAGGCCGAGGTGGGAAGACTGCTTGAGCCCAGGAGTCCAAGGTCAGCCTAGGCAACATTGCTTGTCTCTACAAAAATACAAAAAATTAGCTGGACATGGTGGCCTGTGCTTGTAGTTCCAGCTACATGGGGGGCTGAGGCATAAGGATCACCTGAGCCCAGGAAGTCAAGACTGCAGTGAGCCCTGAGCGTGCCACTGCACTCCAGCCTGGGCAACAGAGTAAGACCCTGACTCAAAAAAGAAAGAAAGAAAGAAAGAAAAACGGAAAGAAACCCATCAAAAATGTAAAACCTCCTGCACTGTCATGTATTGCTAGTGATATGACCAACAGATAAGCAGTAGACTAAACGTATTAAGGTCTACAAAAATGCTTATAGCCTCAGACCAAATAGTCTCCAAACTGGACACAAAGGAAGACTACATTCCCCAGTTCCCTCTCCATTTAAAAAAGACAATGCAACTGATTTATAGCAATAGAATGTGATGAATTGATGGAACATTTCCATTTACAAAGCACCCCCAATATTCTTTCTCTCTCCTGCCATGCCAGATGCCATGTACTGAAGACAGCAGCATTCCAAAATAAAAAGCACCTAGCAACCAGAATCACCACAGACAGGAAAGCTGCCGAGGCAGCAGCTGATAAAGAACACCTGTACTGGGCTTAGTTAAGAAACGTATTTTGTGAAGTCACTAAGATCTGTGGTATTTGTTATCAATTCTCATTCAGATTAATACTGTTTTTAAAATATGCAATGGTTAGAATGAAAAATGGGAATAACATACAATTACATGAACATAACAGAATTTAAACTCCTTTTCCTGTCCTTAAAATAATTTTTAACACTATTTACTATGGCAGGGTTTCTATACGTCTTGATTAAATTTTTTTTTTTTTGAGTTGGAGTCTTACTCTGTCGCCCAGACTGGAGTGCAGTGGCACGCTACTGGCAACCGCAACCTCGACCTGCTGGACTCCAGCAATCCTTCCGCCTCAGCCTTCCAAGTAGTCGGAACTACCACACCCAGCTAATTTTTTATTTATTGTAGAGACGAGGTCTCGCCAAGTTGCCCGGGTGGGTCTCGAACCCGCAGGCTCAGCCAAACCACTGGCCTCAGCCTCCCGAAGTGCTGGGATTACAGGCTGGGCCACCAAGCCTGTCCTAAATTTTTTAATGAGTAAATACTGGTATTAAAATTTTAAAAGGTACATGAAAAAATGCTCAGCCTCACTAGTCATTAAAGAAATGCAAATAAAACTACACTGAGATACTACCTAACTCCAGTCAGGATGGCCATCACCAATAATTCAAAAAACAACAGATGCTGAAGAGGATGAGAGGAAAAGGGAACACTTCTACATTGTTGGTGGGAGTGTAAACTCATACCAACAGAAAATTAGCAGCTATATACATTCACCCCTGTTGTTAGTTCAATCTAGGCACCAGATCAGGAAAAGAAGCCAAAGCTAAAGGTAGTAACTTATTGGTCACTCCATCCAGCCAACAACCCAACTGTGAGCTTAAATTCTCACTTCACCAGCACCAACCAGGTCTGCTTCCTAACAAGTTCCCCAACCAGAATGCTTGAGTTCTTTGGAGTCACAAGTTTGGAAATGCAAAAGCTTCACAAGCAACAGTAGAAATCAACAAAAATACAAACCCCGTAGAAAACAGTTTAATGATTCCTAAAAGACCTGAAAATCGACCACCCATATGACCTCACAATCCCCCTACTGAGAATATACCTAGAGGAACTCAAATCACTCTATGAAAAAGATACCTGCACATGCCTATTTATTGCAGCATTATTTACAATAGCAAAAACATGGAACCAACCGTGCTGCCCACTGAATGAGGAACGGATTAAAAAAATGTGGTACATATACGCAATGGAATATTACACAGCCATAAAGAAGGACAAAATTATGAACTTCGCAGCAACTTGGATGAACTTAGTGTCTATAATACTGAGTGATCTATCACAGAAACAAAGAACTGAGTACCACAAGTTTTCACTCATAAGTGGACCTTGAACGATTATCATAATACTGTAAGAAGGGGATTGGCAGTAGGTGGAAATGGCCAGGAGTTTGGGGTGGGATTGGCAGTAACGGGAAACTGTCAGGGGAGGGGGAGCACACCTCATCACCAAGGGTACCTACATAATGAACATTTGTACACCTAACCCTGACTTGTACCCCACATATCCAAAATAATAAAATTTTTAAAAATTTTTTAAGGAAGAAAATTACTAACAATTACTGCTTTGAACAATAATAATTAAAACTCAAAAGACAGTCTGTGCAACAAAGTGAGACCCTGTCTCTACAGAATTTTTTTTTTTTTTTAATTAGCCAGGCGTGGTACACATGCTGTAGATCCAGCCACTCAGGGGCTAAGGCAGAAGGATCACTTGGGTCCAGAAGTTCAAAGTTATAGTGAGCTATGATAGCACTACTGCACTCCAGCCTGAGTGACAGAGCAAGACTCCGTCTCTAAAAAAAAAAAATTAAATTAAATTAAAAAGATAAAATGTCACTTGTGTCACTTAAATTTTTCATCTTTGCCACAGGACAAGAATCAAAGAAGACTCAGTACCACTTAATAAAATAATGCCACCTTGTTTTAGCATAACTAGATCTTTAATCACATCCTACCAAGTGTTATCACACTATCTCAGTTGATCCTCATAAAAATCAGTGTTGCCTATTTCCTAAGACATTACTGTCTTCGCGTTACAAATGGGAAGAGTTAGGTTCCATAATCGTTGTCCAAAGTCACAAAACTAGTCAATAGCTAGTTTAGAACTAGTATCAGAATTTCCAATCATAATCCAGTGTTCCTGTCATTCTACCATGCTTTCTCTCTTACACCATCCCACCTAAGCCAACGGATTACATCTCAGTGCCTCTCATCTAATATGTATTCCAAAAATGGTTGTGATTTTGATCAAATATCTGATCTACTCTTAGAACGTTTACTTATAGAAGAATCCACAGTGCAATATACAAAAATGAATTAGAAGAAATAATGCCATTCTTCTTAAAATGACCCCATATACACAAGGAATTACAGGTGTGAGAAGACATAAACTAGGCCCCTATTTTACCACAATATTAAAGAAACTGATCACATTTTTTTAAGTAAAATTAGTACAGGATACCTTAAATGCTATCTACTGGAACATCAATAGCTAACGTTCATAAAGAAATGAGAAATCTATCAATGTACGGTTCAGTTATCTGAAAGAACTATCCAATAGCCATGTTTCTTTAATATGCATTCCAACTGCTACAGATATTTTGACAGCATAAAAATGTAGCTTTCCAGTAAGTAAATCTAGCAGAAGGCACTGAGAATCACTTGTATTACAAAATAATAAAAATGAGATGTCACAACCAGCGGGGAACAAGCCGAGAGACTCCCTTACCTTTATATATCTTTTCAGCATTACACAAGTGAAGTGTGAAGTAGGTGTCAAGAAGTTGATGACCATTTCTATTAACAATGTTCCGAGCAGCAATGTTCCGAAGATGTCGAAGACGCCTCTAAAAAAACAACAAAAAGAAAAGGCATTTAATTTCTGCCTCCTATAAAATTTTCTGAAAGTTGCAGTTCAAAAATGAAATATAATAAGCTGTCCCAATTATGTATTTGTTGAGCTAGAAACCCTAACTCAATCTCTTATTTATGCCTCAGTATCCTCTGTCAAATAGGAATCAAACCTGTTCTATCTCATTTACAAGGTTGTTGTGAGCATGAAATGACAACATATATGAAATATTTTTTAAAAGCGTAAGTGTTATATAAGTGCTATATACCTGTACAATAGAATTAGTATGCCCTGGAACATAAACCAAGCAGTAATTTGCTTTTTTCCACAGAAGGACTCTGGTAGACATGAAAAGTCCATCTCATACCAACAGAAAATTAGCAGTTATATACATCCACCCCTGTTGCTCATTCAATCTAGGTGCCAGATCAGGAAAAGAAGCCAAAGCTAAAAGTAGTAACTTATTGGTCACTCTATCCAGCCAATAACCCAACAGTTAGCTTATATTAAATTCTCACTTCACCAGCACCAACCAGGTCTCTGCTTCCTAACAAGTTCTCCAACCAGAATGCTTGAATTATTTGGAGTCACAAGTTTGGAAATGCAAAAGCTTCACAAGAAACAGTAGAAATCAACAAAAATACAAGATAAGCTTATGGGATAGTCAAATCATCTTATTTCAAAAACTCCATGTTTTAGCCAGACATGTGGTATGCACTTATATTCCTAGCCACTCAGGAAGCTGAGGCAGGAGGATCACTTGAACCCAGGAGTTCAAGTTACAGTGAGCTATGATTGTATCACTGCACTCTAGGATGAGCAACAAAGAGAGACCCTGTCTCTAAATAAATATATATTGTAAAATTTAAAAAATAAGAGAATGTTGGCAATGCAAAAGTCTGAACACATTAGATTTATCCCCAAAAGCTAGTTCCCTGTGTCAGATAATTATCTTCAGAGACTTAACAATAGAAACCAAGTACCCAGATGTACAATATGCTTAAAGCTCTCCTGCAGGGTGGAACCCAGTTCCTCCCCCTGAGGTAAGTCCATCGTCAGTTGCATGCACAGTTGGCCAGAAGAGCCCAGGTCTTTCCCGTGTACATACCATGTAGCAACCCAATCCTTTCTCCCAATCTAGAGATTAAGATTCTTTGAGAGAGAACGTTGCAGCCTAACAAATTACTTATTCCTCTAAGTATGAAAAGTCTAAAATGTATTTACAAACTTTTCTGGGCCTACTCTAAAAGATTAATTTTCCCATAATGTGCCAGTGGTTCCATTTCACACCCTGGGTATGGCAACCATTTTCTCCTGCTATATATTTTTCATTAACCGTTTCAATCAACATTTTAAGTTGCTGGGAACAACTCATGATCTATACACAATAATCACAACTATTGTGCTGTAAGATCACAATCTTGGCCCTCTGTTCAAAGACCTGAAAATATTTAAAATGAAATATCAAGCAGTCTGATCTCTCCAGACAGCCTTATTTCCTACTGGATCTTCCATATACCCAGTTCCTCAATCATATGTGACTGCTTCAACTACCATCATAATGACCAGGCACTTGCCCAGTTCCATGCTTTTGCTCATGCTACCCCTCAGTACCATACCTCTCCCTCCTCTTAAGACGATCCTGTTTATATTTCACAGTTTAGGAAAGAAGATTCCTCCTTCCTGATTGTCCAACTGCAATTAGTTGCTCCTTGATTAGGATAAATAAGAACAATTTTGCTTCTATCTTAACTACAGCATTTATTACAGTTAGTTGTTTATAGTTATTTTCCCGATTAATCTAATAGAAAAAGACTTGACAATAGAGAACATTACCAACACTGTATTGTTGGCATTTATTAAGTGCTTACCATGTGCCATGCACTTTGCTAAATATTTCATACAGGTGATAATGTTAATTCTCATAACAACCCTATGAGAAAAAAAAACTAACAACTCATCATTATGCATCTCTTTATCCCAACATTTCTAAGTAACCAAATACAAACAAAGAAAGCAGTAAATAAGAAATGAGTAGCTATCTGAAAAGAAAGCAAAGATATAACACCTACATATGTGGGTATGTGTCTACACCTATAGGTTATAGATATGTTTGATCTTTACACACCTTTATTACTACAGAGGATAGAGAAATGATTTATCCTTCAACTCAAGAGAATAATTTCATGACAAATACATCAGAATAGAACTGACTGCCTTACAAAGCAATGTGAAGGGCTTGGACAGAGACTGAATCTGTAATGGATGAGGATATTTGCTGAAGAAATCACTGCATTAAGCCAGAAGTTAGCAGAAGTGAGCCTCCAAGGCAACTCTGACTAAACTTTTTGAGTCAGAGTCTCACTCTGTTGCCCAGGCTAGAGTGCAGTGGCACGCTAACAGCTACTACAGCCTCGACCTACTGAGCTCAAGTGATCCTTCCACCTCAGCCTTCCAAGTAGCTGGAACTACAGGTGCATGCCACCACATCCAGCTAATTTTTTTATTGATTGTAGAGACGAGGTCTCACCAAGTTGTCCAGGAGGGTCTCAAACCCTGTGCTCAGGCAATCCTCTTGCCTCAGCCTCCCAAAGTGCTGCGATTACAGGCATGAGTCACTGCACCCAGTACACCTTCTGACAAAACTTGAGGTTTCCAGATGGATTACTGACACCATCCACTGACATGGATAAACCAATACTGACCACATTACGGCATTAAAGAATAATAAAGAATAAAAAGTGTCTACAAAAAAAAAAAAAACTCCACAAATTAACCAACCATACGTAAAGCACTGACTTTTGGCTGTATGACTGCCTTTTCCTTTACTTACTTCAGAAACATTAGGTAAGTATTCTCATCACATCATGACTGATTAAAATGCAAGATGTTCCAGCAGCTGGAATGGACAAAGGAAATAAACTCTTTATGGGTAGCCGGGCTTGGTGGCTCAGCCTATAATCCCGCACCTTTGGGAGGCTGAAGTGAGTAGATTGCCTGAGTCTGCGGGTTCGAGACCCGCCTGGGCAACTTGGCAAGACCTCATCTCTACAATAAATCAAAAATTAGCCGGGCGTGGTTGCGCATGCCTACAGTTCCAGCTACTTGGAAGGATGAGGCGGATCGCCGGAGCCCAGCAGGTCGAGGTTGCAGTGGCCAGGAGCAGCCACTACACTCTAGTCTGGGTGACAAAGTGAGACTCCAACTCAAAAAAAAAAAAAAAAAAAAACTCTTTATGGGTGAATTACTGATGCAATCTTGGCAAAAGTCAGTAAATGTACACAACAGCTTTATTGTACCCTATGTCTTAGCTTCATCTTTAGTAATATTAATTCCAATTTTACCACAAAGCTACTTTTTATCTTTAAAAATGCTAACCTTTAACAAACAATAACTGAAACAAGATTATTTTATCTAGTTACAGTTAACAGAGTTACAAATAAGTGAATTTTTAGGACAAAAGTATTTATTAATTGTTTCAACCTTGTAAGAGCTTTCAAAGTTGGTTTGCTTTAAGTGGGTGACACTGGGCTCTGTGGCTCAGCCTGTAATCCTAGCACTTTGGGAGGCTGAGGTGAGTGGATTGCCTGGGCCTGCAGGTTAGAGACCAGTCTGGACAACTTGGCGAGACCTCGTCTCTACAATAAATCAAAAATTAGCCAGGCATGGTACTGCGCGCTTGTAGTTCCAGCTACTTGGAAGGCTGAGGCGGAAGGATCGCCGAGCTCAGCAGGTCGATGCTGGGGTGGCCATGAGCGTGCCACTACACTGCAGCCTGGGCGACAGAGTAAGACTACAACACACACACACACACACACACACACACACACACACACACACACACACAAATACATACACACACACAAAGTGGGTGCCGCTGGGCACGGTGGCTCACATCAGTAATCTTGCCACCTTGGGAAGCCAAGGCAGAAGGACTGCTTGAGTCCAGGAGTTTGAGACCAGTCTTGGCACCATATCAAGGCCATGTATCTACAAAATAAATAAATAAACAAATAAATAAAGTAAAAATAAAAACATAAAATTAAAACCTATTCAGCTTTAAGTTGAGGAACAGATGGATGTAATTAGAGCACAATTCAATTCAACTATCTTAATTCCTTATCTTTTTTACAACTCTTTCAAACATAAATTGTAACAAGAAACATCTGCTTTAGCCGAATAACGTGAGACTCATTCATTAGCATGATTGTAATCAGGTGCTTCTAAAAACCTACGAGCTGGGCATGGTGGCTCACCTGTAATCCCAGCACTTTGAGAGGCTGAGATGACAGGATTGCCTGAGAGCAGGTGTTTGAGACCAGCCTGAGCAACATAGCAAGACCTCATCTCTACAATAATTTTTTTTTTAATTAGCTAGGCGTGGTGGTGTGTGCCTGTGGTTCCAGCTACTTGGAAGGCTGAGGCAGAAGGATCACCTGAGCCCTGAAGGCCATGGCTGTGGTGGCAGTGAATGTGCCACTGTACTCCAGTCTGGGTGACAGAGTGAGACGCCCACACACACAAAAAAATATGCTAGGATAGTTGTTTTTTTTTCTTGTGAATAACACTGGTTTTCTTAGAAAGTTGCTTAAAACGTAACAGTAGTTGCAGGGATGGGGGGAACTTAACAGTAGGCTACAAAAAACATTTTTTGTTTTGTTTTTGCATTTTTCGTTTGTTTTGGCCTTGTAGAAACACCTCCCCTTTATTAGTCCGGAAGAGTTAACTCCCCTCCAGCAGCAAGTATGTTCACATGATTCAGATCAGGCCAATCAGCACATTCCATTCCCCTGATCACAATATAGGATCCAATTACAGTCAGTGAAAATCCAGGAAACTGTATTAAACTATTGAGAGGTCTTTTTTCCACTCACTGGCCCTGAACTTGGAAGACCATAGAGCCAGAGATACTGGCAGTCATATTTCCATCACAGTGAAACCTGAGAATGAAAACAAGGAAGACAGCAGGGGCAAGAAATGTGGGATTCAGTACCTGTTGACAAAATTTAAGTCTCTTGATCAAACCAAACCTAAGAAGGTATGTAACTTGATCCACTTGCCCTTTTCCTTCTTTCTACTGTTTCCACAGACAAGATACCTTCAACAGGCCTCACGGTTCAAGCAGAGAGAATCAAGGAGGGAAGGGAGAATTCGCATTGCAAAGGCAAAGGTGTTGGGCTCTTCTGTCCACTCTGGCAAAGGGACCAAGATAGAAAACATGGGCACAGTGGCTCACGCCTGTAATTCCAGCACTTTGAGAGTTAGAAGCAAGAGAATGGCCTTAGTCCAGGAGTTCGAGACCAGCCTGGGCAACCTTATCTCTACAAAAAAATGTTAAAACTAGCTGGGTGTGCTGGCGTACTATAATGACAAACATCACCCCATCCCTATAAAACTGTGAAAGATTACAATTAGGAGGGGACTTATACTGCTAACTGTGTATTAAGAATTTATCCCATGGAAGGTTAGTATATGAAGAGTAACATTCTGACATAGTTGCAAGGTACAAAGAAATGCTTCATTTTGTCAACCATATCCATATTTTAGAAAATTATCTTATGTTAAGTAGATCTATTTTTGTTGATACAATTTTGAACTGCAATGTGGGAGAAAGTAAGACTTAGGTGATTTTCAGTAGTAAAATATGCCACTGGGGTTCTATCTTCCTCCCATGTTTCACCTTTCCCTTACAGGCATCTACAATTTCCTGGCTTCCACAGTGTAATAATGACCAAGAGAACCGATGTGTCCTTGATCTTGTTCTGCATCAGTGCTGGAAAGCGATTCAGGAAGGCTAATGACCAAAAGAAGGAAATGGCTCCCAATCATGCTCCCTTCCTGTACATCTTGGTTAAAAAAAAAAAAAAGTACTTTGGTTTTTGAATATAATTACTCCAAAAATCTCCACAATCATTAAGCTAACCCATCCCTTACTCAACTTTTACAACTCCCAAGGCCACAAGGAGGTACCTTCAAAACAATCCTTGAGTCTAATTTGCTTAATCTGTAAGAGCTACTACAAATCAGAAATAGAACCAATAATCAATAACCTACAGACCAAAGGAAAAGAGGCAAAGGATATGAAAAGGCAGGTCACAGGAAAAGTAATAGAAATAGTCAATGCACACTTGGAAAGATGTATACTCACACCCATAATACACATCAAAATAAACATTATACCCTGTTTGGAAACTGACTTGGTCTTGAACTCCTGGGTCCAAACAAGCTTGCACCAACACACCCATCTCACACAGTCTTACACTGTAATGTTGCCACTCTTCCATTAAGAAATGGGGTCTAACGAGACCTCAACTCTACAATAAATCAAAAAATTAGCCAGGCGTGGTAGCGCGCACCTGTAGTTCCAGCTACTTGGAAGGCTAAGGTGGAAGGATCCCCTGAGCCTAGCAGGTCGATGCTGGAGTGGTCATGCCACTGCACTCCAGCCTGGGCGACGGAGTAAGACTCCAACTCAAAAAAAAAAAAAAAAGAAATGGGGTCTATGTTCCCTCTCCCTCAAGCATGGGCAGGTCTGTGATTATCACAGAATTGACACCATGCGACTTCTGAGGCTAATCCATACAAGGTGACAGGCTTCCATCTCGTCCTCTGAGGATACTCTTCCTTGGAACCCGAAGCCAAGCAGTCACATGAAACTCACAGGTGTTCTCCACAGGCCCAGCTGAGATATTGCCAGGTAGCCAGACACATAAGTGACCATAACCTGAGCACTGGGGCTTCCAGAAGTGACATCAAGGTAATAAACAAAGACAAGTTATTCCCACCAAGGTCAGACCAAGTTGCAGATTTGAGAGCAAAATTAATGATGATGATGATGTAAGCCACTCAATTTTTTGTTATTTATGCGACAATTGGTAACTAAACTGACCTATCTGATTAAACAAACTATTTTAGTCACTGTCAATCAGGGTTGATACAAGATAGAACAACGTTAGTGAAAATATAAATTCCAATTTACACAGCAAGGGCAATTTAGCATAAATTATCAAATTTTAAAATGCATACATCCAACACTTGACAAATGCATACATCCAATACTTGACAAAGCAATTCCACAAGCTACAGAAATATGTACAAATATGTATTCCAGCACTGCTATTAAAGTAAAAATGAAATAACCCTTTTTCAATTATGGTACATTCATACAATGGAAAACTATATAATCATTTATTTATTTTTTTTGGAAAGCAGGATTTATTGAGAGGACAGAAAAGCCCCCACAGTGGGAGGGGACCCGAAGGGGTTGCCCCATATAATCATTTTTAAAAGGTCACTGAAAGTGCTGATACAAAACACAAAGAACGAGAAATTTTAAATGTTCACATAAATAAACATTACTGTATTCCCTGAAGGATGATCAGAGATGGGCAAACTTGACAAGGGTCAGAAAGTAAATATTTTAGGCTTTTCGGGGCACACTGGGTCTCTGCATATTCTTTTTTACTTTGTTTATAATCATTTAACAATATACCATTCTTATCTCCATCAGTTGTTACAAAAACCAGCCACTGTTAGTCATAGTTTGCTGACCCAGAAGCAGGTAAATACAGATATTATAAGATAATCTCTTTATAGATATTATGAGATAATTTCTTTTTCTTTTTCTTCTTAGTCGGGATCTCATTCTGATGCCCAGGCTGGAGTGCAGTGGCACACTCATGGTTCACCACAGCCTCAACCTCCTGAGCTCTGGGAATCCTTCAGCCTCAGCCTCTCAAGTAGCTGGGACTACAAGCACCACACCCAGCTAATTGTTTTATTTTCTGTGAGACAAGGTCTCACTATGTTGCCTAGCCTGGTCTCGAATACATTGGGTTCAAGCAATCCTCCCACCTCAGCCTTCCAAAGTGCTGGGGTTATAGGCATGAGTCACTGCACCCAGCCGAGATAACTTCTTAAAATAGTATTTGCTTTGGAAATGTAGTCAAACTAGTCCCAGACACCTTCTTTCATTCCTGCTCTCTACAGCTGGCTTCATTTCTTTTTCAGGTCAGGCATTTATTCTCAGCCTGGGATCAGGTCAGTGGTAGGCAAGAATTAAGGCCCAGGTTATTTCAGGTAAATTTAAATTACTGCTATTTTGTTATAACTATTTCGGGGAGTAACAAATGCAAACCTGGGGGAAACTGGTTTTCCACAGAAGGTAAGCATGTTCAATGACTGAATCAAGGATTTAAGCTTGACAAATTCAAGTCAGTTTTTTTTTAAATAGAAAATCCCCTTCTATATTATATAGCACTCTCAGTCACCTTTTTTTCTTTCTAATCCTTTGATCCCAGTGAAAGACTCACTGTGAAAGTTTTGAAAGAACACAAGAATACTTTTAAAACTAGTGCCTGGGGCTACTTGCTATCAGCAACCGGTGCCAACAGTCAATGTTACAGATTCAAACAAACAACCCAACAACCCTAATCTCTCATGAAACACTTTATAGTTCCTGTCTCTAATTGAGAGCTTTTTCGGGCACAAATTACACAACCTAGGAATGAAAACCTTCATTTTGACATTAACTCTGCTCTCCCCCAGGTTCAAGGCAGTCTAAACTTAATGTAGCCACTGACTAAACACCACTAAATTATAAAACAGGCTTCTCTACAGGAAAAGACAACAAACTTCTCTGAACTTTCTACATTTCTTATACAATTTGGCTCTGGGTCTCTTATCTCAATGCTACTTACCCCACCTTCCCCACCCCACCCCCGCCCCATCTTGGTAGAGGGTCCAAACTTGCCCCCTTTCTTCCATTTTTCCGCCAGTTAGTGTTGCTCTTGGAAGCAGGCCTTTGAGTGACTGACCCAGGCAGGAATGCCCTCTGCATGTGTCTCTCATCCTTCCTCTCTTACTCCCTTTCTTCTATTCTATCTTGTCACAGACTAT
The DNA here is from genome assembly GCA_027257055.1 of Cephalopachus bancanus. Classification (NCBI taxonomy): domain Eukaryota; kingdom Metazoa; phylum Chordata; class Mammalia; order Primates; family Tarsiidae; genus Cephalopachus; species Cephalopachus bancanus. The sequence continues at coordinate 3,865,415 of JAPVLO010000195.1, read as the reverse complement.
GCGGAGGAACTTTGGGGACCCAAACACAGTATTCCATAATTTCAGAGTATATAATCTTACTAAAAAGCTAGAGTCTGCGCACATGAAAAGGGCAAATTTCAGTTGAAAGTATCCAGCAGTATTTAGAAATAGAAGACCAAAGAAGAAAGATGCAGAGCCACACAGGATAACCTAGAAAGGATGAAAACTAGAAGACAAAGACAGCTATCAGTGGTCCACATATTAAGAGTAATATCATGCTTGTAATTTGCTTCATTCATGCGAGGGAGGACAAGTAGGCAGGCAGATAGATTAAACAAGATCTAGCTGGGCATGGTGGCTCACGCCTATAGTACTTTGAGAGGCCAAGACAGAAGGATTGCTTGAGTCGAGGTGTTCAAGTCTGGCCTGGGCAATATATTGAGACCTTGTCTCTGCAAAAATAAAAAATTAGCTGAGTGTGATGCCACACATCTATAGTGCCAGCTACTCGGGAGGCTGATGCAGGAGTATCACTTGAGCCCAAGAGTTTGAGGCTGCAGTGAGCTGTGATCGTGTCACAGTATGGGTGCAGAGTCAGACTCTGACTCGCCCAAAAAAAAGATTCACCATGAGTTCACAGTTATTGAAGCTGGGTGGTAAATACCTGGGAGTCCATTATATTCCTCTCTTAATCTCTCTCTCTCTCTCAATATACATATATATGTATACATACGGAGGGTGCCAAAAAAAAATACACATTTTAAGCAATGTTATTTATTACTTTTAGTTCATCGAATTCACAAGTTTATGGACACTGATGATAAGCACTCTGCGCACCTCTTATAACTGCAAAAGTCAAATGTGATGTGTATTCATCTTTTGTTATCGGCATAGATTATTATAACTTTAATACAGTTTTTTTCCTTTTTTAAAATGTGTGTTGTTTTTTTTTTTTTGGCACCCTGTATATATATGTGTGTATGTGTATATACTTGTATTTCAATACACATTGCAGTTTCCAAAATAAAAATGTTACCAAGTATTATCAACAGGAACAGAAAAAAAAGATAAGACCATATAGAAGTCGAAAGAAAAACGAGGCTTCATGGAATGAATAGATAATGAATGTGATTGAGGATGAAGAGAAGATGACAAAAGACACAAAGGAGTCAGAGATGACCTCTAGGGAAATGGGAGCTAATCAATACAGGTGTTAGGACAAAAGTAGAGTCATCACACACACACACACACACACACTCCCTATACCTTACTGACATCAAATTCCAGAAGGCTTAAAAATAGCTACTAATCAATACAGGTGTTAGGACAAAAGTAGAGTCATCACACACACACACACACACACACACACACACACACACACACACACTCCCTATACCTTACTGACATCAAATTCCAGAAGGCTTAAAAATAGCTACTAATCAATACAGGTGTTAGGACAAAAGTAGAGTCATCACACACACACACACACACACACACACACACACACACACACACACACACACACACTCCCTATACCTTACTGACATCAAATTCCAAAAGGCTTAAAAATAGCTAGATGTAGACCATTAAAGCAAAAAATACACAAAGGAACCTGGAAGGTCTAAGAATGGTACTCAGAAGCTATAAAAGAAAAAAAATTGTTTATGGTTCAAAATGCTTTAAAATTATGCAAGGCAAGAACTACCATATGCAAAGTCAAAGGGAAAAAAACTAATAAAAAATGTAATTCATATAACAAAGATGATTTCACTAAAACATAAGGAAGTCCCAGAAATCAAGAGTCTGACAAACCCAAAAAAAAAAAAAAAAAGAGTCTGGGCCATTGCCTTGCAAAGTGATGATATGGCCATGTGCTCCAGAGCTATGGCCAGGGCATGTTTTCTTAAGCTTTGGTCCCCTCCCCTCCCTTGAGGAGGTGAATCTCCTCTTTCTCTCTCTCCCTCTCCAATTTACTTTCTAAATAAACTATATTTTCTAATCTAAAAAAAAGAGTCTGAGATGCCAACAGAAAAAATGGCAAAAAATATTAACAAATAATTCACAAAAAAGGAAATACAAATAACTCTTAAGCAGGAAAAGATCCTCAACCTTACTCATAAGAAAAATGCACATTAAAACCACCCTAAAATTAGCGCTGACCAAAAACTCTGATAACATTCTGAGGCAAGACCATGACAAAGCAGGCACATTCCTGAAAGGAGTGCAATTGGCATAACCTCTGTGGATGGTGTCTTCGTCCTTTCTGTTGCTTATAATAGAATACTGAAACTGGGTAATTTACAAAGAAAAGAAACATTTCCTACAGTTAGAAAGGCTGAGAAGCCCAAGGTCAAGGAGGCACATCTAGTGAGAGCCTTTTTACTCGTGGGGGCTCTCTAAGTCCCCGGGCGGCATTGGGTATCACGTGGCAAGAGGGCTGAGAGGACCAACATGCTAACTCAAATCACTTTCTAAATATATTTTTTGTTTTATCTTGTTTTGTTTTGTTTTAATCAGGGTCTCACTCTATCTCCCAAGCTGGAGTGCAGTGGCACCATCATAGTTCACTGCAGTCGCAACCTCCTGGCCTCAGGCGATGATGCTTCCATGTGAGCATCCCAAGTAGCTGGGACTATATGCATGCACTACCACACCTGGCTGATTATTTTTTTATTTTTTGCAGAGACAAGGTCTCACTATGTTGCCCAGCCTGGTCTCAAACAACCCCCCCACTTCAGCCTCCCAAAGTGCCGGACTACAGGTAAAGCCACTGCACCCAGCCTATCTCCCTCTTCTTATAAAGCCACCAGTTCCCTTCCCATGATAACCCATTAACCCATTAATACATCAACCCATTAATTAAAGGTCCCACCTCTCAATATTGCTACAACTAAGATTAAATTTCAACATGAGTTTTCGAGGGGACGAATATTCACACCATAGCAGATGGCAATCTGACAATAGCTACCAAAATTATAAATGCACGTATTCTTTGATCCAGCAATTCCACTTCTGCATTTATGCTAAAAATAAAATTGCAGATATGCATATGATGTATGTAATAGCGTACTGCTTGTATTAGCAAAAACTGGAAATAACTGAAATGTCCAACAATAAGGAACTACCTAAGTTATGGTATATCCTACAGTGAAATATTATCTGGCCATAAAGAATAAATAACATGGCAGTTCTTTGAACACTGATATGGAACAATCTTCAAGATATACTATTGTTTTTTTAAAAAGTATAGTGTATATAAATAGAGAGAGTGAGTCAGTGTGTTTAGCATATTATGCTTAACAGGGAAAAAAGAATATAATTATGTAATTATTGGAGAGTCATAAACTATAACTAGGCCAGGCACAGTGGCTCATCCCTTATAATCCCAGGACTTTGGGAGGCTGAGGAGAAAGGATTACTTGAGCCCAGAAGTTTGAGACCAGCCTAAGCAACATAGCAAGACCCTGTCTCAACAAAAATAAAAACAAAAAAATTAGCAGAGCATAGTGGGGGCAAGCCTTTAGTCCTAGCTACACGGGAGGCGAGGCAGGAGGATCGCCTGAGCCCAGAAGATTTGAGGCAGCGATCATGCCACTTCGCTCCAGCCTGAGTAACAGAGTGAGACTACAACTAAAAAAAAAAACAAACCACTATAACTGATAATACTGGTTGCCCCAGGGTATTTGGGGCACAAAATAGTATGGACACTGCTCACTATATCCTCTTTTATACTGAGCCTCTTGAGTTGTAGAGAATATGAATATATTATCTACCGTATGTTTAAAATATAATTAAATTTACATTTAAAAGAAACAGAAGGATGGCAACCAACCTTTAAATACAGGTATGAGGTAGCCATTTCCCAAAGCAATGTGGTAAGAGCTCAAGCTAGAGTTTGAGTTGAACTCCAGGGTGCTTCTACCACTCACTAGTGGCAAACCACTTACTCTCTCTAAGCCTGTTTCCTCTTCCATAAAAATGAAGATATTTCCGCCTACCTATACCTGTGGGTTACTATAAGGATCAAGTGAAATAATGGATATGAAAGCCCTCTGAAAAATTATAAAGTATTACAAAAATAGGGATGTCAAGAGAGGGATGTGGTTACCAGTAGAAGATAATGAATTGACTTAGGCAATTCTAATTTGTAGTAGAGACAGATTTAGAATTCATCTATCTAAATAGATATTATGAAGTCACAGGAGCATAATAGATCTCTGAAGGAGAAAAACTCAATAAACAGAATTCTAGAACTGCAGAACTGGAAAGGACCCTGAAGGTCATCTAAGTCTTTGTTATTCTGCATCACCTGGGAAGGTGTTGAAAATTCAGAATCTCAGGTCCCAGGACAGACATACTCAACCAGAATCTGTACTTTAACAAGATGCTCCAGGTAACTTACATGTACATTAAGTTTAAGAAGCACTGATCTAAGCCATCTTGTTTACTTTTCAGATAATAAAGGCCCTAAAGTAAAGGGACTTCCCTACGTTCACACTGCTAATAAGCAGTAGAATCAAGATTTGAACCTAGGCCTGATCTCCTGGTCTGGGTATACCAAGTATTTGCTTCCCCAGACACCCTGTTTCAAAATCTCTGAGGTATCTTTGCCTTTCAGGCCTCCCATGCTCCTACCCCCATTTCTAATCAGTCATCTAGACCCATGTATTCTTTCTCTGCCATTACTCTGGCATATGCTGCTTCTCTGCCCCCTTCCTTCACTGCTTTAAAGTTAATGTAGTTTACTATGAAAATCTAGCTTCTTTCTCTTGTGCATGTACCAACTTCCTCTTCTGTCAACAAAAACTCACTTTCAAATAGCAAGCTCCATATGATTCCTTAAGAAGGTGCAAGTCTTTAAAAAGCTTTGAACTTTAACATGTTGATTTCAAGCAGAATTTGTATTGAAACCTACTAAGACTAGCAAACTGCAACTTGGTCATTCTAATTCAGAACCCTCATGTCTTCACTTCCATTATTTCTTTCTTAGTACCTCCTTTTCTTTGCCCTAGAGCTAGCCCAGACTGCCTTTATGTAACAAGGTCCTCCTGTTCTAATCAATTGTTATTAAAATACAGTTGATTATCCTTCAGTATCCTCAAGGGATTCGTTCTAGGAACAGTCCCCACCCCATTCCCCAACCCCCACAAATACCAAAATCCAGAGATGTTCAAGCCCTTGATATAAAATGGTATAGTATTTGCATATAACCTATATACATCCTTCTGTATACTTTAAACCATCTTTAGATTACTTATAATACCTAATGCAAAGTAAATGCTACATAAATTGTTGTTATACTGTACTGGATTGTTTCTATTATGTTTCATTGCTGATTGTTGTTTTTATTGGAGTTTTTGGTTTATTTTTTTCCAGATTAGTCAAGTAAAGCAATGGGAGTTGAGAAGGAACAAAGAAATCTGCAACTGATTGTGATCAATTAGCTGTGAACACAACTGCACTCGGATCATCCTAGTGGGGTTTTTTCCCGAATATTTGCTATCCACAAATGCAGAAAGGCTGACTAAAAATCCAAAGGCCCTAAACCTGCTTTACAATACCATCTTCTTATGTACCAATAAGCTCTGACCATGCACAAACATTCTCATCTTTAGAATTCTCTCCTATACACTCTATTCTAACAAACCAAAGTATATCAGCATTTCTTAAGTATCCATGATGTACCAGGCAATACACAATATAGCAGAAGTCCAAACACCTCTGAGGACCTTTCCTACATAAACAGAAGAAAATTAGCTAGGTGCAGTGGCTCACACCTGTAATCCTAGCATTTAGGAGGTGGAGACAAGAGGATTATCTGAGCTCAGGGGTTCGAGACCAGCCTGAGCAACATGGTGAGGGCTTGCCTCCACAATAAATAAAAAATCAGGTGGGCATGGTGGTGCACACCTGTGGTTTCAGCTACTTGGAAAGCTGAGGCAGAAGGATCACCCGAGCCCAGCAGGTGGAGGCTGCAGTGGCCGTGAGCAAGCCACTGCTCTCCAGCCTGAGTGACAGAGTAAGACTCCAACTCAAAAAAAAAAATTAAAAGCTCTGGTCTCTGCCCCATTTCCATTTCTGTGCCAAGAATTTTTGACCTTTTTAAAGAGCAAATAATATGGGAAGACTTTTATAGATGCTCAGCCCCAATGAAGATAAGTGAACAGACAGAAATAAGCCCCACACACGTAGAGGCTAACTCCTGTCAACAATCTGTCCGCTACAGCACTAGGAGTCGAGGGTCCCATGTACAAACTGAGCTTGACTAAATGTTCCTGAGAAAAAAAGGAAGGGTGCTTCAGTTCAAATTCCAGTTGTGAGCTACATATTCCCGTGACCCCAAACACTGTTTTTGTGATACGGCATAAATAAACGTAGCAAGGTTGAGTTTGAGTTTCGGCTTTGCTAGTTCACTTGGAAATGTGTTTAGCTTCAGATACCTCCCCTGTAAAATAGAGATAATAACAGCTTCAACCTCACGGAGATGTGAAGAACAAATGGAATAAGTATCAACAAAGTGCTTAGAACACAGTGCCAGAACACAGGATAGTTCAATAATGCTACCTCTATTATCAATCGCCCTAAAGCTTCCCTCAGTCTTTAGTCGATTTACCTTAGTTTGAAAATCTATACACCTAACTCAAGCTATTACAGATTTGTGGATATAGAGGCAAAGATGAAATTATTTAAAAAACCATATTTTAATTCCAACAAGCAAACAGAGTAAAACAGTGGGGAGTGGGCTCTGAGTTTAGACCAAACTAGTTGGGCTTGAACTCTAGCTCTGCCATGTTCTTTTCCAGGCCTTGGTTTTCCACCCATTCAAATGGGGGACGGTTCTTATTTCTTGGGGTTAAAAATACTATGAGAATAGTTTTAAAGAGATTAGCTACCAAAACAGAAGGCAGCCTGGCAAAAGATAAAAAAGATGGAAAATTCATTGATGAGTAATTTCTTTAAAATAGGCTGGGCATGGTGGCTCAGCCTGTAATCCCAGCACTTTGGGAGGCCGAAGTGAGAGGAATACCTGAGCCCGGGGATTCAAGACCAGCCTGGGCAACTTGGTGAGACCTCATCTCTACAATAAATCACAAAAACTAGACAGGCATGGTGGCGTGTATCTGTAGTTCCAGTTACTTGGAAGGCTGAGGCGGAAGGATCGCCTGAGCCCAGCAGGTCCAGGCTGCAGTGGCCATGAGTATGCCACTGCACTCCAGCCTAGACAACAAGGGTGAGACTCCAACTCAAATAAATAAATTATGTTGCCCATGATGGTCTTGAACTCCTAGCCTCTAGTGATCCTCCCACCTCAGCCTCCCAAAGTGTTGGGATTATGGGCATGAGTCAATGCACCCGGCCTCATTAATGAATAACTTGTAAAGGCTATTTCTGGAATGATATGTGACAATGAGCCATATATCTTGATTGCAAGAAGATATGGCAGCAAAAAGTAATCACAAAGTTGAACTAAAATGAACACCTGTGTGAAAGGCGATCACATGAATTGGGTCATTCTTGTCATACCCAACTAAAACAGCGCTGAGAGTTCAGGAGGATAAAGCACTCAGACAGTGCGTGTGACATTGCTCCAATTCTAATTCTCTGATAGCCTGGTTGCTGAAACAGCCTGCTGAATCCTGAAACCACTTTTATCTAACAGCTAGTGAAACAACCTTTGTCACTCGTTTTACTCACCAGTCACTCACCAATCAGAGCTTACTGGCTCCCCAAACCTTTACTAGTGCCAGCGAAATTTCTTGCAGAATAAATAGCACTTCTCCTTCTTATCAAACCTCCAATCTTCTCTTTGTTCTTCAGACATACTACAGACTACCAGGTCGGTGTGTCCGCCCCAAACTGCAATTCTTGCTTTTAAATTTGGAGATTTGTCTCTAAATTTGTATTTGACTTTAAAATTAGCAATTTTAGGTAGGCAAATACCAAGTCGTTCTTCATGACTCAGCTCCAGAATCTCTACTTTTGAGATGTCTTTCCTTGCCTCCCTGCTCTATCCACTACCCTAACGGAGATACTCATTCCTCCCCCTAGGCCATGACTATATTGTGTATAAACACTGTTGCTGCACTTACCACCATCATGCTTTATCGACTGTGTTCACATGCCTGTGTCCCCCAAAAGAAGATCCTTACATACAGAAACCAAGTTTTATTCCTTTTTATATCCACACTACTTAGCACAGGCCTAGCACAAAGCAGGTAAATGTCTGATAGAGGAATCAATGAGTAAAGTACAGACAAGAATAGCTATCACACTGAGCCATGGAGAACAATGCCTTTAAGTATTTAGTAACATCTGAAGTTCTATTTCATACATATCTCTTAATAGCACCTGTATTTGATCACAACTCTTGGTCTCCTTACGAACTATAAGCTCCTTAAGAACCAAAACTGTGTCTTTTTATCCTGAGTGGCTGTTGTGCAGCCACACAGACATTCTACAAGTGTTTGTTGACAGAATGAGAGAACCATGAATGAAAGGAAGAACAAATGCAGGCACACCACTACCTTACAATTCAGTCCTCCAAGCTCCCTTACCGAGAAGCTTTCTTAGCAGCCTCCTCATCACTCTTCTCACCATCACTTTCGCCACAAGACTGTCATCGAGCACTTGCCCACGGCACAATGCCAAGGGCAGATTGCAAATATGGAGGGAGAGTTAAGAGTTGGGAAATCCGTTGTGTCACTATCACAGCCAGGACTGGATCAGACAAGAGCATTAATGAATTATAAATCTGGGAGGAGAAGCAGACTATATGCATGGTCTTAAAGTGTCTCCCTATATACTGGGACACATTACCACAACATTCCAATTGAAAATGCATAATCTGTGGCCTGGCACAGTGGCTCAGCCTATAACGCCAGCACCTTGGGAGGCCGAGGCAAGAGGATTGCCTGAGTCGGGAGGTTTGAGACCAGCCAGGGCAACTTGGTGAGACCTTGTCTCTACAATAAATCAAAAAATAAACCAGGTGTGGTAGCACACATCTGTAGTTCCAGCTACTTAGAAAGCTGAGGTGGAAGAATTGCCTAAGCCCAGAAGGTCGAGGCTGTGGTGGCCATAAGCTTGCCACTGCACTCGAGCCTGGGCAATGGAGTAAAACTCCAACTCAAAAAAAGAAAATGCATAGTCTGAATTTAATCAGATAAACTGAAAATGTTTGATTTTTTTTTTAGAAAGAGAAGGAGGGGTCTGTATTATAACCCTGACATTTAAAACAAGACTTAGAAAAACTGTGGAAATATTCCACATTAAAGAAGAGAAGACAAATAAAATACCCAACTTTAGACAGGATCCTGAACTGGAGAGGGAAAATTTCTATAAAGGACATTATGGAATTAACTGCTGAACCACAAATTATCAAAAAGTATCAGTGAATGTTGAATTTACTGAAGCTGATCACTATAAAGTAAATATGAAAGAGAATAACCCTATTCTAGGAGATATATACACAATTATTTAAGGATGAAGGGCCATGATGTATATAACTTAATTTCAAATGGTTCACAAAAATAGATTTATCTATATCTGTATGCAGAGAGATTGCAAATGATGAAATAAATGAAATAAAATATTAACAGGAGATAAATCTGGGTAACAGGCATACAACTGTTCTTGTACAAGTTTTATTTTTGCAATTTTTCCTAAGCTTGAAATTCTTTCCAGACAAAAACTTTGTAAAAGACTGTCCTCCCCCTCCACCTACAGGATAATGTCCAAATTCCAAAGCATGCATGGCCCTTTATAATCTAACTCTCAACTACTACTTTTCTGTGATATTATAAGAAGAAATACATATTTGGACCAGGAACATTGGCTCATATCTGTAACCCAGGGCTTTGGGAGGCTGAGGTGCAAGGATCACTTGAAGCCAGGAGTTTGAGACCAGCCTAGCCAGCATAGTGAAACCCGTCTCTACAAAAAAACTTAAAATTTAGCCAAGTGTGGTGGTGCACCTGTAGTTTCAGTTACTCTGAAGGCTTAGGTGGGAGGATCTCTTGAGTCCAGTAATTTGAGGCTGCAGTGAGCTGCGATCGCACCACTGTACTGCACTCAAGCCTGGGTGACAGAGCCAGACATCATCTCAAAAATAAAAATAACAAATAAAAAAATGTATATATACTTGTCTTTGCCCCCTGGTTTCTAGTACAGAGCTCCTAAAACCCTTGTTATAAGGGTAACAGAAGCATCTTTTGTTATAACATAATACTTATTAGTCCCCAGTTTCTGACAGAAGAGCTTCTAAAACTTTGAAAACTCTGGAGTTTAAGAGTGTTTTTTGTACACTAATGAGATGTCTAGGGGCTACATGTCAGAGACAGCTCCAGGACAGAAAGACCAAGGCATAATTAGGAGGCTGGAACTTACAACTGCATCCCCTGACCAGGGAGCGGAAAGGGGTTAGAGACGAGTTAATCACAAATGGCCAATGATTTTACCAATCATGGCTATGCAGTGGGACCTCCATAAAACTCTAAATGACAGGATTTGGAGAGCTTCCAAGTTGGTGTGGCTCCCAGAGAGGGCTTGTAAACTCCACACCCCTTCCCATGCCTTGCTCTATTGATCTCTTCCATTGGTTGTTCCTGAGTTGTAGCCTTTATCACCAACCTGTAATGGTAAGCAAACTGTTTCCCTGAGTTCTGTGAGCCATTCTAGCAAATTACTGAACCCAAGGAGAAGTCTATGGTAAGTGCTGTTTTATACCTGATAGCTGGGAGGTACAGGAGGTACAGGAGGCCTGGGACTTGCGAATGAAGTCTGAAGAGGAGTAGTCTTGTGGAACTGAACCCTAAACCAGTGAGATCTGACACTAACTCCTGGTACATAGTGTCAGAATGGAACTGAATCGTAGGAGGTCCAGCTAGTGTAGGAGAATTGGTTGATGTGGGAAGAAAACCCACACATCTGTTGTTAACAATGTAAGAACAGGTAGCACAGGTGATCCCTAACTTAGGATAATTCGTTTAAGGATTTTCTGATGTGAAAGCAATATGAGTTCAATAGAAACTGCACTGGGCGTTCTGTTTTTCACTTTCAGGTCAGCATTCAGTAAATTACATGAAATACTCAATACTTTATTTAAAAATAGGTTTTATGTTTGATGATGCTGCCTAACTATAGGCTAATGTAAGTGTTCTGAGCACATTTAAGACAAGCTGGGCTAAGCTATAGCGTTTGGTAGGTGAGGTGTACTACATATGCAACTCACCTCAGCCTTCCAAGTAGCTGGGACTGCAAGTGCATGCCGGCTAACTTTTTTATTTTATTGTAGAGACGAAGTCCTGCCATGTTGCCCAGGTTGATCTTGAACTCCTGTGGTCAGGCGATCCTCTCACCTTGGCCCCTCAAATGCTGAGATTATAGGCAGGAGCCACTGCGTGTAGTTCAAGTTTATTTTTGTTATTTGTTTGTTTGTTTGTTTGTTTGAGTCAGAGTCTCACTCTGTCACCTAAGCTGAAGGGCAGTGGCACACTCCCAACCACTGCAGCCTCGATCTGCTGGGCTCAGGCGATCATTCCACCTCAGCCTTTCAAGTAGGTGGAACTACAGGCACACACCACAATGCCCGGCTATCAATATTTTTAAGTAGCAATTTCTTTTTTTATTTTTGTTATATCTTTTCCAAAATGCACTGTATAGTTTGCTACCTTATTTCAGAGGATATTGATAATTTAACCTTTTCTTAAAAACTCAGAATAATTGCAGTGAGCAACAATTATGTGTACTATATTGGATAAAGAAGCCATGGTGACTATTGAGTTATAAAGGATCATATGCCCCGCTTCAAGAAACTCGGGGCCTAGGTGAGTGAATTGCCTGAGCCCGGGGGTTTGAGACCCGCCTAGGTAACTTGGCGAGATCTCATCTCTACAATAAATCAAAAAATTAGCCGGGTGTGGTAGCGCACGCCTGTAGTTCCAGCTACTTGGAAGGCTGAGGCGGAAGGATCGCCGGAGCCCAGCAGGTCGAGGCTGCGGTGGCCGGGAGCAGCCACTGCACTCCAGTCTGGGCAACAGAGTGAGACTCCAAATAAAAAATAAAAAATAAAAAGAAACTCTGGTAGCTTTTGAAAATATCTCATATGAGAAAAGAATAGAAAAAAAAAGAAAGTATCTCATGTGCTTAGTCAGGTTATCTCCTCCCATTCATTCCTCAGCACTGCCGGGGGCCTGCCTTGAGGACACCCCTGTTTCCCCTCTAGTTATTTGCTTCTAGACTGCTAAGACTTGAGAAACCTAAAACTAAGTTTGCTAGAATAATTTCTAAAAGTAAAGAGTAGAAAAGCTCTTCATATATATAATTTACAGGATATCCTGTAAGCTGCATTCATGCATTTTATGGATTCTATGGCAACTTCAGGGATCACAAAGCCTTTTTCTTACTGTATGGTTGGTTAGTTGTGGTAGCTTCCTACTTCCCAAAGAAGGGTCTAGGAAAAGCTGTTCCCATGAAATACTCCATAGAAAAAGAAATCTATAAGCAAATAAATTTGGGAAATACTTCCTATTAACACTTGATCCCAATCCTCACCTCAGCAGTTGTTTAAAGGTTGAGCTGACTTGCAGAGACAGATAAAACTTGTTTTGTTTTTAGTCTCTGTGGCCAAATAACAACCATTAAACAGCCCCAGATGTAAGAATTCATGGAACATATTCTGATCTACATAACTGAACTTTCTGTTTTACAATACTCAACACTACACAAATTTACATTATTTACTTGATTTTTATTTATAGTGTATCTCAGAAGTCAGTAAACTATGGCCCACAGGCCAAAGACACTGCCTGTTTTTATATGGCCTGCAAAATACAAATGGGTTATACATGTTCAAATGTTTGACAAAAATAAAAGACTGGGAGCAGTGGTTCAGTCTATAATCCCAGCACTTTGGGAGGCCAAGGCAAGAGGATTGCCTGAGCCTGGGGGTTCCAAACCAGCCTGCACAACTTGGTGAGACCTTGTCTCTACAATAAATCACACACACACACAAAAAACCAGACGGGCGTGGTGGCATGTTTCTGTAGTTCCAGCTACTTGGGAGGCTGAGGCAGAAAGGAAGGATTGCCTAAGACCTCCATGGCACTGCACTCTAGTCTGGGCGACAAGGGTGAGACTCCAACTCAAAAAACTAAATAAATAAATAAAACAGGATGATTATTTAATGACATGTGAAAATTAAAAATTTCAGGATCTATCAGTAAAGTGCTACTAAAACACAGCCACACTCAGTTGTTTGCATATTGTACAGGGCTGTTTCTACACTAGCACAGCAGGGCTGAGTGATGGCTACAAAGGCCATAAGAACCTGCTGATACTGAAACATGTACTATCGTGCCCTTCACAAAAAAAGTTTGCCAGTTCCTTGTCTCCCACCCACTACAAAGTAAAGCCAGTAAAGGTAGGGCCTTGGTCTTCACTGCTGTTTTATTTCCGGCACCTAGACTGTCTCTGGCATTTATGAACATTAATATTTGTGGATTGAAACAAACTTGAAGAAGCCAAACAAAATGGGACACAGTCAAGAAAGTACTTCAATCATACTGAGCCTTACAGGATACCTGAATGAACAGAAGACTATCATTGAGAAAAGTGGCACGGCTTTCATCCACTAAAATGTTAATATCTAAATAACCATGAGAAGCAGCTTTCTAATTTTTTAGTAGTTTTCAGATAGCTTTAAAATAGCTTAGTTTGAGCCGGGCTCGGTGGCTCAGCCTGTAATCCCGCGCCTTTGGGAGGTTGAGGTGAGTGGATTGCCTGAGCCCGCGGGTTCGAGACCCGCCTGGGCAGCAAGACCTCATCTCTACAATAAAATCAAAAAATTAGCCAGGCGTGGTAGCGCGCACCTGTAGTTCCAGCTACCTGAAAGGCTGAGGTGGAAGGATCGCCAGAGCCCAGCAGGTTGAGGCTGCGGTGGCCAGGAGCGGCCACTGCATTCCAGTCTGGGCGACAGAGTGAGACTCCAACTCAAAAAAAAAAAAAAAAAAGCTTAGTTTGTATAATATCAAAAATACAGCTGTTTTGCAATTAAGAAATTCTGCAATTTATCCAGGTATGGTGGTGAGCACCTGTAGTCTCAGCTACTTGGAGGATAAGACAGAAGGATCTGCCGAAACCCAAGAGTTTGAGGTTATAGTGTACCACATGTGAATAGCCAGCCCAGCCTGGGCAATATAACGAGACACAATTATCTTAAAAAGAAGAAAGGAGAGGACAAAAAGAGAGGGAGGGAGGGAAGGAAGGAAGGAAGTTAATTCTGTGTGTCCCCATCTAATAATCAGGCTGAAGTCTTTTTTTTTTTTTTTTTTTTTTTTAAGGAGACAGGGTCTCACTATGTTGCCTAGGCTGGTTTCAAACTCCTGCCTCCAGTCTCAGATACCCCAGCAGCTGGGATTACAAGGGCACAGCAGCACTGCACCCAGTTTAGACTGATGTCTTTTGATAGAAATGTATGACTACAACCAGTTACTCCAGAGTACATGGACAGCTGCTCTTTATGTTTATATTTATATTAAACATCCTCATGTAGAGTAAACTCCATCGAGACAACTCATGAAAACAAGTCTGAAACATCTACTATATATACAATTTCTATAACAGTACCAACTCTATCCTTTAAATGAGTATAGTCCTATAAAATATCCTAGACCTATAATAAGCACCCCAGAGCTTACCTGCCTACTTGGCACCATAATCTCAGAATAAAAAAATCAGAAAGCTTTCTTCATCTTGCTGCTTCTCATTAATATCTAGATATTAACATTTTAGGGCTGGGCACACTGGCTCACGTCTATAATCCCAGCACTTCGGGAAGCCAAGACAGGAGGATAACTTAAAGCCAGGAGTTTGAGACCAGTGTGGGCAACATAGTAAGACCCTGTCTTTACAAAAAATAGAAAAAGTAGCCAGGTATGGTGGTGTGCGCCCTATAGTCCCAACTACATGGAAGGCTGATGCAAGAGGATCACCTGAGCCCAGGAGTTCAAGGCTGCAATGAGCTGTGATCATGCCCCTGCACTCCAGCCTGGGTGACAGAGTGAAACTCTCTCTCAAAAAAATTTTTTTTTTAGTTTATGAAAGGTAGTACAAATTTCCTCTAGGACATTATTCTTTTCACTAAAAGAGTCATACTTAAAAACAGTTTTTTCGCAGGACTTGGTGGCTCAGCCTGTAATCCCGTGCTTTGGGAGGCCGAGGTAAGTGAATTGCCTGAGCCCGTGGGTTCGAGACCCGCCTGGGTAACTTGGCAAGACCGCGTCTCTAGCATCGGAGCCCAGCAGGTCGAGGCTGCGGTGTCCAGGGGCATGCCACGGCACTCCAGTCTGGGCGACAGAGTGAGACTCCAACTCAAAAAAACAAAACAAAAAATAACACAGTTTCTTCAAAATCTCAAATAAGACTATTTTTATTTCATATTTTAAGACGTTTTGGCTGGGCTTGGTGGTTCAGTCTGTAATCCCATCACTTTGGGAGGCTGAGGTAAGTGGATTGCCTGAGCCCACGGGTTTAAGACCAGCCTGGGCAACTTGGCAAGACCGCATCTCTACAATAAATTTTTTTAAAAATTAGCTGGGTGTGGTAGCATGCACCTGTAGTTCCAGCTACTTGGAAGACTGAGGCAGAAGGATCACCAGAGCCCAGTGGGTCGATGCTGGGGTGGCCATAAGTATACCACTGCACTACAGCCTGGGCAACGGAGTGAGACTCCAACTCCAAAAAAAAAATAAAGAAGTTTCGTTTTCTGGATTAGCTCTCAAACAAAAGAATGATTGGAATTGAGGAAGGAAATAATTCATATCCTCTGAAAGACATAAGTAGGATGGCAGAAACAAAGCATAGATTCAAATCCTGCGCCTAACACAATTCGAAGAAGGTACTTTCTAAGTATCTAGTGAATGAATGGCTGCTCTCAGTCTGGTTTTCCTATCCTGCACTTAGAAATAGTTTTAACACATGCTAACATGAACACACAAATTCCTTCTAGTTTAGAGTTAACACAAAAACTACAGTCATGTTAACGAGCATCAAGTTTTTCCTGGAAAAAAAACCAGATCATGCCGGGCTCGGTGGCTCAGCCTGTAATCCCGCACCTTTGGGAGGCTGAGGTGAGTGGACTGCCTGAGCCCGCGGGTTTGAGACCCGCCTGGGCAGCGAGACCTCATCTCTACAATAAATCGAAAAATCAGCCGGGCGTGGTGGCGCATGCCTGTAATTCCGGCTACTTGTAAGGCTGAGGCGGAAGGATCGCCGGAGCCCAGCAGGTCGAGGCTGCGGTGGCCAGAGGCAGCCACTGCACTACAGTCTGGGCAACAGAGTGAGACCCCAACTCAAAAAAAAAAAAAAAAAACCAGATCGTAAGTCTGATTCTCACTATTACTTTTATGATCTATTAAGTCTGATTCTCACTTTTACTTTTTTTTTTCTTTTGAGTTGGAGTCTCACTCTGTCGCCCCGACTGGAGTGCAGTGGCCGCTCCTGGCCACCGCAGCCTCGACCTGCTGGGCTCCAGCGATCCTTCCGCCTCAGCCTTCCGAGTAACTGGAACTACAGGCGTGCGCTACCACACCTGGCTGATTTTTTGATTTATTGTAGAGATGAGGTCTTGCTGCCCAGGCGGGTCTCGAACCCGCGGACTCAGGCAATCCACTCACCTCAGCCTCCCAAAGGCACAGGACTACAGGCTGAGCCACCGAGCCCAGCCTCACTTTTACTTTTATGTCTTCCCTTTTCTTCTTACCCAGCTGTCTGCTGACAAAAGCAAAAGGTTGCTTTCTAGTTTCAGCTTCCTGATATTCCTCATTATTTTCCAAAAAATCTGACTGCATCTTTAGGGACATTATAAAAACCATGGTAGGAAGAAAGGCCTGATATTTTTTTTTTTTTTTTTTTTTTTTTTTTTTGAGTTGGAGTCTCACTCTGTCGCCCAGACTAGAGTGCAGTGGCCGCTCCCGGCCACCGCAGCCTCGACCTGCTGGGCTCCAGCGATCCTTCCGCCTCAGCCTTCCAAGTAGCTGGAACTACAGGCGCGTGCTACCACGCCCGGCTAATTTTTGATTTATTGTAGAGATGAGGTCTGGCCAAGTTGCCCAGGCGGGTCTCGAACCTGCGGGTGTCAGACAATCCACTCACCTCAGCCTCCCAAAGGCACGGGATTACAGGCTGAGCCACCGAGCCCGGCTAGGCCTGATATTTCAATGGACTAACAAAGTTAAATTCCAAAGTGCAAGTTCTGATACTCAACTTTAGTATTATCTTTCTCTGCCTGTTAATCAATAAATGCACTTTACTAGAGTTTCACAAAGAATGAATATGTTAAATGCCTAATAACATTACAACTAAAAACACCTACAGCAATCAGAGCCAAATACTACACAGAATAAAACTCCTGCCATCAAAAAACCCAAAATCACTAGATGGCTACTGTTTCAGAAACTTACAGAGGCAGAGAATGAGAAGTTCTTAAGTAGAATATTCAAAAAAGGACAGGCATGGTAAGTACCCAGGGACAAAACAGGAAGACTTCTCACTTAAAGTTCAGAGGGACAGTCCAAAGTTTCACTCTAATTCACACCACAAAAGGGAGAGGGGAGGGGGAATCTGAGTGCTTGGCCCTAAAAGATTAAAACACAGTCTCTCCCCGTTTTAATTCTAGACTAAAATCCCCAAAGCTATGAGGCTAATGTGTCAAAGCACAGAATAAAATTGAACAAACAAGTCCTTGACACACCCGGTCAAGCACAGTGGAACTGCTAACACCACCCTAGTTCTGATCATCTCTCTGCCACAAGCAGGAACAACAAGATGCTGGCTACAAAGCTGTTAAACTAATACTCTTTTCTAAATCCTTGAGGCAGGAACGATCAAGTCTATGGCCAGGCATATAGTTTCACTTTGAGGGTTGTAAGTTTTGCATCTGTAAAATTCCATGATTCAAAAGTCATGTCTCCATACTAAAATAAGATGGAAAACAAGGTTGTGATATTAAACCAAGAAGGTACATTAGGAATGAAACAATGCCAATGTCAAGTTTTCCATCCTCTGTGTGCTGTTCTACCTTTATAATCCAAGGAAGCAACTGCTAAAATACAGTACAAGGTACTGAAGAAATTTAATTCTAACACATTACTGATATCATTAAGCCTAAAACAAAGTCAAAAACCAAAAATGTTTCAATCCTTTTTAAGATAGACCTGTCTTTAATTTTTCTAAGACACCTTTACTTTGTAGCTGCACACACCCCAGTACATTAAAAATGATAGCCATTTCTTTTTCTCCCCAGCAGTAATGTCTGACAAGTAAAAATACACACAGTTTATCAAAAAGACACACTTGGAAAACTATGAAAATCTCACTTTTTTTTCCATTTTACCACACACTTCAGGACCCAGCTTATTAGTTTCAATTCTGCTCTTGCTCTATTTCCAGTCAGTTTCACTTCCTAATTTTCTACCACAAAGTTAAGATTTGTGATCCTGTGGAGAAATTTTAAAGTGAACACTAAATAAGAACATAAGCTTTTGATTTCAAAAGAAAACTAAATATTTTCACAGGAAAAATTAAGAAATAAACAAACAAAAAAAGAACTTGATGGCATTTTGTCACATAAAAATAATGATTTGAGGATGCTGCCTTCTTTTAAAGCTTCCTCAAATAGTTTTATTTATGGGGATCAAAGCAGCACAAAATTTGCCATCAATTTATTTAATAGATTTACAATTGTATACTATATTTTTTATTTGAGTCACATGGGACTTAAATATTTGTGGAAAGAGTAACTGCACTTGACATATACCACACTGTGTGGAGCACATGTTCCCTACCAATAAGATACGGCTTTGGCCAGGCTCAGTGGCTCAGCCTGTAATCCCAGCACTTTGGGAGACCAAGCGAGAGGACTGCCTGAGCCCACGGGTCTGAGACCAACTTGGGCAACTTGGCGAGACCTCGCCTCTACAATAAATCAAAAATTAGCTGGTGTGTTAGCGCACGACGATAATTCCAGCTACTTGGAAGGCTGAGGTGGAAGAATAGCCAGAGCCCAGCAGGTCAACACTGGGTAAGTGTGCCACAGCACTCCAGCCTGGGCAACAGAGTGAGACTACAACATAAATTAAAAAAAAAAAAAAAAAAAAGACAGCTTTTTCTCTGCCTTCAGCAGCCCTGACAACTAAACTGATTTTTTTTAATTACAGAAAGATGACTAAATTAAATTAACTAAAATAGATACTTTAAATAAACACAAACCTTTAGAGGGAAAATATTCATTATGTACAGCTAAGTTAAGCTTTAGATCTGCTTTTGGTGGGGCGTGGTGGCTTATGCCTGTAATCCCAGCACTTTGAGAGACGGAAGTGAGAGAATTGCCTGAGCCCAGCCTGGGCAACTTGGTGAGACCTCATCTCTACAATAAATTTTTTTTTTTAATTAGCTGGGCGTGATAGCACACACCTGTGGTTCCAGCCTCTTAGAAGGCTGAGGCAAAAGAATAGCCTGAGTCTAGCAGGTAGAGGTGGCCATGAGCATGCCTCGGCACTCCAGCAGCCTGGGTGACAGAGTGAGACTCCCAACTTAAAAAAAAAATGTCAGCCGGGCTCGGTGGCTCAGCCTGTAATCCCACGCCTTGGGAGGCTGAGGTGAGTGGACTGCCTGAGCCCGTGGGTTCGAGACCCGCCTGGGCAACTTGGTTAGACCTCATCTCTACAATAAATAAAAAATTAGCCGGGTGTGGTAGTGCGCACCTGTAATTCCGGTTACTTGGAAGGCTGAGGCAGAAGGATCGCCGGAGCCCAGCAGGTCGAGGTGCGGTGGCCAGGAGCGGCCACTGCACTCCAGTCTGGGCAACAGAGTGAGACTCCAACTCAAAAAAAAAAAAAAAAAAATCTGCTTTTGTGTTTCTATCATTTTTTTCTGGTACATGGTACGTGTTTCAATTTCCTTGAATCCAATCTTCCTCTCTTGACACTGTAAAGTTCTTCAAAGGAAAGACTCATACACCAAAAAAAAAATTTTTTTTTAATAAAAATATACTGAGTTCCTACTTAGCCATCAGCACAGTGTTAGGTGCAGATGCTGTAGGAAATAAAATAGAAAACATAATGGTCCCAAACCTTGAGGTAACTAAAATTTTTCACCAGATCCCGCAAAGACAACCAACAGGAATCAAGGACCTAGATGCAGTCGCTATGTCGATGACATTCTGTGTAACTTTAAGAAATTTACCTAGAGCTTAGATTCCTCATATGTAAAAGGAAGTGGTTACTGATATAAATCTCCCATGCAGAAGACTCCCAACATACTCTGTCCTCGAAGAGGGGGAGCATAAATCCCCTGTCTTTAGGTGGGGGTTACATCTAGTGACTTCCTTCCAAAGGATATAGAATGAAGGCATGAGGGGAAAGAATAACCTTCCAGCACAAAAACTTGACAAACACTACCTGTGGTACTGTAATTTATAATAAGAAATATACACTTCCATCTTTGTCCCTAGTTCCTACAGAGCTCCCAAAATCTTTGCAATTTCCTGGCAGCAAGAGGAGAGCTAGGAGAAGCTTTTCTTCTAGTATTTGGTCTTTGACTCCAGTTCCAGACACAATACCTAATCCATCGGAATTTCCTGGGTGATAGGAACATCTTGTGTTCTTTTTTGTTGTTGTTTTTTGTTTTTAGTACTGTCACCCAGGCTGGAGTGCAGTGGCACACTCACGACCACAGCCTCGACCTGCTGGACCCAGGAGATCCTTCCACCTCAACCTTCCAAGTAGCTGGAACCACAGGCACTGTAGAGATGAGGTCTCACCAAGTTACCAGGCTGGTCTTGAACCCCTGGACTCAGGTAATCCTCTTGCCTCCACCTCCCAAAGTGCTGGGATTACAGGCGTGAGCCACCTCGCCTGGCACATCTTTTGTTCTAATGAGATACCTCTTGGTGGGCTCCTGCACTAGGATGGTCACCACAAAGAGTGAGCCATGATTGGACCTTTCAGCTCCACTCCCCATCCTCTGAGAGCGGAGAGGGGTTGGAGACTGAATTGATAACTGATCATGCCTACATGATGAAACCTCCATAAAAATCACGAAACTACAGGTTTTAGAGAGCTTCTGGGTTGCAGGACACGTGGAGGGCGGAGTGGCCCTGAGAGAGCATGGAAGCTCTGAGCCACTTCCTCATACTGTTCCCTATGCGTGTCTTCCAACTAGCTGTTCATCTGTATCCTCTGTGATAAGTCTTTATAAAAAAGAAAAAGAAATAAACGTAAGCAAAGAGTTTTCCTGGTTCTGTGAGCTGCTCTAACAAATGACTGAACCTGAGGAGGGGGGGCATGGGAACCCCCAATTTACAGCATATTGGTAAGAAGTTCTGGAGGCCCAGACTTGGTTGGGGAGGAGGCAGTTTTGTGGGACTGAGCTTTTAACTTGTGGAATATGATACTATCTCTACAAGATACCATATTGGTGTCTCCTGGAGAATTGCTTGAAATGTGGGGGGGGGACCCCAAGCATCAGATGTGTTCTATTGAGAGAACAATAGAAGAAAACAGCTGGTTTGTTTTTTCTACCACGTACCACTTCAGCTGGTAATGATAAAAGTTAGTATCAGCAATGATAAGTCATGTTCATAGTATGTACACTTGATATAATACCATGAAAATGGCACTTTACCTCTAAGGCCTTGCTCCCAAAACACCACAAAATAACCTGTCATGAAAAAAAAATCAGACTAATTCCAATAGACTGGCATCCTACAAAATACCTGACCAGTACCCCAAACTGTCAAGGGCATCAAAAACAAGGAAAGTCTGAGGAACTGTCACAGCTAAGAGGAAGATTAAGGAGACAAAACAACTAAATAAGATGTGGGATTCAGGATGGGATCCTGGCACAGAAAAAGGACATCAGGTAAAAACTACAGATCGATCAAAAGATGAATGGATAAACAAAATGTGCTATATACATACAGTGCAATGCCATCCAGTCTTAAGGAAGGAAACTCTAACACATGCTACAACATAGACGAACCTTGAAAACATTACACTAAGTGAATAAGCCAAATGCAAAAGGGCAAATACCGTATGATACTACTTATATGGGGTACACAGAAGAGTCAAATTCATAGAGACAGAAAGTAGAGCAGATTTTACCAGAGGCTGAAGGAAGGAAAAAATGGGCACAACTTATTGGGTACAGATTCTGTTTGGGATGATGAAAAAGTTCTGGAAATAGTGGTGATGTTGTACAACATCAAGTATGTTCTTAATGCTACTAAATTGAACACAAATACTATTAAAATGGCAACTTTTATGTCATATGTATTTTTTAAACAGAAAATCTAAACTATGGCCTTTAGATAATAACATCAATATTGGTTCATTAATTATAATACATGTATCATATTAATGGCAGATGTTTAGAACAGGAGAAACTAGGTGTAGGGTATATGGGAACTTTCTGTACTATCTTTTCAATTTTTCTGTATATCTAAGACTGTTCTAAAAAATAAAGTCTATTTTTAAATATTCAGGGTAAACAAAATAGCCCTAATACCCCATCTCTCTCAAAAAAAAGGACAAGGAATGCTCTTCAAATTAATAAAAAACATGAGCAAGCAATCAGAAAAATTAATGCCAAAGACATGAACAAGCAACTCACAAAAGAAGAAATTAAAGGTTGGGCCCGGTGGCTCACGCCTGTAGTCCCAGCACTTTGGGAGGCAGAGGCAAGAGGATTGCCTGAGCCCAGGGGTTTGAGACCAGCCTGGGCAATTTGGCAAGACCTGTCTCTATAATAAATAAATAAATTAAAAGTAGTCAGGTGTGGCGGTGCACACCTGTAGTTCCAGCTATTTGGAAGGCTGAGGCGGAAAGATCGCCTGAGCCCAGCAGGTCAAGGTTGCAGTGACAGTGAGCATGCCACTGCATTCCAGCCTGGGCGACAGAGTGATACTCTGTCTCATTAAAAAAAAAAAGAAAATATTAAATAAACCCATGCAAAGATATTCAAACTCATAGGGCTATGTAAGGATACATGATATCACATACTTAGCTTAGCACTTATGGCATACCATAAATTATTATTATGGTACTATTAAAATATAACTGATAATTACAGGAAAACAAATTTAAATGGTAAAATATATATACATATATGTATTATGTATGTAGCGTATATCTATGTAATCTGTATACATAAAATGAAATTTGAAAACATTGAGAAACCTTAATGATGCCCAAAATTGGCAAAAATGTGGAGAAACAGTCCCTGTCATAATCTGATGGCACAAATGAGCAAATCCTTTTTGAGAAACACTTTGCCAATATCTTCTAAAGAGTGTGTGTGTGTGTGTGTGTGTGTGTGTGTGTGTGTGTCCCCTCAGAGATTTCACTGCTCAAAATTTATCTTACAGAAATATTACCACAAGTGGGCCAGGTGCAGTGGCTCACACTTGTAATCCCACCACCATAGGAGATTAAGGTGGGAGGATTACTTGAGCCCAGGAGTTTGAGACCAGCCTGGGCAATACAGCAAGAGCTTGTCTCTGCAAAAAAATTAGTCCCAAGTACTCAGGAGACTGAGGCAGAAGGATCACCTAAGCCCAGGAGGTCAAGGCTGAATGACAGTGAGACCCTGACTCAAAAATTTAAAAAAAAAAAAAGGTAAGAAATATTAGCACAAATATACAAAGAACCCTGTATATGGATGTTCACTGCAACAATGTAACAGAAAAACTGGAAATAGTCCAAATGTCCACCAATAAGGAGTTAGTTATTAGTTACATTAATATAATTGGGCATTATTATGCAAGATGTGCTTTATGTACATATACCAACATGGAAAGCTAGCCAATAAAAAAAAAAAGCTTCAAAATTTTTTAAAAAGGAAGAGATTAAACCACGTCGGGAATATTTAATCTGGAGTCTTCCATTTAAATTTCAAGAGAACTAGAACTGCATGCAGAATTGTGTTTATATATGTAAGTGCATTTTCTAAGGAAAGTGTCCACAGCTCTTACTGAATTCTTAAAAGAACACGTAACCCCAGAAAGCGTCACTAACAATCACTAAAAAGCCTCCTGAGCTCTGAATATCTGAGAAATGTAGTTAGGCTATGCCCAAGTGAGAAAGCTTTTGGGGAAGAAAGAAACGCTCTCAATTAAGCTTTTAAGAACATATTAGGTGGCTCAGCCTGTAATCCCGCGCTTTGGGAGGCCGAGGTGAGTGAATTGCCTGAGCCTGCAGGTTCGAGACCTGCCTGGGCAACTTGGCAAGACCTCATCTCCACAAGAAATCAAAAATTAGCTGGGCATGGCAGCACGTGCCTGTAGTTCCAGCTACTTGGAAGGATTGCCAGAGCCCAGCAGGTCGACGCTGGGATGGCCATGAGCATGCCACTGCACTCCAGTCTGGGCGACTGAGTGAAACTCCAACTCAAAAAAAAAAAGAACATATTAAATGCCTCTACCACCAAACACAAAATTTTTTTTGTTGTTTTAGTTGGATTCTTACTCTGTCACCCAGGTTAGAGTGCAGAAGCACGCTCACAGCCACCTCAGCCTCAAACTGGTGGGCTCAGGCGATCCTTCCACCTTTACCTTCCAAGTTGCTGGAACTATAGGTACACACCACCATGCCCAGCTAATTTTTTTTTTTTAATTGTAGAGCCAAGGTCTTGCCAAGTTGCCCCACCAAGTTGCCCGGGCTGGTCTCAAATCCCTGGACTCAGGCAATCCTCTTGCCTCGGCCTCCCAAAGTGCTGGGATTCAGGCTTGAGCCACTGCACCCAGCAAAACACAAATTTTTATCTCAAGTCTCCTAAACTAAGAGTGTGAAGGAAGTTATTCTTCAGCTGAGCCTATATATTCATTCACTAGTTAATTACAAACCTCAACCAAAAATTAAAGACCAACAACGGTCTTAAAAAAGGTATGACTAGTTCATGCTTAAATTACAATTAAAGTAAGATCACAAAGAAGCAAAAGGAGACAAAGATTAAGCAAGGAGTGGAAATGGACTATGGTTAGTACTCCAGACACATAAAGGTTCAGCAGATACACGGTCCTAACTTTTTTTTTTAAATAAGTAGATTAAAATAAGACAAGTAAATTAGGTCTTAAACATAGTTCTAGGGGCTTTCTTTGAGCAAAATACCAACTTTTTCTGGAGGCAGGTGGGATGGAAGAGTTCACTACTTTTGGAATTAATATATACATATAACAAACAGTTATATTAACCATTACAGCTACTTTTGGAATCAACAGAACTTAATGAAGACCGTAAAAAGCTAGTAGATAATAGCAAGGATACTCCTTATCCTGAAATGAAAACATACCTTAGAACAGTGGTTCTCAACCAGGGGCAAGTTTGCCCTGTAAGGAACATCTGGCTATGTCTGAACACATTTTGACTGGGGAGGTGCTGCTGATATCTTGAAATTTGGCTAAGCATCTTATACCTTCACCCTCGCTTCAAAATGTCAACAGTGCTAAGGTTGATAAACCCCCCCTCAGAGGGAGGATGGGGACCGATGAATCTATTTATCATAGAAATCCTAAATCAACAGTTTATTTGTTTAGAAATATTGACACCTTGCCAACTAGCATAGGATATATTGAAATGCATGGTTTTCAAAATGTTATTTAAAGGTAAATTAAAATTTAACTTTCCAAATTATCCAAACCTTTGAATTTTGAATATAGTGTGGTTTTGCAAAAACCACAGGCAAAAAAGACAAATTGTTTTTTTTTTTTTAAGTTTTACAGAAACACACACGCACACACACATACCCCCCCATGACTCTCACAAATAAAACTGAGTGAAAGAAACCAGACACAAAAGAATACATCTTGCACAATTCCATTTAGATGAAGTTCAAAAGCAGGCAAAAACTGATCTCATATTAGAAATCAGAAAACTGGTTCCTCTGGAGAGAAAGGAAAGATAGAGATGGACAAGAACGTAAGGACTTCTGGATGTTAATAACTTTGTATTTCTTAATCTGGGTAGTATTTAGATAACTGTGTTCACTTTGTAGCAATTCATCAAGTAATTAATAATCTGTGCACTTCACTGTATACACATAATTCTTCAACAAATTTTTAATATGTATTTATATCCTAAAAACCTGAGCATTTTGACTCCAAAAACTGCACAGGCTAGGAAACATAACAAGACCTCGTCTCTACAAAAAATAAAAAAATTAGCCAGGTGTGGTGTCACATGCCTGTAGTCCCAGCTACTCAGGAGGCTGAGGCAGAAGAATCGCCTGAGACCGGGAGATCAAGGCTGTGGTGAGCCATGATGGAGCCACTGCACACCAGCCTGGGAGACAGAGTGAGACCCTGATTCAAAAAAAAAAATTAACTGCAAAAGTAAAAGTGTTTTGTTATATAGGCTGCCTTCCAAGAATTCAAGAACAATGACACCCCCAGAAAGCTGTAAATAGCTTACTCAGTACTCACACAGCATTTAGCTGTACACTTAAGCCACTATATATCCCTCGGCACCAATCCAAAAGTTTGACAAACACTAACAAATGCAGCTGAATTTATTCCATGGACAGTTCGTTTGGATTATTTCCCCCAATGTTAAACTGTGAGCTGTTATCAGAGAACAAGCTCTATGAAGCAAGCAATGCTTTCTTTCCTCATCCCACATGTTCTCAAAGATGTCCCACACCGAGTCCCTCTTAGACCCCCAACTCCTTAGGATTTCTTCAGGCTTTTTCCAGTGGTACCCACCACTGACTCTCTCAGTATCCACCTCACACTCCACCTCCCACGCTTACAAAAATTCCCATGAATGCTCATTCCAGAGACTAGTCTTCCTGGCCAGTCTTGAACCCTCTCCCAGTATGTGGTAATAAAATCCAAATCTCACTACCCTCAATCTCCTAATATTCTCCACTAACTCCCTGCCCAACCGCATCACAAAACCAAGACACAGGCTACCGCAGCCTTTTCAGTCCTCTTCTATCCACAAAAAGGCCCTTGCTTCTGCGAACAATCCTGCCTCCCTACTCAACCGCCACTACTGTGGCTATTATCTCCGACTATCCTTTTCCCTTTAGCCCTCACTCCTTCACTATGTTCAAATCAATTCCATTTTCATCCACTCCCATCCCACAACCTCTGCTTTCTTCTTTATGAATCTGTCCCAAGTCCCACAGGCAGGAATGGAAAGTCGGAGGAAGGGGATGAAGGAACTTGTTCTGTCCTGTGAGAAACAGGTGGAGAAAGGGTTGTTCCAGGCTCGAGCATCTGCATGGGCTAGAGTCAGACGCAGATTCTGAAACCCAACCCCACCACCTACGAACTGTAAGGCTCTGGACAAGCGTCAGTTTCCTCAGCTGCAAAATAGGGATAAAAAAAACAGCTGTCGCACAGAGTTGAGACGATCAATGAACTAACAGTCACTGAGTTATGCACAAAGCCAACAGTTAAGCTCTTAATAACCGACATTTCCTCTTAGGTTCTCTACCTGGAAGCAGGAATAAAGGGAGTGGGTGCAAGGTACCTACTTAAAGTCTAATGTTAAGATTCCTGCAGTATCCCCTTGGGGGACAGATGGAGGGCAGGGATAGAAGGAAGGGAGAAGTACTCTACAGATATGTGACAAAGAATTTTGTCAGATCCCCAAATCCAGTGTTCTCTCTTTTTCATCCCCTACAACCAAGAAGCCCTCAAAGCCCTTGCTAAAGGATGGGGGAAGACAAATATATACACCAAGTCCTCCTTCCACGGAGTCTCACTGGAGGGAATGAGAAGGAGTCCCCTAATTATTAAGATGCGTTCCTTGGGGATCTGAAAATTAGGAAGGCGATCCCGAAGTCCCAAATACATTTCTCTGGAGAGGCTGAGGGGAGTACTTCGGGGGAGATCAAAAAGAAATGCTGGAAACCCCAGTCTCCCCACGGCTCCCGCAGGAGTACCAACCGGTTTCTCCGTAAGCGGAGACGGCCAGGTGGGAGAGAAGGTAAAGTGCTTTCGCTGTGTCCCTTGGGACACGAGGGCTTCCCCGGGTCCCTTCCCTGGAGGGACGAGGGGAGGATCTGCGCAAGGGAATCCCCAGCTCCCTACCGAGAGAGAGAGGCGGCCTCGGGCCGGGGGAGCTTCCTGGCTCTCTCTGCCTGTCTCCCGTAACGGGCTTCCCCTCGGACACCGGGATCCCCAGAGGGTCAGCCATCACTGGACTCCTCCCGCCCCAGATCTCCTGACAGCCCGTCTCGGTCCTGCGAGCTTTCCCGGCCACTTCTCTGGGTCTCCCGGTGTGCACGGGTTCAGCCCGGAGCCCGGCATCTCCACACGGGCCTCCCGACCCCTCCCGAGCGCCGCGAGCCGGTGGGCTTACCTGCTGAGACGGCAGCTCCACATGCAGGGCCCGCGCGGCGGAACCGGGAGGCAGCGCGGCGGCCGGGCCCGGAGGTGGCGGGGGCACCGGGCCCGCGACCGACGCCGAGGCGCTCATCTCGACCCGGGGGCCGCCCAGCGGCGGGGCGGGCGCTCCTCCCGCATCCGCCGCCGCCTCCCCGCCACGACCTGCCGAGCCCCTGCAGCCTAGACACCCGCCACCCGAGGGTCAGCGCTGCTCTATCCCCGCACTGGCCGCCGCCGCCGCCGCCGCCGCTGGCTAAGGAAGAGCCATATTACCGCAGTGCAATCCCCTCCACCCCGCCGAGACCTCGCTCGCTCATTGGTTCAACTCGCGCGGAGGCGGGACCAACGCCAGCCAAGAGAGGTGCTATTGGGTAGAAGGTCTATCCATCGCCGGCCGGAATGGGCTGGGGGCGGAGAGACTTCAGGATGGCCTCAATTGCGTCTGTCAAGCCGGGGTGAAACCTGGGGCGTTGCTTCTTTTTTCCCAGTCTAATTGGCTCTTTCACTATCAAGGGGCAGAGTCTCCTGGTGGAGCCGGAAGGGCCATTGCACGAGATCGCTGTCAATTGTCAGTAAGGGAAAGAGGGGTGGGGTCTTGTTAGGTAGACCGCGCGCCTGAGCTCTTGGGTCACGTGCAGGAGGCTGAGAGTCACCTGATGAGCGAGACTCAGTCTTTTGAGCCACTTCCGCCCTTACTGGTTGCCATGGTACCAGGCCTCGGGTGGCGGGCGACACTCGCTAGGAGCCAGCCGGGTAGCGATTGCTGGTCTGCCTTCGCAAGCTCCTTGAGCTTTTTCCGAGGTGTTGTCGACAGCGTGCGGTGATTGAAAGGAATGCTTTATAGTGCAGCAGAGACCCACCACGCCCGAGACCAGAGAACCATCGGGCAGTCCCATCAGCTCTTCCAAGACCAGCTCCAACCCACAAGTCCACGCCCCTCCTGCACTCCACTAACTAGTACCCTGAGCTACAAGGAGTGCCAGGCACTCAGGATGCCGGTTTCACCTCTGGGTGGCTTGCTTATGCGGTCCCTAGAAAGCTGTTGCTACTTTTCGCCTCCTTATTAATGCTTATGTCAATCTCAGTTGGGGCAGCAGTCCCTTCCTCCAAAAAGCTTCTCTGATCGTCTCTGGGACCTTGAGTTAGCAACCTTGCCGCTATCACAGTCCGAATTATTCTATTGAATTGCCCTTTATTAGCTGCGTTAACACACACAAATGGCCCCATACAACCCCCCCCCACACACACACACGTACTGTGAATTCCTCAAGCAAAAGGACCAATCTGATTCATATCCGAATTCCCAGTGCCTGACAGAAAGCAGGATCGGGAAATGTTTTTCTGAAGTGAAGACCCAACCCAAATGCCACCTCTTCCATGAAGACTTTTTTTTTTTTCCTTTCTGAGTCGGGAGTCTTATTGTCACCCAGGCTGGAGTGCAGAGGCACACTCCCGGCCACTGCAGCCTCGACCTGCTGGACTCAGGCGATCCTTCTGCCTCAGCCTTCCAAGTAGGGGGAACTACAGGCTCATGCCACCACACCTGGCTAATTTTTTGATTTATTGTAGAGGTGAGGTCTCGCCAAGTTGCCCAGGCTGGTCTCGAACCCCTGGGCTCAGGCAGTCCTCTAACTTCGGCCTCCCAAAGTGCTAGGATTATAGGCATGAGCCACCGTGCCCGGCTCCATGAAGACTTCTTTGAGCATAATGATCGTGTGCATAGCAATTGTTTTTATAAAATAGCATGAGTTATTCTGCAGATATCTATCTGCCTTTTCCCCCCTAGGCTGTACATTTCTCCACCTCCTGAACCAATGTAGCAGAAAAAACACAGTGTTTTAGTCAGACACAACAGGAATTCAGCGCTTTTTGAATCTTGTATCTACACTTTCCAGCTGTGTAGCCCTGGGCAAGTCCATTCCTCTCTCTCAGCTTCAGTTTTCCAATCTGTAAAATACAATAGGGCTGCTGTGGGGGTTAAGTAAATTAATATCTGTAAAGTTCCCATGCAGGGCCTGGCATATAATAGTTGCTTTTTTTTTTTTAATCGGAGTCTCACTCTGTCACCTGGCTAGAGTGCAGTGGCATGCTGCTCATGGTTTGCCACGGCAGCCTCAACCTGCTGACCTCAGGCAATCCTTCCACCTCAGCCTTCCAAGTAGCTGGAACTATAGGCGTGCGCAGCCAGCTAATTTTTTCATTTATTGTAGAGATGAGGTCCCACCGTGTTGCCCAGGCTGGTCTCGAACCCGCAGGCTCAGGCAATCCTCTCGCCTCCGCCTCCCAAAGTGCTGGGATTACAG
The DNA here is from genome assembly GCA_027257055.1 of Cephalopachus bancanus. Classification (NCBI taxonomy): domain Eukaryota; kingdom Metazoa; phylum Chordata; class Mammalia; order Primates; family Tarsiidae; genus Cephalopachus; species Cephalopachus bancanus. Next base: position 3,834,764 of record JAPVLO010000195.1, on the reverse strand, counting down.
GCATGAGCTAACACGCCCAGCCGGCATTTTTTAAAAAATTAATAAAAGGTAAGCATACTGTGTTTCCAGGCTGTTCAGAAGCCTGAAAACATCTTGGATCTAGTCTCAAAGCTGGATCGCTTGAATGTCACACTACATCCTGTTCTGACACATTGAGTGGTTCATTGTGGCTGGGGCCTGGAGTGTGTGGTCAGGTGTTTATTGAGAAGGGAGTAGTTGGGAAATTCCAGATCTTACCTGGTTCAACTCATGTGGTCAAGATCTGGTGGAATTTCACAGAAAACACATCTCTGTTCCTAAGCTGTATTCATTTTCTGAGGCTGCCATAACACATTACCACAGACTGGGTGACTTAAAACAACAGAAATTATTCTCTCACAGTTCAAGACCAGAATCCTGAAATCAAGGTGTCAGAGGAGGGTTGTGCTGTTTCAGAAGACTCCAAGGGAGAATCCTTCCTTACCTTTTCCAGCTATTGAGGGCTCCAGGAGTTTCTTAGTTTGTGGCTGCGTAAACCTGATTTACCTTTGTTTTCATATATCCTTCTCCTCTTCTTCATACATCTTCTCTTCTTTCTCTTATAAAGATATTGTCTTTGGATTTAGGACCCACCTAGATAATCCAGATTTCATTTTGAGATCTTTCACTTAATTACATCTACAATTACCATTTTTTAAAATAAGTCTGGCTGGGCATGGTGGCTGACATCTGTAATCCCAGCACTTTGGGAGGCAGAGAGGTGAGAGGATTGCCTGAGCCCAGGGGTTCTAGTCCAGCCTGGACAACATGGCAAGACCTCGTTTCTAAAATAAATCAAAAAATTAGCCAGATGTGATGGCGCACACCTGTCGTTCCAGCTACTTAGAAGGGTGAGGCGAAAGGATCATCTGAGCCTAGCAGGTAGAGGCTGTGGTGGCCGTGTGCATGCCACTGCACTCCAACCTGGGCGACAGAGTGAGACTCAGACTAAAAAAATTAAAATTAAATAAATAAATAAAATAAGGCCATATTTACAGGTTCCAGGGGTTAGAACATGGACATACAAGGGAGGATTTAAAAAGAAATCTGGAATTTGTGTATTAAAAAATTGTGTATTTATTCTTACATGTTTCAACTTCAGTCAACTTCAAAGTACTTTCCACTTGATGCAATATGCCTATTGAGGTGCTTTTTCTACTGCTCAAAACAGTTTTTGAACTCATAAAATTTTGATGTCTTTTAGTGCTTCTGCTATTTTTTGTTTCACCTCTTCTACATCGGTAAAACATTTCCTTGAGGACTTTTTTCATCCAGGGAAGCAAAAAAAAAAAAAAATATGTCACTTGGGGTGGGATTAGGTGAATAGGGAAGATGGGGCATGGGGGTCATGTCATTTTTTGGTCATACCCCTCGTAAATCACTCATCATGAAATGGGCAAATGTGTTGAAAGACTCTCCAAAACAGGCAGGGTGCAGTGGCTCATGCCTATAATCCCAGCAACTTTGGGAGACTGAGGTGAGAGGATTGCCTGAGCCCAAGGGTTCGAGACCAGCTTGGGCAACTTGGCGAAACCCCATCTCTACAGTAATTCAAAAAATTAGCCAGGCATGGTGTGTCACGCCTATAGTTCCAGCTACTTGAAAGGCTGAGGCGGAAGAATCACCTGAGCCCAGCAGGTGGAAGCTGCGGTGGCCATGAGCATGCTACTGCACTCCAACCTGGGCAACAGAGTGAGACACAAACTAAAAAAAAAATGGCATTAGTCAAATGAACGCCAGTGTCACCATGCAACTGGCAGGACAGTCCAAGAAAATGACAGAAGCATGGTTGTGTGAATGTCATACTATACATTGCTACCGTAATTCAACTTAACTTCTAAAAGTAACACATAGATTATATCTCTTAAATTGTGTATACTTTTTTTGGCACCCCCTGTATATATTCTTTTTTTATAGAAATGAGGTCTCGCTATGTTGCCCAGGCTGGCCCGGAACTCCTGGGCTCAAGCAATCCTCCCACCTTGACCTCCCAGTGTCCAGAGTAGATCACACTGTAATCCTAGGATTACAGGCATGAGCCACCCCACACCCAGCCAATTTTTTTGTGTGTGTGTTGGAGTCTAACTCTGTTGCCCAGACTGGAGAGCACTGGCACGCTCCCAGCCACCGCAGCCTCGACCTGCTGGGCTCAGGTGATCTTTCCACCTCAGCCTTCCAAGTAGCTAGAACCACAGGCATGCATCATCATGCCGGGCTAGTTTTTCTTGATTTATTGTAGAGATGAGGTCTCACCAAGTTGCCCAGGGTGATCTCAAACCTGCGGACTCAGGCAATCCTCTCACCTCAGCCATGAGCCACTGTGCCCATCCCAATTTTCATATGTTCTATTTCATTCCAAAAATTACTTTATTATCTAGGTCCTATTTCATAACATGACTGTTTTAACATAAAAATATTTAAAATCACTTAAATTATTATCACATTTATACAGTGCTATATATTCCCCAGAGAAGTATGTATCCAAGTTTAGAGAACATGGATTATTAAATGGTCAAATACAATATACATGCAATAGGACTAGGTGCATTGGCTTGCACCCTGCAATTCTAGCATTTTGGGAGGTTGAGGCGGGAGGACTGCCTGAGGCCAAGAGTTCATAACTACCCTGAGCAACATAGCAAAACCCCCTCTACAAAACATTTTAAAAATTAGCCGGGTGTGGGGGACTGCCTTTAATCCAGTGCTTTGGGAGATCAAAGAGGGAGGATCACTTGAGGCCAGTAGTTCAAGACCAGCCTAGGCAACATAGTGAGACCTTGTCTTTAAAAACAATTTAAAAAATTAGCCAATGTGGTGGCATGTGTCTGTAGTGCCAGCTACTCAGGAGGCTGTGGATGGAGGATCACTTTAGCTCAGGAGTTCAAGATTACATTGAGCTATGATCACACCACTGCACTCCAGCCTGAGTGACAGAGCAAGACCCTGTCTCAAATAGCAACAAAAAACAATATACATGCTATACATGCAGTGATAGAAGGAGATTCAAGGTCAAATGGTAGCATAGTATGACTGATTTTAGAAGCTGGTGGGCAAGCCTCACAAAAGTTTTAGAGGATGACTAGGAGTTTATCGCTGAACAATAGGTATTTAGACCTATTTGGCTCAGGATGGCTGTTGTTTTAACAACTAACTGGTACCATGGCGGGTACTGAAAGCAAACAGTCTGCAGATCCCAAAGGCCAAACCCACCCCAATCCATTTCACCTCTTCCTCCTCTCACCTCATGGGCTGAATGCATTGGGTAAATAAGATCAAGATAGCCGAGCATGGTGGCTTACACCTGTAATCCCAGCACCTTGGGAGGCTGCAGCAAGGGAGGCTGCCTGAGCCCACGAGTCTCTACAATAAAATTTAAAAATTAGCTGGGCGTGGTGGCACACGCCTGTAGTTCTAGCTATGTGGACAACTAAAGCAGAAGGATCACCTGAGCCCAGCAGGTCGAGACTGAAGTGGCCATAAGCGTGCCTGGGCAACAGTGAGACTCCAGCCTGGGCAACAGTGAGACTCCAACTCAATAATAATAATAATATCCAGATAAGGCAGATGGGTTTGTCCATGTCTCAAACTTTATCCAATTAAATCTATCCTCTTCCTTTCAACAGAGGCCTCTTTCTTCCATTCACTTGTTAGTCAAACATCCATCAGACCTTTGCCAGGTAAACGAAGCAGATGGAATTCCTGACTAAAAGGAGTTCACAGATCATTCCAGTACAAAGTGGTAAGTACAATAATTAAGATGATATATAAAGAGCAATGGAAGTGCAGAAGAGGAAGTTATTAACTGTCATGTGTTTTCTAGGATGGTTTCCTAGGGGAAAAGTATTCTAGGCAGAAGGAACAGCATGAGCAAAGGCATAGAGGCAGAGGATATGACATCAGCACACTCAACATGGCTAAAACCAAGGCTGCATGGGAGAGCAACAGGCAAAGAGGCTGGAAGTGGAAGACAGTGCAGCTGAGAAGAACCTAAATGCCCTGCTGAAGAACTTGAGTTTAACAGAAAGTCACTAAGAGGATGGCTCACACAACCCTGGAGAGGTAGCTTTGAGGGACAGGACTAGAAGTAGAACTCTTGCAGAAAGCCAGGTGAGAATTACAAAACAGAGAAGAGGCAGTTTCCCAAAGAGCCTGTGCACACTAACAAACCTGAAAGGCAGGTTCCTGGGAAGCATTCCTCCTCCTTTTCCAACCCTGCAAGGTCACTTTCTGGAAAAAGCCTTCCCAGATCTGAGCCAATTGCTCCCTCCTCTGGGCCCCACAGCAACTGTCTGACCTCTTCTGTCTATGTGTCCATGAGCCTAGCCATATACTGAGGAATTAGGATTGCCTCTTCCTCTCTGCTGTAAACCCTTGCTTTTGATTCCTCTCGGAATCCTCCACATCCTGACAGAGGACAGGCTCCATAGCGTCAATAAGCGGATGACAGAATGAATGAAACCAGCAAATGAGTGGACACAAGCACTGTCTGGATCACATAGGGGCCTCCACACCTCCCCCATCGGACACAGGCCCAGAGAGAGGAAATGCACTTCCCACTGTCACATAAGTGTGTCACAAAGCTGAGACAAAGACTTGGGCCTCTCGTCCCCAAGACCAGCAGTTTCCTCAAATTCAGTGGTTTTCATACTGCCACCGACTATAAAGACACCTGTGTTAATGCAGGAGCTTGTAAATTTGTGGACCAGTCAGGGTGACACACACAGTATACAAGCACATCTAACCCAGGGGGTTAAGTTAGTGAGAATTGTCCCGAGAAAATGTTCTTCGGTACTGATGTCTACAGAGAGATCTGAAGGATGAGTTCAAGTTCACTGGACAAAGGAGGCCAGTGAGAACTAGAGAAGCCCTTGGGTAGAAGGAACAGCCTGAAGAGGAGCATGGAACACTGGGACTAAAAGAGGCAGCCAGGCAGGATTAGGCAGAGAGAGGAGGCCAGCACCGAGGAGAAAGGAAACATTTTTAAAAGAAATTGATATTTCAAAACCAAACCAAAGACCACCTTCCATTTCTTTTACAGCTTATTGATGCCTTGTTGTTGTTGTGTGTTGTTGAGTTGGAGTCTCACTCTATCACCCAGGCTGGAGTGCAGTGGCACTCTCACAGCCACCGGCAATCCTTTTGCCTCAGCCTTCCAAGTAGCTGGAACTACAGGGATGCCCCACCATGCCCAGCTAATTTTTTGATTTATTGTAGAGATGAGATCTCGACATGTTGCCCGGGCTGGTCTCAAACCTGTGAGCTCAGGCAATCCTCTCACCTTGGCCTCCCAAAGTGCTGGGAGCCACCCTCTGTGGTTGTGAGCCACCGCGCCCGTCCTTAGTGTTGCTTTTATTTGTAACTGTATATAGCAGAAGCAGCACTATCTTTTCAGTACTTAGAGTTTCTGAGGTTCTAATCCAGTCCTGAAGGCAGAGAATGAAGTTGGAAGTTCTCCAGGGGCAGGTACTGCAAGGGTAGGCCCCAGTAGAGTTTGGATTTGTTATATTTTAGAAATGTCACTCTAAGGGCCAGGCATGGGGGCTCACACCTGTAACCCCAGCACTTTGGAAGCCTAAGGCAGGAGACTCACTTGAAGTCAGGAGCTCAAGACCAGTCTGAGCAACACAGCAAGCCCCTGTCTCAACATAAAAAAATTAGCTGGGTGCAGTGGCTCACACCTGTAATCCCAGCACTTTGGGAGGTGGAGGAGAGAGGATTACCTGAACCCAAGGATTCGAGACCAGCCTGGGCAACATGGTGAGACCTTGTCTCTACAATATATCAAAAAATTAGCTGGGCATGGTGGTGCGTGCCTGTAGTACCAACTACTTGAAAGGTTGAGGTGGAAGAATCACCTGAGCCCAGCAAGTCGAGGCTGGGTGGCCGTGACCGTGCCACTGCATTCCAGCCTGGGCTACAGAGTGAGACTGCAACTCAAAAACAAATAAATAAATAAGCCGGGTATGGTGACACACTCCTGTAGTCCCAGTTAGTCAGGAGGATCAGTTGAGCCCAGGAGTTTAAGTCTGCAGTGAGCAAAGATCATGCCACTGTGATCCAGCGTGGGTAACAGAGGGAGACTTAATCTTTAGGAAAAAAAAAAGGGAGGGGGGAGGAAGGAGGAGGAAGAAGAAGGGAGAAGAAGAAATGTCACTCTGGCTGCTGTGTCAAGTGGATTCAAGGATGGAGGAAGCAATGAAAATGGTAAAATGTGTAGCCAGACTCGGTGGCTCAGCCTGTAATCCCGTGCTTTGGGAGGCCAAGGTGAGTGGATTGACTGAGCCTGTGGGTTCGAGACCCGCCTGGGCAACTTGGTGAGACCTCATCTCTACAATAAATCAAAAAATTACCCGGACGTGGTAGCGCGCGCCTGTAGTTCCAGCTACTTGGAAGGCTGAGGCGGAAGGATCGCTGGAGCCCAGCAGGTCGAGGCTGCAGTGGCCGGAAGCATCCACTGCACTCCAGTCTGGGCGACAGAGTGAGACTCCAACTCAAAAAAAAAAAAAATAAAGTGTGACATTTCTTCATTGAGTCTGAGGAAAATAAGGAAAAAGAAACAAGGCTGAGGTCCTGATAATAAAGTTGCTCCAAGGATGCCTGATTTTCTTGTTCGGCTGAGTCTGTGGCTGGTGGATTACCCCCAGGCAGGCACAGTGGCCCAGTGGCACAGTTCCTGAGAAGGAGCACCCTGGATGAGAAGTGGTGTGGCAGAAAGGCTCCCAGCAGTTGGATATCAGTGTGAACCTGTGGTTTGTCAGCTGCATGATTTTTGGCAAATCATTCCCCAGTCTGAGCCCACAGGTTTCCCTGGGAACTAGAGAGAACCCACATTTGCTAACTACTGTAAGCACATTACCCTGGTCAATCCCCACAGTATCCTATAAAGTAGGTATTAGTGTCTCAGTCTGATAGATGCCCAAAAAAGAGGCTCAGAAATTGAAATGACCTGTCCAAAGTCAGCTGGTTCTTTGTGGCAAACTGGCGATGTAAACCCAGCTCTCCTTTCCAGGCCAAGGCTCTGACCCCCAATGCCATACCTCCTGCATTGGCTAGAATACACTATTTAGCACTATTTAGTTACAAACATGAGAAGGGAGAGGACCATGCAACGTGGCTTACGCCTGGAATCCCAGCACTCTGAGAGGCAGAGGTGAGAAGATTGCTTGAGCCCAGGAGTTTGAGACCAGCCTGAACAACATAGCAAGATCTTGTTTCTACAAAAAAAAAAAAAAAAAAAGGTTTAAAAATTAGCTAGGTATGGTGCATGCCTGTAGTCACAACTACTTAGGCTGAGTTAGAGGACTGCTTGAGCCCAGCAGTTGTAAGCTGTGGTTTGAACCGTGATTGTGCCACTGCACTCCAGTCTGGGAACCAGTGAGACCCCCAACTCAAAAAAAAAAAAAAAAAAAAAAAGAGGGTGAATGTGGTGGCATATGCCTGTAATCCCAGCACTTTGGGAGGCAGAGGTAAGAGGATTGCCTGAGCCCAGGCTGGGCAACTTGGTGAGACCTCATCTCTACAATAAATCAAAAAGTTAGCTGGGCGTGGTGGTGCGCACTTGTAGTCCCAGCTGCTTGGAAGGCTGTGGAAAGCTGAGGCAGAAAGATCACCTGAGCTCAGTAGGTCAGAGCTGCAATAGGTGTGATTGTGCCACTGCACTACAGCCTGAGCAACGAAGTGAGACTCCAACAAAGAGAGAGAGAAGAGAAAAGACATAAGAGAGAAGAGAGAGAGGCTCAAAGGAGAGAACTAGGATGAACTCTGTGGCTCATAAATTAAAACTTCCAAGATCTTGGTTGCTAAATACCATCCTCCACTGACAGGAATCAGAACTCTTTGCAGAAGTGGCTGATTCCAGAAGTGAATGTTTTTATAAATGAGGTTGTTTCTTAAAAATGATTTAAAATCTTGTAATATTCATTGTAAAATAAAACATCTCCTGTAAACAAAATGAAATGTATACTTTACTTTTTTTTTTTTTAATCAGAATCTCATTCTGTCACCCAGGCTATAGTGTAGTGACATGCTCATGGCCACAGTAGCCTCGACCTGCTGGGCTCATGTGATCCTTCCACCTCAGCCTTCCAAGCAGCTGGAACCACAGGCGCATGCCACCATGCCCAACTATTTTTTTTTTATTGTAGAGATGAGGTCTTGCCAAGTTGCCCAGGCTGGTTTCAAACCCCTAGACAGGCAATCCTCTCGCCTCTGCCTCCCAAAGTGCTGGGATTACAGGCATGAGCCACCGTGCCTGGCATACTTTACTTTTTCATAACATTTTCCTCTTTATGTCTAGATCTTAATTTTTCTAGCTGGGCCAGAAAAAAGTATAAGATGATCCTGGAGCATCCAGTTGTGCCATAAAGGAAGTGCTAAAAAAAAATTATGAAGACAAATGATGTTAAAAGGACACAGATGCCAGTTTGAAGGGACTCCCACTGTTCAAATTTGGGGCAATTTAAGCCCAGAATAATTGAGAGAATGGTTTATAACCCACTGAAGAAGAATCCATGAGTCTTTGTGGATAGAAATAAATAATAAGTTAAATGTTTCATAAGGAAGGATATATTTCATAGTATCAAAGTACAAAGAAAGAAGAGCAACTTTACAGCAGAAGAGCTTGGCAGTCACCATCTTAATCAAGCAACCAATGTGACCATTATCAGCAATAAGACACATTGAAATCATGTGCCACCTGATATGATGTGGTTAGAAGAGCCCATCACCACATCTGTCATATTTCTGCTGAAGATGAACAACCTGAATCAAGCATAAGGAACTAACAGGAAAAACAAAACTGAATGGCATTCTAAGACTACTTGGCCTGTCATCTGCAAGACTGCATCATGACCAAGACTCAAGAATTGTTTCAGATACAAGGAGACTGAGGCCAGGCTCGGTGGCTCAGCCTGTAATCCCAAGCTTTGGGAGGCCAAGGTGAGCAGATTGCCTGAGCCCGCGGGTTCAAGACCCGCCTCAGCAACTTGGTGAGACCTCATCTCTACAATAAATCAAAAATTAGCCGGGTGCAGTAGCGCGCGCCTGTAGTTCCAGCTACTTGGAAGGCTGAGGCGGAAGGATCGCCGGAGCCCAGCAGGTCGAGGCTATGGTGGCCGGGAGCGGCCACCGCACTCCAGTCTGGGTGACAGAGTGACTCCAACTCAAAAATAAAGTAAAATAAAATAAAGAAGGAGACTGAATGACATGTGACTCTGAACTTGGTTCTTTTGCCAACATGGACATTTTTAAGACAACTGGTGTCTTAGGATTAGATGGTAGTAATGTTTCTACATTAATTTCCTGCTCTTTATGGTTTTTTTGCAGATATGTAAGATAAAAAAATTTTTTTTAGACTAGTCAAGTGCAGTAGTAAGAAGGGATGAAAGAATAAAGAGTTTGATGTGTAACTGACTGTGCCTGTGGGTAAAATTCTTCTTTGTTGAGTGTGATGGGCCATCATGTGAGCAACTTATTCTCAACTAGTTTAGGGAAAAATGTTCTTTGTATCATACTTGAATGTTTTTGTAAATGAGATTGTTTCTAAAAGTGGTTAAAAATCTTGTAATATTCATTATATGATAACCTATTTCCTATAAGCAAAGTGAAAATATATATTTTACTTTTTTCCTAACATTTTTCTCTTTATGCTTAGATCTTAATTCATTTGTTCATTAAAGAAAGGCAATGCAGACTTTATTGGGGGGGGACAACAATGGACTTTTATAGCAGGCGAGCCAACTCAGGTTCATCTCCCTAAAGCACCGATTAAAAAAAAAAAAGTATTGAGTGCTTTGATTGTGGTAGGCATTGTTTGTTGTTGTTGTTGTTGTTGTTGTTTTTGAGTTGGAGTCTCACTCTGTTGCCCAGACTGGAGTGCAGTGGCCGCTCCCGGCCACCGCAGCCTCAACCTGCTGGGCTCCGGCGATCCTTCTGCCTCAGCCTTCCAAGTAGCCGGAAATACAGGCATGCGCTACCACGCCCAACTAATTTTTTGATTTATTGTAAAGATGAGGGCTCACCAAGTTGCCCAGGCGGATCTCGAACCCGTGGGCTCAGGCAATCCACTCACCTCAGCCTCCCAAGGTGAGAAAGGGAAGTCAGTCATGTGACATGCCCAAGGTCACATGGGATTCTAAAGCAGTTGAACTCCAAAGTTGTTGAGGCTTCATTTTATTGCCCTTAATGAAAGAGTTACTGCATGTATTTTACATAAATTTTATTTATACAGTGAGGTCATATTTAGTCTTGGAATACACATACATACATTGAGTGAAAACATACTATTCATGTATAATTAAAAGAAAAACACTTTGATATATCAGTTTTCATCAAAAGTAATTAGGAATCTCAAAAATCATTTGATATATTAGAACTGAGAGAAGAAACTTTTTTTCTTTTTGAGTCAGGTTCTGTTTCCCAGGACATAAGGTGTGATAACAGCTCACCACAGTCTCGGATTCCTGAGCTCAGGCAATCCTCCCACCTCAGCCTCCCTAATAGCTGGGACTCAGGCACGTGCCACCGTGCCCTGCTAATTTTCTGTAGAGATGAGTTTTTGGCTGAGCATGGTGGTTTATGTCTGTAATCCCAGCACTTTGGGAGGCCGAGGTGAGAGGATTGCCTGAGCCCACAGGTTCGAGTTTTCACTATGTTGCCCAGGCTGGTCTCGAACTCCTGGGCTCAAGCAATCCTCCCACCTCAGCTTTCAAAGTGCTAGGATTACAGACATGAGCCACTGAGCCTGGATAAAACTTTTAAAAATATGTGCTAGTGTGATGTAATGGTATGTAAAAAACACAGGAAATAAAATTGTGGAGTTGTGAAAAAAAATTCAGTTAAAATATACAAAACTCCCTAAGCAGACAGTGGTAAAAAAAAAAAAACATTTTAAAGGAAGGGAAACAGAAAGATGGAAAATAAGTTTGAAATATATATATGAGGCATGAGTTTCTAATAAAAATTGTGGTTAAACTAGGGGTGGGGCAAGTCCCTATTTTTCGCCTTCTCCTCCCGAGCCCATTATAACTCATTAAATGGGAACTTGTACCCTCTCAGAAGTATTAGGGAAGAGTGCCTTTCAAACCTGCAGTCCGCCCCACATAAAGAAAAGTGAAATATCTGAGTCAGGAGAAGACCACCCTGAATTGTATCCCACATCTTTACATTAAAAATTAAAAAAGAAATGACCCAAATGGCTAAATTTGCACACACAAAAAAATGACGAAGACGACGACGACCAGAGCCTGCCACCCCCTGGTACAACTTCTCTATCAAGTGATATAAATGCAAGGGGGAACCAAAAAATTTTTCTTAAAAACCAGAATTTATTTATGAAAGATTGTGTATTCAGTCTTTCATGTTTAAACTTCAGTCACTTTCAAAGTACTGTCTGATGCAGTACACTTACTGAGACACTTTCCGCTGCTCCAAAGTAACTCATCAATTCTTGATACCTTTTAGTGCTTCTGTTTTTTGTTTCATCTCTTCCCTATCAGCAAAACTTTTCCTTTTGAGGATTTTTTTCATCCAGGAAAACAAACACAAAGTCGCTTGGGGGCAAAATTGGGTGAATAGAAGAGTGTGGGATATGGGGGATGCCATTTTTGGTCAAAAACTGCTGAACACTCAGTGCAGTGTGGGCAGGTGTGCTTGTAAATCACCCATCATAAAGGGCAAAAGTGTTGACGGAATCTCTAAAGAAAATATTCACCGAAGTCAAACATAGACTCTCACAGGAATGCTAGCTGGTACATTGATGTTGATGGACTTCTAGAACACTTACAGGGGAAGTCTGTACTACAAGGGGCTCACCCTCCAAAAAATAATTCTGGTTTTCTTTTCTTGGGTTCCCCTTTGTATATTAAAAAGTTACTCTTTGTATTCGTTTAAGCCATAAATTAGGTGACTCAAAACAAAAGAAATCATCTAGGCCAGGTGCGGTGGCTCACGCCTATAATCCCAACACCTTGGGAGGCTGAGGTGAAAAGACTGCCTGAGCCCACAGGCTGGAGACCAGCCTGGGCAACTTGGTGAGACCTCATCTCTACAATAAATCAAAAAATTGCCAGGCGTGGTGGCACATACCTGTAGTTCCAGCTACTTGGAAGGCTGAGGTGGAAGTATCACCTGAGCCTAGCAGAACAAGGCTGCAGTGGCCATGAGCGTGCCACTGCACTCCAGCTGGGAGACAGAGTGAGACTCCAATCAAAAAACAAAGAAGAAATCATCCAGGTGTGGTGGTTCATGCCTGTAATCCCAGCACTTTGGGAGGCTGAGACAGGAGAACCACCTGAGCCCAGGAGTTTAGGACCAACCTGGGCAACACAGGGAGACTCCTGTTTCTAAGAAAAATAAAAAAATAAAATAAAATAAAACCCAGGAGTTCAAGGCTATAATCGTGTCACAGGGTCCAGCCTGGGTGACAGAGACTCCTCCCATCTCTAAAACAAAACCAAACCAAATTTGTTCTTTCACAGTTCTGGAGGCCAGAAGCCCACAATCAAGGTTTTGAAAGGACTGTGGGGCAACCTTTCAGGTTCCCTCCCGTTGTGGGAGCTTTTCTGTCTTAATAAGTCCTACTCTCTCACCTAAAAAAGAAAAGAAAGGACTATGATCCCTTAGAAGGCTCTAAGGGGGCCGGGCATGGTGGCTCAACTCTGTAATCCCAACACTTTGGGAGGCTGAGGTAAGAGGGTTGCCTGAGCTCAGGGGTTCAAGACCAGCCTGGACAACTTGGCAAGACCTTGTCTCTACCATAGATCACAAAAAAATAAGCTGGGAGTAGTAGCACGTGCCTGTAGTTCCAGCTACTTAGAAGGCTAAGGCTGAAGGATTGCCCAGCAAGTCAAAGCTGCAGTGGTCATGAGTGTACCACTGCACTCCAGCCTGGGTGACAGAGTGAGACTCCAACTCAAAAAAAAAAGAAGGCGGCGGCTCTAGGGGTATTAGCCAGGCTTCATGGCACACACCTGTGGTTCCAGCTACTTGGAACACTGAGGCAGAAGGATCACCTGAGCCCAGCAGGTCAGGGCTGCAGTGGCTGTGAGGGTGCCACTGCACTCCAGCCTGGGTGACAGAGTGAGACTCTGACTCAAAAACACACAAACAAAAAAACCCCGGAATCGTCAGACCTGCTTTTGAAGTTAATTTTATCTAAAATAGATGTAAAGCAAAGCAGTTGCCAAGGGCAGTTTTGAACACCAGGCCCTCCTACTTGTTGAATATGCCCAATAAAAGGGCACGGTGGCTATAATCCCAGCACCTTGGGAGGTGGTCTGTAAGTCAAAAAATTAGCTAGGCGTGGGCCTGGGCCTGCAGTTCCAGCTAACTTGGAAGGCCAAGACAGAAGGATCGCCTGAGCCCAGCAGGTTGAGGGTGACACTACATTCCAGCTTGGGTGACAGAGTGAGACTCCAACTCAAAAAAAAAGAAGGCTCTAGGGGAGACTCCTTCTTTGCCCCATCCAGCTCTAGTGGCTCCAGGTGTCCCTTGGCTGTGACTACAAAACTCCAGCCTGTGCCTTCATCTTCACACAGCCTTCTTGCCTTTTCCCTGTCTGCTCTCCTTCCACAAATACTTGTCTTTTGATTTAGGGCCCATGCAGATAATCCAATGTTACCTCATCCTGAGATCCTTAACTTAATTACATCTTTCTTTCTTTTTTTGAGTTAGAGTCTCACTCTTGTTGCCTAAGCTGGAGTGCAGTAGCATGCTCACAGTCACCGCAACCTCGACCTGCTGGGCTCAGACAATCCTCCTGCCTCAACCTTCTAAAGTAGCTGGAACTACAAGCATGCTAATTTTTAAATTTATTATAGAGATGAGGTCTCACCAAGTTGCCTAGGCTGGTCTTGAACACATGGGCTCAGGCAATTCTCTCACTTCAGCCTCCCAAAGTGCTGGGATTATAGGCATGAGCCACCACACTCAGCCAAGACCCTTTTTTCCAAATCAAATCACATCCACAGGTTCCAGGGATTAGGACGTAGACATATTATTTTGTAGGCCACCATTCAAGTCACCAAACCATTCCTGTGTGTGGTCTACCCCTCTTTTCTCTCAAGCCACTCTGCTGAAAAGATGGAGAAATTAATATAATGTTAATCTGAACTAGGTTGTTTAAAATTAAGATGTTAATTGAAATTCCCAGGGTAATCACTAAGCAAATAACTAAAAAATAGATAGTAAAATAAACATCATTAAAATAGTACATTAAAAAATACTTGTTTAACACAAAAGAAAACAGGAATGGAAAAAAATGAAGACACACAGAAAATCAAATAGCAAAATGGTAGATGTAAATTCTACCTTATAAGTAATTACATTAAATGTAAAGAGACTAAACAATCAGAAGGCAGATAGTAGAACTCTGTATATTTTAAAAGATCCAACATTATTATGTCTACAAGAGACACACTTTATATTTAAAAACACAAATAGGTTTCAGAGAAAGGATGGAAAAACATACCCATGCAAATAGAAACTAAGAGAGAGTTGGAGTGACTATACTATTAATATATCTATACATAATAGACTTTAAGACAAAAATCATTACTACCAAGAAGGGCATTTTATAATGTTAAAAGAGTGGATCTGTCAGGAATATATAACTACTGTATACGAGGGAAGAACCCAAAAACAAACCCAGAAATAATTTATAAAAAATTGTGCATTTATTCTTACATTTTTAAACTTCAGTCTTCAAAGTTCTCTCCATTTGGGGCAACACCTATTAAGATACTTTGCCACTGCTCAAAACAGTTTTTTAACCCATCAATTTTGATGTCTTTAAATACTTCTGCCGTTTTTTGTTTCACCACTTCCACATTGGCAAAACATTTCCCTTTGAGGACTTTTTTCATCCGGGGAAATTTTAAAAATGCCATTTGGGGTGAGATCAGGTGAATAGGGAGGGTGGGACATGGGCGCCATACCATTTTTGGTCAAAACTGCTGAACACTCAGCACAGTGTGGGCAGGTTGTTCATGTAAATCAACGGGCAAACATGTTGAAAGAATTTCAAAAAACTGCACCGAAGCAGAATGCAGCCTCTCATAATAAACGCTAGCTAGTGCACTGATGCTAATAGGTTCCTAGAACACTTACCTAACACAGGTAGTCTCTACTACAAGTAGAGATAATTCCCAGTTTTTTGGGTCCCTCCTCATACATATGTATGCACCTAACCAAAATCCATGGAATACCAAACTCCATAAAGCAGTAACTGACAGAATTGAAGGGAGAAATAAACAATTGAATAACAACAGTTGGAGAATTCACCCCACTTTGAATAATGGGTACAACAGTGAGGCAGAAGATTCACAAAAATATAGAATATTTGAGCAACCCTATAAGCCAGCTTGACCTAGCATACATCTGTATCTATAAAACACTCTAGCTTCTAGCCCAGGGTAGGAGTTAGATACATGTCAAAATGTGAAAAGCAAGCTTAGGAAGCTCTGTGGCATTTGCCTGAGAACCAGCTTTAGTGCCCCCTTGTGCCCATACTTGGGAACCACAAGCAGAATCATGGAATTGATCATGTTTGGGCTGAGACTGTAGCCAAGGGCAGAGGACCTTGTGGTAAATAAAGGAGGTTCCAGTTCCCACTCGCAAGGTAACAACTTCCAACCCAAGCCAATACTCACAGAATCCACCTGGAGTGCCCCACGCACAGTTTAAGGGTAGGAATTTGGGACCTGGTTATTATCACTATTCTTCCCAGGCAAGTGGCTGAGTTCCCTAGTGAGTAGGTATTCACTGTTTGCAAAATCAGTGCTTGAGAATAGTGGCCTACCTTGATGGGGTGGCTGGGTTAGAGGTAGAGTTTGGCCTGAAGCCAGAGACTGAGGTGGTAGCCCAGCTTTAGGTCAGCCTTCGGTTGGGCTGAGGACTCTCATCAGAAAACAGGCCTTCCTCCAACCTAAAGGAAATGCCCGTCCTCTGACCTGAGCTCACCAGCCTGAGGCCAGCCTGGCACTACAGAATCCAGTCTCTTTTGGCCCCTCTGAAGTGCTGCCCTTCTGCCCACCTAAGAAACTCTCTAGAGAAACCATTCCCCACCCTTCCAAGCCCAGTCCCACTGGACTGTTCCACTGACACCACTTATTTTTTTTTTTTGAGTTGGAGTCTCAGGCTAGAGTGCAGTGGCATGCTCATGGCCACTGCAGCCTCCACCTGCTGGGCTCAGGTGATCCTTCTGCCTCAGTCTTCCAAGTAGCTGGAACTACAAGGCATGCGTCACCACACCAGGTTAACTTTTTGATTTATTGTAGAGATGGGTCTCGCCAAGTTGCCCAGGCTGGTCTTGAACCCGTGGGCTCAGGCAGTCCACTTGCCTCGGGCTCCCAAAATGCTGGGAATATAGGTATGAGGTGCTGTGCCTGGGCTCTTTGATTTTTTTGTTTTTTTTGCAGCGGAGTCTCACTCAGTCACCCAGGCTGGATGCCACCCAGTGGCATGCAGGCTCACAACCACCCACCTGCTGGGCTCCAGCCATCCTTCTACCTCAGCCTTGCAAGTAGCTGGAACTACAGGCGCACACTACCACACCCGGCTAATTTTTTATTTATTGTAAAGACGAGGTCTCGCCAGGTTGCCTGGGTTGGTCTCGAACCCACGGGCTCAGGCAATCCACTCGCCTCAGCCTCTCAAAGTGCTGGAATTACAGGCTGAGCCACCAAGCCCGACCTCAACATCTTTTAATTTAGGTCTTGTTGCCTTTGCCCCTGCTGCTCTGCCCTTCACCTCCTCCCCTTTCCAGCAAACTTCAGCCATCAGCTCAGGCCTTATCCAGAAGATTAACATTCTCTGCTAGGCACCCAGGTGGGTTAGAGGTGTCTGTCACAGTTCTGTATATCCTCAGCTCTTTCCAACGTTTGCCTCTGCTCCCAAGCAGCCTGCCCCCCCCCGGCTTCCTGCACGGGGAAGTTGTCCCTGTGATGGATGAATGGCAAGGGCAGGCAGGACAGGCATCCTGGCAGTAGGGAAGATGGAATGAGGGCCTTTGGTTTCAGCTGGGAAGGTTTCCAGTTACTTAGTACTCACTGGACTGAACACAATTATAAAAGGGAGAGGTAGCACGTCTCAATTCCTAGAGTGACACCTTTTGGTATAGCTGAGGCCAGAGGCAGCTTGAGTCATCCGTAAGGACCCATCCAGCTCGGCCATTCTAGGACCCTAGAGCCCACTGTGAAGCGGCTCCCAACGGCCCCTGCCTGCCTTGTTCAACCTTCTCCCCTCCAGTGGGAGCTGACTTAGTGACTCGCATCCAACGAACAGAGTAAGTATGGAGACATCACTCCCAGGATGAGGTTCTAAAAGACCTGACTCCCATCTTGTCCCCACTCTCTTCCCTTCTCACCGGCTTTCCTGGCCATACTCTCTTGGATGGAGCCCACCACCATGTTGGCAGCCCCCCACGGGAAGCCCATGAGGTCACCACACAGGAGGAGGAAGATCCTGCTAACAGCCACACGAATGGCCCTGGGAGTGGGTCCTGCCTCAGCAGAGTGTTGAGATGACTGAGTCCCACCCAACACCTGTAAGAGGCCCTGAGCAGAGGACCACACGAAGCCTGGCCTCTTGACTCCAGGAACCGTGAGAGACCAGATGTTGCTGGAAGCTGCGAAGTCCTGAAGTAATTCGTTACACAGCAGTAACGACTGCATCACAACAGCAGGGCCACATGGGCCAAAAGAGCAAGGCCGAAGGCTCTGAGGGCAGCCTGGCTGGGGCCCTGCCTTCCTCTGGTGGCAGTGGCAGGCTGCAAAAGCAGCCCAGCAATAGCTCAGGGAGAGTTTTTGTTTTCACTGACGTGTCTAGGCATATGCAGAAGTCTGACATGGCACAATGGTCTCATCAAGAGAACACAGCACGCACAGGGTAGGAGCTGGGTTTCCTCCTGGCCCCAGCCCCCTCAGAAAGGCACAGATATGTGAGGCTTGGGTTCAGGGATCGTGAGTCCTGAAACTAATCTGCAGCTCGAAAGATCAGGCCCCTCTGTGAGCAGAAGAGGAACCCTCTTCCTCACACTCAGACTTGGGAGTATGGGCCAGGTAAACTGAGGCACTGAGAAGTATGTACTCCAGGACAAGACTGAGTCTGCACTGAGTCCATGTCGTCATCCTCCTGAGGAAAATCAGTTACTCCACCCCACACATGGGTGGCTGGATACTCCAAGAGATGGTGCTCCGGGGCAGCCTGTTCCCCAGCATAGCTCCACTGCCACCCCCGTTCTTGTCCTGGAGGCCAGCCCAGGCTCTGATTTGAGACTGGGGGTGGGGTGGGGGGGTGACAGAAGCATTCCAGGCAGCTAGAGCATTCCAGATGCTCACCACTGTCCTCACATATATGACAACTATGCCCTCCGACTCTTCCCTTAGCAGAGGGACTAGTCCTACAGTCACATATCGGGTGGTGGCAACAGAGGTGTTTGCATTATAAGTGGCTTCAGCCTCTCATCCCTAGGGGCAAAGGGCAAATCACCTAACTGGCCTGAGTCACTAATGACCGTCCTTTTCCCCAGTTACCCAGGACTGAGTTTTCTCTGTCATTTCAGGAGGGAAGCCACCACCTGGAACGGGACAAACTGGAAGTCAAAGGGCTTGGGATACCGACTTTCTCCTTCTTAAAAAAGACCTAACATTGTAATGGTTTAATAAAATTATTATAATTTCTTTTAAATAACCCACAGACACCCATGACGCTTCCAAATTTACAGAACAAAAAGCACTCGAGGGCTTGGCAGAAAACGATTTGCAACTGGTTCCTCCAGCACCGTGGCCCTGAGAGCTGGCTCAGTTCACCTCCAGGACCTCTGTCTCCGGGAGGCCAAACTTGGTCTTGTGCTTGTCGAAGAGCTTCACCAGGGCTTCCATGTACATGGCATGGTACAGGTCGATGTCCTGCTGGGTCGGGTGCTCCAGCTTGGGGATGGTGATGGGCTCACCCACTGCAGAATGGGCAGAGGCCTCTGGTTAGTCAGTGCCGTCCCCCTGGGTTCCACCACGACGCTGATGGCAGTGACCCTGTACTACAGGCCCACCAGGTGTCAGGAACTGTGCTGAATGCTTTGTGTGCTTCATCTCAGGCTGTTCTCTTTATAGATGGGAAGACTGAGACCCAAGGGCACGGGAAGGGACTTGCCCAAGGCCACACAGGCACTAAGCAGCAGATGGGATCAAGACTGGCTGAACCCACTGCACTCAGCTAGGAGGGCCTGTGAGAGTCGTGGGTTCCAGAAAACAGTGTTGTGCCTGCTCTGCTCTGGAAAAGCCACTTTGCCTCTTTGAGCCTGTTTCCTCATCTGTCACATGGGGATCCTTCCTCACAGGGCTTTTCTGAGAGTTCTGAGAATTGGGTGACATGCTTTAAAAAGTACGCTGAGGGTGGGAGAGGGGGGAGAGCAGCATGTGTCCATGACGCACTGTTTTGTTTTCTCACCCCACTGCATTTTCATCCCAGTCCAGTCCTAAGTCCTGCCAATGCCATTTCTGAAATTTCTCCCAAATCCACGCACTCCTCTGCCATTCCACTGCTCCTCCTTCAGCCCAAGCCACTGGTCACCACAAAAGCCTCTGGACTGGCTACGTGGCCTCCAATTTTGCCTCTTCTAACCCAGTTTCTATCCAGCAGCCCTGAGAATCATTTTAAAATGCAAATCTGGATCTCCCTTATGCACACCCTCAGGTAGCTCTCTGGTCTTAAGGTCAAGAGCAAACTCCCTCACCTGCCCACAGAACCCGCCCACTCAGCCACACCTGTGCCTGGAAACGGCCTGTGGCCTCTCTAACCGTACAAAGCAAGACGCCTGGCACAATAATAATGCAGTGTGTGGGTGCTGGGCCTCATGTCCACTTCTGAGGGCTTCGCATGCTCCTGCGGGATCTCTAGCTTATGCCCGTGGACACATGCACACAAGCGTGCACACACATCTTCCACAGGCCATTCTTTAGAATCCTCTAAACTGTCCCAAATACACCCGGAATAACACAGCTGAGGGCCAAGTGAAGCCACGTTTTTGCTACACTTCTGACAGGCCTATTTTCTCCAGTTATATTGATGTTTTTGTTTCCGAACATCAAAAACCTACACATGCTTCCTTCTGGAACTCAACTCAGGCTATTGTTTCTTACAGAAACCTCTGCCCCTCTCTGTTGTGGGATAATTCCTATCGTTAGCAGTGTACAAGTCAGCTCCTCCCTGGGGTCCACTATGGCCCCTGGAGCACCCACTCATCCTCATCATGTCCCCCCGCTGGTCTTTGCTATAGCACAATCTTCCTGATATACTCATGAATGCTGTGAACCTAGAGATGGCAGGCCTTGTTTTCTCTCTGTCCCAGCACCTGGCTCATAGCAAAGGCTCCTTTCTCCACCCCACCCTCCTGATCGCTGCCATCAGCACCCAACTCTTTGTGGAATCCTCGTGGCTAAGAACATGGCCATCAGGGCCAGGGGACATGCACTGGAATCCTGTCTCTGCTGCTATGTGGTACCCTGCGTCAGGATAGTCCTGGCCTGCAGTCTGGGGACTCACCGACGGTGGTGATGGGCTTGGAGTAGGGCACCAGGCCCCAGGTGTCAGAGGAGAAGAGACCTCGGCCATGGAAGATGCACGGGGCAAAGCCGATGTACTTCTGGAACTTCTTCTGGACCCACCGGCCCCAGGAGCCCTCCTCGAAGATCACCTGCTTATACACCTCATTCTCCCCAAAGGAGTAGACGGGAACCAGGTCGGCTCTGGAAGGGAGAAGTCAGGGTCTGTCACACCCTGATAACTGTGCCTGCTGTCACAGCCCAGAGGCCCTGGACTCTAGCCAATACCCCCCCTTCTCCCTGGGTGTACCAGAATCATGTCCCCTCACCACCAGGTTCTGATGAGCCTTCTGCCCACCTGCTAGTGATGGGGCCTTGGGACCACCAGGCAAAGGGAAGGCTGAGCTCCCTGCTCTGGAGAACCTGCATTTGCCCTCCTCCTTCAGGGCCTGCCCAACCGCCAACCCAGGCCTCTCTCAGTCCTGCACTCATCCCTGGGTCACAACCTCAGCACACTGTGTTGTCCCCCTCTGTCCCTCCTCTCTCCTCTACCCTTGGTGCGCCCTGAAGGCAGGGACTGGGTCTAATCTGACCGGGTCCCCAGGGGGTGGCCCAGGGTGGAACCCTGCAAAACGGCCTCTTCTCCCAAAACCTGAGGCAAGGTCCTGAGGGGACAGAGAAAAGGGCTACTGTTCAAAGCTACACACCAGGCTGCGTGTACCCTCCCTAATGGTGTGACTGCAGGCCACACCCTCCCACTCTTCCAGTGGCACTGCTGAAGGTCTGCCATCCCAGGACCTCCTCCTCCTGGGGTCGTTCAGAGCCCAGATATGAGAGGAAAGCAGCAACCCTCCAGTCCAAATACTTTGCTCTGCTTTTTTTCCTTCCCTTTGTTACCCAGGCTGGTCTTAGACTCTTGGCCTCAAGCTATCCTCTTGCCTTGGCCTCCCAAAGTGCTGGGATTACACCTGACCTGGCACTGCATCTCCCAGTGTGTCCCTGACCAGGCTGCTCAGCCTTCCTCAGTTTCCGCCAACGGGAACTGTGGATGTCATCACCTGCTGGGATTCAGGGGAATCAAAGTGGACCCTAGAAATGGATGTGCTTTGTCAAACAGAATGCGCTGAACAGGGGCTCCACAGACGTGTGCCTGGCTTTCTAGGGAGTCCCAGAAAGCCAACCTGCCCAGCTCCTCTCTGTCAGTCCTCAGGGTCACCCCTCCAAATGCCCTCTCCTGATGTGTCCAGCCACGGCTCCCTCCTTCCTGGCCTTTTGCTCTCCTAGCAGCCTGATGTATTTTGGCCAAGTGGTATATCTTTACACAGTTCTGCACAAGAGCCTGGCCTCTCAGCCCAGGTACAAAGACGTCATACCCAGACACCCAGCCTATACTGGGAAAACTTGGCCCAAACTATGCAGTGTGGGCTCCAAATTCCCCCTGACATAATGACTAACTCCCTTCCATGTCTTCCTGGGGGCTGAGCCCTCCTGAGAAACCTGCTGTCCTGGGCCCAGGAAAGCAATGTATGCGTGTGTGTGCATGTGTGTGCGTGCAGAGAGGCACTCACCCGTGGCGCAGAGCCAGTTTCACAAAGCCCTTGCGGTTCCGCAAGGTGACTGCGTTCTTGCCAGGCATGGAGCTCAGGGACTCAGCCGCACCCCCTACCACGATGATGATGGCATTGCCATTCCCATTCTTTGAAAGCAAGTAGTCTATGGTGTCCCGGTTGACAGGGCAGATGCCTAAGGGTGGGTGGGGGAAAACGCAGTCAGGATTGCCCACAGATGAACCCCCATCCTTGCACATGGTCAAGTGCAAAACAGAAAGAACCCTGGACTTGGCCCCAGACCTAACATAGCCCCTTAGACACTGTCTTGTACAAGCTACTTATTTTCTGAGGTGCAACTTACAGATCTGCAAAATGGGGCTAATGATACAAAGTTGCTTGGGGAACTCATTCATTCAACAAATATTTCCTGGGGTCCTAGCTCTGCCAGGTGATACTACGTGCCGGGAATCCCAATGAATCAGGCAGGTGGGTGCCACAGACAATAGGTTGAACAGAGGGCAACACCAGGGCTGGGGATGCCCAGAAAAGGGAGTCAGAGAAAGTTTCCTAGGGAAGGTATTACCCAAATTGAAGCCTGATAACTGTGCCCAGCTCTCCAGCCTGGCCCTGACCCATCATGCCTGCCACTGGCTGCATCTCCTGCCAGAACCCACGCCTGGGATGGTGTGTCAGCTCCCTGCATCACTCTGCTTGGCGTAGAGGCTCAGGCCTTGACGGTGGTGCTCTGCAGCAGTGGGCAGGGGGGCCTCTCACCTCCAGACATCAAGTATTCCCGCAGCACTGGCATCCGGAAGTTGCCAGCCAGTGTGGCTAGGTAGGGCCTAATGCCAGGGAACTTCTTGCTCACTTCTGTGGCCTCGGTGCTGAAGTTGCAGAAGGCACCCAGGCCCATGATGCCATGGGGGTGGTAGCCGAAGATATAGTTCCTGGTGGTGAGCAGGTTGTGCGTCTTCACCAGCTGCAAAGAACACCCAGGTTAGAGGACACCGGCCAGGACAAGGTACCAAAGCACACCCTGGAGGTAGGGGAGGGACTGGACATGTTGTGTCCTCTGGGACTTTGTGGGCCTGAAGACTGCAGTGATACTCCACCCCTGACCTCAGACTCTCATTGCTGGGGCCACTGTGCTGATGCGTCGTAGTCATCCCTTTGGCTGGAGCCCCTGGGACGAGGGCGGCAATGTCCTCCCCCACTCCTCTCGATCCACAGCCAAGCACACACCAGGGCTTCCCTCCCTCTGGGTCCACCCTCCTCACCACAACCAGAATGAGGCCTTGACAGTGGTGCCCTGCCAAATCCAATCTGAAACCCAAATTCAATCTGTCACTCAGACTGAAGAAGGGTATCCAGCTTCCGTCAAGGTAAAGTTCAAGATCTGAGTTTGGCAACTGAGGATCTGGCTGCAATTTTGCCCCAGGTGGTCTCCCCAGACTGTGAGCTCTGGAGTGGTGGGATCTATGTAGCCCTAGGCCCTGAGGGCTCCTTAAGGGCTCACAGAATACACCACGCAGCCCACCTCTGAGGCAGAAAGGACAGGACAGGACAGGGCAAGCAGACAGACCGTGTGCAGCCGGCCTGGGGCGGGGGTAGGGAGGAGGTCAGCTGTAGGGCTGCAGTCAGGACCTGACCTGGGGTACTATCCACATAGCTGTCCTGGGGTGCTCTAAACAATGATTGGCTTCCTCAGGGCTCACCCCCTGCCTGGAGGCAGGTGGCCTGGAGGGGGATGGGGGGTGGTGCCGTTTCCCTATCCCTGAGCAATGAGAGCTGCTGAGCCTCAGACACCCACCCAGCATTACAAGAAAAATGATGAGAGTGGCAGGCCTGAGAGGGATAGTACATAAGGGCATCATGTTTACAAAACAGCACTTTGTCCCAATGAGAAAAATAGTTCTCATAGTGAATTGTTAAAATACAGGAAAGTAAGCCAGGCTCTGTGGCTCAGCCTGTAATCCCGTGCTTTGGGAGGCTGAGTGGATTGCCTAAGCCCTTGGGTTCGAGACCCGCCTGGGCAACTTGGTGAGACCTCATCTCTACAATAAATCAAAAATTAGCTGGGCGTGGGGGCGCACGCCTGTAGTTTCAGCTACTTGGAAGGCTGAGGTGGAAGAATCGCTGGAGCCCAGCAGGTCGAGGCTGTGGTGGCCAGGAGCGGCCACTGCACTCCAGTCTGGGCAACAGAGTGAGACTTCAACTTAAAAAAAAAAAAAAAAAAAATATATATATATATATATACACATATATATATATATACATATATATATATGTATATATATATATATATGAAAGCAAAAAGAAAATCGAAGCTCCTGCAATACCTCCATCTAGATAAAACATTCTGACACACTGCGTCTCTTCTCTTTTTCAAAACCACAGATTGAGAATATAGGGTTGATACTATTTTTATGTCATGCTCTACCAAACATCACAGCTATTGTGTTCTTATCAAAATCTCTCCGTTCCTTGTCCTCCCTCGCTGCATTATTCTGTCACACAGCCATGCTATATCATAGCACTGACTCAAACCTGATTGAGGACATTTTAAAAGCTTCCCAATGCTCCCTCTTAGACGCGCTTCAATAAATACCTTATCTTTGTCCACATATCAGCTTGTTTTTGTGAGACAAACATCTAGCAATACAATTCCTGGGTCACAGAATTGTATTGGTCTTTTTAGCTGCCCTACCTCAAGAGAGATGACGTCAATGACATTCCCACCTGAGTGCTTGAAAGGGCCCCTTTCCTGCACGGGTGCCAGTGGAAGCTGAGTCCCTGGCCACTGGCAGGGTATCAAGAGCCTGGGTTTTCTGTGACTCTAGATTTGGGAGGCTCTTGGCTGAGTGAAGGACCCTGCATGCAGTTCTGGGGGAAAGGGTGCTGGTTTCTGGCCTCAGGAAACTGAAATCCAAATCCTCAGGTGACAGAGGCCTGAGGGGGAGAGACCAGGGCGGCTGGTGCCATTGCCAGCTCTGGAACTGCAGTGTATGGAAATGTCAGCGAAACTTCCTCAGTGTCATCCCTACTGCTTGGGACATGGGTACTCTTCTTCCAATTTCGCCCTTACAAAGCAGAATAAAGCTGCTTGAGAACCTTGAGCACCCACCCAGTAAGTGGGAACAGCAGCCCAATCCAGGTGAGCGAGGGTGGGGGCAGCAAGGGAAGTTGAAAGGCTGACATCACACGAACTTCACAAGGTGGTTGCTCTGTCATTTCAGCAGAACAAGTCCAGCCACTGAGTCAGCGCTCAGGAAAGCTAGAGTTTAAAAGCACCTTGTGCCGGTTTCCACAAAAGGGAAGACCCGGAGGGGGAGAACTGGAGGCCACCAGGACTGGTCGAAAACCTGGCAAGTTGCTCCTGTGCTGGTGGCCAGGCCCATGCCTACCCTGATAACCAAGAACCCAAGCAGAGAGCAGGCTGGCAGAGCCCTGAAAGATCTAGGCCATTCCCCGGATGACAATGGGAGAGACCAAGGTCTAGAGAAAGGAGTTACTTGTCCTCTTCGGAGGTCATGAGAATCATCCTACACATCTTGACCAGGCCACCTGGTTGTGCTTTTCCCTAGGCTGCTGGAATGGAGATGTGCCACTGCGTGGGACCCTAGCTGGCTCTTTCAGTCACTTCCTCTCTCTCCACGGCTCTATCTGACGGAACACGTGTGGTTAAATGCGGTGCCTGGGGGCACAATGCAGGTTACTGCCCTCACTGCAGTACCCAGAGGACAGAGGCATCCTACATAGCTTTGCCCTGTTTTCGTGTCATACCCCCCTCTCCCAGGGCTGGACAGAGTGTCCATTGTGGAGGGAGAGGAAGGATACTGCTGATGAAGGCTCTGTTGGCATGCCTGTTCCCATGCCCTCTTGCTGTTTCCTGTGGCAAAATCCCAACCCAAAAGGGTGCCCAGGCCAGGCCTGCTGGCTCATGAGAGTCCGGGACACATTCCTGGCAAGTCACTCCTCACAGCCTGCCTCCCCAGACAGGAAAGGTACTCAGACAGGCTTGTCCCACCCCTACACCACATAGAGGGAGAAATCCAGACCCAGAAAAGAGCAGAGACTTGCCTAAGCTTGGCATGGTGGCAGACCAAGGTAGGAACACAGGGGTCAGAACATAGGCCCTGAAGCAGACAGCCCTGGCTCCTACTCCAGTCCTGCTACTGACTTACATTTTATGACTTTGGGACAGTCCCTCCTCTCTAGGCCTCAGTGAGCCCATCTGCAAAATAAGGCAGATAGACAGATGATTCTAAGCTCAGTGAGTCTCCTCTCCAAAGCTCTTGCCCATATTCTAGGGAGAGGTGACCCAGGGCCCTGCTCACTTCTCTTCCAGGTAGCCAGTAGTCTTGGTGGCTGCTGCTAACATACGAGCCCCACATCTTTCAGAAGAGGGTCACTCTCAGGACCAGCTGAGCTGCTCTGGTGGCAAAGAACAAAGAGCCCCCCCAAGACGGGGAGTATGTGGAAGGTAAGGCTGCAAAACTTCATTACATAATCACTGGCAAGAGGCCAGGGGTGGGACAGGAAGGTCACACAACCCTGAAGAGTGTCAGACCTGATGTCAGATCACCAAGGCCAAATCCTCCCTGCACAGAAGGGGAGCCTGAGGCCCTGAGAGGCAGGACAGAGCCCTGCCCTGGCCCCAGGTTAGGGCTCAATGCCCCAGTGGCTCTTTGGTCCTGTTGCTCCGACTCCCAGCTGACTTTTTTTTGAGTCAGTGTCTCACTCTGTGCCTAGGCTGGAGTGCAGTGGCACGCTCACGGTCACCACAGCCTCAATCTGCTGGGCTCAGCGATACTTCTGCCTCAGCCTTCCAAGTAGCTGCAACCACAGGCATATGCTACCAGGCCCAGCTAATTTATTTATTGTAGAGATGAGGTATCTCCATGTTGCTCAGGCTGGTCTCGAACCCATGGGCTCAGGCAATCCTCTCACCTAGGCCTCCCAAAGTGCTGGGATTACAGGCGTGAGCCACCCCGCCGGGCTTCCAGTTGACTTCTTGGTGTGATAAGGACACAGGGGTTGCTTTGGTTCTTTCGGAAGGCTGAAGATCAGACAGGGAGGAACACTTGCCTGACCCATTCTGACCAACAGTCATCAGGTCATTCATCCAGGAGGCTTGAGGACCAGGCCACAGCAGCAAGAGACAACACTGAGGGGGCCTGGCCCCTGAGGTTGCAGGGTTTTGGGTTTTAAATGCTGCAGAGGGGAAGAGTGAATTGGGGTTGATGCAGGAGCCACAGCTCACTACTAAACAATCACAGGAAGGTATATGTAGTTCAGACACACAGAGGCCATACCTGATGGAACAGCTAGCCTGGTGGACTGAACAAAAGCCACTGTGAAGTCTATTCACCCTGAGAAGGGGGACTGTCCAAACTCCCACTATAATGCCAAGTGGAGTCCTGAGATGAAGCAGTGAATACGTTCTATATGCAAGCCCTGTGGGACTGTTTTTATGATGACAGGGATATTCATCCGCTGAATAGGCCTGTGACCAGGTCATAGTAGATGCTGTGGCTAGAGGACATTCTACATGGGTACCCGTGTGACATTACTCCTGCAGAGTGGAAGAACAGTCCTAGAAGCCTTATGCACTTTGTTATGTCAGTTTCCCCTAGGAGTCTTACAGATGCTAATAAAAACCTTAGGATCATTAACAAGAGAATGGTGATGGAAGAGAAGGACTTATCCCAGGAAGGTGGAAATTTTAAAATGGTTATTGTTAAGAAAGAAGATGAATAAAGGCAACATTGATGGGGTAAAATGGAGGAGAAAAAGAAAGGGGAGAGTGGTGGGACTTGTCCTAGCAGGGTGGAAATATTTAGGTGGTTACTAGGAAATGGATTTGATAAGATGGGAATGGATGGGGTTAAAACAAAGGTCTTAGTACGACACTATCAAAGGTCAGGTGGACCAGAAGGAACCCCTGTGAGCTCCCAACAGTAAAGGACTCCAAACCAGTTTGCTATATTTCTCCCTGTTTAGAGAAATTTAAAAGGCTGGAAAGCAGAACCTATGCCAGGGTTCTTTGGCTCAACCCTTGGCTGGGAACACAAAGTCTTTTTATTTATTTATTTATTTATTTTTGGGGGGCGAGGGGGGTGTCTCGCTTTATTGCCCGGCTGGCACCTGCTGTGCTCCAACCTGCTGGGCTCAGGCAATGCTTCCAAACAGCCTCCGCCTCAGCCTTCCAAGAAGCTACAGGCATGTGGTACCACACCCAGTTATTTCTTTAATTTATTGTAGAGACAAGATCTTGCCAGGTTGCGCAGGCTGCTCTCAAACCCCTGGGCTCAGGCAATCCTCTCACCTCGGCATCCCAAAGTGCTGGGATTACAGGTGCGAGCCACCACTGCCCGGCCTGTTTGAATTACTGAATGGACACTAGATCTGACTGGGGAACGCTTCCCTAGCTAGTACTGGACAGAAGAAGGCATGTGAATCCACCCATCAAACACTAGTAATTGAAGATGCTGAACGGGAATCAGTCAGAGTGCTCAAGCCCCCACAGTACAGAGTAGAAGCTGGAGTGCTGGTGAGGACAAATTCTCCATCTGTGACAGCCTTATGTGGGGTATTTACGGGGCTTATGGCAAAATCCTGTGAGCACCTCCCAGCGGTGACTACTGGGCCTTTGGATTGGAGAATTTCCACTTGAGGGGACACGTACTGTCTTGCTCTGGGACGTTAACTGAAGCAACCTTAGGACTGGAAGACAGACAGCGATCTTGAAACCTGAAATGCCCACGTCACAGGGGATGTCAGAGAAATGCTCAGTGGTTACCGATTCTAGACTGGGCTTTGCTTGTCCTTTGGAAAATGCAAATGCTCAGAGTGCCATTAAAAAAAAAAGAAACAGAAGATAGTTCATGGGTTTGGGCGGCTGACCATCATTTTTTCGGACCAAGAAACATGCCGTACAGCCCACAATGACCAAGAATGGGCAGAAAGCTATCCCATCCTCCTCCGCGTTTGAGAGTAGAATGGGCAACTGGAACACTAGCTGTCTAAAATGGGGAGATGAGAGCATGAAGGGCAGGCTTATGCCTTCACGAGTGTGTGCTCACGCTCAACATGAGTGGGACTAAAGGAGTGAGCCCACTAGACTTTTCTGTTTTTCTGGGGAAGAGAGGGCAGGGTGAATGCTGGTGTGACTGTGCAAATCTTGCTAAGGGAGGAGCGCACTGGTGTAGCAACTTTAATTTGTTCTTTCTTCACCAAATCACCTCCAAGAAAAAATTTTTTGTGGAGGAATATGAGGCCCAATTAGGCCAGCATCAGTTGAGCAAATGATGTTGAGGAAGGAAATATCAGGATGAAATTTCACAAATGTTAAAAAGAAACCTACTGATAAGGGCAGGAGTCATAAAGGCTGGTTAGCTAACTGTAACACATTTGCAGTAAACAAAAAGTAGTTAACCATTTGTTGCTCGTTAACTATTGCTGCTCATTAACCCTATCTTAAAGAAACAAAATACCACAACCAATCAGCTGCTTCAGAACCTCTGGCAATTTCCTTTTGCAAACCTTCCCCTCCACCCCAAGACAATTCCCGGCAGCTAAACCCTGATACCTCTCTTATAAAAATACCCCTTAACCCCTGCCTCTTTGCAGACAGCAGACACTCAATGCTGCCCCTGACTGTTGTACCTGTACCCTTGACAACGTATCTTCCTTTTAATGAATCTACCTTTCTTAATCCACCACTGTCTTGGTGAACACTTTTACTGCCACAACTCCAACCATACCCAGCCACCACCACACAAGGTATTTTTTCCCCCATATCTGATGCAGTGGCCTTAGGACCAGGGCTGCAGCTGCAAGTACTGGAAGCAGGAATGATTTCTAAGCAAGAAAATGTAACTATGCTTTCAACTGTATGTCAGAATTCCTGAGGGCCTGATGGGGGTAGGTTGTGCCTTCACTCCATCTGGCAAAACTGAGGCAAAGAGTGAATGCAGTCACACTGCCTGATGATAAAAAACAGTTCACTAGTTCTGCATCTGCGTACCACACCATGTCTGAATGTGAGTGGACAAGGAGAAGGCACATGTAGCCTAGCAGTGATGCCAGCAATCTAGACCACCACAGTGGCAATTCTAATGTTCCTTCCAAGGTGGAAGAGTTTGGGCACTAACAGAGCAAAGGAATGGCTAAATGGGCTATAAGTTGGGGGAACCCCAACATTACATTCACACCTTGGAAGAAGCTAGAGCAAAAGATGATGTTGTCTCTCAGCTGCATCATTCCAGGTGCCTGGAAAAGTGAAGCTATGTTTATCAAGACCACTTCTGCTTCTGGAACCGACAGGATTGAAGGGAAACCTGTAACTCTGAATGCCTCACCCTGGGAGACCTTCATGCAATAGGATGGACCAGACTGATTATTACTGACTGTGTATATTCTTTTGACGTATCAGGGCATGGCCCGGGATGTTATGCTATAGATACTGGTTTTCACCCACAGTTCCTGGCTCATAACACCTATAGCCCTTGTCACAGTCTTTTGTTACACTGTTGGGCATGGCAGGCCTCAGGACAGGCCTCAGAAGCAGAACTTCTATGGCCTTCTCTGTCTCTTCTTTTACCTGCCCCAAGGCAGGACTTTGATCTCCAGCTCTTCTGACTGTGAGTCTTAAGAACCTCCCAGAGAGGGTCCCGCCCTATGCACTAGGGGAAGGAGTGCTGATCTCATGAAGTCTCCAAAAAACCCAAGAGAACTGGGTTTGGAGAGCTTCCTGGTAACTGATATGAAGGTTCCTGGACAGAGGCAGAGGGCATCCAGGGAGGGCATGGAGCACCGTGCCCTCCCCCCATACCTTGCCCCACAAGTGTTCATCTGTATCCCTTGCAATATCCTTTATAATATATAAGCCAAACAAAAAAAGAACCTGGGCCCAAATTCAGGAAGCCTGGATTCTAGTTCTAATGCTGCCAACATACTCAACTGCGGCCTGGACAAGTCCTTGCCCCTTCTTCGGGACCCAGTTTTTTTACCTTCAAAATAAGAGGGTTGGGTCCTACAAGGCAATATCATTCTGGAAACAACAGGCTTGGATTTTCTGTAGTCAAATGAGGTCGGAAAAGGGAAAGGAAACCCTGACCTTGAGGAGCAGGGAGGTCCTGAAAGTACCTCGCTTAGGCTGAGGGTGGGCAGAAGGCACTGGCCCTGCCACCCCAACAATACCAAAGACAGTGGAAGCACGTAGGGGTACCCAGCCACCATTCCCCAGGCAGCACACCAAGACGTCTCCTTCACTGACTCACAACAGCAAACGCATACTACCCGGCACTACGCAGGCCACTTTCACACTCACACAGGCTGCCTTCCCTCTTCAGCCCCACTGTCTTTGTGGGTTGTGGGTTACATCAGCAGTAGGGCACGTCAGAGCTGGGGTGTTGAGTGAGCTAGCCAGACTGGTCTTTCCCCTCCAGGGAGAACCTTCAGGATTCCACCAGTCAGCCCCAATCCACCAGCATCGCCTACACGCATCAGAGCTCAGATGGCTCTACCTTGCCAGCCCAGCTTGCAGACCAGGCCCTGAGACTGAAAGCCTGATGAGCCACACTTACTCTGTCAGGACCTCAGGGCTGGCCCCAAGATAAAGAGGAGCTCAGAAGAGCAGTGTGGGGGTCCCAGAGCGGCCCACATTGAGCAGGCAGGAAGCCTGGAATCCAGCTCAGCTAAACTTGCTGTACCTGGGAGCCTGTGCCCCAGAGGGACAGCATCTCGCCCAGGGTCATACTGAGCTTTTGCTGTGTCTATCTCCTAAGCCTGTGGGAAGCCTGAATACCTGCCCAAGTGTATTCCCATGCCTCAGCTGCACCGAGAGGCAGCAGCTACGGTGGGAAGAGCCCAGGCTTTGACGCACGACAGCAACGGGAACCTCAGCTCAGCCCCCTCATCAGCCTCGCTACTCTGACCATCAGCGTCCTCCTCTGTAAAACGTTCCTGCCTGCCTTTCAGGGTGCTGTGAGGATTACAGAAGACTCCCTGGGGAAGGGTACGGCTCCTAATAAGTGGGTGCCCCTTCTCTCTGCCTCTGCACCACCTCTTCTACCACAGGCTTCTCCTCCTGTGCACTCACTGTCCCCTGCCTCCTCAGGGCTGCCTATCCTTTCAGGTGGCCTTCTAGAAGCATCTCCTTCAGAAGCCTTCCCCAGCCACTTTAGCCCCAGGCTCTCACCCTCTCTCACCCAACATCACATTGCCTGGGCCCTTATTCCCACAGGAATCGCCCCCTGCAACTGGCTAAGAAAAGGGCTACTTCTACAAGGCCTCTGGAAGGAAAGAAAGTCCCTTCCACCTATTGCTTCAAGTCCTGCCCCTGGTTAGGTCAGATAATCCTGGACTACCTTCATACTGCTCTTGACAAATCACCTCTATTTCAAGCTTGCCCTTAATGTTCACCGAAGGGCAGGCATACAACGGTCAAACGTATGTTATTACACCTGCTTTTTTTTTTTTTTGAGTTGGAGTCTGTCACCCAGGCTGGAGGGCAGCAGCACACTCTCAGCTATCGCAGCCTCAACTTTGCCTCCCAAAGTGCTAGGATTATAGGCGTGAGCCACTGCACCTGGCCTACACCTGCTTCTTACATCCTGTAGGTTCCACAGGTGAAACTTCTCTTAGATCCAAACGCCAGTACAAGTCTTGCTTCCCCCAATGAGCCAGTAAGTTTTCTCCTTTCTCCCAATAAGAAGCTACTAACAACTGTCAAGTTTCCCCTTTTGCTTTAGCTTCCAGGAAGCTCAGAGATGAATATGACCCTCAACTGAAGGTCAACTCTGTTGACCCTCATGGCTAAAATACTAGTATTTTCCCCTCAATTCCAGATTTTTCTCTTGGCCCTGGTATGGCATTATATATATCCTAAGCTGCCTCAAATCCTACATGAAGCAGGGCATGGCATGAACAAATGCTCATGGTGGGAGATTCCACATGGTTTGATTGAGCACATGTTGGGGGTGGGGTCACTGTGGCTGGGTGGGTTAAAGCCTGGTTCAGATTTCCCACCCATTCCCACCCTTCCAAGAAAACACCCACAAGACTTTACCTGGATGGGGAAGTAGTCTCGAAAGTAGCGCCACACAGCCCAGTTTCGGACCCACTGTGACCTCCTGCCACCTTCCAGGGAACAAAACACAGTGTTGGGAAAAAGTGGGAGTGGGGGAAGTTTGGACAAGGCAGACAAGACAGAGCCAGTTTGAAGCCCGAGGCAGGTGGCTATCACCCCACACAGCACTCCTAGCCCCTTTCTGTGGGGTGGCTCCATATTCTTTTCCCATGCAAACCCTTGACTAGACGTGAGCTCCTGCAGGCAGCAGAACGGTGCCCTCTGGGGAGTTCTGACCCCCGACCCAAACCGCACACTGGACTAGCCCAGTGCTTTTCACAGAATAGATGTTAAATGAAAAGACACAGCATCCCCCATGAGGAACTTGAGTCTGGGTGGGAGGGAGAGCACGCCAAGGGCGTGGGAGGGGTGCCAGGACTTTGCACCTACCTTTCTTGGGCGTGTTCCAGTCAAACACCAGCCAGGTGAAGTAGAGCACGGCAAGGAGCCAGCAGTCAGTGCAGAACGTGTACATGAGGATGATGCTGCAGGCCACTCCTGGGGGCAGACAGGTGGGTCAGGCCCTGGCCTCATGGTGGGCTTCAGCTCCCCTCCGGCAATGGTGGGGTGAATGCTTACTGTGGCACTAAGCCAGGCCTGGCCGGAGCCACAGAATGGGGTGACAGCCCATGAGAAATGCCACGGGAATGCAGAGCTCGGGGAGCAGGCTCCCGGGACCCAAGTTGCACCTCCCTGGCCCTGATGGGCCGTCCTGGCGCTGGGGGCACAGGGGATCCATGGGGTTTGGGCAGCAGCACCAAAGGAGGCAGACTTCAGCTTCTTATGAAGCTGCCCTTATTGTCCCCTCCACCACCCCCTGGCACAGTGACTGTGGGTAAGGGGGGGCTCCTGCCAGGTGCCTGTGGGTCTCAAGATGTGGGCTGAGTCAAGTCTCAAGGGTGAGGCAGGGTGACTTTTGCCCCATTTTATTTTTATTTTTTGAAAGTAGTTTATTTCTTCCGGTCATGGAGACTGAGAAATCCAAGGCTGAGGGCTACATCTGAGGAGGGACCTCTTGCCAGCGGGGATTCTGAGGGTCCTGAGACATCATAGGGCATCACATGGCAAGGGGTGAGACTGCTTTGCCCATTTTAGTGATGAGAACACTGAGGCTCAAGGGGGAGATAACTTGCCAAAGGTTATCACAGGACAGTGCCAGAGCCAGGATGCAGATGCGGATCTGACTCTAAAGTCCACATTCTGAGCCAGGCTTCAGTTGTTCACCAAATCTGAGAAGTCCCAGACCATCCCCAGAGGGACCTGAGAGGGGATTCCTGCCCCAGAAGGAGGGCTGGCCCCCTTCCAATACAGCAGAGGGCCAGGCAGTCCAAGGCCAAAGCCTATCAGTCTACTTCTCTCACAAACCCCAGCAGGACACTTGGGAGACTCACCTAGGAGCTGGCTTCCATTTAGTCACCATATTCTGGGCCTGCCGGCCGTAAGGGAAAATAACTTGGCACAGAAAGGAAGAAAAGCTCGTGCTGAGCCTGGTTTATGCATGGCTCACCCTAGATACCCTCATCAAGGCATCTCTTTTTCCAATTTTTACCCAGCCTTCGGGTCTAGTTCAGACCTCATCTCTCCACGAAGTGTTTCCCAATGTCATACCACCCATATGTGATGTCTCACTCCGAATTCCCCACTAGGCACATGGCCGGGGGCAGCAGGTACTGCAGCCTGGTAGAAAGAGCGTGGCCTCTTTCCAGCACCCTCTCAATGGCCCAGGGAAGGAGGCCAGACCTTGCT
Organism: Cephalopachus bancanus; assembly: GCA_027257055.1. Lineage (NCBI taxonomy): Eukaryota > Metazoa > Chordata > Mammalia > Primates > Tarsiidae > Cephalopachus > Cephalopachus bancanus. The sequence continues at coordinate 3,799,779 of JAPVLO010000195.1, read as the reverse complement.
GAGTGCCCACCTCTGCTGGGCACCGAGCTGGTCATGGGTGCCAAGGGCTGCATGGCTCTGGGATTCCATGTTCTCTCATTCCCACCATGCTAAACCTTCTCTCCTTGTCTGTGAGAGAAGGCAGGCCAGACGCAGGCTCTCTGTAAGCCTAAGGACAGGGGACTGGGGACCTCTTTTCATCTTCAATCCAGTCCTGTTCTAGATTCCTGAGCCAGCCTCTCCCCAGGGTAGCTAAAAGCAGGGTACAGCTTCTTAGGAGGGGCAGTGAACACAGAGTGACCAGGTGTCCAGTTTTTCAGGACAGCTTAGGAGTATGATATCACAGAGAGGGAAGATGAGTCTCTAGGGAAGCATCTGCAGCCCACAGGATCCTGTGAAAGGCCAACTATAAGGCCAGGCACAGTAGCTCACACCTGTGATCCCAGCACCTGGGCAGAAGGATTGCTTGAGCCCAGGAGTTCAAGACCAGCCCGGGCAACATAGCAAAACCTCATCTCCACAAAAAATTTAAAAATCAACCAGGTGTAGTGGTACATGCCTAGAGCCCCAGCTACTCAGGAGGCTGAGGTCAAGGCTGCCATGATCCATGATCATGCCACTGCACTCCTGCCTGGGGGACAGAGCAAGATCCCAACTCAAAAAATGAAAATAAATAAATAAAGGCCAGGCGTAAAATACTTGGGGCAGCTGTGTGCGAATATAAGGCTGCTTACGAGGTCATGCTGTTTGCAGCTTGCCTTGGGTCCCCTTTCTCCTCAGGATGCCAGAAGGTTCTATGGTATAAACATGGGAAAAAACCTCTGGTCCAGAGGGAGACCAATGGGGCCACCGTAGTCTTTGCAACACTCGGAGCCTCTGCCAGCAGGTTTGAGAAACAGAAGGAGGCAATGGCTATAGCAGCTCAAGGTAATAATTAGCAGCAGCTCAGACCTGCCTGTCCAGCTGGGCCTGGCTCCCACCTACGTGAGGTCATTGAGAAGGTGCTGGGCCAGTTTCTGGGCTGTGGTTGATCACTTGTTAACCCACAGCTTGGGGCCAGTCCCCATGGCACTGTGTGGGCTGGGGATCCACAAGCTGCTTCACTCTGCCAGTCAAGCCCTGACCTTATGAGACAGGGATAGTGACAGCTTCTGGCACAACTAGAAGTAAAGGGAGCCGATGTGGCTCTAGTGGGGGCATGGGAGGCTGGAGTCCTTGGGTCTGTGCCCAGGTCCTACTACCTTTTCTTGCGTAACCCTGAGCAAGGCTCTGTCCCCACTGGGCCTCCGTCTCCTACGTGAACAAGGAGGGAGTTTCACTGTGCTCCCCACCCCCAGGATTCTAATAAGTGGCCACATGCAAGCCAGGTGGGAAGTCTGAGCCCTGAGGGAGTCAGCTGGATTTGCTTTGCTCCCCACACCCGTGCTTCCTTGTCTTTTTGAGGCCATTTTGAGGTCTTCTTCGTGTCCCTGTAAGAATGGAGGCCTTTCTCCACAGAAAAATGTGCAAGACTCTCACATATGAATTTTTTTCTGAGTTGGAGTCTTACTCCATCGCCCCAGCTGGAATGCAGTGGCACCCTCACAGCCACTCCAGCATGGACCTGCTGGGCTCTGGCGATCCTTCCGCCTCAGCCTTCCAAGTAGCCAGAGCTACAGGCGCACACTACCACGCCAGGCTAATTTTTTATTTTATCGTAGAGACAAGGTCTTGCCAAGTTCCCGCGGGCTCAGGCAATCCACTTGCCTCGGCCTCCCAAAGTGCTGAGATTACAGGCTGAGTCACCGAGCCCGGCCAATTTTTTTGAGTTGAAGTCTTATTCTGTCGCCCATGCTGAAATACAGTGGTGCTCTGCTCACGGTCACTGCAGCCTCGATTTACTGGGCTCAGGTGATCCTTCCACCTCAGCCTTCCAAGTAGCTGGAACTACAGTCATGCACCACCATGCCTGGCTAATTTTTGATTTACTGTAGAGATGAGGTCTCACCATGTTGCTCAGGCTGGTCTCAAACCCATGGGCTCAGGCAGTCCTTTCACCTTGGCCTCCAAAAGTGCTGGGATTATAGGTGTGAGCCACCACACCTGGCCCACATATAATTTTTCATCTACTTTTAGTTCATGGGGACCCCCCCAACCCAAAGCCCACTCTTGGGACTAAGGTTGAAGATTGGCTGTTTCAGCCCAGGTCTGCTAACTCTGGGCTTCTGGTAAGGTGAGCTCCCTGGGGGAGCTACTGCTCCAAACCCAACTTGGCCATTTAATGAGCTTCAGTCTCAGGAAGTCACTGAACCTCTGAGTTTCCATGTCTTTACCTGCAAAGCAGGGATCTGATAAATAGAATCCTTCTCCCATCCCTCTGCCCTGCACACATGGTCTCAGAGCCCCCTCCCCGTGCCCGCTGGAAGGATGGTGGCTCGATGCTGACATGGCAACTCCTGATGACCCCCTACCGGCATGTGCATTCTGGAAGACTGGGTCACCCAGAGGAACGGGTTCACAGGTGCTGGAGTGTACTCTGTGGGTTCCTCTGCCCTGACATGCTGGGGAAGTTACTTGCTATGCTGAGGACACAGGGGTTATGGAAGAAGAGGCTTCTAGGAGAGCAGAGGACAGAGAGCCTAGGCTTTCTCCCCTCTCACTATCCACATTGTCCTGCCCATGGCGTGGATGGCAAACCAATGAGTGCGGGGACTTAGCCAGAGCTGCAGAAAACATAGCCAACGTGGGCGGTGTTGAGACAGAAGGGAGCAGGCTCGAGAAGTACTGGGGAGGATGGGCGAGGGCTGGGCGTGGGGTCAGAGGGTGCGTCCCGACAACAGCGCCCACATCATGGGGACCCACCAGGCCCTGTGTCAGGCGTTCTCATTCCTGACCTTCAGTCCCCACAAAAGCCACGTGAAGTAAGCATTTTCCTCACCTTTGAAATGAGGAAGGTGATGTTCAGAGAGCTCAAGTAACCTGGGCATTCACAGCACTTGTGTGCAGTAGATTCAGGACTTAAGCCTGGCACCACACCTCCCCAAGGTACAGTAGTATGGCTGCTGAAAGTGTCTGCTGGTGGCACTGTGGGAAAGTATGGGCTTTGGGGATGCTACAGACCTGGATTTGAATCTAAGTAACCTTGGGCAAGTGACCTACCTTCTTGAGGACATGAGGTTTCCCATCAGTGAAATGGGAACCATGCCACCACCTCCCCTGAACCTCAGTGAATCCTCATGCATGCCCAGGGGTAGAGCACTTTGTCTGGAACCCAAAAGGTGGAAGTGGGAGGATGCTGTGGAACATCCCGTGTAAGGGCTGCTCGTAGCCCCTTGCTCCTGCAGAGCAGAGCTCCTGCTCCAATATCTGCCGGGAAGGTAGTCCCACCTGCACGCCCACCCTTCCACTAGGCCCCCGCTCACCCAGTACGAGGAAGGACAGGACCCACTGCAGCACCGAGATGACCTGCAGCTGCTTCTCTACCTTGGACCTGTTGAACCAGGATATGGAGAAGAGGTCCTGGAGGGCAGAGAGGATGCTGGAGCCGGCACCTGCAGAGAGGGGGCACGTCAGCCCACTGTCAACGGGTCCGCCAGCCACAGGGGTCCCAGCCCACCCCTCCCAGAGGCCCTCCCATAGGAGCATGGACCCCAGAACCAGACAGACCTGGGTTCAGATCCCAGGCCCGCCACCCCTTGGCTTTGTGACTCTGGGTTGTTCACACACTTCCCTGGGTCCCTGTTTCTCCATACACCACAGGAAAGTGTCTGCTGGTGGCACTGTGGGAAAGCATGGGCTTTGGGGGTGCCATTCTAGAGACCAATGAGGAATCTGAGGAGGCAAGTCAGGCGCTGGGCTTCAGCAAGATGCCCTGCACTTGCCAGTTCTCCTCCCTCCCCTCTGCCCCAGTCAAACTCCTGGCCTTAGTCTTTATCCGCATCTTGTACAAATATTTAATCGGTGCTATTTGTGTCAGTGAGGCCAAGGACAGAGGTTCAACATCCAATTTGCAATGTTTTCTTTTTCAAGTGTACTTTGAGCATCCCCAATCCTTGCCACGCACCCTTAGCCTGGGACTGAGACCCCTTCTCTAAGGAGATGAGCCCTCTTGCTCCCACCCCCAGCATTGCCAATTCTGCCAACCACTACCACCTTCAGAGAGCTTTACTCTTTCAGTTTCACCTCAGGGCCCAATGTGTGGAGCCCAGAGGTATCAGGTGAGGGAGGCTGGCTTCGCTTCCCCAAAGGGCCCAGTGGCCAGTGAGCTTCAGGCAGCCTGGAGGACACCAAGGGCTGTAATTATGTTCGCTATGAAGCAAATGTCAAGCCTAGAAGTTAGGGCAAGATGTGCCTACTTCATGGGCTCTGTGCCCCCAGGATCACACCCTGGACTCCAGCAGCTGATGGGCAGTGGGACTGACCAGGAAGCCTGGTGACTGCAAGAGAGGCAGCACTGGGAAGGAATATGGGCAAAGTTCCCAATCCATAGCCCACTTCGCCAGCAGCTAGATGAATGGAGCAAGCCACCTCAAATCCCTCTTCTGCTAAGCCCTCCCTCCCCTCCACAAGCCCTTAGTCAACACATCTTCACCAAGCGCCTGCTGAGTGCTGGTCAATCATTTCTTCACACCACCTGCTCTGTGCAAGGCCCAGAGCACAGATGGCTTAGTCACGATCTTGTCTCTGAGGGTCTCATGACCTTTCACCCTTGTCTACACGAGAGAGGGGTTTAGAGGCTTACACTCAAGCCTTTGTTTTTTTCAAAGTCTGTAGAGCAGCAAGGTCACAGCAGAGTTTAGAAAGGCACATTCTCCTCATCAGCTGAAAGTTAAACAATTGCTTTTAGGATGTAGGTAGGAAATGCTAGGCCTCAGGGCGGACACACCAGTCTTGTCCCCTATACCTGGGGTGACAGATCAGAGAGAAGGAGCTTGTATACCAAGCAGAAGAGTCACACCCAATCCAAGCCTTGGTTGCACTATGTGATCCCAGGTGCACAGCACTTCCTGGGCTCAGGAGCATCTAATAACTTCACAGGCATACCTGGGGTGGATGCTTACGTGAACTCACAAAAACAAATAAACAGGCTGGGCCACAGAGTCATTCCAGGGGCTCGGCTCAGAATTGTTCCTTCTACTCCTTTGTAATAAGAGCTCCACCTGCACAGGACATTGCCACCTCCAGACTTGCCCATGACCCATAGGGGAGTCTGAGGGCCTTCTGGGATCGTCTCGTATAGTAGGCAGCCAGGGAGATGGAGGCCCAGAGAGAGATACTGACGGGCTCAGGGTTACCCAGGTCATAGGTGGCAGAGCCAGGGTTGAAACCCAGGATTCCTGCCCCGCTCAGAGCACCTCCCCATTCCCACAGCAGCTGCTGTGTGTGAAGGGCTCTGCCCACAGGTGGTCCACCAGAAGGTCCATGGGTACGACATGCTCAGGGCCTGCTTAACCAGTCCAGCAGTGAGGCTGTGCAGATAACCTAGCTGTGCAGATAACCTAGTCACACGTTTACCCCTAAGGGTCTCATTGACCTTCCACCCTGGTTCCGGTAGTGACAGGCCTGGGTGAATGCATGAGGGAGAGAAGTGGAGTCCAAGTGCAGGTCTGAACCCCTGATCCAAGGGCTGGCCCACCAAGCCACCTTCCAGCAGCTGGCTCTACCTCCTGAGCTATGCAAGATGAAGAGAAGCAGGAACTACGGCTGGCAGGGCTAGGTTAGGTGGCTACAGAGAAGACAATGTACTCTGGCACTTTCCTGCTCAAGGTGTGGTCTGGAAAGGTGGCATCAGCATCACCTGTATGCTGGTTAGAAACGCAGGATCCGCCAGGCTCAGTGGCTCAGCCTGTAATCCCACGCTTTGGGAGGCCGAGGGGAGTGAACTGCCTGAGCTCACGGGTTCAAGACCCACCTGGGCAACTTGGCGAGACCTCATCTCTACAATAAATCAAAAAATGAGCCAGTCATGGTAGCACGCACCTGTAGTTCCAGCTACTTGGAGGCAGAAGGATCGCCGGAGCCCAGCAGGTCGAGGCTGCGGTGGCCGGGAGCGGCCACTGTACTCCAGTTTGGGCGACAGAGTAAGACTCCAATTCAAAAAAAAAAAAACAAAAAAAAGGAAACACAGGATCCAGCCCAGATCTACAGATTCAAAATCTGCATCTGAACAAGACCCCCAGGTAACTGAGTTTGAGAAACACTGAGGCACTAGGTGCGTCAGACCAAAAACAGGGCACGGCTGGGATGGGGGAGAGGCTGGGAGCTGCTACCCTTTGTTCAGCAGGAAAAAAAGGCACTGGGGAGAAGGGGTCAGGCTCTTCTCAAGGTTGACTGCTTCCTGTGGCAGGCAGGACCCTGGAGCCAGGTGAGGAGTGCTTAGAGAAAGTGCGCTGGGACTCATCCGTGTAGTTCCTGTGGATGTGACAGCACTCCTGCTTGGGGAGGAGTGGAGACATTCTACACTGATGATATATCCCCAATTGAAACAACCGAAAAGACCCAGAACTTCTTCCTTAAGCCTAATCCAAATACATGTGCTAAGCTTCTAAGGTCTCTTACAATTAGATAAGGTCAGAGTGCAGGACCACAGCCCAACTAGTTCAACACTTACCCTATTATAGGGACTAGGAATCGGGGGCCTGGAGGACTTGCACAAGTCTCACAGCCAGATGGGCCAGAGCCCAGACCATCCTGCAGTGTCCATCCTGTTCTCACCCTGCCTTATCCAACCCAACAACCGCCCACAGTTGGCTCTGACAACAAAGTGAGAAATGCAGTCTACCAGAGAGGGCCAAGTGCTGGTGTGGAAGCTTGATGGGGAACTGCCTGGAGGGGGCGGCCGGGAGGGCTGCAACTCTGCCTTTCTCAGGCCTGTACCACTCAGACAATCCCAACCCGGTTGATCACAAAACTCAGTCCCAGAGCTTGGCTGTCTACAGATGCTGAGACTCAGCAGGAGCCCCAGTGTGCCTAAGACATGTGGAGTCATTGCTCCTCTGTCTAGAAGGCCCTCCCCGGCTGTGCCCACATGATGATTCCCTGACAACGGTTAAAGCAGCAGGTTCTTCAAAACCCAGAGAGGGCAGTATGTCCTCCAGGAAGCCTTCAGAAAGAGGTCTTTCTTCCTGAGATTATAAACTCTCAGGCCCACACAGGCCTGGAACCATCCAGAACCGTCTTGCTACCCCATGGAGATATCCTGTTTGAAGGTAAAGTCAAAAGAGGGAGACAGAGTCACCCTCTAGGGTCCTGCAGCCCTCATCTTGTACTAACTGCAAATTACAAAACAATTCTGGCATCTGACTGGAAGCTGCCTGAGGGCCTGGCTGAGCAAGAGGAAGAGCAGGTCTCTGCTCTGGCTGTTCCTCAGGACCCCCGGGCTCCCTCCCCTGAGCGGACAGCAACAGGTATGGTGCCCACGAGGCCATGATGCTTCAAGGCTTTCAAAGCGCTTGGACTCCTGTGAGTTTGGCATCAACATCCTCATTTTAATGATGACATCTGCCAAGACCATTCAGCAGAGGCTGAAAGAACTGGACTCATTTCAGGCCCCATGACCAGGCCTGCGTCTGCCCCTATACTGTCGGCCTCCAGGCTCTTTCTTTCTTCCCCCCACAGCAAAGCTGGGGGGAGGCTGGAAGCGGATGGGAAAATGAGTGGCATCTTCCTTCAGAGAGGTGGGCTAGAAGCAGGTATCCTGTGCAGCAAGACTTAGGGATGTAGTCCCAGCTCTGCCACCAACTCCCATGTCAACTTGCCAAGTCACTTCACGTCTCTGGGCTTTGGTTTCCCCCTCTGCAAAATGGGGGTATGGAGGATGAACTCGGGTCTCTGGAGTCCACACTCCCAAGAGCTCCCGGTTGGGTATCTGGGACCTGGAGCTCACCACCTTGCAGCAGCCCAGGTATAGCTGCCCAGGCAGATAGGAAGTGAGGGTTCAGCCAGGTACCCCCAGTCCACTGCCAGCCCTTGCCACCTGGCTGTCAGCACTTCCTCTGCCCAGCTGTGGCTGGGAAGGGTCCAGCAGAAGCTGGTGGGGATGCCTGTGCTGCAATCAGATGCCACCACCTTCACACCCAGCCTGACTGTTCCCACTCCTGGGTGGGGCCCCAGGGAGCCTGAGCATCCCGCCCAGGTCCAGCTCCCACCTGGTCCCTCAGCACAGTGCTCTCTGCACACTCCCCCGGTGGCCGGTGCCTATTTACTTAGCCATCCTCCTCTGCCAGTGACTCCTGGGTGCCAGGACCCAGCCCTGCACAGGCCCCGGTGAGAATAGGAGCAAGTAGAGATTTACCACAAGGCTGATAAATCCACAAGCCCCAAGAGGCAGTCACAGGCCTGGGTGCCCAAGTTAGTTTGAACCGTCTGGCAGGGGGCATAGCCAGCCCCAAAACTGAGGACCCCAGAGATGGGGGTGAGCCTCTCACACTCCCGAAGAACGAGTTTTCCTATCTATGCAGGGAATACAGCCCCTTGCCTACAGATTCTTTGTTTCATGCGGAGAGACGAGCCAGGCTGTAGAAGAAAAGATTCCCAAGAGCCAATTCAAGGAGCCGTGCCCCAGCAGCACTTATTTTACACACCTCATTTGCTCCTACATGGCAGCAGCCTGCTTACTGGCTAGGAGGTAACCCAACTCCTTCCCCAAGTCTGCATGGGGCATCACTGTCCCACAGCCTCTGTGGGGAGGTAGACAAGGCAAGGACTACAACCCCATTTCATCAGGAAGGAAACTGAGGCGAGGTGAAGCCAAAAGAGCCTGAACCATTTGCTTGAGGTCAGGGTGCGGAGAGCCAAGACTCAGAGCAGGTATCTGGGCTCACATCCCTCACCATCTCTACAACACTGCACAACTGAGGGCCAGTCCCCACTAAAAGGCCAGCCCACGCCCAGCCTTCAGGAACACACCTTGACTGAGGAGGTGGCCTGATCTGCCCTTACCATGCCCACAGTCTCATGGGGGACATGGTAGGGTAGCCTGGCAGTACAGGGGTAGGAGCCCACCCATGTGTCCCACAAGTCAAGCTCTGCCTCGAGGGCAAAACCTCTGCTGCCCACAGTAGGAGGCCAAACAGTCCTGAGTCCAAGAGCTGGGGGAGGTGATGGGTGTATGTAAACATCTCCTTGCTCAACATCTGATAACCAGAGGACCGCACCTCAGGGCTGGTGAAACCAAAGTGTGCAGGGCTTCCTCTCTCATGCCTGACGGCAGCAGAGTCTTCTCCCCAGTCCCCTAGACCTGAGAAAGGGCCCTGGGTCAGTTCTGTCCCTGCCTGGCTCTATGACCTTGGACAAGTCACTTAACCTTGCTCTCTTCAGTTTTCTCATCTGAAAAATGAGGGTAATGATCCCCACCTCCCAGGTTGTTAGGAACATTAAATTTAAAAATGTGAGGTATGCCGGGCACAGTGGCTCACACCTATTAATCCCAGCACTTTGGGAGGCCGAGGTGAGAGGATTGCCTCAGACCACAGTTTCAAGACCAGCCTGGACAACTTGGAGAGACCTCATCTCTACAATAAATCAAAAAATTAGCTGGGCGTGGTGGCGCGTGCCTGTAGTTTCAGCTACTTGGAAGGCTGAGGCAGAAGGATCGCCTGAGTGTAGCAGGTTGAGACTGTGGTGGCCATGAGCATCCCACTGCACTCCAGCCTGGGCACAGGGTGAGACTCCAACTCAAAAAAAAAAAAGTGAGGTACACTGGCACTTGTTAGGTGATTGAGTGTAGTGAGTATCATTGCTTCCCCATCTCCCAGAGCGGGAAGGGGTAGAAAAGTGAGCATGCCCAGCGTTCTCCAAGAGGTGCAGGTCACGAGCCGTATGTTATGAGAAGAGGGAGCGAAGCGAGGACGGCAATAGGGGAGGCTGCAGGGAGGCCACGAGGCCTGGCCAGGGTCCTGAAGACAAGATCTAGGAGGTAAAGAATAGGAGAGTGGGCACCATGGTTGGGGGTGACTGCTGGAACCAGGCTTGCAGGGAGTTCCAATGAGGCAGGTCCAAATGCTCAGCAGCTCAGAAATAGGGGTGCACCACTACCCAAAACACAGGCTGAGAAAAGAGAAGTCAGAATGGGCAGAAATCGGGGCTTCCTGGAAAAGGTGGATGGGGAGAAAGATAAGCCCCAAAACGTAGAGCATATACAAGGGGTCAAGAACTAATACTAGCCACTGGGAAAATAGCAGTGAACACAGCAGAGAAATTCTGCTGAGAGAGACAGAAAACAGCTACATGTTCATGTACAGTGTAATGTCAGGCAGTGGTGAGAGCTGTGAGAAAAATAATCAGGGGAATGAGACAGAGCGGCCTTCACATGCAGGGGAAGAGCCATAGATGAAAGGGTGGGTCATGCCTCCGGACAGCCCACATTACTTCCTCCATTCCTCCACTCACGCACCACTGGCATCTGAGGGGGGCATGCCAGTCAGAAGGTACAGAGAACAGGCCTGGGAGTCAGGAGATTCTGGCCCCTAACTCGCTGGAAGTGTGGCCTAGATGAGTCACTTCCTATGCAAGCCTCAGTTTCCTCATCTGTACAGTGGCGCTAATACGTACCTCTCTAGCTTGTTATGAGAATTAAAATGAGATAATGTAAGACAAGCACTTCATAAATAGTAAAGATCTGTGTGAATGCAGGTTAATTATCACATAAGCCTCGGTGTCCCCTCCTGTCGTGGGCATCGTAACGCCTGCCCTGCCTTGCAGCAGAGGCGGAGGCGACAGACAGACTTAGGACTCTCTTACCTGCTTTGAGACCTGGCCAGTCACTTTCCCCGCTGAGACTCTGTCCTCCTTTGCTTTGCTGCAGGATTGTTGGTTGGCCCCTAAATGACTTACAGAAAAGGGCCAGACAGAGTTGCCAGCATGTCTGTTAAAGGGCCAGAAAGATGCCAGTGAGGGTGCAGGGGTGTGAACAGCCTCTCTGGGCTCCTTAGTGGGGTGCGAGGGGGTCATCCTGCTCGCATCCCTAGCCCCAAGGATGCCACGCATGAGCTCATCTGGACCTAACCTCTACTCTGGGCCTAGACAAGTGTGGAAGTCACCCCTAAGTTACCCCAAAGTACAGGGGACAAGTTGCATGGAGATAGAGGGATGGAATAATGACCCCTGGCCTACCCTTCCAGCCCCAGGATAAAGAGATGTCACTTCTTCCAGGCCAGAGCTGAGTTCTCTTCCAGAGGCTCTAGGCAGGCACTATTTAGTGGGAATTCACACACATGACAAGGGGGCCAGTCATGGCAAGGCTGCCAGCCCCAGAGGGTCACTTCTGTGCTACTAGAGTCCCGTTCCAGACTCCCACAAGCCTGGCACACAAAGTTGTCCCATTAGGTGCCTCACTGCATGCTTTCCCTCCAGGAAGTCTCCCACACTCTGCCCTATCTGCAGTGCCCCAGGTGGAGCCCTGTCCTTCCAAGTCTGGTTCGGTTAGTCTCACACACTGGGTACCTGCCAGGCACTGAGCACTGACCCCTTGGAGACCAGCATGCCAGTCCCTCCTCTGGAAAGCCCTTCTTCCCCTACGTGACCCCAGCTCACCCCTACCTCAGCCCCTTCTCTGGGAGAGTGAGTTTGTTTGCAGGGAGCATGTCTCATGCATCTGCGTCCCCATGTCCAGCAAGGGGTCAGGCACAGAGCAAGTGCTTGGCCAATGTTTGTCAAATGACTGAATGCTCACAGGGACTGCAATGAATAATCAGGGCCTAGACAAGAAAAGAGGTGAATCCATTTCACAGCTGACTGACCTGTGCCATGACAGAGGGTCAAACAGAGATTTCTGGGGAATCAGGAAGGAAAGGTCTCCCAAGGCTGGAAGGGTCGGTTAATATTGGAGCACAAGTGGAAGGAACCAGAGGAAGGGAGAGAAGGGTGGAGTCTGCACACTAGCATTCATATAAGTGCCTTCTAAGCACACTTTGCCTGCCAGGCTCCACAGTAGGAGGGGCTTTCAGACCCTCCTTCCAGATCTGCTGGAGGCTGGGCTCTGTTCCTGGGCTGCCCACCCCAGATATGGCTGGGGAGACAAGGCTGTGAACAAACACGCACAGAGGGCTAGGACTCTAGGGGAGGCCCCCGCCTAGCCAGGAGGGTATTCTCAGGGATGCCTTCTGGGAGGAGGGTGCAGGGCATGGACCCCAGGCTGTAGAGGGCTGCAAAGGCATCTGCTAAGGCCCGGAACCCAGAGAGGACAAGCCTGAGGAACCGCAAGGAGTCTAGTCAGGTTGGAGCACAGAGACCGAGTCTAGCTGAGAAAGTAGGCAAAGAAGGAAGTGTGAAGAACTGGAATGCCAGGTCGAGTCCCGACCTCTGTCTTGAATGCCGGGAGGTGAGCCAGCCGATGCTCCCACTCCCGCACCCCTGACCTTCAGCTGGTACCTGAGAAACCCTGGGCAACTAGCTCACCATCCACCTGGTTCCAACATGCCAGTGAATTCTTCTTTAGAAAGGCTAACAACTCCCTTTAAGGGTTCTGTTTTGAAAATTAGGTGTCCTTCAAGCAGGCCCCCTGGGACATCTGGTCCAAAGGAGAGGACAGGCTCCTGAAAAACCCACCCAAAGCCAGCTTGGTGTGCTGGATAGGAAGCACCTGGCTTGGTCATCAGGGCCTGCTGCAGGAGCCAGTCATCCTGTGCATCCACAGCCTTGCTGGGACCCTAGCCTTCTTCCTCTCCTCTCCAGGCCTTGGTTTCCCCATTAGCACTAAATTAGGGAGTTGGGTGAATTCAGTGAAAACTGGGTCCTGCCAACATGGGTCTTCTGTGCTCTGCTAGAGTCCACTAATGAATTTGTATCCACAGAAGATCCCCCTCAGGGGAATACAAGCCCCTTCCTGGCTACTCCAGGAGCCTAGATTTTTATGTATTTGGTTTTCATCAAGCAGGGTTGAGTCCTGAGAGATCAGGCCAAGGAAGTGGCCCCTAGGATGCCATGTTCCTGATACTCTGGAGCTACAACCAGAACCCTGGACTCCTTGCTGAGACCCCACTTTCCCTACCCCCACACACTGACCTAGCACATTCAAAAGGTGTTACTACGGTGGGAGGGGTTGCCATGGTACCAGCTTGTGAGTATGCCACCAAGGAATCTCCAAAACAGGCTCCTATCACAACACATGGGCACGCATGGGGAGAAGGGGACGGGTTTTTCTGGGGAACTTACCTTGGCTCCAACCTGGATAAGCGCCCCACTTTCACAATGAGAAGCTGAGGACAAGAAGGAGGAGGTAGTTGACCTCAAGCAGCCCCACAGCAATCAGGGGCAAGACTGGAGTCACATTTCTCCAGCAGAGCTGGAGGGAACCCAAGGGGGTCTTGTCACCCAGCCCTGCTTACCTCGCCGATGAGAAGGCTGAAGCCCCGGGAGGCAGGGTCATGCCGGGGTCACACGAGAAGCAGAGGCAGAGCTCAGAACTGCTAATCCTGTTCCAATAAGAACAGGCATTCACGTCGTCTGCTGCTTCTGTCAATTTGCCCAAGGGTCTCACAGGTTCAGACTCTGGGTCTGAACCATGATCTGGGCAGACACTCTTATCAGGTTTGTGCCCATTTTATAGATGAGGAGACTGAGAGTCAGGAAGGGGTGTGGCTTCCTGAGGCTGCAGGAGGTTCAGTGGCAGTGTAGTGGCCAGACAGACCTCAGGCCTGACTCCCAGCCTGGGCCCTGCCCATAGGCCCTTAAATCAGCCAGCAGCACCTCCATACCAGGAGACCACCAAAAGTATAGAGGCCAGGAAACTGCACCAGGCTCCTCTCCCAAGAGCTCTCAATCTTCCTCCCTGGGTGGATACAGGCAAGCCCCCACAGCCTGGATACAACATCCTCTCTGACTCCTTTATCCCTGCCTCTCAGGACACCAGGACCTCAGCCTAGGGTGGTCACTCGGAGGCCCTGCAGTCAGTCTGCCTCTCCCACCCAAGCTCATGCCTCATGCCAATGTTTGTTGATTGACTGAATGCACCTGAATGTTCTTGCCTGCCTTGCTGACGTCCATTCATCTCTCAAGACCTGACTGAATGTCACCTCTTCCAGGAAGCCTTCTCTGACCCCAGGGTGATTAAGTTCCCCTGCACTCCACCCCCAGGCTTCCACAGTTCCCCTTGCTTCCTTCCCTGTCATTGCTCTGACCAGTCTGCACCGTCATCCCCCCCATCTCACTTCCCGCAAGGCAGGAACTGCAGCTGACACACAGAAGGGGCTCAATCAATAAACCAAAGGAACAGCCCCCAAGTCCCCACCTCAGTGAAACTTCCTGGAAGCCCCAGAGCACAGTCTCACGCTCCACAGTGTTGGGACCTGTTGCATGTATCCCCCAACACAAAAGACAAAGACTAATACAAGTGTTACAAGTTAGTCTAGAAAACAATTTGAATTCTGGTTAGCTAAACCCTCACAGCCTTGAGAGCCTGAGGTTCTGGCCCTATTTTCCTGAAACCGGAGTGAGATCCCCAGAGGGAAGTGAGTCACCCAGTTAGGTCCTATTAGAAAAAGGCAGGGTTAGAAACCTGGGTCTCTGGCCTCTAAGCCCTGGAGCAATGAGGGGGACCATGGTGAGCCCAGAGCCAGCTCCTTGCCAGACTATAGGTATCTCCAGGACAGAGAACACCTACAATCCCAGCACCCAATCCAGGTGGATACAGAACAAAGGCAGTCTGAGGAAGGCTCAAGGAACCACACTGAAGTTAAAAGCAGGGCTTCTTGCCAAGAGGATGGGCAGTCCCATTAATGATTCATTCATTATTTCAATATTTACTAAGTACCTATTACCTGCAGGTACTGTGGGAGATGCTGAGAACACAACACTGACAAAGACAGACAAGGACCCTGTTCCCAAGGGGCTGATATTCTTATGGGGGAGACAATTACTTCAACAGATTGGCACACATGATAGTTTAGGTAGTGGTAAGGGCTAAAACAAGGTGTGGTGACTAGAGACAGCTCTCTACGTGGGGCAGCCAGAAAGGCCTCTCAGAGGAGACCACATGTTCAGACATGGCCAGTCATGCAAAGATCTGAGCAGAGGGTAGCACGCGCAAAGGCCCTGAGACAGGACCCGCCCGGGGTAATGCTGGGGAACAGGAAAACCACTGCAAGTCTGCAGCATGCGGAGTGACATGGCAGGAGAGGAGGGTATGAGGCAATGGGGCTGCTCATGGTGTCTTCCTAGATCATAAGGAGGAATGTGGAAGTTCCAAAGCATGATTGGGGGCCAGCAATTGGCAGTTCACCTGGCAGCTGAAGCTCTGGGGACTCTTGGAGCCTCTATCTACCAGGGCAAGCTGGGGGAGCTTCCTCAGAAAGCTTGAGAAGTGCTGAGCTGCCACTCCCAGCATGGAGACCAGGGACAACCTTCACTCACTCAGCAGACCTCCAATGTGCAGAGCCCTGCACTCAGCCCTTCATGGTCTCACCTCCCTTCTCTTAGTTTAAGAAGGCAAGCCACAGACTGGGAGAAGGATCTGGGTTCTAGCCTGGCTTTGATAACCCTGGGAAAGTCCCTTCTCTCTGGGGACCTCAGTGTTCCCATCTGTAACATGAGGGTTGGACCAGATTTCTTTTTTCTTTTTTGAGTCAGAGTCTCACTCTGTCACCCAGACTGGAATGCAGTGATACAGTCACAGCTCACTGCAACCTCAACCTGGGCTCAGCCATCCTCCTGCTTCAGCCTCCCGAGCAGCTGGGACTACAAGCATGTACCATCACGCCGGGCAAATTTGTTTTTACTTTTTTTAGAGACGAGGTCTTGCTATGTTGCCCAGGCTGGTCTCAAACTCCTGGGTTCAATCAATCTTCCTGCCTTAACCTCCCAAAGTGCTGGGACTACAGGCCCAGCCTGATATCTACGTTTTTATGACTCAAGCCCTTGCTGCTGAACTTGGGGATGGGAGGGTGGGGGTAGGGCAGAATTTCTACCACAGTCACTGAGTCAACCAGCCTGCTAATAAAATATTACATGTGGCCCTTTATCAGCCCAGATGAACCCTTGGTGAGGCACATAACCCAAAGTGGCCACTGCACAGTTAGGGAAGTGATGTAGGGAAGGGGGCATTGCACAGAATCGGAGAGAGGACCAGGAATGACGTTCCCGGTCTATGATTTAGGTCTGGGTTAGGGGACTGTCTCAGTCCCAAGTCATCTCCAACTATCTAGCCACTTAGTTTTAAGCATACCCACAGCGATGGGGAACTCCACCCTCACCTACTCCAGCCTGCTGCAGCTCTCAACAGCTGGGGCAAGGATTCCACCAACCTGCCCCCCCAGCCCACCCCTGCTCCTAGCTTTGCACTTTGGAGTCACGCACAATAATCAGCTCAGAATTCAACTGAGATCACCACCATCTCGAGCTGGGTCCTGTGCTGAGCCCTGGGGATACAGGCAGGTGACAGAGGGCTCTAACATGAAGAGCCCTCTGTCCAAGGAAGAAGGCAGGGATGTAGACATGATTAACTCTGCCCCCTCCTCATCTGGCACAGGACAGGCCTTCAGAGATTGGAAAATACCAACCCAGACTCCACCTCCTCCCCTCAGCACCCACCCACCCACTCATGCTCCCATAGCTGGCCTTTCCTTTTAGCCAAGAAACCAGATCCCAAAATATCTATTTTAATCTCTCACCCATCAGAGGACTTTCCTTCACAGAATCCATGTTTCTCCTTGAATTCTGCCACTGACAGGGTGTTCACTACCTCACAACAATGGAACCTTATCCACAGAGGCAAACTAGGCCATTGGGGAGTGTCTTCAAGAAACAAAGATTTAGAAAGCAGGTATAATGGAGATGCGCAGATAACACAAAATGCTTTAGCACCCTCCTACCCCACCCAGTCTTTAACCGAAGTAGATCCCAGAGAGCTAAACAGACAGGTTTGCATTTCATACCAGCCCTTCCTACATTCCATGATGCAATTCCTTGCACCCAGTTAAAAAAAAATCATGTTTTTTGTTTTTTGTTTCTGTTTTTAAGTTGGAGTCTCACTCTGTCACTCAGGCTGGAGGGCAGTAGCTCGCTCCCGGACACTGCAGCCTCGACCTGCTGGGCTCCGGCGATCCTGCTGCTTCAGCCTTCCAAGTAGCTGGGAACTACAGGTACACACCACTATGCCCGGCTAATTTTTTTTTTTTTTAATTTATTGTAGAGATGAGGTCTCGCCAAGTTGCCCAGGCTGGTCTTGAACCCATGGGCTCAGGCAATCCTCACATTGGCCTCCCAAAGTGCTGGGATTCTAGGCACGAGCCACCATGCCTGGCCAAAAATCGTGTTTTCAAGATCTGATAATATGGGGAAATGACGCTGATATGATATTAAGTGATTTGGTTAAAAGCGTTTGCTAGAGTACAAGTTCTCCTGAGTAACAAACTCTAAGTCAAAAATATGAGAGCCAGGGTCCTGACTCCTGGAAGGCACAGCTGAGCCAAGAGAAGAGGCTCTCCAGGAAGGATCATCAGAGAGAGCACCCCATTCCATTATCTGGAGCAAGAACACTTTTAAAAGCATGAATACGGGCAAGTCCCTCCCTTCCTTCCCTGTTAAGGATACAAGAAACTGAAAAGGACTTAAGTGAGAGATGGAGCTGGGAAAGGCCACTGGGATGAGTGCATGGGGCAGCTTAGACTGCTTGTCCCCAAAATGGTGGCAGCAGCTCGGTACCTCTCCAAGGGCAGCAATCAGCACCCAGACCAAGAAGGGCAGATAGCCATGTGACAGCCACACACAGAGCAACGCCAATGCCCAGACACGGCTAAACTTTGATACAGCTGCTGGGTTGCTTACTTTGCAGTCACTAGGACATTAGAAGTTTGATTAACAGAAGGAAAGTCTTATGATGTAACATGAAGAGGGAGAAAACAGGATTCAAACTATACCTACAATGCACCCTCATATCTATATAATATGTATAAAGAAAATGATCAAGAAATATACTAAGATGCTAATAGGAAAATATCTTTGACTAGACATTTACTAGCAATTTTCATATTCTTTCTTTTGTGTCTATCTTTTCCAAAATTCCCATAATTAGCATGTTTTATTTTTATGAAGAAGGTAGGCAGAGTAGGCAATTTACTAAAAAAAAAAAAAAAAAAAAAATCCCAAGTCAGAGAGGCAGAATACAGACTTAGGAGGGGAAGACAGGCTTCATGCAAGACCAAGACAGCTGTGGTGACCTCCCAGTGTTTCCCAGATTTGCCTTTAACGCCCTTAGCATCTGCTAAGAAAACCCTGGGCATGTTTCCTCCTACCTCGGTTTCTCCAACTATAGATAAGGGACGTGGAAGGGATGCTCTTCTTTGCATGGGAAAACCTGTAGCGTTTGACCTCAACTCTGCCCCTGATTCACTGAGGGCCTGGAGGACATCCAGGGCTCTCTGTCCTGCCTTCTAAGAGTTCTAGGCTCAAATCTGCTGCTTACTGGACTCTAGAGCCTGGGCTGAAGGATAGGTGTGGAGCACAGGACAGGGCAGGCACACCTGTCCCAGCCAGGCATGTACCCTGTCCAGTGGCTGGAGACAGCAAAATCCTTGCCACCTTGCCCCATCCAGTCTCCCACTGCCAAAGCTTGTTCCACCTGGTGAGGGGAGAGGGTAGGGAACTGCCAGGGGTTGCGAACAGTACTAGAAGTTGGGGCGAAGTTCTCGAACATTCCTAATAACTGAAAAGGGTGGGTGGTATCACTCCCACGTCACAGATGATGGAAAACAAGCTGGGGGACGGGAAGTGATGCAACAGAGGTCGCAAAAATCGAGGAGAGCCAGGATGGAGAATGAGCCAGACTTGACTACGATGCCAGGCTGCCTGGATAAGACTAGGTAACGATCATTTTTTCTTTATTCCAGATCTAGATGGTGGGAGGAGAGGGGGGGACCGAGCTTCCAAAATAAAAGGTATTGGGACCTCAACCTGTAGCGGTCAGCCAGCCCTCCAGCCACGTGCGCACATCTTATGAACACCCCCCAGTCTGCCACAGAGCCCCTTCTTGAAAATCTTGCAGTTTCACAACCCCAGGACGAAGCCCCCAAGGCCCTGCAGACCACTCAGCTGCGACAGCTCACCCTTCAGACACTCACCCCATCGCTCAGACCCCTCACGTGATAGAGCAGATCCTCCGTTAGCGCTCTGGCTCCGGGCAGCCCCGGACCGACGCTCGCCACGCAGGACCCCAGAGTAGGCGGCGATGAGGGTCTTCATGCTGAAGTCTGCACAGGTCACCGCCCTGCGGGAAGCCGCCTTCTCTCGCGACCCTGGCCCATGCCCCGGCCGCCGGGGCCAGGGCTTCGCACGGAGCACGGGAGCCCGGGACGGCGCCGAAGCCGGGCGACTACACCACCGGGAGCCGGGGCAGAAGGCCCGTTGCGGCACGAGAGCGGCTGAGGGCGGAGCACAGTGCTCCGCGCGCGGAGCGCGGCACTTTATAACCTCACAACGGGGCGGGCCGGGCGCGGGCTGGGGCGGGGCGGGCTGTTCCACCCCGCGGCCTGCTCCACTGCATGGCGCGGGGGAGAGCGCCTGAGTCTAGGCTCGGCGCGGGCCGGAACAGCGCAGGATGCCTGCCCTGCCACGGTTAGGCGAATCATTTAGAACGGAGGCGATCCGGGTCCTCAATCCGAAGGGCGCGCCTGGTCATTCCCACTGCTTCATCAGTCCGCGCCCCGCAACGCGCCCCCGCGGAGATTGGTACACCCCGGCCGCTAGAACGTGGGCCGGGAAACCGAGCACGTGCAGGGCAGGCCGAGAGCGTGCGGGGGCTCGTGGTTTGCTTCTTGCAGGGCGGTCCTTCAGCTGCAGAGGGGGAGGTTGCGCATCAGATCAGTGGTATCAGGATTAGTTAGGTTAAGGCTGCGCTGCTAAACCACTCGAACTGCCTTTCCATCTATCATCAAGAAACCTCACAGAGCATCTGTACCCTGCTGGATGCCGGGGACCCAGTCAGCTCAGCCCAGGCTCTGTCCTTGGGATGCTCACGTGGGGGAGAGGGAGGGGAAGGGGTGGGGGTCGACAGAGTCGGCCGCATACAGGCACTAGCAACAATTCTGCCACAGGAGAGAAGCCAGGGGACCTTGGAACCATAGAAGAGAGAGAACCCGGCCTTAGGCTGATTGGTGCACAGCATGCTTGGAATCAGATAGGCCCGGAGTCCAGTTCTTGCCCTGCCTTTCTTGAGCCTCAGTTTCTCTGCCTGTAAAATGGATATAATTATTTTGTGAGGTGCTTTAAGAAGTAAATGAGGTGAGGTATGAAAGGAGCCTAGATAGTGTCTGGGATGTAGAAAGTGTTCCAAAGTTATTTTCATTGCCCCTTAATGAGTAGGAATTTTGCAGATGGAGGGTGTGAGGGAAAGGCAGAAAAATAGGCCAGCATGTTTGGGGCAGGGCTGAGGGTCCTGGCGTGGCTGAAACCCAAGCAACAGTGAGAAATGAGACTGGAGCAAGAGTGGCTGGGGCTTGATCTGAGAAGGGCCTTTGAGTGCAGCTCTTGAGACACTGGGGTTGGGGTGGCGTTCTTGGGAGAGTTTTAGTCGTTTGGAAATGGCAGTGGTCAGTTGCGATTAAAGTGCCCTCTCCTGTAGTGCAGGAAATGAACAGGGGAGGCTGTAGACCAGAAGGGCAGTGGCGAAGCTGTGGGAGGTGCTGAGGGGTGCTCAGCTGTGCTGAGTGGTAGAGGGCGTGGAGACAAGACCTGATTCAGAGAAAAAGCAGAGGAGCAGGTCAGCCTCACGAGTATATGTGGTGGAGTGGCTTGACAGATGTGGAACCCAGGGGAGGTGGCGGCAACTCGTGTGTTGGTGGAAAGACGGATTTCTTGGGCACAGCTTGAACAAGCCAGCCGTGGGCGCACAGCATAAGAGGAGACAGAGTCTCTGCTTTGGAGGTCTTTACCGTATCTTCACAGGGGGAGGGGAGAATGACTGAAGTCACAATCACAGGGCAGTGTGTGACAAATGCCACTTGTGGAACCTAGAAACACTTCCATTTGTTCAACCTGCTCAAGGCCGTAGGCGTAAATCTTGAGAAAATGTCACTGAGCCCCAAGGCTGGAGTTGACCAAGAGTAGAAGAAAAGCATTCCAGGCTGAGAGTCCGGCATGTGGTGAGGCCTGGAGGCTGGAAAGAGTTTAGTGCCTTTTAGGAAACTGAGGGAAGGCTAGTGGCGTGTCATGTGAGTGGGAAGACACAAAGGCTGCTATATGCAAAGGTGAGGAGGTGGAAACAGTTGTATTATTTTTGGGCAAACAGGAGTGCAGGCAGGTGGATGCTGAAGGTGCCAGTGAGTTCTTGCATCCTGTCCTCAGGGTGCTCTTGGAGGCAAGACTCCTGCTGGCTTGGAAGATTCCAGGTCAGTGTGTGTCCTGTACTTGTTGCAGCAGGATCTCCAGGGAAGGAGGCCTGGGCTAGAACCTGTGGCCAGAGCTTGGGCTGGGAGGCTGGCGACCTGGGTTTGGGCCCCTCCTCTACCACTAAACTTGTCAAGTGTCCTTGGGCAAGTTACTATCCTTGTCTAGGTTTTAGTTTCTGCATCATGAAATGGAGATGGCAGTCAGGTCCTGTTTTGCTGACTTCACTTGAGTATTTGAAGCTCAAGTGAAATCGCAACATGTAAAAAGGTGTTACCACTATGCTGTGAGAAGTAAGATATCATTGTCTTAAATGGCCAGACTTCAGATCGCCAGGGCCTGTTTGAAACATTCAGATCTCAAGTTCATCTACTTGAGCACATTTTTCCTGTGTACTTTCCTGGGGCCTGGCATTGGATAGGACACAGAGGGGAATCAGACCTAGTCCCTGGCATCAAGGAGACCCAAACAAGAGATGGTATCCCAAAGCCAGTGGTCTCAGGACAGCCAGGCTGCAGTGCAAGCTAACGTGGAACTATGCCAAGTTCAGCCCTTCCCTCCTGTGTTGTCACTGTTTGCAGTGTCTGCCTCTCCTCTGGACCAGGAGCTTCCCAGGGGCAGGAACCTCGTTATTCTATGACCCAGTGTGGCCCTGGCTTAGCATAGAAACTCAGTCCACAGTGAAATTACCAATGTACAATGCAGTCATGGAGGAGGAGGGAATGGCAAGTTAGAAAGGCCAAGAGGAGATGACTTTGCTGGGGGACCTGAGATGATGAGTTTGATTCTGCAAGGCAGAGGGGCTCGGACAAGGTGTCAGGCAGGGGTTACAGCATGAGCAAAGGCCTGGAGGTGGGAGCCGGGAGCACCCTGGTATGGCTGCAAGAAAGATATAGGCAGAGGAGGGGTAGGAGATGAGGCTGGAGAGGCTAGCAGAGACCAGATCTGAAAGACCTGTGGTCCCACCAAGAAACTTGGGCTTCCTCCTGGCGGGGTGGGGGTGAGGGTGGGGGGGCGGACCTAAGGAGGGGTGTAAGTAGCAAAGGCTCCTTGGTCAGATTGGTGGGTTAGAAAGACCATCTGGGTTGGTGGTGTGGAGGTGGGGTCTTGGGGAAGAGGGCCATAAAATTTAGCCCCCAATTTGGGCCCCTCACATGGGGGGCCATCCACCAAAGGATGCAGAGGGAAGTCCAAGGGCGAGAGGCACAATCCCTTGCTTCTGTGCCACCTCACAGGGTGAGCAGCCAGCCCCAGGCACCTTGACTTCTGCAACCCTCCCACTCCTTGGCCTCCAACTGACACGCCCATGGCTACTGCTTAAACAGCTTGGATTTGGATAGAAAACCAGACCCCGAGTTAGAGTAGCCCACAGAGGAAGCTTTCTGTGCCTGAGTCTGCTCTCCCCCCCATATGAGGTGGGCATGGGGGCTCATGCCAGGCCCTGACTTCTCCTGGCCCCCTCCCCTCACAGTCAGGCCTCCCTAGATTCCTGTAATGACCCTTCTTGCAGCTGTGTGGGGATAGCTGTGAGAATGAGTTCTGGGACTTCTTCACCTTTCCTTCATCATCGCCTAACCCAGCCCACAGGTGCTTTAGCCAAACCAGAGATGAGGTCAAGTCACACCTCCGAGAAAGGTTTGACCAGGTGGACTTTGTTAGGGGTGTCCTGTCCTGGTACCCCCCTTCAGTCGCTGGTGTTGTATGGACATTAGGGATTATGTGTGCAACTTTGTCGTTTGTGAGGGGGTTGAGACATGCAGCCCTGAGACACTTTACAGTGATGGTAGCCTTAGTCCCTCTGATGCACGGATGAGGAGGGTAGGTGGCCAGCCTACAAGGCAGAGAGGTGATACACTAAGGGAGGCATAAGGAGACAGACGCAAACATCCTGACCCTGCTCTCTGCTAGACCCTGGCCTGTGTGAACCTGCCCAGTCCTCACAGCAACCCCGCAAGGGATAATCACCACCTACTCTTTCCAGATGAAGGGCAGAGAAATGAAGTGACTAGTCCTGGATCACACAGTGAGTGAGTACTAAAGCTGTGAGCTACACCCACATCCTACCAAGCCTCAAACCCATAGGCTTTCCCTGCCTCACAAAATTGGGGACAGGGACGCCCTGTCACACCAGAACCGCTTGACGAGAACAAGTCCCTACCTATTGCCTCCTTCACCCATTGCTGCTTCATTGGCCCTGTGAGGATGTGCCATTTGCAGCATCAGGGAATCAAAGAGCTTGCCAGTTGCCAGTGATGGGGTTGGGATGTAAACCAGTTCTCATGCCCCAAGGCTAGGACCTTCTGGAATTAAACTCAGTCCGGTGCTCAACTCACTTGAGAGTAGGCGGGCAGAGGTTCTGGCAGGCAGAAAAGGATGGCCTGGCATGATCCTCTGATCAGAAATTCTCCCATCTTCTGTTTCCCAGGAATTTGCCAGTCAGAGCAGCTTTGTGGCATGGCTATACCCCTCCTGGGATGCCTTCTCTCCCACCTCCAAGCCCCCTACTATCCCTCTTCTTGGTGACTTGGTCATCAGCGTCCTGGTGGTGTACAGTCTTAGGTGACAGGCTAAGGAGTCTGGATTTTATCCTCAGAGCTAGGGGGAGCCAGGAGGTTTATTTATTTTTTACTTTTATTTTTTTTAGCAGGGATGAGGTATGGTCAGTTTTATGCTTTAGGCAAGAACACCTTGAGGTGTCACCTCCGCAGCACCCTTCCTGACTACCTCTTCCTTGTATTAGTCAGGGTTCCTGGTAATTTGGATAATTTGAGGAAAGTTTAATACAAGGACTGTTTACAAAGACGTAGGCAGGGAATAGAAAAGGGCTGGTACAGTTAGCCCGAGGCTAATAACCTTGTAAGTGGATGTGGCCTGAAGGACCAGGGGAAGGGCACCACAGGTGGACCGGGCACTGTGTGGAGAGGGATACGTCTTAGAAGCTATGGGCTTCGCTGAAGGGACAAGACAGCCTGCAGGGACCGGGCAGGGTCACTTTCTGCCCCTCTCTCCCTCCAGTCTTCTGCCAGGGCTCCCCATTGTCTGGAGGGTAAGCCAGCTTGCAGATACCACATGGAACATCCAGGGAGAATGCCACATGGAGAAAGGTAGGTCTGGGGATACATGGAAGGTGGGCAGCACATGGCCCTGGGAGGACTCTCCCCAACTCTGTTCCCCATCAGACTCCTAGCTCCTCTCTGTCAGAGCCCCTGGGACTTTTAAGATTGACACACCTGTCTCTCCCTGGAGAGGCTGCCTGAGGCCAGGGTGGAATTGAAGTCCTGTCTTTGTGCCAGGGCCCAACACTGGGTCTGGCCTACAGAAGGGACTGAGGTGATGGAGGGAAGGAAGGGAAGCAGGCAGGAGGGAGGAGAGAGGTGATGACGACACGGCCTGAACTAGAGGGTGGCAGGAGAAGGGGTAAAGGAGAGGGGGTGATTTTAAGAGATGCAGAGGCCTTGGAGTCTCTAGGACTTGGTGGCATGGATGCAGGGTAGAAGGGAAGGAAAGGGGTGATTGAAGATGGTTCCAGGTTTCAAACCAGAACCCAGAGCACTGACCTTCCAGCACGTAAGGCCAGGCCTCAGGGGGACTTAGGCAGTAGCCTTTGGCCCAATCTTGTGTGACAGGTCTGGTCTAGAGAAGAGTAGGGCAGGGCTGAGACCCTTGGGAACAAGCCATCAGAGCAGCCCCAGCCCTGTTTTAGAAAGTTCTGTTGTAATATGTACAGAAATCTCCCCTTGCATCATTCTGTCTGCATGTTTCTTACTCAACTCTCCGGAGGCCTTCTCCCTACGTGGGCAGGGGGTGGTGGGGAAATCTGACATTGCACCGAGAGTTCTCAGGACGTTTACTTTTCATCTGTCCCTCCGTGCTTGACAGCATGTCTTTCCTAAGCAAAGCCCCCCTGTGGCAGGTCCTGGATGCCCCATGCTGGCGCAGAAATGGGTGAGACTCCACCCTGCTCTCAGGGAACGTGCAATCCAGGGAGGTGCTTTTGGGCACAGAAGATAGTCATAAGGAAGGAAGTTAGAGATGCCAGTGAAAGGGGGCTCTGGGGGACTCAGGAACACTTTGTGGAGAAGGGGGTGTGATTGAACTGGGTCATAGCTACCAAAAGAAACCACTGTGCTCTACTCTGCTGCATTGCTTCTCTAACTTCAGCTGAGGACTGGTTAAAACACAGCATGTTGCGTCCCACCCCCAGAGTTTCTGACTTAGGAGATCAGGAGCAGGGCTGAAAGTGTGCCTTTCTACCAGTTTCCAGGAGATGCTGACGCTGCTGGTTTGAAGCCCACATTTTAAGGGACACTGCTGGACTGCTTGCTGTGAGGAGACTACAGTGAAGTTTGACCCTTCATCCCTTTAACCAAAAGCTAAGTTCCTAAAGGGATCGTGTCTGAATGATTGAGTCCACCACAGGATTGGGCATAGTTGTTTTGTTTCTTAAAAAACAAAACAAAACAAAACTTTTTTTAAAAAATAGAGATGAGGTCTGGCTATGGTACCCAGGCTGGTCTTGAGCTCCTAGGCTGAAGCAGTCCTCCTGCCTCAGCCTCCCAAAGTGCTAGGATTACAGGTATGAGCCACAACACCAGACTGGGCATAGTTCTACAAGGTCAGACAAGTAAGTTTACACACTTATCCTAGAAAAAGTGCTACATACCTCATTGTTGAATATCACTATGGTCACCTTCGAAATGCTCCCCTTAGGAAACTGTGCACCATGCCAGCACCTAGTCCACCCGTCAAAGCAATTTTGGAACTTGTTTTTTGGAATGGCCATCAGAGTTGCCATCAGACTATACTAGTCCATTTTTCAGATGAAGAAATTTAGACACAAAGAGGTTATAAATCTTGCCTAGGGTTGCAGAGCTAGGAAGTGGCAGAGTCAGGATATTTATTTATTTACTCATTCATTTATTCACTTATGACAGAGTCTCAACCTGTTGCCCAGGCAAAGAGCTAGGAACTGGCAGAGACAGGATATTTATCTATCTATCTATCTATCTATCTATTATTTATTTGAGTCAGAGTCTCAATCTGTCACCCAGGCTGGAATGCAGTGTCATGCTCTTGGCTGCCACAGCGTCAACTTGCTGGGTTCAGGTGATTCTGTCGCCTCAGCCTTCCAAGTAGCTGGAACTACAGGATCACACCACCATGCCTGGCTAATTTTTTGATTTATTGTTGAGATGAGGCCTTGCCATGTTCCCCAGTCTGGTCTCGAACCCCTAGGCTCAGACAGTCCTCTCACCTCCACCTCCCAAAGTGAGCTGCCACGCCCGACTGTTAGCCTGGATTTAAATGGAGGTGGTCTGGCTCCAGAGCCTGTTCTTTGTAATAGCTGCAAAATCCTGGCCAGATTCTGAGGTCAGTCGTATGAAGAATACTCTGAGGCCCTCAAGAGAAAGAAACATTGGTTTTCAGAAGCTCAGATTGTGTTGCCAAGGAGGAGTGGTGGTGCCCATGCATCAGGCCCCTCTCCGGTGGCCTTTCTAGAGTCCCAAGCTGGTATTGGCATAATTCCTGAGCAGGGAGGATGACCAGCAGGTTGGTGTGGGCCCTGCCAGGAAGGAAGAGCTGCCTCTAATAGGAGCCGATTCCAGAGAGAGCTATCCCAGAGACTCCAGGCTCCCCCTCCATCCTGACCTTGTGGATTTCGTTTTTTAAATAACTGGCTTAAACAAGAATGTTGACACAGAGCACGCAGGAAACACAAAGAAGAACAGAAAAGAAAACATTTTGGTTCGGATGACCAGGATGAGAAGACCCCAAAAGCCTCTAGAAACTGTTAAATCTGTAGGGTGATGTTTAAGAGGAAGACATATTAATATAAATTCAGGCTTTGACTGAATGCATTTCAGCCTCTTTCTTCAGGAACCTTGGCCTCCCCAGGCTTTTGAATAGGGGTGGGTTTTTGATTAGGTTGACTCTCTAGGGAAGATTTCATGTGCGCGAGGACATATCTAGAAACAGACACACTGATACCTTCATCCCCCACGACCAGGAAACTTCTCTCCATCGTTACTGCCCTCGGCCATGCCACCTTGCACAGACAGCTGTGCTAGCCTCTTCGCTGGTCCCTCGTCTCCAGACACCCCGAGTGATCTTTACGACTCACAACCTAGCCACTCTCTCCCCTGGCTCCCCATAGCTGTCAAGCTCTTTAACTTGACATTCAAGGCCTTACGTGATCCTACCCTTGCCACCCTCTCCACTCTTTGTCTACTCCTGTCCCATTGCCTCTTCCTGATGTGGGTCCAGCTCTCTGGTCCCATGAGGTCACTTGCTGTGTCCCTGAAACATGCTTTTCCACCTCGGTCTCTACTCACACTGCTCTTGGACTGAAAAACCTTTCCCCAAGCTCCCTCTTTTCCACACGCTGCCCATCCATCCTGTCTCAATCCATCTTCCCCAGGAAGCCTTCTTTAAAGCCACACACACCCCTTTTTAAAACTTTCACGTACACTTTAACACTGAGGACTAGGCTGAATTTGGGGATAGGATCCCTCCCTTCTGGAAGTTCACAGCTTGCAGAAGCATACGTTTTGGAGAAGCAATTTGTAAAACACTTTATCTGCTGACACCACACCCCTTCCACCTGCCTGTAGGGAAGGGCAAGGCTGATTCCGGAGACCCCAGCACCCCACACAAAACCTGGCACAGGGAAGACAACAGAAAACAGTTATGGAATTCTTCAAGGGTTAAAGACTAGATATTATTCATCTTATTGATCACTCCTGCCTCTGCAATCATATGCACTCTGGGATCCTAGAAAATGTGGTGTAGCATCCAGTATTAAATCTCACAGTACCTAGAACAACTGTTGTCATTCATTCATCCCTCTGTTCACTCACTCATTCAACACATTTCTCACATACGGGCTCTTTGCCAAGACCTGTGTAAGTACTAGGGATACAATGGTGAGAAAACAGACCCAGTCCCTGGTCTCCTAGAGCTCCTGAGGTTCAAGGTCAAATTGAGAAGAGGGAGTACAGTCTGCTCTGGAGTTAGGAAGAAATCATAGACTTAAATGTAGCCCTGACCTTGTGCATAATATTATACATGCATCTTGTTTTGTTTTGTTTTTACAACAACCATGGGGGTATAAGTTTACACCAACCTTAAAATAGAAATGAGTAAACTGAGGCTTAGAGAAGTGATAGCTAGATAGCTAGTTAAGAGAAAGAGCTGGGACTTGAATCCTTGTTGTTCTGATGCCAAAGCCCTTGCTTGCTTTTATTTACCTGGGCCTGAATGGAGGGAGCGGGAGGGGAAGAGGGAGAGGGGAGAGAGAGAGAGACCACCCTTATCAGTCCTGTATCCAGATGGTGCTATGGTGACAGCTTGGACAGGAAAGATAGCCTAAATTTGGGGAATTTCCAACACTGCTCTTGGGCAATCTCTAGAATTCAGTCCATGGCTGTCAGTTTTTGTGTACCTGATGTCGAAAAACAGGTTCAGACCTGAGATAAACTTGGAATTTGAACCTAGTCAGCTAGCCCACTGTGGCTTCTGCCTGGCCAGCCCCCTCCCACTTGGAGCCAAGGCTTGTTGTCTGCAGCAGTCTGAACACTCTGTAGCCCATAGTTATCCTCTTCTCTGCCCCAAACTTCACCGTTATACTGGGCAAGATGTGGAAGAAATTGGCTTGGCCGCTTCTAAGAGCTCTTCATTAGGACATTTCATCTAAGATATCAAATATGTTGGCATAAAGGGGTTCACAGTTGTCACCTGTTATTTTAGTATCTATAGGAGCTATAGTGTTATCTCTTTTTCATTCCTGATATTGGTAGTTTGTGTCTTAATCTTTTAAAAATCAGTCTGACTAGAAGTTTATCAATTTTATTTATTGCAATAAAACTCTTTTTGTTTCAATAATTTTCTGTTTTCAATTTAATTTACTTCTGCTTTTATCTTTATTCTTTCCTTCTGTTTGCTTTGGCTGTGTTTTGCTCTTCTTTTTCTTAAGCTTAGATTATTGATTCCAAGCCATTTTTGTTTTCTAATATAAGCACATAATGCTATACATTTCACTTTAAAAACTGCTCTAGCTGCATTCTATACATTTTGATATGTATGTTTTCGTTTTTATTCAGTTTAAAATATGTTAAAATTTCCTTTGTAATTTCTCCTTTGACCCACTGACTTTTTTAGAAATGTGTTGTTTCCAAATATTTGGGGATTTTTCAGCTATGTTTTTATTATTGATTTTTAGTTTATTCCATTTTGATTATAAAGCATACTTTAACTTCAATTCTTTTAAATTTGTTGAGATTTGTTTCATGGACAGAATTTTAGTAATATGATCTGTCTTAGCAATTTTTTTCCTGCAAGTCTTCTGCTGTTGTATATAATGTTCTGGTGAAGTTTTCTCATATTGCTGTTGAGGTCTTCTATATCCTTCTGATTTTCTGTCTACTTGTTTGATCAATTACTGAATAGAGACTTTTTAAAACAGTTTTCATCTTTCTGCTAAAATTCCCCTTTTGTTCTTATAGGTTGTTACTATTTTTGCCTTAGACTGTCAGTTATCTTTTAAAGTGATTAAAAATAAGAACACAGTAGTTCATAATTTCCTTTTTTGTTTGTTTGTTTTCTTTTACAGTTCCCAGCACTCTTCATTTCTTGGTATTAATTAAAGTCTTTTTCTTTCAGAGCTTTAACCATGTCACTCCATTGTCTTCTGACTTGCAAATATTCAGATAAGAATCTAAAGTAAGCTGGGCTCAGTGGCTCAGCCTGTAATCCTGCGCCTTTGGGAGGCTGAGGTGAGTGGATTGCCTGAGCTCGTGGGTTCGAGACCCACCTGGGCAGCGAGACCTCATCTCTACAATAAATCAAAAAAATCAGCCGGGCGTGGTAGCACATGTCTGTAATTCCGGCTACTTGGAAGGCTGAGGCGGAAGGATTGCCAGAGCCCAGCAGGCCGAGGCTGCGGTGGCCGGGAGCGGCCACTGCACTCCAGTCTGGGCGACAGAGTGAGACTCCAACTCAAAAAAAAAAAAAAAAAAAGAATCTAAAGTAAGTATTGTCTTTGTTCTTTGGTTATAATGTCTCATTTTTTCTCCAACTGCTTTTAACCTTTTTTTTTTTTTTTAAATTGGAGTCTTACTTTGTTGCCCAGACTGGAATGCAGTGGCACACTCACAGCCACCCCAGCGTCAACCTGGGCTCCAGCAATCCTTCCACCTCAGCCTTCCGAGTAGCTGGAACTATAGGCGCACATTACTACACCCAGGTAATTTTTGATTTATTGTAGAGGCAAGGTCTCACCAAATTGCCTGGTCTGGTCTCCGTGAGCTCAGACAATCCACTCGCCTCGGCCTCCCAAAGTGCTGGAATTACAGGCTGAACAGCTAAGCCTGGCCAACATTTACTTTTTACTTTTGTTTTATTGGCAGTTTAACTGTGTATCTAGGTGGGTATGTATTTTGGATTTTTCCTGCTGAGGTCTGTGATTTGTTGTCTTTCATCAAATTTGGAAAATTTTCAGCCATTATCTCTTTGGATATTTTCTTTTCTCTCTCTCTTTTCTTCAGGGGCTTCAGTTACATACGTATTTAGACTGTTTGGTATGTTCTACAGGTCTAGGGTGCTTTGTTCTCCCCTCCCCATATATACTCTTTTTTTCTCTGTGTTTCAGTTTGACAACATCTATTGTGAATTTACTGATTCTTCAGTATCCACTCTGCTGTGAGTGCATCAAATACTTCTTTATCTTTGGTATGATGGATTGTTTTGTTTTGTTTTGTTTTGTTTTTTGAGTCAGAATCTTACTGTATAACCCAAACTAGAGTACAGTGGCACAATCATGGCTCACTACAGCCTTGACTTACCGGGCTCAGATGATCCTTTGTCCTTAGCCTCCTGAGCAGCTGAGAGGGACTATAGTCACACAACACCATGCTTGGCTAATTTTTATTTTTTGTAGAGACAAGGTCTCACTATGTTGACCAACCTGATCTTAAACTCCTAGGCTCAAGTGATCCTCCTGCCTTGGCCTCCCAAAGTGCTGGGATTACAGACGTGAGCCACCACACCAGCCATGATTTTTTTTCTAGCATTTTACTTGACTCTTTTAAAAAATAATTTTTATTTCTCTGCTAAAATTCCCCATCTTTTCATATGGATTGTCTGTTTTTTCCACTATATGGGGGGGGGCAAAAACCCCAGAAATTATCTTAAGAATTGTGTAAACCGGGCTCGGTGGCTCAGCCTGTAATCCCGCACCTTTGGGAGGCTGAGGTGAGTGGATTGCCTGAGCCCGTGGGTTCGAGACCCACCTGGGCAGCGAGACCTCATCTCTACAATAAATCAAAAAATCAGCCGGGCGTGGTAGCGCATGCCTGTAATTCCGGCTACTCGGAAGGCTGAGGTGGAAGGATCGCCAGAGCCCAGCGGGTTGAGGCTGCGGTGGCCGGGAGCAGCCACTGCACTCCAGTCTGGGCGACTGAGTGAGACTCCAACTCAAAATAAAAAAAAAGAATAGTGTATTTATTCTTTTTTTTTTTTTTTTTTTTTGAGTTGGAGTCTCTTTCTGTTGCCCAGACTGGAGTGCAGTGGCACACTCCCAGCCACCCTAGCCTCAACCTGCTGGGCTCTGGTGATCCTTCCGCCTCAACCTTCCAAGAAGCTGGAACTACAGGCGTACACTACCACTCCCGGCTAATTTTTGATTTATTGTAGAGACGAGATCTTGCCTAGTTGCCTGGGTGGGTCTCGAACTCTCAGGCTCAGGCAGTCCACTTGCCTCAGCCTCCCAAAGTGCTGGGATTACAGGCTGAACCACCGAGCCCAGGCGTGTATTTGTTCTTACATGTTTAAACTACAGTTGCCTTTAAAATACTCTCTATTTGATGCAATACACCTATCAAAACACTTTTTCTACTGCTCAAAACAGTTTTTGAGCTCATCAATTTTGATGTCTTTTAGTGCTTCTGCTGCTTTTTGTTTTACCTCTTCCACATTGGCAAAACATTTCCCTTTGAGGATTTTTTTCGTTCAGGGGGAAAAAGTAACTCAGGGTGAGATCAGCTGAATAGGGAGGGTGGGACACTGGGGCCATGCCATTTTTGGTCAAAAACTGCTGAACACTCAGCAAGTGTGGGCAGGTGTTGTCATGGTGGAAGAACCAGCCACAACTTTGCCACAACTTGGGCATTTCTCCTGCAAATTGTGATGCAACCTTCTCAAAACTTTCAGATAAAAACTTTGGTTGACCGTTTGATCTGGAGGAACAAATTCCAGGTGTATTACAAGGGGCCTGCCTTCAAAAAGATAATTTCGATTTTGGGGGGTTCCCTTTGGTATGCTTTCACTTATGAATCATAGTTATTTTAAAGTCTCTGTCTTACAGTTCTAGCATCTTATAGTTTTACTCATCTTTCAGTCTGGTTCTGCTGTGTGTTTTATTTTTTGAAAATTTTAAAAATGGAAATCACCTGTTTTTTGATAGCATGCCAATCATCATGTGTAGAAAAAGAAAAGAACCTGAGGTGAACTTATTCCTGAAATAGGCATGCCTCTTTTTCTCTAAGACAGTGTGGTATTTGAATCAGTCAAGTCAGAGTTGAGCTGGGTTTGGTGGTGTTGCACATTTTTCCAGTGATTGGCTACTGTGGCTTGTGCTGAGGGTGGAGTCTGGGATGTCTGAGGATTCTTCTCAGTATATTTCTCTCTTTTTTTATAACAGCTTTATTGAGATTTAACTCACATATCATACAATTCATCAGTTTAAAGTATACAATTCAACTGATTTTAGAATATTTACAGAGTTGGGCAATCAGCACCACAATCAATTTTAGAACATTTCATCACCTCAAAAAACAAATAAAACAGAAACACACCAAAAATCCTGTAGTTTTCTTGGAGGGAAGGGAGAATAGGTATGGGGTTTCTGTTTGTGGGTTAAATAAAAGTTCTCGGCCAGGCACAGAGGCTCAAGCCTGTAATCCCAGCACTTTGGGAGGCCGAGGCAAGAGGATCACCTGAGCTCACAGGTTCGAGACCAGCCTGGGCAACACGGTGAGACCTCGTCTCTACAATAAAGCAAAAAATTAGCTAGGCATGGTAGTGTGCACCTGTAGTTCCAGCTACTTGGAAAGCAGAGGCAGGAAGGATCGCTGGAGCCCAGCAGGTTAATGCTGGGGTGGCTGTGAGCGTGCTCTCCAGCCTGGGTGGTGGAGTGAGACTCCGACTCAAAAAAAAAAAAAAAGCTCTGATACTAGATAATAGTGTTATTTGGGCAATGTTGTAAATGTAATTAATGCCACTGAATTGTATACTTTGAAATGGTTACAAGGGTGAGTTTCATGCTATATGTATTTTGCCACAATTAAAATTTTTTCCTAAAAAAGAAACCTTATGCCCTGTAGCTGTCATTTTCAACCACAAATTCCTCCCCAGTTTTAAGCAACTACCACCCTCCTTTCTCTCTCTCTCTCTTTCTCTCTCTCTCTCTCTCTCTCTCTCTCGTTGGAGTCTCACTCTGTTGCCCAGGCTGGAGTGCAGTGGCACACTCACAGCCACTGCAGCCTTGATGTGCTGGGCTCAGGTGATCCTTCTGCCTCAAATATCTGGAACTACAGGCATGTACCTGGCATGCCTGGCTAAGTTTTTTGTTTATTGTAGAGACGAGGTCTTGCCATGTTGCCCAGGCTGGTCTTGAACTCCTGGACTCAGGCAATTCTCTCGCCTCTGCCTCCCAAAGTGCTGAGGTTACAGGTGTGAGCCACTGCACCCGGCTCCTACTTTCTATCTCTATATATCCACCCTTTCTGGACAGTTCACGTAAACAGAATCATGGAAAATGTAACCTTTTGTGTCTGGTTTCTCTCCTTAACATGTTTCAGATTCACCCTTGTTGTTCCATGTATCAGTATTCCATTACTTTTTATGATCACATAATGCTCTGCTGTATGGATACTGCATTTTGTTCATCCATTCATCAGTCAATGGACACTTGGGTTGTTTCCAACTTTGGGCTATTATAAACAATGCTGCTGTAAACATTTGTGTACAAATTTCTATGTGAACATGTTTTCATTTCTCTTAGGAGTGAAGTTGCTGAATCCAATGGTAACTACACTTTTTGAAGAACTTCCAGACTGTTTTTCAAATTGCCTGTCTCACTTTCATTCCCACCAGAAGTGTCTGAGGGTTCCAATTTCTCTACATCCTCAGTTACACTTGTTATTATCTGACTTTTTTATTCTAGCCATTCTAGTGGGTGTGAAATGGTACCTAACTGTAGTTTTGATTTGTATCTCCCTGATTCCTAATAATGTTAAGCATTTTTTCAAGTGCTTGTTGGCCACTTGTATATCTTCTTTGGAGAAGAGTCTATTCAGTTTCTTGTTCATTTTTTTTTTTTTTTTTGAGTTGGAGTCTCACTCTGTCGCCCGGACTGGAGTGCAGTGGCCGCTTCCGGCCACCGCAGCCTCGACCTGCTGGGCTCCAGCGATCCTTCCGCCTCAGCCTTCCGAGTAGCCAGAATTACAGGCATGTGCTACCATGCCCGGCTGATTTTTGGATTTTTTATTGTAGACATGAGATCTCGCTGCCCAGGCAGGTCTCGAACCCGCGGGCTCAGGCAATCCACTCACCTCAGCCTCCCAAAGGCGCAGGATTACAGGCTGAGCCACCGAGCCCGGCTCTTGTTCATTTTTAATTGGGTCACCTTTTTATTATTGAGTTGTAAGATCTTTAAAATATACTGTAGATACCAGATCTATCTTTTATCAGATAGATGCATTAGAAATGTTTTCTCTCATTCTGTGGGTTGTCTTTTAAATTTCTCAATAGTCTCCTTTCAAAAATAAAAGTTTTTAACTTGATGCAGTCTTTCTCCATGCTCTGGCCCACCCTGAGTTTTCCATGATCCCTGCACTCCTAGGAGTATCCACTGGGTTGCCTGAGCCCCTGCTTTTCACAGCAGCTTGAGCTTCCTTCTGGGAGAGGCTGGGAAGGATCTGACCAAGCAGAGAAGTATGGTGAGGAAGCCCAGATGGCTGCTGCTCAGCCCAGCTCCTTCCCCATGGCACCAGGCACGAGTACCTCCAGGGTGGGGACAGGGTCTCTTCCATTGCTTCTTCCTGGCCCCATAGGCCTGATAGGGTCAAGGAAGATTTGTTGAATTAACTATGAAAAAAATTCTCATCCTTCTTTTTTTTTTTTTTTAAGGCTTATTGAATTCTAAACCTTCCTAGCTGGTGATAAGTCTCAAGTTCCCCTGTACATTCCAGGCTAGTGCAGTGCCAAGCCAGGAAAGCAATGGTAAATATTTATTAAAGGGATCACACCACCAAGCCCAATTCTTGCACAGATCAACACACACACACATGGGGCTTGAAGGAAGGAGAGTTATTGTACAGAGTTTTTGCTTTTGCAAGATGAAGAGTTCCAGAGATGGATGGCAGAGCGGGTGCCACAGCAACCTGAATGTATTTAATACCACTGGACTGTACATTCAAAAAAGGTTAAGATGGCAAATTTTACTTATATTTCACCATAATTTTTTAAAAATTTAAATTCACCAATATAAATACATTTTCCAACCCGAAGAAACAAAATAAACTAAAAATAGCAAGAACAGTAACAACAAAACTCTCTCTGAATGAATGCAGGAAATAGGGAGAAATTAAGCCTGCATTATTTCTATCCAACTCAAAGCAACTATTACCCTGAACTTCCTGTCTCTATGTTTGCCTGTTCTGGACATTTTTGTGTATGTTGAATTTCACATAAATTGAATGTGATCTTTCTCTTAGCATGTTTTCAAAGTTCATTCTTATTGTACCATGTATCAGTGCTTTATCACTTCTTATGGTCAAATAATATTCCACTGTATGGATCACATTTTGTTTATTCATCCATCAGTTGGTAGACATTTGGGTTGTTTCTCATGTTTGGCTATTATGAGTAATGCTACTATGAACATCTGTGTATAAATGATGCGACATTTATGTACAAACCAGATGGGAGGGAATCCAAGGTGCACACCTGGATTAGCTCACTTGGCCTACGCAACCACTGGACTCCCAGCCCTGTGCCTGGAGTCCCTAGAGAATCTGCCTCTTCTCTCTCAACCAGGAGAGGCATTTGGGGCAGGGCATGTGGGACAGGGAGAAGGGAAGTCCTTTAAACTCTCTTTGCCCCAGACAGTGTCTCCTCCGTGCAATGTCCTTTGACTTTTACAAAGCATGGGAGTTGTTTCAAGTCAGTGAGGACACAGGACCAAGCCAGTTATCCAACCCTGGAACGGTACATAACAAGAGCAAAAATAGCCACCAAAGCTCACTGTGTGCCAGGGCCCTGCCAAGGGCTCTAGGCGCAGAATCCCACTTAATCCTCACAGCAGCCCATGAGGACAGCCCTGCAGTCATCTCCATTGACAAAGAAGGAAACCGAGGTGCATATGGGGCAAGTATATGGTTCATTCATTCAACGGGAGTACCCTGCGCATGAGAAATGGATTCAAGGTTTGAATGCTGCCTCTGAAATGCTAGTCTTCACTGTGCTCCATGGCTGCCATTCTATAGGTGGGGAAATGGAGTCCTTCAGAGCACTGACTCAGGCATGTTGACTCTTGACACTCTTGAAGTTTCAACTCTGAAGGATAGACTCCCTTAAAGTTATTGCTCAGCCTGTAATCCCGCGCCTTTGGGAGGCTGAGGTGAGTGGATTGCCTGAGCCTGCGGGTTCGAGACCCGCCTGGGCAGCGAGACCTCATCTCTACAATAAATCAGCCGGGCATGGTAGCGCATGCCTGTAATTCCGGCCACTCGGAAGGCTGAGGCGGAAGGATCGCTGGAGCCCAGCAGGCGAGGCTGCGGTGGCCGGGAGCGGCCACTGCACTCCAGTCTGGGCGACAGAGTGAGACTCCAACTCAAAAAAAAAAAAAAAAAGTTATTCAGCCAGGTGAGGGAAGAGTTGAAGTTGGGGACCCAGTCTCTCAATTTCCAGAATGGTGCCTTTTCTACCCAGAGGCCCCATCTGAGAATAAGTCTCAATCTCATCGCCCAGAACCCCTTCCAACTCTTCGTTGTCCCCCCATTGGAGGTCATGCTGTGGGGGCCATCAGCAGAAGACTTCTTGCCTTGCTGACCCGCATTCCTGAGCTCTCCCTGTCTCTGTCTTCCCCTCCCCTTCCTTCCCCTCTTCTCCCCCTCCCCCTCCTCTTTTCTCTCTCCCCTCTCTCCCTCTCCCTCTCCCTCTCTCTGTCCCTCTCTCTTTCTCCTTCTTCCCCTGAGTGCTTCATTTCCCCAGGATTGGGTCACCCAAGCAAACTCAAGAAACTGTCCTAACCGAGGACCATCAGGGCTATTGCAGAGAGAGCCTTGGACCTGCAGGGAAGGTGAGGAGTCTAGTGGTGAGGTGGAGTGATGCAGATGAAGGGTATGAAGATAGCATGCTAAGAGGGAGCCACTGAAGACGCACACTCCTCTCTCAACCTCGGTGTCCTCTTTGTACCGAGGGGGTGCAGGGAAGTATCAGGGCCTGTGGTTTCTAGGCCGATCCTTATCTCCCTAGAAGCAGGTCCTGAGATGACTGGTTTATGAAGGAAATGCCCACGAAAAGATTGGGCAGGGGTGCGGAATCACTCCATGGGCCTGTGACCCAGGCCCGCTGCAGCCTCAGCCTGCTCCTGCAGGGGGCTCTGGAAGGTGACTTACGCCCCAGGGGTTGTTCCAGCTTAAAGCATTCACCAGTTAGTCTTGGCTGAGGGAGAGCGGGTGATGTACGAGGGAGGACCCAGAAAAACTCGGAATTATCATTTTGGAGGGTGGGCCCCTTGTAGTACAGACTTCCGCCACTAGGTAAGTGTTCTGGGAACCCATCATCATCAGTGTTCCAGCTAGCTGTTGTGAGAGGCTGCCTTCAGCTTCCATGATTTTTTGGGGAGACTCTTTCAATGCGTTTGCCCATTTCATGTTGGGTGATTTATGAGTGCACCTGCTCACACCACACTGAGTGTTCAGCAGTTTCTGACCCCAAACGGCATGACCTCCATGTCCCACCCTATTCACCCAATTTTGCCCCAGGTGACTCTTTTTGGTTTGTTTTCCCACATGAAAAAATGTCTCAAAGGGAAACGTGTTCCTGAAGTGGAAGAGGTGGAACAAAAAATGGCAGAAGCACTAAAAGGCATCAAAATTGACCAGTTCGAAAACAGTTTTGATCAGTAGCAAAAATGTCTCAATAGATGCATTGCATCAAACGGAGAGTACTTTGAAGGTGACTGAAGTTTAAACATATAAGAATAAATACACAGTTTTAGCTGGGCTCGGTGGCTCAGCCTGTAATCCCGCGCCTTTGGGAGGCTGAGGTGAGTGGATTGCCTGAGCCCGCGGGTTCGAGACCCGCCTGGGCAGCGAGACCTCATCTCTACAATAAATCAAAAAATCAGCCGGGCATGGTAGCGCATGCCTGTAATTCTGGCTACTCGGAAGGCGGAGGCGGAAGGATCGCCGGAGCCTAGCAGGCAAGGCTGCGGTGGCCGGAAGCGGCCACTGCACTCCAGTCTGGGCGACAGAGTGAGACTCCAACTCAAAAAAAAATAAAAAATAAATAAATACACAGTTTTTTTATTAATAAATTCCGAGTTTTTGGGTTCCCCCCTCGCAATGGTTACCATCCTCTGCACACAAGGAAAAGCATCCTCAGTAGTTCAAGGCAAGCCAGGGGAGCTGCAGGGCAGGTGGTTAGAAGGAAAGGCTGAGGCCAGGCTCAGTGGCTCACGCCTAAAATTCCAGCACTTTTGGAGGCCAAGGTGAGAGGATTGCCTGAGCCCATGGGTTCGAGACCAGCCTGGGCAACTTGGCGAGACTTCATCTCCACAGTAATAAAAAAAATTAGCCAGGCTTGGTGGTGTGTGCCTGTAGTTCCAACTACTTGGAAGGCTGAGGTGGAAGGATCACCTGAGCTCAGCACATTAAGACTGTGGTAGCTGTGAGTTTGCCACTGCACTCTAGCCTGGGCAACAGAGTGAGACTCCACCTCAAAAAAAAGAAAAGAAAACTGACAGAAGCATGGCATGGCATATACAGAAGTGCTGAACGGAGGCTTGGTGGAGTCCACTACCACCCCTCACCACCCTCAGGATTATCCTTATTGCAGAATTCTGGGCTCCCCCTGTAGCACTGGATCGATGGAAGCAGGGGTGAGGGTTCCCATAGCCCGAATACAAGAAGCATGTTGCTCAAGTAGGAGCTCTGTAGTTTTAGAGGAGGGTACAGGATTGAGGGAGCCCCAAAGAGCCAGATGTCATCGTTTTGCAGGGCTGAAGGGGCCTGACTCCTAACTTCTGCCATGGCACATGCCCAGAGTAACGCAAGCAGCCAAGCACGCTCAGACATGGGCACAGGAACACTTGTATGAATATGCGTGTGGAGCATACACTTTGGTACACACAGACAGGCAGCCACAGGATCGTGCACAGATGTGAACATGCTTTCATACAAGCCCATGTGAACACACACATACTCTTGCAGGAACATCCATAGACATGTACACACATTTGAACTCATGTGTTCCTGAGCCCACACCAGAAGCGTGACCAGCCAAGGTCCTCTTTATTTCCGACTCTGGGGGAAGGGGATGGGAGGGGGATGGACAGGACCCGGGGCCAGGCCAGTTGCAGCAGTTTGCTGAGGATTGACCTTTGGCCGGAATGGCCCAGATCACGCCCATCCCAGAGCCCAGGCTTATGCCTGTCTGAGGCTGCCTGTGGAGGACTGATAAAGGTGTCTGGGAGCCTAGCTGTTCCCCCCACACCCAGGATTTTACTCCCACCTTTGACCAGGGCCTCAGCCAGCCAGAGGCCCACAGTCTCCATTGCACAGATGAGGAACTGCAGTCTAAGGAAGGAAATGAGCTGGGGCTATTGACACCCAGCCTCAACCCAGCCTGCTCCCTCCCCAGATGGCAAGTGCTAGCCAGAGTCTTGCCACTGGGAAGCAGGGACATCAGTGCAGAATCCAACTAACCCTGGCTCCGAGGGCCTTCCAGGCTGGTGGTGGTCACAGGCATTTTGCTCAATGCTGAGCTAGAAGGAAGCAGAGGATCATGGGAGCCCAAAGAGGGCACCTTACAGCCTGGAGGGAGGTGAGATCAGGGAAGGCTTTCTGGAGGAGGTAAAGTCTAAAATAACTTAGAAGGCCAGGAGGAATTGGACTTGGGTGGTAAAAGGTATCTTAGGCAGAGGGAAAGCTTGTAGAAAAGGCTGTTGATAGGGGAAGCAAGATGCCCTAGGGAATCAAGAGAAATTCAGCATGGCTGGGCAGTAGGAATGGTTGGGAAGGAAGGTGGAGACTAGACTCAGAGGGCTGTACACCAGCCAAGGAGGGGCACAAACCACTGGAAAGTTTAAGTCAGGAATGGTATCATCAGACTTGCATCAGGAAGATCCTTCTGGCTGCAAAGTGGAGAGCAGATCTGGGGATGACTTAAGACAGACTTGAGATGGAAGATAGGACAACTGATTAAATGGGGGCTGGTAGAGGTTTTGCAGGTCAAGAGGCAAAGTCAAGGATATTATGCAGGTATTCATATAACAAGAGAAAAAAACACATTTCTATAAGATTTATTTAGTTATTTATGTATTAAGAGATGGGGGTCTCACTGTGTTGCCCAAGCTGCAGTGCAGTGGCTCTTCACAAGCGCAGTCCCACTACTGATCAGCACAAGAGTTTTGACAGGCTTTGTTTTTAGCCTGGGCTAGTTCACCCTTTCTGAGGCAACCTGGTGTTCCTCCCCACCCAGGATGTCATCATACTGATGCTGTTAACTTTTTAAAAATCCACACATCTGTATGCTTGCAAAAGGAGAGGAAGAGATGTTATTTCTTGTGAGGGGTTACAACCTGCCGGGTGGCCATCCCACAGCTAGGAAGCATGCCTCCAAAGATAGGTACTTCGAAGGAGGAAGGGTTAGGGTAGGAGATTTATGCTGAAAGGGTTGGCTAAACATACATATTCAACAGGTTACAGAAAGAGTATGAATATTCATGAAGGTGGTCCTGGCAAATGCATACTGAACAGACATGTATTTAACATATGACCCATGTTCACTTTGGGGTAGAGACTTAGCATTTGAATGTATCACAGTTAGGTCCTGTACATCAAGAAATGAATCAGAGGCACCAAAGCACTTGAGTGTGCAGCCTCTGTAAATTGGTCAAAACCACCCTATGGTCATGGTCTTCTCATCAGGAGAAAGTCACTGAAATCAGTCTCATGTAGTCAAAGCCGTGGTTATGGCTGGTAGAACCAGGGGTTCAGTCAGTGTCTATGAGCTGGATGAGTTGTAATTGTGTTTTGGGGGGTTTTTAGTTGGAGTCTCACTCTGTTGCCCAGGGTGGAGTGCAGTGGCATGCTCATGGCCACCGCAGCCTTGACCTGTTGGGTTCAGGCGATCCTTCCACCTCAGCCTTCCAAGTAGCTAGAACTACAGGCATGCACCACCATGCCCAGTTAATTTGTATTTATTTATTTATTGAAGAGACAATGTCTCATCAAGTTGCCCAGACTGGTCTGTAACCCCTGAGCTCAGGCAATCCTCTCACTTCAGTGCTGTGATTATAGGCTTGAACTGCGCCTGACCTGTAATGTGTGTGTGTGTGTGTGTGTGTGTGTGTGTGTGTGTGTGTGTGTGTGTGTGTGTTGGAGTTTTACTCTATCACCCAGGCTGAGTGTACTGGCATACTCATGGCCATGCCAGCATCAACTGGCTGGACTCCTGCAATCCTTCCACCTCAGCCTTCCAAGGAGCCGGAACTACAGGTGCATGCTACCACACCTGGCTAATTTTTGATTTATTGTAGAGACGAGGTCTTGCCAAGTTGCCCAGGCTGGTCTCAAACCCGTGGGCTCAGGCAATCCACTCACCTCGATCTCTCAAAGTGTTGAGATTACAGGCTGTGCCACTGAGCCCAGCCTGTAACTTTTTTTTTTTTGAGTTGGAGTCTCACTCTGAAGTTAGGTGGTATCTCAGTGTGGCTTTAATTTGCATTTATTTGATGATTAGTGAAGCTGATCATTTTTTCATGTATCTTTGGCTGCTCATATGTCTTCGTATCTTTTACCCACTTTTTTTTTTTTTTTTTTGAGTTGGAGTCTCACTCTGTTGCCCAGACTGGAGTGCAGTGGCCACTCCCGGCCACCACAGGCTCAACCTGCTGGGCTCCAGCGATCCTTCCGCCTCAGCCTTCCAAGTAGCTGTAACTACAGGCGTGCGCTACCACGCCCTGCTAATTTTTGATTTATTGTAGAGATGAGGTCTCGCCAAGTTGCCCAGGTGGGTCTCGAACCCACGGGTTCAGGCAATCCACTCACCTCAGCCTCCCAAAACGCAGGATTACAGGCTGAGCCACCGAGCCCGGCTTGCCCACTTTTTAATAGGGTTTTTTTTTTTTTTTTTGAGTTCCTTGTAGATCCCAGATGTTTGGTCTTTGTCAGATTTACAGTTGGCAAACATTTTTTTCCAACTGTAGGGCTGTCTCCCCACTCTCTTGATGGTTCCTTTTGCTTTGCAGAAACTTTTGTTTGTTGAGGTCCTACTTGTCTGTCTTATCTTTTATGGCATTCACTTTTGGAGAGTTGATTAGGAATTGGTTGCCTATTCCAATTTCCAGAAGGGTGTTTCCTACATTTTCTTCTAAGATTCTGATAGTTTGAGGTTTTACATTTAGATCTTGTGTCACAGCTAGAGAGGAAGACAAACCTAGTGACAGTGAGATCCTAGTTTATTGCTTTTTGTTTGTTTTTTTGCTTTGGGATTTGGAGTCTCAATCTGTCACCCAGACTGGAGTACATGCTTTGGGATTTGGAGTCTCAATCTGTCGCCCAGACTGGAGTACACAGTGTCATGATCATGGCCACCATAGCCTCGACCTGCTGGGCTCAGGTGATCCTTTTACCTCACTCAGCCTTCCAAGCAGCTGGAACTACAGGCGTGCGCCACCACACCCACCTAATTTTTTAATTTATTGTAGAGATGACGTCTTGCCAAGTTGCCTAAGCTGGTCTCGAACCCATGAGCTCAGGCAGTCCTCTCACCTCCACCTCCCAAAGTGCTGGGATTACAGGCTTGAACCACCGTGCCTGGCTTAGTTTATTGTAGGGGTGTGTGACTTAACCCTCTCCTGGCATGGCCTTAGGCCCTGTTTATAATTTGGTATCTTATTGCCACAAGGAGTCCATTCTGTCCTTTTTATGGTCTCTATTTTAACATTAGTGCTGGTGAGCTATTGTGTCTAAAGTGCAAAAAGGAAAGGATATCATGAGGTATCTGACCTCCTGTCCCATCATGACCAAGAACTTCATTTTCAAGGGTTTTTTTGAGGTTCCCTTGTCCTCTTCATTCAGTCAGTAGAGTTCTTAGGATTATATTTTTAGTTGACAATGCTGAACTTAGTACAAACACTCAATTGGCATAATGCATTACAGCCCAGAACTCTGGGCTCAAGTGATCCTCCTGCCTCAGCTTCCTATGTAGCTGGGACTAAGGCACCTGGCTACACAATCTTTTTTTTTTTTAGTTGGAGTCTCACTCTGTCGCCCAGGCTAGAGTGCAGTGGCACGCTCACGGTCACCACAGCCTCAACCTGCTGGGTGATCCTTCTGCCTCAGCTTTCCAAGTACCTGGAACTACAGGCATGTACCACCATGCCCAGCTAATTTTTTTATTTACTGTAGAGATGAAGTCTCACCATGTTGCCCAGGCTGGTCTCAAACCTGTGGGCTCAGGCAATCCTCTCACCTTGGACCTCCCAAAGTGCTGGGATTATAGGTGTGAACCGCCGTGCCCGGCCTAGGCTACACAATCTTAACAGACAAAACTCAAAGTCATGAGTGTAATTTTTTGTATTACAGGTCTTCTCATAAGAAGAATGGAATTCTGTTTTAGAAGATGACATTTTACTCATGGGGCTCAAAGTTAGTGTTCCCTAACATTAAATGTTCATCTGTAAAAATCGTTCTTAGATCACAGTCAGTAGAATAAAGGCTATTATTTGCTGAACCCTGGTCTAGACTAAGGAACCTTTATAGAAGTGAGTGAGAAACAAGCAACCTCTTCCCTCTGCCCCTCACCCTCCCATACTGCCTGAACCTCTATCATTACCATTAGGAAGTCATCCTACTATTAGTAATATTACTGCTTCCAAAGGGCTTCAGTTACTAGGAGGGACCAAGATCCTTTAGTCAATAGGAAGATGCCAGGAATATGAGCATCCTGTAATCATGACATCTCAGGATAAGAGAGACCTCAGAAGCCAGGTTCGGTGGCTCAGCCTATAATCCCGTGCTTTGGGAGGCTGAGGTGAGTGGATTGCCTGAACCCGCGGGTTCGAGACCCGCCTGGGCAACTTGGCTAGACCTCATCTCTACAATAAATCAAAAATTAGCTGGGTGTGATAGTGCGCGCCTGTAGTTCCAGCTCCTTGGAAGGCTGAGGCAGAAGGATTGCTGGAGCCCAGCAGGTCGAGGCTGTGGTGGCCGGGAGCGGCCACTGCACTCCAGTCTGAGCAACGGAGTGAGACTCCAACTCAAAAAAAAACAACAACAACAA
Organism: Cephalopachus bancanus; assembly: GCA_027257055.1. Classification (NCBI taxonomy): domain Eukaryota; kingdom Metazoa; phylum Chordata; class Mammalia; order Primates; family Tarsiidae; genus Cephalopachus; species Cephalopachus bancanus. Next base: position 3,754,935 of record JAPVLO010000195.1, on the reverse strand, counting down.
AAAAGAGAGACCTCCAGCCCTCTCCCAGGGCAGGATAAATACAGGGGGTGCCAAAAAATGTTAAGAGATGTTATCCATGTATTACTTTTCAAAGTTGAATTAAATTACAGCAGCAATGTGTAGTATGACGTTCATTCAACCGTACTTCCACTATTTTATTTGGCTGTCCTGCCTGTTGCATGGTGATGCTTGCATTTATTTGATTTAACACCGTCTTTTGAGCTAATGTCATATTTAAAATGTGTATACATTTTTTTGACACCCACCGTAGATGCATGCTTCTTAGAATCGTTGTTTATTCCAGATATGGAAAATTATTTGCTTGAGGTCATGTTGCAAGTTGCTGACAGAACTGGGATTTGAACTCAGGTCTCAGTTTCCCCAGCCTCGGTTCCTTGCCTATACCATCATGTATTAACATGGACTCCAGGCTATGTGGAGGGGAAGAACATATGGGGAAGGAAAGGAGTGGTGTGAGGTCTCATTTGCCCAGGCAAAGTGCTCTCCAGGCTTCTGCCTTCCTCCCCTCCTACCAGTCCAGGGCAGATCAGCCCTCCAAATCCACTTATATTTGCTTATAGAACTTCTAGATGAGGAATCTGAGCTCAGAGAGAATAAATAACTTGCTTAACGTCTGTGGTAGGCTGAAAAATGGCCCCCCAAAAGGCTCTACATCCTAGTCTCTAGAACCTGTGAATGTTACATTATATGGCATAAAGATGGGACATTTGCAAGTGTGAATATGTTAAGGATTGTGAGATAGGGAGCTTGCCCTGGATTATCTGCATGACTCTAAATGTAATCACATATACCATAAGGGGAAGCAGAGGGAGATTTTCCCAGACACAGAGGGAAGATAGTGATGTGAGGATGGATGCAGAGAGAAAGATTTGCAGATGGTGGAAGGGTCCATGAGTCAAGACTCTAGAAGCTGGAAGAGTCAAGGAAACAGATTCTGGAGGGAAGTGGCCCTGCTGACACTGTGAAACTGACACACTAGCACTGATTTCAGACTTCTGGTCTCCAGAACTGTGCGAGAATACATTTGTGTTGTTTTAAGTGACCAAGTTTGTGATAATTTGCTACAGCAGCCTCACACAACTAATATGGTATTGCATAGTTTCCTTCCTTCCTTCCTTCCTTCCTTCCTTCCTTCCTTCCTTCCGTTCTTCCTTCCTGTCAGGGTTTCCTCTGTCACCCAGGCTGGAGTGCAGCGGCACAATCATGGTTCACTGTAGCCCCAACCTCCTAGGCTCAAGCAAGCCTTCTGCCTCAGCCTCTTAAGTAGCTGGGACTATAGGCGTGTGCCACCATGCCCAACTAATTTTCTGATTTTTGGGGAGACGAGCTCTCACTATGTTGCCTAGGCTGGTCTTGAACTCCTGGACTCAAGCGATCCCCCTGCCTGCAATTTTTCTTAATGTAAATAAACTTTTAATTTTAGAATAGTTTTAGGTAATCCAGAGTTTTTATATACCTATGTAATATTTTACATTACTGTTGTACATTTGTTACAACTAAAGAGCCATGATTGGCACTTTATTATTTATTATTAATAAATAATAAATAATAAAAAATGATTAATAATAAATAATAAAGTGCCAATGTTTTATCCAAATTTTACTAAAGAGCCATGATTGGTACTTTATAAAGTGCCAATGTTTTATCCAAATTTTACCAATTTTTCCCAATGACTTCTATCTGTTCCAGGATCCCATCCAGGATACCATATTGCATTCAGTTGTCATGTCTTCTTAGCCTCCTCTGGTCTGTGTCAGTCTCTCAGACTTTCCTTATTTCTGATGACCTTTGGTTTTGAGAAGTACAGATCTGGTATTTCTTAGAATGTCCCTTAATTTGGATATATCTGAAGTTTTTCTCCTGATTAGCCTGGCATTATGGGGCCCAGAGGGAGGAAGACCACGGAAGTTACGTGTCATTCTCATCATATCATATCACAGTTGATGTTGACCCTGATCACCTACCCAAGGTAGTTTTTGCCAGGGTTTTCCATTATAAAGTTACTGCCTGTCTCCCCCGAACACCCAACTCTTACTGTACTCTACCCGTGGAAGCAAGTCACTAAGAGTATCCCAGTGTAGCTGGGAGAAGATTGAACTCCACTTCCTTGATGGGGGAATGTCTACATAAATTACTTGGGATTCTTCTGTAAGGGAGATTTTTGTCCTCTCCCATTTATTTGTTTTCAATCATTTATATAGGTGTGTATTCATGGGTATTTATTTTATTTTACACTTTGGATTATAATCCCAGTACTATGTTATTTATTTTATTGCTCAAACTGTCCCAGCCACGGACATTGGGAGTTTTTTTCAGTTTGGCTCCTGTGTGCCTTTGACATGCCCCATTGTTCTGGTTTTTGAGCACTTCCTTACGTTCTGGCATTACGAGATTCTTCAGGCTCGTCTTGCATTTTCCCAGCCCTAGAATCAGCCATTTCTCCAAGTACTTCAGGAATCCTTTTTTCTAGAGAGAGATATTAGAAACCAAGATCTGGGCTCTCGGTGTGCCGGTTGCTACTGGGGTGCCATTGCTCCTTGGCACCCTCAGAAGACAGACCTGGGAGACCTATGTATATATATATTCCCCATAAATACATACATATTTATAATTACTTCTGTATCTCTATTAACATAACCGTGAGTTCATACTGACATCTCCCACTCAAACACTTTACCACGTGGACCGTCATAGCACTCCTCCCTCTCCAAGAGTGAGAAAACTGGCCCCCACCCTCCATCTCCATTTTCTTTTCTTTCCTTCTTTTTTTTTTTTTTTTTTGAGTCCGAGTCTCACTCCGTCACCCAGGCTGAAGTGCAGTGTCACGCTCCCGGTCACCCCCAGCACCGACCTGCTGCTGGGCTCCGGTGCTCAGCCTCAGCCTTCCAAGTAGCCGGAACTACAGGTGCATGCTACCATGCCCAGCTAATTTTTAATTTATTGTAGAGACAAGGTCTCACCATGTTGTCCAGGCTGGTCCCGAACCCACGGGCTCAGGCAATTCTCTCACCTCTACCTGCCAAAGTACTGGGATTACAGGCTTGAGCCACCGTACCCAGCCTCCATTTTCTTTTGTTCAGTCTCATTGACACGTTTAATGTTATGGACAAGTCCAGCTGTTTCAGACTTGTTAGCCTGTACCCCCATGAGAAATTCAGCTTTACCAACTACAGTGCAAGTGTGTATGTATACTTTTTTAAAAATTAAAAAAAATTAAATTTCAATAGCCTTAGGGAGTACAAATAGTTTCTGGTGACATGGTTGCATTGTAGAGTGGCAAAGAAGTCTGGGCTTTAAGTGTACCCTCCACCGCCACCTTTGCACATTGTAACCGATCGATTATTTTTGTCTCTTCACTCCTTCCCACCTCCCCCTTCTGAGTCTCCAGTGTCCATTTTATCATTCTCTATGCCTTTGCAGATCCTTAGTTTAGCATAAGTGAGAACATGCAGTGTTTGGTTGTCTGTTCCTGAGTCAATTCACTCTTCGATTCCATCCAAGTTGCTGCAGTAGACATTATTTCATTCCTTTTGACTGCTGAATAGTATTCCATGGCATATAAACAACATTTTCATTATCTGCTGATCAGTTGATGGGCATTTAGGCTGATGCCACCTCTTTGCAATTGTGAGTTGTGCTGCAAGGAACATTCAAATGCAGGTGCCTTTTTTATATAACCACCTCTGTTCCTTTGGGTAGATGCCTGGTAGTGGGATTGCTGGGCCAGATGGTAGATCTACTTTTTGTTCTTTGAGAAATCTCCATACCAGTTTCCATAGAGGTTGTACTAATTTGCATTCCTACCAACAGTGTATACGCGTTCCCTTTTCACCGTACATTTTATTTTTACACTAGCCTTACAGTTTCCAGTGAAAATATTCTTTTCCAAAGTTATTCAGATCAGCCCTTTATCATTCCACTGTCTTCAGTGAAGTTTTCTAACACATTTCTAAGACAATTGGGATTCTTTCATCATCATGGTCTGCATTCCACCCTGGGATCCCCCAATGTTTAGGGTTTTTTTAATGTAAATTTCTATACATTAAAGTTTACGTTGTGGGTTTTGACAAATGCATAGAATCATGTACTAACCATTTACAATACCATATGAATTAGTTCTACCACCCTAAGAAATTCCCTGTGCTTCCCCAATCAAAGGCTCCCTGCTGCTAATCTTTTTTGTCCCTATAGTTTATCCTTTTCCAGAATGTCACATGAATGAAATCATACAATGTTTGATTTTGTATGATTTTTTTTGGTTTGGCTTCTTTCACTTAGTGAAATGTACTTAAGATTCATCCAGGCTGTTGTGCGAATTAATAGCTCATTTCTCTGTATTTTTGAGCAGTAGTTCGTTATATGGATTGCAACACAGTCTTTTTTTAATCCATTAACCTATTGAAGAACATCTTGTTGCTTCCAGCTTTTGGTGATTATGAATAAAATGGCCATAAACATTCATGTACAGGTTTTTGTGTGGACTTGTTTTCCAATCAGTTTGGTAAAATACTTAAGAGCACAGTTTACATAATAAACCTGTGTTTAACTTTATGAGAGACTACCAAACTATCTTCCAAAATGGCTGTGCTATTTTGAATAAACTAGAATTATTTTAAATTTCACACCTTAAATTCAACTTTCTGGATCCTTTTCTTTATTTCCCAAACTGGCAAGCAGGAGGTCATACTTTACAAGACAAAGCACACAGGCTCTGCAATCAGATCTGAGTTCAAATCTTAACTCTACCACTTAAAAACTTTGTGACTGGAGACAAGTTAGTTAACCTCTCTAAGCCCCGTATTGGGATTTAACTCTTCAGATATGCCTGATGACACAAATTGGGTTCTCCAGGAAGTAGGTTCCGAGTTGGTGTTTAGCCTGTGGGGGTGTTCATTAGGGAGCCCTTGGGGTCAGCACCTGTAGCAGAAGGTGTTAGACACCTGCAGTAAGGGAGGCAGCAGAATTGCACAGAGGGAGAACTGCAATGGCCCATTATTAGAGTGTCTTGATTTGGGCTAAGGTGGCTTTTGTGCCTGGCTGGATCAGTCATCGGATCTGTATGCCCTTATGGAGACAGCTCTCTGCAGTGGAGGTGACCTCAGAGGGGACAGACTTCTGTAGCGGGGGCATCAGGTCCTTCTTCCAAGGCACATCTGGGTGGCACGTCCTAGTATTATCTACTCAAGCAGTGGAAAGAGCACTGGTTGAGAGCCAGGAAATCAGTCCTGCATCTGCCACCTACCAGCTATGCAACTCCAGGCTCTGTCGTTCTAGAAACCTCCTTAGCTTACCCAGATGTAAGTGGCTAAGATGACATCTCGACCAATCTGTGCACAGTTACTGATGTTTACCAAGTAGTTTTGTGTGTCCTAGCTTGCAACAACCTTGCAATGGCAATCATGAATCACAACAAGGAGGTCTAGGGCAATACTGATCCAGTGAGGTCTGGGGACCAGGGCACTTCCATGAATAGCTTGTTACTTGTTACTAGTTCCTGACAAAATAAATGGAGAAACAGTGAAGAGCCATTTAGAAACTTTAGAGCAGTGTGGCAGAATAATTGTATGTTGGTTGACACTCATAATGAAAATTGTACTACGTCTTGCTTTTCTTGTTTTGTTTCTGCAAAAATGCAGACTTTTGACAATTTCATCTTTTTTTTTTTTGTTTAAACAGGGAGCCTCTTCTGATCTTTAATCACTGATGTCTTATTGACAGGGCCAGAGTTTTGTTGTTGCTTTTGTTCATTTAAGAGCCCCTTTGAAAGGATCTGCCTGCCCGTCTATTTCTGTTCATTCTGGCACTAAAGATGTGATTGGATGTACATGGCACCAGTTCAACTGACTGCAAAGGGAGATTCAAGTCAGGTTTTCTGGCAGAGAATGGGGAGGGGAGGGGTGGAGGGAGGCACAGAATCTAAGAAATGCCCACACCTAGTTTGTAACAGGCACAAACTCTCACAGGTCTTTCAAAAGTCATTTCTGGCATTTACAAAGGGGAGGGATGAGACAGAACTAGCAATAATCGAATACCCACTTATGGACGAACCATTGACAGGTAAAGACACGATGAGTCTCAGCAAGGGGGCGTGACCTGTGTGGGGTCATGCCACCTGGCACTTCCATCATGCCCTTCTGCTGGTTCCTGCTGAGCAGGGTGGGAGGAGCACGTGATCACTGTCTGAGCAGGCAACCCACGAGTTGGGGCCAGAACTCCAGAAGGTCTCTTCACCTCTTTGACAAATGAACCTCCTCTGTTATCAAGAGGTCACTGTGTTGTTCATGTATAGCCAGAACCTAGCACACAGTAGGTTCTCAGTAAATGGTGCAGGGTGGTGACTCTGTCCTTTCATGAAGTCATTAAGACGGATGCCCAGTTCAACCCAAGGCATCTTCTGCCCATGTGCCCTGGCCCATGACCTACACCAGCTCAAGGACTTTCCAGGGCTTCTTTCTACCTTGGGAAGAAGTTCACGACTCCTTGGCTGGACACTTGCATTCTACCAGGCAGTGAGCAAAGCCAAGCCATGGATCCGGTCACCTGGGTCAGCATTCTACCTGCAGCACTCATCACGTAGCAAGGGCTCAATAAAAGTTTGCTGCACAGAGACCTACACCTCTAGACTCCTTTGAACCTCACACTTGCACCCTAAGTCACACCTATGACTGTCACTGATGTGTGCCCTGCATGTCTCTTCCCTCTGCCTTCCCTTGGTCAGCAAATTCCCCCTAGTGCCCTCCCCCACTTTCCCCCTCCTGAGCCCAAACCAAAAAACATAGTCCCCTCGGGAGTTGAGCCTGGGCCATGCCACGTGGCTGCTGGCCGTGCTGCACTGGCTGACCCCTGCCCCATCTGCCACACTTGGCCTACTATCAGACCATAAAGCAGTATCAGAGGGACAGGGCCCCAGTCGCCCCTTTGTCCTCTTGTTGATAATGTCTGAGAAATTCTCCCCAGATCAAAGGGCAGACTGATTTCTAGGGGAGACTCCAGCTGTCCCCAACACTTGAGGGCCTCTGACCCTCTCTACCATGCCTGGTAAAAACGTCCTCTGTTGTCTGTACTCTGTACACGCATGTTGGATCGAGGAGGTTGCCTTCCTCACACAACAGTGAGGCCCTGAGGTCAGCTCTGCAGTCAGCTCTGAGGACCCCAGGAGGCATCAGGTGCTAAATTAATCATGGAAGTTTTATACACATAGCTCTTGGCACATTAGTTGGGGAGGCCACAACCCGATCTCAGTGACTCAGCTCAGTAAAAGGATATTTCTTTGCACATACAACATCCATTGTGGACATTCCTGCCTGGGGGAGGCTTTGGGCAGCCTCCTCTGAGATCAGGGCTCTATTCTATCTTGTGCTGCTGAAGTCTTCAACATGGGGACTCCAGGTAGAGAGGGAGAGCCCCTTCCCTCTGGCCCCTCAAGTCTGTCCCATCACCCCAGCTCCCATCCCGGCACCCTCCAGTCTAATGGACACCTATGCTCCATCCCAGCCCAGACCAGAGGGTCATGGTTGTCATTCCTGCCTCTAGCCTTTGCTCAAACTTTTGCCCCCTCTATGTGGCCAGCTCAGTCTCTGTCCTCCACAGCAGCAGCACAGAGCCCTCAGGCTAGCCTGAGGACTCACAGCTGCCACTGGGATAGCCAGTCTCCAAGCTGGCCCCCAGCGATCCCACCCCCTGGCACTCACACCCTGGGATGGAGTGTGGGCTCAACTTAGTGACTTGCATCTAACCACTAGAATGAGGCCAGAACTGATGGTGTGTGACTCAGAGACTAGGTCCTAAAGGCAGGGTGGCCTCTCTCACTTGGGGAGAAACCATGCTACTGGCAGCTCTGAGGAGAGGCCCACACAGCAAGGAACAGCAGTCACATGCGTGAGCCTGGGAGTGGGTCCTCCAGCCCCACACAAGTCTTCAGAGACCACAGCCCTGGCCACAACCTGGCTGCCCCCTTATAAGAAACCCTAAGTAGAGCCCCCAGCTAAGCCGCTCAGATTCCTGACCATCAGAAACCGTGATTCAATAAACATCTGTTGTTGACAGCAGCTACATTTTGTGATTGGATCTACAGCAATAGGTCACTGATTTAACCACCTTCAAAGACAGAGCCTGGGTCTTCTGCACCTCATCCCTGCCCCAGGTCTGGTGTGGGCTGGATTGAGAGGAAGCACACATGTGGGAATTATTTATTCAACCAATTCCCATTCACCGAGGATGTTGAGTGACACCAGTCCTGTGCTCGGGAGCTGGGTGTGTTGGTCGGGCTGAAGGCAACAAGGATGTGATCTTGGCCCTCAGGGGGTTCCCTCAGGGGGAGACAGAGAAGTCCACTTGCCCACTAAATAATCAAGACCCTCTCATCCCTAAAGACAGCTCAAAAGAAGGGTACTAACTCTGCTTCAGGGCATAGGGCACAGGTTGCGGGTGCGTGGGGTGAGGTCTGACAAAGGAGGTGGCCTTTGGGGGTGAGTGATATTGACCAGGTCAAGGAGAAAGCGTGTTCCCGGAGAAAGGAAACAGCACACCCCCAAGACACAGCAAGCTCAAGAGCAGTGAGCACTTAGAGAGCAGTGAAGGGGACGGGGTGATGGGTAGCAGGGGAGAGGGTGCAGAGGTGAGAATGGAGAGGTTTGAGGGCAGATGATAAAGGGCCTTGAATGCCAACCTGAGGAGGAGTTTAGGCATTGGAGACCATTTGGGGAGTTCCGTTTTATTTGAGAGTATGTGGTGCTATTTGTGGGTGGGTGGGGCAGTGAATTGCAGCAGGGGCGTGGGTGCATAGTATTTACGCAGGCAGTAACAAACCCCCTTCCTGGGTGCTAAGGATGGGAGAGCCGGGGGAGGCTAGGGGAAACCCCTCTCAACCAGAGGCATTAGGGAGGTCTTCTTTGAATAGATGAAGTCAGTATTGAGGGCTAAGTAGGAATTACCAGACAAGTAGGAGGCCATGGGTGGAGGAGGGGTCATTCCATGGCATCCGACAGCATGGGCAAAACTCAGAGGTGAGAGAGGGTAGCTGGCACAAGGAGCTGCAAAGCGTTCCATGTAACAGGAGCATGGGGAGGAGAGCCTTGAGGACAGACAGAACCAGGCCAGAGGGTACAGCCTGGCGAACGGGGCTTGGGCTTGCGGTGGCCATGTTCCGTTTTCCACTGACTCCCCCCACCCCCACCAGGTCCACTTTCTGCCTGTTAGCCCTGATCTCTTTCCCTGGAGACCTGGCTGCATGGACTCCATGGGCCCTCCTTTCCTCCAGCTTCCAGGTGGGCTCAGGCTACAGGGAAGGAGGCTGCACGGAGAAAGGACAGTGGGTGGAAATGCTCACTCAGGCTCCTTCCTCTCAGGGTCCCCGGCCCTGTGCCGGACTCTCATCTAACCAATGGTTCAGGGAACCATTGTCCTTCCAGGCCGCATGGTGGGAAGCATGCTTACACATCAGAAGATGGTTCCTTGATTAAACCCTCCTCCCACGACCCTCTGGTTCCTGCTGGGGTCCAGACTGGTACAAACCCCAGCCTACAGCCAATGGAGAGCCATGGGAGGATTCTGAGTAGGGAGGGAAGGGAGAGGACAAGAGGGGTGGGGAGGACAAGAGGGAGCTGGACAGAAGCTAAGCTAGGGCCCTCGGCCTGCACCATGACTTTATCAGGGTCACACAGGGAATTCCAGGGTTTATGTGTGTGCGTGCACACAGCGCGCGGGGGGTGGGGTGGGGGTGCTGCTGCTGGCTTTCTGTTTTTGATTTTTGGTAGATTGTTTGCAAAGACAATAGTAAGAATCCCTCCATGTGCCCACACTTTTTTTTTTTCCAGTCTGAGTCTCACTCCATTGCCCAGGCTGGAGTGCAGTGGCATGATCACGACTCACCGCAGCCTCAACTTCCTGGGCTCAGGTGATCCTCCTGCCTCAGCCTCTTGAGTAGCTGAGACTAGAGGCATGTACCACCATGCCCAGCTAATTTTTTTTAACGTTTTCTTTGTATAGACAAGTTTTTACTATGCTGCCCAGGCTGGTCTCGAACTCTTGCCTCCTGCCTCTGCCTCCCAATGTGCTGGGATTACAGGTGTGAGCCACTGCGCCGCACCTCACACCTGTTTGCCATATGACACTGCTGCTCTTCCCGTCCAGAGTTAAAACCCACTCCTCATCCCTTGTGACTCGCTTTGTCCAATAGAACACAGTGGACCCTGCACTCAGTAGGCTGTGCACCTTGGACTTGAGTCCTCGCAACCACGGCTCTCATTTTCTGGAGCCAGCCCCCCACCAAATGCTAAAAGACAAGTTGGTATTGAGAGGGGCCCACTGTCCATGCAATGAGCGGCTGGGCCTTCCCAGGTGACCCACTGCAAGGATCCCAGAAAAGCCACCCAGTGACCCACAGAACTGTGAGGAACCACAAACCCTCACTGTCTCCAGCCGTCAGGGCTTGAAGCGGTTTGTTAAGCAGCAGTAGGTCACTACTATGGCCCACTATTCATCTCCTTTGTGCGTCTTGCCCTCTCTTCAAGGCCCTGCCCATGCATCGCCTCCTCCAAGTTTTCTGTTATCCCTTCTGGGAACTCTCCTGCTCCTTATTCCCACCCCTCTGGTGGCCCTTTGACCACGCTGCCAGATATGATAATAGCAGGCACTTCATAAGACACTGGGCAAGTGTGTCATCTGACTTCTGATTTACATGAACTGCACATCAGCCCATAAAGAATGTGTAATGTGAGTGGATTACCTGAGCCTACAGGTTCGAGACCAGCCTAGGCAACTTGATGAGCTCTCATCTCTACAATACATCAAAAAAATTAGCCAGGAATGGTAGCGTGCGCCTGTAGTTCCAGCTACTTGGAAGGCTGTGGCAGAAGGATCGATGAAGTCCATTGGGTCAACGCTGGGTTGGCAGTGAGTGTGCCACTGCACTTCAGCCTGAGCAACCGAGTGAGACTCCAACTGAAAAAAAAAAAAAAAAGAAAGTGGATTGACTTATCACTTCAGGCACAGGACTGGAGGTGGACACGGACGTCCTTATTTCTCACATAACAAAATCAAGGTCTGCAGGTGATGTGACTTGCCCAGGTTCGCCGAAAGAGGTGGAGCCAGGTTAGAATCCCAATGGGCACTTCTCCAGACTCATGCTATAGTGATCGGTGTGATGTACTCCTGGCAGGGAAGGGTCTGCCTCCCCGCTAGAGTGAGAGGTCACAAGCCTCGGTCCTCCCCAGTCACCCCTGTTCCCTCACTGCTGATGCATGTCCCCAGTCCAGGAATCCAGAATTCCTCTGGTCAGGGCGCCTGTCCCCATCTCACCCCCCCTGCAGACATACATCTCACATCTGGTAGTCATTCTCTGCGCTGCTGGTCTACCCTGAGATTTAGCATATCCGTTCCTTCTTCTTTCCCAACAGGATGGGGCCAGAGGTGGTAAGCTTAGGGTCGACGGGTCAGGAAGGAAGAGATCAACACGGCCTTCTCTGGCCCAGTCTGATCCGACTTCTGGAAAGGAGGGCCAAGCTGGGGGTCAAAGGTGAGGCTCTAACTCCCTCGATTGGGAGTAGGGAGAAAGAGAAGAACACTAAGACAGATTTCTTTCCTTTATTGAACTTAGGTTTATGAAGTTCCATGCCCACCCCCCATCCTGAGCCAAGGTCAGGGGCTAAAGTTACAAAGGGTGAGTAAGTGGCGCCCTCATAGAACTCTCCGCCTAGGTAGTGTGAGAGTTGAGACTCGGAAGTCAACTTAGTTAGGGAAACTGAGGCTCAGAGGGAGGGGTGAGCAGCCTGCTCACAGTCATACTGCCAGTCAGTAACAGAGAGCTGCTCTACCTCTCTGCCTTCTGGGCTCTGCAGGTGATGTGACTTGCCCAGGGGGCCACTCGATCGTGGGAGGACCCAGGAACTCCAAGGCACCCAGGGCAAGTGCGGGGCTTACGTCCTCCTCTCCTCTCCAGCCCGGTGAGAGAGGGACTGGGACATGCGGGGAGCGGGATGAGGAGGCTTGGAGGAGAAGGGGCTGGAGCTGGTGGCTTCTTTGTGCTGTCACTCAAGGTTAGAGGAAGATAGATAGCCTTGCTGCCGGCTTTCCCCTACATTTCCCCTCCCAATGTTTGAGTGACATTACAACAGAGGACACAGACCCCAGACACCAGCCCCTGCAGCCCTCTCTCATTTTACCGACAATCAGAGGCCAAGGAGCGGGGATTGCCGAGGTCGCACAGCAGGAGTGCCAATCACAGTGCCAGAGTCGGTGGAGTCTCCTCTTCTGGGCTGCCAGCCCTTTCTTGTGACCGGACACGGGCTGGATCTGCAGAAGTCAGGAAGGCTCTGAATGTCCCTTCAACAGACGCCTCCGGGAAGCCTTCGCAGAGCACAGCGCCTCCTGCTGGGCTCCCTAAGCCAGCCCTGCCCTTCGGGGCGGCCCCTCCTCTGGCTGGAGGTGCTCAGCAGAACTCCAAGTGCTGGTCAGCCGGGATGTTGAACTTGAGCTTGTGGGCCTCGAAGAGGTTGCACAACTCCTTGATGTAGCGCTGGTGCAGCTTGTTCACCTCCTCCTCTGAGGGATGCAGCGTCTTCTGCACTTCAATGGGCTTTCCCACTGCAAGGCACAGAGGTAGATAGTGGCCCAGGGTGGGGACCACTTGGGTCACAGGGACCCTTGGGGCAGGTGCCCACCTCCACGGTCATCCCTGCAGGGAAGTACTCACTCTGCCATCCCTTCCAACTCTAATCTCAGGTAACAGTTTCTAAGACACTAGGGCAGCTGTGAGATTCTGTTTTGTTTGTTTGTTTGTTTGTTTGTTTGTTTGTTTTGAGTAGGAGTCTCACTGGCATGTAGGCTGGAGAGCAGTGGCATGTTCACAGCCACCCCAGTGTTGATCTACTGGGCTCAGGTGATCCTTCTGCCTCAGTCTTCCAAATAGCTGGAACCACAGGTGTGCACCACCATGCCTGGTTAATTTTTTTAGTGTATTGTAGAGACAATGTCTTGTCAAGTTGCCCAGGCTGGACTCAAACCCCAGGGCCCAGGCAGTCCTCTCGCCTCAGCCTCCTAAAGTGCTGGGATTACAGGCTTGAGCCACCATGCCCAGCGAGATTCTAATTTAATAACAGCCAGATTTCTGTGTGCCCTGCATTATGCTGGGTGCTTTACATGCATCATTTCCTTAAATTCTATGGGGAGCCAGGCTCGGTGGCTCAGCCTGTAATCCCCCACTTTTGGGAGGCTGAGGTGAGTGGATTGCCTGAGCCCGCGGGTTCGAGACCCGCCTGGGCAACTTGGCGGGACCTCATATCTACAATAAATCAAAAATCAGCCGGGCGTGGTTGCGTGCACCTGTAGTTCCAGCTACTTGGAAGGCTGAGGCGGAAGGATCACCGGAGCCCAGCAGGTCGAGGTTGCGGTGGCCGGGAGTGGCCACTGCACTCCAGTCTGGGCGACAGAGTGAGACTCCAACTCAAAAAAACAAAAACAACAACAACAACAACAACAAAAATTCTATGGGGATAAACACTTGTCGTTATTCCTATTTGACAGGTGATGCAATGAGGCTCAGAGAGGTTAAGTAACTCACTCAAGGCCACATAGCCAGGAAGAACCACTGCCAGGTTTTAAACCCTGGAGGTGTGCTCATCACCTTCAGGCTATGTGATTTGCAAGTCTAAGATGTCGTGATGGAAGTGCTTGTATTTCTAGGATGGGGGCTCATAGCCCAGGAAGCCCTCCCTACTCAACCCTTCCACGCTGGCCTGCAGCATCCCCTCATCCTAGCAAGGAATCAGGAAGGCTCTCATTAGTCTCCCTCTGCTGGTTCTGCCTGGCTGGGAAGGCAGCTCCTGTGCCTTCTTCTCTTGGGAATAGCTCTGAAGTCATAGCAGTATTAAAATTCATGAAGATGTTAGTCTGGGCAACACAGCGAGACCTCATCTCTATGAAAAAATAAAAAAATTAGCCGGGCATGGTGGCACATATAGTCCCAGCTACTCAGGAAACTGAGGCAGATGGATCACCTGAGCCCAGGAATTTGAGCCTGCAGTGAGCTGTGATTGTGCCCCTACACTAAGACTGGGGTAGAGTGAGACTCTGACTCAAAATAAATAAAATAAAATTCATGAAAATATTATCACACGCCACAGGGAAGCTCATGATAAAAGGGGTTACCAAGCCTGTGCTCAATTAACAAATAAATGGATGGATAGAGATGAGATAATGGACCTCTCTCCACAAACTGTCAGAGGAACCCAGGTGGAATCTAAGAAGAAAGCAAAAGAAACATCCAAATAGGTGGGAAAAAATGGTGTTTAGTCAATGAGGTAAAGCTCGTGCCCATTTCCCTTTTTATCTTTTTAATTCTTTTTTCTTATTGGCATCCAGTCCATTTCTTTTTTCTTTTTTTTTTTTTTTTGAGTTGGAGTCTCACTCCATCGCCAAGGCTGGAGAGTGCAGTGGCACGCTCCCGGCCACACCAGCATCAACCTGCTGGGCACCGGCGATCCTTCAGCCTCAGCCTTCCAAGTGGCTGGAACTATAAGCGCGCGCTACCACACCCAGCTTATTTTTTATTTATTGTAGAGATGAGGTCTCACCAAGTTGCCCAGGCAGGTCTCAAACCCGCGAGCTCAGGCAATCCACTCTCCTCGGCCTCCCAAAGTGCTGGGATTACAGGCTGAGCCACCGAGCCTGGCCCATGCCCATTTCTTACAGGAAAATCTCTCGGGTCTTAATTCAGAGCCTATGGATTGCTACTTTACACACAGCTGTAACATACTTAGAATGCCCTTCCCCTGCATCCAGCTTCTCCAAATAAGCCTCCATAGATTCTCTCGGTTAGAATCAAACCCTCCTTCTCTCTTCTCTGGTATAACAAAGTCAAACAGATCCTGATTCAAACCTCAGCTTTGTTATTCAAAGGCAGTGTGATGTTTTGGAAGTTATTTAACTTCTCTGATCCTTAGTTTACCATTGATGAAATGAGGATAAGAATCCCTGCCTGGAAAGTTTATCCCTGCCTAGGATAAACTGAGCTGCTTCGTGGAAGGCAGCCAGTGTAGTCCCCGCACATAACAGGTGCTCAGTAATGACTATTGTCCTTTGTGCCTCTGCTAACGTCTTATCCCAGACTATCCTGTATTCGGGTTATCTGTTTGTGTGTGGTTCCCAGGCCAGAAAGTGAGGTCTGTGAGGAGAGGGGTGTGTCTGGTTCATCTCTGTGTTCCCTTGCCATACATAGCCCATGCCCCGTCCCTCTAACTTACCTACTCTCGGCATTTTTTTTTAAAGAGATGGGGTCTTGCTATGTTGCCCAGGTTAGTCTTGAACTCCTGAGCTCAAGCAGATCCTCCCAAAGTATCGGGATTACAGGTGTGAGCCACTGCACCCAGTCCCAGTTTGATTTTTAACTCACCCACAGTGGTGATGGGCCGGCGGTAGGGTAGTAAGCCAAAGCTATACTGGAAGACGCCACGGCCATGGAAAAGTGGGAAGGAGATGCTCATGACCTTCTGCAGCCGGTTCTGGATATTGCGCAACCAGGAGCCACAAGAGTTCTCAACCTGGTCAAACAGGTCATTCTCCCCAAAGGAGAAGATCGGCACCAGAGGCACCCTGGAGGGAGACAGAGGAGAGAGGGCATGTGGGAGGCCCAGAGAAGGCTGAGCAGAAAGGTCCCCTCGCTTCCCATGGGGACTCTGTGGTCGGAAAGTGGCGCAGAAGACAGAGCCCTGGGTCAGAAGCAGGAGGCTTGGGTTATCTCCCAGACCTGCAGGGCTCCCCTCTCTGGCCTTGGGCGGGTCCCTCTCAGGGCCACAACTTCCCAGTTGTACCATGATAGACCAGAATGCTTCCGAGTCCTCCCAGGTATACAAATCTGCAGTTTTTTTTCCCTAGCGAAATCTCTCCCACCCCAGCCAGCACCCGTTTCTCCGTGATGCTTCACCCCAAGGTAGGAGAGCCACTCGGCAACATGCCCCATTCTTCTAAGCCAAAGGTCTAGGGCCAGCTTCACAGAATATGTCCCTTCCCACCTAGTCCTCTGTAGGGGAAACTTTGGAGACACCAAAGTCTAATCTCCATTGTGAACGGACTGAGAATCTCCCTGCCAAAATAGAATCTGCATTCATCTCTGCTGTCTTCCCACCAAAATATAATAACCCTTGCCAATCGCCAGTAGAACCCAGAGTGCTCTTCCCAGAGGCTTGATACCCGTGCATTAGGGCGAGCTTGATAAAGCCCTTGCGGTTCCTCAGTAGCAGCGTGAAGGCTCCAGGCCTGGCATCCAGGGCCTCCTGGGCGCCCCCTACAATGACAGCCAGCAGGTTCCCACCGCCCTTCCTGCTCAGAATGTGAGCAGCGCTCTCCTTTTCTGACGTGACCAGCCCTAGGGAGAGAGGAAGGTGGGTCAGGCATGGGGCAAGGGAACAGGACTGTGAGGGTGGGTGTAGCCCAAAAAAGAGATCACCAGCAGTGCCAACAGAGGCCTGGGGTCCCCCCACCGCATCCCACTCCCGCTGGGATTTCCCTGAGTTCTCTTCCTCTTCCCAACCCCCTCACCGGGCTCAATGCCGAGCACAGTGCCGCAGGAAGTGCTTCTTTGGGTCTAACCTCCTTCTGCTGCTGCACATGCTCTTGGAAGAAGCACAGAACTGTTGCCCGTCTCTAATCCCTCCTCCGACATCTCCAGCCTCATCTTCCTGAGCTACCCAGGGGTGGAAGGACTCACCCGAGCACATGATGTAATCCCTGAAGAAGGGAACCCGGAACCACAAGGTCAGCATCATCAGATGGGGGCGGATGCCTGGGAAGACCGATGAGAAGCCAGTGCTCTCGGTGCACAAGTTAGTGAAGGCTCCAGCGGCCAGGACCCCGTGCGGGTGGAAGCCTGCGATGTAGTTCCTGGAGGGGTCCAGCTCCGCGGTCTTGACCAGCTGCAGGGACAGCAACCCTGTGAGCCAGCGCTGGGCCTGTGTGCCAGCCCTGGCTCTGCCTCTCACTAGGGTGACCTTTTAATCACCCTCCCAGTCTCAGGTTCTTCACCCACATGTCTGGCCACCCCGAGTCCTTAGGAAGATTCAGACATGGGTGTGACAGCCCCTAGTGACACTGCAGTGCGGGCTGTGCCCCGGGTTCCTTGCCGGCTTTGGACAGAAGACTTCCCCCTCCCCCCAGGCTCTTCAGCTATAAACTGGCAATACAGCATCGGGCCCTGTCCCTGTCCACCTAGAGCTGCCAAGAAGCCCGGGTGCCATGGTTCTTGGAACCACTATCAGGAGAGGATGTCACGCGAAAGCATCAATGGGCCACACGGGGGCGCCACCACGCCAGAAGAACCCCATTTGAACGACACAAGAGGTCTTTATCTGTGGGTTCCCCATCCCTGGATTCAAGCAACCTCAGATGGAAAACATCAGGAAAAACAAACAAGCAAACAAACAAACAGATGGTTACATCTGTACTGAACATGAACAGACTCTTTTTCTTGTCCGTGTTCCCTGAACAACACAGTATAACAACTATTTATATAGCATTTGCGTGGCACTAGCTATTATTGGTAATCTAGAGATAGTTTAAAGTACGTGGGAGGATGTGGGTAGGTTACAGGCAAATATTATGCCTTTTTATAGAAAAGAACCGAGATCCGTGGCTTTGGATATCTGTGGGGGTCCTGGAACCAACCCTTCACAGATCCTGGATGACTGTATAAGAACAGTCCTGGGAGTGAGTATTCCTCGGGCACATCAGGAGAGGATTCCTGTTGGGTCCAAGGAGCGTGCAGACCAGGAGCTGGCTGTGGTCTTGCTGCCCCCCAGTGCAGCCAAGTGTCTCTTCCTGTGGCTCTCTGCTCCCCCCTCACCAGCCTTTCATTGCCGGCTGTCTACTCTCTGCCACTGGCTGGCTCAGCGACTTGTCCTAAACTGGTCAGGCCTGCAGCATGGAGGGTGTAGCCAGGTAGACTGAGTGGGAGAGGGAGTGACTTGTTAGCTGCTCTTATGAAGTGGGATGAAGGTGGAAGGGGGGAGATCTGAGTGAACAAGTGCTGTTCGTGGTCCACTGCTGAACAGGCTGTGCCATGCAGCTGAGTTTGCAAAGAATATTGTTGTGGACAGTGATTGTAAGGGAGTGGGTGGACAATCCTTTTCCCACTCCACCAGGGACTGCGGGGCCACCCTTTTCAGTGCTCTATGCTCTGGGAGACCCAGCCATCAGAGTCCAAAGGGTCCCCAGAGTCCCTGCACAGGTCCCCTCCCCTGGGCAGAAGGCTCCCTGGCAGGACTGCCCAGGCCCTGCAATCTGCCCTCCCTCAGGACAGGAGCAGCTCTCTCTGCTCCGACTCAGCTTTGCCCGGGTGAAAGTGCTTCCCGTCTTCAAGCTGAAACTTTCAGCCGGTCACTCCCTGAAGACTTTTGTTGCTGCCTGTCTGCCCTCCCTCAGAGCAGCCTGGAGGCATTAATAGGGCCCCGAGCCGGTCTGCCTCATCTCCGCTGGACAGTTCCATGTTCTCTTGTCCTTGACCTGGACTTGGCCTCTGCAATCTCTCCACTCCCTGCCCTCCATGCACCCTTCGGGTCATTCACTGACCCTTTGCAGAAGGGCTGCAGGAACTACAGGTGGAGGGCATCATCCCCGAGACAAGGACAGACCTCTTCCCTTCACGCAGTGTGGGGTTTATTAGAAATGAAAATACAGCCGGACTCGGTGGCTCAGCCTGTAATCCCGCGCCTTTGGGAGGCTGAGGTGAGTGGATTGCCTGAGCCCGTGGGTTCGAGACCCACCTGGGCAGCGAGACCTCATCTCTACAATAAATCAAAAAATCAGCCGGGCGTGGTAGCGCGCGCCTGTAATTCCGGCTACTTGGAAGGCTGAGGCGGAAGGATCGCCACAGCCCAGCAGGTCGAGGCTGCCGTGGCCGGGAGCGGCCACTGCACTCCAGTCTGGGCGACCGAGTGAGACTCCAACTCAAAAAAAAAGAAAAAAAAAAGAAATGAAAATACAGGCAGAGAAATCTCTGTTATTCTCACTAGGAAGGTACTTTCTCAGACCAGGTGCTGGAGTTTCTTTAAAAACAGACCCTGAGGCCGGTCATGATGGCTCAAACCTGTAATCCCAGCACTTGGGAGGCAGAGGTGAGAGGATTGCCTGAGTACAAGGTTCGAGACCAGCCTGGGTCACTTGGTGAGATCTTGCCTCTACAATAAATCAAAAAATTAGCCGGGTGTGGTGGTGCGTGCCTGTAATTCCAGCTGCTTGGAAGGCTGAGGCAGAAGGATCGCCTGAACCCAGCAGGTCAAGGCTGTAGTGGCCATGAGTGTGCCGCTGCACTCCAGCCTGGGCGACAGAGTGGGACTTCAATTCAAAAAAAAAAAATTGTGAAAAACTGACTCTGACTGGGGGCAGTGGCTCAGGCTTGTTATTCCAGCACTTTGGGAGACTGAAGCAAGAGGATCACTTGAGTCCAGGAATTTGAGGCAAGCTTGGGAAACATAACAAGACCTTATCTCTTTAAAAAAAAATTAAATGAATAAAACCCAGATCTTGCTCAATGTATTGAAATGCTTGCTTAAGAATTTTCATTCTCCGCTAAGTTGGAGGGTAACTTTGTGCCTCCATAAAGATAACTTAACAATACCTATCAAAGCAAAAAATAATAACTGGTTATTTTTTTTTTTTTTAGTCTGAGTCTCACTATGCCACCCAGGCTGGAGTGCAGTGGCACGATCACAGCTCACAGCAGCCTTGACCTCCTGGGCTCAGGCAATCCTTCTGCCTCAGCCCCCCAAGTAACTGGGACTACAGGCATGTGCTACCACGCTCAGCTAATTTTTTGATTTTCTTGTAGAGATTCTGTCTCACTATGCTGCCCAGGCTGGTCTCGAACTCCTGGGCTCAACTGATTCTCTCACTTCAACCTCCCAAAGTGCTGGGATTATAGATGTGAGCCACCACGTCCAGTGGGGATTGTTATTATTTTTAATTGATATAATTCATATACCATAAAATTCACTCTTTTAAAGTGTCCAATTCAGTGGGTTTAGTATATTTAGAATATGTGTAACCATTACCATGAATTCCAGAGCGTTTTCAACCCTTTAAAGAGTAACCCATACCCATTAGAAGTCACTGCCCCTGGTGCAGTGGCTCACGTCCATAACCTCAGCACTTTGGGAGGCTTAGGTGAGAGGATTGCCTGAGCTCATGGGTTTGAGACCAGCCTAGGCAACTTGGTGAGACCTCATTTCTACAATAAATCAAAATATTAGCCAGGCGTGGTGGCATGTGATTGTAGTTTCAGCTACTTGGAAGGCTGAGGCAGAGGGATCACCTGAGCCCAGCAGGTGAAGGCTGTGGTGGCCATGAGCTTGCCACTGCCCTCCAGCCTGGGTGACAGAGTGAGACACCAGCTAAAAAAAAAGTCATTGCTCCTCTCAGTTCCTGTCAACCAAAAATCTACTTTCTGTCTCTACGGATTTGCCTGTTCTAGACTTTTCACATAAGTGGAATCACGCAATATGTGGTCACTGTGTCTGGCTTCTTTCACTTAGCATGATGTTTTCACAAGTCATCCACGTCGTAGTGTGTCAGTGCTCCATTCCTTCTTATGACTGAATACTAATCCATTACACAGATATTCCACATTTTGTCTGTCCATCCTCCAGTCAGTAGGCATTTGAATTCTTTCCACCATTTGGCCATTACAAATCATGTGGCCAAGAATGCTTGTGTACAAGTTTTTGTGTGAAACTGTTTTCAATTATCCAGTTTTTGGGAGGCCAGTTTTAATCCCATGACCCTCCTCAGTTCCTGCCTAAGAGATCACAGCCCTGAACAAGGCTTTCCAGGAGAGGGCATCTGGACCTTGGGAGGGAGGGAGGCCCGAGAGGGATTGTATCTCTCCATGTCTGCCCAATCCCTTCTACAAGTGACCTTGTGTCCTCTCACATCCTGGGACAACCAAAAAGCCTTGAGAGACCGCTGTCCTGACAGTTCCTTTACAGTCCACTAAGCACCCACGCTGCTAACTTGTTTAACACCCACCACGGCCTTAGGAAGGCCAGCTGGAATGAGATGCCCCACATGACAGCAAATTGCAACGCAGAGACCTGCTCAGAACCACGCAGGTGACTGGGGTCTGAGTTCTGCTATGTCCTGCAGAGTGCATTGGAGACAGCAAGGGAGGCCAGGAAGCCCTTGGTTCAGACCCAGGACATAGCCTGACGCTGAGGACTTTCTCTGGGGCTTCTTCCTTTTGGAACGGCCAGGGCTTCCTCTTCTGGGAGAAAGTGACTCTGCACCAGCAACCCGCCTTTCGGCCTACTTGCGTACCTAGGTTACTTGGCAGATTAGAAATGCCGGGCATTGGCCAGGCGCAGTGGCTCAGCCTATAATCCCAGCAGTTTGGGAGGCTAAGGCGAGAGGATTGCCTGGGCCTGAGGGTTCGACACCAGCATGGGCAACTTAGTGAGACCTCGTCTCTACAATAAATCACAAAAATTAGCCGGGCATGATGGTGCACACCTGTAGTTCCAGTTACTTGGAGGGCTAAGGTGGAAGGATCGCCTGAATCCAGCAAGTTGAAGTTTCGGTGGCTGTGAGCATGCCACTGCACTCCAGCCTGGGTGACAGAGTGAGACTCCAACTCAAAAAAAAAAGAAAACGAAAAAACGCCGGCCGTGCAGGATATGATTCAGTAAGACCGGCTGGGTCTTGGGCATCTGATTTGTGACAAATTTCCCAGGGGATTTGGATGCACATCAGAGTTTGAAAATCACTGCTCTACCCCAAAGGAAGCCCCCTCTGGGTTCAAGCAGTTGGTAGTGTGTGTGTGTGTGTGTGTGTGTGTGTGTGTGTGTGTGTGTGTGTGTGTGTAGAGACTGGGATGCTTCCCTGTCTCCTGCGTCCCAGCCGGTTGGATGGAAAGGCTTAGAGATTCTCCTTGGCCCTGGCCGTACTCTGCCTGGGCCTCCTCAGACCTCTCAGTCGATAAGTGCCCTGGTGGCCTTCTCACCCTGCCAGAGCCAAACACACTCACTTAACAGACATGCTCAGCACTTATGAACACATTCCCAGCATTCTAAAATGCACCCCCCCACCGTGATTTAAAACATTTTCAAAGTAAGATGCATCTTGTAGTTGGAACCGGGAGACTTTTTTTTCCTGAATGGTGCATAAAATACTGATATACTTTCCCATTGAGGGTATCTCAGAGTTGAGGAAATACAGAAAGTATTTCTCTGAGAGTTGGAAAGAGTGCCAGAGGTGGTGCACACTCCCAGTCCCTGCGATGTGCCAGGCCCCTTGCTTACGCCAGTCTACTGCATCCTTCACCAACCCCTTGAGGCAAGTCTTGGTACCACTGCCCCACTCCACAGATGAGAAAGCAGAGGCACAAGGCTCAGTAGCTCACTCTAGTCACACAGCTAGCGCAGAGCCAGGGCTTGCACCCCATGTGTGTAGCCAGCAGGCTGCTGTCCTGTAGGAGTCCCTTAGTGAAGGGAGGATTAATGGGGTGAGAGGGTGCACCCCAAGTCAGAGCACCAGCGCAAGTGACGTGACTCATGCCTGGACAACTCAGGTGGCAAAGGGGGAACAGGCGGATGTGGGGTGGGCAGGGGTCCAGAGTATAGAGACTTGCAGGTTGCAGAAAGAATGGAATTTATTCTAAGAGCGATGAGAGTCCCTGCTGCGATTTAAATCATTGTACGAGGATTATTCTGGCCGCAGTGTAGAGGATGGACTGCAGGGGCTGCTGGCAGAGCCCAGAGAAAGAGATGTCTGTGTCCCAGACAGTAGTCCGGACTTAGGGCAGGGGGAGGAGAGACAGGTGAGGCTGGGAGTTTAGGAGACAGACCCCAGGCTCTAGAGCAGTGATTCTCAACTGGGGAGATTTTGTGGCCCCCTTATCTCCCTCCTCCCACTGAGGACAGTTTTTTTTTTTTTTTGAGTTGGAGTCTCATTCTGTCGCCCAGACTGGAGTGCAGTGGCCGCTCCCGGCCACCGCAGCCTCGACCTGCTGGGCTCCGGCGATCCTTCCGCCTCAGCCTTCCGAGTAGCCGGAATTACAGGTACGCGCTACCTCACCCGGCTCATTTTTTGATTTATTGTAGAGATGAGGTCTTGCTGCCTAGGCGGATCTCGAACCCACGAGCTCAGGCAATCCACTCACCTCAGCCTCCCAAAGGCACGGGATTACAGGCTGAGCCACTGAGCCCGGCTAAGACATTTTAATATCTACAGATATTTTGGTTGTCACAGCTACTACTGGCATTGAGTGGTTTAGACAGCCGCACAATGAAGAGTGATGCAGTTCCACATGTCAATGGTTGCCAGGTGGAGAAAGTCACCTGAAGAGTTGCCTGGCATGGGGAGGCACAGAAAAAGAAAATGAGTGGGAGGCCCTCAATCCCTGAGGGTCATCCCTAGGGCTGAGGAGACAGTTGTGCTCTGTGCCAGCTCCCTGTGCCTATGGCAGCACTCCTGGGAGTGTCTCTGGAGACAGCCCTAGTGCCATGTGAAGGAAGACCTCACGGCAGAGCCTTCCCAGAGTGAGAGGAACCACCTCAGGAGGAAGTGAGCATCCTAGACTGTGTAAGCTGAGGTTCCTGTTCTGGTAAGAGCTGACCACTGGAGTCCTACTGACTCAGGTTAAGAGAACTGAGTGAGCTGAGAGGCAGTGGGTGGGGAGGTTGGGCACGAAGTCCCTAGTGGCACCTGGTAAGCTGTAGAAGAACTGATGGTTGGTCACAGGTGTGTGTGGGAGGGTGAGGTCAGGAAAGTGACTGGCCTTGTCTAAGCTTGGCTCTGACAATGACAATGGCCAGGGCTGTATGGGCAGCATTTCCTGACAGCAGGTCACAGCCTGGCCACAGCCCTTCGTCCCCCTATGGCCTTGGCCTGTGTAGATAGTGCGTGCTCAGATGATGAAATCCTCACGGCGGGGGAAACCCAGCTCCAGGGTGGGTCTCTGGCATTCAGGGGAGGAACAGCGCCTCCTGCACAAAACATTGTCTAACTTTCTTTCATTAGCTCTTTGGGAGACCAAGGTATGACTTTAGAAAGCCCCCAGGCCTGGAAATGATTTCTGAATTCTGCCTGAAATTCCACCATCAGGCGCTAGTTCATAAAATCATGGTAGGAACTGACAAAGGCTCAGAAATCATCAGAGGACTACATGCATCTTACAGGGGCAATGCAGAGGTTTGGAAATGCGGGAACTCCCTACCTTCTGCTCACCCCAAGATCCCCACAGGGCCTGTGCAGTGAAGGTGTGTGGAAGGGTGGGAGAGTCTACCTGCTGGGAGTCTGCAGACCACTGTCCCACCCCGCAGGCCCCAGCCTAGGACGAGCAAAGTCAAATTGAACATCATCTCGCCCCCTGCTGGCCACTCTGAGGTACTGCCCACCCTTGGCCGGTGGGTCTCCAACGGGCCTGCAGCGTGCAACAATCCTGAAAAACTGTGCACATAGAACTTCTGCAAATGGAGATCAATGTCCCAGCAGTGTCATTGGTGCCAAGGTTGGGAATCTCTCCTCAAGAGCCACCTGTCTGGGGCAGGAGTAGGAAGGAGAGTGATGAGGGTAGGCACAGAGCCGCCTCAGCATCCTTTCTGCCAGACGTGCAACTGGAAACCCCCCAGGTGCAAAGATGGCCTGGGTCCTGATCGCAGGGCGGATGCTATCATTGGAGGCCCCTGGCCTGCCTGAAACACCCCTGGAGAACTTTCAGTAGGGCCTTCCCAGTTCGTGGTGTGGCCTCCAATGGCCTCCACCATCCGACCTGAGGCCACCCCGCCACTCCTGCCTCATCTGCAGGTTCACCTTCTGCGTCAATCATGCTGAATGGCGGGCTGCGCTCAGGACCAGGACCCACACTGCACAAGCTTCTGGGCCTGTGCTTATGCAGTTCCCTTTACTTTCTTTCCCTGCTGAGCTCAGGACTCAGCTCACAAGTGGAAGGCGAGGCCAAAACCAGACCCTAGAAAGCTCCACTGGAAGCTTGACCCTGCTGGAGGCTTTCTCTGTCTTGGTCCCTGATGTCATGTTCACCTCCCCAGGATGGCCCACAGCACACTTTCTGGGGAAACTCTGACCTTCCTGACACAGACAAGGGAGCCCCAGGCTGGAAAGGAGAGGTAGAGAAGGGAGTTCAGAATCTCAAAGCTCAGAGATCCCGGGGTGGAACAGGGGACTCTGCTCGTGGCACACCCATGGCTCTCAGAGCCAGCAAACCCTGCCTGTCTTTGCTGATAAGACCCGGGAGACGGTCCTGCAGAGGAAACCCATATGGGGGGGGGACTGTGCCCCCACCGCCTGCCCCACCCCCCAAGCTGTAACTCATTCTTCCCTTCCACATCCACCGCCTGTCATGAGCATGGGGCTCTCTGTGGCAACTCCTGTTCTCTCCCTCGCCCCACCCAGCCCTGCCCTTCACCCTAGAGGCCCTGCTCCCTGGGGTATCAGAGGCTCCTGCCCTTTGGTTGTTGCTCAGCCTTTGTGGGTCTTTCTTGTGCCCCAGGACTCTCCTGAGGGAGCAAGGCGGAAGCCCTGACTCTGCCACTGAGCCCCCGTGACTTGGGCAAGTCGCTCAGCTTCTGTGGGCTTATTTCCCCCACTCCACCCCCTTGATCAGCCGGGGAGCTTCTTTCTGGAGGAGCAGGAAGAGGCGGGGCCCCTGGGTGGGGTGTGAAGTTCAGCACTACAGGTTTCTAGGCACTCAGGCCTTCCTGAGCCTGTGGTCAGAGTCCCCACTGACTCAGTAAGATAACGCTATTAGTTTCCTGAAAGCCTACAGCGTGCTTCACCTGCTTTGTCTCATTGAGTCCATACAACCCCGCGAGGGATGTGACAACACCTCCTTTTTACACATGAGGAAACTGAGGCTCAGAGAGATGGCCTAACTTCACCCAGGTCATCCAGCTGGTAGGGGACAGGGAAGAGCTGGGGTTGGCATCTTGTCTATCCAGCTCCAGAAGCCGTCCCTGCACCTTCCTTCTCTCCTGTTTCCAGAGGTGACCAGCTGCCCCTGCCCAGCCCTTCTCTGTGTCCCTCTGCCTTCCCATTCTACCTCATCTGGCCCATAAACCTTCACGAACTGGCTGCTCAGATCAAGGGTTTTGCCTATGTAGGATTCCACTAGAGAAGCTGAAGGCTCTGCTCATCCAGATCCAGTGATCTGCTCTGAACCCACCATCAAGTCCAGGGCCGAGTGTCCACCATGACCACAAGGTGCCACCAGTCAGAGAGCCAACAATGTGAAGGCACTCAAAGTAGGAGGGGTCAGAATGGGATGAGGCTTTGCCCGAGGACACACAGCATGCCAGAGCCAGGGCAGGATGGAGCCGGAGAACAACTCAGGGCTCTCCCCGCTGTATCTCTACCCATAATCAATGTACAGATTTTGCATCTGCAAAAGAATTTGCTGTGTGCCCCTGGGAACACCCTGTCCTCTGTATGGGAGTCTCATCATTTGTATGTAAGCACAGGGCTAGCTGGTTTCTTAGGACTTGTGAACTTGTTATCTTCACCCCAAACCTGGCTGTTGATGGGTCTGCACCATTAAGACACATGTGCACGCCACCCCATGTGTCCCGCAGAACTCTTTCAAGCAGTGCACGCTCACCAACACTTGAGCTGGCCTCACATCCACGTACACAGGAAACCATGATCCCAGAGGAGCGGGACCGTCCCCCAGGCCACATGGTACCGGAAACCAAGGCTCCTGCCACACAGCCCAGTACCTGCTCCCTGATCGCAGGGCCACATGCCCCCTGTGGAGATGGGAGCACCATGGCCCTGGCCACAGCCCAGCCCAACCCCAGGACTCACCGAGATGGGGAAATAGTCCCTCATGTATCTCCATACAGTCCAGCACCTGATCCACTGGACACGCCTGCCCCCCCGCCGCGGCGTGTCCCGGTCCAGATACCACCACGCTGCGTACAGCAAGGCCAGGAACCAGAATCTCGTGAACAGGAGGCCTATGAAAACCACAATGCAGATCTGGGCTGGGAAGGAAAACAGGAACAGTTAGGGGACAGAGGTCTGAGAGAGAGGCAGGTGACACTGCCAAGACTGCGCTCTCCCCGTCTGCCCAACACTGGCAGCACAATACTGTCCAGTCCTCAACCCCCAGAGGAAGAGGACATCTTCTCACACCTTCAAGAAGGAGACAAAGTTCCTGAGATGGAATGCTGGCAGCCCAGTGTCACACCGGGAGCGTGGGTTCGAGCCCAGGTGGGCCTAACTCTAAAGCTCGTTTTGTTCCCACTGCACTAGGCTGCCCTATTCACTCCATCGACCCCCCTACAACCTCCCAAGACTTGTGTCTCCCCAGTAAAGTTGTCTGCATTCACCTACTGCTCAATAAATGGTGACAACTGATTGAATTAACTGTTCGAGTTTCTACCTTTTGGGGTCTCAGAGCAAAGGAAGACCCTTTTCTGCCCAGCCCTCTTTCTGTTCATACCCTTCCCGTCTTTTCTTTTTGAGTTGGAGTCTCACTCGGTCGCCCAGACTGGAGTGCAGTGGCCGCTCCCGGCCACCGTAGCCTGGACCCGCTGGGCTCCGGCGATCCTTCCGCCTCGGCCTTCCGAGTAGCCGGAATTACAGGCATGCGCTACCACGCCCGGCTGATTTTTTGATTTATTGTAGAGATGAGGTCTCGCTGCCCAGGCGGGTCTCGAACCCGCGGGCTCAGGCAATCCACTCACTTCAGTCTCCCAAAGGCGCGGGATTACAGGCTGAGCCACCGAGCCCGGCTTCTTCCCATCTTTTCAAAGAGAAGTTCGGCAGGTCTCTCCTCTTATGCAAGCTCTGTGACAGCTCCATAACTTCAGGCACAGTCCAGGCAGCTCAACCTAGTACTCAGAGCCACCCTGTCCTCTCCTGCTCTTGCCTTGCTCATGTGCACCCAAGGCTGCGGCCACACTCACTGCCCAGTGTTCCCCAAATTCACTGAGTTCTGTGTTCATGGCCTCCAATGCCTTTTGCTGTTGAGGAAGGAGGGAAAGGCCAATCCTTGGCCACCCCATGGCGTAGGGGTGTAGCAGGGCGAGGACCAGGCCCAGTGTGGAATGTCCCCTCTGACCTTGGACTTTGCATCTCTTTCTGTGGTCTGATCCTTACTTGATCTGCTCACTTGTGTAATGGGCATAACCAGGGATCTGCAAAAATGTTTAACAACCTTTAGAACAGAGATGCAGATCAATTAAAAATGGTGCAAGGGGCAGCATCCTGGAGGGCCTATTTTGCCAGAAACCTTTAACTACAAAATTGTGGGGAGGTTCTGAGGGAGCACGTGTGTGCGCGCACGTGTGTGTTTATATGTGAGATAGCTATTTTTTTGGGGGGGTACTCAGGGTCTCATTCTGTTGCCCAGGCTGAAGTGCAGTGGCGTGATCACGGCCCATCACAGCCTCTACCTCCTGGGCTCAGTTGATCCTCCCATTTCAGCTTCCCAAGTAGTTGGAACTACAAGAGTACACCACCACACCCAGCTAATTTTTTGATTTTTTTGTAGAGATGAGGCCTCGCTATGTTGCCCAGCCTGGTCTGGAACTCCTGGGCTCAAGCAATCCTCCTGCCTTGGCTTCCCAAAGTGCTGGGATTACAGGCATGAACCACCACGCTCAGTCTGAAATGGCTATTGACAAACCGAGTATGTAAACATTTTAGCAACCAGAATAGTAGGTATCTGTGCACTGGCTGGACCCCAGCCCCGGGGGAAGCAGTTCCTACCTGGTCTAGTGCCTGCAGATGAAAGCAAGAAGCCCTTAGACCTCCAGCCACTCCCTGTGCCCAACCCACAGTCCCAGGCCCTCCTCAGAAATGTTCCCTTTGGCAGAGCCAGAGTTTGAGCAAGAGTGACCGCTATGACCACAAACAAATGGTGTGGGCTGGGTAAGGGGACATAACCACGCTTTCCTGTGTGAGCCTAGTCCCGGGGCCAGCCACATCCGTGCTGGCCAGAAGTAAGCACATTTCTTCATTTCCTCCACAACAGTCTTGTAAGGTCCGCACTGTCATCCCCATTAGACAAATAATAAAGTAGAGGCTTGCAGAGGTTAGGCATGGGTCAGCCAAGTCATACAGTTGTCAGTTGTCCAGTTGGACTTTGACCCAGGGTTTGCTGATACCGGGCATGCACACTCTCCAGTCCCTTCTCTGCCTGCACCTTCTCTCCCTCTCTTGTTCTTCTCCTGTCCCCCTCCTTCCCTACCTCCAGTCCCGGCTTCCTCCTGTCTGAAAGGACACAAATCCCTCCTCCCTGAGCAGTCTGGAACTTTCCTACCATCACGCAGAGGCTTCCCCATGCCACCCAGTAGCCTGCAGACTGGTCTCCATCCAGAGTAAAACCTGCAGTGTAGCCCAGGAAAATAAGTAATCTTCCCGAAGCCCCAGGTGATGGCTTCTACTCCACACCGCCCCCCACTCCACCCCAGAAGGTTTCTGGGTAAGCCCAGGAGCTTTCTCGGGGCAGGGGCTCTGAGTTCAGCCAAGCCCCCTCTGGGACAAATGTCCTTCTACCATCAGTGTGCTGTGTGCACCTGCCATGACTGCTGTGTCCCACCCAGGTGCCACGGTCTCCCATCTTACCCATCACAGGGCAGCGCACCTTACCCAGAGCCAGAAAGGAGAAGACCCACTGTAGGACCGCAAGGGTCTGCAGCCTGCGCTCCCACGGCACAGACAGGGGTGCAAACTCCACCATGCTGGTCCGTCTGCCCGACTCCTGCAGCTTCTCCCAGCACTGCTGTGGTCCAAGGCACCCACTGGTTTTTGTTCCTGCCCGAGGCTGAATGAACCGGGCCGTAAAGGTGCCACACCCAGCCCCGTCCAGCCCCAAGTCCTCCCCGCTCCCACCGAGGCAGCTGCCTGGTTCCTAGAGGAAACCTCGGAATCCACCTGCTGGAGCCTGGCTGAGGGAAGGAGGAAGAGGAGGAGCTGAGTGGCCTCTGTCACCCTCCTCAGGCAGCGCCTTATCTGCAAGGCCACCTTTCTCTGATTGCTTAAATCTTGCCCTTCCTGTCCTTTGGCACCACGTGTAGTGCAATCTTGCTCTCTTCCCACCTACTCAATGGCCTGGCCCAAGATGTGGCCTCTCTCTCTGGCTGCGTCCACTGCTCCCTCTCCACCATCCCCTCCACCTGCTGCCCCAGTGCTCTGCTCTGCTCACCTTCCGGCACACTCTGGGAAGAGCTGTCTGGATTCCACGCATTCTTGTCCTCACCTCCCACCTGTCCTCCCCTGCTGTACACATCACCATTCCACAAAAGCGCCCCTGGCAAGTTCACCAGTGGCCACCATGTAGTTAAACCCAGTAGTCGGTTCTCAGATCTCATCCTGATCTCTCAGAAGCGCCAGACACGGTGATCACTCTCTCTTCCTTGAAGTCACTTGGCCCAGGGACATCACCTCTCCTGGTTTTCTTTTAGGAACAAAATGTGGTGGGTGCTTCCTAGCTCTCTGGCTGCTCCTTCTTGGTCTTTTTTGTGTGGCTTTTTTTTTGTTTTTTGTTTTTGAGTCAGGGTCTCCCTCAGTCACTCAGGCTGGAGTGCGGTGGTGTGATCATGGCTTATCACAGCCTCAACCTCCTGGGCTCTAGGCGATTCTTCTGCCTTAGCCACCCGAGTAGCTGGGGCAACAGGTATGGGCCATCACGCCTGGCTAATTTTTCGGATTTTTTTGTAGACACGGGTCTTGAACTCCTCAAGCCATCCTCTCATCTTGCCATCCTAAGGAGATGGGATTACAGGTGTAAGCCAGTATGCCTGACCTCGTCTGTGGTGCTTACCTTTCACCAGGCCAACTGCTCACCCTGTCCTTGGCCCGTCTCTTCTCTCCACACCCACACTCACACTCTCGGTGATCTCAACCAGCCCCGTGGCCTTGTGTTCTGGCTGCACAGTGAGGACTTCCCAATCTGTATCTCCAGCTCTGACTTCTCCCCGTGTAGTGGCCGAAAGTTCAATCCGAGAGACCACCAAGAGCCAATTCCGATGAAAGCTCAAGAGGGTCTTTATTTGCAAGCTCGAGCCTGGACCTCTGTCGACCACCGACGTGGCGGAGTACACCCAGAGGCCCTGACTTTCTTGAGCAGATGGCTTTTATGATTTTACACAAAGGGAGGAGGAGTTTGGGGGGCTTTCCAGTTTTGTTACCATTTAATTGGGTAGTAACCTCTGGTGGTCAGCTTAATCGTGGAGGATTGGCTAGCCTGACTTGGGCTGACCTTGGCCCACTAGCTAAGGAAGTTGCAGAGACATCTGGAAACTTAGGTGATTACCCCCTGGCACCTGATTGGTTGTTGCTAAGGGGAAAGTGAAATAAGGGAAGGAGTTGAAGCTTGTAACCGGAGCTTTGCAGTTTTTTCCATAACTGAAACTTTAAACAGCTACAGGTTATGTTTTAAAGCAGAAAACTAAAAATGGCTGTGCTATTGTCCACAAGCCGATTACATATTTATTGGGTTATAGCATGCTCTTAACCTAAGTCTATGGTATACTTTATTACGGTCCTCTCACCTGGGCTCTAAACTTGATGTCTTCATGGAATGCCTCACAGATCCCTCCACCGTGGTGTGTCTGAAGCTGAGCTTGATTCTCCCACCTGCCACGCCAGCTCCTCCTCTGCTGTCTCCCATCTCAGTGAAGGGTCACTCCCTTTAGCTGTGGCTCAGGACAAGACCTGGGTCACGGTAGATTCCTTCCGTTCCTCTCCGTCCACATCTATCAGTCACGATGTCCCATTGGTTCTTCTAAATTCCTCTTTTTATTTATTTATTTACTTATTTTGGGTCAGGATTCTTACTCTGTGCCCAGGCTGGACTGCAGTGGCATGATCACAGCATACCGCAACCTTGACCTCCTGGACTCAGGTGATCTTTCCACCTCAGCCTGCCAAGTAGGTGGGACTACAGGCCTGAGCCACGACACCCAGCTAATTTTTTTTTTTTTTTTTTAACAGAGGCTAGGTCTTGATACGTTGCCCAGGCTGATCTTGAACTCCCGGGCTCAAGTAATTCTCCCACATCAGTCTCCCAAAGTGCTAGTACATCCCTCCTTTTAAAAGTAAACTTTGAATTGAGATATATCAGACATATGAGGGGAACCCCCCAAAACCTGGAACTATATTTTGGAGGGCGGGCCTCTTGTCGTACAGGTTTTCCCCACTGGGTCGTTGTTCTAGGAACCCATCTGCATCCGTGTACCAGCTAGCATTGTTGTGAGAGGTTGCATTCGGCTTCAGTAAATTTTGGGGGGATTCTTTCAACACATTCTCTATTTCATGATGGGTGATTTACATGAACAACCTGCCCACACCACACTGAGTGTTCAGCAGTTTTTCGTTTTTTTACCAAAAACAGCATGACCCCCCCTGCTCCACCCTCCCTATTCACCCTTCCTATTCACCCAATCTCTCCTCGAGTGACTTTTTTTTTTTTTTTTTGAGTTGGAGTCTCACTCTGTCGTCCAGACTGGAGTGCAGTGGCCGCTTCCGGCCACCACAGCCTCGCCTGCTGGGCTCCGGCGATCCTTCCGCCTCCACCTTCCGAGTAGTCGGAATTACAGGCATGCACTACCACGCCCGGCTGATTTTTTGATTTATTGTAGAGATGAGGTCTCGCTGCCCAGGCGGGTCTCGAACCCGCAGGCTCAGGCAATCCACTCACCTCAGCCACCCAAAGGTGCGGGATTACAGGTTGAGCCACCAAGCCCGGCTGACTTTTTTTTTTTTTTTTTTGAGTTGGAGTCTCACTCAGTCGCCCAGACTGTAGTGCGGTGGCTGCTCCCGGCCACCGCAGCTTCGACCTGCTGGGCTCCGGCGATCCTTCCGCCTCAGCCTTCCAAGTAGCCGGATTACAGACATGCGCTACCACGCCTGGCTGATTTTTTTTTGATTTATTGTAGAGACGAGGTCTCGCTGCCCAGGCGGGTCTCAAACCCGTGGGCTCAGGCAAACCACTCACCTCAGCCTCCCAAAGGCGCGGGATTACAGGCTGAGCTACCGAGCCCGGCTTGAGTGACTTTTTTGTTGTTGTTTCTCTGCTTGTGACTTTTTTTGCTTTTGTTTTTCTGCATGCAAAAAGTTCTCAAAGGGAAATATTGTACCGATGTGGAAGAGGTTAAAAAAAAAAAGGCAGAAGCACTAAAAGGCATCAGAACTGATGAGTTCAAAAAAACTGTTTTGAGCAGTGAAAAAGTGTCTCAATAGGTGTATTGCATCAAACAGAGAGTACTTTGAAGGTGACTGAAGTGTAAACATGTAAGAATAAACGCACAAATTTTAATAAACAAATTCTGGGTTTTCTTTGGGTCCTCCCTCATATAGAAAAATACACAAATCATTAAGTGTATGGAGTGACATGTTTTCCTCGTTAACAAACAATATGACTGGCATCATCGAAGTGCCAGAGTAGAACTTGCATTATAGCCCAGGAAAGTTAAGTAACTTTCCCGACGTCCCAGGTGACGGCTTCTACCCTACCTCACCCTACCCCAGAAGGCTTCTGGGCAGGCCCAGAAGGTCTTTCTGGGCAGGGGTTCTGAGTGCAGCCAAGTCCCCTTAGGACAAATGTCCTTCTACCATCAATGGGCTGTGTGCACCCTCCATGGCTGCTCTGCCCCAGCCAGGTGCCACGGTCTCCCACCTTACCCATCAGAGCGCAGCCCACCATACCCCTCTTAACCTTGCCAATCATCACTCTTCTCCCTGAAGGTCACCGCCATCCTCACTTCTGTTTTTTAACTTGATGAAAAACAAATCATATTGTACATACTCTTTTGAGACCGGTTTGAGAGTCACCATGTCATGTGTATCTTGTGCATTTCCCATTGCTCTACAGCATTTCATTGCGTGACTATGCCACAAGTTGCCCACTTATTATCAACAGGCATTTGGGCTGTCACTGATTCCTGGCTATTATGAACTGTGCTGCTATGAACATTCTTGTATATGTCTTTCAGTGAGCATGTGCACACATTTCTGTTGGGTGTGTCTGGGAATAGAACTGATGGGTCCTTCAGTATAAAGTTATACCATTTTCCAAATTTACACACCCACAAGCCCTCTGTGAAAATATGGGTAGTCATACATCCTCCTCAACATGTGACCCTTGGGTGAGTGTATAGTGGCACTTTCTTGTGGTTATAGTATTTTTTCAACAGCTAATGAGGTTGAGCACACTTGAATATGTTCACCGGTCATTTGGATATTATGTTCTGTGACATTCTTCTTCTAGTCTTTCGTTGATTTAAATGTCTCTTGGATGAAAACATTCTTTCTACCTACATAGCCATCCTCTATCACAGACAAACTCCAGCTTCCTCATTGGTCTCTCTATCACTCTCCATCCTCATTGTCCTCCCCACAATCCCAACACAGTCACAGGGACTGACGCATGCGAATGCTCAAGTTTGGGAGTTGTGCCAAACTGTTTTCCAAATGGAACACCAACTGACACTCTCCTTGGGAATATACCAGAGACCCCCACGGTCCACTCTGGCACTTGGTGGGGTCCAACTTATTTTTTGATATAAAAAATAAATAATAAAAAATATGAAAAATGATACCTTGCCTCAGTCTGGATTTGTGTTTCCTGATTACTAATGCTGACCATCTCTATTCAGCTCTTCTGTGAAAAGCTTGGTCTTAATTTTTGCCTCTTCCTCTGGAGTATTGTTTGTGCTTTTTGTAAACACTTGAAGTTTTCTTGTGCACTCATGATAATAACCATGTGTGGTGGCATATATTGTAAATCTCTTCTCCTAATTTTTAGTTTGCCTTCTAAGGTGTCATTTAATCAACTAACATTTTACATTTTAATGAATTCATATTTACCAGTCTTTGGACATTCTTGGTTAGATCAGGAAATCTTGTCTTGGCTGTAAATCCCATTACAAATTTTAAAGTTTTGTTTTTGGTATGTAAGTCCTAATTCATCTGGATTTTTATATAGTATGAGTCAGGTTTCCATTTTCTCTTTTAACGTATGCATAACATTTTATCCAGTCTCATTTGTTGAATACTCTGTCCTTTCCCCGTGATATATTTTGCCACCTCTGTCATGTAACAGAGTTCTACACGTACATGGCCTTGTCCCTTGGTCAGTTCATCCATCTCTGCCAGCTCCACCCTGTTCTGAGAGCCCCCAGCTAGACTGGGCTTCATTATCAGGGCAGCTAACAACCCTGCCCTGATGGGAATGAAGGGGAATTGGCCGAGGGTGGTCCCTGTGTGCCATTCACGAGATGCTTCCTTTGCCTGGCAGATGGCCTAAGCCTTGTTATCAGACCATGACCAGGGAGTCCCTCACATAAGAACATTGTTTATATTGGCAGGTGCTCCAGATTCAGGAAAGGTTGTGTAAAAAAAATGAAAAAGAAATGAAAAATATATCTGCAGATGCCCTTGTGGCTCTTGTCAGATCTGTGTCTAATTTGTGCCTGTATGACCATTGTTCTGACTCTGGGAGCCTGAGGAAAACCTAGCGTGGAGTACTCCCTGGTTCTTCAGATGGAAAACACAAAATCAATACATCACCACAATAGAAAATAAGTTCAATAAATTATTATTTTCAGATCCTGTGCAGACACCCTCTGTCATGAGTCGGGAGGGCAGGCCCCGGGCCCTGGGTCATACAAGGAAGGATTGTAGAGTCAGAAAGAGCAAGAGAGAGAGAGAGAGAGAGAGAGAGAGAGAGAGAGAGAGAGAGAGAGAGAGAGAGAATGAATGAGCACCAGTAGTCGATGTAAGAGAATCAGATGTTAAAGTTTGTGGGCAAATGTCTGAATGGTCACCCTAAAGAAAGCATTGGGAAACCACAGAGCCCAGTCTGCTAGGCAGGCGAGAGGCCTCTGAGTACTTATCTCTGGCCACCGGCTTAGTCGTTTGTGGATGACACTCTTCTAATGCCTAGACAGCAACCTTTGCTGTGATGTCCGTGCTGCAACTGACCCCATGATGTCTGGGCATTGTCCCTTGTACATGGTGACCAGTACTGTCTGAGTAGCAGAGACATTAAATGCAACAGAAACCTGGGTCCAACCTCGAGTAAGGCATTTGCTGAGCATAACTAAACAGACAAGCAATATGAAGGTGCCCGCCATGACCTGAAAACCCATGCCAACCATCCACTCCACTGCAGAGGATTGAGCCAAGTGAACAGAGCAACCCTTCACCTAGAGCACAGTGGGAATGCTGTTGTAAACGTGGTAAGATTATGAAATGCCTGTATCTGTTGAGCCATGGCTTCTAGAGTGGCTGGCAGATGGCTAGAGTTTTCTTTAGGCGTAGAAGTGAGGGGGTGTACATTCGAGCAGAGAGCAAGGAGTCTTTCAGGAGCAAGGACAGAAAGAAAAGCGAACATGTCTCGTGTCCATCTGTGTCTTAGGAGAGGCAATGGGCATCGATGGAGTGGAAGTCATCTGTGGCATTGGCATCTGTGACTGTGACAGAATCATCTTGAACATCAAGATTTGGGTTAAGGCCATGTTGTCTGAGGCAATGCCGTCCTCAGCGGTGAGATATGGGACAAGGGCAACGTTGTCTGGGATGTGGGACAGGTGCCTCAGTTGCTCTTAGTCATGTCTGTAACTGAAATGAACAAGGAGTGAACTAGCAAGACCTTGCAAGTGACGTTAGAGTATGTGAAGATACGTGGTTTTGGTTTAAATTTTGGATGTCTGTAAGGCAACAGAGTCTCAGAGTCTGCTGTTCTATTTGTTTTCCTTGAAAGGGACAGTTTTGCTTTCTTCCTTATTTTTCTTTTCCTTTCTGAGTTAGGGTCTCACCCTCTTTCAGGCTGGAGTACAGTGGCACGATCATGGCTCACTACAGCCTTGACTACCTAGGCTCCAGCGATCTTTCTACCTCAGCCTCCCAAGTAGCTGGGACTACAGGCCTGTGCCGCCAAGCCTGGCTAATTTTTTGATTTTTTTTTTAAAGATGAGTTCTCACTGTGTTTCTTAGGCTGGTCTCAGACTCCTGGACTCAAGCAATCCTCTTGGCTTGGCCTCCCAAAGTGATGGGGTGACAGCCATGAACTCCCCTTAGTGTTCACTCAGTTCGTCCCAAGGGGCTCTGCAGGTCATCAAGGGCCTGGGGAGGGGTGGTAGCACCCTGGCATCTGGCAAGGGACTGAGGATGGGGAGGCCACCTCCTCCTGCAGGTGGAATATCCCAGAGGGCCCAGGCTTAGCGCCATCCTGTCTTAGGGAGGCCTGGGTAGCCATGCTGAGCTCGTGGGGCGATATTCCCATGACCCAAATCATCATGGACAGCTGGGTGTGGGGATCACAGGTTCAGGGTCCATGAGAGTCTGTTTCCAAGAGAGTCCAGGAGATAGCTCATTTGTTGTTTCATGGTGTGCAGCCCAAGGCCAAGGGAGACACTGTCTTGTGTTGGAAGCCCTGGACCAGCTAATGGTCACCATAAACAGTCTAGAGACTCCAGGAGGCATTTCAGAAGGCTGCCAAAGCCTCTACAGTGGAGGAGTTTTGGGGGACACTCATAGGAATGTCTGTGGATTTTAATGTAGAAGAGTACAATGTGTAAATGAGGACTATACTACCGCCAGAATCCAGAAAGCACTAAGAAATATTGGGCTTAAATGTCCTTAATGTGAGTATCAAATGAATCTCCGCAGAGTAGGATGGCCTGAATGTAATTTCATACCTGTGCTCCTGAAGATGGTGACTGTCATTAAGATCTTGTCTGTAGTGTTCGTGTGAGATGACAGAGCTGTGGAAAGCCTGGAAAGGTGTATTTTGTTCCTTCAGGGGTCGAGGCAAATACAGCTGAGAGGCTGTTGGAACAGACCCTAAGCAGAACAGGCAGTCACATCTGTAGGCACAAAGTATGTACCTGCTGTTGATGAATCGGCAAGTTTTATAATATCAGGTAGTGGGCGTGGGACCACAGTGTTAGGGTCATAGTGACCCACTATCAGGCACCTGTCTTATTCTGTTTTCTGCTACTCTAACAGAATATCATCGTCTGAGCTACTTATAAAGAAAGCAGATTTATTTGGCCCATGTTTCTGGAGGCAGGGCAGTTCAAGATTGAGGGGCTACATCTGGAGGGGACTTTTTGCGGCATCATCATACAGCATGAGGGGAGCAAGAGCCTGCTGGACGGAAAGAAAAAGGGAGCAGAACTCCTTTGAAAACAGCTCCACTCTTGGGGCAACAGCATTAATCCATTCGCGAGAGCTAAGCCAGCGTGATCTAATAAGCTCTTAGAGGTACCACCTCTTAATACTCACAGTGGCAATTAAGTTTCAATATGAGTTTTAGAGGTGACATTCAAACCCTGGCTTCCCTAAACTCATGTCCTTCTCACATATAAAATCCATTTATTTCATCCCAATAACTCCAGAGTCTTAACTCACTCTAGCATTAACTCAGAAGTCCAAAGCCCAAAAGTCTCTTCTAAATCAGATATGGGTGAGACTCAAGGCAAGATTCATCCTGAGGCAACTTTTCTTCCAGCTGTGAGCCCATGAAATCAAAACAGTTATCTACTTCCAAAACACAGGTGGGACAGGCATAGGATAGACATTCCCCTACCATGAGGGAGAAATAGGCAAGAAGAAAGGGGAACAGGTCCCAGGTAAGTTTAAAACCCAACAGGACAAACAACCTTCAATCTTCAGGTTCCAGTATAGTCTTTCCTGACTCCAGTTATCACTCCTGGATACACACGGGTGGAGGTTGGGCCCAAGCCCTCAGGCAGCCCCACCCCCATGGCCTTGCTGGGCTCAGCCCACACAGCTCTCACGGGTTGGCATATCCTGCCTACAGCTGTCCCAGGCTGGCACTGCACACCGATAGCTGCACAATTCTGGGGTCTTGGTGGTTGTCTCTCTCCCGTGGTTCCACTAGGCATCACCCTGGTGACACTCTCTGTGACAGCTCTACCCCATGGCAGGTTTCTGCCTGGGCCCTTGGACTGTCCAATA
Source organism: Cephalopachus bancanus (assembly GCA_027257055.1). Classification (NCBI taxonomy): domain Eukaryota; kingdom Metazoa; phylum Chordata; class Mammalia; order Primates; family Tarsiidae; genus Cephalopachus; species Cephalopachus bancanus. The sequence continues at coordinate 3,715,983 of JAPVLO010000195.1, read as the reverse complement.
CATCCTCTGAAATCTGGGTGAAGGAAGCTGCACCCCCAGCTCTTGCATTCTGTGAGCCTGCAGACTTAACACCCCGTGGATGTTGCCAGGGGTTATGGCCTGTAACTTCCAAGTGGCAGGTTGAGCTGCACCTGAGCCCACTTGAGCTACAGCTGAGGTGGCCAAGGGGCGCTGTGCCAAAATGCAGGGAGCAGAGACCTGAAGCGGCTCTGGGGAGCAAGCCTGTGGAGGGCGCCCCAGGCCCATTCCCCAAAACTAGCTTGCATTCCTGGAGCGAGATCTGTCATGGGAGGGGCCTCAAACTCTGAAGTGCCTTCAGGATCATTCGCCCATTGTCTTAATGAATAGCACCTGGCTCCCTTCTAGCCGTACCAATCCCTCCCTCCCTCCCTTCCTCTCTCCGTCCTTCCTTCCTTCTCTCCCTCCCTCCCTTCCTCTCTCCATCCTTCCTTCCTCCTCTCCCTCCCTCCTCCTTCTCCTCCTCTTTCTCTCTTCTTTCTCTCTCTCTCTCTCTTTTTTCTCTCCTTTCTTTCTTTCCTTCCTTCCTTTCTTGCCCTCTCTCCCTCCCTCTCTCTTTCTTTCTTTGTCAGTCTCATTCTATTGCCCAGACTGGAATGCACTGGCACAATCATTTGCTCACCACAGCCTCAGCCACCTGGGTTCAGGCTGTCCTTCTGCCTCAGCCTCCCGAGTAGCTGGGACTACAGGCATGTACTGCCATGCCCAGCTAATTTTTAAAACTTTTTATTTGTAGAGATGAGGTCATGCTACTTTTCCTAAGCTGGTCTTGAACTCCTGGGTTCAAGTGATTCTTGCACCTTGAACTCCCAAAATAATGAGATTACAGGTGTGAGCCACTGCACTCAGCCCCATACTAATTTCTTCGGCAAATTGTCACTTGGCCACATTCATAGTATCCTATCCTGAACATGCTTTTTCACTCTTTACATGGCCAAGCCATGCGTTTTCTAAATCTTTCCATTCTGCTTCTTGTTTAATTATAAATTCTGTCCTTAAGTCATTTATTTTCTCTTTCATCTCACTGCATGTGGTTAAAAGTAGCCGCACACCCCTTTTGCTTTCAGAAAACCTGGCACCTGGACTGAGTGAGGCTCGCTCCTTGCTGCCTAGGCTGGGACTGGACGGAGAGGCAGCAGTAAGTGTGCTCTGGGGGAGATGCTATGTATACCTTTCAAAGAGGTTAAATTCAAGTACCTTTTGCCTTCTGGGGTACAGGAAATGTTTTATAACTTCATGTGGGTATTGGTCCTCCCTTCTAAACATTGCTCCTGTCGGAATCTCACTTGAATCCGTGTTCTAGTCTCCACAGAACAGCTAGAGAGGTCTTCTGAGAGCACAAAAGGACTCTTGTCCTTCAGTCCTCTGCTATAGACTCCCCTGGAGGCTGGGAACTGACCAAACATATTCACCCTGCCTCATCGAACCTGTGATTTCATGATTGTATTTTTCACACTGCTTCCCCAGAACCTACCTGAGAGATGGGATTCCTGAGAATGGAGCAGAATGTAAAATCAGAGTCCTGGCTTTGCCAGACCAGTAGCTATAACTGCCCTTCTGTTGTTTGATGACCTCTGTGCTCTGCTTCAAAAGAAAGAAAAATAAAATTATGGAGATAGTGACCCTGAGAGTTCTTTCCCAACTCTCTGCTTAAAAATCACCTCCTCAGCCGGGCTCGGTGGCTCAGCCTGTAATCCCGCGCCTTTGGGAGGCTGAGGTGAGTGGATTGCCTGAGCCCGTGGGTTCGAGACCTGCCTGGGCAGCGAGACCTCATCTCTACAATAAATCAAAAAATCAGCTGGGCGTGGTAGTGCATGCCTGTAATTCCAGCTACTTGGAATGCTGAGGCAGAAGGATTGCCAGAGCCCAGCAGGTCCAGGCTGCGGTGGCCGGGAGCGGCCACTGCACTCCAGTCTGGGCGACAGAGTGAGACTCCAACTCAAAAAAAAAAAAATCACCTTCTCAGAGATGTGAGCCCTGAACACATACTCTAAAGGTGTTCTCTAGTTTGGTCTCTTGCTCTGTCATTTGCTTGTCTGTTTAGGTGTTTTTGACTGTGTGTACATCCCCATGTTCCCAGGCCCAGTGCATTGTCTGGCACATACCTAGTATTCAATAAACATTGGGATCAAACAACCAATCCATCAATCAGTTAAAGAATCCAGCCTCTGCCAACCTCCTCTGCTCTGTTTCTGGCCACTCCGTGGCTCCTCACCAAGGCTGCCTGTGTACCAGCCTTACCATACTTTCTTGAATGCACCACAGTCTCTCAGCATTCTCTGCTGTAGCATTTTCATGCTTGGATTCTGCCCAGGTGCCTCTAGTTCATCCTTCAATGCTCAGTGCAGAAACCACTTCCTCTGAGAAACCTTTTCTGATATCCCTACAAGTCCCACTACCAGGAAAGTTGAGGCTCTCACTTCCTCTGTTCATGGCCTAGTTTGTAAAATTTGCTGGTGCAGATGATGATCCACTCCCTGTGGACACCAAGGATTATGTTCATGTCCTACAAGGTTCTGTGTGACCTGCCTCCTTCCTCTACCCTTCTAACCTCAATCCCTATTGCTCTCACCCCTCTCACTCTGTGCCAGTCACACTTTGGCCTCTTTCCTGTTCTTCTAACATGCTTATATTGATAAGGAAGACCCCCCAATTCAAATTCTTTTCTAGTCTAAAGAATGACAGGCATCTAGATTGGGAGAGATTCTACATGTAGTCTATAGGAATTTCTGAGAGGCACAGTGGGTATGGATTAGTCAAAATTAGAAGGCTAAATTGTAGCCTTCACAATGTTAATTCAATCATGTATTAGCTGAATCATGTATTAGGAAACACATGTTTCCTAACAATATAAATCTAGCTTCCTGCTAAACCCAGAGGTAATCATTAACAACATAGACTTAGGCCTGATTTACTTGTGTTAAGCCAACACTCATGTTAGCGTTCACTGATTTTGTTTTCAACTATTCATAGTTTTTTTTCTTTTTACAGTGGAAAAGAAGCTAACCTGCTCTTTTCCATGTACTCTGTGTAAACTGTTAAAAAGTTACTAAATTCTGGAAAGCATTCCTTTGTCTTTAATAACAAAGGCATGAAGCTCAGGGTGGTACAGAAATGTATAGACAATGAACGTTAGGGTAATGGAACACAGAAATCATGGGAACGTTCTGAAATGCTGTAGCCTGATGTGACTATATAGCAAACCTTAACACTTGTGCTTCTACATATGGACTGTACAATCCTAGGAGCTAAGCAGACTTAAGCAAGAGGCTAAGTTCTGACTCCCAGAATTTCAAATTCAGAAATAAACCTCTTTCTCTGCCCCCTGCCCCCCAAGTAGCCAAACAGCAGCCTGGATGGTTTGCTGTTGAGGTATTTCTTCCACCAGATATTCTGGTTCTTCCTTCTTAAATTCTGCATTCTATAAAGTCCTAGGACACAGACAACTGTGCCAAGTTTTTGCAACTGTGTAACAAAGATGGCCTTTACTCCAGTTTCCAATGCTTTGTTCCTTATTTCCATCTGAGACTTCAGCAGAATGGACTTTACCCTCCATATTTCTATAAACATTCAGGTCACAATCACTTATGTAATCCCTAAGAAGATTTAGATGTTCCCTACAGCTCTCCTCTTCCGCTAAACCTTCACTAGAAGCACTCTTAACACTCCTTTCATGGCAATCTGAGCTTTTTCTAGCCTACTCCTTCAAATCCTTCCAGCCTCTACCCATTACACAATTCCAAAGCTGCTTCCACATTTTAAGTTTTTTTATTTTTATTTTTATAGCAACAACTCCATGCCTTAGTACCAATTTTCTGTCTTTGTGTTCTGCTGCTATAGCAGAATACCACAGACTGGGTAACTTACTCAGAAAAGATATGTATTTGGTTCACAGTTCTGGAGGCTGGGAAGTCCAAGATTGAGAGGTGGCATCTGGTAAGCTCTTCTTGCTGCATCATCACATGGCTGAAGGCATCACATAGTGAGAGAGAAGGAGAACATTAGAAACAGAAAGACATAGGGGGCCAAACTTCTGTGTAAACCAACCCCTTCCTGAAACAATGGTTGTTTTTTAGCCCATTCATGAGGGCAGAGACACAATTACCTAATTGTCTGTTAAAAGTTCCACTTCTCAATTTCAACATGAGTTTTGAAGGGGAGATTCTAATCATAGCTATTATATTTATAATATATACACATATATTTCAGACTTGGAAAAATTGAGCTGTTAAATGGAGAAACAGTGGGAATAATCACTCCTTTATTAATTAGTGGGGTTTTTTTTTTGAGTTGGGTTCTCACTCTATTGCCAAGGCTGGAGTGGAGTGGCATGATCACTATGCACCACAGCCTTGACCTCCTGAGCTCAGGCTATCCTTCTGCCTCTGCCTCCTGAGTAGCTGTGACTACAGCCATGCCACCATGCCTGCCTAATTTTTTTTTTTATTTTTTAGAGATGAGGTCTCACCATGTTGCCTAAGGTGGTCTTGTACTCCTGAACTCAAGAAATCTCCTGCCTCAGTCTCCCAAAGTACTGGGATTACAGGCATGAACCACCTCAACTGACTAATTATATTTTATATAATAAATGTTAATACTTGAGGCTTTATTTAACTTACATTAGGCTGTATTAACTATCTTAACTGGGGGCTCATGGGATAACATTTTATCAAACCAGTCTGTAAGTACCAAAAATATAATTTAATTTTAATTATTACTTATAATGTCAGAGCATCTGTGTCCAACATAGAATGTCTTACAGCAATGAATATATGACTATGGAAAATATAGGCAAGGGTACAGTTAAAATGAGGCTTACTCATTTTTTCTGTTTTCTGTTTAGTTACTGTCCAATATTATAGAGGCAGAGTGTTTAAATTTAGTAGAAGTCTCAGGCATAATTATAATTTGAGCCCCAGTATTAAGACTAAATTTTTGTTAATTAGTGCAATTTAGCAAATGTTAGTTATGTTGTAAAGCCACAAATGCCAATCAGTGCCTTATGTATCATTTTGATATATAAATTATTTACTATTTAAATTAGTGTATGAATTTTGAATTTTAAATGGAATCCAATTATGAAAATATATTATATACTCAATTGTTCTACTTACTATATATTTATATTTTAAATATATATGCCTTATTGAATCATCTTTTATTTTCCCCTGTTCTTAGGGGTTTGTTCATAAATCAATACACAGTATAGGGCTAGCATTATGTTTCCTAGCCCTGGAGTTTGCTCAATATAGTAAGTCCCTTGTATACAAACAAGTTCTGTCCTGAGAATGTGTTCATAAGTCCAATTTGTTCATAAGTCCAACAAAGTTAGCCTAACTAACACAATTGGCTACATAGTACTGTACTACAATGGGCTTATAATACTTTTCACACAAATAATACATAAAAAAACAAATATACAGTACTGTACAGAAAAGTACACAAAAGTGCAACCTGTTGTAGAGAATGCATGTACCTGACAAAGTACACCAGACATATGAACTTACATGATTAGATATGCAAACACATGTTTGCATCTTTGAAAGTTCACAACTTGAAAGTTCGTACTTAAGGTTCTTCTTTTTTATTCTTGGACTTTTAGCCACACAATGTGGCAGTCTCTTTTTTCTTTTAAGGTTTTTGCCACCTGAAGCCCAGGTTCTTAGCTACGGTCTCTAGCTGATAAAAGAAAAAGAGGAAAAAGGAAAAGGGACCAGTGTCTCTCGGGAGTAGCCTCTCTCTGGGATGGCCCCCACTGCAAAATAATCAGTCCCTTTTTTCCTTTTAAGTAAAATCTTTAGAATGGCTTATATTTCTAGGTGGCCACACACACACACACACACACACACACACACACACACAGAGTCACACACACATTTTTCCTGCCTGTCTCTCTCTGGATGTCTTCTTCACAATTTTATGGTGGTAACACACAGCCTCTGTTGAAAATTGTGGTCTTAATTTGTGGTTTCCAATTCTTGGTTGTGCTGATTATCTTGGGTCATTTGGGTCTGTGGATAGCGACTGTGAACACCTGGGGAAGAGATCACCTCCTCCTAGACTCGTGTCTCTTGTTCCAGGTATCCCAATCAACTGCTGAGTGATCAGGATCAGTATAAACCAGCCCAGTCACTTTTGCAAAATGATGACTAAGGATGGTTCCCAAGCCCCAGGATGGCAACATGAACTCTGCATGTTGATAGGCAGAGGCACTGGGTAAAGCCCATGTAGCTTCCGTGGGAATTTTTATTCTGAGCCAAACTTGAGGATGAAGTCCCTCCCGGAGACTTCCTCAGGAGATCCTGAGACTATGTGCCCACTGTGGTTGAATGGTAGCTTGGTTATATACATTTTAGGAATGCAGAAGTTGTGGGAAACCACAAATCAATACATGTGAGATTTTCATTGGTTTGGTCCAGGAAGGAGCAACATTTTCAGGTGGGGGGGGATGAAGGGGGAGGGGTGAAGGGGAGGGTGGAGGGTCGGGGGTGGGAGAGGAGGGAGGGCCTTACAGGTCATAGGTGGATTCAAAGATTTCTTGACTAGTAATTGGTAGCTCCTAGCTAAAGAATTTTGGGAATCAGTAGAGGAGATGTTTTTGAGATAAGAATGTGGGAAAACTCCAGCTTTGTTGATATGTAGATAAAGTCCTATATGCAGCAGACTTCAGAGAGGATAGATAAATGTCCCAGAAGGTTCCTGGAGTCTGCGAGTTCCCAAGAGATGACTTTGCAGGGCCATACGATACTTCTATTTCCTTCTTTATTGTTATGTGATGTTATGCCAGAATCAGGTTGGAAAACAAACTTTAGTATATAGTATAATAAAATCCCATCTGGCGAGTCCTTGTCAGGCGTGACTCCCCAATCCTCTTAGTCAGGAATTTGGATAAGAGAAAAAAGGTCAAGTTTAGTCCTCAAATCTAAAAACTGCTTGACACTCTCTGGTGTCTTTGCTGGGGCAAGGACCAGTTGTTTCGGGCATGTTTATTTTCCCATCAGAGTCCTAGCCACATCATGCCAGGGATTGGACCCATGATACTACATGGAGTCAGGGGACGAGGGGTGACAGCAGTAAGGAATAAGGTGCTTGTCCCAGCAGTACTTTCTCTTTCCAGGTATCATGGGGACTCAGGTGAAGTTACCACTTCAAGGTCAGGGTTAGGCAGTCTGGTCCTTTTTCCCTGGCTCCATGCACCAGCACAGAAAGCCCAATGTCAGATCACCCTTTCCAACTGTTATCAAGGGGGAATTGCTGTTCCCCCAGAGCCTGGTAGCCCATGTCTCTATCACTGGGGAAAAGGATTAGAGCTTCACTGTTCTGGCCAGCTCACTCTTGCTGGACACCAGAACTTCATTTATAGCCAATACAGTACTGCTAACTACTGACACCCCAGGTCAACAGGCTAGTATATCTGGCTCAAGGGGCAACACACCCTTGAATAGTGTGACCTGCTATTTAGGGACTTGACAGGAAGAGTGGCTGAGGTCACTCAAGGAAACACACCCTTCTTACACTGGACCCGCCATCCCATGGTCGCCGGGGAGTTAGATGGCTTCGAGCACCATCAAAAACCACAGCAACTTCAGGCAAATCCCCAAGGTAACACCTGACAACAGCAGTGTGCAGTGTGTGAAACAAAGCTACATACGACTAGCAAGCAAGAGTTCCTTCACAGAGATAGGGCTGTTTGGGAGAAACAGTTAATAAGCCAGCACAATGAATAGGCATTGTGGAGGTGTACAGCCAGTGTCACACATCCCATCCTCATCACCATGTGTCTTGAGAGCGCCCAGCTAAATTGTGGTTCCAGTACTAGAGTGGTCAGCAACTCTGCCCTCATGGGAAATGAAAGGGAGCAGGCTGTGGGTGGTCACAGTGTGCCTTTCATGGGATACTTCTTTTATCTGGTGGATGGCCTAATGCCTAGTCATCTGATCCATGATGAGAAAGTCCCTCCCAGAAAACTTGTTAAATACTGGCAGATGCCCTGTGTTCTTGTCTGACCCATGTCTGGTTTATGCCTGCCTGACCATTGCTCTGGTGCTGGAAGCCCAAGGTAAACCTAGCCTGTGGAACTCCTGGTGTTTCAGAAGGAAGGTGGAAAAATGCCATCACAATAAGAAATGAGTTCAAAGATTTATTACTTACAGGTCCTAGGCAGGGAGTGTTCCATGAGTTGGGAGGGTAGCCCTCGGTTCTGGGGTCACGTGAGGTAGGAATGCAGTCAGGAAGAGACAGAGAGAAAGAGAGAATGAAAAGTCGCAGTAGATATAAAAGTAATAGAGCATGGGTTACTTAAAGTTTGTAGGCAAATGTCTGAATTGTCCCCTAAAGAAAGCATTGGGAGAACAGGGAGCCCAGTTTGCTAAGTGGGAGTGATGCCTCTGAGTACTAATCTCTGGCCACTGGCTTAGCCATTTGGGAGTGGTACTCTCTTTCTAATGCCTAGAAAGCAACCTTGTCCCTGTTGCAACTGACCTCATGATGTCTGGGCATTAGCCCTTGTACATGATGACCAGTACTCTCTCAGTAGCAGAGACATTAAAGGTGACCACTGAAATCTGGGCCCAGCATCACGTAAGGCATTTGCTGAGCATAACTAATCAGACAAACAATATGAAGGTGCCCACTATGACCTGAAAACCCTTGCCAACCATCCACTCCACTGTGGAGGATCAACCCTTCACCTAGAGCACAGTGAGAATGCTGTTGTAAACGTGGTAAGATTATGAAATGCCTATATCTGTTGAGCCATGGCTTCTAGGTTGGCTCCAGTTGGCTAGAGTTTTCTTTAGGCATAGAAGTGAGGGGGGGTACATTTAAGCAGAGAGCAAGGGGTCTTCCAAGAGCAAGGACAGTGAGTTCAGAAGAAAAGCGAACATGTTCTGTGTCCTTCTGTGTCTTAGGAGAGGCAATCTCCGAGCATTGCAGGAGTGGAGGCTCAGTGTGAGGAGTGAAGTAGTCTGTGGCACCAGGGGAAATGTCATTTCAAACATCAAGTTAAGGCCATGTTGTCTGAGGCAATGCCATCCTCAATGGTGCAAGGGTGATATCTGACACATAGGACCAGTGTATTCTTTCCAAGTGAGTATCCACTTGAGTTGATGTGGGCCTCAAGCCTTTGTAATGATTGGTTGAAATACTGAACTACTGGTTTGGTCCTTCTATTGTAAACTAATGAACGCCCCTAAGCCAGCAGTAATAAGACTAATAATCAACACAGTAGTGTGTGGCTTCACCAGATGGAGTTTTGTTTTAGGTGGAAATTTAAGTTCAAATGAATCACTGAGGAGGTGAGCAGCTGCTTGGTTCAAAGATTTATGTGGGATAATTTGTGGTTAATGAGTCCCAGGAGTATGTGTGCCCTTAATCTGGCCTCTAACCTTTGTAAGGTGGAGACAAGAGAGAAAATTCACTTTTAAAAAAGAGCTGGGAAAACTAGAGGAATTTAGGAGTTAATTTGTTGTACTGAAATTTGAATAGAAGATGTTTGAAGACATCGTTATGGTGCTCAGTTAAACCCACTAACTGAGACCTCTCAGGGACATTGAATGCCTCCTTCAAGAGTCCAGCTTGATGTGTTCTGAAAGGTAAAATATGTACCTTGGTTGCTGTTAGTAATGTCTGTAACTCTGAAATGAACAAGAAGTGAACTAGCAAGGCCTTGCATGGTGGCCTTAGTACATGAGATGTGTGGTTTTGACTGATACTTTCAATGCTGTGAAATAAGAGAGTCCTAGAGTTTGGTGTGTTGTTTACCTGGAAGGGGATTGTTTTAGGTAATGGTCCAACCGTTTATAAGGGCCAAGAAGATGAGAATGTTTGTTGAACAGGGGATCTAGTGCTAAGACAACTGCCTGACATTTGGCCAAGTGTGTTGTTTCTTGGGTCCCACCCTTTACCAGGGACATCCTGGCTGAGGATGGAAAGCATCAACTCTCCACCAGGCTCCACTGCATATGATGATGAGCAATTCAGTTCCCATAGTCTATAAATTCCCACTCATGTTCACTCAGTTCATTCCAAGGGGCTCTCCAGGTCATTGAGGGCCTGGGAGAGGAGTGGCAGCACCCTCACATCTGGTAAGGGACTGAGGATGGGGAGGCCACCTCCTCCTGAAGGTGGAATATCCCAAAGGGCCCAGGCTTGGCGCCATCCTGTCTTAGGGAGGCCTGGGTAGCCACGCTGAGCTTGTGGGGTGATATTCCCGTGACCCAAAGCCTCATGGACAGCTGGGTGTAGGGGTCATAGACTCAAGGTCTGGGAGAGTCTCTGTTTCCAAGAGAGCCCAGTGGATCACTCATTTGTTGTTTCATGGTGTGCAGCCCAAGGCCAAGGGAGACACCATCTTGTGTTGGAAGCCCTGGACCAGCTAATGTCACCATAAGCAGTCTAGAGACTCCAAGAGGCATTCCAGAAGGTTGCCAAAGCCTCTATGGAGAAGAAGTTTTGGGGGACACTCATAGAAGTGCCTGTGGATGTTTATGTAGAAGTACAATGTGTAAATGAGGACTATGCTACCTCCAGAATCCAGAAGCACTAAAAAATATTAGGCTTAAATGTCCTTAATGTGAGTATCAAATGAATCTCCTCAGGGTAGGACGGCCTGAATGTAATTTCATACCTGTGCTCCTGGAGAGGGTAGCTGTCATTAAGATCTTGTCTGTAGTGATCGTGTGGGATGACAGAGCTGTGGAGGTCCCTGTGGGTAGCCTGGAAAGGTGTATTTTGTTCCTTCAGTGGTGGAGGCAAATACAGCTGAGAGGCTGTTGGAACAGGCCCTGAGCAGAACAGGCAGTCACCTCTGTAGGCACAAAGTATGTACCTGCTGTTGATGGAACAGAATCGGCAAGTTTTATAATATTAAGTAGTGGTCATGGGGCCCTAATGGATGGAACCACAGCGTTAGGGCTGTAGCAGTCTACCAGAAAGCACACTTATATCTTGGGTGCCACACGTGTCTTGGGGGGGCAATCCATGAGCCTCACTGGAGTGGAAGGTTAGTGTAAGTGTCCAGGCTATAATTTATTCTTTACTTTCCCCTATATGTTATAGAATCATCTTAAATTTCAAAAACATCTTTCTTGTTGGAATTTATTTAATGAACAACTCATTTTGAGGAAACACATATATGAATAAAAATGAAAGAATGAGAATGAATGAATTAAATACCCAGGTTATAAAAGAAAGCCCAAGGAAGAAAATAATAAATATGAATGCATCGATTAATAAGCTAGAGATTAGAAAATATATTATCAATAAAATTTTTTTTCATTCTTTTTTATTTCTGAATGGTCTCACTCTTTTGCCTAGGCTGGAGTGCAGTGGCATGCTCACAGCCACCACAGTCTCGACCTGCTGGGCTCAGGCCATCCTTCCGCCTCAGCCTTCTAAGTAGCTGGAACTAGAAGCGTGTGCTACCATGCCCAACTTATTTTTTGATTTATTGTAGACAAGGTCTCACCAACTTGGTGAGACTGGTGAGACCTCACCAGGCTGGTCTTGAGCCCCTGAGCTCAGGCAAACCTCTCGCCTCCGCCTTCCAGAGTGCTAGGATTACGGGCTTGAGCCACCGCGCCTAGTCAAAAAACATTTTTTAAAATGCAAAATAATTAAATACACAAACTAATAACTACTAGCTAATGTAGTGAAGAATAAAAGGGACAAATCACACACACAATAAGAGAGGTGAGGAACTATTGAAACAGAAGAAATTTTAAAAATCGTAAGAAACTACTCTATAAACTTCTATGCACATAGGTTTGCAAATCAAACTGAGCTAATTAAAGATAGAATACCTAAACAGATTAGTTTCCATATAAGAATCAGAGAAAGCTATTAAGGAATTATCCCACAAAAAAGCCTGTATATGAAGAACTTTGAAACACTCCAAAAAGATGCTGAAGTAGAAATGAAATAAATGAAAACCCTTGTTCCTGTTTAGGATGTCTCAACATCATAAAAATGTAAGTTCCTTCTTATTTAAATTATAAATTTAATGCAGTCCCAATAAAAACACCAATCAACTTTAAAATAGTTATATTTCTCTAACTAGATATTGCTTGTTTATACTAAGGTTATTCGTTTTTGCACATTAATTTTATGTTCTGCTACTTCATGGAATTTCCTTTTGTTTGAGTTAATTTTATCATTTATTCTCTACTTTTCAGGTATGCAATCATATCATCTGCAAGGGATAAAGTTACTTCTTTTCCCCCAAATTCTTATGTCTTGCATTGCCCGTTTATAGCTACACCCCCCGGCAGCCTCCTCCTGTTCTCCTTCATTAAACTCTGAAAACCACTAATCCGATCTTTATTTCTATAATTTTGTCTTTTCAAGCCTGTTATATAGGCCAGGCATGGTGGCTCACACCTGTAATTCAGCACTTTGGGAGGCTGAGGAGAGATGCTTGCTTAAGCTCAGGAGTTCAAGACCAGCCTGAGCAACACAGCAAGACTTCTATTTAGGAGGAGGAGGAGGAGAAGGAGGAAGAGGAGGTTATATAAATGAAATCATATGATAAGTAACCTTTGAGATTTCATATTTTCCCATTACCACAAAGGGGAAAAGAGTAACATTGCATTGGAAAAACCTGGCACACATGACCGTATTCCAATAAACAAATTTGCATCACCAGTGAAAAATCAAAGCTATGTGCTACCTAATAGGGTGTGATAGGAAGAACAAAGCATCAGTTTTGTGATGTTCTTAACAAAAATGCACAAACTGAATGTAACCGGAAGGAAGCACTGGACAAATCTAAGATGAGGACTGTGATACAAAATAACTGGTCTGTGATGGAATATTACGCAGCCATAAAGAAGGACAAAATCATGAACTTCACAGCAACTTGGCTGGACTTGGGAGTCTATAATACTGAGTGATCTACCACAGAAACAAAGAACTGGGTATCACATGTTCTCACTCATAAACAGATCTTGCACAATTATTGTAATACTATAAGAAAAGGATTGGCAGTAGTGGGAAACTGCCGAGGGAGGGGGAGGCTGGAATTGACAGTAGTGGGAAATGCCAGGGAATGGGGGGCAACACCTCATCAACAATGGTACCTGCATAATGAACATCTATATATCTAACCTTGAATTGTAACCCACATCTTTAAAATAAAAAATCAAATCAAATCAAAATAACTGGTCTATAGTAATCTAAAGTTATGAAAAATGAGACAGAATTGAGGACTGTTTCATATTAAAGGTGACTAAATGAACACAAAAAGTAAATACAACTTGGGTACCTGGAGCTTCTTTTTCCTGTAAATAACATTATTGGGTTAGTTGGGAAAAATTTGAATGAGGTTAGTAGATTTGCTACGAATAATGAATCAATGTTAATTTCCTATTTTGATGGTTTTATTATGATTAGGTAAGATAATGTCCTCGCTTCTAGGAAACCATTTAAGTATTTGGGAATGATCAGCATTGTGTCAGCAACATACTCTTTAATGGGTCAGGGGAAAAATGGATTTTCTTTTTTACTATTTCACCTTTTTGGAGAACCAGCTTTTGATGTTATTGATTTTTCTTTATTGGTATTTTTAAAAAGTCCTTTACTTCTACCTGCTTTGAATTTAGTTTGCTCTTTTTTCTACCTTTTTACAAGTAGAAGTTTAGGTTAGTCATTTGAGGTCTTTTTTTCCTTTCTACTATAAATAAGCATTTATTATTAAGTTTTCCTCTTCTTATTATTAAAAATTTTGCTTTAGCTGCATTCCAAAATTTTAATATGTGTGTTTTCATTTTTTATGATGCACTCACATAGCATTCTTAGTTGATCCAATGGTTGTGGGCTATTGTTAAACTGATTTTACATAGCATTCTTGAAATGACACAATTATAAGAATGGAGGTCACTCATTCCTTTGCAATTTAAAATGTGTATTTTCCTTTTCATTCAATTCAAAATAATGTATGATGGGCTGTGCTTGGTGGCTCAGTCTGTAATCCCAGCACTTTGGGAGGCCAAGGCAAGTGAACTGCCTGAGCCTGCGGGTTCGAGACCAGCCCGGGCAAGTTGGTGAGAAATCGTCTCTACAACAATTAATTAATTAATTAATTAGCCAGGTGTGGTAGCATGTACCTGTAGTTCCGACTACTTGGAAGGCTGAGGAGAAGGATTGCCGGAGCCCAGTAGGTCGATGCTGGGATAGCTGTGATCATGCCACTGCATTCTAGCCTGGGCGACAGAGTGAGCTTCCAACTAAAAAAATAAAAATAAAAATAAATAATATAATAATGTATGATGAAGAACTAATACCAATCCTTCTGAAACTGCTCCAAAAAATCAAATAGAAGAGAGTACTAACTCATTCTATGAGGCCAGCATCACCCTGGATACCAAAACCAGACAATGGCACAACAAAAAAGAAAACTGCAAGCCACTAAGTCTAATAAACACAGATGTAAAAATCCTCAATAAAATACTAGCAAACCGAATTCAACAGCACATCAAAAAGATAATACACCATGATCAAGGGGGATTTATAACAGCGATGCAAGGTGATTCAACATATGCAAATTAATAAACATGATACATCACATCAACAGAATGAAGAACAAAAACCATATGATCACCCTAATAGATGTGTAAAAATATTTGATAAAATTCAATATACATTCATAATAAAACTCTCAACAAATTTGGCATAGAAGAAATATACCTCAAAATAATAAAGGCCATCTACAACAAACCCACAGCTAACATGATATTGAATGCAGGATATTTGAAAGTCTTTCCTCCAAGAACTGGAACAAGACAAGGATGCCCACTTTCACTACTCCTATTCAACACAGTGCTGTAAGTGGTAGCCAGAGCATCTGGGCAAGAAAAAAAAAAAGGTATCCAAACTGGAAAAGAGAAAGTCAAAATATCCCTCTTTACTGATGATATGATGTTATAGCTAGGAAAATCAAAAGCCTCTACCAAAAAACCCCTTAAGTTTTAGAACGGATAATCAAATTCAAGTTGCAGAATACAAAATCAACATACCAAAATGAATAGCATTTCTATACACCAATAATAAAATAGTCAAAAAAGAAATCAAGAACACAATCCTATTTATACTAACTACAAAAATAATACAATAACTAGGAATAAATTTAACCAAGGAGGTGAAAGATCTCTACAAGAAAAACTAAAGCACTGATAAAACATTGATCAAATAAATTGAAGATGACAGAAACGAATGGAAAAAACATCTCATACTCATGGATCAGGTGAATTAACATTGTTAAAAATGACCATATTGCCCAAAGCAATCTACACAATCCCTATCAAAATACCAAAATCATTCTTCACAGAATTACAAAAAAGAGATCTTGAAACTTACAGGGAATCAAAGAAGAGCTTGAATAGCCAAAACAATCCTGAACAAAAATAACAAAGTTAGACACAGTACCTGACTTCAAAATACATTGCAGGTCTATAGTAACTAAAACAGCATAGTATCGATATAAAAATAGGCACATTGATCAGTGGAACAGAATAGAGAACCCAGAAATAAAGCCACATATTTACAGCCAATTGATCTTTGACAAAGCTGACGAGAACTTACACTGAGGAAAGCACACTCTCTTCAGTAAATGGTGTGGGGAAAATTGGGTAGCCCCAAGCAGAAGAATGAAACTGGACCCATATTTTTCACCATATACAAAAATCAATGCAAAATGGATTAAAGACTTAAACATAAGACCCAAAACTATAAAAATTACTAGAAGAAAACCTAGGGAAACCCCTCCTAGACACTAGTCTAGGCAAAGAATTTATGACTAAAATCTCAAAAGCACAGTCAAGAAAAACAAAAACAGACAAATGGGACTATATTAAATGAATAAGCTCTGCACAGGAAAGGAAACAATCAACAGAGTGAAAGAAAGAAAACATTTGCAAACTGCTGCTATTAGTTTTTGCTTTATGTATTTTGAAGCTGTATTGTTCATTGCATACATATTTAAGTTTGTTATGTCTTCTTGGTGAATTGATCGATTTATCTTATGTAACATCATTATCACTGGTAATATTCTTTGTTCTGAATTCCATTTTGTCCAATATTAATATAGCCAATCTACCTTTCCTTTTTATTCAGGTTTGCATCATTTATCTCTTTCCATCTTTTCACTTTTAACCTACTTATGACTTTACCTTTAAAGTGAATTTCTTGAAGACCACATATAGTTGTCTTGCTTCTTTTTATCCAATCAGAAAATTATTAAGTTAGTATGTCTAGATCATTTACATTTAATGTAATAATTGAAATAGTTGGATTTAAATGTAGTCTTGCAAGTTGTTTCTACATGTTCTAACTTTCTTCATTTTTTCATTTTTTTGACTTGTTTTTGGGTGGAATATTTTTTATGATTTCAATTTTGTTCCACTATTGACTACATGCTATACCTTTCTTTCAAAATTTTCCTAGTGATTGCCTTGGGGTTTATATATCCTTAATTTATCACAGTATACCATTAAGTAGCATTATACAATACATTATTCAATACAACTCCATGTATTGAAAGCCTTACAATGGTATAAAATAGTAACATTGTTACTATTTTTACTTTAGGCAGTCAACTATCTTTTAGAGTGACTAAGTATTTTGCATTTCTCTTCATTGTTGCCATTTCCAGAGCTCTAAATTTATTTATGTAGACCGAAATTTTTGTCAATTATCACATTTCTTCTGCCTGAAGAACTGCCTTTAATGTTTCTCACAGAAGTATTCTGGGAGTTAATTTTCTTGGCTTGAATTTGTCTAGAAATGTCTATATTTTGCCTTCAGTTTTGAGTGATATTTTCACTGGCTATAGAATTTTGGGCTGACATTTATTTTTTCTTTCAGCTCTTTAAACATATAATTCTTATCTTTGTTCCTCTGTATATAATGTGTCCTTTTTCTCTGGTTGCCTTCAATAATTTCTCTCTACCTTTGGTTTTCAGCAAAACTATATGATGTGTCAAGATTTTTAAAAATTATCTTGCTTTCTTCCTTCTCCATTCTGGAAAATTAAACAAAATTATCCTGCTACCTCACAGCATAGTGAGACCCTATTTCTACAAAAAAAATAATTGGCTGG
Organism: Cephalopachus bancanus; assembly: GCA_027257055.1. NCBI lineage: Eukaryota > Metazoa > Chordata > Mammalia > Primates > Tarsiidae > Cephalopachus > Cephalopachus bancanus. Next base: position 3,698,873 of record JAPVLO010000195.1, on the reverse strand, counting down.
GCGTGGTGGCTCAGCTATTTGAGAAGCTGAGGCAGAAGTATTGCTTGAGCCCAAGAGTTCAAGGCGGCAGTGAGCTATGATTGCACCACTGCACTCCAGCCTGGGCAACAGACTGAGACCCTGCTTTAGATTCTGTGTTCTTGGATTGGTCATTTTACATGTTTAATTATTTTTGAAAAATCTTCAGTTGTTATTTCTTTAAATATTTATTCTGCTCTGTCATCTCTTCTCTTGAAATTGCAATTGTATGGATATTAGGCTATTTGATCTTATACCATAGCGCCTGAATTTTCTGCTTTGTTTTTTCCCACTTCTTTTTGTGTTTCAGTTTTGATCATTTTTATTGACCTATCTTCAAGCTCACTGATCTTTTCTTTGAAGATATTGAGTCTACTGATGCATCCAGAGAAGTTATTCCTCTTTGTTTTTTATTTCTATCATCTCCATCTGACTCTTTCTTATTGTTTCCATCTCTGTGCTAATTTTAACACCACATTCTCAGTACATGAAGAGACGTTCATGGTTCTCTGCTTACCGTTGAGACACACACTCTCTCCTGGTCCAAGTTCCTCCATTGAGCACCTTCCTCGACTCTCCTCCCTCTGGGTCTCCACGGGCTGGCTGATTCCCTCTAATAAAGGCAGCGCCTCCCGCCAGGTGGCCCTCTCCACACAGGCACTCCTCCTGGGCTCCAGTAATAGCTTCCTCCCCTTGCCCCTTCAAGCCTAGGAGTGACGAGATCTCCTTGTCTGGCATATACTAGACATTCAGAGATTTATTAAATGAACGAATGCATGAAAGTATCTAGAGCATAACATATGGGGGAAGTGGAAGAAGATGAGCATGGAATTAAAGTTTAGGAATTAAATTAGGGCCAGCTTTAAAAGACTTTGAAGCTGTTTCAGCTAACAGGCTGAATGGTCTAACGAGAAACAACAAATGGGTCTGAGGCCAAAGCCAGGTGCTGCCAGTGGGTGCCATGCAAAGACTACATAATCCACTGGGTACTGAGTCCTCACTTCTGGGACAAGCCCCTTGCCTGCTCTCAGGGTCTCTTGCCTTCAGCAAAAGATGAAGAGGACCTTTTTTGGACAGTTTGTCTCCATGTGCCCAGGATTTCTGTCTGTGCTTGGGCACAGAATTTCTGTCTGTGCTTGGGCACAGAATAACGACACGGACTGGTCTCTCTTCTACTTCTCATTCTTTAGGTGATTGAGGAAGCACAGACCCTCTCTGGGCCTCAGTTTCCACATCTGTAGACTTCAGATGGGACAAGAACTACAAAGGAAAGAACTAAAATTAAAGGTCTACTATGAGTTGTTCTATCTACCTATCATCTATCTATCTATCTATCCACCTAATTTTTTGAGAAGGGACTTACTCTGTTGCCCAGGCTGGAGTGCAGTGACATGATCCCAGCTTACTGCAGCCTCAACCTCCTAGGCTCAGGATATCCTCCCACCTAGGCTCCCCAAGTAACTGGGACTACAGGCACATGCCACCACATCCAGCTAGTTTTTACCTTTTTTGTAGAGATGAGATCTTGCCTAGGCTGGTCTTGAACTGGGCTCAAGCAATCCTCTGCCTCGGTCTCCCAAAGTGTGTGATTACAGGCGTGAGCTGCTGCACGTGGCCATGTTCTTTATATTAATACTCACTTAAGAGCTAGCATTTTGAGTGTCTACAGTTAAGTAGGCAATCAGTGCGCATTATTTCATCTAATTCTCAAAGCAACCTTCTGAGGTCAGTGCTATTGGTATCACCAATCTAAACATATGAAAACAGACACCTCCCGCACCCCTCACAGCAACCCTCCAGTGTAGCTGCTAGTACCATCTGGCTCCAAGAGTGACTTGTCTAAGATCTCAGTTAATAAAAGGCAGAATTAAGGCTCAGTTGGGTCTCTTTTTTTTTTTTTTTTTTTTTGAGTTGGAGTCTCACTCTCGCCCAGACTGGAGTGCAGTGGCCACTCCCAGCCACCGCAGCCTCGACCTGCTGGGCTCCGGCGATCCTTCCGCCTCAGCCTTCTGAGTAGCCAAAATTACAGGCATGCGCTCCCACACCCAGCTGATTTTTTGATTTATTGTAGAGATGAGGTCTTGCTGCCCAGGCGGGTCTCGAACCCGCGGGTTCAGGCAATCCACTCACCTCAGCCTCCCAAAGGCGCGGGATTACAGGCTGAGCCACCGAGCCCGGTCTTTCTTACTCCAGAGCTTTCCTTCCCTGTCATCACACTCTCCATTCCACAACTATGACTGGTTTCCTTTCTTGAACAACTCATAAAATCCTCAGGCTCAGAACTCTGTGTCCTCAATGTGGGAGACAGAGTCTGGTGTAGAGTCGATGAGAAGAACGTTTTTTCTCTTTTGATTGTGGTCTCATTCTATCACCTAGGCTGGAGTGCAGTGGAATGATCACAGCACACAGCAGCCTTGACCTCCTGGGCTCGGGTGACCCTTCCACCTCAGCCTCTTGAGTAGCTGGAACTATAGGCTGCTCACCACACCTGAATTATATTTTTTGATTTTTAGTAGAGACGGGGTGTCGTTATGTTGCCCAGGCTGATCTCGAACTCCTGGGCTCAAGCAATCGCTCTGCCTCAGCCTTCTAAGTAGCTGGGACTACAGGCGCATGCCATCATGCCTGGCTAATTTTTTAAGACATTTATGGTAGAGACAAGGTCTTGCCATGTTGCCCAGGCTAGTCTTGAACTCCCAAAGTGCTGGGACTACAGGCGAGAGCCACCAGGCCCGGCTGAGAGGAGCGTATTGATGAAAGATCTGGAAGAAGGGAAACTGGGTAGAGGGGAATGGGAGAGAGAGGAGAAGGAAGTGTGGAGAGAGAGCACAAGCAAGCTCCAGCAGTGAGGAGCTGCTCCCTCTGGTGGTCATTCTGAAAAGCTGGGGGCAAGATGGACTTTGTGCCCAGGGTGGGGCTGGCGAGGGCTCTGGAGAAGCTTGGACACCCGGCAGCATTATGGGGGGAATTCACTCACAGAGATGGCTAGTGAGCTAGTCTTGCTGGCTTTGGCTGCAGAAGAGCTTGTCAGGGTGGAGAATTCTGAGCCCTCCCAGGGCTGTAGCAATCTGAGTCCCTGCCTGTGGTCAGGTATGCTGTGGAGCATGTCCTATGAGGAGGAATTATGGTCTTGTTTTCCAGAGGAGGAAACAAACTCAGAGGCCGTAAACAAATTGCTCCAGCTCACCAGAGTCATGACACCTTTCTATGTTTGCGTTTTGGTTTTCTTGGGGGGCGGCTGAGTTGAAGTTTCATTCTGTCCCAGGCTGGAGTGCAACGGCATGCTCTTGGCCACCCCAGCCTCGACTTGCTGGGCTCAGGCAATCGCTCTGCCTCAGCCTTCCAAGTAGCTGGGACTACAGGCGCATGCCATCATGCCTGGCTAATTTTTTAAGACATTTATGGTAGAGACAAGGTCTTGCCATGTTGCCCAGGCGAGTCTTGAACTCCTGGGCTCAGGCAATCCTTCTGCCTTGGCCTCCCAAAGTGCTGGGGTTATAGGTAGGAGCCACCACTCCGGGCCTGTTCATTTTAATAAGAACTGGGTTCTGGCCCTCTTCTCTCTTCATTTACATCCTCTCCCTGGGTGTCCTTGCTCATGGTTATGTGGTTCTAAAACCCACCTGTGTGCAATGATGCCTGTTGATATTTCAAGCCTTAACCCATCCCCTGGGCTCCAGACTGCAAACTTGATATCTTCCCTCGGATGTCCGAAAGCACCTCAAACCCAGCGTGTCTGGGAGTGAACTCTTGCTTCCTTTTCTTACGCCTGTCCCAGGACTATATCCCTTAACCTCCCTGTCTTTTCCTTCCAGGAAATGGCACCGTCAATCAGCCAGTTACTCAAAGCAGAAGTCCAGGAGCCATTCTAGACTCTTCCCTCACCTATACCTGCACCATCAGCCCATGAGCAAGTCCGGTCCCACTGGTTCTCAGATTCATCCTAAATGCATCCACTTCTTCCAGCCATTTTGGGATAGACACCAATCACCATCACTGCAGGGACTATGGAGGTAGCCTCAAAACTCATGCTCCCACTTCTCTTATTATTCATTCAGCAATTAGTTGATGAGCACTTGCTAGTTATAGGAACCTCTCTGGACACTGGGATACAGTAGGAGGCAAGACTGACCCCCTGGCTCCTTAGAGTTTATTCTCCAAGCAGTGTGGTTGTTGTCATTGTGTGTGTTTGTATGTGTGTTTTGGTTAAACGACTTCCCTGCTGAACACTAGGAGGATGATTGGGGTGATGACTTCCAGACTATTCTCCAGGGCCCACAAGTTGCCTGTGTGACCTGGTCTCTCCAGCAGCCTCTCCTCTTCTCTGTCCTTGTGCACTGGGCTTTAGCCACATTGCCTTTTTTCATCCTTCCAGTTCCTCAAACATGCACAATCCTTGCTGCCTCAGGGCCTTTGCTCATGCTGTTCGGTCTGCCTGAAGCATTCTTTCCCCTCAACCTTCATTCAGGTCATGGTTTAAGTGATACCTTCTCTGAATGCTCTGTTATTCTTTCTTCTTGCACCTTGGATATTTCCCAAGGGGTAGTATTACAGTCAGTACATTTTTAATTGTATCTATTACAGTAGGTGTCAAACTCCTTTAGGGCAGGAAATGAGATTATCTCACTCACCAATCTCTACCCAGAGACGTGTTTTTTTGAATAAAAAAATGTGGAACTAAGGCTTTTTCTTCCCCACTCTAGCGTTTCTGAGAGCTGGAGAAAGTGCCTACTTTTTTGAGGATTTTTTCTTCAGGGTACACACCCCATGCAGTAGCCTGGTCTATGCACCACTGCCCAAACTGCATTCTGTGGAATGTTACCTCACAAAGGGGCCATGGTGAATTAGCTTTAGAGAGTCACAGGACACAGCATTGTAAAGGCCCTGAGAAGTCCAGCTCTGAGAAGCCCACTTAGCTCTGTTCAACTCAGCCATTCCCAGCCGATTCAATGTGAGGCTAGACAAGCCCTAAGCTCAGAAGCAGTGGCCAGATTCTATCCAGGAACTGTGGCAGAGGCAGCCTAGAGCAGGCACTGAAGCCTGGGCCTTGGGCCACACAGGGTCCTGGGGTTGAGTGTGGCTCTCCATGCCCTGGTAAAGAGGAATGTTCCGGACACCTGTGGGAGGCTGAAGAAAGCTCCCCAGAGATCCATGCTTTAATCCTCAGAACCTGCGAATGATACTTTGTACGTCAAGAGGATCTTGCAGGTGTGACTAAATTAATGAGTTTGAAGTTTTTGTGGATTACCCTATATTATCTGAATGTGCCCGATCTAATCACAGCGATCCTTATAAGAGGGATGCAGAAGGTCAGGGTCACAGGCTAAGTGATAATGGAAGTAAGGATTGGAGTGACATATTTTGAACATGGAGGAAGAGGCCACATGCCAAGGAATATAGGCAGCCCCTAGAACCTAAGAAAGGCAAGAAAACACTCTTCCCTCAGAAGGAATCAGCCTTACTGATACCTTGAGTTTAGCCCAGTGAGACTGATTTCAGACTTCTGACCTCCAGAATGGTAAGAGAATACATTTTGAGTTGTTTCAAGCCACTCAGTTTGTGGTAGCCACAAACAGCAGCCACAGGAAAGAAGCACAGCACTTCATAGAGGCTTCCGATGTCTTGGCTCTAAAGTTTTCCTTTGCTCTCACTCTCTTCTGCAGCCATGGCAAATTCTTAGCCAGGCGCCTGTGCTCCGTGAGCTAACCTGCTCCTCTCTTGGCCTACAATTGTCCTCTCTCTTGCGTACCCAGAGCCCACCTTTGAGAACCAGTTCAAACCCCACTGCCGTCACAAGTACTGTTATGACCCCACCACACCTACCAGGGAAAAGTGGAGCCCAGCGGTACTCAAAGTAGGGAACCCTTCCCACTCGGCATTCATGTCTCACTCCCCACCAGAGTGGACATGGGCAAGGTTTTGTGGATGGCATAAATGAGAGGTGCGTAGTTGAAGGCCCAAGGTCAAAAAGGGCTCTGGGCCGGGCACGGTGGCTCACACCTGCAATCCTGGCACTTCAGGAATGCTGGTCTCTCCTAGCATACACTACACTAGCAAGACCTCAACTCCACAAAAAATAAAAAAAAATAAGAGCACTGCCCTCTGGGGAGCATCCTTGGGGGTGCTCTGCCTGGCCTGTGGGGGTGGAGTGTCCTCGTCTGTGCCCTCACCTCAAGTCCGTCTTAGGAAGTCCACATGTCTCTTTGCACCCTAGACAGATTCCCCTGGATGTCTCATAAGCCCTTCAAGCCTACCATGTCCCCAACTGATGTCCGCTTATACCACACATTTGTACCTCCTCGTTCCCTGGCTCCTGTGGGCGCCAGCACCCACCCTTGCCCCTAGCCAGGACCCTGCAGTCATCCGAGACTCTTCCTTCTCCTTCACCCACACGTTCAAAGTCATTTCTTCCTCAGGCACATCACTCAAATCCACCTTCTTTCCTCTGTCTCCACCACCCGTGCCGCAGGCCAGGCCACCACTCCCTCTTCACTGGACCCTGCCTCAGCCACCTCTCAGGTCTTTCCATCTCCACCCTCACCCCATCCAGCCTCTTCTCCACCCGGCAGCAGCCAGAGGGGGTTTCTAGAACTCATAACTGAACATGGTGCTCTCCCTGCTCAGGTGGAACGGGGGACAGTTGTGGTCTCCTCAGTGGAGCCTGAAGGGCTGCCTTACCCTTTGGCATCTCCAGTAGCTTCTAAGAGACTGTGGCTGCTGATGGCAGGTGTCCCTGTCCCCAGCCGTGTCCCTGCCTGCTGAGCTGAGATTCCCAGTTCTACCAGGAAGTTAGTTTCAGCCTCTTTCCTCCACAGCCCTTGCTTGGACCTGGAGGAACCTTGTCCTGCGAGGCCAGCAGAGTCCTTCCGAGGCTCTCACAGGCAATGTCGACCCGCTTCATGGTGACCAGAATAAAACGGCTCCTGGGTTAAATCCCACTTACTGCAGTAGGAGTTTTAAAGGGTTTTTTGTGATTTCAAGTTTTGTAAATAGTAAATTATTTACTGAGTTTGGTAACTTGAACTTATTTATTTACTTGAGTCGGAATCTCACTCTGTCACCCAGGCTGGAGGGCAGTGGCATGCTCCTGGCCACCACAGCCTCAACCTGCAGGGCTCAAGCAATCCTTCCACCTCAGCCTTCCAAGTAGCTGGAACTACAGGCACCTACCACCATGCCCGACTAATTTTTTGATTTGTTGTAGAGATGAGGTCTTGCCAAGTTGCCCAGGCTGGTCTCAAACCCATGGGCTCAGGCAATCCTCTCACCTAGGCTTTTCAAAGTGCTGGGATTATAGGTGTGAGCCACCATGCCCGGCCTGAACTTATTTATTGTAACTATGTAAGAATTCATCTGGGCTGCCCTCGCTAGTAGGCATAATACTGCAATTGGCTCACGCCTATAATCCAGCACTTTGGGAGATTGAAGCACATAGGCAACATAGTGAGACCTCGTTGCTACAAAAAATAAAAAAATTAGTTGGGTGTGGTGGCATATGTCTATAGTCCCAGCTACTCAGGAAGGCTGAAGTGGAGCCCAGGAATTTGAGGCCATGGTAAGCTGTGGTCATGCCACTGCACTCTAGCCTGGGCAACACAGTGAGACTCCGACTGAAAAAAAAAATACTGCACTTGTACACATTTAACGAAACATATATTCATTTAATGTTGCCATTTTGCTGCTCACATTTTGGAGTCAGCGCACTTTTCTTCTCAGGACTTAAATATTTGTGTGTGCTCTTGAAAAGGAAACGGGCCCAAAGTCACTGAGTCTCCTAAAGGTCTCTGGGTCTCTGCAAAGAGACCAGGCCACCCAAAGAGCTTGGGACTGAGTCATACCAGGACTGGGTGACTGGGTGGGAGGATGCTCGGCTCCTCATCTCCAGAGGTGTCAAGGCCATGCCTGCTGTATCACAGAGGTTCTGGGGATGAGAAAAAGGAAGAGGTTTGAGCCGGGAAGGAAATTTTTGCTCTGGAGGATCTGGGAAATTCTGAGCACCCGACCCCACCCAGTACCTTTCTGCTATTTTCTCCTGCCCACTCTGGCCCCTCACCCGTGTGCTGCTGACTCAGGTCCAGCTCTCGTGAAGTTAGGTTCCTCCAAGCACTCATGGCTCTGAGCTAAGTGGGGAGAGATCAGAGCTTCTGACAGTCCACACCTCCGTCTCACTTTCAATACCCTATCTGCCCAGCACCCCAACATCCCAGGGCTGTACAATGTAACGAGTGGCGGCGTTGGAGTCAGAAAAGCCTGGCTTCCCTTGCTGGCTCAGCCATGAATGAGGTCCACGATTGGATTCGACACTTCCCCCATCTGAGCCCCGGAGGTTATCATGAGGATCAGATGTGAAATCACTAGCGCAGTGCTTGGCAGTCTGTGCAGGCACTTGGTAAAGCACAGCTTCCACCCTTTCGGCTACTTCTGGCCCGTAGTCTCATCGGTCACGGAATCTGACCACCGGGTCTTGGCTTCCTTCCCTCTTTCAGTGGCCCTTGCCCCCGGGGGACTCAGGTTGCCCATTCTATGTGAGAAAGGCCGGAGGTCTATTTGCCTTGTGGATGATGTGCTGGGCACAGTGCTGGGTTAAGCAGGTATTGATAACACTCTTGGCCTGCCTGTCATGCGTTATCATTGCCCAAGAGGCCCTGCTCCCCCAGCCTACCCCTAGTATCTCCAGTGTCCTGCCACTCTGAAGAGGCACAGAAGGCCGAATGTGGATCCTTCTGGCCAAGTTCCAAGCCACAATACCCCATATTCACCCAAATTGATTCTAACTAAAAATTACTTCCCCTGACCATTGTACTTAACCCTACTATTTAAGTCCAGCGGGAAGGCGTATCTTTTAAAATAAAAATTTTTAAAAATCACTTAATTTCAGCACTCATCATGAAAGGTTTTGAGTCAGCAAACCAGTGTAATGGATTGCAGCTAATGCATTTTCCTTGCAGAAGGAGAATGGCTGGTGTCCAATTTCTGTCCAAACTGCAGTCATCCTGCAAAAGATGGCAGTACAAACTGGCCTCTTCCTCTCCTCTCTACCAAAGCTTCGTGTGGTGTTCTCAAATCCAGGGGCAATGTCTCAAGAAATCCCAGAGCTGAATACTGCTCAACAAGCGGGGGGCAAAGTCTCTAAAGTGCCTTTCAGTCGCACCTTTCTGATCATCATTACCACCACGACCACCATCATCCTCACCACCACCACCATCACTGTCATCATCACCGCCATCCAACCATCATCTGTGAGCACCTTTTATACCTCAGGCAGGATCTACCTCATAACACTACTAGGAGGTTAGTACTATTATCTCTATTTTCTAGAGAAGAAAATTGAGGTACAGAGAGAATACATTATTTCTCCAAAGCTTCCCAGCTGGTAAGAGACAGAGCTGGGATTCCAAGCGTGGCCACTCTGACTCTAAAACCTGGATATTTTTCTACTGTGATATAATTTCTCTCCTGTTTTTTCTTTCATTGCCGTGACCCACTTCTTCCTGTGCTTGTCAGCTCTTGTCAGTTTCTCCTCTCCAATGCTCCTTAATTTCTGGCATGCCCTCAAGATTAAATCTTCTATTTTTATCCACATATTTTCAACTATGATTTATACATCCCTCAAAAAAATATTTCCTGCAATCTGTTATTCCATTCCCTCCAGACTTATAGTCTTTGAGGGCAAAGACTGTCTATTGGTCAGTGTATCCCCAGCGTCCAGGGCTTAGCTCATGATTTACTCAAAAGTGTGTGGGATGAATCAGTGAATACATTCATGCACACATGAATAAATGACTGAAGACGAAGATACATTGATGAAAGAGTGGATGGGTGAATAAGACACGACCAGACGGATAAGGATAATGCTCTTATCTACATTTCTAATTCTCTCCATTTCTTTTCATCCTTATATTTCCAAATGCCTACCATTTGGCTCTTTGCTGTTATTTAAAACTGGACTTCACCTTAGCTGATTCCTGCTGATGTTTTTTTCTAAGAATGCTACAGTACTACTATTCCTCCCACTGTCCCTTCTTTGGTCCTCTGATTGACTCATTCAACTTTTTTTTTCTATCTGCTACATACTAAACACAGTTCTAGGGAATGAAAACACACAGGTGAGATCTAGGAGCTCTCAAAGGTTTTTACAGGCAAAAGCAGAGTGGGAGATGGAGTATCAAACAATAAATAATAAAAGAGTAGCAAGATGGTGAAAAAGCATGCTGAGTGATACATTGAGGAAACAGAGTGATGAAAGAGAACTCAGATAAGATGGCTAGGGAAGCTTGTTTAGAACTGTGCAAGATATTAAGCAAGACCTGAAGGAGAGAATAAAGAAGTCAAGTAAAGAACTGAAAGAAGAACATTCCAGGCAGAGGAATACTAGCAAGTGCAAAGGCTTCCAGGCTGGAAAGAGCCTGGTGTGTTTCAGAACCCGAAAGGCAACAGTGTGACCGGAGGGCAGTGAATGGTGGGAGGCCTTAGTGAGGTTATGTAGGACCTTGAAGGCCTTGGTAAGGAGTCCAGATTTTATTCTAGGAGCAGCGAGAAGCTGCTGAAGAGTCTTGAGCAGGGGAATGACATGATGCCTCTGTCGGGTAGGCAAGGAGCTACTCCCCAAAGAACCAGGTGTGCAGATGATTCACAGTGAGCTATGTCAAGTCATCAGGAAAGGGTTAACCCCAATCCCATCTCCACAGAAGCACAGACAAGGTCAGGATCCAAATGCTTTTTGTAAAGTCATCATAACACTGACGGCCAAAAAGCCACAGTACAAAAAAAAAAAGACAGATCAAGCTACTTATGAATATTAATATACAAACCCTTAACATTTCAGTAAATAGAATTCCAAAGCACAATAAAAGAACAACAGCTCACAACCAAACTGATATTATCCCAAAAAAGGCAAGAATTACTTCATATTATAATTGATACAATTAAATATGTTGACAGAGCAAAATGGAAAAGACACGATCATCTCTCTAAAGAGATGGAAAGGTATTTCACAAATGCACCATCTCTTTTTGATTTTAAAAACACTTTTTTAGTCAAATAACAGTAGATGGATAGTTCCTAAATATTTTATGCCAAAAATGATCATACTTAATGGTGAGATCCTGGAAACACTGCCATTAAAGTCAGGAACAATAATTCTGGAGGTGCAGTAGGAACAACTGGATAAGAGAAAGAAATGAGAGGTATACAATGAAAAATTAGGCCAACCTGTTAAGTATGTGAACAATCAATTCAAGATATCTCTAAACTATTAAAACTAGATATTTTATTATCATTGCTATATGGAGATCAATACACACACAAATTCAGCAACCTTGTTATTTATATTTATAATGAAATGATGGATGTAATTTTTAAATATGTCATTTACAAAAAAATACTCAACCTCACTAGACGTTAGGAGAATGCAAATTAAAACCATAATATAGCCGGGCTCGGTGGCTCAGCCTGTAATCCCGCGCCTTTGGAAGGCTGAGGTGAGTGGATTGCCTGAGCCCGCGGGTTCGAGACCCGCCTGGGCAGCGAGACCTCATCTCTACAATAAATCAAAAAATCAACTGGGCGTGGTAGCGCGCGCCTGTAGTTCCAGCTACTCGGAAGACTGAGGCGGAAGGATCGCCGGAGCCCAGCAGGTCGAGGCTGCGGTGGCCAGGAGCTGCCACTGCACTCCAGTCTGGGCAACAGAGTGAGACTCCAACTCAAAAAAAAAAAAAAAAAACCATAATATGATACCACTGCAACCTATTAGAATGACTAAAATAAAAAGTACTGACAGTGTTAAATGCTGGTGAGGTTGCAGAGAAACTGGATCCCTCACCCACTGCTAGTGGCACCATAAAATAACATAGCCACTTTTACAGTCAGTTTTAAAAGTTTCTTAAAAAGTTAAACATACACTTACCAAATAATTTGGCAGTTGTACTCCCAAGCATTTATCCTAGAGAAATGAAAATGTGTTCGCAATAAACTTGTACACAAGTGTTCGTGGAAGTATCATGCCTCAATATCCCCAAACTGGAAGCAGCCCAAATGTCCTTCTGTGGATGAATGTTTAAACAAAACATGGTATATGCAGAAAATGGAATACTGCTTACAGCAAAAAGAAACAAACTATTGACATATGCAAAAACTTGGACGGATCCTAAGACTTTATACTGAGTGAAAAAGCTGACCTCAAAAAGCTATACAGTGCTTGATTCTACCTATTTGATGTTCTCAAATGTCAAAATTTAAGAGCTAGAGAACAGATCAATGGTTGCCAGGAGGAAACAGGATAATCAGGGGAGGGTGTGAGTATGAAGTTGTAGCCCAGAGAAATTCCTTTGTGATGATGGAACAGTTCTGTATCTTGAGTGTGGTGGTGTTTACATGAATCTATAGATGGGATAAAATATCATAGCACTACATGCAAAGATGTACCCAAAATGAGCACATGCAAAACTGGTGAGATCTAAGTAAGGTCTGCAGTTAATTATGTGGTGTTAATGTCAATTTCTTTGTTTTGATCAAGCGCTGTTATTAAGATGTTACCATTGGGAAAACCTTGATGATGGGTACAAGGGACCTCTCTGTGACGTTTTTGCAATTTGCAACTCTATAATCATTTAAAAATGAAAAATTTTAAATGTATGCCATTTCTGATTAAAACAAAAACCACTATAGAACTGAATAAACAGATGGCTCTGTCATCTTTATGAGTAGAAAGTCTCAAAAATCATAAAATGGAAATTTTTCTTAAATATTCAACAAATTTAGTGCAATTCTATAAAACATTTCAGAAAACTTTTTTTCACAAAATTTTTCAAGAAGTTTGACAAGCTGAGTCTCAAATTAATATGGAAGGATTAGGGGCAAGGCTACCAATGCAATGTAAGCACTAAGACAGCAGAGATATTTGCCTATTTTGTTCAATTTTGTAACTCATGGTATGGAAAAGTGCCCAGTACCTAGTAGGTACTAAAAAAAAAAAAAGTGAAAAAAATGAATGACAACTTAAAAGATAAAGGAGAAGAAGAAGAAATGGAGGAGGAAAGATTTACTCTACCAGATATTTAGACCTACAGTAATTTTTTAGTATGACTTAGGCACAGGGGTAAATGAACAGACCGATAAAACGTATAATAGAGTTTAGAAACAGATCCACACATGCAAAAACTTGTCATATAATAGAAGAAGCATTATCAACCAGTGAAGAAAGATAGAGCGTTCAAATAACTATGCTTAAAGAAACATGGACATAAATTAGATTCTTATCTGTGTCAGTTAGGATTTGCATTCAACTGCAAGTCACACAAATGGACCTAGCCAAAAACTGATTTAATTTCTCTAAAAAAAGAAAAAAAGAAATGAAAAAAATGAAAAAAGAAGAAAACTATGAAGATGAAAAATTTTTTTTAAATCCATAGGTGGGTTGGTGTAGCATCTCTACAATGGCATTAGTGTTTCAGGTTCCTTCTGTCTGTCCCTCTACAATCTTTAGCTTGAAGTTTCTGTCCTCAAGTTTGTCACCTGATGGTGGCAAAAAGATGATTAATCTCCAGCCCATGTCCATTTTTCAGGAAAAAAATAGAAGGAAGAAGGAAGGTAGAAGAAAACACCTATATCAAGAAATCCAACATTTTCCTAGAAATTCCTAGCATTCTTGTGCTTATGCCCCACTGGGTAGAACTATGTCACATGATCACCTCTTTATGCCTTATTGGTCAGAACCATATCACATGATCACATCTGCTTATGCCTCATTGGGCAGAACCATGTCACATGACCACCTCTGGCTACAAGGAAGTACAGAAAGGTAAGTACATTGCTGATCTGAATGGAAATAACTTTGCTAAAAGTAAGGAAGAAGGGACTCTGCTCACATCACAAACAAAAGATAGACTGAAAATATAAAGACAAAGAAAATCTTAAATATAGGAAAATATCTTAATGACATCAGAGTAGGGAAGATTTCTTAAAGAAGCACAAAGTACAACTCACAAAGTAATGGATAGATCAATTTAGCTACATTAACATTTTAAGCCTCTTTATGTCAAAAGATACTATAAACAAGGTTAAAAGATGAGCCAGAGTCTGAGAGATGATATTCGCAGTGCGTATAAGACCCTGGTGATTAGTATGCAGAATATATTTTTAAATTTCTATAAAATAATTTTTAAAAGTTAAACAACCAAATAGAAAAAATAGGCCAAAGATATGAACAGGTAAAATGCAGAAATTCAAACAGGTAATAAGCACATGAAAAGATACTCAACCTCACTAGCACTCAAAGTTAGACATCCACAATATGACATTTCACACCCATCAGACTGGCAAAATTTTACAAATCTGGTAATAACAGATATCCGTGGGGCTATTGAGAAATAGAAACTATCACATATGATAAGTGGGAGTGTAACTTGGTATAACCATTTTGGAGAGAATTTGTTCCTCATGTATTCAAAGAGGCATATACCTTATAACCCAGAAGTCTCACTTCTGGATTAACAACCCTAGGGAATTTGCTCATGGGCAATGGAGACATACATAAGAAAAATATGTTGTGTTTGTAATAGCTAAAAAGTAGAAACAACCTAACTGTTTCTCAGTGGAAGAATACACACACACACACACACACACACACACACACACACACACACACACACGAGGGAACAAAAAAAGAAATTACTTTTTGGTGGACAGGCCCCTTGTAGTACAGCCTTCTCCCACTAGGTAAGTGTTCTAGAAAACTATCAGTACCAGTGTACCTGCTAGCGTTATTGTGAGAGGCTGCGTTTGACTTCAGTACATTTTTTTTTTGAGATTCTTTCAAGTTGTTTGCCCATTTCTTGATGAGTGATTTATGAGTGCACCTGCCCACACTGCACTGAGTGTTTAGCAGTTTTTGATTTAACAAAATTACATATCCCCCTTACCCCACCTTCCCTAGTCACCCAATCTTGCCCCTGAGTGACTTACTTTTTATTTCCTGGATGAAAAAAGTCAACACAAGGAAACATTTTGTTGACTTGGAAGAGGTGAAACAAAAACAGCAGAAGCACTAAAAGGCATGAAAACTGACAATTTTGAAAACTGGAGCAGTATAAAAAGTGTCTCAATAAGCGTATTGCATCAAACGGAGAGTACTTTGAAGATGACAAGCTTAAACATGTAAGAAAAAATATACAATTTTTACAAATCAATTCTATTTATTTGTGGGTCCTCACATATATGTGTGTGTATGCATATGCATTTATATTAAAGTGATAGTAATGAATTAAATCCACTAAAAAATAAGAATGTATGAACGCATACTGGTATTAAAAAAAAATGCTCACTAGTTCACATAGGCAGATGGAATTAGAAAATCACTGTTTGACAAGCACTATAGCAATAATTTGTTTCAGGCAAGAGACCACCAATAATTGTTATATATATATATAATTGTTACATATATAATTGTTATATATAATATATATAAAGTGGTTTATGATACAACAGAGAGCAATTAAAATGACCTAACAAGATCTAGAAATAGCAGTATGAATAAATCTCAAATTCCTACTGATGAGTGAGAAAGGCACATTGTAAGGGCTTCATAAAGTATGATACAATTCAGAAAAAACTGTTCAATATACACTTATTGTAGGTACATGTATATGTAGAAAAAGTACAAAAACATGAATCCATGCCATCTTCCATATGGTGGCAACACTGGAGAAAGGCATGCAGAGAGCATGTTCAGTATGGAACTTAAAGTGTATCTGTGTCATTTTATTTAAGAGAGCTGCAGAGCCATCACCAAGTCTCTAACCAGGAAAATCTAGAACAATTAAGCATCGAAATAAAAAAGTGAGGGTAATAGATTAAATCCACTGGGGGGAAAAAAGAAGAATACATGATTGCATATTGGTATTAAAAAAAAAAACCAACCAAGAATGCCAACTAGAAGAACATGTAGAAGAAATGATGGAGGTAGAAAATCACTATTTGCGTCATTTCTTCTACATGTTCTTCTAGTTGGCATTCTTGGTTTTTTTGTTTTTTGTTTTTAATACCAATATGCAATGATGGAGGTAGAAAATCACTATTTGAGCTGGGCTCGGTGGCTCAGCCTGTAATCCCGCGCCTTGGGAGGCTGAGGTGAGTGGATTGCCTGAACCTGTGGGTTCGAGACTCGCCTGGGCAACTTGGCGAGACCTCAACTCTACAATAAATCAAAAATTAGCCGGGCGTGGTAGTGCGCGCCTGTAGTTCCAGCTGAGGAACTGGAACTTTCCAGTTGGAAAGCTGAGGCGGAAGGATCGCCGGAGCCCAGCAGGTCGAGGCTGCGGTGGCCGGGAGCGGCCACTGCACTCCAGTCTGGGCGACAGAGTGAGACTCCAACTCAAAAAAAAAAAAGAAAATCACTATAGTAATAATTGTTTCAGGCAAGTCTACCCCATGCTCATAGATTGGAAGAATCAACATTGTGAAGGTGTCCATCTTACCTAAGGCAATCTACAGATTTAATGCAATACCCATCAAATTACCAGCAACATTCTTCTCAGACCTAGAAAAAACAACACAGGAATTCATATGGAAACACAAACAACCAAGAATAGCCAGAACAATTCTCAGCAAAAAAACCAAAGCAGGTGGTATCACATTACCAGACTTCAAACTTTACTATAAAGCTACAATAATCAAAACAGCTTGGTATTGGTACAGGAACAGGCATATAGACCAATGGAATAGAATTGAGATTCCAGAAGCAAAACCTCAATTTCCTAACCAACTCATCTTCGACAAAGCCTCCACCACCTACCACTGGGGAGAGGAGAACCTATTCAGTAAATGGTGCTGGGAAAACTGGCTGACCACATGCAGAAGATTGAAACAGGACCCCTATCTATCCCCATACACAAAAATTAACTCTAAATGGATCAGATACCTAAATGTAAAACCTCAAACCATAAGAACCTTAGAAAATGAAGGACATACCCTCATGGAAATCGGAACTGGCAACCAATTCCTGAGCAAAACCCGAAACCCATAGGCCATAAGAGATAAGATAGACAAGTGGGACCTCATTAGACTGACAAGCTTCTGCAAAGCCAAAGAAACCATCAAGAGAGCAGGGAGACAGCCTACAGACTGGGAAAAAGTATTTGCCAACTCCAGGTCTGACAAAGGCTTAACATCTTGGATCTACAAGGAACTCAAACGTACTGAAAAGAAAAAAACAAAACCCCATTATAAAATGGGCAAAAGAAATGAACAGACACTTCTCAAAGGAAGACATCTGAGCAGCCAACAGACACATGAAAAAATGTTCAACCTCACTAATCATCAGGGAGATGCAAATCAAAACCACACTGAGATACCACCTAACTCCAGTCAGAATGGCAATTATCAATAACTCAAAAAATAACAGTTGTTGGAGAGGGTGTGGCGAAAAGGGAACGCTTCTACACTGTTGGTGGGAGTGCAAACTAGTGCAACCTCTGTGGAAAACAGTATGGTGATTCCTAAAAGCTCTAAATATTGACCTCCCACATGACCCCGCAATCCCCCTACTGGGAATATACCCTGAAGAACTCAAATTACTCTATAGAAAAGATACCTGCACACATATGTTTATCGCAGCATTGTTCACAATAGCAAGAACCTGGAAGCAACCATGCTGTCCATCAAAAGAGGATTGGATTAAAAAAATGTGGTACATATACACGATGGAATACTACACACCCATAAAAAAGAACAGAATCATGAATTTTTCAGTAACCTGGATGGAACTAGAGTCTATAATACTGAGTGATCTCTCACAGAAACAAAGATCTGAGTATCACATGTTCTCACTCATATAGTGGACCTTGAACATCCAACGTAAAACTATAAGAAAATGACTGACAGTGGTGGGAAACTGTGGGGGTGGGAGGGGAAGAGAAATCGGATTAATGGTAGTAAATATCTGTCTGGGGACGGGGAGACACCTCTTATCAACAAGAGTGCCTGAACGGAGCTTATTTGTATACCTAACCCTTAACTGTACCCCACAATATCATTTTTAAAAATTGATTAAAAAAAAGAGCAACCAATCATTGTTAAAACTAGTGGATGAAAGCTTGATGAGTAACAGGAGATTTACAGTCTCAAATTATATTGCTTTAGTAAAATATTTGGATAATATTATACTAAATGAAAAAATTGGGAATATTTCCCTTGAGAAGAGGTCAGAGGATATAATAACTGTTTTCAAATATGGTTGTAAAATGCTGTCATCTGGTGGTCTCAAGGAAAGACAAAAATTGTGATAATTCTTGTTTTGGTATAAAAGAAAGAATTATTTAGCCTATGTCTTTGTCAGCTTGGTGTGCTGTAACAGAACACCATAAACTGGTGCTTAAATGACTAACGTTTATTTCTCACAGTTCTGGAGCCTGGGAAGTTCAACATTAAGGTGCTGTCTGGTGAGGGCCCACTTCTGGTCTGCATATGATGTCTTCTTATTATATCCTCACATGGCAAACAGAGTAAGCTCTATTCTCTTTTCCTTCTTTTAAGAACTCCATGAGAACATCATGGAGTCTCCACCGTCATGACCTCATCAATACCTAATTACTGCCCCAAAGTCCCACTTCTTTATACCATCCCATTGAGATTTAGGGTTTCAACATATGGATTTGGGGAGACAAAAACACAGTTTGCAACAGTCTGCAAAAACAATCAACCCTCCCCCCAAATTAAGAATAATACTATATGATTCTGAGATACGAGGATTTTTTTTTTTTTAAGTTGACTTCTCACTTTGTTGCGTAGGCTGGAGTGTGGTGGCACAATCACAGCTCACTTCAGCTTCAACATCCTAGGCTTAGGTGATCCTCTCACCTCAGCCACCGAAGTAGCTGGGACTACAGGTGCACACCATCATGCCTGGCTAATTTTTTTTGTAGAGATAAAGTCTCACTATGTTGCCCAGGCTGGTCTCAAATTCTTGGATTCAAGCAATCCTCCTGCTTTAGTCTCCCAAAGTGCTGAGATTACAGGGTAACCCACCACACCACACCCGACCAGATTCTAGGATTCTTATCTTTCATTTATTCTAAGATCATTCTATTATTCTGTGATTCTAGGACTCTGAATAAATATTCAATAATTCTAAGATGCTATTATTCTTTTATTTTGATTTTTTACAAGATTTTTCATGATTTTTCTATAATTCCTCTTTATCTCTCCCCCCCCCCTTTTTTGAGTCTCACTCTGTCACTCGGGCTGGAGTGCAGTGGCATGATCACAATAACAGCTCTTAGCAGACTCTACCTCCTGGACTCAGGCAATTCTTACACCTCAGCATCTCTAGTAGCTAGGACTACAGGCATATGTCACCACACTCAGCTAATTTTTTGGATGGTAGAGATGAGATTTCACTATATTGCCCAGAATGGTCTTGAACTCCTGGGCTCAAGCAACCCCTGCCTCGGCCTCCCAAATTGCTAGGATTACAGACTTGAGCCACTGCACCCGGCCTATAATTTCTATTTCTGTGGTAGAACACTGAAGTATTTGACTCTAACCCTCACAAAGTTTCATAACTGAAAATCCAAATCCACTGGACACTCCCACAGAGTCTTATGACTGGGTTAAAACTTTCCCCTGGCTGTGTTCCTAATGATAGAGGGAAGGCTTCCAGCATTTCACCATAAAATATACTATATTTCTGATAGGTTTTTTGATAGAAACCCTTTGAAATATTAAGCAAGTTCTAGTTTGCTAAACTTTCTTTCTTTTTTTTTTGAGTTGGAGTCTCACTCTGTTGCCCAGGCTGGAGAGTAGTGGCACGCTCACAGCCACTGCAGCCTCGGCCTGCTGGGTTCAGGCGATCCTTCTGTCTCAGCCTTCCAAGGAGCTGGAACTACAGGCGAGCGCTACCACGCCTGACTAATTTTTTGACTTATTGTAAAGACAAGGTCTTGCCAAGTTGTCTAGGCTGGTCTCTAACTCCTGGGCTCAGGCAATCCTCTTGCCTCTGCCTCCCAAAGTGCTGGAATTACCGGTTTGAGCCACCAAGCCTGGCCTTGCTAAGTTTTTAAAAGTTTAATTAACGGGTGTCAACTATCATGTTTTCCAAAATATGTCTATTTGAGATGATTGTATGAGTTTCTTTTTTTTTTTTTTTGAGTTGGAGTCTCACTCTGTCGCCCAGACTGGAGTGCAGTGGCCGCTCCCGGCCACCACAGGCTCGACCTGCTGGGCTTGGCAATCCTTCTGTCTCAGGCTTCCAAGTAGCTGGAATTACAGGTGCGCGCTACCACGCCCGGCTAATTTTTTTTTTTTTAATTTATTTATTGTAGAGATGAGGTCTCGCCTGCCCAGGCAGGTCTCGAACCTGCATGAGTTTCTCTTTAATTTGTTAGTGTGTGGTGCAGATTTTTTTGGTTGTCAAATCAGTGTCTATTCTTTGGATAAACACTACTGAATATTGATAAGTTATTATTTTTATATACAGTTCTGAATTCAGTTTATATTATCTTTGTCTGGTTTTGGTACTACTATTACCTAAACTGAGATGGGAAGTTTTTTATGTTCTATGAAATAATTTCCATAACATAGAGATTTTTTGTTTCACAAAAGTTTTGTGGGATTCACCTATACAGTCAAATGGATCAGATATTTTATTTTTATCTTGTTTTGTTTTCTTTTGTGGGTAGATTTTTAGCTACTGATTTAATTGATTAAACTATTCAGGCTTTCTATTCCTTCTTAAATCAATTTTAGCATTTTTCCTAGAAAAATTGTCTGTTTTCTCTAGGTATATTAGTCATCTACTACATTAGAAAGTTGTCTCCAAACTCCAATGCAATCCCATAAAAATTCCAGCAAGCTATTCTGTGGATGTCGACAAAGTGATTCTCAAGTTTAAATGCAGAAGCAAAAGACCCAGAATAGCCACACAATATTGAAAGAGAAGTACAAGTTCAGAGGACTGACTCTATTAGACTTCAAGATTTACAGTAATCAACTCAGTGTGACGCTGGTAAAAAAAAAAAAAAAAGACACAGAAATGGAACAGAATAGAGGGCCCAGAAATAGACCCACATAAATACAGATAGTCCCTGACTAACAATGGTTTAATTTATGATTTTTCAATGTGACAATGGTATGAAAGTGATATGGATCAGTAGAATACAATAGTCCCCCTATCTGCAGAGAATATTTTCCAGGACTCCCAGTGAATACCTGACACTGAGGATAGTACCAAGCCATATATATATGATTTTTTTCCTACACAAACATACCGATGATAACGTTTAATAAAAAAATAGGCACAGTAAGAGATCAACAACATGAATAACACAACTACAGCAATATACTATGTTATATGAATGTGGTTTCTCTCTCTCTCAAAATATCGTATTGCAACATATTGTACTGTGAGTAACTGAAACCACAGAAAGTGAAAAATACAAACAAAGCCAGGCTACTGTATAACCATTCCACTTTTCACTCAGTATAGCATTCGATAATTTACATGAGATATTCAGCACTTTGTTATAAAATAGGCTTTTTGTTAGATGATTTTGCCCAACCATAGGCTCATGAAAGTGTTCTGAGCACATTTAGGATAATGTAGGTTAACCAATGATGTTTGGTAGGTTAGGTATATTAAATGCATTTTTGACTTAGAATATTTCAACTTACAATGGGTTTATTAGGATGTAACCCCATCATAAGTTGAGAAACATCTGTATAGTTAATTGATGTTTTACAAAGGAGCAAAAGAAATCTTTTCTACAGATGGTATTAGAGCAACTGAACGTCCACATGCAAAAAAAAAGAATCTTGACCCAGACCTCACACCCATCACAAA
Source organism: Cephalopachus bancanus (assembly GCA_027257055.1). NCBI lineage: Eukaryota > Metazoa > Chordata > Mammalia > Primates > Tarsiidae > Cephalopachus > Cephalopachus bancanus. The sequence continues at coordinate 3,677,023 of JAPVLO010000195.1, read as the reverse complement.
AATTAACTTGAAATGGATCATAGATGTAAATATAAAATGCAAAGGCATAAAACTGTTAGAAGATAACATAAGAAGAAACCTATGACCTCGGGCTTGGCGGTGACTTAGATACACCAAAGGCATGAACCATAAAAGAAAGAATTGGTAAGCTGGACTTCATTAAAATGAAATACTTTTGCTCTTCAAAAGACACTGTGAAGAGAATGAGAAGACAAACCACAGACTGAGAGAAAATATTTGCAAAAGACATATCTGATAAAGGGCTGTGATCCAAAATACGCAACGAACTCTTAAAACTCAACAATAAGAAAATGAACAACCTAATCAAAAAATGGACAAATGCTGGGCACAGTACCTCATGCCTTTAATCCCAGCTACCTAGGAGGTTGAGGCAGGAGGATCACTTAAGCCCAGGAATTCGAGAACAGCCTGGTCAATATAGCAACTCTAAAAATATATTAAAAAATTAATCGGGCATAGAGGCATGCACCTATGGTGCCAGCTACCTGGGAGGCTGATGGAGGAGGATTGCTTGAGTCCAGCAGTGAGTGATGATTGTGCCACTGTGCTCCAGGCTGGTTGACAGAAGAAGACTCTGTCTCAAAATAATAAGAAGAAGAAGAATGGGGAAAGACCTGAACAGACATCTCACCAAAGATGTACTGATGTCAAATAAGCATATGAAAATGTACTTAACATTGTATGTTATTAGAGATTTGTAAATTAAAACAAAATGAGATTCACCTTTTAGAATGGTGAAAATCCAAAACGCTGATAAAACCAAACATCTGTGAGGATGTGGAGCAATGGGAACTCTCAATGGGAATGCAGAAGGATACAGCTACTGTTGAAGAGAGCTGGGCAGCTTCTCACAAAACTAAGCACACTCTTCCTGTAGGGTCTAGCAATTGTGCTCCTTGGTATTTACCTAAAGGAGCTGAAAGTTTACATCCATGGGAAAACCTGCACATAAGTGTTTTCAGCAACTTTATTCATAATTACCAAATCTTACAAGCAACCTAGATGTCTTTCAGTGGATGAATGGATACATAAGCTGTGGTCCATCCAGATAATGGAATACTATCCACCACCAAAAAGAAAAGAGTTACTGAACCATAAAAAGACATGGCAGAAACTTAAATGCGTGTTTCAAAGTGAAATAAGTTGACCTGAAAATGCTACCACCTATGTGACATTTTGGAAAAGGCAAAACGATGGATTTAGTAAAACGATTGGGGGTTTCCAGGTGTTAGTGGGAAGAGAGAGATGAATAGGTGGAGGACAGAGGATTTTAGGATGGTGAAATTAATCTGCGTGACAGCGGTCCCCAACCTTTTTGGCATCAGTTTCGAGGAAGACAATTTTTCCACACATGGGCGGGGGTGGGGGCATATCAGGCATTAGACTCTCAAAAAGAATGTACAACCTAGATCACTCGCATGAGCAATTCACAATAGGGTTCACGTTCATATGAGAATCCAACACAGTCACTAATCTGACAGCAGGCGGAGCTCTGCTTGCCCACAGCTCACTTCCTGCTGTGTGACTTGTTTCTAACAGGCCACGGACTGGTACTGGTCTGTGCGTGGGCATTGGAGACCCCTGCTGTATGATACTATAATGTTGGATACATGGCATGATAATATTTTCAAAACCCGTAGACTATGCAGCAATCAAGAGCCCAACTCAAATTTGGGGGCTTTTTTTTTTTTACTACAGGGAAGAATAGAATAGTCTTTGGGGTGTAGACATCATCAGAATGCTGCGTCCCCTTGTGCTTGTCTCAACCTTAGGAAGCCTCCCCTCAGTGATGGCTAAGATCACTAACAGCAGAAGCTTTAAGGTCTCCCATTTTAGCAATTCCAGTTAAAAAGAGAGAGTGAGTCTTTAGGACAACTCCAGCTAAACTGTGGAATTTCTTCTAACTGGTCCAGCATGGATCACATGTCCAGCACTAAACTAGTTGCTTTGGCCAGGGAAATGCTGTTCCCTGGTAAACAGTTGTGAGTCACATGGTCATCCCTGGGAGGTGGGTGGGGTAGGATTAACCCCACCCAACCATAGCCTGAAAATGGTCCTCAAAAGTAAAATAATTAGGCTCTGTAACCACCAGAGTGGATGCTGAATAAGCCACATAACAGATGACCGTTATTAGTCTTGCCTGTCCCATAAGGCCATTGGATGGCCCAAGGAAGTTGTACGATTGAATCCATTTTTAGAACCAAGCGGGCCAGGTGTGGTGGTTCGTGCTTATAATCCCAGCACTTTGGGAGGCTGTGGTGGGAGGATTGCTTGAGCCTAAGAGTTTGAGGCCAGCTTTGGCAACATAGTGAGATTTCATCTCTTCAAAAAATCAAAAAATCAGCCACGCATGATGGTATGCATCTATAGTCCCAGCTACTCCAGAGGCTGAGGCAGAAGGCTCACTTGCAGTGAGCAGAGATGGTGCCAATGCATTCTAACCTGGATGACAGAGCCAGGTCCTGTTTCAAAAAAAAAAAAAAGGAAATAAATGCAGAAGATAATGTTAATGATAAAGTTGCCTGGAACACTTACTAACACCTCTCCTGCTGGGAGAACTACTCATCACTCACTAGTCATTCGTTTAGTACCAGTGTTAACTTCTGCTATGCTGATCCTATTCTCTGATAATTATTTTATGTGTCTGTCTCTCAGTCCTCCCCCACCAACTGAGAGCTTCTGCAGAGCTAGGATCCATATGTGTCCTATAGTGCCCAAGGCTCAAACTAGACATCAGGAAGCTAGACTTGCTAAATGAGAGGGGTAAATTCTCAATGACTCTCAGAATAGACATCTCCCTCCAGTTTTTAGCCCTTATTTTTGCCTTTGGAAACTATTGGAAAGACATCAGCCAAATCCCGGGGAGTCCTGTAGGATTGAGGGTAGGAATTGTCAGATCAGATTATGTTGTTTATAGAAATGTATCTCCTAACAACTGGAAAACAGTGTCAGGCATCATTTTATTTATGGAACTCAAACCAAATTACCAAGCGGCAAAGACCCAAGTAGGAGGAAGTTCAGCAGATAATTGACTAATCAGAGCTGTCTTCTCATCCTATTTGATTCTAGGAAAAAACTGTGTTTTGCAATCAATTCCTAATCTAAACACACAAATGATTTTCTTCCTCAGAAATACGAATGCCCCCGGCTTAACTGATGCTGAAAGCCCTGCCTATATTGGATGGAAAAAGAGCTGGAGGCCAGAGGCTGTAGCTAGTGGAGGACAGTGCAGGAGACATAAATGGAGAGACCAAAAGGAAAGACCAAAAGGTATTTGTAGGAACAAGAGGTTTCCAAGTGGTTGGCTTGGGAATCTCCATCTATGGGTTTTCTGGGTGGGCCTTTTGGATACTAATAGCTACCACTGGTTGAGCCATTGCTATATGCCAAATGCTGTGGTAAGCACTTTTAGTGCACTATTTCATTTAATTTCTCAGGACAACCTTGCAAGTTCAGTCCTGGTCCCCTCATTCGTAGATGAACGTGAAGGTAAGAAAGTTGCAGTGATCTACCCTGATTGCCATGCAGCTAAGGACTACCAAAATCCAAGGTTTGTATTCCTGCAGACTTGATTTGACTCAAAGCTTCTGCTTTGAGTCCTCAATTTTCCTCACAAAGCTACTTTGAGGCAACTTTTATTTCCTCCATTTTACACATGGGGAGACTTGAGGCCCAAGGATGATCCAGCTTGCCCAAGTGACACAGATTGCATCAGAGCCAAACCAGGTCAGCCAGACTCCAAAATCTATTCTGCTTCCAACGGAGAAGAAGAGCAAAGGCAAGGTGCAGAAAGCCCCTGTAGGTCAGGCCCTGCTCTTTCCTAGGGCACTGTCCCTTTGCCCACCCCTCAACCTCCCCACTTAGGCCCCTTTTAAGAATCTTCTTCTCATCACCTCTCCCGGATTGTGGCCCCTGGACTGAACTGGGGCTGAGTGGTTCTTAGGAAGGTCTAAGACCTTCCTCCCAAGGATGCCCTAGAAGAGGAACAGCCAGGGAACCACCAGCCCTGGGGCTCCCACTCCCACACATCTCAGCAAGGCCTGTACATAAGACCAGCAAGGGCTTGAATCAGGAGCCAGTGAAACTCTGCTCAAACACAGCCCAGTGACTTTGACCAATAACAGAAGCTCTCCTTTTTAAAGCATCTATTCTGGGACAGACATTTCACTAGGAGTTTCCTCCGTTTTTTTTTTAAATTCGATACACCCCTTCCCCTGGTGATTGGCCCTATTTTACAAAAGAGGCGCCTTGAGCTCCTGGAGGCGAAGCGATCAGCGCAAAGACAGCAAGTTCTCACAAGCTTGGGATTTGAACCTACCAAGGCCCCAGATCCTGCTGTTGCCCTGAGCAGAGGGAGGAGCTGCCAGAGAGGAGGGAGGAGGAGAAAGAGAGGGCAAGCTCCCAGCAGCGCCCGCTGACGACAGCAGGTGATTTTTTTTCTGCAGCCCGCTTTCTCCCAGCATCTTTCCTGGATTTTTCCCCCCTGCTGAGCGGCAGAAAAGGGTGGGGCCGCTTCCCTGCAGCAGAGGCGGCGGCGGCGGCTGCAGCATCATCGTGGGCAGCGGCAGAGACTGAGAGCTGCAGAAAAGGGTGGGGTCGCTTGCCAGTAGAAGAGGCGGCAGCGTCTGCAGCATCATCAGGGGCGGCGGCAGAGGCAGCAATGCTCGGTCGCCGCCGGAGGTGACGGCCTCTGAGCCCTGCTAGGTGGCCGGCTGCAACCGGAGGCCGGCGGGAAGGAGAATCGAGCCCGGCCCGCGAACCCTGCGGCCACACCGCCCGGCCCCTTCTCTGCGCCATGGCTTAAGCCTGCAGCCACCTCTCCTCGCGTCGCCTCGCTCGGCCGAGGTCTGCGTGCCGCCGCAGCCGCAGGGAGGGGCGCGTCCCAGACAACCTCGCCGGGGACTCGGGGACGCCGCGCTTCTGGCTCTTCGGCGCCCGCAGCAGACCGCGATCCCAAAGGCTTTTGGAGCCGGTAATAGAGGGACTTTACAGACTATCTTAGCGATACCTCTCCCGGGGTGCTCTCCCAGGAAAGAGGGCGAGGCACCTGAGGTCGACCGGGGGAGGAAACGGTGGGAACCACATTGGCTAGTCCTGGTCGGAGGCCGAAGGAAGATTAGAGACTTGCTTTAGAACCACAAGAAAGGGGGAGTCAGCTTTGCAGCGATCATCATGGCGTGGCCGTGCATCACGCGGGCCTGCTGCATCGCCCGCTTCTGGAACCAGTTGGACAAGGCGGACATCGCTGTGCCGCTGGTTTTCACCAAGTACTCGGAGGCCACCGAGCACCCGGGCGCCCCGTTGCCGCCGCCACAGCCGCAGCAGCAGCCCGCGCAGCCGGCGCTTGCGCCCCCCTCGGCGCGCGCGGTTGCCATAGAGACGCAGCCGGCCCAGGGCGAGTCGGATGCAGTTGCCCGGGCAACAGGGCCGGCGCCCGGGCCCGGCGGCGAACGCGAGGCGGCGGCGGCCCCCGGCCGGAGCGGGCCGGGCGCAGGCCTGGGCTCCGGCTCCACCGCCGGCGCGGGCCCCGCGGACTCGGTGATGCGGCAAGACTACCGCGCCTGGAAGGTGCAGCGGCCCGAGCCCAGCTGCCGGCCGCGCAGCGAGTACCAGCCCTCCGACGCGCCCTTCGAGCGCGAGACCCAGTACCAGAAGGACTTCCGCGCCTGGCCGCTGCCGCGCCGCGGGGACCACCCGTGGATCCCCAAGCCCGTGCAGATCCCCGCGTCCTCCCAGGCGTCGGCGCCTACGCTCGGGGCTCCCAGGCGCCGGCCGCAGAGCCAGGAGCGCTGGCCGGCGCCCGCCGCCGCTGAGCCCCCCGAGCAGGAGGCGACCCCTGGCGGAGCGGGTGGCCCGGCTGCGGGAAAGGCGTCTGCGGGGGACGACCGCGACACGCGCAGGAAGGCCGGGCCCGCCTGGGTGGTGCGACGCTCCGAGGGGCTGGGGCAAGAGCAGACGCCGCTGCCAGCGGCCCTGGCCCAGGCCCAGGCCGGAGCAGGCGGCCCGGCGGCCGGAAAGGCATCTGGTGGGGACGACCGCGACGCGCGCAGGAAGGCCGGGTCCGCCTGGATGGTGCGACGCTCCGAGGGGCTGGGGCACGAGCAGATGCCGCTGTCCGCTGCCCAGGCCCAGGCCCAGGCCCAGGCCGGAGCGGGTGGCCCGGCGGCCGGAAGGGCGTCTGGTGGGGACGACCGCGACACGCGCAGGAAGGCCGGGCCCGCCTGGATGGTGCGACGCTCCGACGGGCTGGGGCACGAGCAGACGCCGCTGCCCGCGGCCCAGGCCCAGGTCCAGGCCACGGGCCCCGAGGGTGGCAAGGGGCGCGCGGCGGCAGACGCCCTCAACCGGCAGATCCGCGAGGAGGTGGCGAGTGCTGTGAGCAGCTCCTACAGGTGAGACGCGGGCCGCTATCTTCACCCTGTCCCATGGATGCCCAGGGCTCATTCTCCCCAGTTCAGGCCTCGCGTTCAGCCCCCTCTGCAGCCCCAGACCACATCCTCTTCCTAGCCAAGTCCCAGGCAACCTCCCTTCACGGGCTTGTCTTCTGCCCCGGCCTGTGTGCAAGCCGTCGGTATGTTCCATCCCAGTCTGCCCACGTTCGCCACCGTTTTCCCATTCCTACTCCACCTCAGACCCCTGCGGGCCCAACAGAGACCCTCTGCAATTTCCTCGAAGATTGTGCTTCCGTCCTGCCGCACCCAGCTCACCTGCCTTCTTCTGGATGTGGCCCCCTGCTGGCTTGGCTGTCGCCCACCGGCCTAGACGCCTTCCCAAAGGGTCCCCATCCCTCTAGAATAATTCCTTCCAAGTGATCTCTCCCTCTTCTTCCTAGCCCAGTTCACCTGGCCCTCCATTCTTCTGTCCTCCTCAGTTTCTGGGCCACGCCCAAGCTCCATATATACATATATATATATATGTATATATACATATATATGTATATATACATATATATGTATATATATATACATACACATAGAGCTTTGTTTTCAATTCTGCCCTTATGTATCACCAACATCAATTAGCTAACAGATCACAGTTGACTCTGAACATAGAACATCAGATTTGGGAGTCTCAGGGGAGGGAGATGTATATGATTAGTAATTGAGCTAGAGGTACTCGAAATGTGGCTTATGGGGTCCTTCATCAATGCCACAGCCAGTTAGTTGCCTCCTTCCTGCAGGAGTGTTGCAGGAAGGACTGCAGAGTTAGTGTCCTTTGCCAAAATCCTATATGTAGCTTCATGTCAGATTGATGTCCTGCAGTGAACATTACAGACACTCCCTCAGATACTATGGAAAGACTAGCATATGCAGACATCCTCTCTGTGAAAACAACATCTGTCCCTACCCCCACCCCAGCATCTCCCATCTCCCTGAATCCCACCTCCCGCTTCGCATCTCCCTCCTAGTTTCTTGCTATCACAAACACACTGGGGCCACAGGAGTACACCTTTCAAAGGTCTGGGTCAAGCAAGGACACATATCCTTTCCCTTGGATAGCCACGAGGAGATAGAATTTGCACCATATTCTTAGGCTGCTACCAAGGGAGAATCAAAAGAGAGGAAACAAGCAAGAGAAATAAAAAACAAGTCAGGATGTAGCTTTCTGGTTCTGCTATGGCTCTCTTGTTTTCAAGACCTGACTTCATTTATTTTCTCTTCCTTTCTTTCTTCCTTTCTTCCTTCCTTCCTTCCTTCCTTCCTTCTTTCCTTCTTTCTTTCTTTCTTTCTTTCCTTCCTTCTTTCTTTCTTTCCTTCTTTCTTTCCTTCCTTCTTTCTTTCTTTCTTTCCTTCCTTCTTTCTTTCTTTCTTTCTTTCTTTCTTTCCTTCCTTCCTTCTTCCTTTCTTTCTTTCTTTCTTCCTTTCTTTCTTTCTTCCTTCCTTTCTTTCTTTCTTTCTTTCTTCCTTCCTTCCTTCCTTCCTTTCTTTCTTTCTTCCTTTCTTTCTTTCTTTCTTTCTTTCTTTCCTTCCTTCCTTCTTCCTTCCTTCCTTCTTTCTTTCTTTCTTTCTTTCTTTCTTTCCTTCCTTCCTTCTTCCTTTCTTTCTTCCTTCCTTCCTTTGTTTCTTTCTTCCTTTCTTTCTTTCTTTCTTTCTTTCTTTCCTTCCTTCCTTCCTTCCTTCCTTCCTTCTTCCTTTCTTTCTTCCTTTCTTTCTTCCTTCCTTCCTTTCTTTCTTCCTTTCTTTCTTTCTTTCTTTCTTTCTTTCTTTCCTTCCTTCCTTCCTTCCTTCCTTCTTCCTTTCTTTCTTTCTTTCTTTCTTCCTTCCTTCCTTCCTTTCTTTCTTCCTTTCTTTCTTCCTTCCTTCCTTTGTTTCTTTCTTCCTTTCTTTCTTTCTTTCTTTCTTTCTTTCTTTCTCTTTCTTTCTTTCTTTCCTTCCTTTCTTTCTTCCTTTCTTTCTTTCTTTCTTTCTTTCCTTCCTTCCTTCCTTCCTTCCTTCCTTCTTCCTTTCTTTCTTTCTTTCTTTCTTCCTTCCTTCCTTTCTTTCTTCCTTCCTTCCTTCCTTTCTTTCTTCCTTTCTTTCTTCCTTCCTTCCTTTGTTTCTTTCTTCCTTTCTTTCTTTCTTTCTTTCTTTCTTTCCTTCCTTCCTTCCTTCCTTCCTTCCTTTCTTTCTTCCTTTCTTTCTTTCTTTCTTTCTTTCCTTCCTTCCTTCCTTTCTTTCTTCCTTTCTTTCTTTCTTTCTTCCTTCCTTCCTTTCTTTCTTCCTTCCTTCCTTCCTTCCTTCTTCCTTTCTTTCTTCCTTCCTTCCTTTGTTTCTTTCTTCCTTTCTTTCTTCCTTCCTTCCTTCCTTCCTTCCTTCCTTCCTTCCTTCCTTCCTTCCTTCCTTCCTTCTTTCTTTCTTTCTTTCTTTCTTTCTTTCTTTCTTTCTTTCTTTCTTTCTCACTCTGTCACCCAGACTGAGTACAGTGGCACGACCTTGGCTCACCACAACTACAACCTCCTGGGCTCGGGTGATCTTTCTGCCTCAGCCTCCCTAGTAGCTGGGACTACAGGTGTGTGCCACCACACCCAGCTATGATTCTTTGTAGGCATAAGGTCCCGCTATGTAGCCTAGACTGATCTCAAACTCCTAGGCTCAAGCAATCCTTCCACCTCAGCATCCCAAAATGCTAGGATTACAAGTGTGACCCAGTCCGACTTCATTTCTTGATCTACATTCTCTGAGAGCCTTCAAGCTTGCCAAACATCACAGATTCCCAGTCTAGCCTCTTCACCTTCCTTCTCCCATGCTGTCATTCTGCAGCAGGTGGCACCCACCAGGCAGAAGTTATCTTTCCTCACCTCCACATAGTCAATGCCAGGTTCTCAAACCTCCTTGGTGATCCTAATCAGTTTGTTTCCAAGTTGGCAGAATTGTTTTGTTTATGGATGATTGTCCTGTCAAGAAATGACTATATCCTTCAGATATGTTACTCCAAATTTTGAGTTGTGCCTTGTTCCATATGAAATAACATCTTAACCATGCAATAAGCATGTCATGCTTCGAAGTTTAAATTACACATGTACTGGAAACAATTGGATTGGGTGGGAGACGGTTATGCTCTCAAAAATGGTGAGAATGACTATTTTTAGCAACTCAGAATTCTATCAACCTGTCAAAAAATATTTAAACACCTAAAAAAATTTTAATTCAGATATTCTGTATTTTAATTTTACTTATGACTTTGGGGCCAGCAGTATGATCAGAAGGGATTTGAAACATTAAGAGAATAAGTATTGCTAAGAGACATCAAATTTTGGCGGGAGTAGAGATGAGATCTCACTGTGTTTCTCAGGCTAGTCTCAAACTCCTGGGCTCAAGCAATCCTTCCACCTCGGCCTCCCAAGGTGCAGGGATTATAGGTATGAGCCACCGTGCCTGGCCAGAAGCATCAATTTCTTTAATGGTCAATTTAAGTGCATGACAAGTTCGATGTGAAATTTAACATTATTTTTTGTTCAAGAAGAAAAATTAGCAAACAACAGGCAAATGTATTTTGGGTGAAAGTAGCTGGGAAGAAATAAGATATTCAACCAGGCTTGGTGGGTCAGCCTGTAATCCCACACTTTGGGAGGCTGAGGCGAGTGGATTGCCTGAGGCCGCGGGTTCAAGACCTGCCTGGGCAACTTGGTGAGACCTCATCTCTACAACAAATCAAAAACTTAGCTGGGCGTGGTAATGTGTGCCTGTAGTTCCAGCTACTCGGAAGGCTGAGGCGGAAGGATCGCTGGAGCCCGCAGGTCGAGGTTGCAGTGGCCGGGAGTGGCCACTGCACTCTAGTCTGGGTGACAGAGTGAGACTCCAACTCAAAAAAAAAAAAAAAAGAAAGAAGATATTCAATACATTACATATACCCTAAAGAAAAATGTTTGGACATCACAAGCTTGTCTAGAACATTGATTTTCCTTCCTATTGTCTCACATTCTTTTCCTTGCTGTGATTCTGGATATCTCCTGAATTTAAGTATGTGCGTGTCCACTGCAGATGTAGGGACTTGCATCTCCACAGAAGCCATGTTGGGCTCCATTTCCATGATAATTTGATTTACACACCCTTTTCTTCTGCCACTCTACATAAATCATGGTGTGTTTACACCATGGTGACTGGTTCATCTTATGGGCTTTGCAAATGACATCTGTCACATGACATCAATGTGAGCAATCCGTTTAAAAAGAGAAAGGGCACATTATCCATCAGTTTACTATATTGGTATGAAATGTAAAATATACATTCAACATACAGAATCAGGGACATGCTAACATGCAGGTTTTCCCCTGCAATATGCAGTTGCAAATAGCATTAGGTATCCTTTGATACTGTGGTTTTGAGAATTCAATTCATTTAATTCATAGTCCATACTTGCCTGGGATTTTTACATTTGAGTGGTATCTGAGGTAGCCTTAGAGTTATCCACAATCATGAAGTTGATTAATTTTTAATGCATTCATTTTACATAGATGATTTTATAAAATTGAGAAGCATGTCTTTATTACCATTTTTAATGTTGATGATGGATTTCACTGGGAAAGCCATTTGTTACTTTAGACCTGACGTTCTCAATTAGAAAACAGAGGAGTCATAAAGAGGGGATTAAAATTCCTCTCCCAGTTGACCCCCTTACCCTGGCCTTCAGATAATAGGGATAGATAGGGTAGCAGGTGCTCCCTGTAGAAATGCTAATGAGAAACTTTTCCTAGATGAAATCAGCTGAGGCACCAGGAGGCAGACTTAATAAACCAGAGACAAAATACTTGAAAAATGACAGCAGTAACAAGGAAATCAGAAAGAAAAGGAGCCCTTAATGTCTTCCCTACGCCTTGCATGAAGGTCAAGGGAAAGCCCATCTGACTTAGCTTATACTGTGTGGAACTGCCCATGCCCCAACTGTTCATTTCCCTAATTTCCTCCTGGGTAAATCCCAGTAATGCCTCAAGGCCAATCTTAGATACTAAATCTATGGGGATGCCTTCCTCGGTCTGCTATTCAGAATTAATTTTTCTTCGGTTCCCTTTTACTTTCTGAACTCTTGTTATTGTCTAGTTGATGATAAAATACTTTTGTCCATATCTGCCTCCCCCACTAGGTCTTGAACACTTGAGAAGAAGGGCTGTGTTTGGTTCATTTCTGTGCCTCTCACAGCCTGACATTGCTCTTAGGTGCCACACAGAATTGTTGAAGCCAGGGCTTGATGAGGACTTCATTTACCTACATATTGATTCATTTTATTTCATTTAGTTGGATTGATTTCAGAAAATGACCACCAGGCCCCTGCCATGTACCAGACAGGCTGCTAGGGATACCAGATGAATGAGTTATAATCCTTATGTAAGGAAACTGTGTCTTCCTCAATCAAGATACAGTCCAAATCCTGCTAAGTAAGCGCTAGAAATAAATGTTCAAACAGGGAAAGCAGCAAACTTTACAGACCTGACTCTAGAGCAGTGGTCCTCAACCTTGGCTGCACATTGCAGTCACTGGAGAACTTTAAAAAGACTGATGCATAGGTGCTGTGCCCCCCGAAAATGTGATTTAATTGGTCTGGGGTATAGCCTGGGCAACTGAATTTTTGAAAACTATCTCAAGTGATTCTGATGTGCAACTGAGATTATGACCTGCTTTCATAAAGCATGGTTCTCAAAATTTAGTACACAAAGGAATCATCTGGAGAGCTTTTGCAAAATGCAGATTCCCAGGCTACATCTTTAGAAATGCTGAATCAGTAGACTTTAAATGGAGCCTAAGAACTTATTTTTAAATGAGCACTCTAGATAATTTTTATGCAGATGAATGCAGGCTCTACTTGGGAAAAAAATTAGTTGGAGATATTTACTATCTTTAAGGTACTGCGTTTTTCCATATACAAACATGGTAAAGATTACCATTTATTTAAGTCTTTTACGTTCTTCATTTATATTTTGTAATTTTCTCCAAAAAAATCACACACATATATGTATATATAGTTTTAAAGTTTCATTTCTATATGTAAATCTTTAATAATCTATCTGGATTTGATCTGTATAAATTAAATGAGATAGGGATTACATTTTTCCCTTTTATGGAAAGTCATCTATCCCTATGCTCTTTTTAAAAGTTTGGCTTTTTAAAAAAACTAATTTATGATATCTCCCCTATCACCTAAGGGCTGCATATCCTTAGTTATCATTTCTGGGCTCTCTATTCTATTCCGTTAGTCTGAGCTCATGCCACACTATCTTCTTTTCCTCTAAAATTTTTGATTTTATTTTTCTAAGCTATCTTTTAATCATTGTTCCTATTGTGAAGAGCTTATTTTATTATTACACCTTTGAATTTATTATTGCTTATATGCATTAATTTTTTGTGTTAATACTGTATTCAGGAATCTTACCACACTCTCTAGTTTTGTTTGCAGACTATCTTGGATTGTCTGTGGAGATAATGTGTGTTTTTAGCAAATAGCAATTTATTGTCTTCCTTTCCAATATTGGTATATCTTGTTTTGTGTGTGTTGTTATATTGGTTAGTTTTGAATAGTAGGTGATAACAGATATCTTTGTCTTGGGATGTGGGAATGTTTCTAAAGTTTTATCATTAAATATGAGATTTTCTCTTTTTTTATGAGATCAGATTAAGAAAATTCTCATTATCCTAGTTTGCTAGGGATTTCTAAAAATGAGAATGAGTGCTGAATTTTGCTGAATGCTTTTTCTTCACCAACTGAGATGACCATATGGTTTTTTTAAAAATCTGTTAATAGATTTTTTCTGATATTGAACCATCTTTGCATTCCTGGGATAAACTTTGTTTAGATAAAAATAGATTTTATTATGCTGAATCTGGTTTACTATTTTTTATTTAAAATATTTGCATATACTAATAAATCGGTCTGTAACTTTTCCTTTTTATATTGGTCTTGAGCACTAGGGGAATCAAGGTTATACCTATAAATTTAGGTGGGTAGACTATCCTCCTTTTTAGCTATTTGAAACAATTTAAATAAAAAGGGCTGCTCCTTAAATATTTGACAAGGTTCTCCTATAAAACACTCGGGATCTGGTGTCTTTTTCATGATTTTCATTCCTAATAATGTGCTATCTTTAAGAGTGATTTGTTTATTTAGGTTTTGTATTTCTTCTTGAGCCAATTTTGGTAATTTTTTTCTGGAAAATTTTACATTTCTTCTATTTTTATTATTTATTTATTTATTTGAGTTGAAGTCTCACTCTGTTGCCCAGACTGGAATGCAGTGGCCGCTCCCGGTCACCGCAGCCTTGACCTGCTGGGCTCCAGCGATCCTTCTGCCTCAGCCTTCCAAGTAGCTGGAATTACAGGTGTGTGCAACCACACCTGGCTAATTTTTTTGATTTATTGTAGAGATGAAGTCTCACCAAGTTGCCCAGGCAGATCTTGAACCCGCGGGCTCAGGCAATCCACTCACCTCAGCCTCCCAAAGCGTGAGATTACAGGCTGAGCCATCGAGCCCGGCTTTATAATTTATTGACATAAAACTTATCATAGTACGTCTTGTGGATTTTAAAATAATCTACTTATATGTAGTAATGTCCTCTTTTTCATAGCTAATATTAATTTGTGCCTTCTCTCTTTTTTTCAAGATTAGTCTTATATAGGTTTGTTTTGTTTTTTACTCTTTTCAAAGAATAAAATTTTGGTTTTGTTGGGCATCTCTCTTTTCAGCGAATTTTACTCTTATTTTTACTGCTTCCTTCCTTTTTATGCTCTAAGATGTTAGCATAGGTCAGTTTATGAACAGCACTGCATCCGTGGCTAAGGAGTTTGAATTTGCTTCTGTAGACAATTATGATCCGCTGAAAAACAACTAAGCAGGGTAACAACATAATTTGATTTAAATTTTATATAGCTCCCACTGTTTGGCTGACCTGGGGAGATTAGAAAAAGGGAGGCTAATAAGGGGGTTATTGAAATAATTCAGAGAGAATGATAAAACCTTAACTGTGGCTGTGGGATTGGAGATTAATGGCATAACATAGGTACAAAATAGGTGCAGATCTATATGACCAATTGCGATGCAAGGAAGAAGTTATGATCCAGGATTACTCTTGTGTTTCTGGTTTTGGTAACTGGCAGTGGTGCAAGTCACTGGAACAGGAAGCACAGGGAAGAAAATAAACCAGAAGTGGAAGTTGAACGTACTTATTTTTTAATATATAGAATTTGAGTTGTCTACGGACATCTGACAAGAGGTGTTCTGCGATCAGTTGGGTAAATGGATCTGAAGTTGCGGGAGAGGTCTGGGCTGTAAATATAGATTTGAAAACAATCAGCTTGTGAGTGTTATTAAAGTCATGGGAAGAAATGAAATTATCCTTCAAGAGGGAGTAGAGAAAAGCAACCACCAGAAAGGGGAGCCATGGGGAAAGCAAGTATTTGGGGTACTGACAGCAGAAGGGATATTTATGAAAAAGATGAAGAAGGAGTGATGGGGGAAAGAAGATCAGAAGAGAGACTTGTCATGGAAACCACATACTAACTCAGCAGTGCTTTACGCCACTTTGGAAATGTTTGCTGAGGACTACAGTAAGGCATTTTGCTGGACCATTGGTTGACCTTGTGCAGTTGACTCTCAGAGATATAATGATGACTGAGACTAATACACAAAGAAGATAAGAGATAAACAATTAATTATTGGTTGTTCTCCTAGGGAAAAATTGCATCTAACGCATATATGAACCTAAAAACAAAGCCATTTAATGGTTCTAAATCAATGAGCAATAGCAATCATTCAATGTCTAGTGTACAAAACTAAAATAATCTAACAAATGTCCATTAGGATTACGGGGCCATCTCTGAAATGCAGCTTTGGCTTTGTAAATTGTGTCGACTGTATTAACGTAGACAGGTAATCTTCTAATTCTCTGCTGAATGAAGACAACATTGAGATGGGCCTAGACTAGCAAACTAAAAACTCTCCAGTTTCACCATCACCATTAAAAATAATAATAACAGCTAATTGAGTGCCTAGTATATGCCTGGCAGAAAACTAAAAACCATAGACACATTATCTTCTGTAATCTTTACAGTAACCCCGCAGGAACCATGCTATTATTTCCCTTTTAGAGCTTGGGACTCACAGAACCTCTTGAGTGCCTTTAAGTTTAAAACCATTGAAAGCACACACTTTGTCTACGCTTGTCTTTCTCTACACTCAGTACTTCCTCCATGTCATATTAACATGTAGTGTCTCAACTCAATTTCCATCCAGTGAACATTTACTTTTATCTGCCATTTGTCAGGCCCTAAGTCCTGGGATGACAAAGTGGCCCTTGCTCTTGAGGCGTATGTTTATTAAGCAAAGACAAGTGTGCTGAAAAGCTATAGGTGCCCTGATAAAATGTCTGTAAGGGCATGATGGAGCACAAAGGAGAGAGGGTTTAAGACTGCCTGATTTGAGGGTTGTTGGGAAAGGGTTCAGTAGAGGGGGTGACTGGCAGGCTGAGTCTTGAAAGATGAGTGGGCATTAAGTGGAAGATCATCCATTTGAGTAAAAGTACAGGAAGAGAAATTGTAAGCAGTGATGTGTAGACAGAACTCGGGGGTATCATTGCATGAGGCTAGAATTGGGGGTACCATCGCATGAGGAGAGAGGTAAAGGGCAGACCGGGGAGGTAGGCCAGGGCCAGATCCTTTGTTTTATGAGCAAATGGGAGAATCAGGAGTAGGTTTTAGATTTTAGAAAAGGGACTGACAGCAGTGGGGTGGGAAAAATGGATTGGAGGGATTAGGCTGTGAGCTCAGAGTCCAGGGAGAAAGCCGTAGTCTAGGTAAGAGATGATGAAGACTCCCAGCAAGGATAGAATACAAACAAGTGCTGAGGAATCACAAAAAATAATAGTGGCTAATTACAAGTAGCAGAAAGAGGAGAGTCTAGGATGTTTCCAAGGTTTCATGCTTTGGATGTATGGGGGAACAATGTTATCATTCACAGGGCTAGATAGTACAGTTTTGGACGAGTTGAGTTTGAGGTGTCTTTAGAAGGTTTACGTGGAAGTGTCCAATACAGAATGAAAATGGAAACGCACACTGCTGGTAAGAGTGTAAATTTGTACAAACATTTTTTTTTTTTTGAGTTGGAATCTCACTCTGTCGCCCAGACTGGAGTGCAGTGGCCGCTGCTGGCCACTGCAGTCTCGACTTGCTGGGCTCCAGCGATCCTTCACCTCAGCCTTCCAAGTAGCTGGAACTACAGGCACGCGCTACCATGCCTGGCTAATTTTTAATTTATTGCATAGATGAGGTCTCGCCAAGTTGCCCAGGCGGGTCTCGAACCCGCGGACTCAGGCAATCCACTCACCTCGGCCTCCCAAAGCATGGGATTACAGGCTGAGCCACCAAGCCCGGCGGTACAAACATTTTAATCAAATTCTTTAGCATTATCTATTCAAGTTAAACATATGATTACCCTATGACCCAGCAATTCCATTCTTGAGTATCTATCTAATAGAAATGAGTGCAATGACTTGTACAAGAATGTTTATGACAGCATTATTAATAATAGCAAAAGACTAAAACAGCCCAAATGTCCACTAACAATAAGACATATAAATTGTGGTGTATTCACATTGTAGAATATCATATAGCAGTGTGAAGAAGGCAGAATAATTCCCCCCACTCAAAGGTGTACAGATCCTAATTCCAGGAACCCATGGATAATGTTATCTTACATGGCAGAAGGGACTTTGCAGATGTCACTAAGTTATGGATCTGGAGATGGGGAGAATAGCCGGGATTACCATTGAACCTGGTGGGCTCCATGTAATCACAAGAGTCCTTGTAATTGAAAAAGGAAAACTAAGCATCAGTGTCAGAGCCATGCGGTATGATAGACTTGGCTATCTATTGCTGACTTTGAGGATGGAAGGGAGACATGCACCAAGGGATGTAGGCAGCCTTAGAAGCCAGAAAATGCAAGGAAATGCATTCTCTACTTGAGCCTCTAGTAAAACCCATTTTGGACTTCTGAATTACAGAACTGTAAGAATAAATTTGTGTTGCTCTAAGCCATTCAGTTTGTGCTAATTTGTGACAGTAGTTATAGAACATTGATACATAAGGTTTCTCAATGATTGACATTTTGGACTGGACAATTCTTTGTTATGAGGGGCTGTCCTGTGTATTGTAAGATGTTTAACAGCATCTCTAGCCTCTACTCATTTCATGCCAGTAGTATTTCCCATCCCTCCCTTCCTGAGTTGTAGCAATCAAAATCATCTTCAAACATTGCCAAAAGCCTCCTACTGGGGGTACAAAATTGCTCCCAGTTGAGAATCATTATTACATAGCAATAAGAAAGAACAAATCACTGCGACACTCAATAAAATGAATGTATCTCACAGATACAATGATGAAAGACACCAGTTACAAGTGCACTTACTGAATTAATCCACTTAAATGAAGTTCAAAAACAGGCAAAGTAATCGATGACAATGGAAGTTAGAATAGTGGTGATCTCTAGGGGTGGAGTTGATAATTGACTGAGAAGGAACACGGGAAACCTTCTGAGGTGTTGGCATTGTCTATATCTTTTTTTTTTAATCAATATTTTTTATTATGATATTGTGGGGTACAGTTAAGGGTTAGGTATACAAATATGCTTCTTTCAGGCACCCTTGTTGATAAGAGGTGTCTCCCCGTCCCCATATTATCTATAACTTAATCTGAGTGGTGGTGACATGAGTTTATACATGCCAACAATTGAGACTTCTGAACATCATTCTATGTATGTTATACCTCAACAAAAAAGAAAGCACGAAATATAAACTAAGGGAGAAACAGTTTGATGCTCAGGAGGGCAGCACAGAAAAGAAAAACCCAGGACAACATCAACTTGTTGGTGAGCCTCGAACCCATAGGTGTTAGGTGGGTGGGGAATAAGGAGAGTGAGAAGAAAAGAATGTTGCCACTCCTGTTTAGCATAGTATTGGAGGTCCTCATTTGAACAATCAGGCAAGAGAAGAAATAGATACACAAATAGGAGAAGAGGAAGTTAAATTACCTCTCTTCACATATGATATGATTCTATACCTAGTAAACCCAAAAGATTCCACAAAAATACTCCTAGCACTGATAAACGACTTTAGTAAGTTCTCAGGATACAGAATCGACATTTTTAAAAAAAATCAGTTGAAGCTGGGCTCGGTGGCTCAGGCTGTAATCCCGCGCCTTTGGGAGGCTGAAGTGAGTGGATTGCCTGAGCCCGCGGGTTCGAGACCCGCCTGGGCAGCGAGACCTCATCTCTACAATAAAATTTAAAAAATCAGCTGGCATGGTAGCGCATGCCTGTAATTACAGCTACTTGGAAGGCTGAGGCGGAAGGATTGCCGGAGCCCAGCAGGTGGAGGCTGCGGTGGCTGGGAGTGGCCACTGCACTCCAGTCTGGGTGACAGAGTGAGACGCCAACTCAAAAAAAAAAAATCAGTTGAATTTCTACACACCAACAACAAACAGACTGAGAACCAAATTAAAAACAGAGTCCATTCACAATAGTCACACAAAAATAAAATATCTTGGAATACATCTAACCAAAGAGGTGAAAAATCTCAACAATGAGAACTACAAAACCCTGCTGAAATAAATCAAAGGTGACACAAATGGGGAAATATCCCATGCTCATGGACTAGAAGAATCAATATCATTAAGACATCCGTACTGCCTGAAGCAATCTACAGATTCATCAAATTACCAGCATTATTTTTGACAAATCTAGAAAAGACAATAGTTAAATTCATATGGAAGCAAAAAAGAGCCTGAATAACCAAAGCAGTCCTAAGCGAAAAGAACAAAGCCAAAGGCATCATATTGTCAGACTTCAAACTTTACTACAAGGTCACAGTATCCAAAATAGCATGGTACTGGTACAAAAATAGATACATAGACCAATGGAACAGAATAGAGAACCCAGAAAAAAAATCGCTGACCTACAACCAACTCTTCTTTGACAAAGCCTTCAAAAACATTGGGGAAAGGACTCCCTATTCGACAAATGGTGCTGGGAAAACTGGTTAATCGTATGCAAAAGGGTGAAACTGAACCCTTTGCCCTCACCATACACAAAAATTAACTCAGGATAGATTGAAGACTTAAACATAATACCTCAAACTATAAAAATCTTAGAAGAAACTCTAAGAAACACTCTCTAGACATTGGCCTAGTCTATGAATTCATGACCAAGTTCTCAAAAGCAAAGGCAGTGAAAACTAAAATTGACAAGTGGGACCTTATCAAGTTAAAAAGCTTCTGCACAGCAAAAGAAGCCATCAACAGAGCAAAAAGACAACCCACAGAATGGGAGAGAATATTTGCAAACTATGCATCTGACAAAGACCTGATATCCAGAGTCTATGAGGAATTCAAACGAATCAATGGGGGGAAAAACAACCCCATTAAAAAGTGGGCAGAGAGCATGAATGGACACTTGTCAAAGGAGACATACAAGCAGCCAACAAACATATTTTAAAATGCTTAACATCACTAACCATTAGAGAAATCCAAATCCAGACCACAATGAGATACCATCTCACACCGGTCAGAATGTCTGTGATTAAAGCCAAAAAAAAAAACCAAACAACACAACAGATGTTGGTGAGGATGCAGAGAAAAGGAAAGGCTTTTACACTGTTGGTGGGAATGTAAGGCAGTTCACTCCCATGAAAAGCAGTTTGGAAATTTCTCAAAGAACTAAAAATAGATTTACCCTTCAACCCAACAATCCCACCACTGGGTATATACCCAAAGGAGCATAAATTGTTCTGCCAAAAAGATACCTGCACTTGTATGTTTATTGCAGCATTATTCACAATAGTAAAAACATGGAACCAACCCAGGTGCTTATCAGTGGTAGACCGGATCAAAAAAATGTGGTACGTGTACAGCCTGGATTACTATGCAGCCATAAAAAAGAAAGGACCATGTCATTTGTAGCAACACGGAAGCACCCGGAGGCCATCATTCTAAGTGAATTATCACAGAAACAGAAAACCGAATACCTCAAGTTCCCTCTCATAAGGGGAAACGAAACACTGGGTATACACAGGCACAAGGATGGAAACAACAGATCCTGGGGACTACTAAAGGGGAGGGGATGAAGGCTGAAAAACCACCTATTGGGTACCATGACCATCACCTAGCAGGTAGGCTCAGTAGAAGCCCAGACCTTACCAACGTGCAATATACCTATGTAACAAACCTGCACATGTGCCCTTGAATCTAAAATAAAACAAACGTAGCTATCCTTTAAAAAATAAAAATAAAAAGAGTGCTGAAGTCAGAGCCCAGCAAGCACCAACATCTCAGAGATGGGTAGAAGAAGAGTCAGCAAAGGATGGACTATTGGTGTCTGTGCTTCTCCCATTCAAAAGTAAGAGCAAGAGCATACCCCTGCCATGGTCTCCACCTTCCACCCCTCACCGCCGCTGGCCTTGTCCATGACACACAAGAGCTACTCCTGATGTGTATTAAGTAATAGTTCTCTTCTCTGTCCCTCCTTTATCCTAGCATAGTCCACCACCAATGTGTATTTGTTTTCAAACTGAATGAAGAAGCTTTTGCAGGACTAAGCCCAGTGTACCCTCTTTGCGTGGGAAAACCGTGCCCAGACCTCAAACCACAAATCCCACCACAAGTGCTTCCCAGAAACACTTTCTCCTGCACTGTGCTGTTCCCTTATGATCAATGACTATTGGATGCAATAACTTCAAAAAGTTGGCCCACGTTCCAGCATATCCTAGAGTGCATAGTGCATTTTTGAAGCCTCCTAGCCCTAAAGGATGGTTCCCTATTAAACCATGATACTGAGGTGAAAGGTAGACACTGGCAGCATGTGAGAGTGCGGAGCATCAGAAAGAACAGGGACATGATTGAATAGTGACTTCATCTGCGGAGTGTTTGTTCTGGTGCCAACTGCTTTAGCATATCTCTTTATATAAACTTTGCTAATGGCCTTTTAAGGCAGCCATCTCTATATTAAAGATGAAGAATAGAGTCAGGGAGGCCTGGGGACTGAGATCACATAACCAGTCAAAGACTGGGCTGGTTCAGAAGTCTGGCTCTCCCCATTCCAGCACATGGCTGTGTTTTGCTTGTGTAACTCAAGCAGACCCCTGCCACAACCCTTCCCGTTCTCCCAGGCCACGTGTCTTCTCGGGAGAACTGCTGCCAACCTCAACGTGTGTGCTGTCTTCCCGGCCCCCAGTCTCCCAAGTCCATGCCATCCTCCTCCACCAACTTTGTTTCAGCCGTGAGGAGGGATGGGTGATCTCAGCACTCCTTGTCCTAAACTCTCCACGGATTTCCTTTCCCTCCAGGGCACGGCCCAGTCACCTTGGCCTGCAGTCAAGGACTTCCAGGATCTGACCTCCCTAATGCTTTCAACTTTTTTGCCCACCGCTCCTACACACACTTGATGCTTTTTCCTGGGGGTTCTCAGTCCTGGCTGTAAATTAAAATCACAGGTCTCAGCAGGTACTCTGACCTTATCCCAGACTGCAATGAGCTCTCACAAGGCCTGCGCTTAAAGACTGTTGGATTTTGCTCACAATTTCCCCCCTGCCCTCCTCCCATCTTCTTTCTAAATCCTTCCTATCCTTCAGGGATTTTAGTCCATTGAGAAAGAGGCTTATACTGTAAAAGCAGGGAATTAGGTTGGATTTATTTGATCCTAATTCTGTAATAATAATGCAGTGGGCTTAATATTGTGTTTATTCCCAGTTCAATGCAGTATCTTAAGAGCACGCAAAGGCTGGACCTATGGGCTCTGAGAATTCAGGGTGAGGAACACGTGTTCCCTGCTTGCAGGAGATTGACATCTTATGAGGGAGATAAATAGATGCACTGTATCTAAAGTACAAGGCAGGTCCTGGTGAGGGTCAAAATCAGGAGCCAGGGTTCTCTGTTGGAAAGCTGGTGGAAGGGATGTTTGTAGGAGTCCTGGAAGGTCTCCTGTGAAGAACTAAGTGACCATTAAAGCTGGGTTTGAATCATGATTCAAACTTAAAATCTGGATGATTTTGGGAAAGCCTTGATTTTTCTCATCAGTAAAATGGGGATAATTACACAGTGTGACTTCACAGAGTCATGATGAAGATGAAGGGAGATAATGCTTATACACAGTGCATGCTCACCACCAGAGGTGCTGGCTACTTTTTCTTTATTATTGAAATAATGGAGCAGAGTAGGTTACCAGTAAAGTCTTTCATTTATCCACTCAAGAAACATCTGTTGCATCTCATATGAGACACTATGCTAGGACCCAGGATAGAGAGATAAATGACACATAGCAACTGTCCTGAAGGAGTTCAAAAAATTATAGTGGCCAGGCGCGGTGGCTCACTCCCATAATCCTAGCACTTTGGGAGGCCGAGGTGGGGATTGCCTGAGCTCACGGGTTTGAGACCAGCCTGGGCAACTTGGTGAGCCCTCGTCTCTACAATAAATCAACAAATTAGCCAGGCATGATGGTACACGCCTGTGGTTCCAGCTACTTGGAAGGCTGAGGCGAAAGGATCGCCTGAGCCCAGCAGATCGAGGCTGCTGTGGCCGTGAGCATGCCACTGCCCTCCAGCCTAGGCAATAGAGTGAGACTCCAACTAAAAAAAAAATTATAGTAATGGTAGCAAGTGCAGTCATAGAAATATGCACAAGGCATTGAGGGGATATGGAGGAAAAGGGGAGTCTGGGAAGGAGTCACTGAGTACCTCCTGGAGGAGGTGTACCTGTGCAGTGTGTCAAAACCATAGGAGTTAGTTCCACGGAGAAAGAAAACGATTAGGAACTATATACTTCTTTCTTTTCTTTTTTATTTAAAGATGTGGGGTACAATTCAGGGAGAACTGTATACTTCTTTCTGGATAAAAAAAAATGTAGTATGTATACACAGTGGAATATTATGCAGCCATAAAGAAGGACAAGCATATGGACTTTGTAGCAACTTGGATGGATTTAGAGTCGATCATACTCAGTGATCTATCACAGAAACAAAGAACAGAGTACCAAATGTTCTCACTAATAAGCGGACCATGAACAATTATAATACTATAAGAAAAGAATTGGCAGTAGTTGGAAACTGCCAGGGGAGGGAGGGGCACACCTCATCAACAAGAGTACCTGCATAATGAGTATCTGTATACCTAACCTTGAATTGTACCCCACATCTTTAAAATAAAAATTTTTTAAAAACAGAAAAAAGTTGTGGGATACAATTCTGGGAGAACTGTATACTTCTTTTTTTTTTTTCTTTTTTTTGAGTTGGAGTCTCACTCCGTCGCCCAGACTGGAGTGCAGTGGCCGCTCCCGGCCACCGCAGCCTCAACCTGCTGGGCTCCGGCGAGCCTTCCGCCTCAGCCTTCCGAGTAGCTGGAATTACAGGCATGCGCTAGCACGCCCAGCTAATTTTTTGATTTATTGTAGAGATGAGGTCTTGCCAAGTTGCCCAGGTTGGTCTCAAACCCGTGGGCTCAGGCAATCCACTCACCTCAGCCTCCTAAAGCGCGGGATTACAGCCTGAGCCACCGAGCCCACCTTGTATACTTCTTTCTAGATGTCATGAAAGTAAGAATGTGGGAAGTCATCGGAAGGTACAATGCTTGCTTATTCCTGTCGCCCTGAGATGTCTGACTTTATTTGGGTCTTGGGTTCCAAGTCCTGCTCACCACTTATTAGCTATATGATTTGGGGCAAGTGACTTAACCTCTCTTCTCTGATTTTGTTTCCATATAGGTAAAGTAGAACCATGAATACCTACCCTGAAAGGTTGTTGAAAGACTTAATATTCCATGAAGTCTGTTACTGCCTTACCTGTCTTATTGAGCATTCTACCCCTAGCCCCAGCTTAGTACATGGTACTTAATAGATGCTTAATAGTATTAACTGAGCAAAATGGATGAATGATGTATGAGAAGTGCTTAGTGTGGTGCCTAGCCGATAGTAAGCACTCAAGGAATGAAAGCTACCCTAATCTTCACTGTCCCTGGTGGGTTGAGGACTACTTGGCTAAAATAAAGAGGTCCTTTGCCCTTCTGTATGCACACATTCTGAATTTCTGGGAAAAGAACCATTAAATCCTCAGATCAGTGAGTTTCTATTAGTATTCCTCATTCCAACAAGCATCTCTGAGTCACCATGTGGGAATCTATCTAAGTAGAAATTACATGAAGACACCCAGCTTTATGCCACGTTGTATACACAAAAACATTGCTTGCATAAAATAAGAATCCTAAAACTAGGATCTTAATGAAAGCAATTAGAAAAGAGTGATTTTTAACAAGTTAAAATTTGTTCTGAAAATGAATTCGGGGATGTTTCTGTGCTTGGTAAAGGGATGATTTTTTACCAAAGTCTGGATTTTTGGTGGCAACTAAGTGCCACAGGTCAGAGAATGGGTTAATTGTGTACAAACTTGGGACAGAATTTTCCTCCTTGGACTATAATGACTTCCCAGCTGAGTATCCAGCATCTATGAGCTATGCCTGGTATCTCCTCAAAAGCCCAGGGACTCCAAGGACTCCTCCCAAGGATTTGGTGTATTTCCCATGATTTTTTCAGGGATGTATGAGAAAGTCTCTTTAGCCTGCTTTCCTTGTGGGCAGTGCCTGGGCCTTGTCCGTTTATTCCTTTCTCTGGTCCCGGCACAGAAGAGAGCTCAATGAATATTTGTAGAACGACTCTCAGTGAGTGAATATGTCTGTTGCTATTCTCTCTGAGCTGCCTGAGGACCAAAATTTCCCACATGGATTTAGCGAATCACTGGATTACATATGCAATTCAGATGCTAAGATTCTGTTTAGAGGGCCGAGAGAGAAATGAGGACTTGTGGATGTAATATGAGTGGGAGAGAAAAGTAAGTGAAGGATAAGGAGCAGGATTGGCAGTAGGAGTGTTTCCGCCCATATGCTGTGCTCCACAACCTGATGACTCAAAAGCATGGTATTGTCAAGGTTTCTGAGGATGGAGTCATCGTATTTTTCTAAAAAATACTTATCGTAGCAGGTGTGTCAATAGACAATTCTCCATCCTTTTAACTTACCTCAGCCTCGCTGTTCAGAGTACCCTCCGGGGGCTGAGCAAATAGGTAAGTAACTGGTAGAAATAAAAGTCATATGGCCAGGTCATGTGTTCCTAAGCTTGACCCCCCTCTCCTTCCTTGGAGATGTGAATCTCCTCTCTCTCTCTCTCTCTCTCTCTCTCTCTCTCTCTCTCTCTCTCACACACACATTTACTTTCTAAATAAATGATATTTCCTAATGTAAAAAAAAGAAATAAAAGCCAGACAATCCATTTAGAGTTTAGATCACCCTTCCAGCAGGAGTCAGGTTAACTCTCCATTATTTATTATTTCTTCATTTCCTGCCAATGCGTCAGTCCATTATTCATCCATTAAACAGACATTTGTCTATCTCCTACTGTGTGTACGTAACTTCCTGCCATAGGGATACTTGCAGTCTAGGAGGGAGGAGGCCATGCATGTGAATTCCTAACTATAGCAAACTGAATTATGTTTTATAGAATGTCACATGCTTTTTGAGCACAGGAATCTTATCAATTCTGACTTGAAAGGTAAGAGAAGACTTTCATCAGAAAAGAGGGTAACTTCTGAGCTGGACCTAGAAGGATCCATCTGATTTCAGTAGGCAAAACAATCAGGCAGACGGGGAGGTGGCAAGTCCTGGGAACAGAAGGGACAGCCGGGGCATGACATGCAGATGGAGAGTCACAGATATTCAGACACGACAAGTGTTCCAAGTATAAGCAGTTTCCTGGCAAGAGATGACTCTGGAAGGGTAGCTTTAGTCTACACCAGGTGGGCAAACTTCCTGTAAAGGGACAGATAGTAAATATTTTAGGCTTTGCAGGCCAAGATGCAAACTTGAAGTAATTAAGTAGGTACATACTATATAACAAGACAGAGAACAAATTTCCCCCAAATGTTATTACTGAAAATCACATTATAGCAATAATTGAATATAATTTTTTGTAATACAGGTTTGCTAATGAGAAGAACCTTTTTAGTGTAGAAACACTTGCTGAATTGAGGTCCAATATTAGTGTTCCCCTTCATCAAATTTATTGCAAACATTCATCTACAAAAACCATTCTTAGCTCATAACTGAACAAAACAGGTAGAGGGCTGGATTTGGCTCATGGGCTACCATTGGCCAATCTCTGATAGATGTTATTGCGGACAGAACACTGTACTACCAAGTTTCAGACTCTTTATTTAAGTAGCAAATAAGCGCCTGAACAGATCACATAAAGATACTTGGTTTGTGTCTGATCAAGTCTGTCACTTATTCCTCAAAAGTGACATAGTCCTCTTGTTTCCTTACAACTGCAAAGCAACAGGAAGCTGATGTACATGCAAGAGTCTCTTTGTCTTTATATATAATGGATAAGGCAGTCTCTCATGGCAACCAAGAATACAAGGTACAGGAGTCACCATTGTGAAATACTGTTAGTCTCTGGCTGCTCTGACCATTTTGTGTGGGGTTCCCCTAGAAGTTAGAACAAGAATTTGTAAAAATAGACAAGGAATAAGTGTTATTAAAAGATATACAGGGAGATCATTGACATGCCAGGGATCCAGCACCCAAAAATAGCACAGAAGAGAGCTCTGTGAGTTCGAGAGAGGCTTGGTGATTCTAATTGCTAAAAGTCTAACATTACCATTCTCTGGGGAGACTTTTAGCACGTCATGGTAGTCCTAACCCAAACTGTATTTGTGAGAAGGTGATTTTTTGCAAGCCCTTAGTAGAGTGCATTACTTTAATCATTCATTCTTTCAATTTCTATTTCTTGAGCTGTTCCTATGAGCAAGACACTGAGCTAGACTCTGCGAGATCCAGGGATAGGATAAACTGATTTACTCTGTGTCAGCTCCTACTTCAATAGTAGGGAGGAATGTGATGATGATGAAGGAGAAGGAGGAGAAGAGGAAGGGAAGCCAGAAAGGGGAGGGGAAGAGGAAGAAGAAGATTGTGGTGCTGGCAGAGGAGGAGGAGAGGACAAAGCATCAGAAGCATGAACGCTTATAAATAAGAAAGGTCTTTAGGATGGAGGGAGGAAGTGTTCCGAAGAAAAAGTGAGGCGCACAAGGGAAATTAGTCATCACAGCTATTGATCTGGTAGCCATGGTGCAGTGGACCAAAGGTCTCAGGATCAGAAAACATCAGCTTAAACGCCAGCCTTTCCACTCACTATTTGTGTGATCTTTGTAAAGTTATTTCAAGTCTGTAGGGCCCAATTTCCACCTCCAGAAAACGGGGCAGTATTATACCTGTCATGGGTTACAGGATATGGACATGTTTTGCAAACTGTTAGGTACTTGCAGTTGTAATTTCTACATATTTATACTCAGAAATGAAGATGGAGTCAGAATTCACACAAGTCTAGATACCAAGAAAGCAGTCACTCAGGGAACAGGCTCTGAACTAAATTCTTGGATTCCAGCCATGAGTGAGACAAAGTCCATCATGGAATGAGCTGTATAAAGATAGATTAGGTGTGAAGTATGCATGCCAATTACGAATGATTAAATACAGCTGTGATGCATTCTTGGCAAGGAAAGTACAAGGTGCTAACAGAGCATTTAAGGGGAGCGGACAAGCGAACCTAGACCAGGAGTTAGAGCTGTCATCAAAGGAAGTGGCCTTTGAGCAGAAGCTGAAGGTTAAAAAAGAGCCTTGAGGCTGGTTCTGCCTCCGGTGCAGCCTTGGACAAGCCTTTCCTTCCTGCTTCATTTTCCTTGTCTGTAATTAGAGGTTGGCCCAATCCCCTAGACAAGAAGTCAAGTTCTTCCCAGTGCTAAGGTACCACACTCAGTGATCCCCTTAAAGACCTGAATGCCTGATGCCAAAGCAGAGTCTCATGTTGGAGTAGAGAACAGTGTGGAGGAGGGAGTCTGACTGTGACCTGAAAATCCGATGACATTGAAGAGGGAGATAGCTCACGGCCAAGCATTCAATTTCATCCATTCATTACTGCTCTCATTCCCTTCTAAACATCAGGTGACACCTTGTCCAATAAATCTTCAATGCATTTTCTGTTTTCTTCTTCTTTTATTTTTTTACAACTTTAAAAAACACATAACAACTAAGGACTATCACAGAAACGAATAACTGAATACTTCATGTTCTCACTCAGAAGTGGGCCCTGAAATACTAGTTACATTAGCACAGAGGAGGGATCGGCAGTTGCTGGGCACTGCTAGGGGAGGGAAGGAGGGAGGAGGGCAGGGGTATGTGAGAACACAAAGGGTACCTGGTCCACTACCAGGGGGAGTGAGGACCAGTTAGAAACCCAGACTTCACCTGCATGCAGCCTACTTGTTAATCCTCACTTGTACCCAACAACTCTATAATAAAATAAAATAAAAATTTTTTAAAAAGTAAATAAAAATACATTGCAAAGAACAGTAAAACACACATATTCTCACTGTCCAGAGTTTTAAAAATTAACATTTTATCATATTTGCTTCCAACCTTTTTTTGCTTAAAAAAATTTTTTTAGATAAAGTTCTTTTTTTTTTTTTTGCCCATCAGACCATCCCATTCTGTTTCTTCTCTCACCCCCTGGAAGGTCATCACTGCTACATCTTTGATATATATACCTCCTTTTCCATAAACTATTATGGCATTGCACCATGTGTGTTTTCTTACATGGCATCTTGCACTGTATATCATTCTGTGGCTTTATTTTTTTCACTCAACATTATATATCTTGAGAAAATACACATATACATAAATGCACACACATGTCCTTTTTTTTTTTGAGTTGGAGTCTCACTCTTGTCACCCAGGCTGGAGTGCAGTGGCATACTCAAGGCCACCGCAGCCTCAACTTGCTGGGCTTATGCAATCCTTCCGCCTCAGCCTTCCAAGTAACTGGGACTACAGACTCACGCCATCATGTCCGACTAGTTTTTGTGATTTATTATAGAGACGAGGTCTCACCAAGTTGCCCAGGCTGGTGTCAAACCCCGGGCTCAGGCAATCCTCTCATCTCAGCCTCCCAAAGTGCTGGGATTACAGGCTGAACCACCATGCCCAGCCCAGGTCATTATTTTTAATGGTTGTATAATCTACCTCAGTCTCCCATGTAGCTGGAACTACAGGAGCACGCCACCATGCCCAGCTAATATTTTTGTAGAAACGAGGTCTTACTATGTTGCCCGGGTTCATTTTGAGCTCCTGGGCTCAAGCAATCCTCCCGCCTTGGTCTTTTTAAATTGCTAATTTAAGAAATATTTCACTATTCCTAAGTGATAAAGGTACTATTTTCTTCTGACAGTTTTGTAATACATCTGGAATTTATTTTTTGTGTAAGGTGAGTGATAAGGCACAAATTCATGTTCTCATATGTAGAAAGTCAAGTATTTCAAATCCATTATTGGTTTGACAGGTCATTCTTTTTCCCTTGGCTTAAAAAGTTCCCTTTATCACAGAGCAAGTCCCCTCTCTCATTTGTGTGGATCTGTGTCTGGGTCTCTATTTTGTTGCATTGATCTGTTTGTCTGCTTCTAAACAAATGCCACACTATTTACTATAGCATTATGTATTTTGATTTGTAACAGGGCAGGTGTCCCTCTTTATTGTTCTTTTTCAGACTTGCCTTAGTCTTTCTCAGACATCTATCCTTTCATATATATTTTGGACCCAGTTTTCAAGTACTATGGCAGAGAGGGCCTAAAAACAGTTACAATTACTCCTTTTAAAGATCAAACTGCAAGTTCCAAAACTTGCTAGACATGAGGTTTAAGAAAACCAAATAGCCAAAGGTCACTTTCCTTGAGATGCAAGATAGTAATCCATTCACAACCTTACCCCCACATCCTCTCTTTGTGAAGTTAATGTTTTGTAATCCCTGCTTGCCAGGTAAATCCTGGAGACAATTTGTTCTTTGAAAATCTGGTTTTGCTAAATACTACCTTGTAAGTTACAAAGAAAAATGTATAGCCATACAACCTGACCCCCTCCCTTAATTAAACTAATAGATAAAACCCCTCTCCTCTTTCTCTGGGTTGCTTAGCCTTGGAGCATTAGCGCACTGAGTTCCTACAGCCTCAGTGTCATGGTCTCTCTGTTTTCCTGCAACAGTACTACAAAAAATACTACTGAGATTTTGATTGGACTTAGGTTAAATGTATAGACTTATTTGAGGATTAATATCTCTGTAATATTAAGCCATTCTATGTATAAACAAGGTATGTTATTCCATTTACTCAAGTCTTCTTCTGTATCCCTCAAAAGGTCTCTTTTTGTTTTTTGGGTTTTTTTTTTTTAGATGTTTTCTAGATTTTGTTGCTGTTGTGAATGAGATTTTTTTTTCTTTTTTCTTTTCTTTTTTTTTTTGAGTTGGAGTCTCACTCTGTCACCCAGACTGGAGTGCAGTGGCTGCTCCCAGCCACCGTAGCCTCGACTTGCTGGGCTCCAGCGATCCTTCCGCCTCAGCCTTCCAAGTAGCTGGAATTACAGCCGCGCGCTACCACACTCAGCTAATTTTTGATTTATTGTAGAGATAAGGTCTCGCCAAGTTGCCCAGGCGGGTTTTGAACCCACGAGCTCAGGCAATCCACTCAACTCAGCCTCCCAAAGGCGCGGGATTACAGGCTGAGCCACCGAACCCAGCTTGAGATTTTTTTTCTGTTATCTTTTCTAATTGATTGGTGGTGGTATATAGGAGGAGAGTAGATTGCTGTATCTTTTGCCTGTAAATGTGTTGCATTCTCTTATTAATTTATACTTTCTCCTTGTATTTGCTTGGATGTTTCTATTTATCATGATTTTCTTTTGCTCCTTCTGTGATCCATTTCTGCCTTCTCTTTAGTTGATTACATTTTTATGTATTCCATTCCATGTAGAAGTTATATATTCTAGTTTTGTTTTTTTGTCAGGTGGTTTGTTTTTTAATGTTTTTTTGTTTGTTTGTCTGGTTGGGTTTTTTTTTTTTTTTTTTTTGATTCAGAGTCTCACTGTCTCCCAGACTAGCATGCTCATGGCCACCACAGCCTTGACCTGCTGGGCTCAGGCAATCCTTCCACCTCAGCCTTCCAAGTAGTTGGAACTACAGGTGTGTGCCACTATGCCTGACTAATTTTTCTTGATTTGTTGTAGAGATGAGATCTCACCAAGTTGCCCAGGCTGGTCTTGAACCCTGGGCTCAGGCAGTCCTCTTGCCTTGGCCTCCCAGAGTGCTGGGAATATAGGCATGAGCCACCTCGTCCAGCCAGCTATTATTTTTTAATCTGTGCGTCTGACTTAAAGTTTCAAGTTAATGAAGTTCTACTTCTTCCAACTTCCATGTTTTTGTTGACTTACATTTTGGTTCATCTTTACTTTATAAGTCCTCAATTTATACAGTTTGTAATAAACTTGTTATACCCAATGCTTGTTTGGACTTATCCCATATTTACTAATATTTTGCTCACTGTTTTTTTTTTTTTTGGTCAAGGTCTCACTCTGTCGCCCAGACTGGAGTGCAGCGGCATGATCATAGCTGATGGCAGCCTTGACCTCCTGGTCTCAGGCAATCGTTCCACCTCAGCCTCCCGGGTAACTGGAACTACAGGAATATGCCACCATGCCCGGCTAATTTTTTTATCTTTTTGTAGAGTCAAAGTTTCACTGTGTTTTCAGGCTTATTCACTATTGCTTCTTGAATCCCACTCTTGCCTGCTAAAAGTATGCCCTTTGTCTGAAGTATCTTTATCTCATCCTGTTGCTTTAGAAATAGTTCAGTTCCAGCTACTTGGAAGGCTGAGGTGGAAGGATTGCTGAAGTCCAGCAGGTCGAGGCTGCAGTGGCTGGGAGCGGCCACTGCACTCCAGTCTGGGTGACAGAGTGAGACACCAACTCAAAAAAAAAAAAAAAAAAGAAATAGTTTATCTGAGTGAGGAATTCTAGGGAGACAATAGTTTTTTCTTAGCACTTTGAAGATAACCGTTCCATTGTATGCTGGTCTCTGTCTTTGCCTAGGAGACGTCTACTATCACTCTTATAGTCATTCTTCCTATATAATCTTTCCTCCTTGTTTTAAGATTTCTGTCTTTGCTCTTCTGCCATTCACTGCCATGCATCTAGGTATGGATTTATTTTTATGTATAATTCTTGAGACTCATTGTTTTCCTAAATTTGAAGCTATGTTGCTTTTTCAATTCCGTTAATTTCTCATCTGGTATCTCTGAATATTACCTCTTCTCATTTTCTTTATTCTTTCCCTTCAAATTTATATCCTATTTCTTCTCAATATATCTTCCTTGTCTTTTAACTACTCCTGATTTTTCACGTATCTTATTTCTTTATGCTTCATTCTGGGTAACTCTCTCAATCCATGACTTATTTTCTCAAATCTGAAAAATTCCTCGTTTACTGAGTCTTTAATTTCACCGAGTCTTTAATGCTCCATTTCTACAAGTTCTGTTTGATTTCTCAAATATATACATATTCTTTGTTCATCGTGTTCTATCGTGTCTAATTGTGATTTCTTTTTCTTCGTTTAGATCTTTAAACACATTTATTTCATAGTCTCTTTTAGGTAGTGATGTTATTTCAAGTTTTTTGCATGCTAACCCTCATAGTAGATCATTTCCTCATATGGTTTAAAGTTTTTATTGTGTATTATAAAAAATGGAGCAATTGTGCTTTAGCTCCCGAGAGGTATTTCAGGGTGTCACTGCTCTAGGGTTCATTATTTACCTTAATTCCTCAGCTTGAAAATTCTGTACCCTGTGGGTACTGCAAACTGAAATTCCACACCCATGCACGACTCTCACCTAGGTTATGATGGGTCCTGTCAGGTTCCCTGTCACAGCCCCACCCAGACTCCTAAACAGAAAGAGGCATCCATACACCTTGCTGGACCAGTGACTCCCTTACACAGTGAGGCAGCTTCATGGCCCTGCTTCATGCAGGAGTTCAGTTCCTATTCTTCTAGCCTGCTGGAGGCAGAGCCATTAGAGCTGATACTATGTCCAGTGTGCCCTCTCGGCAGCAGTGGTGTCACTTCTCGGTTCTGTTTCTGGCACCTGAAGATTTCCTTTCTTTGGAGTTCATCTCTGAATGTAAAACAGATCTGTATTATATTTTACTATATTATGTGCAACATTTCTATGCATTTTGGGGAGAGGGAAAACCTCTTTCTTGGATTTTCTATATAAATGATTTCATTAACTTCAAATAGTGACAATATTGTCTCTGCCTTTACAATCTTTCTTTCTCTTATTTCTTCAATTTTTCTGTTATATCACTGTCTAGGAATACCAGTACAACATTGCAAGCCTTTTGTCATAGACTATTGTAACAGACAAAGAGATGATGTAATATGGCAATAAGCTTTGGTATCCGGCACATTTGGATTGACTTCTAACTGTGCAGTTTGCTAACTTTTTTTTTTGAGTTAGAGTCTCACTCTGTCACCCAGACTGGAGTGCAGTGGCCGCTCCCAGCCACCGCAGCCTCCACCTGCTGGTCTCCGGCGATCCTTCCGCCTCAGCCTTCCAAGTAGCTGAAACTACAGGCGCGCGCTACCACACCCGGCTAATTTTTTGATTTATTGTAGAGATGAGGTCTCGCCTGCCCAGGCACGTCTCGAACCCGCGGGCTCAGGCAATCCACTCACCTCAGCCTCCCAATGGCGCGGGATTACAGGCTGAGCCACCGAGCCCGGTGGTTGCTAACTTTTTAACCTTGTTTTTTTTGAGTTGGAGTCACACTCTGTCACTCAGACTGGAGTGCAGTGGCACGCTCCTGGCCACTGCAGCCTCGACCTGCTGGGCTCGGGCGATCCTTCCGCCTCAGCCTTCCGAGTAGCTGGAACTGCAGGCGCACGCTACCACGCCCGGCTAATTTTTTGATTTATTGTAGAGATGAGGTCTTGCCAAGTTGCCCAAGCAGGTCTCGAACCCGTGGACTCAGGCAATCCACTCACCTCAGCCTCCCAAAGCGTGGGATTACAGACTGAGCTACCGAACCCGGCTTAGCCTTGTTTTTTTAATTCATAAATGGATATCATAATGATACCTACTTTGAAAAATTATTTTTAGGATTAAATGAGTTACTGTATAAACTTCTTGAGTTAGTACCTAACACCTAATAAGGTAAATATCATAAATATGAACAATTAGCAGTAGCGGCTGCTGTGGTGGTAGAAATAATAATAACAGCCTTGTGTATGTTACATCCAGTCTTCACAATTCTGTCAGGTAAGTATTGTTTTGTGAGGTTCAGAGAAGTCCAATACCTTGCCCAGTATCACCCAGCTAGTTACTGAAAGCATAGTTCACACCTCTGATGAGGTCCCTGAGGCTAGTGTCTTTCCCTCCCTGGACTATACTGCCTCTTTATGGTAGTGATCTGTACACTAGTACAAAGGGGTATTTGCCAAGGCCATCCGTCGGAAACTGGAGGACAGAGGTCCTGGAATCAAATGTCAGCACTTCCCGAACAGACTGAGAGAAAGGCTCAGGACGGAGAAAGGCGAAATTCTGCCCTATCTCAGACCTTGAGAAGGACCACAAAGAACGAAAAATAAGTTTATAATCACGTACCTCTGAGAGTGATTGTTCTCTGAGGTATTGAAAATGCAAACTGGCATGTATGGAATTGGAAGCTGCCTGAGAGGGCTGCCTTCCAAATCCTGCATTTGTTTAAGACTCAGAGCTGGCTTCCTGGGTTCCAAGCCTGGTGCTCCTTCCTGACTTTGGGCAAGCTCTTTAGTTTCTCTGGGTCCCACATTCATCTGTAAAATGAGAAGAATCATAACAGCACCTACCTCACGAGGGCGGGGATTAAATGAGTGAATGCGTGTAAAACACATAGGGAAATGCCTGGAGCATAACATGTGCTCAGGAAATGTTAGCATTTGTTATAATTTCTTCGTTCAACATACAGTCAAGAGCTTCTCTGGGCTCCATTTCTGGGACTGCCAGGAGGACTTGGGAGATATGTGGGAATTGCTGCAGATATGCAGAAGTGTCTAGTTCTTTTTTTAACTTTTATTTTTGAGTCAGTCTTACTCTGTCACCCAGGCTGGAGCGCAGTGGCACGATCATGGTTCATCTCAGCCTCAACCTCTTAGGCTCAGGCCATCTTCCCGCCTCAGCCTCCTGAGTATAGGCATGTGCCACCACGTCTAGCAAATTTTTTATTATTTTTTTTTCTTTTGTAGAGACAAGGTTTCCCTATGTTGCCTCAAAGTTAGGCTCAAACTCCTAGGCTCAATCAATCCTCCTGCCTTGGCCTCCCAAAGTGCTGGGATTACAGGCCACCGCACTCGGCAGAAGTGGCTGGTTCTATCAATTGTGGGAGTCAGAAAAGACTTCACAGACCAAGTGAAGTTTGCCTTTGACACTTACTAAGAGGACACTTACTAAGGTCCTCCTCTGTACTGAATATCTTACTAATTACTGAGGTGATGAAGTTGGAAAATCCAGGGTCTCTTCTGTCTAGGAGAGGAGTCTTCACTGTGGACGAAGAAACAAATATGTAAACCAGAGATTTATATTACAGGTTCATAAACGCGCAAAACCAGAGAAGACTGGACTACTGTAAAACACAAAGGAGGGACATATACAGTAGTGTGCTGGCAAATGTTTAACAATCAACTCTCCAAGTAAAAAAAATGTGTATATATAATAACTTTTAGAAATGTAATGGATAGGCCAGGCACAGTGGTCCATGCCTATAATCCCAGCCCTTTGGGAGGCCAAGGTGAGAGGATTGTCTTAGCTCACAGGTTTGAGACCAACCTGAACAACTTGACGAGACCTCATCTCCACAATAAATCAAAAAAATTGCCAGATGTGGTGGTGAGTGCCTATAGTTCCAGCTACTTGGAAGGCTGAGGCAGAAAGATTACCTGAGCACCAGCAGGTCGAGGCTGCGGTGAACGTGAGAGGGCCATTGCACTCCAGCCCGGGTGACAGAGTGAGATTCCAACTCAAAAAAAAAAAAAAAAAAAGAAATATAATGGATGTGAACACATACTTTACAAATAACAATAAGATACACGACATTCTTTATGGTAAATTCCAAACACCTATAGCTTCAGTATGACTTGCAAAGCCTACCATCAGTTTTTATATTTCTAGTGCCAACAATAGTATCACAAAATAGACTATAAATATAGGTTTGATTACTATTTGACTTAACAAGGAAGTTACATTATTGACAAACAAGTGTAGTTCTGACAAGAATTTTCTTTTTAATCCAGAACATTTATTGTGTTGACTAATCACTGAAATTCTTGAGATAAACTCGATGCTGCAACAGCTGCCCTCTTGGGTTTCAGTGAATCTGTGGTATATAATTTTAAGGTGCCTCATTCAGTTCCAGTGGCGTTTCAGCCATTAGCCTTGGCATTCCAGGTACACATCCTCTTGTGCTTGGCAGGGTAGCAAAATTTGCCGCAGGTCAAATTCTGAAAGGGGAAGCCCTTAGATCCACAGCAGCGGCACAATGTGTTTGTCTTACTGTGATGTTTTCCAAACAATGACAAAGGAAACGTTCTTTTCATCGTCTTACTCCCGTGGCCAAGACCAGAGAGCCTGACATGAATGTTGACTAATATTTTTGTTTATATTTAGGAGGAGGTAAAAGGGAAGCAATGAAGATATATGAAGACACATGCCAGAATGTTACTCATTAATCAAGATTGTGGGTTTCCTTGTTCAATCAAATATTAGTTTTGAATGCAAAAAAAACGTTCTTCAATTTTTTGAGTATTTGGCATGTATCAGCTACAGATACAACCTACATTTAAGCTTAATCTGTATTATTAACACTTACTCCATCAATTTCTTAAATATAGGCAATCAACAAAATAATAGACCTAGTGCTGATTTGTAGCATCTGCTGGCTTCCATGGTGTCAATACTCCTTCCATTACCTATCTCAATCTGATGTATGAAGACACATGCCAGAATGTTACTCATTAGTCAAGATTGTGGGTTTCTTTGTTCAAGCAGATAATAGTTTTGAATACTGGAAAAAACACTGAGAAGAGCTGTGCAGGAGCACAGGTGCATAGCATTGCCATCTGAAGGATACTAGACCTGAATCAACTCAAGAGCATGACTCATTGTAAAATGTGGTAAAGGAGTTAGAAAGTGATGAGTTTTGAGCATTTATTATCTTAATTTTTAACATAGTTTATTTACTTATATATTTATATAATTAAATATTTTATAGTGGTTGTCCTTAATAACTGGCTCACAAAATTTCAGAAAATTTAGCAGTGGTTCTCTCAAGCCATTGTGAACTGGCTCCAGTTCACCGCTGACATCTGAAATAGACATCTCCATGAGTTTCAGCTTTCTGAAAGATTGATGGTGGAGCAGGGCTCTGGAGTTGAAGTCTGCTAGGTGAAGCAGAGGGAGGCATCTCAGGCAGAGGGAGTGAACAGAATGAGAGAGGGTACATCTGGGGCCTCTGAGAACATGGCTGGAAGGGAGGAGAGGAGCCAGAGAAGTAGGCGGGGCTAGATTATGAAGGATCTTGTGGATTTCCTTATCCTGAAAGTTCTAGAAAGCCACTGATGGACATTAAGAGAGTGAGAAGCTGGATGTGCATTCTGGAGAGACTGGTGTGGGAACTGTGTGGTGAAGTCTAAAGAGGGCCCAGGCTGGAGGTAGGGCAAGCAGTAATGCTGAGGAGCAGACGTCAGAGTGCCCGGTAATGGCAGCAAAGTAGAGAAGAAAGCACATCCCAGATACCTGAATGGCATGTGCAAAGGCCTGAGGTGTGAGACACCTAGTGCAGGTAGCATGGGTTGCCTGGGCATAGACTTCCTACAGAGAATGGCAAAGATATGACTGCAAATCTGGGCACTGTTGGAGACAGGACCACTTGTGGAGTGCCCTGGTGGGAAGTGGGGTCTGTGTTCTGCACTCTCCCTGAACCAATTATGGAACACTTGCTGGGTCTTTTGGCTTACCTGACTGAACTTTGGCAGGCAAGCGCTGCATGAACCCGCCTCTGCGAGGCTGACCATTTTGGTTCTTGATACTCAAAGTGTGGTCCATGGACCACAGTATTAACTTCACCTAGGAGCTTATCAGAAATGCAGGACCTCAGGCCCTGCCCTGGACATACTGGGTCAGACTGTACTTTAATAAGACCTCATGGCATTTCAACATCTGAGAATCCCTGAACTAAAGCAGGCTGCTCTCTCAAGTGGTCCAGACCACCTTCACTGGAATCACACGCAATGGAAGTTTACAGTGCAGATTCCTGGGCCCCATTCCAGATCTTCTAAATCAAAATTTCTAAGACTGTGCCAAGGAACCTAAAATTTCAATATGCTTCTGAGATTATTGCTAGAAATATCCATGGTCCACACTAATTCAAAAAAGACTTGGCCCCAGACAATCATGTTTGAATTTGGATCAGAGAAGCTAAACTTCTTAAATTCTCCTATAAATTATATCCTTCCCTTTGAATGCAAAGAATAAAGGTCATTGTCTGGCAGACAGTAGGTGCACCACAAATGTTAGCAATTGTTCTTATAGTATTTATGGTGTTTGAAACATCACAAGTTTCTTGTCCAGATCAGAACTAAGCATGATTTGGGGAAAGGTGTGTGTGTGTGTGTGTGTGTGTGTGTGTGTGTGTGTGTGTGTGTGTGGTGTGGTTGGATTGGTGGTTGAACAGATAACTCTGATTCTCCCCCATCCCCCTGCCACCCCCGAGTCCCGCCCCCAGTGCCAGCAGCCATCTGCTCTAGGAGCTGCCTGTCTGGGAGTGGAGGGTATCCATGGGAACCAGTGCGGAGGTTGCCAAGAGGACTCGGTGGCCGCCAGCCAGAGGGGACAGTGGAAATCAAGTGGAACCGAAAGTGACAGACTCGTGTGTGTTCAATGGAGTGGGAGGCAGTCAGCTGTGAGAGTTGGGGCGGGGCATGGGCACAGCCAAGTAAGCGCTCGTGCACCCAGAGGAAGCCTCCAGACAGCTCCATGGCTGCACAGCTGGGCCCAGGAGGATGGCTTTAGGCAGTCTGAACAGGAGCTTCTCTCTCCCCTCCATACTTCTCCCCCTTCCTCCTTTGTTTCCTCTCTATTTTAATAGGACATTTACTAAGTATAGAGACGGAAAAGAAGAAAACTTTACATTTTGAAATATTAATCACCTCAAATCCCACCATTCACAAGCAGATACTTCCATTTTGGTGTTGGTTCATCATTATTTCTATGCATATTTTTTATAAGGTTGAAGTCATGCATTTCTAACTCTGTGTTCTTCATTCTAAAAGGAGACAGGTGTTTAGTTTGGAGAAGAAAAGATGGGATTTGGAGTGGTATGGCTCCCCTGCTTGCACCCCATATCAGCCAAAAGGAATGGTCGAGGCCTAAATGACAAGTTGGTCCAAATGGATATTCTTAAGAGAATGCTGTCGTGTGTCTTAGCCAGTGGCACCCATTTTAATCTTTTTACCGGTTCTTGAATTGGGTATTCCTTGTGTTTTTAAGCGACTTTGTTAAAGCCTTGTGCATAAAGAAGAAAGCACTTGCTACAAGGAGAAAGAAATGGGGGACTGTTTTGCTTAGCTTTTTTTGAAAAGAGCATTAGATTGAAAATGCTATATTGACCCTGGAATGTTACATAATAGAATAAGAAATGTGTAAATGATCACGTCTCCTGATTGAGTGATACAGCAATCAGAGGCCTCTCTGTCCCTGTCACTCCAAGAACACTAGGGGTGACTAACACATGGGGAGGTGGGCAAGTGCACCCC
Source organism: Cephalopachus bancanus (assembly GCA_027257055.1). NCBI lineage: Eukaryota > Metazoa > Chordata > Mammalia > Primates > Tarsiidae > Cephalopachus > Cephalopachus bancanus. Next base: position 3,636,797 of record JAPVLO010000195.1, on the reverse strand, counting down.
AATGGCAATGCTAAGGTTTCAATAACCAGCCATGCTTGAGGAGGAAATGGCCTTAGCTCCCAGGAAGATCAAGACACAAGCAGAATGTCTCTCAGATTGACCCATTGTCCAGACCCATTCTTTTTCTGATCAGTTCATCTAATTCTGTATGAGCTTGAGCAGGACACCTTCTGGGGCTGTCTACGGTCACCAGGAGAGTCTCAGGACAGGCTAGGGGGGATGCTCAAGGAGAACACAGCAGAGACCAGGGCAGATCGGGGCTCAGTCAGGCCATCTTGGTACTTTTGAATTTCCCCCAAGGCATTACAGACTTTTTATTTACATCATCTAAGTGATTAAGTATTATTCCATCACGTGGAGTATACATTTTATTTAATCATTCCCCTATTACTGGGCATTTCACTTATTTTTGTTTTTTCACCACTGTTAGTTCAGAACATCATGATGAATATCATTTTCTCCTTCCTTCCATCAACCTCTTTTCTTCTTTCCTTTTTCCCTCCTTAAGAAACAGCTTCAGTTCAAAGCCATACTTTTGATCCACTCATAGTTTGGTGACCAGAAGGAGTTTTATAAGTAATCTGTTCTGCCCTCCCATTTTACAGATGTGACATCTGTGGCTGACAGGGGGTTTGTGGTTTGTCCAGTAGCACAATGAGGTGGGTTTCAGAGTAGAGAAATGAACCTAAGTCTTTTTTAGACTCCTGGTCCAGTGCTTGCTTCTCTCTCACCACACAGCCTCCATCTCCATCTTTTTGTTTTGCCTGATCATATATTTCACACCCCATTATACAGAAATACTACAAAGCTAGCCCATTTAAGACACTGTAAATAGCTGGATTTACTTCACTGATGTGTTTCTGCCCTCATTTTTCTTTTCTTTTTCTTTTTTTTTTTAGACAGGATCTCACACTTTCTCACCCTGGCTGGAGTGCAGTGGCACAATCTTGGCTCACCGCATTCTCGACCTCCTGGGCTCAAGCAATCCTTCCAACCTCAGTCTGACTAATTTTTTCTTTTTTTTCTTTTTTGGTGGTGATGGTGTAGAGACAAGGTCTTACTATGTTGTCCAAACTGATCTTGAACCCTGAGCTCAAACGATTATCCCGTCTTGGCCTCCCAAAGTACTGAGACTACAGGTGTGAGCCACCATGTCCAGCTGTGTTTCTGCCCTCTTAAGTGTTTATTTATGAGTCAATACTGTCTGTTTTCATGGCAAATTGGAAGCAGGAACTGTCTTTTTCAACTTAACATCAGTGAATACTTTCCTTGAATGATTGAAAGGAGCCTGTGGGAACTCCAACTACTCCCTATGGTCTCCCATTCACTTTACATTTGTTGTTTGAAAAAAAAATCAGAACCGGGCTCGGTGGCTCAGCCTGTAATCCCAGCACTTTGGGAAGCTGAGGTGAGTGGATTGCCTGAGCCTGCGGATTCAAGACCCACCTGGGCAACTTGGCAAAATCTCATCTCTACAATAAATCAAAAATTAGCCAGGCGTGGTAGCGCGCCTGTAATTCCAGCTACCTGGAAGGCTGAGGTGGAAGGATCGCCAGAGCCCAGCAGGTTGAGGCTGCAGTGGCCAGGAGCGTGCCACTACACTCCAGTCTGAGTGACAGAGTGAGACTCCAACTCAAAAAAAAAAAAATCTGTTTGGAAGCAGCTTGAAAATTGGTTCAAAATTCTAAGCCCCAAAGTGAACAATATCACTGATGGAAGACTTCATTTACCCTTTTTGACTGACTTCTTAAATTCATTCAACAAGTATTGTTTGAATATCCACAGTAAACAAAAGGAGAAGGGGCTTGTCTTCAGGTTGCTTCTAGTTTAGGAAGGTTGTTTTAAAATGTTGGTTTCACTATTATTCATATATGGTGGAGCAGGAGACCACTGCCTTGGAAGGAATAGTTTGTGTGGTCAGCACCAAGGTAGGGCAGGAGACAGAAGGAGTGAGCGGGAATTGTGGGCACAAGGCTTCATTGTGGATTTTACAGGCAGGAACAGGTACGACAAGGCAGGTTCAGGACTGGCTAGTTTGAATCATTTCTGTGGGCTCTGGGACACAGGGGCTGTCCATAACTGTCTGGTACCTGGCCCTGGGTGATTAGGGCAGGGGGTGGCGGCCCCAGTGTGAGAGCCTGATAAAGGACGTGAGTGGGAAGTGGGCATTGCCCATGAAAGGCTCCTTCCAGGCAAGTTGTTGACAATCTCTAGGAATTGGCTAGCCCTGGGGCAGGGGAATAGTTTCCTGAGGACTAGTAAGGCCCCAGATGCCAAAACATCAGAATAGAAAGACACACCTTCCCAGCACTTTGGAAGGCTGAAGCGAGAGGATTACCTGAGCCCGCGGGTTCGAGACCAGCCTGAACTACATGGTGAGATCTCGTCTCTACAATAAAAAAAAAAAAGAAAGACACACTTAATCCAGAGGCAAGGCAGATGCTTAACGCTAGCATTGTATACAGTAGAAAGCTGTGAGTAACAGAAGAGAAATACACTTTGGGTGTTAAGAGGAAGAGATTATTTCAAGAATATTTGTTCTGGCACAGGCTTAATGGAGAAATGGCTTTTCAGCGAGGAAGGAGCCCAACTCTCCCCACTCACTGGCAAGTTGCCCACCTTGGGCAAATTGCTGAAACCTTCTGAACCATGATTATTCTGTTTATATCCCAAGGTTATTGGGCAGATCAAGTAAATACCTCAGTGTTGCTCTCTATACACAGTCCATGGGCCTGAGTCAGAATCTCCTGGAATGCTTGTTTGAAGTGCAACTTCTTGGGAACCAGAACAGGATGAGTGCAGTGACTCACACATGTAACCCAGCACCTTGGGAGGCCAAGGTGGGAGGATTGCTTGAGCCTAGGAGTTCGAGTCCAGCCTGGGCAGCATAGCAAGACCTTGTCTCTACAAAAAAATTTTAAAAATTAGCCTAGCATGGTGGCGCATTCTTGTAGTTCCAGCTACTCAGGCAGCTAGGGCAGAAGGATCACCTAAGAGAAGGAGGTTGAAGCTGCAGTGAGCTGTGATTATGTCACTACACTCCAGCAAGGGTGACAGAGTGAGACCCCAACTCAAAATAGATAATAAATACTAAATAAAATAAAGTTTCCATTAAAAAAAGAGTAAAACACTACACTTAGGTAAAGAGATTTTAGGTACTTATTACTACTATAGCTTTTCCCTTGTTTCAGTGTCTTGTACATGTCCACACCGTAAACAAGAATGGTGTTTGGGTTGTCTGCCCTGGGTGGCATCTGCTGAGCTAGGTATTAAACACATGGGCAACAAGCAAGCTATCTTCCCAAAGGCCTGCCTCCTGCAGCTCTGGCTGTCTTAGGCCAGCTGCTATGGGAGGCTAGTGTTACAGATGTTCTGATCTGACTCAGAAGAGAATGAGGCCCAGAAGCCAAGTCCTCAGACTGCAAGAAAGCTCACATCACAGCTTGGCCGCCGAGGCAGCTGTGTGCTTTCAAATGCCATGTTTATCCTCATGGGCTTCTATTTCTACCTCAAATTTTTAAAATATGAACTGGCGGACTAATTTAAAGTGATTCTGGCAGTTTCAAGGGAAAATATATGGGTAAAGATTATTGAAAAATTGCTAAGGCTTTTTGGCCTTGCCTAATTGGATTTTGGCAGATTGGCGCCATGCGACCTGGTGGTGGTGACTGAAGGGGCCTGAGGAGAATGACAGTAATCACCTACGCTGCTCATTGTATCTTGGTGTAGATGTTTTTATTCTCACAGCCAACCTGAGGCTTATCTTTCCCATTTCATTTTAATAAAGTGAGACTCAGACATGTTCGCAGGAAGTGAGGTGTGGCAGCTCTGTTGATTTCCAGAAGCTCCTTTATTTCCCAGGCAGGCAGCCTCCAAGAAGATGCTGGGCCCCCAGGGGACACTAACTGACTGCTCCTTTACCTCCTAACTAATTACTTTTATGACACCCAGGTGATGCAGCTCTCCCTTTTATAAACTGATAAACTTTCAGTTTACTTTCTCAGAGATCATTATTTTCAAATCTCTAACAGAACAGCACAAATCCTGCCACTTCGCTCTACATTTTCCTTCTCACTCCCTTAGTAATTACGCAGTAATTATTATGTTGGTAATTACCTCATTAGTAATTTGGAGTGAGAAAGCTCAATGAAAGAATAATGAAAGGGCATCTTTTCATAGCTACCAGATTACAAATGACAAAGACAGTTTTAATAGCCCTTGAACACTCATTAATAGAAAAAATTTTCCTGCACAATATTCTGAAAAGTGTCAGTGCCACTCTTAACTAATTCATAGTTCTTTAAAGAGCCCAAGTGCTTCTTTTTCCATATCTGAAGAACTCATTTCCAAGTAAGTGAAGGCACCCTGAAGGTTCTGGTAGTGAAGAGCCATCTCTGTGGAGTTTGCTTTCGCCATCCTTTGCCCGTGAAAAGCCCTGTCTCCCATCTTTGGTGAATTCGTATCATAAAGATTAGACTCATGTCTTCTTCGACATCTTTGCCACCACTTCCACTTCCCTGAGGAGGAAGAAAACTTCTCATTAGCACTCTCCATGCTTTCTGTGTAACATTCTTCACTCATTTGGCAAGCGTTTAGACTCAGAGTCTCTTCTAGGCATGGCTACTCTAGCCGACACCTCAGTCTGTTATTGGATGACTGAAGTCATCTCCTAATGACTCTTCCTGCTTCTTCCTTGCTGGATCACACAGTTGGAGTCAACTGAGAGGCAAATCATGCCACCCAGAGCCAGACGAGGCCTGCTGCGATCTTCAGTGGCCCCCGTTGTACAAAGAAGAAAATGGAGTCCCTCCTTCTGCTGTATAAGGCCCTCTGCATCTGCCCTCCCTTCTCTGATCTCACCTCCAATTCCCCTCCCCTGGCTAGCCCCTTCCAGCCTCACTGGCCTCCTAGGCATTCTTCAACCACTCCTCCTGCCTCAGGGTCTTTGCACACTGCCTGGAGCACTCTTCCCTCAAAAGTTCACAAGACTCCCCACTTCCTCCAGGTCTCTGCTTGTATGTTACTTGATCAGAGAGGCTGTCCTTGACCCTAAGTAGCACAGCACACATACACATAAGCCCATATGGCCATCTCCTTTCTTATTCATGTTAGAACTTAGATCATCTGACTTATAACTGCTTACTGGTTTCTCGTTCCTCTCCTTTCACTGGGATGTAAGTCATTGCTCACCAAGAAAGCAGGAACTTTGGACTTTGTCTCCTCTGTCCTCTGTTGCATCCCAGTGTTTTGTCCACAGCACCTAGGCTAATGTATGTCGAATAAACAAATAAGTGAATTATTGAGCATCACTCATTTAGCAATTTCTCGATAAATAATGACGGAAAAACTTAAGTTTGCTTGGAGTATCTGCCAAAGGAGTGAGTCTTAATTTCAAGTTATATGAGGATTAGTTTAAAGAACAAAAGGCACATAGACCTGTTGGGATGCTCATAAGTCCCGTGGGATGAGGATTTATGAGCAAACCCAAGAAATTTGAAGGACATGCTTAATGGAATAATTTCAGAACATGGTATCGCAAATGAAGTACTTAATGTAAAGGTATACTATATGCTGTTAGGTCTTGTGGAGGTATTATCTATTTTGTTTTGTAGTTTTTTTTTCAAATTAGTGTCTTACTCTGTTGCTCAGGCTGAAGTGCAGTGGCACGATCATGGTTCACCTCACCTTTGACTTCCTGGGCTCAGGTGATTCTTCTGCCTCAGCCTCCTGAGCAGCTGGGACTACTGGTGTGTGCCACCATGCCTAGATTTTTTTTTTTTTTTATAGAGATGAGGTCTTGTTATGTTGCCCAGGTGGGGTCTTGAACTCCTCAACTCAAGCTATCCTCCCACCTCGGCCTCCCAAAGTGCTGAGATTACAAACAGGCATGAGCCGCCATGTCCAGTGTATGAGTATTGTTGTTTTTAATAACAATATACTATTAGTAGCTTAACAATAATCAGTCTATTTTGGTGCAAAAATACTGACCCAGGAAATGAGAGCCTGGAGTGCTGTTTCCAGCTCTGCCATTGGTTGCCATGCAACTTTAATGGAGTTATTACTCCTCTTTCATCTCATTTTTCCAATCGATAAAATTAGTATATTGAATTAAATCATCTCTGTGGTATCTACCAACTCTAAAATTCTAGGGCTCTAGGAATTGCTGGATGGCTGGCTGTATAGATGCGTGGATGACTCTAATTTTCACATTACCCAGTCTTAACAATCCTGGTTGGTTCCAGTCTCTTCTTCCCACTCATCCCTCGTCCAGAAGAGTCCTCCCCTTTATCTGAAGTTATATACACATTAGGTCCTTGTATCCATCTTCTCTGAGTAGTGGATGGTGAAAAGCCAGTAGATCAAGAATCATAAAAAGCAGAAGTAAGCCGGGCTCGGTGGCTCAGCCTGTAATCCCGCGCCTTTGGGAGGCTGAGGTGAGTGGATTGCCTGAGCCCGCGGGTTCGAGACCGGCCTGGGCAGCGAGACCTCATCTCTACAATAAATCAAAAATCAGCCGAGTGTGGTAGTACATGCCTGTAATTCCAGCTACTTGGAAGGCTGAGGCGGAAGGATCGCCGGGAGCAGCCACTGCACTCCAGTCTGGGCGACAGAGTGAGACTCCAACTCAAAAAGAAAAGCAGAAGTGGAGGCAGCTGAAGGATATTTATTCTGTGAGAAAGGAAAGAGGAAGACGGACATGTTAACTTGCATCCAAGAATCAGGGCCACATTCAAAGCAGTTCGTACAGCCCACTTCACCTGTGACTGCCTGTTTTTGAGAGACATTTCCGTATGCACTTTTGTGCAAAAATTATAATTAGATAAAAGATAATTAAACAGACACTGAAATTTTCCCTCTGGTCGATTATAAACTCAGAGTTTGGACATGTAAAGAACCAGAGAACATCTGAGACAAAGATTTTGCCCCCACAACTTGCTGTCTTTGGGCAAGTCCCCAGAATTGGAATAAAGGAGAACACAGAAGAAACTTAGGTGACCTTGGGTAAGGCACCCTCTATGTCCATGTTCATGGAAATAGAACAGAGCTAATAGGGTTGAAGTGAGGATAAATAAGAAGCCTCAGTAAGGTAAAGTAACTTGCCCCCAATGTCACAGAGCTAATCATTTGATCCCAAAGCCTTAGTAAGAAACGAATATAAAAGGAAACAAAAGAGACTCATTATTTTAGACTCTGTTGATTAGATGAATAGATTTAAAGTAAGGGAAGTCTATCTGGTTCTCACAGGGTCAATTTCACTATTGCTAGAAATTCACTCACGCATATACTTGGTGTCCATTCCAGCAAAATATACCAGAAATGCCTTCACAGATGGTACTTTGCTGGTTGAAATTGGACCATTCCATCTAAGTGACATAATTGGACCCCCAATGCTTATCTCCTGGGACAGCAGAAGCCATCACTTTTCATTGATCTCTTTTTAGACCAGACCTTGATATTTCCTCATGTGTCTCCCTAAATATATCAAAGCACCTGAGGATATAAGCATGCTCTCCTTTAATTGAATTTCGCTGATCTCACGGTGAGGTTTGTGTTCAGAAGCAAGTGCGTGATCATCTAATCACCAGCCTTTGGATCTGCCTCCTTTTCTCCCCCTTTTCATATCTGAGTTTTATTAGCTAAGACAGCCACTTGACAGCCATCCATCAGTGCAGCTGTGAAATTGCCTTTGTGCCATCTCCTGCTGCACCTGTGTTAAATGGTCCCATTTGGAGGAGGGGCGTGGGAGAGGCTTAGGCACAGGGCAAAGGGCAGTTAAGAAATCAGCTTCGACTGTGTTTCATGAAACCCTCACACCAGCACAGCGAGGTGGATGACATGAGACCTCTTTCACAGACAGGAGGCTGGGGCTCTGAGTGAGCAGTTCTTGAAGTTTACAGGTGGCAAAGTCCATAACTGAGATTCCAAGCCCAAGTTCTGTCTGCTAGGCCATGCTTTGTTATAGTTGAAAATAAATGGTGATTGTGGGAGAGTGACCAAAAATACCTAGATATGCCTGCAACCCTACAACAGTTAAGTTCTTGCCCATTTGTCACCCTCTTTAAGGTAACTCAAATCACACTTCTTAAATACGTCACACTGGCACCCACAGCAAGCTGCCATGAGTCAGGTGGTGTGCCAGGTACTTTACAGACACTATTTTAAGTGTCATCTTTAACCCATATAGTTGTAATAACTTTCAAGTAAGTTTCACAAAGTATGTTCCTCTGATAAACTGCATTGGAATCACCCAAAGAGCCTGTTAAAATGTAGATTTCAGTAGGCACACTGGAATTTTCATTACTAGCAAATTATCTAACATGTTTGACACTCAAAGTTTAATAACAGTTGTCCTTAGAAAGTAATACATCCTTGTTATTAACAAAACATTTAAAATTACCACCTTTTTTGAAGTCTTTGTAAGTTCAACATTTTTTATTTAAAATGCAGTTATGGATTCTTTTAATAAGTCATGAGTTTAAGAAGGATACAGACAGGAAGCTGGTAATGAGGGCAGGGTTAAGTTGAAAAAATTTTACCCAGCACCCAGAGAAATGTTAGAGAATTTATTTTTAGGACTGACTACTAGGTCACAACTATAAAATTCAAACCCTGGTATAAATAGTCTGAAATTTGGCCTCCGATCTGGACTTCTGTGACATTCTATGGTATATCAAATTAAAACCTCTTTTAAAATTTTAAGTAAAATATTCCTAATAAATTATATCAGATAAGATTATAAAATTATAAAAACATTTATTTCAACTCAATATCCTTTAATTAACATCAATCATGTGCTAGGTGCAATGGTTACAAAAATAAATAAGTCAGTTATTTCTACCAAACATTCAAAAAAGAATAAATACCAATTTTCACAAACTATTTCAAAAAGGGGGGGCACACCTCATCAACAAGGGTACCTGCATAATGAACATTTGTATACCTAACCCTGAATTGTACCCCTCATCTTTAAAACAAAAAATTAAAGGAAAAAATAGAAGAGAGAACATGTTGCAGTTGATTCTCCAAGATCAATATCACCCTGATACCAAGACCAAGGACCAGAGAATTCACCAATGAAGGTGGGAGGCTTTGAAGCCCAGAAGCCACATGCTAGATTCAGATCTGACTCTGGTGATGGATTTCCAGGGGCGGGTAGAGAGGGAAGCCTCATTGGACTCTTGAGTATTGCCCACAAAGATGGTGGTGGCGATGGTGGGCACAGCAACACACGTGCATACTCACATCAGTCATGTACACGATTAGAAAGCCAACAGTATTTCAAGGCCCGCCTGGGCAACTTGGTGAGACCTCATCTCTACAATAAATCAAAAAATTAGCCGGGTGTGGTAGCGCGCACCTGTAGTTCCAACTACTTGGAAGACTGAGGCGGAAGGATCGCTGGAGCCCAGTAGGTGGATGCTGTGGTGGCTGTGGCCACTGCACTCCAGTCTGGGCGACAGAGTGAGACTCCAACTCAAAAAAAAAAAAAAAAAATAAGCCAACAGTGTGTTTTCACCAAGCATTCTTCTCCAAGGTAGTCCTGGATGTGTGCTTGGTAGATCGCTCATTGCTGTGGATGTCAGGAGACAGCAGAATTCAGCATGTGGCTCATGACCAAGAGGCTTTGCTCCTGTGTCAACAAGACTCACTTCCCTGCCTTTTCTTTTTCTCTTCTCCCCTCCTTCCTCCCTTCCTGTTATGCCCTCACTGACCTTTAATAACGGCTCCCTCCAAATACCTTCACTGCCACCCCCTGCCAGTGTACATCTACAGCCTTGTTTCACCAACTTGGATTCAGCTCTAGAGCTATTAATAGTAACATGCTTCTGACGACTGCAGTATATATCAGCCCTTTGACAGTCAAGTGATGGCAGCTGTGGAATAGACTTTTTCCAATCCCTTTGGTCTCAAAATAAAGCAATACGTTTTGTGTTAGTTTTTAGAGCAAAGTCTTTTACTCTGCATAGTGAAATCCTTTTTGAATGCATGAGAGCAGAATTAATTCAGAAAAAAATGTACTTTTGATGCAAGATACCAAAAAAGCTCCCATCCTGGGAACTACTTTCACTGCAGATTGATCTGCTGGAGTCCCAAGCTGAGATACAGTAGAAAGACCCAGACTTGTTGTCCTTGTGAGTTTGGGTCCCAGTGCTGCTTGCCAACTTGATGACTTTGGGCAGGTCACTTTACCTCTCTGAACTTCCGTGTTCTGATCTGTAAGCTAAGGGTAATAACTTCTATCTTAAAGGGTTGGTTTGAGATTAAATTAGATAGTTTGTAAATCCATTATTAAAACTTTTGGCACACAGTACATGTTTATTAACTGTAAATGTAACTTTTACATTGGACAAATGCAACTCATAGGACATCATTGCAAAGTGACTTTGCTTCCCGCTGTCCCTTTAACTTTCTTCTGTGGGACGAGTTCGTCCCCTACCCTTGGTTGAAATTGTGGCTTTCCAGGGCTGGCGTTCAGTGAGCAAGAGCAGGGAAACAGAGGGAGCAGGAGGGTCCTTGCTTGGGCTGGCATGGTCATGGCGATCAGTGCTCTCAATTAACGGGTGTCCAAGGTGGACTCTTTCTCTTGTGCGTGCTTTGCTGGGTTCTTTGGAGGCCCCCACCCATCAAGTCTCTTGATAAATGTGAATCCCTCTGACTTGGTCTCATACTCCTTCCTCCTTCCTATCATCCTGTAGTCCCTCTACTTTCTTTCTGGTGAGATCTGTCTTCCCCTTGAGCCAACCTCTTGACCCCACCTGCTCCAGGGAAGCTGCACATGCATTCTTTACCCTAACAAGCAGAGAGCACAAGTTACCCCAACACAGCCATATCTCCCTCACTGTACTCCTGCAACAGCTGGCTACCCATCCCCTGACCCTCTGGTTTCTCAGACGAGACAGTTATTGGCCCACCACAGCCCCCAAGATCCGGGTGTTCTTGAGCCCCTCTTGATTTCAGCCGAAGGGGCATGTGGTTCCTTCACAGCACACAGAGCTCTCACCACCTTCTCCCTCCACTGTGCTCAGCCTTTCCTTTGGAAATCCTACACTGCATCCTTGTGCCCCACTTTGGAATGTGGATCTATCTCAGGGCCCAGCTGAATCTTCCATTTCAGTCCTGGGACATGACTATTAGTCTTGCTTATTCCCAGTATCTCCACTTATTGCTGTTGAAGGTCAAGACCCTTAAGCCCCTCAGCTCCTGTTTCCTCCTCTGTAAAACGGGAGGGATAATAATGGTGCCTTCCTCATCTGGTCTCTGTGAAGATTAAATGAGACCGAGCATAAAATGTACGCACACAGTTCCTGGCACCGAGAAGATTCTCCGTATATCAGCTGCCTCCATGATCATCACCATTATCGTGATTCATCTCAAAGCAAATCAATTTCTAACAGGGGAGGACCCCTGTTCCGTGTCCTTTTGTTACCAGCCCGCCCCTCTTTACTGTTTGGTCAGAGCGAGCACACGCACACAGACTTGTACAACATGGATGTACATGCAAGCACAGTGACATGTGCAGAGTGGTGGGCATTTGGGGGCGTCTCTGTTGCTGGCTTTCCCACAACAGCACCCTGGTGCTCTGCCCCCATCCCCCGCAAATCAGTTTATGTCTGTACACCGTCCTTCACAGAAAACTAATTAAGTGTCAGGCCTGTTGGGGCCAGCTGCTGCTGGACTGTCAGCCATCTCTCTTCTAGGACCCCTGGGGCTCTCCTAATGGCAAGTTTCCTGAGGCAGAAAGATGGGCCAACCCGTTGCTGGGGAGCCGTGTGCCAGAGCCTCTGTGGTGAATAACTATGAGCAAGAAGATGATTTTTGAATCTTGTGCAGTGATGCTCTGCGTGTTTTCCCTCCATTTTCAGTCATTTCTTTTTCAGTTTTAAACAGTTTTGCATTGCTCCAAAAAGAGAAAAGATAAATAATAGGACAGTGGCCTGTTTTCAAGGTGTCATGCATGTTTTCTGTCACCCATCGCCCTGGACTAGCGACCACAGGCCTGCTCTGGGCCTCCTCAGCCCCTGTGTTCCCTGGGATATGGTACCTCTCATACCACATGATGCAAATCATCTATTTTTCCCCTGGCCCCTCGCTGGACTGGGGCTTCCTTGTCTTTCCTCCCTAGGTGTTAACATAGTGCCTGGATCATAGCCTCTCTGAGAACTTAGACAAATGACTTCAACTTTCTGAGTTCTGTGTCCTGTCCACAAAATGGAAAGTCATCGTATCTATCTTAAAAGATAGCCCTGAGGACTAAATTAAGGAATGAATACAAAGCACTGGGTACACAGTAGCCCTCAACAAAGAGTAGCCATCTTCTAATTGCTGTGGGCTCTCAATAAGTGAATTGAATAATCTGCTAGCAGAGTTGACACTAAACTTGTAATTCTGGTCATCATTAAATAAATGTGTGACTCTACAGCCTCCAGCCTCTTCCTATCCCCAGCTTCTTCTTGTCCCCAAGTGACTTGAGTCACCCAAACAAAGTACCTCTCCGACCACTTCATTGTGTCACTCTGAGGTCTTGAGTGGCTCCTGCTGCTTCCAGAGTCAAGTCTGAGCTCTAGTAGGTGGCTCACCTTACCTCTCCACCCTAAATAAGGGGCAAGTCTTTGGTGCCTGCCTAGCTCTGCTACTGTGTGACTCCCAGCAGTCATGATCACTCAGCAAGCCTTTTCTGAGCACCTGCTCTGTGCTGGTCTGGGGCTAGGCTCTGGGGACTCACATACAGCTCCTGTTCTCCAGGGCTCCAGTCTAGAGAAGGCATCAGCTTGTTCAGAGATGACTGCAATGGAGTGGAATGTGCTGTGGAGGTCAGTGGTGGTCAAAGAAAGGACGTGAGCGAGGCCAAGCAAAGAGCATAGGGGCTGGAAGAGCCTTCTAGAAAGAGCAAACAATGTCAGTAAAGACCGGAGGTGCATGCACAGGAGTGTGGATAAGCTGCTCTGGGGACAAGAGTGGGAGGCATTGGGCCTACAGAGGTGGGCCATGCTGACTGGAAGCGATGTCCAGTTGGGGAGTCTGGCCTTGATTCTCTAGGTGTGGAATTAACAGAAGTCATTTTATCATGCTGAGCATATCTTCAGCAAAGGCCAAAGTATGTCTCCCTTATGGTGTTATAATCTGCACATGTGTTGGGGCACCAAATTTTATTTTGGCATATTCTTTATTCTGTATTATTATTATTATTTTAGAGACAGGGTCTCACTCTGTTACCCAGGATGGAGTGGCAGGATCATGACTCACTGCAGCCTTGAACTCCCGGGCCCAAGTGATCCTCCTGCCTCAGCCTCCCCAGTAGCTGGGATTATAGATATGAGCCACTGCACCTGGCTTATTTTGATATTTAAATAAGAAAAAAAGTCTTAGGGTTTTGTTTGTTTTTCATTTTCTAAACAGAAACTAATTAATGTAGAATAACAGAAAAATGTCATGTCTGTAGTTAGGCATTCACTCTCAAATTTGATTTCTAGTCTTCTGTTCACTAGCTGTGTGCCCTTGAGCAAATCACTCACCTCTCTGAGCTTTAGTTTTCTCATTTACTGAAATGGAAGAAAGCCCCCATTTTGTGGCATTGTGGGGATTAAGGGCAAGGGCATGTTTCTGTGAAGTGTCCAGTTCATGGCAGGCTCTGCCATCCTCTTCTCCTCCTTCCCCTTGGCCACAGGACACCAGCCTGCTGACCTATGCAGTCAATGGATAATGAATGCAGGGCACTGATGTGAAGGAGGTCCCCTTTGAAATATTAATTTCTTCCCCCAAAGATAGGTATTTTGAAGGGCTTTATTTGCCCAGCTGAATGCTCATGACATGGCCGGCTCAGACCTGCCATTCCAGGCTGCCTGGGGAAACGCCGCTAAAGGTGGCACCAAGCGCTGACGCCGGGTTAGGTTAATGAGTTTGTGGAGATGATCTTCTTCCAATGAGCAGCTCTGGAAAGCTCAGAGGAGGGAAGGATTATAGGGACTTCAGTGCCTCCCCTTCTCTGCCTGAAAACCCCTACTTGTTTTCTGAAACCGCCCTCAGATTCCTCATGAGGCCCTTGAACTCCAGGATACCAGCTCCCTTCAGGCCCTGGTGTGCACCTCTGACTTCCCTGTTTGGTGAGGCTCACTGCCGACTCAGCTGAACATTCTTAAAGGCCCATTCATATCTTTGTGTTACTCAAGGGTGCATCCTCAATGCTTGCAGAACAGAATAGCTAACAGAGGCTCGGAGGCATAAAACAGTATTTAAAATGTTACCTGGGGCTAGGCACGGTGGCTCATGCCTATAATCCCAGCACTTTGGAAGGCCAAGGTAGGAGGATTGTCTGAGCTCAGGAGTTTGAGACCAGCCTGGGCAACATAGCAAGATCTCGTCTCTACCAAAAAAAACTTTTTAAAAATTAGCCAGACAAGGTGGCGTGTGCCTATAATCACAGCTATTTGGAAGACTGAAGTGGAAGGATCGCCTGAGCCCAGGAGGTCGAGACTGTAGTGAGTCGTGACTATGCCACTGCACTCCAGTCTGGATAATAGAGTGAGACCCCGACTCAAAAAAAAGTTGGCTGAGCACCTGCTATGCATAAGGTGTGTGTTCAGTAAGTGTTTGCTGTCCAGTGGAATGTGAGTCAGAAGACTTAGGCAGGGGATGTGTGTGCAGGTGACACAGGCCATTCTAAGGCGCATGGACCTTCTTCTGATGGGCTCATGTGTTACGCTGGCTATGTCTTTAGTCTCTTTCTACTGCTTAATTTGCCTATATTTGAGTTGCATCTGGAAGTAGCAGTTTTACCAGTAGAAAAGGGAGGAAAAAGATTCCAGGCAAAGACTGGCTATATAGACGTAGAACGATGAAGCTGCTTCAAGCTTCTGCAGAGCAGATTGTGGAACTTAGACATGGCGTTGAACAGGCCTGGATTCCAGTCTGGCTCTGACTGACCTTGACACCTCAAAGAGAAGATCTTGCACCTCTCTGGGACCCAGGGGTCCTTCAGCCTTGCCAGGCTGCACTGAAGGTGCTAGATGAGTTCTGGCCACCCTTCCTGTGGAGCAGGATTAAGGAAGTCCTGTAGCTGAGGCCCTACTGCTGCCCCTGGATAGCTGGCCTCTAAAGGTGTCAGCCACACCAAATCACTGTCACCCTGGTGCCGGTAAGTGACTGAATTTGTGCAACAGCTTCATGATGAGATTCTATATCCCATTTTTGAGGAAATCTCTCTGGATTTCATGGCCTGAAAAAGTCTCACATTTTCTCAGACTCGGACACCTCTGAGTGTTTCTGTTATTTCTCCTGGAGTTAGCAGGTTGCTAGAAAATGTGCTGAAAGTAAAATTACAATGTGAAAAGGAAAGAATGATATTGAAGCCATGAAAGGTTAGTCATGCCTGTATAAATGCAGTCAGTGCTTCACTCCCTAGACTGCCCACCCCTTCCAGCCAGGCCACACTTCCTCAGAATGGCCCTAAAGCTCCCGTTACCCCAGGTGAGGCAGGGTGGGCAGCCCAAGGCAGGCTTAGTGGGCACCAATTCCGAAGAACCATTTGCAACAAGAAGCAAAAGTGACAGCAAATGCAACAAAAATGGTGTCATGGGGATCACCTGTTTAACATTTTTACATTCAATATTATTTCCTAATTTCTGAGGTTTAGTTATACCCCAGACTGTCAGATGTAGAATGCATTCAAATTTCCACACAGAGGAATAATTTGCAGGCTTCACACTTGATGATAATCCAGAGTTTGTTTTACATGAGAAAAGTGCTTTCTTGTCCACTTATTACTAATGTTTGTTTAATATATACTACTAATATTTGCTGATATGTGAACTAATTCATGGAACCTTTAACAATTCACTGGTTTACGTATTTAACAAAGAATCACTGAGCATCCACGATGTACCAGAAACTTTTCGGGGCCCTCGGGCTCAGTGGTGCCCACTGTGTTGGGCCAGGTCACGCTTCCCCACATTCTCAACAATAGTGAGTGCAGCTATGCTTCTTCCACTTTGACAGACTACATGAAAATAATATTGATTCCCGGCAGTGTTTTTCGCCCATGCCAACTCTGGCGTGTCTCCCTTTATTTTTTCTCTTCTTTCTCTAATAAACTTTTTTTAAAACTTAAAAAAGAAAGAATGAAAGAAAATAGTAGTGATTCCCAACAGCTTAAAGACATACATATAGATTAAGTACATAAACATACAAAGAAGAAATTATAGATAAATACACAAATGTGGATTAGAGAAGGACTTTTAGAGCATAGCCTCAAGAGCAGACATGCTAAGGGAGAAGACAGATTAGGCCATGTACAAACTTAAAGCCCGTATAGAGATATACAAGGGGAGACTCAAAAAACCCCATAATTATCTTTTGGAGGGTGGGCCTCTTGTAGTCCAGGCTTCCCCCACTAGGTAAGTGTTCTAGGAACCCATCAGCATCAGTGTACCAGCTAGCATTGTTGCAAGAGGCTGAGTTCTGCTTCAGTGATTTTTTTTTTTGAGAGTCTTTCAACATGTTTGCCCATTTCATGAGGGGTGATTTACGAACGCACCTGTCCACACCAGTCTGAGTGTTTGCTGATGTGGAAGAGGTGAAACAAAAAACAGTAGAAGCATTAAAATACATCAAAATTGACGAGTTCAAAAACTGTTTTGAGCAGTAAAAAAAAAAAAGCATCTCAATAGGTATATTGCATCAAACAGAAAGTACTTTGAAGGTGACTGAAGTTTAAACATGTAAGAATAAATACACAATTTTTAATAAATAAATTCCAAGTTTTGGGAGTTCCCCCTTGTAAAGCAAAAAAAGAAAGCAAACTGGGAAACAGTCACAACGGACTTTTTCATTTTTATCTCTAATACTTACATTTTAATCTCAAAGACTTAGATTTTTTTCTGAGAATTCTTACAAATGAATAAGAAAAAGAAAAGGGATAGCCAGCTGTAATTGTTATATGTCACTCTTACAGTTTAAAAAAGTAGAGATGAGGGTGTTTATTCATTTGCTCAGCAACACTGACTGACATGTTGAAATGTGACAACGTCGAAACCAGGCACCAGGGACACAGACGTGGGTCAGACGCCACCTCTGCTCTCCCAGGCCCCCAAGAGAAACTAGGAAAGACATAATGAGGAACACAGCATGAGAAGTCAACTGGTGCAAAGAAAACCAGGACATATCACTCATCCCTTCTAAGTGAATATTTTGATAAAGTTTAGTAAATTTATACGCTGGTGCAATCATCCCCAAAAGACATTTTTAGAATCCTCCCTCTCTTTCCTAGGATAGGCAACCACTGATGTTCTTTCTGTTTCTAGAATTTGCCTTTTCTAGAAATTTTATGTAAGTGGAATCATACAATATGTAGTATTTTCTGTTAGGCTTCTTTCATTTAACATGATATTTTTAAGAGTCATCCTTATTGGTTCATTTCTTTTTAGTATTTCTTTATATGGATATACCTGTTTTGTTTACTCATTCATTGTTTCCAGTTTTTTGGCTACTATAAATAATGCTATTATTAACATTCATATGCAAGCTGTTTTTAGATGTATGTTTTCATTTATCTTTGGTACTCAGGAGTACAATTGCTAGGTCACATGGTAAGTGTATGATTAACTTAAAAAAATTTTTTCTCCAAAGTGGCTGTATGATTTTACATTCCCATCAGCAATTTAGGAGCAATCCAGTTGTTCTACAACCTTGACAACACTTAGTATTGTCAGCGTTTTTTATTTTAGCCATTTTAGTGGCTGTGTAGTGCTATCTCCCTGTGGTTTGAATTTGTGTTTTTCTAATTACTAATAATGTTGAGTAACTTTTCATGTGCTTATTTATCTTTTGTATATTTTCTTTGGTGAAATGTCTAGCAATGTTTTCCCATTTTTAAAATGGGTTGTTTATCTTCTTACTATTGAGTTTTTTAAAGATCTCTATATAATATGGATCTATATTATTTATCAGATATATGTTTTACAAATATTTTCTTTCAGACTATGACTTGTCTTTTCATTGTCTCTTTATTTATTTATTTATTATTTTTTAAGATGTGAGGTACAATTCAGGTTAGGTATACAAATGTTCATTATGCAGGTACCCTTGTTGATGACTTTTCATTGTCTTAATGACATCTTTTGTAGAGTAAAATAGTTTAACTTTGATAAATGTGAATTTATCATTTTTTTCTTTTTATTGTTGGGGGGATTTATGTCATATCTAAGAAATCTGTGCATACCCCAAAGTCACAGAGATTTTCTCTTAGAAGTCCTACAGATTTGGAGTTTCCATTTAGATCTGTAGTCCATTTTTAATTAATTTTTGTGTACAGTGTAAAGTAATAGCTGAGATTCATTTTCTTTGGTTATGGATATCCAGTATCCCTAGCACCATCTGTTGAAAGGTTAAGTCTTTTCCCCATTGAATTACTGTAGTACATTTGTCAAAAACAAATTGACCATATACATGAGCCAGTGGTATGAGTCTAACAACTACTGTCTGGGAGAAAAAGAAGAACTTTATTTGTAGTGCTTGCCAACTTCCTGCTGTGAATACTCTCTCATTGCTAATTTCAAACTACCGATAGTTTAACAATCAGCTCATCAAATTCCTGAAAAATTAACAATCAGTCCCATAAACAAGTTTGAGGCAGCTTCACTATACTACTGTGTGAAAGCTCTGTTTCTGAATTTTGTATTCTGTTCATAGATCTATGTGTCTATGAATTCACATCTGTATTCATGAGGAATGTTGGCCTCATGTCAGTAATACAGTTGATTACTGTAGCTTTACACATTTTGAAATCAAGTAGTATAAATCCTTAGGCTTTATTTCTCTTTCTCAAAATTGTTTTTGGCAATTCTAGATCTTTTGCATTTCCATATAAATTTTAAGATCAGCTTGTCATTTTTTACAAAAAGTTCTGCTGGGTTAAAGGTTGCTTGGAATTTATAGATCAATTTCTAGAGAACTGGCATTTTAATATTGAATCTTCTAATTTATGAACATAGTATATATCTTTACTTATAATAGCTCTTCAATTCCTCAGCAATGTTATATGGTTTTCAGTGTACAGACATTGCTCTTCTTTTGTTAAATTTATTCCTATGTACTTTATTCTTCTTGATTCTAGTGTGAATAGATTTTTTAACGTTTTCTCGTTGTCTGTTGTTAGTATATAGACATACAATTTATGTTTGTGTCCAGCAATCTTCCTAAACTCACTTATTTGTGACTTTTCTTTAGATTCCTGAGTATTTTCTAAATGCAAGAGCATGTCGCGTGCAAATAATGACAGTTTTGCTTCTTTTTAAATAATCTGTATGCCTTTGATGTCTTTTCTTGTATTATTCTACTGGCTATGACCTCCAGTAGAAGGTTGAACAGAAATGATGAGTGCAGACATCCTTACTTTGTTTCTGATCTTAGGGGGAAAGCACTGAGGCTTCCACCACTGAATATGTTGTAGGGTTTTGTAGATGTCCTCTGTTAGGTTAATCAAGTTCTCCTCTATTCCCAGTTTGATGAGATTTTAAAAATCATGTTAGATTTTGTCACATGCTGTTCTGTGTCTAATGAGGTGATCATATGGTTTCTATTCTTTATTCTGTTAATATGGTGTATTACATTCATTGATTTGAAATGTTAAACTAACTTTGCACTCCTGGGATTAGCATCACTTGGTCATGACATTTAAATCTTTTTATGTGTTGCTAGATTTGATTGACTAATATTTTGCTATGAGTTTTCACATCTGTATTCATGAGGAATATAGGACTGTAGTTTTCTTGTGACATCTTTGACTTGGTATCAAGGCATCGGTGTAATAATGGCCTCTAAAAATGAGTTGGGAATTGTTTCCTCTGTTTTCTAAAAGATGTGATTAGATTGGTATTTATTTTTTTCCTTAATGTTTGATAGAATTCACCAGTGAAGCCATCAGGTTGGGGCTAGACTTTCTTTGTGTAAAAATTTAAATTGCTAATTCAGTTTATTTACTTGATATAGATTTATTCAGATACTATTTATTTTTGAGTTGGTTTTTGTAATTTGTCCATTTTACCTATACCTTCAAATTTATTAACATAAGGTTTTTCCTAGTATTTCCTTATAATTAAGCTACATTTTAAAGACTAAATTATCAAGGTTCTCAAGAAGTAATAAAATAATGTTATTTTTTGTACCAGCTTTATTTGTTTTAAAAACATTATTTGTTTTAAAACATTCTATACACACACACAAAAGAATAAGCAGACTTCGACTGAGTGCCTCCCAAGATGTACCATACTGTGTTCTTGGCACTTTTTAGAGATCATCTCATAGGAATGTACTCCCGGAATTCTAGGTCTATCCCTAGAAGGAGGAGCATTACCTACCACCTTTCAGGCAACACTCTCAACATTCCTACTTTCTGTCTAGGGAACCATCTTTCTGCAAGGATGAACACAGATTATTGGGGACCCAAGTCACAAAAAGAATGTAGCTTTCTTTCCCCAAGGTCTTCTTTCCTAAGTTCTTGTGGCACAAGCACCACAGCATTCTTGGCCTGATAACCCAAGACAGTAATGGGGAAATGATGTGAGGGAGAGGAGAGGAATTTTCTTATACACTGAGAGCCTTTCATCTCTCTCTTTTTTCTACTTGAGGTGTATTTGCAAAGTACTTGTCTTCACCACACTCCCTACTCTTATCCTCTGCCTCTGCCAACTGTGGGTTTTTATTTTGCACCATTTTTGTTTCTACAATTCCTGTTAAATACTGCAACCTAAATTAATTTGTGTAGCTCTAAACTGACTCCTAGTTTGAGTGGTTTAAATTTTTAACTATTCATCCTCATGATTCTGTGTACATTGTGCACGTGGGCTTTCTTTTGTGAGACACTGTTTTCCAGGTGCATGAGGCCCAAGAGCTACGTGCCACCTATGACTAGACTTAGATGGCAGCTACGTGCAGAATGAGTTATTTACCCATCCCAGGGACCTGAGCTTTGACACCTGTCACTGCCAACTGTTACCCCATCAGATCTTTTTATGTACGAGAGAGGGAGGATTATTGCCCACCGTTAACTACTCAGATTAGTTTCAAATTTTTCTTTATATGTTGATCTTTTTCTTTGTCCACTATGTGCTTTTCTCATTTTAGAAAATTGTCATATGTGGTGTACATGTCCTTATTGGATATTAATGAATAAGAAAAGTGATCCCAAGTGATTACAATGCTGGCATTCTCTAAACCATACCATTTTCTCCCTTTCACACAAAAGATACTGAGAGATACATGCAAGCATATACTCAAACAAAGATTGTAAATCTCCTCTCTTGACCCAGGCATTTCTGGTCAGGAGGAAGCCACCTTCCAATCCCCTCCAAAAGGAGAGAAAAGCTCTCTAAGCCACTCACAACCCTCTGGGCTCAGGTTTTTTCTTTTTAATCCACAGATCCTACTTCCTTTAACCACCGCCTGACAATAGCCTGGCAGCTGGGTACTCACCAACTACCTCCATCAGAGTCCATGAAGGACATGCTTTCCTTCTTGAAGGACCCTTTAATTTAACAAACATAGGCAAGATTTTTGAACAGAGGCTTGCCATGTTTCTATGACAACAGAAATTGCCTTTGAAAACTATGGGAAGGTTTTAGACCATTAAGACTTAAAAGCACTGTCTTGTTCCTCCATAAAGCTGTCGAGGAATGTTGAAAAATTTTTTATGAGGAGGATGGGGAAAGAATTTTATTTCCCATGGATTTAGATACATAATAAATAATAAATACAAATACGAATACATAATAAATAATTTTCTCTTATGGGAAGAGAAATGGAATTTTTATATGATTATAGTTGGCAGCAATCCATTATTCTGTCTCTCCATTTTTGTCAAGAAGTGATTCAAGGCCGGGCACGGTGGCTCACGCCTATGATCCCAGCACTCTGAGAGGCCGAGGTAAGAGGATTGCCTGAGCCCACAGGTTCAAGACCAGCCTAGGCAACTTGGCGAGACCTCGTCTCTACAATAAATAAAAAAATTAGCTGGGTGTGATGGTGCATGCCTGTAGTTCCAGCTACTTGAAGGGCTGAAGTGGAAGGATCACCTAAGCCCAGCAGTTTGAGGCTGTGGTGGCCATGAACGTACCAGTGCACTCCAGCCTGGGTGACAGTGAGACTCCAACTCAAAAAAAAAAAAAAAAAGGAAGTGATTCGTACCAATTAGCACATATTCTTCACAGCAGTAAAACTTATTCCTTATATGATTCTATTTCATTGTTTCTTGTAAATGTCAGCATTTTTCAAATCAGAAATGAAAGCACAGTCTCATTCTGTTCATCTACATTTTCTTTCCAGGGCCAGACCCTCCCCCTTATCATCTTCCCTCTTCCCCTTGCTGGGACCTGGCTTCATCAGTGACCTGCTGTCTTCAGTCTTTCCCTCTAGAATCACTCTTTCAGCATCTCCCCTCAAGTCACTGCAAGCAAGTGTGCTTCTTAAGTGGAACAAGGCCTTAAAAAGGGAACATCTGTTTATAGTGGATACTCAGTACTGGAGATTCAATTAATCAGGCACTCTTGAATACTGCTTTGTTCACATCTAACTGGAAATGCACTTAGAAATAAGCCTGGTGCTGGAAGCTGCTGCCCAGATTTTGCCCACTCTGGGCACCAGAACATTGGCTCCAGCGTTCAGAAATACAACAATCACTATCAAGATATTCAATTATATGTGTAGTTGTTTATAGCTCCCCACCTGACAACAACAGCTAGAGCTGTGTCTGCCTGTTCACACTGTGTTTCTAGCTCTGTGCCTGGAACACAGAGGACATGCAATAATTTTTCTTGAATGAACAACTCTGTAATGAAAACCAAATGCATTTATTATACACTTAATCACCGTGGGCTTTGTAATTCTGATAAAATATCTGGGTCCTCTTCAGCTGACGAGCTGCTTTACCTTCTTCCCCCTGTAAACCCCATAGCGATCCTGAGAGTAGGCCTTGTATAAATCCTTTCCAAACAAGTTCACTAGCGTTCAGGGCATGCAGGCCCTGGCCCTCAGGTAAGAGCTAGGATGGAGCCCAGGTATGTCTCACCCCAGAGCTGGTTCTCCTTCTAGTCACTGTCCTGGCCCAGGCTCTGTGCTGGTCACCCGTCAACCTCACTCTGCTCTTCCCTGAGCCTCACATGTGTTGTATGCTCTGAGACATCGTGTTCTCCTGTGATGGCCTGTGTTTCTTTGTTTCTGGTTATGACCCAGCCCCAAGGCAGATGTGTCTCTATCAGCTTTTCTACATAGGAGGCTTTGCTCCCTTCTTGTGAAGGCTGCAGACCATTCACCCCCAGTTTCTTATGACCAGAGCATGACCCTCTCCATTAACTTGATGCTGTGGATCTTCTGGGAACTTGAACTTCTGTACTTTACTTACACCTGTGTTTTCTTTTTTCTTTTCTTTTTTTTTTTTTTTTTTTGAGTTGGAGTCTCACTCTGTCGCCCAGACTGGAGTGCAGTGGCCGCTCCCGGCCACCACAGCCTCGACCTGCTGGGCTCCGGCGATCCTTCCGCCTCAGCCTTCCAAGTAGCCGGAATTACAGGCATGCGCTACCACGCCCGGCTAATTTCTTGATTTATTTTAGAGATGAGGTCTCGCTGCCCAGGTGGGTCTTGAACCCGCGGGCTCAGACAATCCACTCACCTCAGCCTCCCAAAGGCGCGGGATTACAGGCTGAGCCACCGAGCCCGGCTTCACCTGTGTTTTCTATCTTGCTGAGATGAAGCAAGAATGTTTTAAACTCTTTTTTATGGGAAGAAAATTTTCTGATTGGGGTTTATTCTAGAATCTGTTACTGTGTAACAAAGTTTTGCAGCTTAAAACAATAAATATAAACTGCCAGGGCAGGGAGGGGCACGCCTCATCAACAAGGGTAGCTGCATAATGAACATTTGTATACCAAACCCTGAATTTTATCCCACATCTTTATTTTTTTATTTTATTTTATTTTATTTTGAGTTGGAGTCTCACTCTGTCACCTAGACTGGAATGCAGTGGCCTCTCCTGGCCACCGCAGCCTCCACCTGCTGGACTCCGGTGATCCTTCCGCCTCAGCCTTCCAAGTAGCTGGAACTACAGGCGTGCGCTACCACGCCTGGCTAATTTTTGATTTATTGTAGAGATGAGGTCTCGCCAAGTTGCCCAGGCAGATCTCGAACCCGCGGGCTCAGGCAATCCACTCACCTCGGCCTCCCAAAGTGCTGGGATTACAGGATGAGCCACCGAGCCTGACCTATCCCACATCTTTAAAATTTAATTTAATTTAAAAAGAAAAAAAAAAATAAATATGTATTATCTCATGTAGTTTCTGAGAACCAGAGACACAGCCATGGCTTAGCTGGGTGGGTGTAGCTCAGGGTCTCTCATGAGCCATGTGAAGGGTTACTTGGGCTTAAGATCCACTTCTCAGATTGCTCACTCCCATGGCTTTTGGCAGGAGGCCTCAGTTCCTCCCAACATGGCCCTCTCCATAGGGCTGCCTGAGTGTCCTCATGACATGGCAGCTTGCTGTCCAGAGAGCGTGATCTCAGAGAAAGAACAGGGAGGAGGTTTCAGTGCTTTTAATGACCCATCCCCAGAAGTTACGTACCACCACTTCCACCATGTTCTGTTTGTTACAAGGGAGTCCCAAGTCCAGCCATGTACAAGAGGAGTGAGTTGTCTACCTAAGGTAGGAACGTCGAAGGACTTGTGAACATATGTAGGGAGTGATGCGGATGCCATGAGCTGCTTGTGTAGCAATTTTATGCCCCTCCCTGGCCAGGGCAGCCAGAGGAGGGGGTGCTGCATTTCACATCCCTGTCCTAGACACAGTGAGGATTACATGGCTGCAAAAGGGCAGTCTGGGAGGGAAGAAAGGCCTCTACACAGGTAGCCTCTGGGTGATAGAGCACAGTGGGCCTGCGGACAGATGCAGGTCAGAGGACACACTCATCCCACCATAGAGCAAGGGGAGATTCCTGAAGGCGAGGGTGCATGCTTCTGCCTTGGGGCATCCAGTAGCATTTCAGCAACTGGACTTGTGGAGGAAAGAGCATATCAGATATGGAAGTGTCATGAGTGGAATCTCAGGGGTAGGAAAATGCAGTGTGTTTCTGGGGAGGGGCAACCTGGGTCATGTCCTCACCAGCAAGATAGGTGACAATACTCATTGCCAAGGGTTACTGTGAGGGTTACATAAGATGAGGTGTTTAAAGAGCTTTGCACAACGCCCAGCACACAGAGAATGCTTACGAAATGCCTGACAAAGATAAAGAAATGAGACTGGAAAGGTCACCTGTGGCCAGGTCACAGGGCCTGTGTGCCATCCTGAAGAATCACGGAGTTTGAACTACCTCCCATAGAAGACTGGAGCCTGGTGGTGTGTTCTAGTCAGGAGGCAGTGTGCTTGTAGCTGAACTGGAGGAAGATTCCTCCTGTTTCTTCTAGATGAATCAAAAGGAAGGAGACAGGATCAGGATTCTGACTGTGGTCCAGATGCCATGGTCCAGGGAGAACAGATACTGAGGCCTCCAGGGAGGCAGGGACAGAGAGACCAGACAGAGGGAGTTGAAGGTAGAGTGTTCATCGATTCCTTGGAAAACTGTGCCTAGTCTGCAAGATCCCAATGTCTTGCTTTAACAGCTATTCTGAACTTGGCTACATGACTATACAAAGGTTCTGGGGGAGCAGCCAAAAACAAAATCTTGCGACATCTCCATGAGGCGGCTCAGACAGGGCCTGGCTCTGCGAATCCTGAATAGGGGGTTGGAACCGCCTAGCCTTCCCACCATAGATTTTCCCAGCACAAATAAGGTCTCAAGGAGCCACTTAAACCCAGCTCTGAATGCATTGAGCTGGCCCACTTGGCTGCAGTTACCTGCCCCCTGGGGAATAGCACAGTCCTAGATCCTCCTCCGCCCCCACAGGGATTGCTATAGGAGATATATCATGCATTAAGTCTCAGATACCAAGGGCCACCCGTGGATCTGTTATGGAGAGGACAGTGGGCCTTTGCTGATACAGCTGGAGATCATCCTGTCTCTGTGACATATGAAACCTCTCTGGGATGCCGGGGTAGCAGCCTGCAGAGGTAGGATCCTCCCAACATGTCCAGAGTCTCGCTGTGGCACACATACCCAAACTGGCTGGAAGGAAGTGCCTTCTTGCGATTGCTGGCAGGAGCCAAAGTGGCCATGAGCTTGAAGGACCCCAAGGCAAACTGGGGTTTCATATCCACCCCCAGATATGGGATAGTGGAAGGAGCAGGACTTCAGAGTCAGGTGTTCCTGTGCTACCGAGTAGCACATCGGGAGCAGGGAAGGAAGGGCTCAGGGCGAGGTGACATGAGCTGGCCGGAAATGAAACCAAGCTGTAGCTGTTTCCATTAATGCCAACCCCTTAGATCCCATGAGAAATGTAGGGGAAGCAGGGAGCGCAGTCCTGAGTGGCAGCCTGGGGCATGAGAAGAGCACTGGTGGGACAGGTGGGTTGGGGGCCCAGCCCAGTTTGACTCCTAACCTGCATTCTGATGTAGGATGTCCTTTGCGGCCATGTAGTGGGATTAGATTACTAGACCAAGAGTGGGATTCTGTCATGAATTTCCGGTTAAGTACTTTATCTCTTAAGAGAGACAAAATGAACCCATTTTGAAGAACAGCATGAAACTGAGTAGTAAACACAAAGTTGTTCAGTATAGTATACAGGCCAGGAGCCAAGAAAGGGGAAAATTTGGGCTGAGTAACCCAGGAGAGTTTCCTGGAAAAGGTGACCCCTAAGCTGGGCCTTAAGAACAGCTAAAATTGGGACAGGATCGATAGGAGAGGGCACTGTCCATGGGGAAACAGCACTGCCTTGCTCAGAAACTTCGACAGCTTCCCAGGCCTGCCACGTGCTTCCAGACATGGCTTCCAAGCTCTGTGTAGCCTGGCCCACCTCCCACCTAGCCGGTCACCTTGCACACCCTCCAAAAGCTGAGAACCGTCCCACTCAGTTCACCTGCTCTCCGATCCTGCCCCACAGACTCAGACTGGTGCCTGAATTCCCTTCATCCACTTCTCTGTCTACAGCCTTCAGTGCCCCTTTCCCTGTTTTCATCACCCTCCCAGGCATAATGAAGCATTGTTTTCCCTCTGAACTCTGTCCCATTGATTAATTCTGCCCTTTCTCAGGATCACACGTGGTCACACGTGACACCCTAAACCACAGACATCTCAATCATGGCTGACACATATATCCCTGTGGGCCCTATGCCACACCTGTGGCCAGTGTTGGACAAATGCTGGATGAATAGATGAGTAAATGATCGAGCAGCAGTGTGGTTGCACAGGAGGGGAAGACCATGTTACAGGGGACCATAAACTCTTAGCAAGAGGCAGTGAGCCTGACCTGCACAAAAGTGTGACCCATACTGTTCCCAGGCAAGCATCTCAGGGCTGGAGGAACTCAGGTATCATCTGGTCCAGTCTGTGGCACGTAACCCCTCCTCAGCATTGCATTCAGCAGCCTGGAACCCCTACACAGGCACCACCAATGGGGGCCGGCCGAGTGCCCCGTAGCTCTAGCACATCGCTGCAGTGCAGTGGGGAGGATGGGGCTGGTGGAGCCTGACCAACCCGAGCTCAAACTCCATCTCTGCTACTTGCCAGCTGTGTTGTCTTATGCTAGCCATTTAACCTCTTGGTTATCTCCTTTATAAAAAGAGTATTATACCAACCTCTCTTCAAGGTTTTTATAAGAATTATAGACAATATGCAAAAACAGAAACCAAAAGAAAACCCT
Organism: Cephalopachus bancanus; assembly: GCA_027257055.1. Lineage (NCBI taxonomy): Eukaryota > Metazoa > Chordata > Mammalia > Primates > Tarsiidae > Cephalopachus > Cephalopachus bancanus. The sequence continues at coordinate 3,609,025 of JAPVLO010000195.1, read as the reverse complement.
CGCGCTTATAAAAGGTAATAACAAATGGTAGATAGTTTTGGTTTTAGGACATAAAGTTAGTTGTTGCACATGACTAGAGGAGGTTTGCTGGAGAGTTCAAAGGGTTCTAAGAAATGGAATTTGGGTTTGAACCTAGCAGTCTGTCATAACTGCAGGGAACCTAGTATGGAACTCATGAGCAAGGTCTCAGAAGTTGTTACGCTCAGGATTACAAATATTCCCCAACAGGACACATCCCATGGATGATGCCCACAAGTGAGATACTCTCCAACTCACGGGGGCCACTGCAGAGATGCAGAAGGCTGAGAGGCTGGCCTGCAAGAGATGACCCAGAAACAGTGCTTAGGGACAGTGAATGCCATCTCATGCCTAATTCTAGAAGCAGGCAGGATAGGACAGAGAATCCAGGTTCCTGCCATCCCCGTGCTTGGAGCCAGGTGAAAGGCCTGGTACTGGAAGGCCCAGACCCAGGTGCTGGGAAGTATCTCACAGGCTCTGAAGGGGAGGAGGGAGGGTCTGGAGCCTTTGGCAGACTGAGATGTCCAGAACCCCAAATGTCCCATGGGCCAATGCTAAGCCTATGTGTGGAGCCAAAAGTTCAGAAGCAGGTCTGGAAAACTGACTGAAACTAAGGAAGGTAGGAAGGGAGGAGGCGTGGTGAGGACAGGAAGCAAACCCAGCCCTGCTGCGGAACGGGGCGAGAGTGCCGTGAACACAAGCAGGAGGGTTCAAGTCCCAGTCTCCATCTCAGCAGGTGCACTACCACCTGCCAGCCAAAGTCCTGGAGTCTGCCCAGACTCCTCCCTGGCCCACACCTCCACAGCGGGTGAGTTTCCAAGTCTGGCCTGCTCTCCCTCTTCACCCAGTGCCCTTCTCACCGCCCCACTGCTGCTCTTCTGGCCTCCACTTTCTCCCTGCCTCACCGCACAGCCTTCTGCCCGGCCTCCCGCCTCCGCTCTCCCATTCTGCCCACCATTCATATGGCTGCCGGAGTTCGCTTTCCAAAAACGAATGTGGCCGCACTCATTCTTGGCTTGAAATCATTTGGCAACTCCTTGTCACAGCGCAGACCATCCCCGCAGTGTGGCTGGCAGGACCTCCATGATCTGTCTGGCCTCCTGTGCCCTTCACCACGAGACGTGAATCCAGCCACCCAGACTGCCTGCAGGTCCCTGTGGGTGCCATGCTGTGCCAGTCCTGAACCTCTGCATGTGATACTCAATCTGCCTGGATTCTGCCCCCAACTCTCTAGCCAACTCCCTCACTCCTGGGCTGGGGTAGGAGCTCCTCCTCCATGATTCCCACCGCCTCCTCCTTCATTGCTCTCACCGTCTTGTCCTGGAGTAACCTCTAATCCCTCTGGCTCCCATGTCCTGAGCTTAGGGCCTATTCTTACTGACTTGGGCTCCACAGCACCCAGCATCCTGTCAGGCAGACCATAAGCACTCAGGAAAGACTTTGTGGATGAAGGAATGGGTGAAGATGAGCAGTGAGTAGACCAGGAGGGAAAGGCAGTCTGGCAGGAGAGGCAGGACAACCAGGTCTAGGGATGCTGAGTCTGAGTTGTTGGTGGGTGTCATAGTTCATTTTCTGTTGCTTATGTATTACTACTTGAAACTGGGTCGTTCGTAAGAAACAAAACTTATTTCTCATGGTCCTGGAGGCAGGGAAGTCCAAGGTTGAGGGGGAATAATATCTGGTGAGGGCTTTCTTGCTGGTGGGACTCTCTGCAGAGTCTCAAGACAGCACGGAGAATCACATGCGCCAGCTCTGGTCTCCCTTCCTCTTATAAAGCCACCAGTCTGCTCCTGTGGCAACACATTTGACCATTATCCATTCATTTATTAATCCATTAATGAATAACTCCATTTATGAAGGCAGAACCCTTATGACCCAATCACCTCTTAAAGGCACCACCTCTCAATTCTGCCACATTGGAGATTTAGTTTCAACATGAGTGTCAGAGGGGACATTCAAACCAGAGCAGTGGGGCATCTAGGTGGAGACCCAGGCTGCACTGGAAAGATGAGTCTGAAACCTAGAGGAGGGTCTCTTCACATAGGAGCCAATTCCCCTGGAAAATTCCAGAGATCAAATAACAATCAAGTGGCTCTGTGTTACCAAACCGACTTATCAATTGAGACAGCCTCAGAACTAGAGGGGCATAAGGACCTTGTCTTGTAAATTCTTTGATTTTACAAATGAGGAAACTGAGGCTCAGAGGAGGATAGAGGCCTGTTCTGCAGCTGCTTAGAGGCAGCACAAGAGCAGAGCAGAATTCCACAGCAGTCTAAGCTCTTCCTACTGCCTCCCATAGCCTCCTTGTTCCCAGCGCTCTTCTCAGGCCCTAGGAGGGAGTTATCAAGATGAAAGAGAGCCCTAGAAAGCTGACTCCACAGATATTCATATGCAAACTCCTCCTTTCCCACAACACATCCTTGTGTCCCCAAATGACAACAGACCCGGTAAACACCTCCAGAGTCGCTGATCTTATGCACCAGAGCTTGTGCAAACAGACTGGGCCCTTGCGGCCTCCATCAGCAGCTACATTCACTTGACCTATTTTGAACATTGTGGGCCATCCACTTTACAGCCCTACAGCAGATCAGAAGGAGCTGATTAGGGACCATAAGAGGGATTCCTGAAAACAAGAGAACTGACTCACTGACTAAAAAGAGCAGCAGATGAGGATCAGTTAGGGTAAGGCCCAAGAGTTACTCACGTCGAAGCACATTCACATCCAGCACACGTCCTACTTGTGATGTTCAAATCGTGTTAGGTACATGTTGCTCACTTAAGATCTGCAATCAAGGCTGGGCGTGGTGGTTCACACCTATAATCCCAGAACTTTGGGAGGCCGAGGCGAGAGGATTGCCTAAACCCAGGGGTTCGAGACCATGCTGGGCAACTTGGCGAGACCTCGTGTCTACAATAAATCAAAAAATTAGCCAGGCCCAGTGGCATGCGCCTGTAGTTTCAGCTACTTGAAAGGCTGAGGTGGAAGAATAACCTGAGCCCAGCAGGTCGAGGCTGCGGTGGCCGTGAGTGTGCCACTGCACTCCAGCCTGGGCAATAGAGTGAAACTCCAACTAAAAAAAAATTTTTTTTAAAGATCTGCAAACATCTAGACATTCCACAAGGATGTTCATCTTTGGTGATTAGGACTGTTGATGTTCTGGCCCTAAGAAGCAAGCCCTCTGCTATCTAAAGGGAGGCATTATCTTTAAGGATTCTAGACAACAAAAGTTCATCATCATGAAAAGGGGAAGACGAGAATTGGCATTTGTTGCTAGGCCTCACTAGACCAGACAGTATACCTAATCTGTTTTCGCATTGAATTCCACAACTTTTCTTAAACTGAACACATAGCAGGCATTCAATAATTGTTGAACTCATGAATGACAGAATGGATTAGGTTTTTCAGCCTTATTTAGAGACTGGGGAAACAAGGTCTGAGGATTAAAATTGCCTGCCCATGGCCACACAGTGTGGAGCAGGGAGCTGGGAGCCTGAGCTCTTTCTCCAACGTACGACTGCTTGTGCCACAGTGGAGGTCAACTTCACAAGAAGGAAAGCTCGTGCTTTTCACAATGAGATCATGACGCTAACCCTCCAGCCACACTTCGGCCAGTGCCACAACCACTGGTTGAGAGCTAGCTGAGTGCAGCCCTGTGTTAGGAGCGCGGCTTCCAGACAGAGGGTGTCTCATATCACTTGTGCTTTCTTTGAATAACAGGAATGAATTCAGAGCATGGACAGATATCAAGCCTGTGAAGCCAATAAAAGCCAAGCCCCAGTACAAGCCCCCAGATGATAAGATGGTACATGAAACCAGCTACAGTGCCCAGTTCAAAGGAGAGGCCAACAAGCCAACAGCAGTTGACAACAAGGTCATTGATCGCAGGAGAATACGCAGCCTCTACAGCGAACCTTTCAAGGAACCCCCAAAGGTGAGACAGATCTTGTGGGAACCCACCAGACAGTCTGGACTGGAAGGGTTAACTGCAGCAAGGTATGGGGGGTAGTCTACTGCCAGCTCTGGCCCCGCCTCCACAGGGTCTTTTAAAATCCCTGGTTCCCCTGTAGCATGCTGACACCCAGGGGCATCTTCAGTGGAAACCTTTACTAAATTCAAAGGGAATGCTAAAAATACCTAAAAGCAAAACAGCTTTAAAGCTGGCAGATTTCCAGAGAACTAGCTTCTGATTTTGAGAAATCCAGATAAACAATGGCAGAAAATCCCACCTGAGCCCTAAATCCCCTTGTCTTAAAATAGCTGTGCTTTGGCCCCTGAGGGGCTGACCCAGGAGTGCAGGCCCCCTGGATGGCTTCCTTCCCTTGGCCCTGGCCCTGGCTCATTTTCATCTCCAATCGCTGGACCCTTTCTTCCCTCCCAGTCCCTGAAAAGTGCCTGCCCTCCCGTCTTCCCTGGATAAACACCATCCACCGGCCACTCTCAGATTGTCACAGTACACCTGCCGCATCAGCTGCAAGATGTGTTCTCAGTCATCTGCCACTAAAACAAATAGCATGCAAAAGTGGACTCAGATTTTCCTGCAATAACACTAGCCTGCCTTATTTGCATCTTGTTAGTGTTCACGAGAGGGAGAAGCATGCTGGTGAGTTGTGAGCCACACACGCCAAGCAGCCTAGCTTATTCTATGATCCCAGGCCCCGCGGAACTGTGCAAATACCACTCTCTTCTGTATAATAGGAGAAAGCATCCAAGAGTCTAAATAGCTCTGGAACCTAATTAGCCTTTTCTCTGCTTTTATCCTAAAGTCTTGTGCTCCAGTGGAGTTTCCTATTTGGCCCAAGACTTGCTTATGGGTAAGGTAACTCACCGACCCAGTTTGCCTGGAGCTCTTCCGTTTTAGCACCAAAAGTTCCATGTCCCAGGAAGCCTCTCAGTTCCAGGCAAACCAGGATGATTGGTTCCCTTCCTTACAGGTCAGGGGCGACTGAAAACCACTGGACCTCAGTGAGTGAATGTCCAGTCTGTAAGGCCCAGCATCAGCTCTGTCCTCCCACAGATGAGGCGAGATTCAGGGCATAGGGTTGGCACTGGAAACAAGATGGGAGGGGAAGAAGGAGGGAAGACTGGGGAGATTAACTCTAGAGATGGGAGGGAGAGGGTGGCATGCCCAGTGGCTCCAGAGTCCTCTGAGAAAGAGAAGGCGAGGCATCTCCTCCGAATGAGCGAGGCAGAGCTGGAGAAAGGAGCTTGGGGGAGTGCATGGGCTTGGAACTGCCAAGTGGAGGAGCAGAGGGGTGGCAGTGCTTGGGGGTTCGCTGAGACCAAAGGCCTCCTGCCCACAGTGTCTCAGTGAGGACACTTCCCATCTGATCACACCATTCTGGAGACCGAGACAGGAAAAGGCCATCGTGCGCTGTAGTGATATGCACCCCAGAACCTCCGCATTCTACATCAACAGAGGCTTATTTTTTGCTAATACATGCCCTTCGTGTGCAACCGCAGTGGTGCTTCTCGTTGCCCTCTCAGTCCAGGACTCAAGGTGGTGAAGCACCCCTCTCTGTGGCAGAAGAAGAGGACGTCCAGGCTGCCTCTTGAGTCTCCTGCTGGGAGGTGACCTCGTCACTCCTCACATTTCATTGACTAAAGCAAATCATATGCCCATGGCTGAGTTGAACAAGCGGATGTGGCATAACCTTCCCGCAGGGAGAGACGTCAGATAATGCAGGATATAGCTGTGTAGCCCACCGCCTGGGGCAGCCCAGAGGGCGGCTGGCCAGAGAAGGGAGCTGACGGGGCCAGTGAGTGTTGCCAAAGTGACAGGCCAGGGAGTTCAGACGAGAGAAGGCAGATGCTCTTGTGTCACCGGAGATGCCTTGCACACTGTGCTCCATCAGTGCCAAACTATCGTTGCCATCATTCCTTCACTAATAATGTCTTCTGTCTAAATTCTCTCTCCCTCTCCCTCCCCCTGTGTTTCTGCATTTGCGGTGTGTCTGTTTGTCTCTCCATGCAGGTGGAGAAGCCTAGTGTTCACAGTTCCAAACCAAAAAAGACCTCAGCGAGCCATAAGCCCCCGAGGAAGGCCAAAGACAAGCAGGTGGTATCAGGCCAGGCCGCCAAGAAAAAGAGCGCAGAGGCCCCCGGTACCGCCAAGCCTGACGACAAAGAACAAAGCAAGGAGATGAACAATAAACTGGCTGAGGCTAAAGAGTAAATTTCACTGCACTTTCCTTTTACTCTTCCCCCTCCCTCCCTTTTTTAAAATCATCAAACAAAAAAAGGCCACAAAATTAATTAGAGGCTTCTCATCTGCCTTGGTCACTCCTGAGTGTTCCAGGAGCTCTTTGCTTTGGTTTCTTTTCGTGGAGTAATCCTGCTTCAAAGACAGTGGCATACCTCCTCTGAGGGAAGCCCAGGCATCCAGCCACTGGCCCCTGGAACACCGGGAAGCTTTGCCCTGCTGGCTGTGCCCTCCCTGTCAGTTAGAGTGCATGCTGATGAGGAAGGCAGGCAGGCCTCCTGGGAGGTTATTCCGAGCTGAATGCCAGCCAGATCTGGCGGTGCTTGGAGGTGTCTGCAGGATCTTCTCCTCCTACTCTTCTCCAAGCTTTGTGTCACTGGGCAATTTTGAACTTTAAGTAAATGTGTTCTTTTCCAAAATTGAGAAAATTATGTGCTATAGAGAGCCCAGCTTGAGTTCAGCAATGGACAAAACTTGTAGGAAGAACAAAACAAAAACAAAAAACAACCTCGGCCTTAATATCAATAAAATGGAGTTGGGTCTGTTAAGTTTAAATAACCTTTTCATAGAATCTTCTGTTAGAAATGTGTACCTATGCTCAGTTTCCTGTCAGTGGGCTTTAAATTGTATGCCAAGTAATAGGTATACCACTGATAAATAAAACTTGGCCAGGTGGTAACAAGGTGAGGCGTTTTAGGTACATTCTAGATGGCATAGGAAGACCACAAAAACGAGGAGAAGTCCTCCGTCTGCCCTCAGCCTGTCCAGTGCTGCCAGTGTCACAGAGCAACTGGTTCAAGGTGCCTGAGGAAGAAAGTTCAAGGTGTAGGGATAGTGTATTTGGAATGTGACGTTTTGTTTCTGAGAAACCCGAGGGGGCGTGGATGTAGCGGTGTGTATGGTAACGCTCACCCTCCCTTCCTGAACTGCTCAGGCTCTGCTCCTCGGTGAGGATGGCATGCTGGGCTTCATGTCAGGGGGGATTTCTGTGACTTTGCTGAAGACTAGGAGAGTGCCCTGCTAAGTGATTAGCAAGCATCTTTAACCTCGTTTATATTTAAAAAGCAGCTTTCAGTGTGTTCTGTGTCACGTGTCTGTGTGGCCAAAGCCCTCATGAGTGGCAAGTGCCACCTTAGCTGTGCTAGAGTTGTGTTGTAGGAATTAGTCAGGGAGTTGTTGTGAAAAGACCCCCGTGCTTGTGAGGGACCCAAAATACCTACCGGAAGAACTCTCTTTGCAAATGCGATGTATATGTGACTCAGCACGCTTTATTTCTCCTGTCCTTAAAACCCTTGTGGCCCCAGCATTCTGAAGTCGCTGGGCTGCTGTTCAGAGTCGAGCTGTCCAGGCTGGCTTTTCTTTTGTAATGGAAGTGGCGAGGGGTGACGGCCTCACAGTTCCTCACCTCAAAAGTCCCTTGAGGTCCTTCTGGAGTGGAGGAAGTGGAATCTCCACAAGCTCTCTCTTATTCTGACCATTGGGTTTGTCACCTTGGGGCTAAGAAGTCTTTTACAAATGAATTCAGCACGTGCTATGTGAGGCGTCATTATTAGCAGAGCAGGAACACTAGAAATGAGATCCTTGGTCAGGCCCACTGCCACCTTCCTTTCTATCTCAGGGCATGAAACTGTGAGGAAGGAGACGTTTGGAAGAAGGTAGAAAAATGCGAGCCAGTCTCAGTGTTTGTGAGTCACCAATGTTGACGGCCTGTCTGGAAATGACTAGAGAAGATCTCAGTGCTGTTTCCACCTAGTTGCTAGCGAATCTTAACGATTACCAGAGAACTCTGTCAACATGATCTTAACTGCCTCCAGAGAATTTGCCAATGTATGTTCATTCTCTCAAGATGGGGCACTAGTCAGACATATTGATGTTCACTACAGTCTGGATTTCTCTGTAGAATGATCATTTATTTTTGCAGATCAAGTAAAATCAGAGTTTACAACACACAGGGGTCACTCATTCAACGTTCACTTATTGAATGCCTGTGTGCCAGGCACTGTGCGCTAGACTTCGTGGCAGTAGAAATAAACCTGTCTCCACAGCCATACGACCAGGGGCAGCACATGGCTTGATCCCTGCGACAGAGTCAAATTGGTGCTGCCCAGATCGTGGTTTTTGCCAAGGAGGCCCCACAGGCTTTTCTACCCCAGGGACTAAGTTTCTACCCCCGGGGACCCTTCAAAGCCCCAGGGACTAAGTTTCCTACCCTGCCGCCTCAGGCTTCAGATGACCTGTATAATGCCTTTTTCTACCTGTCAGTATCCCCTTCTTTTTAACACACCCCCTGAAAAAACCCTCTTTGTAGTTCACGTTGACTCTTGAATGTGTGACTTCACTGGCAAGAAACTTCTTTGATTTCTACTGTTTACAAATTAAACTCAGCCAGTCTTGTTCTGTATCCCAAACATACAGAATGAAACTGATCTGGATTCCATAAGCAGTGTTTGGACGTTGCCTTCCTGAAGGTGATCAGGCTTCCAACCTGTCTTGCTTGTTTCTGGACATTCCCCGTGGCTCCTGTCCTCCCTGACAGGAGGAGGGGTGCTGAGGCTGAAGCTTTCCTGCTGCCTGTCCCCTCCTGCCTGTAAAAGCAGCCCCCAGAACTGTGCAGTGGCCCCCTCAGCAACCCGTCCCTGCCCATGCTCCCATCCAGTCCTCACAGCTTTGCCTCCCCCAGGCAGACAGGAAGTGTCTAATTACGATTTTGTGGCCTGGGTTTTGTTGCATACCACAGATTGTCTATGTAACGTGTAGCGCACACCTCTCTTGGTGCTATTTCATTCCTGCTGTTAGTAAGAGAATGACAAAAATATTCATGTATAGCCAATTGATTGTGACGTGCTTGTGGTCTGTGCTTGCTTAGAAAAACAAACAAGCAAACAAACAGTTTTTCCAAGTATAAATAAATGCTAAAGACGAACACCACTTTCTTGATCTTATTTCCTTGGTGAGGCCCAGATGAGTAGGTGAAGGAGCCAACCTTTGCCACTTGAGCCGCTCTCCACGAGAGGCCCTGCGCCCTGCAGTTTGCCTGGGTTCTCCATAACACAGCTTGACTCTTGTAGATTGCCTCTCAGATACTAATTGCAAGCAGTCAGAGCTAAGTGTTGGGAAAGCGAAGATGGACCGGGAGACGCACTGGCCAACAAGGTAGTGTAACACTTTGACCCTATGCTGCTGGCAGGAGCAACCGCCGGCACCCAGCACCGCCTGCCACGCTGGGAGGCCAGGTTCTGATTCTCTATCCCCTCTGTCAACCGGCAGGGCTGTCGGCTCTAGCTCTTTCTCCTCCCAAGGGATGGCAGAGATGGCTTCCCTTGTTCATTCAATCAAAGGTCATTTTGGAAGTTCCTCCCTCGGGGGGCTGGCTCACTGTGTGGGTTGTGGGGGTGACGATCATGTGTATACCTAACATGGGGATGCTGAAAGAGCCATAAGAGAAGCCCAAATACAGTAACAACAGATCAGGCAGTTGGGAACTCAGTTGAAGGATAGGTTTCTTCCTCCTGGGAGTGGGAAATCATGGAAGGTTTCATGGCAGAGGGAGTCCTGGAGAGTGGGGGGATGTGGATATGCAGGGGCAGGACTATCAGCAAGTGAGCACATCTAGGGAAGGGAATGTGTGGGGGTTGGGTGGGAGCTTGAGCATTAGGGCCAAGTTTGCCCACTTTGTTATCCCGATAGAGTGTGAGACACAAGATTTGCTACTCTTGATTTTTCCAACCTATGTTGATTGAATACCTATTATGTGCCAGGCACTGTGCTGGGCACTAGGGAAGCCAGGATGACTGAGACCCTGCCTCTGATCACAGTGGGGCACGAAGGAGGAGTCCATTCTAGCTGGTTCCGTGGATCAGGGAGGACTTCAGCAATGGGTAGGTGTCCACCAGGTGAACAGAGCCGGGGGTGGCCAAGGCATGCCAGACAGAGGGATCTGCGGAGAAAAGGTGTGGGAGGGGTCAGATGCCGGGTGAGCTGAGGTTCTGGGGGCTTCATACACTTGGGGAGGGTCGAGGCAGAGGTTGGAGAGTGGCAGAGCTCCGTGGTGGAGAGACCTGGTGCCGCGTGAGTGGGTGGTCGCTACCTGGGGTCTCCATTCCATATGCCCAGATTGCACCCACACCCCTGCATGCTCCCCATCATGCTGCTCTCCCTCTCCCATGCATCAGGCAACACCACAGATCCTCTCTTGCTCTAAGCTAGGAGCCCTGGGGTGGGACTTTTGTTGCTGACCCTGATTTCTGAGTTTTGGGGAGGCAACGATAGAAACCAAACAAGGGTTATATAAATGAAAACCACAACAGATTTGTTTTCCAGATGAATAGAAAACAGCCCACCCACCTGTCTACTTTTGTATGAAGCAGAAAACACAAAACTGTTCAATAAATAAATATAAAAATGCAAATACATAAAAGAATATTGTTCGGTTCTCTTTGATGAATTAGGGGAGAGAGACAAAACAGGAGCTGAGAAAGACCAGGAGAGAAGTAGAGAAGTAGAAATAGAGGTGCAGAGAGAAAAAGTCACAGAAAAACACACATAAGAAGACACTGAGGATAACCTAGGTGAATGAGAGAAAGTGAGATAAACAGAATCAGAGTGAGGGCAAAAATTGGTCAACAGAGGAGGCAGGCAGTGGGATCAGGTCTTAGCATAACTGGGTCAGCCATCTTGACTATATCGACCAATCGTCACAGTCAAATAACCAGTTTAGAGTGCTTGGGTACTAAATTAACTGGATGACTGAAATGTATGGTTATCGAATACAGAACTGTCCAACAGATTTTTCATCCAGAAGAAACATACTTGGTACTGGAAGTGCCACAATAAAACTGATGTCCACTGCCTGGAGCGTTGGATCAGAAACCACTGTTTTGTGCATTTGATTTCAACCAGTGGAACTGAGCGTAAACTTCTGTCCCTTGTCCTCATACAAGTGGGCCTCAATCACTTGTTAACTTGGCACTGAATATGACTACCTCAAAAGACAGGCCCCAGATCTGTTATCTAGGGCCAAGGGAGCTTCAGATGCTGACATAGATAAGTTACTGCCACTGCTACTGGTTTAAGCTGCTAGAGGGATCTTAATGCAAGCCCAACCATGTCACACCCTGCTTTAAACCATCCGCGGGTTCCTCGTGGCTGCTGTAGCGTCCAGAAGCTTGTTGTCCTCCCTGGTGCGCCATGCTGCTTCTCACCGCCATGCCTTTGCCCTCGCTGCCCGCTGCCCAGAATGCCCTTCTCCTGCTTCTCCACCCGGCTTACTCATCCTTCAAGACTCCGCTCAGGGGACAGTTCCAGGAAGCCTTTCCCGCACCTCCCAAGCTGGGTAAGATGCTCCCTGTGTGTCTCTTCATGATGGAACTTGCCACATGTACTGTGTCACCCACTCATGTGTGTGTCTCCTCCCCACTAGACTGTGCTCCCCCAGGGCAAAGGCCAGGTCCTTCTGCTCATCTTTGTAGCTCTAGCTCCTGGCCCAATGCCTACCACAGAGTGTCTTCTAAAGTGTCTGTTGAATGAATGAGTGAGTGAATAAATGATGATATATACCATCTACCTCCACCTTCACCATGGTGCCTCCACAAGGTTCTGTTCTGCCTAGTAACTAACTACCCCTGCTCCCACGAAACGGGTAGTTTTGAGAGAGGTCACGGCAACAGCAGAGCAGAGCACAGTCAATGGCTGGTTTGATAATGGCCAGCATACCTCTGTACGCTGTGTAGTCACTTTTTCTAAACAGTCCTGACCTCATAAAATCGTGGACTCTTGGTTACAGGGTAATCTTAAGGGTGACTAATCCCACTCCCTGCTCAATGCAGAACTCTAGGATGACAGAAACTCCCTCCCACCCCCTCCCCAAGTCACAGGTATGGTTCTAAATCCAAGCTGTACTACTTACTAGCTGTGTGACCTTGACTGAGTCTCTTAGCCTCAAAAAGGTAACAATAATACAAGTATCCATCACTCTCCAAATCTATTTAGTACCCAAATTCAGGAAACAGGAGTTTGGCCAGTTAGGGATAGCATGTTATTAGAATCTGTTTGTTTCCAGAGTTTGGGACAGCAGGTGGCAGAAGCTCTGATTGGAAGGGACACCTGTTTCTAAGTCACAGGACCATTGTGAGGGCCCAAGAGCAATGCCTGCAAAAGTCCTCTGTAAACTAGAAAGTGCAACGCCCTTGTCAATAGTTCACTTCATGGGAAGTTTGCTGACCACTGCTCCAGTCTCTTGCAACTCTTGATCCCCCGCAGTGTGGTGGCTGGAGCTAGCAAGGCAAATCCCCTCTCTCTGCCACACAACAGTCTAAGACCAAGACTCTAGCAACGGTGTCCTCCCCTCCCCAGCCCTTCATCTGGCCTCTCTTCTCTGAGCACACCCTATAAATCACCTGGTGAGATTCCATTTCTGCAATTACACGTTCATTTGAAGGAAGCCCCTCTGGACACATGAAACCAATTTTGATTAATTGCTCAAGATCCCATTCTTTGTTTAGATGGCGGCTGGGGGAAGACAACAATTGATTTGCAAGTTCCCCGTCTAACAGAGTTAGACGAGCACTGAGCCACTTCTGTCTGGCTGCCTTAGTCCAGCATTTCACATTTAAAAAGGACCATTAGCAGGATTATCAGATTCCTGGCAGCTAGGACAATCAACTGTGCCCTTGATTTTGCCTTCTTGGTGTGAAAACAACCAAATATTTGTAAAATATTTCTAACACAACTGGAAATTATTTAGTCCTTCTTAGCAGGTCAGATCTAGAAAGGATATTTAACGACAGCAAAAATAAATACATAAGTAAATAACCAGGCAGAGAACACAGTCGCCTAACCCCATGGTGCAACCATTTCCCTGTATGCTGACCCTGAAGAACATGTCTGCCTGGAGGGAATCCAGAGCGGTGGAGAGAGGTGTGAACTAGGACCCTGGAGAGAAGTGCGAACTAGGAACCTGCTGCAGGTCTCTGGTCGGGTTTTTGGTAAAATGCAGAGTTGGTGCAGCCTAGGAGAAGGGAGTGAACATTTACCTGGCCTTTGCATACTTTAGAGAGTCTGTGGGTAGCATCTCCAAGGACAGATCAAGACTCAGTGATTAAATAACTAAGTCACACTACTTGGACGTGGTAAGTCAGTATTTGAACCCAGGTTTGGGTGACTCTAAAACCCATCCTTTGTCCAGTGCTAGGACTCCTACTGTAACGATGTACATTCTCCTGAACAGCGGTCTCCTCATGCTGTCCCTGCTTGCTCTGAAACCTTCAGTGGCTCTTCATGTTCTATGGAAAATGAGTCACAGGAAAGTCACAGATGCTGAGTTTGATCAGCACATTTTATTCTGACTCCTTGCCCAGAATTAAACCTTGTGGGAGCAGCATTTTTTCTCGCTGTGTCCTAGCTGCTGTTTCTGTGGTGGTGGACCATGTTTGGGTGGACTGTGTGGCCCCGGGCTGGTGAACTGATTGACAGCCGCACAGGTAGGGCTTACAGGTGTGAGTGTGGATGGACATTCTTAGGTTGGGATGCCCCTGCTTTCTGGGGCTTTTTTGCTAAATGCCAGGAGGTAAACCTGGTGGCAGGGAGTGGGGCGATGTCCTTGTGCGGGAAGAGCTGAGCCTGTTGGAGGCCTCGGCCCAGAGGGGCAGTGTCTCAGGAGATGCATTCGGGATCTCTGAGTTGGGACCTGCGGAAGTCATTGGCCCCAGCCAGGACCAGTCAGGGTCATCTCAAGTCGAACCCATTCAGATGTCTGCAGACAAATTTGGAATCTCTATGTTTGAAGTTATATCCATGAGGGAGGTTGCAGAGAGGAAAGAACTCCTCCCTTAGGGTCCCGACATTGCCCCATCTGCACTAAGTGACCTGAGGCAGTGTATTTCCCCTTGCTGTTTCCCACTTCTGGAAAATAGAGGGGAGGAGTTTCCTATCTCCCTGAATAATACAATTGCTGTGAGAATCAGAGGCCATATTGTTTGAAAAGTCCTTAGAAAACCTTAAAGAGATGTCATAATTTGGGGGGATAAAAATGGTGCCAAGGCAGGTGTTGAAATTAGGAAAACATCTGTATATCATGTAAATGCAGTGGTCAGAATTGATCTTGTGTGAGCTATTGTTAAACTGCATTTAGAATGCAGGCCTTCCACTATGTGCCAGCCATGCTAGAGCTGTCTGGATCTCCAGGATATTCAATGGCCTGGCACATAGTAGGCATTGATTCAATGTTGTGGAGGCAAAGCGGGACAGGGAGGTGGGGAGAAGGGAGGGAGACAGAGATGAAGCAGACATGATCCCTGCTCTCAAAAGGCCCAGTCTGGAAAGGCAGCTACAAAACTGTTCAAAATGACCTAATGGGGACTGCTGCGAGGAGGGGTGAGGGGATGCTGTAGGAACATAGAAGGAGGCGGAAGGTCAGAGGTGGTTTCACTTAGGAAATGGCCTTGGAACTGAATCTGGTCGCTGAGAAGGGGCTTACCAGGCAGATGGGCAGGGGTGGTATTCTGGCAGCCAGCACTGATGAGTCTGAGAAACAACTAGAGCAGCTGAGGGCTGATCAACAGAGGTATAGGCTCTGGAGTGAAGGAGGTGTGTCCTGTTTGGTGACCACACCTGCAATATGGCTCTCAGTTCTGGGGGGTCTCACTTTCCAGGGGAGAGAGCCCACTGAGATGTGTTGTGGGGGGAGCAGTCAGGACTGTGAGGGCTGTGGAAAGCAAGTGTCTGAGCTCTGGGCATATGTTGTCCAGAGATGCCAGGAATAAGAACAAAATTGCTGTCCCTTTCAAATGTCTGAAAGGCTGTCTTAGGGCAGCCCCTAAAGGGTGGGCCCAGGAGGCAAAACCCTCACAGTGCAGTCATGGGAGGGAGTGGCACTGGCTAGATGCAGGTTTCTGTTCAGGGTCTAACCCATGGACCACCAAGGAGGAGACTGCTTCGCCCGGGCATGTGCAGCCCATCACAGGCAGTGCAAACAGTGACTGGGTGGCCAGCTGGCAGGGAGATGGCAGTTGGGGTTGGGGATACCCACAGGCCGGCAGTCTGTCCTTCCAGCCTGGGAAACTCTTGATTTGGCTCTATGAAGTTGTGTGTGCGTGGGACAGAGAGGGAGGACTTCAGCCAAGTGACAGCTCAGCTCCTTAAGAGACCTTTGAGCCTGTCTGGTTTGAGGAGACACCGGCTGATGAGGCTCAGAGCCCGGTCTGGTGGTGGTGCCTGAACCTGTCGTGGCATCGCGATCATGGTGTGTGTTTCCAGGTCTGCCTCCCACTCCACCTCAAGGGCTTTTCAATCAGGGCTCAGGGCTCAAGTCTCACTCACTTCCGTGCCCCCAGCCAGGGCTTGACACAGAGCAGGGCTCAGTATATTTTGTTCAATGAATGGATAAAAAAGAAAACAGTAAAAGAGACTACAGAGAAAAAGCCACACCGGCCCTGTGTTCCTTTCACAAATACCAGCCAGGTACGACTCTCAGTCACACACTGTGCTAGATGCTTGTGACACAAAGATGAACAAAACACAGCCCTGCGGTCTAGTGGGAGAGGCAGATAATTACCAAACAGCATGATAATTACTAAAATAGAGGCTCCCACGGAGTCCTGTGGGGGAGAGAGGCCGAGCGAGGGTTCTTGTTTTGAGAGCTCCTTGTCTCCTGCAGATTCTTCTTAAGAATAATGAGCCTTTCCAAGATGGTTTCCTTGGCAATCCCCTCGGCAGCCACGTTCCTATCACTGTTAGGAGCTTTGTTTGTAGCCGAGAAAGCGGGCACACATACAGGGTCCGTGGAGACAGGCAGGAGGGGAACAGAGCCTTGAAATCACCCTGCCAGGACCCTGTGGCACCGCTGGCCCAAGCCTCACTCTTCCCCTCCTGCCCATCTTTACTCCAAGCGAGTGTGTGCCATCCCTTCCCTGAACCTCCTGAGATGTTGAGAGGCCCATGTGTTAGTCCCAGGCCTGCTGTCCATTAGCTGTGTGGCTGTGGGAAAGTCACTAGCCCATCTGGGCCTAGGTTCCCATCTGCAGAGTAAGACAATTAGACCAGATCACCAAGTCCCTCCTTGGAACTAACATTTACTAAACATCACTTGTCTTCCAGGGGCCATGCCATGAGCAGTCACGTAAGCAAATCCTCCCTGAAGGTGGGTGCTATCATCCCCCTTTTCCAGATGAGGAAACTGAGGCTAGGAGGTGCCATGATGCCATCCCATGGCTGGGAAGAGTTAGGTTAGCATTTGACCCAGCTCTTCTGGCTCAAGCCCAGTCTGTGCTCTTTCTCCTCCAGCAGGTGGCTTTTTACATTATGTCAAATAACATGTCACAACATCTAGCACCGAGCCTGGCACATAGTTACTGCTCAGTAAATATGGGTTTCTTTCTTCCTCAGGACTTTTCCACCCTGTGGAAGGCTGGAGATTCAAGGGCAGTGTCCAAAGGCTCCCTAACTTTTGAACAGGGCCCTATGCCAGAAGCATTTCCCCAGCTCTAGGTTGCTTTGATGGTGCAACAGGAGGTGACCTGGGAAGAAAAAACACATGGGCAGATTAGAGGATTAGAGCTATGTACAAGGGCAGGAATCCGTGGGAGGGAATGAAGCCCCTTCTCCATCCAGTCAAAAGCAGGGCTCAGGAAGCATGGATCCAGAGTCCCTGTGTGTGCACGAAGGAGGCATTGCCTGTCTCCATGGAAACAGGAGGAAGGGCAGACAATGAAGTGTCTAAGACTCATTATGTCTCCGGTAACCTTGGAGCATTGCGTTTTGCAAATAGGACAGAGCCTGCACAGAAACGTTTCTTGTTTATTCATTTATTTGACACCTGTTTAGTCAGGGCCTACCCTGGGTCAGGTACTGTTTTAGGTAGAGATGATACAGTGATGTGCATGACTGACACAGTTCTTGCCCTCTGAACACTTCAGTCTAGTAGGGGAACGCTGATATGAAAGAATGCAAGGAATCTGCTGTGAGGGGAGAGGAAAGAAAGTGCCAGGGACCAGGAGAGCCTGTGGCAGGGGGCTGGCCATGACTGTGCTCCAGGGAGTTGAGGGAGGGAGGCTGAGTAGGCACTGGCCAGGTGAGAAGGGAGCAAGAGACTATTCCAGGAGTAGGCACATGAAGTGGGAAGGAGCAGGGTATGCTGAAGAAAAAGGAGTTAAGTCCTGGGGGCAGAGCACAGAGAGCCAGGGAAGGCGGGAGCAGGCTGGCCCACTAGGGGAGCCATGTGATAGATTTTATTTTTAGTTTTTGAGTTGAGGGTCTCACTCTTTCGCCAAGGCGGAGTGCAGTGGCACAAGCACGACTCACTGCAGCCTCAACCTCCTGGGCTCAGGTGATCCTTCTGCTTCAGCCTCCTGAGTAGCTGGGACAACAGGCACAGGCCACCACACCCAATTAATTTCTTCATTTTTTGTAGAAAGGAGGTCTTACTTGTTGCCCAGGGTGGTCTCAAACTTCTGGGCTCAAGCAGTCCTCCCACATTGGCCTCCCAAAGTGCTGGGGTTACAGGCATGAGCTACTGCGCCCGGTCCAGATTTTATTCTTTATTCTTAGTACAAGGAGAAGTCATTGAAGGTTGTAAGCAGGGAAAGGATGGGACCAGGTTTGCTGTCTTTAAAGATCATTCTGATTTCTGTATGAAAATGGATTAGAGGAGAGTAAGAAAAGATGGAACAGGAGACACCAGACAGGAGGCTGTGACAGTGGTCCAGAGAAGTGATGGCATAGCAGGTGGTAGGGAAACAGAAGGGGAATAATTGAGAGATAAAAGTTAGGAGCTGAACTAGATGGGACCTGATGGGCTGGGTGAGGGTTTCGAGGAAGAGGGAGACTTCAAGGACGATTCTGAGTTTCTGGCTGGGACCATGGGCTAGAGGATGAGTCAGGTTTCAGGAACAATCTGTAAACCTTTCTGTTTGGCCTTGTTTGTTTCAGATACTGTACTGGGCATCAAGGCTGCAGACAAGGAGGATGGCCCTGCTCTCAGGAGGCTCACAGTCTCACAGCAGTTGGGGTCTGTGACTGTGGAGAAACACTGTAAAGTGGTGTGCAAGGGGGGATGCAAACAAAACTCATCTAGAGAGGAGATGGGAGCTGAGCCTTTGAGGACAGGCAGGCCTTTGAGGGAAAAGTGGGGCAAGCAGGAAGAGCAAGAACAGGTACAGCATTGAGAGTGTGTAAGCTAGCACGAGAGGACCATGGGTCACAGGAAGGTCTGCCTTCCCCTAGAGTCAAGGAGATAAAGTAACAGATGTGGGAGCATTTGATAAGCTGTTATTACAGTTATAACAGTCATGGACTTATTTGTGTAATCCCCCAAGCACTCTACAGATAGCAAGAATTACGATTTCAGATCCCTGCCTAACAGGGTCCTCTCTGATCCTCTGTTGCAATTGTCCCAAACATTTATATTGTTATTCTCATTTTACAGGTGGGGAAACTGAGGTCTATCATGGTTGAGCAAGTGCTCAAGACCTTCAGGAGATGAACAGCAAGAAGCTAGGATAAAGCCAGCAGGTTGTTCTGGTTTCTAGAGGCTAGGCTTTCAGGACACACAGGCTGGAAGAAGGGGCCTCTGTCATGTGCTGTCTTGAGAAGTTTTGCAGCTGGTCCAGGGCACCAGATTCATTTGTGCAGGTTGGGCCATGCCCAAGGATAGCTGGCCTGTGGCCTGAGTGGGGCTGGTGGCAGCCACTTCTACCCCTCAGTCACACAGACGCACTGTGAGCACTGCCATCACCAGCCTTATTGGAGAGGCATTTTGAATATGGGGAGATGGGCTGGGAATGATGGGATCAAGTGATGACTTGTCAGGGTCAGTGAGGATTTCACGGCATCCTTGAGGTCCAGCTGCCTTGGTTTTTAAAATGAATGCTTTCCGGGTGCAGTGGCCCACGCCTGTAATTCCAGCACTCTGGGAGGCAGAGAGGAGAAGACTGCCTGAGCCCAGGGGTTTGAGACCAGCCTGGGAAACTTGGTGAGACCTCGTCTCTACAATAAATAATAAAAATTAGCCAGGTGTGGTGGCATGCTCCTATAGTTTCAGCTACTTGGAAGGCTGGGGTGGAAGGATCACCTGAGCCCAGCAGGTAGAGGCTGCAGTAGCTGTAAGCATGCTACTGCACTCCAGCCTGGGTTACAGAATGAGACTCTGACCCAAAAAAATAAAATAAAATGAGTACTTAATTTATAAAAGTAACAAAGTAAAAAACCTAGGAAAATGTAACAATCTCTTTTAAGGAGGGTTTTATAACTTAATTCAATTCCTCTAAATAACTTAGACTAAATTATAAATAATTTTAAATAAATTAAGCTTAAAAATATGGACACTATTGCATTGTCATAAAAGTTCCATCATTGTTTACAAAATTTGTAAACTGTCATATTTTTCAACTTAATTTATAAGTCTAACTCAATTATTTCATTACACATTTACATTGAAATCACAAAGTTAATCTTTTAGAAATTATAATATACTAAATTATCTTAATCATTACAAATACTTTTGAACTAAATCTATGCAGGCTTTTCCTCAACTTATTAGCAAAAAAAAAAGGTAACATTTGGGGTTTGATTTAATTCATCACTTCTAATCTTAATTCTAAATCTTCCCGTGATTAAGGACACTTACCCAATAAAGACAAAAGTTTACTAACCAAAGCAATATGGGGATATGTATCCCTGCAAATTTGGGATTAGCTCACAGCCGGCGAGAGTGCTTATTAAACAGAAATCTGGGGTGAGGCATGGGAACCAGTGCTGCAAACATCCTGGGAAATGAACTTTCCAATTGGGCTGTGGGGCTGGCCATCTTTATGACTTCCAGGCCAGCCGGAGACTCTGAGTCCATGTCCTGCCAATGGGGTGGGTTCTGCACCCCAAGCCCTTGAGATCATGTTAAGTCCTGGTCACCTTCTTTCATCCCCTCTCGGCTTCATACCCCATCGGGCTGATCCTACCCAGGTCACCTCACAACCTGAGAGGATATAGTGAGTCAATGTCCTGATTGATTCTATTCTGAAATCAGTTTTCATGTTCCCTCTGTGGCAGCCACAGTGGGAACATGACTGGAGGTGTTCTAACGCACTCTTTGGATCCAACAATCTTCCCACGGCCATGCCTGGCTCTCTCCTCAGATGCTAAGGTCCCACTGACGGCAGCCAGCTGTGTTTGTCTGGCCGTAGCAGCTGTGCCCCACGTGGTGCTGAGCTGGAGAGTTGCCCTGGGCCTCCCCTCCCCTGGCCTGAGATAGCCAGGAGGACTGGATGGATAGGCTGCCTGTGCCACTGTGGAGGCTGCTGAGATATGTCAACCCCTAGGTGACTCAAAATGCTAAATACAGTAAAAAGATGCTGACTCAGGCTGATGTGGCAGAATAAAAATAGCCCAAATATGTATAATTCTACTTCTAAGGAAATAGAAAAATAATCTTAGTGCTACATAGTAATACCATAGTACAAGGTGCTCTGTGTATATGACCTCAGCATCAGACATTTCTGAGTAACTGTCATTACACCCAATGAATAGATGGCAGACTGAGGCTCAGTAAAATTACACCATGAGCTAAGAAGGTGTTACCAAGTAGGGGTCTCACTGGAGAGGCATTAAGAGCCAGGCTTGGTGGCTCAGCCTGTAATCCCATGCCTTGGGAGGCTGAGGTGAGTGGATTGCCTGAGCCCGTGGGTTCGAGACCTGCCTGGGCAGGCGAGACCTCATCTCTACAATAAATTAAAAAAATTAGCCGGGCGTGGTAGCGCGCGCCTGTAGTTCCAGCTACTCGGAAGGCTGAGGCGGAAGGATTGCCGGAGCCCAGCAGGTCGAGGCTGCGGTGGCCAGGAGCGGCCACTGCACTCCAGTCTGGGCGACTGAGTGAGACTCCAACTCAAAAAAAAAAAGAAGCAGGTAAGGCGTGTTCCTCTAAAAGCCTGATAGGAACTGTTAAAATGCTGATGCGCAGCTGGACACAGTGGCTCACGTCTATAATCCCAACACTTTGGGAGAACAAGTGGAGAGGACTACTTGAGCCCAGGAGTTCAAGACCATCCTAGGTAATACAGTGAGCCCTTGTCTATACAAAAAATAAACCAGCTATGGTGGCATGCACCTGTAGACCCAGTTACTCAGAAGGTTGAGGCGGAAGGATCTCCTGAGCCCAGGAGGTCAAGGCTGCAGTGAGTCATGATTGCACCACTGAAGGCCAGCCTAGGTGACACAGTAAGGCCCCGAAAATACTGAAGTGGTTTTAAGATTAAGGACTGTGTTGCCACAAAGCATAAAAGAGTAAGAATAATCATATAGCTACCTTGTATTGAACACCTACTATGTGCCGGGCCCTAGAAGGGAAAGATCCCAGGCTCCAGGAGCAGAAAGACCAGACCTAGTCCACGTGGGTCCCTCTCTTTCCACACCACTTACCCTCCTCATCTTCTTCAACAGCCAAGTAGGTGATAAAGTCCTTCCTGTGCTCTTCCTAGGGCTGCCCTGTTGTTGACATGAGCTGGAAAAATAAACAATTCAGAAAGCGAAATGTGTTATAGGTTTGTGAGAGCTTGTGACGCTGGCTGAGCAATGCCACTCTTGAGTGGTGACTTCCAATCGGGCCTGCAAGGAAGGGGTGCGCACTCTCAACCAGAGGGCCCCAGCTGGCCAGGTCTGAGTGTGGCACTGCCTGCCCTTGAATGTCAGTGTTAACACATGCTCCCCATGGTGTGACTGGGTCGAGGACGGGGCAGAGGGCAGCGGTGAGGCAGCTGAAGCAGGGCATGGGGGTCTGGTGAGGGGAGTGGGCTCTTGGCTGCGGGGAAAGAAGCCCTGAAGCCTGGGAGTTTGTGAGGGCCAGGGTCCAAGGAGAATGGGGATGGAGTGAAGGGACCAGGGCCTTGTCTCTGCCTGGATAAGGAGTCCCAGTGAGTCACCTATCAAGTCCAGGGACAGCGGGAGTGGCACAGATAATAATGGAGTGAACTGCCTATGAGAGCTGTGGGAGGCTGAAAGAGGAGGATCGCTTGAGGCCAAGAGTTTGAGAATAGCCTGTGTATCATAGTGATGCCTCATCTCCACAAAAAACAACAAACAACTAAAAGCTGATCTGCCTTTTACTATCACTGTGTGCCTGCCATTCTATACAATGTCAGTGATAGAATACTTTTCCCTTGCAGGGGAGAGGGGAAGCGGGACATTCCCACTACCCCCTTTCTTGGTATGTCATAGACCCTTTCCCCCCTCCCTGCAGAACAAGGAAGGAGCACCCTGGCCAGTAGGGTCATCTACTTGGACAGCTAAGATGGGGCTTGCTGGGTGGGCCTGACGATCCTGGAGGAAAGAGTAGGGATCCGGGCTGAGTGTGGAGTGGACAGGCTGCTGGGACACCCAATGGATGGCTCTGAGCCCAGCCACAGTACTGCGATACCACCAGGGCACCGCCCCCGTGCCACGTGCAGGTTATAATCAATTGGCAAGCACATTGAATGACATTCCTGAGCCTAGCCCCCACCCCACCCCACGTTCTGTGCCAAGAACACAGGAATCCAAATCCCCTGGCTCTCCAGCAAGAGCTGCCCGCCCCAGGCTCTGCCAGGCCAAGACTTCTCAGGCAATCTGTGCTCTGCCTTTCTTTGCCCTGAGCTCTGCCCTCACAGTGACCACCTCTCTCTCCTTTGCAGGAGCCTGGTCCAACCCGTCAGTGACTCCAGTAAGAATCGAGGTCCTGTAGCCACAGAGCCAGACAAGGATCAAGGTCCTGTGGTTCCAGGCCTTCAGAAAGGTCAAGGTCCTGTGGCCCAAGAGCCTCCAAAGGATCGAGGCCCCAAGGTCCCAGGGCCTCCGAAGGATCAAGGTTCTGTGGCCCCAGGGCCTCTGAAGGATCTAGGTCCCATGGTCCCAGTACCAGTCAAGGATCAAGATCACATGGTCCCTGAGCCTCTCAAGGATAAAGGTTCTGTGATCTCAGCACCAGTCAAGGACCAAGGTCCCTTGATCCCAGGGCCTCTAAAGAATCAAAGTCCTATGGTTCCAGAAAGAGTTAAGGATCAAGTTTCCTTGGTACCAGAGTCTCTGAAAGATCAACGTCCTGTGGTCCCTGAGCCTGTGAAGAATCAAGCCCCTGTGGTCCCAGTACCTGCCAAAGATCAAGGCCCCATGGTTCCAGAGCATTGGAAGGACCAGAGTGCCACGGTCACCACACCTGTAAAGAATGAAGGGCCCGTGATTTCTGAGCCCGTAAAGATTCAAGGTGTAGTGGTCCCAGAGCCAGTCAAGGGTCAAGATGTCATGGTCCCTGAGCACCTGAGGGTTCATGATTCTGCAGTTGTGGCACCTCCAAAGAACCAAGGTCCTGTGGTCCCCGAGTCTGTGAAGAATCAAAGCCTCATTCTCCCAGCACTAGCCAAGGACCAAGGCCCCATGGCCCCAGAGCCTCCAAAGAACCAAGGTCCCATAGTCCCTGAGCCTGTGAAGAATCAAGTTCCTCTAATCCCGGTGCCTCTGAAGGATCGAGAGCCTCTGGTGCCAGCACCAGCAAAGGACCAAGGTCCTGCAGTCCCTGAACCTCTGAAGACTCAAGGTCCCAAGGGCCCTCCGCTCCCCACTGTCCCACCTCCACCCCCAGTCATGATCCCAACTGTCCCCCACACGGAGTACATTGAGGGTTCCCCTTGACATGGCAATGAAGGAGCTGACTGTGAGCCTGCTCCCCTCCTGGGGCAGTGAAGGCACATATTTAATCTGCATGAAACACGTACCGTAGTCTTGCTGGAATCTAATAAAACTGGTCCCTCTGGCTCAGCAGTGTCTCTCTCCAGCTTTGTGGTTGGGGCGTGTACATACGTGCATACGCGTGCGTGCCATGTGCACTCGGAAGTGGCTATGTCAGGGTCTACAGTCACCCGTCTGGGCCAGAGGAATCTGAGAAACACCCAGCTCCTGTGAATTGTCAGCATGAGATGGGAGTGGTGAGCCGCACTAGGAGACAGGAGACAGGACCACATCATGAAGGGGGCCAGGATGAGGCAAGGGTCAGACTGCATGAAGGTCCGGCAAGAGGTACCAGATCCCAGCAGGCCAAGCCCTGGATGGCTCCGAGTCTAAGCCTGCAGATGAAACAGAAGCAGGGACCCAGGTGGCCCGGGGGATTGGGTGATAGTTGTTTGCCAAGAGCTCAATCTTAAAGTTCACCCAGAGGTCAAACTTCTTGAGAAAACCAAGCCTCTGATCACAAGTCTCAGGACACGGTAGACCCTAGCATCTCCTGAACCTCATTCAATATCCATGACAGCTTAACCAAGAGCCTCTAAAAAGTACCTGAAGTCCCCCTCCCATTCATACCTGCAACGGGATTTTCCTCAGCACTTACTGTGCACCGAGCTCAGTACTGGGCATTGAAGAATCCCAGTCTTATGACAAGAAAACATGATGTGGGATGAGGACTAGTAAAGACCCAACTTTGAGAGGACACCTAATATGGGCAGCCAGGAAGGCTTCCCAGAGAAGGTGGCTGTGGAGTTCTGACAGGTGCTGGACAGCCCAGGCAGGGGATAGAAAGGATAGCACGGGTGTGGCCAGGGCAAGGACCCCTCTGGAAGTCCATGGATGAAAGGAATCTGGTTTGCAAGAGGACTTGACCAAGGGTATGGAAGGTCTCTGGAGCAGGAAACAGGAACCAGGAAGGGGTGATCAGCTTTCGGAGTCCCAGGACATCTGGGAGGGAGTGAGTGTGAGGCCCGTGGGCTGTGAGTGTGGGCTGGCAGGCTGAGGGAGAACCACAGCCAAGCCGTGGGGAAGAAGGCTGCGCAACAGGCCTGAGGCTCAGCCTTGCTGCCGGGATGCCCCTGGATGGGCCACAAGGCTGTGTGGCAGCCTTCCTGTTAAAGCCCAGAACCCTCAGAGAACTGCAAGCGGGAGGCTCCACCCGCTGCCCTCACCAAAGCTGGCTCCAACACTCCTACCCTTTAAAAATCTGTTTGTTTGTTTGTTTGTTTTTGGCAGGGTCTTACTCTGTCTCTGAGACTGGAGGGCAGTGGCATGATCATGGCTCACCGCAGCCTGGACCTCCTGGGCTCAAGTGATCCTCTTCCCTCAGCCTCCGGAGTAGCTGGGACTCCAGGCACGTGCCACCATACCCAGCTAAGTTTTTTGATTTTGTGTAGAGACAATGTCTTGCTATTTTGCCCAGGCTGGTCTCAAACTCCTGGGCTCAAGCAATCTTCCCTCCATAGCCTCCCTAAGTACTGAAATTACAGGCATGAGCCACCACACCTGGCCCTAAAAATCTTTTTTTTAAAAGGGTCCTTTTAAAGGAGCTCAACTCAGTTCTTATTTAAAAAAAAACAAAAACAAAAACACAGGAAGTACAGCACTGATGACTCCAAAGAGTTCAGTTTTCTAAGTAAGACTTTCCCAACCAGCTGGCACCAAGTTCTCCTTACCCCATTCCCAACAGCACTAGGGTTTTCTGTCCCCAGAAGCCACCTCTACACACACACACGCACTGTGAGGTTTCTTCCTGGCCCAGTATGGAAGTAGTCCTCAGAGCTTGTTGCCATTTGAGCTCTGATAGTGAGAGACCTGGAGACAAGACAAGGCTGAGCACAGGCGCTGAAGTGTCAGGTGTGGAGAGCTCCTTTCAGTTCTTGCTCTGACCCACACACCGGGTCCCATGACACATGGTCCCACAGGTCAGGCAGAGGATGGCACCATCTCCAAGACGCTGAACAAGCCTTTGAGACTCCAAGGGGCAGGCGTCCAGGAGGCCACTGGTGACCAGGGCTGGACTGCTGAAGAGAGAGCCGGCTAGAGACCAGGGCTGGAAGTCAGCTGCCTCAGGATGAGGTGGAGAATGGTCACTGAAGCTCCCCACGTGGAAGCTGAGCTTCCCCAGAGAGGGTGTCAGAATGGAAAGAGACGTGAGCCCCAGAGCCCACAGTTCGAGCTCTAGAGACTTTTAGGTCATGGAAGAGAGGCCACGGAGGAAGCTGAGAGGGATAGGCCTAGAGCAGTAAGGAGGAAGCAAGGGCCTGTGTTGCCAGGAGGGGCTCAAGGAGACAGAGATGCGCGTGTCAGAAGCTGGAGGCCAGTGTAGGTAAGGACCGGGGGTGGGCCTAAGAGGTGGTGGCCTCTGCTAGGAGCCCTGGGGATGCAGGGGCAGAAAATGTCCAGCTGCGGGGGCGGTGGGGTGAGCTGCTCCGTGCAGTCCAGCTCTCCACCGCAAAGCATGAAGGCTCAGAAGGAGGAGGTGAGGGCTCTGGGCCCCCATCCTGGGCTGGGGCAACGAAGGACGGGAAATGCACTGGACTCTCAGGCCCTTCTTGCATGGACTTCGATCCTGCCGGCTCCTTCCGCGGCAGCCATTTCCCAGCCCCCCGCGGGGTCCTCGTCCTTGCCCTCCCTTGCCCTCCCCTCCCTCCGGCCAGCGAATGCCTCAAGGAGCAAGACGAACGCCCCCAGGCCGCCGGCCCCGCGCCCCCACCGACGCGGCGGCCTGCGGAGTGGAGGGGACGGCAGGGCGGAAAGGGCGCCCCTTCGTGGGAGGGGTGGGGAGGTGGGGTCTCTGCAAGGGTAGGCTCCCCGCTCCCAGCCCAGGGTTAACCCCGACCCGGAGACGGTGACCGGGTTCCCAGAAGAGCGCATCCCGGAAGGGCGTCTCCGCCCAGAGCCCCCGGCCCGGATCTCGCAAGCCCCGGGACGGAATCGCCTCGCCCCGCAGCCCGGGCCGCGGCCGGCCGCGCACTTGCACACCGCCGCGCCCGCAGGCTCACCCCCTGCCCAGCCCCCGACCCCGGGCCCCACTGCCCGTGCAGCCTGGCCCTGCGGGGTCTCGAGGCGCGGCCCTGTGGGAAAGAAAGTGCCCCGGCGTGGGTGGGCGACTTCGACATCTGCAGCCTGCGCTCGACCCTCCCGCCCTGGTGGGGCCGGGCTGGGAGACGCCCTTCGGGAGCCGGCCCCAGGCCTCGCCGGAGCCCCTGGCGGCTGATCCGAGAAAATTCCTTTTCTCACACAATGATCCCTTCCCTTGGCACCTCATAAGGACACTTTATAACATATTGGAGGAGCGAGGAGACGGCCCATGTGGCAGGAGACAGGAGCCAGGTCCGGCTGGAGCGACACCTTCGGCAGTCTGCCGCGGGGTGGATGGATGGTCTAGAGGAAGGGGGTAGGGAATGCACTCCCGCTGACCCAGTTCTCCGCCAGAAACCT
The DNA here is from genome assembly GCA_027257055.1 of Cephalopachus bancanus. NCBI lineage: Eukaryota > Metazoa > Chordata > Mammalia > Primates > Tarsiidae > Cephalopachus > Cephalopachus bancanus. Next base: position 3,581,630 of record JAPVLO010000195.1, on the reverse strand, counting down.
GGAAATCTTTTTTTGCACCAACCTCCCACTCCTCTTCCAATCCATCGCTAAGACGCGTCCGCTCTTCCTGCTAACTAGTGAATCTGCCCACCTTTCTCTAGCTCTGTGGCCATTCCTTTTGCCTCACATATCACGATTTGTAACTGTGGATGTGGATGTGAGGCACGGCGGGCAGAGTGTAAGAAATGCAACGCGTCTTCATTTTAATAAAGCACATTGAATACGATGGGCACTTCCTCCTTTCTTTGCCAGGATTGGCAGGAAATTTGATTATTAGTCGTTTTCCCAGAGCCTCACCCTGTCTCTGGGGCTGGTCACAATTCCAGGAGGCTCAGGCCACCCCGGGAAGACACACAGATGTGATCACCATGGCTACCCCCAGCCCTGGGGGAGGGGTGAAAAGGGGGGCACTGGCAGGCCTCTCCCTCCCCGACTAGCCAGGCTGGGGAACTCCCAAAGCCAAGGTTGTGGTACTTCTACCCAATTTGCCCAGACACCCCCGCAGCTGTCCACATCTGAGCCCATCTTTCAAAGGTCCTGCAACCCAACCCCCAGGCGTCCTGCCCTTCCTGTGCACCTCCGTGTGGAAAGTCAGGCCTCTCTACCCTCTTATCCATCAAAACACCTGCATTTTAATCCCCTCTCCACCTTGGGTCATCAGTTTAACATCCTCAACCTGGTGTGGTGCTGCATGCCTGTAGTCCCAGCTACTCAGGAGGCCAAGGAGGAAGAATCACTTGAGCCCTGGAGTTCAAGGCTGCAGTGAGCTACGATAACACCACTCTACTGAGCAACAGAGCAAGATCCTATCTCCAAAAAATATCTCCTCTGTGGGCTCAGTTCTGGTTCTGGGCAGGCCAGTGCTCCACCATTTATATTCTTACCAGCCATGTATAAGGTTTCCCGTTTCTCCACATTCTCACTAACACTTGTTATTGCCTGTCTTTTTCATATAGCAGTAATTTCTTTTGCTTATTCCAAAAATCTTACATTTTTTCTTACACACCAGTAAGTATCTAATAAATACATGTGGATATTTATTGTTGAGTGGATGAGTGGGAATACAGGAAACAGGTGGTTTTGGCAGAAGGACAAACACAGTTTGGAACATGGTAAGTGAGAGAGGCCTGTGGAACAGCCAGGGAGAGGTGTCCAGGTGACTCCTGGATATGGTGAGCTGAGCCTGGGAAAGGGGTCTGGGCTGAAGGCAGAGATGGAGACCTCACAGCAATGTGGGCCTCACCAGCCCAGAGAAGGTACGTGAGATCATGAGAGAGGGTGAGTTTACCCAACGAGAGTGTTGTGGGAGGTGGGAGAAGGAGAGTCCAGGACAGAGCACTGGAAACACCAACATTTTGGGGACAGACAGAGGAAGGTGGCCCCGGGTGGAGCCTGCCTTGAGTAGCAGAGGAGTTAGAGGAAACTAAAAAAAAACACCCACAGGATCAGGACCACGCATGCTTCCCTGCAGTAAGGATGTAGAATGTCCATTGAACAGAGTGGGCAGTGTGTCAGTACATACTGAGGCTCTGGTTGGGAACATAGGAGTTCATTTTACTAGTCTCTCAATTTTCATGTATGTTGACATATGTTCATATGTATAAAATAAGTTTTTTTTTTAAAGTATCCACTGTACCAACAATAAAGAGATCACTGACCTTGGCAATCACAGGCTCTCTGGAGTGGAGGAAAGAGAAACCCGATTCCAGTGAATGGGAGATCAGAAAGGGGAGAAATCAAGTGGTTTCATACCTGATGCATAATTCACTGACATTTCAATTAGCAATCACTGAGCACAAACACCCCAGGTGTCCCTGAGAAAAGAGCAGGCTGTGTGTAACATTCATGAAGTGCTTCTGTTGTCTCCTGATGCTACCCATACAGCGACCACTGTCAGCTAGGCCCAGCAGCGAGCAAAGAGCTCTTCCTCAAAAGGAGGAAAACTACTTGCCAAGGAGCACTCAGCTTTACCCCTTCATCCCAGATGATCCATTGTGATTTCTCTAGCAGGTTTGCCATGGGGTCCAACTCCAGCCCCATCTGCTGTGGATACAAATCACCCTTGAATCTGCTGGATCATCAGGGCCTGGGGCAGAGCTGCTTCCTCTCCAGTCTGGACCACCTGGAAGCCTTCTTCTCTGGGCCCCACTCCAACCAGGCAGACCTGATGGTCACTCAATAAGTAGATCAGAGAAACACACTGAGTGCAATATATCTTGCCTCCAAAATACACAGAAGCCCAGCAAGTGTTGTACTTTGATCACCAGTGAGAGGCAGAAAGCCCCTTTCATTCTGCGGGGCTTTTCTTGCATGATACAGACCACCAAACACCCAGACACTTCACTCAGGTAACAGGGCCCTATGATCTTACAAGATGGGTTGCCCATCCTCAGGTACACTTGTATCTTATTGATGCATTTGAAGTACCTGTTGCTTCCTACTCTCCCAGTCCTAGAGATGTCATGTGATCAATGTAGTGGACAAGTATAATGACGTGTGACATGGGAAGATGATCAAAGTCCCCACGGACTAAATTGCAACAGAGAACCAGAGACTGGAGGTGGTTCAACACCAACCGTGAAGGTGTACTGCTGTCCCTGACAAGAGAGAGAAAACAGCTATTGGGCCTTTCTATAGAGAAAGAGAAAAATATATTTTTTATCAGATAATAGTTTCACACCAAGCAACAACAGCAACAACAAAATTCAGTTCCCATAAAGAGACCCTACCTAGGACGGCACCTGTAACTGAACTCGTCATCTGAGTTATACGATAATATCCTGTCATTCTCCAAAACCCATGACTTCTCTACAGACCAAAAAGGGGGTTGAACAGAATGTGACAGAAACCATGTCTGTGTCTTTCAAGTCTTTGAAGGTGGCACAAAGTTCTATAATTGCCCCAGGGTCCCAGCATGACTTTTGGTCTATTATTTGGGGAAGAAGGAGAAGATCAAGGGGCTTCTGCTTGCTCCTCTCAGCCCTAATTGCCCTTATTCCACAGGCCTGGAGGCTCATGTGTGAATTCTACCTGTAAATTCCTATTATATACCATAAAACTAAAAAAATTAGTCTAAGGTCCCACTGGGTACCTTGGCTGGACTTAGGTCAAAGCTCCAATTACTACCTGGGATGCCACACAGTGGCTTTCTGTGTCCTTAGTTATTAATATCCGGGAGACTCAGCATCCCTGAAAAGCTTGGGTGTTTTCCTTTCACAGTGCACAATTCTCTGGCAAATGACTCAGGACCCTTTGCAGAAGGCTGAGTGATTTACGTGTGTATCTGTGGTGCCACTGAAGGAGCCTTTCTGAAGGGTACTGGCCTCTTTTCACCTAAGGGACTTTGAGCGAGAGATAGAAACCTCTTTCATAGTGGCTTAAGTCAGGTTTCTACTTGCCAGACCTGGAGGACTTGTATTTGCTTTGTTGTTTCTGTTCTAGAGATGAAGGAGGACTTTCAGGGCTGCCATCTGTTTGGTCCCCTTTGTTCTATTTGGCCGTTGATGGATCAGCCCTTGATGGTTCAGCCTTTGCTGAAGACCTCTGTGGGTCAGACCATTCTGATGACCACTCGAGGGCTGTGTCCTGCTATGTGTCCCCTGGATCCTGTCACTTCCACTGAAATCATGGAGCCCTTTCCATGACACCCTCTCTCCCAGTATGCCCAGCCTGCAGAGAACAAGTATGCATCGTGCTTCTGAGATGCTCCCCTACTGATGTGTTTCTGGGTGCCATGGTGAAGGGAGTGTCTTCCAGGTTCTACAAGAGAAAGTCAGGCAGGTGGTACTCAACCAGGGGGTGTGTGAGTGGGCGATATGGGGTAGATCCATCTCTTCATTCCTCCTTCTCTTGGTTTTTGGATTCCTTCTTCCATCTGAAAGCAAGGGACTTAAATCAGCATAAGCCTTGACTGAATCCGGGCTTCAGTCAACCAGTGCACACTGAACCTAGACTCTCAGGTAAGGTTGCCCATATTAATAAATTCAGCCCAATGAAAACTATATCCCACCCTCCCTGGACTAGCACCCATGGAGAACATTTCCATACATATTATCCATATTTTTGTTGATTTGAATTAGCAAAAGCCTATAATTCTTTTGATGTGTGCACTGCTCCATCCCAGACATGGCTGAGAGTCAGTGCCCTGAGGCAGGCAAGGATCTACCCCAATTGTAGGACTGGTGACAAGGGGATGGGGCATGTGGAGAACTGGCCTCCCCTGGGTGGTGGATTGAGACCTGCCCATGACCTTTTGCTGCTCCTCCCATATCTAGTCTAATCCTGGTGCCTTGAACCTGGGCTGGCCTCGTGCCTTCCTTTGGCTAGTAGAATGTATTGTAAGTGACATGATGTACGTGGCACAGTCCAGGCCTTGGATGTCAGCTCCTGCCTTCATTCTCCCAGTACCCTGAGGCCACTGTGCCATGGAGGAGCCAGATGAAGGGCCTTGTGGACAGAGTGACCCAGCCTCCTGGCCTCATCACAGCTGTCCCAGCTGAGCCCAGGTAAGTGTCCCAGCTGAGCATGCAGTAAGTGGTCATCTGAGTGAAACCAGACCAGGTCAGTCAACCCATAGAATAAGGTGTTGTGTTAAGTCACTGAGTGTGGAAGCCAGGTGCGATGACTCATGCCTGTAATCCCAGCACTTGAGGGGGAGAGGGGAGAGGATTGCCTGAATCCAGGGGTTCAAGTCCAGCCTGGGCAACTTGGCGAGACCTCATCTCATCAAAAAAATCAAGGCTGGGCACGGTGGCTCAAACCCATAATCCCAGCACTTCGGGAGGCCAAGGTGAGGGAATTGTCTGAGCCCACGGGTTTGAGAACAGCCTGAGCAACTTGCCGAGACCTCATCTCTACAATAAATCAAAAAATTAGGACCGAGCTCGGTGGCTCAGCCTGTAATCCCAGCGCTTTGGGAGGCCGAAGTGAGTGGATTGCCTGACCCCGCGGGTTCGAGATCTGCCTGGGCAACTTGGCGAGACCTTATCTTTACAATAAATCAAAAATGAGCCGGGCGTGGTAGTGCGTGCCTGTAGTCCCAGCTACTTGGAAGGCTGAGGCGGAAGAATAGCCAGAGCCCAGCAGGTCAAGGTTGCAGTGGTCGGGAGTGGCCACTGCACTCCAGTCTGGGTGACAGAGTGAGACTCTAACTCAAAAAAAAAAAAAATTAGCCAGGCATGGTAGCGCGTACCTATAGTTCCAGCTACTTGGAAGGCTGAGGTGGAAGGATCACCTGAGCCCAGCAGGTTGATGCTGGGGTGGTCGTGAGTATGCCACTGTACTCCAGCCTGGGTGACGAAGTGAGACTCCAAATTAAAAAAAAAAAATAAGCTGGGTGTGGTGGTGTGCAGATGTGGTTCCAGCTACTTGGAACGCTGAGGCAGAAGAATCACTGAGCCCAGGTCAAGAGAATGCCACTGCACTCCAGCCTGAGCAACAGAGTGAGATGCCTACTCAAAAAAACAAAAAAAAAACTGAGTGTGGAGTGGCTTGTTACTCAGCAACCAACAGCTAAAACGCTTTGCAAGGTGACTTCCAAGGCAAGGTCATAGCAAGGTCTTCAGTCAACAATAGCCTCACCAGGCAGAGCAGTAGGGACTGCTTCTGCTGCTGGGAGGCACTATAGGGTAGGGGCTGGAGTGTCCTCAGCTGTTCAAATCGTCCCATGTGTCCCCTGTCTCGTTCTTACCCTGAGATCAGCACCCTAAATTTCACCCGAGAACTAGCAGTCGTGTAGATTCAACTAACAAATTGCCAGTATCATGTAGCTCAGTACTTCCCTCCCACACCTTCGCGTCTCTCTGCAAAGTTTGTGATCTCTGGCTTATCCCAAGAGCAGGGAAACAGAAGAACAACATGGATAAAGAAAGAGCTGGCCCCTTCTTGGCGTGTGTGCTTTAAGTACAGACACTGCCTCATTCTTGCTGGAGCAAATGGGTCAGTTCGTGTCTGGCAGCTGGACTTGGTGCTCCCCCCACCGAGGAGACCCTGGAGACTGCGGTGTGGTGGCACTGAGCCGACACCTCCAGATCACACTGAGGAAAAGGAAGAAAGCAGCAGGATGTATGAAGGATGGAGTGTCCCCAGGAGTCCTGGAGGGACAGTGCAGTACGTGCTGGCAGAGCCGCTGCCACAGAGCTGGGGACATGGAGGAAGCCACGTTTCTGACTAGGGGCCCGGAAGGTTCCCTGGGGGAGGTGGTGACCTTTGAGAGAGGCCTTGAAGGGTGAGGAGGGGCTCTGCGGGTAGAGAAGGGAGAGGTGTGAGACCAGGCAGGGGGGAGGTGGTGAGGAGTTGAGAGGGGCTGTGGAGGGATGGGGCAGTGGCAAGAAAGAAGGTCGAAGCTGGGCTTGGTGGCTCAGCCTGTAATCCTGCGCCTTTGGGAGGCTGAGGTGAGTGGATTGCCTGAGCCCGCGGGTTCGAGACCCGCCTGGGCAGCGAGACCTCATCTCTACAATAAACCGAAAAATCAGCCGGGTGTGGTAGCGCACGCCTGTAATTCCGGCTACTCGGAAGGCTGAGGCGGAAGGATCGCCGGAGCCCAGCAGGTCGAGGCTGCGGTGGCCGGGAGCGGCCACTGCACTCCAGTCTGGGCGACTGAGTGAGACTCCGACTCAAAAAACAAAACAAAACAAAAAACCTCGAGGGGCTGAGTGGCGATGGTTATTGCTCTACTCCTACTAATGCTCGCTGACCCTCTGTGTGTCTCATCCTGAGCAGTTCAACCCCTCCCTGTCTCCTGCCTCTGCCCTCTCCCAGTACTCTCTCTTCTGGCTTCCAGGCTCACCCTGCACATCTCAACGCCCACACCTCTGGCCCAGCTGTTCCTCACGTCTGGAATGCCTCTTTCCCTCTAGCCCTTGTCCCAGCAGTCTTCCCTGACACTTTAGCACAGCCCAAATCCAAGGCACTGCAGCATAATGAAAAGAATTCGACTTTAAAGCTGCAGAGATGTGGGTCCAAATCCCAGCTCTGCTGCTCGATCTTGAAATACTATCTTCCCGGATTCGAGACCCGCCTGGGCAGCGAGACCTCATCTCTACAATAAATCAAAAAATGAGCCGGGCGTGGTAGCGCATGCCTGTAATTCCGGCCACTCGGAAGGCTGAGGCGGAAGGATCGCCGGAGCCCAGCAGGTCGAGGCTGCGGTGGCCGGGAGCGGCCACTGCACTCCAGTCTGGGCGACAGAGTGAGACTCCAACTCAAAAAAAAAAAGAAATACTATCTTCCTTATTAGTAGCTAATACCTATTGACCACATACTTGCTGAGTACCATGGGTTACCTCATGAAACTTCCACCACAGCCTTAGGAGTAAGTCTTGTTATCATTTCCACATTACTCCAGAAGAAACCCAAGCTCAGAAGTTAAGTAACTGGCCCAAGGTCACACAGCTAGGGAGTAGCAGAGCTGGCACTCCCATCAGGTCGACCAGGCTCCAACACCTCTGCTACTAAACATCACAGCACACACCGGACCACTTCCTCTGAATGAGCATTTATGAGGCACCTCCTGGGTGCCAGGCATTGTGCTAGTTATGAGCAGGACACAGGTGGACAAGGGCACACTCTCAAGGAGGCTACAGCTGGGATCTCGGAAGGAGGACACTAAGCTCCATATTGCAGGCACTGGGCTAAGGATGATACAGAATCCCAGCAGTGACTGTCCCTGTAAGCTGTGACGCGCAGAGTCCAGCCTCTGTCACTGCTGGCCTTGGGCTGGCCATGTTACCTCTCTGAGTCCCAGCTTTCTCATCTATGACGTGGGACCGTCGTAGCTACTCCTCGGGGAAGCTCTGGAGGTTAAATGAGATCATACATGGCAGTTCCGGGCACATAGCAGGTGCTCAGCAGAAAGCTAATCCCCATCGCCTCCACTTGCACCCACAGCTGGGACCCTACCCCTCCAACAGGCTTATCATCTCCTTGAGCCTAACAAGCACCACGTTGGGAACAACAGGACGATTCCGCCAGCGGCCTCCAGGCGGCAGGAAAGCTCCACACAGGGCTGTTATGGGTCACTGGGGGTGTTGACATTGGCTGGGCCAACCTCTAGTCTCCACCCCACTCCTAACCCGCCCACTTCTGCCGCCTGCACAGCCACCCCGCACACCAGCCCTCACAGTGGAGAGTTCGAGATGCGAGGTGGGAGCACAGGCTCTTACTACCCTCCCCACCAGTGCCAGGACAGAGGGGCGTGGCCTCAAGGCCCCCTTTGGGTCCTGTGAGAGGCCCACTCCAGGCCAGGCTTATTTCACCGCCCATTCCCACCCGGTGGGGGAGCTGTTGCAGGCTGAACTTCAGGGTCGGAAGGCCTGGCTTCTAGTCCAGTGTCTCTGCAACTGCATGACTAGGACGACTTCCCATCTAACCAGGCTATCCTGGAAATTAAGTGAGATGAATCTAGACTGTATGCAAGTCAGGCACCTTCATTGTCAGAATCTGCTCGGTGCCTCTCCTGCCCCTCCTGTGAGGTGTGGAGGCAGGAGCAGCTACCCAACTGACTAGGATCAAATCCCAGCTCAGTCCCCGCTGGCGGTAGCGCCTCGGGCAGGTTGCTTGAACTCTCCCAGCCTCCGTTATTTCACCTGTAAATGGGGATGATCTCCACCTAGCCAAGCTCTTAGGAAACTTGGATGCAATTAAACTTATCAATCATTTGGCGCATACAAGCAAAACACAAAAGGAGGACCAGCCGGTATTACTAAAAGCATTTTTCTGATCAAGCAATGCCTACTCACCCTTCAAAGCAGCCCACATCACCTCCTCCTGGAAGCCTTCCTTGGTCTCCCCAGATAGTCGTAGCTTCCTCCTCTGGACTCCCTGGGCTTCTTCATTCCAAAGCCCAGCCCGGAGCCAGGAAACTTACTAACCATATGTTTGAGTTTGCACCCTGTGGCCCTGGATGTAGAATGAGGTCAGCTTGCAATGAAAGGCAAGGGGGTTGAAGGCCGGGGCCGCACAGCAGGACGGGGATGCTCTGGGGCCAGCACTGTCATTCAGGCCCTGCAGCCCTGGTGTCCTTTAGAACTGCCCTTTCGCTTACTCAGCAAACATGTCCTCAGTGCCTTGTTCGTGCACAGTGCTCAACCTAGGTGCAGGACTTACCAGCAATGAACAGACAGATTTGATCCCCCACTTTCTTCCATTCTAGGAGGGGAGACAGGCAGGGGATATGCACAGTCGGTGGGTGTCACCAAGGGGTCAGTAAAGCTTGAAGACATGGTAGGGAAACTGAGGAGAGGTGGGAGGGGGGTTGGCTATGTTGGGTAGTCAAGGAAGATCTCTCTGAGCAGGTGACAAATGAGCTGAATCCTGGGTGACAAAAGGCAGCGCTGCCAAGACCGAGAACTGCTGATCGGGCAGAAAGAACAGCTAGTGCAAACGCTCTGAGGCAGGGGGACAAGCATGGCACATCTGGAACAGAACAATCAGGTGACCAGAAAACAGGGAGCAAGCACTACAGTCAGTGTCCCCGAGTCTCCACCTCTAGGCGAAGCCCCTTGAGGGTGGAGCCCTAAATGATTGAGTCCACAGCAAAAGACAGCCCTGGGACTTGGAACCATTTTGCTGAAACTCCATAGTGTAATAACAGGAGTGAATCAGCTGGGCTTTCTGCAGCCCTGCTCACATCCTGGTGGGCTCTCCTGGAATCCCCAGCCAGGTAGGAGGTCCTGCCCTGAACGAACAACCTCCGGGGCAGGACCTCCTATCTGTTGGCAGCAGAAAGCTGCAGAGGTGCCCAGAGAGAGGCAGCGACCTGACCAAGGTCAGACAGCCAGCAGGCCGCAGAGCTGGGGCTCAAATCCTGGTTCCTCTGCTCCTCGCCCTCCCTGGGGTATGGCGTCAGGAGCCCTCAGGACCACCAGGAGTCCAACCTAGGGGTCCAGAGGAGGAACTGAGAACTATCAGAAGGGCTGGCATGGGGCCCCCTTCCTCCCCTGCTACAAATCCAACACATCGGGCCACCCAAGAGCAAAGATCCCACAGGTTTCTTCCTTCCAAAGCCCAGTCCGGAGCCAGGGAACTTACTAATCATGTGTCTGAGTTTGCACCCTGTGGCCCTGGATGGAGAATGAGACCAGCTTGCAATGAAAGGCGAGGGGGTTGAAGACCCGAGGCCTGCACACGGCAGGATGCCCTGGGCTCCGGGGCCAGCACTGTCATTCAGACCCCGCAACTGCAACCTCTCCAGGGCTGCCGGAGCAATGTCCCGAGTCAGCACAGAGCGAGCCTGCCGCATGGCGCTGTCCGCACAGTGACCTGCTGGCATTCCAGGGCCGGACATGGCCTGTCAGCAAGCCTGCCTTCATAGGAAGAGACCTTGTCCCCTGGGAGTAAGAGTGTGGGAGTCTCTTGATCCAGTCTTCTGCCACGCGCCAACAAAATTTCATTGGAAAAAGTTTTATTGAAAAAAATTGTACAAATAAGTTCTCCATTTGACAGCAACAAAGGCTCATGTTTCCCCTTCCCTCCCCATCTTGGAAGATCTAAAAATGGAAAGACAAAAAGTTCATCCCCACGATGCCTGATGCCATGCTTCTTGACCAGAGTCTGCCCAGAAGCCCCTCCTGTGAGCTCTTTCCCGATCCCCCTCACCCGGACCAGGGTCATTCTGGGGGTGCCTGGTCCCAGGGGCTGCAGCACCTAGTTCTGTAGTTGAGGGAGGCTGGGCTGAGGTGATTTAGTGTCAGGAGAAGAGGGCTGGGCTGAACCCCCAGCTCGATGTTATCTCCCAGAGAAGGTACTTGGCTATAAATATAAACACTGACCGAGACGGGCTTAATCTAGAACTTTGAGGGCAGGCAGGATGACTACAGCCCTGGTCCCACAGGATGTGGAGTTTCCGGGCTTGGCATCATCATGTCTGGGGGACCATGCCCAAGTGGAGGTGAAGTCTAGCCAGGAAGGTCCGCTCAGACATACGAGAACCCTTGTCTGTTTTGCCATCCCCACCCCGTGGAATATCCAAAGCTGGTACCTCAGCTCCCCCCCACCCACCCCCAGTAGCACCCATGTGTCTCAGGAGCCTTGGGCTGCCTCTTGCCATCTCGTGCCCACCCCGAGGCCCTACAACTCGTCTCGCATCTTGTCGCCCTTGGGTCGGACCAGGCGCCCAATGAACAGCAGGGAGCCGCTCTGGGTGTCCCGCACCAGAAAGATGAAGGGGTGGTCGGCGTAAAACAGTTTAGGGCTGCGCAGTTCCTCACGCCCATAGATGTCCTGGTCAAAGGGGTTGCCGTCTGTATCCAACTCGAAGGCAGTGGCGTGGAACACACTGGCCAGGTACAGGTCCTTCTTGCCTGACATTCGCGACAGGTCGGCCTTGTTCTTGTCAATGGCCTCAGTCAGGCCCAGCCTGGCCAGGTGTTTCTGTGGGACCAGGAGGGTGCCAGGTGAGGCCACGGCACACAAGGCTCCTACACCCTCACCTCCACCCACTCTACTTGTTGGCTCCTCGAGGAGGAAGCCCCTCCCTGGCTCCCTTGGGTGTCCCAGGCAAGGCGCTGGGCACTTCAAACCACTGCTTTAATTCTTACTGCAACCCGGCAAGGGCTTCCTTCATGAGGAAGCTGAGACTCAGAAACCAAGTCAGAATGGATCCCTGGCACTGCCCAGCCATAATGAGTAGTGTTTCTCAAAGTGTGGTTCACAGACAGTGTCAGCGCCAGCTAAGAGCTTATCCGAAATGCTCAGACCCTGACCCCAGCCTTGACGCACTGAACCAGAATCTCTGAGAGTGGGCCTAGATCCTTTTCAACAAACTCCCCAGGTGGTTTTTAGCATACTCCAGTTTGAGAAGCACTGATCTCAGGCCAGCTATGTCCACATTCCTCTGGGACTTAAAATCTTTCCAGAGTGATGCCTAGGATGTGAATCTAAATCATCTGGTGCTGGGAGGAGGTGGACACAGACGGATCGCCACTGGCTGTGAGGAGACAGTGCCTGGGGCTGGGGGATGGATACCTGAGGGTTCCTCACGCTCATCTCTTCTTAGAATGCCAAATATAAACTCTTGAATGTGGGACCCAGGCCTGCACCACAGCCTCTGCCCTGTTCTCCAGACAGTCCCCCTGAACAACTTGCATCCTAGATAGATGACTGTCCTCTCTCCTGTTAGGACTCTTTAGACACTACTCCTTCCAGGAAGCATTCCCTGGCTCATAAGACGAGTGGTGCCTCCCTTAGGATTCAGCACACCAGCCCTCCCTATCAGTCTGGTCCTGTCTCTCCCACCTGGCTCAGGAATCCCAGGGTAGGGCCCATGTCCAGGACTCTCCCTGACTCTCAGTGCAGAGATGTTAGGAGAGACCCGTTGGCTGAGTGAACAGCAGCCTCAGGGCCCAGGCTTCAGCAAGGAGGTCTCTACTTCCCTGGCATGAGTAAAAGGCCCTAGGCCTGGATCCGGAGACTCAGGGGCCCTGAAATAGCCCTTGTAAGTAGGCCCAGTCAGTCTAGTCCCAATGACCTTGAGCAAGTCATCCAGCTCGCGCTTCCCTCCCAATCTAACCTACCCCGTGGACTGGAGGGTGGTGTCTCTACCGAGGGCTCCAAGAAGACACGGGAGAAATAAAGGGAGAAGGGAGCTGGACAGTGGACCCTGGAGAAGGGCCTCAGGAAGAATCGAGGCCAGGCCAGGAAGAAGGCAGTGATGGCTCCTTCCAGAAACTCCCAGAGTCTACGGTACAGACCAGTACAAGCTCCACCCACCTCTGGTTGGGAGCCTAGGTTCCATTTCACCTCAAGCCTCCTTCCCCAAGCCCTCTTGACAGTAAGCCTGATGGACCCTGGGTGAGAAGCCTGCCAAGGAGCCGTTTCTGGCATCCAAAGTAAGAACAACATGACAGCTTCCTCTTTTGTGCAAATCAAAAATCTTTCTCTCATGATTGACAGAGCCCGCCGCAGATTTTCACCTTGTGGTCTAATTCCAACTTCACCACTCATGGGCCAGAGGGACTTACAGCATCACTGCTTTCCTCCAAGCTTCTGCCCACCACCCAGGGTGGTCGTGAGGAGGAAAGAATCTGGAACATGTGTGTTAACTTTCTGGCCGTTGTAGGTGACCCATGGCTACGAGTCTTATTACTGCATGGTGGGTGTAACCCTCCAGCTTGAACAGTCTGTAACTGGGGCACCCCAGATCTCAGAGGCAGCACAGTGACTAAGGGCTGGCTCTGGTACCAGATGTCTGAAGTACTGACTGTGTGACTTTGGACAAGTTACTTAACCTTTCTGAGCCTCAGTTTCCTCATCTGTAAGATAAGTTCATAGTCCTACCTATTAAAGCTGTTTTGAGGATTAAAAGAGCTTAATACACATAAAGTACTTAGAAGAGTGCCTGGCATCCAGCAAACATTCAGTTCTACTTAGCTGCTGGTGTTAGCATCATTTTCCCAAGGGCAGGGCCCAGCACCTCCTGAACACCCAGGAAGCTCAGGACAGACCTGCCCAACTGGTGAGCGGGTGCCCTGAGCATCTTCCCCTCCTTCAAGCCCTCCAGGCCCCCAAGTGGGGCCACTCCTTACCTGCAGGTCGTGGGTCACCTCCACCACACCCTTGGGCAGGGAGATGGCGACAGCCTTCTTCTGCATTTTCCCCATCCAGGTCTTCAGCTGCTCCTTGGTCAGCAACTTCTCAAGGCGCTCGAGGGGCTCCACGTGGTGGGGCATGAGGATGATGAGGCTGGAGAGCTTGTGGGCCAGGGGCATCTCCACAATCTGCAGCTTTTCCTTCTCGTCGTCGTAGTAGTTGTAGAGGCCTGGGAGAGAATCGGGGAGGGCACTAGGCACACTGTGGGGTTGAGGGCAGGCCAGACCCCAGGCACCCTCGGACGCCACCCCACCTTGACCCCCTGCTCTGTAAGGCACCTACCTGTCCGGTGCATCATCATGACACCCACGGTATAGGAACGAGTCACCATGAAGCCACGGTTGTCCACCATCTTGTGGTGGAATTTCTCGTCCCAGTGTGCTGCAGTGGGGACAGAATGCAGGGTCAGAGACACAAGACCCCTGGGACACAATCACAGCCATGACCACCCCAGCTGCACACAGGCCAGGCCTTTGCTCCATCCTTTGGGGGCCCGGCTGTAGCCCATCTCCCCCTGAGCACCCAGCCCACAGAGACCGCGTGTCCTGCTCTGGGGTGTGGGGGTCCTGGCCCCAGGACATGCTGCCTGAGGGTGCAGTTCTCTATAATCAGCACCTGGCTGCTCCCACACGACAGAGCATTGATTTCATCCTCAGCTCAGCTGCCCCCATGTCCCTCCCCCGCACTTGTCAGGTATTTGGGAAACACATGCTAAGCTGGGCTTTCGGCCCCACTTGGTAGCTGAGAGCATCTGTGCCCTGGACGGGGGTGCCCCAAGACCACTCTTCACCCATGCCTGCAAGTCCTGTCTCCAGGGTCAGAAAATAACCCCAAAAAAACCCCAATGTGTGACAGTGGCCTGGGTCCTGCCCTTACAGCCAGTCCTGTGTTCCAATCCGAGCTCAGTCACTGACTGGCTATAAGACCTTCTCACCTCTCCTAGCATGGCCTCATCTGGGTTGCCTCATTTTCACAGCGCAAACTGTGAGCATACCGTGAGCACAGTATGAGCACACTGTGAGCACAGTTTATGCGCAAACTGTGAGCATAATGCTATCTCCACAGGTGCTCAAAAATATTCATTAACCCCACACTGAATCTTTAATTGAATACAGACACATCTGGCTGAGGCCTGGCTCTGCTACCCCCTGGCTGAGCCTCAGTTTCCTCACTTGTGAAATGAAGCTAACACTGCTTGCTCACAAGGTTGCTTTAAGGATTAGAGTACTTTCTCCAGCTCACTACTGAGGCAGAAGTGATTCATAAATTTTACTCACTCCAAGGCCTACTAGGAAGAGCACTGATTTGATGAAATGTGGCAGGACAGTTTCTGGAGTCCCTTTGGGGGCTCAGCTCCCTATACCATTCCTTCAGACATGTTGCTACGCTTTTCTGAATCTAGTTTCTTTTTTGGAGTTGGAGTCTCACTCTGTCGCCCAGGCTCAAGTGCAATGGCACGCTCACGGCCAGCCCAGCCTCCACCTGCTGGACTCAGGTGATCCTTCCACCTCAGCCTTCCAAGTAGCTGAAACTACAGGTGTACCTAACCAAGCCCAGCTAATTTTTTGATTTACTGTAGAAATGAGGGCTCACCAAGTTGCCCAGGCTGGTCCCAAACCCTTGAGCTCAGGCAATCCTTTTGTCTCTGCCTCCCAAAGTGCTGGGATTACAGGCGTGAGCCACCGCACCCAGCTCTGAATCTAGTTTCTAGTGTCTTAAAAGGGTTAAGACCAGGTACAGTGGCTCATGCTGGTAATTCCAGCACTTTGGAAGGTCAAGGCAGGATTGCTTGAACCCAGGAGTTCAAGACTAACCTATGCAACAAAGCGAGACTTCATCTCTACAAAACATAAAAAAACTTAGCTGGGTATGGTGGCATGCATCTGTAATCTCAGCTACTCAGGAGGCTGAGGCAGAAGGATCGCCTGAGCCCAGGAGGCATTGCCGTGGGCTGTCATCATGCCACTGTACTCCCACCTAGGTGACAGAGTGGGACCCTGACTCAAAAATAAATTTAAAAGCCGGGTTCAGTGGCTCAGCCTGTAATCCCATGCTTTGGGAGGCTGAGATGAGTGGATTGCCTGAGCCCGAGGGTTCGAGACCCGCCTGGGCAACTTGGTGAGACCTCATCTCTACAATAAATTAAAAAATCAGCCGGGCGTGGTAGCGTGTGCCTGTAATTCCTGCTATTTGGAAGGCTGAGGCGGAAGGATCGCCGGAGCCCAGCAGGTCGAGGCTGCAGTGGCCAGGAGCAGATACTACACTCCAGTTTGGGTGACAGAGTGAGACTACAACTCAAAAAATAAATTAAAAAATAAATTTAAAAGTAAGGCCAAGCCAGGTTTGGTGGCTCAGCCTGTAATCCCAGTGCTTTGGGAGGCTGAGGTGAGTGAACTGCCTGAGCCCACTGGTTCGAGACCTGCCTGGGCAACTTGGCGAGACCACATCTCTACAATAAATCAAAAATTAGCTAGGCGTGGTAGCGCGCACCTGTAGTTTCAGCTACTTGGAAAGCTGAGGCGGAAGGATCGCCAGAGCCCAGCAGGTTGAGGCAGCAGTGGCCACTCGGCCACTGCACTCCAGTCTGGGTGACAGAGTGAGACTCAACTCAAAAAAAAAAAAAAAAAAGTAAGGCCAGGTGCGGTGGCTCAAGCCTATAATCTGAGCACTTTGGGAGGCTGAGGCGAGAGGATTGCCTGAGTCCAGGGGTTTAAGACCAACCTGGGCAACCTGGTGAGACCTTGTCTCTACAACAAGTCATAAAATTAACCGGGTGTAGTGGCCCATGCCTATAGTTCCAGCTACTTGGAAGGCTGAGCCCAGCAGGCTGAGGCTGCAGTGGCCATGAGCATGCCACGACACTCCAGCCTGGGCGACAGAGTGAGACTCCAACTCAAAAAAAGAAAAAGAAAAAGAAGAGAGTTGAGTAACAGTTCTGCTTCCACGGGTTGTTCTGAGCAGAAATGAAAACAGTGAAGAACACAGTGCAGGAACCTGTCCTAACTCTGGTAGGGGGCTCCAGGAAGGAGGAGGAGGAGAAGAAGGACTCACGCTTGAAGAACATGGCGTTGACCAGCAGGGCTCCATCGGTGCGCTCCACATCCTTGGTGACCTCGGGCAGCTTGCCATCGGTGGTCTGCGCGGCCCACTCGTTGATGGACTGCAGGGCACTGCGCTTGTCGCGGAAGTTGATCTTGGAGTGCTCACAGTTGTAGTGTTGCTTGCTGCTGCGCACGAAGTCGTCGACGAAGCTCACCGAGCTGGGCCCGTACAGGCGGCTGCCCAGCTTCCAGGTCATGTTGCGGGCCGTGGAGTTGCTCAGCGAGCGCAGCAGCTCACCCAGACCCGTGTGCACCTCCTCGTCGCGCAGTTGCTCAGCGCTCAGCACCGCCTTGGCCTGCGACGCTGTGGCCGCCTTGCCACCCAGCGACACAAGCCCCAATGACGAGGCCACCACCACGGGCGACACTAGGATGTTCTCCATCGCCTGATCCTTGGCCATGGCCTGGTACAGGCTGAAGGCCAGGTTGGCACTGCGCTCTGCCAGCGTGGCCGCCTTGGGACTCAGCTTCTCCGCGGTGCCAGGGGCGGCCAAGGTTGAGGGTTTCTTCACCTCGGCCGCCAGAGCCGTGGCCAGAAGGCAGAAGAGCAGGAAGGAACGCATAGCTGGGAGGTGGGTTGCGTGCACCTTGATGGACCTGTGAGGGCTGCAGAGAGGGTGGCCCTGAAGCCCAAGGCCTTCCTCCCCAACAGCCACCCCTAGCTGTCTAGCTGCCACCAAGTTCCCCAGAGATGGGAACAAGAGAGCCCAGTCCAGGAAGCCCAGACCTGACTCGGGATGCCAGCCTCAGAGGCCTTCTCTGACGTTCCTACTGATTTCCTGCATGGGCCATCCAATGCTTCCACTCATGTATGTGTCTACTATGTACCTGCTTCTGCTCCTAGGTAGGCTGGGACCTCCAGGACAGGAAGTCTGGTATCCCCACTGCCCACAGCAGGCCTCAGCTATTCCCGAATGAACAGGGCCACTTGGCCTGACCTGGGGTCCTCATCAGTTTATACAGAGGTCAACTCTGATCCCACAAGACCCTGGGGGGGTTCCATTGAGAAAAAGCAGCAGCAGGGTTGAAGGTCTAGGGAAAGCCCAGGTGTCTGGGCAAAGGATGTCCTGAGAGACAAAGCTGGAGGGCTGTCCAGCCTTTCATTCTGCTCTGGGCTGTTAATGAGTCACTGTTTGGTTCACTCATTAAATGGGAAGCCCAGATGCTCCACTCTGCTGCCCCAAGGTGACTTTGAGGGGTGGGTGTGTGTGTGTGTGTGTGTGTGTGTGTGTGTGTGTGTGTGTGTGTGTGTGTCCAGTCAGCCTCAGTTCCCCCTCTCCAAGCTGCAGCGCCTAGGTTCCCAAGGCCTCTATCTGGGCAGGGGCTTGTTATGCCCATCTGCCCAAGCCCCTGGACCAGAGGCGGAATTCCCAGGACAAAAGCTCCCAGGACCAACTCCTTTGGAAACCCAGAAGGGGCAGGGCTTCCTGACATTGTAGCCAGGACACTAGGAAAAGGGGTGAGTCACAACTCAGTGAAGCACTGATTCCCTCCCCCATCACCAGAGGTTGGCCAGGTGTGTTTTCAGCCTCCAGGGATGCTGGAGACATAAGACTCCATTTTGTCCTCCCATATGACAGAACTGTCACACAGGCTTTCTGCTTCACGTGTTGCCCTCAGGCCCACACCCAAGCCCCAGAAGTGGCCTCAAGACAAGCCCTACTCCCCTCTCTAGGGCTTCCAATCAGGACAGTCCCTCTCTCCCTTCAGGTCATTCCCCCAACACACCCCACCCCCACCCCCGCAGCAGGACTGGAGGGAGAGGACTCATCAGGCCAAGGAAAGGGTCAGAAGACACCCTGGAGTAGGGCTGGGATCCCACTGGTGGATCCCATCTCGTGGTCATCCTGGAAGACCCTCGGGACTTTGGCTGCCTGTGGGAGCACTGGATTTCTGGGAAGATTCTACTGCTGCTATCCTGAAAACCCAGGCAGGTCCCCCTCCCTGGGCTGCCATCCTTCTCGGTCCTTGAAGGTGCAGACCCAAGAGGCAAAGTGCCCCAGGGAAGGGAGGTAGGGAGAGGAAGGAGGGCCACTGAGAGCCACCAGTGCCTCGGGTGGCATGGGCACAGGAGAGATCTGAATGTCCCCCTAAAGTGCAAATGCGGGGGGGAGGTATCTTGGGCCCCAACTAGACCCCAGGTCACCTGTCTCCCATTCCTGGCTCCTTCCCCACCAGGGCTGGAGCCTAAAAGCAGAGTGACCATATCATTTATTGTACAAATAAGAACACCCACGAGAGCAAAACGGGCACTAGTTGTTATGCCAGGACAACATATGGCCACTCTACTCAAAGGCCACCTCTGATCCAGACCGCTGGTGCTGGAGTTCAGACCGCTGCAGAGACCACCAGCGTGTCCCTCCTTGAGAGTCAGCTGAAAAGCCAGCTCCCAGCCCTGACACGTGGCAGCCACCATCTTGACAGCCCCACACCCAGCCAGCCAGAACCTCAAAGGCTGGGAGAGGCTTCTCAAGCCAGCTCCAAATGACTAGTTTGGGAATCCTCAGGCAGCACTGCCCCAGCTCTCGGTGGCTCCCGGTGACGTGGCAAGCGGGAAGCTGAATTATCTCCACCGGCCAGCAGAGGGGAGCTTCCAGCCTGGGAAGCGGGCCTGGGTTCAGGTCCCAGGGGGACGCCATAGACTTGCCTGGGCCCTCCAGGAACCCTCCTGGCCTCAGTTTCCCATCGCACATGGGTCTCTGAAGGGAGGTGCGGCTGGGGGAAGGGCGGCCCTGTTACATCCAGCAGCAGGAATGGAGGAAAGCAAGTTACTGCAAGCAAGCCAGCCTCCCGCAGCCCAGCCCGTCTCTCGCCACTGAGAATTGCAAGCCCGCAGGCCAAAGTTGGACAAGCTACAGTACCACAAAGAAAATACAGGATCACTTAGGACTGTGGCCACAGCCAGCTGCTGGGCTAAGTTGGGACTGGGAGGGGAGAAAAGATGATGGGGGGCCACCAGAGGGTCCCAAATATTGAGGGGGTCTAAAGTACCTGAAAACTGCCTCAGAGGGAGGTCAATGCCTGCCTTTTTCATTCTGAAAGAAAACAGAAGAATGAGGAGGATGGGACCCAGCAGAGGGGTGATGGTGAGTAGGGCCCCTGGCACAGAAGGCACAAACAGGTCCACCTCTGTAGGGACCTTGGAGGTCGACTGCCTCACTGGACTCGGGAGAAACCGAGGCCAGGGCGAGGAACTACCCTGGTCTCTCAGGGGTGACAGGGGTCAGCCTTCCTAGCACAGCCCCCCCCACCTCCCAGAGGGCTGCGAGCGGTGTCCTGTTACACAGTCAGTACAAAAAAAAATCTCTGCTGGGAATCCCGAAGGCCAGAGACAAAGGAGGGAACAGGAAGGGGGGATGGGTCCGGTTCAGGAACCATCTGAGGACAGGAAGGTGTGGCCCCAGTCAAACGTCCTCAGAACCAAAGCCCCCTCATTTTCCCCAGGCCTCCATCCGGGCCCTGCAACCCAGAGGGACCAGCAGGAAACCGCGGAGGAGGAGGGGCTGATTCCTCGGGCCAGGTTGGAAGTGCATTCAAGCGCCTTCCTCCTCCCCAGCCACCTCAGGAATGTCCCTAAGCTGCGGCCAGGGAACCCCAGCCTCTGGAAGTAGCCTGAACCCTGCAGCTAGCCTGAACCCTGCAGTGGACAGAATAAGGGGGCATCACTCGAATGCTCCTGGGCAGCCCCCACCCCAGGGGCAGATGAGGACCCTGCAGACCCCTCAGTCCCTTTTCCTGGGGGGAAGGGAGACGTGGTGGCCCCGTCCATCTACTCTGCTGGGCGCTGATCAGAAATGGAGCACCGTGGGCGACTCCCCCAAAGCACGGGGGCTCTTTCCCCTCCTTCCTGCCACCCCGTCATCGGGAGGCTCCGATGCCCCCCAACAAGCTATGAGGAGGCTGGGCCTGGGCCTCAACCCCAGAACCAGAGGAACCTGGAACCCCGAAGCCGGCCTGTCCTCTCCACCCGTGCAGGAAGAGGCCTCAGCCTCCACCTCCTCCCTCCGGTCTGTTCTCAACCCTCCGCCCGGGCTCTTGGCCTTCGGCTCGCTCCATCCCCAGCCGGCCCCGAGGTCCCGACCCCCCACTCCCCAGCTGCCCCCAAGCGCCTGAGACCCCGGTCTGCAGGCTCCGGCTCGCCCCCAGCCCCTCGCAGGGCCACCCCCCTCGCGCTCCCTCGAGCGCCCCCAAACTGCACCGGCGCCCCCCAGGCCGCTCCGGGCCGTCCCCGCCCCTCACCTGGGCCGGGCTGGGCTGGCGCCGGGACGCGAGGCTCGCTCTCGGGGCCGCGACACGACCCTACGCTCCGCCCGCTCCCCCGCTCCCGGGATCTATATATGGCGCTCCCCACCCCCTCCAGTCCGTCCCGAGAAACTTCTGGAAAGTTGGAAAAGCTTCCGGAGTGCGCCCCAGCTCCGCCAAAAAAAAAAAAAAAAAAAGCCAAAGACCTCCCCCAAACCTCCCCGGCCCCCGCCCCCTCTCTCTGCGGGCTTCTCCCGGCCCCTGGGTCCTACTGCCCCCCTTACCGGGCCGCTGTCCCGCAGAGCGCGCGGGCGTCCCTCGACTCAGCCGAGACTCGGGACCCTTGTGGTCCTGGAGGTGGGGGAACGGGGCTCGGACTATTGAGCTAGAGGGGACACTGGGCTCCAAGCTCCCCCTCTCCTGGACCGGAACCTCCTCCCACCTCCGGGCTCTCCACACAAGCCACCCACTCCTGAGCGCACATTCCTTCTGCCTCCCTTTCCCCGTAGGGTCTCTGCCCTGAGTGGGTCCATCCCCCCCGCACCCGTTTTTTGAGTGGAACCTTCCTCTGATGCTCCAATCGCCACCTCAGTCTGGGTCCCTCTCCTTGCCTCAGGAAAGGCGACCAGACTTTGGGAGGCAGTGTCCTTCTCCCTGTGGGTTCATCCTAAAATCCTCAACCTCAATGACAGCCCTGAGTTGGAGAGAGGTCAGATCAGACCAAGTACCTACCCTCCCCCAAAAGCCCACAGAGATGCCCGGGGAACTTCAGGTGTTCTGGCTGGGCATGGAAAGGTGCACAGGAAGGAAAATCCTGGCTCTCCATTAAGCAGTGTGCTGTGTGACCCTAGGCAAGTTACTTTCCTTTTCTGGGCCTCTGTTCCCTTGGCTGTGAAATGTATTGCTCGGTCACTGCTTGCTTCCTTCCCCTGTTTCTCCCTTTCTCTCTCAATCCCAGGTCATCCCTGTCCCCTCCCTGACTGGGACCCCTCCCACAGGCTCATTGTCAACTCCTACCCCACCTCCCACAACTGATAGCTCCTTAAGCTCCCAGTTAGGGTATTTATTCACAACTGTTCTAGTGCTGAGGACCTCTTGCTGAAAACAGGACAGACCGCCTAAAGTTCCAGGGGGAATCTCGATGGGCTTTTGGGGAAAAGCAGGCACTTGCTCTGGTCTGACCCCTCTCAGACTCAGGGCTGTCACTGAGGTTTTGAGGATTTTAGGATAAACCCCACAGGGAGAAGGACACTACCTCTCAAAGTCTGATCACCTTTCCTGAGGCAAGGAGAGGGACTCCGACTGGGGTGAGGACACTGTCCTCAGGGATGTACATTCTGAGGGGTATGTGCCTATTAGTAGGGAACTCGGTGAGGCAGCCCTTAGCTCACTGATGGAGTGACAGAAGCCTGAGGGCCAATGTGAGGGTGCGGGAGTGGAGACTGGAGTCTAGCCTGGGACCCAGGAGGTGTCCTTGGATAAGTATGGACTTGTCCTTAAAGCAAACCTGGTGTGGTCCCCATCTTCTTCTTTAATAGTAAAATGATAAATAACAGATGGACACAGTTTGGAAAGGAAGGGACAGAGTAGAGAGACACTTAATTCACTCATTCATTCAGTCAACAGTGTTGAGCATCTTCTTTTTCTGAGTCAGTCTCACTCTGTCACCCAGGCTGGAGTGCAGTGGCATGCTCACAGCCACTGGCAGCCTCGGCCTGCTGGGCTCAGGTGATCTCTCCACCTCAGCCTTCCAAGTAGCTGGGACTATAGTCGTGCGCCACCATGCCCGGCTAATTTTTTTTTTTTTTTTTTTTTATTGTCGAGATGAGATTTTACCAAGTTGCCCGGACTGGTCTCAAACCCGCGGGCTCAGGCAATCCTCTCACCTTGGCCTCCCAAAGTGCTGGGATTATAGGCGTGAGCCACTGCGCTGCCCGGTGAGCATCTTCTTTCTTCAGGTGTTTGCCTGAATCCTGGGGAGCAAATGAAGCCCAGCACCCAGCAAATGAGTCATTCATCTGGGTCCCTGACCTCAGCTGCAGTGGGGGGAGGGGTGCCCTTTCTGGTCACCCCAGCCTGGTGGAGGTGACTAACTCCTCAGTCTGGGTTAGGCTGCTGCTGCTCAAATTACAAGGACTATCCTAGGGAAATCTCAGAGCCTAAAAGCTTCAGACGCTGTGAATCAGGGTCAAAGAATCAGAGATTGCCGGATTTGGTGGATCAGCCTGTAATCCTGTGCTTTGGGAGGCTGAGGTGAGTGGATTGCCTGAGCCCGCGGGTTCGAGACCCGCCTGGGCACCTTGGCGAGACCTTACCTCTACAATAAATAAAAAAAAATTAGCCGGGCGTGGTAGCGCACGCCTGTAGTTCCAGCTACTTGGAAGGCTGAGGCGGAAGGATCGCCGGAGCCCAGCAGGTTGAGGCTGGGCGACAGAGTGAGACTCCAGCTCAAAAAAAAAAGAGTCAGAGTTTACTTGAATCCTAAGGTGATTATCGTAGAATGTGACGATCTCACACTCAACACTCCCCCCTCATCTTTGAATCCAGCTAAGGAAAGGCTCTGGACTGCAAGGCATCTCAGGTCACAGATTTCTGTCTTGCAGAAACCAGGCCCAGGCAGAAACCCTTTCTTCAGTATCCCAAAAAGGCAAGAACCAGCACCTCCAAGAACATGGTGCTTATCTCTCTCAGAGGCAACCCAGTTTTCTCTCGTGGGACAGGTCTGATGGTTGACAAAAGCTTCTGGCCATGCCATGGTGTCCATTGTTTTGGTGTGGCTGTCCTGGTTCTCCTGTGCTTCTTCCTGCCTTAACTGTGTATTGATTTTTGTTTTGGGTTTTGGATTTTTTTTTTTTTTTTTTAATTGGAGTCTCACTCTGTCGCCCAGACTGGAGTGCAGTGGCCGCTCCTGGCCACCGCAGCCTCGACCTGCTGGCCTCCGGCGATCCCTCCGCCTCAGCCTTCCAAGTAGCTGGAACTACAGGCGCGCGCTACCACGCCCGGCTAATTTTTTGATTTATTGTAGAGATGAGGTCTCACCAAGTTGCCCAGGTGGGTCTCGAACCCGCGGGTTCAGGTAATCCACTCACCTCAGCCTCCCAAGGCGCGGGATTACAGGCTAAGCCACGGACCCCGGCTTGGATTTTTTTTTTAGTCAAGGTCTCACTCTCTTGCCCAAGCTGCAGTGCAGCAGCTCATTGCAACCTCAGCCTCCTGGGCTCAAGCGATCCTCTCACCTCAGCCTTCCAAGTAGCTGGGACTAGAGGTGCACGCCACCACACTTGGCTAATTTATTTATTTATTTTTGGTAGAGATCAGGTCTCGCTTTGTTGCTCAAAGTGATCTGGAACTCCTGGGCTCAAGCAATCTTCCTGCCTTGGCCTCTCGAAGTGCTGGGATTACAGGCATGAGCCACCGCACCTGCTTTTTTTTTTTTTTTTTTTTTTTTTTGAGTTGGAGTCTCACTCTGTTGCCCAGACTGGAGTGCAGCGGCCACTCCCGGTCACTGCAGCCTCGACCTGCTGGGCTCCAGCGATCCTTCCGCCTCAGCCTTCCAAGTAGCCGGAATTACAGGCATGCGCTACCATGCCCGGCTGATTTTTTTTTTGATTTATTGTAGAGATGAGGTCTTGCTGCCCAGGCTGGTCTCGAACCTGCGGGCTCAGGCAATCCACTCACCTCAGCCTCCCAAAGGCGCGGGATTACAGGCTGAGCCACCGAGCCCGGCTTGCACCTGCTTTCAAGGATGAATCCTTGCTTATATAAGGACACCTCCTGGGTCCCAGGCAAGACCCCAGCCTCCACTCTCATACCCTCACACTGGCCTTCAGGCTTCTTTGTCACTCCATCAGTGAGCTAAGGGCTGAGGCACAAACAAAGAGCGTCCAACCACGCTGGCAGAACGGAGAAGTTTGCCCTGGTTTTCAGCAGGTTCAGATGTCTAAAGCCCACAGACTTCCTTCCTCCATCTTTTACATCTTTTCACTGTCTTAGGCCTCACCACCACCTGAGCTGAGAGTGCTATGAAAGTTCCATTTTGCAGAGGAGTAAGTGGAGGCTCACACTGTTAGATAAACCCAGAATCCTAGGAGGTGAGAGAGGACCTCCATTTACAGACAAGACCGCTGAGGCCCAGGGAGGAGGACTGGATCTGAAGTTCCCTGCCAGCCTCACCAGACCCTTTCTGATCTCGGGCCTATTGTGTGATGTTATCGCTGTATTATCCATCACTCTGTACTGTCAGTGAATGTCTGGGGACTTTGGAAGGATAGGGCCTTTTCCTGGTCACTCTGAGACCTCAACTTCCATCTCAGGATGTGGCACAAAAAAAGGCGCTTGGGAAACATGGCCGGTGAGTGGGTGGTGGGAAGCGGCTGCCTGAGTCTTCTGCATTCCCAGGAACCAAAGGCAACGGCGCCTTTAAATTTTCAAGATCAGCGAAAAAAAATTTCGAGAGCCTTGGCCACTTTATTCTTAGCTCTGAGCCTGGCGGCTGACTGTGGCCCTTCCCCCACATTCCAGGCTGCACTTTCTGGAAAAAGCACTCGGGTTTTTTTTTTTTTTTTTTGGAGGGGAGAGGGAGGGAGCAAGCATTTCATGTCTGGATTCCTTTAGGGCCTGGCCTCCCCCAGGAGTTGTTCCTGCTGCCCTACACTGGGGGAGCCCAGCTGGAAATCCTTTAAGAGACTGTGTCCCAAGAGGTATGGGCAAGAAATAGAAAACCATCAAGTCCAACTGCAAGCATACTCTACAGAGAAGAAAACTGAAGCCCAGAGGCGGGCAGGAATTTACCCAACATCACACAGCAAATGAGAGGTGGAGCCCACACCTTGGAGTCCCAGCCCTCCTCCCCTCTAAGTGACCCAGCAAGGCGGGCAGGCACAGTTCTGCCAGGTACTGCAGAAACAGCTTTCTTTGGCCCCAGTGGCCAGATGCACTCAGCCCTCACCCCCACAGAATCCTAGGACCAAAACCAGCAGTCAGTAAGTGCCCAGCAGTTCACATTTCTCATCACATTTAAGCCTTCCAGGGAAGCAAGCACGTTCCCATTTTAAACATGAAGAAACTGAGGACTGGGTATACTAAGCGGCACATCAAAGGCATGGCAAGTTGGAGTCAGAATAGGATTTGAATCAGGCCTGTCTGTGCCATGTCCAGGGAAGGGAGGGAGGAGAGGAGGGGAAGTGACGTGCGTGGGCACTTTGTGGCTGCCAGGCACTGTGCTGGGCACCCTCCACAGCATCTCACTCTTTTTTTTTTTTTTTGAGTTGGAGTCTCACTCTGTCACTCAGACTGGAGTGCAGTGGCCGCTCCTGGCCACCGCAGCCTCGACCTGCTGGGCTCCGGCAATCCTGCCGCCTCAGCCTTCCAAGTAGCCGAAATTACAGGCATGCGCTACCACGCCCAGCTAAATTTTTTTTATTTATTGTAGAGATGAGGTCTCGCCAAGTTACCCAGGCGGGTCTCGAACCCGCAGGCTCAGGCAATCCACTCACCTCAGTCTCCCAAAGGCATGGGATTACAGGCTGAGCCACCGAGCCGGCTACTCTTAATTAGGAAGCGTTGATTGGAAGGGAGTTTATCCCCTTCT
Source organism: Cephalopachus bancanus (assembly GCA_027257055.1). Taxonomy (NCBI): domain Eukaryota; kingdom Metazoa; phylum Chordata; class Mammalia; order Primates; family Tarsiidae; genus Cephalopachus; species Cephalopachus bancanus. Next base: position 3,555,110 of record JAPVLO010000195.1, on the reverse strand, counting down.
TTTTGCATGGGGTGAAGCCCGGCCCAGAAAGTCTCCGGCAACCAGCCCAGAGTGTGCCCCTCCCTCGGGAAGTCAGGGCTGCTCTTCCCTGAGACACTGTCTGGGAGCCAAGAATGTGCTCTCAGCCCAAGGCATGAGTCAGGAAAACACGGTCTGTGATCTCTGATTCTCTCCCTCAGAGGGTGGGGCCTTCCGTCAAAAAGGGCTGTCCTGCCTGCTGCCACGTTGGAGGCGGGGAGGCCGGTCAGGGTGGGGCGGGTGGGTTCCTCCCCTCCTCCTCCCTGACAGACCCGCCCCCACCTACCCTGCCACAGGCCTGGGGCTGAGGGAAGCCACAGGGGAACTCCAGTGCCTTTCCCCACTCCGGACACCACACTCAGGAGACACAAGCCCACTGACATGCTAGATACACAAGTGTGTGTGTCTACCCGCCCACGTGTGGTTGCACACACCGCAGTGTGTGCCACAGCCCCTTCACGCTGCACGCACACAGGCACAGATGCCCTCCCTCCTCCAACCTTCCTCTCCCAGGCCTCCCCTGGCAACTGTGGAAAGGGCTCTAGGCCTGCGAGGCTGGGCCTGGAGAGCTGGGATGATGGGGTTAACTCCCACCCTGCCTTTTCCCTTCTCTACTCTGTTCTCCTGTCTCCCAGGTGCCGCTGATCCTGTCAGAACTGTGGTGCCCAGGTTGGCCGCAGCATCTTTGACACCCAGAAAAGGGACTCCAGAGCTCTGGTCGCCCCTCCCCAACCGGCGCTAATCTGCTTCAGCCCAGTGCAGCCCTCCTGTTCTGTGGAGTACAGTGGGTCCTCACCTGGGATCAGGAGACCTGGGGTCCTGCGCCAGCTCTGCCACTTCTTAGATGAGTGCCCATGATCTCAGTCCTCTGTAAAACAGGACTGATAAAATTAGCTGGTTGTAGTGGTGCACCCTTGTAGTCCCAGCAACTCGGGAGGCTGCAGGGGAAGGATCGCGTGAGCCCAGGAGGTTGAGGCTGTGGTGAACTATGATTGTGGAACTACACTCAAGCCTGGGTGAAAGAGTGAGACTCTGTCTCTTAAAAAAAAAAAAGAAAAGAAAATTGGCCGGGCTCTGTGGCTCATCCTGTAATCCCATACTTTGGGAGGCTGAGGTGAGTGGATTGCCTGAGCCCGAGGGTTCGAGACCCACCTGGGCAACTTGGCGAGACCTCATTTCTACAATAAATCAAAAATTAGCCGGGCATGGTAGCGCACGCCTGTAGTTCCAGCTACTTGGAAGGCTGAGGCGGAAGGATCGCCGGAGCCCAGCAGGTCGAGGCTGTGGTGGCTGGGAGCGTGCCACTGCACTCCAGTCTGGGCTACAGAGTGAGACTCCAACTAGGAAAAAAAGAAAAAAAAATGAAGACTGATCCTCTCCAGGATGCTGAGAAGCACTGAGAATATAAGGAATGGGACAGGACTTGTGAACTCTAAGTGACATTAGGATCGCCATGCCACAGTTCTGCTGATCTCTTCACCAACAAGTCAAATCCTACCTACCCTGAAGAAGCCATCTCTGATCACTCCTGCTGCATCCCCTGAACTCTATCCCGTCATCCTGTGGATTCCATTCATACCTGGTCTTGCGCATACACACAAGACTAGCAAAGGTTGTGACTGCAGTGGAGACTTCCCTGGGGGAGGCACAGGCAGAGGATGGCGGCCTGGCAAAGCAGGGAAGAGCCCAGCCTGGGAATCAGGAAGTCTGGGTTGGAATCTCTTCCTGCCACCATTCATCGAATGGCCTTGGAAAGTCTCTGCACCTTGGTTTCCCCATCTGTAGGGATAGGAACAGGGTCTGGAAGGATCTGGAAGATTTAATTTTAAACAAGAAGAAAGATTTGTACACACTCTTGGCAGGAGGAGAAATGGGCACATTCTTTCTGAAGGCAGTCGGCACAGCAAGCTTTAAAAATGAGTTATTGAGACTGGGCATGGTGGTTCACACCTATAATCCCAGCACTTTGGGAGGCTGAGGTGAGAGGATTGCCTAAGCCCACAGGTTCAAGACCCGCCTGGGCAAATTGGCGAGGCCTCGTCTCTACAATAAATTAAAAAATTAGCTGGGCGTTGTGGTGCATGCCTATAGTCTCAGCTACTTGGAAGACTGAAACGGAAGGTTGGCCTGAACCCAGCAAGTCGAGGCTGTGGTGGCTGTGAGCATGCCATTGCACTCTAGCCTGGACAACAGAGTGAGACCTCAAAAAAAAAATGAGTTATTGAATAATTCCCTGCAACACTGTAATAGAAAAAATTGAAAACAACCTCACTGAACATTAGTGGGAGGTGGGGACACCATGAAGCTGGAAAAAATAAAAAGTGAGGAAGTTCTTTATGTCCTGATGTTAGCGTGAGGACAGAGTAAAGAGGTGTGTGCATATGGTGTGCTGCCATTGCTTGGGTATATACGCACAGCCCGTCCCTGGAGAACCACGGAGAAACTGGTCACATCGCTGCAGAGCAGGGAAAGGACCCAATGGGAGGAAGAGGAGGCGAAGGGAAACTGGCTTTTGTCTCTTATGCAGTTTTGGACTATATGTATACGTCACCTGTTCACACACTTTTAAAATTTGAAATTATTTATTTTTTAAATCAATTTTTAGGAATTTAAAAATATAGGTCAGGTCCAGTGGCTCATGCCCGTAATCCCAGCACTTTGGGAGGCTGAGATGGGAGGATTGCTTGAGCCCAGGAGTTTGAGACCTGCCTGGGCAACACAGCGAGAACTCATCTCTACAAAAAATAAAAAATTTAACCGGGTGTGGTGGTGCACACCTGTAGTCCCAGCCACTCAGGAGGCTGAGAGAGAAGGACTGCTTGAGCTCAGGAGGTCAAGGCTGCGGTGAGCCATGATCGTGCCACTGTACTCCAGTCTGGGGGACAAAGTGAAACTCTGACTCAAAAAAAAGAAGAACCTAACTCCATGTAGAAGAATGTTTATCAGAACCCCATTTATAATGGCAAAAAATTGGAGACAAGGTCAGTAAGGGATGAAATATTTGCAGACATCAAAAAGAGGAAAGCGGTTGTAATCCTCAGGCAAAGATAACTTGATGGATTGCTGGATAAAAAAAATAAAGCCGTTTATAAAACAGTGTGTTTATGGAAATTCCATGCAGAGCTACAGCTATCCGAAAGGATCGTCACATTTCACCAGAAAGTCAGTGCTGAAAAAAAATAAAAATAAACAAAAAATGAAAATCAGTGCTCGTTATTGGGTGATTTCCACTTAATTTTTAAAACATTTCTGCTGTGAAGAGATTTAGGTTTGTTTTATTTAAATGAATGTGTATTAGGAATAATTAATAAATAAATATAGATGTGTGTAATATTCATAGAGAAAGTAAAGAAGGAAACATTCTTAAGTGATTTGATAGTGTTTATCTTTGGAGTTAGAAATACACATCATCTCTACTTTCTTTTCTCTGTTTCTCTGAATTTTTTCAATAGCATATACTACTTTTATAATCAGCTAAAAACAATTAATAAAGTGAATAGAAAAAAAGAAACACCCAGCAGGAGGCCAAACTCTGGCCAGAAGGGGGCCATGTCTGAGTGGGGGCGCTGAGGAAGTGACTTAAGTGAGTTAAGTGACTTCAGTGAGTTAAGGCCTGGGGCTCAGGGCCACCTCACCTTGACCCTGGGGAAGGTGGGAGGTGGGGCTGTGGCCACTCTAGACAGGCCTGATACTTCCCACCACCCTGGCCTGCTGGCTATAGGCCTCAGGCTAAATTGAGCCAGCTCCTGACAGATTTTCATGGGACGTGGCCAGGTAGGGTAGGAAAGTGTCCGCACAGAGGTCACCGTGTGAGGGAGCAGGAGCATGTGTTGGCAGAGCCACAGAAGTTGGCGAGGCTGGTCTCGCAGGAGCTTGAGGCTAAGGGATCTTGAAGTTTCCTCCTGAAGGCAATTTAGCAGAGACGCAACAGGTAACTTTGGTGTATTTATTGATTTTTTTTAAATCAGGGTCTCAGTCATCCAAGCTGGAGTGCAGAGGCATGATCCAGGCTCATCACAGCCTCCAACTTTTGGGCTCGGGCGATCCTTCCATCACAGGCTCCCATGCTGCAGGCCATGCTGAGGGCACGCGCCATTATGCCCAGTTAATTTTTTAATTTTATGTAGAGATGAGGTCTCACTATGCTGCCCAAGCTGGTCTCAAACTCCTGGGCTCAAGCAATCCTCCTACCTTGGCTTCCCAAAGTGCTGGGAATACAGGGCGTGAGCCACCATGCCTGATCCATATAGGTGTTTTGTTTGTTGGTTTGTTTTTGAGTTGGAGTCTCACTCTGTCGCCCAGACTGGAGTGCAGTGGCCGCTCCCGGCCATCGCAGCCTCAACCTGCTGGGCTCCGGTGATCCTTCCGCCTCAGCCTTCCAAGTAGCCGGAATTACAGGCACGCGCTGCCACGCCCGGCTGATTTTTTGATTTATTGTAGAGATGAGGTCTCGCTGCCAGGCGGGTCTCGAACCCGCGGGCTCAGGCAATCCACTCACCTCAGCCTCCCAAAGGCGCGGGATTACAGGCTGAGCCACTGAGCCCGGCTCATATTGGTGTTTTGAAGAGCTCTCTGCCTGCTGAGTGGAGAGGGAGAGAGGGAGGCTGGAGAAGAGAGGAGAGGAGAGGAGAGGGGAAGGGAGGGGGAGGGGAGGGGCACAATAACCCAGAGAGAGACACTGACGTCGTCTGGACTGGGCACAGAGGCTGGAGAGGGCACAGGGGCAGTGGATTGGGCACGGAGGGCCAGGAGGAGGGAAGAACTGTCTGCTGTCTGGCTGGTGAGCAGGTCCTGAGACAAGAACTCTGGGGTAAGATGGCTTGCCCCATGGTGGAGACATGCAGACAGTTGGAGCATCCATGAGTCAGCATTCAGGAGAGAACTCTGGTCTGGAGATGCCAATTTCGGGGTCATGGCACAGGCAGTAGTGGGCACCATGGTTGGAAGATCAGGCAAGCACAGAGCCTGAGAAGAACAGGAAGAACTAGGCCCACGCCAAGCAAAGGGAGCCCTTGCCACCTGCAGAGGGGAAACCAAGGCAGAGCTGGCAGGGCCGCTGGTGGGCGGGGCAGAGAGGGAAGGACACACAGATGTGATGGAGTGGCAGTCGCCCCGTCCCTCGCTGAGAATATTGAGGGAGGACCAGGCTGCCTCAGAGTGATTCCGTGGTGGGTGGGTGGGCGGCCGGCACGGGTCTGTTCACTCGGCCAGGCCCCATTGGCTGTAGGGGCTGGAGCCGGCCCAGAGACAGGCCGAGCTGATGCATCATGAGCCTATCATTGCAGGCCATGCTGAGAGGATGCAGCTGTGCTGGCTGCTGCCCAGAGGCTCCAGCAGAGAGGGGGCTGGCTCTCGTGGCAGGCAGGAGGTCTGGGATGGCAGCCCAGCCAGGCCCAGAGGCTGTCTGTTCCGGGTCTGCTCTGACTCAGGCGGGAAGCACGCCTTTCATGGAAGCACCCAGAGCCTTTACGTGTGTGTGTCCGTGTGTGTGTGTGTGTGTGTGTGTGTGTGTGTGTGTGTGTGTCAGGGGAGGAGCCCACAGCTGATGCTGCCGACACAGCCATCCCTCATAGGCTCCTCCCAGGGCCCCATGGAGCCCAGGCCTCTTGCTGAGAGTCAGCTCCTGGGTTCCAGTCTGTGCTCAGCCTCTGACTCTGCACACCACTTTGGGCAAGTCCCTGGTCCCTCTGAGCCTTAGTTTCCCCATCCCTTTACCTGGGACAGAGAGTTATAAAAAAAAGAACTCAGGCCGGGCTTAGTGGCCTGCAGGCCCTCAGCCTGTAATCCCAGCACTTCGGGAACCCGAGGCGAGTGGATTGTCTGAGCCCACGGGTTTGAGACCAGCCCAGGCAACTTGACAAGACCTCGTCTCTACAATTAAAAAAAAAAAAAAAGAAATCACACAGGGCAACTTGGCAAGACCTCATCTCTACAATAAATCAAAAAGTTAGCCAGGTGTGGTAGCACACACCTGCAGTTCCAGCTACTTGGAAGACTGAGGCAGAAGGATCGCTGGAGCCCAGCAGGTCGGGGTTGCGGTGGTCAGGAGTGGCCATTGCACTCCAGTCTGGGCGACAGAGTGAGACTCCAACTCAAAAAAAACCCCAAAAAAACCCAAAAATTAGCCGGGCGTGGTAGTGTGCGCCTGTAGTTCCGACCACTTGGAAGGCTGAGGCGGAGAGATTGCCAGAGCCCAGCATCGACGCTGCGGTGGCCATGAGCATGACACTGCACTCCAGCCTGGGCGACGGAATGAGACTCCAGCTCAAAAAAAACAAAAAAAAAACAAAAAAGAACTCAGAGGCTGGGACTGGAGTGGGAAGGGGATCCTCCTGGGGGACACAGCAGGCCAGTCTGAGCGTCCAAAACAAGCATAGGAGAAAGGGAACTAGCATTTCCTGATGCCTGCTGGGTGCCAGGAGCTCCCGCATTCTCCATTATCCCCACGGCCCATTTGCAGATGAGGAAACTGAGCCTCAAATAACCGGGAATGGTAGTGCTGGGTTTGAAGCCAGGGCTCCTCGCTCGGGGTGCAGGGTCCTGTCCCCGGCAGCCACTGGGACATGCCCATGAGGGCATCGGGAGGCTCATGCTGGTCAGTGTCACCAAGGACTCTGGGAGTCGCCCACATGTTGGGCACAGCCTAAGGTCAATTCCTATGTTAATCCTGCCGAGATCCCACGCAGGGACCTTGCAGTGTTAGAGCAATGGAGAGAGAGCTGGACAAGTGGTGGCCTGGCTGAAGGGAGTCCCAGGACACTGTTGAGGTCTAAAGGGACTGATGAGAGCAGAGGCTGAGGCTCAGGAGACCACAGGCCAGTTCTCGAGCTCCCTGACACAGGGTCCCCAGAAGACTGGCAAGGGCGGGGCTGAGTGCTAGAAAGGGTTGGTCTCAGACGCAAATCTAGACATCAAGTCCTGATCCCAGAACAAGGTGGGGAGCCAGATTATTGGAGCAAGACTGTGAGTCCCTGAGGTTAGGAGCCCAGAGACGAGCTCACTGAGGTTGGTGCGGTGAGTGAGTGAACCGCAGGCCACAGGTGGGAGCCCCGTACCAGAGGCCCACAGCGCCGGCCCACTACCACGCCCGTCCTTCCAGCCTTCATGTCAGGCGTTGCCCTGCCAGCTGGAGTGGGCTAGTCTGCCAGGGTGCCACGGGGCGGTGGGGGACAGGCAGGCCCAGTGCCCACAGAGCCCACTGGGCATTTTCAGAGATGTAGTCTTGCTCAGGGGCTAAACCATAGGGGCTTTACCAAGGACCTTCTGGAGACAGATGGGCTTGACCTGAAGACATCATGCTTAGATAATATTCCAGACACTGGCAGATCACTCATTTTCACTCAAAACCAACTGACCCTGAGAGATCGTTCCGATCTACTCCCTGTCCTTAAGCCACGGGGTGCTCAGGAATTTGACGGGGTGGGAGGGGGGCGGTAGAGGGCTGCTGGAGCCCAGCAGTACCTGATCCAGTGCAAGACTAGAGGTCAAGGGATACCTCCTGGAGGAGGCTGCCTGAGGTTGAGAAGTTCACAGCAAGCAGAGAAGACTGACTGGGTGACGCACTGACCTTTGGGCACAGTTAATGGGAGCGTCAAAAACCTCGACAATCAAAATAAACAACAAGCAGGGCTTGGTGGCTCAGCCTGTAATCCCACGCCTTTGGGAGGCTGAGGTGAGTGGATTGCCTGAGCCCGCGGGTTCGAGACCCGCCTGGGCAGCAAGATCTCATCTCTACAATGAATCAAAAAAAACACCGGGCGTGGTAGCGCATGCCTGTAATTCCGGCTACTTGCAAGGCTGAGGCAGAAGGACCGCCGGAGCCCAGCAGGTTGAGGCTGTGGTGGCCAGGAGCGGCCACTGCACTCTAGTCTGGGCGACAGGGTGAGACTCCAACTCAAAAATAAAAATAAAAATAAAAAATAAAAAGTAAACATTTCATGCAATATTTCAAAAAATCAAAATCAATGCAAAAATGGTGGACAAATTATCACAATTTTATGTATTTATTTATTTATTTACTTTTTTTAGTTTAGAAAATATAGTTTATTTTAAAGTAAATTAAAGAGAGAGAGAGAAAGAGAAGACTCACCTCCCCAAGGTAGGGAAGGGGACCAATACCAGGAAACATGGCCTGGCCATAGCTCAAAGAGCACATGACCACACCATAGCTTAGCAAGGCAATGACAGTGGCAATGACCTAGCAATGGCCCACAATTTTTAAAATTATTTATTTATTTATTTATTTTTAGTCAGAATCTCACTCTGTCACCCAGGCTGAAGTGCAGTAGCACGCTGCCTATGAGGTCTCACAATGTTGCTCAGGCTGGTTCGAACCCCTGAGCTCAGGCAATCCTCACGCTGGGATTACAGGCTTGAGCCGCCGCGCCCGGCTAACAATGGCCCACAATTTTAAATAAAGACAGGATCAGGGCTGACTTCATGGGTGCACAGCCTGAGCTGTCTCTCGGGCCTCCCGCGTGTCTCAATGTTTCACTGCTGCCATCCTGTAATTCCTAATGATTTTTGAAGAAGGGGCTTCACAAATTACATAGCTGATCTCAGACAGGATCAGGAAGACAGAACTGGGTCGAGTCATACTGGAGCCTGAGGCAAAGGGAAAATAAAAAGTCTTCATTGAAAATTCGATATTTTGCTCATCGTGGAATTTTTGCAATAACTTTGATTTTTTTAGAAAATATTCCATGACACCGGATGCAGTGGCTCATGCCTATAATCCTGGCACTTTGGAAGGCGGAGCGAGATGATTGCTCGAGCCCAGGGGTTTGAGACCAGCCTGCACAAATTGGCGAGACCTCATTTCTACAATAAATCAAAGAATCAGCCGGGTGTAGTTCCAGCTACTTGGAAGACTGAGGCAGAAGGATCACCTGAACCCAGCAGGTCAAGGCTGTGGTGGCCAGGAACGTGCCACTGCACTCCAGCCTGGGTGACAGAGTGAGACTACAGCTCAAAAAAAAAAAAAAAGCAGCAGCTTGTTCATTTTCTATAGCTGCTGTAACAATTATCACACTTTTTGTGGCTGGCTGAAAACAATACTCATTTATTCTCCTACGGTTCTGAAATGGTCTGGCAGCACCTCCTGGAGGCTCTGGGGCAAGTCAAGTTCCTTACCCCTTTCAGCTTCTAATGGCCACCCACATTCCTTGACTTGGCCCCCAGCCTCTACCTCCAAAGCCAGCTGCGTGACAGCTTCCAAGCTCCACCCTCCCTGTCTCAAGATCCACAATTCAGGCTGGTGCAGTGGTTCATGCCTATAATCCCTTTGGGAGGCAGAGGTGAGAGGATTGCCTTAGCCCACAGGTTCGAGACCAGCCTGGGCAACTTGGTGAGACCTCATCTCTACTATAAATCAAAAAAATTAGCTGGGCGTGATGGCACATGCCTGTAGTTCTGTCTACTTGGAAGGCTGAGGCGGAAGGATCACTTGAGCCCAGTAGGTCAAGGCTGCAGTGGCCATGAGCGTGTTACTGCACCCCAGCCTGGGTGACAGAATGAGATGCCAACTCAAAAAAAAAAAAGACCCACAATCACATCTTCCAAGTCACTCATACCATGCAAGGTAAGGCCCTTGCAGTTCCTGGGATTGGGATGTGGACATCCTTCCTCCTACCAAGAAGTCAATCTGCAAAGACCTTGCGGTAAGAGAGAGTGTCCTCAGCAGAAGTCCCCAAGGCTAGAAAGGCCGGGACATGTTTGAGGAACAGCAAGATAGAGGGTCGTCAGCCTTCTAGAAAGGTATGCTCTGGTGAGCTGGATTTTAGTCAGTGCCATCTGTGAGGCCAAGCCCATCTCAGCAGTCAACTGTCTACAGTGTGCACTCCAGGAGTCCTGCAGGTCCAGGACAAGCCCTGCAAGACATCCCCTTGGCATGTAAGGTCACTTCCAGCATCCCCTTGTTGCTTTTTTTTGGATTGGAGTCTCACTCTGTAGCCCAGGCTGGAATGCAGTGACATGCTCATGGCTACCGCAGCCTCAACCTGCTGGGCTCAGACGATCCTTCTGCCTCAGCCTTCCAAGTAACTGGAACTACAGGCACGTGCCAGCACATCCGGCTAATTTTTGATTTATTGTAGAGATGAGGGCTCGCCAAGTTGCCTAAGCTGGTCTCAAACCCGTGGGCTCAGGCAATCCTCTCACCTCGGCCTCCCAAATTGCTGGGATTATAGGGGTGAGCCACCACGCCCAGCCAGTCCCCCTGCTTCTAGCTGCCAGACCCTTCACACACTGAGACCAAGGGCCCTGGATGTTTGAAGAGGGTGCCTGGTCCGGGGACCAGCCTGGCTCTGGTGAAGAGTGGGTCCAGCCCCAGCACTTGAGTATAATCCTGCTCTTTCTTCCCCACTGAAGGCAGGATTGTGTGACTGGGGAGGATACAGCAGGGAAGCTGGACCTCGGGCGGGGGCAAAAGCCTTCAATGGCCATATTGTTAGCCTGGGCTTCGGCTGGGAGGCGCCAGGCAGGGCTGAATGGGGTGTCTGTGTTTGCTAGGCCAGGATGCCCAGGTCAGGGGCTCTCTTGGGAGATGCCTCCCACCCCGTGCCCTACCTCAACTCTGCCCTGATCCTGCCATTGGGCTTCCTTGGTATCTCTGGTATCCATCCCTCGGGGACCACAGAGGTATCTGGTTGGCTCACTGCACTACTGGCTATTGGTGGCCTTCCCTGTTAGAATGTAAACTCTCAAATAAGTCCGGAGCTGCCTATCTTGGTCTCTCCAAGTCCCGTCACCCAGAACCCAACCCAGAACCTAACTCAGAGAAGTTGTTCCATATATGCATGCGATGAACGGATGAATGGAAGAATGGGTGAATGAGAAGCTGTTGTCACCCCTGCTTTACCTGTCACCTCTTCCCTTGACCATTGCACCTGCCTGCTTCATAATCTCCCTGTCTCTGGTGATTGTCCTCCTCCAAACTGTGACCAGGGAGATCATTCTGACACACCATGTAGTTAAAATCCTCCCGGGGCTCCCTGCAATGCTCAGGATCTGGACAAGCCCCGGCTCGATGCCAAAGCCCTTCCTGACCCTGCCAGCCTCGCCAGGCTGTCTACTAATCGATTATCTCCCCTATCCCTGCACTTGACATTTTCCAGCTTGTGTGTCCTCATATTGTGTATTCCTATGTCCAGAATGCCCTTCCTCCTATTCCCCCCACATGGATGACTCCTGCTCCTCCAGGAAGCCTGCCCTGACCACTCCCGGCCTCCTCTGGGTTCCCACAGCCCCTTGCTTCCCTCCTCTCAGCACCAATTGCCAACTAACACGTCTGTCTCCCTTTCTGCATCCCGAGCCCCACAGGACAGGGACTGATTCTGACCCGTGTCTTTGTCATCTCCAAGGCGGGGACACGGTCAGGTACAGAACAAAATGCCTGGCCAAAGAGTAAGCCCAGCTCCGGGACAGTGGGTTAGTGCTATGGCCTGACTAGTGGGCGCTTCTGCCCTCTGGTGGCCATTTTGTGTCACTGGGTGTTTTTGTGTCTCTCACGGGATGATGAACCCAAGTGATTCTGAGTGTGGCCCCAGCACCAATAGTCTCAGCATCACCTTGGAGCCTGTCAGAAATAAAAATCCCTGAGCTCCACTCCAGGTATGAATCAGAAACCCTGGGGGTGGGGCCCAGAAAACGGGCTGAACAAGCCCTCCAGTTGTTTCTAATGAGAACCATTCTTCTAGAACCCCAAGCCTGAGCCGTGCCAGGACCTCCAGGTCATGGAGGAGACAGTACCCACCTGATAGGGTTGCCAGATAAGAGACAAGATTTCCAGTTAAAGTTACATTTCAGATAAACCACAGAAAAACATTATTGCAAATACTGCCTGAGACACCTACTAAAAAATGATTTGTTGTTTACATGAAATTCAGCTTTAACTGAATGTCTTCCTGTGTAGTGCAGCAATCCCAAAGCTGAGAGGGCTTGCGCGTCAGGTTCTTTGTCTATTCCAAAGTCACTCGGAGGTCCAGCAGGGAAAGACATCGGTTTATTAGAATTTACAGGAGGCATCGGTGGCCACGGGTAGGTGAGGAAAGGGTCCACCCATGAGGTACCGATGGCGGTGGGTCACTGTGAAAAGAAACCCCGCTTCAGGACAATACAGCAGTTTCATAGGTAAGTAAGTCGATTAGCCAAATTCCTATCCTAGGTTTACAATTACATTGGTTATATGTGACAACCACATCGATTTCAGCTCTGTTCAATGACCTGCATCCCATGAGTGGTACTTGGGGATATGCTTATCCTTCAGAGACCAGCCTTGGTCAGGGGCTCTCCCTGAGGGAGGAGGAAGGGGAAGTGGCCATGTCCAGACCATACCCCACATCTTTTTTTCCCCTAAATCTGGCAGCCCTATGCAAAGGACCCTGCTCTTGGTTTAATGCTCTGCTGTTGCCATCTTGAGATTCTTTGTAACTTTTTCACAAGGAGCTCTGTATTTTCATTTTGCACCGGGTTCTGCAAAGTGTAGCCAGTCCTCACAAAGCCTCCCTGGAAACATTCCAGACCAGAACTTGGGGAGCGGGTGGTGGTGGGGGATGGATGGAGGTGTTGGGGGGGAGCAAGACCCATAACAGCCAAGCTGTGCCTCTCAGTTTCCCCAGCTGCCCCCTCTTCTGCATTTCCCCACCCCCTTCCCAGGTGGGTCAAACCTTCATCCTTCTCCCCAGAATCCACTTCCTGTCTCCTCACTGTGTCTTTGCTACTGTGCTCATCCCTTCTATTCCACCTTCCACACAGTAGAGTGAAGTTCCAAAAATGTCTGCCCGTGTCGTCCTCCTGCTTAAAACTTCTGAATGGCTCCTTACCACCGTTTTTATGACAAGCAGTGGCCCATGCTAGACACTTTTCCTTATTACGTCCTGTGTCACGCAAAGTACTCCTCACTCTGGCCAAGCCGGGGGTGGGGTTGCCAGGGGCAGGACCAGCCTGTGGCCTTGGAGAGCTGAGTGTCGGCCCGACCTCATGCCCAGCAGGGGAAGAGCCACCACCTGGGAGGGCCACGGAGGAGCAAGCGGAAGAGAGGTACCAGAATGATTGATTGAGCACCTACTGTGTGCCCAGTGCTGTCCTGAGCAGTGGGGACACAATGGTGGAAGAAGCAGATCTCAAGCCCACCTCCCATGGAGGGACTCCAGGGATCTTGCCAGCTTTCATCTCAGGTTTATACCCAAACTGTGGAAATGACGCTGTCTTTATTTTTAATTGTTCAGAAGTGAACAGGAAGTCATTCTATTCTTTTTTTTTTTTTTTCTTGAGCTGGAGTCTCACTCTGTCGCCTAGGCTGGAGGGCAGTTGCCGCTCCCGGCCACCGCAGCCTCGACCTGCTGGGCTCCGGCGATCCTTCCGCCTCAGCCTTCCGAGTAGCTGGAACTACAGGCGTGTGCTATCACACCGAGCTAATTTTTTGATTTATTGTAGAGATGAGGTCTCGCCAAGTTGCCCAGGTGGGTCTCGAACCCATGGGCTCAGGCAATCCACTCACCTCCGCCTCCCAAAGGCTTGGGATTACAGGCTGAGCCACTGAGCCCGGCTTGTCATTCTATTCTTTCTCACAGATTGATTCCACATTACATCAGGAGGAGTGGGTGGGGCCACAAAGAAAACAAGATCGCCATGACCCGAATATTGCTGAGGCTGAGCGATCCTCCTGCCTTGGCCTCCAGAGTTGACGGGATTACAGGCATGAGCCACGGGGTCCAGCCTGAGCCTGATTTTCTTAACGCCTTAACCCCGGCCCTAGCCTCTAACCGGAGCCAGAGGCTCCCGGGGATTTGGGGGTTGGGAGGGGCAGGTTGCAAAGGCTCAGAGCTTGGGTCCTCATAGGGGCAGTGGCAGGTCCTGGCTGGACCACAGCTCCTGATTCGCCATTGGGGCCAATCCGCTTCCTGCCATATCGGCCTGGCAGGACTGTGGTGAGGATAAGTACATGGGGGTCAGGATACCGATTCCTCTCATTTGTGACATTATGTAGGACCAGTGCAAAATGAAAATCATCCATACCTTAATCTTAAGTACGGCTCAAGGTAATATCACAACTCTCAAGTCCCATCCAGGGTAAAGTGAGGCCTTTCCCTGGGGCTGCCCCTACCTCAGAACAGGAGCTGGGCGAGGGTGCCAACCTCCACTTGCTCTCCCTCCATGACTGGCTCTGGTTGCCAGGTGTGGCCCTCCAGGGTGGCATGCAGAGTGGAGAGAGGGCAGAAGCAGCCCTCGTTGCCCAACGCAGTCTTAACCCGGCCGGGCCCCACCAGGACATGGCAGATGTCCAATGTCGACTCCAACTCGGGACCCCCGAGATTGCCTGGGGAACCGCCTCTGGGGACCTCTCTCCTGGATTTCGCCTGACAGGAACAGCGCCCCCTCTGGTTCTCCCCTGAGGCATTGGCTCCAGCAGTCCCTCTGTGGGGCTCTCCTGGCCTCCCCGCCCTGCTTCTCCCGTGGCCCCTCGTCTGTCCACCCGAAAGTCAGGCACCCTCTGCCAGTTCTAGCCTGGCGTGTGAGCGATTTCCCGGGTGGCCCTAGTGCTCCCCATCCCCCCACCATCCACAGCCTTTATTGATTGACTGATTGAATGATTGATTGAGTTGGAGTCTCACTCTTGTCACCCAGGTTGGAGTACAGTGGCACGCTCACAGCCACTGCAGCCTCGACCTGCTGGGCTTAGGCCATCTTTCCACCTCAGCCTTCCAAGTAGCAGGAACTACAGGCACATGCCACCATACTCAGCTAGTTTTTGTGATTTACTGTAGAGCCGAGGTTTCATCAAGTTGCCCAGGCTGGTCTTGAACTCCTGGGCTCAGGCAATCCTTTCACCTTGGCCTCCCAAAGTGCTGGGATTACAGGCTGAGCCACCGAGCCCAGCCCATACACAGCCTTTAGACCCTGCAGTACACGAACACGGGTCTGGCTCCCGTGTCCCCAAAATCTTGAAGCCCTTGGTGGGCAACAAGACTGTTTCCTCCTCCTTCAGTAAGCGGCCTCTGGCTGGGGCTGGTCTCTGAAGGCTATACATATTCCCAGTAATGAGTCATGGGGTGCAGGGGACCAAGTAATGCTGAAAGCAAGGCAGGCATCACCCTTAATCAATGTAACTATGAATACCACATAGCAATTTGGATGATTAACTTGCTTGATTATAATACTGCTTGCTGTACTGTCCTGCAGCGTGGATTCTTCACCAACCTGCTACCATTGGTGCCTTCTGTAAGTGTAATAAACCAGTGCCTCTCCCTGCTGAACCTTGGGGTGACTTCTTTGGAATAGGTCAACATTAAGCACAAGCCTGCTCAGATTTGGGGTTACACCTCCTCGTGTGGCTTAAAGAAGGGAGGAGAAGTTCAGAGCAGAATGGCAGTTCTCTCCAAAAAAAATCTTTTGAACATGGGGTAGGAGGTGAGGGGGCTGGTGGGCGGGGCTGGGAGGACACCCTCTGTGTGTCTGGCGGGATGGTCTGACGTTCCATTTAGGACTCTGGAACACTTGCTGAGACTCCAGCCAACAAAAAGAGGCTCAGCCCTACCTCCAGCACACGACTAGAGAACCCCGGACTAGAGAATTGCAAGGGGTGCCCCTCCTTTCACCCCCTGAATCCACCTGGCAGAATTTTACTGCTCAGTGATCTTCTACTCAAAGTCTTCCTCTTCCAGAACAACCT
Organism: Cephalopachus bancanus; assembly: GCA_027257055.1. Taxonomy (NCBI): domain Eukaryota; kingdom Metazoa; phylum Chordata; class Mammalia; order Primates; family Tarsiidae; genus Cephalopachus; species Cephalopachus bancanus. The sequence goes on along the minus strand of JAPVLO010000195.1, from coordinate 3,539,422 downwards.
CTCTGGCTGTTCTGTGGCATTTCTCTCCTCCCTGGTGCTCCCACCACACCTTCATCACTCTCTCATTAGAACGATTATTATTATTATTGTTATTATTATTATTATTCGATTTGGAGTCTCACTCTGTTGCCCAGGTTGGAGTGTGGTGGCATGATCATGGCTCACGGCAGCCTCGACTTCCTGGGCTCAAGCGATCCTTCTGTCTCAGCCTCCCAAGTAGGTTGGACTACAGTCATGTGTCACATCTGGCTAATTTTTAAAATTTGTTTGTATAGACGGGGTCTTGTTATATTGCCCAGGCTGGTCTCAAATTCCTGGGCTCAAGCAGTCCTCCTGCTTCAGCCTCCCAAAGTGCTGGGTTACAGACATAAGCCACCATGCCTGGGCTATTTTTTTTTTTTTAATCGTCTTGTGTCACATCTCCCCATCAGATGATGAGTCCCTTAAGGAGTCCCTGATTGGCTTCTGGTTTATCATTGGGTCCTTTGTATCCAGCACACAGGCCACCTGGCACAGAGGAGCATAATACGATAACAATGACAATGACAAGCTCTATCGACTGTTATCTGGGTTCCAGGTATGCTGCCAAACCTCATGGTGCACTACCTCATTAATCCTTGCTTCAGGCTGGGTATGGTGGCTCACACCTGTTATCCCAGCACTCTGAGAGGTGAAGGCAAGAAGATTGCCTGAACCCACGGGTTTGAGACTAGCCTGGGCAACATGGCAAGACCTGTTGTAGACCTATTGTAGAGACTTAGTCTCTGCAATAAATAAAAAAATTAGCTGGCGTACTCCTGTAGTTCCAGTTACTTGGAAAGCTGAGGTGGAAGGATCTCCTGAGCCCAGCAGGTAAGTTTGCAGTGGCCGTGAGCAGCATGCCACTGCACTCCAGCCTGGGCGACAGAGTAAGACTCCAACTAAAAAAAAAAAAATCCTTGCTACAACCTGAGGCAGGTATTATTATCCCTGTTTTACAGATGACAAAAGTGAGGCTCAAAAGGCGGAATCACCAGGCCAAGATCTCACAGGTGGAAGGCAGACAAGCCGGGGTCTGACTGACCCTTTCTGAGTGCAGAAGCCTCATACCTTGTGCTTTGCTGGGTGCCTGGAGGGAGGCAGGGGTGGGCAGTGCCTACCAGGCAGCCTGACTGTCTCAGGCCCCAGCAGGCCGGGCTTCTGTTACCTTGGGGGTCACAGGACATGCTGAGAGTCAAGGGGCAAAAGAAGAGTCAAGTTGGGCATGGAGGCTGTCGTCTTCTGAGGTCGTTGCAAAGTCAGACCAAGGTGTGATTTGAACTAATACTGCTTACTGGAATTGATGAATTAATGAGCTTCTTTCTTTTCTTTTTCTTTTTCTTAAAGAAATGGGGTCTTCCCCTGTTGCCCAGGTTGGAGTGCAGTGGCGCAATCCAGGATCACAGGGGTATCCAAATAGGAAAAGAGGAAGTCATGTTATCCCTCTTTGCTAATGATATGATCCCATATCTTGAAAATCCAAGAGAATCTGTCAAAAATCTGCTTGCACTGATAAAGGACTTTGGCAAAGTCTCAGGGTACAAAATAAATGTGCAAAAGACAGTTGTATTCCTTTACATCAACAACAAGCAGGCAGAGATCCAAATAAAAAGCACAATCCCAGCCGGGCTTGGTGGCTCAGCCTGTAATCCCGCGCCTTTGGGAGGCTAAGGTGAGTGGATTGCCTGAGCCCGCGGGTTCGAGACCCGCCGGGGCAGCGAGACCTCATCTCTACAATAAATCAAAAAATCAGCCGGGCGTGGTATCGCATGCCTGTAATTCTGGCTACTCGGAAGGCTGAGGCGGAAGGATCACCGGAGCCCAGCAGGTCGAGGCTGTGGTGGCCGGGAGCATCCACTGCACTCCAGTCTGGGCGACAGAGTGAGACTCCAATTCAAAAAAAAAAAAACCACAATCCCATTCACATTAGCCACCAAAAAATGAAATACCTCAGTATCTTCCTAACCAGAGAAGTGAAAGACCTTTACAATGAAAATTACAAAACACTACTTAAAGAAATCCAAGAAGACACAAACAAATGGAAAAATATTCCATGCTCATGGATAGGAAGAATCAACATTGTTAAGATGTCCATCCTACCAAAGGCAGTCTACAAATTCAACGTAATACCCATTGAGCTACCAATATCATTCTTCTCAGACCTGGAAATGACAATACAGAAATTCATATGGAAACATAAACAACCACGAATAGCTAAAACAATCCTTAGCAAAAGAAACAAAGCGGGAGGTATCACACTTCCAGACCTCAAACTTTACTATGAGGCTACAGTATTCAAAACAGCCTGGTATTGGTATAAGAACAGGCATACAGACCAATGGAACAGGATAGAGATTCTGGAAGCAAAGCCTCAATTCCTCAACCAACTCATGTTTGACAAAGCCTCCAACAACGACCACTGGGAGAGGAGAACCTGTTCAGTAAGTGGTGCTGGAAAAACTGGCTGACCACATGCAGAAGATTGAAACAGGACCCCTACCTATCACCATACACAAAAATTAACTCTAGCCGGGCTCGGTGGCTGAGCCTATAATCCCGCGCCTTGGGAGGCTGAGATGAGTGGATTGCCTGAGCCTGCGGGTTCGAGACCCGCCTGGGCAACTTGGTGAGCCCTCATCTCTACAATAAATGAAAAATTAGCCGGGCGTGGTAGTGCGCGCCTGTAGTTCCAGCTACTTGAAAGGCTGAGGCAGAAGGATCGCCGGAGCCCAGCAGGTCGAGGCTGCGGTGGCCGGGAGCGGCCACTGCACTCCAGTCTGGGCGACAGAGACTCCAACTCAAAAAAAAAAAAAAATTAACTCTAAATGGATCAAAGACCTAAACATAAAACCTCAAACTATAAGAATCTTAGAAAGCACAGGAAATTGGAACTGGGAACCAATTCCTACGCAGAACCCTAAAGGCCAATACCTTAAGAAATAAGATAGACAAGTGGGACCTCATCAAACTAATGAGCTTCTGCAAAGCAAAAGAATCCCTCAAGAGAGAAGGCTGAGGCAGAAGGATCGCCTGAGCCCAGCAGGTCGAGGCTGTGGTGGCCATGAACGTGCCACTACACTCCTCTCACCTCAGCCTCCCAAAGTGCTGGGATTATAGGCGTGAGTCACCGCGTTTCAGTAACGATCCGTACCTGGAAGAAGCTGGCCACTGACATTATCCCCATGTGGATCTGATTGATCCTTTCGCTCTTTTTATTCCTTGAGTTAACTCCAGGGTCCTGGATGTTAAAGAGAAGAAAGAGGGCCGGGGAGATCACCATTCATGAACAGGGCCAGGCCCTATCCATTTTAGGCCGTCAGGGCCCAAGGTGGCCATCTGGACCAGAAGAAGAAGGTCCTGCCATGGAGACAAAAAGATCCAAGTTTATTTCCTACATTGAGTTTTGATCCTGTGTAATTGTTCTGTTTCTTCTCTAGTTTATGTAGACACAAGACATGGAATGCAGTACCACCTTCTCCCTAGAGTTGATCATTTTTGTGTTTGCTTTCCTGTCTCTAGTTATTCTCTTGTGTGTACAGGACCCGTGTGTACACAAACTGAATGTTTAGAAATGAAAATGTCAGTACATTAAATGATTGTTAGCCTTAAAATAAAAAGTAATCTAGGAAAAGCTGCCTTTGCCAAAAAGCAGGAACCAAAGCACAAGGACAGTGAACACAGCGGCCCTGCCCGGCTCACGTCTCCAAACCCAAATTCTGCTCTGCTTCCCAGAACCTCCTTCTCCCGTCTTCCCCACCTCAGGGCCTTTGCACCTGGCTGCTTCCAGGTTTTACTCAAGTGTCACCTTCCCTGACTCCTCTATTGAAACGGTAAATGCCCTCCATGACACCTCCCAGTCTACACTGCTCTCTTTTCCACAGCATGCATCTCGTCTAATATTAATGTATAGGTGTTTTGTTTTTTGGTTTTTTGAGTCAGAGTCTCACTCTGTTGCCAGCCTGGAGTGCAGTGGCACACTCACAGCCACCGCAGCCTCAAGCTGCTGGGCTCAGGTAATGCTTCTGCCTCAGCCTTTCAAGTAGCTGGAACTACAGGCACGCGCCACCACACCCGGAGACAAGTTCCGGAGGTGGAAGCAGAGCCACTCTAGCAGCTCTGGAATTCCTTTCTCGGAGTCTCCAGGGCTGACTGACCGTGGGGTGGTGTTTAGGGTGATCCCAGGCTCCCGCCAGGGTGACCAGATGGATGCTGGGGGCCGTCGAAGAGACGGCATAGGCAGGAGGAGGAGCGGTCGTGTGGAGAAAAAACCAGTTCCGTTTCAGACACGGTGGCTTGCAAGGCCTGCAGGAAGCCGGAAATGTGGGTCTGGACCTTGGAGGGAGGCCTAGAGAAAGTCATGGCGGGAGAGGACAGCAGCCCTGACACCTATGACCATTCGGAGTGTTTGATGTTCACAGCTGAAGAAGCCATGGCCGTGTGGTGGGCTCTGTCACTTGTTCTCAGTTCTCCCTTTCACCATCGCCATGGTCCCCTGGGAGGACAGTGGACTTCCTTGCCCTGCTGAGATGCAGCTGATGTTGTGACTCACAATGGAACTTGGGCCAAAGAGATGGTATGACTGTTCTGAGCCCAGGCTGTGAGAGGCGTCACGTGTGTCTGCTCGCAGCTCTTGGGTTTCTGCCACCTCTGTGGGAAAAGCATGCTCTGGGCAGCCACGGGTCCCAGAACGAGACACGTGGAGAAGACCTAGGCCTGAAGAGTAGCCTGGAGCAGAGCCCCCTGCCACTCCAGCCCACCTGCCGTCCCAGACAGAAATAAAATATATTGTGTTTCCGCCACCAAAATTTTTGAGTTGTTTGTGATACAGCATCAGTATAGCAATAGCTGACCAATACACCAAGGTAGGAGAAGTGATCACCAAAGGTCACATTAAATGTCATAAATGAAGGCCGGGCGCAGTGGCTCATGCCTGTCATACCAGCACTTTCGGAGGTCAAGGCAGGAGGATTGCTTGAGGCCAGGAGTTCAAGACCAGTCAGAGCATTATAGCGAGACTCCATCTCTACAAAAGAAAAAAAAAAAATCAGAAGTCACAAATGAGTAAAGTTTATCCTTTTTTGAAATACATACGAGGCCAGGCTCGGTGGCTCAGCCTGTAATCCCAGCACTTTGGGAGGCCGAGGCGAGTGGATGGCCTGAGCCCACGGGCTCGAGACCCACACAGGCAACTTGGCGAGACCTCATCTCTACAATAAATCAAAAATTAGCCGGGTGTGGTAGCGCGCGCCTGTAGTTCCGGCTACTTGGATGGCTGAGGCAGAAGGATCACCAGAGCATAGCAGGTCGAGGCTGCGGTGGCCAGGAGCATGCCACTGCACTCCAGTCTGGGCAACAGAGTGAGACTCCAACTCAAAAAAAAAAGAAATAATGTTGAGTCAAACAAGGAAAGTCTGCAAAGGAACCTGCGATGACCACAACATGCTTGTGTGTTGATCAGAGGGGAGGACACCAGATAGACCCTCCACCATTCACCCTTTACCAGGAATGGCCTCTGTCCCCTCCTCCACAGGTCTGCAAATTCAGATAGCACATCCTGGGCCTGTGACAGAGATGAGGACTACTGCCAACCTGGGCCGACCATCTTCTTTCTAGGAATTTGGAACTAGGGCAGAGATGGAAACTTAGTTTCTCTTTGGGTGGATGAGCCAGAATGATACTGATCCTGGACCTGATGATGGCCCTATTTTGTTCTCACCCCAAGGCCTGAGGGTATCCCTGTCTGTTATAGTCAGAGTCACCCATTGTTATGGTCCCAGTAGCTGGGCTGCTCCCTTGACACCAATAAATCAAAGGGGCAGGGAACTGGTAGAAAGAAGTTTATTTCTGAGTTCGAATCCAGGGATCAGAGCTAGACTTGTCTTTCTAAAATGGTTCTGCTCATCCTCCAGGATTTTACAGTTCCCTTTTATAGTCTGGAGTTGTTGGTACCTATACATTAGCATATACAGAACTTAAGTTATGCTGAATTTTACATTTAGATAGTGGCATTTAAAGTAAAGAAAATTCACAAGACCTCAGACATCATGCATTGCAAAAGTTATGCAAGTCACAAGACATGATTTCATTGATACTATATAGTTCAAAGAAAGGGAGTAAATAAGGGTTCATATCTTTGGGCACAGTCTGCTGGGAAGTCAAGGATCCCCTGAAGTTACTTACTGGGAGTGAATAAAAGACAAGAGGACTCCCAGTACTGTGTTCAGGAATGTCCTGGAGTGCTTGAATTCCCACATGCCCTTCTCTAGGGGCTGTGACAATATGGAGGGACATTAATGGGTCTCTGTATCATATCCCTTATGCTGAATCTCATGTACCCTGGGTTTCTACTACCAACCTAAGAGAACTAAGCGAACTGCCAGAAGAGAACCCTGTGGGAAGCAGAAGATGGAATTTTGAGTTTACGAGATTTCCTTTCACAAAGTTAACACGAATAGAAGTGTCTGTTATTATTATGACGCGGCATCTCTGTGTTCCCCGCTAAACTGAACACTCCTCCAGGGCCAAGGTCAAGGTCTGATTCCATGTTACGACTCTAGTGCCAACCTCCAGTCCGGCACAGACTGGGCATCAGTAAAGTTTCCTGGAATTTCGTTATTACAGGATGCCATGGTTAGCTTCACCGCCCTACAATCCTGGGTGGTCAGGGTGTTTCTGGCTTTCTGCCCTGAACAATGCCCATGATGGCCTCTTAAGCACATGATATTAGGGGCAGGGTGTGTGTTCCCCGCTCCCCCAAGGGCTCAGGGCTCCTCTCCCCTCCCCTGCTGTTCCCAGAGATAAGGATGCCTCTCTGTTCTGAGGCAAAATGGCGTAGTGAAAAAGAACGCCAGCACTTTGAATCCAGGGTCTATAACTTAGGGAAGCTTCTTAACCTCTGTGCCTGTTCCCTCAGTATAAATGGGAATAGCAGTATTGCCTACCTAACGGGCTGTGTTGTTTTTTGTTTTGTGACAGGGTCTCACTCTGTCCCCCAGGTGTGATCATATGATCGTGGCTCACTGCAGCCTTGAACTCGGACTGTGTTTGAATGATATCCTATCAAAGTGCCTGATAACTACCGTCTCCAGCAGCCAAGAAGCTCTCATGCAAGGAGTCCACCTGCATGGGTCTTTCTGGTGGCCTAGCCTTCAGGGATCAAATTGCTGACAGCTTCAATGACACAACCACTGTGTGAAAGTTCAAAAGTTTTTAGGTTTTTTTTGTTTGTTTTTTTTTGAGTTGGGGGTTCATTGTCACCCAGGCTGGAGTGCAGTGGCATGAGCATGACTCACCACAGCCTCGACCTCTTGGGCTCAGGTGATTCCCCAGGCTCAGCCTCCCAAGCAGCTGGGACTACAGGTGCATACCACCATGCCCTGCTAATTTTTTTGTTGAGATGGGATCTCACTATGCTGCCCAGGCAGGTCTTGAACTCCTGGGTTCAAGCAATCCTCGCACCTGGGCCTCCCAAAGTGCTGAGATTATAGGTGTGTGCCACCATGCCCACCTGGCAAGTTTTTAGTTCTTACAGGGTGTATCTTACAGGATACACCCCCGGAGGCAACACACACACACACACACACACACACACACACACACACACACACACACACACACGAAGGTCAGGGAACACAAGGAGAGAGAGAGGTGATGATCTTTGACCAATGTCTCTGTTGGGTCAAGGGCTTATCCTGACCTCTGGATTCTCTCAGGGAGCTTTGATTAGTGAGTGTATAAAGCAAGTAGGCACTGGTTCCAGAAGCTCCACTGTGACTGAAGGTGATCGCTTAGATCCTGGACACATGTCTGAACGGTCCATTTAAAGGAAGTGGCAGGAAGACAGGGAGTCCAGTCCGCCAGGTGGGAGGGTTGCCTCTGTTTTATCTCTGGCCACCTGCTGGAGTCATTAGAGTGGGGTACAGTGTTGGAAACTGTCAAGGGTGACTGAGCCCTGCTGCTGGTATGAGAACGTTAAAGTCATATTTTATTTTATTTTTTTGAGTTGGAGTCTCACTCTGTCGCCCAGACTGGAGTGCAGTGGCACACTCCTGGCCACCGCAGCCTTGACCTGTTGGGCGTCGGCCATCCTTCCGCCTCAGCCTTCCAAGTAGCCGGAACTACAGGTGCACGCAATCATGCCCGGCTAATTTTTGATTTATTGTAGAGACAAGGTCTCGCCAAGTTGCCCGAGTGGGTCTCAAGCCCATGGGCTCAGGCAATCCACTTGCCTCGGCCTCCCAAAGTGCTGGGATTACAGGCTGAGCCACCGAGCCCAGCCAAAAGTTATATTTTATTTTTTTATTTTTTATTTTTGGGTTTGAGTCTCACTCTGTCACCCAGACGCAGTGGCCACTCCCGGCCACCGCAGCCTCGACCTGCTGGGCTCCGGCGATCCTTCCGCCTCAGCTTTCCAAGTAGCTGGAACTACAGGTGTGTGCTACCATGCCCGGCTAATTTTTGATTTATTGTAGAGATGAGGTTTTGTCAAGTTGCCCAGGCAGGTCTCAAACCCGCAGGCTCAGGCAATCCGCTCACCTTGGCCTCCCAAAGCACGGGATTACAGGCTGAGCCACCGAGCCTGGCTTAAAGTTACATTTTAAAATGGGCACCAAGACAGCATAAAATTACAAGCACTTACTACACAGACTGCTATGAGGTTTAGGAGTAAAACAAATTGTCAACAACAAGAAGAAAACCCAAGTCGATTTTTAAAAGGGACTTAAATAGTCATTTCTCCAAAAAAAGAAATACAGATGGCCAAATTAGCACATGAAAAGATGCCCTCACCAACCATTAGGAAGATGCAAATCAAAGCCACAGGGAGACTCCACCTTACACTTGTTAAGATAACTACCATCCAAAAACAAAACCAGAAAAAAAATGAGTCGGCACAGATGTGGAGACGCTGGTACTCTTATGCACTGCTGGTGGGAATATCAAATGGTGCAGCAGTATGGAGGACAGTAAAAAAAAAATTGCTGGGCTCGGTGGCTCAGCCTGTAATCCCGCGCCTTTGGGAGGCTGAGGTGAGTGGATTGCCTGAGCGCGCGGGTTCGAGACCCGTCTGGGCAGCGAGACCTCATCTCTACAATAAATCAAAAAATCAGCCGGGCGAGGTAGCGCGCGCCTGTAGCTCCGGCTACTTGGAAGGCTGAGGCGGAAGGATCGCCGGAGCCCAGCAGGTCGAGGCTGCGGTGGCCAGGAGCGGCCACTGCACTCCAGTCTGGGCGACAGAGTGAGACTCCAACTCAAAAAAAAAAAAAATTAAAAAATAGAATCACCATATGATCCAGCAATTCCACTCCTAGGTATATACCCCCGGGGAATGGAAAGCAGGGGTTCAAACGATATTTGTATACCTATGTTCATAGCAGCATTATTCACAATAGCCAGAGGTAGAAGCAACCCAACTGTCCACAAGGGAGGGGGGGAATGAATAAACAAAATGTGGTCTAGTCACACAATGGAGCATTATTAGCCTTCAAAAGGAAGGAAATTCTGACACATGCTACACATGGATGAACCTTGAGGACATTAGGCTAAGTGAAATGAGCCAGTCACAAAAAAGACAAACTCTGTGATTCAACTTTTATGAGGTACCTAAAATAGTGAAATTCACAGAAATACAAAGTAGAAGCTAGGCATGGTGGCACACAACTATAATCCCAGCACTTTGGGAGCTGAGGTGGTAAGATTGCCTGAGGCCAGGAGTTTGAGACCAACCTGGGCAACATAGCAAGACCCCATCTCTATTAAAAAAAAAAAAAAATTTAGCCAGACGTAATGGTATGTGCTTGTAGTCCCAGCTACTTAGGAGGGTGGGACTGAATCCAAAAGGATCACCTGAGTCTAGACCACCTAAGCCCAGAAACTTGAGGCTACAGTGAGCCATGATCATGCTATTACACTCCAGCCTGGGCAACAGAGTGAGAACTGGTCTCTTAAAAAAAAAAAAAGGCCAGGCTCGATGGCTCAGCCTGTAATTCTAGAACTTTGGGAAGCCTAGGCGAATGGATTGCCTGAGCCCACACGGGTTCAAGACCAGTCCAGGTAACTTGGCAAGACCTCATCTCTACAATAAATTAAAAAATTAGCCAGGCATGGTAGCGCATGCCTGTAGTTCCGGCTACTTGGAAGGCTGAGGCAGAAGAATCGTCAGAGCCCAGCAGGTTGACCCTGGCCATGAGAGTGTCACTGCACTCCAGCCTGGGTGACAAAGTGAGATTCCAACTCAAAAAAAAAAAAAAAGTGGAAGGGTGGTTGCCAAGGGCAACCAAGGCTTGTCATGAGGGAGAGGGCATGAGGAGTTATTGTTTAATGGGTACAGAGTTTCAATTTTGCAAAATGAAAAAGTCCTGGAGGTGGATGGTGGTGATGGTGGCACACAATGTGAATGTAATTAGTGTCACTGAACTGTACACTCAAAGTGGTTAAAATGTGAATCTTGTTATGTGTCGTTTAGCTGAAATTTTTTTTTTTTTTGAATCACAGTCTCACTCTGTTGCCCAGTGGCACACTCATGGCCACCGCAGCCTCAGCCTGCTGGGCTCAGGTGATCCTTCCATCTCAGCCTCCCAAGTAACTGGAACCACAAGCATGTGCCACCATGCCCGGCTAGTTTGTTTGTTTGTTTGCTTGTTTGCTTATGAAGTCTTGCCATGTTGCCCAGGCTGGTCTCGAACCCCTGGGCTCAGGCAATCCTCTCGCCTCTGCCTCCCAAAGTGCTGGGATTACAGTCTTGAGTCACCGTGCCTGGTCTAGCTGAATTTTTAAAGAGTAAAATGCTTGGGCCAGTGCCCAGCAGATAATACACACTCCAGAGCAGACTCTGCCAGGGGAGTCTGCAAGGTCAGAGCTCCTTTCATCATGAGACCCAGGCACCATTTGCCTTTACCACCAGGCTGACATTTCCCCCATGGTGCAGGAGCAAAGGGGACAGACACCAGAGTCTCAGCACAAGTCCCCTAGCTGTGCTGGGAGCCATCGCACGCTTTACCACCACACCTTGCAGTGAAACACTGCAACATCACCCAGAGAGGCTCCAATGAAGCAATGACATTAGCCAGTTCATTACAAATTGACCCCTGAGTATTCGTCTTTTTTTTTTTTTTTGAGATAGGTTCTGGCTCTGTCCTCCAGGTTTGTGAGTGCAGTGGCGCGATCATAGCCCAGAAACTTGAGGCTGCAGTGAGCCAGCCTCAACCTTCTGGGCACAGGTGATCCTTCTGCCTCAGACCCTCCCCTAGCTGAGACTACAAGTACACACCGCCATGCCCGGCTTTTTTTTTTTTTTTTTTTTGTGGGGACAAGTTCTTTCTTTGTTGTTCAGGCTGGTCTCAAACTCCAGGGCTCAAGCGATCCTTCTGCGTTGGCCTCCCAAAGTGCTGGGATTATAGGCGTGCGCCATCACACCTGGCTAATATTCATCATTTTAATATTCTATGTGCAACGTGGAAGTGTCATAAGGCACTCCTGCCACATATGATGCAGTTTGACGGTTGTCTCCAGGAAAAGCATTTGCTCAATTGTCAGAACTGTGAGCCTAACTAGTCACTTTTTTCATGAAATACCATTTTGACTTGAAAGAAATACTGACAGATAAACTATGATGATGCAGACTTGAGTATCTGGCAGACATTCTCTCCAAAATGAATATAGTGAGTCTGTCATTTCAAGACACACTGACAGTATTCATTGCTAATGATGAAATCCAAGCTTTTAAGTGAAAATCAGAATTTTGGAAACCTTGTGCTCACCACTGTGAGTGTGACAGCTTCCCGGTACTTAATGACTTCTCTGATGAAATCAGTAGTGATATTAACAAATGTGATTTTTAAAATATACTGAAATTTGTCAATATTTGGAAGATTTGCCTAACTTGGTGAACCATTTTTTTCCCCAAAGGGTCAATGCGTGAAGTTATAACACTATGCTTGGGTAAAAGATACATTCAGAATGTAAAAGAGTCTAACAGATTTTAGTGTAATTGAATGTGAAAATTTCACTGATAAAGTTTCAGATTCTAATTGCAACTAACCTTCAAGAAACTGCCATTTGTTGAGTTTTGGTTAATAACAAAAAGAATAACCACCATTATTTGAAAAGGTCACTAACGTTTACCTTTTCCAATGACATACCTGAGTAAGCCTGTACGTTCTTCATAAACTTCAGGGTTTTTTTTTTTGTTTTTTTTTTTGAGTTGGAGTTTCACTCTGTCACCCAGACTGGAGTGCAGTGGCCGCTCCCGGCCACCGCAGCCTCGACCTGCTGGGCTCCGGTGACCCTTCCGCCTCAGCCTTCCAAGTAGCCAGAATTACAGGCATGTGCTACTACGCCCGGCTGATTTTTGATTTATTGTAGAGATGAGTTCTCGCTGCCCAGGTGGGTCGCAAACTTGTGGGCTTAGGCAATCCACTCACCTCAGCCTCCCAAAGGCGTGGGATTACAGGTTGAGCCACCGAGCCCGGCATAAACTTCATTTTAAACAACACATTGTGTCAGATTGCATGCAGAGGCAGGTATGAGCACTAGCTGTTTTCCATCAAACCATACATTAAACAAGTTTGAAAACATAAGGAAAAAATATCACCCTTCTCACTGATTTTTTGTTTTGGAAAACATAGTTATTTTCCCAAAAAAAAATGTTATGATGTTAACACTTACTAGACTTACTTATTGTTATTTTATTTATTTATTTATTTATTATCTTTTTTGAGTCAGAGTTTCACTCTGTTGCCCAGACTGGAGTGCAGTGGCCACTCCCGGCCACCGCAGCCTCGACCTGCTGGGCTCCAGCGATCCTTCCACCTCAGCCTTCCAAGTAGCTGGAACCACAGGCGCGTGCTACCATGCCTGGCTAGTTTTTGACTTATTGTAGAGATGAGGTCTCGCCAAGTTGCCCAGGTGGGTCTCGAAGCCGCGGGCTCAGGCAATCCACACACCTCAGCCTCCTAAAAGAGCCTGGCTATTTTATTTATTTTTATTATTTTTTTATTATAAAGATATGGGGTACAATTCAGAGTTAGGTATACAAACATTGCTTATGCAGGTACCCTTGTTGATGAGGTATGCCACTCCCTGCTTATTGTCATTTTAAATTAATTATATTAAAAAGTTTTTCTGAGTTGGAGTCTCTCTGTCACCCAGGCTGTGCTAGGAGCCATTGTGTGCTTCACTGCCACGCCTCTCAGTAAAACACTGTAACATCACCCAGAGAGGCTTATGAAGCAATGACATTAGCCAGTTCATTACAGATTGACCCTTGAATAGGGTCATGGCCACCGCAGCCTCGACCTGCTGGGCTCAGATGATCCTTCTGCCTCAGCCTTCCAAGTAGCTGGAACTACAAGTACGCGCCACCATGCCCAGCTAATTTTTTTATTTATTGTAGAGACGAGGTCTTGCCAAGTTGCCCAGGCTGGTCTTGAACCCCTGGATTTAGGCAATCTTCTTGCCTCTACCTCCCAAAGTGCTGGGATTACAGGCGTGAGTCACTGTACCCAACCCGTATTTTTAAAATGTATCCATTTAAATCTGTAGTAATGTAAATAGTGCCTGAGCCTGCAGGTTTGAGACCAGCTGGGACAACATGGTGAGACCTGTGTCTACAATAAATCAAAAAATTAGCTGGGCATGGTGGCCTGTACCTGTAGTTCCGGCCTCTTAGAAGGCTGAGGCTCCGAGAAGGATCGCCTGAGCCCAGCAGGTCGAGGCTGTGGTGACCGGGAGCTTGCCACCGCACTCCAGCCTGGGCGAGAGTGAGACTCCAACTAAAAAAAAAAAAAAAGTAAATATGAACAGACATAAATCATATAAACAGTTCTTTGGGGTCCTCAATACTTTTTAGGTGTGAAAAGGGGGGGCAGAAATCAAAAAGTTCGAGAACCAGAACACTCTGGTGTTCGCTTAGCAATATTATTCCACACCGACCAGTATCAGGCAGCAGGGGGCAGCAGAGGCAGCCAAATGAATGCATCCCCTCTGCCTTTGTACAGTTAAAGACCACACCCCGACAAGGGGATCATGATCCAGGGGTAACAGGCCCCGGCAACTGACAGTGGTGGGGACTAAGCAGACATCTTCTCTTGTGGGCATCCAAAGGCGCTGGTGAATAAACTTGGAGTTCCAGTGACCACAGTTATTCCCACCAGCTCGGAGCAAGGCCCAGTGGGGGAAGAAGCCCCAGGATCTGGGCAGAAAGGGAGGTGACGCTCCCAGCTGGGCAAGGCTGGAGCCTGACTGGGGATCGGTTTTCATTTTGTACGAACTTGGCATAGACATTTCTCAAAGCTACCCTCAACCTCTCTACCAGGTGAGAAGGGGCCACCTCAGCTCTTCCTCACCACAGCTCTTCCTCACCTCCCTGTCCCCACCGTGGTCCTCACCCCTGCCCCAGAAGTACTGCCCCTCCTCAGTTCCAGGTCAGCCCCCTTCCCCCTGTCCTTCACACAGCATAAGCCTGAAGTCCTCCTCCAAAACCCAAAACCAAAACCCTTTTCCGACCCTGCCTCCCCCTACTAGCTGCCACTCAACCACGAAGCCCGGGAAAGGGCTGTCCACATTGTCACCAAGTACTCCCCAATCCAGTCTCCCCCCCGCCCCGATCACTCTCCCTGGTCACCCACAGTCCCAATGGGCCACCCCAGAGAACACCTTCATCCTCCCTCCTGGCTCTTGCTAACCTCTCCCTGCTCTGGTTCCCCACTCTCCCTCTCCCCCTCCAACAGCTACTTCTCAGGCTCCGTCGTCCATGGGCTCCATCCTCAGGTCACACTCCCTTCCTGGGGACGCTCACCCTCTCCTCCCAGAGGCCATCCACTCCCAGGCTGCGGACTTGAGCCTTCGTCCCTCTCCCGAGCTCCAGACCTGCACCTCATCTCCCAAAGTCCCCTCAAGCTCACCATGCCCCCATTCCTGCCACCTCCAGGAAGTGGCCCCACCGGGCTCTGGGAGTCAACCTAGCCTCTTCTGGCTACCTCTCAGCCTGCGTGGGTACAATCAGGGGTTCTTGACTCTTGCCCTCTAAATGTTCTTGGCTCCCCTCACCCACCTGGACCATAGTCGGGGCCTAGGTTAAGACCCTCGTCTTGGCCAGGTGCTCAAGCCTATAATCCCAACACTTTGGGAGGCAGAGGCAAGAGGATTGCCTGACCCTACGGGTTCGAGCTCAACCTGGGCAACACGGTGAGACTTCATCTCTACAGTAAATAAATAAAAAATTAGCTGGGTGTGGTAGCATGCACCTGTAGTTCCGACTACTTGGAAGGCTGAGGTGGAAGGATCACCTGAGCCCAGCAGGTCAAGGCTGCGATGGCTATGAGCATGCCACTGCACTCCAGCCTGGGTGATGGAGTGAGACACCAACTCAAAAAAAAAAAAAAAAAAGACCCTTGTCTCTTCTTGTCATCTGGATCCTTAAAACAGGACTCAATCTGTCTCCCTGCCTCAGTGTCTTCTCCAAACAGTGGTCATGGTAGTCTCTGAAAAGCTGCTATCCCTGTCAACAGTGTGCCTTCCCATGCTCCCCCTGCCTGCAGCACAGAGGCCAACTCATGCCTCAGACATGACCTCTGTTCCCCTCCCCCCTGTACCCGCCGACCTCTCCCCACAGACTTTTTTGGTCTTTCTGCCTCAGTACCACGGAATTGATTCTGGTCTCTCAGACACACACCATATACCACAGGCCCAGTGACGAATGCTTAGTATTTTAATGCTTGCCACCTTTGGAGGGGCTGCCATGTTCATCTCCCTTCTACCCTCGAGGAAGCTGGGGCTCAGGGAGGGCCAGTGACTGGGCCAGGATGTGCGTCTGGCTCCCAAGTCCACGGTGTCATACCCTTCAGTGTCCCACATCCAACCTGCTCTCCAGTCCAGACGAATGATTTTGTCACCAGCAACCCCCCGGCCCATTCTCCACTCTGCACACTCTTATCCAGACCCAGCATGCTTTAGGCCAGGCTGGGGTCAGACGCTCACTCCGTTCCGGGGGCCCAGACCCCTCCCAGCGCTCTTCCTTGAACCTCCTTTGGCAATAAATTGGCCCATACAGTCTCCCCGGAGTGTGCCAGGGTGGTTGTGGCCCCAGCCCCCTACAGTCTCATTATACATCAGTTGAGGCCACAGGGCCACTGGGGGCACCGGAAGGCCAGGGAGCAGGAGGGGCAGGCAGGCTGGAGAGGCCCTCCGGATGTGTGTGGGTGAGGAGGGGCTGGCTGGATCCAAGCCAAGCCTCCCACTCCCCTCTGCCCCACCCCCTTTGCTAATGTTCCCATGTCCTCAGTCCAAGCCCAAATGCAAACCCCACCTCACAGTTCTCCCCCTGCCCACCAGCTCCATCTTACTTACCCGACATGCACTCCGGGCTTATGTGTGGCAACACTCCTAAGCGCTTTACAGAAACTCACTCATTTGATCCTTATAAATAACCTACGAGGTATTGTTTTTTTCCTGAGTCAGTGTCTCAACTCCGTCACCCAGGCTGGAGTGCAGTGTCATGATCATGGCTCATTGCAGCATCAGCCTGCTAGGATCAGGTGGTCTTCCCACCTCAGCCTCCCAAGGAGCTGAGACTAAAGGCATGCACCACCATGCCTGGCTGATTTTTTATTTTTTTGTAGACAAGGCCCTGCTATGTAGCTCAGGCTGGTCTCAAACTCCTGGGTTCAAGTGCTGGGATTATAGGTGTGAGATATCATGCCCAGCCGCTATGAGGTAAATACCAGGATTATCCCTACTTTCCAGATGAGGAAACCGAGGCACAGAGAGATGACAGAGCTGGTACTCAGCAGCGTCAGGATTCAAACCCAGGCCCTGTGGTTCGAGTCTGTGCTCTAACTGCTCTGTGTGTGCCCTTTCTCCCTCCCTGTGTCACTTCTGCTCTCCCAATGCATCTAACTTCTCACCTATCACCTGCTGGGTCCCACTTTCATGCCTCTGCACTCAATGTTCCCTCTGCCTAGGGACTCTGCCTTCTTGACAAGTCCTGCTTAGCTTTAGACACCCAAGTGTCACCTTCCCTGTGAAGCCGCCTTTGACCTGGCCTGCCCTCCCCCAGCTGAATTAGGTGCCTCCTCCTCTGTTTACAGGGCACTTGGTACACTCTCCATGCGGGCAGCCCGGGACTAGGGCTCCTTGACACAGGCGGTTCTTAACTGACTGCCCCATCCCTGGACACCCCATGTCTGGTCTAGGGCTTTGTCCAGCTCAGGAAACAATGGTGAATGAGACACTGCTGCACACTGCCAGGGCAGAGGGAAACCAGACTCCATCCCTTGCCCTCTAAAAGCTCATGATCTGGTGGGAAAACCGGACACTAGCAGCCCAAGATCCAAGGGTACCCAATTCCAAGAGAGACACCAAGGGCCTTTGGTGTCACAAACATCAAAGGAAGATGCTGCGCTTCACACTGGAAGATCCAGGCAGGCTTCTCAAGAGGCATCAGCTTGGGTACCAGGCCTTGAAGGATGGGAAAATCCCGAGTGACCAAGTGGGGCACGAGCAGGCGGGAGAGACAGGAAAAGACTCCAGGCTGGTGGGGACAGAGGCAGGGGCAAGGAACCATCTGAAACATTCTGAGGACCCAAGAGCTCTGTGGGCCCAGCTGCCCCACCAGACAGTGAGCTGCAGGAGGGCAGAGCCACACCTTCTGGTGCTCCACATGGCCCTGACAACTCCTGGCACCAGAGGGCTGCACAAACAGGCACACTGAAAGGACTTGCTGGAAGCAGATCTCCTGGGGTGTGATGCCTCAGACAACTCAGTGGCCCTATTTAAGAAAATCAATGCAAAATCGCTAATATAAATGTAGGCCTGAAAGTGAATGCTTATTGCAAAGAGAATGGGAGGAGATACATTTAGCAGCCCTGGGACCCTGAGCCTAAGCTGTCAGCCTCACTGTGCCTCTCCCTCTAGTGGGTGAAACAGAAAGAGGGTCGAAGCTCTTGGGAGCAGCGGGGCACGGGCAGGAAAGGTTAGTGGGTCCCCTCAGGCTCCAGCAGCCTCAGAGCCGGCCTCTGAGCCCTCGACCACCCTCCCAGACAAGCTACCATGGCCACCTCGGTCATGCTTCCTGGACCTTCCAGCCACCATGAGGTCAGCCATACATACACTCCCCCCTCCCCCAGGTTCATGAGGCTTCCTCCTTTCTGGAAGGCTGGGTGTCTGAGACCTGTTTGTTGGTCACCTCCTTGTGACCTTGAGCATCTCTGCCCTGCCCCCCGCCGGGGGGCCTCAGGGGTCATGAAGGAGCTCTATTCTGAAAGGCTCCTTTTCATTCTGCCATTCTGTTCATCTGACTCCGCAGAGGAGGCTCACACGGCAGGGGCAGCCAGAGAACGTTTCTCTGAGACCCTCATTCATTCCTCTCTCAATGCTGAGATCTCACAAGACCAAGGCACTTGGCTGGATGGTGGTGGTTAGGGGGCACAGCCACAGAGGGGCTCCCAGCCCAGGGGAGAGAAACTCGACATGGAAATAAGTAATTACAGAACCTTCAAGCCAGGGAGCCCAGACTAAAGGCAGGCAGCCTGGGGGAGTACAGGAAGGCTTCTCAGAGGTGGTGACATTTGATTTGAGAGATGGAGCATTCATTCAACAATCATTCACTGAGCATCTACTATGTGCCAGGCTCTGTACTATCTCTGGGGCTGAAGTGAAGACAACAGATGGGCATCTGGCCTCAGGATTCATCCCTCTAGCCCAGCAGGGAAGCAGAAATTAACTCTGGAGAGAAAGGACATAGCAGGAGCAAGCAAGCCCATGGAGGAGACAGCATGCACCTGCTTGTCCTGGTGCGAGGAGAGAGGGAAGGGGTGACTGGGAGATGAGGCTGGTGGAGCTGGCAGAGAGGGGATGGAACACCAGGCGAGGGTCTTAGGATGTGATCATGCTGGCAGCTCAGAGCCAGAGAAGGTTCTGAGCAGAGAGAAAAGTCAAAGGGCTCTTAACACCCTTACCAAGTTCAACAGGGAAAGAAGATTTGCCTTCTGCCAGTCCCCAGGCTCCAGAGACCAGTCTGAGCTTCTTAGGGCCAACCTCCCTACCCCTAATCCCTGGGCCTGGCTAAGAAAGGGCACCCCCAGCTCCCAGCCTGGACTTCAGCCTCCAGTTCACCCTCTTCCGGGTTCTTCCAACTAGTCTCTCAGCCCTGAGGGCTGATGCTGCTTCCGGTGCAGGGAATGTCCTTCCTTCCATCCTCTCAAGCCTGGTGCCTGCCCACTTGTTTCCCTGCCAAATAGCAGCACCTTTATTGTCCTTTTACAGATGAGGAACCAGAGGCTCAGAGAGGGAGAGTAACCTGTTCCAAGCCACACAGCTTTGTCCTAGAATGCCATAGTGATGAATCCCACGCCAGCTGTGTGGTCTTGGGAACATCACTTAGCCTCCCGGTGCTTGGGTCCTCATCAGTGAAATGAGGTTATGCTCCTTCCCCATAAGGTTAATGTGAAGCTTCCAGAGAAGCTGTGCTGTGCTGCCAACACTCCCTCGCTCTCCAGACCAGCCAGTGGCTTTCACATCGCCCCCGCGGCACACTCAACGTTCATTCACACATCAATTCCCTCCAACGCCTGCTCCTGTGCCCGGCCTGTACAGGGCATGGGGTGGGGGTGGAGACTGAGGGATGGGAGGGGCGCGGGGGGACGAGACGGGGATTCAGAGACGTATTAGAGTCGGCTCCCGACCCCAGGCGTGGAGGGGTGTGAAGGGGCGGGAGCAGGCGGCAGACACATCACGACTCGAGACGCGCGTCCTCACACAACTCTGCTCCTGAGTTCATCTTTTTAAAACTGGCAGCGACGCTCCTCCCCGAGCTTGGTCGCCGGGAAGGGGGAAGTGTGGAAGAGAGACCGCTCCTTATTTTCAAAAACTTATCTTTCACCGCTTCCTGAAATCGGAACTCTTCGCGGCGCCCAACTCACCTCCGCGCGCCGAGCCCTAAAAGCGGGGGAGGGGAGAGATGAGGGCCCCCTACCCCCGGGCATCCCACCGCGCCTCCGCCCTGCCTCGCCCCAGCTTCCTTTCCAACCCCGACCCCTGCTCCTTCCCCAGGACGCCCCGACTTCCCCACACAGCAGACCCCACCCGCCGCCCAGGCGAACTGGCCCTTCGCGGCTCTCCCTCCATCCGGGTCCCGAGCTACACCCCCCCGCCCCGGCTCGGCTCTTTTAAGACCCCCACCCCTCCATTGTCCTGCCTCCAGCCGCACCTCTCCACCGGCTGCCCCGCCCTCCCCGAGGTAGAGTCCACGTTCCGCAGCGCCGCTCTCTGATTGGCTCCCGCGGCCCGACGGCGCGGGGCCCGGGAAGGGGAGCCTGCGCGCCCCGCCCCCGCCGGCAGCCGGGCGGGGCGGGGCCTGGCCTGGCACCGCCCCGTCCGGGCGGGGCGCGCTCGCGGGCGCTCGGGCGCTGGGCGGCGCTGCCTCGGCTGGGCTCGGCTCCGGCTGCAGCGCCGGTGGGGGTGGGCGGCGGGGATGACAGCGGTGGTGGCAGCGGCTGCGGCGCGGGGCTGAGCGAGCCGGGGGAAGAGGAGGAAGTGGAGCGCGGCCCGGACCTCGGGAGTCGGCCGCCGCGCCGGGTCCGCCCGGTTTTGCAGAGCGATCCGAGTCCGGAGCTGGAAGACTTCCCCGCGGGGCTCCGGCCGCCGCGCCTCCCCGGCCGCGCCCGCTGCCCTGCCCGTTCCAGCCCGGGTCCCGCGCCCGTTCGCTCCCAGCTCTGCGCTCCGGGACGTGCGGCCGGGACGCGCGGAGTCCGGCCCTGACCCGGTGCCCCGGCAAGGGACGCTCCCGGCCCCACCGTTCGGATCCGCGCTGCGTGTTCGTCCCCAGCCTTTCTATCCGCGGGTGTCGGGGTCCCCAGCCCTCGCCCCGAGGTTAGCGCAGCGTGGCCCCAGGCCCCCGACTTGGGTGCAGAGGATCCCGGGCGCCCCCAGCCGCCGGCTGCACGAGACTCGCACCTTCAGCTGCCCCCACCGGGTGCTTTGGACTTGGAGCCGGGCGGGCGCCCGGGAAGCCCCCGGCCCGGGTCAGGCGCTCCGTGAGGGGTCCCAGGCTGGCAGGACAGAAGGACTGAGCCACCCGACTGGTGCTGCGAGCCCCAGCTGCCACTTTCCTGCACCCCAGGCGAGGGGCTGCTCGCTTGCCCCGAGGAGAGCACAGGGGTCCCCTCAACCCCGGCGGCCCACGAGAGCCACGGCTGCAGGTGAGAGCCCCGGATGCGGGCTGGAGCCGTCTCGACCCCGTCGCGGCAGCGCCGGCCAGCGGAGGGAGTGCAGGGGGGACGGGCAGAGGCTGGAACTGGCTGGGAGGGGGCGCGGGAAACAGAGGGGGAAGGGAGAAAGCGGGCACTTATTGAGCGCCCATTGTGTGCGGGTCCGCAGGTCCGCGCCCCGCCCCGCCCCGCCTAAGGTTCGCTGCTACTCCGTGAGATAGGTGTTGTGTATTGTTATCGGCGCTTGCAGATCGGGAAACTGAGGCTCAGCGGCGCTGAGTGACCTTTTCTTTTCACTGTGGGGATGAGACTGGGAGGAGGGAGTGAGGGGAGAAGCCGGCAAGCGAGGTATGGGGAAGGCAGGGTCACTGGAGCATCTGAGGGCAGAGCCTGAGGCTGAGGAGGCGGCTGCTCCTTGCATGCCACTCCCCAGGAAAGGCGACCGGGGGTTGAGGGCAGAGGTGGACAGCTGCCCAGTTCCCTGTGGGCCCAGGTTGGGAGAGCGGATTCCAGGGTCTGTAAGACTCTGGGCATGACCTGAGAACTGCTCATCTGTTGGGCATCCCCGTGGACATCTCCAAGCCCCGGCCGTCAGAGCTGGAGGAGATGTGGCCCTTAGCACTTTACTAATGGGGGCACTGAAGCCTTTCCAACTGCCCCAGGCCCTAAGGCCAGTGAGTGGGTGAGCCAGAAGTAGACCTGAGGAAACCTTCCCCAACATGCTTCAGGGTGCCCCCTCCGCCCCAGTTAGCTGCTTCTGGGTGGGTGGCTGGGGCTCCCCCCACTCCTGATGTGAGGTCAGGTGCCATGTGTGAGGCTGCAGTGAGAGTCAGTGTGTTTGGGGCAGAGGCCTGAGGGGTACCAGCAGCCCCATCGCCTCTGGCCCAAATGGAAGGTCCAACCTCAATCTCTCTGGGCAGGGGACCCTGCAAGACACCTCTAGCCCAGGAGGGGCAGGGCTTGCTCAAGGTCTCAAGGCTGGGGGCTGCCAGGGCTGGGGGCACAGTCCCAGGTGTCTTGATTCCCAGGCAAGGGCTCCTTCTGCTGCCCCCAGGGGCATATAGGGAGATGGGGTATTGTGAAAGCGCCCTTGGCATGGGTTCTGTGGGCTCTTGTCCTGGGGCCGTGGGGGGAGGAACGTGGCCTTGGTCTGGGCCCTGTGGCCTTGGCTGGGACTAGTTAACCCCTGCTGTGCCCTACTCCCTGGAGTCAAGGGAAGTTACCTTGGAAAGCCCCTGGAAGGTGGAGGAGGGCTATGAGAGGTCAGCTGAAGGCTGGAAGCTCAGTCCCTGGGGGTGGAGGGGTTGGGGAACCTGAAAAGAGAAGGTGACTGAGGGACTTGGGATTCCCCCACTCCCCTGCATCTAAACAACGCTCCCCTTTATGAAATAACTTCACACCTGTGATCTCCTTTTGTGATGTGGTAAAAAGAGCCTAAACGTGGAGTGAGGCAGAGCAGGGCTGGGATGTGTCCAGGGTGCCAAGCCCCACCTGTAAAATGGGTCAAGGCAGACTGTGTGTTACATGCCCAGGTACTAGGGCGATCCCATCCAGCAAACTGTGCCAAGGCGTCTGTTGTGTTTGCCAAGACTGGGCTTGTTATTAATGGCTACCTTGTATGGGAAACTGAAGCTCAGAGAGGTGAAACCACTTACCCAGGGTGCTTCCGGAACCGTTTGAGCACCAACTGCATACCAAGTGCCCTGGAAGTTACCCAGCCAGGCTAAGTGGCAGCCCTGAACCTGAGTAACTGGTGAGCCACAGACAGTGGTAAGTCAGACAGACCCGGTGGACGTCAATCTGCTCTGCCGCCCTCTCGCTGAGTGGCCCTTGGCAGATTGCTTCATTCCTCTGGGCCCAGCTTCTCTGGAAAATTGAATACCCCTTTACCATGTGTTGTGAGGGTTAAGTGAGATACAGATATACAGTGCCTGGCCAGATACCTGTTTCCCTCCCCATGAAGTAAAGGAATCTTGGATTTTGACCAGGAAGCCTGGGAAAATTCTCAGACTTGCCTTAGATTAGAACACAGGCTACAGTTGCAGGCTCAGAAACTTGGATTTGCTCAGCCCAGGCTCCTGTGGGGTCAGACGCCCCTGTGCCACCTCCCCTGGTCTCAGAGACTTCTGGAACCTGCTTGGGAACACTGGCGAGGGGCTCTGGATTCTGACACCACCCCCTGTTGGCTTTCTACTGGCGGGACTGTGGTGGGGTGAGCTGGTGTCCATTCCCTCTGGCCCATTGTTTGGCCTCCCTAGGCACAAAGGTGCGGTGAATAATTTATTGCTCCCCTCAGCTGGGCAGGCTCCAGAAGTAGCCCTGTCTCAGCTGAGCTTCTGAACCCCACCAGAGGAGGCGGTGGCTGCTCTCTGTGCTGGCAGCAGTGTGGAGTATATGGGGAAGGTGGGGCAGGATAGGACAGGGAGAGAGTGACCATCATCCACCCCGCTCTCTCCTGTTGGGGGCCCAGATGGCCCCATAGGGAACAATGGGAGCCAAGCTAGCAGAGTCAGTATCAAGTGGGTCTCTGATTCCAAAGGGGAGGTCGGGGGGAGTGGAGTAAGGGTAAGGCTACGGGAAAAGGTGAGAGGAGGCCCTCGAGGACGGAGTGACCAAGAACTGGGTTAAGGAGGTGTGTGTCTGGATGGGAGGCAGCTAGCTGCGGAGAGTCGTGGTCCTGACATCCCTTCAAGGATGGGTCCTGGCTATGCTACCTAATCACTGTGAGACCGTGGGCAAAACACCTGACCTTGCCAGGCTTCTGTTTCCTTTTTTTTTTTTTTTTTTAGGGTCTCCATCTGTCACTCAGGCTGGAGTGCAGTGGCACGATCACAGCTCACGGCAGTCTCAACCTCCTGGGCTCAGGTGATCCTCCCACCTCAGCCTCTATAGCCTCAACTGGGACGATGGGTACACACCACGAAGCCAGGCTAATTTTTAAATTTTTTTTTATAGAGATGAGGTCTCACTATGTTACCCAGGCTGGTCTTGAACTCCTGGGCTTGAACCCCCGCCCTGGCCTCCAAAAGTGCTGGGATTACAGTGAGCCACCACACCTGGCCTATTTTCCCCTCTTAAAATGAGAGTGGTGATACCCACTCCTCAGGGTTATGGGTGACCGAGGGTCACATGTGTAACACACTCGGCATGGTCGGCACACAGCAAAGGACGCTTCATTGGGAACATGAGGCGTGGAGTGGACTGGTGGTGGGAGTTGGGATGGCTTGGTAAGCCAAGAAATGGGGAGAGCTTGGGTAGCAAGGCTAGGTTTGCGGGGTTGGTGGGGGTGAGGAGAAGAGGGGTGAGTGACCAGGTGGGAGAAGGTGTTGAATGTCAGACAGAACTCACATTTCAGAAAACAGGGTTCGAACCCTCCATGGCTCCTTATAGCCTGTCAAATAAAGACCAGGCCCCTAGTTGTGGCATTCGGGGCCTTGCCTGCCATCGTCACTGCACGGCCCTTCAGCTCGTTGCTCGTCACCGTCTCCTAAACACGCCATATATAACCTCACCGCCATGCTGGTGAGATTCTGCTCATCAGAACCGCCATCCTGCATCTTCTCCACACACCTCCCTACCCGCCAGGACCCAACTCAGGTCACTCGTTCCCCCAGAAACACCCCTGAGTCACCCAACCTTCTGGGCATGCCGCCTCTGAATTGTTAACACTTAGCAGAAATAATACTTAATAATTAAATAATACCTGCCATCCACAGCAGTTTAGTTTGTAAAATGCACCCACACGTTCATGCAATACTACAGTGATGCTATCCACAATAGCTCATGCTCTTGAGCACTTACTGTGAACCAGACCACACACGACGCACTTTACAGACATTCTTGCACCAACTCTCTGAGGTAGCTACTGCTACCCCCTGGAAACTGGAGCTCAGAGAGATACATTGTCTTGCCCGAGGCTACACAGCTAGACCATGGGGAGCAGAGAGCCAAGCCCGCATCTGTTTGATGTGGAAATCTGTGCTTGGGAGATGTCCTGTCTCCTCAGCGGGTGCCCAAGTACCTTGACAGCATGCTTTACATGTCAAAAGCCTGGCCTGAGACTTCTTTTCCTGGATGAGGAAGGGTAGTGAGACCCCAGGAGGACCCCAGGCCCCTGGGCTCCGCTCCGCGCTGGCTGGCTGTGTGCGTGGGTGTGAGTCGGCCCCTTGCTGCCTTCCTGCTTGCCATGTCTACGAGGAGCAGCTTGGGGTCTGAGCTCCCCTGTGGCTCCAGCTTTCTGCAGTGTCCTTCATGACCCTGGAGAGAGGAGGAGGAGACCACAGCACTGGGGCCCGAGGAAGTGGTGTGACTGGCAGCTGTGATTTTTGGCGTGGCGGCTGTCTGGGCCAGCAGGCTCTGTGGGGAGCTGCTGCCTCACCCAGAGGAGGGTGGGGGACCCGACGCAGGCAGCGTGATCATTAGCTGGCAGAGGAGACCCTGTGATTGGGAGCCGGCTGGGCCAGGCCAGGTTGGCAGGACTGGAAGCTGGCCTGGCCACAGTGGGGTCACTGGCGGGGCAGCTGGCAGGGCAGCCGCGTCTCCTCCTCTCACCCCTCCAGGGCGGTGGAAGCACTTGCTGGGCGCCTGAGCTCTGTAGGCCCAGGCTTGCCCTTTCTGCTGTCGTGGTGTCATGGGGAGAGTGATGAAGAGTCCAGAGAGGTCCAAAGATGCCACCTCCCAGAAACTTCCAGGACTCCTCCCAAGCAGGTGGCTCCCAGCCCTCTGCTCACTGATTGTGGTCTGTGGATTGGGGTCATGCAGGTCTGCTTCCCTTGCCAGCTTGCTGGAACTAGATTCTTCATCACCGCAGTACCCCGCCAAGTGCCTAGCAGTGTGTCTGGCACAAAGCAGCAGCCCTGGGCTCAGGGGAGGCGGCACAAGCTGCCCCTTGGACAAGTTGCTCAATGAGGTCAATGAGTTGCTCAATGCTCAAGATGAGGTCGCACCTCTGTTTTCTTCCCTGCACAGTGGGGCTGAAGGTTAAATGAGATGAGGGGAGTGGGTGCCTGCCCAGGCCTGGCACACAGGTGGGCTCTCCGTCAGCATGAGTCCTCGTGCTCGTCCCCGTGTTGGCTTCATGAATGAGTGACTCCGTAGGAAGCTGACACAAGAGTCCAGTGAGGGATGCCAGGAGGGAGGCCGTGCCAGATGGCAAGGAGGCCTTCCCTAAGGAAGATGCCCCTGTGTCCGATGACAGGTTTGCAGAGACATTGCAGAGACATGCTCCCCACTGTCCCAGTGAGCTGCAGTGTGAAAGCAGGCACTGGTGGCTGGGGGGTGGGGAGAGGTGAGCTAGACCGGGGACAGGGAGCAGCCCTGGGAGGTCTGGGGCCCTGGGTGTTTCTTCTCAGGCCTTAGCAGCAAAAGCGACCTAGCTGGGAGGAACCATCTGGGTCCAGCTAGCTGAAGTTGGGCAGAGTGTGAGTTCTTCCTGATGGGAGCAGCGTTCATTTGCTCCACCCCCCAGCCCCTCAACACACACACATCCAACCAAAATGTAGCATGCTGGTCTTTGGGGAAGCAGATACTCAACAAGTCAACACACAGATGCAAGACTTTCAAATTGCGGGAAGTCAGCTCCCATGGCAGGAGCCGGTCCATCAATATCTGTGGCTGGTGGCATAGGTTAGGGCTTAGGTTACTTGGGCAAGTGCTTTAACCTCTCTGGGCCTGTTTCTGCCATATGTCAAACGTGGACACTTACAGCACCTGCTTCATAGAGTTGTTGTGAAGATGAAATGATTATAAATGTCAAGCACTCAAAAAAAACGACCAACACCTGATGAGCACCCAGTGAATGCTAGCTGTTGTTTCTCTAGCACCTAGCAGAGGAGCTGAGAGAACACAGGTGCTCGGGAAGGGCACTTGGAATGAATTCCCGGCAAAGGGCAGCTGCTCTGTGGAACGAATGAATGAACAGCCTGGTAGGAAAGAGAGGACCGAGAAGCAATGACAACCCAGAAAGCTAGGAGCTGGGGCTGCCCAGTGCTGGGTGGGGAGGGAGTGAGGGAAGGCTTCCTGGAGGTGGTGCTCACGGAGCTGGGTGTGGACCGCTTTGAGGTCAGCACTGTGAATGAACTCAAAGAGGAGTGGTTCCTCTCCCAAGATAGCTGGCAAGGGGGAGAGCTTGGGCAGACCCCAGGATGGCTTGACTTCACTCCCTTCCCACCACCCCACGCTGCCTCCCCTCTGTGACATCTGCGCCAGAGAGCATGAGGAAGGCCAAAAGGCAGGTGGGGAGGAAGCGGGGGCCGCTAGGCCTGGAGGCCAGGCTCTTCCCAGGCTTGGGACCAAGCCTCCTGCAGAAAAGGATAAACAGGCCACTTTGAGTTCTTCTGTCTCCTCCCTTCCGAGGCACGCTGGCAAGAGGGGTCTTCCAGCTCAGTCCTGCAGCTGTTGGGCTTGCAGACACTTAACAAAAACACCGTGAAGAATTTTCCTCACCCTTCCCCACCAGGAGGCGCTCAGAGAGACTTCTCTCCCACTGACAAGGGGACCAGGACCCTCAAGTACCTTAAAGGAGCTCACCCCTGAGGGACACCTGATGTCAGGGGCCCCCTCGTGTTGCCTCCGTTCATGGCTAGCTGTGGGGCCTTGAGGACACCTCTGTATTCTGCCTGTCTTGCAAAATGGGGTCAGAAAAAAAAGAAAGAAGAAATCCCTTCTTTCCTTAAAGGAGGTGGGGGTGGGGGGGATTGCCGGGGTGGGAGGGGCAGCAGCGGGCATCCAGGCTGACAGCGTTCACACGTTAGAATCATCCGGGAAACTTTTACTTATATTTTTGAGACAGGGTCTCACTCTGTCACCCAGGTTGGAGTGCAGTGGCATGATCCTGGCTAACTCCAGCCTTGACCTCTTGGATTCAAGGAATCCTCCCATTTCTGCCTTCCGAATAGCTGGGACTACAGGTGTGCGCCACCATGCCTGGCTACTTTTTTAATTTTTTTTTTTTTTTTGTAGAGATGAGGTCTCACTATGTTGTCCAGGCTAGTCTTGAACTCCTGGGCTCAAGCGCTCCTCCCACCTCGGCCTTCCAAAGTGCTGGGATTACAGGCATGAGCCACTGAGCCCAGCCCATCAGGGAAACTTTTAAAGTCCTGCCTGGGCCCCATTATTTTCTGGGGACAAGACCCAGGTGACAGTCATTGTAAAAGTGCCCAAAAGGGATTTCAGTGTGCAGCCAAGTCTGAGAACCACCTGGCTGCCCCTGTAGCATACCTCCTGCCGTATCCCCAGACGAAACTTGCACATCCCCAAGACAAGGAGCTCATTCCTTCCTCAGCTGCTCCTTCCTCCCTGGGACCTCCCTGCCTGGAGAAATGAGGAGAGCGGAAAGGCTTCACAGTTCAGTAAACCTGGGTCCAACGCGGCATCTGCTCCCTGGGTGTCATCTCTGGACCTCAGTTTCCTCATCTGTAAGAATCATCTCTCTCTGAAAGGCCATAGAGGCCAGCCGAGGCCATGCATGGAAAGCACCAGGCTGTACCTGACACGTCACCAGCATGCAGTGAAAGGTCACCCACCATTGGCAGGGCTGGGCTGGACTCAGACCCTGAGCTCCCCACACAGCACCTGAAGCCAGTCCTTTGAGATTGGGGCTGATCGGGGCAGGGATCCACACCCAGTCTTGGGGCCCGTCCCACTGTCCCCTTTCTGAGGGGACAAGGAAGCAGGCATTTTGTTCTGGTTGGTTTTGCTTTAACGGTCAAAGTGTCAGACTCTCCTTAACAATGAAGCCTTGTCTGAATCTGCTTGTTTTTCCAACCCGGACACCCAACTGCACCGCCCGCTTGGGGCCCCTGTCCCACCTGGGAGAACTGAAGAATGTCACAGGGTTTTTTGTTGGTGGTGGTGGTGTTTTAATTTGCAAGCCCTTGCCAATAATTGACCCCACTTGAGTCAGCCAGCTCTGTGATGAGCCAGCTCAACACCACTATGTCAAGGTGGTTATGAGAATGGGTTTTAGAGGCAGAAAAACTTGCGTTCGAGCCCTGACTTGGTCACTTCCTGGCAGTATGATCCTGGGTGAGTCGTAGCTCTTTGAGCACCAGTCATCTCTCCTGCAAAAGGCATGAATAGGACGTACTTCCCTGGGTTGTCTGAGAAGCAAATGAGGCTCTTGGTGTGTGAAGCTCAGTGCCTAACATGTAGTGAGCAAGCAAACGCTATCGGTGAGTGTTCTTGTGGGGAGCTGAACTCTGCCGCCTCTTCACTGGTGGGCTCTTGCTCCCTGTCCCCCATTCTGCTGCATGTCCTGGGCCAGTGCCAGGTGGGACAGAGGAGGCCTCACACTTCGTCACATGTACCCCTTCCAACTGCTGTGCTTTTTCTTTTTTTTTTTTTTGAGTCAAGTTCTTACTCTGTCGCCCGGGTTGGAGTGCAGCGGCACAATCATGGCTCACCGCAGCCTCAATGTCCTGGGCTCAGGTGATCCTTCCACCTCAGTTTCTCCAGTACCTGAGACTACAGGTGTGCTCCACCACACCTGGCTAATTTTTTTATTTTTCTGTAGAGATGAGGTCTCGCTATGTTGCCCAGACTGGTCTCAGACTCCTGGGCTCAAGCAGTCCTCCCCCCCAGGCCTCCCAAAGTGCTGGGATTACAGGTGTGAGTCACTGCTCCCGCCCTCCCCCAATGCTGTGCTTTTATAAGAGCAGAGGAGATTCTAGGGGCTGTTCAGGGGCAGACTGCAAAAGGGGCCATGGTGGCGGTGCTTGGTTGCCTTGCTGTGGCCCAGCCAGAGAGGGTGTATCAGCCCAGGACGACTGGCTCAGGCAGCAGGGGTGTGGCAACCAACAAGGGATAGTGCAGCACCCGGGAGCTGGTAGTAGCTGGGAGCAGTCATCACCCAGGGCTGAAGGAGCAGGGAAGGAAGTGGTCAGCCCTAGGGACAGGGGCTGTGGACTTCAGGAGAGTGGCCCAGTCAACCCAGGAGACCTTGTGGGGGATAAACCTCATTCGGCTTTCATGCTTCCTCTCAGGCACAGCTCCTTGGAAACCAGCAGCACAAGGCCCAGCATAGTCCCTCAAGGTCAGTCCCCCAGGCCCAAGCAGGGTGGTGCGTAGCCCTGGAGGGGGCAGACCGAGGGCGTTCCTCACCCTGTCAGGTGCTAAAGGGTCCACTGGCCACACACACCCCGCCCCCCAGGACACAGGTTAAGCATGTCCGCTGGTGCTCGAGCATACCCCTTGGTGAAGAGGCTCTCAGCCGGTGCTGTGGCTCAGGCCTGTAATCCCAGCACTTTGGGAGACCAAGGCAGGAGGGAGGATTGCTTGAGCCCAGGAGTACAAGACCTGCCTGGGCAACATAGCAAGACCTCATATCTATAAAAAATAAAAAAATCAGCCAGGCATGGTGGCGCACGCCTGTAGTCCTGGCTACTCGGGAGGCTGAGGTGAAAGGATCACCTGAACCCAGGAGGTTGAGGCTGCCATGAGCCATGATTGTCATGATCATGCCACTGCACTCCAGCCGGGGAGACAGAGTGAGACTTCACTGAAAAAAAAGGGGTGGACTCTCAACTGCCACCCCAAAGATGAATCAAAACATCCCAGCGGCCACAGTTCTCTCACGAGAGGGATTCTGGACCTACCTGTCTCTCCATCTCTGCCTCCTCCTCCAATCAAGCTGCAGGTGGCTTCGAAAGTAGCCTTGCCAGGAACAGTATCTCTGGAGTGGGGCAAAGGTCACAGGTAGGCTGGTGTCAGTGAGCTCAGGTGCACAGAGCAGTGGCCCCCTCCCTGCTGCAGCTCACCCAGCCCAGAGCCAGCCCTGAGGTAGCCACCTTACACTCTCCTTGGGGCTGGGCAGTTGTCACCATGACGCTGGGGACAGCCCTGGGCCCAGGACAGCCTTTGACCCCCAGGAGGGGCCGTGGTGTCCCGAGCTCAGAGGGCCCCCTGGGAGCCTACGAAAGCCAGGCAGGAGGAGTGTGGGGCCAGGCAGGCCTGTGACAGGCAGTATAGGGAGTGCCAGTAAACTCAGGACTCTGTGCTAGGGAGGCTGGCATGGGGTATGGGGTGTGAAGAGGGCAGGAGGCACCCTGGACTGAGCCCAGGCTTCGGAGGCGGCATGGTCGGGGGAAGCCGGGAAGACATGGCACTGCGTGGAGAGCACCTGGGAGGCCCCTATGTGGTGGTGTCCACAGGGGCACAGCTGGCATGCCTAGAACACAGAGCTCTTCACAGCTGGCCCCAGTGAGCACCTGTTCTCCTCTCCTGTCTGCACCAGCTCACACCTGGTACTTGAGATATGGTGAAATGCTGGCACTTGGATCCTCAGGGGCTTTCTGAGAAGAGAGGTGTGTGGCTTCAGAGTCAGAGCCCCGGCTTGGAATCCTGACCCTGCCTCTTCTGAGTAGAAGTCAGAAGACCTTGGGCAAGTCATTAGCCTGTCTGAGTCTCAGTTGCTCGCCTGTAAAATTAGAGCAGCACCACTTACCTTCCAGGCTGTTGGGAAGTAAAATGACATCATGGACGAGATGCCATCTTGTGTTTCAGAGGAGATGCTACAACCACTCTCAGTTTGCTCCCCTTCTCTGTGTGCTTTTTTTTTTTTTTTTTTTGAGTTGGAGTCTCACTCTGTTGCCCAGACTGGAGTGCGGTGGCCGCTCCCGGCCACCGCAGCCTCGACCTGCTGGGCTTTGGCAATCCTTCTGCCTCAGTCTTCCAGTAGCTGGAACTACAGGCGCACGCTACCATGCCCAGCTGATTTTTTTATTTATTGTAGAGATGAGGTCTCGCCAAGTTGCCCAGGCAGGTCTTGAACCCGCGGGTTCAGGCAATCCACTCACCTCAGCCTCCCAAGGCGTGGGATTACAGGCTGAGCCACCAAGCCTGGCTGCTGTCTATTCTTAATGCTTTCCAGGAAGTTCTCTCTTGAGTCTAACCAAAGTCATTGATGCTGCAATCAGAGCCCTCTTCCTCTCTTTGGAGACTGCAGAGGCCGACCGAGCCCATCCTCCATCCAAATGTGCCCTGTCAGTTTCTGCAGTGAGTGAAGGAGGGAATGGGGTGACTGGGTATTGATTTTCTATTCTTTTCTTTCTTTTTTTTTTTTTTTGAGTTGGAGTCTCACTCTGTCACCCAGACTGGAGTGCAGTGGCCACTCCCGGCCACCGCAGCCTCGACCTGCCGGGCTCCGGCGATCCTTCCGCCTCAGCCTTCCGAGTAGCCGGAACTACAGGCGCACGCTACCACAGCCAGCTAATTTTTTCATTTGTTGTAGAGATGAGGTCTTGCCAAGTTGCCCAGGCGGGTCTCAAACCCGCGGGCTCAGGCAATCCACTCACCTCAGCCTCCCAAGGCGTGGGATTATAGGCTGAGCCACCGAGCCCAGCTGGGTATTGATTTTCACCCTGGGGTTGGGGGCCCAGCTATCAATGATCTCCTGACCAGAGCAGAGTGGGAGTGGATGCATCATCCTGACTATTCACACTGTTCCTCCTCTCTGTGCTTGGTCCATGCCCTGGGGCAGTGGAGAGAGCTCTGGACTGGGCCTAGAAGGCCTGGGTCCTGGCACCCCGTCTCTCTGCATGGCCTGAAGCCAGTTGGCAACCTCTCTGGGCCACATGGACCTGTGAGGATAGTGTGTGCTCTGGGGCCCAGGTCTCTCCAGTGAAGACATGCATAGTTCTGCCTGAAGACCCTTTTCCTCTCTCTCCCCCACATGGATCCAGCCAGCCCAGGAAGACAACAGGATCGGGTCCTGCTGGTGTGGATGGAACTGAGTCCGCCTCACAGACCAGGACTCCAAGAATGGCCCATGAGTTCAAAGTTAAATGGGTGGTTTCTGGTGGGTATGACAGCTCCTCTCTCCCCAGACCAGGAATTTTGAGAGCCCAGTGTCCTCTTCCTGCCTGCCCAGCTGAGCTCATCCAACAAAAGGGCCGCCATGTTTGTTGAGTCCCTCCCAGGAGTGGACTTTCCCATGTGAGATCTACTTTCATCCCTCATTCTGTGGGTGGGGAACCTGGGGCTCAGGGAGGTGAGGCAACTGGCCTGAGGACCCCCAGTCTGTCAGTGGGGTAGGGTGGGGGAGTGGTCCCTGGAACAGCTCCCATGGCATCTGGACCAGGCCGTGCCCCAAGGTCATCAGCAGGGAGGGAGCACAGGAGTCAGGTGGTCAGGAGCCAAGGGTCTTCTGGTGTGGGAAGGGGCCCCGTGGGTGCCGGGGGAAGCCTGCTCTGGGGGCTCCCAGGGGTCAACTGGAGCTCCTCCTGGGATTGCCTGGTTACTTTCCCAGGGAGGAAGTTAGCCAAGGAATGCTGGGGGTTAAGGCATGAGGAACCCAGGAGTTCTGGGCTGCGGCCAGTTCTGAGCGTCCCTCTGAGCCTTGGTGTTTGGTTTCATGGAGGAATCAAGACTTACTTCTTGTTGTCTTTGGACACATAATAGTTTAACTTTACAAAGTGCTTTGATATCTGTGATGTCATCAAATCCGTGCAGCAGTCTGTGAGGAGGAAGCGTGGGACTTGCTTGGGAGGGCGGGAGAAGGTGAGCTCTGGATTCTGACCTGGGTTTATATCCCAACCCCACCAACTCTCTGACCTCAGGCAAATTTGTAACCATGTGTTCATCTGTGAAAGGAACAATTACCCCACAACAAATAGCAACACCTACCTTGCTGGCTATGTGTGTTACCTAAGAGAACACCTGTAACTGCTGATTCAGTACCTGGTGCCATGATTTTTATCAGCCCCACTTTATAGATGGGAAGGTAGAAACCCAGAAGGGACATGTCTGAGGTCATGTAATGATTTCACTCGGTGCTCCAGACTTCTTGTCTGTGAAACTTTTTCTACACCACCCTTCTCTATCCTCAGGTGATCTGACACCTCATTCATCCAGAGCCTTCCATGTATGAGGTTGTCTGATGTGGTCTTGTGTCCCCAGTTCCTAACAGCCCTTGCCTGGCACACAGTAGGCTTTTTTTTTTTTTTTTTGAGTCGAAATCTCACTCTGTTTCCCAGGCTAGAGTGCAGTGGTATACTCATGGCCACCGCAGCCGCAACCTGCTGGGTCCAGGTGATCCTTCTGCCTCAGCCTTCGAAGTAACTGGAACTACAGGCATGCACCACCATGCCCAGTTAATTTTTCTTGATTTATTGTAGAAATGAGGTCTCGCCAAGTTGCCCAGGCTGGTCTTAAACCCCCAAGCTCAGGCAATCCTCTCGCCTCAACCTCCAAAGTGCTGGGGTTACAGGAGTGAACCTGAACCACTGTGCCCGGCCACAGTACTTTAAAAATGTTTGTCCTGTGCATGGATGTGTTGACCGAATCAGTATAAAATGTGAGAAGGTTTTCCAGGTACCAAGGCTTGTTTCGTGCCCTAAAGGCTTCCTTCTGCTCCTCTCCCTTTAAAAACAACTCTGATCGTTGTGGTTGGAAACCTTTGAGAAAGGGATTATCGCTTCCTTTGCCCGCACAACACACACATGGTGAACTCCGCAGGGATGGGCCTCATGAACCCTGCCTGCCTTTCTGGGAGTCCTGAGACACCAGCTCTCGTTTCTGGATCTTCCCACCCTGCCCCTTTATTCTGCTGCCCACAGGCCTGCCACCAGAGCCCAGGACCTCTTTCTTCTCTGGTCCTGCTAGTGTGTGTGTGTGTGTGTGTGTGTGTGTGTGTGTGTGTCCTTCCTAATTTACTGCTTCTACCAGTTGGGGACTGAGAAATGGTACAGTTGACCTCAGTAAAATTGGTTAATTTATTAATTCATATCTACTCAACAAGCTGTTGGTGAGCCTGGGTCTTGCTGGGGATTCTATCCATCTGTCTGCCCATCCATCCACCCATCCATCTGTTCATACATCCATCTATCCAGCCACCCATCTATCCTGACTGAGGACCTTTGCAGTGGCTTGTTATCAATCAAGACATGAACACAGGCCAGGTACAGTGGCTCACGCCTATAATCCCAGCACTTTTGGAGGCTGAAGCAGGAGGATTGCTTGAGCCTGGGAATTCAAAAGCAGCTTGGACAACACAGTGAGACCTTGTCACTACAAAAAAATCAAAAATTTAGCCAGGCAAGGTTGCGTATGTCTATAGTCCCAGCTACTTGGGAGGCTGAGGCAGAAGGATTGCCTGAGCCCAGGAGCTAGAGGCTGCAGTGAACTATGATTGTGCCACTGCACTCCAGCCTGGGCAACAAAGTGAGACCCCGATTCAAAAAAATAAGGGAGACATGACCACACCCTCCTGGCTGTGCACATGGTGAAATAACGATGTACATAGCAAATACTGGCTCAGGACTTGACAGTTTATAATCGGCCTCTGCTTGCAGCGCCGAGAATAGCATTATCCCCATTTCACAGACGGCAGGGTTAGGCCCCTACCCAGTGACCAGCGGTGAGCACAGAATTGCAGTTGGAACTCACTCAGGTCTCCAGCCTGGCCTGCTATCTTTTCCCTCCTTTGAGCTGCTCTTGCAAGCTGTCTGACGCCACATTCATTTTCTGTTTCTGTCACAAAGGATTGATGGTGGTGACTGAGGTTGGACCTTCTCCCTCTGTAAAATGGTAAATGGTTAGTGTGAGAAAGCATGGCCTCGGCTGGGGTGGCAGCCACAAGCTCCCTCCACGTGTAGCCCTTGTCCTGCAGTGAGCCCAGGTACACCATTTGGTCTACATTTCCCAAACTGTGCCCTGAGGAGCCTCATCCCACGGGAGGGTGATGGGTTCTAGGGTGCCTCGGCGTGCAAATCTGGGAAACGCTAGATCACGTAAATCTAAACAGACCTGCTCAGCGTCTCCAATGTGTAGATGTGAATTGGGGACCCCCAACAGGTGACACAGTGCAGCCAGCCTTTCCTAAGCTCATTTTTTTTTTTTTGAGTCTGGGTCTCACTCTGTCACGCAGGCTGGAGTACAGTGACACAATCACGGCTCGCCACAGCATCGACCTCCTGGGCTCAGGCAATTTTTCCACCTCAGCCTCCCAAGTAGCTGGGACTACAGGCACGTGCCACCACGCCTGACTACCTTTTGACTTTTTGTAGAGATGAAATCTTGCAATGTTGCCCAGGCTGGTCTTGAACCCTTGGGCTCAAGCAATCCTCCCACCTCAGCCTCCCAGGTAGCTGGGACTACAGGCACGTACCAGCACACCCGACTAATTTTCTGACTTTTTTGTAGAGATGAGTTCTCGCAAGGTTGCCCAGGCTGGTCTTGAACCCCTGGGCTCAAGCAGTCCTCCCACCTCGACCTCCCAAAGTGCTGGGATTACAGGCATGAGCCACCACACCCGGCCTCTAAGGTCGTTTGAATATACAGTCCCTTTGTCACAGAGCAGGGTCTGGGACTCATGACCTACAGAAAACACTTTGAGAAAAACTCACAGGCGAACCCTCACCTGCCAAAGACTCCAGCCAGTGCTTCTTTGCATTTTGAGAGAACATCAGGGGAGCACTGCTTAGCTGCAGGAAATGCTTAGGGATGACGGTGGCAGGTGGAGACATTTTTATTTTCATCCACCAAACGAACGTGTTTCAGGCGTCTACTGTGTGCTGGGCATGGAGCCAGTGCTTAGAAATGCCAAGACAAGTCTGACTAAGACTCTTCCATTTCATTTTCCCATGCCCACCACGGGTTTTTAAAGAAAGACAGATACGAGCCTTAAAAGGAAGAAGTGATTTGTTAATTGTTCTGGGTCCTTGTGGTGGGTGGGTAGGTGACGCATTTACTCAGTTCAGTGGAGTGGCACCGACGTAGTCCCAAGTCCTGAGGGGCTGAGTGAGGCAACTCCAGGACCCATTACCCGTGGCAGAGTGCATGGATGTTGTAAGGGAGGTCAAAAGCATAGGGAGACCTGGAGGAGGGAGGAAGGGATGGAAAACAGGGAGGAGGGTGCTTTCTCCTGAGATCCGCCAGCCTGAGTTAGGAGTGGATGGCTTGAGGAAGGCCCTGCCTAGAAGAGATGGCATGGAAGGGCATGGTTGGGAGAGCAGCCACTGGACCGCAAGTATAGGAAGGCAGTGGGGCGGGAGTTGCACCTTCAGGTCACCAAGGACCCCATGGTGATGGAGTGGAGAGAGGAGAAGGGGGTGGGAGATGGGGCTAGAGAAGCTGCTAGGGCAGATCATGACGGTCCAGTTGCCAGCTGAGCAGATGCCCACCTGCCTGGAAGCACCTTGAGAGCTAGTCACATTTGTCCCAGTGCCTGGCTGTGCCCAGTAAGTGTTGGTGGACCGACTGAACTCTTCCGTTGTGAGACCTTGGACGAGTCCTTCCCTTCTATGTACTTGTGGCCAAGTGAGGTCACCCGGCATCTCCCTTCCCGCTCCCAAGTGCTCTCAGGAATTCTGGGTGTGTGTGCAGGGGAAGATCTGACTGTAGCCCCTCACACAGTCCCCCACCCCAAGGACCTCTGGGCTGTCCCAGCTGGGTGGGGGCCGGTGCCCTGGGTAGGAGCAGTCCTCTTGCTGCCACTGTAATTTGCCTCTCGGGCTTTCCCTCAGCTGGTGGTCTGCTGAGCCCAGAGGGACAGGAAGCTCTGCTTCCAGCTACATGAAGAGGGGCAAGTTACGAAGCCTCTGAGCCTCCGTCTCCTCGTCTGTTAAAAGTACCTTCCACGCTGGACTTTTGGGAAGAGTCAGTGAGATCATACTATTTACTTGTCCGACTTCTCTTAGTCCCCCAGCCTCTGGCCCGTTCACCTCCTTTTCAGGAAGTGCTCTTGGCATTAGCTCACTGTTCTCCGTGCGGGCTTCTCCTGCTGGGTACATTTTATCCAGGCCACAGCAACAAGAGCTTGTGAATTATGTACAAGCTGCACGCGCAGGCCAGGACTGTATGTCTACAGCCCCGTGTCTGTGCACGTTTGAACAAGAAGAAAGATGGCTCTGCCCCTCCTGGCTGCTGGACCCAGGGACCAGATCCATCCCCTCCCCTGCTGCAATCCAGGGTTCCTAGACTCTGGGGAAGGGAGGGCAGGCACCTGTCAACCCCTGCATGTCTGTCCTGCTCACAGTCTGGGCCCAACAGGGCCTGCTCGCATACAGGAGCCTCAGTATCCTGTGTCCTTGGGGAGCTGGTGGACATAGAGCTTGACGATCAGAAGAAGACCAGCATTCCTCCATCCCCGCTACTTCTCTGTTGGTGCCGGAGGTGCCATTCGGGGTGACTGAGATCTCGAGTGACTACTGCTTTATTTTGGGAGGGCCTGGGGTGCCTGCTCTGGGTTGCTCACAGTCTGTCACTGCATGCTTGTTCAAAGCCACCCTGCCCAGGATGGGTGCTAGGGGGACAGAGCCAGGCCGTGCCCAGCATCCCTTCCCCTGGAGTTCCGAGGGTCTCTCTCAGTGCCCTTGTTCCTGAGTGGCTCCCAGATGGTGTCCTGGCCCCATCAGGGTGGTGGGGGCAGGCAGCTGGTGAGACTGGCACCCAGAGGTGTCACAGATGCTCCCTCCCCACTTAGGCTGCCATGGAGGCCTGGGCAGAGAGGCAGGGTAGCAGGCAGGGAGAGTGATACAGTGGGATAGCGACATAAACCTAGCAGATTATCAAAAAAGAACCCAGGCACAGAAACCTCAGTTTACCTCTCCTCCGACCCCAGCACCCCTCCATCCCTTGTCTTCAAGAGGCCAAGCAGGAATACATCTGGGCGCCTATCTTGGCTCCATACCTGTGTCTGTGCAAACCTTGGATATTTGACTGAGCCTCTTTGAGCCTCAGCTGGCCTCATTAATAAGATGCCAATGATATGACCAATCTCACAAGGCTGATGTGATACTAAGTCAAACAACCCAGTGGGTGGTCCTGGGAGGGCATCATATGTATGGCAGGCCATGGATGTGCAGGGCCGATCTAGTGGCAGGCCAGAGCAAAGAAGTGAAGTGTTTTTAGATACTTGATCTGTAGTCTAAGCAGGAAAGCAGACATTTCTGTTAGGCGCCTCTAAATGGTCAGCGTAGCTTAAATGTATCTCCATACTCATGACACCAGCAGAAGAGCCTCTAAGTTACCTAACTGCTTGTTGACCTTCCCTCTGGGACCAGGGAGGCCATGGAGCCAGGCAGCCCTGTGTGCAAGTCCTGATGCTGTTTTTTTTTAATTTTTATTTTATTTTGAGTTGGAATCTCACTCCGTCGCCCAGGCGGGAGTGTAGTGGCACACTCACAGCCACCCCAGCATCAACTCTCTGGGCTCCGGCGATCCTTCTGCTTCAGCCTTCCAAGTAGCCAGAACTACAGGCATGCACTACCATGCCCAGGTAATTTTTGATTTATTGTAGGACAAGGTCTTGACAAGTTCCTGGGCTGGCCTCGAACCCATGGGCTCAAGCCATCCACTCGCTTTGGCCTCCCAAAGTGCTGGGATTAAAGGCTGAGCCATCAAGCCCAGCCTATTTTTAATTT
This sequence comes from Cephalopachus bancanus, assembly GCA_027257055.1. Classification (NCBI taxonomy): domain Eukaryota; kingdom Metazoa; phylum Chordata; class Mammalia; order Primates; family Tarsiidae; genus Cephalopachus; species Cephalopachus bancanus. The sequence continues at coordinate 3,499,842 of JAPVLO010000195.1, read as the reverse complement.
TTTAAAGAAATGGAGCTGACGCTGTCTTATTAGCCAGGTGACCTGGATGAGTCCTTAGCCTGCCCTGTCCCTATAAAATAGAGGGAATAGGTACCTAATTTTCAGTTTTGTTGCAAACTTCAGACAAGAAGAAATTCTAGAAAACCCTACTGAGATGCAGCAACTGGTAAACAGTGGGTGCTTGGGGGCAGATGGCCTGGGGTGCAGGCAAGGGTCAGGCCGCTGAGGCTGGGTGCCCTGGCCTAGTGATCAGCAGGCTCTGTGATGGCCAGCCCGGGGAAACCTCACTTGCTTTTCTTAATGGGACAGCTGGTTAAGTAGCCTCTTGAGTATTCCTGACAAGTGTTGCTGGGAGTGTCCCTGGTATGTGACAGTGTCAGCCCTTGCCAAGCCATGTGTGTGCTCGGCTGGCCAGCCTTGGGCATGAGGCTGTGACCCACTGTCCCATCTCCTGGTCTTGACTTGTCCCTCAGATGACATCATGGGGTAGTCGCTGCGACTAAAGGAACAGGAAACAGCCCTGTCTGGGACCCCCAGTTCTGGAGGGGTAGAGAAGCCTCCAGTGAAGGATGGATGGTAGGGCCCTAGCCAGGAGATGGGGTAGTAGTCAGTGCCCCCCAGCCTGGGACCGTTCTACCTGGTTCTGCCACCAGTTCCCTGCGTGACCGTGAGCACCTGACCCTCTTCTCCCTGGGGCTCAGTTTTGCCATGTGAGAGGTGATCCCAGGGAGCTTTGACCTAGAGCGAAACTGTGCGTGGGGAGCAATGACCTCTGAAGCCAGCCAGACCTGGGTATTGTCCCGGCTCCTCCACTTCCCAGCCTGTGACCTTGGGCAGGTCGCCCAGCCTCCCTGAGCCTGTCCCACAGGGTGTGCTGCTCCCCCACCACCACTGCCACAGAGCAGACACTGAATCCCATGTCCAGCAGTGTCTGGAGCTGGTGGGCCTCAGGGCAACTTTGACCTTTCCCCTCTTCCTTTCCCTGTTTCTCCTGCAGTGCCTGGAAATCCCGCAGGACTTCTTGCCCCCACAGGTTGGGGGTGGGGAGCATTGCTGACCTCAGTGCTGTGTCCCCTGCCTGGGGACCCCAGGGTCAGGATAGAGCTGGCCGTCCTCTGCCTCTGAAGGGCCATTTGGGGAAGGGGCAGGGTGCACACACAAGAGCCCAGCGACCCATCTTTGTTGGCATCATGGAACCTTGGTCCTCTAGACCCATAAGCTCTTTCTAGTCCCAAATCTTGGAAGTATTGGATCATGGAACCATAGGATCTTGGCAATATAAAACTCATCCTTGGAAGTGACCGCAGGGGTCATCTGACCCCGTGCAGCCCAAGCGGCCCCTCCGCAGACTCCTTGGACACTTCAGCAACCATGACCTCCCTCTGCAGACTCTCACGTGGGCCTCGGGCTCAGGCAGGCCACCTCCTTGTTGTCATGACTGACCACTGTCAGTGGGGCCTGGAGCTGGCCAGTGCCAATAGGCAGCTGCAAGGAGCAGGTCCCTGCTCAGCTAAGAATAGAAGGCTTTGTGCCATTTAAGTAGCAGCCTGATCATATCAGGCCTCCCAGCCAGGCCCCAGGGAGCTTATTAAGCAGGATCTGGGGCCACCCTGGGTCCTCCTAGGTGGAGGGGGAGGGTGATTGAAGGATGTTGGGCAGCCCCCAGGCTTCCCCAGGATTTCTCACTCGTTCCCAGTGATGACAGTTTTTCCTTTTTCCATCACCTAAGTCTCACCCCTCCTGTCTCCTCCCCGGGGCGGGCTGGAAGCATCACCCCGTGTTCCTGGGGAGAATCTCTTCTGGGAAGATTTCAAACAAACAAACCAGCTCCTGAGACAACAGACAGATTGAAGCAGATGGCTTTGTCTGAAAGGAGAGGACTGGTGATGGCGACCTTGTATTGAGTGCCTACTGTGTGCCATACCCAGGGCTCAGCGTTGTGTGCCTTAGTTCCGTCTAACTCTCACAAGGGGCTGCAGGGGGTGTCTTTATCCCCATGATGTGGGGATACTGAGGACATGGCGGCGCAGCTAGTACTTGGCAGAACCTGGGACTGTCCCACCCATTCCTGCTGGGGAAGAAACTGGGGATTCCTGAGAGAGGGGAAGAGGGAAGAGTCAGAATTCTTGGAATGAGCCCTAGGCATGGAGGATTTTCTCTCTGACTGCAGTGAGTAATGCTTTTCCTTTTGTTAGAGTCTCTTCCACATTTGGCAGCTAGAAACAAGGCTGGGCTTGGGGGAGGCATTGTGGCCTCATCACAAATATAGTAGGTGCAGGCACATGTCAATTGAGTTTGAATTAAACCAACCTGAACCTCTGATTTCCCTTCTGTAAAGTGGGCAGAGGCTGCTGGAGCAGGATCACCTGGTTGCAGCTCCGGATTTCTGGTCATTAGACCCAGGAGTGTCCTGGCTCCCGCTCCACTGTCCCTGGTGCTGCCGAATCGTTCCCAGGGTGCGGTTTGGAAGGACTCATAGGAACCCTCTGATGGTCCAAACAGGAAGACGGAGGCCCCAGAAGGACAGGGACTGGCCCAAGGTCCTGCAGTGAGTGGGCTTGGAAGCACATAGTAGGTGTGTTGCTGCTTCCTTCCAAGACAGTTCTGCTTGCCTCTGGGGCACTGCTTCTTGGTGGCAACCTGGAGGTCTGGGATGGAGTGGGAGATGGAGTCAGCCAGACTCTGGAAAGGAGGCGGGGGCTACAGGTGCCTCTATCTGTAGTGTCCCAGGCCCATCAGTACTTATCTAAATCCTGCCCAACTCAAATGCCCCCTCTTCTGCGAAGCCTTCCTGGACTTCCTCATACTTTTTCTAATCTCCCTCTTTACCTCAAGAGTGAGAGTATTTTTTAAAATTTTTATTATTTTATGTTAAAAACCCCAAAACATTTACCTTTTTTTTTTTTTGAGTTGGAATCTCACTCTGTTGCCCGGGCAACAGTTCCAGACCAGCCTGGTCAACAGCGAGACCCTGTTTCTACAAAAAAATCAAAAAATTAGCTGGGTGTGGTGGCACGCGTCTGTAGTTCCGCTACGCAGGAGGCTGTGGTAGAAGGGTCATCTGAGCCCAGGAGGTTGAGACTGTGGTGAACCATAATCATGCCACTGCACTCCAGGCTGGACAACAGAGTGAGACCCTGATCGCCCCCCCACCAAAAGAAGGAATCCTGTCACATGCTACATGAGTGAATCATGAGACCATTAGGCTAAGTGAAAGCAGTCATAAAAGGACAAATATTGTATGATTCCACTTACAGGAGGTAGCTAAAGTAGTCAAACTACAGAAAGAGAAAGCAGATGGTAGTTGCCAGGGGACAGAGAAAGGGAGAAACGGGGAGTCGTTGTTAACAGATACAGAGTTTCAGTTTTGCAAAATGGAAAAGCTTTGTTGCACAACAACAAGAATATAGTTAACACTATGGAACATTTTAATGCTTAAGATGGTAAATGTTAGGCTGGGTGCAGGGACTCGCGCCTATAATCCCAGCACTTTGGGAGGCTGAGGTAGAAGATTGTCTGAGCCCATGGGTTTGAGACCAGCGCGGGCCACTTGGTGAGACTTCATCTCTACAATAAATAAAAAAATTAGATGAGCATCGTGGCACATGCCTGTAGTTCTGGTTACTTGGAAGGCTGAGCCGGAAGGATCACTGAGCTCAGCAGATGGAGGCTGCGGTAGCCGTGAGCGTGCCACTGCACTCCAGTCTGGGTGACAGAGTGAGACTCCAACTCAAAAAAAAAAAAAAAAAGAAATGCTGTCACATAGTAAATGCCAGTGAGTAGCAGGTGGGATTCACTCTCGTTGCCCACTTTCCCTCTAGGGACAAGTTCCTTCTGTCCATGGGTGATGGGATCACATACCCACAGCCCACCTGCATCCCATGCATGTGGCCAGCTTAGCGCCTGGTGAGTCTTAGAATGTTGGAGCTGGAGAACACCTGTGCACAGAGGGGCTGGAACTCGTCCAAGTCCACACAGCCCCTCCATGGCCATGCCAGGTTTAAACCAGGGTCTCCAGCCTCCCAGCCTGGGGACCTAACCCCTATCGATGGGGTGCCGATCCACAGCCTTGTCCTTAGGAGGGATTTGCTCCCCAGGGGCCTGTGTCTAATCCTGCAATGTTCAAGGCCGGGCACCGGCAGGGCAGGGCACAGGGAGATGAGAGGCTGTGGGAGGCAGAGGTCAGTGGCATCTGCCAGGTCCTCTGATGGCCTGACTCCCCCCCACCAGTCCGTGGACAGCGGTGCCAGATACATTTGCATGGTGCAGCCTTGCCTTGCACCTGGGAGCTTGCTCCCTGCTTTTGTTCACTTTCATTCAGTCATTCGTTTGCTTATTTTTCCCCTCAGTCATTTATTCAGCAGTCACTCCCTGAGGCTGGCTGTGGGCTGGAAGACTGGTTAGACCTTGGAGGCACTTAGCATGACATAGCAGCGAGTAGTGTGGATTCTGAGGACCAACTGCCTGGGTTCAAATCCTGGCACTGCCAGTTACTACCTCTGTGACCTTGGGCAAGTTGCTTAACCTCTCTGTGCCTCAGTTGCTTCTCTGAAGTGGGAAGAGTGGTAGTTCTACTTGATAGTGGCTCCAGTGATTTTATGTAAGAACAGTCATTTTATTATCACAGTTTTTTAAGGTCAGGAATTTAAGATGGGCTCAGCCCAGCGGCTCTGGCTCAGGGTTCCGTGTGGTTTCGGTCAGGTGGCGGCTAGAATGGCAGGGAGCTGGGCAGCAGGGTTGATAGGCCTTCCCTTGTTCTTCATGGCATCTCAGGCCTCCTCTCTGTGGGCTCAGCCGAGCTTCCCTACAGCAAGGCAGTCACAGCAGACACAATGTCCATATGGTGGCTCAGGGATTCAGGAGTATCCCCACGAAGGAAGCAGAAGCAGTGTCACCTTCAGTGACCTGGCCTTGGAAGCCTTGTAATGTCTCTTCAGCCATGACTCCCAAGTCCTCCCAGCTTCAGGTGGGGGTGATACCGACCCCACCTCTCCAAGGGGAGCATGTCAGAATTCCACTATGAGAAGAGCATGTGGGATGAGAGGTCTTGCCTTAGATGTCCTTGGGAATACAGTCTGTCATAGTCGTGAGGGTTCGATGAGTCAAAACACAGGAAATGTCTAGAACAATGCCTAGGCGCTGTATATAAGTGGTAGCTATATATAGCCAAGGGAGATTTTGATTATATGTAATTTATCCGTGATGTGCTGACCTTAGGACTTGGCTGCCACTATGGAAGCCATTCCACTGAACAGCAGCGTTTCCTGTTTGGTTATTGAGGGATCTATAGGAGTTCACTAAGCAGGGGCAAGTGGGAAGGTATTCTGGGCAGAAGGAATTCACTGTGCAAAAGTGTGGAGCTGGAGGGTGGAGTCCCTGGAGGAGGGACTTAGCTTCAGGTGGCAGGGCTGCCTGGAGGTGAGAAGGGGGACCTGGAAAGTGAGCTGAGGGGCAGCTTGAGAAAAGCTTTGCATTGGGACTTGTGCTTGGTCCTGTCGGTTCTAGAGAAGCACTTGGCTGTTTCTCAGGAGCAAGACGAGGAGCTGGAGTGCTGTCATGGGGAAGCCATTTTTGAAGCCGAATAGGCAGGATCTGAGGCGTGTCTGGATTGGAGGTGTAGGGAGAGGTCAGGACTGAGGGGGCAAGTACCCAGGTGTTTGTCCTGGTCATCGACATCAGTTTTGAATGTGATCTGCATACCCACCTGGGTTCACATCCCCTCCCAGTCTACTGGAAATGTTGTGGTGTTTCTTTGCTCAGATTGGCTCCCTGGTAGAAGAGGGGGGAGAGCAGACACCTTGGCAGAGGACTCCGGAGGAGCCTGGCAGCCAACCCAGCAGCTTCCTTCTCTGCCCCCTGCCCTGTCTGTGGAGAACGACCCTTGCTCTCTGGTCCTTTCCTCTCCCAACACTCCTTCCCACCCTGGTCACAGCCTCAGGGGCCCAAGTGGAGTGGGTCAGCTGTCCCTGAGCCCCTGAGCTGCAGCCGTGAGAGCCAGCCCCAGGCCAGGCTTCACTCTCAGAGCCAGAGACTGTGGGCCTGTCTTTGCACATCTGCATATACCTCTGGAAGCCTGTGTGCCAATGTGTCCACCTGTCCACTTGTGACTGTCTGTGATGGTATGCTCTGTGTATTCTTGTATGCCTGAGTGTGTGTGTGTGTGTGTGTGTGTGTGTGTGTGTGTGTGTGTGTGTTTGCACATGTGTGAGACGGGCCTCTTTGGCTCTTTCCAGGCCCCACATGGTATCTCCTCATAAATGGTAGGCAGGTTAGGGTGTCTCGGAAAGGGGCTAAGTGTGAGGAGGGACTGAGCCAGGAGACAGACCTTGCGCTTAAGGCTCTGGACCAGACCTCACCAATGGGGCAAATTCAGACCTCACTAGTGGGGCAAATTCAGCAGAAATACATGTTCCCAGATTTGATAAACCTCTTTTGGGAGACTCTTATAATGTGCTTGGGCTGGGTCCTGGGGGCCCACAGTCAGAGCAGACACTGCCCCCATCTTCTGGGGCTAGCCCAGGCAGTTAGCTGTATAGCAGAACACAGCATGTGCCGGTTGTCCTGGGCACACTAAAACAGGTGAAGGCATGCCTGAGTCTGCTGGAGAGTCAGGGAGGACTTCCTGCGGGAGGAGTTTGAGCTGAGCCTCCAGGGATATTTGGTGGGAGATGGGGGGGAAGGAGGTGGAGAACGGAGCAGGGCTTGGTGTCAGATGGGATTTGGGGAGTGAGGAGGGAGGCGGGGAGGGTGATTCTCATCTTTGCAGCCGGGAGGATGGGGATAATGGAGGTGCCTGGGATGTCCAGGGACAGATGACCAGAGGATTGTAGGATACCCAGGTCTTGGGCGTGGTCTAGCAGACAGGAGAGGTTGACATTGCCAGGGGCAAGGAAGTGAAAGTGCTTGGGACAGAGAGCAGGAGCACCCAGGCCTGGGCGGTTCGGAGCTGCCAAGGGGGTGGAGGCGGGGCCGGAGAGGGGAATGGACATCTGGGCAGTTGGTGTCCTGGAAGCCAGCAGAGGCAGACGTTTTTAGGAGGGCAAGGTCCACCGTGGCGGTGGAGGACTGAGAAGTGTCCCGCGGATTGGCCCACGTGAAAACCATTGTTGAACTTGGTGGGAAGAGAGGGCTTAGCAGTGGGTGGGAGGAAGTGGAGACATGCGTATAGACAACTCTTTCAAAGTTTGGATGAGAAAGAAGGAAAGAAGGCTCTCGCCGGAAAGGGATGGAGGGGACCAACTGGGTGAGACTCAGGCCTGCTCCTTGCTGCCTGGAAGGAGTCAGAGATGCAGGAGGGAGGAGGCAGGCTGAGCTGGTCATCCTCCTCTGCGGGGGTGGGGGCGGCACTTTCTGGAGGCATGGCTGTGGCCAGCTGAGGGTGGAGGAGGTGTCATGGGGCGGGGAGAGGAGCAGCCCTCAGTCCTGCCCTGATCTCTGTCCAGGGTCAGGGCCGCCGTTTGCAGGTCTGCCTTAGTAACTGCAACCACACTAGGGCGCCAGGAGGATCCCAGGAGGCATCCACCCCACAAGCTCAGAGCATCCTTGTAAATCCGGTTCAGGTCAGGAGTTGAGGCTCAGGGCTGGGTGAGGCTGGCCTCTGGCAGTTTTGTGTCTTCAGTGCTCACAGAAGCTACTTCCTGGACAAGAAAGGCCTGGTAGGGTCAGGACCTAGATGCGCCTGCTTCCAAAGAGACCACACCCATCCCTGTCCCCTGGCCCAGCTTCCAGTGACTGGAAAGCTCTCCTTTTGGGTCTAGCCTAAGTCTTTCTTGCTGTGTGTTCCTGGTGAACTTGTTCAACCCTGCTCCGTGAAGCCTAGCCTATCAGCCAGCCACTTGGAGTGGCGGCCAGTGTTTTTATAACTTGTTTTCATGAAGTTCGTTTGAAGGCTCCCTGCATTCCCAGAATGTCAGACCCGCCCTGATTCACAAAGATTGACCAAAACAGGGCCTTAGCCAACGAGAGGAATCTGACGACTTAGTCATCCCCCTTGGATCATCCACAGATTCTCCTCTTCTTCCAGTAAGAAAAAAAAGGACGTTAACTTAGGTGACCAGAACATTTGATGACAGTGGCATCAGGGGATGTAAAGAGGCTCAGATGCTACTGGCAGTGGACACAGTGTGGGGCATGAGGAGAGGGCTTGGCACTCGCAGACCTCAGTTCGAGTTCATGATCTGCCGCTTGCTGCATGAGGCCAGGGGCTCTGTCACGATGAACCCTTTACATCTCTGAGCTCCAGGTTCCTCATCTCTGAAATGGGAACATTAATGGCACCTACCTTGGGTGTTTGAGGTGAGATGACCTAGAAGCAGACCCTGATTCAAGGATTTGTGTGCAAGTGATTTATTAGGAAGTTTTCTAGGGAAAAAAACCTGCTAGGGCATAGGGGACATAGAAGAAGCAAGAGGCGATTTCCAGCCGAGCTCTGTGGAAGGAACTTGGACTTAGTCTTGCAGAGGAATTGTGGGGACAGGATAGGCCACACCCCGGGTCCAGCCTTCCAGGGGTGAGGATACTGGAGAATTAATACCTCTGCGCTGCCCATCATCATTGGTAAAGGGCTGCCTTGTGGACTGGTTGTACCCATGAGCAAAGGGATTCCAGCTGCCAGAGGGCAGTCTGCTGCATGTGGCCAGATGCACAATGGTGAAGGGTCCTGGGCACGTGGTAGAGTGCACCAGAAGATTAGTGTATGGATTTTTTTTTTTTTTTTGAGTTGGAGTCTCACTCTGTCGCCCAGACTGGAGTGCAGTGGCCGCTCCCGGCCACCGCAGCCTCGACCTGCTGGGCTCCGGCGATCCTTCCGCCTCAGCCTTCCGAGTAGCTGGAATTACAGGCATGCGCTACCACGCCCGGCTGCTTTTTTGATTTATTGTAGAGATGAGGTCTCGCTGCCCAGGCGGGTCTCGAACCCGCGGGCTCAGGCAATCCACTCACCTCAGCCTCCCAAAGGCACGGGATTACAGGCTGAGCCACCGAGCCCGGCTGTGTATGGATATTATATATGATCAGCATGTGAGGGGCTGATTGCCTGGCACCAGGCACCATTAGTGACAGCCGTAGGAAGGGGGTGCACAGAAGGAGAGTAGCCTTGCATGATGGGCAGGGGGCAGTACCTTCAGAGAGCTGCCCTGTACCTGCTCTGCTCCCTCAGCCCGAGTCTTTTTCATCTTCCAGAGGCAAAATCCCACAGAGCCCCTCCTGGAGGCTGACCTGGTCGCCTCTCTCCCAAGCTCACCCACGCTGCCAGAGGGTATCTGTAAACAGTGCAGGTGGGGACTGAGGGTGGGTCAGGGCCGGTGGGGACTGAGGGTGGGTCAGGGCCATGGAGGCATCGGAGATCAGACCCTTGCAGCCCATCCCACATGAATGGAATTTGGCTTTTCTTCTCAGTTCACCCCACTCTTTTTTGGAACTTTTCCATAGAAGGTGCTCATGGACTGCTGGGGGAACTTATGTTGGTCATTGTGTTCCAGGAGTGAATAAACAAGTTGTCCTTCCAGGCTGCACTGACTAAATCCTAAAAACTGACTATGTGACTTTAACTTGTGATGTCAGCCTGGGTTGGCCCCGATGGCACCCGCCCTAACTCTTTTCCTGTCCTGTGACATCATGAGAGATGTCACCCATGATCTGGCCTTCTCATTCAGGCCTCTGGGAGTCTATCCCCCTCAACTCCCACAGAGCATGACTGTCCTGGATGCTAGTCCAGACTTCATCACCTGCTGTGTGACTTTAGCCAAGTCACTTCCCTTTTCTGAGCCTCAGTACCCCATGTTTTTAACCAGAGTTTTGCATGTGCTCACCTAAAAGCAGGTGATTTCAGCATGGTGCTAATACCTACTTGATGCCGCTGATGCTCAGAGAGGTGAAGTGATTTGCCTGTGATCACACAGCAAAAGGGTGGCGGTGAATGGGCCTAGACCTGCTCTTAACCCCTTACCCTTTATTGGCTCTGCTCTGGTCCCCCAGCTCCTTTCTTATTCAGAACTTGAACTAAGCCCCCAGTGATCAGGATGTACTGAGCCAAGTGCTGGAAGGGTCCATGAATGTCGTTAACTCATTAGCTCATCTGGCATACATGTATTGAGCACCTACTGTATAAGGAGTTCTGTGCTCAGATGGGTGCAGTCCTGCATTCACCTTGTTTAATGTCCAGTCCATTGCAAGGCTGTGCCCTATCCCAAGGCCTGTGCACTCTGCAGTCCCCAAGGTGAGGGTAGACATAGTGTGGTGGTCTCAAAAGTCTAGAGCCTCTCACTGCCTAGGAGCATGGCAGGGTGTGGCTGAGTTGGGGAAACAAGTTTGTTCACTCCTAGGTGTTTATTGCTAACTGTGGTGGGTCTAGCCCTGTGCTAGACTGGGAGTGAAATTGGAAGACAACTTTGATCTACCAATAAAGCCCTCCCATAACTCTCCCTTGGTGTGTCTGTCTAAACCATTAGCCCATGGACCCCTCCAGTGGGTGCCCTACCGATCCACTGCGCACATAGTGGAGCTTGGAAAATGTGTGTCGGTGCCTGGACTTATGGTATCTAGACTGGCTTGGGAGTCAGAGTATGAATCCAAGAGACCCTAAGCCCCCTTGAGCCTCTGTTTACAATCCGTGGAATTTCTCCTGCAGCAAGAGGCTAAGAGGAGTGAGATGACGTACATAGTAACCTTGGCCTTGTGCGGAGGGTATGGCCAACCCTCATAAATGGTGGACAGTGTTACATGGGTGGGCTCTCAGCACTGTACCAGGCCAACAGGAAACACAAGAGAGATGATGGCATTCAGCTCTATGACATAAGCTCTGCACTGTAACACAAAGTCTTGTCATGTCCTGCTCAATGAGGATGCTGACTTGTCTTCCAGTGGTCTTTCAGGACCAGAGCCAGGACCAGAGCCCAGGTCTCCTGGCTGTCAGTCTCCTGCTGTCGTCTCCTCTACCCCTTCCCCATCCTGCTCTCTTGAAGCTTCTTGTGAAAGACAGTGGGCAGGAGATGTGGAGATTTGTCAGCTCAGATATCAGGGGGCTGGGGTGCATTTTGGTGGATTTAGCCCAAAGGGGTACTGTGCCCAGTAGGTCCAGAGTAAGGGGGCAAGTAGAGGGGTAGGGGGACTGATCGGGGTGAAGAGGAGGAGAAAAATGTTGTGAGGCCACAGATCACCAGGACCATTCCCCAACCTGTTGGCCAGGGGGCTGTCAGCCTAGTGCAGCAGATCAGCCTGGGAAACATGGTGAGACCTCGTCTCTATGATAAATCAAAAAATCAGTCAGACATGGTGGCACATGCCTGTAATTCCAGCTACTTGGAAGACTGAGGCGGAAGGATCGCCTGAGCCCAGCAGGTCGAGGCTGTGGTGGCCGTGAGAGTGCTACTGCACTCCAGCCTGGGCGACAGAGTGAGACTCCAACTCAAAAAAAAAAAAATTAAATTAAAACAATACACCTCACAATAAATGAATAAAATATTCAAATAGGGATGAGATAGTAATTCAGTTTTTTGAAACTTTTATAAAAATGAAACTATTCACAGTTCTAGTGTTCAGTGTTCATCTAGTTTCCACTTCAGGTTATTAATATCACACTTCTTGTTACATTAGCTTGAGCGATATGAGTTGTTGAATACTGTCAGACGCTCCTCAGCCACCAGGTGCATTTTTTGTGAACACTACACTAATTCACGAGTGCTTTTAGAACCACAAATCAGAACAGGAAGAGATGACCAAAAAAGGGTCTCCACACCACTGGAATCAAGATACTTGGTTATGCACAAGGCTGTTACACGTTGCCATGGGAGAGAAAGGATTTGACCAGTTCCCCTATCTCCCCTCGTGCATTTTGAGGAGAGGGGTGTGGCCTTGTCCTACCACAGCCCTCTCCCAAGTAGTGTCCATCTCCCCTTCAGCAGCAGCACAACCCACAGACCCTTACAGCATCTGAACAGAGTCACTCTTTGTTCTTCAAGTTGAAGAAACGGAGAGGCCGGCCATGGTGGTATGGACCTGTAGTCCCAGCTACTCAGGAGGTTGAGGTAGGAGGATCACCGGAGCCCAAGAGTTTGAGGCTGTAGTGCACCATGATCTTGCCTGTGAATAGCCTTTTCTCTCAAGTCTGGGCAATATAGCAAGACCCCATTTCTTTTTTTTTTTTGAGTTGGAGTCTCACTCTGTCGCCCAGACTGGAGTGCAGTGGCCGCTCCCGGCCACCGCAGCCTCGACCTGCTGGGCTCCGGCGATCCTTCCGCCTCAGCCTTCCGAGTAGCTGGAATTACAGGCATGTGCTACCACGCCCGGCTGATTTTTTGATTTATTGTAGAGATGAGGTCTCGCTGCCCAGGCGGGTCTCGAACCCGCGGGCTCAGGCAATCCACTCACCTCAGCCTCCCAAAGGCGTGGGATTACAGGCTGAGCCACCGAGCCCGGCTCCCATTTCTAAAAGTAAAAAAAAAAAGAGTGAGACTCTGACTCAAAGAAAAAAAAGTCTAAAACCCAGTGTTCACTCGGTCCAATTCTTCATTTCTTTATAGACTACCAGGGCGAAGCAGTCTTAAGTGCTGCCCATGACCCTACAGATGTGGGCCTTGAGGCTGGGAGAGGGCACTGATGTACCTAAGGTCACATAGCCAGTCCGCAACAGAAAAGTCCTCGGGCCAGTTTCAAAAATCAGAGGGGCTGGACACAGTGGCTCACGCCTGTAATATCAGCACTTTGGGAGGCAGAGATGGGAGGATTACTTGAGCCCAGGTGCTTGAGATCAGCCTGGGCAACATAGCAAAACCCCATCTCAATAAAACAATAATAACAGTAATAATAAAGTCAGAGTGTGGGTGGCAAGTTGGAGTGTCAGGTAAAATCTGAATAAATGTTGCTCTGTCCCAGTTTCCCTTCCTTTACCAGCCTCTATCACCCAGCCACCTGCCCCAGGGCCCTGGCCATCCAGCAAGCGGTTTCTGATTAAAGAGCCACTTCCTGTTTAGGGCTGAGCACTTCCTTCAAGTGACTCACAGGCTCCCACTGGCCCCATGCTGGGAAGGCAAGGTGGGGGTGGAACCAGACCTGGACGTGTCACCTGCTAACCCCAGCTGGGTGGCCCTGAGACTGGGCAGTGGGCACAGGCTGGAGGTAGGAGATGGGAAACGGAAGGAAGATGTCAGACTATTCTGCCTCAGCCTGGTGGGCAGAGGCCCCAGAGAGGTCAGGGTGGGCATGGGTGGCCTCCACATCCAGCTACCCCACATCTGCTCTCTAGGGTAGCTGCCGGCCCAGAGCTGAGACCCCTAGGGAGACCCTCTGACTCTTTCTCTCCCTGCCAGGGGAAAGGTTCTGGCATGCTGGGAGGAGCCCTGGGCAGTAGTCATGGACTTGTATTTTTTGACATCAGCTTGCTGGTGGCCGTGGCAGTTCTCTGCCCCTCTCTGGGCTCACATATCCATGTTTATCTGATGGAGGGAGGGCTTGGTGGCTGTGACATTTGTGCAGCTTGGTATTGCAGCATCGATATGAAGAGATTTGGGCTTGAATTCGGGCTCTGCGTGTTCGCCTCTCAGAGCCTCCATTTTACAATTGGAAATAATCGTCGCTTTAAGTGATTATTTTGCATGTGGTAACTAACTAAATCTCCACATTGACTCTATAGGGTAGGTTTTATCACTATCATTGTCTTATACATAAAGGGATTGAGGCTTAGAGAGGTTACATAACTTGCTCAAGATTGCACAGGAAGAGCCAGGATACTACCCTGGGGAGTTTGACCCCACTCTCATGCTCTGAGCCAGTGTCCCTGCTTCTCACGTTGTGGTCTGGGGACCCGAAGCACCGACATCATCGGGAGTGTGGAATCTCAGGCCCCAGCCAGGACCCACTGAGTCAGACGGCATCTTAACAAGCTCCCCAGGCGCTGTGTGCGCACTGAACTTTGAGAAGCCCTGGTCTGTTTGTATTTCCTCTGCCACTTCAGCCTTGGGATCTTTGTGGGAGGTAAAGGAAGGAAGTATGTTTTGTAAACCGTAAGGTGCGTTCAAGGCACTGTGAAAATCCTGAGACCTGGAGGTGGCATTGGGGTATCCCAAGCGCCCGTCTCTCAGTAGCTGATGCTGTTTCCAAACTGTCTCTGAGCCCAGCTCTGTCCACCTCCGATCCGAGGCTGAGTCTCAGCTGTGTGTTTCCTGTGGGTGTGTGGCTCTAGGTTCCAGCGGGGTTGGGGAGGGTCTCATGCTGAAATGGGCCAGAGTCTCGCACCAGGCCTGAATCACCATGTCCTGGGTCTGCAGGGCACCAGGAGGCTCGGGTCCCAGCCTGGCTCTGTGATGTAGGTAGGGGGCTCTGCCAGCCTCAGGGTCCTGTAGCAGGCGGGGTGGCAGCATCTTCGAAGCTGACAGTGCTGACCCAAAGCCCACTCCTCTCATGGCCTGTTGGTACCATCGCGTCCCTCAGCTCCTGGGCAGGGGCTGCCTTGCTGGCTGCAGAAGCTGGTGATAGGGGAGGCAGTTCATGAGTCAGAACTCAAGCACATAATTGCGGTGCCCCAGATCCTGCCTCCGGCCCACCAGCCTCCCTCAGCTGGTTTGGCAGCCGCCTCTGAGAAACAGGTCCCTGGGCAGCATGAAACGGCCTCTGCGCTGGAGGTGCTAGGCTTTGGATCCTGTTTCTGTGGGTTCAGGGCACAGGTTGTCCGGCCTTGAGCCTGGGGCTGGTGTGTGGGCAGCATGGTGGAGGTGGGGTCGCGTGTGCTGCATCCCATGGCCCAAGACTGAATCACATGTGTCCTCTTGGCTCACCCACCAGTTTCGTGGCTTCCCCAGGGCAGGGACCAGGTGTGAGCCATCACTGGGCCCCACACTCAGCACAGGGAGAGCAGGGGCAGGGGCTCACCAAGGAGGGGGCGGGAGGAAGGAGGAGGACTCACATATTTTCTCACTGGGGCCCCCTTGTCCCCTCAGCTCTCCCAGCGAAGTGATATCACCGCCTCCGTGGACAGGACACCCCAGGAGTCCAGCTCACAGCCACTGGTACCTTCTTCCAGGTAAAGAAAAGAAAGGAAGGAGGGAGGGAGAAAGGAGTTAGAGACAGGCTACAGAGAGCAGCCGACTGGATTCTAAAACAACGTCCACCTCTCCTATGGGGGCATCACTCCACAGTTTATGAAAAAGGCAGGAGGAACGGGGATCAATGTCCCATTTTATGGACAATAAGAAACAGAAACTTTGAGTAGAGTTGTCTCTTGCCTCGTACAGTGGACCAGGTGCTGGTCTGAGGGCCTGGCATATATCAGCTCAATCCTTGCAAAAACCCCATGAGGCTGGTATCATTATTATTCCCACTTTATAAATGAGGAAACTGAGGAATAGAGGCACCAAGAAACTTGCTCAGATAAGAATATGGTAGAGCTAGGTTTCAAACCTGGGCAGGCTGGCCCGTTCAAAAGCCCTGTGACTTACTTCCTGTCTAGAGCCAAGCATACAACTAAGCTTCCTTGACCTCCAATCTGAGGGTCAAATGGGCTCCCGACTCCAGGGAAGATTTGTAGTCTAAGAGAGAATCCTAGAAAAAGTGACATATAAGTCACAGGAATGAATGGCAAATGGTGGAATCGAAGGCCCTGGGTCATGGAATTGCCATGAACATTCAAGGTGGGCCAGGCAACTCCTGGGTCTTTCTGTCTCAGGCCTCGAGCAAGACCAGTTTACCTTGGGCACCAAAGGGAAACTGGACATTTGAAAGAGGTTGGGGGTGGGGGAAGTCTAGGCCCTGGATTTTCAGACATGCTGGAAACAGAGAGACTGCTGCTTTCTGCAGCAGGGGAGTGAAGGCATCACTCTGTGAAGAGGAGTGATGTTGATGACAGTGATGAGTATCCTTGTGCTGAATCTGTGATCAGCGTACCCTAGGTCTGGAACAGAAATGTGCAAGCAGATAGCAGGGCTTTAAGAAATATTTATGTACTACAAGAAAAGGACTGACAGTGGTGGGAAACTATGGGGGGGAGAGGGGAAGGGAGGTGGGATTAAGGGTAGTAGTATCTGTCTGGGGACGGGGAAACACCCCTTATCAACAAGGGTGCCTGAACGAAGCATATTTATATACCTAACCTTTAACTGTACCCCACAATATAAAAATAAAAAATATTGATATAAAAAAAACAAAAACAAAATCAACCTCCCCCCCAAAAAAAGAAATATTTATGGAAGAAAAGTACCTAATTGAGACTTTTTTTTTAGAAACTTAATTTTTTTTCTGTAATTGGGAAAAGGCTAATTATTATTCAGAGGCAGAATTCAGACCAGGCATAGAAGTGGCTCTGATTGGTTCTTTAATTCCTTCCTTCTCAACTTGAACCTGCTTTTTACTGGCAAATACATGGGCACCTTCTTGGGTGCCCGGCCCAGTGCAGGGGTCATAGGTCCCCTACACAGAGGGTCCTTTAGCGAGGACAGGGCCTGGGGCATCTTGCATCTCCATCCCTGGGTTCGGGGCCACAGACACTATGGGTCGGCAGAAAGGCTTGGCCAAATGGATCAGAAGTTCCACCGGGAAGGCTCTTGGTCCTGGGGCGGGTGGGGAGGCGGGACAGCCACAGAGGAAGGTAATTACGTGCACCGAGACCTATGATCATTCTCAAGAGCTCTGCCAGGTGACGTGAGCACAAAGCGGGGAGATGAGGGGCTTCTGCGGGGGAACGAGACAAGCTCAGATGAGGGTCTGTTTGTTAAGATGGGTGGGATTTGGATTGGGGTGGGGTGGGCTTTCCTGGCAGAGGGCCCAGCCTGAGCAAAGGCCTGGAGGTTGGGAGGCTGGGTGGGTGGCATCCCAGGAATGAAAGCAGTGCTAGGAGGGGCAGGGGAGGCGAGGCTGGAAAGGCAAGAGGCAGGGTAAGGAAGCAAGAGGAAGATTCCTTAAGTGGTAGGACTCGTCTCTCTTCCCACCCCAGAGCCTGTTTGGGAAGCTTATATGTGTAACAACTCTGCTATTTTGCATAAGTAAAATAAGTCATTGCTCCCCATTCCTCCAGGGGACAGAATTCTGCACAAAATTCTCCATACTCAGCTTCCTCCTATCCTCTCATTCCATGGGTACCCTTTGGTTCCTGCCCCCAACTTCCTCTCTCCCTGGAAAAAGCATTGAAAGGCTCCTGGGAGGGGTTTGCAACACCACCTGAGTGTGAGAGGATGGTGAAAATCTCAGCTGCCACCAAGACACAGCCAGAGGTCCTGAGGCCATCTGCTGGGCCCTGCCTGATGGGGAGAACTTGTCAGTGGGGGCATGGGGTGGCAGGAGCTCCTCTCAGGATGGTCTTCCGGTAGTCCTGGTGGTTGAAGGGGGGGGATGGCTTGGCCCTCCAGGGAGGGAGGGGGCTGGCCCTGGGAGCATGCAGGCCTGTGGAAGCCATGCATGGGTCTGGAGAAGCCGGGAACCACCAGTAGGAGCTGTCTGGGGATTTCTGCCTGGGAAGGGAGGCTGGATGGGAGACCTCCAGGACTTTGTTTTACAAAATGGAGATAGTTGTAAGATCTCCTGTTGGATGGTTGCAGGATTCCATGCTTGTGTGAGTCTTGGGTGCGGTGATTCTAGAGCCCCGGTTCAGGGCATTCGCAGCCTGAGATTTTGAGTTCTGAGATGCTAAGTTCTGCTCTCTGGGCAAGGCCAGGTCACTCTTGGTGAGTCCTCAGCCTGAGCTCACAGCCCTGACCTGGGAAAGAAGGGTCCTTTCTGTGCCAAGAGAACCAAAGCCCTGCGAAAGCGCCTGAGCCTGGCTTCTATGCAGACTGTGGCCCCCCATGTGCCTCAAAACACACGGGTCTGCCCGCCCCCCCAGGGCCTTACCTGAAGGAGGGGCTTAGCAGACACCTGGTCAGGATGCTGGTTCCCAGCCTGTGCGGGGGTGAGCCCTGACCCACCACCCCCCACCCAGCCTCAGCTTCCTGTCTGTGAAATGGGAATCTTGACCCTGACCGTGGAGCTGGGGGTGATGTGTGTAGAGGCTCTGTGTGAACTGTAGCGCACTGTGCATGTGGTCGTGATTGTCACAGCTGCTGTTGCTATAATTAGGTTGTCTCCTTGAAAGGAAGGTCCACATTTGAGTGTCTGTGAATCCTTCTCAGCTCCCAGCTGTGCCTGGCACAATGTGGTGTTGTCTACTGAGTTCGCTAAAGAGCCAGAGATTTGGGACCAGTTGTACCTCAAGGCCACAGCTCCAAGGAAGAAGCCAGCCCTTCCCTCTGGGAGAAGCAGGGAGCCCTCCTATTGGGGTTGGGGGGTGGCGATGCAGCCAGGAGGGTTGAAAAGCCTGGAAAAGCCAGGCGTGGTGGCTCATACTTGTAATCCCAGCACTTTGGGAGGCCAAGACGGGAGGATCACTTAAGGCAGGGAGTTTAAGACCAGCCTGGGCAAGAAAGTGAGACCCCCATCTCTACAAAAAAGAAAATAATTGACTGGCTATGGTGGCATGAGCCTGTAGTCCTAGGTACTAGGGAGGCTAAGACAGGAGGATCGCTTGAACCTAGGAGTTTGTGGGTGTAGTGAGCTAGGATTGCACCACTGCACTCCAACTTGGGCAACAGAGTGAGACCCCGTCTCTAAAAAAGAAAGAAAGAAAGGACTAGAAAACATACCAAGTGGGCCAAGGCAAGCCTGCCAGGGAAAAGCTGGTCTGCCTTGGCCTCCGGGCCCTGCCAGCTGCCTCCTAAGAGGAAGGGCAATCAGAGGTCTCTCGGGACAGAAGTGTTGGGTAAACAGGAGGTCCTGGCATCACCGTGGAAAGAGATTTAATAGTGACCCTAATTATGGCATGATTGATCCTTTGAGGCTTCGAGTGAGTGCCAGCCTCAGCCGCTGAATAATGTTTCCCCAGAGATGAGCGGGCTTAGGGGCAGCTTGGACCCACCTGCCTCTTTACTCGATGCCTCCTGTCCTGCTTCCTTCCTGGCACCTCCTCCCTGAGCTCCCCACTGGCAGCTGCCTCAGTAACAGACGTTTTTCCTGCCCTGGGTCTGACTACATTCTCTGCCTGTTCTGTTAGAAACTAGGGGTTTCTCTGAGGCCGAAAGAGGTGGAGTGACTTGTCCAAAGCTGCACAGTGAGATGGTGACAGCCGGGATCTCCCCATTCGAGTCATGAGGCCATCCAATGGAAAATATATCAATTGAGCACTCCCAAAAATCTACCTGCAGCCGCTCACACCTGTCAAACAGCACTTTGGGAGGCTGAGGCAAGAGGATCTCTTGAAGCCAGGAGTTCAAGACCAAAAACCTATCTGCAGAAGACGGTACTGGAGAGCAGTGGGTTGGGTCCTGGGACCAGTTTCTCTGGGTGGGCTTTTTCCCAGAATCACACCTGTCTCCCCACCTCCAGCCCTAGCCCTGAGGTCTGAGATGTTTTGTAGTTTGGGTTTGGCTGTTTTGTTTTGGAAAAGATCCAGCTGATGAGCTATTGGGGATTTTGTGCTGCCCCAGGGTCCCCAGAGAGGGGGAAGGCTTCTGTTGGCAGCAAACCCCACTCCCTCCCCCACCAGATGGAACTCAGTCCGTGCTAACTTGCTGTCTGGAGGTTGGGGATGCCCTCTGCCCTAGGAGAAGCCCTGACCTCTCTTCTCTCTGACACTAGGCTCTCTTTGTGTTGCCTCCTTCCCTAGAATGCCCTTCCTTCTCCCCTTTGTGCTGCAAATTCCTTCTTATTTCTGAATTCTGCCTGGATCTCACCCTTTCCAGGAAGCCTCCATACTGTGGTCAGCGGTGAGACCCAAGGAAACACAAGAGTTGTGAGATCCAGGGAGACCCTGATCCAATCGGAAGGGCTTCCTAGAGGAAGGGCTACCTGACTGAGATGAGAAAGAGTTTGCCAGGCATTGAGGATAGATAGAGGGTCTCCAGGGCCAAGATGGTTTCACGGGCACACCTGGCAGAGGCCCTGGTCCCGTGCCAAGCTCTGATCCCATGGGAAGAAGTCACCATGGCCCTATGCTTTCATTCCTGGGGCTTTATTGTCAGTGAAGTTTGGGGTCATCACTGTTTGTGAGTTCTCTAGGCCATGATGTACCTACACCTTGGTCCCTGTCAAAGATGGTGGAAGTCCTTGGGCAGGGCAGAGCCCTGGGCCGGGGCTCAGGATGACCAGGTGCTGGGCCTTGCTATGGGCCTTCCTGCAGCTTTCATCGAAGACTGAACTGCATCCCAGGAGGGCGACTGTCTGGACTCCCAGGGCAAAGCCCTGGGAATGAAGGGGGCTTTTCTCCAGCCAGAACAGATGGGATTGTGGGATCATCCTCATCCTACTTGGGCAGCTTCCTCTTTGCTTTGCTCCTGGGAATGAGGAGAGAGCAGGTAGTTAAAGGGTTTATTTTTTTATTTTTTGAGTTAGGATCTCATTCTGACACCTAGCCTGGAGAGCAGTGGCCGGATCACGAATCCTCATAGCCTCGACCTCCTGGGCTCAGGCAATCCTCCCACCTCAGCCTCCCAAGTTGGGACTACAGGTGCATGCCACCACACTCGACTTATTTTCTTATTTTTTGTAAAGGCAAGGTCTCGCCGTGTTGCCCAGGCCGGTCTCAAACTCCCAGGCTTAAGTAATCCTCCTGCCTCAGCCTCCCAAAGTGCTGGGATCACAGGCATGAGCCACTGTGCTTGGCTGGCTAAAGGGTCTTAGAAGGTGAGTGGTGGAAAGGCCTTTGGAGATCAGCTGAGGGTATTCAGACCTTCCCATGCTACAGATGGGAAGACTGAGACCAGAGGCTTGGGGTGGTCACTCAGCCTGCTAATGGCTGAGCTCAGCCTCAGACCATCATCCCAGGGTCAGACCGTGAGGCCCTAGGGAGGGCAGCCACAACCAAGGAGAAGGGGAGTATTTCCTCCTCCACACGCGTTCCTCTTTCCCTAGGGCCCTGCCAGGCCACGGAGAAGGTTGGGGCTCCTTTTCCCAGCCCTGGCACCTATCAGGGGTTTTTCCTTTTCTCCCCAGGTCCCTGGCCTCACTCCGTGCCCACACTTTCCTAGTGCCAACCAAAATATTGAGGTGCAATTTGCAGTTGTACAGATGCCACAGCTGGCGTAGACATGGAAGGTGATAAAAACATGGGCAGATCTCCCTCTGGGGCTGGTGCCACGGAGAGTCTGGGCCTTAAAGTCAGCAGCCCTGGGTTCAAATCCTCCCTCTTCCACCACTAGCTGTTTGGCCTTGGGTGAATCACTTAACCTGTTGGTTGTTGTGTGTGTGTGTGTGTGTGTGTGTGTGTGTGTGTTTAATTAGTCGACTTTTAAAAAGCAGTTTTAGGTATACAGAAAAGTTGATTAGCAAGATAGGAGTTCCCACATGTCCTCCTTCCCGAACCCCACAGTTCCCCATGTTCTTTACATCTTGAATCAATGTGGTACAGTTGATACAATTGACAAAAAATACTGATTAAAAAAATTTTTTTTTTTTAGAAAGAGGGTCTTGCACTGTCACCCAGGCTGGAGTGCAGTGATGTTATAATAACTTACTGCAGCCTCCAACTCCTGGACTCAAGCAATTCCCTGCCCCAGCTTCCTAAGTAGCTGGGGACTATAAGTGCACACCACTACATCCCACTAATTTTTTAAAAAAAATTTTATAAAGATGGTGCAAATAATCTTCAACTGACTTCCAGACCTGGGCACTGAAACAAACAATCAAACAAATAAAAAAACGGTCTTTTTTTTTTTTTTTTTTTTTTTTGAGTTGGAGTCTCACTCTGTTGCCCAGACTGGAGTGCAGCAGCACGCTCCCGGCCACCACAGCCTCGACCTGCTGCTGGGCTCCGGCGATCCTTCTGCCTCAGCCTTCCAAGTAGCTGGAACTACAGGCACTACCACACCCAGCTAATTTTTTCATTTATTGTAGAGATGAGGTCTCGCCAAGTTGCCCAGGCAGGTCTCGAACCCGCAGGCTCAGGCAATCCACTCACCTCAGCCTCCCAAAGTGCTGGTATTACAGGCTGAGCCACCGAGCCCAGCTAAAAAACAGTCTTATTGAGATAAAACTCACATACCAACTTACCCATTCAAAGCACACAACTCAGTTGTTTTTTAGTGTATCCATGGGGTTTGCAATCATTACCACTATCTAGTTCTAGAACTTTTAAAAAGATTTTTTACCTTTTGATTTGCTATGCTGCCCAGGCTGGTCTCAAACTCCTGGGCCCAAATAATTTTTCTGCGTCGGCCTCCCAAAGTGCTAGGATTACAGGCGTGAGCCACCACTATGATACTTTGTGCATTTTTTAACTGAGTACACGCACTTAGCATCCCTTGTGCTCCACCTGTTTGTTTTCATTCCCCCTTACTGTGTCACACGCTTTTACTGCCCAGTACGAGTCTCCCTGGAAACACATACACGGCCTCGTGCCAACCAAGGGTTTTAATTGTAAGCAATAGCAAAAATTCAAGTTCATTTGAGCAGAAGAGTTTCTTGGAGGGGAGTAGAGTGGATTCCAGAATCTGAGGGCTCTGGAGACCCAAACTAGAGTAGGGGTAGGGACCCCAGGGATAGCCAAGGTCCCCAGGCCGTTGGCACCTCTGGTGCAGCTGCTGCTGACCTCACGGCACCTCCACAACTAGTGCGGATAATCTTCAGTTGACTTCCAGACCTGGGCACTGAAACAAAAAAAATAGTCTTATTGAGATAAAATTCACATACCAGATAATTTACCTGTTTGAAGTACACAATTCAGTTGTTTTTTTAGTATATCCATGGGGTTATGCAACCATCACCACTATCTAGTTCTAGAACTTTTTTTTTTTTTTTTTTTTGAGTTGGAGTCTTACTCTGTCGCCCAGACTGGAGTGCAGTGGCCGCTCCCAGCCACCGCAGCCTCGACCTGGTGGGCCCCGGTGATCCTTCCGCCTCAGCCTTCCAAATAGCCGGAATTACAGGCATGCACTACCACGCTCGGCTGATTTTTTTCTTTATTGTAGAGATGAGGTCTCACTGCCCAGGTGGGTCTCGAACCCGCAGGCTCAGGCAATCCACTCACCTCAGCCTCCCAAAGGTGCGGGATTACAGGCTGAGCCACCGAGCCTGGCTAGAACTTTTTTTTTTTAAGTTGGAGTCTCACTCTATTGGCCAGGCTGGAGTGCAGTGGCAACATCTCAGTTCACCACAGCCTCAACTTCCTGGGCTCAGGCAATCCTTCTGCCTCAGCCTCCTGAGTAGCTGGGACTACAGGCGCACCCCACCATTAGTGCTTGGCTAATTTTTTATTTTTTGTAGGGATGAAGTCTCGCTGTGTTGCCCAGGCTGGTCTTGAACTCCTGGGCTCAAGCAGTCTTCCTGGTTTGGCCTCCCAAAGTGCTAGGATTACAGGCATGAGCCATCACACCTGACCTAGTTCTGGAACATTTTCATCACCCCCAAAAAGCATCTCCATACTCACCAGCAGCCACTGTCCTTTCCTCCCTAGCCCTCCCAGTCCCTGGCACTTACTAATCTTATTTTCTGTCCATTCTGGACATTTCTTGGACATGGAGTCATACAACATGTGGCCTTTTATGGCTGGCCTCTTTTCACTTAGCATAATGTTCTCACCACTCGCTCCTCCTGTAGCAGGTATCAGTGTTTCATTTCTTCTTATTGCATACCTGGGCACTATCATGTGTGACCCTGTCTGGCCCCCATCTCTCAGATGAGTAAGGTGAGACTCAGGGAGAGCTTGTGGCCTGTATGAGGTCACATGGCAAGTCATTTGAAGGAGATCAGTATGGAACCCAGGCACTCCATGATCAGGAAAGAGAGCAGGCCTGGGGCCAGGAGCGGTGCTGTCAGGGGTGGGGGTGGGGAGGCAGTATGACCAGGCAGTCCTGGAAGGGAGAAGGAGCAGGGAAGCGGGGCTGGTACATCGAGGATGTCGGGATGGGAGTAGACCCCAGAGACGCATGTCCAATCCCAACATCCTGTCTCCATGCCCAGCGGACGCTTACTCCCTCTCAGGCATGCACTCGTGGAAGGCCTTTCCCTGTGCAAACAGGAGGCAGGGACCGGGAATTCAGGCAGAACACAGGACTTTGGGCTGGGGAGGGGCCTTGGCCACCAGGCTTACAGGTGAGAGCTTTCTCTTGTCCCAGAGCCAGCTGCAGCTCTTGACAGGGAATTTCTCGGGCCTTGGCTGGTAGCAGCAGCCCTGGGAGGTGGCTTGGACAAATCGAATCAGTCCCAACTACTGCCATTAACCCTGGCAGGAGGCAAGGGGTGGTAGTGTTGGGGGGAAGGGGCAGCCCTGTCTCTGAGAGCTTGTCCCAGCTGCCCGGCATGTGAGCCACGTCTCTGTTGCAGAGCTTCCAGGCACCTCTCTGAAGCATAGACCAGGAAGTCCCTCGTCCTCCTCTTGCTGCCCTGTGCTGGGGACATGGGGTTACCGCAGGCCATCCCATGGGGAGACAGGCCCGTCAACAGTGTTTATACGGTATGCTCAGGGAAGAACGAGGGACATACAGGACAGTGGGAGGCCAGAGAGAATCCTAGCCAAACCTGGGACTCAGGGGAGGCCCCCCAGAGGAGGTGACATCTGAGTGGAGGCCTAAAGGGTTGGGAGTGGAGGATAGGAGATCAGTAGGGTTCAGGTCCTGGTCACTTGCCTGTTTGACAGTTCACTCTGGCTGCAAGTGAGAGTCTGTTGGAGGAATGGGGCTGGCTGCAGGGAGTTCAGAAGTTTCCTGGCCAGGGAAGGGACAAGTCCTGGACCAGGGGAATGGCTGAGGGGATGGTGAGAAAAGGGCCTTGGGACGCAGGTAGTGAGGAGGCCAGTGTGACCAAGCTGGGTCCGCAGGGCCTGGTGACACCCCTGGAGACAGCCGGGAGCCGCTAGTTATCTCCATCAGAGGCAGAGACTGGGTGGCCTTTGCGGCGCCGGGTAACTGGAGCCGTGGGAGTGGATGGCTGCCCCAGCCAGGAGAGCACACAGGGGAGAGGGGATGGGCTCGCCTCCCAAAGAAGCCCCTAGTTAAGACCAGGACGGAATCCATCTGGGGAAGAGGAGACGCCAAGAGCCAGGATCAGCTGAGTCCTGGGCCTGGGCATGACACACACCATTCTGCTTCCCCTTTTCTAGGTCTGAAGTGGAATTTCCATTCCTGGGTGGGTCGTAATGCACAGGGGCCGGGGGAGGGGCGGGCCAAGGATGCATGGCTTCCGTCCCAGTGTCAGGGTGTCCTAGGAGAGGAGTGTGGAGGCGGGGAACTGGCCTGGAGTCCCACTCGCAGAGTGTCCACCTGCTGTGCCTCGGGCATTGCAGTATGGGCCTTCCTGGGACCTTTCTTTCTCCCCCACCCCCAATCATGTGTTCTACAGAAGTCGGGGGAAAGGCTGTTACCCCCTTTCACAGGTTCAGAAACCCAGGAATGGGGAGGAGCCTGAGCGGCCCCAGCCACAGAGCAAGTCAGTGGCCAAGGCAGGATGGGACAAGATGAATCCGGGCTTCTTTCTACATTTCAGCGGCCTCCTCCCTTCCTGGGGAAGTGAGGCAGATGTGGCGACTGACGGAACAGTAGAGACCCCGGTGTAGGTGGTGCACCAGCTAAGATCTGGTTTGTTGACTGCGGACTCTGGCTTTCCACCACCTCTGGAAGGTTGTGAATGTGGGAGCACAGACGCAGGCACACCAAGCTCCCCCAGTCCAAGCCAGGCACGATGACACAGGCCTGTAGTCCCAACTGCTCAGGAGGCTAAGAAGAGAGGATCACTTGAGCCCGCGGGTTCAAGACCAGCCTGGGCGAGATAACAAAACTTCATCTTTAAGAAAAAGGGGGAGGAGCTCCCCAAATCTTTTGGAGTATAGCAAAGCTGAGAGCACTACCCCGCACCAGCTCCCACCCCGGACTCTCCAACCCCACAGGGGCTAAGCCGAGTGCAACAGTGTCTCCACCCCATCCTATCCCCCAGTTCT
The DNA here is from genome assembly GCA_027257055.1 of Cephalopachus bancanus. Classification (NCBI taxonomy): domain Eukaryota; kingdom Metazoa; phylum Chordata; class Mammalia; order Primates; family Tarsiidae; genus Cephalopachus; species Cephalopachus bancanus. Next base: position 3,473,963 of record JAPVLO010000195.1, on the reverse strand, counting down.
TGGGCAGGCCCTGGGTTAGAGAGCCCCCAGCAGCTGCACCATACTCCACATGCCTCCCCAGGGCTCTCGGGAGAGTGGATGTCCCAGACAAGTCCCAGCACGTAGGGGGTTCCTGGTCTTTCGGTATCCCCAGCAGGCTCCTAATGCATCTTCCCCTCAGACTGGAGGCCGTAGTCTCTGGGCTACAGTGAGCTTAGCATACGGTGGTGGTGTTGGGGGCGTAGGCAGAGGCCCTGAGTGAGGCCCAGAGATGGAAGAGGTGAGCGTACCTGAAGCCCAGTGTACCCCCATGGCGCAGCCCCTGGGCGCTCAGAAAGCTGCGTCTCTCCGGCCTCAAGGCTGCCTCCGGGAAGCATGCTCTGACCCTCCCTGCACCGTGGTCAAGGCCCACAGCCCCATCTCCCTCCATCATCCCTGTACTCACAGTACCACAAGAACCGTTGGAACCCAGCTGGTGCAGGAGTCTACAGATGCTCGCCAAAGGGCCAGACAGCAAGTATTTTGGGCTTCACTGGCCATATGGTCTCTGTGGCAACAACTCATTCTGCAGTTATAGTCAAAGCAGCCCTACATGGTACAGAAATGAATGAGTGTGGCCATGTCCAATACAGCTTTATTTATGGCCACTGAAATGTGACTTTCATATAATTTTCATGTGTCACAAGGTTTTTTTTGTTTTGATTTTTTTTTCTCTGCAACCATTAAAAAATGTAAAGATTATTCTTAGCTTTCAGGCTGTACCAAAATAGACTGCAGTTTGGATATGGCAGGACTGTGGGTTATGGTTTGCCAACCCTTGGGTTAGAGCAAGCACTCTGGAGCCTGACTGCCTGGGTGTGAATTCTGGCTCTGCTGGGTGACCTTGGGTAAGTGGCTAACCCTTTCTGTGCTCTGAATTTCCTATCTGCAAAATGGAAAATAGCTTGGCAGTTCCTCGAAAGGTGAAACATAGTTACCATATGGCCTAGTTCTACCCCAAAGTATGTACCCAAGAGAAATGAAAGCATACATTTACACAAAAACTCATTCATAGAAGCATTGTTCATGGCAACCAGAGCGGTAACAACCCAATGTCTATCAGCTGATGAATGAATTGGATAAATAAAATGTAGTATATCAGCTGGATGTGGTGGCTCACACCTGTCATCCCTGCACTTTGGGAGACTGAAGTGAGAGGATTGCATGAGACCAGGGGTTCAAGACCAGCCTGGGCAATATAGCGAGACTTTGTCTCTACAAAAAAAATTAGCTAGCCTTAGTGGCAGGTGCCTGTTGCCCCAGCTACCTGGAAGGCTGAGGTGGAAGGATCACCTGAGCCCACGAGATCGAGGCTGCCATGAGCCGTGATCATTGTGATCATGCCACTGCACTCCAATCTGGGTGACAGTGAGACTCCAACTCAAACAACAACAAAACGTGGTGTATCTGGACAGTGGGATAGTGTTCAGCCGTAAGTAGGAATGAAGTACTGACACACGCTGCAGCTGGAGGGACCTTGGAAACATCATGCTAAGTGAAAGAAGTCAGACACAGAGGCCACACACTGGACGATTCCATTTATGTGAAATGTCTAGAATGGACAAATCCCTAGAGATGGAAAGTAGATTAGTGGTTGCCAGGACAGAGGGGCTGATGGGGGAATGACAGCTCATGAGCATGGGGGCTTTTGTTGGGATGATGGAAATGCTTTGGAATTAGATGCAAATATGCTAAAAATGGAATCCTGTCTATTAAATACTGACTTGTGTACTTTAAAAGGGTGGATTTTATGGCATGTGAATTATATCTCAATTTTTAAAATGAGGCCAGGCTCAGTGGCTCATGTCTGTAATCCCAGCACTTTGGGAGGTCAAGGCAGGAAGATTACTTGAGGCCAGGAGTTCTAGACTAGCCTGGGCAACATAGCAAGACCCCATCTCTATACACAATTAAAAAGGTAACTAAAAAAACAGTAATACTTCCTGGGGTTGCTGTTAGAGTTAATGTGTGGAAAGCACTTGCAGCAGTCATTCCCCTCACTGGTCCTGCAGGGGTCCTGGGAAGACCACCATGTCTGTCCTATTCACACTGTCTCCAGGGCCTAGAACATATGACTTGGAGTTTCTGGAGTCCCACAGGCCAGGGATCAAGTCCTGACACCTTAGTATGCCATGTGCCTTTGGGCAAATACTTTCTTCTGCTCTGAACCCAGGTTTCTCATCTGCAAAATGGAATAATAAAAACGACTTCATGGTGTTGTTGAGAATCAGATGATCCCTGGTGCTCAGGGTGTGTGAGGTGCTCCAAGCCCATTGCCACTTGGTCATATCTGACCAAGACTGGTCTGAGGAGGCGAAGCCTCCCCACCCCCCAACAGATATCTCCAGGGCACCAAGCAGGGCTAGGGCAGTTGCTCCTGACTGTGACCCTTCAGTCCCTCCCGCTACTATCCCAACTTCTCACAACTCCCCTCTCCCAGGTGGTGTGGGGAGGGGGAGGAGAGGGCTCCCTGTGACTGGAGGAAGAAATGCTTTGGGGCACCAGCACAGATTCCTAGATCGGCCACGCCCAGCTGGGTGACTGCAGGCTACACATTACCCCTTTCTCTCTCTGAGCCTCAGTGTATTGAACTGTCAGATGGGTTTAGGACACAGTACTTGCCACTTCAGGTGGTTGTGATGATGTAAAGTGTTCACACAGGGCCTGCTATATTTTAAGTGCTCAGTACATCTCAGCTTTTATGGGAATTTATTTTAAAATGTTTATTTTGAGCCAGGCACAGTGGCTCACGCCTGTAATCCCAGCACTTTGGGAGACAGAGGGGAGAGGATTGCCTGAGCCCACAGGTTTGAGACCAGCCTGGCCTCGTCTCTACAAGACATCAAAAAAATTAGCTGGGCATGGTGGTGTGCGCCTGGAGTTCCAGCTACTTGGAAGGCTGAGACGGGAGGTTCGTCTGAGTCCAGCAGGTCGAAGGTGCAGTGGCCGTGAGTGTGCTACTGCATTCCAGCATGGGTGTTGCAGAGAGACTCCAACTCAAAAAAAAAATGTTTATTTTGAAAGTTTACTATGTACAAGGCACTATTCTCGTTACTGGGAATATAGCAGAGAATAAAACAGACAGAAATCCTTGCTTTCATGAAATTTACATTATGGTGGGGTAAGCAGACAAGAAACAAAATAAGTAAGTTATATTTAAGAATGTGACTGGGAAAATAAGACTGAGAAAGTGGGAGGGAATGTAGGGAGTTTTGGAAGGGGGTGCAGTTTCACAGAAGGTGATCTGGGATGATTCATTGAGAAAAAGACATTTGAGCAAAGACCTGAGGAGAGGAGGGAAAAGAGGGAGCCATGTGGGTTTCTATGGGAAGAGCATCCCAGGCAGAAGAAACAGCAGCATGCCAGGCAAGTGTGCAGAACATAGAGGAGGTCAGTGTTGCCAGAGGGGAAAAAGTAGGGAGAATGAAAGGCCGGTCCCCGGGGACCTGCAAGGGTGAGCCTCTGACTCCATGAGAGACCAGGTCCCACTGTGGTACTCTGAGCAGAGCTGAGCCACCCTGACCTAGGTGATGATGACTTTTGCTGTGTCGTGCCCGACTCCTCACCCTGCCTCACAGCCATGTGCTTCCTCCTGCAGGACCAGCCGGGGGCCTCCATGGGCGCCTGAGGGCCAGGCGCCAGGGCCGCGGGCACGAGCATGGTGAGACACCAGCCCCTGCAGTACTATGAGCCACAGCTGTGCCTCTCCTGCCTCACGGGTATCTACGGCTGCCGTTGGAAGCGGTACCAGCGCTCCCATGATGACACCACGCCGGTGAGCCACGTTGGGGCAGGGGCAGAGGGACCCAGTGAGCCCCAGCAAGCTTGAGGGGCTGGGACTAGGGAGCTTAGCTCTGTCTCTGCTGTGTGGCTCTGCACAGGTTGCTGGTCCTTCTGGATCTCAGGAATGAGGCCATAGTCCTCCCTGAGTCTCCTTGACCAGTAGGGCAGGGAAAGAGCTCATCCTGCCTTGGACGTAGCCGGGCGTTACCTCTCCTCTGACAGTGTGGGAGCCAGGCTGCTCCAGAGGTCTGGGCAGGGAGGGGTGCTTCAGGAGGGAAAGGTCACCCGAAGGTGAGCAGAAGTTCTCAGCTTCCTGGCAGATCCAGACAGACAGGCAAATAGGAGGAGAGGGTAAGGAGGTGGGTCCGGCCGTCCTGGAGCCCGGGAGCTGGCAGGGCCATGTCCTGGCACCAGGGCCCAGTCACCTGAGCTACAGGCCTGCCAGCGCTGGCAGCAGGTGCCCGACTGGATAAAGAAGGCCTCCTTCAGCGCTGGGCTGCCCAGACCAGACCTGACTACACTCCTGTCCCCACGGCCCTGTCAGCTGGGGGATCTAGTTTCTTCTCCAAAGGAACCCAATTCCTGTGTGGTGTTTATCTAAAAGCTTTACTGTCTGGAGAACAATTTTCCTCCTCCCTCCTGCTTGTCTGAACAAAGAAGCCAGCCTCCAAATTCAGCCAGCCCCCACACAGGCTGGCATAGCCAAGCGGGGCATGGTGGAGGTCAGAGACCCAGTGGGCCAGATGTCTGGATGGGGGGTGTCAGGACGCCTGTCACCCCTGTGCTGGGTGGGATGGAGCACTAGACCAGGTCAGGCGCCTGGACTCATGACCCCCAAGCAGAGACAGAGCTAAGCTCCTCGACCCCCAAACAGTGAGAAGCAGGTGTCACCAGGGTGGCTACCGGGTCTGATTCATCCCCATGTCCCCACTCCCAGCACAGAGCAGCCAGTGTGGCCAAACTGAAGCAAGGGAGAGAAAGGTGCCTGCCCAAGGCCCCACAGAGCAGCCCCAGGCAGTGCCGGGAAGCCCTCTGGGGACCACGTGTTGCAAGGAGTCGTACAGGCTGTAGACTCCAGAGGCAAATGGACTGAGGTGTTAAGATTCCTCCTCCACTGGTGGCCTATGGGCCCCCTCACCTGAGACCTGGAGGTGACAGCACATCCTCTTGAGGAACTGCTAGGCCCATGGCATGGAGTGAAGGGCGTGACTTCAGCACCAGCCTGCTGGACTAGCTGTTGAGACAGGTCATCCCAGGCATCCCAGCCTTGGCTTCTCCATCTCTGAAATGGGAGAACGGTTGGGTTCATGACTTGGGAATTCCATGGGCACTCCGCTTCGCTCCATGTTGCGTTCTCTCCATGGCTATGGGCAGGTAGCAGGCTGGCAGAGGGCCTCCCCTGCCCTGGCTGTCCTGTGTCAGGAAGGTTGGATGCTCAGCCATGTTGGGACCCCGTGTGTTCTGCGAGCCAGGCACTCTGCTGGGCACTCGGGTTCCTCCCAATAAGCTGTGAGCTATAGATGGGCAAACAGAAACTGGGCAAGAGTGACCGGGCCAAGGTGACATAACCTGTGAGGGCTGAGCCTGGATCTGGACCAGGCTGTATGGGTCCAGCAGCTGCTGGTGGGCACGGGGATGGGGAGACAGCTGAGCCAAGGGGAAGGATGACTGAGCTCCGACACAGACAGCTCCTCGGCCACTGGGCCAGATGCTGGAGGAAGGTGCACTTCCCAGGACGTCTCGTGTCCTCGGTGGGCCCTGGGCTGGCCACTGTCGGCCGTGGAATCAAGGAGTGATGGGTCCTGGCTGCGACCAGCACACGCCCAGGCTGAAAATGGGCCAAAACTGGTCTCTGACTGACAGGGAGCCAGAGTGGTAGCCCCGCAGGGCCAGGGTCTGGGGCCTGGAGGGGCAAGAGGACACGAGCCAGGCTGGGAGAGGCTTCAGGGCTTTGCAGCAGCTCTGGGTGACAGCGCCTCTGCAGAAATGACTGAGTTCACCTCAGGTGACCCCAAACGCGCAGCTGAAGATGAGCATCCACCGTGTCCCTCCCCCACCTCCCCACAGTCACTCCCCTCGCTCCTGCCCCCTTCCCCTTCCACTTCTGGGTTCTGGCCTCTGCCCCTCATCCTTTCTCTCTCCCTGTTCCCCTGAGGCAACTGGGTGAGGATGGTGACAGGGGGCCGGGCTCTCCAGCCTGGCACGGCGAAGGAACGGTGATCTGATGTCTCAAAGACAGGCTGGTGCAGTTGAGGAGCTCACACGTTTGGCTGAACACATAGAGGTCCGCCATGAGTTCTGGAAGCCCCAGGGGGAGGAGAGCTGCTGCCTGGGCTTGGGTGGTAGAGAGGGCTCTCTGGAGGGCCCGGTACCTCTTCTCACTCCCCTTCCCCTCCCCCCGTGGGGACTCTCCCCTGCATCTCCTGACTAGAGGAGCCTGCATTCAACCCTTCTGGGAAACCTGACCTCTCTGGGTCTCATCTGTGAAATGGACTGACAGACAGGTGGGAGAGTCACAGAGGCATTTCCTTCTCATCGTTTAGGCTGGCATAGGAAGCCTGAGCGTAATGGTAACAGGTAACATTTATTGAGAACCTGCTGAGTGCAAGAAGCAAATGGTTTGCATGATATGCCCCGTTATTTGTTTTAACACTCCCTTGGGGCACGCTGAATCGTGTGCCCATTTTATGGTTGGAGAAATCAAGACTTAGAGCCCTGACACAGGAAGTCCTTCACAGAGTTGCTGCATGAGCCTCAGGAGCCCGGATGCTGAGGATGTGTGTGTTTAAATGGGAGTTTGCCGGAAGGACAAGAAAGAAGGAGGCTTGGCAAGTTTCCTGATGGGGGAAAAAGAGCACTAAACCAGGAGCACTTGGGACAAGATAGGGTGTCCATTGGTGTATCCCTCGTTATGATCCAGCTCTGCAGAGTGGGGTGGGAGTGGGTGCAGAGATTTGGGCCCCATCCTCTCCATCCACACTGGTCTCCCTCCTTCCTGCCCACCAGCCTGACACATTCCCACCTCTTTTAAGCCTTTGCCCACACTGCTGTCTGCCCCCAGGACACATCTTGACAAATGAGAGAGCAGGACACTGAGGACCAGAGAGGTGAAATTGCCTCTTCTCCTGCCCCTAGAGGAGTAGAGGGGTCCCACGGCAGGAGGCCAGGCTCACTCGACAGCCAGGAAGGGGAAATGGAGCTTTTTATAACCAGGGATAATTAATTGGCTGTTGTCTGTGACTCATTACTCTAATACTGCCAATTAAAGTCTTGGTAGGATAGAAGACTGTGCAAGGCCCATCCCCGCAGGGTCCCCTGAAGACTGTGTGTCTGTGGAAGGCAGCACAGTGACAGAACTGTGTCAAAATCAGCTTCTCTAGCGTGAGGGATATAGGTCAGATGCCTGGAGGAACTTCCCAGCCAGAGACACTGAAGGAGACAGACTATAATAGTCAACTCCTTGCACTTCTGTAGTACCTCTGCCTTTTGAAGGCTGTTATCATCTTAATTGATCCCCCCTATCTTTTTTCTTTTTTATTTTGAGTTGGAGTCTCACTCTGTTGCCCAGACTGGAGTGCAGTGGCATGCTCCCAACCACCTCAACCTCAACTTGTGGGGCTCCGGCAATCCTTCTGCCTCAGCCTTCCAAGTAGCCGGAACTACAGGCGTGCGATACCACGCCCGACTGGTTTTTGATTTATTGTAGAGACGAGGTCTCGCCAAGTTGCCCAGGTGGGTCTCGAACCCGTGGACTCAGGCAATCCACTCGCCTCAGCCTCCCAAAGTGCTGGGATTACAGGCTGAGCCACCGAGCCTGGCTGATCCCCTCTATCTTACAGATAGAGCTCCAAGAAGAATAAGTGATTGATTCAAGCCAGAAGGCTAAAGCACCCCGCCCCCTGCTCACACCCTCAGGGTTGTCCCCTCTACCCTGACCCACACCAATCTGTCTCAGTTGGGGTGCACTTGTTACTGATTCAACCAACAAACCTGTCCTGCCACTACTCTGGACCCTAGGGTCATAGCATATCAGACCAGGTTCCCCCTTCCCTTGAAGGACTCCCGGGCTGGTGGGGGAGCAAACAAGAATGACACACCCAGACCACCCAGGGTGATCACTGAGGAGGCCCAGGAGACCCAGGGGCGGGGCAAGCTTGCCTGTGCTGGCCCCTGAGAGGGTTAGCCCTGTCTTGCCAGAGCAGGGGGAACTGAGTGTGCAAGAGAGCGTCTTGTGTTTGGGAAATGGAAGTGGCTGAGCCTGGGGTGGCTCAGGTGTGAGAGGGGAAGGGTGTTGCCAGGTGGGCCCGAGCCATGAGCTGCGCTGAGGAGCCAGGTTTCATCCTGGGGCGGGAGCCCAAGGCTGGCCCGGGCTGAGTAGCAACCACTGCGGTCAGACTGAGGGCCCTTGGGTGGAGGTGGGAGGGCCAGGGAATCAGACAAGAGAGTCAAGGATGGACAAGCTAGGGCAGGGACGCCAGGGCCACCTAGAAGATATTGTCAGCAACCCAGCTATGGATGGAGATGGAGAGGAAGGCGTGTCTGAGGGGAACTCCCATCATCCTCCGACTCCTAGCCTGGATAGAGGTGAGAGGAAGGTGGTCTCGGTACAGTCCAGAAATAGCACAATGGAACTGGAAGTGGGGATGAGTGGAAAAGATAGATAAGCCTCCCCGACCCCAGCTGCCTCCCTCCTATGGTAGGCTATGATGGGAGACCTCTCCTGTCAACTGGCCATGGCATAAAGACACCTGCTCTGAAGGAATCCATCCCTCCTCTTCTGCCCTTCCCCTCCCCGCCAGCCATGCCAGCCACACCAGCCACACCGAGCTTCTCCCCATTCCCAGATTAGCCTTGGCCTTCATAGCACTGGGCCTTTGCTCTTGCCGTACCCTCTGTCTGGAATGCTCTTTCTCTCTCTTCTTTGCCTCTTAAGACTTATTGCAAATGTGCCTCTGCCCCTCATATCCACCAAACAAGTCAGCCTTCCTCCCCAACTCTGCCCATTTTTCTCTCCCTCCTTTCCTGTCCCCTGGACTCCCCAGCATCTTGGCCCATGCATCTCCAGCGGGACTCTTCTGTGTTCTAGGGCAGAGCCTGGGCCTGCACACTCCAGGACCTGACTCTGAGGTGCTCCTCGGGCAAGGTTTGCTGAGTAGATAACTGGAAGGATGATTGCAGAGGAGGCCACCTAGGAGATGTGCCTGCCCTCCCACTGTCCTGGTGGGGAGCCGGACCCCCAGCGAGCTCATGGAGCTGGCAGGCGTACATGTGTGGACGGGTGCGTGCTGTGCTCTCGGGGCTGCCTCCTGTTCCCTGGCTATGACTGGCAGGGTTTGGGTGCTGACTCAGCTGACGGGACTGCCCAGATCACTCTTGGAGCTGGGATTAGGCTCTGCCTGGGCACACAGGGCAGGAAGGGGGGAGGTTTTCTTTTTTTTTTTTTTTTTTTGAGTTGGAGTCTCACTCTGTCGCCCAGACTGGAGTGCCGTGGCCGCTCCCGGCCACCGCAGCCTCGACCTGCTGGGCTCCGGCAATCCTTCTGCCTCAGCCTTCTAAGTAGCTGGAACTACAGGTGTGCGCTACCACACCCAGCTAATTTTTTGATTTATTGTAGAGATGAGGTCTCGCCAAGTTGCCCAGGCAGGTCTCGAACCCGCCGGCTCAGGCAATCCATTCACCTCAGCTTCCCAAAGGCGTGGGATTACAGGCTGAGCCACCGAGCCTGGCTAGGGGAGAGGTTTTCAGTGGCCCCCACTTCCTGTCCTATCAGCCATGTGGGTTTGTGTCAGGAAAGTGGGGCTAAAAAGAATGGATCCCACTCAGGGTCAGGGCAGGCTTCCTGGAGGAAGCAGCCTTGGAGACAGGCTCCAGGACTGTCAGCTTATTGGAGTCAGCCAGATGCAACTGGGCATTCCTGGCCCGGAGGATTATAGCCTGAATGTTCCCCAGTCTCCCAGGCACTGAGTATGTGACCTCAGGTCAGACCCAGGCCCTCTCTGGGCCCCAGCTTGCTTGTGGGTTAAATGAAGGCACAAACGCGTCCTGGGGGTCCACTTAGATTACGGATAACCATGTGCCTCCTGGCTTGCACCAGAAGAGCCCATTGGTTCAGTCCTGGGGAAGGGCACCCTCCTTATAAACTTTCAAAGTGGTGGCTTTCTCTCTTCTGGTGCTTTGAGGGAAAGGGAATCAGCAGGGGTGAGAGAGGAGCCCTCTGAAGTTTATTTTTCCTGCTTCTAAAATTGCAGGGTTGCTATGAGGATAAGAAAATAGGAGATGACATTATTACATCCGAGAGAGGGGAGGGGCCGGCAGAGCCCGGTTTGTTGCAGCACAGGGAGATGAGGATTTATCGCTGCAATAAACCCATGTGTCTCTTGCCTGTGGGAACCCCCACACCCCACCCGGCTCCTTTTAGAATGGCGCTGAGGGCACCTGGCATGGCCACGCCACGCTCCAGGGGAAGCAGCTAAGCCCATGTGGGTGACATTTTGTGAGCACCTTGGGTGTCTGGTGAGGGAGCAAGGATGGGGCAGGAGATGGTGGAGCATAGCAGGGGGCTGTGGCCACCTATACTGTGATCTAGGTAGGGCCCTCTGGGGGGTTCTGGGCTGGTCCTTCCCAAGGGCCCTCAGCTCTTGTCTCCCCAAGGGGCTGATGCAACCCCAGGGATGGGCAGGGAGGGACAGGGTGCCCTAGGCTGGGCCTGATTGCATCCTCCTGCCTAATGAGTCTCTCTGACTGTACCCCGGCAGAAGCTAGGGTGGACAGAGGCCTAATTGCCCAGCTCTCTGTAGCCCGGAAAAATAAATCCAGGCTCTTAGGCTGTCAGGAGCTGGCTGGGGGTGGGGATTCTAATCCCTTTCCCTGCTCAGGTCTAATGCTGCAATCTCTCTCAAAACTCCCTGGGTTGCCTGTCCCCCAAATCTCCCGGATCAGGGCCAGGGTAATCCTGACAGATCCTGCCCATCTCTCCCTTCTGGGAGCGCCCCACACCCTGCCCAGCTGATATTTCCTGGGTTTTTCCCGGGCATCAGCACCCCAGTTGTAGCTTGTCGGGGCGGGATAATTGGTGGAGCTGGGGTGTCCGAGATTTGACCTGCAGGTATCAGACTCAGGGATAGGTATCTCTCAGTCTCCCTCCCAGTCCCTGAAGGACTGTGTGCTGAGGGGTTCGGGACCTCAAAGAAGAGCTGGGACTGGGGGCAGGGCTCGGCCAGCACCAGGGGAAAGGGCTGCTTGGGGACAGGCTGGAAAATCAGGAAGTACATCCACACACAGGTGAGAAGTGACGGAAGTGACGTGTGGAGATTGCTTCAGGTATCACGGATGAGTAGGGACGGCCCAAGCGACCATTGGGTGAAAGTAAAATTAGATCCCAGCCTCTCATCGCACACCAAAATAAATTCCAGATGGATTGGATGTGTTTTTTTTCTATTTTTGAATGTTCTTCCTATTTTGAAAGCACACATTTGTGGAGAAAATTCAAACAGCTCGGAAAGATGTAAAGTAGAAGCAATTCGAGTCTTCATGCTCTAGAGATAAGACTTTTACACCTCTCTCCGCTCTATATGGAGTTGCACAGTGGATGTAGGTGGATGGTGGATCACAGACTCAATATAAACAATGAGACCAAGAAGTCATGAGTGCGAATGACTTAAGCCTAGGACCTCGGGCTTCCTTCCTTAGATACAATACCAAAGGTAAAACGTATAAAGGAAAAGAGGGGTGGATTTAACTACAAACATGTAAATTTCTATACAAAAGCCATGATAAAATTAATTCAGATGATGCATAAGAAAAAAATTACAATACATAAATGTTAGTACTCCTCCATAGCGAAGGCTTTTTTTAAGCCCAGAAGAAAAGCCAGTTCCTCAAAGCAAAGCCTGCTTTACTCTGAGCCTTCGCACCTTCCGCTACCTCCCTGTGTCTGGATCAAGGCTCCCCAACCTTGTCCTTCCAGCAAGCCCTTTCCTTACACTTTGCTGCAGTTGTCTCCTCCTCCAGAAAGCCTTCCAGACCACCCCTTCTAACCCCTAGTAGTGTTAAGGATCTGGGTTCTGAGCTCCTAAGCAGCCCATGCTGGCCCCACTCACCACACACGTAACCAGGATTGGAGCTGCCTGTTTGCTGCTCAGTCATGGCTCAGGATGGCCTGATTTATCTCCAAGTGTTCGAGGCCCAGCAGGGCTGGCCCAGAGAAGGGTTCAATGCATGTGTGTAGAATGACTGAAGAGAATGGTGAGGATGTAGAGGGGAGGTGCTAAGGTTTACCCCACGTGAGGGTACAAGGTGGATGTCCAGATGTCCCATGAATTCTCCATCATTTCCACACTGATTTACTCATGTCCTAATCCTGTGTTCATATTTCCAGACATTCTCCTTCTTTGGACCTCAGTTTCTCCTTTTCTCAATTGGCCCTGTAGAGGATGAGGCGAGATAATCTCTGCGATCTTGTCTGACTCTGAAATCCCAGGGTCCCTGCTCTGACACTGCCAGTGGCTTACAGTGTGACCTCGGGCAAGGCCCTGTTTCCTCCTTGGTCGGGCAAGGAGATAATTATGTGTCCCACCCCTTATTGCTTTGAGATAGTTGGAGACACTGGAAGTAATCAGGCTTGGGCATGAATTGTAGCTCCACCGTCATGTTTGTCCTTCGTGACCTTGGGCGAGTCGCTTCCCCTCTTCGAGCCTTGGTTTCCTCTGCTTGGCACAGCTGTGGAGAGGGTGAGATGGAGCATGTAAAGAGCCCACCCCAGCTCTGTGATGAGCGCACAGGGGGCTCTGTTCTCCACAGCCAGGGATGTAGCCCGTGATAGGATCGGGCACTGCCATGCCAGGCTCTTCCTCCATTGGCGCCAGCTCCTGGGGCCACAGCCTACAGAACCAGGCCTGACCTCTGCGTCTGGCTGCCCGTGACACCCACCCAGAGTTAGGGACAGGCAATCAGCCTGGCTGTTCTCAGCAGTTGGAGAAACATGGTGTTGAGCAGGGGGAGGGGAAGGGTCTGATCACTGTCTTCACATAATTAAAGGGCTGTCAGACGCGAAATGATAATTATAGGAACGATCGTGGATTGGCAACTTGCAGCTTACATCTGTAATCACGTCGGGGCCTGGCAGCCCTCCTGTTAGGTGGTGGTGATGTCATGCCTGCAAATGGAGGAGGAAGCTGAGGCTGGAAGGCCTGGGCAACTGGCCCCCGGCCATGTGGCCAGTGGGGAGAGGGGCTGGGGTTCAAACCCAGCCCTTTATGATTTCCCCCAGTTCCTGCCCATTCGACCCCAATATTTCTTGCCCTTTGCCGGCCTCGTTCTGGGTGGCATCAGAGAACCTGCTGCAGGGAGTCATGAGGAGGCAGACTTCAACTCCATCTCCAGGAGAGCAGAAGGGGGACACTGACTCCTACTGCCCGGCCATCCGCCATCACCAGACTCTCTATACGTGCATCCTGGGTGGTCTGTGCAGTGTGCCAATACCGCTGTCCCATTTTACAGAGCAGGAAGCTGGGGCTCAGAGAAGAACCAGTGTCCGCGGCCAGTCTGGGATTCACACCCAGCCCAGCCTCCCCCGTCAGGCTGCTGGCGTTGGAAGGAAGAACTTTGGATCCAGAGGAGGGCCGGGCCCCGCTCCTGGAGCCACTTGAGCAGATCAGGGAGGGCTGCCATCCTGGAGGTGCAAACGCAGTCTCTGCCTGGAGGCCAGGCAGGGAGCAGGCACTGAACAAGACAACCTGGCTCGTGGAGCTCTGTGATTCTTGAAGTCTCTGATGTTGTCAGGGCGGGGCTGGCAGCTTCTGCTCAGATGCTGTCTGCACCCCGGAGTTCAGATGCCAGGTTCTGTGTAGGGACCCAGAAAGGTGTTCCCTGCCCTCCAGGGTCCCCACAGTGGGAGGGCAGCTGTGTGCATCCTGGCCTGGCCCTGCAGTCTAGGGCAGTCAGGGGCTGGCAGTGCGAGGCAAGAGGGAGCAGGAGGGCTCGTGGCTGTAGCTGTGCTCCGTGACTATGTGAGCGCCGCTGCTAATAAGCTCGTTCTGCACATTCTTCTCTGAACACAGAGGGCTCTGGGGTTGGAGAGACAGGACGGAGACAGGGAAAGGTGAAGAGAAGACGTGACCCTTAGCAGGAGACACAGAGGAGAGGGCACAACCTGCCAGGAAATCGGCCTACTGTTGTCCAGGCTTCAGTGGAGGATTTATCTTGCTGGGGAGCCTGGGGCAGGGGTGGGAGATTGGGCTGAATGCCCGAGTCCCCTGGGCAGGGCTCTGGGCTTCTCCGTCACAGCCACCCTAATCTCATTCTGGGGCAGGAAGGCAGCATCCTACCCTGTCACAGCTGAGCCCATCTCCTGCCCCGCTGGTCTCTTCCCATCTGGTCCTCCTTGGACAGCCTCCAGCATACTCCTTTTGGGGCCTGCTGCAGCCCTGGAGGCAGCTGCTCCCTCAGCCCCGCCTAGCTCAGCCTGTGTCCTGCTCCCTGAGGACAGGACTGGGGATTGTGTGATGGCTGTGTCCACTGGTAGCCCCGAAGCTTCCAGCATGACACTGTCTCCAGTCCACATCTCCTTCTGTTCCTCATATCTCCCAGCACCACCTTGTGCCTTCATGTGACGCTGGACCCAGGGGACACAGATAGCTCAGGACATGGAGCCCACAGCCCAGTAAGTCATCCCTCATTATGCACCTACTGTCTGCCACTTAGAGCCCTTCGGCTCATTTAACAGCATCTTTTGAGGTAGCGGGGGTTGTTATTCCCATTTTCCAAGGCTCAGAGGGGCGAAATGATCTGCCCAGGTGACAGAGCCAGCTCTTCGAGCTCATGCTCTCCAGCTCCACAGAGTAGAACTGGATTGAGAGTCAAGTTGGCAGGTACCAAGAGTCGTGCAGGGAAGGGAGGCCTTTGAGGGTTGAACAGATGGAAAGGCTTTCTGAGGGGCAGGAGGAATGGCCTCAGGGTCAGAGAGACAAGGGAGGCATCCACAGGGGCCACACTGGTCACCAAGGGCAAGGGCAGATTTTGAGGGAGCTGTCCAGCACTGGCTCCCAAGGAGGCCTGTAGAAGACTGCCTCCTGCAGGACACGTTCAAATCCCATCCCCACTTCTCCCCTATGTGGTGACCCACGGACTGATCTCCACTCACTGATGTTGAGGCTTTGTGTAGATTAGCAAAAGGTGCCCCTTCCCTAGGACGCTCAACCACATGTGCTAGAAACCATCATCAAGGTGCACATTTACGGTTGCCACAGTGTGAGTGGCACTTCTTAGGGGGTGGGCACCTGTTTGCCTACCTGAACATGGGGGTCCTTCTCTGAGCCTCAGTGTGACAGGATAGATGGCCCTAAAGAAACAACCCCTGGCATTGTGCAGACCATGAGAAACTGACAGGCAAGCCCTCTCTTTGTGGCTGTGGCGTCAGGCAGGGATCATGCCCGGGTTCTCTGCCGGGAGCATCTGGACTGGCTGACTAATGGGTGGGTGCAGGCCTTTCTCTGCTGAAATGCACCCAACAAGGACCATTAGTGCCGCTCAGAGCGTCTTTATCAGAGGAGCAGCCCCGCCGGCCACTTCCTCCGCCACTTCCCCGCCTTCCCCTTCCCTTTTTTCCAGCCCTGCCATTCAGTGCTTTCCTCTGATTGTTCTCAGAGTGACCCCCGCTGCCTCACTCCCCTCACCCCCTGGGGCCTCTTCCTCTTCATCTATGGCTCCCTGTGGCCTTGCCTGCCAGTCCCAGAGCTTTCATCCCCAGGTCATCCCAACCCCAGCTCGTGCCCCATTCTGATCACGGGGTTCCTGGTTCCTCCATGCCTGGGAGCCTCACCCACCTGCCGGCTCTAGGATCAGCTGGCTCCCAGGGGTGGGGGCTGCAGCCCCTCATTCTTGCCCTGTCCCGTTCTGCCCCACTGAAAGGAAACAGCCCTTGGTGCACAGCACCCTGGCTGCCACGGCCCTCCTGACACCTGTGGTCTTACTGGTCACCTGCCAGCATTGCCCCTGCGTCCTGTGTCACACCTTACCAAGGACATCTTCCCAGCACCTGTGCAGAATCTCCACCCTCTCTGCCTGCAGACCAATTGCCCGGTACAGGACTTACCCCAGGTCAAGGCTCACTCCTCATCTGGAGCCCCTCTCAGAGCCCTGCCTGCTGGTCAGAAGCGCACATGCTTTGCCCTCATGGAGGCAGAGCCATCTCTGTGGATAGATGACCACCCAGCACTGTGGCTTGGGAACCAGAGAAGACGAAGCTCCTCTGTAGGACAGGTGCTAAGCCCCAGTAAACTCTCTGCTGGGTGGGTGCACTCATGCAGGGTCTGAGAAGGTGTTTCCTCACCCACCATTTCAGTATTGAGTCTCCCTTAAGTCCCTAGCCACCTGGAATATGAAGACCACCCAGGTCTCAAGGTGCTTTTGTATAGAAAGACCAACATATACAGAGACAATTCTGGAATGATGAGGTCGGTGCCATTGGTGAAAGGGTGGCAAGGGTTCTAGGAGCTCTGAGAAGCCAGAGTCTATCCCAGGAGACAGAGCAGCCCTTGCGGGGAGGGCACTCTGGAAGGAGCAGGGGTTTGCCTGACAGACCAGAGATAGGTTGCTTTCTGGATGGAGGATGTGGCTGTGTGAAGGTGGGGGTTGGGGGCCTGAGAGAGCCTTCGGGAGAGCTGAAGTAATTCTGTGCACGTGCATAAAGCGCATATGTGGGAGCCGCGGGCACAGAGGCCAGCCTGGGCCAGATAGGGTGGGCCTTGATGTCTGCTGGGAAGCTCAAACCAGTGAGACTCTTGAGCTGGAGCATGACGTGATCAGAAGGGAGTCAGTCGGGGGACACGGCCCACCCTTTGGGAGACCCAGATGTTTAAGTTGGCCCAGGGACTTACCAGCTGTCCTCTGCAGGAAACAAGGGCTGTGGTGAGCCGATAAGAATCTGAGGTGGCAGGAGGGATTCTTAGAAGGACTAGGCCTGAGTGCTGGGCCAGCCAGGGTGGGGGTGCTGAGAGAAGGCGCCGGTTCAGATGTGGCGGCATGGGACTGCTGTGTGGCTCCCGCCTTGGGGAGCAGGACTAAGCCACCACCCTTCTCTCTCCCGTAGAAGTCCTGAGGAGACAGGGCTCAGCTACTTTGAGAGGACACAGGGCCTGCCCTGCTGCTAACCAGAGCTTCTCCATTCACGAGCAGTGGCCCAGAGCTGGGGCTTGTGCCACTCTGTGTCCAGCTGGGGCAGACACAAGTGGCCTACTCTCTGAGAAACTGTTCCCTTCCCACCCCTGAGCCTAGGAAAGACCGGGCTTCCAGATGTTATCACCTTTGCATCTTTGTTTATGTTCAGAGCAGGACTCAGCAAGGCAGCCTGGCTCTACATGTGACAGTGAGTGGTGGCTGCCCACCCCAGCACCAGTCACCCAATTTGAGGGACCCACCAAGCACAGGCCCTCCTCCTGTGACAGTGACTTCACAGACTGCAGATTGTGGGGCGAGGCATGGAGTGGGTGCCCTGTGGGTACCGAGTCACGAATCAGCAGATCTTTCCTGCGTGCTGGAGGGAGGCGGGGAGGCACAGACTCGCCGCTAGAGTACCAAGGGCTCGCTGGTCATTGTTCTGAGCGCTTGGCTTGTATTATCTCATTTAATTCTCCGTCCGCCCCATGGCATAAGTACTATTATTTTCCTCCTTTCATCAAGGAGGAAACTGGGTCAGAGAGGTTGAGTAAATTTCCCAAGGTTATAGAGCTGGTAAGTGGTGTAGGAATTTGTGGTTCCCAAACACTTTCTCTCCTCTTTTTTTTTTGAGTTAGAGTTTCACTCTGTCGCCCAGTCTGGAGTGCAGTGGCACACTCACAATCAACGCAGCCTCGACCTGCTGGGCTCAGATGATCCTTCCACCTCAGCCTTCCAAGTAGCTGTAACTACAGGCAGGCGCCGCCACACCTGGCTAATTTTTTAATTTATTTATTGTAGAGATGAGGTCTCACCAAGTTGCCCAGGCTGGTCTTCAACCTGCAGGCTCAGGCAATCCTCTCACCTCAGCCTCCCAAAGTGATGGGATTATAGGTGTGAGCCACCATGCCCGGCCCCTCTTCTCTTCTTGCATGTTCTTGCCTGCAGGCTTAAAGTACTGATGGAGTGGAGGTAGGCTCTGTCCCCGTCCCTGCAGAGCCCACAGTTGTCTGGGGGACACAGTATGAGTTTAAGGACAGAGGGACGCCAATATGGGAGCACAGAGGAGGACGTGAGGGTGACAAGGCGGAGTCCGAGAAGGCTTCACAGAGGAGGTGATATTCAACCTGACTTGAAAGGTGAATGGGAATGTTGGAGGACAAGCCCAGGGACAGTGGCCCTTCCATGTTGAGGGAACTGGTTGAAGGAGTTGAAGCGGGAGGGGTCAGGAGGCCGACCCAGAAGGGCCCCTCTGCTTGGCTGAGCAGTGGGGAGCCATGAAGAGAGCAAACTGGGGTGGGCTAGAAATGAAGGTCTGGCCAGGCGTGGTAGAACCCGCCTATAATTCTGGCATTTGGGAGGCCGAGGCAGGAGGATTGCTTAAGCACAGGTGTTCGAGACCAGCCTGGGTGACATTGCAAGACCTTGCTTCTACAAAAAAAAATTTATTTTTATTTTTATTTTTGAGTTGGAGTCTCACTCTATCACCCAGGCTGGAATGCAGTGGCACACTCATAGCCACCACAGCCTCCACCTACTGGACTCAGGCAATCCTTCCACCTCAGCCTTCCAAGTAGCTGGAACCATAGGCATGTGCCACCATGCCCGGCTGATTTTTTAATTTATTATAGAGATAAGATCTTGCCATGTTGCTTGGGCTGGTCTCAAACCCCTGAGATCAGGTAATCCTCTCGTCTCATCCTCCCAAAGTGCTGGAGTTACAGACATGAGCCACCGCACATGGTCTAAAAAATTTTTTTAAAGTAGCCGAGTGTGGTGGTATGTACCTCTAGTCCCACCTACTCAGAAGACTTAGGAGGGAGGATGGCTTGAGCCCAGGAGCTCCAGGCTGCGGTAAGCTATGATCATGCCATTTCACTCCAGCCTGGGTAACAGAGCAAGACCCCAACTCAAAAAGAAAATAGAAACATAGCTCTGGGCTTGCTGTCATGTGCAGGAGACATCAGGGCAGCAGGGAGTGCAGAGGTGGTATGTGTCCAAGGCTTCCAGCCCTCAAAGCGTATGTGGTCTTGATTCTCTCTCACACTGGTCCTCCTCAAAGGCTGTTGACTTGTTCTGATGACCTCAGCAGCTACCCAGGATGCAGGATATTCCAAGCTTGTTGTGCTTCCAAGATAAGGCGGTGGATAAAAGCAGGGATAAACTCGAGGGCCCAGGTGGAAGCGCCTGCAGACCTCTGGACTGGCCCCTCAGGAAGCACCAGTGCGGTGTCAGTGTCCCCACCTCCCTGCCCCAACCCGGCTGGAGACACAGGGGACCTGACCCAACACTGAGGGAGAGGCTGGCAGCCAGCAGCGGTGACAGAACATTGCACTTCTTCAAGTCCACAGACCAGGACACCTGTCCTTAATCTTCCACTAACTTAACTGTGTGGCTTGGGCAAGTTGCTTGGCCTCCCTGGGCTTCAGTGTTTTTTTTGGTGGAAAAGAACAATTCCACTTTGTAGACATGTGTGAGGATGGAACGAGTGAGGTAGGTGACTTCACAGACTGCAGATCAGTATGCCAGTGTGAAGGCTTTAGGACGGATGCGGCCTTTGCTTCTGGGGGCCATCACCAGAATGGGGAGACCGGCACACGCTAAAAGGACCTCAGGCTGCAGCAAAAAGCACACCACTCTGGGACGGACCCTGACTTGCTCCAGTCCCCGCACTGCTCACCCCCTCTACAGACAGGAAATCCAAGGCCTAGAGAGACCAAGGCCTCTGCAGAGGAGGTAGCCCAAGAGGGCTGTGTGACGTAGGACAGGTCACTTCTCCTGGAGCCTCAGTTCCTACCAGTGCAGAGGGCAGTGATTCCTGCCTGGCAGTTGGGCCGTGAGAGCATGGGAGAGGAGAACCTTCTGGTGAGAGGTGGCCTGGGGCTTCACTTAACCCTCCCCTCCTCTGCTCTTGCAGTGGGAACGCCTCTGGTTCCTGCTCCTCACCTTCACCTTCGGCCTCACACTTACCTGGCTCTACTTCTGGTGGGAAGTCCATAATGACTATGATGAATTCAACTGGTGAGTAGGGCAGTGGGCAGGGAGGAGGGACGCGCCACCTGGGCCCCAGGTATTGGGTGGCGGGGACCTGGCGGCTCGGGCTTGAGCCTCTCTCCAGTTGGCCCTTCAAGCCCTGTCACTGGTTCTCTGTGTGGCCTTGGACGGCCCCCGTCCTGCCTACTTCCAGGGCTTTGATGAGGAGGCTGGTATGAGATGGTGGGTGGGAAGTGGGGGCTGGCAAGAAAGATGAAGAGACAAAGAGAGATCCATGCCCTTAGGGAAAGCTTCCTGGAGGAGGAGACATGGGAACTTGATCTTGAAGGATGGCTGGGATTGGAACCCGGGAGCTTCATCCACTGGTCTCCTTGGAGACCCATTGGTGTATGCCCTGCCTGCACCTCTGGTCTCCTGAAGTGGGGCGGAGCCTAAAAGACAGAGGCTTGGCAGGAGCTGAAGCTGCTGGGGAAAACAGGGTACTCCTTCCTGGTGCTGCTGTCAAGGAAAGTAGGAATGTGAGTCTGGCGCAGGGCTCAGCATGGGCCTGGGGCCTCTGCTCACCCCCTCTATAGATAAGAAATCCAAGGCCCAGAGAGACCAAAGCTTCTGCCAAGGAGGTAGCCGTAGACCCCAGGCCTCCCAACTCCTGTGGCTGGACCCTGGACAGGCTGACAGTTGCTGTGGTTCTGGGACAGTCCACGGTCCTTTGTGGGCATCTCAGGTCCACAGGCAGGGCTGCCTGAGGCAGGTACAGGGGACACATGTTCCTTCCTCATGCTCCCTTCGTTGCCTGCCTTTTGTTAGACGGTAGAAGGCCATGGGAGGAGGGAAGGGATCCTGGGCTCCATTGATGAGTGTGGAAACTGAGGCCCAAGGTCACCCAGCTGGTTGGGGACAGAGTTGGGGCCAGCCTCCTCGCTCCCCTCCCAGTGCTGTTCCTTCCTGTTGATGAGATGTTCAGGTCACTATGACTGTGAGCGAGTCTCCGGTGCTCTTTGCGTCTCTCCTGTGAAATGAACTATGACCTCATCAGGTCTCTCTGAGGATGAAATGAGATGATGGATGTGAGAGGGCTCAGGTGCCCCCTGCATGTGAGAGCTGCCTCCCAGGATCCCAGAGCTCCAGCTGGAAGGCAGCTTTGACACTAGAATTGGAGGTTTCCGGGATCTGGGCATTGGAGGGCTGTGGTCTAGGGTTCGGAGATGATCCCGAGACTCCGTTCCTGGAGTCTGCACAGGGTAGGACTGTGCCTCTGTCATTAATGAGCACATGAAGGACATCCGACATCCTGCCCTGCCCTGTGGCAGCTCAGCAAGATGAGTTGGAGCCCCGGCAAGTCCCAGAGGTGGCCGCTGGCCTTTATTAAATGCCTTAGATCAATTATTCATCTTTGCAGGTGTCCAAAGTGCGGACAGTATCAAGAGTAAATGGGAGCATCTGCTGCTGGCCCTTGGCTGCAGACCTGAACAGTTCTGCTGCTGGAGGTTCATCGGGTCTTCTCCCATGGAGTACAGATGGGGAAACTGAGGCCCAGAGAGGCCACAGGACCAGAGAATGCCAAAAACATGTATTGAAGACAGTCTGAGGAGACCGAGACTCAGAGAGTCAAATAGACTTCCCAAAGTCACACAGCAAGATGCAGGCAGATCTGGGATGAGGACTCGAGCCTGACTGACTATATGATGTCCATAAGCCACCCTCTCTGCCCAGAGTGAACTCCCTGTCACTGGGAGATTCAAGCAGAGAACGAATGCTAC
Organism: Cephalopachus bancanus; assembly: GCA_027257055.1. Classification (NCBI taxonomy): domain Eukaryota; kingdom Metazoa; phylum Chordata; class Mammalia; order Primates; family Tarsiidae; genus Cephalopachus; species Cephalopachus bancanus. Next base: position 3,452,256 of record JAPVLO010000195.1, on the reverse strand, counting down.
AAGGGAAGGCTTCCTGGGACTTGGGGATGTCTGGACACTTGCAGCTCCTTCAGCCTGACCCCTCAGTTTCTTGGAGGCAGTGCTGGGGTTCAGGACATGCTGGCCCAGCCCTGATGGTCTCAAGAGACTGTGGGGACAGAATCATGTAGTCAGAGGACATAGTGAGAGCAAAGTGATCAGTACTGGACAGGAAGAGCCATCTGGGCTGTGGCTGTCCTGGGGGATTCCCTGCCAAAAGTGGTCACACTCGAGAGACAAATGGGACCAGAACATCTTTCAGTACTTACCAGGAGCAAGTCCCGCCTCTCTTTAGGCTCAGTTTCTCAACTGTAGGGTGATCTTCCAGGCCGTAGATTTTGCCCTATATTCTGAAGGTTAGGGCCAGGGAGGAGTGTCAGGAAGGGTAGATGTACCGTGGAGTCCTCCTGGTGTCTCCTGCCAGCCCCCTGCCTTAGATGGCAACAGGTGGAAACTGCCTGGCACAGGCTCAGATTCTCTAATGGACTTAAGCAAGTTGCTGCCTCTTTTAAGCCTCAGTTTTCCCAGTTGAACAAGGAGGATGTGGGTGTTTCCGTTTTTCTGGAGAGCAACTGATTAGTATATATCCGGTGCCTTAAAAAGTTCATTTCCGCCAGGCACAGTGGCATGTGTCTGCAATCTCAGATACTTGGGAGGCTGAGGCGGGAGGATTGTTTGAGGTCAGGAGTTCAAGTTCAGCCTGAGCAGTAGAGTGAGACCCCATTTTAAAAAAACAGTTTATTCCCCTTGATCCTATCATTCTATTTGTAGCAATCTATCCTCAGGAAATAATTAAAAATACAGAAAGATGTGGACAAAATCTTCATTTTTATGGTAATTTATAATAGCAAGTAATTGGAAGCTCCTTAATGCCATTAGTAGGAAGCTGGCTACATATGGTACTTGAATTCAATGGAAGACCATGTGGCTGTTTAAAAAAATCTCATTTCCTATTTGTACAGGCATGAGTAAATGCTTGTGTGGAGAAGAGGGTTTATTGAGTGCTTACAATTGTCTCTCCTCACTTCATCCTCACGTGACCCCCCTGAGGAAAGGCGCTTCCTTCTTTTTTTTTTTTAAAGTCAGGGTCTCACTCTGTTGTCCAGACTGGAGTGCAGTGGCGCCGTCATGGCTCATTACAGCCTCAGCCTCCCGGAAGTGATCTTTCTGCCTAAGCCTCCCAAGTAGCTGGGACTCCAGGCTGGGACTCCACGTGCCACCACGCCTAGCTAATTTTTTAATTTTTATTTTGTAGAAGCGAGGTCTCGCTACGTTGCCCAGGCTGGTCTTGAACTCCTGGGCTCCAGCTATCCTCTCTCCTCAATCTTCCAAAATGCTGGGAATAGGGGCATAAGCTACCAGGCCCAGTGGGCACTCTCTTCTTATCCCCACCCTACAGGTGAGGAGACTGAGACTGAGAGAAGTCAGATATTACAATTGATCAAGTCTAATACTCCCAGTGTTCATATTTTCACATTGAAATTGAAATCACATCAATGGCATCTTAGAGTCAGTGAATCCTGTCACCTCCACAGGACCCTACAAGCTGGTCAGAGGCAGAGTGGGATATGAACAGCATGTGTTGTGCCTCACCCCACAGCCCATGCGCCTGGCCACTTTGCTGTATGCAGTGGTGCCCTGGCTTTGCTATTTACATGAATGTACACAGGAAGAAAATTCAGTACCATCTAGGTCATAGTTGCTTCTGGGCAGTAGAATTATGGGACATTGCTGTTTTCTTCTTTACAACATCTTGGTCTCCAGGCATCTGCTGTGACAGAGCACCGGGCAAATGCTGAGTGTCATTACTAGGTGGACAGGGCCTGGTGGCACAGGCTTGGTAGCCCGGCCTGTGGTCCATGCACTGTGTGAGAGCGGAGACTATCCTGCTACTGGGTCAGGGGAGGTGGCCCAGGGAGGTCTGACCCCTGCCCCTCTCCTCCCGGCAGGTACCTCTACAACCGCATGGGCTACTGGAGCGACTGGCCGGTGCCCATCCTGGTGACCACAGCCGCCGCCTTCACGTACATTGCGGGCCTCCTGGTATGTGGGACTGTCTTGGAGGGCAGGTGGCCCTGCTCCCAGGGGAGGGAGACGTGGCCTGTGCTGGGCTGATTGAGGAAGCCGCCCTGACCTAAATGGGGAAGCTGACTTTGCCCATGGACTCTTGGGCTGCAGTTCCTTGGAGGCCTAGGTCTCCCAAAGTGGGAGGTCACCTTGCTTTTGCCAGTTTCCTTTGGCTGCCCCCTCCCCCTGACCCAGTGGGGGCCATCCTGGCTGCCGGGGCCCACTGCAGACTTCCTCTTCTAGGGACCTCTGCTTCGGGTTTCCTGCTCCCAATATTCTACTCACTGAGACGTGGGTTGATCCCCATGCTGGACTGGGGGCTACTTGGAGACAGGGCTCAAGTCTGTTTCAGAATCTTAGGGCCCTGGCCAGGTTCGGTGGCTCGTAAACCCAGCACTTTGGGAGGCTGAGGCGAGTGGATTGCCTGAGCCCATGAGTTTGAGACCGCTCCAGCAACTTGGCGAGACCCTGTCTCTACAATAAATCAAAAAATAGCCGAGCATGGTAGCATGCGCCTGTAGTTCCAGCTACTTAGAAGGCTGAGGTGGAAGGATCACCAGCGCTCAGCAGGTCGAGGCTGTGGTGGCCGTGAGTGTGCCATTGCACTCCAGCCTGGGTGACAGCGTGAGACTCTGACTCAAAAAAAAAAAAAAAGAATCCTGGGCCTCACTGAGTGTGGTGGCTCACACCTGTGATCCCAGTACTTTGGGAGGCCGGGGCAGAAGGATTGCTTGAGCCCAGGGATTTGAGACTAGCCTTGGCAACATAGCAAGACTCTGTCGATACAAGAAATAAAAAAATCAGCCAGGTGTGGTGGCTTGTGCCTATAGTCCCAGCTACTCAGGAGGCTGAGACAGGAGGATTACCAGAGCCCAGGAGTTCAAGGCTGTGGTGAGCTGCGACTGTGTCACTACAGTCTGGCCTGGATGACAGAGTAAGAGCTCAACTCAAAAAAAAAAAAAAACAAAGCAGAATCCTGGGACCCCTAAAATGTTTGATGAATTAAAGTGTACAGTCCAAGTGCAACAGGACCCAATGGCCTCTTTTTTTTTTTTTGAGTCAGAGTCTGGAGTGCAGTGGCATGCTCACAGCCACCACAGCCTCAACCTGCTGAATTCAGGCAACCCTTCCACTTTAGCCTTCCAAGTAGCTGGAACTACAGGCGTGCACTACCATGCCCGGCTAATTTTTTTGATTTATTGTAGAGAGAAGGTCTTGCCATGTTGCCCGGGCTAGTCTCGAACCCATGGGCTCAGGTAAACCTCTCGCCTCCACCTCCCAAAATGCTGGGATTACAGGCATGAGCCACCACACCCTACCCAGTGGGGAAATCCCTTGAGGGGAAATCCCAGAGAAGGAGGAGCTAGGGTCCTGGAATAATCTGGGGGCAGACCAGGCTTGCACTGGGCTGGGCAGGACAGAGCAGTTCCAACACCTGGAAAGATGGTTTGCTGACTCTGCTTGGGTCAGGCCCAGTGCAGCAGTGGGAGCAGGGTGTCTGGGGTACTGGCGAGGCCTTCTGGTCACACACCGGCCTGACTGTCACCCTGTGGGACCCTCCCCAGGTCCTGGCACTATGTCACATCGCCGTGGGGCAACAGATGAACCTGCACTGGCTGCACAAGGTAAGGGCTGTTTCCACCAGGGCTGGGAGAGGGGAGGAGAGGCTGGAGACCGCAGTACCTCACCCCTCCCCTGGATCATGGCTATTCTCATTCTATGGTTAATGCTGAGCTCTATTGTCTCAACCTGGCTCATGTTAACTCAGCCTTCACAGCAATCCTGTGATGTAGGTGCTGTTATCATCCCATTTTGCAGTAGGGAAAACTGAGGTGCAAAGAGGTGAAGTAACTTGCCTGAGGTCTCCCAGTCTGCAAGTAGAAGGCCCAGGGTCCCAGCCCCGCAGCCACGTAATAACCCAGCAGAGCCCCCAGCTCATGCTGTAGCGCCCACCCTCTGGCTGGCCCTGCCTCTGGTCTCCCGTTCCTCTTACCTCTTCAGTGAGCTTTTTTGAAAGCCCTGATCCACGATGGCGTTCCCCAGCTCAGTGCCTTTCCACCAGTCCCACTGCTTCCAGGATGACCCAAACCCCCCACCAGGCATGGTCCAGCTCCTGCCAATGCCTCCCAGCCCCTATCACCCTCAGCTTCTGCTTCATGGGGCAGCTCAGGCCTTCCTAATGTGTCTGCCTCTGCTCTCCCTGTAGCCCCTTGCTCTGCCTTCTCTCTCTGCCTACTCTGGATCCCTTCTTTGGTCCCTCCCCTACATTCACAGGCTTCTCTCTCAGGGGTCCCCCCACCCTCTGCAGCCTACTCTGCTACACGTCTGAGTGTCCGTGTTGCCAATTCCCATCTGGCTTCCCACCCTGACCTGCCCAGTCGAGGTGCTCCTTGCAGGCCCGAGTTAGCCTTCGCCACCCCCCATCCCCTGTGTCTGCTCGGGGTGCCCAGGCAGGCTTCGCATATTCCAGTGCCTTCACTCTCTCACCGTTCACTGCGTGCATGGTGCCGAATCTGTTTCTGATGCCAGCTCTTTCCCAGTGGGTCAGAGGTGGCACAAATCTGGCCAGGGTAGAGCCCCTCCCTCCCAGGAGCCCCTGGGCCGTGGAGCGAGGGTTGGGCCATCTCTTTTCTCAGAATTCAGAGTGGGCCCGCCGTTTGGGAAAGGGCAGAAATGTCCAGAAACAGGCCAGGTGCAGTGACTCATACCTGTAATCCCAGCACTTTAGGAGGCTGAGGAAGGAGGATTGCTTGAGCCCAGGAGTTTGACAGGATCAGGCGTGTTCAGAGAGGTTTGGCTGTACACAAGCCCAGGAGTTTGAGACTAGCCTAGGCAACATAGCAAGATCTCATGTCTACAAAAATTTTTTTTTAAATCAGCTGTATATGGTGGCACATGCCTGTAGTCCCCTCTACTTGGGAAGCTGAGCCCAGGTGATTGAGGCTGTGGTGATTGTGCCACTGCACTCTAGGCTAGGTGATAGAGTGAGATCCCGTCTCAAAAAAAAAAAAAAAAGAATGTCCAGAAAATACCATGAGCCTCAAGCCCAGGAGATGGGTCGAGTGACTCAGGGGAGAGGCTCACTTCTCGCTAGAGCGGGGCATGGAACAGGAAGAGTGTCCGGGATGAACTCAGGTTGGGCTGCGTGGAGTGGGAAGTGCCTGTGAGCATCCAGGGAATATCGAGGTCAGTTGATGACAGGGGTCTGGAGCTCAGAGTGAGCCCAGTGACTGAAGTCTTTGAGAGGTAAAGAGCAGTAAACAGCCCCGGTCTCTCCCTCGTCTGTCCTGGGATCTGGGCTTCCGCCGGCCCCTCCATGAGCTGCTTCCTTCTTCCCACTACAAAGCTGACACTTGAAAGAACTCTACCAGCTGACACCCCAGGTAGGGCAGGCACACATTGTGGTCCCCTCCTGGGGCCATGCCTGGCTCCCAGCAAGTCAGGTCACACCTGCTTGATCCTAGTGGAGAGACCTGTAGGGCCACTGAACCAGCCCTACTAGCTGGGTGGCAGATCAATGCAGGGAGTCAGATCCTGCCCTCCATGCCGGTGCCACCCCCCCCAGTCCTGCCTTCCTCTCCCCTCCGCCCCCTCCCGTGAGATCTCAGCATGAGCCAGGCCCTTCCAGGCAGAGCTGACCCAGGGCTGGACTCCCACACCAAGAAGGAGGGAGCTCCTTGGAGCTCAGAGTATTCGAGCAGGGGCTGGAAATTCTGTTCTTTCCAAGATTCTGTCTAATTTGACTCTAAGGTTCTAAATAATTCTTATTCTCATTTTGTTTGTTTTTACTTTAACTAATTTTTGACCATGTACTACATTATCATGGCTCAAAATTCATAAGGCACAAAAATGTACACAAAGAAAGTCTCCTTACTATCTTTCCGAAGATATTTTGAGCACATACAAATGTACATATGTATTTCTTTTTTTCCTTTTTCTTTAAACACAAACAGTCGCCTACTACACCCTCTGTTCTGCACCTTAACAAGATTCTTAGAGTTCCTTTTCCCTCAGTACGTTCAGAGTGTCCCACTTGGCCAGGCGTGGTGGCTCACATTGTAATCCCAGCACTTTAAGAGGCCAAAGTGAGAGGATCTCTTCAGGCCAGGAGTTTGAGACCAGCCTGGCCAACATAGTGAGACCTTGTCTCTATGGGAAAAAAAAAAAAAAGAATTAGCTGGATGTAGTTGTGTGTACCTGAAGTCCTAGCTATTTGGGAGGCCAAGGCAAGAGGATCCCTTGAGTCCAGGAGTTTGAGGCTGCAGTAAGCTATGATCACGCCACTGCACTCCAGTCTGGATGACAGCACAAGACTCTGTCTCAAAGGAAAAAAAAAAAGCATGTCCCAGTTGGTGTCCATCCCTTGCTTCTGATGCCTGAATAGGAAATCTGGATATTCCCTCATTCCCTAGGTATCTAGCCAGTCGCCTGCTGACGGGCCCATCAACATCCAGTTGCCTTCAGTCTTTTCCAGGACAGTGTGGCAGTGGCCTGGGAGAGGATTTCTATGCAAAGAATGTGTACTTTCATCATGTCGCTCTTGCCAAGTGCCACTGATTCATGCTCTCAGCAGTGGATGCCCTTGCCTATAAAAACACCCTTGCCCATAACACGTTGGCCGATGTCTTGACTTCTGCCAATTCGTTGGGTGAAAAATGGTACCTCGCTGTAATTTCATTTGCATATTTTCCTCATGCTGAGTTAGATTCGACATTTTTCACATGTTTGAGTCACTTGTTATTTTCTTTTCTATAAACCGTCTCTTCACATCTTTTGCCCTTTTTGCCGTGGAATTTGCTTTCCGCTTCTTCATTTGCAGGAGCTCTTTATAGATGAAATTAGCCCCTTGGCTGATGAACTGCAAATAATTCTTCCTAGTTTGGCATTCGTCTTTTGACTCTGCTCATTGTATTTTTACCATAGAGATTTTTTTAAAATTAAGTGTTTGAATCTGTCATCTCTTTTTATGGCTCCTGGGTTTCGTGTCAGACTTAGAAAGATCTTTCCCACTCCAAGATTATAAAAATGTATCTGTGATATCACTTGGTACTTATATATTTCCACTTTTTTAACATTTAATATTTTAAAGAATCTTTTTGGAAGTTATTTTGGGACAGAGTGAGATCTTACTATGTTCTTTTTACATGGCATCCAAGCGTTCTCTACTGAGTAATCCATCCTCTACTCATTTGAGAAGCCACTTTTTTCTTTGAGTCAAGGTCTCTGTCACCCAGGCTGGAATGCAGTGGCATGATCACAGTTCACCACAACCTTGACCTCCTTGGCTCAGGCAATCCCTAGTAGCTGGGACTACAGGCATGCACTGCCATGTCCAGCTAATTTTTTTAACTAGAAACAAGGCCTTCCTAGATTGCCCAGGCTGGTCTTGAACTCCTGGGCTCAAGCTGTCCACCTGCCTCGTCCTCTCAAAGTGTTGGAATTACAAGCAGGAGCCACTGTGCCTGTTCTATACTTTCTTTATGTGTTTGGATCTATTTCTAAACTTTTAACTTATTTTTATTTACCTCTCTGGTCTTTTATACTAGTACCATCTTGCTTTAAAGACTGCAGTTTTATAGTATGTCTTCATCGTGAGCTTTATTTTGAGAGTCTCTGACGCCCCTTAATCCTGAGGCGGGGAAGACGGAGATGTTCAGGGCTGGACCAGAGAGAGTCATTTACCGCAGGCTGGGTGCCATGGGTGGATCTGGGTGCCCACGTGAGGCCTTGCCTCCTCTTCCCTGTCTACCCAAAGCTCCTATTTTCCAGAAATCCCTCCTAGGTGAGCCTTTCAGAGAAATCTGAGTGCCCAGGAGGTGAGGAAGAAGGTTGAAGGGTTCTTGGGGGCTTCCCGGTAAACAGGAGGCCATTTTCTTGAGACGCCCCTTCCTGCCCCCCACACCATCCAGAGTCTGCTCAGAGGCTGCCTCTGTAAGGTGCTTTGGTCCTAACTCCCACTTCCCATGGCTATCCTGTCCCCTGAGCACACCACACCACTCCTGAGTCCCTCCTGACTCCTCTCCCACAGCCCCCTGCCCAAGACCTACACGAGGGAGCATCTGTCAGTGACCTAGCCTAAGCCCCGGAGAGGAGCCCTGGGTACCATATGGCCATACAGCAAGTTACGGGCTGAGCTGGGACCTAATGCTTCTGCCTCCAGCCCAGGCTCTGTCAGCATCTGCCTACTGTCTCTTCCTGTCTGTATCATCAGCTCTCCTGGTGAATTTAAGACTTTTCTCCAGACCTGGCCCCACAGTTCTTCCTGGTGTCCAGCCTCTATCCCTCCCACTTCAGTGCAAGGAGGGCGCATTCACCAAAAGCTTCCTGTGTGCCCGGCTCTGTGTTTACCGCAGCGACAATGCCTAGCAATTACTGGGTGCTGACTATACGTGTCAGGCACTGCCCACGCAGAATCTCATCTAGTCCCCACAATAATCCTGTTCATTCGGTAGCATGCCCAGCTTTTAAAATGATCCCACCGAGACTCAGTAAGCATTTCCTTTTGGTGCCAGCCACTGTCCTGAGTACTTCTCTTGCGTTTTCTCATTCATCCTCCCAAACTGCTTCTGTGTGGGCACGCCTCATCCCCACTTCATGGCTCTGGCAAATCCCTGGAGAGGTCAGCCTCTCCATTAGGCAGCAGAGTCACGACTGGACGGAGGAGTGTGACTCGAGTGTGGTCCTTGACCCTGGGCCGACTGTCTGCCATTTGGACCACAGAACCCAGAGGTCAGACACCCCCGAGAGACCAGCTGCTGCAAGGCTGGGTTCCAGCTCCCCTGGGTCCCAACTCTGCTCAGTCCGGCACCCAGGCAAGACGCAGCAAAGGAATGAAAGCCCTGTTGTATCCTCCACTCTCCCATTGTTGTCAAAAGCCTCAGCCCCTCAGGACAGAAAGCTGGGGCCGCTGTCTAAGTGGAAGACAGTGGGCTTCCGGGGTGGGATTTGTCCTTCTCAGTCAGGTTTAAGGGACAGTGGCAATGGTGGTCGCATCGTTGGGCTTCTGTGCTCTTGTTGTGGCTTAAGGATGTGGTTGGTGTAGGAGGCATCCCAGACACTGAACACTCCGTAGTAGCAGAACCTGATGGTTACTGCCATAGCAACTGTAAGGCTACACATAATCACATTTTTAATTGTATTAGGACTGTGGGAACCAGCTTTATTGCAAGTTGTTTCCCTAGCAGTTAGGTATTGTAATAAGCCCCTCAGAAATGACCCTTCAGGGACACTTGCCGTTTGCGGGGCCTCCTCCCACAACCACCACTAGGGGGCAGATGCGTGCCTGGGGCAGCAGGGAAGAGGGGGGATTATAAGGAGCTTGTGAGTCCCCCCCAGAGGCTCCTTGGCCTCCCTGACAGCAGCATAATGTCCTCTTCCCCCGCCCCCGAAAAAGCACAACCTCTGAGATGGGCAGAAGGGGCTGTTTCTGGCTCTGCTCTTTCAAAGCTCTGTGGTCAAGGAAGCCCCTCTGATCCCTGTCTCCCTGTGCCTAAAATGAAGATGATACCTCCGCTGGGATGTGGCAGAATAAACCAGGGATGACATGAAGTGCCTCCCACAGACCCGGGCACGCCAGTGTGTCTGCCCCTTCTCCGTCCCCAGCCGGCATGTCACAGCCTATCAAGGCCCTCCCCTGTCTCAGCCTTGTTCCTGCTTCTTGTGGGAACATTTGTTTCCAGGCTGATGGGCTGGAATGACAAGCCTCCAAAGGAAACTTAATCCCAAGCAAGTATTAATCTTCCCTGCCTGGCAGGGAGCGAAGATGGATAGGCTCTGTGGCTGCCCTCGCTGTCCAGAAACTCCGCTCGGTTCTCATTCAGCCGTCAGAGGGTTCTCAGGATGCTTCTGCCTCTGGGAAAGACATGGCAGTGGGGGGAAAGGGGGTGAGGACCCTGCTGGCAGAGAGACTGGCTGCAGGGAGATGTCGGGGGGGAGTGTGGGAGAAGGACGGGTCTCCAGAGAGTGGGTGGGAGATGAGTCCAGAGAAGTCAGAGGGACGGTGTTTGGTGGCCTTGACTGGCCCTTACAGCAAGTGGGGACTGCAGGAGGCTTTGGGGCAGAGGAGTGGCCTGGGATCAGGGAGGCAGGCCTAGGGTACGTGGCGGGCGGGTGGGCAGAACGAAAACCAGGGCTCAAGGTGGGAGCCTGGAGGCTGAGGAGCTGGAAGTCTTCGCTTAGTTTCACTTGGTTTTGGGGTTGCAGAGCTCGTCTGTCCCCAAAGATCTCTGGCCCTTAAAGGTGCCACCCAGTCCTCCATCAGAGCCATGCTCTTCGATTTCTCCGGGAGGCTGCAGGGAGGTCAGCCTCCCTATCACAGTGAAGCCAGAAGCCAGGGCAGAGGGCAGCCTTGGCGAGGGAGTGGTGGGCTCAACTTCACCACTTGCTTCCACCTTAAGTGCCACTATGAGCCCAGGCCAGAGTGTAAGCCTGAGCTGCAGGGGACCAGCTCCTCAGCCTCCTGCCCCTGCTGCCAGGGCAAGTGGGTCTCCTGGTCGGTCACGCCCAAGGTTGTTGGGAGGCTGGGCAGGGAGGGTCTTCCCTCCTCACAGCTCCGCCTCCTCTTGTCTTCTCTCCACCCTCTCTCCTTCTGTTTTTTGCTGTCCTTCCCTGGGTCTGCCTGTCCCCTCCAGCCTCTGCCTCCCATCTCCACCTGCTTCTGGCTTCCCCTCAGCCCATGCCTCTCTGTCCTTCCTCCCCTCTCCCCGCTCCGCCTGCCACTTGCTCTCTCTATCTTCCACCTCTGCCTCTCAGTCTCTCCCTCTGGCTTCTTGCTGAGATGCACTGGGGACTCTCACACCTGCTCTGACCCTCTGTCTGGTGACTCTCCCTCCTTCCAGATGGGGCTGGTGGTCATCCTGGCCTCCACGGTGGTGGCCATGTCAGCCGTGGCCCAGCTGTGGGAGGATGAGTGGGAGGTGCTGCTAATCTCCCTGCAGGTGAGTGGGGGGTTGGGGGCTGTGGCTGCTCCCCAGGACCCTCAAAACACAAAAGAGCCTTTTAATCCCTCCCTTCTCCATCCCAGGACCCAGAGAGGGGCAGGGAGGGGTCCAGGGTCACAGTGGATCAGGGGCAGGGAGGATGCTACAAGCCTGGGTCCTGGGACCCCCAGAGTCTTCAGCTGGCAGTGGAGACAGGGTTGCCTGCCCCGTGATAGAGGTAGGCTGTCAGGACGCTGGTGACCAGAGGGCCTGGGCAGGGCTGGAAGTCACCGGTCCCCCTCACCTGTCCACACACACAGGGCACAGCGCCGTTCCTGCATGTGGGGGCCCTGGCTGCAGTCACTGTGCTCTCCTGGATCGTGGCAGGACAGTTTGCCCGCGCAGAGCGGTCCTGTGAGTACGACTGCCCCTCCCAACCCCTGCAGGCACCGGGGCCGGCTTGTGCTACCCGCACCTGGACTTTACCAGGTGGCCCTCATGCTCAGCATGAGTGACTCTGGCTCAGGGTAACCCACAGACCCCACAGGGGATGGCAGCCTTGGTCGGCCCCGCACTGTGTTCCTCCTCCACGTCTCTGTGTGTGCACATGTGTGTGAGTTAGAGGCGGGTTCACCTCCCCAGCAAGAATGAGGGCTGCCTGCGGTACACCTGGTCGTGAAAGATGGGGGCCGAGGGGCTGGTATCTCACCCACATCCTACCCAAAGCTGTTCACGCTTGGGCCTGGCGGGAGCAGAGCAGCTCGCCAGGCGGCCTCATGCCCACATCTACAGCCTCCCAGGTGACCATTCTCTGCACTTTCTTCGCCGTGGTGTTCGCCCTCTACCTGGTCCCTCTCACCATCTCCTCGCCCTGCATCATGGAGAAAAAGGACCTAGGCCCCAGGCCCGCCCTCATTGGCCACCGCGGGGCCCCCATGGTGAGTGCCACCCGAGAGTCCTAACAGACCATGGGGGGAGTGCAGCTGCCATGCTAGGGACAGACCTTGCTGAAGATGGATGTGATATATGTAATATAATAGCAGCCATCACTTTTAGCTCTTTTGGGGAAGGTATGTGGGACAGATTGGTGAAAAGGTCTCAATGGAACCAAATCCTGAAGAATCCCGAAGACATCTTGCTAAAAAGAGTTAGCCTAGCCGGGCTCGGTGGCTCAGCCTGTAATCCCACACCTTGGGAGGCTGAGGTGGGTGGATTGCCTGAGCCCGCGGGTTCGAGACCCGCCTGGGGAACTTGGTGAGCCCTCATCTCTACAATGAATCAAAAAAATTAGCTGGGCGTGGTAGCGTGCACCTGTAGTTCCAGCTACTTGGAAGGCTGAGGCAGAAGGATCACCGGAGCCCAGCTGGTCGAGGCTGCAGTGGCCGGGAGCGGCCACTGCACTCCAGTCTGGGCGACAGAGTGAGACTCTGACTCAAAAAAAAAAAAAAGAGTTAACCTTTGTCCTGAGTGTCCTGCAGAGTTGTGAGAGGGTTTCAGGCCTGGGCTGAGCCGGTTGCAGGTTCAGAAGGCCCTGGGGAGAGAACTGGCAAGGGACCCAGGGGTGCAACCAGGCCGTATGCAGAAGAACCTGCCAGGCTGTGGAGGGCAGGAGAGCTGGGATGCAGCTCAGAGCCCACTGTTAAAGTGACTTCAGTTGAGGCCGGGCACGGTGGCTCACACCGGTAATCCCAGCACTTTGGGAAGCCAAGCCTGGGCAACATAGTGAAAACTCATCTCTAAAAAAAATTTTTAAAAATTAGCCGGGCATGGCGGCATGCACCTGTAGTTCCAGCTACTAAGGAGGCTAAGGTAGAAGTATCACCTGAACCCAGGAGGCTGAGGCTGCTGTGAGCCGTGATCGTGCCACTGCACTCCAGCCTGGGTGGCAGAGTAAGACCCTGACTCAACAAAACCAAACCAAAAAATGACTGCAGCTGAACTGGACTGAGTTGGAGAGGGAGGAAGGAGTGAAAGTCGGCACCTGTTCTGCCACTGAGGCGCCCTGTGGCCCTGCAGAACTGCTTGACTGAGAAGGCAGGCAGGCTTCAGAGCCGAGCTGCCTGGGTTGGAGCCCCGGCCCAGCCCCTGGCCAGCTGCAGGGTTCCAGACAGCGTCCATCCCAATACCTGGGCCCTTTTGTCTTGTACCACGGGAACAGGGAGGATGCCCGCCGTAGGGATGCGAGGAGCAGACATTAGCGTGTACAGTGCCCAGATGTGCACCTGGCATGCAGAAAGGAAGCATTAGACTTTCCTGGGCAGGACCCCCTCTCTGGACTGGGGTCTCCTCACCCACAAAAGCCTTGAACCCGCACCTCTCAACAGGCACTGTACCACCTGACGTGCTCAGGGAGCGTCTGAGGACCTCCTGAGAGCTTGGTCTCTGGGGAGATCCATGGTGTGACGGGCCCTCAGGATAGTAAAGGGGCCTCAGTTGTCACTGCTTTGAAAGGAGGTGTGGCATCTGCCAGGGCTGCAGATCACCCCGGAAGTCCTGCCCCCTGCCCGTGATGGGTGTTATTTTCTGGATAAGACTCCAGCCCCTGAGCTGGACCCTTGTGCTGTCCCTAGCCCCGCCACCTCCCAGAGGCAGCCAGCTGGGACTTGGGTTTGGGGTCCAGTTTTGCCACGTGCTGCCTGTGTCTCTCAGGGGGGTCGCTCATCCCCTCTGTGCCTCCAAGCTGGTGATGCCCACGCCGCTGGCTATTGTGAGAAGTTAGAAGCAGAGCCTTGCCGGCTGGGTGGGCTCTCCTCTCTGGGGCTTGAGATTATGCTCCTCTGTGCTCCCTGACTCAGTTTATCCAACTCTCCTGCCCTAGAGGCTAGGGGACAAAAGCAGGTGCTAAAGCCGGAGCAGGAGGAAGGGGAATAGGTGAGGATGGTTTTCTTTGGTTAAAAAAAAAATGTTGAACATACACAGAAGAGGCAAGAATAGTCAAATGGCATGCACTGAAGAGCAGGGTGGTGATCCCAACCCCACCTTCCATGTTCACAGTCATTTCGCCCTTCCTGGGTCATCTGTCCCCTACTTTTGTTTTCTGCTGTAGTAAAACAAATCCCAGACATCAGATCCTTTTACCCATGCAGGGTGTATCTGTAACGCACAGGGCTTTTTAAAATGTAACCACGGGCCAGGCTCAGTGGCTTAGCCTGTAATCCCAGTACTTTGGGAGGCCGAGGTAAATGAATTGCCTGAGCCCGGGGGTTCAAGACCAGCCAGGGCAACTTGGTGAGACCTCATTTCTACAATAAATCGATAATTAGTCGGGCGTGGTAGCACGCACCTGTAGTTCCGGCTACTTGGAAGGCTGAGGTGGAAGGATCAACGGCACCCAGCAGGTCGAAGCTGGGGTAACAGTGAGTGTACCACTGCACTCCACCTGGGTGATCGAGTGAGACTCCAACTCAGAAAAAGTAAATAAATAAAATGTAACCACAGGGCAATCCCCTCAAGGCCCCCTACCACTCTGGGAGCTTTTCTGTCCTCTCAATAAATCCTGCTTTCTCGAATTAAAAAAAAAAAATGTAACCACAGTCATTACACTCAGCTACGTTAACGATTCCTTAATGTTACCGCATGTCAAATTCATGTTCAGTTTTCCTCTGTTATCTCAAAATTACCTTTTTATAGCTCAGTTGTTACAAATCAGAATCCATCTGGGGTCCACAGAGTGCGTCTGGCCGCCATGTCTCCCAACTAGATTTTAGTCCAGGGCAATCCCCCTCCCTTTTCTTCTATTTATTGTTAGTTTTGTGCTATTTATTGGTAAAGAAATGGAGTTGTTTATCCTACAGAGGTTTTCATATCATGCCTCTGGCTGACCAAGTCCTCGTGGTGGTTTTGAGGGGCTGGCCAGGGTCTCCCTCCTGTGTGTCCCACAGGTGCGCGTGTATCAGGGTCTACACCTGTGTGTACTGCAAGTGGGTCCTCAGATGATGGCCTGGGAATGGGGAGTTCTGACTCTGGGTCCACACATTCCGTGTGTGGTGAGCCCAAGTACACATCTCTGTCCCGAAGACTGTCTGTGTGCCCCTGGGTGTGTTGTTCCATGTGGGTTTGCTGTGTATAAGTGTGTATGTGTGTGAACCTTTATATTTGGTTGGCCTAACTCCAAAACTGGGACTTTTTTTTTTTTTTTTTTTTGAGTCGGAGTCTTACTCTGTCACCCAGGCTGAAGTGCAGTGGCATGCTCATGACCACTGCAGCCCCAACTTGCTGGGCTCAGGGGATCCTTCCTCCTCAGCCTTCCAAGTAGCTGGAACTATAGGCACTGGTCACTACGCCCAGCTAATTTTTTTACTTATTGTAGAGATGAGGTCTTGCCAAGTTACTGCCCAGGCTGGTCTCAAATCCTTGGGCTCAGGCAATCCTCTCGTCTCTGTCTCCCAAAGTGCTGGGATTACAGGCACGAGCCACCACACCCGGATCTTTTTTTTTTTTTTTTTTAGTCAAAGTCTTAGTCTGTTGCCCAGGCTAGAGTACAGTGGCATCATCACGGCCCACCACAGCCTTGGCCTCCTGGGCTCAGGTGATCCTTCCGCCTCAGCCTCCCAAGTAGATGGGACTATAGGTATGCACCATCATGCCCAACGAATTTTTTCTTTTTTCTTTTTTTTGTGGAGACGAGGTCTTGCAATGTTACCCAGGCTAGTCTTGAACTCCTGGGCTCAGGCAATCTTCCCACCTTGGTCTCCCAAAGTGCTAGGATTACAGGTTGTGAGCCGCCACACCAGACTTTCTCTTCTTTTTTAAGAGTTGCTGTATTGCTAGGCACAGTGGCTCACACCTGTAATCCCAGTACTTCAGAAAGTGGAGGCAAGAGGATTGCCTGAGCCCCATATTCGAGACCAACATGGGCAACTTGGCGAGACCTTGTCTCTACAATAAATCAAAAAGTTAGCTGGGCGTGGTGGCACACGCCTATAGTTCCAGCTCCTTGGAAGGCTGAGGCGGGAGGATCGCCGGAGCCCAGCAGGTCGAGGCCGCGGTGGCCGGGAGCGTGCCACTGCACTCCAGCCTGGGCGACAGAGTGAGACTCCCATTCAAAATAAAATAAAATCAAACAATAGAGTTGCTGTTTTGTAAATCTGGGACTCTTAGCCACAGTGTTCCTACCCATCTGAGTAACAGCCACCTCCATGCACACGATCCTGACAACAGAACCCCACTTGGACTTGCTGAGAGAAGGGGAGCTCTGAGATGGGGGTTAAGAATTGGCACTGGAATCCCACATACTTCCCGGTGGCTTCCCGGACCCCTGAGGCTGGCCAGGGAAGACCAGGTTTCCACACCTCTTTCTCCAGGAGGCCAGCACCTAACCCAGGGAGAACTTAACTGTGTGTTAGAGCATCCAGAAAAGACTTGCCCCCCTCCCAAACACTCCCTCTGAGGGTCTTCACAGCCCCTCCTAAGCATCGCAGCCCAGGCCACACAGGAAGGCACATGGGTACCTCTTGAGTGGTCACTGGTGGGAGGCCTGGCTGCAGGAGGAAAAGATGGGTGGGAATTCCACTGAGTCCACTCGCTTCTCTTGCTGCCTCAGGGGTCCCACTTCTCCGCTGAGGGGCTCACACAGCCCACTGGTCTGGGAGATAGCCCGTCCCCCAAGGGTGTTCTGCACCAAGGGGAAGAAAGAAACTCATTATAGAGCCTGGCTGTGCCAGGCTCTGGGGTCGGTTCTCAGACTCCTGTTATCTCCCCTGTGAGGTTGGGAACATTTGCCCATTTTATAGCTAAAGAAACTCTGGTGACCGGGAAGTGGAATTGCTCCTTCTCAGTCAGCTCCAAAACTCTTGCCTTTCCTAATCCCCCACCGCCACCCCACCTCACAGAGGAGTGTTAAAGCTGAAGGACAGACATCATGGCTGGAGGGAGAGGAGGTGAAGAGGAGGTCCGTCCGGGAATCCTTCCCACCCCATCTCCACTCAACCGGGGTCCTCCCTCCCTCCCTGTCCTCCATCCTGCACGTGCCTGGTCTTTCAGCCCAATCTTTGGGTTAGTGCTGACCCCCAGTGGCAGAAGCGGGTATGACAGGGTCCTCAGACCAGATGGAACTAGGGAGACAGAGACTCCCAATGCTCCCAACTGTAAGACAGACCTCAGAACAGTGAGTACACATCCCTAAGGGGCACATGAGGAAACTGAGGCCCACGGGAGGAAGAAATATACCCAGAGTCCCAACACTAGTTAATAATGGCAGAGTCAAGGCTAGCACCAGAGCCAGGCACTGTGGTGTGTGCCTGTAATCCCAGACCCTCAGGAGGCTGAGAGGGAAGGATTGCTTGAGCCTAAGGGTTTGAGGCTGCAGCTTTGATGGTGCCACTGCACTCCAGCCTGGGTGACAGAGTGAGACCTCATCTCTAAAAATAATAATAATAATAACAAAAGGGCTAGAACCAAGAATATCTGATGTATGTGCTATAGGGTTAACACTTGCTATTTATTGAGCACTTGCTGTATAGACCAGATGGTGTGCAGGGGATTTTAATCCATGCAGCAGTCCATGGAGGAGGGAGGTGGTATTGTCATGTGTGTATAGACAAGGGAACTGGTCACCCTCCTGAAACTCTACTGTTCATCTACCCTCTCCCCTCCCTCCAAAATGTTTGGCTGGCATTGGTCAGAGCATAATCACATTCAGCCCCAAGATTACCACAGAGGCACAGAGGACTGCAGAAAAGCCCTCCCATCCCAGTGTCTAGCCCAGTGCCTGGAATATGGCACTGATAACATATACCAATCACAGCTGCTGTGTTTTTTGGTTTTGGTTTTGAGTTGGAGTCTTACTCCATCACCCAGGCTGGAGTGCAGTGCCATGTTCATGGACACTGCAGCCTCAACCTGCTGGGCTCAGGCGATTCTTCTGCCTCAGCTCTCCCAAGTAGCTGGAACTACAGGTGTGCGCTTATTTTATTGGCTTATTTTTTTATTTATTGTAGGACGAGGTCTCACCAAGTTACCCAGGCAGGTCTTGAACCTATGGGCTCAGGCAATTCTCTCACCTCCACCTCCCAAAGTACTGGAACTACAGGCACACACCACCACCACCACACCTGGCTAATTTCTTTTCTTTTCTTTTTTTAGATTAGAATATATATTTTATTTAAAAGTAAATTAGAGAGAGAGAAAGAGAAGATTCACCTCCCCAAGGGTGGGGGGGGCAAAGCCAGGAAGCATGGCAACAGCCATAGCTTAAAGAGCACATGGCCACACCAGAGCCTGGCAAGGCAATGGCCCTAATTTCTTTTTTTTTTTTTTTTTTGAGTTGGAGTCTCACTCTGTCACCCAGACTGGAGTGCAATGGCCGCTGCTGGGCTCCGGCGATCCTTCCACCTCAGCCTTCTGAGTAGCTGGAATTACACTCATGCGCTATCACGCCTGGCTGATTTTTTGATTGATTGTAGAGATGAGGTCTCGCCAAGTTGCCCAGGCGGGTCTCGAACCTGTGGGCTCAGGCAATCCACTCACCTCGGCCTCCCAAAATGCTGGGATTACAGGCTGAGCCACCGAGCCCGGCCCCTAATTTCTTTATTTATTGTAGAGATAAGGTCTTGCCATGTTGCCCAGGCTGGTCTTAAACCCGTGGGCTCAGGTAGTTCTCTTGTCTCTGCCTCCCAAAGTGCTGGAACTACAGTCATGAGCCACTGCACCCAGCTAATTTATTTATTGTAGGCTTAAACCCGTGGGCTCAGGCAGTCCTCTCGCCTCTGCCTCCTCAAGTGCTGCAATTACAGGTGTGAGCCACCGCGCCCGGCCATACAGCCGCTGTCTTAAGTGCTAGCCCTGTGTCAGGCACATATATATCCCTGTGTCAGCAGTGGCCACCCCGCTTCCCCTTCCTCCCCCAAAAGCCTGTGATTTAGGCGTGATTTAACAGATGAGGAGACTGAACTTCAGAGAAGCTGAGTGGGTGCCCAGGGTCACACAGCCGCTTGGTGGGGCAGCCAGAATCAGAACCCATGGTTTCCCACTTCCCACTTCCCACCGGCTGGGGAGGGTGCCTCCGCCGAATCCCGGCTCTTCCTCCCCAGCTGGCTCCAGAGCACACGCTCATGTCCTTCCGGAAGGCTCTAGAGCAGAAGCTATACGGGCTCCAGGTGGACATCACCATCAGGTAGGTGTGGGGGAGGGAAACAACTCGTCTGTCCCCTCCCGCATGGCGTCTGCATCCCAGTCTCCACTCTCCAAGCCTCTCAGATGGGAGGGCGGAGGCTTGGATTCTCCACGGCAGGGGCGGGCCTCGTGTGTGAACATGAATCCTGTGCCAGACTCTGGGATGTAAAAGAACAAATGTTCTTGGTGCAGGCATGGGGTGAGGGGAGGGAGACCTGGAGGCCTGCCACAGATCTTACGGCTGGGCATGGCAGAGCTCAAACACTGGTGGGTGAGTTAAGCAAGCCACAGAGGGATGCAATCACCGGGACGCCAGTCTTATTTCAAAAGACCACACAACAATGATGTTCACGCGGTCTACATGCAGATATATAAGTAGGTATCAGTACACATGGCAGGAAGAATCCGCACTGATCTCATAATGGAGGTTATCTCCGAGAAGGAAAGAAGGGCCTGGCTGCCACATAGAGTCACCCAGGTTGTGTACTGAACAAGGGCACCATATATGTGACTGTTCCCCGTGGACACATCCTAGACTTGTGTACTTACCACAACTCTCTGGCAGACAGCGAGTGCCTTTTACAGTTCTACACCAAGGCCCCATGTGAGCTACTGGCAGTCCTGATGGGGAGGGGAGGATGGCGGAGGAGGGTGGCAGTTGGTCAGAGAGCCTGTGTGCGTGTGTGCTGTTCTCATTATGGTATCGGGGAATTTGATTCCGAGTAGGTTCCCCGTTTTGCAGGCTGTGGACCTTGAGCGAGGTTCTTCCCGCTCTTAGCCTCAGTTTCCCCATTATAAAATGAAGCAGCACCTGTCTTCCAACGTTGCTAATAGGCCCGGCCTTTTCCTAGCCCTCCCTCTTCGTCAATTCCCTCCCCCGTCTGACCGCCATAGAGAGGGCACTGGCCCTTCGGGGTGGCCCACCAGCCCGCTGTCTTCCCTGTGCGGATGGGAGCCCGAGGCCCAAAGAGGGGCAGAGCCAGCCGGGATCGCACGCTGCACGGGGAGGTCTGGGGACGTGGGGTCGGTGGGCAAGTGGGAGACCCGGGCGTGCCCAGCTCAGCGCCCCGCGCCCCCGCAGCCTGGACGGCGTGCCCTTCCTCATGCATGACGTCACCCTGCGGCGCACCACCAACGTGGAGGAGGAGTTCCCGGAGCTGGCCCGCAGGCCCGCCGCCATGCTCAACTGGACTCTGCTGCAGAGGCTCAACGCCGGCCAGTGGTTCCTGAAGGTCTGGCAGCCCCCTGAGTTCAGCCTTGGGCCCCCCGGGAGTGAGAGGGGCAGGGCCGGCCGTCAGCTCCCGGGACCTCCGCCCCCAGAGCTTCTGCCACCCACAGCCAGGCTGCGTAGCGTCCCCCTCTGGCTCCCGCCACTGCCACCCAGATCTCATGGTTGTCACCGCCTGTTCCAGGTCCGTCTCCCGCTCTAGAAAAAGTTAATGGTGGTAACAGTTAATAACGAGAACTGTTGCTGGGCGTGGTGGCTCACGCCTGTAATCCCAACACTGTGAGAGGTGGAGGCAGGAGGACTGAGCCCAGGGATTTAAGACCAGCCTGGTCAACAGAGTGAGACCTCGTCTCTGCAAAAAATCAAAAATTTGCCAGGCATGGTGGTACATGCCTGTAAAACTCTGAAGGCTGAGGCTGTCGGATTGCCTGAGCCCAGGAGGTTGAGGCTTCAATAAGCCATGATTGTCACTGCACTCCAGCCTGGGTGACAGAGTGAGACCCCCCAACTTGAAAAATAATAGTAAGAGCGTGGAAAGCTCTAGAGAGAGCTTGGTTCTCTGGTCTGAAATGCTGTTAAAGGAGACATGTGCAGGGCTCTGAGAGACGTACCAAGTACGCCATCTCCTCACTGCACAGGGTATGGGCGAGAAAGGCCAGGCTGGGGACTCCTGCAGCCCCTGGGGCCACAGCCAGCCATCTGCCTGACAGACACACCAGCAGGCACTGACAGCCCAGGGGTCTCCACACTCAGCTGCCAGGAAGGCACGTAAGGGTCCCAGAGGACTGGTGGCACAGCCATGTGTGTCCCTGTCCCTGCCAGACGGACCCCTTCTGGACGGCCAGCTCCCTGTCCCCGTCCGACCACAGAGAGGCCCAGAACCAGTCCATCTGCAGCCTGGCAGAGCTCCTGGAGCTGGCCAAGGGCAACGCCACGCTGCTGCTCAACCTGCGTGACCCGCCCCGGGAGCACCCTTACCGCAGCAGCTTCCTCAACGTCACTCTGGAGGCTGTGCTGCGCTCCGGCTTCCCCCAGCACCAGGTGAGGCCCTGTGGCCCGGCGAGAGCCCGGCTCCAGCACAGACGTGTCCTGTCCCCCTCCACACCTCAGCTTATAAGGTGAGGGTCTTGTGCCCCTTGCCTCCCTGATGAGGCAGTCCGTGGGGACAAGAGGGAAACAAGTCCTTTAAGATTAGAAAGCGGCCAGGCACGGTGGCTCACACCTGTAATCCCAGCACTTTGGGAGGCCGAAGCAGGAGGATTGCTGGAGTCCAGGAGCTCAAGACCACCAGCCTGGGCAACACAGCGAGACCTCATCTCTACAAAAAATCAAAAAAAGTAGCCAGGTGCACTAGCACACGCCAGTAGTCCCAGCTACTCTAAGGCGGCTGAGGCAGAGGGATCGTCTGAGCCCAGTATGTCGAGGCTGTCATGAGCTGCAGTCATTCCACCGTACTGCAGTCTGGGCAACAGAGCAAGACCCTGACTTTAAAAAATAGTAGAACACAACTGGGCGCAGTAATTCCAGCACTTTGGGAGGCTGAGGTGAGGGGATTGCCTGAGCCCACGGGTTCGAGAGTAGCCTGGGCAACTTGGTGAGACCTCATCTCTACAATAAATTTTTAAAAATTAGCCAGGCGTGGTGGCACATGCTTGTAGTTCCAACTACTTGGAAAGCTGAGGCGGAAGGATCACCTGAGCCCAGCAGGTTGAGGTTGCGGTGGCTATGAGCGTGCCACTGCACTCCAGCCTGGGTGACAAGAGTGAGACTCCAACTCAAATAAATAAATAAATAAAATAGGCCAGGCTCAGTGACTCAGCCTGTAATCCCAGCACTTTGGGAGGCCGAGGCGAGTGGACTGCCTGATCCCGCGGGTTCATGACCAGCTCGGGCAACTTGGCAAGAACTCTTCTCTGCAATAAACCAAAAATTAGCCAGGCACAGTAGTGCACATCTGTAGTCCCAGCTGCTTGGAAGGCAGAGGCGGAAGGATCGCCAGAGCCCGGCGGGCCGACGCTGGGGTGGCCGTGAGTGTGCCACTGCACTTCAGCCTGGCCGACGGAGTGAGTCTCCAACTCAAAAAATCAAAACAACAAAAAAATATACATATGCATGTCTAAGGGACAGGAGTGGGTCCAGATTCTTAAGTTACTTCAATGACATATCTCCCACTTATTGTGGTACAACAATTTAGGACCAGAGGAATCCGACACCGGTTTTGGACAGCATACTAGATGCTGGTGGCTGACTGCGTGCAGGGTAATGGCCGTTTGGGTTGCCCATCTTGTCATGACAGTGGTCTAGAAGGGAAGCTTCCCGGGCTACTGCCAGCATGCTTCACAGCCTTGGCTGGGACCGGGCCATCCCCTGCCAAGGCTGTGTCTAAGCTCTCCCCGCGTGCCAGGCCCTGTCGGACCCTCACAGGCACTCTCGTGGGGCAGACGCTCTTGCTCCATTTGTGGAAGAGAAGTCCAGGCCTCCTGTCTCCCACCCACAGGTTCTGTGGCTGCCCAGCCGGCAGAGGCCCCTGGTGCGGAAGGTGGCCCCCGGCTTCCAGCAGACGTCAGGTTCCAAGGAGGCGGTGGCCAGCCTGCGGAGGGGCCACATCCAGCGACTGAACCTGCGCTATACTCAGGTGTCCCGTCAGGAGCTCAGGTGCCCACCCAGACTCCCCTGAGGAGGGCAGAGCTGTCTCTCCAGTCCTGTCACTTTCACAAGTAACTGGGCAGAGGGCTGGGCACGCAGGGCTTCGGGCATACATGGCTCAATGGTGAGAGAGGTTGAGCGTGTTGGGCTGACTTGGGCTTGTACCCGAGCTTGGCTCTCCAGAGTGATGTTCCTTCCTGCAGGGATAGGATAGGTGGACGGTCAGGGGCGAGATGAGAACGTGGAGGGGACGTGGCCTGGGAGTAGCCAGAGTCCTCATGCTGGCCCGCCTCTGTCCCCTGCCCCCCAGGGACTACGCGTCCTGGAATCTGAGTGTGAATCTCTACACCGTCAACGCGCCATGGCTCTACTCCCTGCTGTGGTGCGCAGGGGTCCCGTCTGTCACCTCCGACAACTCCCATACCCTGTCCCAGGTGCCTTCCCCGCTCTGGATCATGGTGAGTTTGGGGCAGAGGGTACCCGGTGGGGAGCAGTGCCTAAAGCTGTCCCTGGCCCATCGCACCCACTTGGCAAGCTCTGTGCATGGGGCTGTCCCTGGTGACGTCTTAGGGGATGGGAGAGTCCAGGTGCGGGTACAGGCTTGAGGCATGGAGAGGATTTCGTGGCCTCTGGGATCTGCTTGAAGTGCTGGGAGGACTCTGAGCCTGCCCACAGAGAGAAAAACATCATTAAGGACCCCAGTGAAGTAAACAGCTGCTTGGGCTTTTTAGTTTGTGGGGTTGTTATTGCATTTTGATTTAAAGTCACTGGGAAAAGAGGGTAAGGACAGGACAAGGAGAGGAAACATTCACATATGTTCAGAGAACAGTGAATAAAACCATATTTCATGGCCAGGCATGGTGGCTCATGCCTGTAATCTCAGTGCTTCAGGAGGCCAATGCAGGTTGAGGCCAGGAATTTGAGATTGGCCTGGGCAACAGAGAGAGACCTCATTTCTACAAAAAAATGTTTAAAAAAACAAACCTATCTCGGTTGGTTGAGCACCTGAGGATAGGCTGAATTCCAGTCCCTGCCTGCTGAATTCCAGTCCCTGCCTGCTTCTCTGCTGTGCAGTGAGGTCAGGACTCCACTGGCACCTCCGTGAGGACACAGAAGGCAGATGGAGGATCTCCTTCTGGCTGAGAGGGTGTGGTGCCAACGTACCAGACCCATACTGCGGGTGGTTACATGGGAAAGGAGGTTGAAGGGAAGATGGCCCGGGAAAAGGGAGTGAGACTGACAGGATAGGGCCAAGTGGCACCTGGAGTAGGGGAGGGGTCAGGGACCTGGCAGTGGGCACCAGACACTGCACCTCCTCAAGACCCCTTCAGGATCTTGAAGAAACCCCTCTCCACCTCCCACCTGCCTGTTGCCTTTGCTCAGACAAACACGAAGTAACTCGCTAGCCGTGAAGCAATGACACTGGAACGCCCAGGCCACAGAGTTTGCTAATGGCGAGAAGTGCCCCCCCCCGCCTGAAACAGTAGAGGCTGGAGGCTGCACTGGGGGCCTGCCCTCCCTGGTCCCTCTCTGTGGCCCCTGGATGGGAAGCCCCTACACTCCATGGCCTTTGGTCCTTGCAGAGTGACACGTGCTCTTCACGGCTGCCATACACCTAATCACAGGTCCACACGCCCACCTGCCAGTGACACCCTCACCTTCACGTCTGTCTCTCAGTGTCCAGCCCTGCTTTGAGACCCCTTGAGCATACAAACCCTCTACCCTGAGCACCACACCACACATCTCTCCTACCCTGAGCGTACACATACACACACACACACACACACACACACACACACACCCGAGTCCTGTGCCCAGAGCCCACCCCTGCAGAATATAATCTGGAACCCCAGAGCTCCCTCAAGTTCCTCCCTTGCTCTTTCCCATGGTCACGTGAGTCCTCCAGCCTGTGGACCCTCGGACCCTTGGTCTGGACTGGTCATGACTGGAAGCTGGCCTCGGGCCATCTGTCCACAGCCCCCGGACGAGTACTGTCTCATGTGGGTCACTGCCGACCTGATCTCCTTCACCCTCATCGTCGGCATCTTCGTGTTCCAGAAGTGAGTAGGCTCTGTCCCCTTCCGTGGCCTTCCCTACCCTGCGGCAGGTTCGGCCCCCACCCCCGGCAGGTGAACCCAGTCCTGAGCCCTGGGCCCTCAGCCAGGAGAAGGCCTGACCAGGAGAGAAGGAAGGACTCCCGATGACCCCATCCTCCTGAACCAGAGGCTGGGTGGCTTCCAGAGGGAACACCCAGTGACAGCCCAGAGCCCAGATTTGTTCTGTGGACTCGGTGAATGCTGGCTCCTCCCCAGGCTGGTCTGCTCCTGGTCAACCAGGGCACGGGCTCCCATCAGCGCGCACAGGACAGCAGTGGTGTGGCTGCAGTGGGGAGGTGTGGTTGGTCCTGGGGAGGGTTTAGGGCCGGCGTGGGGCCCCAGCCGAGCCAGGAAGCGAGGGGTGGGTTTTATTCTTGACTGACGTTCTCTCTCTGTCCCATCCCGCTCTGATCGGCGCATGGCCCCCTCTCTCCCCCTCCCCCTCTCTCTGCTGCACTCTGGCATCTCACAGCTATCACTTGATCAGGTAATTCTGGTGTGGTCTTCCTCCTCCTCCTGTTCCTCTTTCTCCCTCCTGCCATTTCCTTCTCCAGTTCTGTCTAAAATCCCGCTGTGCACCAAGCCCTGCGCCTGGGTCATGCCCGCAGACACGGCCTGAAGCCTCCCCCCGGCAGTCCTCCTTTCTGTCCCTGTGTGTCCCTCTGCTCCCTGCTCCAGCCGCAGTTTCTGTTCCTGACCCGTCCTCTCTCAGCACCAAAGTGTCTCCCATCCCCTGCGTATGCCACCCATGGGGCCTTCACCCCCTGCCCAGAGCAGACCCTACCAAGTTTCCTTCCCTCTCTCCCGGCCTCTCCCGTCGCCACACTGTTTCTCTCTGTCTCTCCCACCTCTTTCTATCTCCTCTTCATATTCTGTCTGCAGCTCCCGTCCCCACTCCTCTCCCCCCACTGGGCCTTTGCCTCATTCCTACCCTCACCTCCCACCGGGGCACCTCACAATGGCTGAGCTTTCTGTTCTGGACACGCCTGCCTGCAGAGACCCTGGCCAGACACCTTCCTTCTCGGTCTTCGGTTCTTTTCCCAGATGAGACCTAGAGCTTAGGGATCCAGGTCGCCCTGGGTCAAGTGCCTTGGGCCCTCCTGGGTCAGGCAGCTTCGCCGACCAGCTTCTAGGAGGAAAAACAGCCTGGTGAAGGAACATCTCTCAGTCATTCCTCCCTCTGTTCTCCCAGTTGACAGACATCCACGCATGGTGGCTGGTGCTGGCTCTGGGCTTGCAGCAGGACCAGGCCTGTTCACACAGAGCCCCCAGTGCATAGGGGTGGTCGCCCCCTGGTGCTTCCAGGGGCTGGCAGACACGCTGGGCCCACTCAGGTGCAGCCAGGCAGCATCACTGATTCCCGGGGATCAGGAGAGGCCTGGTGAAGGAAGGGCGCCTGGGGCACAAGGCAGGGAAGAATGTCATTTCCCTTTCCATCCCTTCACTTAACAAGTTCTTGCTGGACACCCGTGACATGGCAGGCACTGACCTTGGTGCTGGTGCATCGCTAAGAGATGCAGCCACTGCCCTCAGGGAGTCCTAGGGCAGCCAGCCCTGCCAGGGTGTGGGTGCCATCCCTCCGCCTCCTGCTGTCCCCGCGTCTGCCTGCTCTGTCCATCTGTCCGTCTGCCCGCCCATCTGTCCATTTCTGCTGCGCCGACCCCATCTGGAAACTCGCAGCTGGTTTCTTGTGAAGTCTGTACTTCCTCCACTGCCCAAGAGGGATTCAGCACCCCTCCCCGGGGGGGGAGGGTCGGGTTCTCGTTCCCAAACTGACCACCCACTCCTCTTGGTGGGGACAGGGGCAGGGGTCCAGTGAGTCCTTCTGTCTAAACCCCAAGAAAATAATTATGGAGGCCAGGGGCTTGGGGCTAGTTCAGAGGAATGACAGCAACAAAAACTGGCCCGGGCTGGGTGTGGGAACCGAATCCTCCCCACTCCATCCTGGTCCCCACATGCCCTGTGTACGCCCCGCCTCCCAGCCTATTCCTGATTGGTTTCGCCCCCCCCACCTCACATCTGCCTCCGCCATCAGAGAGCAGTGCTCTGGCCTGGCCCTCCCCATTAGGGTTGCTGGGACAGAGCAGCAGATGGCCCCACCCCAAGTCACTCTGACCCCCTTGCCTCGGAACCTGTGAAGACCAGCTCTGAGCAAAGCCTCCCCCCACCTGCTTTCCTCCCCTCCCTGCTTTCCCCTCCCCTCGGGCCTTCTGCAAACTTCACTCTGCCTGGTCATGATGGTGGAGCTATGGTAGACACCAGCTGGGATTCCGCGAGCTTGGTGTGTACCCCAGGGCAGATCATCAGCATCACACCTGCTAAGCTCCTTCTGCCCCCAAATTTGTCCCAGCCAAAGGGAGCCAGGTGCATAGCTGGGAGCACCTGCGACAGAACCAGCCAACCCCAGTACTGGGCCAGGCCTGTTGATCGAGGGTTCTGGAGGTAGGGGGAGGCCGGAGAGCTCTGGCTGAGTCAGTAGACTCGAATTGAAGCCCCAGCTCCACCCCTCTCTGGGCCTTAGTTTCCCCACTTGTACAGTGGGACAGGAATCCTGCGGGTCTCTGAGGCCACATCCAGAAAAGCTCTGGAAGTGGGCAGGATCCCTGCTCCAGGGGAGGGGTGCGGTAGGACCTGATGCCCCCGGGCCATCCTGCAGGTGGCGCCTGGGTGGCATCCGGAGCTACAACCCTGAACAGATCATGCTGAGCGCCGCCGTGCGCCGGACCAGCCGGGACGTCAGCATCATGAAGGAGAAGCTCATCTTCTCAGGTGTGCAGCCTTCGACTGGCTGAGACAAGCCGGCTGAGACAGGCCCTGGCTCTGCCCTCTGCACCCTACATGTGCACACAGATGTGTACACACACATTCACATGCAGCATATACAGGGAGAGACATGGGCATGGACATACATAAACCCACCCAAAGTCATGCGCAGTGGCTCACACTTGCAAACCCAGCACTTTGGGAGGTGGAGGCAAGAGCCTAGCCTGGACAACTTGGCAAGACCTCGACTCTACAATAAATCAAAAACTAGCAGGGTGTGCTGGCATGCACCTGTAGTTTCAGCTACTTGGAAGGCTGAGGCAGAAGGATCACCTGAGCCCAGCAGGTGGAGGCTGCAGTAGCCATGAGTGTGCCACTGCACTCCAGCCTGGGTGACAGAGTGAGACTTTGACTGATAAATTAAGTAGTTAATTAAAAAAAAAATGAGCCGGGCTTAGTGGCTCAGCCTGTAATCCTGTGCCTTGGGAGGCTGAGCTGAGTGGATTGCCTGAGTCTGCGGGTTCGAGACCCACCTGGGCAACTTGGCGAGACCTCATCTCTACAATAAATCAAAAAATTAGCCAGGTGTGGTAGTGCGCCTGTAGTTCCAGCTACTTGGAAGGCTGAGGCGGAAGGATCGCCGGAGCCCAGCAGGTCGAGGCTGCGGTGGCCAGGAGCGGCCACTGCACTCCAGTCTGGGCAACAGAGTGAGACTCCAACTCAAAAAACAACAACAACAACAAAAATGGCTGGGTGCAGTGGCTCAGGCCTCTAATCCCAGAACTTTGGGAGGCCAAGGCAAGAGGATTACCTAAGCCCATGGGTTCAAGATCAGCCTGGGCAACATGGTGAGACCTCATCTCTACAATAAATAAATAAATTAGCTGGGCATGGTGGTGCACGCCTGTAGTTCCGACTACTTGGAAGACTCAGGTGGAAGAATAGCTGAGCCCAGCAGGTCAAGGCTGTGGGGCCCATGAGCAGTGAGCCACTGCACTCCATCCTGGACAACAGAGTGAGATTCCAACTCAAAAAAAAAAAAACCTACCAGGCTTACACCAGCACACACAAGAAGGCACAAGTACACACGTGGAAACACATCCTGCACAGCAGTCATCCACTCCGGGTCCTGGGACTCAGGGTCAGTGCTGTAGTTGGTGGGCAGGGGTGAGGGGCAGGGGTGGGGGGGGAGAAGAGTCTATTTTGAAGGCCCATTTCCCTTTGCCTGATTCTTACACGGATCCCACAGATATTGATCTTGCCCCTGCTCATTGCCCGTCCCTGCTGCCATTCCCAGTCTGATGGAAGAGGCGACTATATAAACATAAGCCATGGAGTTCATACAGATGGGGGTGCTGAGGAGGAGGACGTGGTCAGAGCAGCCTGGGCAGTGAGGAAGGCTCTGAGTGGCTGACATGTTGGGATGTGGAGGATGAGTAGGAGGTGCCTGGTAATGGGTTCAAGGTGAGGGCTGGGTCAGTGGAAGGAAGGAGGGGCTTCCAGGTGGGGACAGCGTATCCTGCCTGGGCAGAGAATGGAGTATCTTCCACAGAGCTGAGCTGCCCTTAGCTGACCTTTCCTGAGCCTCTGCTCTCTGCCCGGCACTGAGGACACAGCTGCCCAGGCCCTACCCCTGTCCTTGAGGTGCTCTGGTCATGGGGCCCAGGCAGCCACCATACAGAATGTGACCAGGGCAGTGGGCAACAGGAGCTGGGGTGGCCATGGGGCAGCCCCAATCCAGCCCTGGGGCTCAGAAGAGGCTTCCAGGGGGCTGAATAACAGGGATGAGAAGACTGAGCTAGACTTGAGGAAAAGGGGGTATTGATGGGAGCAGGGACTCCCAGAGACGGCAGACTGAGGCAGAGCCAGAGGGTTCCGCAGAGACCAAGGGGGCCTTGAATGCCAGGCCCCATGGCAACCTGAGCCCAGTGGTTCCATCAGCCCCCTGCCCAGCTGGGTTGTTGCAGGTCACCCTTCCTGTCTGTCTGTCAGCTATCCTCACATTCCCTGCCCTCACTCACATTGTCTCCCTCTGGCCCAACAGAGATCAGCGATGGCGTGGAGGTCTCCGATGAGTTCTCTGTATGTTCAGACAACAGTTACGACACATATGCCAATAGCACCATCACCCCTGTGGGCCCCCGAAGAGGTGGCGGCAGCACCAAGACCCTCACAGACCGGAGTGGGCGTTAGCTGAAGACTTGTCTGTCCCAGCCCATACCTGACGTAGAAGCCAGGAGCCCCGAAGAGCTGGCAAGAACGTGTCTGGACTTGGAGTGCTCAGGGAGCTGGCTCCGCCGCCTCCTTGTGGGCTTCTGCCCCTCGTCAGCCACAGCCTCTTTGTGGAGAGGGCTTCTTTCTCCCCTGAGGCCCAACTGGGTCAGGACTCCGGCCTCTCAGATGCCCCTGCAGGCCTGGGGCTCCTTCTGGGATGTGTGGGGCCTGGGGCCTGATCCCCCTCCCAAGGCCCTCCCCTGCATCCTGACCTGGAAACTTTGATGGGTCACAGGGCCATGCCATGCCCCTTGTGTCAGCAGAGGATGTGGATGGTCACCTGTGCCCTCATGTGTCTGTCCTGTCCATGCCGTGAGGCACCAGACTTTTCTGCTGTTATTCTGTTCAAAGGGTCTGGACCGGGCCTCTCCAAAGCAGTGCTGCTCTTCTGTCAGTCGCAAAGCACAAGGAGCTTCGGCCCAGGAAAGACAGCTCTGGTGATGGAGACACAACCTCCTCCCCACCCAGCCTTCCACCACTGCTGGCCCTTGACCCTGAGCTGTGTCCCCTGGGAACAGCTGGAGATAGCCAGAAACACAAGCACAGAGCTGCTTGGTCTCATACCCAGGTGTCCCACAGGTCTCTAGGGCAGAAGTGGTCCTGTAACCCCAGAGACTCACTGATGCAACCTCAGGTTCCCACATTGATGGCCACAGGGTAGGGGCCACTGGGGAAAAATATTCTGGGCACGGTCAAGGGTGGGTGTGTGGCTAAGTGGGCCAGCGGCAGAAGGAGCTTCAGGGCCTTGGCCAAGATGATTAAAGCTGCCATCTCAATGTGTGTCATTTCTCTGTGTTGCTAGCAGGAGAGTGGGGACAGAGCACTCTGGGTTTAGGATTCACTTCTGGCCCTGTGATCTGAGGAATGACCATTCTCATGAACTACTGAGAAAGAGGCAGGATGGTGCAGCCCCTACCCTGTGTCATCAATGGTGCCAGGGGATCCTTAATGGCCCTGGAGGGGGACAAGTGACCATCCAAGGCCACACAGCTGAGAATGGGCAAAGAATCCTACCCAGACTCACTCCGTGCATATGCGTGCCTCCTGTAACTAGCAAGAAATGGCATGACAGATGGGGAGGGTGCCGGGTCTGATGGGGGGCTGAGGCGTGTAGCTGGCAGATCCTCACAGCCACGTGGAAGCATTCTGAGCCCCCTGGCCTACTGAGGGAAAAGCCCTCAGCCCAGGATGCCTCTTTCTCTGGTAAGGGAAGATCATGGATATGTCCTGAGGGTAAGGAGGAAGCTAAGCCATCTCCAGCCTGCATTCAGTGAACTCGGTGCTTCCTGGGAGAAGGATCATGTCTTCTCTAAACAGGAGTCTTCTGGGTGAATTCTTTGGGTCTGAGAGATTCTAGCACCTTTGAAGAAAGGAAAAGAGCCCCTCCAAATGTTTGAAGCTCCACATTAACTGGGCCCCCATATTAACCTCTCAAGACTGCCCCTCCTTCCCCCTCTAGTGAACACCTGGCAAGCTCTTCCCATCCTGGGGCAGTGGTCAGCTCCCACCTCTCCCTGGGTGCAAGGGAGTGAGTAGCACCGAGAGCCCACTGTGCCCCTCGGAGGGGCGTGCATTACCTTGATTCATGCCATACCACAGTCACTCTATACACACACAGTCTACAGAGACAGACTCTATCACACACACGTCCACACAGACACACATGGTCTGTGAATATACAACATCCCATGACACACACGGTTCACAGAGATCCCTGTCATCCACAGACCCCTAACACAAAAATGAACAATGAGAGAGACGCAGACACACAGGGCTATGCGGAGTCCCAAAGCGACATGTCTGCTGTCAAGCAGGCACACAGACACAGCACCCAATCACACGGGAGGGAAACCTGGATCTGTAAGCATGGCAGTCACATTCTCAGTCACATCTGCAGTTACAGGGTCACATGGTCACACCCACCTCAGGGCTACCCAATCCCCTCGGTCCCTGTGCTCCCAGACTCTCCTGGGTACCCTGAAACACCTACTCATTCACAACTGCAGTTACACACCCCCACACACATGCACCTTCAAACCCACCGTCATCCAGGGACAACAAGGCCAGTGCCAGACCACCCCCGATCCAGGCACACCAGATCTCAGAGTCGCACGCACACACAGTCAATCTCATGCCCACTCCCGCCCTCTCTCCCCTTCCCTCCCTCCCAGGGCTGGCCCAAGAGTAGAACAAAAGCCCAGTGCCCCCCCTTCCCCGCCCCTCTGGCGTCCAGCCCCTTTGTCCTCCCGCAGCTGAGCCCGAGCAGGAGTCTG
Organism: Cephalopachus bancanus; assembly: GCA_027257055.1. Taxonomy (NCBI): domain Eukaryota; kingdom Metazoa; phylum Chordata; class Mammalia; order Primates; family Tarsiidae; genus Cephalopachus; species Cephalopachus bancanus. Next base: position 3,419,861 of record JAPVLO010000195.1, on the reverse strand, counting down.
AGCAGAGCGGCAGGGACAGTGGAACCTGGGCTGCTGGGGTGCGGGCGGCAGGCACAGGCGGGAGTGATCCCTGCAAGAGCTGCAGAGGTGGACCACGTGGGAGAGGGCGTGGCCAGGTAAGCACCAAGTACATCCGGACTGGGCTTAGGGCGTGGGGCAGTCCCGGCTGTGTGGTGTCTACAAGTCTGAGTGTGTTTTGTGTGAGTGGACGTGGGTGTCAAGAAGAGACAGGGATGGTGACATGTTTAAGTCAACTTCTGCAGGCTGGGTCCCTCAGTCTGTTCAGGATCCTTGGCTTGAGGTGCCTACACTCTCCAGTGAGATGGGAGGATGCCCATTGAGCCCCATCTGGGAATTTTTACCTTCCGTATTCCAACTAGCTGTCCTTTGGCTCCCAACTGGGAATCCCCAGGGTAGGAACTGGGTCTGATGTCCCTGCACCTAGTAGAGAGCAGCAAAAGAAATGAAAAAGTCCTGGTGCACTTCCCAGGAGAGGACTTCCTGCCTCCCCCGGGCAGCCCCTTGTGCTGTAGACACCTTTGCAGGGAGAAGTCCCTCCTTACGCTGATGACACCTGCCCTCTTGGGTCTCAGCTCAGATCGTGGCTGCTTGCTGGGCCAGTGGAAGGGAAACTGGGGCAGCACACTCTGACGACCTCCCTCGCTGGTCCCGGGCTGCTCCTCCAGACACGCCCCCACTTTGGCAGGTGTGGCATGCAGATCCTAGAGCCTGGTGGGTTCATGGCCCAGCCTCTCTACTTGGGCAAAAGTAATTAACTTCTTTGTCCTCCAGAGAGCTCAGGATGACCAGGGCATAAGCAGTGAAAGCCAGGCTGACACCAGGCCAGATCTGACTCAGGGTCAGCCAAGCAGCTGGGAGTTGGGGGGAGGGGAGGGGGGAAGGCAAGGGGCAGAGGATGGATCTGAGCCCTCATAGAATAAGTGACACACGAAGAAGCGAGCTCCATGTCCCTGGAGGTGTGTAAGCAGAGGCTGTGTGCTCAGAATGGCCAACTCATAACCAGCAGGGTCCAGCCCTTCGGGGTGTGGAGAGCTTTCACAAACACCCGTTGTTTGGTCCTCGCAGAAACCTCTAACAGGCACATTTCCTCCGTGTGCTTATTTCCTTAGGACAAATTTAAGTAAAGAGGGATGGGAGATCTAAAAAAAAACTTCTCAGGGTTGCGAGGATCAAATGAAATTGTGTACACAAAGCCACTAGCACACATGTTGCACTCATTTCCTCTCGTATAAAAACAGTGTAAGGAAACACTGAGTCTGTGCTATGTACCATCCTATTTAATAGTCACAAAAGACACAGCCGCCCTTTTTCATACATCCCACTTAATAATAGTCACAAAGTCACAGCCACCCTGTGAGGTAGATATCATGAGCCCATTGAGACAACTGAGGTTGGGGCGGGCAGGTGAGAGAAGCGACTTGTCCAGACCACATGATGAGTCAGTGGTAGAGACAGGATTAGAACCCCATTTGTCCCTAGAAAGAACTTTCCACTCCCCACAAAGCCTCCTGGAGAACACCAACTAAGAACTCACTAGAGAAGGACCAACCTCCCTCCCAGCCTGGGTTCTAACCTCCTGCCCTCCTTCTCAGTGTGACAAGTCTCCCCTGCAGGGACTCCTTCCCTGACTCCCAACCGGGCTTAACGTCCCTTCTGTGAGCTCCCCTAAGACTCTGTACTTCCCCATGTGACTCTCTTACCAAACTGCCAGCTCTGGGGACGCTGGGAACAGAAACTATGGTTGCCTTGCTCACGGCCGGGCACAGAACAAGTTCGTAATAAATACTTGAATACATTCACTCGACCTTGAACAGGTATCAGTCGAGCGCCTACCGTGGTATGATGCTCTGCTGTTTCCGAAAGGACAGGAATTACAGAGTAATCATAGCGTGGCCAATGAGACAGGATGGGCCGAGGAGAAAGCGGTAGAGTTATTATAGCCTGCCCCACGCCCGAGCACCCACAGTGGGTCAATGGGGTAGCCGAATCACTTGACCAAGGCTACAACTCCCGTCTAGGGACCCTCCCTACAGACATTCTGTCCAGGTCCCAGTAATCTCCCTGTCCCCCTTCAGCCTCTGGAAGGGTAAAGGCTCCGGCTGTTAATAGCCCGTGGCACTGCTCTATCCCTGTCGGGGTCCCTAAACACTGCCTCCACTTTGGAAATCGTTCCTTTATGAGACGCTTCTCAAATTACCCTATCTGAGAGCGCGCCATCTGTCTCCTGCGGATATCGATAGGAAAAAGCTCAGCGAGTTTGGAGAAGAGGGCAGTGCGTCTGCGTGGGCGAGCCCGAGAGGGGGTGGGCCAGATGAGGCCGGGGCCAGATCGCCGTAGCCACGAGGAATCTGGATGGTGTGCGGAAGGAAGGGTAGCTGGATGGATGGACGCGTGCACGTTAGGTCCGTGCCTGCCGGAGTAAGGGAGCGAGCCAGGCGGGGGACGCACGGAGGTCGGCCCCTAGCCGGCCGCAGCCGGGTGGCTCCCCGACGCTGTTTGTGTTCTCTCCCCGCAGGATGCGGGAAGGTCCCGGGCCGGAGGAGTCGGAGCCGGGCTGCGACGCGCCGTGCGCGGGTCCCTGCCACGCGCAGCGCGTCCTGCAGACCCTGAACGCGTACCGGCGGAGCGGCACCCTCACCGACGTGGTGCTGCGCGCGGGCGGCCGCGACTTCCCGTGCCACCGCGCGGCGCTCAGCGCGGCCAGCGCCTACTTCCGCGGCCTGTTCGCGGCGGGGCGGCCGGAGCGCGGCGCGGCGGTGCCCGTGGTGGCGGTGGCGCCCGAGGCGCCGGGCGCCGGGCCGGCGGGGGCGGCGGCGGCGCTGGCCGTGGTGCTCGACTACGTGTACGGCGCGGGCGTGCGGCTGCGCGCCGAGGACCAGGCGGCCGCCGTGCTGGCGCTGGCCGAGCGGCTGGGCGTGGCGGGCCTGCGCGAGGCCTGCGCGCGCTTCCTCGAGGGCCGCCTGCGCGCCGCCAACAGCCTGGCGCTGCGCCGCGTGGCCGCCGCCTTCTCGCTGGCCCCGCTGGCCGAGCGCTGCGGCCGCGTGCTGCGCCAGGCCTTCGCCGAGGTGGCGCGCCACGCCGACTTCCTGGAGCTGGCGCCCGACGAGCTGGCGGCGCTGCTGGCCGACCCCGCGCTGGGCGTGGCGCGCGAGGAGGCCGTGTTCGAGGCCGCCATGCGCTGGGTGCGCCACGACGCGCCCGCCCGCCGCGGGCAGCTGCGCCGCCTGCTGGAGCACGTGCGTCTGCCGCTGCTGGCGCCCGCCTACTTCCTGGAGAAGGTGGAGGCGGACGAGCTGCTGCGGGCCTGCGGGGAGTGCCGCCCGCTGCTGCTCGAGGCCCGCGCCTGCTTCATCCTGGGCCGCGAGGCCGGCGCGCTGCGGGCCCGGCCGCGGAGGTACGGCCGCTGGCCCCCGCCTCCCGCCCTCCGCTGTTCTCGCGCCCTTCCCCCGCTCGCTCGTCCCTCCGCCGTCCTTTAGCCATGCCTCTTGATGACACGCAGCCATTCGCTCAACACTGTGTAGGCTTGGTGCCGGGAATTCCGCCCTGCAAGAGTTCACAGGCCAATGGGCAGGTGTGCGCCTCTCCAATAGGGGAGATGCGCGCCTGCGCACATGCTTCCTTGTGCTCTTGCATCCGTAGTTCTGAGTGCTTACTCTGTGAAGTCCTGCTTTGGCTGCCCGGGACTCGGGAGTGACTTGGAAACACCCTTTGCCCTCTAGGAGCTCATACACTAGTGGGGGATATGAATAGGCAGGGGCGGGAGGGAAAAGTAAAAGAGGCCTGCTCCCACCCTGGAATGCCAGACTGGGGTCCTAGATGGTCTGTCACCCCCAGGGAGAGAAGACAGGGACGGCACTGTCTTACTACTGAATCACTAACACTAAGCACAGGTCCTAGGACAAAGGAGATGCTCGGTATGCGCCAGAGGAACTAGAAAGCCAGTGGCTAAAGGGTTTGGAAATTCTGGTGGGGCCAGAAGCCTGAGGGGTCAGTGACAGGGACGCACGCTTTGCTGAAAGGGTGAGTAGTCTGGTTCAGTGGACTCAGTGATCGGGGGATGACTTTAGGAGATGGTCGTAGAAGGATGTCAGAAGAGGATGTTGAAGATAAACCTGGGCTTGAATTCCAGCTCTGCCGTTTACTGGCTGCATAACTTTGGGCAAGTCATAGTCTGTAAGCCTAGATTTCCTCCTCTGTGAAAGCAGCAATAATCCCTACCCGTAAAAACCCCTACAGGTAACAATCCCCACCTAATAGAACTGTCATGACTGTCATAAAGATTAGACGAAGTGATTTTCCCAAGTAAGAGTAAGGGAGCTGATTCTTTTTCTGTAATTTAGAAGCCAGTAGAATGGGGTAAGAATTCGCCAATCACCAGAGGGAAGATTGGAAGTGGTAGACTCCAGTGGGGTGGGAGGGGCTGGGGGTACTATGGCATGGAAGGGCAGTTGGACCATGGAAGGGCAGCTGGACCTCACAGTGTGGTCAGCATGCGGGTCAACGAGCACTGGGCTTATCCCCACACCAGATTCATGGACCTAGCTGAAGTGATCGTGGTCATCGGCGGTTGCGATCGCAAGGGTCTACTGAGGCTGCCCTTCGCCGACGCCTACCACCCACAGAGCCAGCGCTGGACCCCACTGCCCAGCCTGCCCGGCTACACTCGCTCAGAGTTCGCTGCCTGTGCTTTCCGCAATGACGTCTACGTCTCCGGTGAGGGCGGGACCGCAGCGGGAGCCCCCTTGGGATTGGCTCATCGCCTCCCGCACACTGCCCCCTTTGCTTTTCCCTCCAATCGGGAGATGGGGGCGGGATGCTTTCTGATACCCTACAGTTACTGGCTGAAGTGGTATGTAGTAGATCCAATCACTGTATGACTCAGCCCTCTGTTCAGTAATGCCAGCTTCAATTCATATTATTTTTTCTGAGTCTGTTTCCTAGGGAATTCAATTCACCTTAGTACTAATAATCATTTCTCTTTATCTAGGCTACTATGTGCAAGACATTGTGCTAAGCAGCTTACATTCCTTATCATTTAATCCCGTCACATCATTTTACAGATGGGAAAACAGCTTCAGAGAGGCTCAGAATTTCCCCCATTGTCTCAAAAATGGCAAAGCTAGATGGAATGCAGATCTGTTTGATATGAACTGTGGCCTCCCTGAGATTCAGGCTCTAAATAGAGAAGGATAGCCGAGCTCGGTGGCTCAGCCTGTAATCCCGCGCTTTGGGAGGCTGAGGTGAGTGGATTGCCTGAGCCCGCGGGTTCGAGACCCGCCTGGGCAACTTGGCGAGACCTCATCTCTACCATAAATCAAAAAATTAGCCGGGTGTGGTAGTACGCGCCTGTAGTTCCAGCTACTTGGAAGACTGAGGCAGAAGGATCTCCAGAGCCCAGCAGGTCGAGGCTGTGGTGGCCGGGAGCAGCCACTGCACTCCAGTCTGGGTGACAGAGTGAGACTCCGACTCAAAAAATAAAATAAAAAATAATTCCAAAAAAAAGAAGAGAGAAGGATAAAACAGAGTCCTTCCTCCCCTGGAGTACCCTGAAGAGGCAAGACAGAGAGATTTCACTTTACCACCAGACAGAGTGCCCTCTGAGTCCCCAAGTGATCTGGAATACCACTTAGGGAATCTGGCCCAGCTTCATGGAAGGGATGACTTTTCGGCTGATCCTTGAAAGTCGAAGGGAACAGTAGACAAAGGCATGAGGACAGGGACACACAGAAAGGAACCCTGGGCATCAGGGTTCTGAAGTGCAGGATAAGTATATCCTAGAGAGGAAGGAAAACTACTGTAAATGAGGCAGGAGTCTGGTCAGGGAGGCTTTGGCTCTGGGCCTAGGTAGACTGTACCTGATGTAGTGAACTATGGGTGTCTGTGAAAGTTGAGGAGCAGGAGAATGAGCTGGGGAGGCTTCAGAGACCAATCAGGCCACACATTTCCACTGGACAATATATCTAGGGCCACTGTTGGCCTCTGAACAACATGTGGGACCTCTGCTGGATGCTTCTGAGAATACAGAGGTGGGGGCTGCCAACCAGATGTGGCTCAGGCAGGTGCAGTCAGGCAGGGCATCCTTGGAGAGGCTGCTCTTGAGAGGAATCCCTGGCCAGGATCCCCAGGGTGGCTAGGCGAGGGGAAGGAGAGACCACAGCCTGCAGCCCCAGTGCCTTGCCCCATAACCTGTGTCCTTCAGCAGCACCAGTGCTGGGCTTGGGGGCCAAAAGCTCTGGTCCTGGTCATTGCTCAGACAAAAGGCCGTGTGGTCTTCAGCAGTCATTGCTGGTCTCTCAGCCTCATCCCTTTCCTATATGTAAACTGGGTATAATGCTCCCAACATCTCATGCAGGGATGAGATCAGAAATGAAATCATGAAGGTGACGGCAGAAGTGATGGAGGATTCTAAGATCACCGTCCCCCCTCCCTGCTCCCAGTGTGGTGGCTCTGCGCTCCCTTGGCCCCCAGCACATTATTGATACTTGTCTGGGGTAACTTGTGTACTCTTACCTTTAGTGGAGTGCTCCCTCTTGGCTTCCCTGAGCACAGAGCTTGGCACACCACCACAAGACACCCAGTAAAGATGAGCTCCTTCTTGAATCTGGCAGGCCTCTCCCCTGAAGAGTTCTAACTTAGACCGTCTCACTATTTGTTCAAAGCACACTGGGTCACAAGCCCAGCGTCTTACACCAGCCCAGGGGGAAGTCCTTCCTGCTACCTGCCCTTAACCCTTCCTAGTTTCTAGCTCTTTGGGGGTGCTTAAGATAGCAAGTTCCTGAAGGCAACAGCTGCTTCTCTCTCCCCAGGAGGCCACATCAACAGCCGTGATGTATGGATGTTTAGCTCCCACCTGCACACCTGGATCAAGGTAGCCTCACTGCTCAAGGGCAGGTGGAGACACAAGATGGCAGTTGCCCAGGGTCAGGTAGGCACACAGTGCAGCTGCTGTCCTGGGACCCAAGGTACAGATCTATGGAGATCTCGGGGAAAGGTTCTCTAAGGCCCCTTCTGTGTAAGAAGGAATCTGAGGCCCAGAAAAAAGAAAGGGACTTGCCCAAGGTTACATGATAATGCAAATGCTAATAATACTAGCAATTACTGTAATAGTAACAACCTCGTGGTCAAGGGCATGGGCTTTAGGTTTGAAACAGTCTAAGTCTGAATCTTGACTTTGCCACTTAAGACTGAAAAAAAAAAAAAAAACCTGTCGAGTAACTTTGTAAGCTATATCCTGAATTCAGAAGTGCAAATAAAAATGCTTCTTAGAATCGATTAAGTGAGGTGGGAAGCCCTTAATAAGCGATCATTATTAAGCATCAGCTTGGTGCCAAGTTATTTTACAGATCGACTCCGCATTCAATACCCATCCTAGGGACCAGTCTCATCCTTAATGGGGTCAGAGAGGTTCAGTAACTGGGTGGCGGATACTCAGGTAGGGGCAGCGCTGGACTGCCCCCCAGCCCCCGCCCGGGTCGGTTTGGTCCGGAAGCTGGGTGGGGATGGGATAGTTTCCTGGCTCACAGACTAGAAGGCAGAAGCGGGAGGCCGAGTGGCCCACGGCCCTGACTCCCAGCGCCCCTGCCGGTGTCCTTACCCGCAGCTGTTCGCGGTGGGCGGCTTCGACGGCCTGCGGCGGCTGCGCAGCGTGGAGCGCTACGACCCCTTCTCCAACACCTGGGCGGCCGCCCCGCCCCTCCCGGAGGCGGTGAGCTCCGCGGCGGTGGCGCCCTGCGCGGGCCAGCTCTACGTGATCGGGGGCGCCGGGCAGGCCGGCGTCAACACCGACAAGGTGGGCGCGGAGAGGGGCTGCGGGGAATCCGTAGCGCCTACTGAGTCGGAGCCGGGCGCTTTCGTGTCCTCGTCCGTTTCCTCACTTAATCCAGTCAACAGCCCCGAGTAGTCACCCCTATGTTTCAGGCCAGGAAATGACCTCAGGATCACACAGTGGGTCAGCGGCTCACCTGGGTTCAAATGTTGGGGCTGGTGTCATATGGGTTTCACCGATTTTAAAAACTAGGTGAAGGCAAGGGTGAGATTCGTTACATTTTTGCTCAAAAACTTGTTACTGAAAATTTAGAAATCACAAATAAGTAGAAATTTAAAAACCACCATAATCCCACCACCTATGGATAACTACTATTAATATTTTGGTGCCTTGCCTTCCAGGCTTCCACTGAATTGAATTTTACTTTTCTTAGTTGTGTGTCCTTACTGTTAGTAAAATGTTGCATTCTGCCTTTTATTCTCATTTCCATAAGCTTAGAAACTCTTCCCAGCCATCATGCCAATGTCTGTGTAACATTCCACAGGGTGGATGAACCATATTCAACAAATCTAATTTTTTTATCGTTTGGACAGTTAGGCTTTTTGTGAATAACAGTCTTCATCATGGCAGCTCCCTCCCTCCCTCCCTCCCCTGATGGCTCCACAAGCCTGTGGTCCTGGAACCTGAATCTTCCCAAGTTAAGATTCCCAACCCTTCCTTATTCCCTGACTGACTCCATTCCTCCAGTACACCCTCCTGAAGCTGAGTTGGGGCACCCATGATGGCAACCCCGCCACTTGGCACCATCCCATGCAGCACTGGTTTGTATAGGCTGTTGCTGGGGGGGGGGTCTCCAAGGAAACAACGCAAGAAATGGAATCAGGTGAGCAGGCAGCTAGGTACAGGTATGCCCCCTTAGAAAGTGTTAAGGGCTTCAAAACACCCATGGCCCTGGGAGGCTCTGGACAGCCACATGAATGGGACTGCAAGACACCTCAGTTGGAATCTTGTCATGGCCTCGGACAACCAGGAAAAGAGAAGAGTTGACAGTGAATGTAGCTAGGATCGCATCTCTGTGGGCGACCTGCCCTGAAGACCCTCTATAATGGGTCCCCAACCCAGTACTAGTCCTTGGCCCATTAGGAACTGGGCTGCACAGCAAGAGGTTAGCAGCAGGTGAGTGACGCTTCTGTCACATCAGCAGTGGCATTAGATTCTCATGGGAGCGCGAACCCTATTGTGAACTGCAAATGTGAGGGATCTAGGTTGCACTCTTGTGAGAATCTAATGCCTGATGACCCCCACCCCCTGCCCCTGCCCCTCCCTGCATGGAACAACTGTCTTTGATGAAACCAGTCCCTGCCAAAAAGGTTGGAGACCACTGCTCCATAACACTGGGTGCAGATGGTACCTCTATCTCCCGGGATGCATACCTCCCCCAGGTGATGTGATGTGCTCCTATCACATTACATCAAAGGAGAAGCTGTTCCTGTGAGGGTGCAGGGCTAGGACATGGGGTGACATTTGAGCTGGGCCTTGAAAGATGAGGAGGCCTACAATAAAGGGAGTCCAGAGGCAGAGGACGATAGAACAGAGAACTAGACTGAGAGATTTTGAGGACCGGAGCGCTGGGTCTCCTCTACCTTTCCAGATGCTGGCTCGGGCCTGGTGGACATTGGCAAATGTTGTGCTGAATGAATGCCCCTAAGAAGAGAGGTGGCATGTGTGGGCAGCAGGCAGTTGGGGGATAAGGCTTCATCATAGCTGCTCCTTCCTCCCCTCAGGTGCAGTGCTTTGACCCCAAGGAGGACCGGTGGAGTCTGCGGTCACCAGCACCTTTCTCGCAGCGATGTCTCGAGGCTGTCTCCCTCGAGGGCACCATCTATGTGGTGGGGGGCCTCATGAGCAAAATCTTCACCTACGATCCTGGCACAGATGTCTGGGGGGAGGCAGCTGTCCTCCCCAGCCCTGTGGTAAGTGGATGCTACTGGGCACAGGCCCTGGCACCGGTTCCATTCAGAAGTGTGGAACCTCCGTCTAAGGCTGTGGATCTCAGAAGGAGGGAGTCCTGCATGTGACTCCATGCTAAGTGGTTTTGCAGAGGTCTCTAGCTTTGTCCTCATGATGATAATCAATCGTGCATTTCACAGATGAGGAGACTGGCCTTAGGCTGAAGCCAACAGTTAGGCCATGTTAAAATAGAGCCTGGAGCCGGGCTTGGTGGCTCAGCCTGTAATCCCGCGCCTTTGGGAGGCTGAGGTGAGTGGATTGCCTGAGCCCCCAGCTTTGAGACGCGCCTGGGCAGGCGAGACCTCATCTCTACAATAAATCAAAAAATCAGCTGGGCGTGGTAGCGCAAGCCTGTAATTCCGGCTACTTGGAAGGCCGAAGCGGAAGGATCGCCGGAGCCCAGCAGGTTGAGGCTGCGGTGGCCGGGAGCGGCCACTGCACTCCAGCCTGGGCGACAGAGTGAGACTCCAACTCAAAAAAAGCCGGGCTCGGTGGCTTAGCCTGTAATCCCGCGCCTTTGGGAGGCTGAGGTGAGTGGATTGCCTGAGCCTGCGTGTTCGAGACCCTCCTGGGCAGCGAGACCTCATCTCTACAATAAATCAAAAAGTCAGCCGGGCATGGTAGCGTGTGCCTGTAGTTCCAGCTACATGGAAGGCTGAGGCGGAAGGATCGCCGGAGCCCAGCAGTCGAGGCTGCGGTGGCCGGGAGCGGCCACTGCACTCCAGTCTGGGCGACAGAGTGAGACCCCAACTTGAGAAAAAAAAAATAGAGCCTGGAACCCTAGTTCCAAGTGCTGTAGACTTGAGTGAGGGGTTTGGTCTAAATGACCCTGCAGTCTCTCCTGCCCTGAATCCCACTAGCTGGTAGCCTATTGTGGAGTGGCGGGTGGGGAAGGGACTTGCTGAGTGCTCCTGCCGCAGTGATGTCAGGTCCTAAAAGCTCTGGATCCAGCAGTCCCCTTGCCTCCCCCACCTTCTGTCTCCACCCCTCAAATCTTCAAAGAAATTATAGAGAGGTGTGGTTGGGCTGGTGGTCCTTGCCAGTCCTGATCTTTGGCGATCCCAAGAGCCTGAGATTTCTGGATCCTCTGGGTCTGCAATCCTAAAATGGTGGTGCTTACCACATTCCACACACTCTGTAAAGTGCTATCTGTGCTGTTAAGGGAATCCTATGAAGAAGGCACTATTCCTCTCCCTCAGACGAAGAAACTGAGATCCAGAGAGGTAAAGTGATTTGTTTAACCTTCCCTTGAGCAAGGGTCAAGCTAGAGCTTGAACTCAGGTCCATCTGGTTTCCTGCCTCTCTGTCATCCAGACTGTCCTGTTGTAGTCTGTGGGTCAAGGTTCTGATATCTTGCCTGACCAGCTAGGGACAGAGGGAGTCCCAGGCCAGACTCGAATGTTGACTGTCTTTCTGTCTGTCCACCCAGGAGAGCTGTGGCGTGACTGTGTGTGACGGGAAGGTCCACATTCTTGGCGGGCGGGATGATCGTGGGGAAAGCACCAACAGGATCTTCACCTTTGACCCCAGCAGTGGGCAGGTAGAGGCCCAGACATCCCTGCAGCGCTGCACCAGCTCCCATGGCTGTGTCACCATCGTCCAGAGCCTGGGCAGGTGACTCAGACTTGGACGGTCTGAGCCAGGAGGCAGAGAAGTAGGTGGAACTCAGGCACACCACCCTGCTCCCTCGTGGCACCTCCATAGCCCCTTAACTTATTATTGGCCCCTTTCTTGTAGAAATAAAACCTCGTTGGGTCTGTGTTCCAGCTTGAGCCTGCTCTGCCTGAAGAAGTAATCCCCAAAATCTGCTCCCTGCTTTTCCCCTTTACAAAGCACTTTCATACCGTCTTAGTCCATTTGGGCTGCTATCAGAAAATACCTTAGACTAGATAATGTAAAAACAACAGAAATTGGCCAGGCAGGGTGGCTCATGCCTGTAATACAGCACTTTCAAAGGCAGAGGCAGAAGAATCATCCTGAACCCAACAAGTTGAGGCTGCAGTGAGCCATGATTGTGCCACTGCACTCCAGCCAGGGCGAAAATGAGACTTTGACTCAAAAACAAGCAGATAAACAACAGACATGTATTTATCACAGTTTTGGAGACTGGGAAGTCCAAGATCAAGGTGTCAGTGGATCTGGTGTCTGGTGAGGGCTCTCTGCTTCACAAATGGTGCTTTCCTGCTGTGACCTCACATGGTGAAAGGAGGCAAGGCAGCTCCCTGCACCCTCTTGGATAAGGGCACTAATCCCATGCGAGAGGGCTCTGTCCTCACTTCCTAAGTGATTCAGTCTCTTCCCAAAGCCCCTACCTCTTAACAATATCACACTGGGCATTAGATTCTGAATTCACACCATAGCACATACATCACCTCATTTACTTTCATAATAGTGATGTGGTCATTTTTTTTTGAGTTGGGGTTTCATGCATAAAAAGTATGTGTGTGTATAGCTATACATACATTATATAAAACAGTTAAAAAATAATAAGCTAGGCCAGGCTTGGTGGCTGAGCCTGTAATCCCAGCACTTTAGGGGGGCGAGGCGAGTGGATTGCCTGAGTCCATGGGTTCGAGACCAGCCCAGGCAACTTGATGAGACCGCGTCTCTACAACAAATAAAAAATTAGCCGGGCATGGTAGCATGTACCTGTAGTCCTGGCTACTTGGAAGGCTGAGGTGGAAGGATAGCCAGAGCCCAGCAAGTTGACACTGGGGTGGCCTGAGTGTGCCACTGCACTCCAGCCTGGGCAACAGAGTGAGACTCCAAATCAAAAATAAATAAATAAAAAATAAAAGAATAATAAGCTACATATCTATTTCCCACTACCTAACTTAAGAAAGAGATGGTTGCAGGGTGCATTGGCTAACTCCTGTGATTCTGGCATTTTGGAAAGTCAAGGCAGGAGGACTGCTTGAGCCTAGGAGTTCAAGACCAGCCTGTTGCAACATAGCGAAATCTCGAATCTACAAAAATAAAAAAAATTAGCTGGGTATGGTGTCACGTGCCTGTAGACTTAACTATTCGGGAGGCTGAAGCAGAAGGATCGTCTGAGCCCAGGAGGTCAAGGTTGTGGTGAGCTGTGATTGTGCCACTGCACTCCAGTTTGAGTGAGTGAAACTCCAACTCAAAAAAAAAAAAAAAAAAAAGAGGAAAGAGATGGTTACAAATGCTTCTGTAGGCCCCAGTGTCTATTCCCAAATTCATTTCTTCTCACACTCCTCCCAGAGGTAGAAGCTGGGGCCAAGGTCATGGAAGAGGCTGAAACAACACAAAACAAAAATGGGTGGATCCCTGAGCACCCATGGGGTCAAGGCTCAAAGCAAACTGCAGGCCTAGAGTGAAGGGTGCTGGAGCCACAGGCCTGAGAACCTAGCCACCCTGACTCTGCACCCAGGCCTGCGAGGTTCCCAATGTCAATGTGTGGCACTAGCCCCTGGTTCTATTATAAGCCTGGGGCTCTAGGGGCAGCAATGCAAAACTGCTGGGAGGGGTATGCTCGGAGGAGGAGAGAAAGGAAACAAAAGACACCACAGACAGATTCTGAGAGGTTGAAGCCCAGCCCCGGAGGAGCTGGCCGGAGGAGCTGGCCAGGCCCCGGAGGAGCTGGCCAGGCCCCATCTGCAGGCTCCCCCTTGTCTATACCCAGATTGCCTTTTGAAGAGGAGCTGTCATCTGCTCCATGCATCTCCCTCCACCACAGGCCCAGCCCCACACCCCTCCCATCAAGCCCCAGGGCCCTGTCTGCAGGGGCTCTCCAGCTGGGGCTGGCCCATCACGGCAGGCACAAAGGCCTCGGTCCCAGTTGAGCTCCGACCCGCCGATTATCCCAGATTAAGGAGCCTGTGACCATCTGGACACAGCTGATAATGGCAACAGGGGGAGGGGAGTGAGGTGGAGGCCCAGCCCCACCGAGGCCACTGAGGCTGCCTGCCCCAGCCGCAGGACAAAGTGGAAAAGGCACTATATTGCTTGCTTGCCCAGGACAAAGGCAGGGGCAAATCCAGGGCAAGCTCTTCCTGAGGACACTGGCACTTCACCTGGGCTGGATACTTCGTGTGTGCCAGGCAGAATGCCCCCCATCCCCACCCCATTTGTGCCCCGTCCTCTTTTGTGCGTGTGCCAATGCCCTGTCCTGCATCATCTGCCTTGGTACATGTGATGCCCTGGACCCAAGTTGCCCCCTCCTGCCTGCTGCCCTCTTCTTTCATCAGGCAAGTGGCCAGACCTTTACATGTCACGTCTCTAGTCCCGACACACACACAAATGCCCCTTGAGGTAGGAAATGTGTCAGCTTCACCTCTGTGTACCCTGGTGCCCAGAGCAAGGCCTCCCATTGATGAAACTAAATCAGTTTCCTAATCTTTACCTCAATATCTGTGAGGTAGGTACTCCTGCTGCCCACGTGCCCCGCACAAATGCAGAAGCAGAGACTCAGAGTTGTGAGGTGAGGTGATCTGACTAAAGCCATCGGGCTGGGGCGTGGTGGCAGAGCCGGAATTCCAACCTGGGTCCAGCTATCTCCAAAGCCAGCCCTGTCTGTGCTGCCTCCCTCAGGCTTTGCTAATCTGCTCAGCCCTGTGAGAGGAGCACAGGAGTTGTTGTGTAGAAGGGACAAACCATCATTGCCAACATGGGAAATCCCAGCCTGATAGGATAGTGTCCCCACCCTTAGAGACCTCCAGATGGATTAGGGAAGACATGGTTCTTGTCCCTGATGAGTGAGGCTCACAAGAACACAAGCAAAAGGTGACATCCCATGTGTCCTAATCTCCTAGGACTATTGGTTAGGTCAAGAGGCCGCATATGGAGGGTCACCCTGGCTCTCAGCCAGGGTCACTTTGGATCTCCAAATAAATGGGACTGCTACCACTCAGCAGGAAGCCAGACCCCAGTTCCCAGCACTGACCCCTCAGGTATGCAGCTTTGCCATCCTGTCCCCAGTGGAGAACATACTTCACTCATGGTATGTCATCAGAAGCTACTGGACCCACATTTTGGTTTTGAGCTTCTTTTTTGAGTTCTATTTGTAAGGATACTTTATGACTACTTTTCTCTTTTAGTGATCTTCCAGAGAACAATAAGAAAATTTACCTATTTTTTAAAAAATAAGAAATTCATTTTATTTTGCAATTACCATATGGATTTATTAGATTATATTATACACCTAAAAAACATTTTGAGATTTTTTTTTTTAATTGGAGTATCACTCCATCACCCAGGCTGGAGTGCAGTGGCACAATCACAGCTACAGCAGCCTCAACCTGCTGGGCTCAGCAGATCTTTCTGCCTCAGCCTCCCAAGTAGCTAGGACTACAGGCATGTGCCACCATGCCCAGTTAATTTTTAATTTACTGTAGAGACAAGGTCTCGCCATGTTGCCCATGCTGGTCTTGAACTCCTAGACTCAGGCAATCCTCCCACCTCAGTCTCCCAAAGTGCTGGGATCACAGGCATGAGCCACTGCACCTGGCTGCACTTTGAAATCTTGTTTTTTGAGCTGGAGTCTCACCCCGTCACCCAGGCTGGAGGGTAGTGGAACACTCACGGCCACACCATCATCGACTGGCTGGGCTTCAGTGATCCTTCTGTCTTAGCCTTCCAAGCAGCCAGAACTACAGGCATGCGTTACCATGCCTGGCTAATTTTTTACTTATTGTAGAGATGAGGTCTTGCCAAGTTGCCCAGGCTGGTCTCAAACCCCCAGGCTCAGGCAATCCACTCACCTCAGGCTCCCAAAGTGCTGGGTTTAGAGGCTGAGCCACCGAGCCCAGCCACACTTTGAGATCTTGATGAACTTATATTTCCTACGTCTTGAAACACTTTGCTATTTCATCCTCCTAAAAATTACTTCATATTACTCATCAATTATTCCCAACTATGCTACACAAGACTAAGATAATAAGAAAATGGAAAAAAGAAAATAGAAGAATGGTGACATTGCCTAGAAGGAAGATGCAGTAGTGAATGAAATAAACCATCACTATTTATTTCAATAAACCATCATCCTTCAATTTCCTTATTGCATTTCCCAAAGTACTGAATCATCTTTCAGAAGCCTGGAGACATTAGTTGAGAATTCAGGACTTTTCTTTTTCTGCCCATAATGACAAAAGAGAAGTATACTGACAGACAAGGATATTTCACACATAGACAAATCACAAAATGAATGCAAAGACACACAGAAGCATTCTAGTCTCTAACGATGATGGTGACATCAGTCATAGAAGCAAACTCTTTCCTAGAACAATTTTTCTCAAACTAAGGAATTGGTGAGTAAATAACATATTTCTAAAGACAAAAAAGAAACATGACATCCAGTTAAATCATTCAACAAGAATGATTTAATCACACAATATTTTCTGGCAGAAACCTGACTATCCATTTTGCTAAAACATGGTATGACAAGATCTTTCATCTTTATGGTGACTATGCACCAAAATTTACTTGGTACAGTTTTTAAATGGAGACATGCTGAAGGCAGTTGTGTACCAAGATGATTAAAGGGAAACAGATGCTATAGAAATTTTAAAAATTCATTGGATTGGTCATAATAATTGATCTTTATAAATCTAAAAATGAAAATGCTTTGTAATTATAGAGCAAAGAAAATGGACATCCTCTCAAAATGATGAGCCATCAAAAATTTCAAAAGCATCATGTGTTGACAATGTGAATGCAAAAATAACAAAAGCAATGATAATAAGCTAGAGCCTATTAGAAATGTGTGTGAAATCTGGAATCTGCAGTTACAAGATAAGTATATTCCAGATTCACACATTGCAGCTGGTGAGCATTTCATTGCATTCAGGGGACAGTGTTCATTTTGAGTATATATACCTTCAAAACAAGGAAAATATGAAGTCTATGTTTTAATTTGTATATACATATGTGTTTTCATGTATAATGAAAGTTTTAGATATAATTCACATGCAATAAAATTCATGTTTGAAAGGTACAATTGAACACTTTTTAGTATATTCAAAGTTAAGCTGTTGATACTTGTTAAAATTTGAATATTGGGCTGGGTGGCTCAAGTCTGTAATCCCAGAACTTTGAGAGGTCAAGGTGAGGGGATTACCTGGGCCCACAAGTTCAAGAACAGCCTGAGAAACTTGGCAAGACCTCATTTCTACAATAAATCAAAAAATTAGCTGGGCATGGTAGCATGTTACCTGTAGTTCTGGCTACCTAGAAGTCTGAGGCAGAATATTGTTGAATTTATAATAAAACTGTTTTAGCTGGGTGCG
The DNA here is from genome assembly GCA_027257055.1 of Cephalopachus bancanus. Lineage (NCBI taxonomy): Eukaryota > Metazoa > Chordata > Mammalia > Primates > Tarsiidae > Cephalopachus > Cephalopachus bancanus. The sequence goes on along the minus strand of JAPVLO010000195.1, from coordinate 3,402,815 downwards.
ATGGCTCACACCTATAATCCCAGCACTTGGGAGGCCAAGGTGAAAGGATTGCCTAAACCCACAGGTTCGAGACCAGCCCAGGCAACTTGGCAAGACCTCATCTCTACGATAAATTAAAAAATTAGCCAGGCATGGTAATGCATGCTTGTAGTTACAGCTACTTGGAAGGCTGAGGTAGAAGGATGGCCTGAGCCCAGCAGGTTGAGGCTGCAGTGGCCATAAGCATGCCACTGCACTCCAGCCTAGGCAACAGAGTGAGACTCCAACTCAACCCCCCCCCCCAAAAAAACCTGCTTTTTACCATCCCTTTAATCTCAGATCTGTAATGTTTTAAATGACTTAAAACATAAAAGGACCCAAATAGTGACTGGTGACCACTATTTCTCCTGGAATGTTGAGGGTAAAACCAGTGAGCAGAAGCCCCATCTCTGGTCCTTTCCTCTGGCAGGAAGGCAGGCCTATTGCTGTGCCTTTGCTCCCCCATTCCCCTCCCTCTAAATGCAAAAGCATTCTTAATCAAAGGCTGGGGGAGCTCTACCCTCTTTCTAGTTCACTCAGGATTCAAAGGTCCAGCTCCCTGGCTCTCCACACAAAGGGCTGCAGGCACAGGCTGGTCTAGGGGCATTCGACAGCCTGCCAGTGAGGTCGCCATGAATCCATCATAGTAGTACTCTCTGCTCTGTGGATGAAGATCTAGCTGTCCTTGGGCAGGCTGAGCTGCTGGCAATGACAAAGGACTGAGCAGCAGAGGCATGGTTTAATTTGGATTTCTGAACTGCTGGGGCTCCATCTTACTTGTAAAAATGGGGGTTCAGGATAAGATACGTCATTCCCAACTTAGGGTCTCGTGGTAGTTGTTCTCAAGCTGGAAGTGAAAATCTTGAGATGTTCTTTCTTAAAGCCTAAAATAAGCCACACATTCCCCTACAATGTGGCTAAATTCATTGTCAAATGAGGTTAGTAATGAAATCTGTCCATTACAGGGGTGTTGGGAAGATTAAATGAGATGGTTACAGCAGGCTCAGGACATACAATTGTCTTATCATAGTCATGCTGCTTATGTAGCTCTGATTACTAACAGAGAGAATAGTTGGATACATAAAAATAATATCAAAATCAGATGTCATTGAGGAAGAAAATAAGAAAATCACTGAGGTTGAGGTTGAAAATGTTCACTCTTTCTTTTTGAGTCCCGGTCTTACTCTATTGCCCAGACTGGAATGCGGTGGCACAATCACAGCTCAATGCAGCCTCCAACTCCTGGGCTAAAGCAATCTCCCTCCTCAGCCTTTCCTGTAACTGAGACTATAGGCAAGTGCCACCATGCCTCTAAATTTTGTAATTTTTTTGTAGAGACAAGATTTCACTATGTTGTCCAGGATGGTCTTGAACTGGGCTCAGGCAATCCTCCCACCTCAGCCTCCCAAAGTGCTGGGATTACAGGCATGAGCCACTGCACCTGGCCCAAATCCACCACTTAATACCTATCCATCTATGTCCACATCTCAGTAGAAGTAGAGAGTCTAGCACCTGTGGTCGGGGCCCTTACAGTTAAGATGGGGAGAATCAGCCAGGCATGTGGCTCACACCTGAAATTCCAGCACTTTGGGAAGCTGAGGCAGGATTGTCTGAGTCCAGGAGTTTGAGACTAGCAACTACTTGGAAGGCTGAGGTAGAAGGATCTCCTAAGCCCAGAAAGTTGAGGCTGCAGAAGCCATAATCATGTTACTGCACGCCATCCTGGGTGACAGAGTAAGACTGACTCCAAAAAAAAAGAAAGATGAAGAGAACCCATTGTAACGAATGTGCCTTGATGAAATCCAAGAGGAGTGCTTAAGTAAGTAGTAGTCACAACAGCCGGCACTTACTGAGCTCTTGCTATGAGTCAGGCACTGTTAGACACGCTGCGTGCAGATGGCCAAAGAGAGACACAGAGGTAACTGATGGGCACGTGCTCATGCTGCAAAAAAGCTGTAGACCTGGTGGAGAAGAGCTGGGCTTAACTGATCTGTTCTAATGTCTCCAAACAGAGATAAGGCACTAGATGAGAAAGAGGAGAAGCATACTGACATTTAGATCTCCTTTAACTCCCACAGTAGCCCTGAGAAGTAACAGGCTCAGAAAGGCCCAAGGTCCCCCTGTACCGAATCAGTGCAGGTGCCTGGATGTGACCCCAGGTCTCCGATTGCAAAGCTCTGCTTCTGACCTCTGGCATCCTCCTAGTAAAGCCCTCTGGAGAGGAAGGCGTCCCCACCCCCTCCTGCTGCCACAGCTCTGACACCCTCCTGAGTCTTTGTCTGATTTCCCAGCTAGGAGTGTGAAGGATTCCCTGACTGAAGGTGCTGAGCTGGGGTCTGTGGCTGAAATTTCTTGGACCTCCCTTGGGGATGTGGAACCACTGATGGGGGGAGCAGGCCCCACAGATGATCACACTTTGCTGTAGGTCCAGCAGCCTTGCAAGCCCATATTCTATCTGTGGGCAGAGCCCCTAAAAGCCCTCAAAACCCAGCATACACCCCGTTTCTCTGCTTCTTTGGGCTGTCCACACTGCCACTGGAGTCTGTTTGATCTCCAACCCTCTCTGGCCCTCTGGGTTTCCCCCAAGACCTCACTTTCCAGCAGATGTTTGCTCCTAGGCTAGAAGGCAAACTGATCAGTCAGGCAGCTCCCAGCTCCTTTGAGACCCTGTCACAAGCTGCCAGGAAACCTAATGATCAGAACCCAACTCTTTAGAGCCTGATGGTAACCTTTTCACAAAAAGTCCACGACAGGCTTCAGCCCTTGTCTTCATGCTGCCCAGTCATTTTTTTCTTTTTGAGTCACACTGTCACTCAGGCTGGGGTGCAGTGGCAGGCTCACGGCCACCGCAGCTCGACCTGATGAGCTCAGGCCATCCTTTCACCTCAGCCTCCAAGTAGCTGTAACCACAGGCATGTCCCACCCTGCCTGGCCAATTTTTACAATTTAATGTAGAGATGACGTCTTGCCAAGTTGCCCGGGCTGGTCTCAAACCCCTGGGCTCAGGCAATCCTCTCACCTCAGCCTCCCAAAGTACTGGGATTAGAGACATGAGCCACCGCACCTGCTCCAAAGTTGTTTTTGCACCAGTTTCGAGGACAATTTCTCAGCATGGTTTTGGCCGCCCAGCATCAGCACCTTGCCCGATGGTGAGAGGGACACTGTCTGGATACGGGCACCAAGCTGGGCCCCACCTTCACAGCAGAAGCCAAAGGGACTAGCTATCTTTCCCCCCACACCAGCAGGTGGACCAGACACCAGACTTGGCAACCAGGTGTTTACACTTGGAACTTTAAACAATGACAAAGAAAAAGGGACAGGTGAAAAATCCTTCATTGGAATCTGGTGGCAGTGACATCGTATATCAAGACTGCTTTTCAGCCACGACCTTGGCTGTGTTCCCTGATGCCAGCTTCCCTAGATTCCATTTCAGAGCTGAGTTTTCCAGGATTCTCGTGCATTCTGAGTTACCCAAGACCCTTCCACTGAAGTTCTATGCTGCTTATTTTAGCAGTTTCTTCTTCTGCCTGCAGAAAGAATATCTAATTTGCTGTGGACAACACCCAGCTCAGAAGCTTCTAGCCTCCCATATGTCTTTCCTAAAATCCTGTTGTGGTGAGGTTACCCTGAGAGGGCAGGCCTGCACTTCTTAAAATAGCTTCTGAACAAACTGCATTTAAGCTGCCAGTATGCAGTACTTAAGGCTATATATGGCGTCTAGAAAGATAGAAATACATACTCAGTTGTGCTGAGACTAAGAAACAAGGGGCAGTGTGTGTGCAGAGGAAACCAAGGGCGTGGTGCAGCAGCAGGAGGGACCAAGTTATCTTCTGGATTCCTGAATTTTCAACATGTAGATTAGCCTTCAAAAGTTATTATTTGCGACATACAACTTTCTTTTTTTATGAGTTGGAGTCTTGGGAGTCTCACTTCGTCACCCAGGCTGGAGTGCAGTGGCACACTCACAGCCACCCAGTCAACCTGCTGGGCTCTGGAGATCCTTCCAAGTAGCCCGAACTACAGGCATGTGCTACAATGCCTGGCTAATTTTTTGATTTACCGCAGAAAAGAGGTCTCGCCAAGTTGCCCGGACTGTTCTCGAACCTGTGGTCTCAGGCAATCCTCTCATCTCCGCCTCCCATATCGCTGGGATTACAGGTTTGAGCCACTGCACCCGGCCAGGACATAGAACTTTCACAAAATAAAAATACATAGATCAGTGTCACTGTCTTATTGGTTACTGGATTTTATATCTGAGCCCTGACACAAAACAATAGCTCTCAAGTCTTCCTGTGACCCTAGGCCCTCAGCCTTCTTGCTCCTCTAGCCTGAGCCGCCTCCTCTCCTGCAGAGAACTGCAATGACTTTGGGATCGCTGTTGGGTGCAGTGAGTGGAGGGCTGGAGTGTTGGGGTGGTAGCAGGAGTCCTGAGGGCAGGAGGTACTCCCATCTGCACATGCAACACTGCTTCTTGCCACATCTCCCAAGCCTATTTAGAACTAGAAAGTAGCAGAGAGGTGGTGAGTCCTGGCTGGGAGAACATTCAGGAGAGCTACGAGTAAGCAAACCGCTCCTCATTCACAAAGGTCCAACTATGGAAGCAGGGAAAACAGAAGCTGAAGAGGGAGGCCCAGCCAGGCAAGGCAGCAGGCCCATAGCTAGGAAGAGCCAAGGTGGCCCCACAGCAACAGTGACAGTGAATACGTGAGCACTCTGTATGTGCCAGTACCTGCATCATCTCATCCAGTTCTCATGATGTACCTGTAAGTACTATTATCCCATTCAACAGATGATGAAAATAAAGCAGAGAGGTCAAGTTCAGGGTCAGTTAGGGGTGGAGGGAGAATCCTAATCCAGGCAATAGAACTCCCAAATCTGTACTCTTAACCACTCTGCTGGACTTGCCCCCTGGCAAGATGCCTTAACTTGGCAACCTCTTTAACTGCAGCTGACTCTGGAGCCTTCTGATCCAAATCCAGCTGGCAAGTCGCCAGCCAGGGGACATCCTGGTAGACTCTCACACTAAAAGCCACGTAGGAAAGAAAAATAATAAACGACACAAAAAACCATCACAGAGACTACAGCTTACAAGACGGGGTGAGTGGAATTAAACTCAATGAACAGGATGCTTACTGAGGACATTATGCCAGGGCTTGGCTCAGTCTCACAGGCAGAACTCAGTGGGGTCACAGGAGACAGATCTGAGCCCAACACAAGAATATCTCATAACTGTAACTGCCTAGTTGTGGCCAGGAGATCCGAGATACAGCTAGCTTCCCCTCATACCTAACCACTTCTTCAGTCAGTGGACCTGAGTCTCCCGTGGTTTGGGGCTGAGGCCCAGAGATGCATAAAACCTTGTTACCCAGACTAGAGGAAACAATGGAACACGTGGGTTGTGTTCTGCTTGAGGTCAGCCCCAGCAGTGAAAGATGCACAGAGAATGTAAGTCTGTGTGAGCTCAAATAAGAAAGCACCAGATTGAGTGGTTTAAACAACAGAAATTTAATTTTTCAATTCTGGAAGCTCTAAAACCAAGATCAAGGTTCTCTAAAACCAAGAACAGGACTGGCTTCTGCTGGGTGGTCTCTACCTGGCTTGCAGACACCTTCTTGCTGTGTTTTTTGTTTTTGAGTCAAGGTTTCAATCTCCCAGGTTGGAGTACCATGGCATGATCACAGCTCACTGCATCCTTGATCTTTTGGGCTCAGGTGTCCCTTCCATCTCAGCCTCCCAAGTAGCTGGGACTACAGGCCAGCACCACCATCCCCGGCTAATTTTTTCTTTTTTTAGAAATGAAGCCTCACTATGCTGCCTAAACTAGTCTAAGCTCCTGGGCTCAAGAGATCCTCCCACCTTGGCCTCCCAAAGGGCTGGGATTAGAGGCATGAGCCACTACCTGGTCTCTTGCTATGTCCTTACATGGTCTCTTGTACAGAGAAGCAATCACAGCTCACTATAGCCTCAAACTCCTGGGCTCAAGTGATACTCTTTCCTCAGCCTCCCAAGTAACTAGAATATAGACACATGCCACCATGCTCAGCTACTTTTAAATTTTTCTTCTAGAGACAGGGTCCTGCTTTGTTGCCCAAGCCAGTGTCCAACTCCTGGCCTCAAGGGATCCTCCCAAAGCATTAGGATTACAGGCGTGAGCCACTGTGCTTAGCTTCCTTTTTAGATTGGAAAATATAGTTTATTTAGTAAGTAAACCGGGGGGGGGGGAGATTCACCTCCCCAAGGGAGGGGGCCATAGCTCAAAGAGCCATGTGGACACAACTAGAGTTTAACAAAGCAATGGCAAGTGGCTAGAAAGAGAGGGAAGAGTATACTCACCACACCAAGGTAGGAGAGGGGGTCAAAGCTAAGAAAACATGGCAACCATAGCTCAAGGATCACATGGCCTGGCCAGTGCTTAACAAAACAGTGGCCTCTTCCTCTTCTTATGATCTCATTTAACCTTAATTTTACCGCCCTTAAAGTTCCTTTCTGCAAATACAGTCATGTTGGAGGCTCGGGCTTCAACATGTGAACTTTGGAGGACACAAATCAGTCCACAACAGGGAGGGAGAGAAAGATGAAGAACGGCTTCACAAAGGCAAGTTCCACCCAAGATTTACTGGAGACAATCACAAGGGTGCAAGCAGCGTCCACAGCAAGGTACAAAGGAACAAAGGGAGAGTGGTGAGAGAGGTGCTCCAAGTCCATGTTTGGCCCTTCCCTCGCGGTGCTGTATATAGATGGGCTTTGCCTGGGTATTTAACTGGAAGCTTTCTGTGTCTGTGTGGGGCCATGACCACTGCCTGCGGTAGGAATTCCATGTACTTGCAGACTACAAGCTTTCTAAGACCTCTTTCTGTGTCCAGTAGCACACATAAGGCTGAACACATGTCCCTTCAGGACACTGACAATGTTCAACTGCTTCACGAAGAGGCAGGTCCCAATCTGCAACCAAGAACGATGAGGCCTTCAACTACCTCAGGAGAAATAAGGTCTCCCCATTGTCTGTAATAGCAACTACGTTCAGGGAACCGCTCAACTCCTTTAGGGAGCAGCACATAACTGTGGCCCAGCCCTGGCTCTTAAGAATAAAGCCATTTGGTCAAGCAACAGCACTTTAAACTCTCCTTCTCCACTTAAGGCATATTAAATTAAAAATGTAGCCGGGCTCGATGGCTCAGCCTGTAATCCCGCGCCTTTGCGAGGCTGAGGTGAGTGGATTGCCTGAGCCCACAGGTTCGAGACCCACCTGGGCAACTTGGTGAGACCTCATCTCTACAATAAATCAAAATGAGCCGGGCATGGTAGCGCGTGCCTGTAGTTCCAACTTCTTGGAAGGTTGAGGGGGAAGGATCGCCGGAGCCCAGCAGGTCGAGGCTGCAGTGGCCGGGAGCAGCCACTACACTCCAGTCTGGGTGACAGTGAGACTCCAACTCAATAAATAAATAAATAAATAAATAAAGCACAAAACTGGGCGTGGTGGCTCACACCTGTAATCCCAGCACTTTGGGAAGGGGAGGCAAAAGGACTGCTAAGCTCAGAGGTTCATAGTCAGCCTGGACAACTTGGTGACACCTCTTTACAATAAGTTAAAAACTAAAAAAAGATGGATATGGTGACACGCACCTGTAGGCCAAGCTACTTGGAAGGCTGAGGTGGAAGGATCACCTGAGCCCAACAGGTCAAGGCTGCAGGAGCTCCGTGAGCATGCCACTGCACTCCAGCCTGGACAAGAGTGAGATCCCAACCCAAAAATAAAAATGTAAGTGCACAAAACTATACTATGTGGGGAGGCAGTTACTATGACATTCAGGGCGGGGGGCTGTGTCTGGAGTGGGACACCCCGAGGGATTCCTGGCACAGCTTGCATCCCTTGAGGGACTGTGGTTACTGACTGCTCACCTGAGCTCTCCACTTGTCTTGTATGGTTTCCCAAAATAAAAGGTTTTAAAAGACCAAAACTCCCAAACTTTCTTAAGCACCAAGAACGGAAATTTTGGTCTTTTTAAATGGTTACAGAGGGGGGTTCACTTTGATAATCCATCAAGCTATACACCAATCGTTTGCATACTTCTCGCTGTCACAACTAAGTTCATTTCTTCCTCACCAAGCTGCTTCTCCTGCTGCGTTATTTGCTATGTCACAGCACCAACTGGTGGGCCTTTAACAGCACTACTTTCTCCCAATTTTAAATGGATTGAGATTTGCGAACTCAGATGATCTGATCTAATACACAAAGACCAGCAAGTGACCCTGTTCCCAGCACCCGATAATCTGTGTATGTTCAAACTAGTTTCACTACAAACGATCCTGTCAAAACTAAGCTACGCCATCACAAGTTCAGAAATACAGGAATACAGCAACTTAATTCAGTTAGAACACTAACATTTTTAGTAAAATACCAAGTTTTACCTACAAGGGATAAAAGCTTTATAAACCTTTCAGCAGCTTGGAAAAGGGCTCATTCCTAGGAGTGTATCACCCCACAGTGAGGGGAAGCACTGGGTAATAAAGAATATAGTTTTTGTAGTCAGGCTTTGTTATTTCCTACCGAGAAGATACACAAATAAGGACATGAATCCACTCCCCAAACCCAGTAAATGGGTCATTAACGACATTAGTTAAGTGAATTGAGAATTCAGAGGGGTGGAGTCCCTAGTATACACCTGTCCTCAATTCCACTGACAAAAACAATGAGATGTGATTAAGACAGAAGTCAGAACAGACATCAAAGCTTTTCTCCAAATCCCCTGATGCTCAACTCCCCTATACAAAATGGCGTAAGGTAAGTGCAGTGGGTCATGCCTGTAATTCCAGCACTCCTGGAGGCCGAGGTGAGAGGATTTTGCTGGAGCCCAGGAGTTTTCAACAGCCCAAGCAACGTAGTGAAACCTGATCTCAACACACACACAAAACCCAACAAAATTAGCTGGGTGTGGTGGTATGGGTCTGTAGTCCCAGCTACTCAGGAAGCTTAGGTAGAAGGATGACCTGAGCACAGGAGATTGAAGCTGCAGTGAGCTGTATTCCACCTGGAGTGAGACTCCTACTCAAAAAAAGATGTAGAATTTGCATGTAATCCAGGCACATTTTCCCTTACTTTAAATCTTCATTAGATTACTTATACCTAATATATGTCAGGTAACAGTTGTTACACTGAATTGTGTAGGGCATAATGACAAAAACACATTCAGTACAGACATTAACATCTTTAAAAAAAGTACTAAAAAAAAAATACACTTTTTTTTTTTTTTTTTTTTGAGTTAGAGTCTCACTCAGTTGCCCAGACTGGAGTGCAAGTAGGTGCTCCCGGCCCCTGCAGCCTCGAGCTGCTGGGCTCTGGTGATCCTTCCATCTCAGCCTTCCAAGTAGCTGGAACTACAGGCGCGCGCTACCACGCCCAGCTAATTTTTTGATTTATTGTAGAAATGAGGTCTCGCCAAGTTGCCCAGGCGGGTCTCGAACCCGCGGGCTCAGGCAATCCACTCACCTCAGCCTCCCAAGGCACGGGATTATAGGCTGAGCCACCGAGCCAGGCTAATACTCTTGATTCTAAGTTAGTTGAATCCACAGATGTGGAACCCTCAGCTACAGAAGGCTGATTGTATTTACCACTATAGAAGTGTACACCTAAAAATGGTTAAGATGGTAAAGTCACACAATTACAACAGAAGGAGAGGGGCAGATAGCTGCCAGTGTGCTTCCAACATAATCCATTAATTCACTCAAATATTAAACCCTTACCACGTGCCAAGCAATACAAACAACGTGTGCATCATCTGCCCTTGTATGCCTCATAATCTCCTTAAAAAGGAGACCAAATAAACAGCACCTGCTAGGTGGTCGGTGGAGCTGGGGTAATTTCACCATCCAGGCCGCATCACTACCAGGATGCAGCCACCTGCCTAGGCCAAACAGGCCCCTGACAGCTGTCATTATGAACTAACAGTATTGAAGATTTTCAGTCCAACTTGTCCCTCATTAGTTTTGCCTAAGTAAGCTAAGAGCACCAGATTTCTTGTAAAACATAGACATTAGTAGAGAATACTTAAACACATTATCATGACAGATAAAACCATAAGAATTTAATTGTTCTTTATACTTTTCCAGAGCACAATGGCCAAAAGAACAACACTCAGGAATGAAGATTCTAGTGACAGTTCCATAATGCTTAGGCAAATTTAATTCTAAGACTTTAAGTTCAGTGGCACGAGCAAATTTTCTTTCCATTTTAGAGACGCTATTTACTTTCTATATGCAATTTAGATTTCCTTATGCATAGGGAAAAAAACATCTTTAAATATATCCCTCTTCTAAAGTTAAACTGTGAACTACAGTACAATTAAGCAATCAGCCTCACTGTCACATGGGCACTTCTGCTCACAGGTTAGCGCTGCTCTGGTTCCCCTGTTCTGGTCCTCCAAGTCCCACAAGTATGGTTTACACCAAGAGGGTAAGTAACACTCCAGAAGCCAACGTGACCCTCAGTCTGAATACTGGACATAACAGTCTAGCCAGGTCTTGTGTCTTTGTACAAGATTTTATTTAAGGTCTTTACAGTGTAGACTCCAGACTCCAGGCACAGCTGCCAAGACCCTGAAACCAAATAAAGCATGACAGTAAGAGAAACTTCAGATGGATTACTAAGTTCCTTCATTTTCAAATGAGGTGCAGTGTCCCCCTGAGGGTCTGCACCAACATTAAACAAAAAAACTAGATGTGCTGGACACAAGAGGCTTAGTGTTACTGTTTTATAGAAGCTGCTCAAGGACAGAATAGCTAATTACTAGCTAGAATGTCTCGAAAATCTTGGGCAAATAATAAAGACAATAAAGAAAAACTCCTATTTCATGCAGTAGAAACTTCGTTCATAAGAGAACAAGCATACTTCCCCAAAAGTATTGTGGGTCCCAGGCTCCAACTTGTATTCTCCCATATAAATCAAATGTAATCGAGTTTTTGTGTTTTTTTTTGAGTTGGAGTCTCACTCTGTCGCCCAGATGGGAGTGCAGTGGCCGCTCCCGGCCACCACAGCCTCAACCTGCTGAGCTCCGGCGATCCTTCCACCTCAGCCTTCCAAGTAGTTTGAACTACAGGTGCACACTACCACACCCAGCTAATTTTTGACTTATTGTAGAGATGAGGTCTCACCAAGTTGCCCAGGCGGGTCTCGAACCCGCGGGCTCAGGCAATTCACTCACCTCAGCCTCCCAAAGGCGCGGGATTACAGGCTGAGCCACCGAGCCCGGCTGTAATCGAGTTTTATTACCTGAATGCTAGCCACAGTGGGGGATACAAGTATTAACAGAAAAACGAACGGGAAGGACACAATTCTGCCAAGAGGTCCCTAGAGACATACCTGTTATGCCGTGGGGACTGGCTGGGGCATGGCAGGCGGTTCTGGCTTCCCACCCTTCTGTTCTGAGATGGGGGTGGTAGGCAGGATCTCATCTTTGGGTTCCACAATGCTCACATGGTCAGGCAGGGGCTTCTTAGGGCCAATCTTACCAGTTGGGTCCCAGGGCAGCATGATCTTCACCTTGATGCCCAGCACACCTAGAGGACACTACAGTTACGATGTAGCTAGGGTTTCATTGCTCCCCCCTACCCCACAGTAAGACAGAAGAGGGCAGCAGTTTGCTCAAGCATCCCTGGGTCTGGTCCCTTCTCAGACAAATGCCTCTAAATCAATCAACGAACAGGACACTTTTGCAGAAGGAACCTATACACAGCACCACAGAACATGGCACCAACAAGGACCAGGAGCAGGATGTGACCTTTCAGACTCGTCATCGTGTCATCACTGAAGGGGACACAGCTGGTTAAGATAAGGGCAAAACTCTTGGATTTCACTGATCCCAGGAATTTGATTCTTACAGAATGTAGCAATCAATAATCCCAAGGAGTACAAACATCCAGCTACTTCCAAGATAAACTTCCTCAAATTCTGAGGTTATGGAAAACCACATCTATGTGCTAATGCCTTTTGCCCCAAGCATCTCAGCTGCTCACCCTGTCTGAGCAGCACATGGCGCACAGCAGTGTCAACGTAGTAGTTAACAGGATCCCCGCTGTGGATCATCAGACCATCCACAAACTTCATGGATTTAGCCCTCTGTCCTCGGAGTTTCCCAGACACCACGACCTCGCAGCCCTTGGCCCCACTCTCCATGATGAACCGCAGCACACCATAGCAGGCCCTTTGGAAGAACCAAAGAAATCCATTTGAGTTATCACCCAAGAATGAATTAACCTACCCACCTCGCTAAGTTTAAAACAATAAAACAAAGACAAATTTCACCAGTCTGGCTCAAAAATTAGCAATTCTCCTATCATATCTAATCTTAGGCTAATATTCCTCAGGAAATGTATGTCAAGTGCTTTCCAACCGTGGCTGCATGTCACATCACCTCAGGAGACAAAAAAAGAAAAGCAAACCCCAATGTTTAGGGCCTACTCCGGGCCAATTAAATTGGCAATGTGGGGTGGCAAAGCCCAGACATATATATATATATATTTAAAATGCTTTCCAGGTAATTCTAATGCATAACGAAAGCTGAAAACCACAGCTTTAGACCCCACAAGTACCTGTCACTTAGTGGACCTCATATGGTTTACATTGTCTTCAACCTATAGAATTAATGTTCACTAGGAAACCTAACCTAACCAATTTAGGATCCTGGTTACCTTGGTATTAGAGCACTGGAAAAACATTTTTAGGTCTATAAAACTGCTGGTAAGCTTTAAAATATCATGCTCCACTCCCCTAAACTCATTCATTAGTCTATACCCAGAGGGATACCAATTGGATAGTTGGTCACTTACAGGCTCTTTCATATTATCCCATCTAATCTTCACAACTAGGGAGGCAATATCATAAACCCCATCAGAAGACAGGAAATTCAAGGATCAGAAAATCAATAACTTTCTTTAGTGTGTGCAAAAACCACGTGAAGGGCTTGTTAAGCCAGATCACTGGGCCACACCATCAGTTTCACATTTGGTAAATTTGGGCTGAAACTAAAAAATTTCTAACAAGTTCCCAGTGATGCTAGCCCAGGGACCAAACTTTTGAGAATCTTTGTTCTAAGCAGTGCAGCTGGCACTCAAACCATGTAAGTTGTCTTTTCCTTTCCACAGGTCCTCACCTAGAGCCTTTCCTACTATGCCCATCCCCACCAGGTCAACCTCCTTATAGCAGTTTTCAAGTATTTCTCCAGACAAGGCACTCCAATTACTTCACAAATAGTCACACTGCACCAAGAACCTATTTTACTCTTACCAGCAGGTCCAACCAGGGGCAACCTGACCTCAAGTCCCTTATACCCTATGACTCCTCACATTACTATCTGGTTGCAGTTTGGAGTTAAGTGTCATGTCCACATTTCAAGTTCTCTCCCATCAGGACTGTCTTATCTCTTTATGGTCCCCATAAGAGTGAACACATTAAGTGGATTTTAATGACTTCTAGCTTGGTCTAAATTCCATGATATCCCACAAGTACTAAAGCATGTACATGTATACTTAACTACCGAAACACAACGCATACCCATTAACAGGCAGAATCATTCCTCATTGTCCACCCCCACAGGGCTCTTTTAAAGCCTCTCCAAGACCAATAGGAGTTGGTCCCCCCTTACTAGACAATCCTATTTGTTTTACTCCCAAAGCACCTGAATACTTTATTATAGCACTGACCACCCTTCGTGGTTTTTGCTTCTACAGTAGTCTCGTTAGCCTGTCAGTTCAGTGAGGGCAGGGAGTAGCAGTATCTTCTCATGACAATGCTGGGAGATTACCAGATCCTATCACTTCTTAACAGTTCATTTGCTAACAAAATGGCAGACAATATATTCTGAGCCACACAAAAAGGGCACGGCCAGGACACTTACCTCCGCACAGCAAGCCCTCCAAGGAGTTTGTAACGCAGAGACTCTGCCTGGGCAATGGCACATAGACCTCTTGTGGCCACCTTTTCAGCATAAAGCTTTAAAGGAAGCAAGGTACATCCTGTTATCTTCAACACTGTCAACACATCTGTCATACAAGCATCACCTTCCACATTGTCAGTCATTTTAGTATCCCTCAAGTACTAAAACCCTTCTACTACCTACACATAGTACACAGTGACACAGATCAAACCATTCACTTCTCTTCCACTCTGGCTCCTTCCATAGCCACACCAAGGAGACCAAAGAAGTAGCCAATACCCCATATGCATGTCTGTACCCAAGTTGAATGGAAAATCCTTTAGCCACCAGACATGAGCAGAAAAACCTGTAGCAAAGCCTACTGCTCACTAGGAGAACCCCAAAATATCAGTCTGCACGTAATACTTACTGGTTATGAATAAATAAAGTCTCCAAGGTGATACTGAGGGTTTTGACAAGTACTGGTATAAAGAGCCATTCTCTCTGGCATAAGCCAAACCACTCACCTCAACACTGCCCTCTGGGAAGCCAAACCTCTTCTGAACTACAGCAGTCAATTCCCGAATCCGCCGACCCTTCTCACCAAGAACATTCTGTGTTCTAGAGGAAAAAAGTGACAATTCATAACTCCCACAAAATGCTAGACATAACTTCTTTTTTGAGCTGGAGTCTCACTCTGTCGCCCAGGCTGGAGGGCAGTGGCACACTCATGGCCACCCTAGCATCTACTGACTGGGTTCCGGTGATCCTTCCGCCTCAGCCTTCCAAATAGCCAGAATTACAGGCACATGCTACCATGCCCTGCTAATTTTCTGATTTATTGTAAGGGGGGGGGTTCCCTCACCATGTTGCCCAGGCTGGTCTCGAACCTCTGGACTCAGGCAATCCTCTCGCCTCGGCCTCCCAAAGTGCTGGGATTACAGGCTTGAGCCACCACGCTCAGCTAGATGTAACTTTTAAGTCTTGCATATATGTGTGGTAGCAAAATCTCATTCATCTGTGACTACAAAAATTTCAGATGACAAAAACTAAAACTGAATTTTGAAAAATGCAGCCTTTCAAAAGCAATTCCACTAAGGCTAGATTAACTGCCTGTCTGCCCTCTTAAGCTTATATAGAAGGAGACGGCCTATCAAGTTGAATTTTTACCTGGTGGCTAAGATGATGATTTCTGTCCTGGTTGGTGTCACTCGGACTTCAACTCCAGAGTAGCCATCTTCAGCCAACTCCCGAGTGAGAAACTCATTCAGTTCAGCTTTGAAGATGCCATCAGCGACAAACTAGCCAAAAAGGCAAAGTTCAAGATGAGGACATGGGTGTGGCCTTACTTTCCCTGAGCCAGTCTAGTCTATCAGTCAATGCATTTATCAAATCTCACACCTCCAACAAAATGACCATCAACTATTCCAAGTGTCCTAGTTCCAAGGGGAATGCAGCAACCCTTCTCAGACAAATGCCTCTTGGTCATCTTTCGGAAGTGACTTCAACCAGGGCCCTTTCAACTGTGCCACAGAACGCAACACAGAGTAGACCACCTGGATAAAGACAACACCCCCAGTCAGACTCGTCATCATCTCTTCACTGAAGGGTTTGAGGCTGCTCTAACATAGCCCATTTACACTTTTTTCAGCACAGTGGGGACACTATGCTTGTAAACTGTGAAAGAAAGAAACAATGGGCAGAAGCTACCAGCAGTCTCACTCGCTCGACTGCCCGTCAGATCCCAGCTGTGTCATCTGGCCTTCCTTACCGTACCTGCGGGTTTACTTGCAACAGCTGGCAAATCCTAACTCACAGGCGCGTTGGGGATTTAACTTCCTAACATGAATGTACACACCTACAAAATGACAGATCGTCTATTGCCAAAGCTAAGAACTCGTACAGCTCTCCCCCATGGAATGACCTACAGTTAAACTCGAGAAAGCTTCCTCCCCAGGCCCCAGACAGACCAAGCAATCGTTAGTAGCCTCTCAACTGAGGTCTTGGGGTCAGAAGGCTGCACCCACACACGACCAGAAAGACGGCAATAATCTGCTTCCCCCTCCCCCAAGCCAGGGGATGAGATATGGGGGGGAAGCGGAGTACGCCCTCAAAATACAACACGTTTACTTAAGCTTGTTGGCCAGAAAGAGGTTACAAGCGCCTTCCCCGGGACAGGAGAGGCGCCCAGTGCTCATTCCCGCACACCGCCCGGAACCGGTGGAAATTTGTCTTGCCTTTCCCGGCCACACGGCGCACTTCAGGCTCGGGCCTCCCACTCAATCCACCGCCATCCGCAGCCCGCGGGAACGTCAGGCGACCTAAGCCGCTTCCCAGGGCAGGGCATGGAGCTGCCGGTTTCGCAGCGGCACCTCGAGAAGCCCTTGACCCCCGCGGCGCTGCAATTCTCCGGACCTAGGCACCAGAAGCTCACCTTCCTCTTCTTGGAAATTTGCACCGCCATCTTGCCGCCGCGCGCCGCCGAAAGGAAAGGAAGTGGCTTCCGGGCGGAAGTGTGTATAAAGGGCGCGAAGCGACGACGAACAGCTGCGCGACGTCGACGCCTGCCGGTGCTCGTGGGAAATGTAGTTTTAAGTGAAGAAGGCGTTAGGGGCATGGAAAGAGTGATGGTGACTCCTTTCGGCAAACCACTCAACCGCAGGGGAGCTCAGAGGTTCAGTTCTCATAGTTTAAAACCGAACAAAGTGAGATGCAGAGATGGAAATTACAGGTGTTAATTCACACAGCAATAGAGTTTAATCTGCATGGCACTTTGGTCCCTACACTTCGAGGTCTACACTGTAATGGAAATCTGCTGAAAGCCCTCAATGAAATTCACTTAGGTGTCCCCATTTCCTTCGTTCCAAATGATCATTATAATACCTGATATTGGCTGTAATCCCAGCACATTAGGAGGCCAGGACGGGAGGGTTGCTTGAGTCCTGGAGTTCGAGACCAGCCTGGGCAATATAGTGAGACTTTGTCTCTACAGAGTGCAAAAAAATTAGCTGGACATGTTGGCGAGTGCCTGTAGTCTCAGCTGCTCGGGAAGCTGAGGAGGAAGGATCACCTGAGCCCAGGAGGTCGTGCCACTGCACTCCAGGCTGGCTGGATGACACAGTGAGACGCCAACTCAAATAAAAAAGAAGTGGATGAAGCAGAGATGAATAGCTGTGAACTTGGTATATCTTGACGACAGATTGAGGATGAGGAGAAATGGAGGCGATGTCCTAGTTTCTGACTACAGTGGAGATGCTTGGTGGCAACCCTCACTGAGAACCCAGGAACAAGTTTTCTTCTTCCATCTGTCATCTCCCTTTGCTTTCCCTCATCCAGCTCCATGGTCTGTATATTCAGCGGTGCCAGGTTGTGGAAATCGTGAGCCTGGTGACTCCGCCTGCCTGCCTTCTCTATATCTTCACTGAGGATGTTGGCACTGAAGGAGAGTGCCTACCTTGCATGCTGGGATCACAGTGAAGTCACAGAGGTGCACCCCGCCTGGGCTCCTAGTCCTTCATTTCCTTGATCCATATGCTTCTTCTCCCGCAGTCCCTATTATAATCTTTGTCAAAGCTTGAATCCCAGAATCTCCTCCTCACTCTCAGCAGTTATCCACTCCACAGCCCCTTGTCCCCAAATAGATTGTACCATCAAGAACCACCTCCTGCTGGGCTCGCTGGCTCAGCCTGTAATCCTGCGCCTTTGGGAGGCTGAGGTGAGTGGATTGCCTGAGCCCACGGGTTCGAGACCAGCCTGGGCAACTTGACGAGACCTCATCTCTACAATAAATCAAAAAATCAGCCAGGCGTGGTAGCGTATGCCTGTAATTCCGGCTACTTGGAAGGCTGAGGCGGAAGGATCACCGCCCAGCAGGTTAAGACTGCTGCACTCCAGTCTGGGCAACAGAGTGAGACTCCAACTCAAAAAAAAAAAAAAAAAAAAGAACCACCTCCTGAGAAGGGGGACAGTGGCCACATGCTAAGTACCTGATCCACTATTGGGGAAGAGAGGGCCCACTAGAAGGCCAAACTTCACCTGCATGCAACTTGCTTATGTAGGAAATTCACACTTTTATACTCCACAACTCAAGAAAATAAAATAACTACCACCCTTATGCTAATGTGACTAGTGTCCAGGGCCCCTTATGAGTGGGAACGTGTGTATTAAGTTATTTGTTTCTGTGACAGTTCACTTAGTATGAAAGTCTCCAACTGCATTCAAGCTGCTGCAAACACCATGATTTTGTTCTTCTTTATAGCTGTGTAATGCTCAATCATGTATATGTACCTCATTTTCTTTTTTTTTTTTTTGAGTTGGAGTCTCACTCTGTCACCCAGACTGGAGTGCAGCGGCCGCTTCCGGCCGCCGCAGCCTCGACCTGCTGGGCTCCGGCGATCCTTCCGCCTCAGCCTTCCAAGTAGCCGGAATTACAGGCACGTGCTACCACGCCCGGCTGATTTTTTGATTTATTGTAGAGATGAGGTCTCGCTGCCCAGGCGGGTCTCGAACCCGCAGGCTCAGGCAGTCCACTCACCTCAGCCTCCCAAAGGCGCGGGATTACAGGCTGAGCCACCAAGCCCGGCTTGTACCTCATTTTCTTTATCCAGTTCTCTTTCAATGGACATTAGGGTTGGTTCCATGTTTTTTGCTATTGTGAATAGTGCGACGATAAACATGTGTGTGCAGTTGTCTTTTTGGTAGTAATTTATGTTCCTTTGTGTATATTTCTAGGAGAGGGAATGCTGGATTGTATGGAAGATCAATTTTTAGTTCTTCTCGAAATTGCCACACTGCTTTCCATACAGGCAGAACTAATTTATGTTCCCACCAACAGTGTAGAAGTGTTCCCTTTTCTCCAAACCTGTGCCAGCATCTGTTTTTTGATTTATTAATTTGGCTATCCTTGCCAGAGTGAGGTGTATCTCACTGTAGTTTTGATTTACATTTCTCTAATGATTAGTGAGGCTGAGTATTTTTTAATGTATCTGTTGGCTGCATATATGTCTTTTAAGAGTCTGTGTCCTTTGCCCACTTTTTAGTGGTGTTGTTTGTTTTTTTCTTTACACTTCCTTTGAGTTCCCTGTAGATCCTGGATGTTAGGCCTTTGTCAAATGCATAAATTGCAAATATTTTTTCCCATTCTGTGGGTTATCTCTTTATTCTCTTGATGGTTTATTTTGCTGTGCAAAAGTTTTTCAGTTTGATGAGGTCCCACCTGTCTATCTTAGCTTTTTTGGCATTTGCTTTTGGGAACTTGATCATGAATTCATTGCCTATTCTTATGTCCAGAAGGGTGTTTCCTACGTTTTCTTCTGGAATTCTAGATGGACTGGATATCCATCCTACCTAAGGCAGTCTACTGATTCAATACAATTTCCATCAAATTACCAACATCATTTTTCACAGACCTAGAAATTTATATGGAAACAAAAAGCACGAATAGCCAAAACAATCCTCATCAAAAGGAACACTTCCAGATTTTAAATTTTTTACAAAGCTACAGTAACCAAGATAGCATAGTATTGGTACAGGTATTGGCACATAGACCAGTGGAACAGAAAAAAGATTCCGGAAGTAAAAGCACAGTCCCTCAACCAATTCACTTCAACAAAGCCACCAATAACAATCACTGGGGAAAGGAGATCATATTTAGCAAATAGTGCTGGGAAAACTGGCTAGCTACATGCAGAAGAATGAAACTGGAACCCTACTAACACCATATACGAAAATGAACTCCAAATACTTCTGTTTTTCTGAGCCCTTGCTCCAGCCACCATTCTCTTCTTTCCTGTGATGCTCTTCCTTCATGCTGGCCCTCTTCCTTCCCTGCCGCCTCACATGTTAAATGTGCCACTCCTCTCAGAGCCACACCTCTTCTAGTCACTTTGACAACATGTCCTTAGCCATGGCATGCATCTCCTGGATTGGAATGGACTGTTGATGTGTTTCTTCCAGGATACCCTAAGCTCTGTAGGCCTGAGCCAGCCTGATTTGTTCCCTATATCCAGAGCCTAGGATGTGGTCAGGCTCAGGCCCAATGTTGACCAAAGTTTGAAGAGCAAACACATCAACGCATGGGTTCTGAGTCTTAGACCAGTTCCTGACAGTATGGTTTGTATGAATTTGCTTGCAAGTGCCGTATCTTTTTTTTTTTTTTTTTTTTGAGTTGGAGTCTCACTCTGTCGCCCAGACTGGAGTGCAGTGGCCACTCCCCGCCACCGCAGCCTCGACCTGCTGGGCTCCGGCGATCCTTCCGCCTCAGCCTTCCGAGTAGCCGGAATTACAGGCATGCACTACCACGCCCGGCTGATTTTTTGATTTATAGTAGAGATGAGGTCTCGCTGCCCAGGCGGGTCTCAAACCCGTGGGCTCAGGCAATCCACTCACCTCAGCCTCCCAAGGGCGCAGGATTACAGGCTGAGCCACCGAGCCCGGCTACAAGTGCCGTATCTTATCTGGGATGTTCAGAAAGTCAAATTCTGGACACTTGCAACAGAGGATCAGACTGCGGCAAGCTCTTTGAGGCCAGTGTCACTTCTTGAAGCTCCGTGGTGGCTCATCGGCTCCCCTTCCTCAGCAATACCAAGAGGCTGCCTGCCTGGCATAGACCTCTGGACCAGGAGAAAGCCCATGAAGGAAGTCATCGTCTTTACCATAATGCCCTTTGTTGTAAGAAAAAGATGATCTATTTCTCAAAATAATGCTATAAAAATAATAGTTGTCACAATACATAGAATTCTAATTAGGAGCAAGGGTTGTGGGAGTGCCTTAGTCTCTCCTCAGACATCCAACATGTAAGCGAGGTTTCATCTGTTTAGCCCATGGTATCCCTCAATTGTCCCTGAGTTGTGAAGAGAGAACCATGTGTCTGAGAACACATATGTCTTTGTGACCATCCCTGGGTCGTGCATACACCCTGTGAGCACCACAAAGATGCTTTCCTAAAAATCAAAAGATGAGGCTTACTTTAGTTGAATGTATATAGCCCACAGTTTTCTGGGAACAGTTTAGTCACTTGAAAACCGGTGAAACCTCATAAAAAGGATTTTACTTCTTTAGATCCAGTTTGAGGAGTTTGGCAAAGAAGGAAAAAGAGCTGAAGTTGGGGGAGTGAGGGTGGGTGTGCCTGCCCCATGCTCCAAGAGCGTGCAGCTCAGAGTGAGTTGGGGGGACAGAGGACTTTCTTCAGTCCTTCTAGGCAGTCTAGGCTTACCGTCCGGGAGCCTCTCACGGGATGGGCATCCAGCTGAACTGAGTGTTCAAAGATCTAGGTTTTGTCCTACAAGACCCCTGAGCAAGCTAACAACTTCATCTAGTGTTCAACTAAAGATCCAGGAATCTGTGCCAGTCGTGACACAAAGACTGGATTCACAGAGGGGAGCACATAGGTCTCCCTGGGACACCTGTTAAAAGGTTACTGGTTTTAGGGTGAGTAACAGCGACCATATTTAGTTGTCACTGACTTTAGACTACAGCCCTCAGTGAGGCACAATGATATCATCCCATTCTCATTGATTTGACTAAAATTGATCAGTGACTCACTCGGGCCATGAGTTGAGTCTCTACATATAGAAAGAAGAATGCTGTCGAATAAATTTAAAGAGATTTTTTTAACTGCTTTTGTATCATTGCTTGAAAGACTCACACTTCTGAATACTCCTACTTAAAATAAAAATAAGATCCAGTATATGGAAGAGTATGATAAAATAAGCATCCTCACACTGTAGGCAGGGTGTGAACTGGTACTTCCTTTTTGGAGGGCAGCTTGGCAGTATCCACTGAAACCGAAGATATAGATTCCCTGTGGCCCAGCAAGTACAGTTCTTTTTATCTATTCCAGAAAAACACACACATGCACATGGAGGTGGATGTAAGAATTCACGTTTTGGCCGGGCGCAGTGGCTCATGCCTATAATCCCAGCACTTTGGGAGGCCAAGGTGAGAGGATTGCCTGAGTCCACGGGTTTGAGACCAGCCTGGGCAATTTGGTGAGACCTCATCTCCGCAACAAATAATAAAAAAAAAATTAACCGGGTGTGATAGCATGCTCCTGGAGTTCCAACTACTTGAAAGGCTGAGATGGAAGGATTGCCTGAACCCAGCAGGCTGAGGCTGCAGTGGCCGTGAGCATGCCACTGCACTCCAGCCTGGACAATGGAGTGAGACTCCAACTCAGAAAAAACAAGCTGGCCAGGCACTATGGCTCACTTTTTTTTTTTTTTTTTTTTTTTTTTTTTTAGTTGGAGTCTCCCTCCGTCACCCAACCTGAAGTGCAATGGCACGTTCACGGCCACCCCAGTGTCGACTGCTGGCCTCCAGCAATCCTTCTGCCTCAGCTTTCCAAGTAGCCGGAACTATAGGCGTGCACTACCACAACCAGCTAATTTATGATTTATTGTAGAGACAAGGTTTTGCCATGTTGCCCAGGCTGGTCTCAAACACATGGGCTCAGGCATCCACTCGCCTTGGCCTCCCAAGGCCACCGACCCTCACCTGGCTCACATTTTTGACCCCAGAACTTTGGGAAGCTGAGGCAGGAGGACTGTTTGAGTCAAGGAGTTCAAGACCAGCCTAGAAAACATAGCGAGGCCGAACTCGGTGGCTCAACCTGTAATCCCAGCACTTTGGGTGACTGAGGCAGGTCGATGCTGGAATGGCTGTGAGCATACCATGGCACTAGCCTGGGCGACAGAGTGAGACTCTAACTTAAAAAAAAAAAAAAGAAAGAAAACACAGCGAGACCTCATCTCTACAAAAAAAAACAATTTAAAATTTAGCCAGGTGTGGTGGCACATGCCTGTAGTCCCAGCTACTCGGGAGGCTGAAGCACAACAATTTCCTGAGCCCAGGAGGTTTAGGCTGTGGTAAGCCATGCTCCATGCCACTGCATTCCAGTCTGGGTGATAGATTGGGACTCCAACTCAAAATTTAAATTAAAATAAAATAGGCCTGCTAGCAGGAAAATGGTTATGGAATACTATGTAGTGATTAAAAAGAATGAGATGGATCTAGGTACTTGCATAAAAGCAGCATCAAGAAATATTGCTGTGTTACAAAGCCAAGTTGAGACTGGGCTTGCTGACTCAGCCTGTAATCCCAGCACTTTGGGAGGCCAAGGCAAGTGGATTACCTGAGCCTGCAGGTTCGAGACCAGCCCTTGACGAGACCTGTCTCTACAATAAATCAAAAATTAGCTGTGTGTGATAGCACGCACCTGTAGTTCCGGCTAGTAGGAAAGCTGAGGTGGACACATCACAGGACCCCAGCAGGTCGACACTGGGCTGGCTGTGAGCGTGCCACTGCACTCCAGCTTGGACAACAGAGTGAGACTCCAATTCAAAAAAAAAAACAAAAAACCAAAACCAAGTTGCCCAACAATATTACTGTATAATAATGTAAAATAAGCTAAAATATACATGATGCATACAAGTGCATAAAAGGATCTATACCCAACCAGTAGAAAACTAAGGTTCTCTGGGGAACACTGCAATGTTGGGGGAGATTAAGGAACAAGTTACTTGATTGTCTGACTTTTTTTTCTTTAACTTAGGCTCTACTCTGTCCTTCAGACTGGAGTGCCAAGGCACAATCACGGCTCACTGCAGCCTCAACCTCCTGGGCTCAGGCAATCCTTCTGCCTCAGCCTCCCAAGTAGCTGGGACTACAGGTGTGTGCCACCTTGTGTGGCTAATTTTTGTGTGCGTGTGTGTGTAGACGAGGTCTCGCTATGTTGCCTAGGCTGACTTTGAACTCCTGGGCTCCAGTGATCTTCCTGCCTCGGCTTCCCAAAGTGTTGGGATTACAGGCATAAACCACCATGCCCTGCCAAACTTGATTTTTCTTATAATGAAAATATATTCATGTATTACTTGTGAAATAAAACAAATAAAAAATTGGCAGGGTTCGGTGACTCAGCCTGTAATCCCAGCACTTTGGGAGGCCAAGACAAGTGGATTGCCTGAGCCCATGAGTTCAAGACTATCTTGGGCAACTTGGTGAGAACTTGTCTCTACAATAAGTAAAAAATTAGCCGAGTGTGGTAGCACATGCCTGTAGTTCCTGCTACCTGGAAGGCTGAGGAGGAAGGATCACCAGAGCCCAGCAGGTCGATGCTGGGATGGGCGTGAGCGTGCCACTGTCCTCCAGCCTGGGCGACGGAGTAAGACTCCAACTAAAAAAAAAAAAAAAAATGCAAGGAATCACAAACATATATGGGTTTCTGATCACCCGAGCAGTTGTGACACACTGTGGATGTCTCTGCCTCCTACACCAAATCCCATAATCCCTTCTTCAGAAAGCTCAGAGTCTCTTCATCAGATCGTACATTCCTACTGTCCTACATGGTAGCCACCTGGAAATGGATAGTCTGAGTGGAAAAGTGCCTTGAGTGTAAAATACACATCAGATTCTGAAGTAAAAAAAAAAGAACATGACAGTCAGGTGTGGTGGCCCATGCCTGTAATTCCAGTACTTTGGGAGGCCGAGGTGAGAGGATTGCCTGAGTCTGTGGGCTCAAGACTAGCCCGGGCAACTCGGTGAGACCTCATCTCTACAATAAATCAAAAATTAGCTGGGCATGGTGGCACATGCCTGTAGTTCCAGCTTCATGGAAGGCTGAGGCAGAAGGATCACCTGAGCCCAGCAAGTGGAGGCTGCAGTGGCCGGGAGTGTGCCACCACTGCCCTCCAGCCTGGGTGACAGAGTGAAACTCCAACTCAAAAAAAAAAAAAAAAAAAAGGCCATTCTTGGTGTCTCAGCCTGTAATCCCAGCATTTTGGGAGCCTGAAGTGAGTGAATGGCCTGAGCCCACCGGTTTGAGATCAGCCTGGACAACTTGGTGAGACTTCGTCTTTACAATACATAAAAAGTTAGCCAGGCGCGGTAGTGTGCACCTGTAGTTCCAGCTACTTGGAAGGCTGAGGCGGAAGGATCGCCGGAGCCCAGCAGGTCAAGGCTGCAGTGGCTGGGAGCGGCCACTGCACTCCAGTCTGGGCGACAGAGTGAGACTCCAACTCAAAAAAAAAAAGAAAAAGAACATGACATATGTCATTAATAATTTTTATAGTAATTGCATGTTGAAACAATATTTTAGATATATTGAGTTAAATGAAATGTTATTGCAATTATGTTCATCTGTTTTTTCTTTTTGCTTTTTTTTTTTCAGTTAGCTACTAGAAAATTTAGAATTACTAGCATATCTTGGAGGTGTGGGTTTGGTTCCAGACCATTGAAATAAAGAGAATATCACAATAGAGTCACACAGTGTTTCCCACTACATATAAAAATTATGTTTACATTACACTGTAATCTATTAAGTGTGTAGGAGCATTATGTTTAAAAACACATTGTAAACATCTTAATTAAAAATTTTTGGCAATCTCTCTCAGGTCCCCTCCTGCTGTGGGAGCTTTTCTGTCTTCTTAATAAATCCCACTTAAAAAAAAAAATTCTTAAACCAAGCACAGTGACTCATGTCTATAACCACAGCACTTTGGGAGGTACAGGCGAGAGGATTGCCTGAGATCAGGGATTCGAGACCAGCCTGAGCTACATGGTGATACCTCATCTTTACAATAAATCAGAAAATTAGCCGGGCGTGGTAGCACATGCCTGTGGTTCCAGCTACTTGGAAGGCTGAGGTGGAAAGATCACCCGAGCCCTGCAGGTCAAGGCTGCAGTGGCTGTGAGTATGCTGTTGAACTCCAGCCTGGGTGATAGAGTGAGACTCCAACTCAAAAAAAAAAATTATTTACTGCTAAAAAATGCTCACAGGCATCTGAACCTTCAGCAAGTAGTATCTTTTTGTTGGTGGTGGGTCTTGCCTTGATGGTCATGGTTGCTGACTGATCAGGGTGCTAATTGCAGGTTGGGGTGGTTGTGATCGTTTTTTTGTTTTGTTTTTTGTTTTGAGTCAGGACCTCCCTGTATCACCCAGGCTGGAGTACAGTGACATGATCACAGCTCACTGCAGCCTAGACCTCCTGGGCTCAGGTGATCCTCTTGCCTTAGCTTCCTGAGTAGCTGGGGCTACAGGCACATGCCACCATGGCTGGCTGATTTAATTAATTTATTTAGATTTTACTCTTTTTTTTTTTTTTTTTTTTTGTAGAAACAAGCTCTCACTATGCTGCCCAGGCTGATCTCAAACTCCTGGGCTCAAGAGGTCCTCCTGCCTCAGTCTCCCAAAGTATTGGAATTGCAGGTGTGACCCCGGCCTGCCCTGACAATTTCTTTCTTTCTTTTTTTTTTTTTTGAGTTGGAGTCTCACTCTATCACCCAGGCTGGAGTGCAATGGCATGCTCGCAGCCACTCCAGTGTCGACTTGCTGGACTCTGGCGATCCTTCTGCCTCAGCCCTCCAAGTAGTCAGAACTACAGGCATGCACTTCCATGCCCGGCTAAATTTTTTGATTTACTGTAGAGACGAGGTCTCACCATGTTGCCCAGGTTGATCTCAAACTTGCAGGCTCAGGCAATCCTTTGGCCTCAGCCTCACAAAGTGCTAGGATTGCAGGCTTGAGCCATTTTTCTTTTTTTTTTTTTGAGCTAGAGTCTCACTCTGTCGCCCAGACTGGAGTGCAGTGGCCGCTCCTGGCCACCGCAGCCTCGACCTGCTGGGCTCCGGCCATCCTTCCGCCTCAGCCTTCCGAGTAGCTGGAACTACAGGCGCGTGCTACCACGCCCGGCTGATTTTTTGATTTATTGTAGAGATGAGGTCTCACCAAGTTGCCCAGGCGGGTCTCGAACCCGCGGGCTCAGGCAATCCACTCACCTCAGCCTTCCAAGGCGCGGGATTACAGGCTGAGCCACTGAGCCCGGCTTTTCTTTCTTTCTTTCTTTTTAAATAGCGATGGGAGCCGGGTTCGGTGGCTCAGCCTGTAATCCCACACTTTGGGAGGCTGAGGTGAGAGGATTGCCTGAGCCCGTGGGTTCAAGACCCATCTGGGCAACTTGGCGAGACCTCATCGCTACAATAAATCAAAAAATCAGCCGGGCGCGGTAGTGCACGCCTGTAGTTCCAGCTACTCGGAAGGCTGAGGCGGAAGGATTGCCGGAGCCCAGCTGGTCGAGGCTACGGTGGCCGGGAGCGGCCATTGCACTCCAGTCTGGGCGACAGAGTGAGACTCCAACTCAAAATAAAACAAAAATAAATAGTGATGGGATCTTGCTGTATTGCCTCCACTCCTGGGCTCAAGCAATCCTCCCATCTCAGCCTCTCAAAGTGCTGGGATTACAAGTGTGAGCCAGTGTGCTTGGCCTGAATTGTACTTAATGGTGTCTAGAATGTTGAGTTCTTTCTAGGTTTTCAGTTTGCCCAGATCCATCAGAATAATCACTGTCTATGGCAGCTATAGCCTTACAAAATATATTTCTTAAACAATAAGACTTGAAAGTTGATCCATAAGCTGTAGATGGGTGTTGTGTCAGCAGGCATGAAAACAACATTCATCTCCTTGTATATCTTCATCAGAATTCTTGTGTGACCAGGGGCATTGTCGATGAGCAGTGATATTTTATGTATTTATGTAATTTTTTTTAAATCGGAATCTCACTCTGTTGCCCTGGCTGGAGTGCTGTGCGCATGCTCACAGCCACTGCAGCCTCAGCCTGCTGGGCTAAGGCGATCCTTCTGCCTCAGCCTTCCAAGTACCTGAAACTATAGGCACGCACCACCATGCCGAGCTAATTTTTTGATTTATTGTAGAGATGAGGTCTCGTCAAGTTGCCTAGGCTGGTCTTGAACCCGTGAGCTCAGGGGATCCTCTCACCTGGGGCTGGGTGTGGTGGCTCACACTTATAATAACCCGTGAGCTCAGGGGATCCTCTCACGTGGGGCTGGGCGTGGTGGCTCACACTTATAATGCTGGGATTGCAAGTGTGAGCCGCCACGCCCAGCCCCAGAGTAGCACTTCATTTTCTTCACAACTTGGTTAACCAGTGCAAGAAGTCCAGCTTTTGGCCGGGCTCAGTGGCTCAGCCTGTAATCCTGCGCCTTTGGGAGGCTGAGGTGAGTGGATTGCCTGACCCCGCGGGTTCGAGACCCGCCCGGGCAACTTGGCGAGACTTCGTCTCTACAATAAATCAAAATTAGCCGGGCGTGGTAGCGCGCGCCTGTAGTTCCAGCTACTCGGAAGGCTGAGGCGGAAGGATCACCGGAGCCCAGCAGGTCGAGGCTGCGGTGGCCGGGAGCGGCCACTGCACTCCAGTCTGGGCGACGGAGTGAGACTCCAACTCAAAAAAAAAAAGAAGTCCAGCTCTTGGTCACTCTTGGCTTCTGACATGCATTACTCACTAAGCTTAATAATTTCTAGCTTTTAATTTGAAGTGAGAAACGCTGGACTCTTTCTTTCACTTGAACACTTAGAGGTTATTGTAAGGTTTTTAATTGGCCTAATTTCTTTTTTTTTTTTTTTTTTTGAGTTGGAGTCTCACTCTGTCGCCCAAACTGGAGTGCCATGGCCGCTCCTGGCCACCGCAGCCTCCACCTGCTGGGCTCCAGCGATCCTTCCCCCTCAGCCTTCTGAGTAACCGGAACTACAGGCGCATGCTACCACGCCCGGCTGATTTTTTTTTGATTTATTGTAGAGATGAGGTCTCGCCAAGTTGCCCAGGCGGGTCTCGAACCCGCAGGCTCAGGTCGTCCACTCACCTCAGCCTCCTAAGGCGTGGGATTACAGGCTGAGCCACTGAGCCCGGCTTGGCCTAATTTCAAAATTGTTGTGTCTCAGGCAATACAGAGACTCAAGAAGAGGGAGAGAGATAGGAGAAGAGCCAGTTGATGGAGCAGTCAGAACATGCACATTTATAGATTAAATTCATAGGAGTTGGAAACGGTGGCTCACGCCTGTAATCCCAACACTTTGGGAGGCTGAGGCGAGCGGACCGCCTGAGTCCAGGTGTACAAGACCAGCCTGGGCAACGTCGTGAGACCTTGTAAAAAAAATTAGCCGAGTGTGGTGGTGTGCACCTGTGGTCCCGGCTGCTTGGAAGGCTGAAGTGGAAGGATTGCCTGAGCCCAGCAGGCCAAGGCTGTGGTAGCTGTGAGTATGCCACTGCCCTCTAGCCTGGGAGACAGTGAGACTCCAACTCAAAATATAAACCAATAAATAAATTCACCAGATGCAGCTCGTGACACCCCTTAAGCAATGGCTATAGTAACATCACTGATCACAGACCACCATTACAGATGCAATAACGGTAAAGAATGATAATAATGAAAAATTTGAAATAGCGTGAGAATTAACAAAATGTGACACAGAGACACAAAGTGAGCACATTCTGTGGAAAAACGGCACCGATAGACTTGCTCACAGGATTGCCACAAACCTTCAGTTTGTGGAAAACAGTATCTGTGAGGCCCACTAGGACAATAGCACAGTAAACAAGGTGTGCCTGTGTACGTTGGCTCACGCCGACGCGTGTCCTACAGTATCCGGTGGCGCAGCTGTGATCCTTCCAGCCGCTGAGACCCAGTGTCTCGCTTGTCATTGTTGCCATGGCATTTGGGCAGTGATTGATAGAGAGTGGACAAGTATTAGACGTTTACAGACTTCATGAATACACAAAAGAAAGCTTCCAGGAGTGCTGAATACCAACCTTGTTTCCCCGTTTGCTTGGGGCCCTAGCAAACCCACAGTTGCATTTTATGCCCAAATCGGTTCCAGGGGCCCCACCCCGGCCCAGAACATCAGCCTTGGAAGGATGGGAGAGGCAGAGGAAGGGGAATTCTGGATTGTTCCTGGAGGCCTGAGTCCTGGAGCCAGGGAAGAGAGGCCATCAGAGCCCCTCCTCTGCTCGCAGACGGTTTTTCTCTTCTATGAACTGAACTGAGGTCCAAAAGCTCCAGTGAACCAGCAGAGGTGAATCCAGTGAGGATAGCCACTTCACCTCATTCAGACTTCCCTAAACAAACTGCGTGACTACTGGAGCCACACAGTGGCCTGGGATGTGGATTTTTTTATAACAATAGTTTAATTGGGGGGGGTGGACTGGAGTGCAGTGGCATGCTCACGGCCACCGCAGCCTTGACCTGCTGGGCTCAGGTGATCCTTCCGTCTCAGCCTTCCAAGTAGCTGGAAACACAGATGCATGCCACCACACCGACTAATTTTTTTATTTACTGTAGAGATGAGGTCTCACCATATTGCTCAGGTTGGTCTCGAACTCCTGGGTTCAGGCAATCCTCTCCTCTCTGCCTCCCAAAGTGCTGGGATAACAAGCATGAGCCACTGTGCCCAGCTCCAGTGAATTTATTTATTACAGACGTGAGTCACCATGCCCAGCTAATATTTTAATATTATTACTATGATTTGTAAAGATAGGGTCTTGCTATGTTGCCCAGGCTGGTCTCAAGCTCCTGTGTTCTAGCAATCCTCCCACCTCACTTCCCAAAGTGCTGGAATTATAGACATGAGCCACCACACCCGGTCTGGGATGTGAATTTCAATATCTGCTTTTGGGACTATTCAAAACACCCTCAGATTGAATGATACTCTAGGGGTTTTTTATTTAGCAGAATGTCACCAAGCCTATTCAATGCAGCACAGTGTTTAAGGCCACAGAGCCAGACACCCTGGGTTCCCTCCCTATTCTGCTTGTTTACTAGTTACATGACCTCAGGTGCATTATCTCTGAATCAGTCCCTTCATCTGCAAAATGGGATGAAAATTATAATAAATCCACTACCCCCCCCCAGAGTTGTGAGATTAAATGAGCTAATAAAGGCAAAGTACTTAGCACACAGCAAAACACCTGCAACATAGTAAGTGCTCAATTAGCATGAGTTCCTACTGCTTGAAACCAGGCCCTGTGTGAGCACCTGGGGTCACTGAGGAGCCTCTGACCCAGCTCTTGCCTTCTAGGAGCTCAGAGGGTGGGGACACAGACACATGGATATGATAAGCAGCTTAAGAGTGACAACTGGGACAATAGGGCACTGAGGGGCATTCGGGAGGGCAAAGTGTTGGAGAAGACATCACAGAGCTCCAATCCTTGAGCTGAGGCTCACGAGAGACTGGGTGTTTACCAGACTGCAGAACGTACTAGGAAGAATGAATGGGTTGAGCCCTTTGGGAGCAAGAGGACACTCCTGCATTATGAAAATAGCTTTCTAGCCGGGCTCAGTGGCTCAGCCTGTAATCCCGTGTCTTTGGGAGGCTGAGGTGAGTGGATTGCCTGAGCCCGCGGGTTCGAGACCCGCCTGGGCAGCGAGACCTCATCTCTACAATAAATAAAAAAAAAAACAAAATCAGCCAGGCGTGGTAGCGCATGCCTGTAATTCCGACTACTCGGAAGGCTGAGGCGGAAGGATCGCCGGAGCCCAGCAGGTCGAGGCTGCGGTGGCCGGGAGCGGCCACTGCACTCCAGTCTGGGCGACCGAGTGAGACTCCAACTCAAAAAAAAAAAAAAAAAAAAAAGAAAAAAGGAAAATAGCTTTCTGATTCAAACAATGAAATTATTAATATTTCACAAAGATATTGAAAAGAATAAAGGAGACAAAAACAGACCAGGCGCGGTGGCTCACTCATGCAATTCCAATACTTTGGGGAGGCCGAGGTGAGAGGATTGCCTGAGCCCAGGGGTTCCAGACCAGCCTGGGCAACTTGGTGTGACGTCATCTCTACCATAAATCAAGAAAAATTAGCCAGGTATGGTGGCACACGCCTGTGGTTCCAGCTATTTGGAAGGCTGAGGTAGAAGGATCACCTGAGCCCAGCAGGTAGAAGCTGCAGTGGCCGTGAGCATGCCACTGCACTCCAGTCTGGGCAATAGAGTGAGACTCCGACTCAAATAAAAAAAAAAAAAAATGGCAGGAGACAAAAACGACCCAGGAAAACACACGACACTGTTCTGGTTAGGCGGTGTACATTTTGGGGATACATGTTTCTAGGTCTCTCCTTAGGCATTGCTGACCTCTGCAATATCACGCAAATGGGGGCACCATAACACAGGAAGCTGTGACAGATGTGGGTGCCATGCCAGGGGGAAGAGGGGGCAACAGCTCAGTCAGAGGCAGGGCAGTGGGAAAATCTGTTTTTTGCTTGTTTTGTTTTTTTGGGTGGGGTCTCACTCTGTTGCCCAGGCTGGAGTTTAGTGGCACCCTCACAGCTATGGCAGTCTCTGCCTGCTGGGCTCAGGCAATCCTTCCGCCTCAGCCACCCAAGTAGCTGGAACTACAGGCGTGGGCCACCACGCCTGGCAAATCTACAGTGGGGAAATCAAGCCAGCTCAAACTGCTTCATACCCCCAGTCCTGCCACCTATAAGCTCTGTGATCTCAGGCAAGTCACTTAACCTTTCTGAGCCTAATATTCTTCATCCAGAAAGTGGAGAAAGTATCATTAATCTCAAAGAATTGCTATAGTTGAATTCGATGGTACTGGTAAAGTACTCAGTGTCATGCCCAGCACACAGGAAGTATTCCTTAGACAGGACAGGTTATCACTGTTTTTAATGCAGACAGTTTGACATATAGGTTTACGCTAATTGTAAGTGTTTTGGGCTAGTGAGTCACTCTTGTAAAGTACTGCCCAATACTAACACGTGGCTCACACCCCAATCTTAGCAGAAGGCCAGGAGACACCAGTGCTTTTCCTTCCCTCATACACAGGACACTCTTTGACCACAGGCAAAGGGACCACGCTACAATTATGTACAGGGCAGAGAAAGCTCCTTCAGAGGAAAAACATGGGAATAAGTGGACCAGAAATCAGACTGCTGGAACAGAAAGACGTGGCCAAGGGAGAGAAGAAAGCCAAAGAGGTCCCAATCCCTTCAGGCTTTGTGCAGGGGTGTGGAACCAGCACGTGGTCCAGAGAGATGGAGCCCCAGGACAGCCCCAACAAGCCTGCCCAGGGCCAGGAAGCGCAGGGCCCAGGCGGGCAGTCTCCGTATCCAGGCAGGTCTGAAAGACCAGCTGGACCCCTCTTGAAGTACCGAGCCCAGGCTGAGGACGGAGAACACAGATGGAGTGCCCAGACATAGGCGGTTTATCCAGTTTAATTTTAGAAGGTGGCAATGCCACCATGCCGAAAGTGGCTCTCCAAAAACCGTGCGTCTTCCGCCCTCTGGCGGCCACAACTACCAACGGCAGCAACTTGGTCGATTCCTTTCCTCGTTCTGCAGCCCTTTCCCTTCGACTCCGCCCCTAGCCGAGTGGTCACCTTTGAACCCCCCCCCGCGCCTATTAATGGCCTCTTCCGCTGGACCTAGAAACCAGATGGACACCAGGTAGATGAACAAGAGTCAAGCATACACATTTTATAAGTGTTACATGTTCCTGGGGATCTTCACAAGGGAGTGGAGTCTGAAAAGGTAAGCAAAGCAAGGTGCTTTTATACTTTTTAGGTAAAGAGCGGTCAATTTGAGAAGAAAGGACAGGACAAAGAAAATATGTCTGGGGTAGTAAATTTCTAGAGTAGCCTCTAGGAGATACAAGGGGCGAGACTGGAAAACAAGGTTGCTTCAAATGTGTTGATTCAGGTCCATTGCAGCCTCCAATTCCAAGTTTCTGGTGAGAAGGGCTACTTTTTTGTCCTGGCATGGAGGGGGGACCCCTCCCAGAGGAATCTTTATCGCCTGCTGCATATAGGAAGAGACAGGTCAGCTCACCCTCTCTGAAATTACAACTTTGGCCGGGCAGAGTGGCACAAGCCCGTAATCCCAGCACTTTGGGAGGCTGAGGTGAGGGGATTGACTGAGCCCACGGGCAACTTGGCGAGACCTCGTCTCTGCAATAAATAAATAAAATTAGCCGGAAGTGGTAGCATGTGCCCAGCTACTTGGAAGGCCGAGGCAGAAGGGTCACTGGAGCCCAGCAGGTCGACGCTGGGGCGGCTGTGAGCGTGCCACTGCACTCCAGCCTGGACAATGGAGTGAGACTCCAACTCAAAAGAGAAAAAGAAAGTACAATTTTTCCAATGTTTTCTTTTCTTCCCTTTTAAAATTTTCTTTTCTTTTCTTTTCTTTTTGGAGATGAGATCTTGCTATGTTGACCAGGTTAGTCTCAAATTTTTGCTTCGGCCTCCAATTTATCCAATGTTTTCAACTCAAAATAATCAATATCTGGCATCTTTGGGGATGACATACTCTTCACTCCTTCAGGGGGATGCAGAGCAATGGCTCTTGCCTTCCTGCTGGGGAAAGGTAGAGTGGACAGCAACTTTGGAGAGTTCAGTGTCTGTGAGGAATGTCGATTGCACAGTCCTGCAACCCAGAGATTCCATTCCCAGGTAGACAGCCTAGAGCCCCAGGCTTCAAAACATCCTGCTTGCATTCTCCCTGCAAGAATCTGAAGGATGTGTTTTTCTCTTGTTCATTTCAAGTTATGCAGAATTAACATAGGTAGAACTTTTCACCGTAAGTTTAAATAAACTTCAGAGTCTGTCATTTCCAGCGCTATCATAATGTCAACACAGCCGGGCTCGGTGCCTCAGCCTGTAATTCCGCGCCTTTGGGAGGCTGAGGTGAGTGGATTGCCTGAGCCCGTGGGTTCAAGACCTGCCTGGGCAGGCGAGACCTCATCTCTACAATAAAATCAAAAAATTAGCTGGGCGTGGTAGCGCGCGCCTGTAATTCCGGCTACTTGGAAGGCTGAGGCGAAAGGATCGCCGGAGCCCAGCAGGTTGAGGCTGCGGTGGCCAGGAGCGGTCACTGCACTCTAGTCTGGGCGACAGAGTGAGACTCCAACTCAAAAAAAAAAAACCAAAAACATAATGTCAACACTTTAAAATAAAGCAGTTAGTCATTCTTTAAAATGTATCCATAGGAATATAAATGCCATGGTGACTTGATACCCACAATCATCCACTTAAAAATACACAAATGAGTTGTTCTTGAACGGGTACACATTTTCTATTGTTTAATTTTCTCCCTGAGCATCTGTTTCCATCCCACAGAATTCTGGGACTGTCTTCAAGCACCCTGGAAAATCCAGAGCTCTCGTAGAGCTGATCCAAGGCCCCTTCCCCATTCGCTCCCTTTGCCCTGGTTGACTGAGCTGACTCAGGTTTGGCCTAGCTGGGTAATTTTCCAGGAAACTCCTGACCAGTTGGGATTTGTCCCAACCCAGTGACCCGCTGAAATTTCATTCCTTTCCATTCCTTTTGTTTACTCACCAAAAAGAATCTAAGCCAGGATTTTAGCATGTCAGTGACAAATAACACTCTCAAAACATAAAAACAATCATTGGCTATATAAACAATTTCATATACCAGTAGCTCCTTTTTTTTCCTTTTTTTTGAGTCAGGGTCTTGCTGCCCAGGGTAGAGTGCAGTGGCACCATCATGGCTCATTGAAGCCTTGACCTCCTGGGCTCAGTCTTTTCACCTCAGCCTCCCAAATAGTTGGGACTACAGGTGCATGCCACCATGCCTGGCTAATTTTTTATTTTTTGTAAAGACAATGTCTCACTATGTTGCTCAGGCTGATCTTAAACTCCTGTGCTCAAACAATCCTCCCGTCTTGGCCTCCCAAACTGCTTGGATTACAGGGATGGGCCAACATGCCCAGCCTTACCAGTAGCTACATTTATTGAGAGCTTATAATGTATTAGGCACTGTTCTCAGTACTTAATATACACTATTGCCCTCTAATCCTCATGTAGCAGTTTAACCGATCACTGTTCTACTAACCTTTTTTTGTTTGTTTGTTTCACTCTGTTGCCCAGGCTGGAGTGCAGTGGCACACTCATGGCCATTGCAGCCTCAGCTTGCTGGGTTCAGCAGATCCTTCCACCTCAGCCTTCCAACTACAGGCGCATGCCACCAGGTCTGGCTAATTTATTTATTGTAGAGACGAGGTCCTGCCAAATTGCCTAGGCTGGTCTCAAACCCCTGAACTCAGGCAATCCTCTCCTCTCAGCCTCCTAAGATGCTGGGATTATAGGAGTGAGCCATCGCGTCTGATTTCTACTAACCTATTTTTTTTTTTTTTTTGAGTTGGAGTCTCACTCTATTGCCCAGGCTGTAATGCAGTGGCGTGCTCACAGCCATTGCAGCCTCGACCTGCTAGGCTCAGGTGATCTTTCCACCTCAGCCTTCCAAGTAGCTGGAACCACAGGCATGTGCCACCACGCTCGGCTAATTTTTTATTTATTGTAGAGACGAGGTCTTACCATGTTGCTCAGACTGGTCCTGAACCCCTGAGTTCAGGCAATCCTCTTGCCTCGGCCTCCCAAAGTGCTGGGATTTTAGACTTGAGCCACCGTGCCCAGCCATACTAACCTATTTTTACCAACAACAGGGAACTGCCTTCTGAGACCAAAAACCTAGCCCCCTAAGTCAAATTACTTGTTAACCCCCATGAATTTAATGGAGTTGTCAATATCTTTTTCCAGACGTAAATGATAACTTTCCACCAACCAGAAGCCACAGTTGAAATCAAGAGATACCCAAGACATCTTAATTGTATTGAGTCTTTATGTCAGGTGGCTTTGAACTAACTGAAATCAGCACAGGATAGCAGGTGGTAAAATAAACGGTTTGAGAACACAAAGTGTTTAAAGATACCAAGTTCAACACAGTCCCGTCACCGCGGAAGAGCGGGAGGGCAACTTGGAGGAGCAGCCGCTAGGGGGCGGCAGAGCACAGCGGAGCCGGCCAGTCACAGGAGCCCTGCGGAGGTCCCAGCGGAGGTCGCTACCTAAAGAGAGAGCCTGACCGGGAGAAGGACCCCCTCACTGCCAAGACTTTCACCGCCCAGCACCCAGCGTCTCTTGAAGGGGGAGGGAGGCAGGTGGCCAGAAGGGATGTTTCGGACCAGCTCTGTCCAATGGGAGCCACATGCGTAATTTCAAGATTTCTAGTAACAACTTGCAAAAGAAAAGAAGGCGGTCGCAGTGGCTGATGCTTGTCATCCCAACACTTTGGGAGACCGAGGTGGGAAGATTTCTTGGGGCCAGGAGTTCGAGGCCAGCCTGGGCAACATAGCAAGACCCAGTCTCTACAAGAAATAGAAAAAAGCCGGGCTCGGTGGCTCAGCCTGTAATTCCAGCGCTTTGGGAGGCCGAGGTGAGTGGATTACCTGAGCCTGCGGGTTCGAGACCCGCCTGGGCAACTTAACAAGACCTCATCTCTACAATAAATAAAAAATTAGCCGGGCGTGGTAGTGCGTGCCTGTAGTTCCAGCTACTTGGAAGGCTGAGGCGGAAGGATCGCTGGAGCCCAGCAGGTCGAGGCTGCGGTGGCTGGGAGCGGCCACTGCACTCTAGTCTGGGCGACAGAGTGAGACTCCAACTCTAAAAAAAATAAAATAGAATAAAAGAAAAGAAATAGAAAAATGCTGGGCTCGGTGACTCAGCCTGTAATCCCATGCCTTGGGAGGCCGAGATGAGTGGATTGCCTGAGCCTGCGGGTTCGAGACCCACCTGGGCAACTTGGGGAGACTTCATCTCTACAATAAATCAAAAACTAGCCAGGCGTGGTAGTGTGGCGCCTGTAGTTCCAGCTACTTGGAAGCCTGAGGCGGAAGGATCGCCGGAGCCCAGCAGGTTGAGGCTGCGGTGGCCCGGAGAGGCCACTGCACTCCTCTGGTCTGGATGACGGAGTGAGACTCCAACTCAAAAAAAAAAAAAAAGAAAAAGAAATAGAAAATAATTAGCTGGGTGTGGTGGCACGCATTTGTAGTCCCAGCTACTTGGGAGGCTGAGGTAGGAGGCTCACCTGAGCCCAGGTGGCTGAGGCTGTGGTGAACCGTGGTTGTGCCACTGCACTCCAGCCTGGGCAACAAAGTGAGGCCCTGGCTCAGCCATGCATTCAATCAATTAAAAAAGAAAATGGACAAGGTGATATGAATTTCCTTCTTTTTTTTTTTTTTGAGACGGAATCTCACTCTGTTGCCCAGGCTGGAGTGCAGTGGCACATTCACAGCCACTGCAGATTCGACCTGCTGGGCTCAGGCGATCCTTTCACCTCAGCCTTCCACGTAGCTGGGACTACAGGTGTGCGCCACCATGCCCGGCTAATTTTTTGAATTATTGCAGAGATAAGGTCTCACCAAATTGCCCAGGCTGTTCTCGAACCCATGAGCTCAGGCAGTCCTCTCACCTCAGCCTCCCAAAGTGCTGGGATTAGGCGTGAGCCACTGCGCCCGGCCATCATCATATTTTTCATCTAACCCCATATATCCAAAATGTTATCATTTCAACATGTCATTAGTATAAAAATAATTCTGATATCTTACATTCTTTTTTCAGTACTAAATCTCTGAAATCCGATGTGTGTTTTTTATGTTCTGCATTTCTCAATCTGGCCTAGTCCTACATATTTCAAGGGCTCGGTAGTTATCCGTGGCTACTGGTGCTTAATCTGAGTCAAGTAAGTACCTGCTTCGGGACAAGGGGCTTAGAAGGATTCCAGAAGCATCCCCAGGAGATGGTTAGGCCAAGGACTTCTCCCACCCCTGCCACAGCCTTGACCTATAACCCTGCCACCTAGCACTGCCCACACACATTTCCTGGAGGTTTGCTGGCTCTCTCTTCACCCTTCAGGCCTCTGCCTTGCTACATTTGAGCTGATTTCTTTTTTTCTTTGAGTAGGAGTCTCACTCTGTCGCCCAGACTGGAGTGCAATGGCCGCTCCCGGCCACCGCAGCCTCGACCTGCTGGGCTCCGGCGATCCTTCCACCTCAGCCTTCCAAGTAACTGGAACTACAGGCGCATGCCACCATGTCTGGCTAGTTTTTTGATTTCTTGTAGAAATGAGGTCTCGCCAAGTTGCCCAGGCAGATCTCAAACCCCCGGGCTCAGGCAATCCTCTCACCTCCGCCTCCCGAAGTGCTAGGATTACAGGTGTGAGCCACCGTGCCTGGTGAGTTGCTTTCTAAAATTCAGTTAAGGCCGGGTGCAGTGGCTCATACCTCTAATTCCAAAAGTTTGGGAGACCAAGGTGGGAGGATCGCTTGAGCCCAGGAGTTCAAGACCAACCTGGGCAACATAGACCTCGGGTCTACAAAAAAAAATTTGAAAATTAGCCATGTGTGGTGGCCTGCACCTGTAGTCTCAGTTACTCGAGAGGCTGAGGCAGGAGGATTACCTGAACCCAGGAGGTCGAGGTTGCCATGAGCCGTGACCGTGCCACTGCACTCTAGCCTGAGTGACAGAGAGAGACTCTGATTCAAACAAAACAAAATAATAAAAAATGCTGCTTAACCTGTCTTGCCCCAAATTAAGAAACTTTTGGGTTCCCCCATCCCTCTGCTCCCTCCTCTTGTCTAAGATTAGCGCTGTTCAGAATTCAAGAGTTTCAAGAGTTTAGACAAAACAGGAAGGCAACAACATCACCACCAACTAGATTCTGGTTGCAGTTTCCCACAGGGAAGGCAGCCCCAAGAGAGGTAAAAACAGGCTCTGGACTCACGAAGCCTGGTATTGTTCAGTTGGTGGCCTTGGGAAAATAGCTTAAAGTCCTCTCTCTTCCTCAGTTTCCTCATCTGTAAAATGAAGATAATAATAGTACAGGTGGCTCACACCTGTAATCTTAGCACTTTGGGAGGTGGAGGCTAGAGGATTACCTGAACCCAGGGGTTTGAGACCAGCCTGGGCAACTTGGCGAGACATCTCTACAATAAATCAAAAAATTAGCTGGGCATGGTGGCACATGCTTGTGGTTCTAGCTACTTGGAAGGCTGAGGCGAAAGGATCGCCGGAGCCTAGCAGGTCGAGGATGCAGTGGCCGGGAACGGCCACTGCACTCCAGTCTGGGCGACAGAGTGAGACTCCAACTCAAAAAAAAAAAAAAAAGGGATTATAATTTAAAAATATATATTTTTTTAGTTGGGGACCTCACTGTGTTGCCTGGTCCGGAGTGCAGGGGCACAATCCCAGCTCACCACAGCCTTGACCTCCTGGGCTCAGGCAATCCTCCCACCTCAGCCTCCTGAGTAGCCGGGACTACAGGTATGCACCACCACTCCTGGCTAATTTTTTTCTATTTTTTTGTAGAAACGAGGGCTTGCTCTGTTGCCCTGGCTGGTCTTGAACTCCTGAGCTCAAGCAATCCTCCCACCTGTGCCTCCCAAAGTGCTGGAATTATAGGCATGAGCCACTACGTCTGGTCCAAAAAAACTTTTTTATTTTTTAATTTTTTGAGTCAGAGTCTCAATCTGTCCTCCAGGCTGCAGTGCAGTAGCACCCTTACAATCATCGCAGCCTTGCCCTGCTAAACTCAGGTGATCCTTCTGCCTCAACCATCGGAGTAGCTGGAACTATAGTCACGTGCCACCACACCTGGCTAATTTTTTTATTTACTAAAGAAATGAGGTGTTGCCAATTTGCCCAGGCTGGTCTCAAACCCTTGTCCTCAGGCTATTCTCTTGCCTCCTCTTCCTAAAGTGCTGGGATTACAGGTGTGAGCCACTGCACCCGGCTCAACAAAACTTTTTTTTGAGTTGGAGTCTCACTCTGTCACCCAGGCTAGAGTGCCAGTGGAGTGGCACATTCATGGCTGCCGCAGCCTCGATCTGCTGGGCTCAGACGATCCTTCCAACTCAGCCTTCCAAGTAGCCGGAACGACAGGCACGCGCTACCACACCCAGCTAATTTTTCATTTATTGTAGAGATGAGGTCTTGCCAGTTTGCCCAGGCTGGTCTCGAACCTTGGGCTCGGGCAGTCCTCTCACCTCGACCTCTCAAAGTGCTGGGATTATAGGCGTGAGTCACTGTGTTCGGCAAAAAAACTTTTAAAAAACAATGCAGTTGTTTGTTAATAAATGGCTACTGCTTACTGTACTTGCAAAATGTCAGGGTTTTTTTGTTTTTTTAAATATGCTTTAACACATTTAATTCCCACAATACATTTATGAATTAGACTCTATATTTCACAGCTGAGGAGAGGTCACACAGCTAGGCTAGGGCAGATGCAAGACTGAAGTCCAGACTGCTTGCAGAGTGTGACCTCCACCCTGCGCTGTGCCCAGCCTCCCAGGTAGGTGATCTCCCAAGCTCCTTAGGCATGCGAGGCATCCTTCATCTCCCTCCCCCACTGTCTGCTGCTTCCCTTCTGACCTCAGCCCCAGGCCAGGCCCTGCTCTGTGCATACCTATTCTCCCCTCCCCCTTAAAGTCCAGGCCCCAATGTCCTTGTTGATCGCTCTCCCCTGAGCACCCTTTTCTACTTTTCACCAGTAAAACCTGCTCCTTTAACCCTCAGGCCTCCCCTTGATGGGCTCTCACCTCCCTGAAGCCCTTTAGCCGCCCCGCCCCCACTTGGCCTGTCCTGTGCTCTGGGCCTGTGTTCCCAGGCTTTAGGTTCAGGCCTCTGTCCAGATGCCTGTCATGTGACATCACCGAGAGTTGCATTGGAATCCAGTTCCTCATACCAGGGTGTCAGTTTCCCGCATGGTGACAAGGACCAGGCCCAGGCCCAAGCTGGGAGACACCATAGACCAAGGCTAGATTTCTGCCATTGCCACCTCCTTTGTGGATGCTTTGAATAGAAGACTTAATTCACTGTGCCGCCAAGATGTTATGAATGCTTTTCTAGCCGGGTTCGGTGGCTCAGCCTGTAATCCCGCACTTGGGAGGCTGAGGTGAGTGGATTGCCTGAGCCCGCGGTTTCGAGACCCTGGGCAACTTGGCGAGACCTCATCTCTACAATAAATAAAAAAAAAAATTAGCTGGGTGTGGTAGCATGTGCCTGTAGTTCCAGCTACTTGGAAGGCGGAAGGATTGCCGGAGCCCAGCAGGTCGATTCTGTGGTGGCTGGGAGCGGCCACTGCACTCCAGTCTGGGCAACAGAGTGAGACTCCAACTCAAAAAAAAAAAAAAATATGAATGCTTTTATTTCTTTTTTTTCTGTTATGAGTACTTTTGGCAATATGTGTACATTTCCTGACACATGCAAGTGTTTCATAAATGATGGTTTCTTATTATCAAAGACAATGACTCTGTTATGGTTTTCTCTGAATTAAAAAAAAAGATAGTTTACTTTATAATCATAAAATGACATCATCAGTAAATTGATTCAGAGGACAGTTTGATAATAAATAATAACCTTAAATGTTTTGTTTTGTTTTGTTTTTTTGAGTTGGAGTCTCACTCAGTCACCCAGACTGGAGTGCAGTGGCTGCTCTCGGTCACCGCAGCCTCGACCTGCTGGGCTCCGGTGATCCTTCTGCCTCAGCTTCCAAGTAGCTGGAACTACAGGCGTGCGCTACCACACCCAGCTAATTTTTTTGATTTGTTGTAAAGATGAGGTCTCACCAAGTTGCCCAGGTGGGTCTCGAACCCGCGGGTTCAAGTAATCCACTCACCTCAGCCTCCCAAGGTGCGGGATTACAGGCTGAGCCACTGAGCCAGTACCTTAAGTGTTTTAAATACATTTGCTCTTGTTTTTTTTGAGTAGGAATCTCATTCTGTCGCCCAGGCTGGAATGCAGTGACACACTGATGGTGACAGCTGCTACAGCCTCGACCTACTGGGGTCAGATGATCCTTCCACCTCAGCTTCCCAAGTAGCTGAAACTACAAGTGTGCGTCACCATGCCCGGTTAATATTTTGATTTACTGTAAAGCAAGGCCTTGCCAAGTTACTCAGGCTGGCCTCAAACCCCTGGGCTTCGGCCTCTCACTTCGGCCTCCCAAAGTGCTGGGATTATAGGCTTGAGCCACTGCGCTCAGTCCTACATTTTCCCTTTGAACCAGCAATTGTGTGTCTAGGAATTTATCCTACAAATATATTCCCATAGGTGAGAGATTATATATGCACAAAAATACTCGCTGTAGTAAAATACTGGAAGCCACCCAAAATGTCCAAGCCTAGGAAACTGTTTAAACAAATTATAGTGTGTCCACCTGATGGTGTCCATGAAAGCATGCATCAAAATAAGATGCCTCTGTGTGTATTGAGAGAAATCATTTTCTAGGATTAAAAAAGACAGCAGAGGGCAGGACAGTGTGGAAAATGTTATAATTTGTTTAGAAACAAAAAAGAAAGACTACATATGTAAGTGCTTACATATACATTGAGTATCTCTGGAAGGACACATCAGAAACTTCTTTTCTTTCTTTCTTTTTTTTTTTTTTTTTTTTGAGTCAAAGTCCTACT
The DNA here is from genome assembly GCA_027257055.1 of Cephalopachus bancanus. Classification (NCBI taxonomy): domain Eukaryota; kingdom Metazoa; phylum Chordata; class Mammalia; order Primates; family Tarsiidae; genus Cephalopachus; species Cephalopachus bancanus. Next base: position 3,359,852 of record JAPVLO010000195.1, on the reverse strand, counting down.
CTGTTGCTTGGGCTGGAGTGCAGTGGCACACTCACTGCCACTGCATCCCCGACCTGCTGGGCTCAGGTGATCCTTCCACCTCAGCCTTCCAAGCGGCTGGAACTACAAACACGCACTACCACACCTGGCTAATATTTCTTGATTTATTGTAGAGACGAGGTCTTGCCAAGTTGCCCAGGCTGGTCTCGAACCCCTGGTCTCAGGCAGTGCTCTCACCTCAGCCTCCCAAAGTGCTAGGATTACAGGCATGAGCCACTGCACCCGGTCCAGAAACTTCTTTCAGATGTGGTCTCTGTATGGGAACTGCAGGGCTGGGTTTCAGGTCTGTGGAAAAGAGATTTATTTTATTTTATTTTATTTTAGTCAAGTTCTTGCTCTGTCACCCAGGTTGGAGTGCAGTGGCACGATCATGGCTTGCTGCAGCCTCGACTTCCTGGGCTCAGGTGATCCTTCTGCCTCAGTCCCCCAAATAGCTGGGACTACTGGTGTGTGCTAACATGCCTGGCTAACTTTCTTTTTTTTTTTTTTTTTTTTGATTTGGAGTCTCACTCCATAACCCAGGCTGGAATGCAGCGGCATACTCACCGCCACCCCAGCGTCGACTTGCTAGGCTCCAGCAATCCTTCCACCTCAGCCTTCCGAGTAGTTGTGACTACTGGTGTGCGCTACCATGCCCTGCTAATTTTTTAATTTATTGTAGAGATGAGTGAAAGGACAGACCGAGAGTGGGAAGCCATTTTTCATTTTGTTCTTAAACCCTGACACAATGATGAGAAAGTAGAAGCTATGCTTTTGGAGAAATGCACACTTTAAGTAAAAATTAACTTTGCCGACTTTGTCTTTTTAGGAACAGACTTCCTGATGCCAGGTATCTCATAGTGTCAATCAAGCTTGCCTAGAGTAAACGGAATTTACAAGGCCTAAGATATCATACATTGGGCAAGGACTGTAAAAGTCATGAAACTTGTCATTACAAGTTATAACCGCTCAGAGGGAGAGCAGGTGGGGATTCGATCTTCCCGTAAATTGGGCACTATCTACAGGGAAGCCAAGGATCCCCGAAGCTACCTGCTGCGGATGCCTAGGAGATAAGGGGAGGTACATCATCCGCTAGCTCTAAGGAATGTCATTTGGGAAGGTGCAGGAGAATTAGAATCCTTGTCACGCCCTTCTCTAGGGGCTATGATAATGTGGGCGAACATTAATGGGTCTCTGTGTCACAGCTTCTCCAAGACATCCACAGGTGGTCGACAAGGAAGTCACAGCAGTCACGGCAGTCACGTGCAACATCTCCAAGAAAAGGATTTAAGCCAGGACTCTGGGGGGCTAAGAGGCCACACTCACCTAGAGTGTAGGCCCACTCCCCATCTGTGGGGGGTGAACCTTTCTTAAATAAATCTTTTCTTCTCTCACCTCTGTGTGTTGCAATTCTTTGCATCTACTCAGATCTCTGGGTTGCTGGCACATACCTCCGGCTTGCCAGCCCCGGCGGTACTGCACGCCTCCCCTCGCCTTTCCACCCTCACCCTGTCTGCCAGTACCCTAACAATGAGGTCTTGCCAAGTTGCCCAGACTGGTCTTGAACCAATGGGCTTAGGCAGTCCTGTCACCTTGGCCGGCCTCCCAAAGTGTTGGGATTATAGGTGTGCACCCGGCCATTTTCTTTATTTTTGTAGTAATGAGCTTTCACTATGTTACCTAGGCTGGTTTTGAACTCCTGGACTCAAGAGATCTTTCCTTGTCAGCCTCCCAAAATGCTGCAATTACAGGGGTGAGTCACCATGTCTGGCAAGGTTTACTTTTCACTGACTACTCTTTTTGAATGTTGTCTGGTATGCATGTATATTGGTTAAAATTTTAATTAATTTTAAAATAAAAATGAACATTCAAAGATATTCAGTCTCCATCACCATAAAGTAAATGCAAATTAAAACAATAAGAGTCTACTTTGCCCAGATTGGCCAGCATTTTGTTTTATTTTTCTTGAGTAGGAGTCTCACTCTACTCAAGTAGTTGCCCAGGCTGAAGTGTACTGACAAGCTCATAGCCACCCCAGCCTTGACCTGCTGGGCCTGGCGATCCTTCTACCTCAGCCTTCCATGTAACTGGAACGACAAGCACGTGCTACCACGCCCAGCTTATTTTTTGATTTATTATTTGATTATGTAAAGACAAGGTCTTGCCAAATTGCCTGGGCTGGTCTTGAACCTGTGGACTCAGACAATCCACTCGCCTTGGCCTCCCAAAGTGCTGGGATTACAGGCTGAGCCACTGAGCCTGCCCCTCCACTTTTTTTTTTTTGAGTTGATGTCTCACTCTGTCGCCCAGGCTGGAGTGCAGTCTCATGCTGATGGACACCACAGCCTCGACCTACTGGGCTCAGGCGATCCTTCTGCCTCAGCCTTCCAAGTAGCTGGAACTACAGGCATGTGCCACCGTGCCCGGATAATTTTTTGTTTTGTTGTTGTTTTTTTTGTTTTTGTTTTTGTTTTAAGTTGGAGTCTCACTCTGTCACCCAGACTCGAGTGCAGTGGCCGCTCCCAGCCACCGCAGCCTCCACCTGCTGGGCTCCGGCGATCCTTCCGCCTCAGCCTTCCATGTAGCTGGAACTACAGGCATGCGCTACCACGCCCAGCTGATTTTTTGATTTATTGTAGAGATGAGGTCTCGCCAAGTTGCCCAGGTGGGTCTCGAACCCACGGGCTCAGGCAATCCACTCACCTCAGTCAATTTTTTGTTTTATTGTAGAGAGAAGGTCTCACCAAGTTGCCCGGGCTGGTCTCAAACCTCTTGGCTCAGACAATCCTCCCAAAGTGCTGGGATTATAGACATGCACATGGCTTTTTTTTTTTTTGAAAGCAAGATTTATTGAGAAGGGAGGGGCCCCAATGAGCTTGCCTCTTTTTTTTTTTCTTTTTTGAGTCAGGGTCTCACCATGACACCCAGGCTGGAGTGCAGTGGCACCGTCATGGCTTACCACATTCTCGAACTGCTGGGCTCAGGTGATCCTTCTGCCTTAACCTCCTGAGTAGCTGGAACAACAGGCAGGCATCACTATGCTCAGCTAATTTTTTTATTTTATTTTTTAAATGGAGACAAGTTCTCTTTATGTTGCCTAGGCTGGTCTTAACCTCCTGAATTCAAGCAATCCTCCTGCCTCTGCCTCCTCAGGTGCTGGGATTCCAGGCATGAATCACTGCAACCAGCCTCTATTTTTTTAGGTTGAATACCTTTAAATCTTTCCTTTGATGGGGACAGGCCATGAAGGTGATTGAGTGGTGGTCTGTTTTGTATCATCAAGAAGTGGGCAGGTAAGCACAGGAACCTATGTCACAGTGATGGATGGCAGGTGGATGGGTGTGTTAGTCACGTAACTGCTGCCATGGTGACGGGGTCCGGTCTGTCTCCCAACTCCCTGACAAAGAGATGAATGGGAAAGCCAGCCTTAGATGAGAGGGTCTGGCCTGCAGGCAGTTCAGGAGGAGGGTGTGGGGGCGTGGTTCCTGAAGCCGCTTTCTGTGTCTTACCCCACCCTAGAGAGACTGAATTGAGAACCTGAAACAGTGATGTAACTTCATACCGGAAAAGACTGAAGCTACAGGGAGAGGTCCGATGATGTAGCTTGTCACAGGCAATGGGGGTAAAGAGCAGTACCAGAGGAAAGGGTCAAGTGTCTTGTCAAAACTCAGGTTGGAAAAGAGGAGAGTGAAAGAGAGTGTGGAGCGAACTCCACAAAGAGTAAAATCCTCGTATAGCACCACCAAAATGGCAGGTCTGTGGGGTAGGCTGGTGCCACAGGTAAAATGCAAGAATTGCATAGAAATTAGATTAGGAAAAATAGTTTATTTAGAAAGTAGATGTGAGAGAGAGGGGTGGGGGGAAGAGAGAGAGAGAGAGAGAGACAGACAGACAGAGAGACAGAGAGACAGAGAGAGAAGAAGATTCACCTCCCAGATTGGGAAGGGGGCCAGAGCTTAGAAAAAAGCATGTCTGTGTCAGTGTTGGGAGCCAGCCGTGGAGGCCTGCCTGAGCGTTAGGGATCCAGGCAGGCTGCGGACCCTGAGACCACCAGGCTGGTTCAGGAGCTGAAGGCCCATTCCCTCCTCCTTTCCTTGTTGTTTACCATTACCCACTGGCAGGGATTTTGATGATCTAAGCATGAAGTTCTGAGAATATGACAGGCATGGCTGACTCTAGGGATCCATTGTTCCCGCTTCTCACAGACTGCGGTTTCGGCTTTGAACTTAACACAGTTCAAACTCAGATCACATTTGGGAGCCTTATACATGATACAAGCTCCTTTATAAGATTTAAAAATGTAGCCGGGCTCGGTGGCTCAGCCTGTAATCCCGCGCCTTTGGGAGGCTGAGGTGAGTGGATTGCCTGAGCCCGCGAGTTCGAGACCCGCCTGGGCAGCGAGACCTCATCTCTACAATAAATCAAAAAATCAGCCGGGCGTGGTAGCGCGCGCCTGTAATTCCGGCTACTCGGAAGGCTGAGGCGGGAGGATCGCCGGAGCCCAGCGGGTTGAGGCTGCGGTGGCCGGGAGCGGCCACTGCACTCCAGTCTGGGCGACAGAGTGAGACTCCAACTCAAAAAAAAAAAAAAAAAAAGATTTAAAAATGTATTTGTAGAATTAGTATATACATTTAGAGAGCGGTTTCCAGCTTTAGATGGTACAGATGATTATCTATGGTTACCAGAAATGGCCCAGCACAAACTTTGGGCTGGGCCACATTCCTAAGGGCCCAGCGTCCATTTTGGACTGGGCCACGTTCTTTAGGAACTGGTCTGACCTATAATTAAGAGTTTTTTATAGTACAGGTAAAGTTAGCACAGAATAGAAAGGTATTAGGATTTAAGTCAGTCATTAGGTGTTGGGTATGCATAAGTTTTAGAAGTTATTGACTATTAGGATTTTATGATATTAAAACTGTTGTATTGCTTTTGAGGAACATAAACCAAGCATAAGGAACAGTGAAATAATTTTAAGATTGTCCTTCCTCATGCTTGGGGGAAAACGCCTGGTGGGCGGGGATGCCCCCGACCCACCTGGCTTTGTGTTCATGTAAACTCTTGTGATTTGATTAAGATTGTCCTTTCTCATGCTAAGGAAAATGCCTGGTGGGTGAGGATGCCCTCCAGCCACCTGGCTTTGTGTTCATGTAAACTCTTGTGATTAGATTTGGGGTTGCCCTTCCTCATTCCTAAGGAAACGCCTGGTGGGTGGGGGAGCCCCTCACCTACCTGGCTTTGTGCCCACGTGAAAGTATTGTGATTTAACATGTGAAAGTTTGGGATAAAAGACTCACGATGGGTCCCAATAAACGGCTTCTGCTCATTTCACTGAACAGTTGTCCACTTTCTTTCTTTCTCTTTCTTCCTCCTTATACCTATGCCTCCATCTTGCTTTCTTTTAATATCTATCCCTACTACAGAATTGGCTTTTGCACTAGACAGAGTCCAGTCTCTTTCTTCCCTTCTAATTCTCCCAGAATATTCGCCGACGCTGCCCCGCCTTCCAGGGACTCTCTAAATCTCTTTTGGGGGGCTGGCTCCCCATATGTCAGAGCTTAACAAAAGCATGGCTCTGTCTGCATTTCTTACTGCCTTGGGGCAGGAAGACAAGTGCATCTGGGATATGAGTTGGAGAGTTCTGTGTGTCCTGGGTACCCACAGGGCAGGGTTTCTCTGCCTTGGCACCGTTGACATTTGGCCTGGCTCACTGATGGTTGTGGGGGCTGCCCTGTGCACTGTGTGCTGTCCAACCTAGCCCTAACCTCTGCCCACCACAGGCCAGCAGCAACCCCCTCCCAGGATGTCACAACTCAAAATGTCTCCAGATACTACCAGATGTCACCTGGGGGGTAGGATTGCCAGATTTAGCTGGTATAAATACAAACCACACAGTTAAATTCGAATCTGGATTTCATATAAATAACAAATACATTTTTTCCTAGAATTGGGCAGCAACGCCTCATTCTCTAAAATAGCATGAACGTTCCCACAAATAATTTTTTGGTATAAATATGTCCCACAGGGCATGGTGGGTAGAGGACACGGTTTACTGAAACATTACTTATTTGTCTGATTCTCATTTTTCTTTCTTTTTCTTTTTTTTGTTTTGAGTCAGAGTCTCACTGTCATCCAGTGAGAATGACATACTCACAGCCACCGCGACCTCGACCTGCTGGGCTCAGGCAATCCTTCCACCTCAAGTCTTCCAAGTAGCTGGAATCACAGGTGCACGCCGCCATACTTGGTTAATTTTTTGATTTATTATAGAGACGAGGTCTCATCAAGTTGCCCAGGCTGGTCTCGAACCCACAGGGCTCAGGCAATCTTCTCGCCTCGGTCTCCCAAAGTGCCGGGATTACACGTGTGAGCCACCGTGCCTAGCTGATTCTCACATTTAACTGTATGGCCCATATTTTTCTGGCAATCCTGGGGGGGGTAGAAGGGGCACCCTCTATTGAGAATCACTGCATAGGGTACCAGGTGCAGAGACGATGAGGCCATCTTCACTGTGTGAGCCTTAGGATCTCATAATGCAAACAAACACAACACGATGCTGCACTAGCAGGTGCAACGCAGGGTCCTTAGGTGCCTGGCAGGATGGGCTCTCCAACTCCTGGTTCTGCTTCTCTGGCTTCCTATTCAAACCGCTCCCCCAAGGGTCTTCATGACCTAGTCACATTGTCCCCCACAGACAAAAATCATTGAAGCCAGAGGAGCCACGCTGAGCCTCCAGCAGGCTGGGGTTCGACACGCCCAGGAGAAGCACACCTCCAAACCTGGGAGAGTGTTGAGGCAGCTCCACATGGCTGGCCCCACACAGGGTTTGGGGACCTTGGAGGGTGAGCCCCTGGGTCTGGTACAGGGAAGCAGATTCAGAGGCTAGAGGCAGTGGCTAAGACTGTCCAGTCATTTGGTAAAGTTATTTACTGAGCACTCCCTATGTGCCAGGCACTGTGTTGGATGCGAGGAGGCCTCAGCCTATAGGCCAGCTGGTCCCTGCTCAGGGCAGGTGGCGAAGTACAGGCAGAAAGCATGGTCAGTGCTGTCGGTGGAGGGGAGGCACCAGCCAGAGGAGTCCAGAGGATGAGCCTGGCCGGTCTAGGGGGCAGAAGGGTCAGAGGGCGGTTTGGTCAGCTCTGGACATATGTGAGTCCAAAGTGCCTGAGACATCCGGGACCGATGTCCAGGAGCTGGAAAAACTGTGAGTCTGGACTCTGGAGAGAAATGTGGGCAGAAGCCTGGAGGAGGGTGGGATGGCAAGAGATTGAGGAGGACAAGGACACAATGGGGAGTCTGAGGTTTCGAGGAGTGAGGGAGAGTTAGAAGAGATGACTGGTTGGGCACGGAGGCTCACTTCGGTAATCCCAGCACTTGAGAGACTGAGGTAAGAGGATCACTTGAGCCCAGGAGTTCGAGACCTGCCTAGGCAACAAGGCGAGACCTCGTCTCTACATAAATTAAAAAATGAGTCTGGTGTAGTGGCAGGTGCTACTGTGGTCTCAGCTACTTAGGAGGCTGTGGCGGAAAGATTGCCTGAGCCCAGGTATTGGAGGCCGCTGTGAGCTGTGATCATGCCACTGCACTCCAGGCTGGGCGACAGAGTTAGACCTTGACTCCAAAAAAAAAAAGGAAGAAAAGAAGAAGGGATGGCCAGAGAGGGAGGTAGGGTTTGGTGTTGGGCGGCCAATGGAAAGAGCGTTTTCAAGAGGAAACGGTCTAGCGCTGCTGAGGGTTGGGTGAGATGGAGGTGGTGAAAGCTCCTGCAGCCATGGGCTGCCCTTAGCTGCAAGTTTTCATGCTCGAGCAGCTGGGGAGCCAACCCTGGGCACTCTCTCCTTCAGCTCAGGCTGCTCCGGCTACTCTAGCATCCTTGCTGCTTCTTGAACATTCATGGGCTCCTGCCTCAGAGCCTTGGCATTTGCTGTTCTCTCTGCCTGGAGTATGCCCCAGTTCATTCTCATCTCCTTAAGATTTTTACTCAATGTCGTCTTCTCCAGTGGGACTTCGTTTATTTTTATTTTTTTGAGTCAGAGTCTTACTCTGTCACCCAGGCTGGAGTGCAGTGGCACGCTGTTCATTCCCACAGCTGCCTTGACCTGCTGGGCTCAGGCAATCCTTCCACCTCAGTCTTCCAGCTAGCTGGAACTATAGGCATGTGCCACCGCATCCAGCTAATGTTTTTATTTATTGTAGAGATGAGGTCTCGCCATGTTGCCCAGGCTGATCTCGAGCCCGCGAGCTCAGGCAATCCTCTCACCTTCACCTCCCAAAGTGCTGGGATTGCAGGCGTGAGCCACCATGCCCAGTCGTACTGGGGCTTCCTTAATGATCAACTTAGGCCGGGTGCAGTGAGCAGCGTGCCGCTGTACTCCAGCCTGGGCAACAGAGTGAGACTTAGACTCAAAAAAAAAAAAATCAATTTAGAATAGCAACATCCCCTCCCATCATTACCTAGTTCTCTTCCCCACTTAATTTTTCTCCATGAAACATTTATCACCATCCAATAAAACCCGTACTAAAATGTTTAGGTTTGGTTTTGATTTGAATGATAACGTTCATGTGATTCAAAATTCAAAGCTGTGCTGAGTCTTCTGCTATCTCAAACAGTGCTGTAATGAATAACCTTGTGCTGGCATCGTTTCTGCTCTTCTTTATTTCTTTTTCCTTTCTTCTTTTTTTTTTTGAGTTGGAGTCTCACTCTGTCACCCAGACTGGAGTACAGTGGCAGCTCCCCAGGCCACTGCAGCCTCGACCTGCTGGGCTCTGGCGATCCTTCCGCCTCAGCCTTCCGAGTAGCTGGAATTACAGGCATGCACTCCCATGACCGGCTGATTTTTTGATTTATTGTAGACATGAGGTCTTGCTGCCCAGGCGGGTCTCGAACCCGCGGACTCAGGCAATCCACTCACCTCAGCCTCCCAAAGGCGCGGGATTACAGGCTGAGCCACCGAGCCCGGCATGTTTTATTTTTTTGAGTTGGAGTCTCACTCTGTCGCCCAGACTGGAGTGCAGTGGCAGCTCCCGGCCACCGCAGCCTTGACCTGCTGGGCTCCAGTGATCCTTCCGCCTCAGCCTTCCAAGTAGCCGGAACTACAGGTGCGCGCTACCACGCCCAGCTGATTTTTTGATTTATTGTAGAGATGAGGTCTCGCTGCCCAGGCGGGTCTGAAACCCGCGGGCTCAGGCAATCCACTCACCTCAGCCTCCCAAAGGCGCGGGATTACAGGCTGAGCCACTGAGCCCGGCTGTCTGCTTTTTTTTTTTTTTTGAGTCAGAGTCTCACTCTGTCACCCACGCTGGAGTACAGTGGCACGCCCACGGCCATCGCAGCCTCGGCCTGCTGGGCTCAGGAGATTCTTCCATCTCAGCCTTCTAAGTAGCTGGAACTATAGGCACGCGCTACCACGCCCGGCTAATTTTTTTATTTACTGTAGAGACAAGGTCTTGCCAAGTTGCCCAGGTCGGTCTTGAACCCCTGAGCTCAGGCAATTCTCTCGCCTTGGCCTCCCAAAGTGCTGGGATTGCAGGTTTGAGCCACCACACCCAGCCCTATTTTTAAATTTTTTCTACAGACAGGGTCTTGCTATGTTGCCCAGGCTGGTCTTGAACTCCTAGGCTCAAATGATTCTACTGCCTCAGCCTTCCTAAGAGCTGGGATTACAGGCATGTGCCACCATGCCCAGTCCGTTTCCTGTTTTCTTACAATTTACAAAATCACCAAATACTCAAAGAATTACCAGGTGGCAGAGAAAGTGGGATAATTTTCAAAGTGAAATTCCTTCAAGAAGCAGGTGGCAGTATTGTCCCAGGCCCTGAGCTGGCAATGACAATAAAGAGGGGATGAAAATCATACCTGCTGTTAAGGGAGCTCATCACTTCCAGGAAGAAGGCACCAGGAACAGCCTCCTTGTGGACAGGAATGGTATCTTCTCATCGTGGAGGCCCTAGTTTTCAGCACAGTATCTGGAATCTTCCAGCGGTCCACCTGCCTTCCCTCCTCCTCTTCAAAATTAGCTGGCTAAGGTTTAAGTTCCCCCAGGCACCTAGGACAATGGTGAAGAGGTTGACCGGAATAATTCTTTGATTTTTCCCTCATCTGTGGAAAGGACCTTTTATGTTAGTTGGTTGGCTGACTTTTGTTTTCATGTTTCTGGGTGTGTCTGTTGACTTTTGTCTGAGTCAAGTGTTTAACTGCAGGAAACTTGGCCGTTCCGGGTCCAGACACTCCTCTCTGAGTCCCTCGATGAACACCCAAGTCAGCAGTAGGGCTTCTCCCTAGTCTTCCTGGTTCCATATCAGGGGTCCCCAAACCCCGGGCTGTGGACCAGTACCAGTCTGTGGCCTGTGAGGACCTGGGCTTCAGAACAGGAGGCGAGCAGCGAGTGAATCTCTGTCTGCTGGCAGATCAGTGGTGGCATTAGATTCTCATAGGAGCACGCACCCTATTGTGAACTGTGCACGCAAGGGATCTAGACTGTGCACTCCTTGTGAGACTCTGATGCCCAATGACCTGAGGTTGAGCTGAGATGGTGATGCTGGCACTGGGGAGAGGCTGTAGATATAGATTAACATCAGCACATCCTCCATCCCCGCCCACTCCTTGTCCGTGGAAAATTTGTTTTGCACGAAACTGGCCCCTGATGCCAAAAAGTTGGGGACCGCTGTTCCAAAGGAATGAGGAGGAAGGCAAAAGAGTTAAAACCTGAACCCAGACCCATCTGGATTCAAACCCTGGCCCAACAACTTAGTTGTGAGGTCTTGGGCAGCTAAGATGAAAACTCCCTTCAAGGCTCCAGCCTTTCCTCCCCTTCCGTCCCTCAGCCCCCACAACCAGTGACCCCAGTAAAGAGAGTGAAGGGGTAAAGTCCAGACCCCATGACTCAGGGCTGGGCAGGAGGCAGAGCTTACATGATGACAGTCTGTGTGCCCAGGCCAGGCCACCTCTTTCACCTTCATGGTCAAGGGCTCTTTACAACAAAACCTGGGATCCATGGCTGACAATTATTTCTGAGAGGCCAGGTGCAGTGACTCACGCCTGTAATCCCAACACTTCTGGAGGCCAAGGTGAGAGAATTGCTTGAGCCAGGAGTTCAAGACTAGCCTGTACAGCACAGTAAGCCCTTGGTTCTACAAAAAAATAAAAATAAATTATTTGTGTGTGGTGCCATGTGCCTGTAGTCCTAGCTCCTTGGGAAGCTGAGGTGGAAGGACCACCTGAGCCCAAGAGGTCCAGATTGCAGTGAGCTGTAATCATGCCACTGTACTCCAACCTGGGGGACGAGTGAGACCCTAACTTGAAGAAGAAAAAAAGATAACTTCTGAGGATCTTTTGTGGCTGCAGTTCCAGACACCTTTTGGCTCCTAACCTAAACTTTCTAGACTTTCTGAGAGGTCAAGATATAAATCAGAGCATTGTTTGGATAGCTTTAATCCCATCTGGCACTCAAGTATCCATAGCATGTGTAACCAGGGAAGCTCTTAATAAACTTTGGTAAACAGAAAAATACAGAAGATTTCTAGACATGGGACACCTGCCTCAGTGTTTATCTTGGAATTGGAGATTCCAAATTTCTATACTGACTCAACCTCCAAGAAAAGGTTCTTTAAAGCCTAAAGAAAATGGAAATAGTCTTTTGGCTCCAAGGAAACAAAATTTGAGAGAGGTTGAGCAGCCTGAACTTGAAGGCTATCGAATGGTTATTTCAAGAGACAATTGTGGTTAAGAAAAGAGATTTGGTAGGCCCGGGCGCAGTGGCTCAAGGCAGTGATCCCAGCGCTTTGGGAGGCCAAGGCAAGAGGATTGCCTGAGTTCAGGGGTTTGAGAACAGCCTGGGCAACCTGGTGAGACCTTGTCTCTACAATAAATTAAAAAATCAGCTGGGCATGGTGGCACATGCCTGTGGTTCCAGTTACTTGGAAGGCTGAGGCTGAAGGATCACCTGAGCCCAGCAGGTCGAGGCTGCACTGCACTGCACTTCAGCCTGAGCGACAGAGTGAGACTCTAACTAAAAAAAAAAAAAAAAAAAAAAAAAAGAGCTGGGCTCAGTGGCTCAGCCTGTAATCCTGTGCCTTTAGGAGGCTGAGATGAGTGAATTGCCTGAGCCCACGGGTTCAAGACCACCTGGGCAACTTGGAGAGACCTCATCTCTACAATAAATCAAAAATTAGCCGGGCATTGTAGCGCCTGTAGTTCCGGCTGCTTGGAAGGCTGAGGCGGAAGGATCGCCAGAGCCCAGCAGATCGAGCCTGCGGTGGCCAGGAGCGGCCACTGCACTCCAGTCTGGGTGACAGAGTGAGACTCCAACTCAAAAAAAAAAAAAAAAAAAAAAAAGAGAGAGAGAGAGAGATTTGGCTTTCAAGCAGGAACAAAGCAGTAACTGCCTATTTGAGATGATGTCTGGATCAGTAGACAAGGATATGTAGTTTAAGTCTCTAAAGTGAGACAGTCCAAATAGGGCATCCCACTGTGGCCTGGGAGAGATTTTTTTTTTTTTTAAACTGGAGTCTCACTCTGCTAGCCTCAACCTGCTGGGCTCTGGCGATTCTTCCTCCTCAGCCTTCCAAGTAGCTGGAACTACAAGGCCTGTGCCACCACGCCCAGCTAGTTTTTTTATTTATTGTAGAGACAAGGTCTCACCAAGTTACCCAGGCTGGTCTTGAACCCGTGGGCTCAGGCAATCCTCTCACTTCAGCCTCCCAAAGTACTAGGATTATAGGTGTGAGCCACGGTGTCTGGTGTGGCCTGGGAGAGATTTAAGGGACAAATCATGCCGGGCTCGGTGGCTCAGCCTGTAATCCCGTGCCTTTGGGAGGCTGAAGTAAGTGGATTGCCTGAGCCCGAGGGTTCGAGACCCGCCTGGGCAGTGAGACCTCATCTCTACAATAAATCAAAAAATCAGCCGGGTGTGGTAGCGCATGCCCGTAATTCCGGCTACTTGGAAGGCTGAGGCAGAAGGATCGCCGGAGCCCAGCAGGTCGAGGCTGCGGTGGCTGGAAGCGGCCACTGCACTCCAATCTGGGTGACAGAGTGAGACTCCAACTCAAAAAAAAAAAGAGACAAATCATGTAAATGCCATATAAATGCTTTGTTTGGGTCCATAGTCAAACAAACCAACTGTACAAAGGAGGGGGGACAAGAAATTTAGGAAAATTTGAAAACTGATTAGATATTTAAAATTGACCAGATTTTTTTTTTTTTTTTTTTTTTTTAGAGACAAGGTCTTGCTCTGTTGCCCTGACTGGAGTGCAATGGCTCAGTCATAGCTCACTGCAGCCTTGAACTCCTGGGCGTGTGATCCTCTTGCCTCAGCCTCCGGAGTAGCTAGGACTATAGGAGCATATCACTATGCATGGCAAATATAATTTTTTTTTTTTTGGTAGAGATGAGTTCTTGCTAGGTTACCCAGGCTTGTCTTGAACTCCTGGCCTCAAACAATCTTTCCGCCTCAGCCTCCCAAAGTGTTGGAATTATAGGTGTGAACCACTATGTCCAGCCACGATTGACCAGATCTTGATAATCATTGAAGGTGAGTGATGATGGGTACCTGAGGTTCATTTTGCTATTTTTTCCTACTTCTGCATAGGTTTGAATTTTTCCATAATAAAAGAAAATAAGACCCCTCAAAATGGAATTGTTTCAAATGTTCAGATCAAGTACTTCTTTTTCCTTACATATCATCAGATGCTTAAAATCATGCCACATTTTCATACTTGGATCACAATTTTCTGGTACAGCTTTGTGTTTTTCCTGGAGTTTCTTGGCACTTTTCCTATGCCTTTTTGAGAGAAGAACCATGTGCCTTCTCAACCAGATGACTAAGAAGAGCTTCTAGCTTCTTTTTTTTTTTTTTAAGTTGGAGTCTCACTCTGTCACCCAGGTTGGAGGACATTGGCACACTACTCATGGCCACCCCAGCGTTGACCTGCTGGGCTCAGGCAATCCTTCCACCTCAGCCTCCCAAGTAGCTGGAACTACAGGCACGGGCTACCATGCCCAGCTAATTTTTTGATTTGTTATAGAGATGAGGTATTGCCAAGTTGCCCAGGTTGGTCTCAAACCTGTGGGCTCAGGCAATCCTCTCATCTTGGCCTCCTAAAGTGCTGTGATTACAGGCTTGAGCCACTGCGCCCAGCCTCCTGTTCTAATTTAAATCCCATACTTTCAGGCAAACACTTTTCCTTGTGGGGTTTCTTTTCCATGTGTGTCTGGATTTGTTCTATTGTTTCTTCATTGCTATGTGGCTTGGGTCAGGCTCCCCAGAATCAGAACCTGAGACAGAGATTTTTTTGGTGAAAGTGATCAACTGAGTGAGTGACCTCAGGAGAAGAGGAGGGAAGGAAGCAGCACGGGAAGAGGGTAGGGAAGAAAGTCAAGCTAAGAAGTATTCTTAAATGGAGACTAGCTTCAACCTGGTCCCACTTTAAGGTTTTTTTTTGAGTCAAGGTCTCACTCTGTCACACAGGCTGGAGTGCAGTGGCACAGTCATGGCTCACTGCAGCCTCGACCTGAGTAGCTGGGACTACAGGCACGTACCATGATGCCCAGCTAATTTTTTGGTGGAGACAAGGTGTTGCTATGTTGCCTAGGTTGGTCTCGAACTCCTGGACTAAGGGGGCATTTTGTACAGCAACTCACAACAGCTGGCAATGGGTGCACAAGAAGGGTCAAGGGGATTTAAGTGGACCACCAGCACTATCGACAGCTCTGGGGTTTGAAAACCTGAGCATGGCACCACAATCATCTGGAGGACTTGTGAAAACACAGGTTGCTGGGGCTCCAACCCCAGAGCTTCTGATTCAATAGGTCAGGGACTGGGGCCTGAGCACTTGCATTTCTTTCTTTCTTTCTTTCTTTTTTTTTTTCAGGTGGAGTCTCACTCTGTCGCCCAGACTGGAGTGCAGTGGCCGCTCCCGGCCACCGCAGCCTCGACCTGCTGTGCTCCGGCGATCCTTTCGCCTCAGCCTTCCGAGCAGCCGGAACTACAGGCGCGCTACCACGCCTGGCTATAATCCCAGCACTTCGAGAGGTGAGGCGAGAGGATTGCCTGAGCCTGGGGGGTTTGAGATCAGCCTGGGCAATTTGGTGAAACCTTGTCTCTACAATAAATCAAAAAATTAGCCGGGTTTGGTGGCGAGTGCCTGTAGTTTCAGTTACTTGGAAAGGTGAGGCCTGAGCCCAGCAAGTTGAGGTTGCAGTGGTTGTGGTGTGCCACTGCACTTCTACCTGGGCAACAGAGTGAGACTCTGACATAAAATATATATATACTGTTTTTATATTTTTGCAGAATTATATGACTTTTGTTTCCAAATTTTTTTAGGTAAATTTTTTATTTTGGAATAATTTTAGATGTATAGAAAAGTTCCAAAGATAATCCAAAGTTCCCATATACCCTTCACCCAGTTTCCTCTAACGTCAGCATCTTGTAACAGCATGGTCCATCAAAAGTGAGAAATTAGCATTCATACATTACTATTTTTTTTTTTTGAGTCAGAGTCTCACTCTGTCACCCAGGCTGGAGTGTAGTGGCACGCTGACAGCCACCCCAGTGTTGACCTGCTAGGCTTTGGGGATCCTTCTGCCTCAGTCTTCCAAATAGCCAGAACTATAGGTGCGTGCTACCACACCAGACTATTTTTATTTTATTTTTTTATTGCAGAGATGAGGTCTCGCCAAGGTGCCTGGGTTGGTCTCAAACCCGTGGGCTTGGGCAATCCACTCGCCTTGGCCTCCCAAAGTGCTGGGATTATAGGCTGAGCCACCAAACCTGACCTGTACATTGCTATTAATTAAACTTGGATTTTCAGCAGTTTTTCTACTCATATTTTTTTTCTGTTCCTGGACCCAATCCAGTATACCCCACTGTATTTAGTCCTCTTGGCTCCTTGATGTTCTCTGTGACAGTTTCTCAGTCTTTTCTTATTTCTAAATCACTTTGATAGTTTTAAGAGTCCTAGTCAGGTATTCTGTAGAATGGCACTCTGTTGCAATTTTTCTCATGATTTGATTAGAGTTTAGTGTTTTGGGGGAGAGTAGCACAAAGGTGAATTGTCTGGCTCATCATATGATACCAACTGGTGACAGCACCTTGGTCACTTGACTAAAGCAGCGTTTGTCAGATTTCTCCACTTTAAGGTTACTGTTTTTTTCCCTTTCCATACTCTGCTCTTTGAAGTGAGTCACAATAAGTCCAGCACACATTCAAGAGGGAGGGCCAGTTAAATCCCAATTGCAAGGAACAGTATCTCCATATGTTTTTTTGGCACTCTTCTATAAGGAAGATTTGTCCTTTTTCCTCATGTGTTTATTTATTTAACCATTGACTTAGGTCAGTATGGATTCATGTTTATTTATTTTATCTTTGGGTTATAATTTAGTGTGACATTATTTATTTTGTTGCTCATATTGTTCCCATTTGGGCTATTGAGGGTTATTTGTCTCCTTTTTTTTTTTTTCATTTACTTTCTGGCTGCTAGACTTTTTAGTTTTTTTTTTTTTTTTTTTAGTTGGAGTCTTACTCTGTTGCCCAGACTGGAGTGCAGTGGCCGCTCCCGGCCACCGCAGCCTCGACCTGCTGGGCTCCGGCGATCCTTCCGCCTCAGCCTTCCAAGTAGCTGGAACGACAGGCACGCACTACCACGCCCGGCTAATTTTTGACTTATTGTAGAGATGAGGTCTTGCCAAGTTGACCAGGTGGGTCTCGAACCCGCGGGTTCAGCAATCCACTCACCCCAGCCTCCCAAAGGCGCGGGATTACAGGCTGAGCCACCGAGCCCGGCTGACTTTTTAGTTTATGTTTTTTATTTGGACAATCATATTTTTATTTGCCAGGACTCTTTTGTATTTTCTGATTGATCTCTTTATTTAGCAGTTCTCTCTTATTTTATAGATTCAACATGATTTCAAATTAGAAGGTTTTTCTAATCATAACATTGAAAATGCTGTTTATGGCTGGACTCAGTGGCTCAGCCTATAATCCCAGCACTTTGGGAGGCCAAGGCGAGTGGATTGCCTGAGCCCACGGGTTTGAGACCTGCCCAGGCAACATGGTGAGACCTTGTCTCTACAACAAAGTCAAAAATTAGCGGGGCGCGGTAGCACACACCTGTAGTTCCAACTACTTGGAAGGCTAAGGTAGAAGGATTGCCAGGGTCCAGCAGGTCGATGCTGGGGTGGCTGTGAGCATGCCACTGCACTCCAGCCTGGGCGACAGAGTGAGACTCTGACTTAAAAAAAAAAAAGAAAGAAAATGCTGTTTATTGGATTTAAATTATCAGAATTGCTCTAGAAACAGCACAGAAGACTCAATTATAGATACAGAACATATGTAAATATTCTAAATCTTGGCATTGTAAAGTAACAATGTAACTATTGGTTTCAAAAGGTTGGGGTAGAGGGAGAGTGAACAATGCCCAGATGTGAGCTTGCTCAGTTTACATAGTAGAAATCAAGATAGGCCAGGCATAGTGGCTCACACCTATAATCCCAGCACTTTGGGAGGCCAAGGTGAGAGGACTGCCTGAGTCTACGGGTTCGAGACCAGCCCGGGCAACTTGCCAAGACCTCATCTCTGCAATTAATCAAAAAAAGTAGCTGGGTGCTATAGTGTGTGCCTGTAGTTCCAGCTACTTGAAAGGCTGAGGTGGAAGGATCATCTGGGCGCAGCAGGTGGAGGCTACAGTGGCCATGAGCATGCAAAGAAATCAAAATATACTATCTAAAGTGAATAGAACTAGACACTGTGCAATTCCTGCATTGTGGGGTGGGGAGGCAAAGGCAGGAGGACTGCTTAAACTCAGGAATTTGAGACCACCACCCTGAGCACATAGCAAGACCTCGTCTCTACAAAAAATGAAAAAATTAATATGGTGGCGGAGGGAAGCTGACCAGTGGGTCCATGAGATGATTGCAGGGGGAGGGGGGAGATTAGCCAGGTGTGGTTGTCCTAACTACTTGGGAGGCTGAGGTGGAAGGATCACCTGAACACCTGAATCCAGGAGGTCAAGGCTGTGGTAAGCCGTGATCACGCCACTGCATTCCAGCCTAGGCAGCACAGTGAGATCCTGATTCAAAAACAACAACAACAACAACAAAAAACCACAACAGAATAAAGTGGAGAAAATAGGAAATAATGGTTTTAAGCAATTATTCATTAATGGAAGAATAAGCTAACACTATAACACAATATGGAAAGGACGAGCATTAGTGTAAGTGAGTAAATGTCTTCATTTTTTCATGAGCAGGATCAATACATGTTAATTCAGTTGATAAATCAATAACCTGAGGTATATGCATGTCAATCAGCTTATGGTACAAGCCACCATAGCTAAAACGTTTGTTTGTATTTTTAGAGAGAGGGGAAGTAGGGCAGGGTGAGATAGGGTGAGAGGGAACGTTGACTTTTCCCTTACCCATGTTTTGCATTGAAACATTTAAAAAAGTATTACTTCTATAAAAAGAATTAAATTGGCTGGGTGCAGTGGCTCATGCCGAAAATCCAAGCACTTTGGGAGGCGGAGGCGAGAGGATTGCCAGAGCCCAGGGGTGTGAGACCTACCTGGGCAACTTGCCGAGAGTGATGGCACGTGCCTGTAGTTCCAGCTACTTGAAGGCTGAGGCGGAAGGATCTCCTGAGCCCAGCAGGTTGAGGCTGCCATGGCCGTGAGCATGCCACTGTGAGCGTGGCACTGTACTCCAGCCTGGGCGACAGAGTGAGACGTCAACTCAAAAAAAAATCAAATCAAATAATTCTAATGTATGTAAATGTTGGTTGCAGAGACATGTGCGTGGTGGGTAGGGGCATGAGGGGGCGGATGGGGCAGGAAGGGCGTCTCCCTGCTTTGGAGAGATGCTGTGACTGCAGGAAGTGGAGCTGTAGCTGAAGAAAACAGCCCCCATGGGGAGGGCAAGGCCTCTCTCCTCAGCGTGCTCCCCAGAGTGCTCACTCATCAACCGCTGGCCCAGCACTTACTGTTTTGGGGCTGAGGATATGGAACTGTCTTTGCTTTGACCATTTAAGCCCATTGCTACAAAAGACTGCTGGGGCCAGGCGTAGTGGCTCATGTCTGTAATCCCAGTACTTTGGGAGGTCAAGGTGAGAAGATTGCCTGAATCCATGGATTCAAAACCAGCCTGGGCAACTTGGAGAGACCTCATCTCTACAATAAATCAAAATATTAGCTGGGCATGGTGGCGTGTGCCTGTAGTTTCAGCTACTTGGAAGGCTGAGGCGGAAGGATTGCCTGAGCCCAGTGGGCCAAGGCTGCAGTGGCTGTGAGCATGGCTGGGCAACAGAGTGAGACTCCTACTCAAAAAAAAAAAAAAAAAAAAAAAAAGACTGCCGGCCCTGGAGCTGGCACTGCAGGAAGGGCACAGTCCATCTGCACTTTCCTGTTTCCGTGATGGAGGCTGGGAGATGCCCAGTGGGTATGGTGTCCAACCATTCCAGCTTGCTTAGGACTGTCATAGTTTTATTTATTTATTTTTTAAGTAGGATTTATTAGGAAGACAGAAAAGCTCCCACAAAAGTGGAGGGGACCTGGAAGAGATTGCCTGACTGCCATGGTTTTAAAATTCATGGTCCTGTGTCCCAGGAAACCCCCCCATTCTGGGCAAGCCTGTGCAGTTGGCCACCGTCCAAGGGAGCAAGTCTAGTTCAGTCCCACATGCCTCTGGAGAGGTCCCAGAACGCTCTGCTTTCTGAATTTTGGAGGGTCTGCAGATCAGGGATCCGGGAATGTTGATTTCTGGGAGGTTATAGGGAAGGGAAGAGAGGACTCCAGGGAAGGGAGCTAGGAGTGATGGGAGCTAGGAGTGATGGGTAGACTGAGGTACGGTGGTTTCTTGTCCTCCAGAAAGACCATGTCTGAGAGCATATAGTTGGCCCTGGGAGGGAACGAGATTGTTAAGTTCACCCCATTCCTTAAATGCATTTGTTCAATAAATATTTATTGAGTACCTACTATGTACCAGGCTCTGATTATTATTTAATTTATTTACTTACTTTTAGAAACAGGGTCTCGCTCTGCCAGCTAAGCTGGAAGGCAGTGGTCAGATCAAGGCTCACTATAACCTCAAACTTTTGGGTTCAACCTCCCGAGTAGCTAGGATTACAAGTGCACACCACCACACCCGGTTTTAATATTTTTATCTTTAGCAAAACATGCATATATGTCAGCTGGGACATACATATAAAGATACATACATAAAGCCGGGCATGGTGGCTTATGCCTGTAATCCAGCACTCTGGGAGGCCGAGGAGAGAGAATTGTCTGAGACAAGGTCTCGCCAAGTTGCCCAGGCTGGTCTCAAACCCCTGGGCTCAAGCAATCCTCTTGCCTCAGCCTCCCAAAATTCTGAAATTACAGGCGTGAACCACCACATCCAGCAACTATAGGGATTTATTGCTCACAGTTCTGGAGTTGGGAAGCCCAAGATCAAAGCACCAGCAGATTCTGCATCTGGTGAAGATCTGTTACTTGTTGACTCTCTTTTCTTGCTACAGGCATCCTCATATGGCAGAGTAAAAGAGTTCCCTCATCTCTCTTTTATTAGGGCACTAATCCCATTCATGAAAGGTGTGCTCTTGGACCTAACCACCTCCTCTAGGCCCTTTTTTTTTTTTTTTGAGTAGGGGTCTCTGTCGCCCAGGCTGGAGTGCAGTGGCACGGTCACAGTCACCGCAACGTTGACCTGCTGGGCTCAGGTGAGCCTTCCACCTGAGCCTTCCAAGTAACGAAAGCTACAGGTGTGTACCATCATGCTAGTCTAATTTTTTTTTTTTTTTGAGTTGGAGTCTCACTCTGTCACTCAGAGTGGAGTGCAGTGGCCGCTCCCGGCAATTCACTCACCTCAGCCTCCCAAAGGCTTGGGATTACAGGCTGAGCCACCGAGCCTGGCTCAGGCTAATTTTTAAATTTATTTTAGAGATGAGGGCTCACCAAGTTGCCCAGGCTGGTCTTGGACACAGGGTTCAGGCAATTCTCTCACCTCCACCTCCCAAAGTGCTGAGGTCCCACCTTTTCTTTCTTTTTTTTTTTTTTTTTGAGTTGGAGTCTCACTCTGTCGCCCAGACTGGAGTGCAGTGGCCACTCCTGGCCACCGCAGCCTCGACCTGCTGGGCTCCAGCGATCCTTCCGCCTCAGCCTTCCGAGTAGCTGGAATTACAGGCATGCACTACCACGCCCAGCTGATTTTTAAAATTTATTGTAGAGATGAGATCTCGCCAAATTGCCCAGGCGGGTCTGGAACCTGTGGGCTCAGGCAATCCACTCACCTCAGCCTCCCAAAGCGCAGGATTACAGGCTGAGCCACCGAGCCCGCCTGGGGTCCCACCTTTTAATACTGCCACAGTGGGAATTGCAGTTAACATGAATTTTGGAGGGACACCAACATTCATACCATAGCAGAAAGCATTCACTTTCAACTTTAAGTGTCTTTTTAAACTGTAAGTTTTCAAGTTGAACTTAAGAGTTAAAGAAATTTCCTTACATTATTAATCTGCTGAGTGAGAGTTTTGATCAAGAATGCATGCTGAATTTTGCTAAATGCTTTCTTTCTGCATCTGCTGAGATTAATCGTATGGTTTTTCTCCTCTAATCTATGAATGCAGCAAATTACATTGATTTTTAGAATGTTAAGCCTACCTTGTATCCTGGAATAAAACCCACTCGGTCAAGATGTATTCTCATTCTTACCTATGGATGGATTCAATTTGCTAATATTTTGTTTAAGATTTTTGCATTTGGGTTCATGAGGAATATTTATGTAGTTTAAAAATTTTTTGGTAATGTATGTTTTTAGGTTTTGATATCAAGATTATCCTGACCAGATAAAATAAGTTGAGAAGTGTTAGAAGTGTTCCTGCCTTTCTTTTCTGAATACGTCTGTGTAAGATTAGAATCAATTCTCCCTTAAATATTTTTAGAATTCACCATTGAAATCCTCCAGACCTGAATTTTTTTTGGCTCATGTTTTGTTATGAATTCAAGTTTTCTATTCTTCTTGTGTCACTTTTGGTAATTTGTGCCTTTTAGGGAATTTACTCATTTCATCTAAATAATTGAATTTATTTGCATCAAGTTGTTCATGATTTTTCTTTCTTTTTTTTTTTTGAGTTGGAATCTCATTCTGTTACCCAGGTTGGAGGGCAGTCACCGGAGCCTCAACCTGCTGGTCTCAGGCAACCCTTCTTTCTCAGCCTTCCAAGTAGTTGGATCTACAGGCACGTGCCACCATGCCCACTAATTTTTTGATTTATTGTAGAGATGAGGTCTCACCAAGTTGTCCAGGCTGATCTTGAACCTCCAGGCTCAGGCAATCCTCTTGACTTGGCCTCCCAAAGTGCTGGGATTACAGGCTGAGCCACTGTCTTTTTTTTTTTTTTTAGCACTTTAAAGATCTTATTTCATTGTCTTCTTGCTCCATGGTTTCTGATGAGAAGTCAGACTTCATTTGCATTGTTCTACAATCAGTTTGCAATATGTCTTTTTTCCTGTGGCTACTTTTTTTTTTTTTGAGTTGGAGTCTCACTCTGTCGCTCAGACTGGTGTGCAGTGGCCGCTCCCGGCCACCGCAGCCTCGACCTGCTGGGCTCCGGCGATCCTTCCACCTCAGTCTTCCAAGTAGCTGGAATTACAGGCGTGCGCTACCACGCCCGGCTGATTTTTTAATTTACTGTAGAGATGAGGTCTCGCTGCCCAGGCGGGTCTCGAACCTGCGGGCTCAGGCAATCCACTCACCTCAGCCTCCCAAAGGCGCGGGATTACAGGCTGAGCCACCGAGCCCGGCGGCTACTTTTTTTTTTTTTGAGTTGGAGTCTCGGTCTGTCACCCAGGCTGGAGTGTAGTGGCACATCACAGCCACCACAGCCTTGACCTGCTGGGCTCAGACGATTCTTCAGCCTCAACCTTCCAAGTAGCTGGAACCATAGGCACACGCCGCTCCACCTGGCAAATTTTGTGATTTATTATAGAAATGAGGTCTTGAACCTCTGGTCTCAGGCAGTCCTCTCATTTTCACCTCCCACAGTGCTGGGATCACAGGTGTGAGCCACCATGCCCTCTCTGTGGCTACTTTCAAGATTTTATCTTAAGGGATTGGTGGGTGGTGGGGGGTGGGATTGGCAGTTGAGGGAAACTGCTAGGGGAGGGAGGGGCACACCTCATCAACAAGGATACCTGCATAGTCAACCTTTGTATACCTAACCTTAAATTGTACCCCACATCTTTAAAATAAAAAATTTTTTAAAAAGATTTTATCTTTATCTTTGGTTTACAGCAGTTTGATTATGATGTAAATGTTATTTTCTTTGTATTTATCGTATTTGGATTTTGATGAACAACTTGGTTTTATAATTTGTTGTTTTCCATCAAATTTATTAAATTCCCAAGCATTAATTATTCAAATAATTTTTTTCTGTCTCATTCTCACTTTGTTTTCTGGGACTTAAATTACATAATTTTGTCCCACAATTCAGAGAGGCAATCTTTTCTCTCTCTTTAGTCTTCAAGTTGGATAATTTAGATCTATCGTTGAGGTCACTCACTCTTCTGCTGCCACCAATCTGATAGGAAACCCAAGTGGTGAATTTTTCATTTCAAAGATTGTATTTTGAATTCTAAATTTTCTATTTAGTTTTGTTTATATATACTCCAAAAAAACTCAAAAAAAATTTAAGTTTGTCAAACTTGGAACAAATCTCTTCTTTCTTTTTTTTAGTTGGAATCTCACTCCTTGCCTAGGCTGGAGTGTGCAGTGGCACACTCACGGCCACCTCAGCATCGACCTGCTGGGCTCAGGCGATTCTTTCACCTTAGCCTTTCAAGTAGCTGGAACTACAGGCACGCGCTACCACGCCTGCCTAATTTTTTGATTTATTGTAGAGATGAGGTCTCGCCAAGTTGCCCGGGCTGTTCTCGAACCTATGGGCTCAGGCAATTCCTTCCCCTCCCAAAGTCCTGGGATTACAGGCTTGAGCCACTACTCCCAGCCTGGAACAAATCTGTAATACGTATTACATATGAGCTGTAAGATGAAGATTTTAGTTTTGTTTTTTGTTTTTTTGGAACCACAGGCACACACCACCACACCCAGATAATTATTTGATTTATTGTAGAGACAAGGTCTTGCTAAGTTGCCCAGGCTGGTCTCGAATCCCTGCACTCAGGAAATCCGCTTGCCTCCGCTTCCCAAAGTGCTGGAATTACAGGCATGAGCCACTGCGCCTGGCTCTTCCTCTTAATTAATTTCCCCTTTGGGGATGATCTGAAAACAATTGTTACAATTCACTGTTTGATGTCTATATAATTTCTATTGATTTTTTTCTCAACTGGATAAGATCAAGTTAAAGGGGCATACCTCATCAACAAGTGTACCTGTATGGTCAATGTTTATATACCTAACCCTGAAATGTATCCCACATCTTTATAATAAAAATTTTAAAAAAGATCAAGTTAAAAAATTTTTTCTATTAATGTTATCACTTAATTTTTAAAAATATAACTTTATTGAGGTATATTTTATACATGAGGCATATTATATAATTCAGAATTTCAAGTGTGATTTAATAATTCTTTTTAGTAAATGTACCAAGTTCTAGAGTATTTCCTTCACCCCACAAGATGCCTCCTGGCCATTTACTATCAATTTCCATTTTTCCCCTCCTCATCCTTGCCTCAGGCAGTTATTAATCTACTTTCTATTTCCTACATTTGACTTTTTTTTTTTGAGTTGGGGTCTCACTTGGTCGCCCAGGCTGGAGTGCAGTGGCACACTCACGGCCAACCCAGCATTGACCCGCTGGGCTCCAGCGATCCTTCTGCCTCAGCCTTCCAAGTAGCCAGAATGACAGGTGTGCACTATCACACCCGGGTAATTTTTTTGATTTATTGTAGAGACAAGGTCTTGCCAAATTTCCCGGGCTGGTCTCAAATGTGCGAGCTCAGGCAATTCTCTCACCTTGGCCTCCCAAAATGCTGGGATCACAGGCTGAGCTATTGTACCCGGCCTATATTTGACTTTTTTACACATTTCATTTAAGTGAAATTATATAGCATACGGTCTTTTGTTTCTGGCTTTTCCACATAGCATAAAATGCTTTTGAAGATTATCTGTGTCATAGCATGTGCCAGTATTTCTTTTTTTTAAATTGCTGAATAGTATTCCATTGTATGGATATACAGGTTGAGTATTCCTTATTCAAAATGCTTGGAACTAGAAGTGTTTTGGATTTATTTGGATTTGGGAATATTTGCATTATACTTACTGGGTGGGCATCCAAAACATGAAAATCTGAAATCCCAAATGCTCCAGTGTGAGTCATGTCAGCAAAAAACGTTCCCAATTTTGGATTTTGAATTTTGGATTTGGGATGTTCTCTGCTACATTGGTCTATCCCTTTTGTTCATCCTTTTTTTTTTTTTTTTTTTTGAGGAGTCTCACTCTGTTGCCCAGGCTGGAGGGCAGTTTCCCCAAGTTATAGGGACTTAATAAACACCCCAGGCATTCCACTGAAGCCTCAGAAGTGCCATACCTTAACAGTAAAGACTAATTCTCAGCCGGGCTCGGTGGCTCAGCCTGTAATCCCGTGCCTTTGGGAGGCTGAGGTGAGTGGATTGCCTGAGCCCGCGGGTTCGAGACCCGCCTGGGCAGCGAGACCTCATCTCTACAATAAATCAAAAAATCAGCCGGGCGTGGTAGCGCATGCCTGTAATTCCGGCTACTTGGAAGGCTGAGGCGGAAGGATCGCCGGAGCCCAGCAGATCGAGGCGGGGTGGCCGGGAGCGGCCACTGCACTCCAGTCTGAGTGACATAGTGAGACTCCAACTCAAAAAAAAAAAAAAAATTTACAGGGCCACTCCTTTGGGTCCCCTCCCACTGTGGGAGCTTTTATGTCCTCTCAATAAATCCTGCATTCTAAAAAAAAAGAAAAGACTAATTCTCAAGACTAAAGGTTTTGACTTAAGATTAATTGGCAAAAAAAAAAAATAGACCCAGTAACTAACAATTGGAAACAACATAAATGTCCATCATCATCAATGGACAGCCGGGGGTGGTGGCTCATGCCTATAATCCCAGTACTTTGGGAGGCTGAAGTGAGAAGATGGCCTGAGCCTACGGATTCAAGACCAGCCTGGGCAACTTGGTGAGACCTCATCTCTACAATAAATCAAGAAAAATTAGCTGAGCATGATGGCGCACACCTATGGTTCCAGCTACTTGGAAGGCTGAGCCCAGCAGGTTAAGACTGCGGTGGCCATGAGGGTGCCACTGCCCTCCAACAGAGTGAGACTCCAATTTAAAAAAAAAGAAATGTTGATGCACTCAGTGTGGGGTTCATCTCCAGGGGTGCCATCCTCTCCCTTTCTGGATGGCTTTGTCTGCTCTGCAGTGCCTTCAAACCCTTGTTTTTGTATGTTGTCCAGCGTTTATATTGCTATCTGTAGTCAGGTCGGGGGTAATACTCCAGCATGATCAGAGTCAGAAGCATTTTCTCTCTTTCTGAGAAGGCTAACAATACCAAGGCATCCTGGCAAAGGCTGCTCTGTTAGCAAGGGCATCTGTCCCTTCATGCTGCTTCCCAGTCTGAGCTGTTCCTGTAACTCACCCACTTACATTTTACGATGAAGTGGATACTTCAATTCTTTTAGCTGCTCAGCCTTTAACTCTTTTCTTGTGTTTGGGAAGTTCTCCAGCCTATGAATCTTGTCGTAAGTCAATGCCTGCCTCCAGTGAGGAAATGACAAATGCCATCTATGAAATTTCTAAGCATCTTTGTGGCCCCGGGCAGGAGCACATCACCTAGACTCAATCACACGCATTGGGGACTTTGACTTAAAGGTACAGGGTCAGCAAAGGCTCCATCGTGGTGACAGAAGCAGCAGTAGCCATATCTAGTTTCTGGGAGTAGCAACGGGGCTAGGTCTGGTGCTGGCAACAGTGGGGGCAGGGTGTGACATCCATTGTTCAGCAGTAGCAGCTTTCTGAGTACTTTGGCAATATATTTTTGGTATGCTTAAGTCAGCCAGAATTGGTTTTTGTTGATTACACACAAGAACCTTGAACTGTCCACCTAGTGGTAGTTACATGCCAGTAACCCCATCATAAGGAAGTGGGAACTGGAGGTCTTATTAGACACCTATAGCAGCCCCTGGCGTGCCAGGGAGCAACCCGACTCCGTGCCTGCTTCCTGAGGATATGGTTCATCTTCCTTTCCAGTTCTTCCTCTCCTCATCCGTACTTTGGCTACAGATCCATCTGAATTCCCCCGAAACGACATGCCCTTTCCTTCCTCCCTGGCTTTGCAGCTGTTGTGTGTCCTCTCCCTGGAATGCAGTGCTCATTCCTCCCTGAACTGCTGACGCCATGTACTCATTGGTCCCCTCGGCGTCCCACCTGGCCCGTGTCCAATCCATTCTTGACACAACAGTCAGAGTGATCTTCTCCAAACACATGTCTGAGCATGTCACCTCTCCGCTTCGCCTCTTTATTGATCTTAGGGTGAAGACCAAATTCTTCACACAATCCGCCAGATCCAGCATGGTCCGGTTCCTGCCTACCTCTCCAGCCTTGTTGGGAGAAACTTAGGAGGTAGAAGTCTGGGACTGGGTAGTTATGGACTGTGGTGGACCAGGGAAGAGTCAAGGATCACACTCGGATTTCTGGTTGGGTAGAGGTAGGGAGCTGCTTAGTTTCTTAATTTCCAGCATCTCAAAGGAGCTTCAGATCCTTTGTTGAGCAGGGGGAGCTGAAACCTCATCCACCCACTTACCACCCACTCACTCACACTTCAATCTAACATTCAACCATCTGACCAGCTAAGCAAAAGCTTTGAGTGTGAGAGCCTCACTCTACCTTTCATTTGCTATGTCCTTGGTTTAGGTACTTCCGCTCCCTTACCCCTCTCTTTTTGAGAGACAGAATCTTACTCTGTTGCCTGAGTATAGTGGGGAAAATAATAGCTCACCACAGGCTTGAACTTCTGGGCTCATGTGATCCTCTCGCCTTAGCCTCCCGAGTAGCTGGTACTACAGGCACACGTTGCCATGACTGGCTAATTAAAAAAAAACCTTTTTTTTTTTTTTTTTGCAGAGATGAGGTCTTGCTATGGAAGGCTGAGGCGGAGGGATCACCTGAGCCCAGCAGGTCGAGGCTGTGGTGGCCGTGAGCATGCCACTGTACTCCAGCCTGGGCAACAGAGTAAGACTCCAACTCAAAAAATAAAGTCACTCTGGTGTTCAGGTGGCAGACGTACTACAAATGGGTCGAGACAGGAAGTAGGGAGCTCTCCAGTCCTCTCAACCATGACTTCTCTTGGAGAAATGCATGAAGAGGTGGCCTCCATAGAGGGTGGAACAAACAGACCCTGCCCCAAACCTCTGAGTCATCCCACATTCTCCACTATCACCAGCCAGACCTTCAGCACATGCTGTCCGCTCTGCTTCCCAATCCATCCTGAACCCCTTTACTTCCTTCATTTCTGTTGCCGCCACCACCCTCGTCCAAACCTCCATCTCGATGGCTGCAGCAATGGGATACCCTGCCTCTGCTCTTGTCTCAGACCAAGTCATCTTCATTCAACAGCCAGAGTGATCTTTAAAATTGTAAAGCAAGGTCAGGTGTGGTGGTTCACCCTGTAATCCTAGCACTTTGGGAGACTGAGGCGGGAGGATTGATTGAGCTTAGGAGTTCAAGACCAGTCTATGCAATACTGCAAGACCTCGTCTCTATAAAAAAGTCAAAAAATTAGCCAGGTGCGGTGACCCGTGCTTGTAGTCCCAGCTGCTTGGGAGACTGAGGTGGAAGGATCATCTGAGCCTAGAAGTTTGAGGCTGCAGCGAGTTATGATCATGCCACTGTATGCCAGCCTGGATGACAGAGTGAGACCCCGACTAAAAAAAAAAAAAAAAACCAAAAACGAAAAAAGTAGGACTGGGTACAGTGGCTCACACCTGTAATCCCAGAACTTTGGGAGGCTGAAGTGAGAGGATTGCCTGAGCCCACGGATTCAAGACTAGACGGGACAACTTGGCAAGACCTCAACTCTACAATAAATCCAAAGATTAGCCAGGTGTGGTGGCTCATGCCTGTGGTTCCAGCTATTTTGAAGGCTGAGGTGGAAAGATCACCTGAGCCCAGATCACCTGAGCCCAGCAGGTCGAGGCTGCGGTGGCTGTGAGCATACCATTGCACTCCACTGTCCCCCTAAGCTCCTCACTGCCAACACAAAATCCCTGCAGGATCTGGCCCCCTGACTGCCTCCTCTGTTCTTCTCCTTCCCTGTTCACCAAAACCCGGGCACACTGTTCTTGTTCCTGTGCTCCTGTGGTTGCTACTCCTTTTGCCTGGGCAGTTCAAACCCTGACTGTTCCTTCACATGGCTGATTCCTTGTCTGCAGGTCTTAGCTCATCTCCTTGGATGGCCTTTTGCTAAGTACATTTCCCCCTAGCTGTTTCACTTCCTTTTTTTTTTTTTGAGTCAGAGTCTTACTCTGTTGCCCAGGCTGGAGTGCAGTGGCACACTCATGGCCACGGCAGCCTCAACCTGCTGTGCTCAGGGGATCCTTCTGCTTCAGCCTTCCAAGTAGCTGGAACCACAGGCATGCACCACCATGCCCGGCTAATTTTTTTCATTTATTGTAGAGAAGAGGTCTTGCCAAGTTGCCCAGGCTAGTCTCAAACCCCTGGGCTCAGGCAATCCTTTCGCCTCCGCCTCCCAAAGTACTGAGATGACGGATGTGGATCACAGCACCTGGCCTTATTTCCTTCTTAACACATATTACTGCCTGAGATTGTATTGTCGATACACAGAGAATTCTCAACATTGCTACTTTTTTTTTTGGAGTAAGTATTTATTAGAAGACAAGAAAGCTCCTGGCAACAGGAGGGAACCGGAAAGAGGGTTGCCCAACATTACTACTTTTGCATTTGTATTAATTTTGATTACACAAGGAATACCTAAATGTGTTTTCCACAGAGCCTGACAGGTAAAGCCAAAATACCCCCTTAACCCCTCCTTCCCCATCCTAGATCCCTCCCTGGAATGAAAGCTCCATTTCTCCTATTGACCTCTGAATCTTAAGTCCCCAGAACCACACATGACACATTCAATAAACAGTTACTGAATGAAGAGTAAATCAAGGGTCAAGTAAGGTTCTGGCTCTACTATGCATTCTCTTCCCTTTGGGAAGGGCTAGATGAAGGAAGGTCAAAGGCCAAGGTCCAGAGGAGGCTATGGATTTGGGCAAACAACTTAGTTCCTCGGAACATCAGTTTGCTCATTTATAAAAAGAGAAGCGAGCATTTGTCGCATTGAATGGTGAGCACCCAGCAGTGCCAGGCATACCACACACCCCCTCATGAAGTTTACAGGCTAGTGGGGACGGTTGCACAGGACTCAGAATCCTGCATGTGGACTCCGCAGTCTACCAATCTGTTCAGTGTCCCTAAATGTTCAAGCCCTGCTTTCCAAACTGCTCCCAAAAGCGGTGTGTAGGGGCAGGGCTACCTGAAACCACTTGCTGCATTTTTCTGGATATACTTGGAAGTAATTACAAATATTATTTTTATAGTAAAACAAACACAAATATTTGTTGAGTAGAATGAAGAATTTGCTTGAATTTTTAAATTCACTTATTTATTTTTATTTATTTGAGTCAGAGTCTCAGTCTGCTGCCCAGGCTGGGGTGCAGTGGCATAATCACAACTCACTACGGCCTCAACCTCCTGGGTTCAGGCAGTCTTTCCACCTCAGCCTCCCTAGAAGCTGGGACTACAGGGGTGTACCACCACAACTGGCTAATTTATTTATCATAGAGAAGAGGCTTTTCTAAGAGGCCAGGCTGATCTCAAACTCCTGGGCTCAAGCAATCCTCTTGCTTCGGCTTACCTAAGTGCTGGGATTACAGGCGTGAGCCACTGCACCTGGCCTGCTTGAATTTTTAAATTCAGGTACTTTGGACATCAGCATGGAGAGAACCATAAGAGAGCCTCTGGTTTGGTCAAACTCATGTTTCATAGGTGGAAACACTGTGATGTGAGAGCAGCAGAACCCGGTCTCTCCATCCTGCTTGGGGACCTCCTGTGTTATCAAGGAGGACTTTCATGATCCCTGACCCCTGCAGAAACAGCAAGTTGCTTCCTCTCCTTCCCTTGTGGAGGTGAGGGTGAGAGTGAGCCCAGAGAATTACCTAGGAGGGGGCCTCTGGACCTTAATCCATATTCTCCTTGCTGCTAACATTGCCCAAATATGGGCCACCCTGCCTGCCCATCAGCTTCCCTCCACCCCTCAACAAATCTGGACATAATTATGGTAATTATACGGGGCTATCATTATCAGCTTGATATAAACTGCATAGGTAACTGCTTCTGAGCATAATTACAGGAGTTGTTTACATACCCACAATAGCATCAGAGTAAATGATGGCTTCCTTTCCCTAATACTCCAAAATTAGGGACCTATCAGGGCTAATCAGCCACATCCCAGTAGTGAGGGTGTGGAAGAGACCTCCCACACCCTCACTACCTGCAAAGCAGGGAGGGACCTTGGACAAAGCGGGGTCCCAGGCAGGATTGCACGGGACATCACGAGGACTGCAGAGGAGTAGGCTAATATCTATTGGGCACCTACTCTATGGAGGCACTCATGGGAGGCCAACAAACACAAGGGAGTGCTTTTTCTTTCTTTTTTTTTTTTTGAGTTGGAGTCTCACTCGATTGCCCAGGCTGAAGAGCAGTGGCACGCTCACAGCCACCCCAGCGTCAACTCGCTAGGCTCCAGCAATCCTTCCGCTTCAGCCTTCCAAGTAGCTGGAACTACAGGCGCGCACTACCAGGCCTGGTTAATTTTTTAATTTATTGTAGAGACAAGGTCTCACCATGTTGCCCAGGCTGGTCTTGAACCAGCAGGCTCAGGCAATCCTCTCGCCTCGGTCTCCCAAAGTGCTGGGATTACAGGCTTAAGCCACCGTGCCCGGCCAGAGTTCTTTTAACCTATAAACAATTTTGCAAGCTGATATTAATATCCCCACTTTACAGGTCCGAAAATAGGTTCTAGGAGGCCTGATGAACAGGGTCAGCCACAGCAGGCAGAAGAGCTGGGCATCGGTGCTTCCCGTATGCCTGGCCCCGCTGACCTCCCAGGGCCCAGCGGGCCAGCTCTGTCCCCTTCCTTATCTCCTTCTCACAGCTTCCTCTTCCCGGGCCGCCTTCCGGCCGCCCCTGCTAGCCTCTGGTCCCCCTCCCACCCTGCTCAGTTCCCCAGTGTCTACGCAGTCTACTGCCCCTCCGCCCCCTTTTCCTGTCTGTTGGATGGCTGGGCGTTCTCTCTCCAGAAGAGGCCGAGGTGGGGGTGGGGTTGGGTGGGGGAGGGTGGAGAACAGGGGAGAGGGTGGAGAACAGGGGTGAAGGTCTAGCCAGGCATCCCTGAATCTCCCACCAATTAGGGGCGCCGCCCGGTGCTCGGCCTTGGGGTCGGCGGGCCTGCGGCGTCCCCCTACCCGCACACACAAAGGCCGCTCCGGCATGCGCGGGAGAGCGCGCTCGCACCCACGGCCGTGCGCACACACGCGCAACTGCACAGAGACGTGCACACTCTTCCATCCACACACATTCACCCCCTCATAGGACCTCTCACACAGCCGTGCGCCCCCACTCTCACTCGGGGACGCAGCCGGTGGCCCCAGATGCCGACCTTGGGGCCCTGACACGTCCCACCGCTCTGCCGTTGCTCTGGGCGGCGCGCGCACATGCAGACGCGCGCGCGCGCGTGCGCATACACACACACACACACACACACACACACACACACACACACACACCGCGCGCTCGCGCGCGCTCGCACACCACGCTCACACACACACGCTCACACCCTCACAGTTCCACGCCCCTGGTCGAGGCCCCGGCGCTGTGCGGCTCCGCGGCGGGCGGCGGGCGGCGGGCGGGGACCGGGGCGGGGCGGCGGCGGCGGCGGCGGCGGCTGCGGCCGGGAGAGCGGAGGAGGCGGAGCAGGGAGCCGGGAGCGGGCTGGCCCGCGCTCCTCCTGCTGGCCGGGGATTTTCCAGCCTGGGCGCTGACGCCGCGGACCTCCCTACGGCCGCCGAGGACCATGGGCGACAAAGGGACACGGTGAGTGCAGGCGACTGCCGGGCCCGGCGCGCGTGGGGCGATCTGGGCGAGGGCACCGGCGCGGGTTCCAGTTCCAGTCGGCTGTGCGTTCGCGGGCACCCCAGCACCCGGTCTCCTGTGTGGTCGCCCGCAGGGGCCGTGGGTGAGAGACCGAGAGGGAGGGCAAGGACCCGGGCCCCCCAGGTGGGCCGCGGGTTCTGGCAGGGACACACACGCACACACACTCACTGGCTCGCTGACACCCAGCACTGGCTGGCACACGCAGAGACGCACGGGGGCAGGTTGACACACAATACACACAGGGACACACTAACCCGTGGGCACACGCGTGCTGGCACACACACTTGCAGCCCCTGCCACATGCTCGTCACACACAGTGACATGCTGTCACACACGCTCCCTGGTTCACACATATCAGTTCACACATTCTTGTTGACAGCCTTGTTGGCATGCACAGGTCGCACTCCAACACACACCAACTCTAACACACCCTCGTGGATATATGCTGACACACACACATTGTCACCTGCACTCGCCATAACAATCAGTCTTGCTGGCACACACACGTCACCCTCACTGACACATACTTGTGCTGGCACATGTCTCATTAACACAGCGGAGCGCAAGGCCACACAAACACTGGTCCCCACAGACACGCATCAGACTAATGTCCACACAGGCACCCCACAGACACAAGCTGCCAGCCCCCAGGGTTAGTGACACACTCCAGGCCCCACATGGCCAGAAGTGGAAACGCACTCATATCACCTGGGTGGAGGCGCACCCCCCCCCAACCTGGGGAAAACAGGTCCCATCCATTTGCTCAGTTCCCTTTCCCTGTGACCTCCTGAGGAGGACTGGCCAGGAGCTGTTTTGATCTGAGGGCTGGGGGAGCCGCTCCTGTCTTCTTAGAACCTGACCTGAAAGACTCTCAAAGGGGGAACTGGGACAAAACGGGGAGGGGGCTGAGGCAGAAGCAGCCCTTCAGAAAGGACCAGCCCTGGTCAGGGGCTCTGCGTTGCCCCCCAGGTTCCCGTCACCCTCTTAAGAACCCAACAGCAGTCCCTCCCTGGGCTCTTCTTCTGACCCCTTCACACCTTCTCTTTCTCTTGGTTTTCTTTCCTTGTCCTCCCTATCCTCGTGCCCTACTTCTCCCTCCTGTCTTCCCTCTCTCCTCTCTTCCCTCTCTCCCCAATCCCCATCTCTCCTTGCTTCCAACATTTATTTATTGAGCTTCTGCTGCATACTAGGCAAAGTGTTGGGGATCAAAGGTGTGTAAGACTCGTTTCTCGCCTGAAGGAGCTAACAGACTAGAGAGAGACCACCCCAGTGGGTGTCCCCTTTCGGGCCCACTGCCAAAGCCATTTCTCACCCACTGCCATCTGAGACTCTCTCAGCAGCACTGGAAACGTCTTCCAGAGATTATTTCCATTTTCCAGAAGAAGAAACTGAGGCTCAGAGGCAGCTTAGGCTCTTTAGAATCTTCTTCCTAGCCATCCTCCTGACAGCTCTTCTAGGAGGTTAATTTCCCTCTTCCTTTATTCCCCCGGAGACTCCAGAGGGTTAGAGAGGTCACTTGATTTGCTTCAGATCCAGAGGGGTCAGAGATAGGAGCACACTTGGTCCATGTCTCTGTGGCTGGCCCTTGGGCACCATCCGGCCTCTCACGACCAGGGAGAGGCGCCCTGCTCTGTGCTGGAGGCCCAGGTTGTCGGGGAGATGGCAGAAGATGGTGATGCGTCTGTGTGCACCTTGATGGCTAGTCCCCGCTGCAGTTGGCTGGCCAGCACTGTGACCCAGGCCTCTGTCCTCAGCTGGAACGTGTGAGACTCCCTCCCTCGCCACATTTATCTCCCCCATGCCTGAGACCCTTTTGACTGATGAGGCTGGGCTTTTTCTTCCTGCAAGGCATGGCCATTCCCTCATCCTTTGTCCCTCCTGTACTGTTTTGTGATCAGGGTGACTCAGCCCCTCTTGGGCCTCTGTGTGACTTGGGGAGAAGCGTCATTGCTTCCCTGCAGCATGGGCTGTCAGCAAGACGAGGACACTGTGGGCTTCTGGGCACCTGTTGGAGACTTTGTCTCTGGGGCCAGAGCTTTTAGTATTACTCCTATGACTCCCCCTGCTCTGCCTCGAAGTCACTGGTGGACCTTGGGGAAACTGGGTAGTTGCTTTCCCTTTCTGAACCTCAGTTTTCCCATCTGTAAATTGGAGCTATCAATACTTACATTTTTCAGGCTCTGTTTGTGTTTACTGAATTCCCTGGGCGGGGGAAGTGGTACTGCCTGAAGCTTGGAGCCAAGGCCTGGTGAAACTCCAGTCAGTGGTGGCCCTGGGCTCCCCCTCAGGCTCCCCTGCGGCCCCAAGGTCTCCCTCTCCCTTTCTAGTTTCCTGAGTAATTTGGAAGAGCAGGGCAAAATCAGTAATGGGCGGAATCCTCTAGTATTCTGTAAGTCACTGGATTCTACTTTCTGTAAGACTTAGAAGAGGACACTGCAAATATCTAATTTTCAGCGCCTCTCAATATCAAGAGTCATCGCCTCCACCCCTTCATCTGGAATTGCACCCCTATATAAAAATCACAATGAAAATTAATCAGAAACCGTCACTGCCTCCAAGAACTCCCAGGGGCTGAAACAAATACCTAGACAGGACTAATCACAGGGCAGGGGTATAATGGCTGCTGTAGCAAGTTGCTCTGGGAACAATCATGCTCATTCTCCAAATGTGATGAGTGTCTCTGAGTGCCTGGAGGCTGGAGACTTAGAGATGAATGAGTCCACTCCGTCCCCAGGGATTTAGAGCAGAGCAGGTGGTTATAATGCAGGTGACATGTGCCACGGGAAACCTCAGGAAGAGTCCCCAACCCAGTCCCGGGCAGGCGGCAGGGTGAAGGCTGCTTTCTGGGAAGGTGGTGGGGTTTGAGCTACTGAGCTTCACCTGGAAGGATGGGGCAGCCCAGGGGGTGGGAATGGGAATGTCATTCCTGGCTGAAGGTGCAGAATATGCAAAGGCTTGGAGGCAGGAGGCCGCCTGTGCGGCCTGGGGGTTGGGCTGGGGCTGATGTACTAGCCTTAAAGAGGTCAACACAGGCCGGTCACCACCAGCCTGGGAAGAGGAGAGAGGATTTTCTCCTGAGGTTGATGGTGATCCAGAGAAGAGGAAAGGGAGCTGATTTTCATTTCAGACAGATGCCTTTGGCAGTGACAAGGAGGGTGGAGGGGAGGAGCAGGCCTAGAAGTGGGCAGGGGAGAAGCCTGAGAACTAAGGCTGTGAGCTCTGAGCTAAGGCTGCAGGGAGGATGGAACTGAGAAACATGAATGTAAATAAGAATGTGAAGTCCGTCCGTCTTGCTATTTATTGGACCTTTGCTGAGTGCCTGGTATGCATTAGAATTACAGGCATAACCTCATTGGATTTTCCAGTGGTTTAGTAATGTAGGGATTATTGACCCCATTTTGCAGATGAGGAAACAGACTAGGAGAGATTAAGCATTTGTCCACTGCCATTCAGCTGGCGAGCATGTGAACCCAGGCCTGTCAGCCCACAAAACCCTCTCTTTGCCCGGAGTAAGGGGGGTTTGTCTGGCTCCCAGTAGGCCTGTCTGGCAGCCCCAGCCTCAAGCTCTGCAATCTTTATGGGCCTTGCTGTTCCCACTAACTCAACAGGCAATGTGGAGGATCAGATTTAGACAACAGAAGGGACTTCCTGGGAGGCAATGGGATGGAATGGAATTTCCTTTCCTGTAGATGTTTATGAACTCTTCTTTTTTGGGGGAGAGGAGGGTGGCTGTCATGGGGACGTGTAATCACCAGCTCTCTGTGAACTTTGGCTGTCATTTCTCTTAGTGGTTAAGCCCTGTGTGACCTGTCTTGGCTAGAACATGGGGAAGTCCTGTGGCTTTGGCCAGGACTACTCCTGGGGCTGTTGGAAGCAGTAGCATTGAGCCTGGCCCACTGTCTCTGATCCCTGATTCTGGGCTGGCCTCTGGGCTTCAGACTGCCCAGCTCTCTTTCTTCCAAGTTTGGGCCTCCTTGCCTGAGATTGAAGTCTCCCACTGGTGTGGGTTCAGGAGTCCTGAGATGTGGGCTTCCGATACTTAGGGCAGTGGCAGTGGAAGAACAGCAGGCTTGGAGTCAGCACACTCCCAGTGGAGTCCTGGCCTCTACCCGGCCAGAATGCCCATGTTGACCATCTGGCTGAGGCGTGCAAGGCTGGGAGCAGCCTGGCAGGGGAGCCAGACTGCCAACTATGGGTGGGAGGTTGAGGTAGACGCAGGGAGGCTTCTGCATAGATGGATCTGGGACTCGGAGCAGGATCAAGGTGGGAGGCGGGGCTTGAGAGTCTTTGGGTTGAATGCCAGTTGACTTGGGGAGTATGGATAACATCGTGCAGGGAGAAGGTATTCAGTGTGAAGAGAGGGTGACCAGGGACAGCCAGGGCCTTGAAGAGCACCGGTGCTTGGGGACAGAGAGAAGAGGGAGGGACCCACAGAGGATGAGCTGGGCTAGACGCCTTGGATTTAGCTGGAAGGCAGAGGCTGGTGACTTGGGGTTTTGATGGAGTGGTGAGGGCAAGGTAGGCTATAGGGGGCAGAAGTGAGAGGGAGGGACCCTGCTTTCTACATGCCAGGAGATGGGGTTGAGCCTCTTGGGGGAAGGGCATAAGGCCCTGGCTTGGGGACAGTGAGGGCAAGGGTGCCATGGGTGTGGGCCTTGGGGAGCTTATCCCATTTACCTCCTTCTGCTTTCTGTTCAGAGGCGGAAGATCACTGCCCTGTGCTGTCTTTTCAGGCTCAGGCTGAGGGGTGGGAGGGACATTGGTGAAGTGTGAGCTGGTCCCAGGAAGAGGGGGTACATGGACCTGGCTCTGGGGAGTGGGGCTATCTGACTCAGGTGAGGAGCTAAGCTGAGGAGGGTACGGGAGCTCAGGCAGGAGGGGAGTGTTCTAAGGAAGGAAGAGCCTAAGCCAAGGTGCAGGTGCTGGGTGCACTGGGTGCAGGCATGGGGTGTGAGGGCTGAGGCTGTGGAGGAAGGGCAGCCCTGGCCAGCAGGCCTTGGGTGCAGAAGAGGGTGGGTTTCAAGGGACTTTCTTACTCATTCATTCACACCCCAGCTGGTTCAGGCTATTTCTGTTTCCCGATTCTTGGTCCCTTACCCACTGCTGGGCTGGCTCCTTGGAAATGCCTGGCAGAGATTTGTTGAACTGGACTGAACTCTTTCTTCTCTTCTTACCTCTGTTATCAGCCCAGGAGCTCCCGAAGTCTTGACGTCAGGTCTTTCCCATTAATAAACACGATATTTCCCACATTAGGCTGGGTGCTCAGGAGAGAGGGGTGGGGCACGACTTCTCCACCAGACTGGGAAGTTCTGAGGGAAGGGGATGGACCACCCCTATTGGAATGGGGCCCCTGAGGGGAGGCCTGTGTCTCCCTCATCAGACTGGAGCTTTCTGAAGGAAAGATATCTCTCTCATCAGACCCCAGGGTGCTCCTGGGAATGGGGCCCTGTTTCCCATATGAGTCTTGGGATTAGAACAGGTGTCATCTCAGACTGTTCCTGGAAACTCTCCTTCCTCCCTCCTCTGGGTCCTGTCCCAGGGGTGGCTTGAGTCCTAGCAGAGGGGTGGAGAACAGGAGGGGGTGGCAGGACAGGGTGGCTGCTTTTGAGAGGGGAACAAAGGACTCTGTTGTCCCAGCCCCCTCCCTTCCTCCCCAAGGGGCTCTGGCTGGGTCATCTCTCAGGAGACTGCCTCCTCCTGCCTGGGACTGGCCCCATCTTTAGTTCTACTTCAGAGGAACTGCTTGTTCCTTCCCAGAAGACCTGGTGCCAGATGAGGCCCCTGGGAGGCCAGGTCCCAGAGACTGGACTACACAGGTCTCCAGAGTTCTGTGTGACTGGGGTCACCACAGCGACTGAGCAGCTTTCCCCTCTGCCGGGAGCTGGGCTGTGCCTGGCTGAGGCCCCAGCTGAGTCCCCAATCTCTCTGCACCTGGAGAAGGGACTGTTTTTTGGTCTAAAGAGCCTCCAGCAAGGCGGGGCGCTATACTGACAGAAGTCGGGTCACAGGAGGCTGGACTGCTCAATGTGTGAGCTGTTCAGGGGCTCATAAGGCAGGAGATCCCTTTCATGCTGGCCCTGGGCCCGTAGCTTCACAACCAGCGCAGCTTCACCCCTTTCCCCATCCCTGCAGTTAAGGGACAAGTTTTGGTTGAAGGTCAGGGGAAAGGGTAGGGAGTACCCTGCTGGGATGTACTATCTCAGGAGGGCCCCAAGGGTGCACTCTACTACTTACTCATTGCTGTGTGACCTTGGGCATGACATTCACCCTCTCTGAGTCTTGGTGTCCCTATGAAAGTCAGCATGTGTGAGGCTGTTCTCCTGTGTTCTGCTAGTGGGTTGGCAGTGACCTTTCTCCCAGGGGGCCTTAAGTGGGCAGCCAGGCCTCTGTCACAGGCCAGTGGGACTGAGAATGCCAGGGAGTGTTGGGGTAGGTGTTGGGTGCTGAGGGCCAGGAAGGAGTTGGCTCCTGCTTAAAAGGGTTGTGCTCTCTCTTATGGGATCAGGTCCTTGAACAGTTGCCCTGTCCCATCTCCTAGGACATCAAAGCATCTGTAGTAACCGGCAGGTCCTTGAAGGTTTATTATTATTATTATTATTATTATTTGAGTTGGAGTCTCACTCCGTCGCCCAGACTCGAGTGCAGTGGCCGCTCCCAGCCACCGCAGCCTCCACCTGCTGGGCTCCAGCGATCCTTCTGCCTCAGCCTTCCGAGAAGTTGGAATTACAGGCATGTGCTACCACGCCCGGCTGATTTTTTGATTTATTGTAGAGATGAGGTCTCGCTGAACAGTCGGGTCTCGAACCCGCGGGCTCACGCAATCCACTCAACCTCAGCCTCCCAAAGGCGCGGGATTACGGGCTAAGCCACCGAGCCTGGCTTATTTTTATTATTATTTTTTTGAGTTAGAATCTCACTGTTTCGCCCAGGCACCACATCCGCAACCTGCTGGGCTCAGGCGATCCTTCTGCCTCAGCCTTCCAAGTAGCTGGAACTATAGGTGTGCACCACCACACCCGGCTAATTCTTTTGATTTGTTGTGGCAAATTTCCCAGGCTGGTCGCAAACACCTGGGCACAGACTATCCTTTCACTTCGACTTCCCAAAGTTCTGGGGTTATAGGCTTGAGCCATCGTACCTGACCAGGTCCTGGAAGGTTTTATGTGACACCCTTCCCCCTCTTCCTTAGAAGACTCAGCCTCGGATTGCTTCATCCAGGAAGCCTTCTTGAAGTCTCCAGCTGCTCTAGACTCTCCCTCTGGGTGCTCTCAGGCCCCTCTATGATCTGATTAGCATAGATTAGAAGTAGATTAGCATAGAGGTTAGGCTCTTGGAAGAACCAGATTTCCTGGTTTTAAATCCCAGCTGACACCAGCTGGATGACTTCCCTGATTATTTAACCTTTTCTCTGCTGTAGCTCCCCTATATGTAAAATAGGGTAGTAGGTTGTCACCAGGATTAAATAAGTTAAAATAGAGAAAGCACAGAAAATAGTCCCTGGCTCAAAGTCAGTGTTATGTGAGTGTCAGTTTTTACGTGCGCTCTCACTGGGAGTCCTCCCTCCCTGGGCTGTGAGCTCCCCTGGGGAGGGACCCTGTCTGGTTCATTTTCTGAGACCCTTGTATTATTGTTGGCTCCCAGTTGGACTTGACCCCTACAACACCCTTTCTGCCCTTTTCATTCCTTCAAGGCCTGGATCACATGTGCCTCCTCGTCTGGGAAGCCCTCACTGATCTCCAAGTGCTTTGTGACCTTTTTTGTCATCTTCTCTTTCTCAGCACCGTCTCCTTCTCTGCATGGGTCCTGGTTATTTGCACACTTGTGATGTCCTCTTGTGAGGCCAAGAACTCCTCAAGGGCACCTGGCCTGGATCTGCTTGTCCCCAGCACCTGTGCAGACCTGGCATGGCATTGTGCTTCATAAATATTTGTTCAGTCAAAGAAGCTGAGTGTAGGCTTTTCACTGGGAGAAGATATACTTGGGTGATGGGCAGTGTGGTTGGTGAGGACCATGGGATGTGGTTGTTGATTTCAAAATATCTCAGAGTAGCTCAGAGCCATAGGAATTAGATTATTCTTTGGGACGCAAAGGGCAGGGATCACTGGACGACTGGCTTCACCTTGCTGGAAGAATGTGTTTTCTGACAACCAGAGCAACCTGGCAAGGGGATTGGTGGCTCATTCCAGCCCCTGGGCCTTTGCTCTTGCTGCTCCTCCCACCCCTCGAATGTCACCCTAGCTCTGACTGTTTGTTCCAATCCTACCCCCTAAAAAGGTGCCCCAGCCACGAGCCCTTCTCTCTTGGCCCC
The DNA here is from genome assembly GCA_027257055.1 of Cephalopachus bancanus. Classification (NCBI taxonomy): domain Eukaryota; kingdom Metazoa; phylum Chordata; class Mammalia; order Primates; family Tarsiidae; genus Cephalopachus; species Cephalopachus bancanus. The sequence continues at coordinate 3,318,345 of JAPVLO010000195.1, read as the reverse complement.
CAGAGGGTGGGCTCCGTTCATCAGTCCCATCCTTAGACATTTACTGAGCCTTTCCTGGGAGTGGGCAGAGGCCTGTGAGAGCAGGGAGTCCCTCTCTAGGATGGACATCTGGTCTGGCTATAGTCTCTCCAGTGCGGTTTGGCCTGGCCTGAGGAGGGGACCATGGCTTCCGATGACCCACCGGTGATCAAGGAGCTCTTTATGCAGCTGGAGAGCTCCCTTGGCTGGCAGAGCACTGAGCTCCCCATGGCTCCCTACTGGGCAAGTACTCAGAACCCACCTAATTGCTGGGGACAGGATTCTGGGCACTGGATCCAGCAGGCTGTGGTCATAATCAGCTAATTAAACCACCCAAGAATTGCTCCTTGGCCCAGAGGAGTGGGGGGAGGGGGTGGGGCAGTGAGGCTGGGAGATGTGAGAGGGGTCGCCCAGAGATAGGCCTGCTGAGCAGAGCTGGGAAAGGAGGCTGGGAGGGGCTGGGGAGTAGGGAGAGGGAGAGGCAGATGCAGGTGGGGGGGTTTGGGGAGACCACCCAAGTGGGAGGACTGGAGGGCAGGAGACAGGGAATCCCCCTCTTTTTTTTTTTGAGTTGGAGTCTCACTCTGTCGCCCAGACTGGAGTGCAGTGGCCGCTCCCGGCCACCGCAGCCTCGACCTGCTGGGCTCCGGGGATCCTTCCGCCTCAGCCTTCTGAGTAGCTGGAATTACAGGCATGCGTTACCACGCCTGGCTGATTTTTTGATTTATTGTAGAGATGAGGTCTCGCTGCCCAGGTGGGTCTCGAACCCACTCACCTCAGCCTCCCAAAGGCGTGGGATTACAGGCTGAGCCACCGAGCCCAGCTGGAATCCCCCTCTTCACTGTCCCTGTGAGGCCATGGGCAAGGTGCATTTCCTCATTGAGCCTCAGTTTCTCCATGGGCCAAGCAGGAAATAGGAGAGGCACTCTTCTTCTGCAGTCAGGAGGGGAGAGGGTGTGAGCAGCAGTGCTGTTTTGGGCAGCTTGGCTTGGCCTCTGGCAGTCCTGCCTTCTGGAAGAGGCAGACAGTGTGCTGGTCTGATCCAGCCTGAGGCTGAGTTGCTGTAGGTGAGTGGGAAGGGGGAAAGGCTGTTGGTAACAGCAGGCATACCTGCCTGCCTCTTCTGGCGCGTCTTGCCCTCAGGGCTCAGCCCTGCCCTTATCCCAGCCTTGTCCTCAGGACTGTCCTGTGAGTCCCAAACTAGTCTTCAGTTAGGGACTGTTTAAGGCTGGGGGCTTCCTCTCCAGGGCTGAGCAGTAGTCTGTTCCACCTGTGTAGGAATTTCCAAGTATCACCCCAGGGCATATGGGTGAGGGGCTCTCAGAGATAGAGCCAGGAGGTTTGAACTTGACTCTGCTGTCCCACTCTGTTGGTCACTCACTAGATTCTTGACCTTCAGCAGGAATCTTAAAGTCCCAGGGCCTCAGTTTTTTCATCTGGGCAGTAGGTATAACATGATCACCTGCCGCTGGGGATTGCTGTGGGCAGAGAGAGTAAGGGCTCCAAATAAAGTTGTCATTCAAGACTGAGGGTGGATCTCAGCATTTGTCTTTGCTCCTCCCTCTCTCAAATCCCCTCCCCCTTCCTCCCTCCTCCCTGTGGTCCTGGGCTGCCCATCCTGCTGGGTGTGCGGGGGTGGGGGCTGCCCCGGCCAGGGGAGAAGCTCAGAGGAGGGCAGGGAGGGAAGTGAGGTGGCCCAGGGTTGGGGAGCAGTGTAGTGCTGGGGCGCCTGGCCCCTCCCTTTTGGCCCCTCACCCACGGCAGATTCTCTAGGAGGAAGTGTGTAGAGACCAGAGAGCAGGAAGCTGGGGGCGGGAGTGAGGGGAGGGCCCTTGGCACCCCGGCCCCAGGCCCCAGTCCCTCGGCCCTCGCCCCAGTGCAGAGCCCAGAGCCTGGTTTTCTGCCAAGGAAGCCAGCAGGCCACTGTTTCACACACTTAGAAAACAACAGCCTTCCTGGTTCCCAGCCCTTGGCAGGATGTGCCTGTGCGGAGCTCGGCCCTTGGAAAGTAGTGCGGGCCGTGGGGTCTGCCAGGTCTGGAGAGAGGGGCGAAGGAAGGGAAGAAAGACTCCTTCCCCCCAGTCTCCCTTCGCAGCGCACAAGGCTGTGGCACGCCAGGACCTTGACTCCAAGGAAGCTGGTTACATAACTCAGCCTTCTGGCTCCCTTCCTCCATTCCTCCCCAGAGGGGCCTGGGAGGAGCCGCTGCTTTGCCCAGAATTCCTGGGGCCCGGAGATCATCCCTCTGCCTCGGGTGGTGGCAGTGCTGCTCACACCATTTCAGGTGGCGAGTTGTATATGCTGCCTCTGTGGAGGCCTCTGAGGTTGGCTCAGAGCACTCCTGGGACCAGAGCTGCGAAAGGGAGAAGCCTCGTGAGAGGAAATGGGCTGCGTCCTGAGATAATTTGCCTGCAAACTGCCCCCAAAGGGGAGCTGGCCTCTCTGCCACCAGAGGAACAAATAGCCAGCATTTTACATTTGTTCCATTACATTCCACAAACATCTCTCCCTGCACTTACGGCGTGTCCCAAAGTGGCCCGGCCTGTCCCAGTGGTGTGTCTCTCTTTGAGTAGTGGGGTGATATGTGGGACAACTCCGCTCTGACACCCACATAAGACTCTGCCCTTTCCCAGAGGCTGGGGGGTCTGGCCCTCCTGGGTTCTGGCTGGGAGGGAACAGCACGACATAGAACATTGCCTCCTTGGGAACTCTGGGCTGGGAGTTTTCAGGGTTGGCTTACACCCTTTCTATTAGGCCACTCCTGCCCTCCTGCGGAGGTTCCTGTGTAAAAGGCTTCTCTGTATCTGCCACATCCCAGGTCCTGTGCTGGGTATCTCAGATAGAAAAAGGAAGCAGACAGGTTGTTGCCCCCTGTCCTCGCATATGCTCAAATTGCACTGGAGGAGAGGATGTAGGTGATTGTGACACATTGATATTTTTGTAATTTATCTATTTTTTTTGAGTTGGAATCTCACTGTGTTGCCCAGGCTGGAGTGCAGAGGCACGTTCTCAGCCACTGCAGCCTCGATCTGCTGGGCTCAGGCAATCCTTCTGCCTCAGTCTTCCAAGTAGCCAGAACTACAGATGTGTGCTACCATACCCGGCTAATTTTTTAAAATTTATTTATTGTAGAGACAAGGTCTCACAGTGTTGCCCAGGCTGGTCTCAAACCCACGGGTTTAGACAATCCTCTCGCCTCGGTCTTCCAAAGTGCTGGGATTATAGGCTTGCGCCACTGCGCCCGGCCTGTGGCACATTGTTAGAAGTGGGGTACACCAGGGCATGGTGCAGTGGCTCTTGCCTGTAATCTCAACACTTTGGGAGGCCAAGGGCAGGAAGATTCCTTGAGGCTAGGATTTTGAGATCAGCCTGGGCAACATAGCAAGACCCTGTCTCTACCGAAAACAAGCAAAAAAACAAAAGAGGGGTAATGGGGACAAAGCAAGACCAGTAGTTAAGAGTCAGAGGCAGCTCCTCAGAGGGTGGGACATTTGAGCAGGTTGGAAAGTGCATTTGATGTAAGCCAGAGGTGATACTTGTCTTGGCAGTATCTCTGTAACACGTGTTTTCATCCAGGACTGACTTTCTTCATCAGATACTTGAGAACTCACTATGTGCTCAGCATAGTGTCAGGCACTAGTGTCATCTACTGTCAGTAAGGCGTGTCTTGGGAAGGTAGACTGCTTGAGGACCAAAAATCTAGGGTGACAAGTCAAAGTTCTACCACATGGCATCACAGTGAGTGTTTTGGCTTGCAGAGAGGAGATGGGACAGGATTATCAGGGGACACTGGGTTCAGCGAACCTGCCGTTGGAAATCAGGTTCTGCCCAGGACATCAGGTTCTGCCCTCCTGGGCTGGAGGGCAGAGGGAGCAAAGCTTCCCCTCTGCACAGAGACACTGCTGAGGTCTGCTGGCTGTTCCCAGCAGAGCCTGGGGACAAGAAACAGCAGGGAAACTATTTCTTAGGAGAAACAGCTTCAGGCTTTGGGGCTGTGGGCTGGTGGCCAGGGGCCCTGGTCTCTACAGACTGGCAGGCTATCTTTGGGAACATGGAGACCACGTGGTGTGGTGAAGAGAGGCAGCAGGCTGGAGTTCTCGCCTCCCCCCAGTAATTGCATGTCTGAGGACAAGTTCTCTAGCCTCTGGGGATAATGTTTTCATCCATTCTCTGTTGTATCTGTGCTAATGAAAGTACCCAGCACATTAGCCCAGGCTCACGGAAGGGTTGATTCTATTATGGGCCTGTATAGCCCCAGGGCAGTGGGAGAAATCTGGAGGCATTTTAAGACTCAGCAGGGCCAGGCTCGGTGGCTCAGCCTGTAATCCCGCACCTTTGGGAGGCTGAGGTGAGTGGATTGCCTGAGCCCGTGGGTTCAAGACCCTCCTGGGCAGCGAGACCTCATCTCTACAATAAATCAAAAAATCAGCCGGGCGTGGTAGCGCATGCCTGTAATTCCGGCTACTCGGAAAGCTGAGGCGGAAGGATCGCCAGAGCCCAGCAGGTCCAGGCTGCGGTGGCCAGGAGCGGCCACTGCACTCCAGTCTGGGCGACAGAGTGAGACTCCAACTCAAAAAAAAAAAAAAAAAAAAAAAAGACTCAGTAGGGAGATTTTTTTATTTTTTTGCAATAGATTTTTTTGATATCCCAAAAAACCACCAAGATGATTATACATCATAATCAAGTGGTTAATATGCATGGTCGTTTCTTACACTATGTAGAGCGCTGACTTTTCTGCAGTAGCAGTTCGATATGCATCCTTGAAACAAGTCCAGCCACCTCTGATGCTCACCATTTGGAAGAACTTTCAAAGAACCTTGACCCAGCCCCAGAAGGAGCCCTGACCCCGGGTGTAGAGGACCTGGCTTCCTACAGCCTCAGCTTCCATTTGAGTGTTGAGTTGGATGGGAGAACGCTGAGCTCTCTGGCGAAGAGAAGCCCATTTCCCCTGTAGGCAGCCCCAGTTTTGGGCATCCACATGAGTGGTGACAGATCCACGCCTCCTGAGGTCCTGTTCTTCTCTCCATGCTTCTGCTGCTGGCTCCAGTCAAGCCCCAATCCTGGTCTGGACTATTACAGTAGTCTTCTAGTTGCTGTTCCTCCGCTCAGTCTGAGTCCTCCAAGCCATCCTCTTATTCTGAAATTCACATCTGACTACGTCCTTCCCGGCCTAAAGACTGCAGATCCACTGCTCTCATCTCCTGTAGGAAAGTCCACATTCTTTAGGTGGCACTGGAGGCCTGATCTGTCCCTGACTTCCTTCCACGCTCGTTTCCCAGCTGTCCCCACCGCACCGCCAACATTCTGGCTGCACTGACTTTTTTGGACACTCCTCACAATCTTCACACCTTCCATGCTTCTGTGCCTTTGCTTGGGCCGGTCTCTTTGTCTGGAGTGTCCTGGTGAAATCTTCCTTATGTGTTCAGTTTGGGCTTAAAGACACCCCAGTGCAGTTCACTTGAAGCCTTCCCTTGACTGTGCTCCCCGTCCAGGCAGAGTGAATGGAGTCCTTCGTGCCCCCTGGCACTGTGTAGCCTTCCTGGATGGCACATGGTGTTGTAGCTGACTGTTGACATGTCAGTTCCCAGTGCTCAAGGGCAGATGTGTGTCTGATACCTCTTGGACCCCAAGTTCCTGATAGAGGTTGGTACAATGGGGGTGCCAGAATCGGGTGGGAAAATGAGTCAGGGAAGACTCCCTGGAGGAAGTGAGCCCTGAGCTGCTGACCCAAAGGAGAAGCACTCTTTCCTTCTTCTCACTTCCTTCCTGGCCCTGGTGCTGAAAGAAAACAGCTGAAACTGAGTTTGCAAAGGGAAGTGTCTGTCTTTTGAATTGGGGGATGGGATCTCCTAGCCTAGAGATGATTAAATTAAGGCCTAGACCTCTCTCCCTCCCTCCCTTTACGTATTCATGCTGGAGCCTACCCTTTCCTTTATCTGTATCTTTGGATCTGAGTTCAAGTCTTAGCATGTCACCTGGAGCTCTGTGCCTCCAGGCACACAATGTCACCTTTTTGAACCTTGGTTTTCTTTTTTTTTTTGAGTTGGAGTCTCACTCCGTCTCCCTGGCTGGAGTACAGTGTCATGCTCACGGCCACCCCAGTGTTGACCTGCTGGGCTCCTGCGATCCTTCCGCTTCAACCTTCCACATAGCCAGAACTACAGGCGCGTGCTACCACGCCCAGCTAGTTTTTTAAAAATTTTATTGTAGAGACAAGGTCTCGCTAAGTTGCCCAGGCTGGTCTTGAACCCATGGGCTCAGGTAATCCACTCTCCTTGGCTTCCGAAAGTGCTGGCATTACAGACTTGAGCCACCGCACTCTGCCCTTGGTTTTCTTGTGTGTACCACAGAGGTGTCAATATCCTTCTCAAGGTGGTGTTAGATTATGTATATGCAGTGCTGAGCTTGTGTCTTTGACAGTGATTTTGTTATGGTCTGAGTAACGCCTGGCTGTTCACCCTTGATACTGATAAAACAAGGGGCAGGGAACTGGTAGAAAGAAGTTTATTTCTGAGTTCGAATCCAGGGAGCAGAGCCAGACTCAAGGTCTTTCTAAAATGGTTCTGCTTACCTTTCAGGCCTCACAGTCCACTTTTATAGTCCAGAATTGTCAGTACCTATACATTAGCCATGTGACCAGCACAATATTGTACAGAGCTTAAGTACAGCTACATTTTACATTTGGATAATAACATTTAGAGTAAAGGAAGTTTACAAGGCCTAAGACATCATGCATTGTGAAAGTTAAGCAAATCACAAGACTTAAGATGACATTGGTGTAAAAGTTATACAAATCACAAGATTTATTATTACATTGATACTATATTGTTCAAACCTACGACTGTTCGGAAAGGGAGTAAATAGGGTCTTATATGTTAGTCTGTAGGAAAGTCAAGGATCCTCTGAAGTTTTGGGGAATGCGCAGGAGTGCTTGGATCCCTTGCCATGTCCTTCTTTAGCTTCTCTAGGGGCTGTGGCAATATAGACAGACATTAGCAAGTCTCTGTATCAGTTTCTCATTGAGTGGTAGTCACCCTCACACTGGAAGCTTCTTGTGGGAAGTGGCCACATCCAGTACATCAGTATGTCCTCAGCCTGGGACCAGGCATACAGAGCACAAGAGTGATCAACCATCCCAGTTTTCCTGGGACCATCTCAGTCCTGTGTCTTAGAAAACTCCTTAGCTTAGCAAGACGTGGTAGCTCACGCCTGTAATCCCAGCACTTTGGGAGGTGGAGGTGAGAGCATTACCTGAGCTCAGGGGTTTGATACAGCCTGAGTAACATGACGAGACCTCATCTCTACAATAAATCAAAAAATCAGCCGGACATGGTGGCACATGCCTGTGGTTCCAGCTAGTTGGAAGGCTGAAGGGGAAGGATCATCTGACCCCAGCAGGTGAAGGCTGTGGTGCCGTGAGTGTGCCACTACACTCCAACCTGGCAACAGAGTGAGACTACGATTTCAAACAAAAAAAGAAGAGGCAAAAGAAAACCCTTCAGCTCAGTCCTGGGCAAATTGGGACTGCTGGTCACCCTACGGTGTGTTCTCCATAAAGGTTTGTACACTAGATTTATCCACAAATTAATCACTAGTGAAGGACAGAGTTGGGACTTGGACACGTCTGGGCAAGCACTGGGTGACTGGCTGACTTGTGGAGTAAGAGGGAGTCTTGTGAGAGAGGAGGTAGCTGAAGGATCTGGAGGGCCCAGGAGGTAGATGGTGGGAGGTGGGATGGGGCCGTGGGCTGCATGACAGGGTGTGGGCAAGACATCAGGCCGAGTCTATAAGGCTGTTGCTTTGCAACAGGTTTCAGAATTCCAAGACTTGCGTGCCCTTCCTCAGACACATCTAGAGAGAAGGCAATGGTGAGTTCTGCCTTTTGAAGGAAGGTCTATAGTGAGCCTCAGTTGCTCCTCCGTCTTGGGAGCAGGTGGCTTCTGGCTCCTCCACCCTCTGTGACCAGTGAGTCTACCCGCAGCCTTCTGAGTTTTCCACTGCTGATTGGGACAGAACAGGGTGGAGGCGTGGGCTGGGAGGTGAGAGGGCGGGGCTATAGGCCCGTGCTTAGACCCAGGCCTTGATTTCCTGATCCACAGGAATACAGCCCTTTCTCCCGCGGTATCTGTGAGATGTCACTGGTGGAAAGCCTCTTGGCGCGTCTGGAACATAGTAGGTGCACAGCAAGTGTCATTTGTTGTCCCCTTCTATAAAATAGGGACAATAAAACTTACCCCGTACACCTCCCAGGGTTGTTGTGTGGGCCAAATGGGATGTGGGATATGAGGACGCTTGGTAAACTGTGTCAAAGCCTATAAATGTTTGGGAATGGGTTTCTTGTTCTTTTGTTTTTTGAGTCATAGTCTCACTCTGTTGCCCAGGCTGGAGTGCAGTAGTATACTCACGGCCACCGCAGCCTCAACATGCTGGGCTCAGGATATCCTTCTGCGTAGTTGGAACTACAAGCGCGCTCCACCATACCCAGCTAATTTTTTGATTTATTGTAGAGACGAGGTATTGCCAAGTTGCCAAGCTGGTCTTGAACCCTTGGGCTCAGGCAATTCTCTCACCTCTGCCTCCCAAAGTGTTGGGATTATAGGCGTGAGCCACTGCGCCCGGTGGGAATGGGGTTCTTTTTAAAATTTATTTGATTTTATTTTTGAGTTGGAGCCTCACTCTGTCACCCAGACTGGAGTACAGTGGCCGCACCTGGCCACCGCAGCCTCGACTTGCTGGGGCTCCGGCGATCTTTCCGCCTCAGCCTTCCAAGTAGCTGGAGCTACAGGCGCGTGCTACCACACCCGGCTAATTTTTTTTATTTATTGTAGAGCTGAGGTATTGCCAAGTTGCCCAAGCTGGTCTTGAACCCTTGGGCTCAGGCAGTCCTCTCGTCTCTGCCTTCCAAAGTGTTGGGATTATAGGTGTGAGTCACAGCGCCCGGCGGAATGGGGTTCTTTTTTAAATTTTTTAAATTTTTATTTTTGAGTTGGAGTCTCACTCTGTCACCCAGACTGGAGTGCAGTGGCTGCTCCCGGCCACCGCAGCCTCGACCTGCTGGGCTCCGGCGATCCTTCCGCCTCAGCCTTCCAAGTAGCTGGAACTACAGGCGTGTGCTACCACACCCGGCTAATTTTTTTATTTTTTGTAGAGATGAGGTCTGAGCCCGGCTGGGAATGGGGTTCTTAAGAGGACTGCTCCTAGCCGGGCTCGGTGGCTCAGCCTGTAATCCCAGCGCTTTGGGAGGCTGAGGTGAGCCTGGGCAGGTGAGACCTCATCTCTACAATAAATAAAAAAATTAGCCAGGCGTGGTAGCGTGCGCCTGTAGTTCCAGCTACTGGAAGGCTGGGGCGGAAGGATCGCCAGAGCCCAGCAGGTCGAGGCTGCGGTGGCCAGGAGCGGCCACTACACTCCAGTCTGGGCGACTGAGTGAGACTCCAGCTCAAAAAAAAAGAGGACTGCTCCTGCTGGCCTAGGTTCCAGGCAGGGGAAGTGGGGAGTGGGGGGGGGAGTGGAAGGGTGGGGGGGGAGAGGAGGCTAACGGAAGGATGTGCCCAGATCACAAAGAAATCCAGCGGTGCTGCCTGTGTGAGAAGCAGACCCTGTGGGCAGGTCCAGGACTCAAATGAGCTCTGCTTCTTGTGAAACCACAGCAAGAGAGACGACAGACTTGGACTGACTGCAGGGAGGGTTAATTAGCAGCAGGAAGAGACAAGAAGAAGGAATATCCTCCGGAGCCTCATCTGTCTGTTGGGCTGGAGGCAGGGCCTTTGTGAAGGCGGGTTGTGCTCAGATCGCCTCTGGGCCCTTCCTCCAGCCCCGAGGCGGATTCACCACGAGGCTGATGCGGCTTCTGCTTCCAACCCTTCACACTCCAGAGCCCTTTCCAAGGCCTAGCGATGTGTCCGCGGACAGCTCACTCAGGGGTCTGGCGAAATTTGCAAAAGGAAGATCTTTTTGTACTTTTTTTTTTGGTAAGAGAGCTTCTGAGCTATACAAGCTTCAGTCCCACAGGCCTGATTCTGCCCTGCTCTGGCAGGTGGTCCTTTGAACTGGGATGTTAGTGCCACATCTGCTGCGGGTCCTCAGGAAGCACGGACCTGTCATCGGTTAGAGCCCTCCTTGCGCGAGCAGGGCCTAAAAAGCATCTGGGGAGCCGGGTCTGGCCAGGCTGAGCCTGCAGCTCCGTTTGCTGTGTCAGTTAGAGGCTGGAAAGGCCTCTCTAGCCTCAATCTTACTTATCTGCAAAATGGAGATAATGCCTACTTGGAAAGGTTGGAACAATGAACCACAGATGAAACTGCCTGGTCCAGCCCCAGGCTTGTCCTGTGAGCTCAGGAAATGCTGGTGGAGGCTGGATGGGAATGACTCAGGGGAGCCTAGCCCTTCCCTGGGGATGGAGTCCCTTCTGCTGTCTTGTGAAACTCACCTGCTCTGTGCCGTGCCTGGGGCTGGATGCTGGGATACGGGCAGCTGGGGCAGGGCGGTGGTGGTCAGATGGTAGAAGTGGTTATACACTGTGGAGTGCTGCTTGCCTGGGAAGGAGCTGCAGTGACTGGGATGGGGCTTTCCGTGGTTTTGGTGTGGGATGGAGTCTGGATGGGCCTTTCCTGCTCCTGGACTAGGTAAGGATCTGGCCGTTTGGTGCCTGAGGGAAGCTGCTATCGCAGGCTGAGCTGGCCATTCCTGCTCAGAAAGGAAGCTGGTCTGGCAGGGTGCACCGCATCTCTGCAGGTCAGGGTAGGGTAGCTGAGTGGCAGAAATGTCCTTCCTCAACATTAGGCCCCTTCACGGTTTGGGGGAGGAGGAAACTCAGGGTGGGGCTGTGAAGAATGAACATGGGCTTTGGTGTTTGGCTGGGTTTCAGATTCCACCCCGACTGCTTGTTATATCTGTGACCTTGAGACAGTTACCATAATCTTTCTGAACCTCAGTTTTCTCATCTTTAAAATGGGAGTAATAATACCCTCTCCTCATCCCCACGGGGCTGTGGTAAGGCTTAAATGAGATAATATAGGACTTAACACAGTGCCTGGCACACAATAGGTGCTCAATATATGCTGATTGTCCCTCTTTTCTGCCCCATGACCCTCTTCAACTCCTGTCTTGCATTCTACCCATTTCCATTTGTCTGTGTCCCCAGCTGGGTATGGGTTCCCTGGTGGCAAGGGCTGAATTTTGTTCACCCATCATTACGTTACCCACACGGTACCTTTGAGACACCTTGGCTGCACTGGCCCAAAGAGTATTATGCTTTATCTGGAAACTTGTTTTCAACACACCTACTGTGTGCTCCTTCCTGCCAGAGCCCTACTGTACTGTTTCTGCCCTGTAGAGCTCGCATGGCCACCCACAACTGTCGCTGGGCCCCTCTCTACGAATGACTTTTTTTCTTTTTTTTGAGTCAGGGTCTGGAGTGCAGTAGCATGCTCATGGCTTACCGTAGCCTTTACCTCCTGGGCTCAGGTGATCCTTCCTCCTCAGCCTTCCAAGTAGCTGGAACCACAGACGCATGCCACCATGCCTGGCTAATTTTTTTATTTATTGTAGAGATGAGGTCCTGCCAAGTTGCCCGGGCTAGTCTCGAACCCATAAGCTCAGGCAATCCTCTCACCTTGGCCTCCCAAAGTGCTGGGATTATAGACGTGAGCCACCGCACCCGGCCTAATTTTTTTGTTTTTTATTTTAGAGACGGGGGTGATGGGTGTGGCGGAGGGGGGTGTCTCACCATGTTGCCTAGGCTGGTCTTGAACTCCTGGGGTCAAGTGATCCTCCCGCTTTGGCCTCCAGAAGTGCTGGGATTACAGGCCTTTGTTCTTTTCTTAGAGCACTTAGCAATCAAATCGTTATTTGGTGAGTGTATAAAATCTGCCTCTCCCCACTGGAATGCAAGTGCCTCAGGAGCTGTGTCGCCAGGTGCCAGTGCCTGGCACCAGGGGCATGGGACATTTTTGGTGATTGAAAGGCTGTCTTTTTCTCTTCCTTCTCTGAAGTCAGGCCTGGTTCAATTTTCAGCCCAGCTGCTTTCTAGCTGGGGTAAGTCCCCTTGCCACTCTGAGCTTCATCTTTGGAACTGGGAAGATAGCCGTACCAGATAAAGCAAGGGTTCAGCCGGCCTGGGACCAGGTAGTGGTGCCAGCTGCTGTTTTCCAAATTGATCTCCAAGGGTTTGGCCTTCAGTGATCTGTTCCCGCCTCTGGCTGGGAGGAGACTGGGAAGAACATTCCATTCCTCGCAGACCCTTTCTCCTGGCCTCACAATGGATTTGAGTCTCCGCAAACTGTTTATGTTTCCCGGCAGAGTTTATTACCCAGCCCGACCTTCTGCAATTAATTACAAGCAAAGCAAATAGCTTGTCCCTAGGAGGCTGGGCTTGACGTAAACATTTACATACAGCCAGGGGCCAGCCCAGGGGTTAGGCTCTTTCCTGCAGCCTTTGGAACCCAGAGAGATTAGAGGATCAGGGTGGGATGGGGCGGGGCGGGAGGAACAGCTTTCTTTCAACAGCTCTTTCTGGACTCCTCTTCAGTCCTTAGGGGCTACCAACAAATAGAGTCCCTGTTTTCACCTGAGGAAATTAAGGCTCAGCTAAGTTAAGTGATTTGCTCAATGCCACACAGTTTGCAGAGGCGGCAGTACTTGGAGGTTCACACGGCAGCTGTGTAGGCAAACAGACTAGAAAAGAGAGACTAGAAGTTGAGAAACGGACCGGGAAGATTGTTTATTTATTCACTTATTCGTCCAACACATTTGCCAGGTCTTTGTCATGTGCAAATGGGGTCTGAGGAGGCAGCAGTGACTACTAGTGACTGTTCTTCTCTACACATGCTACCAGAAACTCCCTGAGGGTGGTCCCCTTAACAGGCTGTGTGGCAGAAGGTGGTTTCCGAAGGACCAGGAAGGCGGTGGCCTGCATGGGTCTCTCCTGGTCATAGCCATACCCACTCATAGGAAGAGACAGCTTGAGTGGAAGTAGATTTCAACAGGAAGGGCTCTGCCAGAGTGACCCACGCCTCTCCCCCCAGTTTCTGGAATTCTGGACCCTTGAGCCCTGCTTTTAGGCACAGATGGTTCAGAGGAGGCCTGTCTCAAGGTTGTACATCAGGAAGGGATATTGAGAACTCCTAGCAAAGTGTTTTTTCCAATGGGTTTGTGTTTGAGAGGTACAGTGACTGGCTGGCATGGGAAGTCCTTACTGGCTGCCCCACTCCTGTGCCCTGCCCCGCCCTGCCTCAGTGCTCTAAGGTCTGCATTTTCTGATGGCCCTTTCAGTCCAGCAGTTTCTACTCCATTCAACAGCCTCACTGTGTGGATCTCTGGAGCCATCTGCTGGGAGCCAGCTACCCTCTTTGCAGGGAGGAAAACTGGACCCAGGGAGGAAAGGAACTAGGTACTCTGCCCGTACTCATCTTGGACGTCTCGTATGCCAGGCCCCAGCCCTGGATCCAGGAACTCCTTGGCTGGATAAGAGTCCATCCCAGAGGGTGGGACTGCAGCCCCTGGGCTTCTGTGGCTTCACACAGTGTCTGGAGCTCTTCTGCCTGAGCTGTTTATACCTGGCAACCAGCAACTGGTCCAGAGCCCGGCATGTAGTAACTGGTACCTAGGGGAGGTGTGACACTTGGGGTTAGAGAATGACAGGTGGGAGACAACGATGTAGGAAGGGGACTCCAGTTTGGGAGGTGGGGGCTTTGGTCCAAATCACCATCTCTACTACAAATGAACCTCAGTGTCATCTTGTGAGGAATGGGGGACAAACCGTCCTCACACACAGGGTTACAGTGAGGATTAACAGGCAGCACCTGACTGTTCGCAATAGCCAAAAAGTGGGAACAAACAGCCTAAATGTCCAAGCAGATGAATGGATAAACAAATTGTGGCATATCCATGCCGTGATATATTATTCAACCATGAAAAGGAATGAAATACTGACCTGTGCTGTAAAGTGAATGAACTGTGAAAACATGCTAAATGAAAGCAGACACAAAAGGTCAAAAGATTGTATGAGCGAATTTATATGAAATATCAAGAATGGATAAATCCATAGAGACAGACAGCAGATATTGGTGGTTGCCAGGGGTGGGAGAGGGAAGAAATTGCACAATAGGTAAGGAGTCCTTACTTCAGAATGCGGGAAACATGTTGGAACTAGATAGAGGTGGTAGTTTTGCACAACATTGTGAATGTGCTAAATGCCATTGCGTTGCTCACTTTATTTTTTTATTTTTTATTTTTTTAATGTATGTCAATCTTTTAAACTATCTATATGTTGTAGATTTTATTTGATGTGTTTTTTAAATGTTTTTTTATTTTTTGAGTTGAAGTCTCACTCTGTTGCCCAGACTGGAGTGCAGTGGCCGCTCCCGGCCACCGCAGCCTTGACCCGCTGGGCTCCGGTGATCCTTCCGCCTCAGCCTTCCAAGTAGCTGGAACTACAGGCACGCGCTACTACGCCCGGCTAATTTTTGATTTATTGTAGAGATGAGGTCTCGCCAAGTTGCCCAGGCAAGTCTCGAACCTGCAGGCTCAGGCGATCCACTCACCTCAGCCTCCCAAAGGCGCGGAATTACAGGCTGAGCCACTGAGCCCGGCGAGTTGTTCACTTTAAAATGATCAAGGCTGTGGCTGGCTGTGAGTGTGCCACTGCACTCCAGTCTTGGTGACAGGGTGAGACTCTGACTCAAAACAACAACAAAAATTGCTAACAATAATAGAAAAGGCAACTGGGCATGGTGGCTCATGCCTATAATCCCAGCACTTTGGGATGTGGAGGCGAGAGGATTGCCTGAGCAATCCTGTAGTTCCAGCTACTTGGAAGACTGAGGCAGAAGAATCACCTGAGCCCACCTGAGTTGGGCCTGGGTCAAGGCTGCAGTGGCCATGAGCGTGTCACTGCACTCCAGCCTCGGTGACAGAGTGAGACTCCAACTCAAAAAAAAAAAAAAAGAAAGAAAGAAAAAAAAGAAAAAGAAAAGAAAAGGCAGAATCTTAGGAGGGAATAGAGTTGAGATGAGACATGTGTGCTAGGGTGTGGCTGCTGGAGACAGGTATGGGAGAGAGGTCGTGGCAGGTAGAGGTGCCAGGTGGGAGGCAGTCTGGTAGAGTGGTTAATACCAAGATACTAGAACAAGACAGCCAGACTTCAAAGCTGTGTGGCCTTGGCAGGTTATTTAACCTCTCTTTGCTTCCGTTTCCCTGTCTATAAAATAGAAATAATAGAGTTTTTATTATGGGAACCCTAGTTTTTTATTATGGGAATCTTCATGTTTTCATGAGGATTAAATGAGTTAATATCTATAAAAGAGCTTGGCACAAAGGAAGTACCATGCGTTAGCAGCTGCTGTTATCACTCATTCACATTTTTATTTATCTGTTCATTTACTGAGCACCCACGCCGAACCAGGCCCTGGGCTGCATTCTGGGCACAGCTGCAAGCGTGACTCAGTGTCTGCTCTCAAGAGCTCCTGCACATCCTCCTGCAGCCCCCTCCTCCCTCGGGCGCCTGCAGCCTCACAGATAATGAAAATTGTTCATCACCACTTGTTTCTCTAGAACAGCCTGGGCAGACCCCACCTATCCCGGGACCAGCAGGGCTCCTGTGGGATGTGGGAGCTGGTGCTCCAGGCTTGAGGGGACCCTAGGCACGACCCTGATTCTCAGTTTCCCTACCTGTCATGGGAGAGGTCAGGCTAGCTGAGCTCTGAGGTTCTTCTCAGCATTTTCTGACCTTTAACCTTCTGAGCCACGCAGTCCTGAGTTGGGCCTGGGACATTTGCTGCATGCATGAGTGTTGGTAGGGTCAGACTCGAGAGCCTTGGGGCATGAGATCTGGAAGCATCGCAGAGGTCCCTGCACACGCGTGGACACCAAGGTCAGAACAAGGCTGGGGCATGCCTGAGGGTGCTGTGGGAGGTAACCTGGTTGGGTAAGGGGCTTTCCTGGCCTCCGTCCATACCTGTCCTTAGCATGAGCCATGGGCTTCACCAGCCTGTGTTGGAATGGGCTTGAGGTGTCACGTCTGTTGAGAGTTAGTTTCTAAAAATTAAATGATCTCTTTTGGGCTGACATTCTGGACAGCAAGGGGAGGGGTCGGGGCGGGGTTTGGAGGATTCCCACCCACCCCTCTGGTAGCCACTCAAGCTCAGAGGCTGACCTCAGCTCTCAGGACAAAAGCAATCAGATGCCATCTGCTCCCCTTCCCCTCTGCCCACCACTCTATGTGGCACCTCCCCCACTGCCTTCCTCAATTGTCACAGCTGCATCATCATATGCCCCACCCCTCCCTGTGACAGCCAGCATACACACACTCTCACCTGGCCACGTGTTCCCTGCCCTTTACTCCCAGGGACGTCCTTCTCAGGTCTCGTCCCTTAACTCTCCTTCCACCCAGTACTGCCGGAGTCTGGAACACCTGCGCCCCCTCCCTCGCCTCACCTCACACTCCAGCCACTGGTTCTGGGTTCCCGCTCGCTAGCTTCTGCCCCAGAGATGATCCCTGAGGCAGTGGGGTGGGGGGGTCACAGCAGTCTAGGAAGGGGCTTGCTTTCTGTTCTTTTAAGAACAGCTAAAGTGAAGACACAGCAGTTGAAACCTTCCAGAACTTCTCCCCGGCGGCCTTAGGAGGGAACCAGACAGGCAGTCCCAGCTGAAGGGGACGAGGCCTGAGGAGGCTGGTGGGGTCAGAGCCAAGTAGACAGGCTCTCTGGGTTCTCAGAAGGCTGGATAGATACCTGTTCTCACTGGCCCCTACATTCACATGCACGGACCCCAGGCCTCGGGAGCTCAGTGCACTGTGATCAGGGAGGGCTTCTCTGGGTAGGATGCTCACTTATTCAGTCCTTCCTTCACCCACCAGCCTTTGTTAATGCCCCTTGGTGCCAGGCCATGTTCTGGACCCTCAGACATAGAGTCAGGCCAGACCTCGTCCTCACGCGAGACTGATGAGGGAGGCTGCTGTGGACTCAAAGGAGCGTGGCCCAGTGAGACAAGGCGTTCATTCATTCATTCATTTATTCAGTGCTCACTAAGTGACTGCTATGCACTAGGCACGGTCCTAGCACGGGCACCAGCAGTGAAGAAAGCAGGTAAGAATCGTTACCCTCACAGAGCAACATGCTAGTGCTTTTTCCGTAGACATGAGGTGGTGGGGAAGGGGAATGTTGACTTGAGTGCAAGCAGCCCAAGTTCTAAGGGCATGTTGAAAAGCACTAACATTTGTCTTTCAATAATTATTTAAACAACAACAAAAACCCTTCACATTTGGACAAGGAGGAGATAGTAGTCATTTATAGTCTTATCATTTAGAAAAAAACATTTAAAGCAATTTTTGGTGTTTGCCCTTCTTGTTGTGTCTGTGCTTATGACGTGTGTGTGTGTGTGTGTGTGTGTGTGTGTGTGTGTATGCATGTGTTTGTATGCTAAAACACAATTGTGATTAAACTATACAGAATTTTAGGCTGGGCGTGGTGGATCACACCTATAATCCCAGCACTTTGGGAGGCCAAGGTGATAGGATCGTCTGAGCCCATAGGTTAGAGACCAGCCTGGGCAACTTGGTGAAACCCCATCTCTACAGTAAATCAAAAAATTAACCAGGCGTGGTGGCATGTGCCTGTAGTTCCAGCTACTTGGAAGGCTGAGGTGGAAGGATCGCCTGAGCCCAGCAGGTCAAGGCTGTGATGGGTGGCCGGGAGTGTGCCACTGCCCTACAGCCTGGGTGACAGAGTGACACTCCTACTCAAAAAAATCAATAAACAAACTACAGAATTTAAAAACAGCGTTTTTTCTTCTGCATTTCCCATGCCATTAGCTTGCAGTATCCATGTTTGCTAACGCCTGTCCTCCTGTGGACGCTCCTGTTTGTTTAACCATTCCCTTGTTTGGCGTTTATGTTATTTCCAGGTGTTTGCTATTGTAAAGAGTGCTAAAATGATTAGCTTTGAGCTCTCTGAACACTTCCTACAGGCAGAACCTTGTACATCACCGAGTCCCAGACCTGTCTCCTGTCCCTTCTCTGTCTCCCCCACATACCTATCTGCTCCCTTCCTGCTTGGCTGCTTCTTTTTTTGCCTGTTGGGGGAAAGGAGGTTTCCTCTAGGTAAATTTCACTGTCGGTCGTTCCATTAATCTTTTGCTACCTAGCAAACCACCCCAAAATGTAGTAGCTCAAAACAACAACATTCATTTTATTATCGATTATGATTTCTGTGGGTCAGGAATTTGGGAAAAGCTCAGATGGGCACTTCTGGCTTAGGGTAACTCATTCAACTGCAGGTGACACAAGGGGACCTGGAGCAACTGGGTGCTTGGGGCACCTGCTGGCATTATCTCTGAACCTGTCCACTCCTCTCTCTCTCATTGCTGTGTCTCTAATCTGGGCCACCCTCATTTTTCACCTAGATGACTAATATCAGCTAAGCACAGTACGTTCTGTGGTCCAGGTATTGTGTCAAGTTCTTTTTATTTATTTGTTTGTTTGTTTACTTATTTATTTATTTGAGTTGGAGTCTCACTCTGTTGCCCATGATGGAGCAGCACACGCACGGCCACCGCAGCCTCATCCTGTGGGGCTCAGGTGGTCCTTCTGCCATTGCCTTTCAAGTAGCTGGAACCACAGGCATGTGCCACCATGCCTGGCTGATGTTTTGATTTATTGTAGAGACGAGGTCTCGCCATGTTATTCAGGCTGGTCTGGAATCCCTGAGCTCAGGTAATCCTCTAGTCTCCACCTCCCAAAGTGCTGGGATTACAGGCGTGCGACGCTATGCCTGACTTGATCCAAGTTCTTTATATACATAAAATATCTAATTTAATCCTCACAACGACCCAAGGAGGTAGGTACTGTTGTAACCTCCATTTAGCAGAAGACAAAATGGAGGCCCTAAGAGGTTCCCCAGCTAATAAGTGGCAGATCCAGGATTTGAACCCAGAGCAGTCTAATGAAACTGACTGGTCTCCCTGCTCCCACTGCAGCCTCTCTGCCCCTCCATTCTCCACCTGGCAACCAAAGTGAACACATTAAAGTATGACTGCATCTTGTCAATTCCCTGCTGAAATCTGCCAACGTCATATCACAATGATGGATTAAAATCTAGACCTCTGACCAGGCCTGTGAGCAGACCCGACTGCCCTGCCTCTGCTGGCCTCACTTTCCAGCTCACTTGGTACCTTCAGTGATGCCCGCCTGTCCCCCCAGGGCCTTCCCACAGCAGGTTTTGCTTTAGGTTGCCTCAGTGCAGCATCCCCAGCCTTGCCCCTTTTGGGATTATTACTGTTGCTTCTTCAGCTCCTGCCCAGATGCCACTTCCTTAGAGAGGCCTTCCTCCTCAGGCTGGCCCATCACTCATCCTGGGCTTTGGAGCCCTGCACTTTGCAGCACTTACTGTGAGAATCTCTGTGTCCTTGTTGGTTTAATGTCTGTCTGGCAGGGTACTGTGTTGCCTACTGTGGAAATGTGCTGTGGTCTGTTTGCATTGTGGTCTGTGCCACGGCGCCCATAGGAGTTATGTAATGCAGGGCCCTGCAGTCTTCCTGACCAGAAGGGAAGCTTTATGTAGATGGGGTCCATTGCACCAGTCTGCCCTATTCACCATATATCTGGTGGCCGGCAGCATCTGATACACAATAGATGCTTGATAAATATATGTTGAATATTAATAATTGTAAGAACTAATGCGTATTATAAGATGCCAGGCTCTATACTCAATCCTCAGAACAATCTGATGGGGTAGGCATGACTGTTGTCCTATTTTACAGGTGAAGAAACAAGTTAAGTGAGGGGAGGCCACTTGGTGATGTCCTCTAGTGAGTGGAAGTTCCAACCAAGGCTGACTGGGTCACTAGAATTAAAAAAAAATGAAAAAAGAGGACACGCAAACTCCAGCAGCTTTGAGTAACTAGGATGTGGGCTACAAGGAAAAACACAGACAAAAGTCACCCAATTAAGCCTATCTGAAATGGTCATGAGGACATGTGTGAGGAGGGTGGTTTCCTCCAGTAGGAAGAGAAGAGGCCTCCTGGACAGGAAATGGATTGCTTTGGGGGCCACTCTCCTCCGTGGGCTCCAAGCCTGTCTGCCCACTTCTCCTGACCACAGTTTCTCCCAGGCTCTCTCCATCACGATGGAGGCCTGAGGAAAGAGGATGGTGGGCTGAGGAGGGAGAACAAGGAAGCTCCCAGGGTACAGATCAGGGACACAGAGAACCAGAGAAGTCAAGGATTTGTCCAGGTCCCGGAGCCAGGCTCAGAACCAGGTCCCTGAAGCCTCTCAGCCCCCAGTGCTGAGTGTGTGTGTGTGCTCGAGTGCCTGAGGTGGGGGTGGAGGGGCAAAGAGGGCGTCTCCCTCTTCCTGGGCCTCCACAGCACCTCCTGTCCCCTTGTCCCAGCCTCCCTGAGGAGATGGCCCCATGAGGGCTTTGGGCTTGCACCCGGTGCACCTGGCACTCTTTTGGGTTCTTTGGGTTTCCTAGCAGACTCCGGACTTTCCAGAGGCTAGGCCTGACTCCCTCAGATCCATTTTGCTTCACACTATTTTCTGAGTTTGTGCTAACTCCTGTGTTGGAGCCTAGCCCAGCCGAGGTCAGGTCTGGGGGCCTTGGGAAGAGTTGGGTACCTGAGTGCGGTCTCGCAGGAGGAGTGGAGGTTACCAGGTAGTGCCTATGTCCCCTTCCTCTGACTGATGGAGCCTCCTTAGCCCCTCCCCATCTCTGGCGAGACTATCAGACCCCCGAAGCTTCCAGAGGCTCCAGCTGCGCACCCTCAAGGCCTCAGCTCCTTTCTCTCTCCTTCCTCACAGGTCTCAGTCTGCTGGGGATTCTGTTTGGGTTGGAAGGAGGAGGCGGAGGAGTTTGTGTGTCTGGTCTTTTCTCCTCTTTCATTCCCCCCCTTCCTCTCCTTGCCGCTCAAGATGTTTCCTCTGCCAGCCTGGCCCCACTCCAGCCCCCTCCTCACCCTGGACAGGCAGCAGCTGTCCTCCTCCTCCCGCCTGGGGCGTCTGAGGGGCTGTGGCTTTCTGGGGTGCCCCCTTTGTGCCTTCCGCCCCGCTGGAGCGGTCTGCAGGGCAAATGCTTCAGGATGGGGTGCATCACCCCCTCCCTTCCTCCTGTTTAAAACGTGAATCTCCAGGGAGGAGAGAGGCCACGGGCCCACTCCAGGACAGCTCCTGCCCTGGGTGGGACTTTAGGCTCATCCCTTTGCCTCTTGGGGCCTTGGTTTCCTGGGGAATTCATGGCCAACTGGGCCTCTTGACACAGCAGCACATAGCAGGCCTTGTAGTCATTTGGTAGGAGTTTTGTGCTGCTTTGGGAAGCATCTTTACTCGGCTTGGGAGCGTTGGGAGGGGCAGTGGCCTGGAATGTAGAATTTAACTTGAATAACTCTCCTGATTTTTCAAACCCCCAGCTGAGGTTCCATCACCTCCGGGGGCCCTCACCTGCCCCTGCTCTGTCTCCCTCTCCTAGCAGAGGGTCATAGAATGAAACAGACTGCCACCCTGAGCCTGACAGAGCTCAATCTGAGCCTTGTAGCCTCAGCACCTTGCGCCTTGCCTGGGGTATGACAGACGCTTTGTAAATATTTGTGGAGTGAATGTCTGATGGAGCATCTGGGGAAGCAGAGCCTGACAGGATGGAGCAGCGAGGGAACACTTCCCAGAAGAGGTAGAGCTGAAATGCATTTTGAGGGATGAGTAAGAATTGAACTGATAGGGTGGGAAGGGCATTCTGGGCAGCAGGAACAGCCTGGGCAAACTCTGAAACAGTACCGTCTAATCTGATACTTAGGGTGTGTGTGAGGAACCTATGACCTGCTGGCGGACACCCTGGCCTGTTGGAATGATGCTGGTTTTATTTATTGTAGAGATGAGACCTCATCTCTACAATAAAAAAAAAAATTAGCCGGGTGTGGTGGCATGCACCTGTGGTTCTGACTACTTGGAAGGCTGAGGTGGAAGGATCACCTGAGCCCAGCAGGTCAACAACGGGGTGGCTGTGAGTGTGCCACTGTACTCCCATCTGGGCAATGCAGTGGGACTCCAACTTAAAAAAAAAAGGAAATGCAAATTTCCAGGCCTACAGCACACCTAGTAGATGTGAATCAGAACTCTGGGGGTGGGGTCCAGCCAGCTGGGTTTTTTTTTTGAGTTGGAATCTCACTCTGTTGCCCAGGCTGGAGTGCAGTGGCATGTTCATGGCCACCCCAGCATTGACCTGCTGGACTCCGGCAATCCTTCCACCTCAACCTTCCAAGTAACCGAAACTACAGGCGCACGCTCCCATGCCCGGCTAATTTTTGATTTATTATTGTAGAGACAAGGTCTCCCCAAGTTGCCGGGGCTGGTCTCAAACCTGCAGGTTTAGGCAATCCACTTGCCTCGGCCTCCCAAAGTGCTGAGATTATAGGCTGAGCCACCAAGCCCAGCAAGCTGGGTTTTAACAAACCTTTTAGATGATTCTGACCCCCTACTTAGGGGACCCACTGCTTTAGGGGATCTAAGCTCTGAGCATCTCAGTGGGAGGAGCCTGACTTTGACCTGGAGTCCCGATACCAGGTACTGAGGGGGCTGGCTACAGGAGGGATTCCTGAACTCAGAAGGGCCTCTTGATTGACTGAATGTTCTTTTGTTTCTGTTTTACCATCTGAACAAGGAACCCTACATTTTTATTTTGCACCGGGGCCACAGATTATGTAGCTAGTCCTGGTCATTGCTGTGTGCCAGGTCATTTGGATAACCTCTGGGAAGTCACTTTCTCTTTTTAAAAAAATTTTTTTTTAGTTGGAGTCCCACTCTGTTGCCCAGGCTGGAGTGCAGTGTCATGCTCATGGCTACCCCAGCGTCGACCTGCTGGGCTCAGGCGATCCTTCTGTCGCAGCCTTCCAAGTAGCCAGAACTACAGGCGCATACTACCACGCCTAGCTAATTTTTTTATTTATTATAGAGATGAGGTCTCGCCAAGTTGCCCAGGTTGGTCACAAACCTGTGGGCTCAGGCAATCCCCTCACCATGGCCTCCCGAAGTGCTGGGATTATAGGCTTGAGTCACCGCGCCCGACCTTCTTTTAATTTTATTTTTTGAGGGGAGGGTCTTGCTCTGTTGCCTAGGTTGGAGTTCAGTAGCACAATCAGGTTCACTGCAGACTCAGTCTCCTGGGCTCAAGCAGTCCTTCCACCTCAGCCTTCTGAGTAGATGAGACTACAGACGCGCGTCACTATGCCCAGTTAATTTTTTGTTTTTTTTAAAATGGAGACGAGGTCTTGCTATGTTGCCCAGTCTGGTCTCAAACTCCTAGGTTCACATTAGCCTCTCGGTTCTGCCTCCCAAAGTGCTAGGATTACAGGCATGAGCTACCTCGCCTGGCCCCTTTCTCTTTTCTGAGTCCCACCACCCTCATCTGCACAGCGGGGTGAGCATTCTCACCCTCTTAGAGCTCTTATGAAGGTTAAACGTGATGCCTGGGCACAGCTCCTTGCATGGGGCCAGCACAGGCAAGTGTAGAGTGACTCTGAGGCTGGGTGCCAGTGCCGGTCACACCTCTGGGGATACCATGGCTGCCAGACAGACATGTCCTTGGCTTAATGGGGTTCATGGTCTGGAGCCCGGAGGCAGACAGCAAGAGATGCATGCCGTGAGAATTGCTCCAAGGAACGAGTACAGGCACGGGAGAGCATCTGATGGAGGGGATCTGACTTGGCTGAGACTCACTGAGGACTTTCTGAGGAAGCACCCAAGGAGCAAAACTCAGAGAGGAAGCCAGTGTGAGACTGGGCGTGGGGAAGGGGGTGGCTGAGGAGAGGGAGGAGATGGGCCATCCGGGTTGAAGGTGGTTAGAGGCTACCTTGGGGGCCTCATGCCTCTGGCCTGGGTACCTTCCTTTCCAAAAGGCCCTAGACTGCTGGATTTTAGAGTGGGAATGGGGCCCTCACCCAGAGGTCTCCCTGAGCAGAGGAGGAGACTGGCCTAGTCAGCCAGTGCCACAAGCGGGTTGTTTCACTTCTGAAGACCCTGGCTTTCTGTACAACAAAATGGTACTATTGTTTATTTATTTTATTTTATTTATTTATTTATTTATTTATTTTGAGTTGGAGTCTCACTCTGTCGCCCAGACTGGAGTGCAGTGGCCGCTCCCGGCCACCGCAGCCTCGGCCTGCTGGGCTCTGGCGATCCTTCCACCTCAGCCTTCCGAGTAGCCGGAATTACAGGCATGCGCTACCATGCCCGGCTGATTTTTTGATTTATTGTAGAGATGAGGACTCGCTGCCCAGGCGGGTCTCGAACCCGCGGGCTCAGGCAATCCACTCACCTCAGCCTCCCAAAGGCGGGGGATTACAGGCTGAGCCACCGAGCCCGGCTGTTTATTTTTAAATTAAAAAAAATTTGTTTTTAAAGAGATGGAGTCTCATTGTATTGCTCAGGCTGGTCTCGAACTCCTAGCCTCAAGTGATCATCATGCCTCAGCCTCCTGAGTTCCTGGAATTATAGGCACCTGCCACCGCACCAGGCAAAAATGGGACAATTAATCCCCTCTGGGGCTGTTTAAGTGAGATATTGCATGGAAGGCCCAGTATAGCACCCTTGAAGGATAACCCATTTCTCTTCCCCCCATCAGTTTGGAAGTGGGGATCCCAGTTTTGGATTAGATGTTCCTCTAACTCAGGCTTGCTCCTTTGGGGGAGTGCTGGCCCCTTTGTTTAATTGAAAGGAAAATGAGGCTGATCTTCCTTTCCCCAGAGATGATCAGATGAGACAACCAACTAACTAGCTTTGGGGGCCCAGAGACAGCAGAATGCCCATCTCTCCTGGTGTTCTTCTCCTCTGGGTCCAGCTTAGGGGTTCAGTTAAACCCAGCTATATCATGAGGTGGGGTGTTCTATTTTCCTCTAATTTGGTCTTGAGGTCACTTCCTGAAGAACGACTGTAAGTTCTATCCCTGCGGTGACAGGGCTTCAGGGGATGTTTACAGTGCCTTTCCTGATACAGATGTTCTAATGCTTTAGTGTTCGACCTGTGGCCAGGTTTCCCTCTCACAGGCTCTTTTTTGATCTGTGTCTAGTTTGTGTGTGTGTGTATGTGTGTGTGTGTGTATGTGTTTGGGTCTCTCTCGTTGCTCAGGGTGGAGTGCAGTGGCATGATCACAGCTCACCGCAACCTTGACCTCCTGGACTCAGGCGATCCTCCCACCTCAGCCTCCTGAGTAGCTGGGACTACAGGAGCCACCACCACACCTGGCTAATTTTTTAATTTTTGTAGAATCAGGGTCTCACTATGTTGCCTAGGCTGGTCTCAAGATCCTAGGCTCAGTCTTCTTACCTCGGCTTCCCAAAGTGCTGGGATTACAAGTGTGAGCCACCACACCTGGTCTGTGTCCAGTTTATTCCTACCAAGATAGCTACTCTCTAGAAGAGTCTTGATGGGGAGGAGAGTTAGATTTGGGGGTATTGGTCGGGGGAACAAGAGAAGGCAACACCACAAAACACATGAAATAACAGAAGCCGTGTATTGCCTACAGAAAGAAGAGACAGTGCACCTTGCAGGGCCTACAGGATGGGAGAGCTGCCTGGGACATGTGCACTCAGCCAGTGGGTGTGAAGCAGAGGGAGGGATCGAGAAACCTGGGGGCCAGAGCCTCTGTTGGGGTCTAGGATGTTACCCAAGCAAGTTTATGTGGGGAAATCTAATTGATGTGTTTAGAGCAAGCAGGCACAAGTCACGGTGACATGGTGACTGTAGTATCTTTGCAAAGCCCATGCGGGCAGTGGAGGGGTCAGTGGAGTGAGTCAGGTAGGTTATGTCTAGCTGTCCCTTAAGGAGGTGGTCACCAGGAGGGGATTGCATAAGGTAGATACCTGGATGGATCACACTGAGGAACTGGAAGGAGAACTGAGCCCTGCTTTAGATATGATAAGGTCTGACATATTCAGAATGAATGCTGAGCAGCATGAGATAGTAAGAATTCACTTCCGGGGACTGAGTTCTACCATCTAATGGTGTAGGATGGTGGAAACAGCACTAACTGGGAGCCAGGTGTCCGGAGCGCAGGCCTTGTTCTCTCAGTGGGAAGAGCAGTTTTCATCTATCACAGGCTCCGCTGCTCACCAGGCACTGTGCCAGGTGCTTCACACGCCTCTGTGAAGAAGGCACTGTGGGTATTCTCATTTGAGGGATGGAGTCAGAGAGATTCGGTCACCCAGCTAGTGAGTAGCAGACCCCGAAGCCTTAACCACTGTCCTGACCTCACCTTGGGGCCTGGCAAGTCCTGCCCTTCTCTGGGCCTTGGCATTGCCATGTGTGCCCTCAGTGGACACCCAGTGTTCTCCAAGACCCTCTCAGCTCCAGGGTCCATGAGTCTGTTTCTAGGGGTGCCCATCCCCTTGGGGAGTTGTGCCACCACGCCCGTCCATCCATTCTGCTTTTACCTTTACTACGTAGGAGATGACCCGTCTCTCAGCTCCAGTCTCTCAGGTCTCCTGCCATCTAGGGCTGACCCCTGGCCCCAAGCCTTCTTTCTTGCCCACAAGAGGGACCAGGGGTGGCCAGGAGCCACGATTTTTCCACTCTGTGTTCACGGGGCCCCAGGCTGGTGGGACTGGGGCATTGTGGGAGACCCCAAAGTGGGAAGGACTTTGATGGTTCCAGTTAGGCAGGAGGGTAGATGGGGGCAAGGGTGGGGTGGGAGGGGAGGCTGGAAGGCTGAGCCGAGCCAGCTTGTAAAGGGCTTGTGGGGAGCGGTTAAGGAGCCGGGCTCGGTGGCTCAGCCTGTAATCCCACGCCTTTGGGAGGCTGAGGTGAGTGGATTGCCTGAGCCCGCGGGTTTGAGACCCGCCTGGGCAGCAAGACCTTATCTCTACAATAAAATCAAAAATTAGCCGGGCGCGGTAGCGCGTGCCTGTAATTCTGGCTACTCGGAAGGCTGAGGCAGAAGGATCGCTGGAGCCCAGCAGGTTGAGGCTGCGGTGGCTGGAAGCGGCCACTGCACTCCAGTCTGGGCAACAGAGTGAGACTCCAACTCAGAAAAAAAAAGAGTGCTTAGGTATGCCAGGCTCGGTGGCTCAGCCTGTAATCCCGTGCCTTTGGGAGGCTGAGGTGAGTGGATTGCCTGAGCCCACGGGTTCGAGACCCGCCTGGGCAGCGAGACCTCATCTCTACAATAAATCAAAAAATCAGCTGGGCGTGGTAGCGCATGCCTGTAATTCCGGCTACTTGGAAGACTGAGGCGGAAGGATCGCCAGAGCCCAGCAGGTCGAGGCTGGGGTGGCTGAGAGCGGCCACTGCACTCCAGTCTGGGCGACAGAGTGACTCCAACTCAAAAAAACAAAACATGCCAGGCTCGGTGGCTCAGCCTGTAATACCCCGATTTTGGGAGGCTGAGGTGAGTGAATTGCCTGAGCCCGCGGGTTCGAGACCTGCCTGGGGCAGCGAGACCTCATCTCTACAATAAATCAAAAAATCAGCCGGGCGTGGTAGTGCGTGCCTGTAATTCCGGCTACTCGGAAGGCTGAGGCTGAAGGATCGCCGGAGCCCAGCAGGCGAGGCTGCGGTGGCCGGGAGCCGCCACTGCACTCCAGTCTAAGCGACAGAGTGAGACTCCAACTCAAAAAACAAAAACAAAAACAAAAACAAACAAAACAAAACAAATTAAAAAGAGTTCTTAGGTAAAGGAGGGACTTGATCAGGTTCGCGTCTGGAATGATTGAGAAAATGCCTGTGATAGTCAAGACAGTGTTGGACACATATGGAACATTCAACAGCCACGAGCTTTTTGTTACGTTGCTGATTATGAATGCCCAGACTCTACTGCTCACTAGCTGGGAGAACTTGGGCCAGTCACTAACCCTAGGACTCATTTTTCTTACCAATAAAGCAGAAGGATAAAGAACTTTTCTCCTAGGGATTTTATTAGGACCCAAAGGGGATAAAGGGGAATTTCGTCTAATCTCAGTTAATTCTGCAAACACTTAGCCAACCAAGCCCAGCAGCATGCCCAGGCCCTTCCTCTGTGTTACGTACCTCCCTGCTTCTTGGTTGGACATGGCAGAACTTAGTCACTGGCACTGGAAGGGTACGTTTTTTTTTTTTAAATAGAGACGAGGTCTTGCTATGTTGCCCAGGCTGGTCTCAAACTCCTGGGCTCAAAGCAGTCCTCCTACCTTTGCCTACCAAAGTGCTGGGATTACAGGTGTGAGCCACTGCGTCTAGCCATGGGCCCATGCCTAACTCCCTTGCAGGCACAAAGTTTTACCTTCTCCATTTCTTTACCATGTTCTCAATCTCAGCCCTACAGCAGCATAACCAGCCTCCTCCTCAGACTCTTCCCCAGCCTTGAAGACCTGGCTGAGGAGCTCCCAGGCTCGAGAGCCCATAGAGATTCCCGGGAAGCCAGTGTGGTGTGGAGGGGAGTGCGCACGATCTGAGGAAGTCATGAATCTTCTCTGAGTCTCAGTTTCCTCATCTACAAAATGGGAATGAGAATACCTGCTAAATTAGTCTCCTGCTGCTCCTGTGACAAATTTCCACATATTTAGTGCTTAAAATGACACAAATTGGCCAGGTGTGGTGGCTCACGCCTATACTTCCAGCACTTTGGGAGGCTGAGGTAGGAGAATTACTTGAGCCCAGGAGTTCAAGACCAGCCTAGGCAACATAGCAAGACCCTGTCTCTACAAAAAAATTTAAAAAGCAACCAGGTGTGGTGGCACATACCTGTAGTCCCAGCTGCTCAGGAGGCTGAGGCGGAAGGATCTCCTGAGTAATAGAGTGGTGAGACCCCAACACAACACACACACACACACACACACACACACACACACACACACTCTCTCTCTCTCTCTCTCTCTCTCTCCTCTCTCTCTCTCTCTCGCTCTCTCTCTCTCTTTCTCTCATTCTTTTACAGTTCTGGTAGTCAGAAGTCCAGAAGTGGGTCGGCAGGGCTGTGTCTGTGGAGATTCTAGGGGAGAATCCATTCCCCTGACTTGGTTCATTTCTGGATGCTGCCTGCATTCCTGGGCTCCTGACCCTATCCTCTGTCTTCAAAGCCTGGCGTGTAGTATCTTCCAGTCTCTCTTTTTTTTTTTTTTTTTTGAGTTGGAGTCTCACTCTGTCACCCAGACTGGAGTGCAGTGGCCGCTCCCGGCCACCGCGGCCTCGACCTGCTGGGCTCCAGCAATTCTTCCGCCTCATCCTTCCGAATAGCCGGAATTGCAGGCATGTACTATTACACTCGGCTGATTTTTTGATTTATTGTAGAGATGAGGTCTCACAAGTTGCTCCGGTGGGTTTCGAACCTGCAGGCTCAGGCAATCCATTCACCTCAGCCTCCCCAAGGCGCGGGATTACAGGCTGAGCCACCGAGCCTGGCTCCAGTCTCTCTTTCAATGTCCCTGTCATCACGTTGCCTTTTCTCTCTCTGACCCTCTTATCTCCCTCTTATAAGGGCCCTTGTGGTTACACGGGGCCCACTCAGATAAGGCAGGATAATCTTCTCACCTCAGGATACCTAACTAAATCCCATGGGCAGAATCCCTTCCGTCGTGTGAGGTAAGTCACAGCTGCTCTGGGCATTAGGACATAGGCATCTCAGGGGCCATTACTCAGCCTACCCCACATGCTTGCAGGGCAGTCATGAGCATTACATGAGACAAGACATGCGAAAGCCTCCAACAGTGCCTGGGACATGCAATCAGCCTCTTCTTTCCCTCCTGTCTCTGAGCCTCTGTCTCTCCATCTGTAAAATGGGGCCCCTGCCACCTCCAGCTGTCTGAGCCCACCTCCCTAGAGCATGCAGTACAGACAGCAGATTGTGCCTCTGACTGGCCAGGGGTTCACAGGAAGCAGCAGAATGGAGCCCTGCCCCCGGGGCACCCCTTCTCCTCCTCCCTCCTGGGGGTAGGCCTCCTCTCGGTTCCTGCCCCGCCGTGCATTTCCCATCATTCCCAGGGATGGCTGATGGGAAAGGCTGAGCTCACTGCTCCCCAGGGAGGGCCAGGGTTGGGGGAGGAGAAGGGAGAGGCTGCTGCTGTGAGAGAATTCGCTGTGAGAGAATGGGAGAGGAGAGGCCAGGGGAGGAGATTGACAGTGGGGAAGGTCGAGGTTATCAGTGCTCAGAGGGAAGAGGGTGGGCAGGGCCTCCCACGTGGGCCTTCAAGAATGGTCAGCTCTTCCGCCCAGGCCCTGTCACTCTGTTCCTCCGCCCGCCTCCCCTCTCGGCTGGCTCCTTCTGCTGGGCCCCCGGGTCTGGAGGAGTTCGTGTGTGTGCTGGGGATGAGAGGAGGGTGTCACAGGCCAGCAGTGGTTGAAGTGGGGAGTTACTGCTGGACAGGAATCCAGGAATCCGCCTCTCCAGTGAGAAGACTACCCCAGCCAGAGTCCACCTCCTCCCTTTACTCAGAGATCAGTCACCATTTGCCCCTGGACCCATCATCTGCTTTCCCTGGACCTCACTTTTTAATTTCTCTGTGTGTGTGTGTGTGTGTGTGTGTGTGTGTGTGTGTGTGTGTGTGTGTGTGATGGAGGGGAGAGGGGGTTAATAGCACCATCATGGGATTTGAGAGATTCAAATGAGATTGTGATTTCGAACTGATTTTGAAATGTGCACTCTGCTATATAAGGATGTGTCATTCCATGCATATGTATGTCATTTTAATGTTCTCTCTTCTGCACCTTGATGATCTGGCATACTCTTCATTGTTCTTCAAATTCAGCCCAGATGCTCCTGCTCTGTCACTTTCTCAGAGTCACCTGTCCATCCCTGGAAGAATGGAGCTGCTCCTTCCCGGAGTGACAGTGACCCTCTTTTTTTTTTTCTGAGTTGGAGTCTCACTCTGTCCCCAAGCAGGAGTGTAGTGACTCATTCACGGCCACTGCAGTCTCGACCTGCTGGACTCAGGCGATCCTTTCTCCTCAGCCTTCCAAGTAGCTGGAACTACAGGCACGTGCCACCACGGCTAATTTTTTTTTTTTAAATTTATTGTAGAGATGAGGTCTCACCAAGTTGCCCAGGCTGGTCTCGAACCCCTGGGCTCAGGCAGCCCTCTTGCCTCAGCCTCCCAAAGTGCTAGGATTACAGGCTGAGCCGCCACGCCCGGCCGACAGTGACTCTCTTTGTAACCCTCTTTTGTAGTGGGTCTTTGGTCAGCTAGTCATTGGTTTGTACATCTGTCTTCCCCCACCACAAGTGGGCAATGGATTTATAGCAGACCCCTCTGCTTTTCAAGGTTGCTGTGTTTGTGGTGGGAGAGAGGCATGTGGCAAAGGCGTTGGGGAAGCTGGCCTCCTGGGGTCTGGCCTGGACAAGGTCGCTGCATGGCAGTCTGGCCCTTAGAATTGAGTAGCCCTTCATGACTGACTCAGTCAGAGGCACAAGAGCCCAAGCTAAAAGCAGGTGACTGAATCATTCAGATCCTTCACTTTCTGTGATGTGAATCCTCATGCCAGGGAGCCCATGACATCCTCCTGATAATCAGGACACTAAGGGATCGTGTTGGTGAAATCTGAACCGAGGGAGGGGAACAGTATTGAAGGAGAGGCCGTCTAAGCCTTAAGGAAGCATCCCCATGAGCTCATCCACCATACTCCAAACTCCCCCCGAAAACCCATGTCTGAACTCAGAAGTTTGAGACCAGCCTGGGCAACATAGTAAGACCTCCTCTCTACAAAAACAAAACAAAAATACAAACAATCACCACAACAAAGCAATGTGCCTGCCTGTAGTCCCAGCTACTTGGGAGACTGAGGCAGGAGGATTGCTTGAGCCTAGGGGTTCCTAGGGTCCACTAGATATACAGTATGAAGTAAACTTGGGAGACAATGCTGAAAGACTCCTTTACTTCCTGTGATGTGTTCTTATGTGTGATTACTTATATCTTCTCCCCCACGAGACTTTAAGCCCCACAAAGGTAGGGTCCTGCATAGCTTGTTCATGCCTCTCGGAGCACTAATACTGCCATATGCTGAACTTGGGTTATGTGCCAGGCACATGCAGACATCAGCTTGTTCATCCCCTCTGCACCCTGGAGGTAGGCTGGGTTATCCTATTATCCAGGTGAGATGCCGTGTCCAAACAGAACTGTTAAGTGCCAGTGTAGAGATCTGGATCCTGTTGCTAGTTGCTCCTCCCCATATCCGCTTCCATTTGTGAGGTTCTCCTTGGGATTTGGAAGAAGATGGCTTGAGTATCTAGGTTGCAGCAGGCATAGCTGGTTCTGGGGTTGTCTCTCTCGATAGACTGGTGGCTAAGAGGGGGCCAGCACTGCTTTTCCTAGCAGTCATCTCATAGACTCTCCTGGGACCGTGGAGGGGACCCGGTGGGAGGAGCAGGTGGAAGGGGCAGGGATCCCACCTGGAGGAAGGTGTGGAGATGTCCCTGAATGCACCTCGCTGCTCACTGCCTCACAGAGGCATGGCTGCTCCTGGCTGGCTTTGCTGCACCTACCTTATCCCATGCATCTGTGTAATGGAAATGCATTTCTTAAAAACGCCCTGTGATTCAGCCTTGTCCTAATAAGAGGCCTTTGTCTCTGCTCAGCACTCTGGTCTCCCCAGAACTGCTCATACCTATTATCTCTCAACTGCCAGGGCTCCTAGGAGGTCACCTGACCCCCACTGAGAGCTGGTGAGCCAGCTGAAGCCAAGATGGACAAGGACCTGCCACAGCCACCAGTGAGTCTGCTTGTTGTGGTGGTGGTTCGTATTATCACGCTTTCAGAGCTCCAGCTATATGCCAGGGCCTCACTTGACACTCTAGACAGCTGCAGTGCAGGGCCTGCCTGTCCCAAGCTTGTGTGTGCCCGGACTCCTGTGTGACACACATTCTCTGTGCCAAGCACAGCCCTTGCCCTGGAGGAGCTCCCGTCCTGGGGAGTAGAATACCCAAAGGGATCATGCCCAGCAGGAAAGGGGTGTGAGACAGGCCCCCTCAGCCTGGAGGCCAGTGAAGCTCCCTAAGGAGGCAGGGCTTGAGCCCTCTCCTCCAGGGGTCCCTGCGTTGCAGGGTTGGGCCCACTTGGCAGGCTGCCTGAACGCCTGGTTGCTGAATTCCCTCTTTATGGGCCTCTGGCCTCCTCAGGCCACCTTCTGAGAGCACAGGTAGCCACGTGAGCAGGGGCTTTGGGGCTAATGGGCTGGCATTATCTCCTGTGAGCTGGGTAGCTTGTCTCTCCTCTCTCTCTCTGGCCTCTAGTTTCCAATTCTGTAAAGTGAAGATAATTCCTTTTTCTCCTTGAGATGTCTTTGAGATTAAAAATGATAACTATGTAAAGTACCTAGGACATGACAAATTAACAAATAGTAAGTCTTAAAATAGTTGCTGGGCATGGTGGCACTCGCTTGTAGTCCCCGCTACTTGGGAGGCTGAAGTGGGAAAATCTTTTGAGCCCACGAGTTTGAGGCCGGTCTGGACAATAAAGTGAGACCCCGTCTCCAAAAAAAAAAAAAAAAAAAATTGATATTATGGGGCTTTTTGTTTTCTAAATTTTAATAAAACTACCCATTTGAGAATTTAAAAAGAAAGGTCACTATGATTTCAAGATGCCTGATCAACACGTGTTTACATTTGTAATACTGCTTTTTTGGAGTCCTCCTGACATCCTAAATGTTACCCCAATATGTCCAATGTCCAATAATTAATGTGTTTGGTTTGGAACACACTCAGGATAAATTGTGTCTTTCAAAAATATCAGGCCAGGCATGGTGACTCACGCCTATAAACCCAGCACTTTGGGAGGTCGAGGTGAGAGGATTGCCTGAGGCCACTGGTTCAAGACTAGCCTGGGCAACTTGGCAAGACCTCATCTCTACAACAAATCAAGCAGAATTAGCCAGGCATGGTGCACATGCCTGTAGTTTCAACTACTTGGAAGGCTGAGGTGAAAGGATCGTCTGAGCCCAGCGGGTCAAGGTTGCGGTGGCTGTGAGCGTGCCACTGCACTCCTGCCTGGGTGACAGATTGAGACTCTGACTCAAAAAAAATCTAATTATTTAAAAATTCTGTTGGGTGTGGTGGCTCATGCCTGTAATTCTAGCACTTTTGTTTGTTTGTTTGTTTGTTTGTTTTTGAGTTGGAGTCTCACTCTGTCACCCAGACTGGAGTGCAGTGGCCGCTCCCAGCCACCGCAGCCTCGACCTGCTGGGCTCCGGTGATCCATCCGCCTCAGCCTTCCAAGTAGCTGGAACTACAGGCACGTGCTACCACGCCCGGCTAATTTTTTGGTTTATTGTAGAGATGAGGTCTCGCCAAGTTGCCCAGGGGGGTCTCGTACCCGTGGGCTCAGGCAGTCCACTCACCTCAGCCTCCCAAAGGCACAGGATTACAGGCTGAGCCACCGAGCCTGGCTAATTCTAGCACTTTTGAAAGCCGAGGCAGGAGGATCGTTTGAGCTCAGAAATTTGAGACCAGCCTGGGCAACCTAATGAGATACTGTCTCTAAGAAAAAAAATAATTAATGGGCATGGTGGTATGCACTTGTAGTCCCAGCTACTTGGGAGGCTACTTGGGAGGCAGGAAGATTGCTTGAGCCCAGGAGTTCAAGGTTACAGTGAGCTATGATTGTGCCACTGCATTCTAGCCAGGGAGACAGAGTAAGGCCCTGTCTCTAAATAAAAAAAAAAATAAATAAATAAATAAATAAATGAAAAAAGTGAAAATTCAGAGGCATTGTTATTATGTTTTTACTTCTTAACTGACGAAGCAGATGGCTTGAGCTGCTTACATTTTTATTTTTTGTTTTTTTCAGAGTAGAAAAACAGGTTTATCAGAGTATACTGCAAGAGAGCAGCGGGCAGAACAGCAATAAGGGAGCTGTCCTGTTTCCATTTTTATTTCCTGTTCTGAGTCTTTGGGCAAATTATTTAACCTGTCTGTGTCTCAGTGTTGGTTGGGGATATATCAAATGGGAATGATAAAAGTTTCTACTTTATCAGGTTCTTGTTAGCATCAGCAAGTTAGTATAGTGTTTAGAATAGTGCCTGGCTTGTGCTAAATACTGAAACTTCAGTTGTTATAATAATAATAATAATAATAATTTTCTTAATTAGAGAATATACCCTGATTGGTACCACAATCCAGTCAGATTGCTTTTCAGTTAACATTCTGTCAGTGAACATTTACTTTGTGCTGGCTCTGGGCTTGTGTGGGTCTTGGTCTTGGGGCCTGATTGCAAGTGCTGGCTCAGTGGCTCACTGGCTCTACCAGTGTCCTGGGCTCCCGCGCCTTGGTTTCTGCCTCTTGCTTCTAGCCCCTGGGGCCTCTGGTGAGGCTGAGCTCATAAAAAGAGTCGGCAAAGCACTTTGTGGATCGATGCTAACTAATAGCGGCTCCCTGGAGCTGGTGCAAGCAGGAAAGATGATTGTGGAGGCTGCTTGGACCAGGCTCAGGGATGGGCACCCAGCGAAGGCCAGTGTGGTCCTCAGAGTGGGACCTGGGAAGATCTAGACCTTATGCTTTGTGCCAGGAGTAGAGGCTGGAAGAGTCTGATGATGTGGAGGGTGCCATTCATGGCCACGGGGGAAGAGACTCGCCCAGTAGAGGCAGAACCAAGCACAGAGACCCAACCAGGCCATACACCTGGTCACATCTAGCCAGAGCTGGGTGCATGACCTGTCCTGGGCATCCTCTTGCCAGGGATCCTTTAATTGCCCCATCTTTCCACAGGTGGCTTCTGCCCAGACACATGGCTGTCTTAAGTATAGCACGGTAGCTTCAGTCCAATGAAGGACATGAATGGGAAGTTGGCATGGGACCCCAGGCAAGACTTCTCCCCAGTTCTGCCCCTTCTCTGTGTCTTAGACTGAGCTGAGATCTGTTCTGGAAACTGCTGTGGGGGTAGCAGATGGGGACTGTGCCTTCTGGGAGTTCCTGGCCTGATGGAGGAGGCTTGTCCCTGTCTGATGGAGGGAACATGGCTCCTGTTCCCTGAGACTCCCTTGTATAATGGAGGGGACATAGGCCCCCAATCCTCTGGCAGCTCCTTGTCTTCATCCTGCAAGAGTCTCCAATCTGTTGGAGGAGTCATGGCCGCTTTCCTCAGAGAGATCCCCTATTTGATAGAGGAGACCTCCCCTCTTACCCTCAGAAAGGATCTCTGTCTGATGGAGGAGGTTCATCTTGTCCTCTCACTCATGAAACCTCATTTGATGATTTCTGCCTTTGGGAGATTTTCAAAGGCAGAAACCCCTCAGCCCCCTGCCTGATTCTTGGGGAGCCCAGGTCCCACAGGCATAGCCACAGAGCAAGCTGGACAGAGTTGTAGACTTGGCTGCTATAGGGCAGAGAGTAAGGGAAGACGGGACCATAGAGGGACCCCTTTAGCAAGTGAGGGTGACATGGAAGGCTTCCTGGTGGAGGTGCCTTGATGGGACCTTCTGATGAACAGGAGGTGCCTGGTTATGACGAGTATCCATTGGGGTTAAGGGGTAGAGGATCCCACAGAGTGGGAAGGGAAACTCGAGGGATCACTCTGGTAAGCCCCTGTCTCCATTCAGGCTGGACTGCTGGTGCAGAAAAGAGTTCAGGGAGACCCTCATTATCGTCAGGGAGTCCCTCACCCTCTGCCTGTCTGAGCGCAGCAGAGTGCTGCCAGCTCGGGACATCCGCCCCCCCGGCCAGAGGAGAGGAGGAAACAGGACGCATATCAGGAACGCCTTTTCCTTTTCTTTGTAACTAACCCCCTCACTTGGGGTTGGGGAGAGCCGGTCCTACAGGGCTTGCCCTAGCCTGGCTGCTGCTGCCTGCAGCCCCCAGCTCCGACTCTCCTAGGGCCTCCTCCCACCTCCCGACCCCAACTTCTGATGCTGCTCCTGGGCTGACCCCTTGATGCCACTGAGTCTCAGGGCTCACATCTGTAGAATGGGGTAAGATGTCTCACCTGCCTCATCAGGGCGTGTTTGCTTTTCCTCTCTTTATGGGATTTATTTATTCCTCTGTCCATGAGCTGTGCATGGAGCCCTTCCTGTGCACCAGTCTCTGGGATAGGCAGGGGTAGAGACCATGGGGGAGGAGCAGAGGAGGAGGTGAAGTCTGTTGGGACTTGTCTGAGTAGTTGGGGGACATTGGAGTAGAGATATCCCAAGACTGGCGGGTCTGGGGTCTGAGACGGTCTGGCTGGAGATGGAGGTTTGGATTTCCCAGAATCTGGTAGTAGTTGAAGTGGTCAGGTGGGTGGTGTCACCCAGGGAACTGCTTGCCATGGGCCCTGGGAAGGGGCAGAGGTCAGACTCAGCTCTGGAACCCGCTGGGAGCTGGGCACATAGCAGGAGTGGGGAACCCTTGGCCAGGGCCTCCAGTAGGACTGAAATGGAGTCACTGGGTTTGAGTTCCTTGACTGGGTCTGGGGGGTGTGTGGGGAAGGCTGGGCCACGGAGGATGAGGGGGAGTAAAGGTGAAGGTGCTTAGACGTCAAGGAATGTGGCCAGTCAGATCATCATTTGCTTGCTTATTTTTCTCATTATTCAAATTGTTTCTCTGCTGAGTGCATGTGTCGCTATGTGGGGTGCATGTGTTGTAAGTGTGTGGGCTATAGGTGAGATGTGTGTGGATATGCGACGCATGTGTGTATGGGGGGTGTGTCTAGTATTTGTGTGTGTGTGCGTGTGTGTGCGTGTGCATGTGTGCGTGTGTGTGTGGTGTGTAGTTTGTACTCATGGTCACATTCATATCCTTGTTCCACACAGCAGGATGGTTCCAAGCCATCCTGCCTGGGCTAGAACCAGGGAAGGATTCATCAATGTAAATTTCCCTTCTCTACTTGGGGTGACACACAATGATGTGCTGGTAACAACTGGCCCTCCAGAAAAAAAGGAGGATGGGAGGATTATAGTATTTGCCATTTTCTGTGGTGTAAATTCTCCCACCACGGATTTCACTCTCCCAGCATGATGTCATTGGACGTAGAGTTGGGAAGAGATGAACATAGACTCCATTATGCAGTATCCCTACCACACAGAAGACGTAGGCTTCAATAACCTCAAGAGCGTAACAGTGACATTTAGTAAAATAATTAGTAAGCGGTATGTTTTGAGTGTGTATTCCCTTTATTTAATATTTTATATATATATATATATACACACACATATATATGTATATATGTGTGTGTGTGTGTGTGTATTTTGTGTGTGTATGTATATATATATATATAATATATATATATATATTTTTTTTTTTTTTTTTGAGTTGGAGTCTCACTCCGCCACTCAGACTGGAGTGCAGTGGCACGCTCACAGCTACCCCAGCATTCACCTGCTGGGCTCCAGAGCTCTTTCTGCCTCAGCCTTCCAAGTAACCAGAACTACAGGTGCGCGCCACCATGACCGGCTAATTTTTTGATTTATTGTAGAGACTAGGTTTCACCAAACTGCCAAGGCTGGTCTTGAACCCTTGAACTCAGGCAATCCTCTCACCTCAGACTCCCAAAGTGCTGGGATTACAGGCTTGAGCCACTGCGCCCAGCTCATATTTTTTTTTTTGAGTCAACGTCTCACTCTGTCACCCAGGCTGGAGTGAGGTGACACCATCATAGTTTACTGCAGCCTTGAACTCCTGTGCTCAGGCAATCCTTCTGCCTCAGCCTCCCAAGTAGCTGGGACTACAGGCACATACCACCATGCCCAACTTGTATATTTGTAGAGTTGAGGTCTCACTATGTTGCCCAGGCTGTTCTTGAACTCCTGAGCTCAATCCTCTCTCCTCGGCCTCCCAAAGTGCTGGAGCTACCTCGGCCTCCCAAAGGCATGAGCTATTGCACCCAGTTAATATAATGTATTTAGATGTAGGTTTTATTGGGATTTCTCAACATCAGCACTATTAGCATTTTGGGATGGAGATTCTTTGCTGGGGCTGCGGGGACTAACCTGTGCATTATGTAGACAGCCTATCTCTATCACTACTTACTGGATGCCAGTGGCACCCCTCCCTCAACCCATGATATCTCCAGACATTCCTGGATGTCCCCTGGGGTGCAAGTTCATCCCCAGTTGAGAATCACTGGTGTTGGCTGGGTTTCTAGCTCACCCAATTCCTAAAAATGTGGCGATCGGCTCCTGGGAGACTATGTAAGCCAGATTCAGCACCACAGCTCTGTACCTGAAGAAACAGTAACATGGATTTTTCTCCACAAAAATTATTTTTTAGGAAAGAGTTGCCGCCTTAGGCCTTAGATTTCAGTTTATACAAGGTCCCTGACCACAGAAAACCCTCTCTGCTCCCTGACTGATCCACTGAGAGACTGACACAGAGTCAAAGATGTGCCGCTGTCCTGGGTCTCTCGTGACATTTTATGGAATGTGAGAATGGGCAGGAAGTAGTATTTCTGAATTAATATTTTATGTTAACATAATGTTATGCTACATCCCTAAATGTTTATTCATTCCAACTAGCAAACAAAACAAAGCAAAACAAAAGACCCTTATTTATTTATTTATTTATTTATTTATTTTGAGTAGGCGTCTCACTCTGTCTCCCAGGCTGGAGTGCAGTGGCACACTCACAGGCACCGCAGCCTCGACCTGCTGGGTTCAGATGATCCTTCTGCCTCAGCCTTCCAAGTAGCTGTAAACCCAGGCTTGCACCACCACACCTAGCTAATGTTTTGATTTACTGTAGAGACAAGGTGTCACCAAGTTGCCCAGGCTGGTCTCCAACTCCTGGGCTCAAGCAATCTTCTCACCTCTGTCTCCCAAAGTGTTGGGATTACAGGCATGAGCCACTTCGCCTGGCCATAAAAAATCCTTTAAATAAAATATTTCCCCAGGAGAAATAACAGACTGCCTGTGTCTGGGATGCGCAGTGGCTAACGGGCTCCTGCCGAGGTTGTAGACGCATGCTTTGTCCTGGTGGTGAGGCCACTGCCTCTAACTTGCTGCTTGGCCCAGGTCCTGTTTTTTTTTTTTCCCAGCTTCGAGCTTAGGGGTTGGCTCTTGTTTGTTCATTTGTTCGTTCATTCAGAACATTTATTAAGCACCAACTATGTGCCAAGGAAAATAAATGAGTGAAGGAAGACACAGTTCCTGCTTTCTGGGGTTTGCCATTATTTCAGTTCCCTGGCATCCATTTAGGAGTGGTGATGTGTGGGCGCCTGCGGATGCAGAGGGGACAGTGAGGAGAGGGAGGGAAAGGTGCCAGTGTGTGCTGGGTGTCTGATGTGTGCCCAGAGCCGAGCTGGGCACATCATCCATGCTTATTTAGGGAGTGTGTGTCTCCCACTGGAAAGTGTAGGTGCTCTGGGGGCAGGTGCCTGTATCTCCTCCTAATAAAAACAGCACCAGGCCCAGAGGTTTGAAAAATAAAAGAAAAAAAGAAAGAAGGTAATTAAGAGATGAATGGAGGAAAAGAAGACAGCAGAAAGTCAGAGGAAGAGTGCATTAAGCCAAAGCAATCAAGGAAGGCTTCTTAGATGAGGTGATGCTGGAAAGGGTAAGAAGGATGGGAAGGACTGCAGTTTCCAGAATGCATGAATAGGGTACTGCAGGAAGAGGGAAGAGTGGGAAATGTCTCAGGGAACTTCTGGAATGTGGAGGTCTAAACTGGGAAAAGAGCATCATAAACTGTGTTTTCCATCTGAGACTGGGACGGAGACAGAAAACTAAAAAACTGTCCTTGTCTCCAGCAGGGGTGACATAACCATCTCTGCCCACCCCCAAGACCTTCTCACCTGAGAGACATTTTGGCAAAAACTCTCCCCTGAGCATGGGGATGGGACAGAGCATTGAGCAAGGCCATGGTGATGATGATGATAATGACTATAGAATCAACAGTGTCAGCTTCCCTGCACTGATTTCCTGTTGAGTACCATGCCTTCATATCTGTCCCCAGTCTGTGGGGTAGATAGCACCTCCATTCTCCAGATGAAGGAAAGTGAGCCTCAGAAAGGATACGAAGCTGGCCTGAGGTCACACTGGACCCAGGCAGGGTCTGCTCACTTCAGCTTCCACGCTTTTCTGCTGCTAGCAGCCTTCCCTTCCTGGGAATGTTCAGGCAGGGCCTATAGGTCTCTGGTATCCAGCCGCCAGCCTGCTGGGGAAATTGCTATTAGTCTTTGATGTTCAGATCTCCAATTTCATGGGTTAACAGAAAATGGGCCAAGCTTCTTTCAGAAGCTCTCTCCTTTGTCTGTGGCATCGGAAGGCTCTCCTCTTTCCTTACTCTGTACCCTCTACAAATCTTCGGAAACATGGGCCTGGCGCAGTGACTCATGCCTGTAATCTTAACGCTTTCGGAGGCCGAGGTGGGAGGATCACTTGATGCCAGGAGCAACATAATGAGACTCTCTCTCTACAAAGTAAAAAATAAAATAAAAAAAAAAAAAAAAAATCTTAGCCGGGCTCGGTGGCTCAGCCTGTAATCCCGCGCCTTTGGGAGGCTGAAGTGAGTGGACTGCCTGAACCCGTGTGTTCGAGACCCGCCTGGGCAACTTGGCGAGACCTCATCTCTACAATAAATCAAAAAATTAGCTGGGCGTGGTAGCGTGCGCCTGTAGTTCCAGCTATTTGGAAGGCTGAGGCGGAAGGATCGCCGGAGCCCAGCGGGTCGAGGCTGCGGTGGCCGGGAGTGGCCACTGCACTCCAGTCTGGGCGACAGAGTGAGACTCCAACTCAAAAAATAAATAAAATAAAATAAAATAAAAATCTTCACAAATATGACCAGGTGCTGTGGCTTACGCCTCTAAACCCAGCACTTTAGGAGGCCAAGGCAGGAGGATTGCTTGAGCCCAGAAATTCAACACCCGCCTGGGTCATGTGGCAAGATCCGTCTTTACATATAAAAACAAAATATATATATATATTTTTTACTGTATAGATGAGGTCTCACCAAGTTACCCAGGCTGGTCTTGAACCCCTGTGCTCAGGCAATCCTCTCACCTTGGCCTCCCAAAGTGCTGGGATTATAGGCGTGAACCACCGCGGTCAGCAATTTTTTTTAAAGGTAGAAAATTTTTCAAAAATTAATTTTAGGGCAACCCCTTTGGGTCTCCTCCCACTATGGGAACTTTTCCGTCCTCTCAATAAATCCTACTTTTAAAAAACCTTTACAAATACGGATGATAACCAGAAAAGTGAACCCATGAATGTGGGTAGGAGGCTTGGGCAAGTGCAGTCTGCCTAGAAGCTGGTGGGAAATTCCAAGCCCAGGAGCCAGACTTGACCAGAGCTCCCCTCTCACCGCCCCTCACCATGCCTCAGGACTGCCAGACACTGCCCTGTGCCTAGGGAGCCATGGTGGATTTTGAGCCAGGATGAGACAGGAAGTGAGACGGGAGCATCAGAAGCCTGGGTGCTCATCCCAGTCTGACTCTGGTCACACCAGCGAGTCTCTGTTTCCTGGCCCTGGTGTAAGACTCTTTTCTCCTTTGGGCTTTGATTT
Organism: Cephalopachus bancanus; assembly: GCA_027257055.1. Taxonomy (NCBI): domain Eukaryota; kingdom Metazoa; phylum Chordata; class Mammalia; order Primates; family Tarsiidae; genus Cephalopachus; species Cephalopachus bancanus. Next base: position 3,275,992 of record JAPVLO010000195.1, on the reverse strand, counting down.
CTCCAGCTGGGAAATGAAGCAGGTTGTACTGTGATCCCCCGGGCTCCCTCAGGCTCCGGAAATCTGTGAAATGGGGTAACATTTCCTGCCTTCCTGCCTCCTTCCCCCTCCTGGGCTGTCCTGAGAAGCAGGTGCACTGATGCGGGGGGAACAGGCCGCCAGTGCTCTGACACACGGAGGGCTGTTGAATCCTGGCAGAGCAGACATGCCTGTACACAAATAACTCTGCTACCAGGAGAATGCAATAAGGGCCCTTGGAACCTCTTCATAGTCGCTGCCACTTGCTCCTTACACCTCTCTGCTCCCTGATGGCTGTTCTCACACCCAGGAAAGTGGGTCAGAATGTAGGGCGGCTGCAACTGAGAGTGAATGCCCCCTTGCATGGTCCTCGCCCTCCCAGCTGAGTCATGACTGCTGTCAGGGGCAGGGATGGGGGAAAGTGATGGAGTTGAAGGCATCTCTGTGTCCAAAATACAGCCCTGGTGAGCCATCTCCTTCTCTCAAATGCCCATGTCTCCCCACTGCCTTCTGAATATGGTCCAAGTGCCTTAGCCTGGCATTCAAGGCCTTTCACAGCCTTCTCTCCCCTCCCAGCTCAAGAACTGCACATAGAGGCCCTCCCTGACTCTCTGGGGAGTGACTGGACAGTTCTCCAGTCCAGCCTCCTTCCCTCACACTCCTCTTCCCTCGCCAGGTGGTTCACCATGCTCCGAGCACCTAATGGATGACCTCAGTTTCCCTTTCCAGGCCTCCAGCAGCAGTGCTATCGCCTCTTCTGTACCTCTGTGTGTTCTTCAAGATCCTCCTTATTCCTGCCTCCTCTCTTGAAGCCTTTCTCGATCCCCCAGATGCAACCAAACAATCTCACCTCTCAGGCAGTATTGTGAGTGGTGAGAAGTGTGGACTCTGTAGCCAGACTGGCATACTCCAATGACTAGCTCTGCCACTTACTTGCTGTGTGACAAGTAAGGCAGATTGTGTAACCTCTTTGCCTCAGTTTTCTCATCTGTGAAATGGGATGATAGTAGCAATTCTTCTAGGGTTGTTGGAGGAAGACATTAGTTAATATGTGTGACACACTTAAGGCAGTAACCACCTGGTTTCTCTCCAGGATGAGTTTTCTGAAGTTGATGGAAAATTGAGTAAATATCAGGACGTCTTCCCACATTCAGTGCTAAAAATGCATTCGTAGCATTTTCTTCTAATGTGACTTTTCTGGAACTCACAAAGGACTGATTTGTTCCCAGTGCTCTCTCAGTTCACTGGCAACGAATCCATATGCATGGATGGTCTTTCCGGCATGAGTTTTCTGATGTTGAGTGAGATGCGCTTTGTCTAAATACTTTCCCCACATGGTCTACTCCCGGGGCCCCTTTCCTGAATGAGTTTCCTGATACTAGCTTTGTGATCTGGGCAAGCTATGGAGGGTCTCTGAGTCTGGATGTCCCTTCTGAAAAACCAGAATATTTAGAAGGAATAAGATAATAATGTGTGTGAAGGGCTTAGCACAATGGCTGCATAGGGAAAGCTTCATGTATGGTGGCCACCTTTGTTGGTGGGTTTCTCTAGCTTAGCTGTGCTGTGGTCTTGTTCACGTGAGTGTCCCCAGAGCCTGACACTGGTAGGGCCTGTGTGCACATTGAGTGGGCAAGTGGATGGTGATGGGATGACCATTGGTCAGAGCTGAGCATAGGTCTGTTTGGCATGTATCTGCTGTATTCTTGGTGCAACCTGATGGTGGCTGTGACCCTGACCTGATGAATCATTTTCTAAGCCCAGTACCATTGCTCCTGACCGCCAAACAGAAGTTCAGATAGAAGAAGACATCCCGGAGTTCACCCACCCAGAGATAAAGATCAGCACGAGTATCTTTTTACGTTTCATCCATCCTCACACTTGACTTCTCTCTTAAGGCATTCATTCAAAAATGTTCAACCTATGTTTACTTTTTAAGTGCCTGCTGTATCCTGGGTACCATGATATGTCCCAGGAATCCCGTGGCAATAACACAAGTAAGGTCATTAACCTCATTATGTTATAAAAGTGAAGCAGAAGGTATGTTATCAGATCATTACAAAGGCATAGAAAGTACTGTGAATGGGGGCATACTGGGTTGGAGTTGATGGAGGGGACACCTAACCCAGACTTGGGGAGAGTCAGGGAAGCCTTCTTGGAGAAAGAGACAGCTGAGCATTAGACACAGCTGGCCTGGGAAGGGATCTCAGGAATCAGAGATGTAGACTCTGGATTACAGTAAGTCCCGTACCTACAAACCTTCAAGTTGTGAACGTGCGTTTGCATGTCCAGTCACTTAAATTAGTTCACATGTCTGGTGTACATTGTCATATGCATGCATCCTTTTCTTTTTATTTTTTGAGTCGGAGTCTCACTGTCACCCAGGCTGGAGTGCAGTGGCATGCTCACAGCCACCGCAGCCTTGACCTGCTGGCTCAGGTGATCCTTCTGCCTCAGCCTTCCAAATAACTGGAACTACAGGCACATGCCACCACACCTGACTAATTTTTTCATGAGGTTTCACCAAGTTGCCCTGCCTGGTCTCCAACCCTGGGGTCAGGCAATCCTCTCCCCTCAGTCTCCCAAAGTGCTAGGATTACAGACTTGAGCCACCATGTCCAGCTGGTGCATCCTTTTTTTCAAGGTCCTGTACTGTAAGATTTAAAATGTTTTCCTTATTTTTTTGTGTTTTTTTAATGTAGTATTTGTGTGAAAAGTGTTATAAACCTATTACAGTACAGTACTGTCTAGCCAATTGTGTTAGTCACGAACCTAAGCTAACTTTGTTGGACTTACAAACAAACTGGACTTATGAACATGCTCTTAGAAAGGAACTCGTTCATATGTAGGGCACTTACCATATAAAATCACAGAACCAGAGACTCTTTTTTTTTTTTGAGTTGGAGTCTCACTCCATCCCCCAGGCTGGAGTGCAGTGGCATGCTCATGGCCACCCCAGAGCTGACCTGCTTGGGCTCCGGCGATGCTTCTGCCTCAGCCTTCCAAGTAGCTGGAACTACAGGTGCGTGCTACCACGCCGGACTAATTTTTGATTTATTGTAGTGACAAGGTCTCGCCAAATTGCCTGGGCTGGTCTCGAACCTGTGTACTCAGGCAATCCACTTGCCTCGGTCTCCCAAAATGCTTGGATTACAGGCTGAGTTATTGAGCCTGGTCTAACCAGAGACTCTTATATCAGGCATTCAGAGTTTAGCATCCAAATTTCCTCTACTTTACTTACTTTGTGTTCCTCTAGACTCTCCTTTCTCTAAGACTTGAGGCATATCTATTTAGGGAGGCCCAAACATCTTTTTTATTTTTTGAGTCAGACTCCAGGCTGGAGTGCAGTGTCACCCTCACGGCTACCGCAGCCTTGACCTGCTGGGTTCAGGTGATCCTTCTGTCTCAACTTTCCAAGTAGCTGGTACTGCAGGCATGTGCCACCACACCTTGCTAAGTTTTTGATTTATTGTGGAGACAAAGTCTCACCAAGTTGCCCACGTTGTTCTTAAAGTCCTGGGCGCAGGCAGTCATCTTGCCCCCATCTCCCAAAGTGCTGGGATTACAGGTGTGAGCCACCATACCCTGCCCCAAGCATCTTTATAAAGTGAATTTGTACTCATGGTACAGCATGGAAGAATAAGAACCATAAAGAAGTGGGTAGGGGGATGGAGTCTTCTTCAATCCCTGTGAATATTTAGGCACGTTTTCTTTTCTTTCATTCTCTCTCTCTTAGTTTTTAGAAAAATTGAAATGATTCCATCCCATAATCTTTACACTTTTTGGTGCACAATTCAGTGGTTTTCAGTATATTCATAAGATTGTGTAACCATCACCACTATCCAATTCCAGAACACTTTCATCAACCCCCAATACACTCTGTCCCCATAGCAATCACTCCCCATCTCCCCCTCCCGCCAGCTTCTGGCAGCCACTAATCTACTTTCCATCTCTATCAATTTGCTTACTCTGAACATTTTGTGTCAGTGGAATCATCCAATATGTGGCCTTTTGTGTCTGGCTTAATTTACTTAGCATAATATGTTCAGGATTCATCCATGTTGTAACAATGTTGTAGTACTCCATCACATTTTATGGTTGAGTAATATTCCATTGTATGTATAGACCATATAAAAAAATATATTAATTAGTTGGTGGATATTGGGTTGGCCCCCAACTCTTTATGGCTATTTTGAATAATGCTGCTACAAACATTTATATACATGTTTTTGTGCAGAGATGTTTTTAATTCTCTTAGTTATATGCCCCGGAGTGGACTTGCTGGGTCATACTAACTCTACGTTTAAGTTTTTTTTTTTTAATTGTAGAGACAAGGTCTTGCCAAGTTTCCCAGGCTGATCTCAAACCCGTGGGCTCAGCAATCCTCTCACCTCAGCCTCCCAAAGTGCTGAGATTACAGGCTGAGTCTGGCCTAAGTTTTTGAGGAATTGCCAAACTATTTTCCAAAACTGCTACACCATTTTGCATTCCCCAGCTATGTATGGGAGTTCTAGTTTCTTCATATTCTTGTCAACACTTATTACTGTCCTTTTTTTATTATAGCCATCTTAGTGGATGTAAAGTATATCTTTGTGGTTTTGATTTGCATTTCCCTGGTGACTAATAATGTTGAACATCTTTTCATGTTCTTATCGGTCACTTGTGTATCTTCTTTGGAGAAATGCCTATTCAAATAAATCCATTGCCAATCTTAAAATGGGACATTTTATGCTCTGGTTTCTCTTCAGAGCAGATAAATCTTTTGCCATATAAAAATGGGTCATTTAGCCGGCACGGAGGCTCACACCTATAATCCCAGCACTTTGGGAGATGGAAGCGAGAGGGTTGCCTGAGCCAAGTTAGACCCTTACCTCACACCATGCATAAAAATTCACTCAGATTGATCAAAGACCTACATGAAAAGCAACAACTACAAAACTAAGAAAAAAACATAATTGCCAATCTTCATGACTTTGGATCAGGCAATGGTTTCTTAGATATGACACCAAAAGCATAACCAACTAAAACAATAGGTAAAATTCAAGAACTTTTGTTTTGAAGGTTATCAAGAGATGAAAAGACAACCCACAGAATGGAAAAAATATTTTCAAGTCATGTATTGGATAAGGGTCTAGTATCCAGTACATATAAAGAAAATTATAATTCAACAACAAGACCGGGCATGGTGGCTCATACTTGTAATCCAGCACTTTGGGTGGCTGAGGTGGGAGGATTGCTTGAACCCAGGAGTTCAAAATCAGCCCAGGCAACACAGTGAGACCTCATCTCTACTAAATATCAAAAAATTAGCCGGGCATGGTGGCATGTGCCTGTAAGTCTTAGCTATTTGGGAGACTGAGGCAGGAGGATGGCTTGGGCCCAGGAGGTTGAAGCTCCAGTGAGCTGTGATCATGTCACTGCACTCCAGTCTGGGCAACAGAGTGAGTCATTGACTCAAAAAAAAAAAAAAGCAACAATAGACAAGCAAACTACCCTTTTTTTTTTTTGAGTTGGAGTCTCACTGTGTTGTCCAGGCTGGAATATAGTGGCACTCTCACAGCTCACTGCTGCCTCAACCTGCTGTGCTCAGACGATTCATCCATCTCAGCCCTCCAAGTGGCTAGAACTACAGAAACCCACTGTCATGCCCGGTTAATTTTTTTATTTATTGCAAAGATGAGGTCTTGCCATGTTGCCAGGCTAGTCTTGGTGTGAGGTAAGGGTCTAACATAATTTTTTGGCATGTATATGTCCAGTTGTCCCAGCATCATTTATTGTAAAAAAAACTGTTCTTTCCCCATTGACTTGTTTTGGTTCTTTTGTCAAAAATCACTTGAGGCTGGGCATGGTGGCTCATGCCTATTATCCCAGCACTTTGGGAGGCTGAGGCAGGTGGATAGCTTGAGTCCAGGAATTTGAGACCAGCCTGGGCAATATAGCGAGGCCCTGTCTCTACCAAAACAAACAAACAAACAAAAAAATCAAAAAATTAGTTTGGAGTGTGCTACTTGAGATGCTGAGGTGGAAGGATCGCCTGAGCCCAGGAGGTTGAGGCTTCCATGAGCCATGATCATTGTGATCATTCCACTGCACTCCAACCTGGACAACATAGTGAGACCCTGACTCAAAAAAATTAATTGATCATAGATATATGGGTTTAGTTCTGAACTCTCAATTCTGTTCCACTGATCTATGTATCTGTCTTTATGACAGTGCCACACAGTATCGTTTATTGTAGCTTTGCAGTGAGTTTTTAAATTGGGAAGTGTGAGTCCTTTAACTTGGTTCTATTTTTTTCAAGATTATTTTGAGTATCAGATTCCTTGCATTTCCTTATGAGTTTTAGGATCATTTTGTCAGTTTCTGCAAAAAAGCCAACTGGGATTTTGATAAGGATTGCACTGACTCTGTAGATCAATTAGGGAAGTATTGCCATCTTAACAACATGAAGTCTTATGTTTCTTTTGGGTATTTATTGAACATAAAGTTGAGCTCAACTGGGTGTGGTGGCTCACGCCTGTAATCCCAGCACTTTGGGAGGATGAGACTAGAGGATTGCCTGAGTCCACAGGTTCAAGACCAGCCTGGGCAACAAAGTGAGACTTTGTCTCCACAATAAATAAAAAAAATTAGCTTGGTGTGGTGGCTCACGGCTGTGGTTACAGCTACTTGGAAGGCTGAGGTGGAAGGATTGCCTGAGTCCAGCAGGGCTGAGGCTGTGGTGGCTGTGAGTGTGCCACTGCACTTCAGCCTGGGCAACAGTGTTATACTCCGACTCAAAAATAAATAAGTACATAAAATGCATAAATAAAGTTGAGCTCATGCCAAATGTATTGTTCTGATTTCAGACTTATTCTGCTTAATATTCCATGATAGACATCTCCTTGTTATGAGAGATAAACCTAATTTCGGTGCTATGTGATGCTCCATTGTTTAAGCCGTATCATACAGAATTATAGACGCTTGTTTTTGGGTAATCTGTCTTGGAAGGTACTTCATTTGTGGCGCAGCCCTCTTCCTGACAGGCACAAGGGGACACTGGGAAAACCGATGACTCACAGAAAAGCAGCAAAATATTAGTGTCAAAGATGATTAACAGGTACCCCATGGTGCTGATGGGAAATGGTGCTCCTCGGAGAAGCCAACATGCTGGTTGATGGAACGTTGACCTGCCTGTCTTCCTGGCAGCACCACCCTGATGAAACAGAATCATAAAACAACATCCAGCAGGTTGCACGGTTACTGACAGGATGTGTTTGGGTTAGGCATGCTTTCCTAGAACAGTGGCTTTTAAACATTTTACAATTTGTAGCATGCAATTCGTTTCACATTATAACTCAAGCACACACACATTAACCCAAAACAAAAGTTTTATGAAAGAATTCTTTTTATACCAGCCAGGAGAAACTTGTCTGCTGCAGTAACAATCAACCCCAAAATTTTAGTGATGCAAGAGATTTCTCTCCTGTGCTACGTGTCTGTCATGTAGTAGGAGAGCCCTGGGATTTAGGTTGATGAAAGTCATTGCTGGATTCCGTGGCAGAGGAAAGAGCGTGGTAGGCAAAAGCATGATCTGCCCAAAGATGTCTCTGTCCCAATCCTTAGAACTTATGAATATGATATGTTACATGGCGGAGGGTAATACGGTTGCAGGTGGAATTGAGGTTGCTAATCAACTGACCTTAACATAGGGCGATTGTGCTGTGTTGTCCAGATGTTATCCCAACGGTCTTTAAAAGTGGAAGAGGGAGGCAGAAGAGGAGATCAGAGCAATGCATTGTGATAAGAACTCAACCTGGGCCGGATGTGTTGGCTCAAGCCTGTAATCCCAGCACTTTGGGAGGCCAAGACAAGATTGCCTGAGCTCGCAGGTTTGAGACCAGCCTGGGCAACATGGTGAGACTTCATCTCTACAGTAAATTAAAAAATTGGCCGGGTGTGGTTGTGCACACCTGTAGTTCCGACTACTTGGAAGGCTGAGGTGGAAGGATCGCTGGAGCCCAGAAGGTCAACGCTGGGGTGGCTGTGAGCATGCCACTGCACTCCAGCCTGGGCGATGGAGTGAGACTCCAACTCAAAAAAAAAAAAGAAAAACAAAAAAACCCATTCTGCTTTTTTTTGGCTTTGAAGACATAGGCATGGTCCATGAGTCAAAAAATGTGAGCGACCTCTGGAAGCTGTGAAGGGCAGGGAGATGGATTTGCCTCTAGAGCCCCCAGTAAGGAGTGTGTCCCTGCTGATACCTTGATTTTAGCCCATTTTGTGCTTCTGAATGACAGAACTGTAAGACAATACATTTGCATTGCTTTGGCCCACTAAGTTTGTGGTAATTTGTTATAGCAATCATAGAAAACGAATACAGAGGGCATGGGGAATTAAGCACCAGCACTTAAATGCATGTGTCTGGAAGTGACAAGTAGCATTTCATTATTATTATTATTATTTTTTTGAGTTGGAGTCTCACTCTGTCAATCAGGCTGGAGGGCAGAAGCACACTCCCCGCCACTGCAGTCTCGACCTGCTGGGCTCAGGCAATCCTTCCGCCTCAGCCTTCCAAGTAGCTGGAACTACAGGCACGCACCACCATGCCTGGCTAATGTTTTGATTTATTGTAGAGATGAGGTCTCGCCAGGCTGGTCTCGAACCTGCGGGCTCAGGCAATCCTCTCACCTCGGTCTCCCAAAGTGTTGGGATTATAGGTGTGAGCCACTGTGCCCGTCCCCAAGTAGCTCTTCTATTCACATTTCATTGGCCTGAGCAAGCCACATGGGCATACCTAAGTTCATAGGAAGCCAGATATTGGTGACTATAGCAGTATCTATTATACCATTGCTACCTGTGGTGCTTACTTCAATTTTCTGTTCTGTTTATTCTACTCCATTCTATTCTGTTCTATCCTATTCTAGTTTTTTTTTTTTTGTAGTTTTCAGGGTATAATCTTTCACCTTCTGGGGTAAATTTATTCCTGGGTATTTCATTTTTTGATGCTATTGTTAATGGCACTGTTTTCTTAGTTTCCTTTTTGCATTGTTCATTGATAGTATATAGAAACACAACATATATTTGCATGTTTTTAAAATTAATTTATTTATTATAAAGATATGGGGTTAATTTCACTAAAAACCAAAAAATCCCTTAATTTGGTTGCGTTACCAACTAGCGGGGTGTGACCCCTGATCTGGAAAACACTCCACAAATCCTCTTCTGCCCATGCCCTCGTGGACCACATGGCGCACCTAGGCGTGTGACACACCTAGGCATAGCTGATTGGCCCAGGTGTGGGACACCTGACCAAAGCTGACGAATCAAATTCCTCTCCTGGGAGTTTGGAATTGGGCCATTCAGCCAGTCAGCAGGGAGAAGCTGAGTGAGAGGCAGAGTGGACACAGGTTCGGAGGGAGAGTCACAGCCAGCCAAAGGATGGAGGAGCAGGAAAGCTCTGAGTAAGCAGAGAGAACCGGTCCACTGAGACGATGGAGCAGCCGCGCAGAGAGCAGTACCGCTGGGCGAACACGCAGCCCCGGGAGGAGAGGAGGGGAGAGACGGCAACCGCCTGAGCCTCAGATGGCGGCCCAGGGGCTGGCTTCCACGCGTTCTACCTGCTCAGGCTTCCCGTGAGCTTTTTGCCTCCTTATGGAACCCCCTGCCCCTTTTCTTGAGCTGCCTTCGGGTGTGGGGCGGCTTCTGTTTGTGCCTCCAGTGAGCCTTCATCAGCTAGAACATCACTGGCGTTTCTCCTACGGGCACCCAGCTGTGGCTTTGAAGATCCGCCTTGGGGCATAGATGGGACTGGGGGTGACCAGACCCGCCTCCCGCAGCCTGGAAGTGTAGCTGTGACTCCACTTGGGCATCTGTGTCTGCTCCCCAGAGTGGACCGGCAGGGCCGTCCATGCAGTGCTACATGTGTGGGGTCCCTGTAGACTAGAAACACTCCCACAGAGATCTCTTTCTGACAGTGTTAGGGTTGGGAAGCCAGCGGAGTCTTTTTCAGGAAGGGCTTGGCAGTGTGACAGAGTGGAAAAGACACGGGCTTCAGAGACAGGCGGACCACAGTTTACCTCTGTGAGCCTCGCCGTCCTTGACTCGGAAACGGGACTGTTGTCAGGGTCAGCTGTGTTCTAGGAAAAATACTTAAAGTCCTGACTAGGGCACACATACTCTCGGGGAGTGCGGCAGCTGCTGTTGTTGTTTGAGGAAACCATCTGCGTCTTGCTTCCTGAAGGAGGTGGCCCTGGTGCCGATTCAGTCAGTGGCAGGTCGTTCCCCACAGCTGGCTGCGCTTCCTGTCCCCATCCACCCTCTCTCTCCCCCTTGCTGCTCTGATGTCCTCATCTCCCCCCACTTCTGTTATTCCTGATGTGGATGAAAACACCCGCTTTAGGAAGGCAGCGGGGTTGATGTGAAGCACCCAGCCTCTGCAGGGAGGAAGACAGAGTTGGGCGTGAATCCTGACCGAGTTTTCGCTTGCTGTGTGTTCCTAGGCAAACTGCTGCATATCTCTGAGCCTCAAGTTAGCTCTCTGTAAAATGGATGCCATAATATGCATTTCACAGTGCAGTTATGAGAACTCAATAAATGCTAATTCCACCTTCCCTCCTTCCCCTCTTGAAGTCAGTCCTCTTGGCCTGGCTAGAGTGCCCTTCCCTCCTCCCAGCAGTTCCTGGAATGGCTTTCCCTGACTCAGGCGTCTGTGGCCTCTCCTGTCCCTCAGAGCCTGGGCTCCCGAGGTCTCTGGAAGCAAGTAGGGTGCCTGTGGCCCGTGCCGCTTTTCTGGTCTCCTCTGGAGGTCTAGCCCCAGCTTGAGAGCTGTTGCTTCAAACCGTGTGATCTGTGTGTTTTCTCACTTTAGCAATTATCACACCCCAGCTGTCTGTGGCATCTTCACACTCCAAACACTAATAAATATTTATGAGAAGGAGAAAAGCCCAGGCCTCCCATGGGAGATAGGGGAGGGATGCTCCAGGCTCTTCTTAGCAAGCAATGCAGAGATGCATCAGTGGTCCCTGGGGGCTCCAGAAGGGAGTGTGGGGGTAGGCGGAGCCGGGATTATGTAGGCAGTTAGAGCCTTGTTCGCCTTCTCTTCTCATGGGCGGGGGTGGCCGTCTCTATGCATGGTGGGCCTCCCATTGTGTCCACCCAGGCACCTGCTAGACCCCTGCTCCTGGGGGAGGGTTGGGTGGGCATCCCTCTCAGCTTGTGTGGGCTGGCTCTGCCTCTCTGCTCTTTGGTCTCTTTTATCCATCCCTCATTCTTTTATTTTCACCCATCCCCTCCAGGGCCTGTGTTCCTGCCCCCCCAACATCTTTTCTCATCTCTGGGTCTCTGTCTCTATCACGCATGGACATTTCTTCTCTCCCTCCTGATAATTACCCTGAAGAATTCTGGAGCTCAGTGATGGAGGGTGGGTGGGTGGGGGTCTCAGGCTCCCTGGTCCAGGTGAGAGAAGAGGAGCTACGGGAGGAAAGTAAGCACTTCTCAAGAGTCGAGGACTGTATCTCGACCTGACTCTGTGTCCAATGCTCTTCTGGTGACTACAGGCGCATCCCCTGCCTTTGCTGGGCCTCAGTTTCTTAATCAAGCAAGGCAGCTGATTCCTTCATGAGTTCATTCATTTACCTGTTCAGCTAATATTTGTTTGCTTGCTGCCGGCCATCCATCAACACGTTGTACAATGACTGGGGTGCCGTTCTGGGTGTTTGTGGTAGATACATCAGTGGACGAGAGAGATGAAGGTTCCTGCCCTTGTGGAGTGACATGCAAGCAGAAGCATAGTAAACAAGTCAATTATGTGGTAGGGTAGAAAGTGGTGACTGCTATGGGGTGAAGAAGCGTGGAGCAAGAGAAGGATGGGGGACCCTGTGGGCAGCAGGTTGAAGCATCATAAGTCAGTGGGAGCCGGGCAGGGTGTCACGTGCCTGTAGTCCCAGCTACTCTGGAGGCTGAGGTAGAAGGATCTCCTGAGCCCAGAAGGAAGTCGAGGCTGTGGTGAGCTGTGATCATGCCACTGCACTCCAAGCATGGGTGACAGGGTGGGACGTCAACTCACAATCAATGAATGAATACAATAAAAATTTAATGGTTGAAAAAAGATTAGAAAAAAAAGTCAGTGGGGTTGGGCAAGCAAGTGGAGCGTGGGGAGCAGGGGCGTGACCTGCAGGAGAGAACTGCCAGAGCAAAGGCTTTGAGGCAGGAGTTGCCATGGTGTGTTTGAGAAAATGCCAGGAGCTGTGACTGGAGAGGAGAGAGGGAGAAGAGGAGGTCATATTGGGAGGTGGAGGAGGCCAGGGCAGATCACACAGACCTTCCAGGGCACCAGGCTTTTCCTCTCTTGGGCTCAGAGAACTTACCCTTGGAAAGACTCCCTCAGCCTCCCTGTGAAGAACCGAATGCAAGGGGGCTGTGGCGCAGCCCAGGAAAGCTATGCTGGCGACAGTGGCGGCTTAGCCGTGAAGATGGTAAGGGCTGGTGATGTGGGTGTTGTCCGCTGTCAAGCTCGTGGGATGCCCATCAGTCACTCCAGGCCGGGTCCTGGCCCTGCCTCAGGTGGCCTTCAAGAGCCTGCCCGGGGTGGGATATGCGGACCTGGTCTGACCCCTCTTTCTCTCCACAGAGTGTTCAAGAAAGGGCGAGCCCGAATGGAAAGGTGAGTCTCCAGCAGCCACGCCAGCTCCTCCCTGACCCCGACTCTGGTGTTCTCTTCTGGGACAGTAGAGGAAATGACATCTCTACCGAAGTGCACACCTCTGCGGGAGGGGGCAGACGTGGCTTCCTGTCTGAGGGGTGAAACAACTGTGTCCTTAGGTGCCCTGGGTCTGAAGGAGGAGGGGTTCTCTCAGAAAACTTTCTGTCTTTGAGTGGGGTGAGGGGCACAACTATCCTGGGCTTTAGGGACCCCAGTTCTGGTGTGGAGAGAGACTTCAATGTGACTCAGTGCCACCTCCATATCCAGGGCTGCTCCCAGAACCTGTCCCCTCTTTTTCCTTCCTGCAGGCCCCATCCTACTTCTCTCTCAGTTCAGCAAATAGACATTACTGACATCCTTCCATGCCAGGTGTGGGCCAAGTCTAGTGGGGACTAGGTAGGGGAGACTGAGATGAGCCTGATAGCGGAGGCAGACACGGAGATTGATCATTTCAACATGAAGTGATGGGTGTGAGATGCAGGGGCTTCAGAGGCTGCAGGACCCGGCCTGTTTTCCAGGCAAGGCGAGGTGAAAAGGGGCATCCAGGCAGGAACGTAAACATGTTGGGAGTGTGGGGCCATCCCAGACAGCTGGGTCTCAGAGTGGCAGGATGGAGGCAGAGGGCTGGAAGCTGCAGGGCTTGGCCACAGGGAGCCCCTGGCTGGCTTAAGATCTTGAACTCCTGGCCTAGGTTGGCAAATAGCTCATGGTCCTGCCTCAGAGGTGCTTCCACAGCCGCCTTCTGCGCCCACACCAGACGCCACCGATCGCCATTTATCACCCTTTCCTGCTGCATCAAGATCCCATTTTAGATTCCTTCTCAGTCCAGGACCCGGGGCGATCAGAGTTGGCACTTGGAATAAAACCCATTCGTCATCCTTACTTCGGGTCACTGAGGAATCATGGAAGGGTTTTGGGCCCGAGCAGCATGGTTTGATGAGCATTTTGGGATGACCAGTCTGGCTAAGGTGGGGAGAACGGCTCGGAGCGCATGAGGCTGCTGGCAGCAGAGCTTCAAGGGGCTGGTGTGGGCCAGGCAGGCGTGGTTGTGGGGCTGGAGAGGGAGAGATTTGAGAAATATGATGGGAGTAGAGTCATCGGGTTGGAGGGATTGTTGAGGAGCAGAGGATGACTCTCTGGATTTGTCTTTGAGCTGCTGGAATTCTCACTTGCGGATTTTCCCTGATTCTTCACTACCTCAAAAAGCAAGTCCTCATATGCAAAAATGACAAGCTTGTGCGGCAGTGCATTTGATAGCTAGAACTAACCATTCCACCATGTATATATACTTTAAAACATTGTGCTGTGCATGTCAAATAACATATAATTTTATATGTTAATTTAACAGGCACAATGGTTCACACCTATAATCCTAGCACTTTGAGAGGCTGAGGCAGGAGGATTGCTTGAGCCTAGTACTTTGAGACCAGCCTGGGCAACATAGCAAGACCTTGTCTCTACAAAGAAATAAAAATTTAAAAAATGAGCTAGGCATGGTGGTACATGCCTATAGTCCTAGCTACTCGGGAGGCTGAAGCAGATTCTCTGAGCCCAGGAGGTGGAGTCTTTGGTGAGCCTCTGCACTCCAGCCTGGGCGACAGAGTGAGACCCTGACTCAAAAAAAGAGTCAATTTTAAAAAGTAAATTAAATCGAAAAAAGAAGTCAAGGCCTCATATAAGTGGATCCCTGCCAGGCTGTGTGGGGCAAGGAGCAGTTGAAGGTCACAGCGCAGGAGTTCAGAGCTCCTGAGTGCTTAGTGGTCCAGCGTGCCCTGGTCCCTTACCCTCTGAGACGCCTGACTCCTGCTTGCTTGTTTCTCCATCCCCGGTGGGACTTGTCATGGGGATTGCTCCAGGCTTCAGTGTTCTTATCTGTAAAACAGGAACAAAAATGATTTCTGCATAAGGCTTTGGGGGGAAGTGGTACTTTCATCTTTTTATAAGGGTTTGCTAATTAGTGAGGGGTGGCTGAGGGCAGGGGTGAGGGCCTGAGTCCAGTTAGGATTTTGACAAGGGTTAGGAACGAGTCTGGAGTTTCAGGGGCAGCTGCCAGGGTTTCCTCTGGGACAGGAGCCAGTGTCCTCCAGGCCACCAGCTGCTAACATCTTCTTGTCTGTTCTCTCCCCAGCTCACCGTCTATCTGGGAAAGCGGGACTTTGTGGACCACATTGACCTCGTGGACCCTGTGGGTGAGTCCCTGGAGGGCGGGAGGAGGGTGAGAAGAAGGTGGGGCTGGCCAGGCCTCACAGAAGTAACCCACAGCTTTCCAGAGGGGGCTGGTGAGGAGAATGGGGTGATTGGCTTCCTGCTTCAGGCAGCAAGCATTTACTGACCAGCTACTTTTCCAGTCAAGTGAGAACTGTAAGAAGACGTTGTAGGAAGCACTGAGGAAGGAAACAGGCGTCCTGATGATGAGGAGGGAATGACAGTAGCAGCCACTGCGTACTGTGAGGTTTATTACGTAGCAGAAAGTGGGGATAGCTATGATTACTTTGCAGACAAGGAGAGCGAGGCACAGAGAGGCTCACTGACTTGCTCAAGGTCACAGAGCTGGTGGGTAGAGGAGCCTGGTTCAAACTTGGCCTTGTGGCTCCATAGAAATCCTTCGTTCTGCTGCCTCCTGGTGGCAAAGGGTAAGAGACAGAGGGGAAAGCTTCTTGGGCCTCAGGAAATGAGAGCTGTCCTCATCTACATGGGGGTCCTGCCAGTGACTGAGTTGTGACTGCAGCTACCTTCCGAGGTCTTGTTCAAGTTCAGGGTTTTGCAACCTCTGCACTCTTGACATTTTTGGGTTGGATAATTCTTTGCTGGCGGGACCTGTCATTTGTGTTATGGGATGCATGGCGACCTCTACCCATGTAATGCCAAGTACCTCCCACTCCAGTGATGACAACCCAAAATTTCTTTAGCCTCTGCCAGAAAAATTGCTGATTAAGAATCGCTGCTTTCTTTGGAAGTCTTAGCTTCGCTGCCCCTTCTCATGACTGAAGGAGGGAGGCCCAGAATGAGCCCTGTTTTTACAGATGAGCACAGCGGAGCCCCAGAGAGATTCAGTGATTTTCTTTTCTTTTTTTTTTTTTTTGAGTTGGAGTCTCACTCCGTCGTCCAGGCTGGAGTGCAGTGGCACGCTCACGGCCACTCCAGCATTGACCTGCTGGGCTCCAGTGATCCTTCCACCTCAGCCTTCCAAGTAACTGGAACTACATGTGTGTGCTACCACACTCAGCTAATTATTTGATTTATTGTCGAGTCAAGGTCTCGCCAAGTTGCCCAGGCTGGTCTCGAACCTGTGGGCTCAGGCAATCCACTCACCTTGGCCTCCCAAAGTGCTGGGATTACAGGCTGAGCCACTGAGCCCAGCCAGTGATTTTTTTTTTTTTTTTTGAGTTGGAGTCTCACTCTGTTGCCCAGGCTGGAGTGCAGTGGCATGCTCATGGCCACCACAGCCTTGACCTGCTGGGCTCAGGTGTTCCATTTGCCTCAGCCTTCCAAGTAGCTGGAACTACAGGCATGTGTCACCACGCCCAGCTAATTTTTTGATTTTTATTATAGAGATGAGGTCTTGCCAAGTTGCCCAGGCTGGTCACAAACCCTTGAGCTCAGGCAATCCTCTCACCTCGGCTTCCCAAAGTGTTGGGATTATAGGCGTGAGCCACTGCGCCTGACTGATTTTTTTTTTAAAGAGGCACTTTAACAAGCCAGAGTGAGGCCAAAGGATGTGGCAGGTTGAGTGGATGTGGGCTAAAAACTGCATAAGGTCTAGTCCAGATGAAGAAACTGGGAGGTATTTCTTGGGGAAAAAAAGTCCCAGAAAATGCAGCCTCTCTCATTGCATCCCTGTGGGCTGACCTGGGGCCAGAGGGCAGGAATGATCTGGGCGGTTCCAGACCTGAGAGAGAGAGAGCCCAGCGACAAGTATAAGCTAGGAGGAAGACCTTGGTGACACTCAGGCAGGAGACCCGGAGTATCCCTGGGATTCCTGTGCCAGAGAATTGTAAGCAGGGCCTCTCCCTTCATGGCCTGGAGCAGAACGACCCCACATCTCCTCTCCAGCCCTGCCTGGGGACACTGTTTGGTGCCTTCTGAAGCTCAGTGTTCCCTCTGCCACTGGCATGTCTCTGAACTGGCAGTGAGCAAGCATTGGTGTTCACCTGTGGTCTGTTCCAAGTTGTGGTTTTCAGTGGGTTCTCTGAGACCAGCTTTGTCCACACCCATTGGCCTACTGAGGACAGCAGCACTGGCTGCTCAGAGCTTGGAAAGAACCAGCTCACAACATACTCGCAGGCGCCCTGGGGGCTGTGCAGCAAGTGCTCACAGAGTACCCACTTTGTGCTGAGCTCTGGGGATCCCAGACAGCTCTGAGGCACTGTCTAGAGTTGACCAGATGGCTCACAGTGAGTGATGCCTTTTCCATCACAGTTTTGCCCCCTAGTTTGGTCTGATGATGTCCTCCTTGTGCCTAACTTTTCTCCCATCAAACCTGCACTCAAACCCAAGCCCCCTGGCTTGGCTGATGGGACATTTACCATCAGGCCTGGCCCTCCTCTGCTTCTCGCCTCCAGAATCTGTCCTCCCACACCTCATAGCCACACTGCTCCCACTGCCTGCCTTGGCTCACCCCTTAGTCATGTCATCAGTGACACTTGCCCTGTGACACCTGGCTGCAGCTCCCCTTCCCTCAGGGAGCCTTCTGTGACACCCCTGGTGGAGTTGAGTGTGCCTGCTGGGACTCCACTAATTTTCCACTTAGTGTCCCAGTGCCCAGTGCAGGATGTGGCACAGGGGTAATGCCCATCAGAAAAGGAGGAGAAATGCACAGGCAGGCCCTGAGGACAGGGTGGGCATGCCATCAGCTGGGTCTGTAAGGCCAGCCTGGGATGGGGGGTGGGTGGGGCATGGTGGAGGTGGGCAGTGCCACCCCGTGGGTGCTGACCTTCCCATTTCTCTCAAGATGCTTTTGGATGAACAGATGGTTGGGGTTGGGTTTGGGCAGATGTTTGGGGCTTAGGGATTTAGGCGGTCATATTGGGTCAGGTTGGGGTTAGACTGGGACCCCTCCAGGCACCCACATCCAGACAAGGCCTCTGAGATTCCTGAGAGGTTGGTTGGCAGCAGCCTGGAATGGGAATGGCAGAGGGTTAGAGTGTAGGCAGAGATAAATGAAAGATACAGAGAGAGGTTTGGCCAGCGATGGACTAGGGAGGCCAAGCAAGGGAGTGCCCCCTGAGCCAATGCTTCTGGGCTCCTGGCATGTTGGGCAGAGATGTTCTTTGTGTCCAGCTAGACTCTGCTCATGAGGGTAGGCCTCTGTGGGCACCGAGACCTCCACATTCTTCCTGGTGCTCAAGAATGCCAGGCACCGTCTAAGCTCTTTACACATGAGGCATTTCTACATACGTCCATTGACACGTCCACATTTGGTCCTCACAGGAGCCTGTGAGGTACGCACTATAGGTCACAACCCCTGAGCCACTTTCCAAACCCCTAAATCTCTGAAAGTACAAAAGTATTTCTTTTTTAAATTTGTCTTTCTATTTTTTGAGGTGAGGTCTCACTGTCACCCAGGCTGGAGTGCAGTGGCATGATCATTTCTGGCTCTCCACAATCTTGACCTCCTGGGCTCAGGGGATCCTTCCACCTCAGCCTCCTGAGTAGCTGGGACTACAGGCACGTGCTGTCACACCTGGCTAATTTTTAAAATTTTTTGTAGAGATGAGTTCTTGCCATGTTGCTTAGGCTGGTCTTGAACTCCTGAGCTCAAGCAATCCTCCCTCCTCAGCCTCCCAAAGTGCTGGGATTACAGGTGTGAGCTACCTTGCCTGGCCTCCAAAATTGTTTCTAAGTTTGACACTGAAGTTGTTTATTGGCGAGCCTGACCTAAACAGATGTGGGGCTGTTTATGCCTTATGTAGCCTCTCAGTGAGAATTGTTTCCCTGCAGAGAGGTTTTTTTTTTTTTTTTTTTAGTTGGAGTCTTACTCCATCACTCAGGCTGGTGTGCAGTGGCACACTCATGGCCACCCCAGCATCAACCTGCCGGGCTCTGGCAATCTTTTCACCTCAGTCTTCCAAGTACCTGGAACTACAGGTGTGCACTACCACGCCTGGCTAATTTTTTATTTATTGTAGAGACAAGGTCTCACCAAGTTGCCCGGGCTGGTCTCGAACTTGCAGTCTCAGGCAAAATGCTGGGATTACGGGCTGAGCCACCTAGCCTGGTCCCTGCAGAGAGGTATTAATGGTTTTGATAACAGTGTGCAGATCCTGCAGAGGGCGCTACAGATTATATGGAGCATGAACCATATTGCCTTTCTACAATGCACAGTTTCTAAGTTCCAAAGGGTGCTTGGTCCTAGGGCTTTATTATTATTCTAACAGACGGAGAAACAGATACCTTAAGTAACCTGCCCAGAGCCACCAGCTGGGTCTGTAAGGCTAGCCTAGGGTAGAGGGTGGGTGGGGCAGGGGTAGACAGTGTCACCCCCTGGGTGCTGGCCTTCCCATTTCTCTCAGGATGCCCCTGGACAGGCAGATAGATGGTTGGGTTTGAGGTTGGGTTGGTGTTTGGGGTCAGGGGTTTGGGAGGTCAGTTGGGAGGGGCTGCTCACTCTCTGTCCTTTCCCCAGATGGTGTGGTCCTGGTGGATCCTGAGTATCTCAAAGAGAGGAGAGGTAGGCTGTAGCCCCCAACCCCTACCTATCAGGGTGCTGCCTCTTCCCCTACCGACCTTCAGCATAGGGTTTCTGCCCATCCTTGCTTCTCCTGAAAGCCCCATGAATACCACAGTAGGTCCCCTTGTCTCCGCCAGCCTGGACAGCCTTGCACCCACCCACTCACGTTGGGAGAATGTTTTTTTATTTTTATTTATGTTTTTGTTTTTTTTTTGAGTTGGAGTCTCACTCTGTCGCCCAGACTGGAGTGCAGTGGCCGCTCCTGGCCACCGCAGCCTCAACCTGCTGGGCTCTGGCGATCCTTCCACCTCAGCCTTCCGAGTAGCCGGAATTACAGGCATGCGCTACCACGCCCGGCTGATTTTTTGATTTATTGTGGAGATGAGGTCTCGCTGCCCAGGCGGGTCTCGAACCCGCGGGCTCAGGCAATCCACTCACCTCAGCCTCCCAAAGTCGCGGGATTACAGGCTGAGCCACCGAGCCCGGCTTATTTATGTATTTTTGAGTTGGAGTCTCGCTCTGTTGCCCAGGCTGGAGAGTGCAGTGGTACACTCATGGCCACCGCAGTCTCGACCTGCTGGGCTCAGGTGATCCTTGATCAGCTTTCCAAAGTCTTACCATGTTGCCCAGGCTGGTCTTGAACCTGTGAGCTCTGGTAATCCTCTTGCCTCTGCCTCCCAAAGTGCTGGGATTACAGACATGAGCCACCGCACTTGGCCAGAGAGAACGTTTTCTTTTTTTGTTTTTTGTTTTTTTTGAGTTGGAGTCTCACTCCATTGCTCAGGCTGGAGTGCAGTGGCACACACGCTCACGGCCACCCCAGCACTGACCTGCTGTGCTCCGGCAATCCTTCTGCCTCAACCTTCCAAGTAGCCGAAACTTTAAGTGCGTACAACCACACCCGGCTAATTTTTTATTTATTGTAGAGATGCGGTCTCGCCAAGTTGCCCAGGCTGGTCTTGAACCCGCAGGCTCAGGCAGTCCACTCGTCTCAGCCTCCCAAAGTGCTGGGATTACAGGTTGAGTCACCGAGCCCGGCTGAGAATGTTTTCAGTGACCCAGCACGTCCAC
Source organism: Cephalopachus bancanus (assembly GCA_027257055.1). Taxonomy (NCBI): domain Eukaryota; kingdom Metazoa; phylum Chordata; class Mammalia; order Primates; family Tarsiidae; genus Cephalopachus; species Cephalopachus bancanus. Next base: position 3,255,554 of record JAPVLO010000195.1, on the reverse strand, counting down.
ATCAGTGTGTCATGACTGTGGCAAGGCTGGGGATGCCGCCAGAGAGGAATTTTAGGGTCTTCTTTTACAGAAGAGACAATGGATGCCGAGGAGGTAAAGGACTTGTCCAAGGTCAGCAGGAAGACAGGAGTGGGGGAGCTGGGCTGAGACAAGACCCATGCCTCCAGACATCACTTAGCACTTGTCTCCCCCAGCCCTGCCATCACCCTGCTCCTACCTAGGACTCCCTAACCCACCTCAGATGCCTGCAGACCCCACATGCCTGTCCGGCATTTTCATGCCCCTCCACACGTGTGCCCTGGCAGAGTGGGAGGCAAAGAAGGTCAGAACTGCCCAGCAGACAGCTCCCACCACCCCCCAGGGGCCAGGCCATGGGCAGCTCTTCCAGGTACTCAGTCCCGAAGCCTCCAAGGGGAGACAGCACAGCTGTGCCCAAGGAGCTTGGGACAGGCATGTGGCCTCCAGGGGGACCAAGCCCAGGGCTGTGGCTGGTGCTGGGGGAGTCGTTTGCTGCTCTGCCAGACCCTCAGTGCCCCCTGCTTCCCACAGTCTATGTGACACTGACCTGCGCCTTCCGCTATGGCCGGGAGGATCTGGATGTCCTGGGCCTGACCTTTCGCAAGGACCTGTTTGTGGCCAACGTGCAGTCCTTCCCGCCGGCCCCCGAGGACAAGAAGCCCCTGACGCGGCTGCAGGAGCGCCTCATCAAGAAGCTGGGGGAGCACGCCTACCCCTTCACCTTTGAGGTCAGGGACTGCCGGTCCCGGGGCCCCATTCTAGGAGTGCCACCTCTAAAAGGCCCTCTGGGGGGGCACATGGGGACAGTGAGGGTCAGCTGCTCCGTGTCACCCTGTTGCCCCGTGTACGTTGGGACCTGGGGCACTCTCACCCTACCTGGGAAGTGTCTTTTCTCTGCCACTGCTTTGAGTGTCACCCCTTCTTCTGGGCTTATCAGCCTGGGGCCCTCCTGAGTCCAGGTCATTGGAGGCAGAACAGAAGGCCATGGGGGTAGCTGTAGAGAAAGAAGGAGCCGTTTCTGGTCCCTGGGTCGCTACAAGGTGTCTCCCCCAGACCGGCTCCCCACCTGCCCGGCCTCACCCCAGCTCACAAATGAGGGATGGCAAGTAGTAATTCCTCTGCTCTGCCGCCTTTCAAATTGAGACTCCAAGACTATGCCAGATTTCAAAATTTTATTTCATTTTATTATTCGAGTTGAGGTGTCAGTTTGTTGTCCAGGCTGGAGTGCAGTGGCACAATCACGGCTCACCGCAGAATCAACCTCCTGGGTTCAGGCGATCTTTCTGTCTCAACCTCCTGAGGAACTAGGAAGACAGGTGTGCACCACCACGCCTGGTTAATGTTTTGATTTTTTTTTTTTTGTAAAGGTCTTGCTGTGGTGTCTGGATGGTCTCAGAACTCCTGGGCTCAAGTGATTCTTTCGCCGTGGTTTCCCAAAGTTCTGGGCTTACCGGCATGAGCCCCGGAGCCTAGCCTAAAACTTCATGGTCCTTAGATTCTCCGATTCTCTGAATCGATCTGATTCCTTTGATTCAGCGCAGTCCCCTACTTTGTGTGCAGGCCAGAGTGTGGAGAGCAGATATGGAGTCATCCTTTCCATATGAATGTATATTCATTACTACAGACTAGGTGGCAAACACACCGATCAAAAAAGCACCAAATTACGATCTTACAGTTCTGGAGCTCGGAAATCCCAAAATGGGTCTCTCTGGGCTAGAATCGAGGTGCTGACCGGGCTGTGTCCCTTCTGAAGGCCCCAGGAAAGCTGGCTCCCTGGCCTTGACCAGCGTCACATTTCTTGGCTTATAGTCCCTTCGTTCCTCTTCAAAGCCAGCAGTGGCCAGTTGAGTTTTTCCCACATTTCATCCCTGGCTCAGATGCTTCTGTTTCCTGCTTCCACTTTTTTTTTTTGAGTTGGAGTCTCACTCTGTCGCCCAGACTGGAGTGCAGTAGCCGCTCCCGGCCACTGCAGCCTCGACCTGCTGGGCTCCGGCGATCCTTCTGCCTCAGCCTTGCGAGTAGCTGGAACTACAGGCGTGCGCTACCATGCCCGGCTGATTTTTGATTTATTGTAGAGATGAGGTCTCGCCAAGTTGCCCAGGCAGGTCTCGAACCCGCGGGCTCAGGCAATCCACTCACCTCAGCCTCCCAAAGGCGTGGGATTACAGGGAGCCACCGAGCCCAGCTCTGCTTCCACTTTTAAGGACCCTTGTGATTATTTGGGCCCACCAAGATAATCCTGGATCCTCTCCTATCTCAAAGTTCTTGACTGTGCAAAGTCATTTTTGTCATGTAGGGTAACACAGTCCCAGGTTTGGGAGATTAGGATGTGGACATCTTTGGGGGACCATTATTCTGCCTACCATAGTAGACATCGTAGAAGGATCTTTTCCAGCCATTTCTGTAAGGACTGGGCTGGGCTAAACCCTTTAGATAAAAAGCACTCGATGCTTGGCTTTACTGGAGGGGCCTCTGTTCCAGTGTGGGGAATGGCTTGCCATAGTCTGATGGAGGAGACACAACTTGTCCTCAGGGGTCCCTGGTCTGATGGGGGAGACACAACCTGTCCTCTGCCGTCCTCTGGGGCCCCTAGTCTAGTGGGGGAGACACAGCCTGTCCTCAGAGGCCCTTAGTCTGACAGGTGAGACATGGCCTGTCCCTGAGACCCCTACTCTGATGGGGGAGACATGGTCAGTCCTCAGGGCTCCTAATCTGATGGGAGAGACACTATCATTGGGGGCCCTTGGTCTGATGGGAAAGACACAGACTGTCCTTGGGGCCTCTAGCCTGATGGGGGAGACATAGCCTGTCCCTGGGACCCCTAGTCATCAGAGACATGGCCTGTCCATGGGGCCTCTAGTCTGATGGTTGAGACACAGTCTGTCCTTGGGGGCCCCTGGTCTGATGAGAGAGATACAGAACATCCTCGGGGGACCCCTGGTCTGATGAGTATGTGGGAGTGGAGGGATGCAAGACATGGGGAAGGACAGTGGTGGATGCGACAGGGAGCTCATTCCGTCTTCTTCTCAACAGATTCCCCCGAACCTCCCATGCTCTGTGACATTGCAGCCAGGGCCCGAAGACACAGGGAAGGTGGGTCAGCCACCCCAAGGGAAAATCTCTCTGGGTCCAGAACTTTTATGTCCTCGGGTCCCCGGCTTGCTCCTTAGGAGTGTTGGACACACAGGAGCACCCTCCCTGGGGGGTCCTTATGTCTCGGCTGGGCTGGTCCCACCTGGCGCAACCAGTCTCTTTTCAGACAGGGCTGCAGATCCAGGGTTGGCCTCACTCCCCATTCAAAGGCTCTCCTGGGTCACTCTCACCGGCCCCGGTGTTGGCTGCACCAGGACCAGTAGGTTCTGAGGATTTACACCTGGCCTGCACAACCCATGGTGGCCTTGTGTGGAGGTGTAGGCATCGCCGTTTCACAGGTGGGGAAACTGAGGCTCCGAGAGAGATGATACCTTGAGCATCCCAGGCTCCAGATCTCTGAGCCCCTTTCCTCATCTGCAAAGCGGAGAGAACAGGATGTGCCTCTTCGTGTTGGGGAGTTGGGTGAGACTGACTGGTGTGCTCAGGCGCCTGTTGCTGTTTTCTGGGCAGCTGCCTGGTTGCATGGCCACCCTGACCGAGGCAGGAGTCCAAAGAGCAGAGCTTGATAGGGTGGTTTGAGATGCCTGATGTTATCAGATGGAGGAGGCAGCCTCAGAGGAGGCAGCCCAGCACTGGGGCTGAGGAGTCAGACAGGAGGGTGGGGCTGTGGGAGCCGGATGTTCCTGACACCCTGAGAGAGTGGGTTGGCCATGTCCTGGGGACCCTGCCTCCCCAAGGCCCTGTGGTTCATGACTCTCCCCCACCCCTCAGGCCTGCGGTGTGGACTACGAGGTCAAAGCCTTCTGTGCAGAGAACCTGGAGGAGAAGATTCACAAGCGGTGAGCATGCGCCGGGGTGGGGGCATGGGCTGTCCAGAGGAGGGAAGGAGACAGGACAGGCACGGTCCAAGGAGGAGATAAGTCACAATACCTGGAAGTGTGCGAGGTGGGGCCGCACATTCCTGCCTGGGGAGCTCTGAGGAGGGTACTCTGGAAGGTCATGGAGGGCTTCCTAGGGGAGGTGGCTTCAGTGGCCCTGGCTTCAGCACTTTCTCCTTCGTGCCACAGTAGCAGCTTCCTCCCTCCCCTCCCGGCCTCCAGTCTTACCTCCGGACTGCACAGCTCTTTATATTTTGTTTTGGAAAAAACCCTGAATTGAGATTGTGTTAAACAGTGAGCAGGATGTTTCCTGGCCATACCGCTTCCCAGTTTTCCTCCTGGGAGGCATCAGGAGGTGGGGTGTGTGTGTCCGTAGAGGCTTCTCTGCAAGGAGTGAAGTGGAGCTGGTAAACCCACCTAAGGAGCGTTGGGGGGTCAGCTCATGTCTCCGAGAGGGGAAGCATTCTCCTGGAGAGGCATAGTTCCCGGCAGACAGAGCCCAGGCTGGCAGCCAGAAACAGCGGACCCTGACTTCTCAGGCTTGTCCCTCTTGGGCTCAGGCTCTACCCTGCCTCCTGGGGTGGTAAAATTCAGTCCCCACCGATGAGCTTCTGGAAGAAGCACCATTCCTCGAGACTGGCTGAAGTTCTGCCGCCTCGTTGGGGAGTGGGTGGAACTTGCCACCTGGTGGCTGTAGGCTGTATTGCAGGCATTTCCATCTGCCACCTGGGCAGCTCCAGTGTGGGGGAGCTGGAACCTTTCTCCTTTGCTTCTCTGTCTCCTTTTTCCTAAGACCTGAGACTGGGGGGAAGGAAGGGCACTGGGGGTTCTAGGAAGCGGCTTGACAAGAACAAGGAAGAGGAGGTAACATTGAGAGCCACCACCCATGGGCCATTTTAAATCTATGTCAAAGAGTTATTAATAAGGCTGGGCGCAGTGGCTCATGCCTATTATCCCAGCACCTTGGGAGGCTGAGGTGAGAGGATGGCCTGAGCCCATGGATTCAAGACCAGCCTGGCCAACTTGGAGAAACCTCATCTCTACCATAAATCATAAAATTGGCCGGCGCGGTGGTGCGTGCCTGTAGTTCCAGCTACTTGGAAGGCAGAGGTGGAAGGGTCACCTGAGCCCAGTAGGTTGAGGCTGCAGTGGCCATGGATGTGCCACTGCACTCCAGCTGGGTGACAGAGTGAGACTCCAACTAAAAAAAAAAAAGAGTTATTAATAATGATGATACAGTAGTTATCATTTATCAAGGGCTTATTTAGGTGCCAGACACTGTTCACAGGGCTGTGCATATCTGAACTAATTTAATCCTCACAGTGACCCTAAGAGGTAGGTCCTGCTTTGTCACCATTTACAGATGAGGGAAGAGAGGCAGAGAGGATAATTTACTCAAGGTCACATTGTTGGTAAGAGAGAGCTAGGAGTTTAACCCTGGCTCTCCTGTTCCAGGGAACGGAGCGGCTTACCTGAGAGACGAGGTTGCCAGCATACCCGGCATCCATAGAGACGGCCTCATGAGTCCCTCTGCCCTCCCCAGACCCTGTCACCTTCTCTGAGACCGTCTCATCTGTGGCTTCCATCCCCTGGCGGAGTTTTATCCTCCTGACTGAATCCACACTCCCTCCCTGAACCCTGACACCTCCCTGAGCTCCCATCTCCTCATGGGTTCCTGTCCCCTCTGCAGATTTTTTTTTTTGAGTCAAGGTCTCACTCTGTTGCCTGAGTGCAGTGGCATAACCATGATGATCACAGCTCACGGCAGCCTCAACCACCTGGGCTCAGGTGGTCCTTCCATCTCAGCATCACGAGTAGCTGGGACTACAGGTGCATGCCACTAAGCTGGGTTTTATTTTTAATTGTTTTAGAGGCAGGGTTCTGCTGTGTTGCCTAGGCTGGTCTTGGACTCCTGGGTTTAAGCAATCCGCCTGCCTCTGCCTCCCAAAGTGTTCGGATTACTGGCATGAGCCACTGCGCCCAGCCCTGACTTTTACTTGATAGATATCTGATAGGTATTTATTCTATGGCAAGCACTGTCATAGGTGCTGAGAATGCAACTGTGAACAATGCAGACAAAATTTTCTGTCCTTTTTTTTTTTTTTTTTGAGTTGGAGTCTCACCCTGTCACCCAGACTGGAGTGCAGTGGCCGCTCCCGGCCACCGCAGCCTCGACCCGCTGGGCTCTGGCAATCCTTCAGCCTCAGCCTTCCAAGTAACTGGAACTACAGGCATGCGCTACCACGCCCGGCTAGTTTTTGATTTATTGTAGAGATGAGGTCTCACCAAGTTGTCCAGGCGGGTCTCGAACCTGCGGGCTCAGGCAATCCACTCACCTCAGCCTCCCAAGGCGCAGGATTACAGGCTGAGCCACCGAGCCTGGCTAAATTTTCTGTCCTTAAAGCATTTACACTGTTCAGTGACACAGAGGGGCAGGAAGTGAAAACATGTCCCATTTTTGTCATTCTGTTGGCCATCAACACATAGATCCAAATAAAGTGCTGCCATGGGGTGGTTCTGGGACAGAATGGGGAGGGTAGAGTGAGATCAGACGGTAGCAAGGCCCCTATGCCAACCTCTGCCGTTTGACTGGATTCTAAGGCAATGGGGAGCCGTGGCAGTCTCTTGAGCAAGAGAGTTATGTGGGGATTGTAAGGAAAAGAGATGAAGACAGGTGACTCTGGTCATGTTTCACTCTGCCTGCCTTTATTAGGAATTCCGTGCGTCTGGTCATCCGGAAGGTTCAGTATGCCCCGGAGAGGCCTGGTCCTCAGCCCACAGCCGAGACCACCCGGCAGTTCCTCATGTCAGACAAGCCTTTGCATCTAGAGGCCTCCCTGGATAAAGAGGTAGGCGACTCAGGCTGGGCAAGGGGCAGGGACTGCTCTGCCAGGGCCTGGGCCTCAGACCCCTGTTCTCTCCTGGCCTCCAGAGACTTCCAGGTAGGAGCTTCTAGCCCCAGCCCAAGGACCACAGGGCTCAGGGAATCTGAGCTGTCCCTTGGGGGACTTGGAGAAACCCCTTGGGACCTGAAGGTGTGGCGTGAGCCTGAGTGGTGATTGGCTGCAGAAGAGAGCCGCTTGCCCTCCCAGAGGGTCCTGGCCACCTCCCCCCATCCCCCCATATCTCCACCATCTGCCTTCCTCAGGCCAAGTTGGGAAAGACCAGTCGGCTTGGCAGGGGGACAGAGGGGCCCGTGTACTCCCTTCCATAACTCCGAGCTATATGGCCACAAACCCTGTGGAAGGGACACCCCTTCAAACTTTGAATCAAACCTAGCCGATGGACAGTGTTGTGAGCTCAGGCTGTCCCCATCGAGGCGTGGGCACCCCCTCCCTTTTGGGGGAAGTTGAGGCTCTTTGGTGAGGATTCAGAGCTTGCTCCCTCAGTGAGCTGGTCAGCCCTCCCTCACCTTTCCCCTACTTCTCCCAGACCCCCCTGTGGACAGAGTTTTGAGCCAGCAGGAACTTGGGACATCACCTACCCAGCCCCATTCACTGCATAGAGGGAGAAACTGAGGCTTGGATAACTTGCCGCCACCATCACCATTGTTATTGCTGTTATTATTGTTGTCATTATTTCTGGTGGCCAAGCCAGGACTGGAGCCCAGGGATGTCTCCTTTTCTTCACTTATCTTTCAAGGGTCTCACAAGGGAACTGAAGGCGAATGTGCTTGGTGGCTTTAGTGCCATGTCAGCATCAGTGGGAAGTGATGAGCTCGGGGTGAATGGCAACATCCAAGGCTTGGGGAAGCCCAGGAGATTGGGGTGGGGACTTTTCTCCCTCCCTCTCTCTAGAACTTTGACGTCTTCCCAGCCAACCCCCCCCTTATGCCTCCCAGATCTATTACCACGGAGAACCCATCAACGTCAATGTCCACGTCACCAACAACACCAACAAGACGGTGAAGAAGATCAAGATCTCAGGTACTCCAGGGAGAGACGGGCTTGGGGGAGCGAGGGGGCAATCCTTCCAAGGGGAGGGACAGTGAAGGGTCTTCCCTCGCAAATAACTCCTGAAGCCTGAGGCCTGCTCTGAGCCAAGGGTATAAGCCTCTTGAGGTCAACAAGCTGCGCACTGGCCTGGTGATAAGTCTACTGTTTAAGGCGTCTTTTCTGTTTGTTTTCCTGGGTTCTGGGCAAAGCTGTTCTGGAAAGGAAGACTTGTGGAAGTGAATGGGTGTTTTGGGGCTACATTTTGGGTGGAGAATGGGGGTGGCCCCTGGCCGTTGCCTGGAGCTGGATGTCCCCAACCTGAGGAAACCCGGGGCACTCCATGGGAAAGGCCTCCCAGCCTCACACGACCTCGGTTCCCTCCCCCTCCCTAGTGCGCCAGTATGCGGACATCTGCCTTTTCAACACAGCTCAGTACAAGTGCCCCGTGGCCATGGAAGAGGCTGAGTAAGTAAGCCAAGCCTGGCCCTGGGCGTGCGGGATCGGGTGGGGAAAAGAGATGCCCTGGGTCCTGTAGATGGGCCTCTTTTGGTGGCAGTGGTCTTTCTTCCCGGGTTGCTGAGCTGGGCTGGCCCAAGTGGGTCCTGTGGTTGGAAGATGGAGGTTTGGAGAGGGAGGCTTGGGGCAGGGCTAGGCTAGATGTCCTGCTGGCCTGGGGCTGGCTCTGGAAAGGGCCATCTCCACACCCACCTCCCTTCTTCCCAGTGACACGGTGGCACCCAGCTCAACGTTCTGCAAGGTCTACACGCTGACCCCCTTCTTGGCCAACAACCGAGAGAAGCGGGGCCTTGCCCTGGACGGGAAGCTTAAGCATGAAGACACAAACCTGGCCTCCAGCACCCTGTGAGGACGCCCCTCCCAGTCCCAGGCTCCTGGTGCCCACCATCCCCAGTGGATTCACACCCTCTTTTGGTCCCGCAGTCCAAGGGCAGGGCTCAGGCTACCCTCTCCCTCAGGCTTGTCCAGAGCCCCTCCTTTGGAGCTTGACTTGTCAGGGAGGCTGATCCCCTAACCCCACTCCCACCCAGGAGTGACTGAAATAACTAGATGGACCACTAGCCCAGCTCACTTAGGCAGTGTTGGATTCTACTGGCTTGCCAGGGAGAGGGCAACCTGGGAGGGTTTCCTGCAAGAGGCAGCAGGTCCTGGCGTCGTATCTTCAGTCAGATGAGAGTGTGTCCCTGAGGCAGAGCCAGAAAGGGAGTGGCTCCTGGAAGGGTCCTAGCAGGAGAGGATGAGCAGAAGGAACTTGGGAGTCTGGGGAGGCTAGGGAGGTAAGCTGGCTAGATCTGACATGGGTGCCTTCCACGTCAGGGATCCTAGGGCATCTGGTCACTCCTGCCTCATGGTCACCACTGACCCTCTAGGCCACCTTGCTGTCGCAGAGGCCTGAGGGTGTGGGGGCCCTGTCCTGCCCGCCTTGCTGAGTGTGGCCCTTCCGTGACGCTCTGGTTGGCCTCCACCCCTGCCCAGCACTCCCACCAAGGACCCGACTGTCTTCACCAGCCCCTGCCCAGGCTCCCACTCGCCTGCAGGCTTTTGCCCTTATCTCTACCCTGACTGCAACCCTACCTGCCCTCAAGACCCGGTTGAGGCCCTGTTTCCCAGAGGTCCTTCCCTGACCACACTCACGCTTCCCCAGCTGCCCTCACCCTCTCTGAACTCCCAGTCTGGCCCTTTCTGCCCATGGATGGCTGAGCACCAAACCGTGGACAAGAGAAGCGGCCTCTGATTGAGGGAGGAAGAGCCACTGGCCTGGGCAGGGAGAGGGGCTCGCAGGGCCACGCAGCCAGGGAGTCTCACGGCCAGAGCTGTTTGTTCCCGCTTCCTGAGGGCATGGGACACACACTGTGCTCTGCTGGACCTCATGGCTGAGTGGCCAGGAGAGGACTGGATGGCTGCGAACGGCTCTGTGCACCCCACACCCTGCTGGGTCTCGCCCACCCAGCAATCCCCTGTCGTTTGCAGGCTGAGGGAAGGAGCCAACCGTGAGATCCTGGGGATCATTGTTTCCTACAAGGTGAAAGTGAAGCTGGTGGTGTCCCGGGGCGGGTGAGTGCTCCAGCCCAAGACCCCGAGTGCAGAGGAGAGGGAGGGTCCCGAACAGACCACAGCACCTGACCCCACTTGGCTGTTTGCCCACCCTTCCAGCTGCATCCACCTTTTGGGGAGAAGCTTCCTGTCTCTTCTCTTCCTCCTTCCAGTTTCTCATTTCCCTTCTTTGCCCAGTTCCCTCTCCTTCATTGGCCTGAGCCTCCCCCCTCCCCCGCCCATCTTGCTCCCTCCCCCCCCTCCCCCCACCCCCCATCCTGGTTCTGGGCCTTACTCTGGGGATTGGGCACTCCCGGTGAACAGTGTCCTCGAAATCTATGCTGTGGAGTCCAGGAGGCACCGCGCCCCTCATCACATCTCCAGGCACAGCACCCACCCCCACTCAAGCTCAGGCTGATTTTGGGGGGAAACAGATATAGGGGTTCAGAATCCCAGAGCTAGACTGGGAATTTGCTAGCTAGTCTGACTTTCCCATTTTACAGATGGTGAAGCAGAGGCCCAAACAGTTCTTCAGACCTTTCTTGAAATCTCTTCCCTTAACCTCAGGTCATGGGCTGGGTGCTGGGGTCGCAGCAGGGACCAGACTTATCCTCTGCCCTGAAGCAGAGTTTGATGGAGGCTCAGGAAACACACCTGCGTTTGCCATGTATGGGGCCAACATGTTATAAACCTAGAATTGGGATTTCTAATTTGTCACAGGGTTTTCTTTTTGTAATGTAGTTTATAAATTTCTGTGAAAACATTGAAAATCTAAATAACGGGAGACATTGGGTCCCTTCTATTATTAGAATTATGCCTCTTTGCAAGTGGTAGTGTTTGATACTGACCCCATGGCATAGGCTATCTCAAAGTGGCAAATCCCAAATCCTGTGCCCTGCATGTATGTTGCTGGTCACCTGGTAACCTCCAGCCATTAGGCAGCCCTGGCCGCCCCTGGGCAGGCAGCACCAAGGATAGTTTCTACCCTTCCTTTACAGATGAACATGCTGAGACTCAGGGGTTTGCTGAGTTGGGCTTGGATCTCAGTCCCCTCTGGGCAGGGGTGGTCCCATTTCAGCATCTCCTTGAATGAGCGGTCAGAGCTGCACAGGGGTGGGTGGGAGTAAGTCTTGTGAGAAGTGGTGAACGAATGTGCTTTCTGTTTTCTTCCTCTCTGACCTCTCTCCTGACTACTTCTCCTGCCTCCTCTGACCCACCCAGCCTGTTGGGAGATCTTGCATCAAGGTAAAGTCCCTCCTTTCCACCTGGTCCACCCACTTTCCTGGAGGGCCTGGAGACCACTGGCCTGACTGATAAAATCACAAGGCACAAGGTTGGAAGGAATCTTAGTGGTCATTCAGACGGCCAGGCTCAGGTGTGTGCTAGGAGACACAGTCGCCTTAGAAAACTCTTGCCTCACTTTTCCATCCCACCCCAGTGATAGAGACCTGTTCAGACTGCAAAGCCCGCCTGCTGCGTTGATCTAGGGAGTGGCCCCCAAGAGGGCTGTCTGAATTACAGACCACCTAAATTAAGTGATGTTTTGGAGGAATGCAGGCATCATGACGTTCAAACTTCTGCTCTAATGCAAATTAACTGATGGTCGGGTGTTGCTCAGGAGAGGTCCTTAGAAGACCTACTTTTATAGACAAGATTCCCTGGATGGACTTACCTCCCCAAAATGCATGTGCCCCAAACACAGCAGGCTGGCTCTTGTCACAAGATGGCAGTGTTGCTTATCCCACAGTAATTCAATTCAGTTCAGTCTAACTCAGCAAAGATTTTCTTAACACAGATGTGTGCCCAGACTTGTGCTGGGTGCCGAAGTCCTAGAGAGGAACCAGACATGTCCCTGCCCTTATGTCTCATGGCCTGGAGGAGGGTTAAGGTTCCAGATTCTTCCACTCACTTCCTGTATGGCCTAGTGATAATCGGCAAACTCAGTCTTCCACCAGCTTCCATTCCAATAGCTTATTCCTCCAAGTGAACCTGCAGAAGCAATCCCCTTTGAAGGAAAAAAGGAAAAAAATAAAAATAATAAAATCAGATAAAAAGCCAAATAGTTTTGACAGCCTTATAAAGCCCCCATGTGCCTGTCGAGGAGAGGTAGATTTCTGACGGGCAGAAGCGTCACAGTTTAACCAAGCCTTTTAGCTGTGTCATCTCCCAGAAACTCTAGAAGGTGGTTTTAGAAGGTAGGCATTGTTATCCCTGTGTTCCAGTTCAGGGAGACTAAAAGATATCAAGTGCTTCTCTAGTGAGTGGTGGGGCTGGCAGAACCGATCTTTTATTTTTGTTGCACAGCTTGTGCCCCTGACCACACCATCCCCTGTCCCTTCCTCCCTCCCAGCTGGGCTTTGGGCCACACGATCAGAGAGATGTAACTTGTGCCTGGGGGTGCTCACAGCTGGGGGGCCCTTCTAAGGTGATGCCACTTCCAACTGAGAGGAGCCTTCAGGGCTGATTTTGTGCCTCCTGCTGATTTCACCTAGTGATTAAAGCTTTAGATTATGGAGCCAGAATCCTCTATCCCTTACCATGAAGAGCTGTGTAGCCTTGGGCAAGAAATTTTAGTCTTGTGCCTCAATTTCCCATTCCATACATTGGGGCTAATCATAGGATTGTTGTGAGGATTAAATGAGTTACTCTGTGAAAGGGACGTAGGGTGTCCTTGGCATAGTCAGCATTGTGCAAATGTCTTTTGTTGTTATTATTCTGTACGTCACGGCCAAGGGCGGAGAAGGCCCTATCAGAAACACTGACTGGCGCCCAGTTCTTTCCCACTGCCTCTTCCCTCTATCCCCCGCAAGGCTGCATAATGTGGACAGCCTTGGGCCCCAGCGCCCACCCAACTTGAACCTGATTTAACTGACCTCAATAGTGCTTCATCGAGATTGCAGTGGGCTAGGGTCACCTGAACACTTTATAGGAGCCTCCTGGAGGTGTTGGGAGTTGGGATGTCGTGAGGTTGGAAGGGATTCCAACTCAGCGTTTGGTAAAGGCTGTGGTCATTTGAGGTGGGCAGGGTCCCAGGAGCCTCCAGTGACCACAGTGCACACTGCCCTTTTCCTCCCACAGGCTGGAGGAGTCCCAGCCTGTGGGAATCCAGGGGTCCTTCTCAGGAAAGGGGGCATTCCATATATTTGTGGAACCAGAAGACGCGGTTTCCTAGTTCAACACCCAGAGAGGCTGAGCCCGAGAGTGGCAGAACTGGGCCTGGAGCCGTATTTCAGACCTACCTCCTCAGAACTCTCCGCAGCCCTCAGACTGACAGGGCGTAGAGTCTCAGAGCTGGAGATTCGGCGCCAGGCTCACTGGGTCTGGGTCTCTTTCAGTGATGTGGCTGTGGAACTGCCTTTCACCCTAATGCACCCCAAGCCCAAAGAGGAACCCCTACATCGGGAAGGTAAGCAGGATCTGTGAGTCACTGGGGTGGGAGTTCTCATCAGCTGTCATGTTACCCCGTCACTCTACCTCCCTCTGGGTTAGCCTCCAGCCCAGTGTCACCCTTTTCTTTTGTGGGGCCCCAGACCCTATCTGCTTCTGACCCCACCAGGAGACAGTGGGGCCTGGCTCCTGTCCATGGGAGAGGGAAGCTGGGAGTGGAGGAGAGAGTGGACCGTCCATGCTTGGAGCCCCTGTCTTGCACCCAGGCATGGGCTGGGTCCCATTTGGAAGTAGGGGAAGGGGCTGCAGGAATAAGATGACCACTGGACACACCATTCCCACGATTTTTTCAAGTGATACCAGATTGGTCATATTTCATTGACTCTGAGATGGTTGCAGTGAAAAGAGACGTGAGCATGTTGTATCAGGAAAAAACAATGCATCCGCAAGTCGACTATGCAATGCCACGGATGGGAAAACACGTCTCAAGTTCAAAGATGTTAAAATTTGTGTGTGGGGGGGAGGGACAAACGGGTTGTCTTAGAGTTAGTGGAAGGCATGCATGCAAGGAATTCATCTAAGTCGCGTGGGAGACCCGTCCAAAGGAACCGAGATCGAGAGGCTTCTCTGCTCTTCTGGGGCTGCAGTGGGACTCAGAGCCCTCCCTGCACCCTCTCCTCGGCCTTTAAGATGACTTGAGAGCTGGGCTCGGTGGCTCAGCCTGTAATCCCGCGCCTTTGGGAGGCTGAGGTGAGTGGATTGCCTGAGCCCGCGGGTTCGAGACCCGCCCAGGCAACTTGGTGAGAACTCATCTCTACAATAAATCAAAAACTAGCCGGGCGTGGTAGTGGGCGCCTGTAGTTCCAACTACTCGGAAGGCTGAGGCGGAAGGATCACCGGAGCCCAGCAGGTCGAGGCTGCGGTGGCCGGGAGCGGCCACTGCACTCCAGTCTGGGCGACAGAGTGAGACTCCAATTCAAAAAAAAAAAAAAGATGACTTGGGGTGTTTCAAGACCAGGAGTGAGCCCCCCTTCTCCACTCCCCTTCTTCCTTCACCCTCCCCATCTTAGCCTGGTTGTTCCGGGGTGGGGACCTGTGTCCACCCACCCCCACTCCTCTCTCCACTCACTAACCCCTGGGCACCCTGCCCACCGCCCTGTGTTCAGTTCCAGAGAACGAGGCGCCAGTAGATACCAATCTCATAGAACTTGACACAAAGTAAGCCAAACCCTGCCTGCACACGTCTTGGAGGGGAGGGGGCGGGCCGCGGGGGCGGGGTGGAGGGTCATTTGCATATATGCTTATTAACCCCTGAGGAGCCGCTGGTCTAACCCCGCCTGCTGAGAGCCGCCTCTGCTCGCCTCTTCAGCAGCCCGCTTGCCTGCATGTGACTTGAAGGACCCTCCGTGCCTGTTCCTCTTCCTCCTGCCTTGGTGGGGTCTGTCTTCCTCCCTCGTCCTTGCACGTCCGTCCGTCAGTCCGTTCGTCCATCCACAGCGCCTGCTCGGCTCACACAGGGCTGGTTCGCGGCCCTGGGCTCGGCTCTCCTGCCCGCCCACGCCAGCCAGTGGACCCAGGCCGTGGGGTGGGCGAAGGGCTTGGGATCTTGTTGCTTCTGACTCCTGAGGATCAACCGATGCAGATTTCCCTGCCGTCAAAGGCCATCGCGTCACCGGACAGTGGCCAGAGGGGGAGGACCTGGGCCAACAGCGCAAACCATGTCCAGGGCCACGTGGCTTTCTTGCCTGGGTCCAAAGCCATCCTTCCCTTGTCCCCCAGGAGAAATCTGGGGTGGGGTGGGGTCTCCAGTCACCGTATGAAGTTGCCCCCTAAGCTGACTGAGTCCTGTTGGGAAAGGGGACACAGTGGGCTCCTGCGTGGTCCCATATGGAGGTGTTTTATGGTAGAAGGGAACTCGCTGTTCTTAGAAGCACTCCTGAGACCTAAAACCCCATGCAGGCCTCCCCTGCCCCCTGCACGGGTCCCCTGACCCCCTGTTTAGACTTACCACTCTCTGCCTCAGCCCCTGTCCTATGCAGGATCCCTCAGGGTAGAATTTGAACTGGCACTTCCTGGGAGAAAAGTTCTGCATGGTCTTCTCTTCCATTGAGCCAAGCCCACTCCTTCCTGTCCAGGATCATAAGTGCTTCCTAAGGGTAGTGTCTTGGGTGGGCGGGTGGGCAGGCGGGGTTTGTGGGGCCTGTTCTTGGGGGATTCAGAATATGCTGTGAGACCCCTGGCTGGCCTCTCTTAGTAGGAATAATTCCTTCCCATGGCTACAGAACCATACTGTTCCTGGGCTCACTTTTCTAGCCCTCAGTCCTGAGGGTCAAACGCATAACCCTCTCTGGCATTTTCACACCTCGCTTGAGTCTGGATGTGACTGTTCCCCATGCCACAGGTGGGCATCCAGATGGGGGGCATTCTGCCTATGGTCAGCCCCAGAGGCCAGAGAGGGTGGTTCTCTCCCGGGTCCCGGAGCCAGACTCTGTGTCACCTCTGGCGAGGCTTCTGGATATGCCTACTCTCCCTGCCCCTGCAAACATGCCGCATTTTCCTTGTCTCTCCCACCAGTGATGACGACATTGTATTTGAGGACTTTGCCCGCCAGAGACTGAAAGGCATGAAGGACGACAAGGAAGAAGAGGAGGATGGTACCGGCTCTCCACAGCTCAACGACAGATAGACTGGGGCCGGCCCTTCCTCCGGGCAGCGCCAGGTCCACTCTCATGCACTAGGATGCTTACTCGTCTTCTACCTGTTCTGGTTTCTCCTCCCCTTTGTTCTTCCAGTTTCTACCAGGAGGCCCCAGCGGGCTTCCAGGTCACGGTGATGAGCCCCGGCCTCAGGATGGGCTCCACATCACCATGCCAACAGGACCACACGGCACCCCCCTCACCCCCACTCTGCAGTCACCTCTCCACTCCCTCCCTTTCCATGCTGGCTCCCCAAGGGCCACTGAGGTCCTGGCCTTGGGATTTGACTCCAGATGGGGAGCGGACCAAGGAGGATGGGGCGGGAGGGATGCAGTGGTGGTGGGCATGAGGGATTGGAGGGTGGGGAGGAGGGCTCAAGACACATGAGAAGATGTCCATGGACCCAGGTGGCTAACACAGTCCTGGCAGCTAAAAGATGACGGCATTGAAGGCCACCTCCTTCTGGCTGGGAGGGGCAGACCTGTGGATAGATTCTCAATGCCTTTTTGCAGTTCGGACCCACCCAAGACCTCTTCCCTTCCACCTTCATTCCCACCCCATGTCCCCCTGTGTCTTATAGTGACATTGGTGAAAGTTCCTAGACCCCAGGAATAGAGAAAAGCAACCGGACTTTCCTACCAGCAGTTACTTAGACTAAGGCAAGCTGTGTGAACTAGCCCAAGCATATTTCAGTACTGTCAGGACGTGACATCTTAGCTACCTTGTACTTCATGTATATGCACAGAGCAAAAGAGACAGGGAGGGAGGGGGTCTTCAGCAAGCACCAGCTCTCTGGCAGAGTGAGCTGAAGCTCCCGAGAAGGGTTCTAGAGTGGTAGGGAGCTCAGGGATGGGAGCAGGGAGTGGGAAGAGAAGAGACTGCTTTATGTCCCTTCCTTTGTGGGCTTAACATGATTAGGCACGAAGCAAGGCTGGAGGTCCAGAGGGAGTCAGAGCCCCTGGCGTCCTACTTCCTCCTGTCATTCTTCAGATCTGGGCTGGCCCTGGAGACTGGAGGAGAGGGCCTGAGACCACCATGCCCACAGTCAAAAGGGGCCCTTCCTCAGAAAGTGGCAGAATCAGTCCACTGAGATGCCTTCACCCAAAGGAAGGAGACTGCTAGGTAGCAAGGAAATCTTTTCCTGGGGAGTCAATGACCCCAGTAGTTCCCAAAGTCATTGGTACGGAGTACCCATTGGCTGGTATTGGTGGTGATTAAGACCTGGGTTGTTTCCCAGGGGAACTGATCAGGTAGAAAGTGTTAAAAAGCTATCCTGCTTGTCTGACCTTTAATGCTAATTTGCTGTGTGACCTTGGGCAAATTTCTTCCCCTCTCTGGGCCTCAGTTCCTCACTTGAAAAACCAAGGAGTTTTGATGACAAAGGGCCTTCCCAGCTCTGGCTTCCAAGAATTTGTGGACTTTGGAGCTTCTGGTCTGGGTGGAGCCAGAGCTGTGGACTGGTCTGTCTGGCTCCAGAGGGGAGTCTTTGCACCTTAGAGATGACAGGGCCCTCCAGTACACCTAGCCCACCCCCTCAGGCCTGGGAAGGGCCCTGATGTCAGATTTGGCCACAGCTAGCTAACGTGAGTTGCTCAAGGAGGGACAGAGCTTGTATTTGTTGAGGCTTGACTGAGGGGCCTGTGGTAGGGCTTCTGATACTTAACAGCCCCTGTAGATGCTGACACCCTGAGCTTCACCCAAGCACATATATCAATTTTCAGGACAAGGAGGGGCTCTCTCAATTTCTCCTCCCTTTCATGCCTGTCCTATACTTCCCTGAAAAGGAAGACAACAAAAAATTCTTATTATACAAGTTGGATCTCAACCCTTTTCCATCCAGTACCTGCTGGGGTGAGCTGTGCAACCATTTCCCATGGTGAGATGACCCAGTTCACAAGCTGGCACTGCACCTTCTGAATCTCATCACACTCGGCCCAAGGGACCTGTCCCCAGGTCAGAACAGAGTCAGCTCTGGGCAGTCACACACTCCTGGCCAGTCCTGAGGTCCAGGCTGCAGTTGCTCCAAGCATCCAGCCCCTGCCAGAGCTTGCTGAGCAGTTTGTACCTAATTGGGGCAGCTGTAGAGTTGGTGAGATGCTTAACGGCGCATGGCAGGCATGTGTGCTCCAGTGGTTTCCTCCAAAACCTTTGGGGCTGACGCAAAACCCTGCCGCGTTTGGGATGACCACTCCCCTGCAGAACTGTTCGTCCCACCCTAGCACATGCACACCAAAGGTCTGTCAGACTAGTTTCTTGAGCTTCCTCCCAACAGCACACCTAGCTTTTGAGGTTTAGCTCAGTGTTACTTAACAAATTTCCTCTGCTGCAGGGAAGCATCAGAACCTCGTGTGTTTTCTTTTTTTCTTTGAGCCAGGTCTGCATAAGGGCAGAAGTCAAGTTTGGTTGAGTTCAGCCTAACCATCCTTTGCTGATAATTTCTCTACCCTATGCCAGGCATGGAGACACAGAGATAGGTGAGTCCCAGTCCCCATCCTCAGGAAGCTCATGGTCAAGGTCAAGGGCAAGTCATAGGGGGAAGTAACAGGGGACCGTTGCCTTCTGGGCTCCTTGGTTTCTGCTGGGCAGTATAGTGCCTTGATGTGAATTGGAGAACAATGTCCCTTCCAGATGGATTGAGACTCACGCTAGAATGTGCAGCCTTGTGAGTGACACACGGGTTGGACTTTGGTGCCACCTGCCCCTTGGCCAGGCACCCTGCTACACAGCTATGTGCTGCAGCTCTGAGGGACACATGGATCAGAGTGTTTTCTTCGGCCTCTTCCTGAAGAGGAAGGCCCAGATCATCTTTTAGAGCTTCTAGTCAGCTCCAGGTACCATCCCCCAGCTCTCCTGGAGGCTGCAGGGCCCCTTTTCATTCTGGAGTCAGCCTGTCCAGGGGAGACCTTGGATGAAACTAGGGGTGGGGAAGCCTCGTCCCAGGCACCAGTTCACAGCATTGGCTGTTTCTATGTCAAGCGTTTGAGGCCCGGGCTGGCTAAGCAGCCCCTCGCTGGGACTTACCAATACACTATGTGAGTGGCATGTTGATAACCAGTCTGGGCAGGGAGGATGAGCATACTGGGTGAAAACCCACCATGTCAAGCCAGGAGGACTTCCTCAGCATTTCAACCAAAGGCAGAGTTCAGTCCCTGTGAAGATAAGGACTAAGTTATTTGACTGGTCCCCACAGGCCTCCTCAGCCTCGAAGGCCAGATAGGCTAACATGTTGGTTTCACTGGGAGAGGTCCTGGCAAACTGGTTCCCACATGGTGCGGTGAAAGGAACTCTGTCCCTAGTGCCACCTCTCAGTCCTGGTTGTCACCAACCGGGTAGATGGCCTTGTGCGTTACTCAACCTCTTGGGCTCAGTTTCCCTAATTGTAAAATAGGACAGTCATCCCTTACCTGCCTGACTAAAGGAACTGTCATAAGGCCCAGGTGAGATGAAAGTCAGTGGCCAGTGCTCTGTAAGTTGCAAATGGCTGCACAGGTGTGGCCCTGCAACTGCAGGAGCGTGACCTGAGGTCCCATAGGAAGTTTGCTGTGCTCTGAGCCCTTCCGCTAGTCTTCACTGCTCACCCAGTTTCTCACTTAGGTGTCAGCCAGAATGTGGCCTTGGCGACCAAGACGGGAGGAAAATCAAAACACTAGTCAGGAGCATCATGCCCAAAAATAGTGGTCCCGGCAACCAGGATACAGAACATGTGGATATCACCAGTGATTGGGAGAGGGGGCATTTTGGACCCTCCCAGGCCTGGTGTCACCCACATCTCTTGTCTCTCAGGCCCCACAGAGGCCAAGAAGCCTTGGCCCTGACTCTAGGTTAAAAATACCACCAGCCCCCAGGCCCAGGGCGCAGAACCCACCATCAATCCATCAAAGAAATCCAGGAGGGAAATAGAAACTGCTTGTTCCTTCAAAGTATGAGGCCCCTCTAGGATCAGCGGGAGCTGCCGCAGCTTCTTGGTGACGTTGGAGGGCTTCGGGCCCAGAGAAAACCCAGGCCTCTTGCCTTGAGAGCTGAGTCCCAGCTGACCCCTTCCTCCAGAGGGGCAGCTATTCTGCCTGCGTCTGGGAACTGGACAGTCTCCACCCACCCAGGGGGAAGGATCTAGGCCCCGGACTTAAGGTTTATAGGGCCTCATGGACATAGGCCTAAGTCTGTTCTGATATTTTTCTTTTTAAACTCAACAAGGACCAAACGGATGCCCTCACCCTCATCCAGATGGCCTGCACGGGGCCTTTGTGTCTTCCTATTCCGGCCCAGGCAGCTCCATCACCCCTGCCCTCCCTCCTGGACTGACAGGACCCCCTGAGGGGCAGAATCCCCTCCTCTGCCACCTCCCCACAGGTCACTGCACAGTGGCTTCAGAGAGAGGCCCTGGTGAAGGGGGAACATCCTCTCCCCAACACGCTCTCCCAGCTCCACCCAAGAGGGAAGTCAAAGCACAGGTCCCTGGGACCCATGGTCAATAGACTTTCTGACACAGTGGTTTTCAAACCAGGCACTGTGGAACTCCTGGTATACCACAGAGATTTGTCAGGGGCTGCTAAGGTGGGAAGATGGGGGTGGAGGCAAGGCCAGGTCTCCACCCTCCCTCCTTGCCCACTTCCACCACAACAACTCTGCTTTATGTCTTGCCTGCCGAGGTTTCACTTTCAAGCTTTCTTTGTAGAAAAACTTCAAACCACCATTCTGAGGTTTGATCTTAGACCAGCAAACCCAGGTTCTGTTCTTGCTTTTCACGTTGGAATGACTTCGGCATCCCAACACAGAGCATCTTTGTGCTGGAACTTGGGTCATAGACCCAGGCCCAAGCATTTGCATACACACATGTACACATTTGATGGGTTTTCTAGCCAACCTACCCTGAGGCTCTTAGCCCAGGTCTGATTTGGACAGAAGCCTGGTGTTTAGTGGGGAATGGGTCCTGACCCTAAAACTGGCTCATTCAGCATGGAGACCTCTGGAACAATCCCCTACTCAGGACTTGTATTGCACCCCTGTGTGGCATCCCACCTCCCTGACCCAAGCGCGAGGAACAGCAGAAGGTGCAGTGTGACTGGAGCAGCTAGGGTCAGATCCGTCCTTCTGTACAACCAGATGGGTGGAAACCCAGGTTCACATAAAAGTCAGACACGGGAGGACTTTGACACAAAACACAAAAGTCCCTCCTTTGAGGGCAGGGTTCCCCCCCAGAGACTTTTTTTGAGTTGGAGTCTCACTCTGTTGCCCAGGGTAGCTGGAGTGCAATGGCACTCTTACAGCCACTGCAGCCTCGACCTGCTGGGCTTAGGCGATCCTTCCGCCTCAGTCTTCCAAGTAGCTGGAACTACAGGTGCACACCACAACACCTGGCTAATTTTTTGATTTATTGTAGTGATGAGGTCTTTCCAAGTTGCCCAGGCTGTTCTTGAACCTGTAGGCTCAGGCAAGCCCCTCACCTCGGCCTCCCAAAGTGCTGGGATTACAGGCTTGAGCCACCGCGCCCAGTCCCCTGGAGACCTTTTAAGCAGCAAGATTCTACTCCCACATTTGTGAACAAGTGTGTGGACAAAGAGAAGCCCCTTGTGTCCAGAGAGAGGCTGGTCCTGCCTCACCCACCTCCTCTCCCAGCCTCCTGAATTCTCTCACTGCCTGCCTATCCCAGGCCCCTCACCAGGGCTTTTTATCAGGTGGGCAGTTTGGTGAGAACTGGACCGGCCCTTGGGACAAAATTGTGCCTGGACTCCCCAACCCAGGGCATTTTAGGTGAAAATGTGACGCGCAGGGCCCAGCAAGCCACATGGCATGGAAGAAAGTGCCAACTGGTGTTTTTCATTCGGTCTGAGCCTGCCCTTGGGGATCCCACTGACCTCAGTTTCCCTGTGTGTAAAATGGGGCTAGTGCCAGGCTCTTCCCACCTCACAGGAACTGTTGCGAGGGTCATAGGAGAGGTGGTGGCATATGAGAGGTGAGTGCCTCACAAACCTGGGATAAGATCCTGACCTGCATTTGGGAATGAGTGTAGAATGTACCAGCTTCCTGGGCATCTCTGCTCAGTGGTATGGTCTAGTCACAGACACTGTGAGGCCTGCTTCTTCCTACAGAATGGGAACCCGCAAATGTGTGTCCTGGTGTGGGAAGTGAGATGACTGGATGGGTCTCCAGGTCTGTGGTCTTCTGTTGAGTGATTATTTTGTGACAGTCCTTCCTGGATCATCTGCCAGGTTTACCTGTTGTACCTGTGGCATTCTTTATTACTTCAGATAAGTTATTATAGTTTATTCAACTCTAACAGGACAAGAGAACCATAAATAGAGGCCATTAAAGGTCTTTTGTGACAGAGGATACTGGCTGTGTTTTCATTTGTCTCATAAGCTCATGGCAGGACACAGAGCAAGAAGTACTGTCCTACTGTCCTGGCCTGGCAGACGGCCCACAGCCAGGAGGTATTCTCTTCCCTTGTCTGTGGCTCCAACTCCAACCTGGTCTTTGCACTCTCTTCTAGAGACTGCCAAGAAATTTCCTCCCTCTCCTGCCATTCTCCAGTCTTAGGTCCTTGGGCAGGTGCTAAATCTCTGATGCTACCACTGGTTTCCATGAGCTGTGGTTTGCTCCTGGGGTGAAGCCATTCCATTTTCTATCTTTGGCACTACTGACCACATCAGCTGGAGTCCTCACCGCAGCCCCAGCCTTGGTTCTGGTTCAGTTCTCATCTCCAGCTCTGCTGGGATTTCCTGAAGTCATTTCTAAGACTCACTTGCCACCTTTTCTAATTGAACACATGGGAGGAGTCAGGCTTTGGTTGAAAAAGAGTCAGCGTTCTGATGGATAATGCACCGGATGGACACATAAGGAATCTTCCCATGAATATGCCCATGAATATAGGATGACTTTCCTAGATATTAACTATTTATTAAAAAAAAATTTTTTTTTGAGTTCGTGTCTCACTCTGTTGCCCAGGCTAGAGTGCAGTGGCATGCTCACAGCCACCCCAGCATCGACCTGCTGGACTCAGGCGATCCACCTCAGCCTTCCAAGTAGTTGGAACTACAGACACATGCTACCACGCCTGGCTAATTTTTTGATTTATTGTAGAGATGAGGTCTTGCCAAGTTGCTCAGACTGTTCTTGAACCTGGGTCTCAGGTAGTCCCCTCACCTCAGCCTCCCAAAGTGCTGGGATTACAGACTTGTGCCACTGTGCCCAGCCATGAAAAACATTTTTCAAATGTTCCTGTAAGATATTGCTCAATGTAGATCAAAGCATTGCCCTCCTGGTTGGCCAGAAGGTAGTCTGATGTTCCCTTTCAGCTAGAGTAGGGCAGGGAAGACAGGAGTCAGGAGATTTGAGCTAAAGCTTTTGTTGTGTTGCCCTCCCAGAGGGACTGCATCAGTCCGAGTCCAGATAAACAGAGTCTATGCCAGTGGCAGGAATTCAATTGGGAAAATGGTTGTTAAACGTTGGAAGAGATGAAAGGCAAATGGGATGTGAGGCAACCCAAAGATCAGGTGCAAAAGGAGACCATGGCCACCCCTAGGGTGGAGGAACAAGGAGGGGCAGTGGTGTCACCCTAGCGGAGGACTTTGGCAGCCCAGCAGGAAAGTCAAGGGAGAGGGTATCTGAGGAAGCTAGAACTACGGAAGAAGCAGTCGCTGCTAGAAATACTCCACTCCCAGTAGAGAGATACTCTGTCTCCTCTTCTCCTGTCCTCCAGCTTCATGCCGGTGCCTCCTGTTGGCAGAATCGAATTAAAAGCTAATTTTCAAGGAATTTGGAGAAATGTAGTTTGCAATGGTCAGGGTCCTGCAATGCGGAGCAAGAGAAGGTCAAGGGATTCTATCTGAGACCACATAGGCAAATGGCCAGCTCTTTCTTAGTACTGTCATCCAAAAAGTAGAAATCGTTCTATTGCTTGGTTAACCACAACTTAGAAGGAGTTCCCCAACATCTTAACCAGGATTTTAAAGAAGGGAGGGACATTTGATGCTTCCTTTTATTTTTTCAGCTTTTCTACTGCTATCACTTCACTGTCTTCATTGTACTTTGGAACTTCATCCCTCTTAGCTTTTAAAAACTCTAGAAAATCAAAGAAACCGAGAAAGAGATTTGAATTCTGTTCAATCTCTTGATTGATTACACCTAAACATTCTGGAAATGGTGCAAGGGAGTCAAAATTTGGAGAAGTAATCTCCATGGGGTGATTTTTCTTTTTTTCTCTGTGGCTTTGCTAAGAGCCATCACCCACAAAAGGTGAGACAGAACTTGGCATCTGAACCTACATTGATTGACTGCCTCCCGAAATAATAGTTAAAATTTTAAAAATCAATATTCTGCAGAGAATTATAGCAGGACCCAGAGTCACACAATGTAACATTCACAATGTCCAGGACACAATCTGAAATTTCTCAACACACAAATACAGTAGTACCTGCTTATCCATGTGGGATATGTTCCAAGATGCCCAGTGGATGCTAGGAGCTGCAGATAGTACCAAACCTTGTATAGCTTATGTTTTTTTCTACACATATATACTTTCAATAAAGTTTAATTCATAAATTAGGTGCCGTAAGAGATGAACAGCAATAACTAATAGACAAAATAAAACAATTATAACAATATGCCAGCATCACTACTTTGTAGTGATTTGCAGGTAGTTTTTACAGCATGGAAATGCCGGAGAAAGGGATGATTCACATTTTGGACAGGACAGAGTAGGGCAGTGTGAGGTTTCTTCACGCTATTCAGAATGCACACAACTTAAAACGTAGAAGTTGCTTATTTCTGGAATTTTCCATTTAATATTGTCAACCCATCATCAATTGCAGGTAAGTGAAACCAGGGAAAGCAAAACTTCGGATAAGAGGAGACAACTGTAACTAGAAAATGCAACCAATTCTCAAGGGAAAATACAATCAACAGATACCAACTCTGAAATGACTTAGATGTCGGAATTATAAAAGACTTTCAAGTGGCTATTATGACTTGAAATGAATGGAAAGATAATTGCTCTCAGCAGAAATACAGAAACGATTAAAAGACTATTAAAACTATTTTAAAAGAACCAAATGGAGATTTTATTTTATTTATTTTTAAGTCAGTGTCTCACTCTGTTGATCCGACTAGAGTACAGTGGCACAATCACGGCTCACCACAGCCTCAACCTCCTGGGCTCAGGTGATCCTTCTACCTCAACCTCCTGAGTAGCTGGAACTGCAGGTGTGTACTACTATGCCTAGTTAATTTTTAATTTTTTTGTAGAGATGAGGTCTTACTATGTTGTCTAGGCTGGTCTTGAACTCCTGGGCTCAAGCAATCCTGCCTGTGTCTCCCAAAGTGCTGGAACTATAGACATGAGCCAACATGCCCAGTCACAAGTGAAAATTTTATTTATTTTTGTCTTTTTTTTTAATTGGAGTCTCACTCTGTTGCCCAGGCTAGAGTGCAGTGGCATGCTCACAGCCACCACAGCCTCGACCTGCTGGGATCAAACGATCCTCCCACCTCAGTCTTCCAAGTAGCTGGAACCACAGGTGCATGCCACCACACCCAGCTAATTTTTTGATTTATTGTAGGGACAAGGTCTCACCAAGCTGCCCAGGCTGGTCAAGTTAAAAATTTAAAACTAAAAAATACAATATCTGAAATAAAACATTTACTGGTTGGGCTCATAACAGAATGGAGGTGACAGAGGAAAGAGTCAATGAGTTTGAAGACAGTTCAATAGAGATTATTCTATTTTGAAAATAGAAAAAGTTTGAAAAAAGTTAACAAAGTCTCAGGGACTTGTGGAACACTATCATGGTGCGTATGATTGATATCACAGGTTCCCATTCATGCTATTCTCCCGTTGGAGAAAGAGGTTGGTGCAGAAAAAAATATCTGAGAAAATAATGACCACTAACACCCCACATTTGATGGAAAACAAATTTACAGATTCAAGAAGTTGAGCAAGTCCCAAACAAGCTAGACTCAAAGAAAACCAAGCATAAACATTGCTGAAAATACAATATAAATTTTAAAATCTTGAAAGCAGTGAAAGAAAATGACATTTTTATTGTATGTTCTTCCATAAAAATGATTATCTGAATGCAGATTTCTCAATAAAAAACGTGGAAGCCAGAAAACAGTGGAACATCTTTAAAGTCCTAAAAGAAGAGAATTGTCAACTCAGAAATCGATATTCAGTGAAAATATTCTTCAAGAAGAACGCAAAATAAAGAGATTCTCAGGTGAAAGAAAACCAAGAGAATCTGTCACAAGCAGACTTACTTTTTAAAAAATGCTAAAAAAGTTATTAAGGTTGGAAAAAATAATATCAGAGATAAACTCAGATCTTCAGGAATTAAGCGTGACAGAAATGATAATTATTTGGATAAATATAAAAGACTCTATCTTCTTATCTTTTCTTTAAAATATTTATTACTGTTGAAAGGAGACATTATAACATTGTTTGATAGGTTTATCAATGTTGATAAATAGATGAAATACATATAACAACTATATGACCAATAGATAACTAGATATGAAAACAGTTATATGTAACAACTGTAATGGAAAGGTTCTGTGGGGAAAGATAAAGATACCTATTTGTTTGTAAACCTTCTATATTATATTTGAAATGGTACAATATTAACCCTAACTAGACTGAGAAAGGCTACATATGCATATTGTGAGCCCTAGAGCAACAACTAAAATAGAGCCAAAAATATAGATAAAAAACTAAAATAACATACTAAAAATATTAAACTATTCCAAAAGAAGGTAGGAACATTGGAACAAAATAAGTAAAGAACAGAAAGGACAAACAGAAATATAAAAGCAGTAGACCAAAATCTAACCGCATCAATAACTATATTAAATGTAAATGGTCTAAACATAACAGTAAAAAGACAGAGATTGTCAGATTGGATTTAAAAAGCAAGATCCAACTATATACTGTCTACAAGAAATCTACTTTAAATATAAAGACATAGATTAAATGTCAAAAAATGAAAAATATATACTATGCAAGTGCTAATAAAAATAAAGCTGAAATTACTATATTAATATTAGACAAGATTTCAGAATAAGGATGTTACCAGGCATAAAAAGGAATATATTACTAACATGTCAACTCATCAAGAAAATATAACGATTCTAAATGCATATGCATCAATCTAAATATATATGTACTTGGTGTTTCCAAGTACATAAAGCAAAATGTGATAGTACTAGAAGGAGAAATATACAAATCAACAACATTCCTCTCTCAGTAATTGATAGAGCAAGAAGACAGAATATTAATAAGGATACAGAAGAGCTAAACATAGTTCCTGTTCACCAAGTCTGTTTTTAAAAAAAGACCTAAATAATGATGTTAGTTAGCTTGAGCTAATTGAGCATTTGAGAATATTTTATCTCAAAACAATTAAATATGCAGTCATTTCTTTCTTTCTTTCTTTCTTTTTTTTTTTTTTTGAGTTGGAGTCTCACTCTGTCACCCAGACTGGAGCGCAGTGGCCGCTCCTGGCCACCGCAGCCTCGACCTGCTGGGTTCTGGTGATCCTTCCGCCTTAGCCTTCCAAGTAGCTGGAACTACAGGCACACGCTACCATGCCCGGCTAATTTTTTTATTTATTGTAGAGATGAGGTCTCGCCAAGTTGCCCAGGCGGGTCTCGAACTCGTGGGTTCAGGCAGTCCACTCACCTCAGCCTCCCAAAAGCGCGGGATTACAGGCTGAGCCACTGAGCCCAGCTAAATATGCAGTCTTTTCAAGTGCACATGGAACATCCACCAAGAAGAGCTAATTTCTGGGTCTAAAAAAAAAAACTTAAAAAAATTGAAGAATATGTCATAAAAAAGTTCTTTAATCATAACAGAATTAAATTAGAAGTTAATAACAGAAAGTTACTTGGAAGTTTTGGAAATTAAGTAACACATGTCTAAATGGGCCAAAGAGGAAATCACAAGGAAAATTAGAAAATACTGTGAGTTAAATGAAAATGAAAACAGATACCTAAATTTGTGTGATGCAGCCAAAGCAGTGCTTATCTCAATAGATGCAGAAAAGTCACTTGACAAAACTCACTTGACAAAACTCAACATCTGTTCATGATTAAAAAGACAAGCAATTCTTAGAAAACTTCCTTAACCCGACCAAGAGAATCTACAAAAAACCCACATCTAACATCCGAGTTAATGGTGAGAGGCTGAATGCTTTTATGCTAAGACTGGGAACAAGGCAAGGATGACTATTCCACTCCTATTCAACATTCTGCTGGGAGTGCTAGTCAACGTAATAAGGAAAGAAAAAGAAAAAGACCTACTGACTGCAAGGGAAAAATAAAATTGCCTCTATTCATAGACATCACAAAAATCAACTGTACGTCTGTTTAGTAACATTGGACAGTTGAAATGAAAAAGACAAGGTTAGCTGTAACAGCACCCCAAAATGAATTACTTAGGTATAAACCTAACAAAATATGTGCTTGATCTCTATGCTGATAAGTAAAAAGTATGGATCAAGAGAATCAAAGTAGACCCAAATAAACTGAGAGCTGTACCATGTTCACAGATCAGAAGAGTCAATATTGTTATGATATAACTCCTCCTTAAACTGACAATAGATTCATCACAATTCAAATCAAGACCTCTATAGAATTTTTTTGTGATGGATATAGACAAGCTGATTCTAAAATTTATACAGAAAGATAAAGGAACTAGAATGACCAAGTAATTTTTAAAAAGAACAAAGTTGGCTGGACTTGGTGGATCAGCCTGTAATCCCAGCACTTTGGGAGGCTGAGGTGAGTGGATTGCCTGAGCCTGCGGGTTTGAGACCAGCCTGGGCAACATAGTGAGACCTCGTCTCTACAATAAAAGAGCTAAACATAGTTCCTGTTAAAAAAAATGAGCCGGGTGTGGTAGTGCGCACCTGTAGTTCTGACTACTTGGAAGTCTGAGGTGGAAGGACCACTGGAGCTCAGCAGGTCGATGCTGGGGTGGCCATGAGTGTGCCACTGCACTACAGCCTGGGCAACAGAGTGAGACTCCAACTCAAAAAAAAAAAAAAAAAGAACAAAGTTGGAGGACCTGATACATATATATCATATATATATATTTCTTTTTGAGCCAGAGCCACTTACTCCAGCCTCTACCCCTTTGGCTCAAGCGATCCTTCCATCACAGTATCCCGAGTAACAGGGACCATAGGCACACACCACAACGTCTAGCTAATTTTTAAATTTTTTGTAGAGATGAGGTATTTCTATGTTGTCTAGGCTGGTCTCAAACTCCTGGACTCAAGTAATCCTCCTGCTTCAGCCTCCCAAAGTGCTGGGATTACAGGTGTGAGCCACTGCACTGGCCTGTTCTATATCTTAATTATCAAAATGCATGAAACTTCAAGTCAAAATAGTGGATTTTACTCTATATATACCTCAATTGAAAAGAAAAAAAAGAAATGGAACAATGTATATAACTCACAACTACAAACGATATTTATTGGGCATGCACCATTTGCTAGGGCATGTACTAGCCCTGGAGACACTGAGATAAATAAGACAATTCCTTCTCTTAAAATGCTCAGACTTATAGAAGGATTAGGCATAAGTCATGATGCCAAGGGTTTGGAATGGTTGTTGAGGGATGCTGCAGATGGGGTCTGACGTGTAGTCCCAGCATGCCATGAGAGCACTAAGTAGAGGGCTTCACGTTCAGCTGGGGTGGCTAAGATGTGGACCTAGGCAGGCTTCCAGAGGAGGAAATGCTTGTACCATTTTGAAGGTAAGAAGAAATTAGGTAGGTGAGGAGGGAGCTGTGGGCATTCCAGGTAGAAGGGACAGCACATGGGGAGTGCCAAGAGGTGAGACAACCTGGGACCTTCAGGAAACTGTAAGGACAT
This sequence comes from Cephalopachus bancanus, assembly GCA_027257055.1. Classification (NCBI taxonomy): domain Eukaryota; kingdom Metazoa; phylum Chordata; class Mammalia; order Primates; family Tarsiidae; genus Cephalopachus; species Cephalopachus bancanus. The sequence goes on along the minus strand of JAPVLO010000195.1, from coordinate 3,225,630 downwards.
TGGTGTGGCTGGGGTGAGGAAGCCAAAAGAGCTGGCAGGAGACTGGCAGGAGGTGTGGCTTATAGCTAATCAGCCCAAAGAGCTTGGTTTTTATCCAGAAGCCGGTGGGACGGGTTCTAGGCAGGGCAGTGAGAGGGGTCAGATTCATGCATTTTGGGGGATCACTCTGGCCACAGGGAAAAGGAAGGGGAAGCTGCAGGCAGGGAACCAGGGAGCCAGGTGAGAAATGTAGAGGCTGGGGCCAGGTGAGGATGGAGAATAAGGATGGACTGGAAAGATGTTTAGGGGTAGAATGGCCAGAACTTGTCTCCCATCCAATGTTGGAATATTTGGTCTCAGCACCGTTGCACTGGCTGTTTCTTCCACCTGAATCAATCTTTTCTGGGATTTTTGCATAGTTCGTTCCGTATTCTTCAGGGTATGTTGCCTTTTCAGAGGAGTCTTCCATGACTAACTCATCAGAGGGGACCCTCCCTGTCACTCACTCTCACATCACTCTGCTTACTTCCCTCATAAGACGCATCTTGCCTATTTTTTTTTTTTTTTTTTGAGTTCGAGTCTCACTCTGTCGCCCAGACTGGAGTGCGGTGGCCGCTTCCGACCACCGCAGCCTCGACCTGCTGGGCTCCGGCGATCCTTCCACCTCAGCCTTCCGAGTGGCCGGAATTACAGGCATGCGCCATCACGCCTGGCTGATTTTTTGATTTATTGTAGAGGTGAGGTCTCGCTGCCCAGGCGGGTCTCGAACCCGCGGGCTCAGGCAATCCACTCACCTCAGCCTCCCAAAGGCGCGGGATTACAGGCTGAGCCACCGAGCCCGGCTTATCTTGCCTATTTTTAAAAACTTGTTTGTGGGTCTAGGAACATGGCTCTGGAGCAGAGCCTTAGTTCTAAGTCTAAATTGGCCTTGAGCAATTATTTATCTAAATATGAATTGACCTCGAGTAAATTATTCATGTAAATATGAATTGGTTTCCTCGTTTGTAAAGTAGGAATAACAATAACTACTTCACAAAATTGTCATCAGGATAAAATGGGTTCATTTATGTAAAGTGCCTAGAACATCCTGGCACACAGCAAACTCTACATAAGTGTTAGTTGTTACTATTATTGTTTTACAAGGGCAGAGACCTTTGTTGTTGTTGTTTGGAAAGATGAGTTCTGGCTATGTCGCCTAGGCTGGTCTTGAACTCCTGGGCTCAAGCAATCCTCCCACCTCGGCCTCCCAAAGTGCTGGAATTATAGGCGTGAGCCACCGCGCCCCACCCAAGGGCAGAGACTGTCTGTTTTCTTCAAAACTGTATCCCTCCCCTCTTCCCAGCACAGTGCTTGGCAGGCACACGGCTGACACTTAAAACACTTGTTGAATGGATTGTCGACGAAATGAAGGAAGGAACGTTCCCATCTCCACCAGCAGACGGCGCATTGCAAAGAAAAGTTAAAGAGGGCTCCGCGGAGACACAGACCGGCCACCAGATGTCGCTGCAGCTCCCTGGGGCAAGGAACCAGCCAGTGGCCTGCGCGGCCCAGACAGGGCCCTGGACGAGGGTTCCGAGCGGAGGATTGAAAAGACAAAGTTAATCAGATAAGACTACGTTGCGTTCTGCACGACCGCATGTTCTGAGGCTGCCTTTTCTTTCTGTTTATTCACTTGGTAGAGCAAAGAAGTTGGCCATCCAGGCGTCTCACAGCATCGCGACCTGTTTAATGCGGCGGGAGGTCGCGTTTGAGTCAAAGGAAGCCGCGTCAAACAGGGAGGGAGGCCACCGGGCCCTGCGCGATGCCTCCGCCCCTGTGTTCTGTAGTTCTGTGGGGACGGGGACTGCGGGAGTTCTGGTACTCTGTGCACCAGGACTGGGAAGCTTCAAGTGAACTGGGCCCAGCCTCCGTCCTGGGGGGAGCTTCTGGTCTGGTGCAGACAAGGGCTGAAGACCAGCCAGGACACATGGAGGGCTGAGTGGTGCAGTGGTGGGAAACAGAGTGACGTCAGGAAGGCTGCGGGGACTCCAGTGGTCTTGGATGCTTTGTGTTGGGAAAGTCACCTCAGGCAGAAGGGCCTGCGTGCGGCAGGCACGGTGGGCACGGAATAGCTGGGCTCAGTCACTGAACTCGGAGTCGCGTGGTGTGACTGGAGAGCAGGGGTCAAGCCAGGGGAGTGTGTTCCGTATCTAGTGCTGGTAGACTAGCCGGGTTGGTCTGACAATCTAGCACTTTGTCTTTCCTCCAGGTCTTGTCAAAAGTCACTGGAAGGCCGGGTGTGGTGGCTCACACCTGTAATCCCAGCACTTTGGGATGCCAAGGCAAGAGGATGACCTGAGCCCAGGGGGTTGAGACCTGCCTGGGCAACTTGGCAAGACCTCGTCTCTAAAATAAATAGAAAAATTCACCAGGTGTGGTGGCAGAGGCAGAAGGATTGTCTGAGTCCAGCAGGTCGTGGCTGCGGTAGCCATGATTGTGCCACTGCACTCCAGCCTGGGTGAGAGTAAGTCTTCTATTTAAAAAAAAAAAAGTCATTAGCCGGGCGTGGTAGTGCGCGCCTGCAGTTCCAGCTACTTGGAAGGCTGAGGCGGAAGGATCTCCAGAGCCCAGCAGGTCGAGGCTGCGGTGGCCGGGAGCGGCCATTGCACTCCAGTCTGGGCGACAGAGTGAGACTCCAACTCAGAAAAAAAAAAAAAAAGTCACTGGAGTCCAGGGCCCACCAGCCTGGTGTAATCCTAGCCCATTCTTGCCCCCAATATAATTATTAATAGTGCCGCCTTTGCCAGTTTGGATGACAACCTGAGTTAGGGCCCCATGGGTCCCCTGTGTGTCCACCATCACAGTAACCTTGTGTGAAGTGTCACCATCTTGACAGAGGACAAGAGCAGGATCTGGCTTATTCATGTGAGCCCTGTGCTCAGCAGAGGATAGAGGCTCGGGAAAAAAGTGTTTAATGCCCGGGGACCTCAGAGCTTGCAGATCCAGAACAAGTGCCCTTTTCCTGTTGGAGAGGGGGAAACATGATTCCTTGCAGGGCCGCTGCCTGCAAAATGGCGGAGTGGGACCCCAGAAGCCTGCTGGGGAGCTCCTACTCCTGTGGGAGGCTGGAGTCTTCCCATCCCTCCCTGGTTCGTTTTTGTGTTTTCGTCTCCAGGCTACCACAGGCTGGGGTCTGACTCCTGGGGGCAGTGACCACAGGGCAGAGGCACAGTTAGGAGGTGGGGTGGCCCGGTCAGCACTCAGGCCCAGGGCAGAGCAGGGACCACCCTGGCGGCATCCCGGGTGCTGGATCTTCTCCTGACAACCTGCATGACCTGGGTGGGCTTCTGCGTGCTCTGGCTTCAGTGTCCCCTCCCATCCAATGAAGGGTTCGTTGAGGAGGTCTGCAGAGGCCTGGACAACTCCTAGTAAACCGTCCTGTGGCAGCACTGAGGGAAGCGGGTGGGGGCAGTGAGGCAGGGGTGAGGGGTGGCGGCAACTCCAAAGGCGGCCAAGTACATCACCACAGGAATATTAACTGCCCCCATCATTTCTCCCAGACTGGGAAAGGCCATGTCTGTAAATTAGGGCTGAGCGTCTGCCAGGCAGAGGCTTAATGAAGGAGATGAACTCCAGGGAGAGCAGGCAGTTCCTCCAGAGGTCACCAGTCCTGCCCCAGTCTGGACATGGGGAACCTAGAGCCAGAGGAGGGCAGGGCTGTCCAAGACCACAGCGTTGAGCTGGGCCGGGAAGGCAGGAGCTGGCCCTGCCACGGTCACTATCGAGTCTCCAGTCCCCAGCACGCAGCAGGGCCTCCACCAGTATTTCTAACTAAGGACCAAGTGACATGGCAAGTTAGGTGTGGAGTTCAGACCCAAGCCCAGACCTGCAGACTCTGGCAAGAGGACTCTAGCCCAGGTCTGTGGGTAGGCGAGGGGGTACGGGTGTGAAAGGCTTCTCAAGGACATGTTTTGGAAAGGTGAGTCCACAATGTTCGCAGGGTTACAGAACCCGGGAAGCCTGCCACGTTTCTCCCAGGAAGTCTGTGCAGTGGTTTCACGACTACCACGTTCCTGACAGTCACACATGCCTTCCGTCTCCTCCCCTGCTCTCCTCCATGCCTGCTCTTTAAAGGGACATGCTAGTGAGATTTTTCCCTCTGCCACTTGACCTCTGCAGGTCCCAGGCCTCTGGGCCTCTGCCCACCTCACGCTTCCTGTAGCATTTGGAGAATGATTGGAGGAGGAGGTTGGCCACTTAGTGGGACCTTGGCACCTCTGAGAGAGGGTCTGGAGTGGGTGGTGGCATCAGGGAGCCAGGGCAAGGCCACCCAGACAATCCCCCATCTCACCTTTTCCTGCAAGGCCTCTTCTGGATTCCCCTCTGGTTCCTTCATCCCTCTGCCTGTCTGGCCTCCTGTGTGCGTGGCTTAGGTCTGATTCCTGTCTCCAGTGCCCAGCATGAAGCCTGGCACAAAAAGGATGGGCAGAAGGAACAACCAGGAGGAGGAATAGCACAGCTCCCCTGCTCCCACATACCATACCTCTCTGCCTCCCTGACTTTTCCTCCAAGGGCAGAGGTCCCTCTAGTGCTTTCCAGTGGAGAACATAGATCTATCCTCCCCACATACACATCCTCCCTCCTACCCCAGCCATTGCTGGTCTCCTCCAATCCTCAAACTAACAAGTTCTTCCTGCCTCCAGGCCTTTGCAGAAGTTGATACTTCTGATTCTTGTTCTGCAAACTCTTACTCATCCTTCAAAACCCAGCTCAAATGTGACTTCCTCCAAGAAGTCTCTCTGAGTCAGGGGCCCTTACTCTGAGCTCTCGGTTTCCTAGAATGTCTTTTCTCTAGATCTTGATTAAATGTGATTCCTTCCCTGATCATGAGCTTATCGAAGACAGGCAGAGTTGCATTCAGTAAAGCTGAATGAATGGCCGGATTTGTAAAGGAGGCAAGGCTGGGGGTCCTTGCTGATAGTCACAGAAGGCCAAAGGCCACTGACAGACTGCAAAGAGGATGGCAGCCCAGAGGTGACATTTTAACGGGAATCAGTGAATGGCACTGAGGTTAAACATTAACTGGCATACAGCAGGTGCTCGATTAGTTAATTTTTGATAACTATTGATTTGATACTTAGCTTAGCAGAAGCTCTCATATAAAAAAGCCTCAAAGATTTTTGCTGACAACAAACCCACAACTACTCACATGTCTTATTTGCTAGGACGTACTGTGGTCTTAGGCTGCATTGCCAGAAGAGCATGTCTTTGGAACTGGGGAGGTGATGTGTAGGGACGGTTCTCTAACCTGTGTTAGAGAGACTGTGGTTGTTTTGTCTTAGGAGCGTGTCAGGACACTCCTGGGAGGTCGCTAACAGGTGGGAATGCTCCAAGAGGATTTAATCCCTCCTCTCGAGGAATGGCTGGGAAAAGAGCTAGGGAATTTGCTGGGAGGAGATAAGGAGCCTCACACAAGTCTCCTTGTGAAGAGCTGTCTTGGGGTGAGGCGCGCTTCTGGCACCAAGGCAAAGCTGGGACCGTCAGGGAGTCCCAGGCAGATTCCTCCAGTTCTGAAAGGGATGCTCCCAGGAGGGAAGGGAGTGAGCTCCCCGTCGGAAGATGATGCGCCTGTGGAGACAACTGAGAAGTCTTCCCACATGACCTCCAAGGTCCTTGTTAGGAAGGCACAAATTCTAGAACCATGTGGTCCTAAAATTCTAAAATGCCAGAACTCTAGACTTTGGCCCCATGGTTCTGGGGCTCTGTGATTCTGAATGCAACATAGCCCTCTGGGCCCAGAACCCACATGTCCCCAGGCTCCGTATGTCTCAAGGAATTGTTCAGTCCACACCCCCATCTCTGGGCTTCTTCTCAGTCCCTCACGCACCCCGGTGTGCGGGTCTTACCCCTCCAGGCAGGAGAACGCCTCATGACCCGGACACAAGGGAATATCAGATGATTCATCGGAGGGGACTGAAGGACCCTTCCTCTTTCCTGTCTAAATTAGCTCTGTCCTCTGTAGCTGGGCTTCCTCCCTGATAGCCTCGTCTGACTAGTGTTTATTGGTCTAACTCCATCCCCATCCTGAAGTCATGAGGAATGGAACAGGACAGGGTGTGGGACAAGTGTCCGATCCCATTCTGGCTGTGCAGAGCCCCTTCTCAGAGAAAGGATAAAAAGCAGACTGTCTTGGGGAACAATGCCATCCCAATGGGAAGTCCCTCCACGTGTCTAGCCTTAATTCTGATATGGGCAGTGAGAGCCTATTTCTTCTCCCACTGCCCCACCTCAGGGAGGTCCCAAATGCCCTCCCAGGGTCCCCTCCCATCTGCATCAATGCCCCAAAGTCAGCAGGAATGATACAGCACCATGTACAAGAGCAGAGTATCCGAGATTATTGCAGACTTTATAGAAAACTGCCCAAGGGAAATCCAGACGTTTTTCGGTGGGGGGTGGGAAGGCAGGCCTGAAGCCAGTACATGAGGGAGGGTGACTTCCTGTGTGCAGAGGCAGCACAGGCCAGCCATTCTGCCTGACCGAGGGGGTGGGGAGTCAGGGAGAGGCAGCCCCCTCCCCACTCACCAGTTGTGCTTTGGGATCATGCAGAAGGCAGGGTGCTGAGGCTCTGACCCTGAACCAGGAGGACTTGTGCCTGAGGCCGGAGGCGGGACCCCCTTCTCTTCCAGAAGACATACAGGGCGAGGTCATGGCAGCAAGGAATGCCCAAGGGAGGGGAGCCACCATGGGTAGGAGAGAGGTGGAGAAGTCAGTGGGCAGAGCTCCCAGCCCCTCAGAGCCCAGTCCCTCCCTGCCCCTCTCTGAGCCTATGCTGGTCGGGGACCCTGACCTTGAGGCCCCACAAACCCCTGCACAGACCCAGGACTCTCTCCTTCCCCACAAGGATCAGCCGGTGTGCACCGGGGGTCGGGCACCGGCGCCAGCCTGGTGGGCCAAAGAGCTCGTCCTGGGAGGAAAGGGGATGAGCCCATCCCAGGGATGGGTTCATCAATGGACCCTGACTAGTGAGCGGCAGGGGTGGGTACTGGGGCAAGCTCTGGACACCGGGAGCGTGGGAGCCTCGGACTCGGGCAGGTGTATGAACTTGGGTCGGATGAGGAGCTGGGTGTCAGACTGGGGACAGGCAATGAGCATTGGGAGTTCAGGACCCCTGTGGGAAAGGCTGAGGGTCGGCTCCACACTAAGGCCAGAACGGGGCACGCCTGTCCCTGGGGTGGGAGAGGCGGGCTGGGAGCTGAGCCCAGGCCTGGGCCAGGAGGGGAGGGGCCTGGGCCAGAGCTGGGGGGTGGGCGAGAGGGAGGCAGGGGTGTGAACCACACCCCAAGCGCGGGGAGGGCGCCCGGCTCTCAGAGCCCCCGAATGCGGCTCTCCGCGTAGGAGGGAGGGCCCCCAGCCCACAGACCCCTTCCGGCCGGGGTGCTCCTCTTTCGAGACCAGGATGGAATGGGAGGGGGTCCGTAAGGCCTGGGAGGGGAGCTGAGGGCTCCGAGAGACTCGCCGGAGACTCGCGCCGGAGGCTCAGTGCAGCGCCCTCGGGTTCAAGGGCAGAGTCTCCGGCGTGTCGAGAAAGGGGGAGGGGCCGCTCCGTGGTCCGGATGTTTCGGAGCCGAGGGCGGGCGCGCGGTCTCTGGATTCAGAGGGGCTCTCTCTGGCTCTTCGACGGCGGGAGCTTTCGGAGGCGGGGAGGGGCAGCTCGGAGCCTCGAGGGGAGGCGCGCCGCGACCCGAGGGGCCCCGGCCAGGACGCGCGGCCGCGGGAGCTCACGGCCGGCGGGGGCGGCCCGGGGAGGCGCGGCTCAGAGGCCGGAGCCCGGGGAGGCGGCGCGGGAGGCGGGCGCGGCGTTGCGGCGCGGGTCGGCGTCCTGCTCGTAGCGGTAGTGGTAGCCCTCCATCTGGTCCCGGCACGCCTCGCGCAGGTTGCGCAGCCAGCGCTGGATGCCGCGGCGGTTCAGGTAGAGCACCATGAGGAAGATGAGGCCGATGAGCGCCAGCACCAGCCCGAAGAACACGTACGAGGCCTCCAGCTCCGCGCCCGCCGCTTCCGCCTCGTCGCCGCGGCCGTCGGCGTCGCCCGGGGCGCAGGGCAGCCGCGCCTCGTCCAGGGCCAGCAGCGGCCGGTCGTGCAGCGCCCGCGGGGCGGCACAGCGCAGGCGCCGCGCGTCGGGCACGCGCTCCGTGGCGTTGCGCAGCCAGGCCAGCAGGGGGCGCGCGGCGCAGCCGCAGCGCAGGGGGTTGTCGGCCAGCAGCAGGCGCGGCCCGGGCCGGCCGCCATCGCGCTCGAGCGCGCGCAGCTCGTCGGGGCCCAGGCCGGCCAGCGCGTTGAGGCGCGCGTCCAGCTGCTCCAGGCGCGCCAGGCGCAGCGCGGCGGGCGGCAGGCGGCGCAGCGCGTTGCCCGCCAGGCTCAGCAGGCGCAGCCCGGCCAACGGGGCGAGCGCGGCGTCCAGCGCGTCCAGCAGCGCGGGGCCGCCCCTCGCCAGCGCGTGGTCCAGCCGCAGCGAGCGCAGCGCGGGCAGCCCGCGGAAGGCGCCGGCGCCCAGGGCGCGCAGCGGGTTGTGGCTCAGGTCGAGCGCCGCCAGGCTGGGCAGCCCGTCGAAGGCGCCGTCCTCCACCGCCTCGATGTTGTTGTGCGTGAGGCGCAGCGCGGTCAGCAGCGGCAGGCGCACGGCCGCCCCGTCCCCGTCGCCGCCGGCGAAGGCGGCCGCGCGCAGCACCGTCAGGTTGGCGCCCACGATGGTGAGGTTGCGCGCGTCGGGCGGCACGTCCCGCGGCGGCTGGCGGAGCTCGGCGCCCGACGCGCAGCGCAACAGCAGCTTGGGGCCACCGAAGCAGTAGCACTGGAAGGGGCAGGGCGCCGCGGGCTGGCTCAGCGCCGCCGCCGCGAGCAGCAGCCCCGGCAGCAGCGGCCCCCGGAGCCGCGGCCGTCCCGCGCGCGGGGCCATCGCGGCCGCCCCCGCATCCAGCGCCCGGGCCGCCGCGCTCGCCAGTGAGTTGGGAGCGCCTGCGGGGGGGCACGGGTGGGGCAGGTCCTGGCCGGTCCGTTCGCGGTCTCTGAGGTCCGAGGAGCCTTCGCCTCCTGGCTGGGGGCGAGAGGGGTCAGGCGGGGAGCCGAACCCCCCGCCCCCGGCGCCCTCCTCGCCCTGCGCGCCGGCCTCCGACTTGCGCGGCCGTTCCGGTCTCGGAGCCGAGTGGGCAGGGTTTGCCTCCCCCCCTCCCCGTCTCCCGGCCTCCTCCTCCGCCCCCAGCGGAGCCTCCTCGCCCTCTTCGCCCAGGGAGGCGGGGTGGGAGGCTCCTGAGAATCAGGGCTTTGGCTGCTGCGCCGTCCCGGCCCCAGGGCTGCTGAGAAGTTTAGCTCCCGGAGGTTCTCACTTGCCTCCCCCTTCCTCCCCCATCCCCCAGTGATAAGCTGGGTCCTTCCTCCGCCCTCTCCGGCACGTGTGGGCGGGGCCCGGCTGGGGACCGCAGGCAGGTGGGTCAGCACCAGGGAGAATTTGGGGGAGGACTTTCGAGCCGCCCCTACTGGAGAAGGCAGGGGTGAAGGGTGGGCTGAGAAAGTTACTCATTTTTCATTCTCTTCCTAATCTCTGAGATCAGGGAAAGGTCTGTACTAGGCAGAGAGAGAGAGAGAGACAGAGAGAGAGAGAGACTGGAAAATCCCCAGCCTCGGCCTTCTCCTCCGCGACCCCAGTTTCTTGAGATCCGGCTGTGTCACCACCCCTGCAGGTCCTGTGGGACCAGCCTTTTCTCGACTCCATCCCATCCCCCGGGGAGTTCTGTGGCACCCCCCCTCCCCCAACTCAGTGGCGTTCTGCCTCTGCCAGGAGTTCCTCCATCTGGTTTCCTTCGGCATGTTGGACTCCTTTCCCAAGTCCTCTCCTGGGCACAGGGACCCTGCTTGTGGAGCGGTACAGGTCTTTGCTTCCCCTTTCTGCCCCAGCACCGCTGTGCCCCGCTAGACCCCTGGGGCCCGTTGGACACCATCAAACAGCCCCTCTAGGGTCCCCCGCATATAAATGATGAATGGGGTGGGAGGGTTTGGGGCACCAGAGGATGGGAGAAAAGGAGAAGATTTTGCAGCGGGGAGGGGGATCTCAGAAGGGGCAGGCTGACTTGGGGGCTGAGCTGTTTATAGGTTTGTTCTGGTTTTTGTTTTTTTCTTTCCCTCTAGAACTGGAAGCTCCAGACCTGATTTAAAGAGACAGGCTCCTGAGAAGGGAGCATTCCTGGCCTTGGCATGAATTATTCAGGCTGGAGAGGCTGACACTTGATCCGAAAGCCATTCGGTATCAGCAGAGCTGGTTGGGTTAGAGGCCCCCCTTCCCTCAAGAATCAGTCTGCTTCTTCTGACTTGGGGACAGTTGTTGGGTTGACTCCTTCCCTGAGGTTATATTTAACAGATCGACCAACAGATCAATACCACTTAAGGAGCAGAGGCGGCCCCTGCAGTGGCCTGGATCTTGGGCAAGGACCAACGCTGGGGAGTGGGTCTAGTGATACTGGGTGTCCCCCAGCTCTCCCTCCTCCCAGCTTCTCTCCCCTAGCACCATCATAACTCTTTCAGGGATTGGCAGATAAGAAAAGTAACTCGCATATGCAGGACTAGATATGTCTACGCAGATGCACACATGAGGTTGTACACACACGTGCTTTCACATGTAAAGGCAGACTTGACACATATGCAAATCTAGGTGTGTCTCCATGTGAGCATACAGCCTCATGCGTACCTGGATGTGCTTACATGCACGGGAAGGTGTACATGGGCTTGTGCACTGCTCCAGGCAGGCTTAGTTGTGCCTGTGCAAGTACATGCAGACTCATTGACGCACATGCACACAGCCTGGGAGGTTCGAGTGCATCATGGCATGTGCCCATAGATCCAAGCACACGCATACTTGAATGTGCAGCTCCTGGGCCCAGGCAGGTCCCTGGGTGCAGTCCCAGAGGGGCAAACTTGCAGACCCACACACGCAAGCATGGGTAGCCGGGGCCTGGCCAGCACACTTGGAGCCCGCTCCTCTTGCCCTGCACCAGGCCCTGGGTCTGTGGAGGTGACAGGCTGATGGTATCTTTTATCACATGGGTACAAGTGCTCAAGTGGGTTCTGCTGGGGCTCAGGTAGACTGCTCTTCCCCAGACCTGCCCCAACAGCCACAAGCCCCAGCTCTGATATCTCCCCTGCTGGGAGGGACTGGGTCTGGTCACTGTTGTATTTCCAGCACAGGGACTAGCACCAGAGTGGCCAGTAAATACGTGTGGATGAATGAATGTGTGAATGAACAGAATAGTACGTTTCCCTGTCCTGCTGCATAGAACCCTTTTGCCTCCAGCCCCTAAGGAATCACAGACCACTGCCAAGGCCAGAGTTCCCTCTCAGGCTGTCGTAACTGGCTTCTGATTGACTGATGCTCCTCCCTTCTGGAAGGAACTACAGGACAGCAGGCTGCCTTGGTTAAGGGGTGCTAGACAACTCAGTCAGGGAAAGGCGGCCCAGAGAGAACCTGAATCATCAGGTACCAGAGGACAAGGGAAATGTTCTTTCTGTTGTGTAAATGGGGAAACTGAGGCTTCTAGGCTAGACCCCGAAACCCTGAGAAGGGACTTGCCCCAAAGGCCCTCTCAGGGTTTCAGGGTCTAGCCTAGAAACCTGGCCCCACTGTTCTTGCCTGGGCCTCTGTCCAAGAAGGTGGGCTGCATCTGAGAGGGTCCTGCACCACAAGGAAGTCTTACCCTGAGCCCCGCAAGATGAAGCCAGGAACAGATGCCAAGGCTCATTGGGCATGACCTGGGCTATTAGTTTCCTCTTCTGTAAAGTAGGTAGCCTTCTGAATTCCTGTTCTTCCTATTCCTCTCAGGGCCGTTGTGATAAAGTTAATTGAAAGTGGTTCAAAACAAGAGAAGCTTTATCACTTTGGGCCTGGGGGCCTGGCGCCCCTCCTGTTGGCCCTTGGGGTAGGCAGTGCCCCGTCTGGGACTGATTAGCTCCTGTGTCATTCTTCCCTCTTCCACGTCCCTCCCTCCCTCAATGTAGCAACTTCGTGGTGGATATTAATCAATTGAGTCTCTACTTGCCAGTCTCTGTGTGTGGCCTCTACCCAGTGTCCTCCTCTCTTTCCTTGCTTTGTGTAGACGTTTCCCTTCCAACTTCTCCTGGAACCAAGTTCTGTCTGTTCAAGTTCCCCAGGGAACCAGGTTGTGAGTCATTTTGTATGTTTGGGGTGTCTCTTCTCTGGAAGAATAACCCTTTCCATCTTGGGGTTACTCATGTTCAGTATGCAGTAGGGGTTCAATAAATGTATGTCCATTTAAGTCTGAGGCTGTGTGATTATTCTTTGGTGCATCCAGTGGAAGTCCCTTTTCTTGGACTGCTTGCTCCACCTGGAGTGTTCTTCCCTTGACTCTGTTTCTCTAGTCCAGTCCACTGTCCTTCAGAGCGTTTTGCCCCTTCCAGGAATCCCTCATGTCTTCCTTCTCCATCCTTTGAGCTTCAGTTAGCAATCAGTGGGCCAGGACTTCTCCTTGGCTGTCAGCACCTGGGGCTCATGACTGGCCTAAGTTGCTGTGTTGTCTGCACACAATTCAGGGTTCAGCACAGAGAAGGCACCAGGGAACGTCTACTGAATGAAACAGTGATTTAAAAATCTGTGGCTGGATCCTCCCGTCCCTTTGAGGCAAGCTGGTTGAGGATCCCTTATCTATACTTCACACCAGGACATGGCAGCCCAGAAAGGTTAAGTGTTTTCCCCAAGGTTGCACAGCTGACTGGATCTGAGCCCAATAGGAGCTTGGGTTTCTTGCTCGTCTTCTTCCCCACAGCCCTCCCCATCCTAGGATCTCTCTCTCCCAGGAGCAGCCTGGGTCAGATCCCAGAGGAGTCTGTGGCCAGAAGCTCAGGCTCTCAGGGTTTGTTTCTTCGGTGCTCAGAGCAAGAGAAGTACCCCCTCCATCCACAAGCAGAGTGACTGTCAGCTCTGTGCCCAGATGACAGTCCCCTGTGCTAGCCATACTGGACCTCATAGCTCTTGAGTGTACTACCCTGCTAGGTCCCAGAGACCCTCTCTCAATCCTTCCAGGTATTGTCCCTTCCCTGAGCCTATAGCTTCTTCACTGGGCCCTTTTTCTCCTGGCACAGACCCTGCTTTATGTAAGCTCCATGGAACCTTAGTAGGAAGCACAGAGATGGTTAGTGACTTCCCTGAGGTCACCCAGCAGGCAGGCCCTTCCCTAGCAGGCTCCAGCTCCATGTGATCATCAGAAGTGTCTCAATATTATTAAAGTCCTCAGATATGTCTTTGCCTTTTCAGACCTCAGTTTCCCTGTGTGCAACAACAAAATGTGTGTGTGGATGGGATGATCTTGGAGGGTTTTTTAGTCCTGTGCCCAGTGGCTTTTTAGGGATGGGAATTAGAAAGGACAAGGCAATACTGTGATTTGCCCAAGTTGGTGCTCCCCCCCCCTTTTTTTTTGTGAGTTGGAGTCTCACTCTGTAGCCCAGGCTGGAGTGCAGTGGTACATTCACAGCCGCCACAGCCTCGACCTGCTGGGCTCAGGTGATCCTTCCACCTCAGCCTTCCAAGTAGCTGGAACTACAGGCTCACACCCCCACGCTTGGCTAATTATTTATTGTAGAGATGAAGTCTCGCCAAGTTGCCCAGGCTGATCTCTCAAATCCCTGGGCTCAGGCATTCCTCTCACCTCTGCCTCCTAAAGTGCTGGAATCACAGGCGTGAGCCACCAAGCCCAGCCCCCACCTTCTTAATATCTGATCTTGAACCTGGCACACCCCGGTTAAGGCCTGAGTTGCCCAACTATAAGGCAGTTATAGGGTGGTCTGGGGGTCCTTCCAGTTTTGATGCACGTGTGGTTCAGGCTTCCTTTGTCCTGAAGGCCCTCATGCTGCCTCCCTTTCTCTCCGTTCCCCCTTTCCTGAAGCAAATGGAGGCGTTCTTCCTCTGCTGACATGATGGAGATCAGCCATTAGGTAGTGGGGAGGCCCCAGGCTCTCTCCTCCTGCACAGCTTCCTCCCCAGCGGGTGGGAGGGGGACTCACTGTGGGCCTTGTTGTTCCATTTTTCACTCCCCCTCCCCTCCCCCACTGCCATGAGACACAGGAAAATCCATAGGCCCAAGATTCATTTTCTCCGTTGAGTCAGCAGAGGCCAGCTCCACTTCTGAGGGGCGGGCAACTGGCTTTTAAATAACTCCCTGGTATTTAATACCCTCCTCCTCCACTCCGCGGCCTGGGGCCCTGGGGAAAGGCTAGAATAAATGAGCTAGATGACTCCTCTGAAAGTCCTAAGTGTTCCTGCCCCCACCTCAATCCCCACCCCCGTAACCCCCAGACCATCCAAACAGATGATTCCTTACTACATTTGAATCTTGTTTTACCGTCTGTAAGTGGTGTGCCAGTCTGGGTTCGTTATCCCAGTTTAGAATTGAAAACAAGTTGAGGAAAGGGGAGGCCCCACTTGACTTTGGGTTTTGGTCTACTGCTGGTTGGCAGTGTGATGGTCAGCCAGGTGGGTCCCTGCCCCTCTCTGGGTTTCTCTTTCCTCACCTGTGTGACAAGGTGATTCGCTGGTGGGTTGCTGCTCGTCTCCCTGTAGCTGTGTCATTTCATGATTTGCTGTACTGGTCCAGGTCTGCTTCCCTAACAGAGTCTCACTGTTTCTGCGCTCTTCTTTAGGGAGAAGCTACAGGGCAGAGCAGACTGAGGCTCAAGGCCAGGTAGGGTCTGGCCCCAGGATTCTACTCTGTTGATCCAGAAACAGGAGTGGGTGGGGGGCAAGGGGAAGGAGGAGGGTTGGACTCCTTCCCTCCCTTCCCCTCTTCTCCCTTCCCCTCCCCTCCCCTCCCCTCCCCTTCTTTCCTTTGCAGGTAGAGGTCCAGACAGACCAAGGCAATAACCTATTTGAATCTTGATTCTCTTAAAACTTGGAGTCTCAGCAGTGGTAGATGCAGTTTGATGAGGTGGGAACAAAACCCTGTTTGTCAGCTGTGCCAGGGCCTAGGCTCCTGGTCATGGAAGTTAGTGGGTGCAGTGCTCCTGGCTTTGCTGCTGTTCTGCATTATTCAGAAGACAGGGATTGATATCTCTGTTGGCTATATGAGAACACTGGAGGTTAAGAGCTGTGCTTGGGGTCACCCCCAGATTAATGACGGAACAGGGCCTATACACTAGGCTTTCTCATTCCCTGCTCAGTGCTCGTACCACTGCCGCAATCCAGGCAGGAAGGTGGGGGCTGGGGGATGGGGATGAGAACGGCAGCTGCTCCTTTCTGCTCAGGTCTAGGGGTGACCTTTGCTGGCCCACTCAACTTCCTTAGCCTCTGTTGGGTCCTCATGCACTTTCTCAGCCGTACCGAACCTTCCCGTTCCAGAGACACAGAATCTTGGAATCAAAACTTTGAACTACGGATTCAAAGAACCATAGAGCCTGTTCTCTTTGAATCTGAACATAGCCTCTTACAGTGTTGTCAGTATGAACAGCGAAGGAGACACTTAGAACTCATGGTGTTGTTACAGTCATGGTTCTGAATGAATCCATGGTTTTATGTTCCTTTCCACACTGATTGACTTGGCTAATGAGACATTGGCTAATATGATGCAAGCTGAGGATTAAACAGTGCTTGTGCATTGGGGCTCCTTGCTTCTTGCTTCCCTGAAATCGCCACATGTAGAAACACAAGCAAGCCTCTTAGCAGAAGAGATTAGAAACGAGCCTCCCCAGCTGAAGCCCCCTAGACCCTCCCACTCCCATATGACCTTCCATCTGCCTCCAGCTGCCGGAGGGACCCCACATGAGACCTGCACAGCTACCCAGCTGACTTGAGCCCCAAGTGCTAACTCACAGAACTGTGAACACATACAGTGGTGGTGGTGAAGATTTTGAGATGGTTTGTTACACAGCAGTAGGTGCAGATCCTTAGGACCAGAATTGTAGACTCTTGGTCGTAGATTCCATGTGCCCTGACAATCACAGCATCATGGAATCCTAGGGCCAGAACTTCAAGGAACCGAAGAGTCCCGAAAACACCTTCTTTAACTCCCACTCAGTGCTACAATCTTTTTTCTCTCGCAGGCCAGTCAACCACACATCCTCTTTCAACACAGAGCCCTCGCCCCACCCCCAGTTGCCCCTTATTTTCTCAGTGTTCTGTCCAGTCTGTCACACAATCTTCTTGTTCTACCCCTCATCTGGCGTCTCTGTCCCTTCTGCTCCAGGAAGCCTACCCATGCTGATCTGCTTGCTCTGGTCCTGGGAGTTGAATGCGGACTTGATGGAAACATATCTTGGTATTTATTCCAGTTTCCAGCACAGTACCTGGCACAGAGCAGAGTATATCTGAAGGAAAACAATCAGCAACATCACCACAAAACTCTTCTCTTCCTGCCCTGTCCTCTCACAAGGGCAGTCCTGGATCTGTCCGTGGTGCTGAATGGCTTTCTCCATGCCAGAGTCTGCATCAGAATGGTTTCTTCTCAGGGTAGGGATTCTTCCTACAATCTGGTGTTCCTCCCTTCCCCATTACAGACTACTAGTTTGGACTATTTATTGCAAAATAATATGTGATGAGGTATAGTAGTTAGGATCAGGTTCAACTGTACATATCAGAATACCCAATGAATCTCTTAAATGATATTGAAATATTTTTTCTCAGCTGGGCATGGTAGCTCACACCTGTAATCCCAGCACTTTGGGAGGCTGAGGCAAGAGACTTGCCTGAATCCAAGGGTTCGAGATCAGCCTGAACAAATTTGTGAGACCTTGTCTCTCCAATAAATCGAAAAAATTCACTGGGCATGGTGGCATGTGCCTGTAGGCACAGCTACTCAGGAGGCTGAAGTGGAAGGATCACCTGAGCCCAGCAGGTCAAGTCTGGGGTAGTCGTGAGCATGCCACTGCACTCCAGCCTCAGCGACAGAGTGAAACTCTAATTCAAAAATTAAATAAATACTGGGGATGGGGAAACACCCCTTATCAACAAGGGTGCCTGAGCGAAGCATATTTGTATACCTGACCCTTAACTGTACCCCACAATATCAAAATAAAAAATATTAATTTAAAAAGTTAAATAAATAAGAAATATTTTCTCTCAAAAAGAAAGCCCAGATGTAGTAGTCCAGAGTCTGAATGGTCTCTCCACATCCCTGAGGACCCCACAATTCTTCCAGTGTCCCACTCTTTGTTCCCTAGATGTAGTCCTCATTGTCTTTTGTGTGTGTGTGTGTGTGTCAGAGTCTCACTGTGTCCCTCAGGCTGGAGTGCAGTGGCATGCTCATGGCCACCACAGCCTTGACCTGCTGGGCTCAGGTGATCCTTTCGCCTCAGCCTCCCAAGTAGCTGGAACCACAGGCACATGCTACCATGCCTAGCTAATGTTTTTGACTTATGGAGAGACAAAGTCTCGCCATGTTGCCCAGGCTGGTCTCAAACCCCTGAGCTCAGGCAATCCTCTTGCCTCCACCTCCCAAAGTGCTGGGATTACAGGCATGAGCCACTGCTCCCAGCTTAGTCCTCATTGTCATGGTCCAGATGGCTGCTAGAACACCAGCCATTGCATCAGATAGCAGATGGAGGAAAAGAATGAATAAGGATGCCTCTTCCCTATATCGGAACTTTCCACAATTTCACGGAACACCTTTGCTTACACAGCCACATCTCACTAACTTCAAGGGGCTAGTGAGATAATGTGCTCAGCAAAAAATTACCGTTCTTATTGCTGAGAAGGAAAAATAAGCTACTGAAAAACAACTAAAGCTTTCTGAGTAATACATGAGTAATGGGAGAGAGGTATTGAGGGTGACAATGACTGCAGAGTAGTTGTGGTGTTGGTAGTAAATAGCGATGGTAATGGTGGTGGGGAAGATGTTGGTGCGGGAGTGATCATGGTCGTGGTGGTGATGCTAGTAGTTTTGGTGATGGAGGAGGAGGTAATGGTGAGGATGGTGATGAATGGAGCTGCTGGTCTATAAGGCTTAGATCCAGGAGCCTTATAGGCATCAGGAGAAGAGTGGGAGATGGACCCAGTCACCACTGAATGTCTACTCCAAGCTGTTTGGGGGATGATTTCTGGCACCCCTGCTGGTTTGCCCTTGAGCAGCCACAAGCCTCCTGTCTTCCTGAGTCCAAGTCACCATCAGAAGAACATGAATCAGATCCCCCCTATTTTGGCTGGAAATAGTTCTGGAATGAAAACTTTAGGCTTTAGGGAGGTGAAGCAGGAAGAGTAATATTGGACTTCCATTTATTAGACAATAAACACTGATGAAATTTGTTGTTACAGTCAAGAAAAGCTTTGGCGTGAAATACACAGAGAGACACATGAGCTTCAGAAATAGAACTGAGTTGTCACAGAAACAGACAAGCAGTGAGAGAGAGATGCAGAAAGAAACAGGGCCATAATAAGGCACCCGCAAGCATAGATACACTGGTCTCACAAGGATGGCCAGCTTCCCTCCTCAAAGAGATGCAGACCATCCAGCATCTAATTCCAAAGGACAACTCTTATGTTGCTGCCTGGGTCCCATGCACTGAGGACACTGAAGAACCAGAAGTGCCAATTTTGAGTGGCTCAGAGCTTAGTAACCAATCAGAGAAGGAGGCGGTCTGACCTCCCATGCCCTCTCAACTGAAGTGAGATGGCACCAGCGCACCACAGCCTGCATCAGGCTCTGTGACTGAAGGTGAACAGAGGGATAGGGCTTGGGTAGGAGGGGGTATGTCCTCCAGGAAGTCTCCCCCCAAGGGGCCCAAGGACACATCTGGAGGCCATTAGCAGAGGGGCCAACAGGCAGCAGGCTCTGGCTCCAGGTGAGAAGACGTGATGAAAACATGTGGCAGCCTCCTACTCGCTGGAGCTGGGGCATGGAGGATGCCTTGGCATTGAGTAATTCCGGCGTCAACAGCTTCCGCCTCCAACACACACCCAGAATGCAGAGCTATCCATAGCACAGGCCCAGGAGCTCACCTCCCAAATCCTTGGTGAGCCCACCTCCAGTTCACCTCTGGAAACTTCAACACCAGATTTCCTGACTTTCATAGTGATACTCTCTTCCAGGAAGGCTTCCTGATGCTGCCTCTGCTCCTTCCCACCTTAGTCTCTTTCTTTTTTGCTGCTCAGAGCACCTAAATGATATTGCCCTGACTTCCTGCTATTTCATTGATCTGTGCTTCTTTGGAAGTGGCAGCCCTGCCTGGCTTCAGCCTCCACAACCCTCCTCCCTGCTCTCCTGAAGCAGCTTCATCTCACAGCAGTCACAGTCCTTTCCTAGTCAGTGAAGGTGTTCAGGTTGTCATAGCAAAACCCTGTCTCTACAGAAAAATTATAAAAATTAGCCAGGTGTGGTGGTGTGTGGCCATAGTCCTAGCTACTCAGGAGGCTGAGGTGGGAGGATTGCTTGATCCCAGGAGTTTGAGACTACAGTGGGCTATGACCATATCACTGCACTCCAGGCTGAGTGACAGAGCAAGACTGTCTCAAACAAAACAAAACAAAAAAGTAAAAAAAAGTGAAGGTGTTTGGGCCTCATCGTGGGTCTCAGCATTTTTTGCTGCTAACCCCTAGCCCTGGGACTGAGTGCTGGCCCTCTAGCTCACATAGGAGCCCCAGAACACCTGCTCTTTGCATACAGACCATCTATTTCTAGCTGCTGAGGCCTCAAAAACTGGAGGCTCCTGCCATCCCATAGCCTCTTCTCCCTTCCCAGCCTCATATTGGCCATTTAGTAGAATGGCGTACTGCCACCTTCCCCCAGTGGGTCTGGTTCTAGATCCCTGGATTTCCAACTGTGTCCCAGAATGCCAGAGAAAGCATTCAGCCCCAGGTGGGGCTGGGAGAGCTTCCCCCGCCCTATGCGATGTGATGCCTCTGGGATCTCTGTGAGCTCATCACCCACCGGAATACTGCGAGTGGGCAGAAGACCTTGAAGGCTGGCCAGCACATCGATTATTGGCTGCCCCACTTACTCCTGGACATAGGACAGGAACCTCAGAACAGATGGATGGATAGCAGATTGGGTAGGCAGGAAGACATTCCCTGTTGGGGCAATGGCAAACTCTGGGTCTCAGCAGCCCCTAGGGCACAGCCAGAATAAGCAGCACTCGCCCTGTCCTTAGCACAGCCCAGGGGCAGGGGCTGTTCAGGGGCTTTAGCTTTGCCCTGCCAGTGTGTCTCCGTCCCTGCCGTGGGGAAGGGAAAAGGAAGCCAATTGGAAGTTCAGAAAAGGAAAGGCTAAAAAGGAGCCCACAATCGGCACTAATTAGCCACTGAGAGAGAGAAAAGGAGGTCAGAGGACTGTATCTACTTCTGCAAGACAGCATCTGGCAGCCAGAGCCCTGGCTGGTCCTCGCCCCCACTGCCTGGCCTGGGCTAGGCCTGGCTCAGACCCACCTGACACCACCACAGCCCAGCTGGGGGAGGGCTCCATCTCTGCCTATAGACTTTGTCCTGGCCCTCTCCTCTGGAAGAGGCAGTTGGCTAAAGGGAGAGAGGGAGGGGGAGGGGAAGGAGGGAGGGAAGGCAGACGCCCCTGTGTGCAGTGCGCTGGGTTGAGAGCTTTATGCACAGGATTGCTTTCAGTTCTCACAGGGGCCCTGGAACATAGGTGCCTAAGCCCAAAGTTTTACAGTGATGTGGACTTTCAGGTTAATAGTTGATCCAGAATCCCATGGTTTAAAAGGGCCTGAGTGGAAAGTCACAGTCAGGCTGTATACAGCAGCCCATGTTCTTGGTGCTGGAAACGAGCTCTTGGAGGGCAGAACCCTTGCCTGTGTCATCTCTGCCCCCCAAGGCTAGTCCTGGGAGAGTCAGCATGTGGTGAGTGCTGAGAAGAGCTGTTGAGCTTGGCAGGCAAGAGAGGCTGAGGCAGGAAAGGTATAAAAAGAGGAAGAGAGATGGAGAAACAGTGGCAGTGCTGCAGACCACTCCCATCCCAGGACATCATGAAGAGGACTCTTGGGGGAACCTTTCCTGGGGCTCAAGACAATGCCTGACTGAATGCAGCTTTGTGCCCAGCCACTGGGGGAGACAGGAGGAGGAAGAGTGGGGACAGTGCATTTCTTCTCCCTTCTGTTCCACCCCCAACCCCAGATGGTTAAGCTGAAGTGAAAGACAAAATGAAGAACCTTTAGCCCTGCTGGAGCCCGGGAAGATCTCCAGCAGATCAGCTGGCCCAGAGCCAGAGCTGGCTAGAGTCCAAGGTTGGGGGTGCAGGGACGTTGAGGAGAGAGCATGTTGGGCCTCGGGGCAGGGCCACTGCGGACATGGTGCCCCTCCACACAGGCTGGATTTTCTGGCAGAGCTGAGTGCCCCTAACAAGGAGGCCGGCAGAAGTATGGGCCCGGGAAGTGGACTGTCCTTTGGCCCTGCCTCTGAGCACCCTAGTAGCCACGGGAGTAGGAGAGACAAACTGTGGTCAGGCAGACTTCACGTACTGACTGGACAATCCTCACAGCCATCACCCTGAAAGGTGGTGGTTCTCAGCCTTGATCTTAAAGATGGGGAAACCGAGGCAAAGAGCGGGTGAGTAAGTTGCCTAAGGTCGCAGATGAGTAAGAGGAGGGCTGGGATTCCACCCCTGGCTGTTTGGCTCTAGCCCTGCACTTAATCACAATGATCTCCTGAGAGCAGCAGCAAGAAGCAGGCCTGTTTGTGCCCACCAGCAATTAAGGCCCCTTGGTACTGTGAAAAATGTCGGTGGAGTGTGTCTGATTAGGCTCATCAGAGCCCAGCATGGGACACGTGTGTTTTTAAGATGGATCACCATTATCCCTGGTTGGAGGATTGCGTGGGGTTTTCTAATTACAAATTATTCCTGCTGGATTTCATTATGCTTCCTCTTGTACTGGCTTTTTGTATTCTCAATAATTTTACAAAACTTTAAAAATCATGATCGGCCAAGCTTATTTTCAGGTCTTAAAATATACAGTGAAACTTTTATTAAGACGCAGTGCT
The DNA here is from genome assembly GCA_027257055.1 of Cephalopachus bancanus. Taxonomy (NCBI): domain Eukaryota; kingdom Metazoa; phylum Chordata; class Mammalia; order Primates; family Tarsiidae; genus Cephalopachus; species Cephalopachus bancanus. The sequence goes on along the minus strand of JAPVLO010000195.1, from coordinate 3,203,705 downwards.
GGGTTGGGTGCGGTGGCTTACGCCTATAATCCCAGCACTTTGGGAGACTGAGGTGAGAAGATTGCCTGAACCCAGGATTTTGAGACCAGCCTGGGCAACTTAACAAGAACTTGTCTCTACAATAAATAAAAAAATGGCTGGGTATGGTGGCACGCACCTGTAGTTCCAGCTACTTGGAAGGCTAAGGTGGAAGTATTGCCTGAGCCCAGTAGGTCAAGGCTGTGGTAGCTGTGATCGTGCCAATGCACTCTAGCCTGGGTGACAGAGTGAGGCTTCGGCTCAAAACAAAACAAAATGAAACAAAATTTAAAATGGAATGTTCGAGTTAATATCACAAGACAGCAATTATTTGAATTTTGCCACTTTACACTCCTAATGAGTCAGAAGGGCGGGATGGACATTTATCTCCTATGGAAGACCTTCATTCATTCAGAAAGGAAATTTCCTGCGGTAGAGGGAGATTTGCACTTAAGTGTTTTAAACTATTTTCAGCCAACTGTTGTAGGCAAGCAGCCTGTGTTAACTTGACCATTTCTAAGTAAGACTTTCCCCTGATCACTGAAAAGCCTTCAAATTTAACAGCATCAATGACAGCACAAAACGAATGGTTTATAGCATTTAAAAAAAGAATAACAAAATATAATGTTTACCAAGCCCCAGACAAGATTTCCTTAAAAAAGGTCAGGTTAGTCTCTTATCTCTCTTGCTTTGGGAGAACCCAAATTACAATGGATCCTAGGTCTGGTAGAGTCTTCAGGATCTTAATTTCGAGAAGGCATTTGGAACATCTCCCAAGGTACTTTCCTAGCAAGCTGGGTGTGGGACCCCATGGTGAAGTGCTGGAGGAATCGCTGACTGCCTGCACGGCAAGAGGAGGAGAGCAGGTTAGGGAATCAGCAGCAGCTTGGAGGGAAGACAAGTGTCCTGCTTGGGGCTCTGTCCTCCATGCTTTCTGGCTCAATCTAATGTATTTTTGGAGGACTTGGTTTAGGCCAAATGAAATGTGCTCATCGAATCTGTAGGTGAGAGAGTATGTTACATGACAGGACCAGGTTTCAAAATGATCTGGATTATCTTGACCCACAGATGAGGGCTACCATCAAGTTTGTGGGGGTAAATACCACGTCCCCACTTGGGCCCAAAGGTGGGAGTAGGGGAGAGGAGGAGGAATGACTGAGCACAGATGTCTGCCCTACCCTAGCATAAGACAGCTCACTTCACTATGCGACCTCCAGAGGATGATGCTGTTCTCAATTAGGGGAAAGGACTGAAAGCCAGAGAAGTTGAGCGTTTGCTCAGGTCACATAACATAACTGAGCTTAGGTCAAAGCCAAGGCTATTCAACTTCCAGGTCCACTCTTCATAAGAAGTTCAGGATGAAGAAAATGGAGCTTAATGGCAGTTTACGTAAAAACAAAACAGAAGTACACATACATGTGATGTCAGTCCTGCATTGGCGTAGAGCCTTTGCTGAGCCTTTCTTCCAGGACTGACCTTAAGCTCAGCTCAGGGTGCAGAGATGAAAACTCACAGTCAGGCAACCCCTTCAGGTCCCCCTCAGCTTTGGGAGCTTTTCTGTCCTCTCAATAAATCCTGCCTTTAAAAAAAAAAGAAAACTCACAGCCTCTGAGCAAGCTGAGCTCCTGGTCCCAGGAAGAGAAACTGATGCTACAGCAGGTGGATGTGACACTGTTGGGTGTACAGGGAAAACTTGAGCCCTCCTGCTTCAGGGAGCCCCGGCAGACTGCAGAGAGGGCAGCGCCAGGTCTGAGGCCCGCCACGGGGTGGTTTGTCCAGTAGCCTGGGAAAGGCATGGGCTGTAGGTCTCGGCAGAATGAGCCAGTCCGGGCCTCTCCTCTGCCCCTGAGTGGTGAGGAGCACTGAGGCCCCACGGCAAGATGCAGGAAGGGGCAGGACAGAGAAAGGAAGGGAGACCAAGCCTCTGCCCCAGCCTCTAGCACAGAAATAAAAGAGCAGGCGGTGAGTGGGAGTTCTGGCAGGTATCTGAGAGCCAGGCAGGGATGTGCCTCTGGGGATGCTGAGAGGTTCTGGGACCCTGGGCTTGGAACATGCCCATTTCTTTGTAACCCCCCACTGTGTCCTGCAGCTGTTCCTTCAAGTGAGAAGGGCTAGAAGCTGGTGTTCAGGTGCAGTGAACGTGTGAAGAACAGATGTCCTGGGAGTCACTTGGAAGAGAAAAAGAGGGCAGCTCAAGTCTTTGTGCCCATGGGGGAGACCATGTGAATAGCGCATTCACAGGTTTCTAAGGTAGGGAGTAAGGCAGCCAGGTGGGCTGGAGACGGGAGGGCAGGAGATGGGGGAAGGGGGCTGTTGAGACACAGCTGGCACCGTCCACAAAGGCCAGACAGTGCCTGGCCTTGCAGGCCTTGAAGACTTTAACCTTTATCACAAAGGCAAGGAGGAGCCAATGAAGGCTCCTGAGCAGAAAAGTGACACCATTTTATTTGCATTTTGGAAAGATTACTCTCGTTGCATGACTGAAGGGGGCCGAGTGTGAGAAGACAAATGAGGAGACATCTGGAGGAGTCCGGGTGAAGGACAAGCTGCTTGGCTGGGCGGTGGCATGGAATGGGGGGAGCAGTGGGTAGGTTTGAGCCGTGGGTGGGCGCCTGGTGACAGACCGAATACAGGGCTAATGGGAGGGAGGATCCTGGGTTTCTGACTTGTGAATGGTAGGACAGTCACTGAAAGAGGGAGCTGGCTGGGTGTGGTGGCTCATCCCAGCACTTTGGGAGGCAAGGTGAGAGGATTGCCTGAGCCCATAGGTTCAAGACCAGCCTGGGCAACTTGGCGAGATCTCGTTTCTATGAAAGAAAGAAAGAAAGAAAGAAAGAAAGAAAGAAAGAAAGAAAGAAAGAAAAAAAGGGAAAAAGAAAGAAGAAGAAAGGGAGGAGGAGGGAGGGAGGGAGGGAGGGAGGGAGGGAGGGAGGGAGGGAGGAGAAAGAAAGAAGGAACCAAGTGTGAGGTGGCAGTGAGGGTGAACCCATCCAAGTGGAGATGCTGAATGGACAGTGAGACACCCAAGTCTAGGTTCAGGAGCTGCGTCAGGGCTGGAGATGCAAAGCTGGGGCTTGTTGGCAGTCAGAGGGTGACAGGAGCTACAGACCCACTGTCCCCATTTTGGTTCATCACCTGCTCTGGGAAGCCATTTCTGACCCCCGCCCCACTCCAAGACTGACTCAGGGTCCCCTCTGGCTACCACTACTTCCCCATGACGTGTGTGGCCAGTGTCTACCGCCACCCTCCAGATGGCAAGCTCTTGAGGGCCGGGACCACATTCGCCCCTGTATCCCCAGAGCCTGGCACAGGTGCTGGCTCAGAGGAGGTATTGGTCGTGGTTGGTTGTTGATACAAGAATGAAGTCTCAGTGGAGTGGGCCACCATGGGAGGAAACGAGCTTCCTGCCTAGAAGGCTTAAGAGTAGAGGCCCTACAGCTCATGGAGGAGAGGAGATTCCTACATTCAGCAGTTATTCTCTGGGAACCCACTCAGCCTTGGATTCTCATTTTCCAGGACCAGCGTCATCTCCCCTAAGGAAGTTAAATGTGTCATTTTCACTTACCCAGAGTTCAGGTCACTCTGTGGCCTCCTCCTCCTCCAGAGAGGTTTCTGAAGCCTGTGCTGACCTCAGCAGAATGTCCTCCTCCCCCAGCAAGCCTCTCCAGCCCTGGGATTGCCACCCAAGCGTAGATACCTTGCTAGAGTTTAGCAGAAGCTGCTGAGGTAGCTCTGGCCTGGGCTGCGAGGGCTGGCTGCCTGCCCTGCCCAGCCTCCTTGACCTTGACCTGGGCCCTTCTCCTTTCACCCGCTGCATCTCTTACTGCAGCAGCTTGGTGACAGGAGCCAAAGTAGGCCTCACTCTGGAGATTCTAGGAGCTTAGCAGGATGGGAGCAAGCCTGGGAGGAGGAGGAGAGGTAACAGATTGGTGAGGAAGCTGGGAAGGCAGAGGGAAGGGAAGCGTCTGGGAGGCGCAAAAGGGGCACAATGCCACCACCGGGCTAGAGGGCCTTCAAGATTTCCCAGCTTCCTAGCTTTACCCAGGAAAAAAACTGAGAAGCGGAGACGGGGATTTGCAGAGGATGCGCGGGGCACCAAGAAACCTCCCTGCACTTGGGAGGGTGAGGAAGCGGGGGCAGGGCAGAGGGCCCTGCAGGCCATGCTGGTGCAGGGAGGAAAGGGGTTGAGGGCTTGGGACTCAGACCAGAAAGACACAGAAGTCAGCCCGGAGGATGGGCGACTCACGCGACTGAGCAGCCTGCATCCCACTTGCAGAGCACAAGATGAATCCTGAGAGATAAAACCAGCAGAGAGGAGACTTCCAGCCACCAGAGCCGAAGTTCTCACAGTGCAGAAAGGCATGATAACACACACATTGTTACAAAGTGTAGGCATGCCAGGCTGTTCCCACCCTGGCTCAGAGTGGTCGGCCTGAGATAACTGTGGTCACTGTGAGCTGACAGCAAACCCTGCAGGAACTGCCCGGCTGTCCAAGCAAACTCAGAACTACCTCTGCTTCCAAACTATGGGACATGACCATAAGAACTTGAGAGGACCGAGACTTGTCAGTGCCATTACTGGGTTAATATCATTTTTATGCTTGGTTTTAAAATAAACTATATCTTACCGGAAATTTGAAAAATAGATGTTAAAAGAAAAATAACCACACACATAATCCCACCATCCAAAGATGTTTTTGACAAACATCCTTCCAGTCTTTTTTCTATGCATATTTTTCTTTCCACAATTGGGATAACATTGCTATAATCTTTAAAAACTGGTTTACAAGGCCAGATGTGGTGGCTCATGCTTGTAATCCCAGCACTTTGGGAGGCCAAGGTGACAAGATTGCCTGAGCCCAGGATTTTGAGACCAGCCTGGGCAACATAGCGAAACCCCACTCTGAAAATAAAATAAATAAATAAATAAATTAGCTGCGTGTGTGACATGCACCTGTAGCCCCAGCTACTTGGGAGGCTGAGGTGGAAGGATCACCTGAGCCCAGGAGGTCAAGGCTGCAGTGAGCTGTGACCGTGCCATTGCTCGCTGGCCAAGGTGACAGTGTAAGACTGACTCAAAAAGAAAAAATATTGCTGTACTTTATTTTAATATAATAATTATTAAGGTAAAATATGCTCTTTGTTAAAAAAGGACAGTACAGAAAAACATAAGCAAGAAAGAATTTTACCAGATCTCATTACCCCATCAACCACTGTGTGAAGACACTGAAATATTTACTTCCAGTTATTTTTTGGTGCCCCACACTTTTTATATGTACAAGTACTTTGTGTTTACAACTTGGGGGCAGCATCATGTGTGTATTAACAACAAAACCCACCTGTGTTTGAATCCTGACTCCATCACTTATTAGGTGAGTGGCGCTGGGAAAGTTACTTCACCTTTCTCAACCTCAGTTTCCCCAGCTGTAAATGAGATTGACCATTATCTAGTTTATAGAGTTGCCTTCAAAATTTGGGTGTACAAATCTCCTGGCAATGCATCCCGCATTTAGTGAGTCCTCAACAAAAGTGTAGTAGACATTTGTCACATCTGTGATTGTGTAGGACTAATAATCCATTGCTTTGTATTTTGAACATATCTCTCACTAGGTGAGCCCTTTTGAAAAGTAGGGCTCCCACTTCAAAGTCACAGGTGGCCAGATACCCTCCCACTTCCACCCTCTGGCAATTTGGCCAACTGGGTATCTGGCTCGGATTTGTTGTGGGACTTGCTGGGACTGGGAGGAAGCTTGGTTAGAATTCATTTGTGTTTGTGTCTTGCCGCATTCTGGGTATATGGTGGGGTGATGTTCAGAGGCCATGCTGGTGAAGGTCCTGGGACCAGCTGTTCCTATGGTATGATCCTGGCTGTGAAACCAGCTGCCCACACATTTGGTTCTATTTTCTCACCCATTCTGAGCTTCCTGATAGAACTATCCGTAAGTTTTCTGTTTTGTGTAGCCTGAGTCCGTTTCTGTTGCTTGCAGTCACAAAGATTCGTTCTTAAATCTTTTCAACCATAGAATAAATCTGAAGCACTGGCTTCAATTCCAAGCTCAAGTTTTCATGCAGAAGAGTCCTGGCTATATTGGAAGCGACATGATCAGTGCTGGCTTCTGGGCAAAGATCAGGGTGACCCTCAGATCTGTGCCACACTACCTGGCCCAGAGCCAGCCTGGAGAGAGGTGCTCAAGAGAGAGCTGCTGAAGAAAAGAGTGAAGGAGGGAAGAGAAGAGGCGAGGGAGAGAGTTAAAGGAAGAGTTCCATATGATGAAGAAAGTTCCTGAAGGCAACATATGTGTGGTCCGTGAATTCTCAAGACTCTTGGGCCCCTGCCTGTTGAATCCTGTGATCTGAGCAGCCAGAAACAGCTGCAATTCATCTTCCCCTCCTGACCTCACATCCTCCTGTGTTTCCCAGAGGATGGCACTGCCCAAGACAGAACTCCTGAGTGTCACCCAAGCCCTGTCCCTTGCTCTTTCTTCCCGGGCATTCCGTTGGTCCTGGTAAGTCCATCCCTAAACCCTTCTTAATCCATAGCTTGCCCCCATTCCCAGGATACTGGTTCATCTTGTCATGATCTCTCATCTGTCTGAATTTGTTCATGGGGCCATTGCTCACCTTAAGACAGATCCTCAGGGCCGGGCGCAGTGACTCACACCTATAATCCCAGCACATTGGGAGGTGAACCCTGAGGCCAAGGGTTCAAGCCTAGCCTGTGCAACTTGGTGAGACCTCTTCTCCAAAATAAATCAGAAAATTAACTGAGCATGGTGGTGCACTCCTGTAGTTCCAGGTACTTGGAAGACTGAGGCAGAAGAATTGCCTGAACCCAGCAGGTCAAGGCTGTGGTGGCCGTGAACATGCCACTGTGCTCTAGCTTGGATGACAGAGTGAGACTCCGACTTAAAAAAAAAGACAGGTCCTCAGGAGACTAATGAGGTGTCAGAAGCAGGACCCAGAGGTCAGCTCCCCTTTGACCAGCAAGACTTCTTGTCTGGGTATCTCAGTCCTTAGGCAAGGGGCTGCAGGTCAGCCCAGCCAGCAAGTGGAGCTCCGGAAACACCCAACCTAGCCTAAATCCCACTTGCAGCCAAACGGGGACTAACCAACTTGGAAAGGGGAAATATTTGTGTGCCCTTCTAGAACTCCGTGGGGGGCAGGGGCCAGGGCCTGAGTCAGGTTCATCTCTGTCTCCCCCACTGCCACCCCACTCCAGTTCCAGCATGGGGCCTGGCGTGCTATCAGTGCTCGGGAAGTGTGGATTGATCGGAGATCATTGCCTCAGTCCTTTTCTGGTATGCCATCAAAAGCAAGACCTAATCCCAGCTGCCTCTGCTGCCTGGTCTCTCCCATCCTTGCCTCATGCTCTGGGCTCCATCCACAGAAGCTATTCATAGTTCCCTGAATGTGTGCCAGCCTATCTCATCCACCATGCTGCTGTACATGCTGTTCCCTCCACCTGAAGCCCTCCCTCAAGCAGGTCAACCTGCTGCACCCCCACTAATCTATGTTTCCCTTAAGGCTCAGAGATTGTTAGTGCTGCCTCCTCTGGGAAGCGTTCTGGGACTGGCTTTGGGAGGCTTCCCTCCTTTGTGCCCCTCTGTGCCCTGCCCATGCAGAGCTCTGTTCACCACTTGGCACAGAGTATTGTGAGTATATGTTCTTCCAGCACTCCTGAAGGAACTGGGTCTGTACCTCCAGTGCCTAACTGGTCCCTGGTACAGCAGGAGTACCAGGACATGGTAGTTTCCTCTCTGCCCACATCCAGCTAGAGAGGTTGTGGGGCTTGAGTGCCAGGCCAAGGAGTGAGGCTTAGCCAATTTGCATTGTTGAATGACACTGGTGGCTGGGACACCCTCATTTGGGGAGAAGATTGTGATTTTTCAATTTGGACTTCTTCCAACCCAGAGAGCAAGGGGTTAGCTCTTGGCAGGAAGATGGGAGTTGGGCCTGGCGTCACAATCCTCACAATACTCTCCCTCCCCCTGCCCCCAGACTCCTTTTTCCCTTCTGCATTCTCTTTCAAGTCCTGGAGTCCCTCTGCAAAGGCCTGGGGTCTGGGATCCACCCCCACTACTCAAGGGTCAGGTCCAAACCTCAATCCCCTGTTATGTAAGTGAATTATCCACTGTCCCCAACCAGCGCCAGCCAGATCTCCTCCTCCTCCTAATTGATTTAATCTTCTCATACCAGAGAGTGGGGCTGGGGTTGGGGAGATGGTGTTGATCAGAAGCCAACACATTCGTGACGTAGACTCATTAATTACAGGGAATCTGGGTCACGGATTGGTTCTGAGTGGCTCTGATCCTCCTCCTCCCTTGTCATCTGGGTCTATGAAAGGACAGTTTCAGCAACTCCTCATTCCTCAAGCCCCTTCCCACATGTAGGAAAACCGAGAGTCCATAAGATCCTGTCTCTTAGATCCCCCCAAACCCTCAGCTCTGAGCAGAAATTCTTGCATTTCAGTCTGAGCACAGGACACATACACCTAATTTGTTGAGGAGTGAAGAGATGAACAGACGATTTAATTTTAGGGTGGGGAGAGACCTTAATTTACTTCCCACACCAGGCAAATCTCCATTTTGCAACTTCCTTGTAGAGGGATGTCCAGACCCCACTTGCACACCGTCAAGAAGGGGAGGAGTAGCCGGGCTCGGTGGCTCAGCCTGTAATCCCGCGCCTTTGGGAGGCTGAGGTGAGTGGATTGCCTGAGCCCGCGGGTTTGAGACCCACCTGGGCAGCGAGACCTCATCTCTACAATAAATCAAAAAATCAGCTGGGCATGGTAGTGCATGCCTGTAATTCCGACTACTTGGAAGGCTGAGGAGGAAGGATCGCCGGAGCCCAGCAGGTCGAGGCTGCGGTGGCCAGAAGCGGCCACTGCACTCCAGTCTGGGTGACAGAGTGAGACTCCAACTCAAAAAAAAAAAAAAATGAAGGAGAGGAGTTCACTCCCGTGGGGTAGCCCTTCCCTTATGTGATGACTCCACCTGGGAGAAAGCCCTTCCTCCCATAGCGCTGGAACACAAGCCTTGTGACTTCCCCTGGGACTTGGCTATGCCACTGCGGCCACAGGGCATGCCTCAGGATGGCCAGCCAGATCCTGGGATGTGGGGATGGTCACCAGAGTTTGCTCTTCTCCAGGCTGAACACTTCTGGTTCTTTCGTCAGCTCCTCATTTGGACCTTATAGATGAGTCCCTGCTGTGTCTCCTGTGTACAAATCTTAGTTCATTTTGTGCTGCTGTAACAGAAAATCTGAGATGGAGCAATTTGTATAGAACAGAGATTTATTTCCTACACTCCTGGAGTTCTGATATTGAGGGACTCACATCTGGTGAGGGTCTTCATGCTGTGTCATTCAGGGTAGAAGGCAGACAGGAAAGGAGTGAAAGAGAGGGAGAGAGAAGGGAAGGGAAGAGAGGAGAATGAGAGCAAGAGAGAACTTGCTTTTAGGACCAGGTGTGATGCCTCACATCTGTAATCCCAGCACTTTGGGAGCCCAATGCAGGAGGATTACTTGAGTTCAGGAGTTTGAGACCAGCCTGGGCAACATATTGAAACTTTGTCTCCACAAAAAATCAAAAAATAACCTGGATGTGATGACCTGCACCTGTAGTCTCAGCTACTCGGGAGGCTAAGGCGGAAGGATCTCCTGAGCCCAGGAGATTGAAGCTGCACTGAGTGTTGATCATGCCAGGGCACTCTAGCCTGGATGATGGGGGGGAATACTTTCTTTCTTTTATAATAAAACCAGTTTTTTTGTTGTTTTGTTTTGTTTTGAGTTGGAGTCTCACTCGGTCGCCCAAACTGGAGTGCAGTGGCAGCTTCCGGCCACCGCGCCTCGACCTGCTGGGCTCCGGCGATCCTTCCGCCTCAGCCTTCCAAGTAGCCGGAATTACAGGCATGTGCTACCACGCCCGGCTGATTTTTTGATTTATTGTAGAGATGAGGTCTTGCTGCCCAGGTGGGTCTCGAACCCACGGGCTCAGGCAATCCACTCACCTCAGCCTCCCAAAGGCGCGGGATTACAGGCTGAGCCACCGAGCCTGGATTATAAAACCAGTTTTAAAATAACAAACCCACTTCCATTGCAGCCCTCAAGACCTATTCACTCCTTAAAGGTCCCACCTCTCAGCACTGTTTCTTTGGGGATTCAGTCTCTAACACATGAACTTTTAGGTGACATCATAGCAGTGCACAAGCTGTGAATCCCTTCACATATACTGAGCAGAACACAGACTCCAGGGCAGTGTGAACAGCTCAGGTCAGTGCAGGACTCTTTTTTGGCCTTGTTAGATTCCCATTGATACAGCCTGAAATTGCCTGAGATTTTTCAGGGCCTTAGCATGCTTTGACTCAGGTTAAGCAGAGACAACTAACCCCCATAGTAATTTTCTGGCACCAGCAGTGGAACATTTCCATGAAAAAGACCTTTGCAATGTTAGGAACATCTCCAGTTTCCCCCCATAAATATTCTCTCCATCTACCCTGACATTTATCTTTCCATCCAATAATGTAATTATCCATTTACTCATTCACTCACACAATTATCCAATTATACATTAATCCATCCACTTACCAGCCTCCTGTCCACCTACATGCCCTTCCCTTCATCTGTCCATAGGTTCACTCATGCACTCATTCACCTGTTCATCCACCGACCCATCTACCAATCCACTTACCTTTCCTCCATTTTCTATCCTCCTATCCAATTATGTACTTTCCTGTTCATCCACTCATCCATTCACCCACCCATCCAGTTATGTATTCCTTCATCTATCCATTCATCTAACCTTTCTCTCAATCACTCATACTTCTTTATATTTGCATTCATCATCCATCTGTCCTTACTCAAATTCTATTGCATGTTAAATCTTGTGTTGAGTATTCTGAAGGGTTCAAAACTGAATACAGCCTCCTTCCCTCCCTCCCTCCCTCCTTCTCTCCTTCCCTTCCTCATCTTATTGGGGGAGATAGAAGCAGATAAGGCTAAATACTACAAAACAGGAACAAAGAAAATGCTTCAGGACACAGCAGAGGAAGAATTGGCTTCTGGATGAGGTTATGGATGTCTTCCTGGCAGGGGAGACATTTGGGTTGGTCCTTGATAGGACAGCAGTATTTGGATATATGTAGAGTCATTGGAAGTAATTCCAAGTAGAAGAAGCAGCACATCAAAGATATGGTGCCCAGAGGGCAAGATTCATGTCTTTTTTATATCCTTGCTAAAGTGTCTGGTAGAGAGCTGGGTACACTTTAGGAACTTAATTCACACTTGCTGATTGATGTCTCTTCTCTGACGGGGTCACCCTCAACCCTTGATCAGAGTAAGAGTTCATTCTTTCTCCTTAAAAAGAATCAACTGGCCAGGCTCGGTGGCTAATCCTGGCACTTTGGGAGGCCGAGGTGAGTGGATTGCCTGAGCCCATGGGTTCGAGATCAGCCCGGGAAGCTTGACAAGATCTCATCTCTACAATAAAATAAAAAATAACCAGGCATGGTAGTGAATGTCTGTAGTTCCAGCTATGCGGAAGGCTGAGGCAGAGGGATTGCTGGAGCCCAGAAGGTCGACGCTGGGGTGGTTGTGAGCATGCATACCACTGCACTGCAGCCTAGGTGAAGGAGTGAGACTCCAACTCAAAAAAAAAAAAAAATCAACTGTTGCCTTACTGGATGGCCTTGACAAGTCAAAAACCTTTCTGGAATTTTCTGAGTTTGGAGTTCAATTTCTGCCTCTATCAGGTGATTGTTTCCCCCAATCTTAATTATTTATGCTATGCTTTCTGTTCTCTTCAGAGAGATCAGCATTTTCACATATCTTAAATGTTATCTTTTTTGGGGCATCAATTAACACAATTCCATATGTTTTTAACTTCTTCACCCTCCATCTCCAGGCAAGAAAGTCTGCAATGTGGATGAAGAAGTAAGTTCTGTGCAGCAGAAGTAACATTGGGGTAGATGCCATTAATTCAAGCCCAACTTTGCCATAAGCTTGCTGTGTGGCCTCGGGCAAGTCTCTTTTCCTCTGTGTTTTAATTTTTTTAATTTAATTTAATTTTTTATAGAGTCAAGTTCTTGCTGTGTTGCCCAGGCTTGTCTCAAACTCCTGGGCTCAGGCAATTCTCCCACCTTGGCCTCCCAAAGTGCTGGGATGAGCCATTGCGCCTGTTCCCCCCCGCCCCGTTTTAAAGAATTTCCACAATAGAATATTAGCACAGAACACAGCACTTGAGATTGTCAAGTCTAATCTTGCAAATGGAAAGAGAGACTCAAAGGAAGAGCACGTGACTTGCTCTAGATGATATCTAGATTAGTAGCAAAGCCAGGACTAAACTTCAAATTTCCTGACTTCCAGTTTAGGTATTTCCTTAAACCCTTCGGTCTTCATTCACAGCCTCTATAAATTTCAGAGAGAGCTTCCTCTCCCATCTTCATTCCCCAGGAAGAAATGTGTGAGTCTTCCAAGTGTTCTGGCTGTAGGCTACTGATTCGTGCCTGTGTGGGGGCTGGGCAGGCAGTATTTAAGAGCAAGTATTCCTAGCCTGACGGAGTTAATTATGTTCATCAGGAAGGGAGAAGAGAAAGGAACAAGGCGCTCTGGTTATCTATTGGGCTTTAATCAAATTGAGAAACGAGGAAATCCATCACCCAGAGGCTCAGGGAGTTGGAGAGCTTGGCTTCCGCTGGCTCCGCGGTCTGTAATGGGTTGGGCGCTGTCCAAGGTGCTGACATCTTCACTTACTGCTCCGAGTTGCAGGGAGGAGCTGGGAGAGGCCACTCCCAGCGGGTAGAAGGACAGCAGCTTTTAGGAGAGGGCCCAGAGCATGACCAAGAGAGGGTCTAGGCATGCTGGGAGATGTCTGAGTCCATACTTTGCCTTCTGAATCTTATTTTTTCCATTTATCTGTCCATCTGCTTTAGAAAAAATATTCTTTTGAATGACCAGAGTCCTGGGCTTGGAACTGAGGAAGTATACAGAGAGGGAGAGCCCTTAATTCTTTGCTGTTGGGGAGAAAGCCCCCAGACTGAGGGTGAAGGCACAGTTCTTGATCTTGGGGACTTCCACATCTCAAGTGGAGATGTGACTTCTGCTTTTATAAAAGCTCTAGTCCAATGGCAGAGGCATATGCTTGCCTTTGGAAATTTATTGATCTGATGGAGGAATATCACTCTACCTCTAACTCTAACACAAATATGCAGAGGCATGGTCCATGTCTATGTCTAGTTTGGTAGAGAAGATATAATTTAGAAAACTCCCAGTCTGGTTGAAGAGATGTACTCCTCAATTCAGGGGGATATCTCACATATAATCAGGGTGGTATGATAGACAGATAAGTTGCAGGTCTGCACAATAACCAACCAAAGAGCTCAGATCATCTCATTCCACTGTTTATGTTTATCTCTCCTTTAGAATAAGTACAAGTCTGGTCACATTGAAGGCTCTTGTTTAATGAACAATCACCAGCAGGTAGAAAGTGAATGTACCCTCTTGGTAGGTTGGGAGCCAGTAGAGTGTAGATGGGGTAGAGATCAGAGAGAATTGGTTGGAATGGAGTGCCTGCAGCTGGGGTGGGGGTGGGGGAATGATAGTGGAATGACAGGGTGAGCAGAGGGAGCAGCCCCATGTGTGTGCCCAAACCACTGTGGCACAGTATTTTGAGCAGTCCTCTTGTGTTTCTGCAGCTGGTGAGAGACACTTTATTGAATCTTGACTTGTTAAAGCTAGAAACTATTAAATTACAAAATCATAGACCACTCAGCCTCTAGAGCCACACAGTCATGAAAAGTTAGAATAGTAAGATCATAGCATCTCAGCAGGGCAGAATCACAGGAATTATAGGATGTAGAGTATTAGAGCCAAAGAGCCAAAAATCCATAATAGACAAACTTAAAATCCAAGAATCTCAATGTTCAAAAGAAAACAAAAAACAAAAAACAAACAAACAAAAACTCCAAAGTGTATTGATTCCCTCCTTTTTTACCGGTTATGGTGCTGGGAGTATTCTCATGTGTTATCCCATTTAATTCCTTCTCCAAATCTTAAGCCCTTCAGTTCCATCCCTACTCAATGCAGTACTTCTGACAAAGGTTTATCAAACACAGGATTGCATAACTTTCATGAGAGGGGAGTCATTACGTCTGAGCTTAGCTCCACCCCCTGCCAAATGGCAGCTAGAAAGTTCTCCCTTATATAAGTTGCACTCTGTCTCCTTGTAGTGTTCCTACATTGGTCCAGTTCACGTCCTCTGATCTACATTGAGCAAGTCTAATCTCCCATTCACATGACAGCTTTTCAGATGGCTAAAGACAGTCCTTACTTCTTTCTTCTTTAGGCTAAGCTGGCTTGTTGATCATGTAGCTAGAAATGGGACTGCAAATCAAAGAATAGTTGAGATTAAGAGGCCCTTAGAGGTCACCTTGTCCAGAGACTTCCTTCTGTTGCTAGGCAGTATATAGCATTACAGTCAGGAGCCTGGATTTGAAGAGAGAAAAACAAAATTTAAAATCCAGAGATCTAGCATTAATGTGCTATGTGACCTTGGGCAAATTGCTCTGTGTCTCTGGGCTTCAAGCTCCTTGTACCTAAAATAAAGAGAATAGTAATACCAACATAATGGAGCTGCTGTGAGGATTGAGTGAGATGATGCAGGGAAAGCTCTTAGCAGAGTGCTTGGCACACAGTACACATCAATAAATATTAGTTATTATTATTGGAAGCCCAGAGGAAGAAGGGCTTGCTCAGGATCACAGAGCAACTCTGAGGCAGAGCTGAGGTTAGACCAAGGATTCCTGCCTCCCATTCCAGGGCTTATTCCCATCCCACTCTTCATCTGTCTTCCTTGGAAAAAGGAAGTGACCCCAGAGGGAACCAAATGATTCACCCATGGAATCATTTGGGATACAAGGAAGAGGTCACCTACTTTAGAGTGGCTTAAGCTTCTTATTCCTTGGTGAAGAGGCCAGAGGAAGTGGTACCAGGACTGGTCTGCTGATTCACCAATGTCTCCGATGACCCAGGCATCTACCAATCTCAGCATCAGGAGTCTACCCTTGTGATCGCAAGATGCCCGAGTGGCACAAGCACCATGTTCTCCCAAGCAGGAAGAGAAAGCATGGTAGCAAAAAGGGTCCTCTCCTTTCACTCCATTCTTTTATCCAGGAAGGGAGCTTCCTCAACAGACTATGCTCTTACACATCACTGACCAAAGTGAGATCACATTTCTACTCTTAGAACACTCCCTGGCAAAGGGGAAGACATTTCCATTGCTGGCCTGGATCATCCCTGGGGCTGGGCACCTTATTATTGGAATAAGGAAGAGGGCATTTGGTGTGGGAAGGTAACCAGTAGTGCCAGCTATACTCACCTTCTGTTCTCTTTAGATTATCTTCCCTGCTTCTCTCCACCTCTGTCAGGAAGTCTTCCCTGGTTGCCACCCCCTTGACCAGCACACCTTCCCTGCTTCTCTCCACCTCTGTCAGGAAGTCTTCCCTGGTTGCCACCCCCTTGACCAGCACACCTTCTTCTACCATGTAATTGATCTTTGCCTACTTCAAGTTGAATTCCACTTTGCCATGCCCAAATCCTGTATTTCCTTCCTGATAATTGCAAGAATAATAGCAGCTACTGATGCATAAGTACCTACTGTGTGCCAGGCACTGGTCCCGGCACTTGTGGTAGCCAGCTTCCAAGTGGTTCCCAAAGATTCACACCTCCTAATATTTACAGCCTTTTGTATTCTCCTCCTGCATTATACCAGGGTTAGTCTGGGTGACCTAAAGAATATGACAAAAGTTATGGTATGATACTTCCAAGATTAGAATACAAAAGTCACCATGGCTTCCATCCTGGTGGCATATATTCTCTTTCTTGGGTCATTCATCCTTGGGGAAGTTAGCTGCCATGCCATGGGCAACCTTATGGAGAGGCTCACATAAAAAAGGAACCAAAGCATTTGACCAACTGCCAATGAGGAATGGAGGCCTCACAACCATGGACAGAGATTGGATGCAGATCCTCTAGCCCGGGGTCTCCAACCCCTGGGCAGTAGACTGGTACTGATCCATGGCCTGTTAGGAAACGGGCTGCACAGCAGGGGGTGAGTGGCAGGTGAATAGAGCTCTACCTTCTGTTAGATCAGCGGGGGCATTAGATTCTCATAGGAGCAGGAACCCTATTGTGAACTGCACATGCAAGGGATCTAGGTTGTGTGCTTCTTATGAGAATCTAATGCCCGATGATCTGAGGTTGAGCTGAGGCGGTGATGCTAATGCTAGGGAGCAACTACAATTACAGATTAACATTAGCAGTGAGGTTTGACTGCACATCACCTCCCACCCTTTCTGTGGAAAAGTTGTCTTTCACAAAACTGGTCCCTGATGCCAAAAAAGTTGGGGACCACTGCTCTAGCCCCAGTTGAGCCTTCGGATGACTGCAGCCCTGGCTGATGCTTGACCACAGCTTCATTAGAGATCCTGAGCCAGTGCCTCCCAGTTAACCCATTTGTGGGTTATTGACAATTTGGTGTTGTAAGCTGCTAAATTTTGGGTAAATTTGTTACTCAGCAATAGATAACTACCATAGTGCTGCTTTATCATGTTAAATCTCCTCAACAATTCTGATAGGTAGAGTTTGTTTCTCCCTTTTACAGATGAGAAAACCAAGACCCAGACGAATACAGTGATTTTGCACACCTGGTAAATGGCAGAGCCGGGATTGGCCCTCCTGTCTATGGAATTTCAAGACAGAGGGGACCTGGTTCTGTTTTCTCAGCTAGAACATCTCCAGCTCCAGGGTGAGGGTTGAAGAACTGGGGCATGACAAGGAAGTCTCTTTCTCTGGTATGTTTTCTCTCCCCATCTCATTCCAACCACATTAGTTAGCATCTACCACATCTATTGTGTATATGTGATTCAGGGACAAGTAGGTTTATTAGAAACAACATGATCATTTTAGGAGGGGGATACCTGGGATTTTGAGTGACCTTGGATGTGTTCCTGCACCTTTCTGGGCCTCAGTTTCTTTACCTACCACATAACAATAATAATCCCTTTTCTGCTTTCCTCACCAGGAAACCACAAGGATCAAGTGTGAAGGGACTTTGTAAAATGTGAAGTGTAGCTAACACAGAAAGGTTTGTTTTGAGCAAGGAGCACCGCAGTCTAGGGCTCTTGGTTCCGTATAGCCACCTCTATACAAGTGGTAAGGGCTCCCTCTCTTGCCCCACTTGGGGCCAGGGTCAGAAAACAGAGCATGGAGTGGCATTGGGGTGCCAATCCACTTCTTCAGCCTCACCCTCACCCTCACCATGCCTGTTCTCTTAGGCCATGCTGTAGCCCTGCTGAACTGGTGGAAACTTCCCAAGTTTACCAGGAGCTCTCTGTACACGGATGCTTGATGTGTGCAGTTTCTTCTGCCTGGACACCCTTCTCAACTTCTCTACCTAGTACATTCCCACTCATCTTTCAAGACTCATCTGAGATGTTCCACATCTAGGAGGCCTCTCCTGATTTGGTTCCAGTCCTCCTGCTTCCCTTGATTGATGAACCAGCCTCCTGCCTGAGCTCCTGGCCTTTGGCTTCTCTTTTCCGCTCCAAGCCCCCCTCCCTGCCCCCCTGCCATGGTACAACCGGTAACCTTTCCAAAATACAAATTTTGTCATGTCACTGCCTGCTTAAAATAACTGGTCAATGGACTAATGCTTCAAGGGCTCCTCCTTGCCCTCAGGAAGATATCCAAGGCCTTCAGCTGGAACTCAAGGCTCAGTTCCTGCTGATCTCTCCAGACTTGGTTTTCTTCCTGATTACCCTGCCTACATGGGACACTCCAACCACACTGCTCTTGTCATTAGAGCTCAGACACACCTCTCTCTCCAACCTTGCTCATGTTGCTGGTTCTTCTGCCCATTTCTGTCTTCTCCACTAAGGAAGTCCTACCTAAATTTTAAGGCCAGCTCTGATATAACCTCCTCTGGGAAGTCCTCCTGACGGCCCCAGGAAATATCTCTGGCTTTTATATGACTACTCATGCTTTTTGTTATTGTTCTTCAATTTGTGTACACCGGGAATTTCTTGAGAGCAGAGACTGTGTCTGACACATGTCTGTGTCCCCAGCGGTGCCAGCCCAGGGACACAGAGCAGAATGGAGGGATTTTTGGTTGGGTGAGTGGTTGAGTGAATGAAGGAATGGTGAATGAGTCTTTTCCTGGACCGTCACTTCTTGGCCAGCAAGAGCTGCTGTTTCCCAGGGTAAGCCCATTTTATGGCCAAAGGGGAAGCAGAAGGAAGGGACTGCTCTGGGAGAAGGAAAATCAATAAAAATGTAAATCTAGTTGAGAAAAGCTGTCCCAAGCTGGCTGTGGGGAGAGATAAGACTGGGCCAGCTGAGCCTTAGCTGACAGTGGAGGAGAGATTAGGGGACAACGGGGCTGCGGTCAGGGCTGGGCAAAGGGGATGTGCCTCCTTCCTCTGTCATCACCCTCCCCCTCCCGCCCCAATACTCTCTGGTAATTTTGGAAGGTGGCAGAAAGGGAAGGAAGCTTGCAGATCCTGATCATCAGGTGTGGTGCCTGTGAGTGGGCACACGGTCTTATCTGGTCCTTACAACTCCTGGGAGATAGGAGGTAGGTGCGATCAATTCACTTTACAGGCAAAGAAATGGAGGTTTCATTTGTTCAGGGTCACACCGAATAAGTGGCAGAGTCAAAATCTGACCTCCAATCTAGCTGACACATACAGCTCTGATCTTTTCATTTCGTTAAGGGTTTTTGACGTGGGAGCCTAGACCCTTAGAAGGTCTACACCCAGGCCGGGCGTGGTGGCTCACGCCTCTAATCCCAGCACTTGGGGAGGCCGAGGGAGAGGACTGCCTGAGCCCATAGGGTTTGAGAGCAGCCTGGGCAACTTGGCGAGACCTCGTCTCTACAATAAATCAAAAAATTAGCTGGGCGTGGTGGCGCATGCCTGCTACTTGGAAGGCTGAGGTGGAAGGATCGCCTGAGCCTAGCAGGTCGAGGCTGCAGTGGCCGTGAGCGTGCCACTGCCCTACAGCTTAGGCAGTAGAGTGAGATTCCAACTCCAAAAAAAAGAAAGAAAAGAAAAGAAAAGAAAAGAAGGTCTACACCCAGGCTTCAGATGGTCTTCACCCTTTGAAATGGACCCTGGAAGTATATAGGCAGTAGAAAAGGAAACAGAGAAACAAAGTTTGAAAGGCATGGAGCTAGAACCTAGTCTCTGGAAGATTCTTCTAACCATCGGGGGGGGGGACGTGTTCTAGAGGTGTGCAGGGCAGTTAACTAATTAAAATAATACACTGTTTTTCTGGATGTGTGATGTATCTGCTTTGACTTCTTTTCTCATTATAGGTGAATATTTGTATTTATACCCAATTTTGTATTTTTTAAAGAGGCTTCTGGCTGAGTGTGGTGGCTGATGCCTGTAATCTCAGTGCTTTGGGAGAAAGTAGGATGGCTTGAGGTCAGGTGTTCTAGGTCAGCCTGTGCAACAGAGTGAGACCCTATCTATACACAAGCACAAAAATTTAGCCGGGTATAGTGGCATGCACCTATAGTCCCAGCTAGTCAGGTGGCTGAGGTGGGAGGATTGCTTAAGACTAGGACTTCAAGGCTGCAGTGAACTATGATAGCACCACTGTACTTCAGCCTGGGTGACAGAGCCAGACTCTGTTTCCAAAAAATAAAATAAAAACTAAAAATAGCTGGGCATGGTGTCTCACGCCTGCAATCTCAGCACTTTGGGAAGCCAAGGTGGGAGGATTACTGGAGCCCAGGAGTTTGAAACCAACCTGAGAAACATACCAAGATCCAATCTCCACAAAAAATAAAAAATAGCTGGGTATGGTGGCAAGTGCCTGTAGTCCTAGCTACACAGGAGGCTGAGGTGGCAGGAGGATCATCTAAGCTCGGGAGGTTGACGTTGTGGTGAGCCACGATTACAACACTGCACTTCAGCCTGAATGACAGAATGAAACCCTGTCTCAAAAAATAAAATAAAATAATGAGGGTTCCCCAAATTGTATAAACTTCAGCTCCTATAAGATCTGGATCCAACCCTGGCCCCACCTTTTATTTTCTGTGTGACTCGAGAAGTCTCTTGTCTTTTCTGAACCAGTTCCCTCTTCTATAAAATGTGAATGACAATTTGGACAGGTGAGGACTCGAATAGCCTCCTGACTTTATTCCATTTTTGAAACCATTACTAGAGGAAGTCATCCAGCCAAACAAAAATTAGACTAGCATATAAAGATAGGGAGAGATGTAATATACAAGCAATAATGGTGAGCAATGAATCCAGTAAGACTTAAATCTAAATAACTGGAAATGATGTGGCCATTGAAGCCTCTAATGCAGTTTATAAAGAAAGAATTTTTATAATAGAAGAGACATTATGCAAGAACAAATTTAATAATGAGCTGTATTTATAATTCCAGATTATTTCTGCAAAACCTACAAAACAGGGGGGAAGGAGAAGGAATATAAACACACGAAGAGCCTCTTCTTGTTGGAGGAGACTTTGAAATTCTTGGCACTGATAACACAGGCTCAGACATTTGTTAGACATTTACAAATATCAACCAGCAAAATAAGAAGGGAATCAGAACTTCCTACCTCCCTCTTCTTCTTTCATGTGGAAAGTTCCAATACCGTGGCACTGAGAGATGCCTGAAAGGCAAGAGCCACGTGGGCCCCCAGCCCTACCTTCTCTCTACCCGCAGCACGGGGCTGGGCACACGGGGCCGGGAGAAGCCACTGCTGCTTCCAGCGAGGTGGGTATGTGGTAGCAACAGATTGGGCTGGGAGCAGATCAGGAAACTCTCTCCTCCCCACAGGAAAACAACCAGGCCAGACAAGACTGGCCATAAAACAAAGCAAGGCCTGACGTAGAAAGGATCAGATCATCAGACCCAAGCAAGCCACTGGATTGCTCATGATGCAGTGCTGGGTGCTACTGCTCCTGGCATTATGGGCCCGGGCATGACGCCAACCCTGGCATCACAGAGAAGGAGGTGCCAAGCCCAAAAACTTGGGTGTCACCGAACCAGACATTATCTACACAGTCCCAGGTGACACAGACGCAGGCACTTGGGAAGAAATGGGGATTCTGTTCCCAAGGTCACAGTGACTGTGGTGGCCCCTAGTCATGTGTGTGAAATCTTGGCAATGTGTAGGTGTCGATGAGTGCATGCTGACTGCATTTGGTTTCTGAAGTTAGAAAATAGCCAAGTGAGGGCCTGGGTGTCCCTAAGGCAGGTGCCAGGCCTTATCCCGAAACTATGGCTCCTTGAGGACAAGGGCTGGGACTTCCTGTGCCAGAGAGTGAGGCTCTCCCTTCAGCTGAGTCTTCCTGGGACCCCCACACGGGCCTTCCCAAGGCCCTGTGGAGTCTGGGTGTCCCTCTCCTTCCTCTCTGTGGCTCTCTCCTCAGAGTCCAGCTCAGTGCTTTGCCTCCAGGGGGCGCCAAAGGGACACTTCTTGAAGGCTGCTGGGGTTGGGGAGGAGACCTGAGCCCGTCCTGACCACACAGAGGGTCACAGCTGAATGAGTTTGAAAGCTGGCAAGTCCATTCTCACCTGTCGGGGGTGACTGAGGCTCAGAGAGGGTGCTCCAGGTGAGGGTCAGAGCTGGGCTGGGGCCCAGTGTGGGGGGTAGCCTGGGCTACTATATTCGCTTTCCTATCCTGAGGCCCCGGGGAAACGATATGCAGTCCTTCCACCCAGGAAAGCCTGGTTCCAGGTCAGCTGGCTGGCTGGGGGAGGAAAGGGGAGGATCCTCTTGCTTCAGAAGTGGCCAACGCAGCAAACCTCCAAACAACTCTTTGGTTCAGAAGAGCAAGCAAAGGCCCAGAGAGGGTCAAGCGGCTTGCCCAAAGTCACAGCAATTTAGTGGAGAAGCCAGAATTGGAACACAGGTCTCTTGACACTCAGTCTTGAGCAAAGGGTTGCTAGTCTTGGCCAGGATAGGCCCAAGGATAGTTCACACTCTGGAATCCTCTGGCTTCTTCTCTGACCCTGACACCAACAGTTGCTGCTCTCTTAGGCCAGGACTGGATATGCTCGCCTTGGTCCTTGCCTCTTTGTCCTGCTGCCTCAGGATGGCCAAAACCAAGGCGAAGCAGACCAGGGTGCCTGTTTTGAAGAAGACCTGGAGGCCGATGAACCTGGGGAAGGAACAAGCGACTCTTAAACTCAAGAGCTCCCCGTTCAGGGATTGGATGTCCTTGGGCTGGGGCAGAGTAGAGTCAGTAGTAATCACTCTCAATCAGTCAGACACATTGACCTCTGCTGGACCCTCCCCTGGAAGAGTAGAGAGGCTCGCTCTGCGGAAGGACCCCTGGGTAGCGGCAGAGGCCTGGGCATCCTCCTTGTCTTGTCCTGGACTGCCATGTGGCCTGGGCTGGCCCAGCTTCTCTCAGGGCTCAGGAGGCCTAACATGTACACTTGGATTGTCCCACCCACCACAAAAACAAAAGGATTGTTTAACCCATCAAGGCCCTTGCTTGACTTTTCCTCCTCCAGCAATTCAGTCCCAGCCCACAGGAACCGTACCCTCCTCAGAGCTGGAAGAGACCGGCTCCTTGCCCTCAGGTCTGCTAGCAAGTCCTCTCTACATTCACCAAAGGCCAACCACCTCTGTGCCTTTGGGGTCCTTTGAGAGCCCCACTGTACAGATGGGAACACTGAGCCCCAGAGAAGGTAAGCCCCGTGATGAGGGAGACAGAGCTGGGCCTGAATTCCAGGCCTCCTGTGTCTGATGGGACTTTTTCACCATCCTCTTGCCCCAAATCCTCTCTCAACCAGGCTGCTCCTCTGATTCTTTTCAGTTTCTGCACAGTCTGGATCTGCCAGTCATTAACCGTGTGACCTTGGACTACTTACCTGAACTCTCACTTCCCTCACCTGTGAAAGGGGGAGCGTCTAGCTTGCAGGACTGGTGAGCTCAGCACTGCATACAGCCCCCTGTCAGTCACTGAGCAGGTGGACTTCAGTGGCACCTCCCCTCCCTGCTGGTGTCTTGCCTGGGATCCCGACAGTATTTCTAGCACCCTCCCCACAGCTGCTGTCCCAGGTCTCACCTGTTTCGGAGCAGGTCGTTGTCATAGTAGCGGCAGACAGCTCGCCGCCCACAGCTCAGGGCCCAGTGCACGCAGGTGGTGTCAATGGCACTGCCGTGGATCACAGGGCTGGGCATCCAGGCTGAGAGAAGAGGCAGCACTCGGGGGTCGTGGACAACCCATTCCTGCCCCGCCCCCTCCCTGGTGTGCACAACCCTTCAGGGGCTCTGGGCTATGGACCTCTTGGCTGGGGAGTCTTTGGCTCTCAAGCCCACTTCAGCTCTTGCATCTGAAGTGGCCTCTGCTTGCAAGCCCCCCTCTGGGAAAGCTGGGTGGGGGTCTGTCACTCCATGGGTCTGTGAGTCCTCAGGTCAGGGGCTGGGTCCCCAGGCCTGGCACAAGGTGGGTATCTGGACCACCATCACCCCCACCAATGGTCCCAAGCAGGCTCTTTACCCAAAACTCTCAGGAGCATGAACTGGATCCCCACAGCCAAAGCCTTGTCTTCTTTCTTCACTCCCCTGACATGCAGAGAGACACGGGTGGCATTAGGATGAAGGAACGCCAGCCCCCAAGGGTCTTGCAGCAGCGTGGAGCTTTCACACTGCCCTTCATTCCTGCCAACCAGCACCAGCTTTCCCCCAGTCTGAAGGGCTAGCTTGGGGAGTTCAGGCCTGTACCCCAGCTCCCTTCAACCTGCAGAGCGTGGTTCTGTGTACCAGGCACACCTGCTGACTACCAGGGTGCTTTGCTGACCTCCCTATGCTCCTGGTCACAAACACCACCCCTCTCCCTCCATCCCCTGGTCCCACCAGACACCCTTTCCCAACCACTGTAGCCACAGCCTGGGACCCTCTGACTCCTAGATAACACTAGTGGCTGGCGTTCATGGAATTCTTCCTGCATGCTTAGTAATTCTTTTTTGAGTTGGAGTCTCACTCTTGTCACCCAGGCTGAAGTGCAGTGGCACACTCATGGCCACCACAGCCTCCACCTGCTGGGCTTAGGCGATCCTTCTGCCTCAGCCTCTTAAAGCACTGGGACTACAGGCTGAGTCACTGTGGCTGGCTCGTGCTCAGTAATTCTATACAGCAATCCCCACATCACCCAATGAGTTGGGTATATCATTAGCGCCATTTTACAGATAGAGAGACTGACACCTAGATTAAATGACCTGGCCAAGATCTCATGGTTGACGGGAGCCAGGATCCACACAACCCTAAGCCTGTGTTCTCAACTGCTCTCATTCAGGCTGCCTCTGGGTGTCTGGTTCCTCTGCCTTCTCTTTATGGCTAACATGCCTTTTAAGATTTGGAAGGAGCGCCTCCTCCCTTCTAATTTCCTAGAAAGTGAATAAATTAATCCCAGCAGAGTGAAGAAAGGAAATTATCTTGCTCTGAGGACCCTGTGATATTATAAAATATATATTTGGTCTTCCCAGCATCTGACTCTTAAAATTCTCCTAATCCTCAAAGTGATGAGTGTCTTTTTGCATGCAAATGAGGTGACTGGTGGCTGGCAGCCCCTAGGCAGCATCAAGATGGGGCTGGTCACCAGAAAGACCAAGGCATGATTAGAGCGGAAGAGGGACTGAAGGCCAAACTGATCTCCGATGGTCAATGATTTGTCTGATCACGCCCATGTAATGAAGCTTTCTGGGTTTGGAGAGCTCCCCGGTAGCTGGACGTGGGAAATTTCCTGGAGGGTGGTGTGCCCAGGGAGGATATGGGATCTTCTCCCACACACCCTGCCCTACCCATCTCTTCATCTGTGTCCTTTGTACTATCTTTGATAATAAACTGATAAGCTTAAGCAGGTATTTCCCCGAGTTCTGTGAGCTGCTCTAGCACATAAATCAAACTCAAGGAAAGGGTCCTGGGATCCTCCATGTCTAGCCAGTCAGTCAGAGAAGCACAGATAAAACAACCTGGAGCTTGCAATGGGTGTCAGAAGTGGGGTACAGTCTTGAGGGACTGAGCTCTCAACTTGTGGAATCTGACACTATCTCCAGGCAGATGTCCGAATTGAATTGGAAGACACCCAGCTGGTGTCCGCTGCAGAACTGATTGCCTGCTTGCCATGTGGGGAGATACCCCCACACTTCTGATCACAGAGGTCTTCTGTGCTGATTGGTGAGTGAGCGAATAGAAAAACTTTTTTTTTTTCATTCAATCTCCTTATCACAGCCCCAACCACAGGGGACCCTAACCTTGGACTCAGGTGACAATTTGTCAAGCTCAGCAGGCACTCTCAGGACAAGGGCCACAGAGATCTTGGCCCAAAGATCAGTGCTTAGCACAGTCTGGGTTCACAGTAAGAGCTTAATAAGTGCTTACTGTCTTGAAGCAGCACTCAGAATCATGGACCACACTGACATCGTTTGGTTTCCTAATGCACCTCCTGGGGCTTAACCATTGCAGGGAGGGTGGGGCAGGGAGTCTACTTCCTCCCTGCCACCTGATGCCCTCACTTAGGAAGGCCAGGACAGGGCTCTAGGTGTGACCTCCCCACCACTGGGCGAGTAGTGGTATGGGCTCTGGGCATCAGCACTATTCCATCCAACACTTGCCATGTGACTAGTGTCAGCTCCTGGACTTCTGAGCCTCAGTTTTCTTATCTGTAAGATGGGGAGGAAACCTCACCCAGCAGGTTGCCATGGGATGAAGACAAGACGGTGAAGGCCTACTTTGTTGTGGGAACCCAGGACATCCCAGTGGCCGCCTTCCTTGACCTGCCCCTCAGAAGTCCTTGCCCTGCTGTGGTTAAGAACCTCTTGACATCACCCACCCACCCCTGCCGCACCCCCACCCCTGCCTTCACCTTAGGATGAGCATGAAGGAAGGTGTGTGGGCAACACTGGCTAGGGCTGCACCCAGGGCGACCAGAAGCATGAAGGGTAGCACCAGGTGGCTGCAGGGCGAGTCACAGGAGCCTGCACGCACAGGGCCGCCCCCCTCCACGCAGCTGCAGTTGGTGTAGAAAACCTGGGTGAGAAGAGAGGGGAGAACGGCCCTTAGGAGACTCCAAGGGCAGGTAGCTGGCTGAGGGCCTGAGGCCCACAGCCAGCTGGGGTAGAGTCGGCCAGAGTGAGGGCCTTCTGACCCCTTGGCTGAGTCAGGATGGCTTGAGGAGCCAGGCACCTGGATGAGGATTTTGTGTGTGTGTGTGTGTGTGTGTGTGTGTGTGTGTGTGTGTGTGTGTGTGTGTGTGTGGCCTGGCTGAGGATTTTGTGTGTGTGTGTGTGTGTGTGTGTGTGTGTGTGTGTGAGAGAGAGAGATGGGGGAGGGGGTGGATACAGACAGAAAGAGGAGCCTCACTTCAAGTCAATTGCAAGAAAACATCCCCAGGATGGCCATGTCCCCAGGCTGGGCCTCTGGAACATGCATTCACACTCCCTAGGCAGCCTGGAAAACCTTGGAACTGAACTGCCAGTGCCCTCAGGCTCCTGGTAGGAGAAAGGCCAAGCCAAGAAGTCTGGGCTTCTCTTTTCTTTCCCACAGATCAGAGCATCTTGACCAGAGTGCGCCAGTCACCCAGGGACTCAGATGGGACACAGGTGTGCAGAGATTGGTTCCATCAGACCTTGAGGTGTCCTGGCTGGCCTGGGCAGTGGGAACCCTCTGCCTCTAACCTCCAGTCCTGGCAGCCACAGACTCTCCCCAGTGTGAAAAAGGTTGGAAAGCCCTGAGGTGGATGCTGGAAGCCTTGGGTTATAGGGACAAGACCCTATCTCACAAAGGCCACTCTGGGGCTTCCTGGATGAAGGACTGGATGGCGGAGGCAGGTGAAGGGGCCCATCATGGAGCGGGGAGTAGATGGATAAAAAGGTTTTGATGTGAAGTTACTTAGGAGGGGAATCAGAAAGGGGAAGGAGAGAAAGAGATGGGGAGAGAGAAAGAGGGAAAGAGGGAGGGAAAGAGAGAGGGAGGGAGAGAGAAAGGGAGATAGAGAGAGGGGGAGGGCAGCCAGAGGGAGGACAGAGAGACAGAGGGAGAGAGGGAGAGAGAGGAAGGGGGGGAGAGAGAGAATGAGAAAAGGAGAGAACACTTAGACATTCAGGCTTTGGTAACTAGATGCTCTCCACTGCTGGCAGAACTGATGTATGTCTCCAGGCTGTGTGACCACCCAAGTGTGCTCATTTCACACTGCAAGGAAAGTGGCCTTTGGATCTCCAACGACAGGTTGGAGATACAATGGAGGGACGGGAAATGAAGGCACATGCGAAGGCAGGTTCCTAGAAGACAAAGATCCTGTCCGCTCCTTTTCTTGGAAGCAGAAGTTTGCTGGGATGGACACTAAGACTGGAGACCTTTCTCTTGGGGTTTTCCTGACCCTTCTGTCACAGTCTTTTAATTCCATGGCAGGAAGTTCCTCTCATGAATGACTTCAATCTTTCCAGCTGCCTGGAGTTTCACTCCCCGGGGCACTCGGCCCACTCCCTTGCAGCCACCCACCCTCCCCATCTACCTTGGTAGCTCACTCATTCATACACTGTTAGTATAGCTGCGCTGGGCATGGAGCCACCCATCCCTGAGCCAAGCTGCTCACAATCAGCCCGAGGATGCAACATGTCAAGGCACAGCTCCAGACCGGGGATGACAGTCCCTGAGTGCTGGCCCAGTCTCAGCTGCACTCTCCTCCAAATACTGTATCCAAACCCAAGCCTCTGATACTCCAAAGAAGGGGCTTGGCTGGGAGGCCAGAGCCTTCAGGTATAGTCCCAGCTCTGGTATTGAGACTCTGAGTAGTACCTGGTCCTTTCCTGGGCCTCCATTTCTTATCTGTACAATGGGCATAATCTGTACAATACACTTAGTGTGTACTATGGAGTGTTTACATTTTCTTTTTTGTGTGTGTGTGTTGAGTCTCACTCGGTCGCCCAGACTGGAGTGCAGTGGCCGCTCCCGGCCACCGCAGCCTCGCCTGCTGGGCTCTGGTGATCCTTCCGCCTCAGCCTTCCGAGAAGCCGGAATTACAGGCATGCGCTACCATGCCCGGCTGATTTTTTTTATTTTTATTGTAGAGATGAGGTCTCGCTGCCCAGGCGGGTCTCGAACCCGCAGGCTCAGTCAATCCACTCACCTCAGCCTCCCAAAGGCGCGGGATTACAGGCTGAGCCACCGAGCCCGGCTGAGTGTTTACATTTTCTAGGCACTGTGCTAAGTGCTTTTCTTGGACCATGTCATGTGGCTCTTCATTCACCATTTAATGAATTCATCTGGGGTAAAGCATCTATTTAGCACATTGTCTGCTCTATAATAGGTACTGCGTAATATCATCCCCATTGTCCAGACCAGGAAACTGAGGCACCAGTTAAATAGTTTGCCTATGGTAACAGAGCCAGTTAGAGGCAGAACAGGGTTTGGACTGGGTGGTCTGGCCTCAGTGTTCAGGGCCCACATCCAGAAGCGTTTACTGCCCCACCTGTCAGGGCCCTGGGGCCTCCGGAAGAGCTCTCAGAGAGACTCAACTAAATCAGGACAATGAATGCTAGGCGGTCCGGAAGGTTGGGCTTGTGATTATTCCAAATGCGAGAAGTTTACACAGCCTGCGTGGTGCCTGTCTGGCTTCTGAGAGACCAATCATCAACAGGTGCTATCCTCTGCACCCACAGGTGTAGCCCCAGTCGCCCCCTGGAGAAGCCTCGGGCTTAGATGCTGATGCCTGGCACAAGGGCAGGATTCCGTATCACTCCAGACAGAGGAAGACGTTGTTATAGCAACCAGCCTGCTGCTGCCCCCTTCCCCATTCCTGATTATAGCCTGGGGGCCCGAGAAGGTGGAATTTGTCCCCCTTTGTCATTTTAGGGGAGGGAGAAGGAGGGGCAGAGACAGCTGGTCTTGGTGGCCTTTCTAAGGTTCACACAGAATACACTGCTGCTGATGACACTGCCCTCATTTCCCTACTGGGCTCCTTGGTTGAGTCCTCAGCTCCCAGGATAGGGCCTGGGCACAGAGGAGGAGTTCGGTGAAGGTTTGTTGATTGGCAGACTGACTGACTGACTGAATAGACTCATTAAATCAATCTCCTCACTGGTTACCCTATGTCCTATCCTGTACTCTGCTCACCTTCCTCTGCACTACGACCTCACATGGGATCAAATACAGATCTGACCCAATCACTCCCTTGCTGAAAACCCATCCATGACTCCCCACTGCTCTCCAGATAAAATTCCTATTTTATTTACCTAGAATTCAAAGCTCTTCCTTCTCTGGGTCTTGCTTTCCCTCCATGAACCCTTATGCTGCTCCAATGAATTATTTGTAGTATCTTTGTGTGTGTGTGTGTGTGTGTGTACATTTTTCCAAATCTCTGCTTATGCTATTCCCCCTGCCTGAAAAGCTCTTTCCTTCTAAGTCTTAGTTTACCTACTACTCGCTCTTGGATCCAGCACAAACGTCACCTCTCTTGAAGACTTCTGGGACCCTCCTGGGTGAGATGTGTCCCCTTCCATCCTTGTATGTACTTGTAGGGGGCTCTTCTTTTGCCTATCAGCACCCTTGGGATTCCTGTGAGCTACTTCCTTTTGCATCTGCCCTACACGGAGAGCTGGGGGCCAGATCTGGCTCACCTGCATACACTGGGCCCAGGCTAGCAATGAAAGCTTACTGGGAGAATAACGGTCTACATCTGCCAACAGATGGAGAGACAGAAGGAGGCAGACAGACAGAGGCAGAGGGGAGAGCCAGAGAGTGAGGGCATTCAGGGCGGACCGTGACAGCCACAGGCCCAAGGGAAAGGCAGAGTTCTGAGGGGCAGAGGCTGCCCCAGGCCCAACTCACCTGGCCTTTGTCCAGAGTTTCCTGGACCACCTGGCTTGAACAGCCTGCCTGGCAGGGCGTGATGTATTCCACATGGGCGCTGGGGTCGCAGACAGGGTTAAAGTCGTCCGATGGGCAGGAGCAGAGCTCCATGCAGAGTGGAAACAACCCTGGGCCAGGCTGGGTGCTGGTGGGAGAGAAGGGCGGTGGGGTTGATCTGGCTCTCCGATAGGTGTGGACTCAGCCCTGCAGTCTGGCTCCCCACTCCTGAGGGCAATGGCCAGAGATTTCAGCCCCACACAGAGGTTTTTCATTGTCAGGGATGCCCCACGATGGTGGGGTGGTAAACTCCTTGCCGTGAAGGTATGCAAGCTGGGAGACTGTCTGTGAGCTCAGGAGGCCTCCTGATGGGAGAAGTGGGGAGTAGAGTCTGGACCAGGGGCCTCTGAGACCCCTTCCAACCCACAGATCCTACGAGTCTTTGGGTTTCTTCTACAAGTATCTCTGCCTCAGTGACTTTTCTATAGGGAATGCAAGATCAACTGTGTCAGACGAAAAGTATCTTTCCCTCAGTGAGCTGGATTACTTCCTCTTCTCAGAAAATTAGAGCTTTGAGTGTGGGACCCAGCAGGAGAACTGACCACCTGTGGCATCTCCAGCCTGTTCTGGGCTCCCTCTGGGCCTCAGTTTACCTGCCCATCATCGCCATCCTGCAACCTTGACTTCCCTGCTCACTTCCACCACCCTGTTCCCTGTGTCCAGGGTAACATTTTATTTTATTTATTAATTTTTTCAAGTTGGAGCCTCACTCTGTTGCCCAGGCTGGAGTGCAGTGGCATACTCACGGCCACCCCAGCATTGACCTGCTGGGCTCCAGTGATCCTTCCTCCTCAACCTTCCAAGTAGCTGGAACTACAGGCGCATGCTACCGTACCCGGCTAATTTTTGATTTATTGTAGAGATGAGGTCTCGCCAAGTTGCCTGGCCTGGTCTCGAACCCGTGGGCTCAGGCAATCCACTCGCCTCGGCCTCCCAAAGTGCTAGGGTTACAGGCTGAGCCACCGAGCCCAGCCCCAGGACACATTTCAGCTTCACCTGCCTCCCTCCTGAGGGCCCGCTCTCAAATCCCAGAGTGTCCCTGCTCCAGTTTCCAGGGCAAGGTGGGGAGGCCAGGGCAGGAGGTCAGAGAGAGGCTAAGTCCGAGGGGAAGGTCATCCTGGGAAGGGGGCGGGAGGCGGCTCCTGGGGACTCAGAGTATGACCTGGCTTTATGTTAGGAGGGGACATAGCAAACCTGCCGGGGACACAGAGGCCCAGAAAGGTTGGTGGTGCCTCACTTAAGGTCACACAGTGGCTGGGCTGTGAAGGAAAAGGCCGGAGGGGGAGGCTAGAGGTTCCCCGGTGGGCGTGGCCCAGGTTCATGGGCAGGCGTGGTTAGGTTAGTGAAGTCTCAGTTCCATGGAGGATAGGGTTAGCAGGAGGTAGGGAGATGGACCGTGGCCAGGGCGTGGGGTAGGGAAGAGGGGCACAGGGCACAGGTGAGCTCCTCATCCTCCCTAGTGGGAAGGGTCTCCCTATGAGTAGGGAGGAAGATCATCAGCCACACAGGCCTTTCATCTTCCTCTCCTGACAGACAGCACTCGTGTGTGTCTGACACAGTCTTGGCATGTCTCCCTCAGGGGGCTGGGGGAGCGGGGAGCAGGCTGGCACTGTCTGAGCTGAAGGCTCATCAGGAGGAGGCACTTCCCAGAAGCCTCTGCCAGCAGCTGGAAGGCTGAGCAGATGAGAGCTGGGGGGCTCTTGCTCAGCTCCTCCTCTCTCATTGCCCACCTGGAGCTGGCTGCTTCTGTGTGGAAAGTCCAGGCTCCAGGCTCTGCCCTGTCCTCCTGGGTGGGTGACTTTAACTCTCTGAGCCTCGCTATACTCCTCTGTGAAGCAGGAATAACGATAGGACCCAACAGAGATCCTGTGAGGGTTCAATGAGATGGAATGTGGGAAGGGCTGGGCATAGTGTTGGGGGCGTGGGAGACCCTCAGTTCTTAGAACTGTTGGTATTCTGAATTGTGTGGAGATGTGAGAAGTCCTTGACTTGCTTAGTGGGTCCCAAAAGGCTTCTTTAATAAATTGGAATGCAGTGCTCAGGGAATAAATTGCAAAAATATAGATGAGAACATGGGTAAGATGAGGTGTCAAAGCCCAGGACTGAGAGGGAGAAGAAAAGAGAGACAGAGCATGCAGGATGCCTGATTAAAAAAAAACAACAACACACACACACACCACACACACACACACACACAAAACTGTGGTAAAATATCCATTCACTTTTTACTCTAAAAAGCATTTGAAGGCTCTGGCTCTTTCCTCAGACCAGGGACTTCCCGAGGACATGGTTGAAGCCGTTGCTACAGTGCCCAGAACAGGACTCTGTATACAGAAGGCCCCTTCTAGAAAGCAGAGTTGCTTCCCTGCTTGAGATCAGGAAAAGAGGGCAGGGAAGGAGGGGGAGGAGAAGGAAGCGGAAATAGGGGAGGAGCAGTTGTTGAGGGTGGGACCTGGGACAGACAGGAAGGGCTGGGGGCTCCTTGGCCCTAAGCTGAGCTCCCCACAGCCATGCAGAAAGAGCCCAGGTGAGGAAAGCTGGCACCTGGGTGGTGATAGGAGATGCCAAGGAAGTGGTGGGGCAGAGAAAGTTGGGGAATTCTGGCTGGGTGTTGGGCCAGCCTAAGCCTGGAGCAGTTTCCAGGAAAAGTGAAATCATTCTGGAGAAGAGGCAGGAAGGTAGCTTACAATGTCCTCTCCAAGAAAGTTCCCTGGGGAGTGTCTGTGTGTGTGTGTGTGTGTGTGTGTGTGTGTGTGTGTGTGTGTGTTGGGGGGGCGGGTGGGGTTTGGAGAGTGGGAGGGAGATAGGCATTGGGCCTTCCTTCCGAAGGGTGGAGGCAGGTGTTGCCTCACAGATGTGGAAAAAATAATTCTGAAATTTTAGGGGCATGGAACAACTGAATTTTGGCACTCACGCTCTAAGAACCAAAAAGCCAGAGGTCTCCAGTCCAGCCCCTTCTCCATACATGAGTCCCCTCTGCAGCCTCCTGGACAGGGGCCACCCAGCCCTTGCTCACCCCCTCCCCCATCCTTGTCCCTGGGGATGGAGAGCTTGCTTCCTCCTGGGCAGGCCACTTCTCTGCCTGGCAGCAAAAGTCTTTCTCAAACCAGAGTTCTGCCTCTGATGCTGAGCCTACCAGGGCTCGGCCACCCTGGACATGCCCCGTCCCAGCTTGCACCTCTCCCAGGCCTGAACCTTCCTGCCTTTGGTGTCCCATCGGTGCCCTGATGTTGTCACTGGCGGGCCCCATGACTTGGCCCCAGTAGAGACCTATTAGGGAGAGAGGTGAGGAGACTGTGCTGTGGGGGAGGTGAGATCTGAGGCGGGTGGTACCCCACTGACCCGGCCTCTGTCTGGGACGCCGTCCTCCCCCCATCCCGCCTGCTCACGGTGCCTTCACGCGCCCACACACACACTCACCCAGGCTGGCCGGGGATGCCCGCGATCTGGTGGGTGGGGCAGCCGATGAAGAAGAGTGGCAGGCTGACGAAGAGGCACAACAGCGACCCCAGCAGGCAAAGAGCGCCGCAGCGCAGGGGGCTCAGGCGGAGGCCCTTGACCAGCGCACCGCCCACCACGATGCCCACGATGGCCGACGGGATGATGAGGCAGCCAAGGAGCAGGTTGGCGTAGGAGGCTGTGATGGAAAACTGACGCTCCAGGAACTTGGGCAGGAAGGTGGCCATGCCCGCCACCATGGACGACATGCACACCTGGGACAGGGCCACCAGCAGGAAGATGGGGTGGCGCAGGGTCCGCAGCAGCACCCGGGGGAAGACTGTTGGGGCGAGGGCGGGGGAGGTCAGAGCAGGAGGCCAGCCACGCCCCATGACTGACCCCTGCCCGGCTCGGTCCAAGCTGTTCCATTCCTTCCATCACGTCCCTTCCCACTTAATTCTATTGCAATCAACTCCATCCCATTTCATCGGCCTCTTTTCCATTGAACTCTATCCTGTTTGTGAGATTGTTTCATTCTGTTCCATTGACTGCATTTTAAAATACATTTTTTCGTTTAATTCTATTCGATTCCACACAGGTCTCGTCCACACCATCCTATTTGGTTCTGTCTCATTTCTCCCATCCCATCTCATCTCCTCATTTCCTCTTTCTATCCTACTTACTCATTCCTTTTTCTTCCCTCCTCAGCACTTTCCATCCTGTCCTGCTACGGCTCTTCCCAAGCCACCTGGGCCTCCGTCCTCCCTTCTGTGTCTCCACCCTCATCTCCCATCCCTAGTTTGTGTTTCTCCATAGCACTTCACCTAATGTCATTCATCTAGCTGTTTATCCTCACTCTGCCAGAATGTAAGCTTCCTTTGGAGCAGGGGGTTTGTCTGCTGTGGTAACTACTGGATCTCTGGGCATACAATAAATATTTGTGGGATGAATGAAGGAATGAATAAAGGGACATATAGACAAATATGTGATCAGATGTCAAAATGTCCAGGGCAGACCTCCAGAGAAGGTGAAACACAAGCAGGCTTAGTACTGGAGGCTTCCTGGAGGCAGGGCAGAGGCAGGGCTTGAAAAATGGAGGCATCTGTAGCACTTTGGGAGGTCGAGGTGGGCGGATCACCTGAGCCTGGGAGACCAGCCTGGAAACATAGCAGATTGAGTCTCTACAAAAAAATTTTAAAAATTTGCCAGGTGTGGTGGCATGGACAAGTAGTCTCAGGAGGCTGAGATGGGAAGATTGCCTGAACCCAGGAGGTTGAGGTTGCAGTGAGTCATGATCTTGCTACTGCATTCCAGCCTGGATGACAGGGTGAGATGCCAACTCAAATAAATAAATAAGCAAATAAATATTGTAAAAAAAAGGAGGGATTTGGAGAGGTGGGGAGTGGGGAGAGGAAAAGAAATTCTGAATAGAGGCAGAGCAGGGGCAAAAGTTTGGAGACAGGAGGAGAAGTGACTTTCGGCATTGGTGACCTCTTCAGTCTCCTGGTAGCTCCTAAAATGGGTGTCCTCATGGCAAGTCTGCTAAGTTGAAGGGTGCAGAAGGGTGGGTAAGACCCTTCCTCCCTGGGCAGGTAGTAGGGGCAGCTCAGGTGATGTCCAGGAGCACTTTCTGTTCTGACCGAGTGACACTTTCTTCATTAACAACAAAAGAGAGGGAGGTAAGACTGAAGTTAGGAGCAATGTATAGAGGAGAGGAAGAAATGCCTTTCTAGGAAGAATAGCAAATCACTTGCCAGGTTGGGCTGCTGGGGCAAGACAACCGTGGGGGTCCTCTGGGTCAGGTGAGGCAGCAGCAGGCCCTGAGCATCCATCATGGGAGGATTTCTGCCTGTTCTCTGAGCATGGCTTAGCCAGCTGGTTCCCTAGCCCCCCTGGGCCTGGCCAAGAACTGTTTTCCTGGGAGCCAGAAAATAAAGACAAACAGTCCAAGAGGAGTGGGTGGGGGCTAAGGAATTCCCTGACGTCCCAGGCCTGCCTCCTTGCCAGCCTCCCACCTGTCATAAGCTGCCCTGGTCAGGGCATCGGAGGCCCTATGTGAGCCATGGAATTTCGATCTGGCTTGGTTCAAGTTGTACAGGTGTCCTCACTGCCTGGTGGGGCCCACAGAGGGGCAGAGACTCACCCAAGTTTATCCAAAGAAGCTGGGACAAGGCAGGAATTCCCTGGGGTCTCTTGACTTCTAGTAAAGGGCCATTCTCCCTTCATCCTCCCTGCCCCTGCCTGGCTCTGACTGTTTCCTCCCAATTTCCTGCACTAATCACTGCAGTGTCCTGTGTGCCCATCCTCCATCTCTCCTTGGCATCCACAGCCCGTATTCAGAACAGATGGAAAATTCCTGGAGGGCAGGGGCTATCTATGCCTTTCACATAGACAGGGCGACCTGAAGGGGAATTCCAGAGACGTCTCCAGCACAGAGGCAAATCTTCCCCATGAGACAAGGCTCCCCTTAGCTCGGCGCAATGGCTCCCATGTCAGATAAGCCAGAACCTCCCTCAGCTCAGCCACTATGTCCTCCTCATCAGCCAGGGGTCTCATCTAGCTTAGAGGCCAGGTATCCACTCTCAAATAGGACAGGTCCTCCCTCCATTTAGGAACTATGTTTTCTCCAGCTAGCTGTCCCTTAACTCAAGGACAATGTCTCCCTCATTAGACAAGAACCTCCTCCACTTCAGAGACTATGTCTTCCCCATCAGTCAAGGGCCTCCTCCTCTTAGAGGTCAGATTTCTTCCATCAGACAAGGCAGGCTCTCCCTCCATTCAAGGACTGTGGTGGGCTCTCCCTCCATCAGAGAGGCTATGTCTACCCCATTAGACAGGGGCTTCCCCCAGCTCAGGGGCTATGTCGTCCCCATCTGACAGAGGCCTTCCTTAGCTCAGGGACTATCTTTTCCCAAGAGTTTAGGGCTCCACCAGCTGAAGGACATGATTCCTCCTCCCTGTGCCTCCCTCAGGGTCCTAGGTGGTCAAGGCAGGCCCTAGAGTCAGACTGGCCTCTGTGAGGTTCAGCAGAAGCCAAATTAGCTAACTGACCACAGGGCCTATGGCCAGCCCTCCCTTGGTCCCCTCCAGAATCATGGAGAAACTGAAACCATTAGAGGCAATCTGGCCCAGAATACTTGCTCTTGGATCCAATTTCAGTAACTGGCCCCAGCTTCCCTCTGGGCAGGAACCAAAGCAGTGATTAATAAGCAATTCTGTGGTGCAGTATGCTGGGGCCTTGGAACAGCTGGGGGTGACCTGAGGCCAGGCAGTACACACCACTGCTTCTGGGCTCAGCCGCATGCACGGAACCCAGGCTCTCCTTTTTCTTGGGAATGCTGGAGAAGCGAGGGCTGGGTTACTGTCCTCCCCACATCAAGTCTTGGGAAACTCTTCTTAAGAACTGGCCCGGTTCCTTCCTGTTGTAAAAGTCCTCAGTGGGGGATTAAGCAACACCTGTGGATTTCAACCTCCTAAACCACAGGCAGCTTAATTTACTATCCTAGGACATGGTCAGTACAATAACAGTGGAGTAGAAGTAATAATTAAAATAATTGGGCCGAGCGTGGTGGCTCAGTCTGTAAACCCAGCACTTTGGGAGGCTGAGGCGAAGAGGATTCCTGAGCCTGGGGGTTCGAGACCAGCCTGGGCAACTTGATGAGATCTCATCTTCACAATAAATCACAAAAAAATTAGCCGGGCGTGGTAGTGTGTGCCTGTAGTTCTAGTCACTCGGAAGGGTGAGGTGGAAGGATCACCTAAGCCTAGCAGGTTGAGGCTGCCATGGCCATGAGCATGCCACTGCACTCCAGCCTGGGCGACAGAGTGAAGCTCCAACTCAAAAAAAATGAAATAATTGTACCTAGTATCAATACAGTGTTTTGAAAAGTATACAGGGGGTTTCCATAAACCATCCCTTTTGATTCTCGTAATAGTCCTTGAGAGAGGCAGAGCAAAGATTATTGACTCAACCTTCCAGATGAGAAAACTCAGGTTAGAAAAGGAAAGTAACCCCTTCACTGGTCAGTGCTGGGGGCAGGACTCAAATCCAGGTTTTCTGATTTGCCATCCAGTGCTCTACAAGAGCTTGGCACACAGCAGGCACTCAATCGATGCTCATGGGATTGGAGAGAATGGAACATGTACTCTGGTTACTAATAGATTGGGTTCATAGTCTCATCATAGCCACGAGGACCTTAGATCACTGAGTCTACCCCTCACTGTACAGAGAGGGAAACTGAGGTCCAGAGGGGAGGAAGGACCTAGCACAAAAGCCCATGTCTTTGGAGTTTAGCCCCGAGCTCTCTCCCCTGGGAATTTAACAGTTTCCTGAGGGCCTTCCATTTATAGCCTCAGTGGTGAGTGGGCAGAGAAGAAGGGTCACAGATGAGACAGAAGAGGCCCTGACCTTCAGGAGCACACCGCTGAGGGGAAGGACTGCACAAGTACATGGCACAGATATGAGCTGATATAGAGGCCCCGAGGGTTTGGAGAGCCCAGAAGAGGGAGGAAAGCAGCCATGATGGCCAGGAGAGCCCGGCAAGCTGGAGGAGGGAGTGGCTTGAGCTGGAACTAGGACAGGAAAGATTTTGACAGATAGCAAGAAAAAACGTTCTAGGCAGAGAGGACTGCATGGGCAAAGACTCATGAGGAGTGTGTGGTGATCATGGGGGGTCTGTTAGTGAAGAAGATGAATCAAAAAAGGCAGGAATAGAGGGTCCTGTGTGGCCTCAAGCACCCCTTTGGCCCTCCTACCCATAACCTGGTCTGAGCTCGCTTACCTTTGATGAACTGGGTCACCGTCAGGTCTGGTGCGATCTGGGCTAGGCCAACCTGCTTCTCTGGGGACTCCCCAGGGCTCTGTTCAGAGGGGGAGTCCTTACCCTGGGGAGAAAAAAAACCAAAGGGAGTCAGCTGGATGCCAGAGATCCTGCCCAGAGATAGCTGTGGGCTGAGGAAGGGAGCACTGGGAGAGGAGAGGCTGGGTGCTCGGTCTCCACTTCAGGAGCAATGGGGAGCTGCAGTATCCCATTTGTTCTTGGCCCTGTAGACACTCAACAAGTGGTTTTGAAAGGATGAATGAAGTTCCTGTGGTTCAACTTTGTCATCACCATCACCAGTGTCCACATGGCCAATTGTCATCACCATCCTTGACATCATCGTAATAGCCAATATTCCCATGAAAATGACCACCATAACCATCATCCTCATTATCATACCTGTCACCTTAATCATATCATGGTCATTTAGTCATGTTGATAATATCGTCATGATATGATGATTGTTCTTGTTGTCTCTGTCTGTCATGGTCATCACCACCAGCACAATCGTCATCTTTATCACTGTCACCTGAACCTTCAGAATCATCACCAACATCATGATAATCAGAATCACCAATATCATTATCACCGTCTCTAACATCATCACTATCACTACCACTGTCTTCACCAAGATCAGTGTCACCAACCTCACCTCCACACCACTGTCACCATGCCACCAACGTCACCAAAAATACCATCAACTCACCAATCCTGTCACCACCAGCATCACCAACAGTGTCTCTTGACATCATTATCAATGTCATGGATACTGCTACCATCAGTGTCACCTATCCCATCACAATGACCAGAGTCACTGTCACCAGCAGGGACAATTTTACCACTCTGTTTCCATCACCACCACCACCAACAGCTCCAACGGCACCAACATGGTGGCTACTACACCTCTTTTCAGTTATTATGTCACTCATGACTGTCATCACCTGGAGAGTGGTCAGACAGGAGCCCTTAGTGAGCTGCTCATCAAGAGGTTGGAGCGGTTTGGGCCTCCGGGCTCATCTTGTTCTACATTGTCTGCTGGGACAGGAAGGGAGCTGTGTTGGGGGATAAGAGATAATAGCTCCCTCTCCATCTCTTGGATGAGTCGAGCCATACACCAAGAATGTGCTCACCTCTGGACCCAAACTGTGAGGATGTCCATGGACACACCAGAGTGTGTCTCTCTACCTGGGTGAGGATGGCCTATGTGCAAATCCTGAAGGAGAGATCTCTTATCCAGGGCAAGAGAAGACTTGGTGTGTGTGTTGGCTGGGGGAAGCCACTGTCTTCTGAGCTCCCTGTAACTAGGAGTGTGCAAGCAGAGGCTCCCTGCCCCCACCCTCCGGGTTCAGGATCCTGTAGGCTATGAGGGAGGGCTGGGTGGCTAGGGAGAGCTCATCCAGCTTCTCTGGTTCTGCCTCCTTTTCCCACGTTGCCTGTGGGGTTCCTACAGGACTCACCCTCTGGTCTGATACCTTCTTTCTTGTCATCTCATTTTTCTTAGGGAGGCTCATGAGGCAAATTCTGGATTTTCCCCCATTTCAGAACCTCATGCCTGCCTACCCCAGAAGCTGCCCTGTTTTAAGCTTCCTCCACCTGCTCCCTGGTGCTGGCTGGCTCAAGGCTGGCCTGTCTAAGCAGAACACTTAATTCAAATATTAATTCATGTGTGTTCCCTTGGGCTTTCTCTTTCTTCTCTTTCAATCCAGCAGGGAGCAGGCTCTGGGTTTCCTATTCTCAGGGGAGGATGTGGCAGCGCAGAAAGCCTTGGTTGTAAGATCTTCCTGGCTTCTGTTTCCAAAGCTTGAATCCACTGAGAAGATTTGGTGAGGAGAGAGGGTAGCCTCTGAGATTGAGGGGAAGATAATGCTCTGCTCCCACAACTAAAATCTGGAAAGAGGTTGGGGCAGAGAATGAGCAGTTTATGAGTACAACAGGGAGTTATGTACCTTCTGAGGCAGGACCTAAGGAAGCAGTTCACTTCCAGGGACAGGCTGCAGGCTGACTAGGGAGGCTGGCGTCCCACGTTTTCAGTCACACCAAGACTCCACTGTTCCAAGCATGTAAGGAGACCACATGGGCCAGGATGGTGGGTGGGCATTACTGTAGTGACCAGGGTGGGCTGATGCTGATAACTTCTGGGTGGGATGGGAACCTCCCTGGGCACTGTGTAAGACCTCAGCACCCTTGTTTTGCCTTGATTAGCTGTCCTTGAAAAGGCTGGGGTTGAATTTCTTGATGATCTAGCAGGACAGGCATTCAGAGTAGAAATCGAGTTGATTTTTAGAGACAATAAAGGCATCTCTATTTTACAAGCTTAGGTCTGAGTCCAATCTTGTTTAGTATCTGTCTCCCCTGCTGGATTCTGAGCTCTGCAAGAGCAGAAATCATGTTTCTCTGGTTCTCTGTTGAAACTCTGGTGCTCAGCACAGTGCCTGGGGTGAAACAGTGGGTACCTGATAAATCATCTATTGAGAGAAGGAGTACAAGAGACGGCAACAATGGCCAGTGGGTGCAGCTAGTGCCAGGCTCTTGGAAGAAAAATGAGAACATCAAGAGGAGATGCTATGATACCATGAGGGAGTCCGGGACAGCTAATGGTTCAGAGCCAGGCAAAGGGTCCACACAGAGCACCCTAGGGAGCTGGCAGATCTGAGATTCCAGGCCATGCCAGGCCACTGGTATGTGGGCTGGTGACTATGCATGCATGAGCCTGCTCCATCTTCACTGGGGCCTGCAGCGGAAGGAGTCTTACCTTCACATGCGAGCAAACAAGTTCTGGGGTTAGGCAACTTGTTCAACATCACGCAGCTAGAGGTGGCCAAGCTCACACCTGAGCTCAGGTTTGTCTGAGCAGAAAATCCATGCTGAAGCTGGGCTCGGTGGCTCAGCCTGTATTCCCACGCCTTGGGAGGCTGATGTGAGTGGATTGCCTGAGCCTGTGGGTTTGAGACCCAAGTTGCCTGGGCAACTTGGCGAGACCTCATCTCTACAATAAATCAAAAATCAGCCGGGCGTGGTAGCGCGTGCCTGTAATTTTGGCTACTCAGAAGGCTGAGGCGGAAGGATCACCGGAGTCCAGCAGTTCGAGGCTGCGGTGGCCGGGAGTGGCCATTGCACTCCAGTCTGGGTGACAGAGTGAGACTCCAACTCAAAAAAAAAAATACCAAAAAAAACCAAAAAAAAAACAAACCCCGTGCTTTATCCACCACGCCCTGCGAGCCAGAGACCCTGACACAAGACTGGCAGAATTAGGAGACCGCTTCATGGTGTGATTTGAAGGGATCTGAAGTCTCACTGTTTAAGTCTTATTTCTTTGGGTGAGGCACCCTGGGTCTATTATTCATTTAGAACTGTACTGTCTCATACAGCAGCCACTAGCCACATATGGCTCTGAGTACTTGAAATGTGGCTAGTCCGAGCTGAGATATGCTGGAAATGTAAAATACACATTGCATTTTGAAGACTTAGTGTGAAGAAAAGGAAAATATTTCATTATTCATTTTTTACAATATATGCTAAAATAAGAATATTTTTGATACAGTAGGCTACTAGAATTTACATATTTAGAATTACATACATGGCCCACATAATATTTCCTTCGGATGTGCTGCCTTAAAGAGAATTCACAATTCTCCTTTCTCAGTCCTGGCCAAGCTCTGGGAGAGTGGTCTAGGAAGGTCACCATAGTGGTGGGAGGGTCCCAGATAGCCGAAGCAAAGGAAGCTAAGGGTGGGCATTGACCCAGGAAGAAAGGAGGAGATGCTGAGGATAGACTGACAACTTTCTTTTTCTTTTTCTTTTTTTTCTTTTTGAGTTGGAGTCTCACTCCTTCACCCAAGCTGGAGTGCAGTGGCACGCATGCTCACAGCCACCCCAGCGTCAACCTGCTGGGCTCTGGCGATCCTTCTACCTCAGCCTTCCAAGTAGCTGGAACTACAGGTGTGTGCTATGACACCCAGCTAATTTTTGATTTATTGTAGAGACAAGGTCTCACCAAGTTGCCCGGGCTGGTCTCGAACCTGCGGACTCAGGCAATCCACTCGCCTGGGCCTCCCAAAGTGCTGGGATTACAGGCTGGACTGACAACTTTCTTATCAGGGAGGGGCAGGCTCACTCTTTAGAGACAAGCAGATTCTTTTGCGTTCCTTGCCTGAGTTCCTTGTCCTCATGTAAATAGTAAAAATAACCACAATGTCATCTGCTCCCACACATACATGTCACTTAATTCCCACAGGAGTCTGTCTGGTGCAGAGATTATGACTGTACCTGTTATACAGAAGAGAAAACTGAGGCCCCCAAAGGGGAAGTGTCACCCAGAGAGTTCTTGGCAGAGAAGGCTCTCAAACCAGGTACTCTAGTCTCCCTGTTCAGCCCTGTCTCCTGCTGTGGAAAAAGCATGGGATTTAGAGATAGGAGGGAAGGGACACACCTTCAGAGGCTGGGTGGTCAGGGAAGGCATCTGGAGAGAAATGCCCTTTGGGATTTGAATAGATGGAAGCAGGAGCATAGGATAAGCAAAAGCATGGTGGTGAGAAGGATCCTGTGGTGTGCAAGATGCAGCGGGGACATCAACCGGATCACAGCAAGTACCTCGCCAGGGCAGGAGTGGAGGCAAGAGATGAACCGGAGCCAGACCTGGCCAGTTTGAAGGGCCAGACTAAGAGATTTGGCCTTTTTCTTTGGCATCAGGAGTCCTAACTACCCCCAGCTCTTGTCCTCTGTATTTCCCACAGGTTTTCGCCTCCTCCTAATCTGTTTCAAGGACAGCTGACTAATCGCGGGCTTCAGAAACAGGAAACACTGTGCCTCTGCTAAGAGCACGACTTGGAGGATGTGTTTACATGTGGTTTGCCCAGGTCAGCAGGCCTGGATTGAGGGGGCTGTTGAAACTTCCCCTTTGCAGTTCTGTGCTGACTGCTGCAAACCTGCCAGACATAGCATGCTGTGTGTGACTCCGTCGGTGGAAGGCCCCACTGTCAGCTGGGCCTCCAGGGATCCAGGAGCCGTCCTTGAAGGGAGCTGAGTTCCTAGAAGGCTTTGTCCAGGACATGGGTCCTCAGTCCCATGAGTGAACCAGTGTGGACTCTGGCAAGTGAAATGGAACTCTCTTCTGGCCCTTGGCATCCATCACATGTCGCCAAGGCCAGCAGACAAGGATGGGAATATCTGCTAAACTTTCTACCCGCCATAGGCAATCATGATCTTACCAGAGTTCTTGGAGATCTGGGCTTCTATGAGGAATGAAACACACTCCAGCTCTCTTTTAATGAGATTCATGCCACTGGTCATGTCTCTTTTCCCTTTGGCTACTAGGAATCTCAGAACCAAAGTGGCTCAAGGACATCAACTGAATTAATCTTTATGGTTCACACATCTATTTTTCTCTCTCATTCTGATAACCTTTTGCTCTTATTTATATTTTTCCTGCTCCTTAGTCCTGATTGATTGATTGATTGATGTGGGACAGGTCCTGCAATGGATTTTACTGGGTTTGAATTCCAGCTCCATGATTTACTAGCCATGTGACCAGGTTTATTTAATCTCTGTGTAACTCATGTCCCTCAGGTGTAAAATGAGGGTATCTACTTCAGCTAGGTATAGTGGCTCATGCCTATAATCCTAGCATTTTGGGAGGCTGAGGCAAGAGGATTGCTTTAGCCAAGGAATTTGAGACACACACACACAAAAAAGGATGATACATGTAAACGTCTTAGAACACTGCATGGTACAAAGTAAGCAATACATGTTAGCTTAAGTCTTATTGTTTTTCTGGTACTATATTAGTAAACACACTGTGTCTGGTGTGAGCTGTCTCAACCCTCTTATGGAATATAGTGGAAGTAGAATATAGAAAAGCATATAAGAACCACAATGAACCATCACCTCATGCTGGTTAGAACGGCAACTACTAAAAAGATGAAAGATAAGTATTGGTGAGGGTGTGGAGAAAGGGGAACCCTTGCACACTGTTGGTAGGAATGTGAATTAGCACAGTCATTATGGAGAGCAATATGAAAGCACCCCAAAAAGTAAAAAATAGAACTACCATTTA
Organism: Cephalopachus bancanus; assembly: GCA_027257055.1. Lineage (NCBI taxonomy): Eukaryota > Metazoa > Chordata > Mammalia > Primates > Tarsiidae > Cephalopachus > Cephalopachus bancanus. The sequence continues at coordinate 3,159,445 of JAPVLO010000195.1, read as the reverse complement.
ATCCAGCAATCCCACTCCTGGGCATATATCCAAAGGAAAGGAAATCAGTATGTGAAAGAGATGTCTGCACTGCCATCTTCACTACAGCACCAATCACAATAACCAAGACATGGAATCAATCTAAGTGTCCATCAACAGATGAATGGACAAAGAAAATGTGGTCTATATAGCCGGGCTTGGTGGCTCAGCCTATAATCCCAGCACTTTGGGAGGCTAAGGCGAGTGGATTGTCTGAGCCCCATGGGTTTGAGACCAGCCCCGGCAACTTGGCGAAACCTTGTCTCTACAATAAATAAATAAATAAATTAACCCGGGCTGGTAGTGCACACCTGTAGTTCTGGCTACTTGGAAGGCTGAGGCAGAAGGATCACTGGAGCCCAGTAGGTCGACACTGGGGTAGCTGTGAGTGTGCCACTGCACTCCAGCCTGGACGACGGAGTGAGACTCCAACTCAAAAAAAGAAAAAAAGAAAAGAAAAGAAAATGTGGTCTGTATACACCATGGAATACTATTTGACCTTAAAAAAGAACAAAATCCACTGGGCACGGTGGCTCATGCCTATAATCTCAGCACCTTGGGAGGCCGAGGTGAGATGAAAGCCTGAGCTCACAGGTTCGAGACCAGCCTGGGCAACTTGGTGAGACCTCACCTCTTCAATAAAAATAAAAAAATTAGCTGGGCGTGGTGGCGCATGCCTGTAGTTCCAGCTAACTTGGGAAGGCTGAGGCGGAAGGATCGCCTGAGCCCAGCAGGTCGAGGCTGCAGTGGCCATGAGCGTGCCACTGCACTCCAGCCTGGGAGTCCAGTGAGACTCCGACTCAAAAAAAAGGAACAAAATCCGGTCATTTGCAACAACATGGATGAACCTGGAGGAGATTATGCCAAATGAAATCAGCCAGGCACAGAAAGACAAATACCACATAATTGCACTTATATGTGGAATCTCAAAGAGCCAAACTCACAGATGCAGAAAGTAGAATGGTAGTTACCAGAAGCTGGGTAAAGGTAGGTTGGGGAGATGTTGGTCAAAGGATACAAAATTTCAGTTAGGCAGGAGGAATAAGTTTAATTGATCTATTATTGTGCATCATGGTAACTATAATTACTAACAATATTTGAATACTTGAAATTGCTAAGAGAATAGATTTTAAGTGATCTAATTGCAAAAAAAGTGGTATGTGAGATAACACATGTGTTAAACAGCTTCATTTAGCCATTCCACAATGTATATATATACAGAGGGTGCCAAAAAATGTATACACATTTCAAGAAAGGAAAAAACTGAATTAAAATTGTAGTACTCAATAAGGGCAACTTGGCAATACCAGTCACATTTGACTTCTCCAATTATAGGTGTTGCTCAAAGTGCATCCAGACACTTCTGATTATGGGGAACATCTCTTAAAATGTGTATACATTTTTTTGGTACCCTCTGTATTAAAACTTGGCCAGGTGTGCTGGCTCATGCCTGTAATCCAAGCACTTTGGGAGACTGAGGTGGAGAATTGCTAGAGCCCTCCTAGGGGTTCTAGTAGTAAAAGTAAATAAAAATTAGCTGGGCATGGTGACACGCATCCGCAGTCCCAGCTGCTCAGGAGGTTGAGATATGAGGATCACCTGGGCCCGGGAGGTCAAGGATGTGTTGAGCCATGCTCATGCCACTGCACTCCACCTGAGTGACAGAGTGAGACCCTGGTTTAAAAAAAAATCACATTGTCCTCCATAAATATATACAATATTTACTTGTCAATTAAAAAAACAAATTAAGAAATGTTAAAAGTATATAAAAAGACTATTAGAAAAAAAGTCCATTTTTCTATTATTTTTCTCCTTAAGAACTGGCCTGATCAGATAGAGACACCAAGAACAAGCACTCCTTTTTTACTGAGCCTGCGTGTCTGGCATTGAACTACCCAACCTCATCCTTTGCCTCATTTCATTGTTATAAAGATCCTAAGACGTAGACGCTGTGCCTTTGATCCATTCTACAGATTTCAGAATCAGTAAGTAGCAAAGCCGGTTTGGTGTGGTACAGGCACCATGTGCCTAACCCTTGCCATAGCTGGCACCAATCCCTGTCACTGCAGAATGGATGCCTCAGACACCACAGAAACTTGCATCATGCCTCTTGGGCCAGATCAGCTACCTTTCATCTCTTTTCTTTAGTTTCAGTCTCCTCCTCTGTCAAATGGGGGTTGAAGACTAGATCAGCTGTGTGGTTTTTGTTTTTGGGGTTTCTTTTGCAACAGAACCCTTTTCCTAATTGAAATCTCATTCTAAAGACTGGTATAAAAACACATAAAAATAGAACTACTCTGACTGAAGTGTACACATGCGTGTGCCTGTGCATAAGAGTTTTGCCCTGCCTAAGCCTGCGGGTTCGAGACCTACCTGGGCAACTTGGCGAGACCTCATCTCTACAATAAATCAAAAAAAAAAAAAAAAAAAATTAGCCGGGTGTGTTAGCGCGCACCTGTAGTTCCAGCTACTTGGAAGGCTGAGGCGGAAGGATCGCTGGAGCCCAGTGGGTCGAGGCTGCGGTGGCCGGGAGCGGCCACTGCACTCCAGTCTGGGCGACAGAGTGAGACTCCAACTCAAAAAAAAAAAAAAAAAAAAAAGAGTTTAGCCCTGTTTGGGGACACCCCTTCTCATTTTCCCTATGATGGCGCCCTTGGGGTTCCTCTGGGCTGCAGTTTGAAAATCACTTAAGTACACCATCCCAAAAGAGCCTCCAGCCCTGTTTGAGGAAGCTCTATGTGCACCAGGTCAGGGGGAACCAGAACCCAGACTTGTATAAACAGGTGCAGGGGCCAGTCGTACTGGTCAAGCTCTGAGCACACCCTTGACCCTCTGAGACCTCAATCCTTCTATCTGTGTGATGAAGTGGGGTTGAACCAAGCCCTTTGATGTTGGAGAGTGGAGGCTGGGCAAGGGCAGAGCCACAAGCCTGGGACACAAAAGAGCTCCCAGGTTTGTTGGGCGGGGACTAGAGGCAGTGTATGCTAGGAAGAGACACTGGGGACGAGGAATGCCTACAACACCCTGGAACTCATAGTGGCTACAGCAGAAACACAAACTCCCAGGGGAATGGGGGCCTCCTGACAGGACAGATCCCAATGGACCAGCCCCTGGTCCTGGGTTTTAAGGACCATTGCCACCTCCAACTCCAGTCCCATTCCTGACCATTCTCTCAGAGATGTACATTAAGGTTAATGACTGGGAGACAGTGGGTTTCATAAGACTCACAGACTCTTAGGCAAAATTATAGCCATTTAGAAATGTGGATTTGGGGAATCACAGACCATTTGAGGCAAAGAGTCTTAAAATAATATAGCATAAGTCCTTGAGTATTTCTAACTATTAGGGACACAGAATCTTTTTTTTTTTTTTTTTTTTGAGGCAAGGTGTCACTCTTGCCGAGCCTGGAATGCAGTGGCATGATCACCGCTCACCACAGCCTTAACTTCTTGAGCTCAGGCAATCCTCTTGCCTCAGTCTCCCCAGTAGCTGGAACTACAGGCACACACCACCATGCCTAGCTAATGTTTTGGTGTTTTGTAGAGATGAAGTCTCACTATGTTGCTTAGGCTGGTCTCAAATTCCTGGACTCAAGCCATCTTCCACCTTCCACCTTCCAGCCTCCCAAAGTGCTGGGATTGCAGGCATGAGCCACTATGCCCGGCCAGAACTTTAAAATCATATAATTTTAGAATTCCAAGCTCTCAGAGAATTTGCCGAAATAGCAGACACATAGACTCCTGGTAAATACGAACCAAGGGAGGGTCACGAAGTCCATTGGTGTTAAGATGCTAGAAAGGACAGGCATCCTCAGTGGAGAGGCCTGCTTGCCAGGAAATAGCAGGTTGGAGCCCTCTGAGCCCCTAACCCAGCCTCAAGGACAGGTCTCAAGAGGACCAGAAGGCACAGCGGGCACAGGGGAGTTGCTGGGTGAATGGGGACACCACCACAGGGATAGATGAAAACAGAGAATCTGTCAGATAGCCCCCAAGGGACCATCTTTACTCCAAAGACCCGGCAGAGTCATCCACCAGGAGCTCTGGGGTCTGACAGGACCTTGGGATTGGCTGATTGTAAGCAGGAAGACCACTTGAGAAAGGAGTGGCCTGTCCTGGATCACTCCCAGGAGGGTGTCTTGGTGGCCACCTGAGCTCTGAGCTCACAGGTACGAGGACAGAGCCAAAGGCAGGAAAGTAGGGCTTCTGCCCCTACTTCAAGCCCTGCAAGTCCTCCCCCATCCCCATCTTATACTCTTCTTGTGGGGACTGTCAATGCCTCTCCCCCAAAGCAGAGAATTCCATAGTTGTGGCCATGGGAGAAACCTGAGTCTTTCCCTGTCTCTGTGCATCTGGCCTTTCTTCACTGCTGCAGAGCTCCTTGGGGCAGGGGCTGTGGGAGGCACCTCTCTGTTCCCTGTGAACATGCTCATGTACTGCTCTCAAGACCAGGACCCATTTAGAGGAAACAGCACTGAATCTGTCAGAGTGGACAGACCTTGTCCAATCTGCAGCCCATTATATAGATACCTAGGCCAAAGACCTTCTCTGGGTCACAAAATTCTTACATTATATACTACCATCTCCTGGATAATTTCAAGAACTGTATTTACTTCTGGGAGGGTATTTAGGAGACCCCTGAGCCCTGATCCTGGGAGAGGATACCTGGAGAGATTTCAGAATTGACCCCCGTCTTCACTTTTTCTCCTTGCCCATTCCCTCTCCCCACATCCCACGTCTGGGGAGCTGGACTTTCTGGCAGTCAGTTCTGCCTCTTTGGGCCTTTCCTCCTGTCCATCTGCCTCCCCTTCTGTGGCCCTAGTGAGCCAGGCCGGTCGGCATTACTGCAAGCAGACCCAGCCAAGGCAGCCTCAAGGAGGAGGAGGAACAATTCCTCCCACATCAATATTTATTGCCTGAAAGCGCTGGAAGCAGATCATCGTGTTCTCAGCCCTCGGTTCTTTTTAAAGAACCTCTCACCCCCTTCCCTCCCTACTCCTAATCCCCAGTGTGCTGACAGAACTTATCCAGACAGCCAGACAGTTCACAGCTGGGGAGCCAGGGTTTCAAGACATCACAGAGGCACACAGGCTCTTAAAATCCGAAGTTCTGAATCACAGTAGCTTCAACTCAAGGAATCGTGCATTCTCAGAATCCAAGGTGCATGTTGCTCTAGGAATCCAGCCTCAGCATCTTACACAGCAGCATAGCATAGGGAAGTAATTTGCTGCTCAAGGTCACACAGCCGACATTTGACTGAGGACAGCTCAGTCTCTCACCCTCAACCTTTTCTTCTACTTATTCCACCCCGTGACCCAACTGGTGTCTTTCTCTGTTCAAATTCAGGACCAAACTTGGAGATTATCTGTACCCAGCAACCCAGGCCCTCTCCTTTCTCTATGATCCCTCCCACTTCCAAGAACTTGTCTCCAAGTTCCGGGAATTCCATCTTATCCAAACTTTGGCCAGTTATGCAGAACCGGGAAGAACCATCTGTGGTTCCAAGTTGTCTCCTTCCCCTGAAATGGTCCCTTCCCAACTCTAGCTACTCCCCTGCAGCCCCTCGCCTCTGAGGCAGCTGCACTCAGTCCAGCATCAATCCAACCCAACACTCTCTCTGGGACACCCCATAGCAAGGCAGCACCCTGTTTGAGCAATCTCCTGCATGGCTCTCATATGTCCCTGTCCCCTCACTGCCAAGGCACTGTTGCCACCTGGACCACGGTCAGAGTTGTCCCGTCTATCTCCCTGGCCCTAGCCTTTCCAAACATTCAGATGCATCAACCTGCCACAGCAAAGAGAAGTTCTCTTGCTGCAAAGTATTCAACAGGGCTTGCTTTGGGAGGCCGAGGCAGGAGGATCACTTGAGCCCAGGAGTTTAAGACCAGCCTAGGCAACATAGCAAGACCTCATCTCCACAAAAAGTAAAAAAAAATTAACCAGGTATGGTGGCACACGCCTATAGTCCCAGTTATTTGGGAGGCTGAGGTGAAGGGATCTCATGAGCCCAGAGGGGTAAAGGCTGCAGTGAGCTGTGATCGCGCCACCGCACTCCAACCTGGGTGACAGTGAGACCCTGATTAAAAAAAATACACACACACACACACACACACACACACACACACACATACATACACACATATATATTCAACAGGATTTTAATAAATTGTCTCTTTGAAATTAGAATTACTTAGTCACCAGTAACCACTTTTACCAGTAACTTAAATTATAATTCTGATTTCTCAGCAACTATTTCCCATACTTGGGAAAGGAGGAAGTTGGATGCACACATTTTCAGAATATCGAGAAATGAGTGAGTACTAAGGAAAAATTAATGAAATTGACATTAATGACATATAATGAAAACTCCAGTTTAAAAATTTTATCACTTTCTTTTTAACGTGAAGCCAATTTATTGTTTTTCAGGCCTCATGTTTTGCGGGTCCCTGGAAAACTTGGAGACCCCTGACCTGGAATCATCTATCCTGCTCACATGGTCCTGTCCTCTTTTACCAGTTCTGTGACCTTGTCAAGTCTCCCACCAGGCTGGGCCTCAGTGTCCTCTTCTGAGGAGAGGCCCACCTGCCCCGAGAGTGGAGCAAGGGTATTCAGTAGACTCCCCTGAGCATTCTGCCTGCTGTCACTTGTCTACGGATGTTTATCCTCTAGATTGTGCCTGCTCTCAGGGTAGAGACTGCATGCTGTTCTCTAGTGTCCAGCCTGGGGCATGGCCCAGAGGAGGCACTCGGTACATTTGTCGCCTTCACTGTCCCCTTCACTCTCATCTCTACAACCAAATCCTTTATGTGGGCTGTTTCTATAGTAGAATGCCGTCCCTCTCCTTTCTGTGCTCCCACACTTCCTTTGAGTCCAGCTCGAATCCTTCTTCTTCGGGAAAGTCTTCCCAGCCCCTTCTACCCACCTCCTTGTTCTTAACATTCCTATGGTGTGTTCAGAATTAACACAAATGTGTAGTGACAAGCACTGAGGCAGTAGTGCATTGGTTGTCGGCATGAGGGCATGGTTCAGACAGGCACGGGTTCTCATCCCAGCCCTGCCCTTGCTGACTTTGTGATCTTGGGTGAGTCACTTCCATCTCTGGTCCTTGCTCTCCTCAACTGTGAGGGGACGGGTAAAATATACTGCGTAGGGCTGTCGGGAGGATGCAATGGAGCCCAGAAAGAATGAGCTTCATAAGCTGTGAAGTGTAGTGCCTAGGGGGATGAAGGGAAAGGTTACCAAGAGGGCAAGCAGATGGGGGCTGGAGCCTGGACTGGGGGTAGTGGACATGGAGGGTGTTTACCTTGCTGGCAGGTGAGGCAGCAACTGCCAAGACCTTTTGCCGGAAGTGAAGCTCTTGCTTCTCCTTGGGCATCTCCCTGGGAAAGAAGAAGTAGGGAATGGCAGCCAGGGCTACCGCGCAGGCAGCGATGAGGAAGCCCAGCCACCAGGCGCCCACCCATCGGGGGTCCTTCGGGGTCAGGCTGATACCACCTGGAAGAGAAGACCGACATGATATTAGGATCAGAGTGGGCTGTCAATTCTAGGTCATCCCCCTGTCTCAAACATGAGGTGGCCTGGGCTGGGAGTCAGGAGACCTGATTTTAAGTCTTAGCTCTGTCAGTTATGCCCTGTGTGACCTTGGGTAAGTCCCTGACCCTTTCTGGACCTTGGTTTCTTCAACTACTAAGGCATGTAGTGTCATGGTTAAAGTCATGGACTAGAAAATGGACTACTGGACCTGAATACCAGTGCTAACTCATAACCTTGGACAAGCTCTTTGTGTCTCAGTTTTTTTCTCTGTGATATTACCAGATTCCATATCAGGGGGTTGTTGTGAGAATTATAAGAATGAAACATGTAGAACACTTAGAAGAATATATGCTATATAGGTATTTGCTCTTCCTCCTTCTCTTCCTCTTCTTCCTCCTTCTTCCTATTGCTACTGTGAGTATTATTATTAAATTAGCAGCTAGGACAACTGTTGTGGTTCTCAGACCTATGTGATGATTAATATCCTCAGGGGAGCTTGTCAAAAACACTGACTTTATGGAAGATATACTTAGAATGACCACAAGGTGGGATAGGAAGATGATCGAGGAACCTGTATCTTTAACAAGTTCCCCAGGTGATTTTTGAGCCCCCCCCCGGTTTAATTAGGACTAGATTATCCCAGATGTATCCCTGGCTGGAGTGCACAAACCTCTCATCAAACATCTTAACCTCAGGACTGAGCCGGGTACATTCTCCTTCAATCTCCACAGCATCCACAAATACCTTATACAAATACAAATGCATGATGGCGCCAGCCCCATGTGCAGAGCTGGTTTCCCAAGCACTTGATCCTGAGCTCCTCTTGGGCAGGGGCCAGAGCACACAGCCAGCACTCAGCAAATATGTATCTGAAAAGCCGGGGTAGGTCTGGCTCTTGCATTGCACTTGGCTCCCTCCTTACCTGCTATCTCCCCTGGCCCTATGCCTGGCTGGTGAGAGCTCACACCTGCATCTCCCACCTCCTCCACGTCTCATATGCCTGTGCTGGCAGCAGGCATGATTCGCCCACCCCATGAAATCCCCCGTAGAGAAGGAAGGACTTGGGAGGTGGCAAGTTGGGCCACAGAATTGCCACATCTGCTCGTGGAGATGCCCCATCCTGCCAGGATGGCATCAGTAGTCAGGAAATACACCCCCTTCCACTGAGCTGATATGTGCCTGGGAAATCTAGGGAACCTCTGGCTCCCAGGACTTTTCCTCTGGGGGAGGGAGAAGTTGCTGCCAGAGCCCATACTTGGCTCCTGGACCTAGGTTTCTAGAAGGAAAGGAGGTGGGGTGGGGCTGTCTCTAGTGACTATTGTGCAGAGCTGCCCAGACCTGTCCTGGCTGGAGGCAAAAGCCAGAGAGCAAAAAGCTGCTTCTGTACCTTTACCCAGCCACACACATCGCCCGAGGCTTCCAAGACCTGCTGGAAAATCTCCAGGTGAGGATAGCAGGAGGCAGGAGGCACATCTGGAGGCTCAGAGCTGCTTGGTGTGACAAGCAGACAGCTGAGAGGCCACAGTGGCATGTTGTAACAGGAATTCCCTCCTGCCCCCCAAGGGCTCCAGAGCTCTGGAACCCCCAACACTCCTCCCTCCTGGTCACCTTCAGACCTGGCTCCAGTCCCACTCCTTAGCCCACTCTGACCACTACCTGGATCAGAGACCACTGTTAGCAACTGTTTTCTAAACTCTGGCAGTTTCCCAGACTCTGAGATGGTCAGAACTAAACAGGTTCTTAGAAGTTGCCAGCAAATGTCCCATCTGAGAGAGACCCAAGGTAGCAAAGGGAGTCACCAAATTCTGCTCCACGGTTTCTCTCCAGTGTACCATCATCCTCTCTGTTTTCCCTGGGTCTTGTTTCCTCCTAAAGACAGGCATTCCTTCTAGGCCAAGAGAGCGTGTTCTTTTTTCTGCACCCCCTGCATGTACAAGTACAAAACTGAAAGCCTGGGACAAGGCGAAGGCTCACAGCAACAGTAGTAACTGCAACCACGATTCCTCATCTGAGAGCACTTTACAGTTTATCTCTATCACCTCACTGGGTTCTGGTTGATGATCTCATCGATGAGAACACTGAGACACAGACAGGCTGAAGGGCTCGTCTGAGGTCAGTGCTGTTGCAGGGATTTGAACCTGGGTTCCTTGGCTCAGTGTCTCCTGTGAGACCGACAGTCAGTTAGCGGGTGTCTGTGTGTCCCTGGGACAAATATGTGCTCCTGAGTCTCACCTTCCGGCATCCGATCAATGTCCACATAAAGACGGAGCATGAGGCCGCCCAGCCCATAGGCCATGCCTGGCCCCATCATGGTCACTGCAAACAGGATCCCTGCAACACAAGGCCTAGGTTAGAACCCTCTAGCGCTGGCTGCCCTGAGTTTACCAGTGTCTTCCCAGTCTTTGATGGACAGAGACAGTCTGTCTTCCCTGGTCAGGGTTGGGAAATTCTCTAGGGATTCTTTGGACCTTTTTTGACCAGATGTGGCAGAGTTCAGGGACTCCATGCCCACCTTGGGCTTCTCTCCTCCCACCTGAGCCTGGCCTGACCCTCGGAGGCCGAGGGGTAGGACTGGTCCTCACCGAGGTAGAGGGGCGAGTTGCTATTATGGGCAAAGTCGTCAATGTAGGAGATGCCAAAGGGCTGAATGGGCACCCCGCCCACGCCCAGCAGGGTCTGTGCCATGAACATGATCCCCACCACAGTCAGATGCCGGGTCTCAGTGTAGCTTGAGCAGCTGCCGTTGGAGGGGGCTAGAGCTGGGGCCGAGGTTGTGGGGAGACACAGAGAAGCCTCGAAGTCCTGTGGTGTATCCTCTGAGAGATGATAAAAAAATGTATGACAACAGCTAAGACTTAAACAGCACTTACCTGATAGAAGGTGCAATTCTAAGTGCTGTGCACAGAAATCATTTGATTCCCCAGAACAAACCACAGGAATGGGTGTTCTCATTACTCCCATTTCATAGATGATGAAACTGATGCTCAGACAGCAACTAGCAAAGAAATAGAGCCAGGACTAGAACCCAGGCAGGCTGATCTTAGCCTCCAGGCACTTCAATTGCCCTATGCCGCCATCCCATGGTGACAGTGGCTCTTGGATGGGTTGAAGTAGTCAAAGGAGGTAGAGTTTGAACTGAGTCCAGAAGAACAACCAAGATTTTCCAAAAAGAGAAGGAGGGGAGGGGTGTTCCAGTGAGAGGTCGCAGTATGGGCAAACCCCAAGGCCTTGGAAGAAAGGGCACTGTGTTGGTAGAATGAGAAGCTGAGGATGATTAGGACACAAGGTATGAGTACAAGGCCAGGGCTACCGGCAGGAGCAGGCAGAGAGGGAGGCTGGGGCTGGGTTGTGGAGAGCTCTGGGGCTTTTGGCTTTCATTGTGGGAGAGTTCAATGTCAGCTTAGGACACGGATGCAGAGTGCAGCAAAGAATTTCTTAGTTTAGCACCAGACATTTGTCCCCTGTAACTCATCAATATTTGGTGAGCAAACTTGAGGAGACCCTTACACTATTATTAGCCCAAATGTGGGTGTGGAAGTGGTCTTCTCTATGTGGCCCTCCCCTTATGGGAGCTGGGACTCTGAGTTGTGTCAACCCAACCTGGAAAGCAACTCCCTCAGGCTGCACAGAGCTCTGTGAACCGAGGTCAACAACTGCACTTAGGTTTTCAACCTGGATTTTTCTGGGTGATGACAGAGGCCCTTTAGCCCTCTGGGCCTCTTCATCTCTCAAATGAATCTCCTAGAACAGAAGTTATCCAGAGAGAAGGAATTCAGAAACAGCAGTTCAGGGTAGGGGCTAAGGCAGGGCTATCTGCGTGTGGCATTGCTCTGTTGGCATGGGCCTCGGGAAAGTTCCTCCCCTCTCTGAGCCTCAGTTTCCTTACTTGTGGGAGTCAATGATAACTCGTGCCTCATGAGGTTCTGAATATTAAGAGTGGTGAGTGTGCCAGGGCACAGTGTCTGCTAGATGCTAGACGACAATTAGAGAGACTGTGTGTGTCCTTTCACCCATGTCCCCCATTTCTTGCAAAGGGCCTGGCACAGAATTGAGTTTTGTAAATACTAGATGAAGAATGAATGGGTGAAACAGCCTGGAGTGTCAGAGCAGGATGGAAGCTTGGAGACCCTTGGAGACTGAGGCTCAGACAGGACTTTGTTCCGGGTTTCAGGGGAGCCTAGGCAGAGGGGTTTCCTATGGCAATGAGGAAAAAGAAGAACATATGTGACCCTACACAGCAAAAGCTCTGTAAAGTGAAAATGCTGGACAAAGAAACTCAAGGAAGTCTCACTTTTCAGCATGCCAAACAGCCCTCTTGACACTCAGGTCTAGATAACCACTCTGCATTCTTCACGCCCACTGCCCCCTCCCCCATTTTCCCACTTCCTGCCTTAAGACCCATGCCCCTCCCCCCCTGCAACTCTCACCTTCTCTCTACACTGCAGTTCAAGTGCCACCTTGCCAGCTCCCTCTGGCTGCCAGTGTCCCTCCCCTACTCAGGGCTCTAACGGCCCTCTGGCCATCTCCTAAGCTACTGGGCTCTACACCTGGTACTGGAGTTGCCATGCTCACTCCATCCCTGCAATCCTCTGGGTCATGTCTGCTTCATCTTTCTACTTCCTTTCCCCACCCTGGCACAGAGTGGGACTCCAGAGGTGTGAGCTGGTGGGAGGGTGAGGGAGGTAGGCTGCACTGACAGTCCTCCTCACCTGGAAGACTTTCCTGTTGCCAGGCTGTGGTGTGGGCTTCTACTCTGGGTTTCTTCCACTCTGGGAAGCCCACCTCCCTTCTTTATCCTTCCTCACACAGTTGACACACTGAGGTTTTCGTTTGTCTCTATCTCTGCTCCAAGACCAGGAGCTCCCTGGAGTAAAGGACTAGGTCCCCTGAGAGGCTCAGGCAAAAAGTAGGCAGCATGAAGGGCTTGTTGGGTGGATCACTGGACGGATGGATAGACGGATAGATGGATGGATGGATGAAGAAGGGAAAGATGGATGGGTAGATGGGATGATCGGAGCCGGAAGGAATAAAGTAAACGCTCAAGCTGCTTGGGTCATTCTCTAAGGGAACATCAGTTTGTCAAGTAGGCCTTCAGGAAAATCCCACTGGGCTGAACAGGGTTTCACTATTCCTGTCTAATATTCTTTCATTTTTTTCATCTGTTCATTCACTCATTAATTCTTTCTTTCATCAATGTCTTGGCTTTTGTGAAGATAAGATGCATGACTACATTATTAATTGCTTAGAGTAGTGTCTGCTGAATAGTAAGTAGTGTATGCCACTGTTATTTTCCCACAGGCATTTCCTGAAGACCTACTGCATGTTAGGCCCTAAAACTAGGCTGAAGTGTAAATTCACCCCCACCTCAAAAAACCACAGTGGTTCTGGGATGCTGGGGCCCACCTTGCCCAGTGAAGACCTGTGCGTGCGCCCTGGTGCACAGTAATGCTCACGACCCTCTCCTGCCCAGCCCTTCCTGTTCTTACCCAGGCTTGTGTGGTCGTAGCGGTATGGCTCCGAGATGAAGTGTGGGAGAGTCATGAGGAGGCCTGCCAGGGCCACAAGGATCGCCCCATAGCCGATCAGCCGGGGCCGGTGTACCCGGCTGCCAAAATAGCTCACAAACACTATCAAGGCTGTGTTCCCCACCTGCAAAGGGAAGAGGCCACCCATTAAAGTGGAGCAGAGCCCAGGGCTGGGGTCCTGCCCCATTCCTATCTCTATCACCAACTTTAGTATTCCTATCTGTATAATGGACGGAATAAAAATCACCTAGATCCCTCTTATAAGCGCAGATTCTGGGTCCTCCTAGGATATACTTCCCCATTAGAGGAGAGATATGAGGACAGGGCAGAGTTTCATTTTAGAACATGGGTCGGACCCCATGCTAGAACATGGAGGAGGATGGGCAGTCAAGGAAAAAGGATTTTGAGTTTCAGAACCATCATGGGTGAGAGGATACATAAGTTTAAAGCCAGAGTATCCAGGGGACTTGAGAGCTTGCAAGGCACTGCCATGAGCAGGAGGTGCATCCACTCAGCTCCCTACTGGCTAGTGACCATGGGTGAGCCCCAGACTCCTTGTTGGGGGAGTGAGGCAGTATCAGCAGGTGGTGGGGTCAGGGGAACAAGACTGACCTTGGCAAAGGCAGCCATTCTCCATCTTATAGATGAGACACCAAGGTCCAGAGACTGATAGGAATGTGACACTTTACCCAAGGGGAGAGAACTTCACAGAAATCTGCCAGGGGCGGGGGAGGGAGAAAGAGACAGCTTCCTTCCCCCAGGGTAAAAACATCTGGTGGGGGCTGCTGGGGCACAGCTGGACTCTGATCTCCAAATCCACCCAAAGCAGCTCATCTGCTCCTTCCTGCTTGGCTGTGGGCCCCACAGCCCTGTGAATCTCTGAGCAATTCTGCCAACAGACGCTCTGTGCCATGGCATTCCTCTCTCCCCACACCCCAAAGACGGAAAGTTCTACCCTTGATGTAACCGAAGCTTCTCTCACTGCTGTTGAAGTGACTTTCTCTGATTTCTTCCTGGGACAGGCGATAGCTAGGTGCCTACAAAGGTAAAGGAACTAAAGGGAGAGCAGGTGGACATGGGACCCCAGCTAGCTCTAAATATCCCACAGCCCCGATAGGATGCTCCCCAAGAGGGGGATTGCCAGGTCTTCCAGCTGCAAGCCCTCTGAGGCTTCAGGGATTGCGCTGTTGGGGGTTGCCTGAGGGTACTGGGAAGGGGAGGCTTTATGGTGAGGTAGTGAGGGGGCAGCTGGTGGAAGGTGGGGAGTGCGAGTCTTCCTCAATGTCTGCCCCTGTGGCGGAACTGGGGACAGTACCTCGTTGAAGGCGGCCAGCAGTCCTGAGGTCTGGCTGGAGAGGCCAAAGCGCTTCTCCACTGTGGATATGGAGCTCTTAAGGTAGCCGGAGATCATGAGCTGTGCCAGCTGCAGCAGGCTGTGGCACAGGACAAAGAGCTGGCAGAGGAGCCGCAGGCAGAGGGACCGGGAGGCAGCAGGGAGACAGGCAGAGGTGGGAGGTAGCGGGGGAGACAAGGAATGGGAGAGTGAGGCCAAGAGAGGAGCAAGGAATGGAGACGGACTCACAGAAGGAGAGAAAAGGAAGGAGGGAGGGAAGGATAGCGACAAAGACAAACCAGAAAGAGAGAGAGACCAAAGGAGACAGAGACGGGGAAAGGGAGGGAGACAGAGACGGGAAGGGAGGGGGAGAGGGAGAAAGAGTTAGTTATTGGAGTAGCCTGTGGCTTCCCATACAGGCCTAAAACCCAGAAAAGCTGTCTTGGGTACATTCCAGGGGTCTGGGGGCTACCAGAGAGCCACGTGACTGAGAGTGGGGTCTTCATGGGGTCTGGAATGGTAGGAGCCCCCTCTGATTCTCAGAGCTCCCCCTGGGCTGGACTGGACCTTTCTCCTGCTCCACCACCCTTCTTCTTTCTCCTGGAAGCTGTCCAGGTCCATCCAGATCCTTCTCTATTTCACCCCCACCTAATCCTTCCCTAGAGCTGCCCAATGAGACCACTTGCGCACACCGGACTCTACCCCACCCCAGATATCCCAGCCTGCCTGTAGTCTTCCTACTGAAAAGCTGACAGAATTCATGAGAAGAAAAGCATGCTTCAAAGCATCAAAAAATCGAGCATCATGCAAAAGTTTATATATTCCCTCTGTTCTTCTGAGTCTCGGTTTTCTCAACCATACAATGAGGACAACAGCCCTACCTTCCAGGGTTATGGTGAGAATGAAATACGATCATGTGTGAATGGCACCTGGAGGGCCTGGCACCCAGTAGGCGCCGGTAGATGTTGGGTGTTTAGGCATCCTTGGTGGAACCAGGACTCCAAGTGTTCATACAGGTTCAGATCCTTGGGGTACTTCTCTATTCCTCTACGGAGCAGAAAGCAAGGGCACTCATCCCCCACTGCCCCCAGAGCAGCCCCTTTGCTCTCTGGAAGGAGAGAACATATCCTGGGCACCTTCCATGTTTCCAAAACCTAGCTAAGTGCTTTCTTAGATCGTCCCTTGGATGCTCACAGTCACCCATTCTACAGGCAAGGAAACTGAGGCTCAGAGAAAAGCATGCTTGGTGTTACACAGCCAGAATGAGGCAGAGCCTACTCTGCTGGGTCAGAGGACCCTGCCCTTGCCAGGCCCCAAGAGGTACCTTGATGTTATGGAACACACTTGGCCTCAAGTCCTGAGGATCTGGGCTGGCTTTGCCTCCAGGTGTGTCTTCTGTGCCCATCATGGCCTTGTCTGGCATCTGGGGTCCCTCACCTGCTGGCCCTGAGGGACAGACAGCCAGGAAGTGAGAGAGGATGGAATCCCAGATGATGTCTCTGACCCTAGACCTCAGGACCAAAGAGTTTCATGGGGAAGAAATCTTAATGATTGGTAAGAATCTGAGCCCCAAATCACCTTCAGCCTTCTTGATTCCCGGGTCACAGCACTGAAGGGACCTACCTGAGAGGCTGTGTGTTCCAGGTGCCCATGGGGGCCAGATCCCCACTGGGACGGCCCATTTCACCCCTCACTCTGCTCCCAGCCTAAACCTCCACACAACAAATATGCCGACAGTGGCCCCAGCAGCAGGGATGAGCTATGCAGTCTCTCGGCCCTGCTAGAGGCTGAGTCTGGACGTGGGTCTGTCTGGCTTAGTCTCGGATCAGGGGTCTGGGGCCAAGTGCAGGTTCAAGGCTTGGTCCATACTCAGGGAATAAAGGTTTTTTCTGGTTGTATTTAGAACAGATACCGACCCTCACATAGGGCACCACCCTGCACATCATCACAGAGCTAACCAGCCCAATCTCCAAATCATACCATCAAACCGTGTTGCAGGTCAGGGTAGAAAGGGCCTCAGAGCTCATCTCCTACGATACCCTCCTGGACAAACAGAGACTCAAGTGGGGCAAGGACTCAGGAGGCAGAACTCTTTTGGGCCCTTGGCCCCCAGTGCACAAGCCATGTGGGCTTTCTCCCATGGTAGCTATGGTAGTAACCACGTCGTATCACACTCACTGCAGTGAGAGGAAAACTGAGCCCCTCTAGAGGCTTCTCCCAGGACCTCCTGAGCTCACTCTCAGTGGGGAGCCCAGAAGTCCAGCCTTGGGAGACTCCACCCCTCCATTTTGATAGAAACCACCTGGCAGCCCAGGCTTCCTTGGCCTTCCTTCCCTCCTGTGGCCCCACTTCCTTCTCCACTGTTTCACATCTCTCTTGCTGAACATGCTTCTTGTGGTGCCTGAAAACTGACCTAAGGACTGCTCTGACTCAGGGGGCTCTCTCTCACCCCATATGCAGGCCTAGAAGGTAAACTTGGGGAGTAGGCTGCAGAGGCCACAAGGATTGGTTTTGTGCTTCTCACACAAGATACCTGGGAGCCTGAGGATTTTTATGAATGTATAAATTGAGATATAAAATCCACTGAATGTACACAGTTGAGTGGTTTTTAGTATCTTCGCAATCATCACCACTGTCTGATTTCTGAACATTTTCATCATCACAATAAAAAGTCCCAAGACTGTTAGTAGTCACTACCCACTGCTGCCTAGCCCCAGTCCCTGGCAACCACCAATCTACTTTCTGTCTCCATAGACTTGCCTAGTCCAGATACCTCATATAAATCTAATCATACAATATGTGTTTTCTTTCTTCCTTTTTTTTTTAATTGAGTCAGAGTCTCACTCTGTCTCACAGACTGGAGTGCAGTGGCACGCTCACAGCCACCACAGCCTGCTGGGCTCAGGTGATCCTTCCTCCTCAGCCTTCCAAGAAGCTGGAACAATAGGCATGAGCCACCATGCCAGGCTGATTTTTTACTTTATTGTAGAGATGAGGTCTCACCATGTTGCTCAGGTTAGTCCCGAACTCCTGAACTTAGGCAATCCTCTCACCTCTGCCTCCCAAAGTGCTGGAATAACAGGCACGAGCCATCGTGTCCTGTCTTCTTTTTTTTTTGAGTCAGGATCTCTCACTCTATTGTGCCCAGGCTGGAGCGCAATAGCATGATCATGGCTCACTGTAGCCTTACCCTACTGGGCCCAGGTGATCCCTCACCTCAGCTTCCTGGTGTGTTCTTGTAGAGGGTCTCGTTATGTCACCTAGGCTGGTCTCAAACTCCTGGGCTCAAGCAATCCTCCTGCCTCAGTCTCCAAAAGTGCTTGGATTATAGGTTTCAGCCACTGTACCCGGCCAATATGTAGTCTTTTGTGACTGGTTTCTTTCAAGTAGCATAACGTTTCCAAGGTTCATCTATGTTGTAGCATGTAACAGTATTTCATTTATTTTTATGGCTGAGTAATATTTCATTGTATGAATATATCACATTTAGTTTATCCATTCATCAGTTGACACTTGAGTTGTTTCAGGTATTATGAACATTCATGTACAAATTTTGTGTAGACATGTTTTCCATTCTCTTGGGTATATACTCAGGAATGGAGCTGCTGGGTCTTAGAGTAATTCTACATTTAACTATTTGAGAAACTGCTAAACTGCTTTTTCACAGTGGTTGTACCATTTTACACTCCTGCCAGCAATGTATAACGGCTCCAATTTCTCTGTCTTTGCTAATACTTGTTACTGTCTGCCTTTTCCATTGTAGCCATTCTAGTAGACACAAGTGGTATTTCACTGTGGCTTTGATTTGTATTTCCCTAAGGACTAATGACTTTGAGCATCTTTTTCTGTGCATATTGGCCGTTTGTATATCTTGTCTATACAAATAGCTTGAGGAATTTAACTGAGGAAATGGAAACACTTATGGCTGGGGAGGAGTCCCTTTGGGGGCATACACACTCAAAGGAAATAAGGGAAAAGTGAAACAAAACTGACATCTGAGAGGGAGGAGATGAGGGCTTGGCCTAGGGAAGAGGAGTGTCAGGGGAGACTCTGCAGGGGTCACTTTGAAGGGGAAGAGGCAGTTCAAAGCAAGGATTCCCAGAGGAAACTGAAGGAACATTTCTCACAGGCAGAGGCCAGTCACCTGCTGTAGCCAGGGCTCCGCTACATGCTTTCCAAGCACTGGCTCATGAACCCTCTCACAGCTCCACATTTTTGGTGCTTCGTTATCTCCCTGCTTCTCATAGGGACACCCAGACTCAGAGGAACCAGCTCTGGTTGACCTTAACCCAGGAACTCAAGTCCAGGTGCCAAAATCAACATCATTCCATACTTTTTACACAGGTTTGACGCACAATGCTCTTCTCTGTCTTGGCCCACCCAAGCCTAGCCAGGTCGCCTCCTAGGCAGCAATGCCAGCCCACCAGGGGACCAGGCCAACCAGGTGATAGGTCTGGAGCCAAGGCCAAAAGTCATCGACCTGGAGCCCTAACTCCAAAGGAAAACCAGGGAATGGATGGGGGAGAGGGTCAGAATATCTGTGGGAGCTCAGAACATGGGAACCCCAGCTCCAAGCCAGATCCTAGGCCTTTTGCTTGGCTCCCTGGGCACACCGGAGGCATCTTCCCTGTGCCCCCAACTGACTCGCTCTAGTTCCAGCCCCCTACTCTCTCACCTGCCCATTCCGGGAGCCTGCTTACTTGCCTTGGGTGAGCTCCTACTCCAGCCTCACCCCTGGCTCTCTCAGAAGCTTCTATCTCAGCTTCTTGTGCCAAGGCTCAAAGTTTCCAGAGATCACTTTATCCTTTAGAGATAGGGCTGTTTCCAGAAGACAAAGTCCATAGCCTGAGCCTTTGGGTTGGGGGAGGAAAGCACTGGCATGTCCCTCTGGACCCTGAGAGCAGAATCAGTCATGTGGTTGGTGGTCAGTGGGTCCCTGAATGGGTGGTCAGGCAGGCTGTCAGTTCCCTCTGGGCTCTTCCTGTGGGCTTGGGCCCCTACTGAGGGGTGAACAATTTGACTCCCTGGCTGAGGTCAGAACTCTCCTTGGAAGGAGGTTCCCAAGTCCAGGAGCTACTTCAGCCTGAGCACCACGGGGTGCAGAGCTAGGCTGTGCATGTGCACCCATTCTTCTAGCAACCCTCCGGGGCTACTGCTGTGACTCCATGATGCATCTGAGGAAACAGAAGCTCCCAGAAGGTGTGACTTATCCAGCTCGGACCAGATCAGTCTGGCTCTCATGCCCCCAACAGCAACCACAGATGGTGGCTGCAAAACCCAGCCAGGCTTCCCTCCTGAGAATTGTCATAGGAAACCGTATGGGACAGTGTGTCATTGTACCAGTCCATCCCTTAACTAGTGTTGGGACACAGAAACCGATAGCCTAAAATATGACAGACGCTTTGACACGCTGAACTGAAGAAACCTCAAGATCTCTCTGATCTGTCCTAGGCCCTCCCTGTCTCTCCCAAAGTGCAGGATGAAGTTGAAGCTCCTTTATCTCCCCAAGATCCAGACTCACCGAAAGGAACTTGTTTTTTCTTCCCCTCCCTGTAGGGCCAGGAGTGTAACCACACCTGAACAGATCTTGTCACAAAATAACCCAAAAGTGATTCTCTGCTCTCTGACCCATTTGCTCTCCCTAGTAATCCCCCAAACAGGACACCTCTTCTCTGCACTCCGATAAACTGTCTTGTCAGAATCCATGTGTACATGTTAATAAAATTTGTATGCTGTTTCTCTAATTAATCTGCCTTTTGTGAGTTGATTTTTCAGTGAAACTTCAGAGGGTGAAGGGAATTTTTCCCTCAGCCCCTGCACCTGTCTGTCGCTTCATAGGTTAATCAACACCCTGTTTTAATGGCCTCAGAAAGCACTGTCAGGCAACAATTGGGAAAGAGAAAGTGATATGACTGAAAAAGAAAGAAGGACATGTGGCCCCTACCCAGGGGAATTGAGTGTGATGGGAATCCAGGAGTCAAAACAAAGGCCCAGATTTGAACCTTCAGAGGAGACACCACCACAGGTGCTAAAAAATGCCAGTACAGAGCCTGGGAAATTCTCACATCCTGAGGAAGACTCAAGGTGAGCCATCTGAAGGAGCGTTAGGACCAAGAAGGGGCGCTTTCTCTCCGGAACGTGCCAGTTGTTCCTCAGCAGGGAGCAAGACCTGGAACCACTTAGACATGGTATGCCCTTGGGACGGCACTTAGACCCCTCCAAGCAGTTGTAAAAATAGGAATAATAGCCCGGCACAGTGGCTTACACCTGTAATCCGAGCATTTTGGGAGGCTGAGGCAAGAGGACTGCCTGAGCACAGGAGTTCGAGATCAGCCTGGGCAACATTGTGAGACCTTGTCTCCACAGAAAAATCAAAAAATTAGCTGAGCGTGGTGGCGCATGCCTGTAGTTGCAGCTACTCAGGAGGCTGAGATGGAAGCATAGCCTGAGCCCAAGAGGTGGAGGCTGCAGTGAGGCATGATTAAGCCACTGCATCCCAGCCTGGGCAACAGGGTGAGACTCCCAACTGAAAAAAACAAAAAAAAAGGGGGAATAATGAGCCTTACCTCTCAAGCCTGCATGAGGGTCACAAGGGGTAGTGTCCTTTGTCAATTCCAAGTTGTCTCACAAGCGCCAGCTTTGTCAGCCTTTGCTACAAACTATTTCCACATCTGGCCACCAGGCCTCAAAATAACTTACTTTCCTTCCTGCAGGAGACTCAGCCTCAGCATTACTCGCTCACCTCTTCCAGATCCTGGAAGCCGCAGAGATTCCTCTGGTGTGCCTCCCTCTGCTGTGTCCTTGTCCCTCCCCTCACCATCCCTGTCCCCGCCCTGTCTCCGCCCCTGTCCCTGCCCAGTCCTCACTAGCTGCATTCCAAGACTTTGTTTTTTCCTAATAACTTTCCTGTGCAAGAAAAGAAAAGGTCTCTCCCCCATACTTTGCCAAGGCCATCAAAGGAACTCATGGAGATAGAATGTAAGGCAGAGGTTACAGTTGTGAAATGCTGGTAATCCCAGTGCTTTGGGAGGCTGAGGTGAATGGATCTCCTGAGCCTGCGGGTTCAAGACCCACCTGGGCAACTTGGCGAGACCTCATCTCTACAATAAATCAAAAATTAGCCGGGCGTGGTAGCACGCACCTGTAGTTCCAGCTACTTGGAAGGCTGAGGCGGAAGGATCGCCGGAGCCCAGCAGGTCAAGGCTGCAGTGGCCAGGAGTGGTCAATGTACTCCAGTCTGGGTGACAGAGACTTCAACTCAAAAAAAAAAAAAAGAAATGCTGGTTCAAGCCTCCCTATGCAAGGATGCTGGGCTGTGCACTGCTCGTGAATGGCCCCTTCTGGAATTGTCCTGCCTGAAGGCACATCTGGCCTTCAGACCTGCGGTGGGGACTTGCACAATGCTGGCTTGCCAGCAATTAAAAAACAGGAAATTTCACGTAAAACTCCTGATTTTTGTTTTTTCGTGCCGCGAGCGGCCACTGCACTCCAGTCTGGGCAATAGAGTGAGACTCCAACTCAAAAAAAAAAAAAAAAAAAAGAAAGATCAGCAGAACTGGGTATGGTGGCTCACGCTTGTAATCCCAGCACTTTCAGAGGTGGAGGCAAGAGGATTGCCTAAGCCTGCAGGTTCCAGACCAGCTTAGGCAAAATGACAAGATCTTGTCACTACAATAAATCAAAAAATTAGCTGGGCGTGGTGGCACGCACCTGTAGCATCAGCTACTTGGAAGGCAGATGCAGAAGAATCACCTGAACCCAGCAAGTCGAGGCTGCGGTGACCGTGAGCAGCACGCCACTGCGCTCCAACCTAGGCAACAAAGTGAGACTCCTACTCAAAAAAAAAAAAAAAAGAAAGAAAGAAAGAAAGAAAGAAAAAGCAAAAGAAAGATCAGTAGATGAGGCAACACTGAGTCTACATTTTCATATGGCAACACTCAGCTGGTCCAAGGTGCTGGGCCTGCACATGGCAGTTCGCCCTGCTGGATCCTCACTGGAATTAGCAGCCCAGCCCTCTTCATGGGTCCCTCTTCACCTGCCTGTGGGCTTCCCCCTCTACCACCCCCAGTGACACAGGGCTTGGAGAGTCCACTGGACAGGAAGCCAAGGGTAGGTGAGTTAGCCACCCTGAAGGGTGAGGAAACAGGGCCAGAGAGTACATGACTTGCCCAGGGTCACTGCAGCTGGGACAGAGCTGGTGCGAGGAGTGAGAATGAAGATTCATTCCACATGCAGAGAGCTCCCTGAGCCAGTCCACTTGGGACCCACAGGCAATCAGGCCCAATCCCTGCCCTGGAGGTGCTCCTGTATATGAAAGGGAAGGGGTGTGGCAGACTTCAAACACAGAATCACAGTGATGGCCCTCAGGGCTGTGACACAGGGAGGATCCAGACTATGAAAACAGCAAAGTCCAGATTGGAAGGCTTACTGGAGGAAGAAACACTAGAGAAAAAGGCAGAAGTATGAAAGTGCAAAGATTGCACCAGAGCCAATAGCCTGGTAAGGCTGGAGCACAAAGATAGAGGCAGGAGATGAGGCTGGGGAGGTTGGAAGGACCAGGCTCTGACAAGACTTGAATGCTAGTCCGAAGGGCGGGTTTTTTCCTGAGATCAGGGAGGAAGGCAGTTTGGCCTTCTGCAAAGATCACCATGACTGTCGGGGAGAGTGGAGCAGCTGACTGGAGGCAGGGACCGGGAAGAAGACAGGTGTGAGGTCCGGGACAGCAAGTCCCCATTTGCCTGGGCCAGGCAGTGGCAGCAGGGTAGAGAGTGATGAGTTGATGCTGTCCCAGGGGAGGTGGAAAATCAGTTGTGGGGAACCCCTGGGGGGAGGGGGAGACAGGCACAGCTTTCCGTCTGGGCCCGGCATCATTGACAGCCACTTTTTTAGGGTAGTGTGAGGTCAGCATTGAACTCAGGGAATTTGGGTGCAGAGAGTAACCCAGGGGGAGACACCTAGGACGTCATGTGCTCCAGGAGAGAGGATATGGGTTGGAGACAGACCTCTGGGAGTCTGGGTGGCATGGGTGGATAGGTGATAACAGAAACCACGAGTGGTTAAAGTTGGCCGTTGTGAGTGAGAAGTCCCTACCATGTGCCCCAACTACGAAGAGCAGAACAAAAGAAGGAACCTACCCCAGAAGTTTGTTCCACGTGCCAAAGAGTATAGGGGGTCAGAGCTACTGGAAAGGCCGCGAGCCTCCAGCACCAACACCCCCACTGCCTGGGCCTGGGAAGGGAAATATTCTAGCTACAAATATTGGACAACCCATCCCTCCAGAGGTGTTGGGATGGGAGGCCCCCAGCCTGTTGCTACTGGCCCCTGCCTCGAGTTCTCCCTATCTCTTATGTTGCCCTGGGTTCCTTTGGCCCGCTGGTCCCCTGCTTAGCTCCTGTGGCCCAGATCAGCTGTGCTTCCCTCCATAAAATCCCTTTCTCAGGTCAATTCCCTCTGCTCTTTCTCTGGGCTTTACTGCTGTTGGTCACTCTCTTGAATTATTCATATCACTCTCTTATCTGCCTCATCAGGCAGTAAACTCTCCCAGGGTAGAGGTCTGTGTCCTGTCCTGATGGATCATGCATGGTAGGTCCCCAGTGAAACCCTCTGGCTCAGAAGACTTTGGATTCAAATATTTGTTTTGCCTTATTGCAATGTGACCTCAGACAGCTTATTTAGCCTTGCTAAACCTCAGTTTCCTTCTCTGTAGGAGAAAATAGTACCTGTCTCACAGTGTTTGGGGCAAGATTAAAGGAAAACACCCTATGCCTGGTACACAAGGTACTCAACGATGGCTAGTCCTCCTCCCCCACTCCCTGCTACACTTGCAAACTAGTACAGGCTCCTCAGCCCTAAGGAGGGCAAGGCTACTGGGCGCCACTCCCACCTCCTCATCTACCTATCCCTAGTGAGTGTGAATCTCTGGCCGCTGCAGCTTCTTGCCATTCCCCACAGTCATCATGTTCTCTTCCACCTCTCTGCCTTTTCACACACTGCACTCTCAGTCTGGCATGTCCTTTCTCCCCAGCAAACCATTTATCTTTCAGAGCCTTTCCCAGCTTACACTTGGTTGTTGAGTTGAACTAAACTGAATGAAGGAGGAGAGAAGGGAGGAGCATGGGGCAACAGAAAGGACTGTCCCCAGGATGTGATGGGGCCAGCATGGGGGCCCTGAGTGTTCCTGTTCCCAGTTTGACCAGGCCCAGCATTCTGGAGGGGAAAGAGTCAAAGGCGGCCGGTGGGGGGCATGTCTGGGCTTCAGGCTTGGCTGTCATTTTTGGGAATTTCCTTCTAACAAGACCCTTGGGTAGACCACTGGGAGGACAATAGCATGCTTGAAGTCCAGCTGTTGCGAGACTATAGTTGTTGCTTCTTGAGGGAGAGCTGGCAGGGTGGAGGCACTTTCTGGTGGTTTCCGAGCCTGGTCAGGGACCCCGTACTGGGACTTTCTGTTCCCGGTTCTGGCCCCAGCTACTCCATCTAGACCCATGAAGACCTAAAAACAGTGACCAGAGTCTGGGGGAAGGGTGATCCCTGAGCCCACAGAGATGCAAACCAGTCTCCTGAGGCCCAAAACAAGGAACTCGAAGGGGCAGCTATTGGCCAAAGGCCACGCTCCTTCCCCACTGTGTGGTCCTTGTTTATCTCTTTCTGTGCTTACGATCCCATCTCACTCCATGTCGGACTCTCAGTCCTCCAAACACAACTATTTGAGCCACAGAGACCCCGGGGTCTAGAGAGGAACTCTGGGTCGGCTCCCTGCAGATCCAACCACCTCAAGCCTGTGCTCTCCAGGCACAGGCTGGGCACAGGAGTGTCAGTACAGACTCGTCAAGAAAGAGGGGAAAAGGAAGGCCAGAAAAGGCCCTGATACCTGGTGGGGGCTTGAATTCGAACCCTGACTCTGTCACTGACTAGCTGCATGGCCTTGGCCAGGTAACCGGACTCCTCCCCTAGCCTTGGTTTTCTTACTTGTAAAATGGACTTCGGAGTGCTTTGTACTTAGAAAAGTGCTGCATACATGAGTGGGGTTATTATGAATGTTCCCAGGACACAGAATCTCTCAGCCACTGAAGCATGGCCACTGCCCTCCTCAGATACCTTCTATAGCTCCCAATTTTCTCCAAGACAAAGTCCATATGCTTAACCTGGCATATAATTTCCTTGTGATTGAGTCTCATCAGTTTCTTTGGCTTAACTTTCCAAGATAATGACCAAAGGGCCTTCACCCATGACTCCAACTGTACTGGTAGCTCATTCCCACAAACACACCAGGTGCAATCACTTCACCTAGCATTTGCAATGCCATCTCCTCCCCTGGAATACTCATCCTATGTGGGGTTTGTGTAAGGGAAGAGAAAGCCCAAGGACAATGACACAGAGAAGAAAGAGCTTTGGCACTAGACAGACCTGGGTTCTGGCTCCTACCCTGCTGCTTACTTGCTGGGTGAACTTGGGCCAGTTATTTGCCCTCTCTGAGCATCTGTTTCCTCATCTATTAAAGAGGTTAGGACATTTCAATGAGTTCTCATAAAGCCAGTGATGCAGTGCTGGAATTTGAGCCTAAGACTGCTGACTCTTTCCTGTGCCCCACCTGGCTGCCCCAGGATGGCTCTCAGATGGGTTGGAGAGAGCAACGGCAGCAACACCGGAAATAAGGAAGGGAGAACATCAGAGAGAGGGTCAAACAGCCTATGGGAGCTGACAGGAGAGGCTACGTCTAGCTGGGAGAATCTGGGAAAGTTTCCTGGAGTTGATATGTAGAGGAGTTGAAAAACAGCACATTTTACCAGAAAGGAATGTGGGTGGGGGCTTCCTGAGCCAAAGTGCAGAGGTGGAAAAGCGGGGTCTCTGAGTCACACTGTGCAAAAGGCCTGTACCTTCCGACAAAGAAGCGCTGTCTGCTGCCCAAGATTAGGTGGCAGGTTGGTGGAGGGGCTCTGTCAGAGCCAGAGCTGACCTTCACTCCTCTCTGATGTCTGCCCCTGGCTGGGACAACTGTCCCCTCTCCCTTGGGAACTCTTCCCAGGCTCCAGGCTCTGTATCCTTCCCTACCTGCGTCCCCACATCCCTCAGAGCTCCACGGTGAGCCAGGCCATGGCTCAGATTGGAGCTCAGGAAGCAAGGCTAGAGGTGGCTTCTGGTGGCCCAGTGAGCAGACACTGAAGTTAGCTTCTGCTGTCTGTGTGACAGGTCAGGACAGCTAAAGAATATTCCAGAGATGGGCCCTGAAGAGGCCAGAAAAATAGTCATGGGGCGCTGGGATGTGGGGGGAGGGGCAGGTGCAATACAGCTGAAGTCTCTGGTTTCTCTCCACACCC
Organism: Cephalopachus bancanus; assembly: GCA_027257055.1. Lineage (NCBI taxonomy): Eukaryota > Metazoa > Chordata > Mammalia > Primates > Tarsiidae > Cephalopachus > Cephalopachus bancanus. The sequence goes on along the minus strand of JAPVLO010000195.1, from coordinate 3,132,723 downwards.
ACAGGGTTGCCAAGGCTGATTGGGAATTTGGTTTGTCAGTGGCCTGTCCCCACCTCCCCCCAACCACCCCAGCCAAATCTGACCTCACTCTCATCTGTTCTGTGAGGTCCCCTGAGAGGAAACATCCACCCGCCCTTCCTTCCACAGTCCCCAAGCTATGGCTGTGTCCTCCTGGAGTCCCCGCAGCTGCACCTCAACCAGGTTGGCCTCCTCGGCCTATGAAGTCCTCCTGCGAGCGAGTCTGGTCCTGCCTGTGTGGGTGTGAGGCTAACACCGGGGAGGACAGACCGCTGAGAGGGAGGTCAGAGGTGTCCAGTTCGGAGTCCTCCCTGTCTAAAGACCCTTTGTTTCTTGCTCCGCCCTGACTGCCTGGGAAATGCTGGGCCAGCCACTCCCTTCCCAGAAACACCGCCCTCACCGCAGGGGGGCTTCCTTGCCACTCTCCATGCTGGGCTTCAAGACTTTTCTCCTTGTCCCCACCCCCGGCCAACCCACGCAGTCCTCTGCAGGTCTCTCTGAATCCTCCTCTCTTCCAGTGGCTCCTTCCGATTTTGTCTTCAGATCTGTTTGTCGGCACCTTTCTGGCATCTGTCTCCGATCCCCCTCATGCTCTCACTGCCTCCTGCTCCTCCCTGTCTCCCCCAGTCTCTGCCACAGTCATCTCTCCAGGACTGATCTCCTTCCCTCTCCCTACATTCTGCGGCTGACACCTGTTGATATTTGTCTTCTCCCTCTCTGTCTTCGTTGGAGTCACTTTTTCTGTCTCTCTGACTATACTTCCCTCTGTCTCTCTCTCTTTTTCTCTGCTCTGTCTCTATTTGTTGCCTTCAGAGAGGGGGAACAGGGCACAATGAGGGGGCCAGGGGCCTGTTTTTCTGTTGTCCTCTTAAGTCTCTCTGTCTCATCAGGGAAGTTTGGCTGGGTTCCCTGCCTACAGCTGAGTAAACAGTGACCCTTCCCACAAGCCCCGGTCATTCACTCATTCATTCATTTCACTTTTACTGGGCTCCAGGCTCATGCCTGGCTCATGCAGAGCTGAGAGTGCTCATCTCAGACCATTGCACCCATTTTGGTTCTATGGCCCCACCGTTCCTGCTGGGAACGTGGACCCCAGGCTCTCTTTCAATGCCCCTTCCTTAATTTGTCCGAACTTACCTATCCTGGGTCCCATGGCTGTTGAGGTGCAATGAACTCCAGCCCCTAATGCAATTTCTGGACCAGGAGCTTAGCAGGGAGAGTAAGCAGGCCCTCTCAGTGGGTTCTGGAGACAGCAGCAGTGAGTCACAGCAGGGATGCACTAACAGTAGAAACTCCATGCACTGGGTCGACGTTTCTTGGGCCACACTGGACAGCAGCCTTGTCCAGGCGTGGGTTAGGGACTGCACAAAGTCCACCCCATTCTCCAAGGACCTCTCTCCCTGGGTCACTCGCTCCTTCTGTCTCTGCCCTGGCTCCAAGAGTTTTGTGGGAGGTTGGGTTTGTTTAAGTCCAGCCTCCCAGCTGGAAGGAAGCTGTGCTCCGCCTCCCCACAGCTCAGACCCAGCCTGTCCCTTCTCAGCCTCTGGTTTCGGCATTTCCCTGGGATGTTTTCTTCTGCTCTCTTGGTGGTGGGGAGGAGGGAGGCATAGGGGATGTTGATGAGTCTTCCCAAGCCTCCAGCTCTGATCCTCCAATCCTACTGCACTCCCATTTTCAATCTGAGCCCCTTCTCCAACCAAACTCTTGTCCCCCTCACAGAACTTTTGTTGCTCTTGATGAACCCCCCATAGACAGCCCTTGTTTCCCCACTGAGCCACTATCCTCCTTCACTGAACCCCTGTCTCCCTCAAGCCTTCGTCCCCTCTTACTAAACCCTAGGATGCAGGTCAAGGACAGACTGTCTACTGGGAATCACAATGGCAGCACGCCTGGGGGAAAGCTCCATAAATTATAGCCATCTAGGAGAAGGGAGAAGGGGACAGAAGGGTGGACATGAAATTCCCAGTGTCTTCCAGACTGAGGATTGAGGATAGAGACTTTGAAACCAGGCAGGCCTGGGTCCTATCTCAGCTGTCATTCATTGGTGGACTGACCTTAGGCAAGTCCCTGCACCTCTCTGAGCGTCACTTCCCTCATCTATAAAGAAGGGACAATAGTCCTCCCTTGTAGGGCTGCTGTGAAAGTTCAGTGAGCGAGAAAGAAGCCAAGCCTGGAGGCCTTGACTTCAGAAGAGAGCGGCAGAAGCCAAGCCTGGAGGCCTTGACTCCAGAAGGGAGCCGCAGAGGCAGGGCTCAGAACTGGGCAGAAAGAGAAAACAAACCTGTTTTGCCTTTCCTGGCTTGCACAAAACTCTCACACAGGAGGCCCCAGTGGGCCTTCCCATCAACCCTGGAGGCCAAGTACTTATTTCCCCATTTTACAGATGAGGCATTGAGTCTCAGTAATCCACCTGCCCATGTCTTGAACCTCTGATACTAAATCAGGCTTCTTCTGCCCAAGCTGTCTTCTATGACAAAGATCTCTGGATTTCCCCAAATCTAAGATGCAGAAGTGAACCTGAGCCCATGCCAGGAATAAGGAATTTTTTGGGTTTTTGTTTGTTTTGATGAAACGGCATCTTGCTATGTTGCCCAGGCTGGTCTCGGACTCTTGGCCTCAAGCAGTCTCTTGCCTCAACCTCCCAATATGCTGGGATCATAGGCATGACCCATCATGCCTGACCCAGAATAAGGTCTTTGCATCAAATGGAGATGTGAGTTTGGAGTCTAACTTTTGGGGTGCAATAACAGAGAAACACACATCAGTCCCACTGGGCTCTTACTTGCTGAATGAGGGTGCTGGTAGGAAGCAGGGAATGTTTGAAATAATCACAGATGTCCCTGCCACTTAGGAGACATTCAATAGATACTTGTTGCACGAATGAATGAGTCTTTGAGAAATGTGAATGCATAACCACTGCACTGCAAAAGGTCAACAGCTGGCTTGGATTGACAGGCAGACCAGACACTGATCCTGCTTGAGAAAACCAAATGGAATCTAGCTCTCTAAATCCTTCAGACCAGGCTAGGCACAGTGGCTCAAGCCTGTAATCCCAGCACTTTGGGAGGCAGAGGTGAGAAGACTGCCTGAGCCCCAGGTGTTTGAGACCAGCCCGGGTAACTTGGTGAGACCTTGTTGCTACAATAAATCAAGAAAAATTAGCCGGGCATAGTGGTGTGTGCCTGTAGTTCCAGCTACTTGGCAGGCTGAAGCGGAAGGATCATCTGAGCCCAGCAGGTCGAGGCTGTGGTGGCTGTGAGCGTGCCACTGCATTCTAGCCTGGGTGAGAGAGTAAGACTCCAATTCAAAAAATAAAAATAAATCAATCCTTTAGACTGAAGTCAGCACTGTGAGTCCTCACAGAGATTGGCAGAGGTACAACTTGGTAGAGGTACAATTTGGGAGACTCCAAATGACAGGTATGAGGTTCCCGTTAGACTTTCTGAAAACTCGTTATGTACACCTTGCTTCTATACATGGGATGGTCTGAGTATACAGTGAGATCATTTTGGCAAAGTTCATCTACTTGATCTTTGAGTCAAACAAGGCCTGATACTGCATAGGGCATGGTATCTTCTGACATGAGTGGTTTTCTTTTCTTTTTTTTTTTTAGTTGGAGTCTCTCTTTTTTTTGAGTCGGAATCTCACTCTGTCTCCTAAGCTGGAGGGCAATGGCATGCTTACGGCCACTGCAGCCTCCACCTCATGGGCTCAGGAGATCTTTCCACCTCAGCCTTCCAAGTAGCTAGAACTACAAGCGCACACCACCATGCCTGGCTAGTTTTTTTGATTTATTGTAGAGACCAGGTCTCGAGTCCTGAGCTCAGGGAATCCTCTTGCCTCTGCTTCCCAAAGTACTAAGATTACAGGCTTGAGCCACTGTGCCCAGCTATGAGTGGTTTTCATTTGTTACCTCAACCTCCCCAGGCTTATAAAGCATGGTCCAAGAATATTCCTGAGTTCATGGCTGTGGAACTGGAGTAAGGATCATGTACCCAGAAGCCTCTGGGACTGAGGCTGACTGGTCTTCAGACTGGTTCCCTGAATAACCCTGTAGTGAGATCCCACTGTGGGTGGCCTAGGCCTGAAGTCTGATGCTACTGGTTTGTCCCCGGCATTGCCACTCGCCAGCATGTGGTGTTTGCTGTGCCCCGTGTGTTTTACAGAGCGTCATGATGTGTGTGGATCCCAGCACCATCTGTGGATTCCCACAGTTTGCAAAACTTGATGCCTTTTTTAGAGCCCTGTGCTGGCAAAGCCTGACACAATCTGTAAACACTGCAGCTTCCAGGGCCCTGTGATGTTCACAGAGCCATGTCTCATGCTAAACCTGATGCTGTCCGTAAAACACTGGGCTATTTGCAGAACCAAACCCTTCCTCTCTTTATGTCAGTTCATTTGGGGAAATGCCTCTCTGTAAACCAGGAAAATAGCAGACATTTCATTTTACAGAACTATCTGCTTTTGGATACAAGGGAAGAGTACTGGACTCGAGTAGAGATCTCAGTGCTGGTCCCAACTCTGTCACAACCATGTCGTAGGACTTTGAGCAAATCCTTTGTCCTCTCTGGGTCTTGGTCTCCAATCTGTTAAGTGGAGATCGTGACATCAGACCACCCACCTTCAGGGCTGTCCTGAGGATCACTGTGAGATTGCTCAGAAGACAGGGAGCATGGGGAGAGAGCAGGGGTGAGAAGGGGAACAGAAGCCAGAAACTCCTTCCTGAAAAAGGCTCCAAACTGCCACCTCAGCCCCTTGGCGCCCACTTCCCTTCTGGCCTGGCAGCATGGAGCGGATATCTATAAATGAGCCCTGGGACAGGCAGACAAACCAGGGCCTCAGTCGGAGCCTTGGCCTTCCCCACCTCCAGATGCGCCTGGAGGGAGGGGTCAGTCCCCACCCCCCGCTGTGTAGACATGCTCCCATGCAAGGCTTGTTAACTCTACCCAAGGTGTACTTATTTCATTCATGAGGACACTGCCACTCAGAGAGGCCATGTGTCTTGCTCCAGGGCTACACGTTGCATATACAGCAGGGGCTGGGATCTGAGCCAAGGATGGCATGGTCTCCAGAAGGTCAGCGTGGGAAGGAGCTCATTTAATTCTACCTTTCTTTTTTTCAGGTTGGGTGACTGAGGCCCAGAGAGCGTGGTGGCCACTGGGGAGTCGCTGTCTGTCTTTCCCTGGGCTTTAGTTTCTTAGCTGGTTGAGAAACAGGCCCCTGCCAAGCTACCAGGGCTCTCCCTCTCTTTGCTTGTGCAGTGCCTCCATCAGGATATACTTAGCTCCTGCAGTTCTGCAGGCCAGGAGGAGTTGGGTGGGTGTCCCAGTTGAGCAGCCCCACCCACCTAGATTCTACCCAGCAACTGGCTCTTCCAGCACCCCCAGCCTTGTGCAGCCCCTCCTGTGCTCCCAGGAGCAACTTTAACCCCATCTGAAGGTTCCTCCCTGCCTCCAACCAACCACTCTCTGGGGATGCTGCCCCGCCCTCACTCCCACTTCAGTAAGGCTCCTTCGCCCACAGCAGCCTTCCCCTGGGTCCAACGGCCTCGTCTCCCACCAGGCTCTCCCTCCAGCCTGGACAGAGTGCATACTGGCTGGAAATTCTGCATCCCTCCCTGAAAGGGAGCCTTGCCCCAGAAAGAGCATGAGCTCAGACGGTTTAAACCTGGCCCAATAGAAAGCTCTCTGAGGCTGTTTCCTCATCTGTAAAACAGAGATGACAAATGTTTACTGAAAAATCATGAGATCTATAAATTTGGAGCGGAGACGTTATTTCTTATAAAGGGTTACAGCTTGCAAGATGGACATTCCGACAGGCGTCAGCAGAGCCCAGAGACAGGCACTAAGAAGGAAGAGGGTTTAGCTAAGTACACATATTCAATAGATTACAGGAGGAGCTACAAATATTCATGAAGTTGATCCTAACACATGTGTATTATACAAAATGGGTGTCACATATGACCCATGTTCACCTTGTGGAGGAGAATTAACACTTAAATGTATTACAATGAGGCCCCATATGTCAGAAGGTGAAACAGGAGGCCGGGCGTGGTGTCTCACACCTGAATCCCAGCACTTTGGAATGTCAAGGCAGGAGGACCGTTTTAGCCCAGGAGCTCAAGACCAGCCTGGGTAACATAGTGAGACCCCCGCCTATACATACACACACACAAACACACACAGGCAAACACACACAAGCAAAATAGTCAGGTGGGGTGGCGTGTACCTGTAGACCCAGATAGTCAGGAGGCTGAGGTGGGAGGATCACTTAAGACCAGGAATTCAAGGCTGCAGTGAACTATAATAGCACCACTGCACTCCAGTCTGGGTGACAGAGCAAGACTTTGTCTTGAAAAAAATAAAATAAAAATAAAAAAAAGTCAGGCATGGTGGTTCAAACTTGTAATTCCAGTACTTTAGGAGGCCAAGACTGGAAGATTGCTTAGGCCCAGAAGTTTGAGATCAACCTGGACAATATATCTTTTCACAAAAGATTTTTAAAAAATATCTGGGCATGGTAGCATTCACCCATAATCCCAGCTAATTGGGAGGCTGAGGTGGAAGGATCACCTGAACCTAGGAGATTTGGGCCATGGTAAATCATGATCATGCCACTGCACTCCAGCCTGGGTGACAGAGTGAGATCTCGACTCAAATAAAGGGGGTGGGAAAACCAGGCACAGTGGCTCACGCCTGTAATCCCAGCACTTTAGGAGGCAGAGGCAAGAGGATTACCTGAGCTCAGGGGTTCAAGACAAGCCTGGACAACATGGTGAGACCTTGCTTCTACAATAAATCGAAAAAGCAACCGGGCATGGTGGCACTTCCCTGTGGTTCCAGCTCCTTGGAAGGCTGAGGTGGAAGGATCACCTGAGCCCAGCAGATTAAGGCTGTGGTGGCCATGAGTGTGTCACTGTACTCCAGTTGGAGTAAGACTCCGACTCAAAAAAAAAGACTGAGGGAAGAAGGACACAAAAGCTCTCGAGTGTAAAGCCTCTGTAAATTGGCCAGCGCCATCCATGGTGGTGGTCTTCTCATCAGAAGAAAGTCAGTCACTGAAAGCAGTCTCTCTTGTCCAGTCAAAGCTGTGGTTGTGGCTGGCAGAACCAGGTGTTCAGTCAGCGTCTATGAGCTGAATGAGTTGTAATTGTTTTAATGTAGCTTATCTCAAGGCCATTGCTTGTGTAGCAGCTAGAGAGGAGACAAAACTCGTCGTGGCTATGAAAACCTGGTCTATTAAGTGTAGGGGTGTGTGACCTAACCCTCACCTGGCATGGCCTTAGGTCCTGTTTATAATTTGGTACCTTGTTGCCACAAGGTGTCCATTCTGTCCTTCTTATGATCCCTATTCTAACATTAATGCTGGTCAGCTGTTGTGTCTAAAGTGCAAAAGGGAAGGGGTGTCATGAGGTGTGTCTGAGCTCCTATCCTGTCAGAACCAGGAACTCCATTTGTTTTTGTTTTTTGATTTTGGGGTTTTTTTTTTAGTTGGAGTCTCATTCTGTCGCCCAGGCTGGAGTGCAGTGGCACGCTCACGCCCACTGCAGCTTCGATCTGCTGGGCTTAGGTGATCCTTCCGCCTCAGCCTTCCAAGTAGCTGGAACTACAGGCGCACACCACCATGCCCAGCTAATTTTTATTTATTTATTGTAGAGACGAGGTCTGACCAAATTGCCTAGCCTGGTCTCAAACCTCTGGACTCAGGCAGTCCTCTTGTCTCCGCTTCCCAAAGTGCTGAGATTACAGGCGTGAACCACCATGCCCGGCCTTCCGTTTGTTTTAAGGCTTCTCTGGGTCTCCTTGTCCAAGAGTCGTTTGGGAGGTCAGTTGATAGAACTGCAGCAAACCCTCTCATCTTGCCCTGTCTTCTCCTTGGTATGTGCACAGTCTCTCTCTCCCGGGAGATTTAAACTACCCCAGGCCTAGCTGAGTGACCTGGGGCTGATCACTTGCCCTCTCGGATCCTCAGTGCCCTTGTCTGTGAACTGCCTCCCCAGAGCTGTCATCAGGCTCAGATGAGCTGATAGATGGATTTGTGCTTGCTAAGTTCTGAGAGCTAAGCAGACGCGAGCCATTATTAATATGGCATTGATGGTGATGGTGATGACTCTTGGGCTTTTGGACTCAGAGGATGAGGGGGAAATAAATCACGACACGTGAATGCCAGGTCAGTCTGACCTGACTGACAACCCCATGGGGATAAATCACAGGGAAGGCCCCCAAGGTGGGAGAGAGCTCAAGAGCAAAATGGGGGCTCAGCAGCAGGCAGGGTGGCCACAGTTGACAGCTGCTGTTCTGCAGATGATACAAGGCTGTGCCCTCTCACAGGGCTCTAGACTGGGCACTGGCAAGCCTGCAGCCCCTTGCCCAGGCTCTGCCACCACCACACTGGCCAGGTCCCAGTCCCTGCCCGGTCCTCAGTCTCTATTATAAAATGGTATTGTGGGGTGGGGTGGGGGGTGGATCAGGGAAAGAGTCTCATTCTACTCTGTCCTGTCTTTTGGAGGGATCACAGGAGCTAATGCCGCTGTTTTCACAGAGTGTCAAGTGTGGGATTACAGTTATTAATAATTTGTCTCCTTGGAGAGAGGACACAGGGGAGGGCGGTGCAGGAGAGGCTGGGAGGGGAGCCAGTGGTGGGGGTGGGGGGAGGTGGGGATGGGGTGAGAAAGGGGTGGTGACGAGGTGGGAGCTAGCATCCTGGGATGTAGATAGTTCGGAACAAGAGCAGACTCCCTGAAGACTTTGCCACACTGCCCCCTGGGGGCCGAAAAGGAGGCCTGTGCCCCGGTTTTTTTCTCCAAGACTCTCCAGAAAGGAGGGGACCTTGAAAGCCCACTGTTCAAAAGCGGAAGTGGGTGGGGCAGAAAGACCCCAGTGAAGGCAGCCATTGTCTGCCCCCACACCTGTCCATTCCTCTTCCCAAGTCTCTCAAATCTCCCTCTGCCCTCCATCCTGCCACTGCCCTGAGCTAGGCCACCAGCATCTCTTGCTTGGGCCCCAGCCTCCTCTCTCCACCTCCAATGATCTCCCCCACCCCAGCCTATCTTCCTGTGAGCTGGAGGGAACTTGCTAACCCTTAAATCTGACCATGCCTCTCTCTGCATAAAACCCCACCCCAGCTCCCAGTGCCCCCAGGATACACTGTCTTTGTCAGCCTGACACTGAGCGGCCCCTTTCCTCTGTCCAGGCCCATCTTCTGCAGGTCACTAGCCTCGCTTGCATACGAGACATTAGAGACATTATGGGGGTGGCTAAGAACAAGGCTCTGGGCCAGGACTGCCCCAGTGTGCTGCTGCATCTCTACCTGGTAGCCTTGTTTCTTGACATTTAGTTTGTCATATTTTTTTATGGTGGCGAAATATACATAACACAAAATGTACCATTTTAACCACGCTTAAATATACAGTTCAGTGCATGAAGTGTATTCACATGATTGTGCAGCCATCACCACCATCCATCTCCAGACCGTCTTCATCTTTCTAAACTGAGACTCCGTATCCATCTGTTACATCGTTCTTTACATCTCTGTTTTCTCATCTGAAGGATGGAGCTCACGGATGGAGGCGCTTTACCCAGCGCTTGGCAGGTGGGGAACAGGTATCCAACCAATATAACTATTGTTTTCTTCCCTGGAGGTAACTGCTCTGGAGAGGAGGTGCAGCAGCACCGTGCAGAGGTGATCTCTGAAATCCACGGCCCGCCACTGTGGGGATCATTTCTGCAGCTCGGGCGGGCAGAGTTATGACAGCTGTCGGGGGAGCATGCTGCCTGCCTCATCTGGAAGATGAGTCACTTCCTCCCCTGATGGGGTTATGAGCCTGGGGAGGGAGAGGCAGGAAGCTGGGCCTCTGCAGCTGCTTCAGCGTGAACTGAGTGGGCAGGAGGATTCTCTCTGGCATCAGGACTGAGTCTGGCCAGGGAGGACACCCCAATTTGCCTCTCTTCTGACTCTCCAGAGGGGCTGGAACAGGTTAACTTGTTTTCAACAGTGCTGTTTATTCAGAGCATCCTAGTTTGCATTTTCTTGATTCTCTCCTTCTCACATCATGCCCCTAACACACACCCGCCTCTATTCTGTGCATACTTTTCCTAGATTCACTTGGCATCCATGCCTAAAATCTTCTCTCCATCTAAGTGGCGCCATCCTTATTTAAATGCCTGCTCTTTTTTGTCCTCTGTGTGAAACATAGGTGTACCTACCTGGGGGAGGGGAGAGACCAAGCCTTAGGTGTCCCCAGTGGTCTTTGGCAAAGAGAGACCAAAAAAAAGCTTAATGGTAATGTCAGAATCACAGCTGGTCTAAGACAGGGAGATTAGAGTGCCACATAATCTCCCTCTAAGGTCACTTCAGTGGCGGACCTCAGTCTCTTGAGTTAAAGGCATTAACCATCTTCCAGACATAGGCCAGCAGCAGGAGGCAGTTCGGCTTAAGCAAACCAACTGAGCCTTTGTTGGGAGACATTGGGCAGCGATTTCATTTTCCTAAGCCTCAGTTTCCACTACAAAATGGATGTAACAAGTATGACTAGCATTCATTATGTACTAAGTTCTGTACTTTACTATATTAACTCAGCTAATGTTCCCAACCTATTATTGCCAATTTACAGATGAGGAAGCTGAGGCACAGAGAGGTTAAGAGACTTGCCCAAGGTTACACAGCTGGTAATAGGCAGACCGCGATCTTAACCTAGACAGTCTGGTCCCAGAGTCCAAGTCCCTAACTACGGCACTTAACTGTCTCAAGGGCTAGTGTGAGGACTCAGTCGTCATCTATTAGTCCCTATGCCATGGGATGAAATAGAGTGAGTTGAGTCCTAAGCCACTGTTTTTGACTTGGGTTCCAGGCCTGTTCTGCCAACGGCTGTTGGGTCACCTTGAGCATGTTACTTTCTTTGTCAATATCAGGATTGCCTCCTACAACAGGAAAGGTGTAAGCCCCAGCTGGTGACCCTTAGATCTCTGCTGCAGCCCAGACTCCCTCCTAAGCTCATGTCTACCTGCTCCTGAGGGTCCCCCAGGTAGTTCAGGGTCAGCAAAGAGCTCACCATTTGCCTGGAAACCTGTACCTCCCAGGTCCCTGCTCTGAGTCAACCCATCCCGGGCCACTGTCCCTCCCCATAGCCTATGTGGCAGCTCTGCCTTCACATTCTTCTGTCTCCTTCTCCCTCTCCCCCTCAATTAGAGCCCACTCCTCATTCCTCCTGGACCCTTCCACAGTCTCCTTACTCTTCGGTGACTCCAGCTTTCTCCATTCTAATCCACCCTCCACATTCAACCGGAGTCATCCTTCCAAACCCTAATCTTTCTTTTTGAGTTATAATCTCACTCCATCGCCCAGGCTGGAGTACAATGGCATGCTCATGGCCATCCCAACATCCACCTGCTGGGCTCCGATGATCCTTCCGCCTCAGCCTTTCAAATAGCCGGAACTACAGGCGCGCTACCATGCCCAGCTTATTTTGTAGAGACAAGGTCTCGCCAAGTTGCCCAGGCTGGTCTCGAACCCACGGGCTCAGGCAAACTACTTATCTTGGTCTCCCAAAGTGTTGGAATTACAGGCTGAGCCACCGAGACCGGCCCAAACCCTAATCTTACTGCACCCAGCCCTTCTCAGAATGGAGTGTATTTCTTAGCCTAACATTTGATGCTTGTCACCACACACCTATAACCTACCCTACCAGCCCTGTCGACTGCCCAGTACCACCCACCCCTCAGAGAACACCATGCTCACTCATGCCTTGGTGCCTGCATGTGGGCAGTTCCCTGTGGTCAAATGCCTTTTCTCACCTGATAAACACTCATCTTTCAAGGACCACCTTCAGTCCCTTCTGCCACCACCCAAACATTTCCTGATTTCTCCAGGAAGAATATGGTCATGGTCAGGACCACGTTCCAGTGCTTCACATATCCTTGGAGGGGGAGCATCAGACAGGCTGCCATACCCTCAGGGATCTTCCCATCAACCAGTTCCTCTGCCTCCAGCCTTCCCTCCCTTTCACTCTTCTGGGGCCCTCCAATGCATAAAGAGCTCTGAGTTGTCTTCCTCCCCTGAGACATTGGACTAGGAATGGGGGACAACCCAGGGTAGCCTGACACAAGACCGGCATGATCCCAAAGAAAAACAGAGTGGAAGAGTCTCAGCCTGTATGGGCAAAAAACACAAACCAAAACAAAAAAACCCTCAGAGGTAAAGACAGCCAGGGAGTGGACTCTCTGTGAATGTGATGGACTGTATCACAGCTCTTTACAGTTTGCAAACCACTCTCACACAGAGTATCTCACTAAACCTCCACTTGAGTCAATATAGCTGGTATTATTACCTCCATTCACAAAGGGGAAACAGAGGCAGAGAGAAATGAAGTCGCTTTCCCAAGGAGGCACAGCTGGCAAGTGGTGGAACCAGGATTTGAGCCCAGGTGCATTGGGCCCCCAAAGCTGATGCCCTTGCCTTTGGGCCACACTGCCCCCTGGTGGCAGTGAGGATGGTGTTGGTGATGAGAATGTTGGAAGCCCAACACTGGGCGCTGATTCTAGGCCCTGCCCCAGAGTTCCATGGCCTCCTTCCCATGGCCGGGAAGGCAGCCCATTCTCCCAGGACATATTTATAACTTTCCTTTCTTCCCTGGCACTTTCTTTTCCCAGCCTCTCGCGTCTATCGAAGCCTTGCGCACTGGTCGGAGTGAGGAGCAGTGGGGGCGAGACAGAGAGACAGAGCATCACCCGCCGTTCCTAGCGTTTCCAGGGCAGAGTGGTGTCAGGGCAGAGGGAACTTCAAGAATCAGGCTGTTTGCTGAGCTTAAAAATGTGCCTGAGATACACAGGCTCCTCCTGAAGACATTTCTAGACCTCCCCACTTTCTGAGGAGGGAGACAGTGGACTGGGAGTGTATGGACCTCCCCGTGGTCCCAGGAAAGGGACAGTGGCTTGTGCAATTTGAATGGAATGTGGATGATGCCTGCTCAGAGCTTTGCCTCTTCTTCACCCGCACCACACTAGCACAGAGCTGGCACTCAGGAAATACTTACCTGATGAAAAAACTCCCCGTTTGCAGACAAGGAGACCGATTCTCAGAGAACTAATTGCCAGGCTTGAATCCAAATCGGTCTGAGCACATATCCACTTTATTGCCTCCCACTCCCATTCAGTGGGAAACAAACGCTCCTACAGTCTCAGCATCTTCACAAAATTCTCCCTCAGGTCTTCACCTTTCCCCCTGCAACAGCAATTCTGTAAACTTACCTCTGTCCCACAGTTTTTTAAGAAAATCATTATATATATATATTTTGTAATTGTGGGGTACAATTAAGGGTTAGGTGTACAAATATTCATTGTGCAGGTACCCTTGCTGATGAGGGGTGGCCCCCCCTTTTCCCCGTCCCACAGTTTTTCTACTGCCTTCTTTCCCACCCAATGCCCCAGGAGCCCAGACCCTGGGTTCAGACACTCTTGACTTCCTCCTCAGTTGACCATCCTCTTCCTCTCCCATTCCTTCATCCTTTGCTCTCCACTGGCTGCTTTCCACCAAAAAATGGCGGGAAATATGCTCAAATAGCTCCAGTTTTAGAAATACAACAAAATTCTCCATGACCCCTTGCTAAAGTCTGAATGTTCGTGCCCCTACCCTCACCAAAAACGACCTAACCCTCAAGGTCATGGTACTAAGAAGCAGGGTTTTGGGGAACTATTAGGTCATGAGAATGAAGCCCTCATGAAAGAGGCCCAAGAGAGCTTCTTGGCCCCTTCTGCCATTTAGGACACAGCTAGAAGGCGCCATCTATGAAGCAGAGTGGACCCTCACCAGACACCAGATCTGCTGGTGACTTGATCTTGGATTTTTCAGCCTCCAGAACTGTGAGCAATAACTTTCTATTATTTATAATTACCCAGTTTAAGGCGTTTTGCTATAGCAGCCTGAAATGGCTGACAGCTCTCATCAGCCAAACACCTACCCTCCCTGCATTTACTCACCCCCAGCCTTCTACACCTACTGTTCTACCCGGCCTGTCCACATTGAGGGCGCCCATGACCGCCTCGTCGATGGACCCCACAGAAACTCTTTATTCCATTCTCATCCTCCCAGGAATGCAGCAGGCCACAGCTACTTGGGGAGCTGCTCTGTGATACCATAAGCTTTTGGTTTTGCTTCACCCTCTCAGGCCATTGCTTCTCAGTATCTTGTGCAGACTCTTCTTGGTCTACCTCTGTCTTGTGTTGTTTTCCCCCAAGGTCCTGTCCTTCCCATGCTGTGCTTTCTGCCTGGGTGATCTTATTCACGACAAGTCTTTGTGCTTCAGCTTTCTTCTCTCCTGAGCTCCAGACATAGACATAGACCTTCAAATGTCTGCTAAACACCTCCACATGGATGGCTCACATGCCCCTCAAATGTGACATGTCCAAAATCAAACTCATTGTCTTCCTCCAAAACATTACTTCCCACCTACTCTGCCCATCACCCACTACCATGTTCTCCAACTCAGTCAACATCATCATCTCTCTCATTCGTCTGTCTTGTCACACAAGCCAGTGTACGGGACATCCTCTTGGACTCTTCCATAATCAGTTATCAAATTCTGACTGCTCTACCTCTTGAAGATTTCGCTAATCCTTAATAGTAAAAAGACATGGACTTTGGAGGTGAATGGACTCTAATACCGACTCACTATTGGCCCAGCAGAGGGACCAATGCAGGCTTAGTTGCTGAATCTCCCCGAGATGCCTCATCTATGAAACAAGGGTAATAAAACATTATTGCTTGGATCAAATGAAATGAAGTATGTGATTACTAGAGCACTGTCATTAGCACAAGTACTCAATAAAGGACAGCTGTGATCTGTTACCATTGCCATTAATACTACTCTTTCTTCCTCTCCCTGCCACCAAGCTCCCTGGCTGGTGGCCCTGCTTACTCTCATTCTCCCTGCCAGAGTGGGTATGATTTTTTAAAAAATATGTAGCTGACTCTGTGAGGCCTCTAACAGCTGACTCTAGCTTTCCAATTTTCCTCATGTTGAGTTCTTATTCCATGGTTTGGAACTCAAGAACTTTCTCCTTCTGGCCCCTGCCAACTTTTTTTTTTGAGTCAAAATCTCACTCTGTCGCTCAGGCTAGAGTGCAGTGGCACACTCAGGGCTACTGCAGCCTTGACTTGCCAGGCTCAGGTGATCCTTCCGCCTCAGCCTTCTAAGTAGCTGGAACTACAAGCATGTGCCACCCTACCTGGCTAATTTAAAAAAATTTTTTAATTGTAGAGACAAGGTCTCACCATGTTGCCCAGACTGGTCTTGAACTCCTGTGCCTGGCAGTCCTCTCACTTTGGCCTCCCAAAGTGCTAGGATTTACAGGCATGAGTCACCATGCCTCGTCCCTGCCAATCTCTTAAACCTCATTTTTTTTTTTTTTTTTTTTGAGTTGGAGTCTTACTCTGTCACCCAGGCTGGAATGCAGTGGCACACTCACAGCCACCGCAACCTTGACCTCCCGGGCTCAGGTGATCCTTCCGCCTCAGCCTTCTAAGTAACTAGAACAACAGGCACATGCCTAATTTTTTAATTTATTGTAGAGATGAGGTCTTGCCAAGTTGCTCAGGTTGGTCTCGAACCCATGGGCTCAGGCAATACTCTCACCTCAGCCTCCCAAAGTGCTGGAATTATAGGCGTGAGCTACTACACCTGGCCAAGTCTCATCTTTTGAGACTCCCAGTCTTTCCCTCTGTGCTGCACCCCAAACAAACTTCTACCTTCCCTCCAACACACTTCTGCCTTTTCACCCCTTGGTGACTTTGTTTGCTCCTTCTTCATTAGCCTAGGGCACTCTCCTCATCTGCTTATAATTTTTGCCCCACTTGAAAGATGTCTTCTGTGCTGCAAGCCTGTTTTGTTTCCTTCTCTGGACCATCAACCCTATCAAAAACCATCAAAAACCAGTGTATTATCCAGACCATCAAAAACCAGTGTCTTATCCAGATGTCTCACTTGAGGAGCAGGAAAAGATGGATTTAAAAACAAGTAGAGAATTATGCAACCGTCTAGGTAAGTATTTGGAAATTATCCCCTAAAAAACCAGTGACTAATTTATTCGGCCTTTTCAAAGAGGACTTTTACTTACGCTAATTTCTCAGGTAATTGAAGCTTTTACCTTAAAAAATGCTACCTTCCAAAACGCTCAGTGGTTTCATTGGAACCTCAGTGGCTGCACTTTTCTAGCATGGTAGTAGCTAAAGTAGCACAAATCATGGTGGATATGATGGCCAATTTTTTTTTTTTTTGAGTTGGAGTCTTACTCCGTCGCCCAGGCTGGAGTGCAGTGGCATGCTCACGGCCACCCCAGTGTCCACCTGCTGGGCTCAGGCGATCCTTCCGCCTCAGCCTTCCAAGTAGCTGGAACTACAGGCGTGCTACCATGCCCGGCTAATTTTTTATTTATTGTAGAGACGAGGTCTCGCCAAGTTGCCTGGGCAGGTCTTGAACCCGTGGGCTTAGGCAATCCTTTCGCCTGGGCCTCCCTAAGTGCTGGGATTACAGGTGGAGCCACCAAGCCCAGCCTGGCCAATTTTTTAACTGACTCCCCACTAGACTATGTCAATTCACTGCAGCCAGGAACCCAGCACAAAATCAGCTTCATTCAATGTTAAGTGAAAGATGAACTTCAGTTGTCCTAATCTTTAAAATGGTAGCAATGCCTGGCATGGTGGCGCACGCCTATGATCCCAGCACTTTGGGAGGCTGAGGTGAGAGGATAGCCTGAGCTCAGGGGTTTGAGACCAGCCTAGGCAACTTGGTGAGGCCTTATATCTACACTAAATAAAAAAATTAGCCAGGCCTAGTGGCACATGCTTGTAGTTCTGGCTACTTGGAAGGCTGAGGCGGAGGGATCACCTGAGCCCCCAGCTCAAGGCTGTGGTGGCCGTGAGTGTGCCACTGCACTCCAACGTGGGTGACAGAATAAGGCTCCAACTAAAAAAGAAAAAAGAAAAAAGAAAAAAAATTGATGGCAATGGCAGCCGGTCCTGGTTAATCCAGAGGACAGAAAGAGCACTGGAGGATGGAGGAAGATGAAATAACAGAAGGCTTCCTGGAAGAGATTAGTCTTAGAATAATAAGCCGTCTGAGAAAGAGCAAGAGTGAACCAGAGAGTGAGAATAAGCAGGTGAATGAGAGAGTGAGGATTTTGGAGACTGAAGGACTCTCTGCTCTGTCACACTTGTTTCTCTAGCTTCAATACTCTCAGAGGGTCCCATCGGGCCAACAGCATAATCACTTTACATTATATAGAGAATTTTCACCGACGTTTTCATTGGTGTCATTGGTTGGTGCAGAGACTGGAGAGAGTTCAGCATATCTGAGATTTCAGATCCTGCCTTGCCCTTGGATGACTGTGTGACTTTGGGCACTCCCTTTCACTTTGTTTTTGTTTTTAATTGGAGTTTCACTCCTTCGTCCACACTGGAGTGCAGTGGCACGCACGCTCATGGCCACCCCAGCGTCAACCTTCTGGGCTCCAGCGATCGATTCTTCCGCCTCAGCCTTTCGCATAACTGGAACTACAGACATGCGCTACCACACCCAGCTATTTTTTATTTTATTGTAGAGATGAGGTCTTGCCAGGTTGCCCAGGCTAGTCTCAGACCCGTGGTCTCAGGCAATCCACTCGCCTCAGCCTCCCAGTGTGCTGGGATTACAGGCTGAGCCACTGAACCCAGCCCTCCCTTTCACTTTTGAGCCTCAGTTTCCTCATCTGTCACGTGGGGATAACCATCATTGCTCTGTAGGTGAGAAAGCTCCCATGGACCCTAAAGTTCTGTGTCCCAGTGAGGACTATTAATCTTGTTGTTCTAATTATCAGCAAAGCCCAGGGGTAATTGCTAACCAGCCACCTGGGAGTCCCTGGAAAAATGTTACTCTGGGCACCAACAGAAGGGAATCTCTGGGGGTCAAGGCCCTTACAGGCTAGGGTGGGGCAGAGCTTGGAGGTTTAATGAAACCAGGCTCAGCCTCAACCTGGTCCTTCCCACTGAGGTTGCTCTGGCTCGAGAAGAGGAAGGAGCAGATAGAATGTACTGGGCTATGCCAGTGTGCTGGGCCAACCGGTGGAGGCCTCAGGCATGAAGGCTGAAAGTGAAGTGCCCAGAGCCAGTCATAGGCCAAGGATGGACCAGGCTCTGGGAGGACAGGGTCTGGGGAGGCAGATAATTACAGTCTCTCTTATTTATTTATTTAAATTTTTGTAGAGACGAGGTCTTGTTATGTTGCCTAGGCTAGTCCCGAACTCCTGGGCTCAAGCCGTCCTCTCACCTTGGCTTCCCAAAGTGCTGGAATTACAGGCATGAGTCACCTCACCCGACCAGAGTTAGAGACCCTCATCCCGCTATGAGAGGGGCTCTAAGGGAAGGGGGCTGGGCTAAACTCTTTCTGCTATGATATCTCTCCTGTTAATTTGCCATTTGTGTGACTGTGACCAGGCCAGAGCCCTCTCTGGGACTCCCTCTTCCTGTCAGCAATGGTGAAGGAGCCTGACTAGGAGTTCTCTAGAGAGTCCAGTGCTGTCTGATTTTGTAGCAGCGCTGGAGAGAACGCCCCAAGGTTGAGCGCTGGAGAGAATGCCCCAAGGTCTCTGCCTGCAGAAAACTGGGAAGCCAGTGGCCCAGTCCCTACTGACACGCTGGTTTTGTAGGAGAGTGGTCAGAGCAAATTCCTGACTCCAAGGAACCCTAAGGCTGGTGAGGGAAGCAGATGCGTATTGGAATAACTCCCAGAATCGTCTGGGCTGCCAGATAGGCAAGCTTCAGGGACTTTCCATGGCAGACCCTTAGGAGCCCTGGGCAGGGAGCAGGCATCTGGCTTCTGCCACTGACTCTCTGTGGAACCTTGACCAAGTCTCTCCCTTCTCTGAGCTTTTCTCAAAATGGGCATTGGACTACACTGCATGCGTTTAAGGACCCTCTGGCTCTGACGTCCAGTGAATGCCCAGCAAACCTTGTACCTCCAGCCTCCTCTGGTCGCAGTCAGTGGTGGGAACAACCTCTCAGAATTGCAGTATCTTCCAGGGAAATGCTATTTGTAGTCATTTAGATACTAAGGTAAAAGAAAACAAAAATTCCCGCTGACAGGTCCATTATGAGAAAAAGTTAAATTTAACTCATGTTAACCCATTCATTCATTCAAAATATTTATTGAACATTTATTAGGAGCCAGGTTCTGCCAGGTATATGACATTTATGCTCAGGATGTAGAGCCTGGCTGCCAGGACCTTTGTTCATGCAGCTACAGGGAACTCACTCATTTTCAAATCTGCTTTTGCATTATGGGGTAGTTCAGACTGTAAGAAACTTCTTCCTTATGTGGGCTGGACTCTGGGACTCTGAAGCTGCTAAAACTTGCCCCAGTTCTTTGTAAGTGTTGTTCCTTCCCTGCGACAGCCCTTTAGCTGTTGATGTCAACCTCTCTTCCCTCCGAAACAGGACCAGCTCTTCTGGCCATTGCTGTTAGACACTTCACCATTCCAGGCTTTTAAATCGTGTAATTTAATTCCTGGCACAAAGTGTTGACATTGAGACCTATGGTTGGGAAGAAAAAGATTCATGTTCTAGTTCATGTTTCTCTGATATCTCTCATTCCCAGATGTGTCCTGACATTCCCAGTCAGTGTTTGAAGACATCCAACTCTGTCCCACTATGGAAGACACAGCCTGTAACAGATCAAAGGGCTCCTCATCCATCTTCTACCTGGTGGGCATCCCTTCTCTGCCAGAGTCCCTCTTCCTTTCTGTCTTCTTGACTTTCTTCTCATTCTACCTGCCCATCCTGGTGGGTAACACCCTGATCCTGGTGGCTGTGGTGGCAGAGCCCAGTCTCCACAAGCCCTTGTACTTCTTCCTAATTAACCTCTCCACCTTGGATGTCCTTTTCACCACGACCACTGTCCCCAAGATGCTGTCCCTATTCTTGCTTGGGGATCACTTCCTCAGCTTTTCTTCTAGAAATGGTGCAGTTCTCCCAGTTGGTATTTGGTCCTGTGGCCCAGGTCTACCACTGCTTGTGATCACTTGGCTCTGGTCCAGGCCTTCTGCTCCGACACCACCCCCCAGACCTTCATGGGCTTCTGTATTGCCATGATGGTATCCTCCTCTCCTTTCTCCTGGTGCTTCTCTTCTATGCTCACATCCTGGTCAACTCCCGAGAAGGGTGCTCCAAAGATTTCTCCACCAGCAGCTCCCACCTCCTTGTGGTGGTCACCTATTACTCATCCATTGCCATAGCCTACATGGCCTATAGGGCTGATCTACCCCTCGACTCCACATCATGGACAATGTGGTGTTCACCATTTTCATGCCTGTTCTCAACCCTTTCATCTACATGCGGAGGAGCAAGGATGTCAAAGCAACTATCGCCAAGATCACATGTCCCTAGGACCTAGGGCATTCTGGGGGCTCTTGATCCTTAGATCCAACTAATTCAGCTCTCAGGATACCAATGACAGCACTTAGTACAGAATAGAAACTCAATAAATATTTAAAATTAAATTATATCAACTTAAATTGATTTCATTCGGTTGGGCAGACAGTTACAACCTGGTCTTCACATACTGGGTGCAGTGGCTTACTCCTGTAATACCAGAACTTTGGGAGGTGGAGGCAAGAGGATTGCCTGAGCCCAGGGGTTCAAGACCAGCCTGGACAACATGGCGAGACCTCGTCTCCACAATAAATCAAAAAATTAGCTGGGCTTGGTGGCCTGCGCCTGTAGTTTCAGCTACTTGGAACGCTGAAGCAGGATTGCCTGAGCCCAGCAGGTCGAGGCTACAGTGAGCATACCATTGCTCCCCAGCCTTGGTTACAGAGTGAGACTCCAACCGAAAAAGCAACAAAAAAAGTTCTTTTATAAATTCTTATTTTTTAGGTTGGGTACCACTTATTTCTTAACAAGTATTCATGTATCAGCAATATGGGCTGTGGGGAAGGGACTTGAAAAGATTGCAGGCTAGGCGCGGTGTCTCAAGCCTGTAATCCCAGTACTTTGGGAGGCCGAGGTGAGTGGATTGCCTGAGCCCGTGGGTTTGCGACCAGCCTGGGCAACATGGCGAGACCCTGCCTCTACAATAAATAAAAAAAAATTAGCCAGGTGTGGTAGCATGCGCCTCTAGCTCCGGCTACTTGGAAGGCGGAGGCAGAAGGATTGCCAGAGCTCAGCACGTCGATGCTAGGGTGGCCATAAGCGTGCCACTGCACTCCAGCCTGGGCGACAGAGTGAGACTCCAACTCAAAAAAAAAAAAGAAAGAAAAGATTGTATAAGAAAACCACTCACTACTCCAACTAGGGAGTGGCAACAGTGCCCATGTCCCTGTCTAATGGGAAGGATTCATCTTTAACTTGGAAGCCCACATGAAGTGATGCTTCCTGCCAAAGGAGCTTAACCTCAGTTCCCCTCTGAAATCACACAAGGACCAGAGCAAGAATGGACAGAACTGCAGTGTATCCCAATCAGGCAGAAAGGAAAAGCATTGCCAGGAGAGAGAACTGAGCAGGAAGCTGGCACTTTGCAGCGCCTGTAGTAGGAAAGTAAATCTCCTTTAGCAATCTGTGATAAGGTTCAGCACTTAGCCAGACACTGAATAAGCGAATGAGAAGAGAGAGAGAATTTTTCGCAAGCCCAAATAGGGGCTTTCATGTGAGGAAATGACATCCTACAGACTCATGTGCAAAAAGAGGCTGGGTTTTTTTGAAGCAGACTGTATGAGAGAATAGGAGTACAGCTGAGTCCAGATAAATGACTATTTTCTTCATTAGCGCTATGGATTCTCAGTAGTTCTTGGTCAGAGTAAATTGTTATTAGTGTTTCCTTTAACTTTTGTGGCATAGTTTTATGCTTAAGTCACCAGTATAGTAAACTACATACAGTGCTCATTTCAGAGTACAGTTTCAATCATAGGCAGAATCCTGCACTGAGTGGAAACCGTCTGGTCCTCATTGTCAATATTTTGATGCCCATGATAGGACAGACCAAATATCCAAAGCTTCAACTCCTTCCAGAACACTCTTTCAGTCATAATTACACCTACTGGGATGTGCTATGCAACATTGATAGCAGTGGATATGAGGACTAAATAGCAAATATATATTAATTGGAAAATGTGAAAAAGCCAATTAGGCTTACACGAAAATTTTCCTTTTCAATTGTATATGTGTTCTTGGTTGTAATGTTTTATGGTGCATGTATAAGAAGGTACTGTGCACTGGGGGAGCTTGTGCCTCATGAGAATGTCAGGGTGAAATGTTGGCACAACATTGCGTTCTACAGGGAGCAGCGTGGGTTCACCTCCACTATCACCAGGACACATTAGAGGACTTCTCTATTAGAACAGGGAATCCTAGAATATCAGAGCTGAAAAAATAGATCACCTGGTTCTACCCTTCCCATTTTACAGTTATGAAAACTAAGGCTCATAAGACTTTCCCAATGTTACACAGCAAGTTCATGTCAGAGCCAAGATTCAACCACAGGTCTTTTGTCCTCTAAAACAGTGGTTCTTCTGAAACATTACAATGCTGAGGACTAGGCTTGGGCAAAAGTATGATCTTAGGTTTAATGACAGATTGTCTCAGACTTCAAGATGTCTCTTTGTCTTGCTTGATAAGATTGCCACTGCACTTTCTTTGCCATAATCATATTCTTTACTCTAACCAAGAAGTACTCGTTGAAATCTCTGCAAATACTTGGCCCTTAGGCAGGTATATATGTCCATTCCCCAGTACCAACCACAATCGGTTGCACATTTAGCTTTTTCTCCCAAACAAAAAAGAACGAATTGGGGAACAAAATGAAACATTTGTTATGTATGCTCATGACTGAATCTGTCCATATGTCAACAGTGCTCCCAACAGGAGATGATTTAAAAGTGAAACCCTTCAGTCACCCACACAGTGATAGTGTCTCTCTTATCTTAGCTGCAACTATTTGAAAGAATTCAGTTGATCCCTCAATGGCACCAAGAGCAGCCAAATAAAAAGGCAAACCCATTAGTCAACCAACAAGTTATTACATTCCCTGTAAACAAGAACCCAATAGCTCAAAAAAGAAATGGTCAATACTGAGGAAAGAATTCTTCCTGACATTTTCTTCCACGTAGAGGGAGTTCAGTTCATAGCATGCTTTTGATCTCTATCTGCTCCATTGGTCACTCTGCCCTGGGAGATTTAGGGTGACTTGCCTAAACTAATCTGAATATGCTTGAGAAGACTAATCTGAATATGCTTAGCCTAGCTTTCCTCTTCTCCCTCTCCTTGTCTCTGCCCTTACATACTCCTCTGCCTCTGCGTGTGTGCATCTTATAGAGGCTTTTTCTCATGCAGGGGTATCTGGGGTGGTCCTACTGAAACAGCAAAACTAACATAACTAACTTCATTTTAGACCGGAGGGGGGTGTCTGGCCTCTGTTCATGCTTGTACTTAGGCTAGAATAATTTTTTTTTTTGAATTGGAGTCTCTTACTCTGTCACCGAGGTTGGAGTTCAGTGGCATGCTCACAGCCACTGAAGCCTCGACCTGCTGGGCTCAGGTGATCCTTCCACCTCAGCATTCCAAGTAGCTGGGACTGCAGGCATGTGCCACCATGCTGGGTTAATTTTTGGATTTACTGTAGAGATGAGGTCTTGCCACATTGCCCAGGCTGGTCTTGAACCTGTGAACTCAGGCAATCCTCTAACCTTGGCCTCCCAAAGTGCTGGGATTACAGGCTTGAGCCACTGCACTCAGTGGCTAGAATAATTTTAAAATATTGCAAAGATAACACAGAAACAACAATATGCAGTTGTCAAGACTAACTCTAGTAGGAAAGGGAGTATATATGCTAATTTTGTTTTGTTAAAGATCTAAAGGAACATTGTGACCTGACCAAGGACAAAGAAGCTTCCTAACCACCCCCATTCCCTGCCCTTAACATAAAAAGAGCCTGAAATCTGTACTGACTTGAGATGGTCTTTGAGATGTTAGTCTGCCATCTCCTCAGTTGCCAGCTCTTGAATAAATCTGTCTTCCTTATACCAACCTTTGTCTCTTGAATTTGACTTCTGAGCAATAAGCAGCTGAACTTGAATTTGTTTCCAAATTTTGTGCCCAACATGGGGCCATTCTCCTCACAGGGTCTACCCTCCCAGTTTTCAATGGATGGAGCAGTTGCCCATGGCAACGTGCAGGGGCTTACCCACTCATGCTACCAGGGAAGGAAACAACTATCTGTGAATACTAATTGCTCATGGCTAGCTGACCCCACAGCCAGGATTTTAGGGACATCCCAGCAACTGCTGAGAATTCCTTTGTCTCAGGGATTCTCCCTTCATTCACCCTCATGGCATCAACTGCCTACAACAGTTCGATGATGCAAGGAAATTGTATTTGGAGGAGTCAATAGGCTCCAGGAGCAGGTAAGCTGTTTTGGTGTATACAGTCAGGAACTCCCTTCCCCCTCTGTTTGGGGTCCTTCCTTGAAACAGCCATTTGTTTTGCATTGGGATACCCTATTAGAGAGGAGAAACAGTGTTACCCAATTTGTGACCCAGTTAATATGTGTTTGTCTGTCTTTGTGAGCCCTAAGCTACATGTTTAAAAACATGGGAAATGGCTAAAGCATGCAAGGTTTTCTGGGACTCCAACTGGTTATATGTTATGGCCTGATTTTGTGAACATTTTAAACTGATGGGCAAATCACAGCCAACAGAATTCAGAGCTCAAATGGTTAACCTGCAACTATAGAGTTAAACAGAGTCTTCTAAAGTTCTCTATCTATTACATTTTTCTCTTCTGACTCTTTTGAATCTTTTGTTATTAAGCAGCTGATGTTAGCCCAGCAGGCTGAGGCTGCGGTGGCCGTGAGTGTGTCCTGCACTCAAGCCTGGACAACAGAGTGAGACTCCAACTAAAAAAAAAATACACACACACACACACACACACACACACACACACACACACACACACCCCACAGATTTAAGGAGCTCAAATAATCTCAATCAAGATATATATAGCTAGATACAGAATAATGATAATGTAGAAAACAAATAAAACTAAGAGAGAATCTTAGAAGTAGCCAGATTAAGAAGACAGGCTGGGTATGGTAGCTCATGCCTATAATCCCAACATTTTGGGAGGCCAAGGCGGGAGGATTTGCTTGAGCCCAGGAATTCAAGACCAGTCTAGGCAACATATTGAGACCTTGTCTCCACAAAATAAAAATAAATTAGCTGGGCATGGTGATGTGCGCCTATAGTCCCAGCTACTCGAGAGGCAGAAGGATCACCTGAGTCCGGGAGATTGAGGCTGCAGTGATCCATGATTGTGTCACTGCACTCCAGTTTGGGTGACAGAGACCCCAATTTGAAGAAGAAAAAGAAGGAGGAGGAAGAGGAGGAGGAGGAAGAGGAAAAGGAGGATGAAGATGACAGTGTTTCAAGGAGAAGCAGTTAGATTGACTGTGCAAGAGCCACATTGGAAGCCAGGGTCTGTGAAATTATTCCTTTAATGTCCTAAAAACAAAACAAAACAAAACTGCCAGAATCCTGTCCCAGTGAAAATATCTTTCAACTCTGAGCGTATAATAAAAACATTTTTATATCTATTCTTTTATTATTATTTTTGAGAAAGGTTCTTACTCTGTTGCCCAGGCTGGAGTGCAGAGATGGGGTCTTGCTATGTTGTCCAGCCTGCTCTTGAATTCCTGGCCTCAAGTGATCTGCTTACCTTGGACTTCCAAAATGCTGGGATTACAGGCATTAGCCACTGCACCCAGCCCAAAATTGAATTTGTAGTTAAACAATTCCCAGAAATAAAGTCTGCAGGTCCAGATGGTTTCACTGGAGAATTCTACACAGTCTCTTCCAGAAAACAAGAGATGTGGGAACATTTTCTAATTCATTTCATGATGCTAATAGTACTCTGATACCAAAACCAGATAAAGCCAATACAAAGCAAAAACAAACAAACAAACAAACAAAACTACAGACTAACATCCCTTGTAAATAATCCTTAATAAAATACTGGTTCCTAACTAAATACTAGTAAATAGTATTCAGTAATTATATATAAAAAGAATTATACATCATGACCAAGTGTAATTTATTTCAGGGATGCAAGACTGGTTCAATATTTGAAAATCACCACTGCCTAACTGTGGCCCTTAGACAAAATCATAGAACTCACTCTCTTCTTCTGAGTTTAAATTCCTGTCCAACATCTGCCCAAATCTGCCTGCCTGTTCATTCTTCAGGTCCCTCAAAAGCAGACTCTACCTTTTGTAGTTGACCAGTATGTAGAGTTGTTATATTAGGGATGGTTGGTTTGTTGGATAAAATGTTGACATCAATAAATCATGATAGATTAATATTTTGTGGGTACAAGAAGGAGCCAAACTATAAAAAGGGCTCCTCCCTCTTATTTATTTTTCTGTTATCTTGGACGCCAATAGAACCACCAAATCCCTATAAATATTTATTTTTAAAGTTCTCTTTAGGCCAGGTATGGTGGCCCATGCCTATAATCCCAGCACTTTGGGAGAAAATTAGCTGGGTGTGGTGGCGTGTGCTTGTAGTTCCAGCTACTTGGAAGTGTGAGGCGGAAGGATTGCCTGAGCCCAGCAGGTTGAGACTGCAGTGGCTATGAGCATGCTAATGCACTCCAGCCGGGTACAGAGTGAGTCTCCAACTCAAAAAAATAAAAAATTAAGTTCTCTTTAATTCCTCTTCTTGCCTACCAAGGTGGCTCACATCTATAATCTCAGCACTTTGGGAGGTGGAAGCGAGAGAATTGCCTGAGCTCAGGGATTCAAGACCACCCCGGGCAACTTGGCAAGAATTTGTCACTACAATAAATAAAAAAAGTTGGCGGGTGTGGTGGTGGGCACCTGTAGTTTCAGTTACTTGGAAGGTTGAAGTGGAAGGATCACCTGAGTCCAGCAGGTCGAGGCTGTGGTGGCCATGAATGTGCCACTGCACTCCAGCCTGGGTGACAGAGTGAGATTCCAACTCAAAAAACAAAACAAATTCGTCTTCTTTTCAGTCTAGAATAAAGGTCTGTAACCTTTTTCAGTAAAGACCACAATAGTAAATATTTTAGGCTTTGCAGGCCATCCAGTCCTGTCACAACTGTTTAACTCTTCCATTAAACACAAAAGCAACAATAGACAACATGTAGACTAATGAATCTGGCTATGTTCAAATAAAACTTTATTTATGAACACTGAAATGTGAATTTCATATAATTTTCACATATCACAAATTCTTTTTCTTCTTTTAATTTGTTCAACCATTTAAAAATGTAAAAGCTGGCCAGGTACAGTGGCTCACACCTGTAATCCCAGCACTTTGAAAGGCTGCAGGAAGTCACTTGAGTCCAGAAGTTCAAGACCAGCCTGGAAAACATAACAAGACCCCAGCTCCACAAAAAATAAAAAATTAGCTGACATTGTGGCTCACATCTGTAGTCCCTGCTACTTGGGAGGCTGAGGTGGGAGGATCACCTGAGCCCAGGAGTTTGAGGTTGTAGTGAGCTATGGTTTCACCAATGTACTCCAGCCTGGGTGACAGAGTGAGACTTTGTTTCAAAAAATATAAATAAATTCAATTTTGTTAACAGTTATGGGAGCATTCAAATAATCCATTTCATATTAGATTAGTTGTAGTACCTTGCACTTTTAAAGTTGTTATTGGTTCATTTCTTCTAAGTTGTCAAATTTTTGCATGCAGCGTTATTTCTAGTATTCCCTTGTTATCCTTTTTGACATCTCATCATCCGTAGTGATAGTCCTATTTTATTTCCAGTATTGGTAATCTGTGTAGTTACTCTTTTACTTCATCCGTCTTGCTAGACTGTCTATCAGTATACTGATTTTTTTTAAAGAACTAGCTTCTTTTGTTTGAGTAATTTTTTTCTGTTTTCAAATTGATTAGTTTCTGTGCTTATCTTTACTATTTTCTACCTTCTCGAGTTCCTTCCTTTGACTTGCTTTAGGTTTACTTTGCTTTTTTTTTTTTTAGGTTCTTGAGGTGAGGGCTTAGATTACTGATTTGAAACTTTTTTGCATTTGTAACATGAGTATTTAATGCTATAAATTTCCTTCTTGGCACTAATTTAGTTGTGTGTCACAAATTTTGATATGTTGTATTTTCACTTTCATCCAGTTTAATGTATTTTTAATTTCCCTTGAGATTTGCTTTTTGACCCATGAATTATTTAGAAGTGTGCTGTTTAGTTTCCAGAGTTTGGAGGCTTTCTTATTATTTTTCTGTTATTGATGTTTAGTTTAAGTCTATTGTGGTCAGACAACACATTCTATATGATATCAATTCTTTTTTTTTTTTTTTTTTTTGAGTTGGAGTCTCACTCTGTCACCAAGACTGGAGTGCAGTGGCAGCTCCCGGCCGCAGCCTTGACCTGCTGGGCTCCAGCGATACTTCCGCCTCAGCCTTCCAAGTAGCTGGAACTACAGGCGCGCGCTACCACACCTGGCTCAATTTGATTTATTGTAGAGATGAGGTCTCACCAAGTTGCCCAGGTGAGTCTTGAACCCACGGGCTCAGGCAATCCACTCACCTCAGCCTCCCAAAGGCATGGGATTACAGGCTGAGCCACCAAGCCTGTCTTGAGATCAATTCTTTTAAATGCGTTGAGGTTTGTTTTATGGCTCACGATATGCCTCATCTTCATATATGTTCTGTGGGCACCTAAAAATGTGTATTCTGCTCTTATAAAGTGGAGTCTTCTATAAATGTCACATAAAATCCTGTTGATGTGGAGTTTTTTCTATATCCCTACTCATTTTCTGTCTAGTTGTTCTATAAATTGCTGAGACAGAGTGTTGAAGTTTATGACTGTATTTGTGGATCCATTTTTTTCAGTCCTATCCATTTTTGCTTCACATATTTTGCACATATTTTGTTTAGAACATGCACATTTAGGATCGCTTTGTCTTTTTAATAGATTGACCTTTTTACATTATGTAATTTCTCTCTCTCTCTCTCTCTTATTCTCTGTCTCTGTCTCTGTCTCATAATTTTTTTTGTTCTGAAGTCTACTTTACATATTAGTATAGCCACTTCTGCTTTCTTTTAATTCATGTTTTCATATTTATATTTCTCCATTCTTTTACTGTCATCCTACCTATTATATTATATTTGAAGTGGGTTTCTTTCTTTTTTTTTTTTTTTTTGAGTTGGAGTCTCACTCTGTCACCCAGACTGGAGTGCAGTGGCCGCTCCCAGTCACCGCAGCCTCGACCTGCTGGGCTCCGGCGATCCTTCCGCCTCAGCCTTCCAAGTAGCCGGAATTACAGGCATGCGCTACCACGCCCGGCTGATTTTTTTTTTTTTATTTACTGTAGAGATGAGGTCTCGCTGCCCAGGCAGGTCTCGAACCCGCGGGCTCAGGCACTCCACTCACCTCAACCTCCCAAATGCGCGGGATTACAGGCTGAGCCACCAAGCCCGGCTGAAGTGGGTTTCTTATAGGCAGTATATAATTGGGTAATTTCAAAAAATTCATTCTGCCAATCTACATCTTTTAATTGGTCTATTTAGACTATTTATATTTAATGTGATTATTGGTATGGTAGACCTAAAGTTTGCCATTTTATTTTTGCTTTCTATTTGTTCTCTTAATTTCTCTGCTTTCTTTTTTCTCCCTTCCTGTGAGTTACTTGAACATTTTTAAAGAATCCCATTTGCTTTATCTATAATGTTTTTGGGTGTTATTTCTGTGTGTAGCATTTTTAGGGTTGTTCTAAGTATTACATTATATATACATAACTGTTACAATTTATTGGTGTTGATATTTTATCACTTTATTTTGTAAAATTTTGTATCTTTTGAGTCAGAGTTTCACTCTTTTGCCCAGGCTGGAGTGCAGTGGCATGCTCATGGCTGCTGCAGCCTCAACCTGCTGGGCTCAGGTGATCCTTCCACATCAGTCTATCAAGTAGCTGGAACTACAGGAGTGCACCACCATGCACAGCTAATTTTTTCACTTATTGTAGAGACAAGGTCTTGTCAAGTTGCCCAGACTGGTCTTAAACCTCTGGTCCCAGGCAATCCTCTCTCCTTCTCCTCTCAAAGTGCTGGGATTACAGGTATGAGCCACAATGCCCAGTCAGTTTGTCAGTTTAAATACAGTTTAGAAACCGTTGATTAAAGCAAAAATCAAGCTTTTAAAGAATTAGAGTTATTATTTTTTTCTTTTTTTGAGTCAGAGTCTCACTCTGTCACCCGGGCTGAAGTGCAATGGCATGGTCATGGCCACCACAACCTTGACCTGCTGGGCTCAGGTGATCCTTCCACCTTAGCCTTCCAAGTAGCTGGAGCCACAGCCATGCACCACCACACCCAGCTAATTTTTTGATTTATTGTAGAGGCTGGTCTCGAACCTCTGGACTCAGGCAATCCTCTCGCCTCCACCTCCCAAAGTGCTGGGATTACAGGTGTGAGTCACTGCACTTGGCTTAAAGTTAGTTTTAGTCAAAAGTCTTACTGAGACTCTAGACTGAGGACTACAACCCAGGAGAAGTCTTTCAGAGAGATTGTCAGATTGCTCTGAAACAGTGTTTCAGCTCACAGTTTATATACAGGTAGTGTGGGTTCAGTACATGTAAAATCATGTCAATGTTTGGGTGCAAGAGTACTTATGATTTTAAATTACTAAAGTACATCTGGTTGTAGATTGTAGAAGCATAATCTCTAACCCTGTCAGATGTTATCTTATGTTTAGGAAAAGACAAGGGTTAGGGTCATTTATCTCTTAAGGAGCTTAGTCAATCAAGCAAGAGACATGAGGGAACATGAGCTCTATCTTATTTTGTATTCAAAGCATCTCTCCAGAGAACTCTGTGGCAACTCAGAGTCAAGGGCTTTGATAAATTTTGCTTGCAAGCAGAAATGAGGAAACATGGCCTCTTATTTGCTTACTTTTTCTCAAAAAAATCTTGCCTCCATTTCCTTCTCTTTATAATTTCTCTTTTTAAATATAATTGCCATAAACACTCCCCCTATATACATTTAGTACCACATCAGATAGTGTTAATAATTTTTGCTTCTGTTATCAAATATAATTTTGAAAACTCAAGAGGAAAAGAAAGATAAACTCACCCATATTTTTACTCTTCATTTTTCTTCCTTCCTGATGTCCCAAGAGTCCTCCTTTTATTATTTCCTTTCTGTTTAGATAATTTTCTTTAGCCATTCTCTTAGGACATGTCTTCAGGCAACAAAGTCTCTTAGTTTTTCCTTATCTGAAAATGTCTTACTTTTTCCTATGTTACTGTAGAATATTTTTGCTCAATATAAAACTCTTAGCTACATAGTTCTTTACTTTCAGAACTTGAAAGATGTTGTTCCACTTCTCTCTAATCTTCATAGTTTCTGATGAGAAATCTGCTGTCATTTAAATTGTTATCCTCCTACCAGTAAGGTATCATTTCTCTCTTGCTGCTTTCAAGATTTCTTCTTTGTCATTAGTTTTCTGAAGTTTGACTATGATGTATGTTAGGGTGAATTTTCTTTAGGGTTATTCTAATTGTGGTTTATTTAGTTTCTTGGATCTGTAGTTTTTTTATTCTTTGATCAACTTGGGGAGTTTCCAGCCATTATTTCTTTAGACACTTTTTCAGTCCTATCTTCTTTTTCTATTCTTCTGAAACACCAATGATACTAATCTCTTGTTACAGTTTCACCAGTCCCTACAATTTTGTTAATTTTTTTTCAGTCTACTTATCTCTGTTCAGATTGGGTAGTTTCTGTTATTCTATCTCCCTCTTTATGGATTTTTCCTCTGTCCCTCTATTCTGCTGTTGAGCCCATCCATTGAATTTTTAATTTTTTTTATTGTAATTTTTAGTTCTAAAATTTTCATTTGTTTTTTCTTTACATCTTCCATTTTTTTGCTAAGCTTTTCTATTTCTTTAATTTTCTCCCAGTGTGTTTGTTATTACTCATTGAGGTATTTTAATGGTCATTGCTTTAAAATATTTGTCAGATAATTCTCTGACACCATGGTTGGAAGTGCACATAAGGGTTTGAAGTGACTCAGTTCAGCCAGGCACAGGTGGAAGCTTGTTCCCCACTTGGCCTTTGCTGATGTTGGTGGGGGTGGGACCACAGTCTTCTCTTGGTATTTGACAGTTGGACAAGGACCATTTTCTAAAAGTCACTTGTATTGTTAAATACCCTTGTTCTGCACTTTGGTTAGACAGAGCATCCTTTTGTTGGCTTTTTTCCTTTGTCTGAACCTGTGACATTTTCAGTCATCATCTTCCTTCAGCTCCAAGTCTGATATTTGTGAATCAAAAGGAAAATCTCAGGAGCCCGCTATCATGTTGTTCCTTGTGTTCCAAGGTCCCTTGCCATTCTTCCTTCTTCTCCTCAGCTTTCAGGGTCTTTTCTTGTTTGTTTTATACATAATATCCAGTGCTTGGGGTTGTACTTAGCAGGAAAAATAGAGAAAGTAGAGCTGGGCTTGGTGGCTCAGCCTGTAATCCCATGCCTTTGGGAGGCTGAGGTGAGTGGATTGCCTGAGCCCGCGGGTTTGAGACCCGCTTGGGCAGCGAGACCTCATCTCTACAATAAATCAAAAAATCAGCTGGGCGTGGTAGTGCACGCCTGTAATTCCAGCTACTTGGAAGGCTGAGGTGGGAGGATCACTGGAGCCCAGCGGGTAGGGGCTGCGGTGGCCGGGAGTGGCCACTGCACTCCAGTCTGGACAACAGAGTGAGACTCCAACTCAAAAAAAAAAAATAGAGAAAGTACTTCTATTCCATCTACCTGAAAGCAGATGTCTACACTGTCTAATCTCATCTTTTCTATTTGCAATTTTTTGTAAGTTCATCACTGTGTGGAAAATAAAAAATTATCTTCTAGATCCATTACTGAGAATTGTTTTCATTCTTTATTTTTATTTTTATAGAGAGGAGATCTCACTATGTTGCCCAGGCTATTCTTGAACTCCTGGGCTCATGTGATCTTCCTGTCTTAGCCTCCCAAAGTGCTGGGATTACAGATGTGAGCCACTATGCTTAGCCCCATTACTAAGAAATTTTTTAAATCTCTAAAAACTTCCAGAAAGAAAAAGCAGAAGCTACCAAGGAATAAAATTTCGACTAATACTAGACTTCCTAACAGGAGCACTGCAAAAGTACAAAGTAGCCATATTTTTAAAGTGTTGAAGAAAAATAACTTTAACCTACAGTTTTATATCCAACCAAAATTCATCAACAATATAATAACTAAGTAAATTGTTGTATATTCACACAATTGTATACTACACATTATATAATTGTGGATGAATATTATAAATATAACACTGAAAAAAACCATAGAAGGGTAAATACTGCATGTGGAAGTCACTGTTGGTACTCCATCTAGCTGCTAACTCTTCACAACTTTTCAGTCTCTAGAGACTTGTCCTCAACTAATGAAAGCATCCTTGCTGGAAAAATACCTGCCAGGGTACAGCTTTTCCCCAGGGGTATCCCATAGTGATGACTACTGAAAAGGGGGTGCAAAAGGTCACCCCCCCCTAAGGTAGGACAACTTTGTAATGCCTTTCACACTTCAGAGCACCTGTGGAATCAGGCTCAACTCCAGCTGAATGTCTTCTTTTCCTGCCCTTTCCTGATTTCCTCACACCCTTACAGGTTTCACCTGAGACCACTTTCTCAATAAATTACTTGCACAAGAATCCCTCTCTCTGGCTCTGCTTTCTGAGAAGCCCAGCCCAAGATAGTTGGTACCAGGAGTGGCTCTAGCAAGCAGACTCTAAGGATGAGATTCTGTAATGGTTTGCTCACTATCTGGATGGCAGTGAGCACCCTTCCACTGATGGAAGACAGATTGTTACCTATGCTACAGCAGGGTGATTGGTACAACTTTCACCTGTAGTAAACTGACTGGGACCTAGATAAAGGGACTGCAACAACTTGTGCACCATCTCTGATGTGTTAGGGATCTGGCAGAAAAGAAACTATAGGAATTGTAGAGTTGGTGTTTATTGCTAAAGAAACATTGCAGTATTGAAGGATGGAGAGAAAACAACAAGCTCAGATCTATTAATCCTAAGTGCAAAGCAAAACATGAAAGGGGATCTCCTTGACAGCATCTCCTGCAGAGGACAGGTTGAGCTGAA
This sequence comes from Cephalopachus bancanus, assembly GCA_027257055.1. Taxonomy (NCBI): domain Eukaryota; kingdom Metazoa; phylum Chordata; class Mammalia; order Primates; family Tarsiidae; genus Cephalopachus; species Cephalopachus bancanus. The sequence continues at coordinate 3,098,556 of JAPVLO010000195.1, read as the reverse complement.
GACTAAGCAAAGGACTTAACTGCAAAAGTGTTAGAACTCTGGAGAAAGCTCAATTCCCAGAGCATTCAGAGCCAACGAGGCACCAAACAATCATGTGAACAGGGTGACTAGGCCAGGCCTATGCTTGGGTCACCAGCAAAGCAAGGGCACCAAAAATACTTCCTGAGAGAATTTGACATCTGATTGTTCAAAGCACCATCATAGGAAATATCAGAATTCATCTGGACTTTCTTACATACATTTTATAGAGTAGGGTTCTTTAAAAAAATTTTTTGAATTATATACCACATCTAAGTGCTTAGGAACAAAGGGCACTGTTTTCCAGTGCATGGAACTTGCCCCAGAAGGCCCTCACCATTTTACAGAAGGAGAAACTCAGACTCTGAGAGGTTAGGTAACTTGCCTAAAATGACATAGCTAGAATATACTAGAACAGATATTTAAACCCAAGGCTTTCTAACTCTAGCCATTATGCTCTTAGCCACTATGGAGCACTACAAAGCACAGGCCTGGAAGTTAAGCCCTGGCTCTGAATTGCAACTCTGATATGATACATCTGTGTTGGCACTGGCAAATCATTTTCTCTGGGCCTTAGTTTTCTACTCTTGGCTGTCCATCTTCACTGGCTGCTCTGAGGACCAGGCGGAATAATGTCAATAAAAGTTGCCCCATTGGTTGTAAAGCTCTGGAACCCATGAAGGCTGCTAATGATGCTGTTCACATTATTGGCAAATCCTAGGGGCAAGTCTTCTCCTAAAACATGCTCCAAAAGGGGCCAAGAAGCTGGTTCTGGGTGACAAGGGGGGAACAGTGCCCAAAGGAGCACTATGTAAGGGAGAGAGTCCCAGAAGACCTAGCATAAGGGAGGGGCCTGAGAATTTAATGGACCACAGCTCAGCACCTGATTGATTCCTTTTGAGGCTAGGTTTGGCCACCATGGGAGACACCAGGATGGAAAGGGTTTGGCAGGTGAGTGGGCTGAGGACACTCAGCAAAGACTGGCATAGGGAGAACTCAGCAAAGTCTGGCATAGGGAGAACTCAGCAAAGACTGACATAGGGAGACAGTGCAAGGAGGGGAATGTAGAGCCTGGGCCAGGGATCCAGAAAGACAGGATCCAGGTACACGTGTGAACTGTGAGACCTTTGGCCAAAAATTCTGGTAGGTGGACAATAGATGCACTCGCAGATGGGATTCAGATAATCTCGGCCAAGGCCTTCCCAAGGAAGACGGGCGGATCACAGCAGGACCACTGGAAACACTAGCAAACTGAGCTCTCCCATGGTCTGGGCTCTTTGTGTGCCTGAAGTTCTCTGCAGAATGAAAATCCTCTGTGATCAAGATGAGGGAAAAGCTCAGAGAGGGGAAAGTGCCCTGCTCAAGGTTGCATAGCTGGAGGCAGAAGAAGGATTGACTCCCAAGTCCACACACTTAACCACTAAGGTGCACGTGACACATGAAGGTAAAGAACCTGACTCTGCAGAAGGTGCTCAGTCAGTGGGGGGCACCTTCACCCTCTTCCTTGGGGCATGGGCCACGTGACATCCCCTACTCTGCCAAACACAGAGGGGACACTCAGAAAATGGCTCACTGAATTGGAAACCCCTCAGAAATTTTTTCCTCCAACTCCTCACTCCAACTACAGATGAAAAAACCAGGGCTCAGAGATTCAAAGTTACAGCAAGAAAGTGACAGAGTTGATCCAGGAGTTGGGATTCTGGGTTCCAGGCGGAGCATGCTGACTCCAGAAACAGTCTCTGTTATCATCCCTCACCAGCCATGGACCTGAAAGAAGGCCTGTCCTTCTCTGACCCTCAGTTTCTTCATGAATTGAATGGGTATGACCACTCCCGGCAGGGCTGTGTGATGAAGTGTAGGTTGGATATTGGGCAACTGGTTCTTTTGTCCTTATCTCTCCCTCACCAGCACTGAAACTGGGTCATAGGGAATCCAACAGGAAGGAGACCATGGAGCAGGTTCTATGCCTTGGGAAACTATGTCCTTTTGGCCCTAAGCACTTAGAGGTCGACAGAACTCAAAAGGAAAGAAGAATTCTAATCTGTACAGCAGTGCAAGAGAGTCCAACCAGACTCTTATCTTTCCTATGATGGGCTAGTTGAATGGTGCTTTGAAATATCAAATGTCTCCCTATGCTAGTCTTTGCTGAGTTCTTCCTATGCCAGTCTTTGCTGAATATCCTCAGCTCACTCACCAGGCCAGTATAGGTGTGGTGGCTCATGCCTGTAGTCCCAGCATTTTGAGAGGCCAAGGTGAGAGGATTACTTGAAAGGAGTTCAAGACCAGCCTGGGCAACATAGTGAGACCCCGCTCCCCCCGCCCCCCCAGAAAGATAGAAAAAAAGAAAGGAAGGAAGGAAGGAAGAAAAAGAAAGAAAGAAAGAAAGAAAGGAAGGAAGGAAGAAAGAAAGAAAGGAAGGAAGGAAGAAAGAAAGGAAGAAGAAAAAGAAAATCACCTCGGGAATATTTTTGGTGCCCTCCTTTGCAATGACCCAAACCTGATATGCCTGTTGGATGGTCTAGCACTACCTGGGCCATCTCTCCACTGGGGTCTCTGCATCTGTGTCTCCATCAGCAAAGTAGTGGGCAGAAGAGGGAGGAGAGGAGGCAGCTGGGCTTGATAGCCTCTTAGGGTTCCTCTGGCTTTGACTATTGGAATCTCCATTCCTCAGACCCTCCACTCAGCCTAACCTAGGCACAATCAGCCCATTACTGCCTGAGGGCAGCTATGCCCAGGGAGGTCCAAAGGGATGCAGTTTGCATCCCTTTGGGTGTGAGGAAAACTTGGATACTGGATCTGTTGGATGGGGTTCTGGGTTATAAGGCTAACCCTTTTAAATGGAGACAAACCATAAGAAAACTAACTATAAAAAAACCCCCCTGGATCAGATGGCTTTTCAGTAAAATTGTGCAAAATTGTACAAAACATGCAAGGAACTGATACCAATTCTATTGAAAGTATTCCAGGGGACACTTCTTCCAGGACTGTGCTCATGGGGCTGTGCTGGGCCTCTCCACGGGTGAAGCTCTCAGTGCCTCTTTGCTCCAGTCTCTGTCGCTCGGGACACTTTTGTGTAGCAATTACCGCTCCCTCCTGGACCCTCCATGCCCAGAATTTCATCAATAACTGTTCACAGTCTGTGTGCACTAGTAAAACACCCCAACTCAGATATTGGAAAGCAGATATTGGAAGTTATTCAGAAAGAAGGGTTAAAAGAAACAAGACCCTCATCCATCCCTACATGTCTTAGCAAGACCCCACTGGACATATGGTTTGCTGCAACATCTGGATTGTTCCAGACAAGATCAGCTGTGAGGCCAAACAGCAGTATCACAAATCAGACATTACAGCAAACAAGAGTGTGAACTTCCCAGTTAAGTACCCTTCTCCTGAATACCAAGGGAGTTGGCCACCTTCACAATCACTTCCAGTAGTGGAGTTTGGGGGGCCAGCCCCCAAAAAGAGATTTAGGAGGTCCCTTGGAAGGTGTGATGGCGTCGGCGTTTCTATAGGGATAGATATTAAAAGAAAGAAAGATGGAGGGATAGATATAAAGAGAAAGAAAGAAAGTGGACACCTGTTCAGTGAATTGAGCCGAAGCCATTTATTGAAACTACAGCGGGTATTTATCCCCAAATTTTACACAGGCAGTCTCACAAGTCTTTCACGTGAACACAAAGCCTGGTGCAGGAGGGGTGCCCCCTACCCACCAGGTGTTTCCTCAGGCATGAGGAAGAACAATCACAAAACTTTTACATGAACACAAAGCCAATTAATGAGGGGCATCCCTCACCCACCAGGTGTTTCCTGGAGTAAGAGGAAGAACAATCCCAATTAAATCACAAGACATTTACATGAACATAGAGCCAGGTGGATAAGGGGGGGGGGCGTCTCCCATCCACGAGGTGTTTCCTGGAGTATGATGAATGGGGATCCCAAAACTATCTCACTGTTCCTCATGCTTGGTTAATATTTCTTAAAAGCAATACAACAATTCTAATATAATATTCTAATAATCAATAACTTTTAAAACCTATGCATACACAACACCTAATATCCAACCTAAATCCCAATTCCTCTCTATCTTATGCTAATTTTACCTACACTATAGAAACTCTTAATTATAGCCCAAACCAATTCCTAAGGAATGTGGCCCAGTTAAAACATCACACTGGGCCGTTTCTGGGAACAATTGATTACAATCTCTTAACAAAATGGCTATTCCGAAATCCTATAAATCTATTTTAACTTTTGTAAAAGTTTCTAAAGCCTAATCCTGATCATCAGCAATAAAGCTAAAAAATAAAACCCAAATATAAACTGTAAATTGTATTAAAGCCAAAACTGCAAATGTAGAAAATGGAAACAATGTAATTTCTAAATTTAGCTGTATTCTTATTAAACCTCAAAATATCATGTTTGATCATGCTTGAACTGACATAATTCACTGATGTAGCATAACCTATTCTACAATACTTTCTATGAATAAAATAAATTCAATTTCTATAATAAGTAGAAAAAACCCTATACTAACTGTAGCTAAAAACTGGTTAAAAGGAAGGCAGCCTAGTCCAAAGTATGCGCTGGGCCCTTAGGAATGTGGCCCAGCTCAAAGCTCATGCTGGGCCTTTAGGAATGTGACCCAGCCCAAAGTTTGTGCTGGGCCATCTCTAGTAGCTCTAGATATTTATCTATATTATTAAGGTTGTAACAGCACTTTGTATGTATATACTAATTCTACAAATATACTATTAAATCTTAAAGGAAGCTTGTACCGTATTAAAGGCTCCCAAATGTGACCTGAGTTTGAATTATGTTAAGTTTAAAGCCGAAACTGCAGTCTGTGAGAAACGGGAACAATGGACTCCTAAAGTAAGCCATGCTTTTCGTACTCTCAGAACTTCATGCTTAGATCATCAAAGTCCCTGCTAGTAGTCATGCCAAACAACAAAGAAGGGAGGAGGGAATGGGCCTTCAGCTCCTGAACTCGTCCTAGTGGTCTCAGGGTCCGCAGCCTGCCTGGATCCCTAACGCTCAGGCAGGCCTCCATGGCCGGCTCCCAACAGTGAAGAACTCAGAGAAGTTTACCCTAGAAAGGTTTGAAGCACTTGTTTAAAAAGTACATCTTACCATTGTGCTATCAGTTTCTTGAATGTAGAAGAAGAGAGACTAGTAAACCACAAAGCCAAACAGAAACATCAACAAAAAAGAGAAAACAGAGAGGGGGGAAGATGGAGGCTGAGCCAGTCAGACTATGTGAGTCCCCGTGTGAGTGCATGAGGGTATGGAAAATTTTGTGTATGTGCGGGTGAGCGAGTGGGCGTGTGAGTGGCTGACTGAGTGAGGGCTAGGGAGCTGGGGGCCAGGGCTCTCCTCGTGCAGCAGCTGGTGCCACAGCGTCTGGGCTTGGACTCTAGTGATCCCTGAGATGCCAAAGCCAAGTGCCATTTTCTCTTTCTTTTCTTTCTTTCTTTCTTTTTTTTTTTAAACCAACATACTCTCACTGGCAAGAAAATGCTGAGAGAGACTAAGTGGGGCTCGTGAGCAGGTGACCAGGCCCCTGGTGCAGCAGCAGGTGCTGCAACTTCTCTACTTCGTCCCTGGCTCTTCCCAGGTTGCAGAAGCAGAGAACCATTGTTTTTTCAAAATGGACAGAAGTTTTCCTTTGGAAAAGTGGCAGGGAGACACTATTGCCCCGGGCACTCCCTCACCATTGAAGCAGGAGAGAGACTGCTCTTGGCTTTGCCTCATCACTTCAGCACCTTGCAGGGCGCTGGAAGGGGCTGCAGAGTCCAGAGGCAAGTTCCCACAGAAGAGGACAAGAAAGGCACTCCACCACCATATTGAAGGTGGGGCAGGAAAGTGCTCGGACTTGCTCATCACGGGCCAACAGATCTGATCTCTGTGACTGGTGGATCAACTACTCAGGGCTTGAGCATGGCCCAAAGGGAATATCCTGAGAGCACATACTTCAGAGGGACCTGAGGAATGTTGAGTTCCAGGTGTCCCACCCCCTGCCCTGATCCAGCTGTGGGACAAAGGGTGTGGCCAGAAAAGGAGGAGGAAGAACTCCAAAGAGATCAGTGATGAGTCCAGGGCTGACCCAAACCCCCTCCTTCCCAGCAATCCTCTGAATGTCAGACCCACACAGCCGGGCCACGACTGAGAGGGACAAACCCAGACAGAGCCTGGATGTCAGTTGCAATAGGAGAGCTCCATTCCAGGATGGGCCTGGCTGGGGCACCCCCTGTGAGTACATACCTGGGGAATAGACAGTCCCATACCTCCCCACCAGAGACTTCCCTGACCATACGAGAGTGGGAGGGGAGGCCTACAGCTCCACCCTCCTCCTTCCCGGGGTCCCTTCTCCTTCTCTGCTTTGTTCCCTGAGGAGAGTGAAAGAGGTGACTCTGCAGGAGAGACCTTATCCGAAGAACAGTTACAGAGATTGCCACAAGAGGGCAGGTTTTTTTGTTTGTTGGTTTTTGTTTTTGTTGTTGTTGTTGTTTTTTGTTTTTTTAACATATTTTTTTATTTTAAAATTGTAGGGTACAGTTAAGGGTTAGGTATATAAATATGCATCATTCAGGCACCCTTGTTGATAAGGGGTGTCCCCCTGTCCCCAGACAGATATTGACTACCATTAATCCCACCACCCTTGCCCTCCCTGTCCCCCCCCATAGATTCCCTCCACTGTCGATCCTTTTCTTATAGTATTATGATAGATGTTTAAGGTCCACTTATGAGTGAGAACATGTGATACTCAGATCTTTGTTGCTGTGAAAGATCACTCAGTATTATAGACTCTAATCACTCTATTATAGACTCTAATCACTCAGTATTATAGACTCTAGTTGCATCCAGGTTGCTGCGAAATTCATGATTTTGTTCTTTTCTATGGCTGCATAGTATTCCATCATGTATATGTACCACAGTTTTTTTTTTTGAGTTGGAGTCTCACTCTGTCGCTCAGACTGGAGTGCAGTGGCTGTTCCCGGCCACCGCAGCCTCACCTGCTGGGCTCCGGCGTTCCTTCTGCCTCAGCCTTCCGAGTAGCTGGAACTACAGGCATGCGCTACCACACCCAGCTAATTTTTTTATTTATTGTAGAGATGAGGTCTCGCCAAGTTGCCCAGGCGGGTCTCAAACCCCGCAGGCTCAGGCAATCCTCTCACCTCGGCCTCCGAAAGCGCTGGAATTATAGGCTGAGCCACTGAGCCTGGCCTGTACCACATTTTTTAAATCCAGTCCTCTTTTGATGGACAGCATGGTTGCTTCCAGGTTCTTGCTATTGTGAACAATGCTGTGATAAACATACGCGTGCAGGTATCTTTTTTATAGAGTGATTTGAGTTCTTCAAGGTATACTCCCAGTAGGGAGATTGCAGGGTCATATGGGAGGTCGATATTTAGAACTTTTAGGAATCGCCACACTGCTTTCCACAGAGGTTGCACTAGTTTACACTTCCACCAACAGTGTATAAGTGTTCCCTTTTCACCGCATCCTCTCCAGCATCTGTTATTTTTTGAGTTATTGATAATTGCCATTCTGACTGGAGTTAGGTGGTATCTCAGTGTAGTTTTGATTTGCATCTCCTTGATGATTAGTGAGGTTGAGCATTTCTTCATGTGTCTGTTGGCCGCTCGTATGTCTTCTTTTGTGAAGTGTCTGTTCATATCTTTTACCCGCTTTGTAATGGGTTTGTTTGTTTTTTTCTTTTCAGCACATTATGAGTTCCTTGTAGATCCTAGATGTTAGGCCTTTGTCAGACCTGGAGTTGGCAAATACTTTTTCTCAGTCTGTAGGCTGTCTCCCTGCTCTCTTGATGGTTTCTTTGACTTTGCAGAAGCTTGTCAGTTTAATGAGATCCCACTTGTCTATCTTATCTCTTATGGCCCGTGTGTTTTGGGTTTTGTTCAGGAATTGGATGCCAGTTCCAATTTCCATAAGGGTGTGTCCTGCATTTTCTAAGGTTCTTATGGTTTGGGTTTTTGTTTTTTAAATATTCAATTATTTTTAAAAATTATATATATTTTTTATTTTAAAATTGTGGGGTACAGTTAAGGATTAGGTATACAAATATTGTGCAGGTGCCCTTGTTGATGAGGTGTGGCCCCCTTCCACAGACAGATAATGACTGCCGTTTATCCTACCTCCCTGCCCCTCCCTGCCCCCCCAGTATTTTCCCGCCACTGTCAATCCTTTCCGTATAGCATTATGGTAGTTGTGCAAGGCCCACTTATGAGTGAGAACATGTGATACTCAGATCTTTGTTTCTGTGAGAGATTACTCAGTATTATAAACTCTAATTCCATCCAGGTTGCTGTGAAATTCATGATATTGTTCTTTTTTATGGCTGCATAATATTCCATCATGTATATGTACCACATTTTTTTTAATCCAGTCCTCTTTTGATGGACAGTACGGTTGGTTCCATGATCTTGCTATTGTGAACAATGCTGTGATAAACATACATGTGCAGGTATCTTTTTTATAGAGTAATTTGAGTTCATCAAGGTAAATTCCCAGTAGGGGGATTGTGGGGTCATATGGAAGGTCGATTTTTAGAACTTTTAGTAATCACCACACTGATTTCCACAGAGGTTGTACTAGTTTATACTACTACCAACAGTGTAGAAGTGTTCCCTTTTTGCCACATCCTCTCCAACATCTGTTATTTTTTGTTATTGATGATGGCCATTCTGACTGGAGTTAGGTGGTATCTCAGTGTAGTTTTAATTTGCATCTCTTTGATGACTAGTGAGGCTGAACTTTTTTCATGTATCTGTTGACCACTCGTATGTCTTCTTTTGAAAAGTGTCTATTCATATCTTTTGCCCAGACATGGAGTTGGCAAATATTTTTTTCCCAGTTTGTGGGCTGTCTCTCTGCTCTCTTGATGGTTTCTTTGGCTTTGCAGAAGCCTGCAGTTTAATAAGGTCCCACTTGTCTATCTTATCTCTTATGGCCTGTGCATTTTGGGTTTTGCTTAGGAATTTGATGCCAGTTCCAACTACCATAAGGGTGTGTCCTGCATTTTCTAAGGTTCTTATGGTTTGAGGTTTTACATTTAAGTCTCTGATCCATTTAGAGTTAATTTTTGTGTATGGGGATAGGTAGGGGTCCTTTTTGAATATTCTGCATGTGTTCAACCAGTTTTCCCAGCACCATTTACTGAACAGGTTCTCCTCTCCCCAGTGGTGGGTGGTAGAGGCTTTGTCAAAGATGAGTTGGTTGAGAAATTGAGGTTTTGCTTCTGGAATCTCAATTCTATTCTATTGGTCTATATGCCTGTTCTTGTACCAATACCAGGCTGTTTTGATTATTATAGCTTTATAATAAAGTTTAAAGTCTGGTAGTGTGATACATCCTGCTTTGTTTTTCTTCTTTTGCTGAAGATTGTTCTGGCTATTCCTGGTCATATGTGTTTCCATATGAATTCCTGTATTTTTTTTTTCTAGATCTGAGAATGTTGCTGGTAATTTGATGAGTATTGCATTAAATCTGTAAATTGCCTTAGGTAAGATGTACATCTTAACAATGTTGATTCTTCCAATCCATGGAATATTTTTCCACTTGTTTGTGTCATCTTTGATTTCTTTGAGCAGTGTTTTGTAGTTTTCATTGTAAAGGTCCATGAGCATGGGATATTTTTCCACTTGTTTGTGTCATCTTTGATTTCTTTGAGCAGTGTTTTGTAGTTTTCATTGTAAAGGTCTTTCACATCTCTGGTTAGGAAGATGCCAAGGTATTTCATTTTTCTGGTGGTTGTTGTGAATGGGATTGTGCTATTTATTTGGGTCTCTTTTTTTACTGTTTACTTGTTAGTTCACCTATTTTAAAAATATTTTTCCCTTGTGCATGAATGTGTATGTGAGGGTTTGATCTGCATCTCCCCCCAAAAAATTTTTTTTTAATTTTTCTTTTCTTTTTCTGTTTCTTTCTTCTTTTATTGTTTTCTGTTTTTGTGTGTATGTGAATGATTGAGTGTTCGGCTTTCAAATTTGTTGTAGTTGTTGGTTTTTGTTCTTCTGAGTCTTTTTTATATTCATTTTTTATAGTTTAAGGGGGAATGTCAATAGATGTGTGAGGGTTTGACCTGAATCCCTTCCCCTTCCTTCGGTCTTTCTGTTTTTCTTCTCTATTCACTTTGTGCTATGCATGTGTGTGTGTGTGTGTGTGTGTGTGTGTGTGTGTGTGTGTGTGTGTGTGTGTTTAGTTTTCTTGGGGTTTTTTTTGTTGCTGGTTGTCTTGTTTTGCTTTGTTGTTATTCCAGTTTGTTTGGGAGTGTGTGTGTTTATGTGCTCTATTGCTTTTGCATTGGTTTCTGCTTTGCATAGTCATATAGAGTGGTAGTAGGGAGTGGGTCTCAGGGAACATATACAACAATAAGTGAACATTTTAATTTGCAAGTGGTATCTGATTCCAAGCGCCCCATCCCCCACTTTATTCAAATTTTGAAAACTACAAGAGACAGCAAAGTTTCCCATCCACCATCCTATTTTAAAATAGAACAAATCCAGAGCCTGGATCAGGGAAGAATAGAGGACTGAGCAAATGTCAGAAGGGAAAACCTCTCCCATTGACACTGAATAACAGAACTAAAGGGAAAAACAAGAGATCTGTCACAAATGGGGAAAAGCCAAAGGAAACGTCAGGCAAAGACAAAACTTCTGAAAGATCAGAACTTGGTGCCCAAACAATGGAAGTCACCAAAGACTGTCCCCAGAATATGATAGGGATTAGGGAATGGTTGGAAAGAGTGAACAGGACTCAGAAAGACAAAATGCAACACTGAAAGAATTTGCAGCAGAGATTTTGGCAATAAAAAACTACAAGCCTGGAAAGCAGAATCTATCTAGCTGAAGAAAGAATCTCAGAATATGGAGACAAGAACATGGAATTAACCCAATCTGTAAAAAACATAGGAAGAAGACTCAGAAAGAAAGAACAAAACCTCCAAGAGATGTGCAATTAAATCAAGAGGCCAAACCTATGCCTGATTGGTATCCCAGAAGAAGAAAGGGAAATGAAGAACAACTTGGAGCAAGTATTCCAGAAAGTAATCCAAGAAAACTTTCCCCATCTTACCAGAGATGTGACCAGCCAAGCACAAGAGATACAGAGAACCCCCAAAAGACATCAAATGAGAAGACTAAGCCCTAGACACATAGTAATTTGCCTACACAAAGTAGGCACAAAAGAAAACATCCTAAAGGCCAGACTATCTACTGGGGAAAACCAATCAGAATAGCAGCAGCCCTATCAGCAGAAACACTACAAGCAAGAAGGGACTGGAGGCCTATATTCAAAGTCCTCAAAGATGAACAATTCAAACAAAGAATTTCTTATCCAGCCAAGCTCAGCTTCATCAGTGATGGAGAATTAAAATCCTTCCCAGACATCCAATCCCTAAGAGATTATGCACCTTCCAGACCAGCTCTATAGGAGACATTTAAAAAGGTATTAAGCACAAAAGAAAGAAGAAAAAGATTGACCACACACTTCCCAAGAGAACAGCAGAGAACAGAATCAGCAGAGAATGCAGTGCAATAAGAAACTTGAAAACACACACATATAAGCTGGTGTGTGTGTCTCAGCCTGTAATCCTACACCTTTGGGAGGCTGAGGTGAGTGGATTGCCTGAGCCCGTGGGTTTGAGACCCGCCTGGGCAGTGAGACCTCATCTCTACAATAAAATTAAAAAATCAGCTGGGTGTGGTAGCGCATGCCTGTAATTCTGGCTACTTGGAAGGCTGAAGCAGAAGGATCACTGGAGCCCAGCAGGCAAGGCTGCGGTGGCCGGGAGCAGCCACTACACTCCAGTCTGGGTGACCGAGTGAGACTCCAACTCAAAAAACAAAAACCAAGCAAACAAAAAAAGAATACACACACATACATTAACTCCAAAGCCAAAAGAAAACAAGCAAAGGAAAAACAATATAAGAACTTCACGACAGGGATAAACAATCATATTTCAATAATCAGCCTGAATGTGAATAGACTAAATGCACCCCTGAAAAGACACAGAATGGTGGACTGGAAAAGAAACCATGACCCAATTATTTGCTGTATCCTGGAGACTCATTTCACTTTAAGGGATGCACACAGACTCAAAAGTTAAAGGTTGGAAAATGAGTTTCCAGGCAAATTGATCACAAAAGAAGGCAGGAGTTGTAGTCTTAATATCAGACAAAACAACCTTTAAGCTATCAAAAATTTAAAAAGATACAAAAAGACAGAACATAATGATAAAAGATCCAATCCAAAAGCAAGAAATATCCATCCTAAACATATATGCACCCAACACAGGGGTACCAGCATTTATAAAACAACTATTAAGTATACTAAAAAAAGATATTGACTCTAACACTACTATAGCAGGGGAATTGAATACACCACTGACAGACCTAGATAGATAATCAAGGCAAAAAGTCAACAAAGAGTTCCAGAACATAAACTTGACACTTGACCAAATGGACTTAATAGATACCTACAGATTATTCCACCCAACAACCGCAGAATATACATTTTACTCATCACCATGTGGAATATACTCCAAGATTGATCACATCCTTGGCCATAAATCAAGCATAAACAAATTCCATAAGGTTGAAATATTGCCATGCACATACTCAGACCACAGTGGGATAAAGATAAATATCAACACCACCAACATTTCCCCAAAGCCTACAAAGACATGGACACTAAATAGCATGATGCTGAACAACTACTGGGTCAACACTGAAATCAAAGCAGAAATTGAAAGATTCCTGGAAACAAATGAAAATGAAGAAACATATTACCAAAACCTCTGGCATGCCCTGAAAGCAGTTCTCAGAGGGGAGTTTATATCTCTACGAGCACACATCAAGAAAAACAGAAAGATCAGAAGTTGAGAGCCTAATAAATCACCTAAGGGAGCTGGAAAGAGAAGACCACCAGAACTCCAACTTTGGCAGAAAAATCCAAGTCACAAAAATAAGAGCCCAAATACAGGACATAGAAGATGAAAGTATCAGAGAAAACATCAACAAAACAAAAAGCTGGTTCTTTGAAATAATTAACAAGATTAATGGGCCCATAGCCAAAATGACCAAGAAAAAGAGAGAAAAAGCCCAAATAAACACAATCAGAAATACAAAAGATCAAATCACAACTGATCCTGAGGAAATACAAAAGATTATCAGAGATTACTATGTACATGTGTATGAAAACAAACTTGGTAACCTAATTGAAATGGAGAACTTTCTGACATCACACAACCTACCCAGGTTGAAACAAGAAGACACTGAGACACTAAATAGGCCAATAACAATCCAGGAAATTAGACTCTGTTATATGAAAACTACCTACCAAAAAAGCCCTGGACTGAGTGGTTTTCCAGCAGAATACTGCAAAATGTATAAGGAGGAGCTGATACCAATCCTACTGAAAGTATTCCAGACAATTGAGAAAGATGGAATTCTCCCCAAATCATTTTATGAAGCTAACATCACAGTGATACCCAAATTGGGTAAAGAGCCAACAACAAAAAAAAAGAACTACAGTCCAATATTCCTTATGTAAAAATCCTCAACAAGATTCTAACAAATCGGATCCAAAAACACATCTCAAAAATCATCCACCATGACCGAGTAGGTCTCATCCCCAGGATGCAGGGCTGATTCAACATTCACAAGACCATAAATGTAAAAGTTTTTAATAAAATCCAGCATCCCTTGTTGATAAAAACCCTCAAACACCTAGGTATAGAAGGAACATACCTCAAAATAGTAAGTGCCATTTATGATAAACCAACAGCTAACATATTGCTAAATGGACAGAAGCTGGAAACATTTCCCTTGAAAACTGGATCAAGATAAGGCTGCCCACTCTTACCACTCTTGTTCAATATCGTGTTGGAAGTCCTGTCTCAGGCAATTAGAAAAAAGAAGAGAATCAGAGGTATCCAAATAGGAAAAGAGGAAGTCAAGTTATCCCTCTTTGCTGATGATATGATCCCATATCTTGAAAATCCAAGAGAATCTGTCAAAAACCCTCTTGCACTGATAAAGGACTTTGGCAAAGTCTCAGGGTACAAAATAAATGTGCAAAAGACAGTTGCATTCCTATACACCAATAGCAAGCAGGCAGAGACCCAAATAAAAAGCACAATCCCATTCACTATGGCCTCAAAAAGTTGAAATACCTTGGCATCTTCCTAACCAGAGAAGTGAAAGACCTTTACAATGAGAACTATAAAACGCTGCTCAAAGAATCCAAGAAGACACAAACAAATGTAAAAATATTCCATGCTCATGGATAGGAAGAATCAACATAGTTAAGATGTCCATCCTACCAAAGGCAATCTACAGATTCAATGCAATACCCATTAAGTTACCAGCATCATTCTTCTGAGACCTGGAAATGACAATACAGAAATTTATATGGAAACATAAATGACCATGAATAGCCAAAACAATCCTTAGCAAAAGAAACAAAACAGAGTTCCAGTAAGATGGTGACGGCATAGGTGGAACTGTGGGATTCTCTTTGGGAACATGAGTTCCCAAAAAGACTCTTACTTTCCTTCCCCCACCCTCCTGCCCACCACCAGCCACACCGGTCCGAGGCCCGGAGACCCTCGGTCCCACACAAGGCTGGCTATTATGGCCTCCCGGTTGCTGCTGCTCCACTATAGGTGGCCCTGGTGCCGGCCGCACAGAGATCCCAGCTCCCTCCCTGGCTACAGTGTCTCACCTGGCACCAGACCACCACCTTTGGAGACCCTTGAATACCGCCTTGTGGAGATCGGGGTTCCCTTGCTGGCTACACCGATCTGCCCAGCACTCAGCCACTACCAGCTCCCACCCTGACTGGGGTCTCAACCCAGCAGCCCAGTGCTCACTCCTCAGAGTTCCAGCTCCCCACCCTGGGTTTTGGTCCCCTACCCAGCCCTATTTCAAGCCACTGTCATCCAGGGAGGCTCTGAGTGCCCGCCCCTCAGAGATACCAGCTCTATTTCTGGCTGAAATGCCCTGTTTGGAGCCCAAAGTTGCTGTCACCAATCACCACCTACCCTTTGGTGCTCTAGTCCCACTCTGGCTGAAGCACTCAGAGTGTGACCCCATGGTTGTGTAAGGGACAGAATATCTTAAGGAGGTGCTGATCATCCACTCTCAGCTCTCAGTTCCAGAAGAGGGAACTCCCAGTTCCCTCCTCCACTCCAGGCCACTGGTGGCACACCAGATCCAGTGCCCAGCTATGCTGCTGATCCCCAGTGCCTCACACGCCACCACAGCCTGTCATAGTGCATCACCCACGGACCCAGACAAGTGGAGAGAAAGGATGGGTGGAGAAAAAGGATCCATGAAAGAGGAGATGCCCACCTCACCCATTTTCCAGGCAGAGATTTGCATTGCCCTGCCCACCTATGAGCAGCCTCCACCTTGGTTTCTAAGGTAATGTTGCTAAACAGGAGACAAAAGCTCCTCCCCTCCCTACGTTGAATCAGATACAGGCAACTTAGTATTGCAGACCTCTCAGACAGCAAGCTAAAGGAATAAACCCAAGCTTGGAGTAAATCTATCTGTCTGCAATGAAAGCAAAGAGGAGAGGCTAGAGATCAGAGCTGAAGAGACTTTAGACACTCAGGAAAGATTCCAGAGCTAGTCTGGTTTCTTATTTTGACTTTTTTTTTTGAGTTGGAGTCTCACTTGGTCGCCCAGACTGGAGTGCAGTGACCGCTCCCAGCCACCGCAGCCTCACCTGCTGGGATCCGGCGATCATTCCGCCTCAGCCTTCTGAGTAGCCGGAATTACAGGCATGCGCTACCATGCCCAGCTGATTTTTTGATTTATTGTAGAGATGAGGTCTCACTGCCCAGGCGGGTCTTGAACCTGCAGACTCAGGCAATCCACTCACCTCAGCCTCCCAAAAGCATGGGCTTACAGGCTGAGCCACCGAGCCCGGCTTATTTTGACTTTAGATTTTATCATTTTGACTGTTTGTTTTGCTCACTTTTGTTTGCTTTTTGAGTTAGACTACCTGTTTGTGTTGGGGGAAAACACATCAAAAAGCATGATTTTATTGGACTGTCTTTGTGTGGTTGCTGGTATGCTTTAGGGAATTTTGTTTGTGTGTCTGTTTTTCACTCTTTTCTGACCTTGTGTCTCTTTTTCACCCGCTAGTTAATGTGTATGTCTGTTTTCCCTCTCATTCTTCTCTCTTTCTAACTTCCTCATGACCCCCCCTTCTTTCATTATTTTCCTTTTTCATACCTTCTTTTGTTCCAGGGACCAAATCTACACCCCACTGCACAGACAGATTGTAAGGCAGTGGGAAATAGGTTCCAGTGTGCCTATACACCTGTTGGTGGATACTGGGATCAGCAGATAGATTCTGAATCACAGCTTCCCCCTCAATTAAACCTCAAAACTGCAAAAAGTAGAGTCCCCAGCCCACACTCCAGCCTCAAAAATGAACAGAGCCAGAGGACCCTCATAAGGAAGAACAGAAGATTGAACAAATGAAGTAAAAGCAACCCCACCTTCCCTGAGAAACAGAATTAAAGAAGGGGAGGGAAAGGGGGAGAGAGAGAAAAATCTTCACAAATGAAGAAAAGCCAAAAGAAGAATATGGATCTCTCCCAGACCCCTGGGAGGGCAGACACTGAGAAAACTGACTTCAGAATGCAAACAATGAAGAGCCCCAGAATGACTGATCTCAAACTACAAACCTAGATATGAAGACATTAATGGAGAGATTAAAAAGAATTGAGGAAGCTGGGCTCGGTGGCTCAGCCTGTAATCCCGCGCCTTTGGGAGGCTGAGGTGAGTGGATTGACTGAGCCCATGGGTTCGAGACCCACCTGGGCAGCGAGACCTCATCTCTACAATAAATCAAAAAATCAGCCAGGCATGGTAGCGCATGCCTGTAGTTCCAGCTACTCAGAAGGTTGAGATGGAAGGATTGCCGGAGCCCAGCAGGTTGAGGCTGCAGTGGCCTGGAGTGGCCACTGCACTCCAGTCTGGGTGACAGAGTGAGACTCCAACTCAAAAAAAAGAAAAAAAAAAGAATTGAAGAGAGACAAGAAGAAACTAGGAAGGAGTTGATAACTGAGATAACAGTAAAAAGAATACTGTGGATGAAATAAATAACAAACTGATAAGCATGGAAAGCAGAATTAGCCAAGGAGAAGAAAGAATCTCAGCTTGAGGACCAAAATATAGAACTAACCCTAACTGTCAAAAACATAGAAAAGAAGCTTAAAAAGACAGAACAAAACCTTCAAGAGATGAGCAATTACTTCAAGGGAACGAACATAAGAGTAATTGGCCTTCCTGAAACAGAAAGAGAAACAGAGTCCACCTTGGAACAAACATTCCATGAGATTATTGAAGAAAACTTCCCTCATCTCATCAGTGATGCAAAAATTCAAACACAAGAGATTCAGAGAACCCCTGCAAGACAACAAATGAGAAGACCAACTCCAAGACACAAATAAATTTGCCTAAGCAAAATAGGCACAAAAGAAAAAATCCTAAAGGCAGCAAGAGAAAAAGGGCAGATCACCTACCATGAAAAACCAACTAGAATAGCAGCAGATTTATCTACAGAAACCCTGCAGGCTAGGAGAGCTTGGAACCCTATCTTCAAAGTTCTAAAAGATAAACAATTGCAACCAAGAATAACCTACCCAGCCAAGGTAAGCTTCATCAGCAAGGGAGAATTAAAATCTTTCCCAGATATCCAATCCCTAAGAACTTATGTTTCCACCAGACCACCTCTACAAGAAACACTTAAGAAAGTACTAAACACAGACGAAAAGGAAAAAAGAACAACAACGTTCTTCACAAGAGGACAGGAAAAAGAGTAAAACACACATGAACCAACCCCAAAACCAAAAGAAAGACAACAAAAAAAAAGGAACAATAACAACTCTATAAGAACTTTATGATAGGGACGAACTCTCACATTTCAATAATTAGCCTGAATGTGAATCGACTAAATACACCACTGAAAAGACATAGAATGGCAAAATGGATAAAATATCACCAGGCAACAATATATTGCCTTCAAGAGACTCATCTCACTAGAAAGGACATGCACAGACTCAAAGTAAGAGAATGGGAAAAAAAATTTCAGGCTAATGGAACACAAAAGAAAGGAGGAGTCATGATCCTAATTTCAGACAAAATACCATTCAAGAATTAAAAAGGATACAGAAGGCCACTACATAATGATAAAAGGTTCACTCCATCAACAAGAAATATCTATCCTAAACATATATGCACCCACCATAGGAGCACCAACTTTCATAAAGCAGCTTCTAGGAAAACTAAAGAAAGATATTGACTCTAACACCATCATAACTGAGGACTTTAATTCATACCCCACTCACAACCCTAGACAGATCATTAGGACAAAAAAATCAGCAACGAGATCTGGAACCTCAATATGACTCTTGACCAAATGGACTTAACTGATACCTACAGAACACTCCACCCAATGACCGCAGAATATACATTCTACTCATCACTGCATGGAACATACTCTAAGATTGACCACATACTTGGCCATAAATCAAGCGATAAACAAATTTCAAATGATCGAAATTTTGTCATGCACCTTCTTGGACCACAGTGGAATAAAAATAAACATCAACACCAACAAGGTTCCCCCCAAACCCACAAAGACATGGACACTAAAGAGCATGATGCTAAACAACTCCTGGGTCAACAATGAAATCAAAACAGAGATTAAAAGATACCTGGAAACAAATGAAAATGAAGAAACATCTTACCAAAATCTCTGGGACACCATGAAATCTGTATTAAGAGGGGAATCCATATCTCTACAAATGTACATGAAGAAAATGGAAGGATCACAAATTAACACCCTAACAAGTCACTGTAGAAGCTTGAAAAGCAAGACCACCAAAACCTTAACTTTAGCAGAAGAATCCAGATCACCAAAATAAAAGACCAAATCTGGGACATAGAAGACATAAAGATAATACAAAAAATCAGTGAAACAAAAAGCTAGTTGTTTGAAAGGATAAACAAGATCGATGGTCCCCTAGCTAGACTGACCAAGAAAAAAAAGAGAAAAAGTCCAAATAAACATAATCAGAAACACAAAAGATGAAGTCACATCTGACCCTGAAGAAATACAAAAGATCATTAGAGAATAGTATGTACACTTGTATGGAAACAAGCTGGAAAACCTTAAGGAAATAGAAGACTTTCTGATATCACACAACCTGCCTAGGTTGAAATAAGAAGGAATCGAGACCCTAAATAGATCAATAACAATCAAGGATATTGACTATGTAATAAGAAAACTATCTACAAAAAAAGTCCTGGACTAGATGGCTTTCCAGCAGAATGCTATAAGACATTTAAGGAGCACCTGATACCAATCCTACTGAAAGTATTCCAGGCAATTGAGAAAGATGGAACCCTCCCCCAAATCATTTTATGAAGCTAACATCACATTGATGCCCAAGTCAGGTAAAGACCCAACAAAGAAAGAGAACTACAGGCCAATATCTTTGATGAACATAGATGCCAAAATTCTCAGCAAGATCCTAGCAAACCAGATTCAACAACACATCTCAAAAATCATCCATCATGACCAAGTAGGCTTCATCCCTGGGACTCAAGCCTGGTTCAACATTCGCAAGACAATAAATGTAATTAAATACATCAACAGACATCAGATCAAAAACCACATGATTATATTATTAGATGCAGAAAAAGCTTTTGATAAAATCCAGCACCTCTTCTTGATAAAAACCCTCGAACATCTAGACATACATGGAACATACCTCAAAATAGTAAAAGCCATCTATGAGAAACCTACAGCTAGCATACTCCTAAACAGACAAAAATTAGAACCATGTCCCCTGAAAACTGGAATAAGACAAGGATGCCCACTTTCTCCCTTCCTGTTCAATATAGTATTGGAAGTCCTGGCTAGAGCAATCAGAAAAGGGAAGGCAACCAGGGGTATCCAAATAGGAAAAGAGGAAGTCAAGTTATCTCTCTGCAGACAACATGATTGTCTACCTTGAAAACCCTAGAGAATCTGTCAAAAGTCTCCTTGCACTGATAAAGGACTTTGGCAAAGTCTCAGGGTATAAAATACATGTGCAAAAGACAATTGCATTTCTCTACACCAATAATAAACAAACAGAAACCCAAATAAAAAGCACAATCTCATTCACAATAGCCAGAAAAAAAATGAAATACCTTGGCATCTTCCTAACCAGAGACATGAAAGACCTTTACAATGAAAACTACAAAACACTGCTCAAAGAAATCCAAGATGACACAAACAAGTGGAAAAATATCCCATGCTCATGAACTGGAAGAATCAACATTGTGAAGATGTCCATCTTACCTAAAGCAATCTACAGATTTAATGCAATACCCATCAAATTACCAGCAACATTCTTCTCAGAGCTAGAAAAAACAATACAGGAATTCATATGGAAACACAAACGACCAAGAATAGCCAGAACAATCCTCAGTAAAAACAGCAAAGCAGGAGGTATCACATTACCAGACTTCAAACTTTACTATAAAGCTACAATCATCAAAACAGCTTGGTATTGGTACAGGAACAGGCATATAGACCAATGGAATAGAATTGAGATTCCAGAATCAAAACCTTAATTTCTCAACCAACTTATCTTTTTCAAAGCCTCCACCACCTACCACTGGGGAGAGGAGAACCTATTCAGTAAATGGTGCTGGAAAAACTGGCTGACCACATGCAGAAGATTCAAACAAGATCCCTATCTATCCCCATACACAAAAATTAACTCTAAATAGATCAGAGACCTAAATGTAAAACCTCAAACCATAAGAACCTTAGAAAATTCAGGACACACCCTTGTGGAAATTGGAACTGGCATCCAATTCCTGAACAAAAACCAAAACGCACCAGCCATAAGACATAAGATAGACAAGTGGGACCTCATTAAACTGACAAGCTTCTGCAAAGTCAAAGAAACCATCAAGAGAGCAGGGAGACAGCCCACAGACTGGGAAAAAATATTTGCCAACTCCAGGTCTGACAAAGGCCTAACATCTAGCATCTACAGGGAACTTATAATGTGCTGAAAAGAAAAAAACAAACAACCCCATTATAAAGTTGGCAAAAGATATGAACAGACACTTCACAAAAGAAGACATACGAGTGGCCAACAGACACATGAAAAAAAGTTCAGCCTCACTAGTCATCAACGAGATGCAAATTAAAACTACACTGAGATACCACCTAACTCCAGTCAGAATGGCAATTATCAATAACTCAAAAAATAACAGATGCTGGAGAGGATGTGGTGAAAAGGGAACACTACTACACTATTGGTGGGAGTGTAAACTAGTGCAATCTCTGTGGAAATCAGTGTGGCGATTCCTAAAAGTTCTAAATACTGACCTCCCATATGACCCCGCAATCCCCCTACTGAGAATATACCCTGAAGAACTCAAATCACTCTATAAAAAAGATACTTGCACACGTATGTTTATCGCAGCATTGTTCACAATAACAAGAACCTGGAACCTTTCCATGCCGTCCATCAAAAGAGGACTGGATTTTAAAAATGTGGTACATATACATGATGGAATACTATGCAGCCATAAAAAGGAACAAAATCATGAATTTCGCAGCAACCTGGATGGAACTAGAGTCTATAATACTGAGTGATCTTTCACAGCAACAAAAATCTGAGTATCACATGTTCTCACTCATATAGTGGACCTTGAACATCTATCATAACACTATAAGAAAAGGATTGACAGTGGTGGGAAACTATTGGGGGGGTAGATAGGGGAAGGGAGGTGGATTAACGGTATTCAATATCTGTCTGGGGATGGGGAGACACCTTTTATCAACAAGGGTGCCTGAATGATGCATATTGGTATACCTAACCCTTAACTGTACCCCACAATTTTAAAATTAAAAAAAAAGAAACAAAGCAGGAAGTATCACACTTCCAGACTTCAAACTTTACTATAAGGCTACAGTAATCAAAACATCCTGCTACTGGTACAAAAACAGGCACATAAACCAATAGAACAGGATACAGATTCCAGAAGCAAAGCCTTAATTCCTCAGCCAACTCATCTTTGACAAAGCCTCCAACAACAACCAACGGGGAGAGGAGAACCTACTCAATAATGGTGCTGGGCGAACTGACTGATCACATGAAGAAGATTGAAACAGGATCCCTACCTATCACCATACACAAAAAATGAACTCTAAATGGATTAGAGACCTAAACGTAAAACCTTAAGCTATAAGAATCTTAGAAAACGCAGAAGACACTCTTATGGAAATTGGAACTGGCAACCAATTCCTATTCAGAACCCTTAAGGCCGAACCTTAAGAAATAAGATAGATAAGTGGGACCTCATTAAACTAACAGGCTTTTGTAAAGCAGAAGAAACAATTAAGAGAGCAGAGAGACAGCCCACAGAATGGGTAAAAATATTTGCCAACTGTATATCTGACAAAGACCTAATATCTAGGATCTACAAGTAACTCAAATGTACCAAAAGGAAAAAAACAAACAGCCCCTTTAAAAAGTGGGCAAAAGACATGAATAGACACTTCTCAGAAGAAGATATACGGGCAGCCAACAGACACAAGAAAAAATGCTCAGCCTCACTCATCTTCGGAGAAATGCAAATCAAAACCACATCGAGATACCGCCTAACCCCAGTAAGAATGGCCATCATTAATAAAACAAACAACAACAGATACTGGTGAGGATGTGGAGAAAAAGGAACGCTTCTACACTGCTGGTGGGAATGCAAACTAGTGCAACCTCTTTGGAAGACAGTGTGGCAATTTCTGAAAGAACTAGAAATTGACCCTCCATATGACCCAGCAATCCCCCTATTGGGAATATACCTGGAGGAACTCAGATCATTCTACAAAAAAGATACCTGCACACATATGTTTGTGGCAGCTCTATTCACAATAGCAAAAACATGGAATCAACCATGTTGCCCATCAAAACTGGACTGGATAAAGAAAATGTGGTATATACACAATGGAATATTATAGAGACATAAAGATGGACAAATATATGGACTTCGCAGCATCTTAGATGGATTTGGATTCGATCATGCTCAGTGATCTATCACAGAAACAAAGAACAGAGTACCATATGTTCTCACTCATAAGTGGACCTTGAACAATTATAATACTATAAGAAAGCATTTGTCAGTAATGGGAAACTGTCAGGGGAGGAGGGATAGGATTGGCAGTTGAGGAAAACTGCTAGGGGAGGGAGGGGCATACCTCATCAACAAGGGTAACTGCATAATCAATGTTTGTATAACTAACCCTGAATTGTACCCTACATCTTTATAATAAAAAATAATAAATAAATAGAAAACAAAAATGTGAACTATAAAAATCTGTATGTGAAACAAAAAAAATAAATAAAAAAAGAAGAGGAAGAAGAAAAGAAAGTATTCCAGGCAATTGAGAAAGATGGAACTCTCCCCAAATCATTTTATGAAGCTAACATCACATTGACATCCAAACTGGGCAAAGATTCAACAAAGAAAGAGAACTACAGGTCAATATCCTTGATTAGCATAGATGCTAAAATTCACAACAAGATTCCAGTAAACTAGATCCAACAACACATCTAAAAAATCATCCACCATGACCAAGTAGGGTTCATCTCTGGGATGCAGGACTGGTTCAACATCTGCTAGATCATAAACGTAATTAAATATATCAACAGATGTAAAGACAAAAACCATATGATTATATCATTAGACACAAAAAAAGCTTTTGATAAAATTCAGTACCTCTTCTTGATTAAAACCCTTGAACATCTAGGCATAGATGGAACATAACTCAAAATAGTAAGACCCATCTACAAGAAACCCACAGCCAACATACTGCTAAACAGACAGAAATTGGAATCATTTCCCTTGAAAACTGGAACAAGACAAGGATGCCCACTCTCACCCCTCTTGTTCAACATGGTATTGGAAGTCTTAGCTACAGCAATCAGACAAGAGAAAGAAATCAGGGGTATCCAAATAGAAAAAGAGGAAGTCAAGTTATCCCTCTTTGCAGATGACATGATTCTATACCTTGAAAATCCAAGAGAATCTGTCAAAAACTGCTTGTACTGATAAAAGACTTTGGCAAAGTCTCAGAATATAAAGTAAATGAACAAAAATCAGTCGCATTCCTATACACTAACAAGAAAAAACCAAAATAAAAAGCACAATCTCATTCACAACAGCCACAAAAAAAAAATAAATAAATAAAAGAAATTTCTTGGCATCTCCTAACCAAAGAAGTCAAAGACCTTTACAACAAAAACTACAGAACACTGCTCAAAGAAATCAAAGATGACACAAACAAATGGAGAAATATTCCAGACTTGTGAATTGGAAGAATCAACATTTTTTTGTTTTGATTTTTTATCTTAAAATTTTTTTTATTTTCTTGTTTTTTTCTTAATTGTAAGGATGTGGGGTATACTTCAGGGTTAGTTATACAAATGTTTATCATGCAGGTACCCTTGATGATGAGGTGTGCCCCTCCCTCCCCTGGCAGTTTCCCCATTACTGCCAATCCCTTTCTTATAGTATTATAATTGTTCAAGGTCCGCTTATGAGTGAGAACATACGGTATTCTGTTCTTTGTTTCCATGATAGATCACTGAGTATGATAGACTCTAAACCCATTAAAGTTGCTGTGAAGTCCTTCTTTATGACTGCATAATATTTCATTGTGTATATGTACCATATTTTTTTAAATCCAGTCCACATTCAATGGGTAGCATGGTTGGTCCCATGTTTTTGCTATTGTGAATAGAGCTGCAACAAACATGCATGTGCAGGTATCTTTTTGGTAGAATGACTTGAGTTTCTCTGGGTATATTCCCAATAGGGGGATTGCTGGGTCATGTGGAAGGTCAATTTCTAGTTCTTTCAGAAACCACCACACTGTCTTCCAAAGAGGTTGCACTAGTTTGCATTACCACCAGCAGTGTAGAAGTGTTCCTTTCCCTCTACATCCTCACCAGCATCTGTTATTGTTTGTTTTATTAATGATGGTCATTCTTACTGGGGTTAGGTGGTATCTCAGTGGTTTTTTGTCTTTTGGGTTTTTTTGAGTTGGAGTCTCACTCTGTCACCCAGGCTGGAGGGCAGTAGCATGCACTGGGCCACCACAGCCTCAACCTGCTGGGCTCAGGCGATCCTTCTGCCTCAGCTTTCCAAGTAGCTGGAACTACAGGCATGAGCCACCGTGGCCAGCTAATTTTTTGATTTATTGTAGAGATGAGGTCTCGCCAAGTTGCCCAGGCTGGTCTGCAACCTATGAGCTCAGGCAATCCTCTCACCTCAGCCTCCCAAAGTGCTGGGATTATAGGCATGAGCCACTGTGGCTGGTCTTCTCAGTGGTTTTGATTTGCATTTCTCTGATGATCAGTGATGCTGAACATTTTCATGTGTCTTTTGGCTGCCCGTATACCTTCTTTTGAGACATGTCTATTCATGTCTTTTGTCTACTTTTTAATGTGACTGTTTGTTTTTTTCCTTTAGGCACTTTTGAGTTCCTTGTAGATCCTACATGTTAGGCCTTTATCAGATATACAGTTGGCAAATATTTTTTCCCAGTGTGTGGGCTGTATCCCTGTTTTCTTGATGATTTATTTTGCTTTGCAGAAACTTGTCAGTTTGCAGAAACTTGTCTGTCTTATCTCTTATGGTATGGGCACTTGGTTTTGATCACTGGAGTTGCCACTTCCAATTTTCATAAGGGTGTCTCCTGCATTTTCTAAGATTCTTATAGTTTGAGGCTTTATGTTTAGGTCTTGGTTCCAGTTAGAGTTAATTTTTGTGTATGGTGATAGGTAAGGGTCCTGTTTTTCAATCTTCTGCATGTGACCAGCCAGTTTACCCAGCACCATTTACTGCATAGGCTCTCCTCTTTCCGTTGGTTGTTGTTGGAGGCTTTGTAAAACATGAGTTGGTTCAGAAATTGAGGTTTTGCTTCTGGAATCTCTATTCTGTTCCATTGGTCTGTATGCCTGTTTTTGTACCGATACCAGGCTGTTTTGGTATTGGTACTGTAGCCTTATAGTAAATCTGAAGTCTGGAAGTGTGATACTTCCTGCTTTGTTTCTTTGGCTAAGGATTGTTTTGGCTATTTGTGGTCATTTATGTTTCCATATGATTTTCTGTATTGTCATTTCCAGGCTTTAAAAGAATGATGTTGGTAATTTAATGGGTATAACGTTGAATCTGTAGATTGCCATTGGTAGGATGGACATCTTAACAATGTTGATTCTTCCTATCCATGAGCATGGAATATTTTTCCATTTGTGTCTTCTTGGATTTCTTTGAGCAGTGTTTTGTAGTTCTCATTGTAAAGTCTTTCACTTCTCTGGTTAGAAAGATGCCAAAGTATTTCATTTTTTTGTGGCTATTGTGAATGGGATTGTGCTTTTATTTGGTTCTCTACCTGCTTATTGTTGGTGTATAAGAATGCAACTGTCTTTTGCACATTTATTTTGCACCCTGAGACTTGGCGATAGTCCTTTATCACTGCAAGCAGGTTTTTGACAGATTTTCTTGGATTTTCTAGGTATAGGATCAGCAAAGAGAGATAACTTGACTTCCTCTTTTTCTATTTGGATACCCCTGATTTCCTTCTCTTGTCTAATTGCTCTAGCTAGGGCTTCCAACACAATGTTGAACAAGAGGGGTGAGAGGGCATCCTTGTCTTGTTCCAGTTTTCAGTTGAAATGTTTCCAGTTTCTGTCTATTTAGCAATATGCTAGCTGTGGGTTTATCATAGATGGCACTTACTATTTTGAGATATGTTCCTTCTATACCTAGGTGTTTGAGGGTTTTGATCAAGAAGGGATGCGGGATTTTATTAAAAGTTTTTTCTGCATCTAATGATATAATCATGTGGTTCTTGTTTTTACATCTCTTGCTGTATTTAATTACATTTATAATCTTGTGAATGTTGAACCAGCCCTACATCCTGGGGATGAAGCCTACTTGGTCATGGTGGATGATGTTTGAGATGTATTTTTGGATCCGATTTGCAAGAATCTTGTTGAGGATTTTTGCATCTATGCTCATAAGGAATATTGGCCTGTAGTTCTCTTTTTTTGTTGCACCTTTCCCTGGTTTGGGTATCAGGGTCATGTTAGCCTCATAAAATGATTTGGGGAGAATTCCATCTTTCTCAATTGCCTGCAATACTTTCAATAGTCCAGTCTAGGGCTTTTATTTTGTAGGTAATTTTCTTATGACAGAGTCAATTTTGTGGATTGTTATTGGTCTATTTAGTGTCTCAATGTCTTCTCATTTCAACCTGGGGAGGTTGTGTGATGTCAGAAAGTCCTTCATTTCATTTAGGTTATCAGGTTTGTTTCCATATGGGTGTGCATAGTAATCTCTGAAAATCTTTTGTATTTCTTTGGGCTCAGTTGTGATTTGAACTTTTGTATTTCTGATTGTGTTTACTTGGGTTTTTTCTTTCTTTTTCTTGGTCATTCTGGTTAGGGGTCCATCAATCTTATTAAATCTTTCAAAGAACCAGTTTTTTGTTTTGTTGATGTTTTCTATGATTTTTTTCTTCTATGTCCTGTATTTGGGTTTTTATTTTGGTGATCTGGGTTCTTCTGCTAAAGTTAGAGCTTTGGTGGTCTTCTCTTTCTATCTCCCTTAGGTAATTTGTTAGGCTACCATCTTGTGATCTTTTCATTTTCTTGATGTGTGTTCATAGAGATATAAATTCCCCTCTTAGAACTGTTTTTGAGGTTTTGGTAAGATGTTTTTTCATTTTCATTTGCTTCCAGGAATCTTTTAATTTCTGTTTTGATTTCATTGTTGACCCACTAGTTACTCGGCATCATGCTGTTTAGTGTCCATGTTTTTGTGGGCTTTGGTGAAATATTGGTGGTTTTGATATTTATTTTTATTCCACTGTGGTCTAAGAAGGTGCATGGCAATATTTCAACCTTATAGAATTTGTTTATTCCTGATTTATGGCCAAAGATGTGATCAATTTTAGAGTATGTTCCATGTGGTGATGAGTAGAATGTATATTCTGTGGCTTTTGGGTGGAATATTCTGTAGGCATCTATTAAGTCCACTTGGTCAAATATGTCAAGTTTATGTTCTGGATCTCCTTGTTGATTTTTTTGCCTTGATAATCTATCTAGGGCTGTCAGTGGGCTATTCAAGTCCCCTGCTATAATAGTGTTAGAAGCAATATCTTTTTTTAGTTTATTTAGTAGTTGCTTTATAAATACTGGTGTCCCTGTGTTGGGTGTGTATATGTTTAGGAAGAATATTTATTGTTGATGGATTGAACTTTTTACCATTATGTAGCATCCTTTCATGTCTTTTTAAATTTTTGATAGCTTAAAGGTTGTTTTGCCAGATATTAAGATTGTGACTCCTGCCTTCTTTTGTGATCCATTTGCCTGGAAACTCATTTTCCATCCTTTAACTTTGAGTCTATGTGCATCCCTTGTCATGAGATGAGTTTCCTGCATGCAGCAAATAATGAGGTCATGGTTTCTTATCCAGTTTGCTATTCTGTGTCTTTTCAGTGGTGCATTTAGTCTATTCACCAATTCAGTGAATAGACTAAATTAGTGAATTAGTCTATTCAATAATTCAGACTGATTATTGAAATGTGATTGTTTATCCCTGTCATGAGGTTCTTAATAAAGTTTTTTCTTTGTTTGTTTGCTTGCTTTCTTTTGGCTTTGGGGTTGATGTATGCATGTGTTTTCAAGTTTGTTGTTACACTGTATTCTCTGTCAATTCTGTACTTTGCCATTCTCTTGGGAAGTGTGTGGTCGGTCTTTTTTTCCTTTCTTCTGTGCTTTTTAAGTGTCTCCTATAGAGCTGGTCTGAAAGCTGTATAACCTCTTTGGGATTAGATGTCTGGGAAGAATTTTAATTCTTCATCACTGATGAAGCTGAGCTTAGCTGGGTAGGAAATTCTTGTTTGAAATTGTTTATCTTTGAGAACTTTGAATATTGAACTCCAGTCCCTTCTTGCTTGTAGTTTTTCTGCCAATAGTTCTGCTGCTATTCTGATTGGTTTTCCCTGGTACATGGTCTGACCTTTCTCTCTTGCTGCCTTTAAGAGTTTTTCTTTGTGCCTACTTTGCGTAGGTGAATTAGTATATGTCTGGGAGTTAGCTTTCTTATTTGATGTCTTGTGGGGGTTCTTTGTATCTCTTGTGTTTGGCTGGTCACATCTCTGGTGAGATGGGGAAAGTTTTCTTGGCTAACCTCCTGGAATACTTGCTCCAAGGTGTTCTCCATTTTCCTTTCTTCTTCTGGGATACCAATCAAATGTGGGTTCAGCCTCTTGATATAATCACACATCTCTTGTAGGCTTTGTTCTTTCTTTCTGAGTTTTCATTCTATGTTTTTAGAATCAACATTGTTAAGATGTTCACCCTATCCAAGGCAATGTACAGATTTAATGCACTAGCCATTAAATTACCAGCGGCATTCTTCTCAGACCTGGAAATGACAATACAGGAATTCATATGAAAACATAAATGAGCATGATTGTCAAAACAATCCTCAGAAAAAACAAAACAAGACAAAACAAAGTGCAGAAAAAACAAAACAAGACAAAACAAAGTGAGAGGAATCATGCTCCCAGACTTTAAGCTTTATTATAAAGCTACAATAATCAAAACAGCCTGATATTAGTATAAGAATAGGCATATAAACCAATGAGATAGAGATTCTAGAAACAAAACTTCCATTTCTCAATCAACTCATCTTTGACAAAGCCTTCACCATCAACTACTTGGGAGAGGAGAACCTATTCAGTAAATGGTGCTGGGAAAACTGGCTGACCACATGCAGAAGATTAAAAAAAGATCCTACCTATCACCATTCACAAAAATCAACTCTAAATGGATCAAAGACCTAAACATAAAACCTCAAACTATAAGAACCTTAGAAAATGTAGGAGACTCCCTTATGGAAATTGGGACTGACAACCAATTCCTGATCACAACCCCAAGTGCCCATGCCATAAGAGATAAGATAGACAAGTGGGACCTCATCAAACTGGCAAGCTTCTGAAAATCAAAAGAAACCATTGAAAGAGTGGGGAACAGCTCACAGACTGGGAAAAAATATTTGCCAACTGTATATCTGACCAAGGCCTAACATCTAGCATCTACAAGGAACTCAAACATGCCAAAAAAAGAAAAACAAACAGCCCATTACAAAGTGGGCAAAAGATATGAATAGACACTTCTCAAAAGAAGACATACTAGCAGCCAACAGATACATTTTAAAAAATGCTCAGCCTCACTATCATCAAAGAAATGCAAATTAAAACCACACTGAGATATCACCTAATTCCAGTCAGGATGGCCATTATTAATAACTCAAAAAACAACAGATGCTGGAGAGGATGTGGGGAAATGAGAACACTTCTACATTGTTGGTGGGAGTGTAAACTAGTACAGCCTTTGTGGAAAACAATGTGGCATTTCCTAAAAGATCTAAAAATTGACCTCCCATATGGCCCTGCAATCCCCCTGCTGGGAATATACCTGAAGGAACTCAAATCACTCTATGAAAAAGATACCTGCACATGCATGTTTATTGCAGCATTATTTACAATAGCAAAAAAATGGAACTAACTGTGCTGCCCACCAAAAGAGGACTGTACAAAAAAAGTGTGGTACATACACATGATGGAATATTATGCAGTCATAAACAAGGACAAGATTATAAACTTTGCAGAAACTTGGATGGACTTAGAAGCTATAATACTGAGTGATCTATCACAGAAATAAAGAATTGAGCATCACATGTTCTTACTCATAAGTGGACTTTGAACAACTATCATAATACTATAAGAAAGGGATTGGCAGTAATGGGAAACTGCTGGGGAGGTGGAGGCACACCTCATTAACAAGGGTACCTGCATAATGAACATTTGTATACTTAACCCTGAATTGTACCTCACATATTGAAAATTAAAAATTTTTAAAAATAAAATGGAGACAATCCAGGTTCAACTCCTGTCCTGCTCATGCAGGTGACCTCTGAGATTTTCTTTCAATTAGCACTCACACAGGAGGGTCGTCTGTTTCATGCTTATTTTATTTTTTATTTTTATTTTAAAAGAAACAGGTTCTCACTCTGTCACCTAGGCTAGAGTGCAAAAGTGTGGTCATAGCTCACACTCAAACTACTGGACTCAAGTGATCCTCCTGCCTCTACCTCTTGAATACCTAGGACTACAGATGTGTGTCACCCCATTGTTTTGGTCACCACACCTTGCTTTTTTTTTTTGGTGGAGGTGGAGTAGGGGGGTGTGGTCTTGCTATTTTGCCCAGGCTGGTCTTGATCTCCCAGTCCCAAGTGATTCTCCCACTTCAGCCTCTCAAAGCGCTGAGGTTACAGGCATGAGCCACTACATCCAGCCCCCATGCTCACTTTAGATTAAGCATTTGCCAGTTACTACTTCCAGATCTTGGAGGTAGACTGCACAAATCAATCACAGAGCAAATCAGGACATTTTTAAAAGGTGATGTGGAAGTGAGGGAAGGGGAAATAGGTTGTAATTGAAGATTTTTTTTAAACACCTTTTTTCAGTTCTGACATTCGGTGACTCTAGGACATGAGTTTTTTACTTATTTATTTGTTTTGCTTTTGTTTTAGAAAAAAATGTAGATGTTGGCCCAAGGAAATAAAATAAAATTTGTTCTTGGAATCACTGGAGATCAAAGAGCAGCGACGCGGATGTGAACAGCAAGCTGATTCCGTCAGAAGCACTCCTGAGGTGGGATGTGCTGTTTTCCTCAGCTCCAATCCACCATTCTGGAGTTGACCCAAGCATACAAGCAGTGAGCACATGTCAAGGTTTTCAGAACAACCACTGATGAAGGCTTCTTTTGTCTTTGGGTGGCTACAGCTTTTAGTTCTCTAGGTCTTTTCTCTTTTGCTCTTGTGGCTTCTGGATCGGTAGAGGCAATAGCAGAATGGACATACAGTGACAAAACAGACCACCTGCTAGGCCTCAGTGGCCAGGAGGAAAGAAGATAGTAGAGTGACCCAAGGATGTGCTCGGAATCTCTACTTTGGCACAATAACGGAAAGGTCTACCTTCATCTCAGCCTTCATCAGGAGTGAGATCTCCAACAGAAGGCACATTTGCCTCTCTCATCACTGAAACCTCAGAGGCCCCCACATGTGTGTGTGGGGGTACAGAGAACCCTGCAGAGAGAAGCAGGCAGAGCCGCTGTGCTTCAGGAAAATGGGCAGACTGAGCAGGCAACAGGTTGCAGAAAACCTTGGAAAAATCAGCCCTCCCTAGTGACAGGGTGACATTACTGTCACTTAGTAAAACTTTAAGCAAGTATAAAAAAATTAAAGGAGAGTAGGAATCTAAGAGATTATCTAAGATCTGATGTCCAAAATGTAGTGTGGGCTGTGGAACAGACAGCAGAAGCTTTTTCAGTGCACAAATCCCAGTTGTAACTAGATCATTTGCTCTACGATGGGTGTTCGTGTGATTCTTCTACTGGGACTTAAGCCCCTTGAGGGCAGGGGCCTTGGGAGCTTTGTTTACCTTCTCATAGCTTTGCGTACTGTAGGGACTTCCAAAATATTTGATAGAAGAAGGAAGGAGTGAATCGTGGGTTAAGATGCAAGAACCAAAATTGAAGGCCACCACCAGTCTCCTAAACTTGATTGTAAATGACTCAGATTGCAATAATTGTATAGTGAACTGTATACATTCTCATTCCAAATGCTTGGTTTTCTGGTTCCCAGACACTCTGATTGCCTGTTACTCTGGCATCCAGCTCTGTACCACCATGGATACCACAGTCAGCCTGAAATGGATCAAAAGACTCTTCACCCATGTTCTACCTGGTGGGCATTCCCTCTCTACAGTAGTCTCTCTTCCTCCCTGTCTTCTTGATTTTCTTCTCACTCTACCTGCTCATCCTGGTGGGTAACACCCTGATCCTGGTGGCTGTGGTGGCAGAGCCCAGCCTCCACAAGCCCATGTACTTCTTCCTAATTAACCCCTCCACCTTGGACATCTTTTTCACCGTGACCACCGTCCCCAAGATGCTGTCCCTATTCCTGCTTGGGGACCACTTCCTCAGCTTCCCCGCCTGCTTTCTGCAGATGTACCTGTTCCACACTTCTCCTGCTCAGAAGCTTTCATTCTGGTGGTCATGGCCTATGACTGCTATGTGGCTATCTGGTGCCCACTGCACTACCCGGTCCTCATGACCCTCATGACCCCACAGACCAATGCTGCCCTGGCAGCCAGTGCCTGCTCACTGCCCTCCACCTGTCCATCCCAGTGGTAGTGGTGCAGACCTCCCTCCCCAGTGGCATTTGGTCCTGTAGCCCAGGTCTACCACTGCTTCCATGACGACTTGGCTCCAGGTCTTCTGCTCCAACACCACCCCCAGACCCTCATGGGCTTCAGCATTGCCATAGTGGTGTCCTTCCTCCCCCTTCTCCTGGTGCTTCTCTCCTATGCCCACATCCTGGCCTCCATGCTTTGCATCAACTCCCAAGAAGGGTGCTCCAAAGCCTTCTCCACCTGCAGCTCCCACCTCCTGGTGGTGACCGCCTACTCATCCATTGTCATAGTCTATGTGGCCTACAGGGCTGACCTGCTACTCGACTTCCACATCATGGACAATGTGGTGTTCACCATTCTCATGTCTGCTCTCAATCCTCTCATCTACGTGCTGAGAAACAAGAATGTCAAAGCAGCCATCTCCAATATTGCATGTCCCCAAGACCCAGAACATTCTGGAAATCCTTGTTCCTTCGATGTAGCTGATTCTGCTCCCAGGATACCAGTCTCTAAAAGTAGAGAATGCCAACACAAAAAGTTGTGCCACTGCTCTCCAGCCTGGGTAAAAGAGTGAGAACCCGACTTAAAAAAAAAATCTTCTTAAAAGCATCAGAAAATGTTCAATATAATTAGGCTAAAATAGTAATAAAAATGAGAACACAGAAAAGAAAGTTATTACAACATGGATAGACATATAAACCAATGAAACAGACTACTCAGCCCAGAAACAAACTCATAAATATACAGATAATTGATATGTTGAAATTAAGTAAAATGTTGAGCTCTAAAACTAGCCTGAATGATCACACATAGTGAAAATACTTAGGTAGTAATTTTGCAGTCATGAGACTATGATTCCATTACAAGAACAGTATTTACTGTAACACCATTTCTTCTGCATTACTTTAATATATTTTTGATAATAAGTAAAATACTTATACTAAATTCTTATTTTGTGCTTTCAACTTATATTTCAAATAACATGATTCAATTTAGTTCATTGTATCCTCTCAATATGGCTTCTTCAAAATATATTATCAGAATTATATGCATTAACTTTGTCTAGTTTTACCTTTGAAGACTTCATATTTTCTTTTTTAAAATTCTTTATTATAAAGATGTGGGGTACAATTCAGGGTTAAGTATATAAACATTGATGATGCAGGTACCCTTGTTGGTGAGGTATGCCCCTCCTCCCCTAGCAGTTTCCCTCAACTTCCAATCCCCCCACGACAGTTTCTCACTATTGCCAATCGCTTTCTTATACATTACAATTGTTCAAAATCCTCTTATGAGTGAGAACATATGGAACTCTGTTCTTTGTTTCTGTGATAAATCACTGAATATGATTGACTCCAAATCCATCCAAGTTGCTGCAAAATTAATATATTTCTCCTTCTTTATGGCTGCATAATGTTCCTCTGTGTATATGTACCACATTTTTTTTTTTTTTGAGTTGGAGTCTCACTCTGTCACCCAGACTGGAGTGCAGTGGCCGCTCCCGGCCACCGCAACCTCGACCTGCTGGGCTCCGGCGATCCTTCTGCCTCAGCCTTCCGAGTAGCCGGAATTACAGGTGCGCGCTGCCACGCCCGGCTAATTTTTTGATTTATTGTAGAGATGAGGTCTCGCTGCCCAGGCGGGTCTCGAACCCGCGGGCTCGGGCAATCCACTCACCTCAGCCTCCCAAAGGTGCGGGATTACAGGCTGAGCCACCGAGCCTGGCTGTTCCACATTTTTTTAATCCAGTCTAGCTTCGATGGGCAACACGATTGGTTCCATGTTTTTGCTATTGTAAATAGAGCTGCAACAAACATACATGTGCAGGTATCTTTTTTGTAGAATAATTTGAATTCCTCCGGTATATTCCCAATAGGAGAATTGTTGGGTCATAGAAGGTCAATTTCTAGTTCTTTCAGAAATCGCCACACTGTCTTCCAAAGAGGTTGCACTAGTTTGCATTCCCACCAGCAGTGTAGAAGCGTTCCTTTATCTCCACATCCTCACCAGCATCTGTTGTGGTTTGTTTTATTAATGATGCCTATTCTTACAGGGGTTAGGTGGTATCTCAATGTGGTTTTGATTTGCATTTCTCTGATGATGAGTGAGGCTGAGCACTTTTTCATGTGTCTGTTGGTTGCCCGTTATCTTCTTTTGAGAAGTGTCTATTCATGTCTTTTGCCCACTTTTTAAAGGGGCTGTTTGTTTTTTTCCTTTTGTGCACTTGAGTTCCTTGTAGATCCTAGATGTTAGACCTTTGTCAGATATACAGTTGGCAAATATTTTTTCCCATTCTGTGTGCTGTCTTCCTGCTCTCTTGATGCTTTGCAGAAGCTCATTAGTTTGATGAGTTCGCACATATCTATCTTATTTCTTAAGGTATTGGCCTTTAGAGTTCTGAATAGGAATTGGTTCCCAATTCCAATTTCTATAAGGGTGTCTCCTGTGCTTGCTAAGATTCTTATAGTTTGAGGTTCTATGTTTAGGTCTTTGATCCATTTAGAGTTAATTTTTGTGTATGGTGATAGGTAGGGGTCCTGTTTCAATCTTCTGCATGTGATCAGTCAGTTTTCCCAGCACCATTTACTGAATAGGTTCTCCTCTCCCCATGGTTATTGTTGGAGGCTTTGTCAAAGATGCGTTGGTTGAGGTATTGAGGTTTTGCTTCCAGAATCTCTATCCTGCTCCATTGGTCTATGTGCCTGCTCTTGTACCAATACCAGGCTGTTTTGATGACTGTAGCCTTATAGTAAAGTTTGAAATCTGGAAGTGTGATACCTCTTGCTTTATTTCTTTTGCTAAGGATTGTTTTGGCTATTCATGGTCATTTATGTTTCCATATGAATTTCTGTATTGTCATTTCCAGGTCTCAGAAGAATGATCTTGGTAACTTAATGGGTATTGTGTCGAATCTGTAGATTTCCTTTGGTAGGATGGACATCTTAACAACGTTGATTCTTCCTATCCATGAGCATGGAATATTTTTCCATTTGTTTGTATCTTTTTGGATTTCTTTGAGCAGTGTTTTGTAGTTCTCGTCGTAAAGGTCTTTCACTTCTCTGGTTAGGAAGATGCCGAGGTATTTCATTTTTTTGGTGGCTATTGTGAATGGGATTGTGCTTTTTATTTGGGTCTCTGCCTGCTCGTTGTTGGTGTATAGGAATGCAACTGTCTTTTGCACATTTATTTTGTACCCTGAGACTTTGCCAAAGTCCTTTATCAGTGCAAGCGGTTTTTGACAGATTCTCTTGGGTTTTCAAGGTATGGAATCATATCATCAGCAAAGAGGGATAACTTGACTTCCTCTTTTCCTATTTGGATACCTCTGATTTCCTTCTCTTTTCTAACTGCCTGAGCTAGGACTTCCAACACAATATTGAACAAGAGGGGTGAGAATGGGCAGCCTTATCTTGTTCCAGTTTTCCGGGGAAATGTTTCTAGTTTCTGTTCATTTAGCAATATGTTAGTGGTGGGTTTATCGTAGGTGGCACTTATACTATTTTGAGGTATGTTCCTTCCGTACCTAGGTGGTTGAGGGTTATCAAGAAGGGATGCTGGATTTTATCAAAGGCTTTTTCTGCATCTAATAAGATAATTGTGTGATTCTTGTTTTTACATCTGTTGATATATTTAATGACATTTATGGCCTTGCAAATTTGAACCAGCCCTGCATCCTGGGGATGAAGCCTACTTAGTCATGGTGTATGATTTTTGAGATGTATTTTTGGATCCGATTTGCTAGAATCCTGCTGAGGACTTTTGCATCTATGTTCATAAGGGATATTGGCCTGTAGTAATCTTTCTTTGTTGGATCTTTACCCATTTTGGGTATTAGTGTGATGTTAGCTTCGTAAAATGATTTGGGGAGAGTTCCAACTTTCTCAATTGCCTGTAATACTTTCAGTAGGATTGATATCAGCTCCTCCTTGTACATTTTGTATCATTCTGCTGGAAAGCCATCTGGTCCAGGGCTTTTTTTAGTAGGTAGTTTTTGTATGACAGAGTCAATTTCCTGGGTTGTTATTGGTCTATTTAGTGTCTCAATCTCTTTTTGTTTCAACCTGGGGAGGTTGTGTGATGTCAGAATGTCCTCCATTTCATCTATGTTATCAAGTTTGTTTCCATATAGGTGTACATAATAATCTCTGATAATCCTTTGTATTTCTTCAGGTTCAGCTGTGATTTGATCTTTTGCATGTCTGATTGGTTATTTGGACTTTTTCTTGGTCATTCTGGCTAGTGGCCCAGCAATCTTGTTAATTCTTTCAAAATACCAGCTTTTTTGTGTGTGTTGATGTTTTCTATGATATTTTTGTCTTCCATGTCCTATATTTGGGGTCTTATTTTTGTGATTTGGATTCTTCTGCTAAAGTTGGGGTTTTGGTGGTCTTCTCTTTCCAGTTCCTTTAGGTGATTTATTAGGCTCTCCATTTGTGTTCTTTCCATTTTCTTGATGCATGGTCATAGAGATATAAATTTCCCTCTTAGGACTGATTTCATGGCATCCCAGAGGTTTTGGCAAGATGTTTCTTCATTTTTATTTGTTTCCAGGAAGCTTTCAATTGCTTCTCTGGCTTCAGTGTTGACCCAGTAGTTGTTCAGTATCATTCTGTTTAGTGTCCATGTCTCTGTGGGCTTTGCGGAAATGTTGTTGGTTTTGATATTTATTTTTATTCTACTGTGGTCTGAGAATATGCATGACAAGATTTTAACCTTATGGAACTTGTTTATGCTTGATTTATGGCCAAGGATGTGATTGATCTTGGAGTGTGTTCCATATAGTGATGAGTAGAATGTATATTCTGTGGTTGTTGGGTGGAATAATCTGTAGGTATCTACTAAGTCCATTTGGTCAAGTGTCAAGTTTAGGTTCTGGATCTCCTTGTTGATTTTTTGCCTCAATGTTCTATCTAGGGTTGTCAGTGGGGTATTCAAGTCCCCTGCTATAATAGCATTAGAGTCAATATCTTTTTTAAGTGTATTTAGTAGTGCTTTAAAATGCTGGTGCTCCTGTGTTGGGTGCATACATGTTTAGGATGAATATTTCTTGTTGATGGGTTGAACCTTTTATCATTATGTGGTGTCCTTTTGCATCTTTTAAAATTTTTGATAGCTTAAAGGTTGTTTTGTCTGATATTAAGATTTCAACTCCTGCCTTCTTTTGTGATCCATTTGCCTGGAAACTCGTTTTCCATACTTTCACTTTGAGTCTGTGTGCATCCCTTGAAGTGAGATGAGTCTCCTGGATGCAGCAAATAATGGGGTCATGGTTTCTTATCCAGTCCACCATTCTGTGTCTTTTCAGTGGGGCATTTAGCCCATTCACATTCAGACTGGTTATTGAAATGTGATTGCTTATCCCTGTCATGAGGTTCTTGAAAAGTTTTTTCTTTACTTTCTTGTTTTCTTTTGGCTTTGAGGTTAGTGTATGTGTGTGTTTTCAAGTTTCTTGTTGCACTGTATTCTCTTGATTCTATGCTCTGCTGTTCTCTTGAGGAGTGTGTGGCCATTCTTTTTTCTTTCCTCTGTGCTTAATACCTTTTAAAGTGTCTTCTGTAGAACTGGTCTGAAAGCTGCATACTCTCTTAGGGATTGGATGTCTGGGATGGATTTTAATTCTCCATCATTGATGAAGCTGAACTTGGCTGGATATGAAATTCTTGGTTTAAATTGTTTATCTTTGAGAACCTTGAATATAGGCCTCCAGTTCCTTCTTGCTTGTAGTGTTTCTGCCAATAGGTCTGCTGCTAGATTTCAAATTTTTCTAAACTAGCTTTTTTATTGCTCTAAGCAATATAAGTTTTAAAGAACCTGGTCACTTTTTCCATGCTATCTTTAAAATGGTAAAAGTTCTATCACATATATGTGGAAAATAAACAATACACTTCTAAATAGGAAATGAGTCAAAGAAGAAATAGCGAGGGAAACTAGAAAATATGCTGAATGAAAACACAATATACCAAAACTTATAGGATGTAGCTAAATCAGGAAAATTTATAGCTGTAAAAACCTATATTAAAAAGAAGAAAACTCTCAAATCAATAACTTGAGTTTTCACCTTTAGAAAAGAAAAGAAAAATAAACTCAAGCAAGCAATGGACATAAAATAATAAAGATCAGAGCATGAATAAATGACATAGAGAAGAGAAAAACGATAGAGAAAATTAAAATGACCAGGCATGGCAGCACATGCCTATAATCCTAGTAATTTGGGAGGCTGTAGTGGGAGGATTGATTGAGGCCAGGAGTTCAAGACCAGCCTGGGTTATGTAGTGAGACCTCATCTCTATGAAAAAAAAATCTATAAAGATTTAGCTGGTCATGGTGGCACACACCTGTACTCTTAGCAACTTGAAAGGTGAGGCAGGAGGATTACTTCAGCCCAGGATTTTGAGGTTGCAGTGAGCCATGATTGTGCCACTACACTGCAGCCTGGGTGATAGAGCATATGTATAACTGTCTTAAAAAAAATCAACAAAGTCTAAGTTGATACTGTGGATATAGCAACAAAATTGGTAAATCTTTAGTTACCAAAGGGGAAAAAATTTTTTTTCAATGACCAAAACCTGCCAAGCACAGTGGCTCATGCCTGTATTCCCAGCACTTTGGGAGGCTGAGGAGGAGGGATTTCTTGAGCCCAAGAGTTTGAGACTAGCCTGGGCAACATAGTGAGATCTTGTCTCTACCAAAAATTCAAAAAGTTCACCAAATATGGTGGTGCACAATATAGTCCCAGCTACTTGGGGGGCTGAGGTAGAAGGCTTACTTGAGCCTAGGAAATAGAGGGTGTGGTAAGCCATGACCATGCCACTACACTTCAGCCTGGGCAACAAAGTGAGACCCCAACTTAAAAAAATTTTCAATGACCAAAATCAGACATGAGTGAGGAGACATTACTACTGACCATACAGAAATAAATAAGAAATGTTAAATGGACATGCAGTAACTGAAACAAAAGGCTGAATGTATTACCAACTTAAGCACTGGATTGCTGTGGGTTATGCCATAGTCTGTCTCTGAGGAACACAGAAAGCTGATCTTATGGAACTGTGGAACTTGTGGACATCAGGGGTAGGAGTGTCTAGGGATGGCTTTACCTTTAGCTGTAGAAGTGTGGTTACTGGAGTGAACTGTGGTTGTTGAGTGGCTGAATTTTAGATTGGTTGACTTTCAGAAGTGTGTGTCCTGGTGCAAAGTTGTCAGTGAACAATTAAGCAGGTTTTTTAAAAAGTTCTGATAAGTATTTGTTACCATGGCTATAGAATGACCAATCATTTCCTTGAGGTATGAGAGCAGTTTTATTTTCAGAGGTAATAAAGAAATAACTTTTTATAGTATAATGCTATAATAATAAGCCTTAGAATGTTGGTTTTTTACCAAAAAAAATTCAGCCAAAAGTTTTACTCTTTTGGTTCATTTTCTTAAGTAAAATAAAATAAGAAACCTAAAAGGAATTGAAATCTTGGTTGTTTTTGTTTTCATCTACTTACTGCAATCCTCCCAACTGTTGCACTCCATGTGTATTCTTCTGGTCCAAGTGCCTAAGTCTTCTTGTCAATTTCATTCATGACATTCTAAAAGGCTCTAGTCATTCTTGTGCTGATGAATGGTAGCTTTTTAAGGTTTATCAAGGATCCCTGTAGTGTCTGAGAAACAGAAAACAGAACAAAATGATCCACTTAACAGCCTGGTAATTCTGCAGGATTCTTTGCCTTTAACTTGAGTGGTTCATTATCTCCCCCAGAAACATCTTCAGCATTTACCTTTATGGCACTGAAGCAAAGACCCACATATACAAATTCCTCCCAAACCAAAATTCCTCTCTTGAATAAGGAATTGATCTGGACAGGAGGAGATGGCACAACCAGTTCTTACTTGTTATGCAAAGAAGCTTCCAAAACTCTCCTTAGCTCCATCATGAAGCTTATTAAATCAGGAGAAGGCTACAACCTCTGTTGCACCATTTTTTGGTTTCTATTATGTTCTGTACTCAGCTGCCAAGGACTTAGGAATCTCGCAGTCTGCAGATGTAA
Source organism: Cephalopachus bancanus (assembly GCA_027257055.1). Taxonomy (NCBI): domain Eukaryota; kingdom Metazoa; phylum Chordata; class Mammalia; order Primates; family Tarsiidae; genus Cephalopachus; species Cephalopachus bancanus. The sequence continues at coordinate 3,057,127 of JAPVLO010000195.1, read as the reverse complement.
ATCTGCAGTCAGTAGAGGTCTGTTATGGAAGTCTCTTCTGTGTGCTGAATATACCCCTCATGCATGGTTTATCTCTAGTTATAGGCAAAAGAATCCAGTCCTGGTATAATAGGGTCATCACTGTGACTCAGTGTTCTCAAAACCTCTGGGTTTGAAGCGGGGATAGTCCCTGCACATGCACACCCTACTCCATTAAAAATATGCCGTCCACTTATCTCAGAAGTTCTACTTTTTTTTTTTGAATCAGAGTCTCACTCTGTCACCCAGGCTAGAGTGCAATGCCATGATCATGGCTCACCACAGCCTTGACCTCCTGAGCTCAAGTGATCCTTCTGCTTTAATCTTCTGAGTAACTGGGACTACAGGCATATACCACCATGCCTGGCTAACTTTTATATATTTGTTTCTTTTTTGTAGAGAGACTAGGTGTCGCTATGTTGCCCAGGCTGGATGCTTCTGCCCATAACTAGAGATAAGCCATGCATGAGGGATTCATTTCGGTACACAGATGAGACTTCCATAATAGACCCCTATTGACTGCCTTTGTCTTGCTGGGGTTTGGGGCATAGATTTCTACCCTCACATTCTTTCTACAAAATCGTTGCAAGTTCTCATGCACCACAGCAATAGTATATTACATTCATGCAGCAGGGCTTCATATATTTCATTCATTAAAATAATGACTCTCAGCCTCATGAGAGAGGCAATGTTGTTGTACCCATTTCACAGATAAGGAAATAAAGATTCAGTGAGGTTAAGGGATTTATCCAAAGTGATATTACTAGGAAGAACTCAGGTCTCAGCCATTAGATGACATGTTGCTGAACCAGAATTGGAGATTTGTGTCCAATTCTGCCATCAGTCACTCCTGTGACTTTGAGCCAGTCACTCCACCTCTCTAGATCTCAGTTTCCTCAAATGTAAAAAAGTGGGAACCATCCTGACTCCGCCCATCTTCCCTGGCTGTTGTGAGGACCATATAAGAAAACAGGAATGAAACAGCTCCATGGTGGTAAATTTCTTGGACCCACGAGTGTTGTTAAAGATGTTGTTTTCATTATTATCAAACCCCAAGGCCAAGTCCTCTACCCCACCCTAGAAAGTTGTTCCCGGATGGCTGGCAGGCCTGTGGTCCCGTAGGAGAGCCATCTTGAGGGAGAGGGCCCCAGCAGGCCTGGCTGCAGGGAGGAGGGGCCATGGCTTAATGGGCCATGGATCAGTCCCTAAATGACTCTTCCCACCAATGTCAAGTGTGACCACTCCACAGAAGACATCAAGGTGGACCAGGGTTGGCAGGTGAACTGGGCTGGGGGATGGAGCATCTTGAAGCAGGCAGAGGCTGGAGTAGGGGAGCCGGGGAGGGGGGTGGTGGGAGATATAGAGCCATGATAAAGAGCCTGAAAAACACACCCAATGTGTGAATGTACGTCAGGGCCCCAGCATCTAAGTCAGCTGTGCACATGCAGCCTGTATGACGGTGGGTCAGATATCCTGGTAGTCTGAGGTAGGGCTGTGCAGTCACAAGCAGAAGGCTGATAATCTCAGAAGAGAGTTTCTCACAAGGAGAAACTTGTGAGAGGCAAAGCCCATGACAGCATGAGAAGTGGGAACATTTAATCAGCATCTGTCAACTCTGTGAGATCACAGATGAAGGAATTGCAGTTCAGAGAGGGAAAGTGCAAGGTGGTGGAGCCAGGACAGAAACCCAGGTATTTCTTTTTTGATTGTTTGTTTGTTTTTGGTTTTAGTTTTTTTTGAGTTGGAGTCTCACTCTGTCGCCCAGACTGGAGTGCAGTGGCCGCTCCCAGCCACCGCAGCCTTGACCCACTGGGCTCCGGCGATCCTTCGGCCTCAGCCTTCCAAGTAGCTGGAATTACAGGGCGTGTGCTACCACGCCCAGCTAATTTTTTGATTTATTGTAGAGATGAAGTCTCGCCTGCCCAGGCAGGTCTCCAACCCGCGGGCTCAGGCAATCCACTCACCTCAGCCTCCCAAAGGCGCGGGATTACAGGCTGAGCCACCAAACCCGGCTGAAACCCAGGTATTTCTAACCCCAAAGTTAATGGACCTCAATTCTGTGCCTCACACCTATCCTGCTCCTTTTCTATGGGAACAGCGCAAGGTGGTGGGAACATCATGAGAGAACTGCATGGATTTGGGTGTTGTAGTGAGATGTCATGACACAATGACTAAAGAATCAGGCATGCATACACGGGAGAGCCCTTGCCCTCCTTCCTTGGAGGCTCAGGCCACGAGACATACCTCCCTGAACCCCTCACTCAGCCAGAGTGGATGCTCAAAAATGTTTATTGAGCTAAAGAAGATCATCTTTTCCAAAGCCCTCACTTTGCAGATGGGAAAACTGATGCAGAAACCCAAAGTCAGAGTAAGAAAGTGGCAGAGCTGATCCAGGAACCAGAACTCTGGGTTCCAGGGAGGAACTCAGTCCCTGGTAGCAGGTTGGCTCTGGGAACAGCCTCTGCTCTCACCGCTCACCAGCCATGGTCCTGAACGAGGGCCTGTGCTTCTCTGACCCTCAGTTTCTTTGTTAGTAGAAGGACATAACCATCTCTAGCAGGGCTGAATGATTAGGGGAGAGGCTGTGTGTGAAGTGCGGTCTGGACATTGAGTGATGAGTTTCTCTGTCCTTTCTCCTGCCAGCACTGAAAACGCTCCTGTAATATGTAAGTCCAAATAAAACCACTTAATCTAAACCACACAATAAATGTAAAGTCCAGCATTTTCTAAATTTTACTATGATGCTACATTAATGCTTTTTAAAAATAGGAAATACTGAATTAGTTCAAAACCCTTTTCTGGTGCTCCTATCTAGCTGGTGCCCTAAGTACATGCTTTGTCTGTTGCATGGTCTGACCCACCAAAACAGTGGCTTTAGGGGAAGGAAGTGCGTCAGCACCTTTGGGGTGAGCACAATTACCTTAGCAGCTCATCTCTCTTGTGGTCCCACAAAAGTGGAACAGCCTGGGCTCATCACAGAGTTATCTCTGGCTCAAGGTGAATTGATAATCCAGCCCTGCTGATTGTCTAGTTCTAATTCCCCCACCCACTTACTGTGTGGCCTTGGGAAAATCACAGCCTATTTCTGAGCCTTCCTTCTCTGTCTTCATTTATATAATAAAGGGAGCCATATACGGTGACTCATGCCTGTAATCCCAGCACTTTGGGAAGCCAGGTGAGAGGATCGCTTGAGGCCAGGAGTTCAAGACCAGCTTGGGCAGCACAGTGAGACTCCATCCTTACAAAAAAAATTAAAAATTAGCCAGGTGTGGAAAGGCATGCCTATAGTTCCCACTACTTGGGAGGCTGAGGCAGAAGGATCACTTATGGTTCCCATGTCACAGTGAGCTGTGATTGTGCCACTGCACTCTGGCCTGGGCAAAAGAGTGAAACGCTATCTTAAAAAAATAAATATTTTTTTTAAAAGGGTCTTTGCCAAAACAATTTGATCACTAATGGCTCCTTCATTCCTATTTTATAATTCATCAACAAAATGAGGCAAGTTGGAGACCTGCACTCTGGAGTGCTGAGCTCCTGGGAAGGTGGTGGTGCATTATTAAATAGAAACAATCAGACTCCATTCTTGCCCTGAGAGTGCTACTGGTATGGTGGAGCCATAAACTTATAAATAGGCAGGGATACCCAGGGAGATCATCATGGTGCCCCGAAAAGAGGCCCCTGAGCCAGCCAGGACCAGCAAAGGCTAAGTTTGGCAGAAGCACAAGGCAAGAGCAAGGAGTTGACATTTGACTAGATAAGGAGAAATATGGTTGCAAGCAGATGGACTTTGAATAGCATCTTATCTCATGAAAAATCTTATGACCCCTGGGCAGGAACCAGGATGCTGACTTTAAGACCTACCTCTGCTATGAGTTTACTGATTGGCATTGAAAAGACAATGAACTTTCTGGACTTCAGACTTAGCATTTATCTCTCTCGCTATTTAATAGAAGTGAGGCAGGATGGGGGAAGAAGGATACAGTTGGACTTGATGGCTCTGAATTTCTGCCCCTCAAACCCCAACTCGGCCTTACTCAGTGACATTCAATCCATAATCAACTTCCCTGAACTGTAGCAATGCCCAGGATAATGTAGTCTGCATCACCTTGGGCGTTAGAAGACCCTGGTGACTGGCTTAGGCAGGTTGGGTCTGGTTACCTGAGAGTTAGCTACTTGAAAACTGAGATGCAACAGTTTTGCTTTCCTACATGCGTAATGGGGGCTTACCTCTAGAACACTCTTTCAAGGGAACATTCACAGTGGAGTGGCGTGTCCTATGTGTCTTTTAGGAAGACATTTTACCAGCTTTAACTCTCTAATGGAGAACTACGCCACCTTCCACACACACACTTCAGAGTCTAAAGAGCAAACTCTGATATTTATGGTTACTGCTGACAATATCAGCTGAAGGAAAGGAGAAATAAAATCTTTGCCCCAATCTCTCCCCACATGAAAACTTGAGCTTCCAGATTTTTCAGAGAACAGGTTAAATAAGAAAGAACACTGATTTGGGAGTCAGAGACTGGGCTCCACTCCTAGCTTTGTGGCTGACTGGTCATGTAAGCATGGGTAAACCTTTGCCCTTTTTCTCTTTTTGATCTTTTTGTAAGCAAACAAGGCAAAACAAAACAAAAGCAAAATGCTGGCTAGATATTTCTGGGTTTGGCATTTTTATGATTCAATGGCAAGAGAGATGTGTATTAGAGGTAAGAGAAATGGAACTGTTCTGGAAAAAAATCAGGGAGGTAGTAATCTTAGAATCATTAGGTTTGAAGAGGCAATTATGTAAACATGAACATGACCTTGCTCCTGGATCATTTATTCAGAGGGACATTCCCAACATAGTAGAAGAGTCAGTAGTGTCTCTCAGTTAAAGATTTCCAGTTCTGTGGACCAACGAAAGCACACATCTCTCCTTCCTTGATGAGGTGAGAGCAACCTCTAGAATAGGGTCTTTTGCCTTTGGGCACTTGTCACAAGAAGTCTGTGTTCTTGTCTAGCAAAAATGTCTCCCCAAACTCCCAAGCTCCAGATTTCTACAGTTCCTTCTTATCTGGAGCTAGGTAGGTCTAAAGGATAGTGGACATGAAATGTTTCATCAGGAACACCTGCTTATAAGGTAGCTGATAGGAAGGGGGAAATGTCTTGCTGTTACACAGGGATGCCTTCCACCATGGTAGACTATACCTTTAACCTACACTCCTTTCACAAAAGATCTCCTTTGCCATTCCTTGCATTGTAAGATGACAAAAGTCACACATGCAGAGGCAAAACAAGATACTCAGCTGTTTTTGTTTGTTTGCTTGCTTATTTCTTTGTGCAAGTTACTCGGGTTCAATAAGGCCCACAATATTAGAGATAGATGATGAGATAGACATAGACATAGACATAGACACAGAGATCAATCAACTAGCAATCTAGCTAAAGATACCCCACATTTCCAACAACCCAGAAAGCTTCCTTGTACTTAACCCAGTAAATTCCCCTACCCGCGGCCACTGTTGTGACAACTCACCATGGATTAATTTTTTCTGTTTTTGATCTTTATCTAAATGGAATCACAGTATATCATCTTTTGGGTATGGTTTCTCTCATTCTATGACTGTGAGCTTCATATATCTCGTTGTATGTAACAGTAACTCATCGTTTTTCATTGTTGTTTGGTACTCCATTGTATGACTATACTACAATCTGTCCATTCTCCTGTTAATGGACATTTTGGGTGTATCCATTTGGAGACTATAAATAAAAGCTGCTATGGACATTTTTTATTAAAGTAAAATTCATGTAACATAAAATCACCATTTTAATCATTTTACAGCATACATTCCAAGGGTTTTTGGTATATTCACAATGTTGTACAACCATCACCAGTCTTTTTTTTTGAGTTGGAGTCTCACTCTGTTGCCCAGACTGGAGTGCAGTGGCCACTCCTGGCCACCACAGCCTTGACCTGCTGGACTCCGGCAATCCTTCCACCTCAGCTTTCCAAGTAGCCGGAATTACAGGCATGCGCTACCATGCCCGGCTGATTTTTTGATTTATTGTAGAGATGAGGTCTCGCTGCCCAGGCGGGTCTCGAACCCACGGGCTCAGGCAATCCACTCACCTCAGCCTCCCAAAGGCGCGGGATTACAGGTTGAGCCTTTTTTTTTTTTTTTTTTTAGTCAGAATCTCACTCTGTCACCCAGGTTGGAGTTCAGTGGCACACTCAGGGCCACTGCAACCTCAACCTACTGGGCTCAGGCAATCCTTCTACCTTAGCCTTCCAAGTAGCTGGAATTACAGGCGTGCACCACCATGCCCAGCTTATTTTTTGATTTATTGTAGAGACGAGACCTCGCCATGTTGTCCAGGCTGGTCTTGAACCCATAGGCTCAGGCAATCCTCTCACCTCAGCCTCCCAAAGTGCTGAGATTATAGGCGTGAGCCACTGTGCCTGGCCTTCGAGTCTTAAATTCCAATACATCTTTATCACTCCAAGAGAAATCTCATATCCATTAAGTAGTCACTCTTCCTTCCCTCCTCCCCCAGTCTTGGCACCACTAATCCTTCTGCCTCAATAGATTTGCCTATTCTGGGTGTTTTATATAAATGGAATCATACACTATATGACTTATATCTGGCTGCCTTCACCTTTCATAATGTGTTCACAGTTCATCCATGTTATGGCATGTACCTTGGTTATGTGTTCAGATATGGAATCTCTGAGTCACATGTTTTAGAAGGTGTTGCTGAATTGTTATCCAAAGTGGTTGCCACAGTTAGCAGCACTGTATGAGAGCACCAGTGACTCCATACCTCACCTACTCGTAGCCGTAGTTTTAAGTTTAGCCATTCTGGTGAGTGTGTACTATTATGATGTTGTGTTGTAATTTGCATGTATAGATAGTTAACAAGGTTGAGCACTTTTTCATGTGCTTATTGGTCATTTGGATGTTCTGTTTTGTGAAGTGCCTGCCTATTCAAGTCTTTCCCATTAAAAAAAAAATTAGGCAGCCGGGCTCGGTGGCTCAGCCTATAATCCCGTGCTTTGGGAGGTCAAGGTGAGTGGATTGCCTGAGCCCGCATGTTCGAGACCCGCCTGGGCAACTTGGCAAGACCTCATCTCTACAATAAATCAAAAATTAGCCAGGCCTGGTAGCGCGTGCCTGTAATTCTGGCTACTCAGAAGGCTGAGGCAGAAGGATCGCCGGAGCCCAGCAGGTCGAGGCTGCGATGGTCGGGAGCGGCCACTGCACTCCAGTCTGGGCCACAGAGTGAGACTCCAATTCAAAAAAAACAAAAAGAAAAAAAAAATTAGGCCATCTATCTTTTCCTGATTGGTTGTGAAAGGTTTTGATACATGCAGGATATGCACTCTTTGATATATGTGGTTTTTTTGAGTTGGAGTCTCACTTTGTCACCCAGACTGGAGTACAGTGGCACACTCATGGCCACTGCAGCCTTGACCTGCCAGGCTTAGGTGATCCTTCCACCTGTTTTCCAAGTAGCTGGAATTACAGGCATGTGCCACCACGTTCAGATAATTTTTTGACTTATTATAGAGATGAGGTCTCTTCAAGTTGCCCAGGCTAGTCTTGAATCCGTGGGTTCAAACAATCCTCTTACCTTGGCCTTCCAAAGTGCTGGGATTATAGGCATGAGCCTGATATATGTATTGAAAATATGAAAATACCTTCCCCTAGTCTGGTTCCTGCCTTCTCACTCTCTTTGTATTGTATTTTTTAATTGAGTTAAACTTTATACAGACGGCAATGCGCTTTCATAAACATCCATGCAACCATGGCTCAACTCATACAGAACATTTTCATCACCCCCAGAAAGTATGCTTTTGTCTGCTTCCTGTCAATCCTCACCCCCATAGACAATCACTGTACTGATTTATCATATTATAGATTAACTTTGCCTGTCAGTTAATGTATACCAAATAAATCACACAGTATATATTCTTTTATCTTTTTCTGGACTTAGCTTGAGATATTTTCTATTGATGTATTTTTCAGATCTCTAATCCTATCTCTTATACCTATCCAATGAGTTCCTAATTTCAGATATTTGTTATTTCAATTCTAGAATATTTTATTCTTTTAAAAAACTATATTCCAAATTTCTTTCTTTCTTTCTTTTTTGAATTGAAATCTCACTCTGTCACCCAGGCTGGAGTGCAGTGGCACATTCATGGTCACCCCACTGTCGACCTGCTGAGCTCTGGTGATCCTTCTGCCTCAGCCTCCCAAGCAGCCAGAACTGCAGGTGCATGCCAACATGCATGGCTAATTTTTGATGTATTGTAGAGACGAGGTCTCACCAAGTTGCCCAGGCTGGCCTCGAACCTGCAGGCTCAGACAATCCACTTGCCTCAGCTTCCCAAAGTACTGGGATTACAGGCTGAGTCACTGAGCCTGGCCATATTCCAAATTTCTATTGAAATTTTCTTTTTATTTTTTTTATTTTTCAGAGACAGAGTCTCATCCTGTAACCCTGGCTGGAGTGCAGTGACATGATCATAGCTCACTGCAGTCTTGAACTCCTGGGCTCAAGTGATCCTCCTGCCTCAACTTCCCAAGTAGTTGGGACTACAGGCATGAGCCACTGTGATTAGACTGAAATTTCCTATTTTAAAATTCATTTTGTGAATATTTTCCCCTACTTTTTTCAATGTATAAACTATAAAAATAGTTATACTAAAGTTTGCTAACTCAAGTAACTGAATCATCTATATGTTGACTTCTATTATATATTTTTCCCTTGGCTCCTGGTCACATTTTCCTGACTTTTTGTATATCTGATAATTTGTATTGTGAGATGTACATTGTTTATAATAGATTCACAGAGGCCCCAGATGATATCTCTCACCAGATAGATTTTTCCCTTTTCTCTGTTAGGCAGGTCAAGTAAGGAGCTGGTCACCTAAAGCCAATTAAGGATTGAATTAGATTTGGGTTGAGTTTCACCTCTAGTAAGATTTAGTCTAACTTTGGTTTGTTCCTGTTCTTAAAGCATGGCCTCCTGGGTTTTGGGTTGATAGCTGGTCTTTAGCCACCCTCCTCACCCTTTCTTCCCCCTCCTCCTATATACAGACATAGTCTCAAATTTTTGTAAAATGTTTTGAGAATACCAGTGTGTGCTTGAGGCAAGCCCTCTCCCTCTAGTGTCTTAAGCACCATGGGACCATTTTCTTTTGTCTTTTAGAAGTCCTCAGCCCAGCTCCCAAGCCTCCTTTGCATAGCCCTAGAATTTAGATGATGTTCCAGGGGAAAACTTTCTTATGCATTTAGAATGGCTCAAATTTCCAATCTGTTTTGCAAGCCCTTTTGACTGTCAAATGCCTTGCTGATTTCTCTTTCTAGCATCTATGACCCTCTGCCTGTTCCAAATCCAAGCTACCTCCTGATCCTCAAATTAAATATTCCCAGAGAAGAAAAAAACTGGCGATTATTAGTCCACATTGGAGGGTCCTCACCTCCTGGAGTTCCAACTCATCTCATCCTTATTGTACCCATTTTCCTCAATTTATATAAAATATGATTTGAGTAATTTATTCAGGTTTTTCTAGTTGCTGCCATGGAGGTATTGGGCTACCATGACTTATTATATCCTATGCAGGAGTAGAAGTCCAGACATCTAACTTAAATGGAGTCAGAAAGAACCACTACTCAAGACATACAAGAGAAAAAGGAACTTAATAAGCATGAGCAGTAGCATATTACAAAGAACCTTGGAGAAAGCAGCCCATCCAAAATAACATGGCAGAACTTTGAGTGAGTGCAAAAGTAGAGATACTAGCTTAAGGACTTGATACAAGAGATCTGACGTCAATCCATACCACAGAACCTAAGATAAGGATGAGAAGAAACCTTTCCAAAGCATTTTTACAATTATAATTCAATAATTAACTGTTTAGATCTGATTTTTCCCAGTAAAATGTAAACTCTAGGAAGTTAAGAACTCTGCCTGCTTTCTCCATTTTATCAAAACTAATATAATTTGACAAAATTTGGGTTCACATGGTAAAAGGCAGTATCACGGCCCACCATCAGTCCTCTAGAGTTGATTGTAAATAACTATCCTTATATTAATTATAGAGTACACATTACAGAATTATCTCTGAATTCTTTTTCCCCTATGGTTTCCAGATGTTCTCAGTGTCTAGATGTTCCAGCCGCCCATCTTCCAAAAACCCAGCCCTGTCTCCCTATGGAAGCCGCAACCTGTAATGGATCAATGGACGGCTCAGCTATCTTCTACTTGGTGGGCATCCCCTCTCTGCCAGAGTCCTTCTTCCTCCCTGTGTTTTTTATTTTCCTCCTCTTCTACCTTCTCATCCTTACGGGTAATGCCCTGATTCTGGTGGCTGTGGTGGCAGAGCCCAGCCTCCACAAGCCCATGTACTTCTTCCTGATCAACCTCTCTGCACTGGACATACTTTTCACCACGACCACCATCCCCAAGATGCTGTCCCTATTCTTGCTTGGGGACCACTTCCTCAGTTTTTCTTCCTGCTTATTGCAGATGTACCTCTTCCAAAGCTTTACATGCACAGAAGCCTTCATCCTGGTGGTCATGGCCTATGACCGCTATATGGCTATCTGCCGCCCACTGCACTACCCTGTCCTCATGACCCCACAGACCAATGCTGCCCTGGCAGCCAGCGCCTGGCTCACTGCCCTCCTCCTGCCCATCCCAGCAGTGGTGCAGACCTCCCAGATGGTATTTGGTCCTGTGGCCCAGGTCTACCACTGCTTCTGTGACCACTTGGCTCTGGTCCAAGCCTCCTGCTCCGACACCACCCCCCAGACTCTCATGGGCTTCTGTATTGCCATGGTGGTGTCCTTCCTCCCCCTTCTCCTGGTGCTTCTCTCCTATGCCCACATCCTGGCCTCGGTGCTTCGCATCAACTCCCGAGAAGGCCGCTCTAAAGCCTTCTCCACCTGCAGCTCCCACCTCCTGGTGGTGGCCACCTACTACTCATCCATTGCCATAGCCTATGTAGCCTATAGGGCTGACCTACCCCTCGATTTCCACATCATGGGCAATGTGGTATACTCTATCCTCACACCAATCCTCAACCCTCTCATCTACACACTGACAAACAAAGATGTCAAAGCAGCCATTACCAAAATCACAGGTCTCAAGGCCCAGGCTTTGACATTATATTTGACCTTTAAATGCAGCTCACTCGGATCTCAGAACACCAAATAACAGTGCTTCGCGTGGAGTAGGGACTCAGTAAATATTGTTGGATGAATAAATTAATAAATATAGAATAACAAAAAATTCAGCTGGACAGATAACTCCAACAGTGGTTCTTATACTTTGGTCCAGGGCTTTCCTACCAGTACAATGAAATAATGTTAATTTTTATAGGAATCTGAAGTTGTTGCATAAAAATTCACTACTTAGTAATCCAAAAAATCTTTAACAAAAAGAAAATCTTCATGGCAAAAAGTCTTCTAAAGTAAAGTCAAAAAACAAATAAGGCCAGGCACGTGACTCATGCCTGTAATCTTAGCACTTTGGGAGGCCATGGTGAGAGGATTGCTTGAGCCCAGAAGATTGAGACCAGCCTGGGCAACATCGTGAGACCTTGTATCTACAAAAAAAAAATTAACTGGGCATTATATTGCACGCTTGTAGTGCCAGCTGCTCAGGAGGCTAAGGTGGGAGGGTCGCCCGAGCCCAGAAGATTGAGACTGCAGTGACCTGTGATCGTGCCATTGCACTCTAGCCTGGACAACAGATTCAGATCCCGACTCAAAAAAAAAAAGTCAACTGTATTGAGGTACAATATTCAAAAAATAAAATATACCTATTCTAAGTGTATAATCTGATAAGTTTTAACAAATATATAATGCCCATTCAACCACTACTGTAATCAAGAAATAGACTGTCTCTGTCAAGCCAAGAACTTCACTTACGTCTATTCCCAGTCCTGGTTCCAGGTAATCCCTGATCTAACTTCTATCTCTGTACATTAGATTTTTAGAGTTTTATATAAATGGGATCATACAGTATGTTCTCTTTTGTGACTGACTTCTGCTTAGTATGTTTAAAAAATTTATTTGTGGTGCTACATGCATCAATAGTTCATTCCTTTTCATTGCCAAAATTATTTCATTGTAATGCGATATATATATATTTATATATATTTACTGATTGATGGGCATTTAGGTTTTTTCCAGTTTGGGGTTATTATAAATAAAACTCTCAAAAACATTTTGTACATATATGTGGAGATATGTTTTCATTTCTGTTGGGAAATACTTAGGAGTGGAATTACTGGATGATACAGTGTCTGTTTAATAGTCGCTCTACAACTGCTTTCCAAAGTGTTTCATTCCCACAAGCAGTGTATTATTATTTCAGTAGCCCCATATCTTTCCCATTACTTGTGATTATTGGTCTTTTTAATTTTAGTCATTCTAATGAGGGTGTAGTGGTAGTCCATTGTTGTTTTAATCTGTACTTCCATTATGACTAATGATATTGAGCATATTTTCATGTGCTCATTAGCCATTCATATTCAAAGGGGGACCAAAAAATCCCCTGAATTTATTTATTAGAAAACTGTGTGTTTATTCTTACATATTTAAACTTCAGTCACCTTCAAAGTGGTCTCCCTTTGATGGAATACACCTACTGAGATGCTTTTTTACACTGCTCACAACAGTTTTTAAACTTGTCCATTTGGATGCCTTTTAGTACTCATTTCATCTTTTGCACATTGGCAACACACTTCCCTTTGAGGTCTTATTTCATCAGGGAAACAAAAAATGTAACTCGGGGCGAGATAAGGTGAATAGGGAGGGTGGGACATGGGGGTCATACTGTTTTGGTCAAAAACTGCTGAACACTCAGTGCACTGTGGGCTGGTGCACTCATAAATCACCCATCATGAAATGGGCAAACACATTGAAAGAGTCTCCCAAAAAAATTCACTAACACTGAACACAGCCTCTCACAACAACATTAGCTGTTACACTGATGTTGATGGTTCCTAGATTACTTACCTAGCAGGGATAGCCTGTAGTACAAGGGGGCTTCCCTCCAAAAGATAATTCTGGTTTTGGGGGCTTCCTCTAATATCTTGTTTTTATAGTGTCTATTCAAATATTTTACCTATTTAAACAATTGAGTTGTTTATTTTTTATTAATGAGTTGTAGGAGTTTTTTATATATTTTAAATACAATCTTTTGTCATACATATTATTTTCTTACAGTTTTGAGCTTCTCACTTTTTAATTATCTCTGTGAGGAGCAGAAGTCTTTAATTTTGATCAAGTCTAATTTATCACTTTTTATTGTGCTTCATACTTCTCATCTCCTAGGATATCTTTGCCTTCCCCAAGATTTCAAATATTTGTTTCCTTTTTTTAGACATTTTATAGCTTTAGTTTTCAATACTTAGGCTTATGACTCACTCTGAGTTGATTTTTGTGTATGGTTTGAGGTAGAGTTCAAGTTTCACTTTTTTAATATGGCCATCCTGAAAATCATGCAGCATATATTATCTCAATTTATTCTTATTTTTCAAAATAATCATGCCTTAACTCTCCATTTATTTAGTTATTTGATTTTTCTCAGCTGTGTGTTACAGTTTAGAGTACAGGTCTTGCATATATTTGTTAAATTTATCTCCAAGTATTTCATGTCTTTTGATGCCATTGTAAGTTATTTTTAAAATTTTAATTTCCAGTTTTTTGTAGGTAGAAAGAAAATTTATTTTGTATAGTGATTTTATATCCTACTATTTGATAAACTCACTTATTACTTCTTGTAGTTATTTTTGATTTCTTGGAATTTTCAGTATATTTGATCATGTCATTTATGAATTATGATTTTTATGTATTCTTTTCCTATATATGTCTTTTACTTATTTTTCTTGCCTTTGTACTGACTAGGACCTCCAGCACAATGTTGAATGAAAGTGGTGAGAGAAGACATGCTATCTTGTTCATGATCTTAGAGAAAGAGGCATTCAATATTATAGCATTAACTATGATATTAGCTATGGATTTTCCATAGATGCCTTTTAGCAGGCTGAGGTTGTTATTTTCTGTCCCATACTTTGTTGAGATACTTTATTATGAATTCTATTTTTGTAGATTATATTCTATGAGTATAGAATCCTAGACTGGAAGGTTTTACCTGTTAGCACTATAAAGACGTCATTCCATAGTCTGTTGGCTTCCATAGTTTCTGTTGAAAAGTCAGCTATAAATCTTATTATTGTTGCATTAGAAGAAATATGTCTTAGCCAGGTGTGGTGACTCATGCCTGTAATCCCAGCACTTTGGGAGGCAGAGGTGAGAGGATTGCCTGATTTCAGGGTTCAAGACTAGCCTGGGCAACTTGGCAAGATTTCGTCTCTACAATAAATCAAAAAATTAACCAGGTGTGATGGCACATACCTATAATTCCAGCTACCTGGAAGACTGAGGTGGAAGGATTGCCTGAGTCCAGCAGGTTGAGGTGATGGATGCCACTGCATTCCAGCTTAGGTGACAGAGTGAGACTTCAACTCAAAAAAAACCAAGGTCTTATTTCCCCGGCTACTTTCTAGTCTTTCTTTTTATCTTTGGCTTTCAGCAGTTTGACTATAATGCAGTATAACTCCTTTGTATTTGGGGGGTTTTTTTTTGGCTTGGAACTAGCTCAGTTTCTTACATCTGTGAGTTGCTTTTTAAAATCAGTTTTGGAAATTTCTCAGACCTTATCTTTGTATATATTTCTGCATAATTTTCTCTCTTCTCTACTACCAGGACTCAAATTGCATACATGTTAGGACTTTCAACCAGGTCTTATAATTTTTTGTTCTCTTTTTACTTTTTTTTGTGCTTCGTGTTTATTTTGGGGCAATAAGTAGAGAAAGATCTGATCTCTCGGGAGAGCACTCTGTGGGTCTGTATCTTGGTAGGAGTAGGAATGAGATACTGGACAGGCATCAGGAATGACTGGATCCAGGCATCAGGTTGTTGATTGTCGTGGTTTGGCCTCATTTGTAATACTGCCTCTGTGTGTTGAGGTCATTGTAGACATCTGGTCTCTGACCCTGAAGTTCCTGATAAGGAGACTCAGTCTCAGCAATACACTGTTTCCACGTCACCTCTGCAGCCCCTCGCCCCTGGGGAACCAGCCAACCCAGAGAGTACACAGCCAGGGTGATAAGCAGGGTTAGCACCAGGTTGCCCAGCACAATCCCCGCCAGCACACCAGGGCTCACCATGTAGCAGTTGCACTCTCTCTGGGCCTGGACAGGACTGAGACCACCCACAGTCAGAAAGAGCAGCAGGAGCAGGAACTTGCTGGAGGCTTCAAGGCCCCCCATGATGCCGGATGCTGCTGGACACCACAGTCAAGGGCCAGTGGGATGTGGCGTAGCATCCAACCAAGTGAAGGAGGAAGTCTGAGGTCCTCTTTTTACGTTTTTAATTATTTTTTAAATCAGTGATTCAGTTTGGATATTTTCTGTCAATCTATATCCTAGTTCACTCATCCTTGATTATTTACACCCATCCAAAAAGTTTTTAAGTTTACATATTATATATATATTTTTTTAGTTGGAGTCTCACTCTGTCGCCCAGACTGGAGTGCAGTGGCCGCTCCCGGCCACCGCAGCCTCGACCTGCTGGGCTCCGGTGATCCTTCCGCCTCAGCCTTCCAAGTAGCCAGAATTACAGGCATGAGCTACCAAGCCCAGCTGATTTTTTGATTTATCGTAGAGATGAGGTCTCGCTGCCCAGGCGGGTCTCGAACCCGCAGGCTCAGGCAATCCACTCACCTCAGCCTCCCAAAGGCGCGGGATTACAGGCTGAGCCACCGAGCCCGGCTACATATTATATTTTTTAATTATACTATGTTCATTCATTCTTTTTCTAGATTCCAACTCTCTTTAAATTCTCCATTTCTTATTTTGTTTCTGTGTTCTTTTTGGCAATAAATTAATCATAGTTATTTTAAGGTTCCTACTTGATAATAATAATAACTATTATTATTTTAAACAATAGATATGGGATCTTGCTGTATTATCCAGTCTTATCTTGAACTTCTGGCCTCAAGCAGTCCTCTTGCCTCAGCCTTCTGAATAGCTGGGATTGTAGGCATGCACCACAACACCAGGTCTGCCTGGTAATTACACCTGACTCATCTGGATATCTTTTTCTACTCTCTTTTCTCTCTTCTTGCTTTGCTTATTTGATCTTTTTTGTTTTGCTTTGTTTTTAACCATGCCTCATACTTTTTTGATTGGATAAAAACGTAAAGCCCTGGATTATTTATCTTCCTCCAGAACAGGTTGTATTCTAGCAAACAGCACCAATGGATTATCTTTGCTGTGACTTGGTTTTAATCTGTATTCTGTCTTGTTTATTTCATTTTCCTCTTACTTTTAGGGTTTAACTCATTCCCAGGGCCTCTACTGAAGTTCTGAGGTACTTGCCAAAATCCCTCTGCTTGGATGATGCTGAACTCCAAGTATTGAATCTCCAACATCACATGACTGCTACACTCTTTTTGCAACTCTTTAGCTTCCCAGTTGCTGTCTTCTTCTGGGTTCTTCAAGTCTTTTCCTATACATACACACTTAGGAACTAGTCAATGACAAAAGGGAATTTGTACACAGATTTTGGTGTTTCATCTCTGCAGTGTCCTCTGTTTCTTAAGTTCCAGTCACTTTGCCAACCCAAACTCCAAACAGTGGACTTGTATCTCCTAATTGAGCTCTGTTCTTCTATCCTGCAAACTGGGAAGTGCCCTCAAGTAAAAAGCTGTGGTCATGTGGCACTCACCTCATGTCCCTCTCTTCTTTCAAGGATTGCAGTCCTTCAAGGCTTGACATCGGTTGCTCTCTGAGGCCTTTAAAGAGTTGATTTGCATATTCTGTCCAGCTTTTTGTTTTGTTTTGTTTATTTTTTGATTTTGAGTTAGAGTCCCACTCTATCACCCAAGCTGGAATGCAGTGGCATGCCTATCCACCCCAGCGTCAACCTGCTGGGCTCGGGCAATCCTTCCACTTCAGCCTCCCAAGTAGCCAGAACTATAGGCGTGTGCTACCACACCCAGCTAACTTTTTATTATTGTAGAGATGTCTCACCAAGTTGCCCAGACTGCTCTCAAGTCCATGGGCTCAGGCAATCCCTTCACCTCGGCCTCCCAAAGTACTGGGATTATAGTCTTGAGCCACCATGCCCAGCTTCTGTCCAGCTTTTACATGAATTTTTGATAGAAAGTTTAGTTCTAAATGAGCCACTCTGTCATGACCAGAAATTAAAAGTCCCCTTTTAATTAACAGAAGAATCACACACAGCCCCTAGGATTTTAGAGCTTATTTCTACAGATAAGTATTCTCCCTTTGAAAAATAGTTCCCAGCTAGGATTCGGTGGCTCATCCTGTAATCCTGCACTTTGGGAGGCTGAAGTGAGTGGATTGCCTGAGCCCACGGGTTCAAGACCCACCTGGGCAATTTGGCGAGACTTCATCTCTACAATAAATAAAAAAGTTAACCGGGTGTGGTAGCACGCACCTGTAGTTCCAGCTACTTGGAAGGCTGAAGCGGAAGGATTGTCAGAGCCCAGCAGGTCGAGGCTGCAGTGGCCAGGAGCGGCCACTGCACTCCAGTCTGGGTGACAGAGTGAGACTCCAACTCAAAAGAGAAAAAAAAAAACATAGTTCCCAGCTCTGGTTTAGACTAAGTGCCTGATAAGGGAACACTGAATAAATATGAGTCCCAACCTCTCTCTCATGAATTAGATACTAACTCGAACAAGCAGAAGATAAAATTGGACATATACAGAAACAGCTCATCTTCAAGTGGAAGTAATACATGTTACTATATTAGGCTCCAGCAGATTCTGAAGGTGCAAGTAAGTTGTATCCACAGGCAGTTCACACTCCCATGACACCCAGTCTTGCTGAATGGGCAACTTTCCATCAAGTTTAACATGTAGTCTCAAAGAAATCTCCCTCTGATCAATTCCCTCAGGAATAAAAACACATTCAGACTTGTGAATGTTCCAAAAGTGAACCGCTGCTGCTTTATAACCCTGTTGAGGAGCACCCTGAAAGATGAAAAACAAGGTAAATCCCACCAGTGGGCAGAACATTTGGTAGTGCTTCTGGTTTTTCATCTGGCCAAGTAAGTGTCATAGAGAGAGGTATGGATTGATACTAGATTATGGGCAATGGCTAATGGTTTTATTGAGATATTCAGGTACTTGGAAAGAACAAGATAAGAAGATTGTTGAAAAGGAGGTCTGGGGAAGGGTCAAGGTGGCAGACCTCCCAGAATGGACAGATATTGTGAAGATATTTTTGTCCCAGTGTGACTATTTACCAGAGGGTGTCAGTGGTATCCAAAAATCAGTAAGAATGGGTAAAATCAGGTAGGCAAAATGATCTGTCCCATCGATATCAGCCAGATTCTTTCCCAGCCACTCCAGAGTTTGCTCAATAGATTTATGAACAAAAGGCCACAGTAGCAAGGGTGGAGGCTGGGCATGGGTTCATCAAGGCATGTCTAGCTTAACTTCTACTAGTACCCAATATGCCAGCAACAAAGACCAACACCAAGCCCATGATATGAACCATTGCCCAAGGAAACTGGCCAGTTATGAGTGACAAGTTGAGTATATTGGATCCCTTCAACCATTAAGGGGGCAATTGAACAGAAATCTACTCTGAATATGAATTTGCCTTTCCCGCTCACAATGTATCTTCCAGTATCACTTTTTATGGATTTAATAAATGCCTTATTCATCATGATGATACCCCATATGACCCTGATTTTGACAAAGAAATTCATTTTATAGCAAGGGAAGTGAAGCAGTAAGTCTCATGCCCATAGGACTCACTGATCTTACAATGCCACCCTGTTAGGTTAAAATATATCCCAGTAGGGTCTCCAAAATGTTAGGTCAGACCCATGGAGATGGGATTATGTAACCCAGTGCCACATGAAAGATGCAAATAATTCACAGAATTTAGACTGGAAAATATAGCTTATTTAGAAAGTAAATGAGAGAGAGAAATTCACCTTCCCAAGGTAGGGGAGAGGACCAAAGCTTAGGAAATGGTCTAACCATATCTCAAAGAACACATGGCCAGACCATAGCTTAACAAGGCAATGGTGAAAGGAGAGAGAGAGAGAGAGAAAGAAAGAGAGAGAGAGAGAGAGAGAGAGAGAGAGAGAGAGAACAGTCACCTCCCAAGATAGAGGAGGGGGTCAAAGCTTAGGAAACAGTGGCCTGGCTGTAGCTCAATGAGCACATGTCCTGGCCAGTGCTTAGCACAGGTACTGATGTCAGGTGATGGACAGCAGGCAGATGGGTGGGCCAGTCACATGATTGCTGCCATGGTGATGGAGTTTGTGTCATGAAGGGTACAAAGGGCTGATTAAGTTAGCTTAGGTATTATGGTTATTATGGGTAGAGGCAAATACTTGAAATAGAAAAGCTAATTAGTATAAAACAAGCTGGGGAGGGGGTTGCAAAACAATTACCAATAACTACCTGTGAGAAACCAGTTCTGGTCTTGGCTAATGGATTTGAGGGTAAATTAAAGTGACCTGCTAGATAAATATGACAAAGCTAAGCAATGTTAAAACAGCTGCTCATGGGCTATATTAACTCGATGTTATGTTCTTTCACATCCCATCACTCAGAAGGAGGTAGTCTGATAGACTAGAGAAATGACCTACTGAAGACAATTTTTTGGTTGCTGTCTGGATGACAATAGTTTGTAGGGTTTGAGCGCTGCCTTAAAGTTGAAGTACATACTTTTAATCAGTAACCAATATATAGAGGAACTTCCTATCTGATCAGAATACACAGGCCTGGGAACCAAGGTAGGAAGTGGGAATGCCTCCTCTCACGTTCCCTATGAACCCAGTTCCAAAATATGTACTTTCTTGTCCTCAACTTTGGATCCTGCTGGCTGTGCACTTTAGTTCCTAAGAGTGAACTACAGTTACCAGGAGGAGTGGAAATAATCCTTTCATTGAACTGGAAGCTGAGATTGCTGCCTGAACTTTTGGGGGTCCCCAGGCCACTGAATCCACAGGGAAAGAAGAGTACAACTAATATATCGGAGTGGAAAGAGGAAATAAATGAGAGGGAGAAGGAGTATTTCTGGAACCCAGACACTTCTCTGGAGTGCATATTAGTATTCTCTGCACAATGGTAAAAGTTAATGGAAAACCAGCAACCAATACAGGAGGATCTTTAATATTTAATAGCTCTAAGCCCATCCACTTGATCATTATGCAATCCTGTTGTAGCAGTCAGGACCTAGGCAGGAAATAGAGCCCTGGTCTAAATTCCAGCTCTGTCTCTGGCTGCCAGTGTTAAAACGGACACATTATTTCATTTCTTGGACCTCATTTTCCTTCTCTTGGACTGCCTGCATACACTGTTGTTACTTCCTTTCTTCTCTGTTGTTGTGATGATCTGAAGTGATAATGAGAATAAAGGCTATACTATTGATGTAAAGTTCTAGGCCCTTGGGGTTGTTGATAATGAGCTTATTATTATCTGCAAAGCCTAGGGACAAATCCTACTTCCCTCACATACATGCTCTAGGAGATGCCAGGGAATTGATCCCTGAGGGATGGTGGGTGTGATACCCTATGGGAACCCCATCTTGACGAAAAGTGCCCCAGGAGGCCTGCAGGAAAGGAGGGACCTGGGGATCTAATGGTCAGCCCCAGCCTGCTACCTCTACCAAAGCCTTGCGTGGAGAAACACAAGAAACATCAGTGCGAACCAAGCAACAGGTGAACATTGCTGGGAATGGAGTGCCCAGAAAAAGGCAGAGAAAGCTGGGGTGGGGGGACAAAGACAGGGAGTCCAGGGACTACAGCTCTGGGCCAGAAATCAGGAAGACAGATTGGGTGTGCACAGAGGCAGGCACCTAAGATCCAGATGCATGTGTGAGCTGTGAAGCCTTTGGCCAGTATCCTGCTAGGTCTGGGCAGTGGATACACTCACAGATGGGATTCAGATCATCTCAGCCAAGGCCTTCCCAAGGAAGACAGGCTGATCACAGCAAGACCACTGGAAACACTGGCAAACTTTGAGCTCTCCCATGGTCCTGGCTCCTTGTAAGTGTGTCTAAGCATTCTCTGCAGAAAGAAAACCCTATGTGGTCAAAATGAGAGAAAAAGGATCAGAGAGGGGAAAGTGACTTGCTCAAGGTCACACAACTGGAGGTAGGAGCAGATATTGATTCCCTAGTCAGCTGGCTCCAGGAACAGGCTCTGCTCTCACCCCTCACCAGTCATGGACCTGAATGAGGGCCTGTCTTTCTCTGACCCTCATTTTCTTTGTGAGTTGAAGGGGCGTGACCACTCTTGGCAGGGCCGTGTGATGAGGGGAGAGGAGGTTCATGAAGTATAGGTTGAACGTTAGGCGACTTGTTTGTCTATCCTTTTCCCTCCCCCAGCAACTCTGAAACTGGCTCATAGCAATCTGACAGGAAAGAGATGCTAGGGTAGGTTCTGTGTTTTGGGAAACTGTGTCCTTTTGGCCCTAAGCACAGGGCAGCATTACTTAGAGATCGCACTAGAATTCAAAAGAAAAGAAAAGAATTCTGACTTGTACAGCAGTGCAAGAGAGTCCAGCCAAATTCTGAGCTTTCCTATGATGGGCTAGTTGAGTGGTCCTCTGAAATATCAGATGCTAAATTCTCTCAGGGAGTATTTTTGGTGCCCTGCTTTGCTGGTGTCCCAAGCTTCGTATGTCCATTAGATAGTCTAAGCAGTGCCTGGGCCACCTCTCTACTGGGGTCTCAGCATCTGTGTCTCCATTGGCAAAGCAGTGGGCAGAAAAGGGTGGAAGAGAGGCAGCTGGGCTTGACAGCCTCTTAGGATTCCTCTGACTTTAGCCCTGAGTTTCTGTTCCTTGGATCCTCTAACTCAGCCTAACCTGGGGACCATCCAACTGATCCAGTATCCAGGTTTTCCTCACACCCAAAGTGATGTAAAGTTCAATGGCGTTACACCGAGACTGTCTGTTACACAAAGATTCTCTGTTATTGCCCAGTTGTAGAGGAAGCCATTATCAAGACCCCAATCAGGAATGACTCGTCCCACCAAGAGCATATTCAGTGTTACCGCCTTCACCGTAGCATGACAAAGAGCCCCACACTCAGAGACAGGATACAGAATACTCAACTCAGATGGAGACAGCAGAATCACTGCACCAAGCAAAAAGAGAGAGAGGAGCCATTTCCTTGTAAATAATTGTGGTGGGAAGACAGCATGGTGCAGTCTATCTTGGAGAAATCTGCCTTCCCTCTCACATGGTAACAAAGATGTTATTTTTTAAAAATTGCCTTCCCTAAAGAGAAAGGAACTTGGGGTTCTGGTTTAAGAGATCTGATATCCCCAAAAGGATCATATGGGACATGGAAGAGAGCACCAGAAAACGTTCTTCCAAAGTACTTAACACAACTGCAATTAATTAATTATGTGACTAATTTCTTACTATCTTTCTCCACCAATAGAATGTCAGCCCTCCAACTTGCCCACTATACACCCAGCAAATAACACATGGTTTGTATATTGCAGTTACTTTTTTCATACTCACTTTAAAAAGGAAAGAGGGAATTCTGGAATAAAATGAAGAATTTTGAGATGAGACAGAGCCCATCATCTGCCCTCTAGAGTTGGTTGTAAATGAATGTGATTACATTAATTATAAAGTGATCACTGTGTAATCCTTACTCTAGACTCTGGTTGTTCTGATTTCAGATGGGCCTGGTTTCCAGATGTTCCCGCCACCCACCTCCTGAGCACTCAGTTTAAACCTACCATGGAAAAAGATCACCTGTAATGCATCAGGGGACGTCTTGACCATCTTCTACCTTATGGGCATCCCTTCTCTGCCAAGATCCCTCTTCCTTCCTGTCTTCTTTGTCTTTCTCCTCCTCTACCTGCTCATCCTGGTGGGTAACACCCTGATCCTGGTGGCTGTGGTGACAGAGCCCAGCCTCCACAAGCCCATGTACTTCTTCCTAATTAACCTCTCCACCTTGAACATCATTTTCACCACAACCACTCTCCCCAAGATGCTGTCCGTATTCTTGCTTGGGGATCACTTCCTCAGCTTCCCTTCCTGCTTCCTGCAGATGTACCTGTTCCATGGCCTCAGCTGCTCAGAAGCCTTCATCCTGGTTGTCATGGCCTATGACCGTTATGTGGCTATCTGCCACCCACTGCACTACCCTGCCCTCATGACCCCACAGACCAACGCTGCCCTGGCAGCCAGCGCCTGGCTCACGGCCTTCCTCCTGCCCATCCCAGCAGTGGTGCAGACCTCCCAGATGGTATTTGGTCCTGTGGCCCAGGTCTACCACTGCTTCTGTGACCACTTGGCCGTGATCCAGGTCTCCTGCTCCAACACCACCCCCCAGACCCTCATGGGCTTCTGTATTGCCATGGTGGTGTCCTTCCTCCCCCTTCTCCTGGTGCTTCTCTCCTATGCCCACATCCTGGCCTCGGTGCTTCGCATCAACTCCCGAGAAGGGCGCTCCAAAGCCTTCTCCACCTGCAGCTCCCACCTCCTGGTGGTGGCCACCTACTACTCATCCATTGCCATGGCCTACGTGGCCTATAGGGCTGACGTGCTCCTCGACTTCCACATCATGGGCAACGTGGTATTTGCTATTCTCACACCTGTTCTTAACCCTCTCGTCTACACGCTGAGGAACAAGGATGTCAAATCAGCCATCACAAAAATGGCATGCCCCCAGAAACCAAAGAATGCTGGGAAACCCTGATTCAAAGACTTGATGTTCTCTCACAAACTTCAATAATGTAGAAAAGTGAAAAATTCGAGCAGTTAATTAAAACAATAACTCTCAAATATAGTCCTAGGTACTCCTCCATTATAATCAAATAATGGCATTTTTTCTTAAGTCACAGATAGGATTTTTCTATTCAATTTGTAAACTGTGAATCCCAAATTTCACAAGACCGTGAATACAACTGAGGTCACATTACCATTAGTCAAACACTTTTTATTCTCAGAGATGCTAAATATTTGACCAGTAAGAAGTTCTGTCTTTCAATATTTCTAAAATTGTGCCTAGCATTGCTGGCACATAAGTGTGAGTCATTCTTGCCATTTTTTGTTGAAATAGCATCTTAGATAGAAACATGTTCCAAAGGAAAAACTCTGAAACCACTACCTTCTCCATCCTTGTTACTTGAAAATTCACTGCCACCACCAATATTCAATGCCAATCACACAAGAAATGTGCCTCTTCTGTTCAGACACTCCTGGTGGTTTTTTTTTTTTTTGAGTTGGATCTGACTCTCACCCAGGCTGGTGTGCAGTGGCACGCTCATGGCCACCGCAGCCTCGACCTTCTGGGCTCAGATGATCCTTCCTACTCAGCCTTCCAAGTAGCTGGAACTACAGGCGTGCGCCACCACACCTGGTTCTCAAAATTATTATTTATTGTAGAGATAAGGTCTCGCTGAGTTCCCTAGGCTGGTCTCGAACCCATGGGCTCAGGCAATCCTCTCATCTCGGCCTCCCAAAGTGCGGGGATAGGTGTGAGCCACTTCGCCCTGCCCATGGTGTCCTAAAAGCAAAGCACACTCCTTG
This sequence comes from Cephalopachus bancanus, assembly GCA_027257055.1. Lineage (NCBI taxonomy): Eukaryota > Metazoa > Chordata > Mammalia > Primates > Tarsiidae > Cephalopachus > Cephalopachus bancanus. The sequence goes on along the minus strand of JAPVLO010000195.1, from coordinate 3,032,500 downwards.
CCCAGCTTATGCTCAGGCAAGGGTGTCCCTTAGCACACCTGTTTGAACAAAAAGCATTACAGTTCTTTTAATTCTCAGCACACCATAGTTTCCCTATTCATGGCCCTGAATGGCTAATCAGAGAAGTTATTGCTCCCACAGCCACCATTCTTTCTCAGAATACTGTCCTAAATATTCCTTTTTCCAGCCTGAGTGGACAGCCCAGGCTCCTTATTCCCCTACTCTATGGCAAATTTCCTCTTGAAGACCTGACAGGCTTGTCCAGTCAGGGACACATTGAACTGTGAAATGTATTTAGGAGGAAACCAGATGAAAGATATCCTCACCTCTTCATAGATACATAGGCCTATTCCAATTACTAGGGTCCCAGTTTTTGCCAGTCAAGACATTAACTTTAACTTTTTTTCCATTGCATAAAACCCAGTGTAGACAGGAATGCAATGGATGATGCAATTCAACAAAGGATATGATTTATTCCTGGACTCTGCTTTCAGCAGTCTCTATATCCAATCAGAAAGGGCTTCCTGAAGCAGAGTGATATAAAGGCTCTGGATTTCCTTGTTTACAGACCCTGGGCAACTGAGCTTGGGAATTAAGTTCTTTTAGTTAAATCCTACTCATTCTGAAGTACATTTTCCCTCACTCCCTGAAATTGATGTCTAGACCTCTGAGGGACCACAACCCTCAGTATCTAAAGGAGACAGCTTAATAAGTTGCCTTGTCCCTGAGTTCCAGGAGCTATCATAATTTAACCTAAGGATGCAGAGAGGATTTTTTTTTCCTGTCTACTAATAAGCAACTCCAAAAGTATCCCGATGTTCTGATGTGACTACTAAAGTTTTGTTTTGGGTTTCTCTGTTCAGAACTTCTCTTCTGGTATCAATTTCAGTCTCAAGTCAAGGCTTTGGTTTGCTAGATGAACAAATAATTAATCATGTGGAAAGAGGATTGTTAGAGATATGGAGTCTCAGGCTAATTCTACCCCTACTCACTATTTTCTCATGGCTACTCCTAAACATTTACTAGGAGTAGACATGAAATAATAACAACAACAGCACCTGTAGCTACACCTGCTAATTGAGAGTCTTTCTGTATTCTCCAAAATTAAAAAATAATTTCAACTTTTGTGCATCAAAGGACACTATCAAGAGAGTGAAAAGACACTCCACAGAATGGGAGCAGATATTTGCCAATCACTTATCAGATAAGAAATTAATACCCAGAATACAGAAAGAACTCCTACAACTCAACAGCAAAACAGCCCACTTCCAAAAATGCAAAGGACTTGAATAGACATTTTTCCAAAGAAGATATACAAATGGTCAGTAAGCACATAAAAAGACATTCCACATGACTAGTCATTAAAGAAATGCAAATCAAAACCACAATGAGATGCTGCCACACTCCCATTAGGATGGTTACCATTTAAAAAAAAAAGAAGAAAAGAAAAGAATTGTTGGTGGTGATGTAGAGAAACTGGAACCCTTGTGCCTTGTGGGTGGAAATGTAAAATGGTGCGGCCGCTATGGAAAATAATGCAGCTGTTCCTCAAAAAAATTAAACATAGAATTATCATAAGTGGGGCTCGGTGGCTCAGCCTGTAATCTCAGCACTTTGGGAGGCTGAGGCGAGTAGATTGCCTGAGCCCGTGGGTTCAAGACCAGCTTGGGCAACTTGGTGAGACCTTGTCTCTACAATTAAAAAAAAGAAAACCAAAAATTAGCCAGGTGTGGTAGCATGTACCTGTAGCTCCAGCTACTTGGAAGGCTGAGGTGGAAGGATTGCCGGAGCCTAGCAGGTTGGCGCTAGGGAGGCTGTGAGTGTGCCACTGCACTCCAGCCTGGGTGACGGAGTGAGACCCCAACTCAAAAAAAAGTTGTTATATGACCTGGCAATTCTACTTTGGGGTATATATCCAAAATAATTGAAAGCATGGCCCTGAAGAGATACTTGTGTACCTGTGTTAACAGCAGCATTATTCACCATAGTCAAGAGGTAGAAAGAACATAAATGTCCAATGACAGATGGACAAAATGTGATATATACAACAAATTAAATATTATTCAGCCTTAAAAGGGAATGAAATTCTGATACACGCTACAATGGGCATGAATCTTATGCTAAAGGAAATAAGCCAGGCACAAAAGAACAAATATTACAGGATTTTACTTATATGAAGTACTTAGAATAGTCAAATTCATAGAGACAGAATGCAGAACAATGGTTACTGGGAACTGAGGGAAGGAGAGAATGGTAAGTTATTGTTTTATGGGTGCAGAATTTCTGTTTGAGATGATGACAAAGTTCTGGAAGTTGATACTGGTGATGTCTGTACAACATTGTGAATGTACTTAATGCTACTGACACCTAAAAATGGTTAAATGGTAAATTTTATGTTATGTATATTTTACTATGATTTTTTAAAAATGTAAATAGTTTCAAAACAAGTCATAAGTCACAGGTCACTTATAGCCTAGGGGTCTGCTGCTTTTTGATAGATGCCTAGCTCTAGACCAAATAACTGTGACCAGAGGAGAAAGTATGGCGTTTAATCATATGGTTTAATGCAGACACTTAAGAATCAATGGAAGGGGCTGGGAGTTGAGGGAGGTGGGAAGATATTGAACAAAGGATAGAAAATTTCAATTAGATAGGATAAATAGTTCAAGAGATCTATTGTACAACACAGTGACTATAATTAACAACAGTGTATTGTAAACTTGAACATTTCTAAGAGAATAGATTTCAAGTGTTCTCACTACAAAAAAAAGCATTCAAGGTAATGTACACGTCAATTAGTTCGATTTAGCCATTTCACAATGTATACGTATTTTAAAACATCATGTACACCATAAATATATACAGTTTTTGTTTGTTGATTTAAATAAATAAATAACCTAAAAAAAAACTCAGTGGAGCAGTTTGCCCTATAAAGAAGATTGAGACCAGGCTCTGTGGCTCATGCCTGTAATCCCAGGTCTTTGGGAGGCCAAGGCAGAAGGATTGATTGAGGCTGGCAGCTGGAGACCATCCTGGGCAACATCGTGAAAACTTGTCACTATGAAAATAAAAATAAAAAATTAGTCGGGTGTAGTGATGTGTACCTATAGTCCTAGCTACTTGGGAGGATGAGACAGGAGGATGGCTTGAGGCTGGGAGGTTGAGGATGCAGTGAGCTATGATTGTGCCACTGCACTTCATCCTGGACAACAGAGGGAGACCCTGTTTCATATGTAAAAGAAGAAGAAGAAGGACAAGGAAGAGGAGGAGGAAGGATGATTGAAATTGCTGTGCACCTGGGGGGAGCCTTTTCATCCCTGTGAACCTCAGGTGGTAGTTGTGAAGGTGTCCCTAGACTGCCTTGGTGCCTCTCCATTGGCCCTCGTGCAGATGTCACCATCTGCTCTCTTCTGGATGGGCACAGCAGTCTCTTCACTGGTCTCTCTGGCCGTGTGGCCACTCTTTAGTCCATAAAGTGGTCAGAGTGGGCTTTCGGCGTGCATGTTTAGTCATGTTACTGCCTCCACATAGTTTAAAGGCTCTCTCTGATTCAGCCCTAAGTGATCTCTTTGCCTCAAGTCTCACCATGGCCTCTCTTGTGGCAACTGAACTCTCTTTCGGTTTCTTAAACACTCTAAGTTCTTGTTCTGGCCAATGGCAAACGCTTCTCTTCCTGAAGTGTCTTCCTCCTTGTCCATCTCACTTGCTTGCCTCTTACTCAGGCTTCCCTAGAGAACCCGCCATGGCCCCTCACCCTGAAATGTGAGCTAGGTGTCATTCTTATGTCCCCTATGGCACCTGATGGTTCCTCCATCATGGCACCCTTTTTTTTTTTTTTTAGTCTTAGGAGAGGAGAACTTGGAGCACCGTGTACTTAGTCTCTGCGGGCCCCTTGTTCATTTTACTTATTTTTCCTTTCAATTGTCTTTCCCACATAAGTGCTCTAATGTGCTGGACAAATATTCATAACTATAAGTGTGTCTTTGTAAAATATGTAGTGCTGTTTTGTGCATGTATGTGTAATTTTAATTTAGATAACAAGAATTGTTTCGTGTCACAATTTATTTACATTTTTCACTCAGTTCTACTTTTTTAGATTTGGCTATGTTGCCATTTATACAACTAGTCTCATTGGTTCCAATTGATGCATATTATTGGTATGATTTTATTACACTTTATTTTTCTTCTACTGGAGAACTTGAATTGCCTCAAACTCCTCCTGCTTCAGCCTCCTGAGTAGCTGGGACTACAGGCGCACTGCCTGGGCCTACCCTGTCTTGATGAATATCCTGTGTGTGTCCCTTTATAGACCCATGGAGGATTTTTCCTGAATTTATATCAAAGAGTGAAATAGTCTAAATAAAGTCCATCCTCACTATTTGAGGATAGAAAATGTGCCTACTCGCCGGGCTCGGTGTCTCAGCCTGTAATCCCACATTTTGGGAGGCTGAGGTGAGTGGATTGCCTGAGCCCGCGGGTTCAAGACCCGCCTAGGCAACTTGGCGAGACCTCATCTCTACAATAAATCAAAAAATTAGCTGGGTGTGGTAGCGCGCGCCTATAGTTCCAGCTACTTGGAAGGCTGAGACGGAAGGATCGCTGGAGCCCAGCAAGTCGAGGCTGCGGTGGCCAGGAGCATTCCACTGCACTCCAGTCTGGGCGACAGAGTGAGATTCCAACTCAAAAAAAAAAAAAGAAAAAGAAAATTAGCCTACTTGCTAATGTCAATACCAATAATCATGGAGCTTTCAGGGTCATTGTCAAATACGCACAGTGTGGCACAAAATCCGAGACCCCCTATTAGTGCATTCCCAGCTGAGATCAAATAAGACAACATTCTGTCTTCATAGGTCAACCCTGTAAACAAGTGTCCTTTCAGCGGTCAGTTTAGAACCATGCTTTTCACATTTTTGTGCTCTTTGTTGATTTTGCTGTTTAAAATGTCCCCAAGTATAGTGCTGAGTGCTGTCTAGTGTTCCTAAGTGCAAGAAGATTTGTGGAGAAAATATGTATGTTAGATAAGTTTTGTCCAGGCATGTGGCATGTACTGTTGGCCATGAGCTCAAGTGTCAGTGAATTAATAATACTTGGTAAGTATAGTGTCTTTAAGTGGAAACATACGGAAAACAAGGTAATGTATTATTTGATTGATGAAAGTGTTGTAACCAAAGCTTAGAGGACCTAATTGTACATTTTCCTTAGAGATATGATTTCGTATTTGCCAATTTAGATTTGCAACAATGTTATAAAACATAACTACTGCCAATAATGAGAATCGACTGAACTTAGAGGTGGTTTCCTGGAATGGCTGTGCCATTTGCACTCCCCACAGTAATGGACTGTAAAGTTCCCATCTTTCTACATCTTCACCAAGATTTGCTATTATCCAGTTTTCTAATGTTTTTGCCATTCTTACCAGGCTAAAGAGTTATCTCATTCTGTATAATATGTATCTCTCTGATTACTAATAACTGTAAACACTTCTTTAAATACTTGTTAGCACCTAGCATGTCCCCTTCTCAAATTTCTTATTGAGAAGATTTGCTCATTTCTTTGGATTTTCTATCTTTTTTTTTTTTGAGACAAGGGCTTACTTTGTCTCTCAAGCTGGAGTGCAATGGCACGCTCATGGCTCACTGCAGCCTTGACCTCCTGGGCTCAGACAGTGCTCCCACCTCAGCCTCCTGAGAAGTTGGGACTACTGACAACCATGCCTAGTTTATTTTATCTATGTAGATAAGGTCTCGGTATGTCACCCAGGTTGAATTTTCTATCTTGTTGCGTTGCTGTGCAGGACATCCATGTCAACTTTAAATATTGCAAATATGTTTTCCTAATTTGTAATCTGTCCTTCATTGGACTGAAATATTTAATTTGATGCAGTCAAATCCATCATATTTTTTAACCTTATGGTCTGTGTGTTTTCAACCTTTTCTTACCCCTGTCTCACAAAGGTATTTCCCAACATTTTATTTCGTTAGCTTCCTAGTTTTATCTTTCATACTTTTATCTTGAATCCGTGTGGAGTTCCTCTCTGTTTGAGGAAGGGATTTCTCTTTCTCTTTCTTCATATGGGGAGCCACTTTTTCTCAAATTCATCTTTTTGAAAAAAATTTATCCTTCCTCATTGTCTTATACTGCCATCTTTACTGATATCAAATTTTTATATACCTTGTCTACTTCTGAGCTTTCTATTTTATTCTATTATCATTTTGTCTATTGCTATGCTGGAAATATTTTATTATGAAGTATGTCTTTTGTTCCTATCTGATAAAAGAAGTCCCTTCAATCTTTTCATACTTTTCACAGTTGACTTAGCTATTTGCTTGTCTTTATTCTTTCATTTAAATTTTGGACTAAGTTTATTAGCTCCATCAAAACTCTAGCAAAAAAACAAAACAAAACAAAAAACTCTAGTAATAATTTCAGAGAGGTGATTGCATTTTGCTACCTACCCCTCCTAGTTATTTCATATACTGCCTCATTTATGTGAATCTTCTATCATTCAAGTTTTAAATTTTTTCAACAAACACGCAGTCATTTTTGGTAGTATAAGCTTCATTATTATGTCACTATTGTGAAAAGGCATTTTTTAAAACTTCTAGTTGTTGTTCTAGAAAAAGAAAACCAGTTTCTAGCGACTATATTCTCAACCATAGCCATTATCACACTGAATTACTTTGTTCTTTCCTGTGTGTATTCTTTGTGAGAAGACAGAAACTGGGCCTGTCTTTTTCATCTCTGTACCCTCCGCACCTCTCAGAGGGCCTGGAACGCAGATGTGGCTTAAGTAGTTCATCCCTTGGCACAATGTGTCGCTCATCGTTAGTTCCCTTGCCTCTTCTGAACAACCATCTCATCAAATTCTGTGTTGCATAGATGGATATACTCCCATACAAAGAGAGATGAGATCCATTTCCTAAGGACTCCAAATAAACTAAAGAAAAACTGAGCAACAGCCTGGGTGCCCTGGCTGAAGTCCATTTCATTTCCATTAGGCTGGCTCTGCTCATTAAGTGCTCCTTCCCTTAACCTTACAGGAAGAGTATTTGGCAGATTCTTACTCAAGGAATAAAAACAAAGTAAAAGGTCAATTTTCCTAAAGAGACACAAGGACCTGGAGGGTGATCCATGGTAACCCCAGGCTGCCCCTCCTCTCATTCCCCCGTCCTCTACACCAGTGATTCTCAAACGTTAGCATGCCTGGAAAATCATACAGGTTCTTGTTACGACATGGGTAGCTGGGCCCCATCCTGATTGTTTTGATCTCGTAGGTCTTGGGTGGTGCCGAAGAATTTGCATTTCTACCGCAGGAAAGCACTAGTAAGAACCCAGTAGGCACTGGCCTTTCCTATTGTGCAGAATCAGTGAGTTGAATTTGGTTCCCATTGTATTATTCAGCACTACTTTCTCCATAAGTGTGGTGGAAGAAAAAACTTTTCTCTAAAAGCAAATTACTTTCCTCTCTTGCCAAGTAATGACATGCGTTGTACTCAGCCAGATTCTTTTTTGCTTTGGTTCACAGGAATTCAGCTTTTTTCTCCTCCTTTGTGCCTCTCTTGTTCATGTGCCTAAAAATATCTGTTGTTCTTCTCCGTCCCTCTAAATTATTTTTTATGTTTTGTCCTTTTTTACACTGTCTTCAGTTTCTCAAGCTGTCTCAAATCTTTCTTGTATATACAATATTAACACATATGTATTATATAAAGTGCTTAGATATAATCAAGAAGATATCTGCTTAAAACAAAATAATGACCACCAAAAAAATTAAAGACCAAACACTATTCTGTTACCTTTTATTCTAAAATCCATGATTTTAGATATTTTAGATTATTAGAGATTAACATGCTAAGACCTTTAGAATCTTAAATTCTAAAATTCTTAAATTTTAAGCTTAAGAGTCTAACTATCTGGTGTCTTCAGTTCTATGATTTATATCTATCTACATATAGTACCCAAACAAATAAATGAACTTTCCAGCCAGGACGGACTTGGAACCTTCCAAGAGGGGACTCAGGGGCAAGCCTGAATGAAGTTCTTAGCTCTCAACTGGTTCAGTCACTTCCTGGTAAAGCCAGATCTGTGATGGTGAACCTCTCCTCTACCTTCACTATCCTTATTGTGGTGCTGGACTGCACACCTATGGCTTTTATGCCTGCCCTGTATCTCTTTCTCTGTGTCTCTGTCTTTCTGTTCATCTGTCTGTCTGTCTATCTGTCTGACTCTCTCTCTTTTTTTAAGGAACTGTAACTCTCCCACTCCAATTGCTTCCAGCAGGGTTGTCAACCACACAGTACCACCTTCTCTACCTCAAGGGTGGGCTCGTGACCCAGTCTGACTAGAAAATTCCCATGTCCTGAACACAGCAATTCTTCCACAAATGAGTTGAAGGACTTTTCAAACAATATTATATGCCATGGGAGAAAGAGCACTGTGCCCTCTCATCACCTGGGACCATGAGCTGTAAGGACAGGTCAAGCACTGTGAGTCAGGATTTGCTACTGGCCAACTTTTCCAGCAGGTGGAAAGAGCCAGGACTGAGTTATCCACTAGGCACACAGTGGACACAGTGCCTGGAGCCCATTATACTTTCAGAAGCCCCTGAAAATGCTTTAATTTCTTTTAAAATCATCTTTATATCAATACAACTGTAAAACATAATTTTTATCATTTTTGTGCAGAAGGACCCCACAAAGCAAAAGTATTGAGGGCCCATGAAAGTTATAATGCAATTCCTGAAAGAACTTGTTTGAAGATAAACCAATATGAGGAAAAATATCTTGGAGAAATGGAACAAGGAGAGCAGAGAGGGCACCTGATTCCCTGGATCAGCCACATCAGAAGCTAGGTTATCCCCTTGGGCATTCAGGTTAAGTGAACAAATAAATTCCCTGTTTACTCAAGGGTTGTTGGCCATTGTCATTACATTGACTGCCCAGAAACTTCCTGTGTTTGAGGAGTTTCCTGTTTTCTCCTCCCACTACAGAAGTCTTTAATTGCTTCCCAGCCTCCCTTGTAAATAGAGCCTAGGCACGTAACCTAGATTCTCCAGCCCCACAGAGATTTTGTGAGCTACTAATATCCTTTAGTAAAATTATTTGCCGATTAAACCAGCTAGCATTGTTTTCTGCTCTTTACAAGTAGGACCCTGACAGGGACAGCTAGTCTGAGCTAGACTTCTGTCCTTGCATCCAAAAGTGTTTTGACTAATGCACAGCAGAGTCCTTCTCTGCCCCTGCCCCTTCCTCAGGGTCAGAGCCGGTCAACGGTCATATCTTCCCAACAGCCAGTGGCTTCGTCTCTGGAGGAAGAATGGGTCAGGCTGAATCCTACCCAGGCCAGGATCACAGGGACCAGGCTGTAGGGCACAGCGTGAAACGTCAGTGTGATTTCAAGGTTCTTCACTGCCTTTGTCCTTTTTCTCCCTGACTCCAGCCTCTTCTTTACTCAGGCCCTTCCCCCAGCATCATCTTTAGGAGGCTGGATGTAAGGAAAATTATTTTGTGTGTTCCTTTCTGTCACCCACAAACACCACCTTCTCCCACAGGGAAGTGTAAGCGTGGTGGCTCCAGGGCTGCCCAGATAGATGGACCTGAGGGCAAAGTCAGGACCAGCTATAAGAGCAAGGATGTCAAGACAAGCAGCTGATGCGAGAGAAAAGCTCGGGAGGAGGAGATTCAGCCCAAGAGGGATGTGGAGGATGACAAGGAAAGGGGCTGCAGAGACTCTGACCTACAATCTGGTCTACGTACCTGTCAAGCAACCTCTCTGCTCCGTGGTCACACAGCAACACTATCGCCTCATTCACATTCTGATGTCTTCATCCCAACCGTCTTGTACCCCATCCTGATGCTAGTAGCCTGAAGATACTAACTCCTTATTTTATTTCCCATCGATGGGAACTATTCCCCACACTTCAGATCTGTATCAACTTCCTCGTTGGATTATGGCCCCTACTTTACTCTTGATCTACTTGCTTATCTCAATTTTGCTTCATCTTCTGACTGTACCTGTGTCTTCTCATTACCCTGCAAGGCCTGGAGGTGGAGACCAGGTGTGAGTCATCTCAATCCTCGGGACTCAGCACAGAGTATGACATAGAACAGGATCTAAATCTTGTGCCTGCATGAATCGTATGGTGAATAGTAGGTCTTCAGTGGATGCTGGTTGATTGGTTTTCCAACTCTGTTCATTCAATAAACATGTTTCTTGGATGAATTTACTGATGACTTCCAGGTTAAATAAAAAGAGAGACTCTCCCTCTTCCCAATATATAAATGGAGAGAAGATAATAAGTATGGAAGAAAAATGTCTATCATAAGGTCATTTGGTGTCCTTAAAGTAGAGATCCCAGTGAATGTAATAGAAAGAGTATTCAAAGATAAATAATAGGAAAGTTCCATGAAATAAAGAACTAATTCTGCAGCACTAAAGGGCACCTATTCTCATTTCAAGAATAATTGGTGCAGGAAGATCAATACCTATACATAAGTTCTCAAACTTCAAGGATAAAGTTAAAATATTTCAAGCACTAAAGAAAAAAAAGTCTTTTCCTCAGCATTATTCAATGTCACAACATTATGAAACAATGTTTCTGAAGTCATTCAAGCCTAAAGGCAAAAGACAAATATTCTCAGACATGAAGGAACTCAGGAAGTACACCACCTGTGAGCTCTTCATTAAAAATCTGCTACATAAGGAAATTCAGAAAGTCAATACATAAATCAGAATAAATAATTATGGAATGGAGAAGCAGTGATAAACAAATGGTAATGAGCACTAAATAGCTCATTTAAATGTAAAACAAAGCCTAAGGAACTTCGGGAATTATAACTACAGAATGGAAATTAATGTTTTAAACCTTGACAAAGTAAAATTAGTGATATAACTAACATTTTTGAGGATCAAAGGAAAGTAAGAATAAGTGTACAAAGGTCATAGCATCATGCATCACTTCAAGTCAAGGATTACAGTCTGAGAAATGCTTCGTTAGGAAACATCATAGTGTCCTTACATAGAACCTAGATGATACAGCCTACTACACACCTAGGCTATATGGCATAGCTTATTGCTTCTGGGCTACAAACTAGTGCATCATTACTCTACTGAATACTGTAGGCAATTGTTACACAATGATAAGGATTTATGTATCTAAATATACTTCAACATAGAAAAGGTACAGTAAAAATATGGCATAAAAGATTAAAAAGGAACATGTGTATAGGGCACTTACTATGAATGGAGCTTGCAAGACTGGAAGTTGCTCTGGATGAGTCAGTGAGTGGTGAGTGAATGCAAAGGCCTAGAACATACCTGTACACTACTGTAGGCTTTATAAACACTGTACACTTAGGCTACACTAAATTTATTTTAAAAATATTTTTATTTCTTTAATAATAAAGTAACCCTAGTTTACTGTAACTTTTTTACTTTATAAACTTTAAAAAAATTTTTTGGATCTTTTTGTAATAGCACTTAACTTAAAACACAAACACATTGCACAGCTATACAAAAATATTTTTTATTTTTAACCTTGTCATATAAGTTTTTTCTATTTAAAAAATACATTTTTTAATTTTTAAACTTTTTAATCAAAAATTAAGACATAGACACATATATTAGCCTACGCCTACACAGGGTCAGGAGCATCAATATTGCTGTCTTCCACCTCCATACCTTGTCTCACTGGAAGGTGTTCAAGGGTAATAACATGCACGAAGCTGTCATCTTTTATGATAGTAATATTTTCTGGAATACCTCCTGAAGGAAATGCCTGAGGCTATATTAAAGTTAACTTTTTATAAGTATAAGGCATACCCTCTAAGATAATGATAAAAAACATAGGATAGTAAATACATAAACCAATAACAAAGTATTTTGTTATCATAACCAAATATTATATAATGTAAATAGTTGTATGTGCTATACTTTTAAATGACTGGCAGTACAGTGTATTTGTTCACACCAGCATCACCACAAACACGTGACTAACACATTGCACTACAATGGCTATGACGATGCTTAGGTGATAAGAATTTTTCAGTTCCATTATAACCTTACAGGGACATTGTTGTATATGCAGTCCATCACTGATAGAAACATTACATGGTAAATGACCCTGTCTTCTATAATTGAAATGAGAAATGTAAAAATAATGACTCTGATCTCTCAAGGTTTTTCATAATCTTTTTATTTTTAACACTTGTTCTTCTTTTAGGAGTTAACACCTCTTGAGCTGAAGATACGCTTATCTGAAGTTCATTAGTTTCCTCAGTTTTACTCCAGTTCCTTTTGCTTCTATTGCATTTAGGGAAAATAAAAGTTATTGTTTAATAGGTACAGAGTTTCATTTTGGGAAAATGTAAATAGTTCGGAGATAAAGAGTGGTGATGATGACACAACAATGTGAATGCATTTAATGCCACTAAATCATACACTTAAAATGGTTAACATAGTAAATTTGTGCCATGTATATTTTTACCACAATGTTTAAAAATTCCTTTTTTTTTAGGAAAGCACTAATTGTGGTTGCCCATAGGAATAAGTAAGCACCAGAACTGGGTTTCAGCCTATCCTAATCAGTTTTTCTACAGGTATGATATGGAGAAAGCTCCAAACAGATTTCTTCTTCACCCCACTCTTCACAGATAATTATAAACTCTGGGGGGAAAATATATTTTTGAATCCGGTTTGCTTTTGCCTGCAGGAGCACACTCACGGCCATTGCAGCCTCGACCTGCTGGGCTCAGGCAATCCTCTGGCCTCCACCTCCCAAAGCGCTGGGATTAGAGGTGTGAGCCACTGCACCCAATCATGGGAAAAATTTTTTTAAACTACTTAAAGACACTGGAGAGCAACCAAAGGCAGAGCCTAAAAAGATGCCAAAAACATGGAAGAAGGAATAAGCACAGGGTGATTTTCCTGATTTTACAAGCTGCAGTTGCAATGCCAAGTACAATGACTAACAAAGCAATAGAAAATTTTCAGTTCTCTGGTCAGAAGAACCAGAAGTAGAGCCCAGAACAATCATCACCTCTGGAAAGTTAAGAGTGGGATGGGGTGGGGAAGTGTTTTCCAGAAAAGAAAGAATCAGAGAGAAGACTGAGTTTTGTCTATAAGCTCTTCCCAAGTCTCGGACTGACACTAACCATGAATATCTGGAGCAGACTCAAAGAAATATGCAACTAAGTCCAAAAGAACTGAATTGATATTTGAGTTACAATTGATTGTAGGCAAAACCAAACTTGTAAATTGAGTCCAATCAAGTTAATTCCTTTAAAAAAAATCAACATAGTGACATCACTGAAAATGTGGAATAGAGAATTCCAAGGATTTGTCACTCCAGTGAAGCAATCATCAAGTTGGCAAAACTCTCAGAATCAACCTTTTTTAGAATCCTGGAATCTAATTAAAAACAAAACAAAACAAAACCAAAAACAACTGTCCAGCCACAGTGACTCATGCCTGTAATCCCAGCACTTTGGGATGCCAAGGCGAGAGGATTGTCTGAGCCTAGGGACTTGAAACCAGCCTGGGCAACTTGGTGAGATCTTGACTCTATAATATATGTTAAAAATAAATTTACTGGACATTGATGGTGTGTGCTTGTGGTTTCAGCTACTTGCAAGGCTGAAATGGAAGGATTGCTTGAGTCTGGCAGGTCAAGGCTGCAGTGATCCTGAGTGTGCTACTGTACTATAGCCTAGGCGACAGAGTAAGACTTGAACTCCAAAAAACCAAAAAAGTAGCATTTAAGAAAATCTCTTTCAAGTCACTGACTGACCGCTGAGCTAACAGATGGAGAATTCAGTGGCTATGTACAACAAACAGTACATTTTTTGATAAAAATAGTTTGGAAAGGTCACTAAACAAAAATGTGATAGTGCACAACAAACAACAACAGCAAACTCTGGGAAGGGTGGGGAGAATCTGATTTCCAGAGTTATCACATTATGATAATCAACATTTCCAGTTTTTGACAAAAATGTATAAGGCATTTTTAAAAACCAAGAAAAGTATGGCCTATTTACAGGAAAAATACATAAATTAACAGAAACTATCCCTGAGGTAGCCCAGACAATGGGCTTCCTAGACAAACAGTTTAAATCACCTTTCTTAAACATGGTCAAAGAACTAGAGAAAGCCATGAACAAAGAGCTAAATAAAAGCAGATGAAAGATGTCAAACAAATAGAGAACATCAACAAAGAAAGGGAAATTATAAAAAGGAACTAAGTAGAAATTATGGAGTTAAAAGGTATTACACCGAAATGAAAAGTTTACTAAATAGGTTAAACAGATTTGGGCAGGCAGTAGAAAGAATCAGTGAAGTTGAAGATAGTTTAATTGAGATTATCAGTTAGAGGAGCAGAAAGGAAAAAGAACGAAAAAGAAAAAAAACCCTAAAAGAGCTGTGGGGCACCATCAAGCATACCAACATATGCATTATAGAAATACCAGAAGAAGAGAGAAAGGTACAAAATGAATATTTGAAGGGGTCAAGCACTTTCCAAATTTGATGAAAGACATTAATCTGACATCCAAGAAATCAATCAAACCCTAAGTAGGATAAACTCAAAGATATTCACACCAAGACACATTATAATCAAATTATCAAAAGACAAAGAAAATCCTAAAAGTAGCAAGAGAGACATGACTAGTCACATACAAGGAAAGCCAGGCTCGGTGACTCAGCCTGTAATCCCGCGTCTTTGGGAGGCTGAGGTGAGTGGACTGCCTGAACCCACAGGTTCGAGAACCGCCTGGGCAACTTGGCGAGACCTCATCTCTACAATAAATCAAAAAATTATCCGGGTGTGGTAGTGTGCACCTGTAATTCCAGCTACTTGGAAGGCTGAGGCAGAAGGATCACCGGAGCCCAGTGGGTTAAGGCTGCGGTGGCCGGGAGCGGCCACTGCACTCCAGTCTGGGTGACAGAGTGAGACTTCAACTCAAAAAAAAAAAGAATCCTAAATAAAACTTAGAGCTGACTTCTTGTCAGAAACCATGGGTACTAGAAAACAGTGAAATTACATCTTTAAAGTGATAAAAGAAAAAAAATCTGTCAACCAAGAATTCTACATATGGCACAATGATTCTTCAAAAATGAAATAGAAATTAAGATATTCCTGGGACAAGATGGTGACAGCATAGGTGGATTCATGAGACTCTCTGAACGTGAGTTCCCAAAAAGACTCTTACTTTTCTTCCTGTAGCCCCCTGCCCACCACCAGTTGCACTGGTACGAGGCCTGGGGACCTTCGGTCCCATGCAGGGCCAGATATTGCAACCCCTGGCTGCGGCTGCTCCACTATATGTGACTCCCACCTGTTCAGGAGTTCCAGGTCTCAGCTCCCTCCCTGGCTACATTGTCTCACCCAGCACCCAGAACCAAACTGCCGGTCACCCAGGGAGGCTCTGGGCACCGGCCCTCAGAGATACTGGTCCCATTTCTGCCTGAAGTGCCCTGTGAGGGACCCAGGGCCACTACCTGCCCTTTGGAGCTTTGGAGCTCTGGAGCCCCGGGCCCACCCTGGCTGAGGCACTCAGCATGCTACCTCAAGCTTGTGTAAGGGAGCAGAACCCCAAGCTTGTGTAAGTTGCTGATCGGAGGCTTCCAGCTCCAGAGGAGGGAATACCCAACCCTCTCTTCCACCCCAGCCTGCTGGTGACACCCCGGATCCAGCACCCAGCTGTGCAGCTGATCCCGCCCAGAAACCCAGACGAGCATCCCTAAAAGTGAAAGTACAGCTACCACCTCCTCCATTCTCCAGGCAGATTTGTATCACCCCACCCACCTATCAGAGCCTCCACCTCAGTTCCTATGGTGACATCATTAAACAGAAGACAAAGCCCCTCCCCTATGCTGAACAGATTGAGACAACTAGGAGACACAGACCTCCCAGGCAGCAGGATAGCTGCCTGCAGCAAAAACAAAGGGGAGAGGTTGGAGATCAGAGCTCAAGTGACTTTAGCCACTAAGGAAAGATTATAGAACTAGTCTGATCTCTTATTTTGACCCTTGGTTTTATCATTCTGACTGTATGTTTTGCTCACTATTGTTTGCTCTCTAACTTACACTATCTGTTTCATGATCTTATTGGTCTGTCTCTGTGTAGCTACCAGTATTCTTTAGGGAATTTTCCTTATGTGTTTTTTATTCACTTCTCTCCGGCCTTGTGTCTCTTTTTCACCTGTTAGTTGGTATGTATGTCTGTTTTCCCTCTCACTCTTCTCTCTTTCTAACTTCCTATTGACCCCCCTTCCTCCATTATTTTCCTCAAGAAGAAACTAGAAAGGCGCTGATATCTGAGATAACAGTAATAAAGAATACTGTGAATGAAATAAATAACAAACTGATACGCATGGAAAGCAGAATTACCCAAGCAGAAGAAAGAATCTCAGAGCTTGAGGACCAAAATATAGAACTAACCCAAACTCTCAAAAACACAGACAACAAGCTCAAAAAGACAGAAAAAACCTTCAAAAGATGAGTGATTACTTCAAGAGACCGAACCTAAGAGTAATTGGCCTTCCTGAGGCAGAAAGAGAGACAGAGACCACACTGGAACAAACTTTCCATGAGATCATTCAAGAAAACTTCCCTTATCTAATCAATGATGCAAAAATTCAAACACAAGAGATTCAGAGAACCCCTGCAAGACAACAAATGAGAAGATCAACTCCTAGACACATATTAATTTGCCTAAACAAAGTAGGCATAAAAGAAAATATCCTAAAGGCAGCAAGAGAAAAAGGCCAGATCACCTACCATGGAAAACCAATTAGAATAGCAGCAGATTTATCTACAGAAGCCCTGCAGGCTAGGAGAGCTTGGAGCCCTATCTTGAAAGTCCTAAAAGATAAATAATTTCAACCAAGAATAACCTACCCAGCCAGATTAAGCTTCATCAGCGAGGGAGAATTAAAATCTTTCCCAGATATCCAATCCCTAAGAACTTACGCTGCCACCAAACCACCTCTACATGAAACACTTAAGAAAGTACTAAACACAGAAGAAAAGGGGAAAAAAAGAACAACGTTCTTCACAAGAGTACAGGAAAAAGAATAAAATACACATGAACCAACCCCCAAACCAAAAGAAAGACAATAAACCAAGTGAAAGAACAACTCTATAAGAACTCTATGATAGGGACAAACTCTCACATTTCAATAATTAGCCTGAATGTGAATGGACTAAATGCACCACTGAAAAGACATAGAGTGGCAAAATGGATAAAATATCACCAGGCAACAATATACTGCCTTCAAGAGACCTATCTCACTAGAAAGGACATGCACAGACTCAAAGTAAGAGGATGGGAAACAAATTTCAGGTGAATGAAACACAAAAGAAAGGAGGAGTCGCGATCCTAATTTCAGACAAAATACCATTTAAGCTATCAAAAATTAAAAAAGATACAGAGGGCCATTGCATAATGATAAAAGGTTCACTCCATCAACAAGAAATATCTATTCTAAACGTATGCACCTAACATAGGTGCACCAACTTTTATAAAGCAACTCTTAGGAAAACTAAAGAGAGATATTGACTCTAACACCATCATAACTGGGGACTTTAATACCCCACTCACAACCCTAGACAGATCATCAGGACAAAAAATCAGCAATGAGATCCGGAACCTCAATGTGACTCTTGACCAAATGGACTTAATTGATACCTACAGAACACTCCATCCAAAGACCACAGAATACACATTCTACTCATCACCGCATGGAACGTTTCTAAGATCAACCACATAATTGGCCATAAATCAAGCATAAGCAAATTTAAAAGGACTGAAATTTTACCATGCACCTTCTTGGACCACAGTGGAATGAAAATAAACATTAACACCAACAAGCTTCCTCCAAAACCCACAAAGTCATGGACACTAAACAGTATGATGCTAAACAACTCCTGGGTCAATGATGAAATCAAAACAGAGATCAAAAGATACCTGGAAACAAATGAAAATGAAGAAACATCTTACCAGAATCTTTGGGATGCCATGAAAGCTGTAGTAAGAGGGGAATTTATATCCCTACAAACACACACGAAGAAAATGGAAGGAGCACAAATTAACAGCCTAACAAGTCACCTAAAGAAGGTGGAAAAGCAAGACCACAAAACCCCTAATTTCAGCACCAAATCACCAAAATAAAAGCCCAAATCCAGGACATAGAAGACAAAAAGATAATACAAAAAATCAATGAAACAAAAAGCTGGTTCTTCAAAAGGATAAAAAAGATTGGTGGTCCCCTAGCTAGACTGACCAAGAAAAAGAAAGAAAAAACCCAAATAAGCACAATCAGAAACACAAAAGATGAAGTCACATCTGACCCTGAAGAAATGCAAAAGATCATTAGAGACTACTATGTACACTTGTATGGAAACAAACTTGAAAACCTCAAGGAAATGGAGGAATTTCTGTCATCACACAACCTGCCTATGTTGAAACAAGAAGAAATTGAGACCGTAAATAGACCAATAACAATCAAGGAAATTGAGTATGTAATAAGAAAACTACCTACAAAAAAAAGCCCTGGACCAGATGGCTTTCCAGCAGAATTCTACAAGACACTTAAGGAGGAGCTGATTCCAATCCTACTGAAGGTATTTCAGGTGATTGAGAAAGATGAAACCCTCCCCAAATCATTTTATGAAGCCTAACATCACATTGATACCCAAGCCAGGTAAAGATCCAACAAAGAAAGAGAACTACAGGCCAATATCTTTGATGAACGTAGATGCTAAAATTCTCAACAAGATCCTAGTGAACCAGATTCAACAACACATCTCAAAAATAATCCATCATGACCAAGTGGGCTTCATCCCTGGGATGCAAGTCTGGTTCAACATTCGTAAAACCATAAATGCAATTAAATACATCAACAGATGTCGAAACAAAAACCACATGATTATATCATTAGATGCAGAAAAAGCTTTTGATAAAATCCAGCACCCCTTCTTAATAAAAACCCTTGAACATCTAGGCATACGGGGAACATACCTCAAAGTAGTATAAGCCATCTATGAGAAACCCACAGCCAGCATACTCCTAAATGGACAAAAATTGGAACCACTTCCCCTGAAAAATGGAACAAGACAAGGATGCCCACTCTCACCCCTCCTGTTCAATATAATATTGAAAGTCCTGGCTAGAGCAATCAGAGAAGAGAAGGCAATCAGGTGTATCCAAATAGGAAAAGAGGAAGTCAAATTATCTCTCTTTGCAAATGACATGATTGTGTACCTTGAAAACCCAGGAGAATCTGTCAAAAACCTCCTTACACTGATAAAGGCCTTCGGCAAAGTCTCAGGATATAAAATAAATGTGCAAAAGACAATCGCATTTTTTTACACCAAAAATAAACAAACAGAAACCCAAATAAAAAGCACAATTCCATTCACAATAGCCAAAAAAAAAAAAAGAAATACCTTGGCATCTTCCTAACCAAGACGTGAAAGACCTTTACAATGAAAACTATAAAACACTGCTCAAAGAAATCAAAGATGACACAAACAAGTGGAAAAATATCCCATGCTCATGGATTGGAAGAATCAACATTGTGAAGATGTCCATCTTACCTAAGGCAATCTATAGATTCAATGCAATACCTATCAAATTACCAGCAACATTCTTCTCAGACCTAGAAAAAACAACACAGGAATTCATATGGAAACACAAACGACCAAGAATAGCCAGAACAATCCTCAGCAAAAAAAAAAAAAGCAGGTATTATCACATTACCAGACTTCAAACTTTACTACAAAGCTGCAATCATCAAAACAGCTTGGTATTGGTATAGGAACAGGCATATAGATCAATGGAACAGAATTGATTCCAGAAGCAAAACCTCAATTTCTCAATCAACTCATCTTCAACAAAGCCTCCACCACCTACCACTGGGGAGAGGAGAACCTATTCAGCAAATGGTGCTGGGAAAACTGGCTGACCACATGCAGAAGATTGAAACAGGACCTGTATCTATCCCCATACACAAAAATTAACTCCAAATGGATCAGAGACCTAAATGTAAAACCTCAAACCATAAGAACCTTAGAAAATGAAGGACATACTCTCATGGAAATTGGAACTGGCATCCAATTCCTGAACAAAACCCGAAACCCACAGGCCATAAGAGATAAGATAGACAAGTGGGACCTCATTAAACTGATAAGCTTCTGCAAAGCCACAGAAACCATCAAGAGAGCAGGGAGACAGCCTACAGACTGGGAAAAAGTATTTGCCAACTCCATGTCTGACAAAGGCTTAACATCTTGGATCTACAAGGAACTCAAACGTGCTGAAAAGAAAAAAACAATCAACCCCATTATAAAATGGGCAAAAGATATGAACAGACACTTCACAAAAGAAGACATCCGAGCAGCCAACAGACACATGAAGAAATGCTCAACCTCACTAATCATCAAGGAGATGCAAATCAAAACCACACTGAGATACCACCTAACTCCAGTCAGAATGGCAATTATCAATAATTCAAAAAATAACAGTTGTTGGAGAGGGTGTGGTGAAAAGGGAACACTTCTACACTGTTGGTGGGAGTGTAAACTAGTGCAACCTCTGTGGAAAGCAGTGTGGCGATTCCTAAAAGCTCTAAACATCAACCTCTCATATGACCCTGCAATCCCCTACTAGGAATATACCCTGAAGAACTCAAATCACTCTATAAAAAAGATACCTGCACACAAATGTTTATCGCAGCATTGTTCACAATAGCAAGAACCTGGAACCAACCATGCTGTCCATCAAAAGAGGACTGGATTTTAAAAATGTGGTACATATACACGATGAAATACTATGCAGCCATAAAAAAGAACAAAATCATGAATTTCGCAGCAACCTGGATGGAACTAGAGTCTATAATACTGAGTGACCTCTCACAGAAACAAAGATCTGAGTGTCACATGTTCTCACTCATATAGTGGACCTTGATCATCCAATGCACTACCATAAGAAAATGACTGACAGTGGTGGGAAACTATGAGGGGGATGGGACTAATAATGGTAGTAAACATTCGTCTGGGGACGGGGAGACACCTGTTATCAACAAGGGGGCCTGAATGAAGCATATTTGTATACCTAACCCTTAACTGTACCCCCACAATGTCATAATAAAAAATATTGATTTAAAAAAAAAGATATTCCTGGATAAACAAAAATTGAGGGAGCTCATTACTAAGAGATCGCCCTACAAGAAATACTAAAAAGAGTCCTTCAGGCTGAAATAAAAGGACTCTAAACAGTCAATTGATGCCACACAAAGAAATAAATATATCTGATAAAGATAGTTACCTTTACATAGATAAATATAAAATCTATCTCATTTGTAGTTCTCTTCTTTTTCCCTATATAACTTAAAAGGCAAATGAAAACATAAAAATTATTAATCTATGTTAACAAGCACACAATTTATAAAGATGCAATTTGTGACAATAACATACAGGGGAAGAGACAAAGCTGTACAGAAGCAGAGTTTTTGTATACTGTTAAAGCTAAATAGGTATCATTTCAAACTAGATTATTATAAATTTAGAATGTTAATTGTAATTCTCAGGATAACCACTAAAAAAATCTTTAAAATATACAGAAAAGAAGATGAGGAGGAAGTCAAAATGGTACACTACAAACAAATCAATTAAACACAAAAGAAGACAAAAATAAAGAAATTAAACAAAAAATATATGACATATAGGAAACAAATAGCAAAATGGCAGAAATAAGTTTTTTACCAGTAATTTCTTTAAGTATAAATAGATCGCACTCTCCAATTAAAAAGCAGAGATTAGAAGAGTGGGGTTTTTTAAAGTTATGATCAATCTATATACTATCTATAAAAGACTCATTTAGATCCAAAGATAAACACATTGAATGTGAAAGGATAGAAAAATATATTTCATGTAAATAGCAACCAAGAGGGATTGGTGTTTCTATATTAATACCAGACAAAATAGATCTTAAATCAAAAATTGTTATGTTACAATGAAGAACATTACATATTGATAAAAGGATCAATCCTTTAAGAAGATATAACAATTATAAAGATATACCCAGCAAGAAAGACCCAAAATATAAGAAACAAAAATTGAAAGAATTGAAGGGAAAACAGACAATTAAACAATAATAATTGAAGATCTTAATGCCTCACTGTCAATAATAGAACAGATAGATATCAATAAGAAAATAGAGGACTTGAGCAATACTATAAACAAACTAGACCTGACAAACATATAGAGCATATTCCATCCAAAAACAGCAGAATACATATTTCTCAAGTGCACATGAAACATTCTCCATGATAGACTATATGGTAAGACGTAAAGCAAGTCTCAATATATTTAAAAAGATGAAAATTATACAATCTTCTTTGACTACAATGGAATAAATTAGAAATCAGTAATAGAAAAAACTGGAAAAATCTACAAATACGTGGAAATTAAATAACATACTCTTAAAAACAAATGGGTCAAAGAAAAGATTACGAAAAAAATTAAAAGTACTTTTAGATAAACAAAATTAGAACATATTTAAACTTATAAGATATAGTAAAAGCAGTAGTCAGACAAAAATTTACAGTGTAAATGCTCACATTAAAAAGGAAAAGGATCTTGAATCAATAAGTTATATGTCTTCTTTTCAGGTACATGCCTTTGGCTAGAGAGTTGCTGCATCCACTATTGGAAAAGAAAATTAAAAACACAAAGGGAACCGAGCTCGGTGGCTCAGCCTGTAATCCCGCGCCTTTGGGAGGCTGAGGTGAGCGGATTGCCTGAGCCCGTGGGTTCGAGACCTGCCTGGGCAGGCAAGACCTCAGCTCTACAATAAATTAAAAAAAAAAAAAATTAGCTGGGCGTGGTAGCGCACACCTGTAATTCCAGCTACTCGGAAGGCCGAGGCGGAAGGATCGTCAGAGCCCAGCAGGTCGAGGCTGCGGTGGAGCACTCGACCGGGAGCGGCCACTGCACTCCAGTCTGGGCAACAGAGTGAGACACCAACTCAAAACAAACAAACAAACAAAAAACAAAATAAAAACACAAAGGAAATGGCTAGTCCAAAGTCCAAATTTTATATTCTTATAGATGCAAAATGTCCACGTTGCTACAAGATTACTTTATGGTTTTTAGCCATAGTTCTTTGTGTAGATTGTTCAGTCATGTTATGCAAGCCTACAGGAGGAAAGGCTAGACATTCATTTTGTAGAAAGCAACACTAGTGATCAGTACAACTTCTTGAAGTTGTGTTATCTAACAAAAAGGCTTATTATAAGTTCAGTAATCCTAATTAATATAACAAGATAATGTGTTTGATTTTGTAAGGTATACTACAGTGATCTCCTATTTTGGTGTCAGTTTTTCAATAAAGTTTTTATAATGGGCAAAATAAATAAATAAACAAACAAACCCAAAGCTAGTAGAAGGAAAAAAAAAAATTAGAGTAAAAATAAATAAAATAGAAGATAGAAAAGCAATAGAGTAAAACAACAAAACCAAAGTTGATTCTTTTAAAATATTAGCAAAGTTGGCAATCCTATAGCTCAACAGATGGAGAAAAAAAGAGAGGAAACTCAAATTACTAAAACCAGGAATGAAATTGGGGACTTTGTTATAAACTATACAGAAATAAAAAGAATTGTAAGAGAATACTGTAATAATTGTATGCAAGCAAATTAGATAACCTAGACAAAAATTGACAAATTTTTATGAACATACAAATTTACAAAACTTACTCAAGAAGAAACAGAAAATCTCATAAGACATATAAGAAGTAAAGAGGTTGAATAAAACAAAAACGAAAAAACTCCCAACAAAGAAAAATTAGATGATATCACTGGTGAATTTTATCAATCATTGAAAAAAACAAAACAAAACAGAATAGGAGGGAACATTTCCTAACTCATTCTAGGAAGCCAGGATTACCATGATACCAAAGACAGACAAAAATGTCAGAAGAAAAGAAAACTACAGGCCAATATTCCTTATGAATATAGATGTGAAAATTATCAAACGTACTGGCAAATAGAATAGAGAACAATTTTTAAGGGAGTATACACCATGACCAAGTGGGATTTATCACAGGAATAGAGGGGTAGTTTAACATACAAAAAACAATGCAGCACAACACATTAGTAGAATGAAGAAAAAAATCACATGACAATCTCAATTGATGTAAAGAGTATCTGACAAAATTCAACCCTCTCTCAAGACAGAAAACTCAAAAAATTAGTAATAGAAGGGAACTTCCTCAAAACAATAAAGGACACTTATGAACAACCCACAGCTAACATCATACTCAATGGTAGAAGACTGAACACTTTCCTCCTAAGATCAGGAAAAAGAATACCCACTTTTATCACTGCTATTCAACATTGTACTAGGAGCCCTAGGAAAAGCAATTAGTCAAGACAAAGAAAAAAAAAAGCAACCAAATTGGAAAGGAAAATGTAAAACTATTTCTATTCATAGACATGTTATATATAAAAAGTCCTAAAAATCCACCCCAAAAAACTCTTTTAGAGTTAGTAAATGAACAGCAAAATTGCAGAGTACAAACTCAACACACAAAAATCATTTGTGCTGGTATACACTAGCAATGTGAAGCAATCTGAAGAATAAATTAAGAACATTTTATTTATAATAGCATCAAAATAATAGAATGCTTGCAAATAAAATACATACAAATAAATCTAATCAAGGAGATGCAAGACTTGTACACTGAAAACTACAGAATATTGCTGAAGAAATTGAAGAAGACCTGCATAAACAGAAAGACATTCCATATTTGAGGATTGGAAAACTTCATATTTTAAGATGGGAAAACTCTCCAAAGTGCTCTACAGATTCAATATAATCTCTGTTGGTCTTTATGTAGAATTGGAAAATCTGACTTAAAATTTATATGAAATTTCAAGAAAGCTTAAATTACCAAAGTAAACTTGAAAGAAATCAAAGTTGATGGATTCACACCTCTTAATTTCCAAACTTACTACAAAACTACAATAATCAAAAGAATGTGGTCCTGGCATAAGAAGAGATGTAGAGATTAATGGAATAGAATTAAAACTCCAGAAATAAACCCATATATCTATGGTTAATTGATTTCTTGACAAGGGTGCCAAGACCATTCAGTGAGGAAAGAATTTTCTCTTCAAAAAATAATGTTGGCCAGGTTAGGTGGCTCAGTCTGTAATCCCAGCACTTTGGGAGTCCGAGACAAATGAATTGCCTGAGTCCGCCAGTTCGAGACCAGCCTGGGCAACTTGGCTAGATCTCATCTCTACAATAAATCAAAATTTAGCTGGGTGTCATAGCACACCCCTGTAGTTCTGGCTACTTGGAAGACTGAGATGGAAGGAGGCCCAGCAGGTCAACACTGGGGTGGCCTTGAATGTGCTATTGCACTCCAGCCTGGGCAACAGAGTGAGACTCCAACCCTATAAAATAAAATAAAATAATGTTGAAGCAACTGAGTAACCACATACAAAAGAATGAATTTGGATCCTTACTTTACACTAAATACAAAAATCAACTCAAAATGGACCAAAAATCTAATTTTAAGAGCTAAAACCTTACAATCTTTAGGAGAAAACATAGAGATACATTTTCATGACCTTGGGCTTGGAAATGATTTTTTTTTTTCAACTTCATTTCTAGATTTTATTGTTTAATCACAAGTCTCTCTTCTTAACAGTCCGTTTTTGCATAGGTTCTTTCATCACTCTCCATTACCGCTTTTGAAATAAACTAGGATAATTGGACGCTTTTCCAATTCCTTACAATAATAGAATTTCTGCCATATATGAGTTCTTTCATTTCTTTGATAAAAATTGAAATTAATACAGTTTTTCCTGCATTTCTTACAGTCATAAGGCTGTTTTTCTCCAGTATGAATTATTTTATGTATTAGAATGTTCATAGAAGAATGGAAGGCTTCACCACAATGCTCACATTCCTAGAATTTGAATGTGAATTTTTTCATGTCTACAAAAAGAGCTAACAGAGTAGAATGCTTTCCCACACTGGTGACATTTATGGGGCTTCTCTCCTATATGAATTCTTTCATATATTTGATTGGACTTGGAAGAAGTGAAGGCTTTACCACAATGCTTACATTCATAGGGTTTCTCTCCAGTGTGAGTCCGTTCATGTATGTGAAATGAACTGGAAACATAAAAGGCTTTGCCACATACCTTACATTTATGGGATCCATCTCCAGTGTGCAAAACCATGTGCCTTTGAATGCTTCTAAAATCAGCAAATGTTTTCCCACAAACCTCACATCCATAGGGCTTTTCTCCAGTGTGACATCTTTTATGTCTATGAGTGGAACTGGGACTTCTGAAGGTTTTTCCACCTTCCTTACATTCATACAACTTCTCTCTTGTGTGTGTCCATTCATGTCTATGATAAGAACTAAAACAACTGAAGGTTTTTCCACATTCCTTACATACATAGGGCTTCTCTCCAGTATGAATCCTTTCATGTATTCAAAGGGAACAGGGCCAACTGAAGACTTTTCCACAGTGTTTACATTCATAGGGTTTCTCTCCAGTGTGACTTCTTTCATGTGAATGAAAGAAACTGGGACAACTGAAGGTTTTCCCACATTCCTTACATTCATAGGGCTTTTCATGTACTTGAACAGAACTGAACCAACTGAATGAAGACTTTACCTCAGTGTTTACATTCATAGGGGTTCTCTCCAGTCTGAGATCTTTCATGTATATGAAATGAACTGAAACACTTGAATGCTTTCCCACACTCTTCACATTCACACAGCTTCTCTCTAGCATGAGTTATTTCATGTTTTCGAAGGGAACAGGACAAACTAAAAGCTTTATCACAGTGTTTGCATTCATAGGGTTTCTCTTCAGTGTGACTTCTTTCATGTGAAAGATATTAACTGAGATATGCAAAGGCTTTCCCACAAAACCTGCAGTTATATGGCCCATCTCCACTGTGCAATCTCATGTGTCTTTGAACACTTCCCAGAGAAATAAAGGTTTTCCACATTCTTTACATTCATAGGGCTTATCTCCAGAGTGAGCCCTTTCATGTGTTCGAAAAGAGTGGTGATAACTGAAGGCTTTCTCACTTTGGCTCCCTGTAGATGACTCCTCTCCATATTCCTGATACTCATAGGCTTTGTGTCCAGTGTCAGCACTGATGTACCTATGAACAAATGAATGACCAATGAAAGTGTCTCCACACACACTGCAGTCACATGGTTTTACTACAGGAGTTTTCTTGATCAGTATGTGATCTGGAACCAGAGTGAAAGATTCACCATGCTGACTACCTTCTGTACTTTTTTTTTTTGAGTTGGAGTCTCACTCTGTCACCCAGACTGGAGTGTAGTGGCCGCTCCCGGTCACGCAGCCTCGCCTGCCGAACTCCGGCGATCCTTCTGCCTCAGCCTTCCAAGTAGCTGGAACTACAGGCACGCGCTATCACGCCCGGCTCATTTTTTATTTATTGTAGGGATGAGGTCTCACCAAGTTGCCCAGGCGGGTCTCGAACCTGCGGGCTCGGCAATCCACTCACCTCAACCTCCCAAAGGTGTGGGATTACAGGCTGAGCCACCGAGCCCAGCTACCTTCTGTACTTTTAAGGAGTCTCTCTCCCATAAGATTTTTACAGAGACCAGTTTTTTTATGGTTTCCAGCATCACATCTCTGTAGAGATTCTTCTAGGAAAGACCCAGCAAAGCCCATTCCTCCAGGGTGAAGTTCAAAGTCACATCAACAAAGACCAATGAGTCCATTGCACAGATTCCGTGTGTCCCAGCATCTCCCTATGACTTTTGTGGTAAGTGCAGGTCCCAGCGTGACAAAAGCTGTGGCAGAGGCATGTGGGATCCTCAGCTGCAGCTGAGACAGGAATGCAGGACAAACGAGTGCATGATTTCTCAGATATGACACAAAAAGCACAAGCAACAAAAATAAATCAGTAAATTAGACTTTATAAAAAATGTTAAGCATTATACTTTAAAGGACACTATTAAGAAAGTAAAAAAAAAAATCCACAAAATGGGAGGAAATATTTGCAGTTCATATATTTGATAAAATACTAGTATCTGGAATACAAAAAGAATTCCTACAACTCAACAACAACAAAAAACAAACTCAATTTTTAAGTGGGCAAAGGACTTGAATAGACATTTCTCCAAAGAAGTGTGTACGAATGCACAATTAGCACATGAAAAGATCCTCAACATCATTAACCATTAGGAAAATGCTAATTGAAACCACAATGAGATACCACCTCACACCCACAGGAATGGTTATAATTTTATTTTTTAAAGGAGACTAACAAGTGTTATTTTCATACAAGGGGGGGACCCTAAAAAACTGAATTCATTTATTAAAAATTGTGTATTTATTATTACATGTTTAAACTTCAGTCATCTCCAAAGTACACTCTGTTTAATGCAATACACCTATCAAGATGCTTTTCCACTGCTCAAAACAGTTGAACTTATCAGTTTTGATGCATTTTAGTGCTTTTGCTATTTTTTTTTTTTTTTTTAGTTGGAGTCTCACTCTTTCACCCAGACTGGAGTGCAGTGGCCGCTCCCAGCCACCACAGCCTCGACCTGCTGGGCTCCGGTGATCCGTCCACCTCAGCCTTCCAAGTAGCTGGAACCACAGGCATGCGCTACCACGCCCAGCTATTTTTTTTTTATTTATTGTAGAGATGAGTTCTCGCCAAGGTGCCCAGGCTGGTCTCGAACCCCGTGGGCTCAGGCAATCCACTCACCTCAGCCTCCCAAAGGCGCGGGATTGTTTTACCTCTTCCACATCGACAAAATGTTCTCCTTTGAGGATGTTTTTCATCTGGGGAAACCAAAAATAAGTTGCTCGGGGCGAGATTGGGTGAATAAGGAGGGTGGGGCACAGGGGTCATACTGGTTTTGGTCAAAAAGTGCTGAACAGCCGGGTTCGGTGGCTCAGCCTGCAATCCCGCGCCTTTGGGAGACTGAGGTGAGTGGATTGCCTGAGCCCGCAGGTTCGAGGCCCACCTGGGCAGTGAGACCTCATCTCTACAATAAATCAAAAAACCAGCTGGGCGTGGTAGCGCATGCCTGTAATTCCAGCTACTCAGAAGGCTGAGGTGGAAGGATCGCTGGAGCCCAGCAGGTTGAGGCTGCGGTGGCCGGGAGCGGCCACTGCACTCCAGTCTGGGAGACAGAGTGAGACTCAAAAAAAAAAAAAGTGTTGAACACAGAGCACAGTGGGGGCAGGTGCTCTTGTAAATCACCCATGATGAAATGGACAAACACCTTGAAAAAATCTCCAAAAATAATTCACTGAAGCTGAAAGCAGCCTCTCACAACAGTTATCTGGTACATTGATAATGATGAGTTTGTGGAACACTTACTTGCCTTTCATAAAATAATTTCAAGTTTTTTTGAGGGGGTCCCCCTTCGTACATTTCTAAAAGGAATATAAACAATGCAGCCATTACAGAAAACAGTTCGACAGTTCCTCAAATAAATTAAACATAGAATCACCATGTAATCCAGAAACTCCATTCCTGGTTATATACCTACGATATTGGAAGCAGATGTTCATACAAAAACTTGTACACAAATGTTCATAGCAGCATTATTCACAATAGCCAAAAGGTGGAAACAACACCAGTGTGCATCAATTGATAAAAAGATAAACAAAATGTGGAACATCCATACAATATTATTATTATTGAATATTATTCAGTCATAAAAAAGAATGAAATTCTGATACATGATACAACATGGATGAACCTTGAAAGGCATTATGCTCAGTGAAATAATCCAAACATAAAAAGACAAATATTGTATAATACCATTTATAATAAGCACCTAGAATAGGCCAATTCATAAACCAGAAAATAGATTTGAAATTACTGAAGGTTTGCTGGGCATGGTGACTCATGCCTGTAATCCCAGCACTTTGGGAGACAGAGGCGAAAGGATTGCCTGAGCCTAGGGGTTCGAGACGAGGTTGGGCAACTTGGCGAGATATTGTCTCCACAATAAACCCAAAAATTAGCTGGACATGGTGGTGCTCGCCTGTAGTTCCGACTACTTGGAAGGCTGAGGTGGAAGGATTGCCTGTGCCCAGCAGGTTGAGGCTGTGATGGCCATGAGCTTGCCCTGGCACTCCAGCCTAGGCAGCAGAGTGAGACCCTGGCTCCATTAAAAAAAAAAAAGGAGAGAAGGAAGGAGGGAGGGAGGGAGGGAAGGAAGGAAGGAAGGAAAATAGGGAGGGAGATAAATTACCAAGGGTTGAGGGGAGACAGCATGGAAAGTAACTGCTTAATGGTATAAAACTTTTGTTTAAAGGAATGAAAAGGTTTTTAGAAATAGATAGTGGGGAGGAAGGGTAGGAACTGCTCATGGGTACAGGGTGTCTTTTATTTGAGTCAGGGTCTCACTCTGTCACCCAGGCTGGAGTGGTGGCGTACTCACTGCAGCTCACTACAGTGTCAAACTCCTAGGTTCAAGTGTTCCTCCCTCCTCAGACTCTGAAGTAGTTGGGACTACAGGCTTGTACCACTACACCTGGCTATTTTTTTTTTTTTTTTTTTTGGTGGAGATAGAGTCCTTGTTATGTTGCCTAGGCTTGTCTTGATCTCCTGGGCTCAACAATCCTCTTGTCTCTGCCTCCCAAAGTGCTGGGATTACAGGCGTGAGCCACCATTCCCTGCCCTGGTGTATCTTTTTAAGGGTGTTGAAAATGTTCTAAAAGTGATTTTAGCAATGGTTGCACAACACTGAATACTTAAGACATGGAATTGTACACTTTAAATAGATGAACAGATGAACTATGTACTATGTGAATTCTATTTCCATTAAGCTGTTTTTAAAAATGAAATCATAAAGGCCCAGCCCAGGGCCTGGCCCCTAGTGAGTGCTCAGTACAAGTCGATCACTACGCAGGCAAGGGTGAGTTCTGAGATGACGACAGTGCACTTCACACAGTGCACCACTAAGTCCTGCTCATAGATGAGAAAAACAATACTGTGGTTATCTTTGTGCTTGTACTTTTGCAGTAAATGGACAGGGTGCCCCTGAAGTCTATCCATGTCCTGAGAGACCCAGCCAGCAGAGGACGGCGGGCCTGTCCCAAGCACATCCGCACGTATTTACCTCCCTTTCCCCAGCTCCCGAGCTGCCAGTTGTCTTAATTGGCCTCCAAAGGGGAAACAGATCTCAGGGAAGGGACCTAATTAATCCCCAGGAATCCGAGTCCATGTGTTCTCCTCCCACCCCACCCCAGCTCCCCAGTTACTTGTTCCAGACAAGAAAAGAACTTTGTAGACTCCCCAAGGAAGGGCCACATGTATGGTCGGTGCTGTGTCGTAATGAGGGCCCAGGAGACGCTGCCTCATCAAAGCAGACACAGCACTTGGAAGGTTAACGCTGAATGTCCTTCCCGAGCATGGAGAGGAGAGTTTTGCTTGCACACCCAAACCCACTCTTGTCCCCATGTTATAGGCGTTTATGTTCTCAACTGGCCCCTCATGGGCATCTCTGTTTATGCAATTCTTTAAGTCCTGTGGTTCTAGAGACGCGGTCTGGGTCACTGTTCACAGGGTGACCCTCACTGGAGGTTCTCCCCTCAAAAGGGCCACCTCACATACTTCTGTTCACTCTTCAAGGCCTGGGGCAAATTAAGTTACTCTGTGAAGTCTTAGCCAAGTGCCAGATAGGCCACCTCGCCCTCCCTGGGGCACCCACAGTTTGTGGCTCCTGGCAGAGCTCTTAGCACTGCAGGAGCAGAACTGGCAGTGGATGTATCATACTTCCTGGCCAGACCCCAGATCCATAAGCGTGCAGAGCCAGAGCTGAGGCAGGGAGGCCTTCGTATCAGCTGTGCTCACAGGCCCTCTTTACTCCAACATGGAGTGTCTGCACTGGGTTCACAGCTGTTATTCTAAAACAGGATTTGTAGTCAAATAAAATTATGAAAGAAGACATAAAAGTTTCCAATTTGCAGGACTCGTCAGAGCCCTCACTGTGTTAACAGACATTCTGAATCTCTAAGGAGGTTGCAAGTGTGTAGAACTTCCTAAACTTTTTTGACTATAGAATCTTTTTTACTCTCAAGCATCTCATGGAACCAGTATTCTGTAGAATCACTCTGGAAAATCATGACTTAGATTACAACTCACATGCACCCAGACCAGTTGGGGGAAAGCATTTTAGAGCTTCCCCTCATACCATATACCACAATGAACCCAAGGTGAGTTAAGTAATCAAATGTGAAAATGAAACTATAAAAACTAAAGGAGAAAAAAAAATGGGAGGAAAATGTAAGCAGGGCCTCTGGGATCCCAAGCATGACTCTGAACCTCACCACAGTGCTCCGCAATTATTTGTGGAATGAGCACGGGGTTAATGATGTCACTGATGGACATGCTACATGGGTAACATTCCATTTTGCTTTTTAAATTCAACAATTAGGCTGATGAGGTTCCATTCTGCCCAGTTCCTCCTATGAAATGACATCTAGGAAACTAACAACCTCATGCTTGGAAAAGCTCCCTAATGGTGTGACTTAACGAGACCATCAGTTGGGCCTGCTCTTCACTACTGATGCGTGTATAGTCTTTCATACAAAGCAACGAGTTCAGACCTGAGCCCATGGTTCCAATGGCTGCCTGGGCGGTGGAGAGGGACCTAGGGAGACTCACTCAGGCCCTTCCCCCTAGCAAGAGTCAGTCTTTCAGACCAAGATTCATCCTCTTGAAGGACCCTGTGGTTCTGGGCCCCAGACACAACCATGAGGTCAGGTATACCCTAAGTGCCCTCCTAGCCACCCTCATCCCTGGGTACCCAGAAGCCTGAACACGTGGCCTTCATCCAACTGGCCACTAATTCCTGCCAATTCTATCCCTCCAAGAATCCTTCCCCTCCTCTCTGCCCACCACCACTGCAACAATTAAGTCTCATCTGCACCCCCCTCAAAGGTCCCTGTCTCCCATCTCCCAGGAGCTATGAGACCTCAGTCAAAGACCAAGTGTCCCTGACACCCGGCAGAGGAGCTCATGTTTCTGAATGGGTGGGTGGCTGCATCTGGCAGGGGCAAGTCCTAACCAGAGGTGGGAATCAGGAGCTTCAGCAAGGCCAGGCCCAAGAGGGGCATCAGGAGAAGAAATGGAGCCCATTTTAGAGAACAGGCACCCACGCAACACCATGAAGCTAACACTTGTTACTTTTCTTTTATTTCATTTTATTTTATTTTTTGAGTAAGAGTCTCACTCTGTTGGTCTGGCTAGAGTGCAGTGGCATGCTCACAGTCACTGCAGTCTCAACCTGCTGGGCTCAGGCGATCCTTCCGCCTCAGCCTTTCAAGTAGCTGGAACTATAGATATGCACCAACATGCCCGGCGAATTTTTTGATTTATT
Organism: Cephalopachus bancanus; assembly: GCA_027257055.1. NCBI lineage: Eukaryota > Metazoa > Chordata > Mammalia > Primates > Tarsiidae > Cephalopachus > Cephalopachus bancanus. The sequence goes on along the minus strand of JAPVLO010000195.1, from coordinate 2,999,085 downwards.
GAAGAAATGAGGTCTTGCCAAGTTTCCCAGGCTGGTCTTGAACCCTGGGCTCAAGCAGTCCTCTCGCCTCCACCTCCCAAAGTGCTGGGATTACAAGCTTTAGCCACAGCACCCGGTCACTTGTTACTTTAACACTGACCTCCAGTCAGGCTGGAGACTCTCTCCCAGCCCCAAGCCTACATGAATAATAACTTTCTGGGAAGAAACACAAGCCAGTCACATCCAGCACCTTTCCCATAGGCATAGGCTAGAAAAAGAGGTAGGGCAAGGGAGAGCAGGTCTGTCTCTCTGGGCCCACAGGAGCAGAGACCAGCACCGGTCACTCTCTGAGAACCCAGCATATGGAAGCTTGGCCAAGGGGAAGGCTTTGGCGAGGTATGGATGGGTGGATGGGTGGATGGGTGGGTAAAGAGGTGAATGTGATGGCCCTGAGGTTGGGCCCAGAGCACTCTCCTAAAGGAAAGCCTACTTTCTAGCACTCTCCTAGCCACCACCCCAGTCCCCAAGGTCAAACCAAGGTCTTATCCTTAACTCCTCTTCTCTCACTGCACAACCTGCTATTCACCTTGGGTTGGACACACCTGTGAGAAGATCTCTCAGGTTCATCCCCATGACCTCTGCCCACACTGAGCCTCATTATCCTTCTTTGATATCATGGCCCCAGCCTCCTCCCTGATATTCTGTCTTCTGTGGCTCCCTCCAGTCCACCTTCCTTGCTACACATCAGAGGTCCTTTTAGAACACAAGTGTGACCATGCCATTCCCTACTTGGAAACCTTCACTGTTCCCCATCTCCTATGGGACAAAGTCTGAGCTCCTTGGTCTGGCACTCAGAGCCCTGTCTGTCTACCTGGTTCGAAACTACTCATCTGCAGGTGTTCACATGGTTCCAAACTAACCCCTGACCTACACCACAGCCACTGAGGGGATTTATGCAAATCCCTCATGTCAGATAGACTGTGAAAAAGTCTTCTTTCCTAGCGAATGAATTAGAAATGGCATCCACTGAGGGAAGAAGCCATCAGAAACACACACACACACACACACACACACACACACAGAGGATTTCCTAGGTGAGCAAGGGTTGGATGGTGCCTTTCTGCACAACTTTTGCTGCAGCCCACTACCGTGTAAGAAGGGGCTAAGAAGTCTTTCCTTGCCCATGGTGTCCCCAGTGGACTCTGAGCTCCTGCGGGCAGGCTTCTCTCTGTTGATCACTAGTCCTTCTCTGCAGTCGCTCCTCTCCACCCCTGTAATCTCTGTGCAAGCCCCCCACTCTCACCCATGCCACAGAGTGGGAATACAGTGTCCTGGGAGGGTGCCTGGCTAGGACCTGAGGCCTTGGATTCTGGTCTCAGGCCCAGCCCTAACACACCGGGGGAACTGGGCAAAGCCTACCCTACTCTGGGCTTCAGTCTTCCCATCTGCACCCTCTAAGTATCGGACTCAGTAGACTGAAAGCTCTGATGAGGAACCTGGTTCACTAGGAGAGGGACAGAAGCCATAACATCTGATAAGTGAATGGCCTGAGAAAAGCAGAGGGCAAGGGCAATGCTGGACCCAGAAGCATACCCTGCAGAGAATCCCAAATTCTCCTGAGCAATCCCCAGGCTTTAGCTCAGAGAGGACAAGGTCCCTTGCCTGGGCCAAGCTGTCTTCCAAGGGGAGGTGCTGTTCTTGGAAAAAGTGAGTCCTCTGTCACTGGGATGCACGAACCCACTAGGCAGGCATTTGGCAGGGTGCGGGAGAGACCCTCAAAGCTCTAACTGAAAATGCTCACACATGCTTGCCTTAGCTGTCTTGATTCCCCCCCACTGGTCCCCAGGAAGGCTGGACATATGGGTAAGAGGTCAAGTGTAGAGACCTGGAGCCCCTAATGGGGCAGAACCAGCAGGGAGCCCAGTGAGGAAGGGACTTGACCAGCAAGTATAGAGAGGGAGAGGAGAGGCTGGGAGACCAGACAAGAGTCTACTGCACTGGTCTGGAAGAGAGATAGAAGGTACTAAGACAAGGCAGTGGCCACAGTTGGAACAGGGGTGGAGGAGGAATGGATGTAGGCGATACTTAGGAGAGAGGACTGAACTTGGCAACTGATTCACTCTGGCTTGGGGACCCTAATTGCTTCATAGAACATATCAGCAGATTTTACAGACCTGCCTAAGGTCACACAGTAAACAGTAGTGAGACTTGTCTGAATCCCAGCCATCCTGTCTCCCAGTCCCAGACCCTTTTCCCACAATGACACAAATAATAGAGAGTATGCAGTTTCACAGAGCCTGGAATGCCAAGCCTGGGAATTTGGACCATTTCCCTGAGCAACTGGGAGTCGTGGCAGGTTCTTAAGATTTGGCAGCATTTCTTGACCACCCCTCATAGGGAGCTTTCCAGTGCTGTTGCTAAAATGTACAACTTGGCTGCTTCTAGGTCAACCCAACCCCTTCAATCTTTCTGTAGAAGAGGAAGGCATTCTTTCCTCTTTACAAGGAGAAAGCACAAAGCCCAGAGAGGTAAGAGATTCACCTAAAGCTACACAGCAAGTTAGTAGTCCAGATTTTTCCAAATATCATAACAGTTTTCCTATACCCCTGTAATGAAATTCAGAAGCCTGAAATTATAGGCCTGGAAAGGCGGGTTCCTGACCCAAGGTCATCACAAGTGGGTTGCAGAGCAGGACCTAGACCCCAAGTCAGACCCACAGGGCCAGTGCAACAGCCAGCTAACTGCCTCCCCTCTGCTGGTCTTCCTTCCACGGCTGTAGCCCGGTAAGGGAGTCTGTTTCCTGACTCCCTCCTTCAGCAGTCAATGTGGCCCCATCTGTCTTGTCAGCGGCCGGTGCTGGGACACCGCCAGGATGCCTTCAATTATGAGCCAATAAATATGAGATGTGCTGCGTGACGAGCGGCTGCTCGGGCCGCCAGCCCCATCCCACCAGGCTCCGCACCTAGGAAGATTGGATTTTTGTATCGTTCATTTTTTATCTCTAGTCGGATGGGGAGATACATGGCGTGGGCAGTGGATAATTTTATCCTTCCCCCGCTTATCGGGAGCAGCGCTGGGATGAGGTGTGGGTTGTCCTCAGATTGCCTGCTGCTCTCACATGGGGCAGTCCTCCACCCCCAATCCACCAGCCCTGGGCCCCTGTTCTCCACCAGCACAAAATGGCCTGTGTAGAAGAAAGTCCTGAGCAGGAAAACGAGAAAACTGGGTTTAAGCTGTATCCCTGCATGACCTCGGGCAAGTGTCTGAAAAATGTTCTGTGAGGTGTACGCTACACGAGGAACTGTCAGGCAGGCAGGGGGCCACAGAGAAGAATCAGACCCACTCCCTGGCTTCAAGTAGCTGGCAGCTGACTCCAAGTAAGCGGACATCCCCAGGGAGGGGTGGCAGACATTGGCACTGAGTGTGACGAATGAGGGAGGATTCACCGGGTAGGATGTGAGGGAGGGGCAGGAGGGAAGGCATCAGGGCAGAGGTAGAAGGAACTCCTTGAATAAGACATGACAGAAGGGAGTGTGCGGACCCTGTGTGCTCAGAGACCTGCAAGTACAGCTGGGACAAAGGGTGGAGAGAATGGGGGGAGAAAAGACTTTTAGGCAGGTAAGGGTCACGGTCAGACTTGCATTTTAGAGAAATGTCTCTGGCTACGAACTGAAAAGCAGACTTGGCGGTAGTAATGGAGAATAAAGGAAGGGAGTTCAGTGAGGAAGCTGGCACAATGAACCCTGAGAGGAAGACGATGTCCTGGATTAGAGCAGTAACAGTGGAGCCAGAAATCATCATCATCATCAGAATGAATGCCATCACTGTTACTATGGGACAGGCACAGTGCTGGGTATGTACATCGTGGTTTCCAATTCTCATAGTAACTCTTCAAAGTAGATTATTATCCTCATTTTGTACATAAGGAAATTAGGACTTGAGTAAATGAAGAGAGTATCCCAAAGTCACATAGCCAATAAGTGGTAGAGGCAGGATTTCAACCCAGGTCTGCCCAACCCTACAGCCGGTACCTGTCCAGCCCCGGTCTTTCTCCTGTGTTCTGCTTCCTAGAAAGGAAGGCATGAGTTTCCAGAAAGTCTAAGAGGGCATGGACTCTGCTATGGTTTGAATGTTGCCTGTAAACCTCATGCTGAAATTTGAGGAGATGGGGCCTACTGGGAGGTGTTTGGGTCATGGGGGTGGATCCCTCATGAATAGATTACTGCCCTCCATGAGAGTGAGAGAGTTCTCACTGTATTAATTTCCACAGGAGTTGGTTAAAAAAAAGCCTGGCACCTCCCTCCTTGCTTCCTCTCTCTCCATAGATCTCTACACACACCAGCTCCCCTTTGACTTCAGCCATGAGAGGAAGAAGCCTGAGGTCTTCACCAAATGCAGATGCTCAATCCTGAACTTTTCAATCATTCAGAAACATAAGCTAAATAAATCTTTTTTGTTTTGCTTTGGTTCAGAGTTTTACTTTTGTCACCCTGGCTGGAGTATACTGGTGCGAGCCTGGCTCACCGAAGCCTCAACCTCCTGGGCTCAAGTGATCCTTTCACCTCAGTTTCCTGCATAGCTGGGACTACAGGTGTATACCACCACACTTGGCTAATTGTTGTATTTTTTGTAGAGATGTGGTCTTGCTATGTTGCCCAGGCTAATCTCAAACTCCTGAGCTCAAACAATTCTACCACCACTACCTTGGCTTCCCAAAGTGCTGGGATTACAGGTGCAAACCACTGCACCTGGCCTCTTTTTCTTCTTTATAAATAACTTACCCTAATGTTTTCCTTTATAACAACATGAAATGGACTAGGACAGATTTCATCTGATTTTTTGACTCTTTGGATATGGAAAGCAAAGGACAGAGAGGATTCAAGAATGATGTGCAGGCTTCTGGCTGGACAGAATGTGTGGTTAGAGAGAACGTGGTTGGGAGAAGCAGATTTATTTGATTTTGGCCCATTAAATGGGAGGGCAGTTGAATACCTAAGTGTGGAGCCAAGAGACAGAAATTTGGAAATTGTTGACAAATGGATACTCATAGCTGTGTGAGTAGACTAGGTCATTGGAAGGAGTGTGTACAGATTATGGAAAATCAAAGGTGGAACCTTGGAGAACTTCAACCCTCAGAAGCTGAGCTCAGGAGGACAGATAGGGAATCAGAGTGGTGTAATATGAAGTCATCCAAAGAGGAAATGGAATTGTTTCAGGAAAGTCAAGGAGCAAGTTGTCCCTGATGCTGCAGAGTGATCAGTAAGTTGAAAACTAAAAACCTCACCTGGATTTAGAAACCAGGAAGCAGCAGTCACTGGGAACCTTGGCAAAGTAGTCTTCATGGACACCGTGTTAACAGCTGGAGGGACCAGCTGTTAACATGGTGGAGGGATCTATACACACCTTACTTGTGGCCCTGAATTATCTCTGTGCTCTATGCATGGAGTGTCTTTTGACCTTGGCATACTAGTACCTCCTATCCAGTCTCTCCCATAAATCTTGAGCCAGGTGAGGGAAGGCAGTGTTAGGAAGAGGAGAGACGGAAAAAGGAAGAAAAATAAAATTCTGTGGGGGAGGACAGAGTGAGAAATGTAAAAGATTTTAGGGAGATATGGTAAATTGAGAAGCCACCAAGAAGAAAAACAGGAGACTTATTTTCATACTGTTCTCAAATAATTGTAGTTACCAAGAAAGAAGTCACAACCCACCACAGTTAAAAGTGTTAAATGAGCAGAGTAAGAAGAATAACTGTGTGTACCAAGTGAAACAGAACAGCGCAGGATTTGGGCTGTTGCCTTTAAAGACACTGTGGCTGTTGTCTTTACACTGGACACCTTAGCTGGGTATAATATTAGCATGCATGTGAGTGGAAAACAAAAACACCAGCTGCATAGAGAAGCCTCAACTGTCATCATCAACTGGGTTCTGCCGAAGTGCTCAGAGATGAACACTTTGCTCATCTTTTGAATATTAGCATATCTATATCTAGTAGCAGAACTACCAAAACTGTAACATGTTTTACAAGTCACAAACCTGACTTCACTTTTGAGTGGTAGTATTTTGGAGCTGTTGAAAGAAAATCATTTTTTTCCTCTGGAAATGTGGAGGAACAATCTCCACCTGCTTAGGGTAGTCTAGGTGGAGGAGCAGGGAAGTGGAGGCCCGTTTGAGAGTGTTAGGAAAACTAGACAGCAAATAGAGCAACTCTTCCAAGAAATTGGGTTGTGACAATGAGGATGGAAAGATCCATGACTGTAGAGTAACATGGGATTGAGGACACTTTTGAGATGGGAAAGTTATAAACACATTAAATGCTAAGGAGCCAGTAGAGAGAGGGAGATTAAAGAGGTGAGGGGGTGATTGATGGAAGCAGTTACTGGAGGAAGTAGGTAGAAAATGGGCTCCAGGGTCTTGAACTAGAGTGACCACCATACTACAGTAGAGTGGTGAAGAGCTTAGGGTCTGCAGCGAGATGGCCTGGCTTTGAATCCTGTCTCCACCAGGACCATGTGACTCTGGTCAGGTTACTTAACCTAAGGAGAAATTTGTGAAATGAAGATACTGATAGTGGCTATCCTATGGAGTTGTTATGGAGATTAAATGAGTTGATACCAGTGCTTGATAAATATCAACTGTTAGTGGTGAATAAAAATTAGCTGTTAACAGTCAGGCATGGTGGCATGTACCTGTAATCAGGATCCTCAGGAGACCAAGGCATGAGGAGAAGTTCAACACCAGCTAGGACAACACAGCAAGACCCCATATCTAAAAAAAAAAAGAATAGCTGTTAGCTAATTAATACTGTAAAGCTGGAGAGAGATGGGGAAATGGTATGGCCTATGGAAACTCCATTTGGAAGGGAGAAATGATGACAGAGCTCACACCAACAGCTTTGCTCTGAGTCGAGGATTTGGAGTTAGACCGAGCTGGTTCACAACACTTCACAAGCTAAACCTCAGTTTTTTCATCTGGAAAAAGCTCCATTTCAAAGGGGGATTGTGAGGAGTTCATAATACACATGGGAAAAGCACCTAGCACAGGGCCAGGTACTCAGGGGTGCTCAGTGAATGGTAGCTACTTACAATGATCTCCTACTCCTTTTCCAGTGACATAGATCTTCGCATGTGTTCTGCCGAGAGAGAGAGAGAGAGAGAGAGAAGAGAGAGAGAGAGAGAGAGAGAGAGAGCGCAGAGCCGGGCTGGAATCTTTAAGTCCAGGGTTTGCTGAGGTGCAGGGTGCTGTAGATCACCCCACCCCAAGTCCAGGCTGGCCAGGGAAGGAGGGGTGGCCAAGAAAAGCTGCAGAGATGAGAAGGACCCAAGGCTGGAGGTGTCTGCAAAGATGAAGGGGAAGAGGGAGGGGCCAGGAGAAAGGTCCAGGGTGGGAGAGGAAGATTTCTGAGTTTTGTTCAGTCAAACTTCGGAGCATGCCAGGTGCCAGGTGCGGCACTATATACATGAACAACCCAACTTCAACTCTTCCCCCATCCAGTAAGAGGCACGTCAGTCCAGGGGCCTATCCCTCCCACGGACCTGTGAGGGCTTTGTGACCCCCGATCAGGTGCAGATCACAGAATGGTCTACAACCTCTAGCAAGGTGGGGCAGGAAAATGAGCAGAACAAATCAGATTCCCTCGGTCAAGCATATGAGTTGGGCAGGATGGGAGCGGCTGGTAGTCAGAAGTGAAATTTACAGGGGAGTCCAGAGGAAGGAACCTTGGAGTTGAGTTGTGGCCACGAGCAGTCGCATGCGAGCAAAAACTGAGCTGGAGCAGAGATACTGAGGAAGCAGAAGGTGTGAGACAGAGAGGAGAGGCACAGGGAGGAGGGAAAGAATCTCGTGGGAGATGAATGATAGCAGCAGAGACCCACTGACAAAGAGGTGGACAGAGAGAGAGAGAGATGCCATCAACTGATGATGACAGGCCCCAAGTGGACTCTGTTCCTCCCAAGTTTCAGGTTCCAGTTCCAGTCCCCATAGCTGGCCCCCACCCGACTCCACTTTGTCTACATGGGCTCAAGTGGTTTTCTGTGTTTTTATTTTTTTTTTCTATTTTTACAACTAAAGAAATCCAAATAAGGCTATCCCCTATTTTGCAGATGAGAAAACTAAGGCTGAGAGGGAAAATGATTTCTTGGGATCCTCTGAGCCCTAGTCCCTTTCAGAATCCTACTGGGAACTTGACATTCATGCAGGAAGTGCCCCAGTGGCTGAGCATCCAACTTTAGGGCTCTGGGGAGGAGATAAGGGGCTTGCAGAACTCATCAGGAGGAATAAGGGCCAGACATGAGCAGACATGAGAGGGGGTGAGAATTACAGTTTCCCCAGAGCAGGTCCCAGGTCCAAAGAGTACCCAGTAGTCTTTTTGGAGCTACACAACTTCTTGGTAAAGTCAGCAGCAGCATCTCCATGGTATGGCTGGGGAAACGGAGGCTCAACAAGATTAATTCACCTTCCCAAGGCCACACAGCCAGGAAGAGACAAAGCTGGGTTTCCCCTCTGGCCTTGGACTCCAAGCCCAGGCCCCTCCTGTTGCTGCAGCTGCCCATCTTTCCTGGGAAGTCAACTTTCCTCAGAGAAGATCTCTCCTCCTGACCTGCTGTGGAAGGATGGTGGCCTTGGGCCAGTTGCCTCCCTCTCTGGGTCTCAGCTGAGTGGAAGGAGGCCCACTAGGTGTCTAAGGGCCTCCGGCCTGCTCCTCTGGTGGGGTTCCAGTCTCTCCACATCCATCCAGGCTACTCTCCACCCCAGCTCCTCTCCCTAATAATTAATCTCCAGCCAACAGTCCCAGCTGCAGTGCTTTCCTCTTCCAATTACCAGAGTTGCTGGCACAATAAATCTTGGTCACACAAATGCAGGCAAATCTGCAGCTATTTTCATGGCCATTACTGTGCATAGGACATTGGGACTTGGGTCATTTGCCTTTCTGACATGGGTCCTGTCCCTCGCCTCCTGTCTTCTGCCTCTTTCCCTTCTCACTGGCACCTTTCCCTCCACCCCCTCCACCCCATGATCCCCAGGCACAAGCTTCTGCCTTCCCTCCCCAATCTGCAGCTATGGTGCCAAGATCAGAAGACTCTGTGTGACCTTGGCCAAGTCAATTCATCTCTCTGACCTTCCATTTCTTTACCTGTAAAACAGAATTAACATTGCTGACCTGACAGGGTCTTGTGAAAACCAAATAACCTGAGTGTAGTATAAACATGCATAAATCACTGGTGGTATATATGATGCTTGTAGGTGGTCTTTGCTAGTTTTTGTATGGCTGGGGAAACTGTATAGCGAAATACATATAAATGTATATATAGCTATATATTTAATGTGTGTTAAAAATATATCGAGCCTGTGGTTTCATGAGCATTACTGCTTAGGAGATCATGAAGTTAGGTATTTACAAAAAGTATGCTAAGGAAAAATATTAAGAATAATACGCGAATTTAGCAAAAGTCATGGAGGAGGCATGTGAATGAGAGAAGCTCGAGAAACACCGGCATAATGGCCGTGTCTTGCTGGCCATCGTCAATATTTATTCTGTTCTCCACCCTCCCCCACTTCCTGCAAGAGAAGGTGGGGCCCCACAGAGGGAGGGGACATCCTACCCTGGGAAGCCGACCTGTTCTAGTGCAGAGCCCTTCATTCATGAGTGAAACCTCCCCTGAGTCCTGTCCCATGCAGGCTCTGTGCTGGGTGCTGGGGACACAGAGCTCAAACAGCAGCCCTGCCCTCTGAAGCCCCCAGTTTTCCTTTTGACTGAACTAAATCCAGCAAGGGAGCCTTCACAAACTTTACTTGACAGGACGCAGAGTAGGACTTTCCGAGGGCTCTGATTTGTGGACTTGTGGTGAATGTCGGAAGCTGGGGGCAAGAGGCTCTAAGATGACACCCTGTAAAGAAACACGTGTAGGATCGTGCATGTGCATCCACACACACACAAAGAGAGGACTTAGGAGGGAAAGGGAAGAAGCAGGGTGACCTTGTGAGAAATGCAGTGTTCATGCTGAGAGTCACTGCCACCAAGAAGAGCATCCCTGAACCTCTCCTAGAAACTGGGCATTCCTGCCAGAAGGGAGGAGCCTTGCCCTTGCATCCAGGTGGAACGCTTGTTGTCCCTGGAACTCAGAGGTTCACCTGAGGCTGCTGCCAAGCAGCACAGAGATCAAGAGATAGCCAGCGGCAGGTCACTGCTGAGGGGGTCTGGTCCACCAGCAGTGCTGAAAGGGAACAGGGAGAGGTATTCCAGGAAGAATTCAGAGAGCTCTCTCCCAGGTCTTTCCAGCTGTAGGCAGGCCTGAAAGATGATCACAGCGATTATGTGGCTCCTTACAAATAAGCACGCAGGTTAGAACAGGGGAAGGATATGTTCAGGCGGCCGCAAACCAGGTAAGCATGACCCACTTCATCAAGGGGCTGGGCTTGGGTCTCTGGTGGAGTCAAAGGGAAACTCAGCCACCCATCTCCAAGCAGGGCCTTGGTCATAGAGCGGGCAGAGGGGAACCTCAGCATTGTGCCTGGAAAATCATGCCCACCGACCCAGCTAACACCAAGTCCACTCACAGGCACACACACATAGAACTTCCTCCTCTGAAAAGCCACCATCCCTCTCGGGGCATCAGTTTCCCCTTGGGAACAAAAGAGTTAATACATGCTGTTCTGTCACCAACCAGGCACTGCCATTTAAGATTTCAGGTTGCCTGTGGCCTGCAGGGAGTTGGGAGAGATTGCCACCTGGTGGTCAATGTTGGCAGTGCCATGGCCCTTTAGGAGGAGCCCTGGTCTGGGATTCCCCAGGCTCAGAGTTAGGCCCAATCTAGCTGTATAACCTTGGACAAGTCACTTCCATTCTCAGAGCCCATTTTCTCAGCTAAAATGGGGGATAGTGATGCCTGCCCTCAGGGCCATAGTGAGAATTAAACTAACGAATTACACTACTATGCCTGTCTTGGACAGGCCCTAAGAAAGGATGTGATCCACCGGGGTCTTGTTCTGGCAGGACTGAGCAAGGGGCAGTCCGGGAGACAGGGGAGGTGAGTTACGCTCACGGAGGCTCCCAGCTCCCCAGGCTCCTTGCACTGCCCTTCACCCAGGACTGTCTTTCTGTGTGTGTGAAACTGTTCTTAACCTAAACCTGGACAGCTCCTTGAATTACAAAAGGTCAGGACCGTGAAATGCTGACTCCAGAGAGTCTCTGGACAAGGGGACTTGGTTCCAGCCTCAGTTCTGTCATTAACTTGCTGTGTACGTGGGGGGATGCCCTCAAAAAACTGGAATTATCTTTTGGAGGGCAGGTTCCTTTGTGGTACACTTGAAATTTGCTCTTCCAGATAAGTCAACTAAAATTTTGAGAAGGTTATGTCATGATTTGCAGAAGCAATGTCTCAACTTGTGGCAAACCGGTGACTAGTTCTTCCACTGCGACAATGCATGCGTCCACACCACGCTGAGTGTTCCGCAATCTTTGGCCAAAAATGGCATGACCCCCGTGCTCCACCCTCCCTATTAACCTGATGTCACCCTGAGCGACTTTTTTGTTTGTCTGTTTCCCCAGATGAAAAAAAGTCCTCAAAGAGAAACGTTTTGCCAGCGTGGAAGAGGTGAAACAAAAAAGAGCAGAGCACTAAAAGGCATCAGAATCCGTGAGTTCAAAAACTGTTTTGAGCAGTGGAAAAAGTGTCTCGATATGAGTACTGCATCAAATGGGGAGTATTTTGAAGGTGACTGAGATTTAAACGTTAAGAATAAATACACAAATTTTTTATAAATAAATTCTGGGATTCTTTGGGTCTGCCCCCTCGTCACCTTTGACAAGTCCCCTGATCAATGTCTAAACCTCAATTTCCTCTTTTGTACAAAGCAAGTAATGATTCTTACCACACCTTTCAGATCTACATTGTACTATAATTCACTTCCTTTCTCCCAGCTTCTGAAGCAATGTCTGTTACACACACATGCTTGTGCCTGGTGCTTTGGGGAAAAGGGAACAAAGGCAGCATCAAAGCTTGGGGCAAAATAACACAAAATCACAAGAATGCAATGACTGCAGGAATTAAGAGTGAGAGGTGATAAACTGGCATGGTGGCTCACGCTTGTAATCCCAGCACTTTGGAAGGCTGAGGCAAGAGATTGCCTGAGCTCAGGGGTTTGTGAGCAGCCTGAGCAACATGGCGAGACCACATCTCTACAATTAAAAAATAAATAAAAATAAAAATTATTTTTTATTTATTTATGGTGGCGCATGCCTGTAGTTCCAGCTACCTGAAAGGATGAGGAGGAAGGATCGCCTGAGCCCAGCAGGTCCAAGCTACGGCGGCCATGAGTGTGCCACTGCACTGCAGCCTGGGCCACAGAGTAAGACTCCAATGCAAATTTTAAAAATTAAAAAAAAAAAAGAACGAGCGGTGATAGAATACAAGCTCCCAGGAATTCTCAGGAATCTTGGGAAAGGTAAAACTTTGTACAGAGCATAGGATGAAGGCCTGCGATATCTTAAAGAGAAACTGAGGGAAAAGGTGATCCCAGAAGAGTTGGGGACCAGACAACCTAGAGACCTTCATGTTACTCAGGGGTCTGACTCACTCCAGCCTTATTCTGAGACCATTCTGCTGGGAGCCTCACCCCCATGTGGGAAGGAATGACTGCAGTATTATTGTCCGTAGCTTCCTAGCTGAAGTTGTTCGTGGGTCTTGGAGCTGTGCAGGGCCCATGGTCACCTCTGACTACTCCTTACAGATGCCTCTGATTTTAGACTTTTGTCCTGCTGTCCCCAGTCTTGCAGATAACATGTCCTAATTTCTAGAAACGAATTCAGACCTAATCTCCTTTGGAAAGAGAACAATATAGTGAGTTCTCAACTCTGTGACCCTCCGAGGCTTGAGGACAAAGCCACCCGTCACTTGCCACTCACCCACAACTGCCCACCCTCCTATCATTTTCACTTACACACATTCATCCAACAAGCCCTTGTGTTGCTCATAGTCTGTGCCAGGCCCTAGGCTGAGTGCTGGGGACTCAGGAAGAATCAGGCGTGGTCCCTGCCCTTGACGACTAGAAAAGGAACCATATATGGCAACAGAACATTCCACACAGAATAGAGGAAGGCGGTGAGAGGCCAGACACAGAGCCTATCCTCATCCAGGGTCCAGGCTGGCTCCTCAGTGAACGGGACATTTAAGCTAGATCCTGAGAGGAGAAAAAGCATTTTAGGCAAAGGAAGCTGCACAGGGGCATATACCTATGGTCTGTTCGGGAACATCAGGCCATGAGTGTGAAGGATTACTGGGGAGACAGGGCAGAGAGACTGGGCCCTGGACACCAAGATAAAAGCTTTATCCTCCTGATGAAGGAACCATTACGTGGGAGAATAGACTGGAGGTGGCAGGAAGCTGGAGGAGCAGTGAGGACCTGCTCGGGCAGTCTTGAGGAGCCATGGCAGGCCCACAGCCTTCACTGCTCCAGGAACCCCAGTAGGTCACTGCGGTTCCCTCGGACACAAGAGAGGGGCCCTCATGTCCCCACAGTCACTGACAGACTCCACTTTCCAGGCCCATCGTCTCTGCCCTGACATGAGAGTAGGAACGAGGGAGGGAGGGAGGGAAGAACGAGCTCACCTCAGCTCTGTCCCGAGTGCACTGCACAGATGCATTCTAGATCCTCTCAGCAACTAAGAGGTGAGTGTAGCTGTGCCCACTCTTCAGAGGAGGAAATGCAGGCTCAGAACTTAATAAACTGCCCAAGGTCTTATTCAGTTGGTTAAAAAAAAAAAAAAAGCATGAGGGCTCTTGCTTTCTCTCTCTGTCCCCACCACTCTCTTGCTGGCTCTCTCACTCTCTCCGCCCCTCTTTTCTCTCTCTCTCTCTCTGTCTCTCTTCCTCTCTCTCTCTCTCTTGCTTTTCCTCGGTTACAGTTCCTTCGTGTAACTGCTCCTTTAATAAATCTCTTGGTTCTGAAAAAAAAAAAGCCTGAGGCTGTGGAGAAAAAGAAGGGAGGAGAGGGGAAGAAAAGGAGGGGAAAAGAGAGGGCTAAAAAAGAGAGCTAAACCTCAAATTAGGACTAAGACCCTCCACTCTGCTGCAAGTTTCCTCTTGATTCCCAGCATAACCCCAATTTCATACAATACTGCTCTCTTCGGTAAGGTTCTATTTAATGACATTCTCCTAAATGTCACTTAAGTGTTTTCCCTCAACTTCCCAGTCTTGTCATAGAAAACGTATTCTACTAATCCCTACCCTCAGACCAGAGTTCCCATTGTCCAGTACAGAGGCTCTTTTGAGAGTAATCTAGGGAGCACCATATTTAAGTACAGGGCAGGCATAGCCTAGGCCCTAAGTGAGGGGAACTCAGCCTGGATCCCAGGCCCAGGCTCTACCTCAGACACCCAAAACCAGAGATTCCCATGGTCTACCCTGTGCTAATGAGAAAAGTTGCCCCTCTGGCCGTTGCAGCCTGATGGTTGCATGACTGGGGGAGCTCCACTCTTGGCTAGATTTCCAGCTCCATTTGCCCCTTGGCCATATACTTTTGTGTGGTGTATCCAAAGCTGCAGCCCAGCCCAAACACATGCACTTGACTTAGTCCCTGAATCTGGAACCCGGCTGTCCCTAGCTGATGGGACCAGCCCAGCTCCACAGCAAGTCTAAGTATGTCCACCACTCTAGATCCTTGGCCAGCCCCGCTGAGCTCAGGGGAGCCTGATGAGGGCCTGCCCCAACCCCTGATGCTGAGCTTGGTGCGAGACCTGGGCCCTCTCTTTTGCAACTCCTGAAGCACTGGGATAATCACTGGCCTTGAAAGCAAACATGGAATCCTCTCTTCCAAGAACTGTAAGGAAGCTTACTTTCCTCCAAGGGAGCATCCTCACGTGAGGTGGAGGGCAGCTGACACACCAGACTCTGGTCTCAAGCTTCATCCTCCCTACTAGGTCTTCCCTTACTGATTCCCCTTACTGATTCCTATTGTCCCCCAACCCCGCACTGGCCCTGGGGAGCCTCTTCTTCACTTTCAGGACTCCAGACCAAATATGCTCTCCTATCTGTTTCTAATGCTGTCAACACAGCACATGCCGGCTGGAATGCTCAGACCAGAAAGGTTTTTGAACAATAGCAAAGAGCATGTTAGAACCTGGATGACGGAATGACAAAGTTGGTCTTCCTCAGCTCCAGTCTGGCATTCTCTTTATGGTGTGTCCCCACATCCATAGCTTGGGCACACACCGGAACTTGTGGACACAGGATGCTCTTCCATCCATAGAGCAGGTGTGCAGGACCTCTAGGTTCAGCACTTTAACTTGGCTGCTGGGAATCATCCTCTGGGCATCTTCAGTGCCACGGATCTCAAACCAAAGGAGTGCGGTTAAGAAAGGCAGGCATGTCCTATCCTGCCCAAGATCTGCCTTCAAGTTCCCAACTTTGGAGAAGCTCTACTTCTCCAAGTGAATGAAAATGGAATGGTCATTAATTCATTCAACCAGCAAATATTTATTGAGTCCCTACTAAGCTAGGAGATGGAATAACGTGGTGAGCAAAATGGGCTTGGCCACCTCTCCTCAAAGCTCATACCTGCCCATACAACTTGGCCTGAACCCAAACTCCATGGTCTATGACCATCATTCAGTCTCACTACAGAAACCTGAGCTTCTTGACTAGGCACACCGGTTAACAGGAAGGGTACTCAGCTTCTTGACAATTTTCCGTGCCTCGACCCCCAAAGAAACCTGAGTCTGAGGCTACTGAGGAGAGGGAGCTAAGGATAGAGACGGCCAGGCGGACCTCAGCCTTATAGCCACTTGTGGCCACCAAGAGCAGAACATGGCAGTCTAGAGCAAATATGGGGTCACATCATTGTCTGGATGGTGGGTGCCATGTAGCCCCACCCCTTTCTCCCCTGAATCTCATAAGTGACCCACAAACCCATGGAGTTCAGCAATTTCGCCCGGCAACTGTCCAGACTTAGCTTATGCTCTGTGCTCTGACCCCCATTCTCTCCTTTTGCAAGCATAAAAAGCCTGTTTTCACAGAGCTGAATCCTTGGCAGCCCAGGTAACACAAGCTCTGTGTCCACAGCCTACGCAGTTCTTGGCTGAAACCCGGAGGATGAAGAAACATCCTGTGCCCACAGATCCTGGTCTGTGCCCAGGCCACAGTGTTATCTTTGATCTCCATGAGATTTGACAAGAATATCAGTATATTACTATGCCATGGGAAAGCTAAATTTATGACCCAGGAGGAATACCGTTGATTGGAAAGCTAGAGATTCAAGTTAGACACCTAATTGGAAAATAAAATAAAATTTGGTTCCACATGAACATTAGTGGTAATAATCTCTCTCTCTCCTACCTCGTGGGACTGGCACGTGGAGAGGTGACTACCGTAACTTAAGAGCGTTCTGTGGACATGCAGCATCAGCATTACTTGGGAGCTTGTTACTTGAGAGTTAGTCACTTGAGAGCTTGTTAGAAATGCAAATTGTGGGGCCCCATCCCAGATTTACTAAATTAATTCTGGTGTGTGTGTTGCGGGGAGGGGGACTGCTTGAGGGGGAGTGGAACTAGGAACGATTTTTTAAACCTTGCCAGGTGATTCATATGCACATGTAAATTTGAAAAGTACTGCTAACATACTGTCTTAGTTCAGGATGCTAAAACAACAGCTCTTGAGACGTGGTAATTTACAAACAACAGAAATGTATTGCTCACAAGTTCTGGAGGCTGGGGAGTACAAGATCAAGCTGCCAGCAGATCTGGTGTGCAGTGAGGGCTCGTTTTCTGCCTCACAGATGGTACCTTGCTGCTGCATCCTCACATGGCTGAAGGGCGAAAGGGCTAACAAGCCCCCCCAGGCATTTTATAAGGGCACTGATTCTATTCATGAAGGCTCTTTCTGCATTCCTCATTTCCCAAAGTCCTTCCCTCTTAAGAGCATCATCTTGGGAGTTAGTTTTCAATATGAATTTGGGGGGAAGGGATACATGTATTCAGACCATAGCACACATCGTGCATATGTGATGGGTTAATATGATTACTATAGAAAAAAATAAGAATCATGGCAGCTCCCATTTTTTGAACATCTACTATGTGCCAGGCATTTTTTTCTTTCTTTCTTTTTTGTTTTGAATTGGAGTCAAACTTTGTCACCCAGGCTGGAGTGCAGTGGCATGCTCGTGGCCACTGCAGCCTCAACCTGCCGGTCACAGGCAATCCTTCCGCCTCGGTCTTCCAAGCAGCTGGAACTACATATGCGTACCACCACGCCCAGCTAGCTTTTGTGATTTATTGTAGAGTTGAGGTCTCACCAAGTTGCCCAGGCTGGTCTCAAGCCCCCAGGCTCAGGTAATCCTCTCGCCTCAGCCTCCCAAAGTGCTGGGATTATAGGCTGAACTACCGCACCCAGATCATTTTTAAACTTTTATCTAAGTTTAAGTGTTATCTCAATCCTCACAACCTTATGAGGTATTTTTATTATGCTAATTTTTACAGAAGACAGAACTATAAAGATATTTGCTCAAGTGACTTAATCTTTCCAAGGTTCAGTTTCCTCGTCTGTAGGTTAGGGACAAGGTCTTGCTCCCTTAGTTGTTGTGAGGATTAGGGACAATGTGTGGAGGACCAACCACAATGCATAGGGAGCTAAGACCTAGCCACTCCAAAATAGGCAGAGGCAGGGTTGCTGGCCGCAGTCCAAAATGAAACCTATCTCCAACTTGTGACTTACAGACCTGCCTAGTGCCCCTGGTCTTCTTACCTGGCACTAAGTCAGCTTCACCGACTATCAATTTCTATGTTTACCCCTTAAGGGAATCCAGGCTCTCATTTCTGATTCTATTCCTAGTTGATGACAACAGAAGCTGTGTTTAGAATAACTCTGGGACTTGGATGGCAGCAGCTCTGAAGGTTGGGGACACTGGAAAGTATCTCCAGCTAGGTCCGGGCTTCCAAGGAGAGCAACTCATACATTTCTCTCGGATAAATAGAAAGGGAAGACCTTCGGTTTGTGAGGCAATGCTAATGCAACTCTGAGACACGCTATTACAGGGATCCTTGTCATCAGTTGCTTACCAGCTGCTAAATGCCCATCATGTTCCAAGGACTTAATAGGCACTATCTCTGTCTCATCTCAACCTGCAAACATCACCTTCAGTTCTGCTTTTTCTTTGTCATATAACAAAAACAGGTTTGGAATCAGATCTGATTTCACCACTTACTGGTTGTGTGAGATGAGAACGTACCATGTAATCTTGTTGAATCTCAGTTTTCCTAGCTCTAAAACAAGGTTGCTGAATTAAATGAGAGAATGTATGTATAACTCAAAGCACACAGCAGGCACTTAACAGATGTCATTCCCTTTAACACCCTTCTTCCTATACTGTAATTTGTCTGGCCCTGTGACGGGCACAGAAGACAGATGACTCAGGCAAGTCTCTTCCCGACTACTTGGGGCTGAGATTTCCCTCTTCCATACCCAGGCTGGGTCATTTCTCAAATGTCTGAGGCAAAGTCAGAAGGTTGATGAAAACAACCGGGCCTGAAGCTTCTAAGGATGTGACTGAGGCAAGGCAAGATGGCTGTCTACCTTGGAGTGCCCTCTTCGGTGGGCCCTGCCTTCCTCCCCTCTTCCCAGAGAGGGCCAGTGGCTTGCACAAAGTCACCTATCAGGTTAGTGGCAAGCTCTAGGACAAGGACTCTGGACTTTTCTGACTCCTCCTAGTGCAGTCCTCGCTCCATTCTAACCCAACATCACTCCCAGAAATGTATCCCTTAGGTAACGTTCATCAAACTTCAGTAGACTGTATTGAAAGTTAACTTCTCATGGCTTGTATTTCAGCTCCAAGTAGTATCTAACAGGCTGTTACCAATTAACCAAATTTTCTGTGAGGATAGGTATTGAGATTATGTTGGTTGTAAACCATATACATCCAACTCAAATTAGCTTCATAATAAATACAGCAAAGGTTGGAGGGGGTGCATCACTGATTCCCACAACAGTGAAGGACTCTACAGGATATCATCAGGACTCTTGCCACCTCTCAGCCCTTGTCAGCTTCTGCCTGGCTCCTTCTTCCAGGTTTCCCCTGCACACAGGCTTCTCCACCAGCTGAGGGTGTTTGTCTGTGGTTCCAGGCCTCCAATTTCCCAGTTCAATCCTCCCATTGGAAAGAGCTCTTGTCTGAAATGGTACTCTTTTTCCTTTGGATCTGTTAGTATAAAATCTCAAGGAAGTTGGGGGGAAAAAG
The DNA here is from genome assembly GCA_027257055.1 of Cephalopachus bancanus. Taxonomy (NCBI): domain Eukaryota; kingdom Metazoa; phylum Chordata; class Mammalia; order Primates; family Tarsiidae; genus Cephalopachus; species Cephalopachus bancanus. The sequence goes on along the minus strand of JAPVLO010000195.1, from coordinate 2,979,885 downwards.
TCTGGTCAAGTTACTGAAGGCCTAGAGAGGTTTCAAAGTTAGAACTCCCAGAAGGTATATTAAGTAACACAGTTAAATCCATGGCAGCAGCTCTTTTGTGCTCCACTCTGGTACGTTTTGTAATATTGAACTTATTTATATTTTATCTACTATTTATGGTATTTGAAAGGTTCAAAAGGATCAGTTATACTGAATTTGTAATTGGTATTTATGTTTAAGGCAGTTCATAAATCAAATTTGTTAAATATCCAAGTTTTCAATATTTTATTGGATGTTTAATAAATTGAGTACTAAAGTTTATGTAGTTGTGTAAATTCTTCTCAAGCCCAAAGGGCCCTTGGACATTAAGCAATCTGATAAAATATGCAAAAATAAAATAGATCACTGGATTTCTTATTTAATGATTTTAGAATCATTGTAAAACTATTTTTAAGAGGCAAATTAGCTGTTCTCTGAACTTCATTTATTCCTCCACTATATGACTTTCAGTGTTACAACAAAAGATTAACCCAATTGAAAGCTTTTCAATAGCAAATTTGTTTTTAAAAAGCGGACTGACCTAGTGCCAGAACTTAAGGAGTTATGCTGAAACATCTGGTCAAATTCAGAGGAGACTTAAAGTGCAATGAAACAAAGTCAAGTAAAAATCAAGAGTTAAGTTAAAGCTTACTACTTCATTTTGATAAATATTTGTAGCCTCTTCAGCTACAATTTGAGAATAACTTCAAGGTGTTTGAAAAAAGGATAAGACATTCAGTGACAAGCGCTGGTGTCAGTGGTGACTCTGTACTACCGGATTCCTCCACTTAAAAGCTGGTGTATAATATCATGCTCTCAAACCAGTAATGGAAATCCCTGCCCTGCTTTCCTTAATAGGTAATTCTGTTCAAATGACAGTGTGTAAAAGCGCAAAGGATTATTATTAAAAATGTTTTTTAAAAGTAACATCTCTCTTTTTTTTTGAGTTGGAGTCTCACTCTGTCACCCCGACTGGAGTGCAGTGGCACACTTCCGGCCACCACAGCCTCCACCTGCTGGGCTCCGGCGATCCTCCCGCCTCAGCCTTCCAAGTAGCTGGAACTACAGGTTTGCGCTACCACACCTGGCTAATTTTTTGATTTATTGTAGAAATGAGGTCTCGCCTACCCAGGGGGGTCTCAAACTCACGGGCTCAGGCAATCCACTCACCTCAGCCTCCCAAAGCGCAGGATTATAGGCTGAGCCACTGAGCCCAGCTAAAGTAACATCTCTTATGAAAAGCAAGAAATTGTCTCAAATTCATTTTTTTGAAAGAAAGTAGGTACAAACCAGATATTAGGATTGTAATCTCGCAGTTTCTTTAAGAAAAACTACAACAACAACAGCAAAACAACAGTCACCAGAATTAAGCTCTTTATTCATCTTTCTTGTTTAAAAGAGTGATAGTAGTTTTTACAGTACAGTATTTCTGGCACTCGGCTTCACAGAGCCAAGACACACTCAGAACACACTAAGCCTCAGCATCTGCCCTGGAGTCCTAGAGAAGTGGCAGTTGTGGAAAATCCAATCAGGGACAGAGGAAAAATGCCAGTGAGATGAGAACTCCATATCAAGGCCTAGCTTTGGGCTTGTGCTATGATCCTTGGGACAGCCAGGCAGGACCAAATTCAAGCCAGAGAAAAGCCCATTCCCCAGAAGTAAATGACCTGGAAGCAGGCCAGCACAGAGAACACTCATTTAGAGTGAGTGTTCAGTAGGTTTAAAATGCTATGCAATCCACAGAAGGATGCAATATCTTCCTCCCTGAAGCAGAACTGCCCCTGGACTCCTCAATCAGTCCCAGAAGGCAAAGAGTCTTTTACTCATTAATGCATTCAACATATCTTTACTGCTGTCTACTTTGTTCCCAGCCCTGCGCTGGATGCAAAGGACAAAAGAGGAATCAGACATAGTCCTTACCATCAGGGAATTCAGAATATGACAGAGAAAGCATATACCTCAGATAAGTCAGTGATTCAAGGTAAAAGTGACACAGAGAAGACTCAAACAGACCCAGCCCTAAAGAAGGTCACAGTCTAGCAGAGGCCTAGAGGACACAACACAGACATCAATACACAGCAGCCTGAGACAAGGACCAAAGGGAGGCTCAAACTGTGAACTCTGGCACCACAGAGGATGACACAACATCTATCTAAATAATACAGTGGGGAAAACTTTTGACCTACTGGAGAAAAGTGAGTGGCCTAATGTGGCCAGAGTAGAGCTATCAAATCCTATTGCCCTGGGAAGGACCCTGTGCAGAGACTGACCTCTGTGGGTCCTTTGGGCTACCCAAAAGGCAGGGTGAAAAGTCTCTTCCCTTTGGCTGCAGTTGCATGATATCCTGTGGATATCTGAGGGGAGACTGGTGACTAGAAGAAACAGGTCCAAATGAAACACCCAAACAAGGGCCTGAGGTGAAAATTAAGAGCATGGACAGGGCCGGCAGACTGAATGGACGAGAGGCTGGCCTGGGAACGTTCCAGCAGCAGGAGGCCCCCACTCATCCCTCCTGCACTCCCAGTGGTGGGCCATGTGGGCCAGATGGCATCATTCTAATGGTCCAAGGGACAAGGTAGGGGCATCTGAGGCCAATGGTTCTCTCTTCAAGCCTACAGATTATAGACTCCTGTCTGCCTTCCTCTTTTCTTCACAGCTGCCACCTGCCCTCTCTTCCGTTCTACCAACTTGAGGGTGGCTGAAATGAGCTGTAGAGTACCAGTGTCATACCACAGGTCCCTGGCCCTGAAGACCTTTGGTAACTGGCACAGAGTCAGAGTGCTTATAGCTGTGTTGGCTAGTCACCTAGAACGTGGATAAGATGAGCCAGCTTAAAGCTGCAGGGCTTGGCAAGAGCATCATTGCAGGCTAAGCTGCCGGCCTGTGCAAGCCTCTCTCTCTTCTCACAGGTTTCAGAAAACAACTCCAGTCTGCTGCCATTTCTTCACAGCAGCTACCACCTCCACCACGTCTCCAGCCTAGGCCTCATGTCTGTGCCCTTTCTCTTTCTTTCCAACTTGCCAGGACTCTGAGCTGCTGTTCTTTTTCTTCACCACTGCCATCACCCACTCTGTTCCTCTCTCTCTGGATTTCTACTGTCTCTAACGCTCTTTTTCTTACTATTACTGAAATAAGTACATAGCCCCTTTCCCAATTAAGACTTTTGATGTTAGGAAAACCAAACTTGAGGCAAGGAGGAAGGAATAAGAAGACGGCAATTTAGAAATGGACCACTTATAGGTACTGGTATTAGACATCTCTGGTCCACACCGACATGAGACTGAGGTCCCTGCCTTGACTCTCTTCTTGGATAGTCCTAAGAAGTTTTGATATTCTCATTCTCTTCACCCTTTAGCTCTGGTTGTAGGACTCCCTATTCCCATCGAACTGTGGTATAGTACTCAGGAAAGCTTGCTGAACAAGGAGATTCTACCAATTAGGAGGGGGCTTGTTGGGAGCCAGGGGGACCCCCGCAGGGGCTGTCCTTTTAGTCCTCTCCCTTTCCCCAATTTCTTCATGTGCCACCAAGCCTGCCCACCCTAGACCCCCACCATTCTCCATGCCAACTTGACAGAGATCAAGTAGGGAAGTATTTATGCATTATTGCACTAACAGCTGGAAGGGCCTGCATATCAGGATAAATGTAAACACCCTTCAGTAGGTAAAAGGGAGCCACAAACGGTTCTGAACCAAGAAATGGCAACAGAAAGTACCTTGAGCTATGCAAGAAATGTTGAGATAAATGTATACATGAGTGAATGAATGATTGTAACTGTGTATTGGGGCAATAACTTTGGCAAATGTATGAGAGGCTAAGAGAATTTTTAAAAGCTACCCTATACCATGGGCTTTAGCAATGTGCTGAAGTAGGTAAAGTTAATTTTTACTGTCATCTTGTGGGACCGGCACAACTGCAACCCCTAGCCTCCCAGGTTATTTTCCATGACTAAGACTTAACTCTTTGTGGCCATTACCTAGCACCAAATATATTTAGCTGCTCCCAGTTTAAGGCATTTTCCTCCTAAAATAAGGACAAAGTATCTATTTCCTGATAGAATTTCTGTCACAATAACAGGATATAGGGGAAACAATTTAAGATAAGAGCAACCAATCTGGTATCATCTGATTCAACACTGACTAAGTTTAGCATGAAAGCCATTAGACAAGAAGGCATCCTTACTTCACAGGAAGTAACTCTAGTAGATCCAAACAAACTGGCCAGAATCAGAGCTGAGGGGTCCAAGACTCTCCTTATGGTGAAGACCTTCTCCACAGGTAAAGAAGTAGCTAGGCCAGGACATCCTGAAAAAACAAACTTGAGGGAAACCCAGCAGCCTGGCTAAGCCTTGGACAGATGACTCCAGGAGCATTAAAGATGCAACTAAGACAACTACAGCAGAAGCTACCATCACCCCAACTTATAGCCACACATCTACAAACTATCCCACCACCTGCACTTATGTTCTTGAATTTTCTCCCTCTTCTAGCCCCATGAACTGTGAGCTCCTTGAGGGCAGACACCATAAGTTTCACCCAGTGTTTTAAAGTACTAAACTATGTTCTTTCCCCATCAAGAACCATCCTAATCAGGCCCATCTTTCACTGGGTTAATGCCACTAGGAACAGTTATCAAGCTTTCTGGAGGAGGAAGGGACAGTTATCAGAGCTACAAAGCTGGAGATGGTAGGTGAGCTCATGACTCTACTGTTTTTGCTCGATTTCTCTAGGATACAAAGCTCTGAGCCTGACTAGAAAGGTTGTAGATGTTTTTGTTATTAAAAACAGAAAAAAACCCTTCAAAGCTTCCTTCCTCTTATGACATCAGTAGATGTTCCACACTTGACTGAGGGGCAAGTCATTTGAAAAGGTAAGTTCTTTGATTTCCACTTTGAGATCAGCCAGATCTTGCTGATCATGGAGCATATAGGCACTCTGCCTCTCCTAAGGATGGGAAGACAAGAAATCATAGAACCAATTCTCTCATTTTACAAATGGAGACTTGAGGCCCAGAGTTCAGGCAACATGTCCAAGTTCCTAAAGCAAGCCAGCTGCAGAGCCAGTACCACATCCTGGTCCTCCAACTCCCAGTGCAGTGCTGTTTCCATTGCAGTCACTGTGGCAAAATTTGCATTTTGCTCTCTGGAGGGGGATCAAAATATTCCATTTTTGAATTCTCTGTAGACTTCAGTAACCTCTGTTATCCTGGCCGTAGTTGTCATTTCCTTCTATGGAAAGTTGGGTCCTTAGCCAATTAGTAATTCTTGAACAGGCTCAGGTTTCTACCAGAGCTGGTGCAGACTCCCTGCCTGTGGCTAAGGATCTCTTGGTCTGTAAACAGGCGGAAGGAAATCTGCTCACACTCCTGCTTGGTCCCACATTCAAACAAACACGCAAACAAGCCCTCTTCCTCCAGAGCAGCCAGATCAGAGTAGCCACAGGGCCCACAGTGCAAGATCCAGGGTCGGGACCAGCAGGCATCCTCCAAGGGGCTCTGGTTGAGGTAGATACCCAGGTCAACCCTCCGTTTCTTATTTGTCGGGTGTGAGTACAGGAGCCATGATTCCGACAGTGTTCCATCTTCCTCCTCCAGCCTCAGTGAACTGTCCAGCAGAGGGCTCTGCTGAATGATGGGAGCATCTTTGCCACTAGAGTCCCGGCACCTACCTGGCATCTCCAGGGACCGGAAACTTACCACACTGCCTTGGCAGCCATGTGGGGGCTCACAAAGCTGTCGACTCAGGGCCAGATTCTGAAAGCATTCACCGTGGTCAGTGCTGAGAGCCTCTGCTCGGCACCTGTTTGGTGTCCGGGCACTGCAATATAACACAGGGTGACCAGACCTCCTGGTCACCTCTGCCACTTGGCACTCCACTGTCACCAAGGGCCTAATGAGTCTGCCATGGTGCCACGTGACCCCTAGGTCATCACTGTAGATCATCAGGGAATGAGGCCTGGTTTTACATGGCAGTCGTAAGCCAAAGAACCCATAAGGGATATAGTAGGTGTATGCAGGGATGACCAGTCTCCCTGACTGCAGCTGGATGCCATGACCTGGGCCAACAGCAAACGTGGCCCAGTGCTTCATCTCTGGGCCAATGATCTCCTCAGTCAAGTCCCTCACCTCACTCCACGAACATCCAGCATCTTGACTACAGACGAAGCAGAGGCGGGCAGCATTCCTGCCCGACACAATCTGTTGACGCTCAGTGACATGGTCCCACACACAGATGAAGAACAGGAACACACAACCACTCTTCTGCTCCCACACAGGACAGGGGTTCATGGTCCGATGCCCAGGTAAAGTGGCTTCCATCAGTGGCTTCAGGGGACCCCACTAGACAAGGAAAAGGGAGAGAGAAAGTAGGAGTGAGGTACTAAAGGAAGATATGAAGCTCACTAAAAGTACTAGTACTTTTCATAAACAAGGAATCAGTGTTTTAAAAATCTACAAAAGAGTGAGGACCCAAGTATTCACTAAATTCTCAAATATTATAGGATGACTTATAAAGCTGGACAGACACAATGCTAAATATTATACACGTTGTCCCCACTGTCTTGGATGTTCTTCCTCACTCTATCTAGATCTCCAAATCATCCTCCAACACCCAACTCAGGAGTCACCTCCTTCATGAAACTCTCTCTCCTCCCCCTAATAAGTTATTGCATTTATTGTATAACATTGTAATTTTTTTTTATAACTGTCTCCCTTCCTGGACTATGAGCCCTTTTGAGATCAGAAACCAAACTATACTTGTATCTCCAGTACCTGGCACATAATAGGAGCTAAATATATATTTTTACAAAGAAAGAGAGACCAAAACAAGAAGAAAAGCAAGGCAGGCAAATAGGGTAGTTTTAGGCAAATAAAGGGAAATTTAAGACATATTTTTTTCTTCCTGTACTATGCTGGGAGGGCAAGTCATTAAAAAAAAGTGTTGTTAGAAGCTCAAGCATGGAGTCAGAGACACTTAGTTCAAACTCTGCTTTCATCACTTATTTTGTGACCTTGGGCAAGTTACTTAATCTTACGTTACCTCAATTTCTTCACCAGTTTAAAGAAAAATTCAATAACATCCTGACAGAGTTGTTATATGAATACAATGAGATAATGCCTAACCAGACATACCACAAAGAAAAGTCTCAGCTCCCTAACACATTTTACAAATAATACTAGAAATCGGTAAGAAAATTTCCAGCAACCCAACTAGCAAAGGGCAAGATCAGATACTCACAAAAAGAAAAAGAAAATATGTCCAATCTCATACACAAAAAAGAAACACAAATTAAAACTAAACTGACAAAGCATTTTTCATCTAATAAATTGGAAAAACCATAAAGTTTGACAACATTCTGTTGGCACATGGGCTAAAGTGTTCAACCCTTATGTAGGACATATCAAAATTATAATACATTCATTCTTTTCTATCATGTCCAATTCTGGGAACTCATCCTAAGATATATCTATCTGATCATCAAATTATGAATGTATAAGATTATTCAACATAGCATTGCTTGAAACAGTAAAATATTGCAAACAAATATTTATCAATAGAGGACTGGTGAAATGAACATACAATAGATGGGGAAAAAAGAAAAAGAAATACCTTTTTTCCATATTTTGATATGGAAAGATTTCCATAATATATTGTCAAATGAACAAAGCAAAATACAGAACAGTGTATGTAGTAGGCTACTTTTTGCATAAGAAACATGAAGGAGAGGAACTTCTAGTTACAGCAAACTAATAAGTAATTGGACCCACCCTTCCCCTAAGAACTAGAAAAGACAGATAAAATATTAATACAAAAATATCTATTTGAAAATACTAGAAAGCAAATAACACAATGATGAATTACAGTCCAAGGACTGAGTTAATTCAGAGAGGCTGACTGGGTGTTTCAAGTTCCTTTTTCCCTCAGGGTATCCTACTAGTACTCAAAGAGGTAACTGAAAGACTGAGAAGCTGAGCAATTCATTTGACAGCCTTATGAGACTAGGAGGACAAAACTCAGAGGCTCTGGTAAACACACATGTAATTTGCAGTAGAACCTTAAAGGACTAAATCCTAGGAATAAGAATGGAACTGAGGCAGACCAATCCTTACATCCACCACTCTGGAAAGTTGGCTGGCATTATCTATTAAGGTGGAAGATACACATACCATATGACCAGTAATGCCACTCCTAGAAACATACCCAACAAAATGTATGCCCATAGTACCAAAAAACATATACAAGAATGTTCACAGCAGCATTATCCATACTTATGATAGCTAATCCAAATATTCACTAAGAGTAGAACAAATCACTTAAATTGTGGTATATTTATATAATGGAATACTATATAACAATAAAAATAAACAAATTACAGTTGCACAGAACAATCTGGATACACCTCAATAATATTAAGCAGTAATAATAATAATACGCCAGACATAAAGACTACATAGCAAAGACATAAAGATTAAATATAAGGAAAATTGAACTCCAGAACTATAAATCAGCATTGTAATTACCTTTGGGAAGGAGAGAGGGGCCATAAGATAAAATTTTCAGGTGCTGACAACATCCTATTTATTGGATCACTGGTAGTAGGTTTTATGTGTGATGAGTCCACAAGTGTCGCCTTTGCCATAACTCATCAAGCTGACATTTGTTTTCTTTTCTGCATATGTGTTATCACTTCACATGTTAAAAAGTTTTAAAAAGAGGTATTAGGAAGTAATGAATTATATACTTGTTTTTATTAGCTTCTGTATGAAGCAGCGCTGGAAAGATAACAAGAAACAACAATGCCTGCCTAGAGGAGGCAGGGGAATGGGAATGGGAATGGGATGTACATATTTTTATACCTTTTTTCAGTTATATGAAATGTATTAACTAAGACAAAAAATAACTTTAAAAAATTAATTTCTGTATGAATGGGCAAAACAGACTAAGCAAGGCTCAGATAATAAAATTCCAGAATGATAGAGTTTATCTAGTGCTAACTCTCATTCCACAAGAAAGTCTCCTCTAAGTCTTCTGGGTAATAGACCACTCAGTCCTTGAACTAAGCTAGTGACAGGGAATTCAAGATCTCTGGAGCAGTCCATTCTATACCAGAGTGCCTTGTGCACTCTAAACACCTCAAAGATATGTGATAAAGCCAGCTTAATTATTGAGCAGTTAGCTGCTGGGAAGTCAGAAGCTTAGTCATTGTTAGTGACTGAGAGGAGAAAATGATTTGGGCCAGATATGTTTAATCTATAGTTGATATGAAGGTGGAAGAAACAGTAAACAAAGCATGAAAATCTTAGAATCTAAGGTGAGCTCAATTACATGGAGCAATGGGGCATATCAAACAAGCTGAGGCCTGACAGAGATAAAACAAGTTGTGGTCTTAAAAATCTGGACCAGAAAATCTGATTAAAGAACAAATGTAGACTGAGCATGGTGGCTTATGTCTGTAATTCCAGTACTTTGGGAGGCTGAGGCAGGAGGATCACCTGAGCCCAGGAGTTCAAGACTATCCTGGGTGACATAGCAAAACCTTGTCTCTACAAAAAAATCAAAAAATTACTCAGGCATGGTGGCACACGCCTGTAGTCCCAGCTATTTGGGAGGCTGAGGCAGAAGGATCACCTGAGTCCTGGATGCTGGAGATGTGGTAAGCCATGATCATGTCATTGTATTCTAGCCTGGGTGACAAAGACCCTAACTACAGAAACAAAAAACAAAAACAAACAAAATATAATGGCCAACAAGCATATGAAAAAAGACACTCAGCATCACTAATTAGGAAAACGCAAATCAAAGCCACAATGAGATATCACCTCACACTCATTAGGATGGCTACTAAAACACACACACACACACACACACACACACACACACACACACAATAACAAGGTTGGCAAGGGTGTAGAAAAACTGGAACCCTTGTTCACTGTGCACAGGGATATAAAATGGTATAGCCACTGTGGAAAACAGCATGCTAGTTCCTCAAGAAATTACATATAGAACTACCATATGATCCAGCAATTCCACTTCTGGGTATATATTCACAAAAATTAAAAGCAGGGTCTCAAAGAGGTATTTTCACACCTTTATTCATAGCAACATTATTTACAATAGCCAATAGAGGGGAGCAACCAAAGTATCCATTAAGATATGAATGGATAAACAAAGTGCGATATGTACTTACAATGGTATATTACTCAGCTTTAAATGGGAAGGAAATTCTGATACATACTACAACATGAATGAACCTTAGGACATTATACTAAGTGAAATAAGACAAACACTGTACAATTCCACTTATATGAAATATCTAAAGCAGTCAAATTTACAGAAACAGAAAGTCAAATTGTGATTGCCAGGGACCGAGGAGAGGCAGAAATGGGGAGTTGTTTAATGGGTGCAGAATTTGTTTTGAAAGATAAGAAAGTTCTGGAGATTGGTCGTACAACAATTTGAATATTTAAAACTACTGCACTGTACACTTAAAAATGTTTAAGATGTTAATGTTAAATGCTTAGATGTAAAAATGCCTAAGATGTTAATGCTTAATGTTAAACACATTTTACCACAATTTAAAAAATTTTAACATCAACAAATGTGAAAAAGACTTGGAGATTTTGGCTGACTGTCTACTCAATATTAGTCGACTGTATTATGAGGCTGCCTAAAAAGTAAACGCTATTTTACCTCAGACTGCCTTAAAAGGACACAAGATGGCACCGCTCACCTCACTGCTGAGCTGGCCAGCCTACCCGTGGAGTCTTAGGTTCAACTGAGTATCACAATTTGGAAAGGACACTAACATCTCAGGCCAGATCCCAATGTCAGTAACCACAATTTCTAAGCAGCCAGAAACCAAATCAGGACTGTAGTGTAATTAGCCACTAAAAGAAATGAAGCTGACTAGCCCAGAAAGGAGAATACTCAGGAGGCACGAACACAGCTTCCAGGTACCTCAGATAGTAGTTGTCTGAAAAAAGAGACATTATTTATATTATGTAGAGTTGACTGCTTCATCCCAGATGGCAACGCAAGACCATAGGTAATTACTAAGTAGAGATCATCTCATCCATACACAAAAAAATCTTAGCAGTTGCCACAAGATTAAGTTTCTAATTTGAAGAGCTGTGCAAGCAGACCCCTTATGGAAAATGACTAATGCTGCATTCTTACTATGTAATTTCTATTATTAATTACATTGCAGATGATGAAACAGAGGAGTCAAGTATTCAAGGTCACCCAGCCAAAAAATGGCAGGTCTTGATTGACTCTAAAACCATGCTCTTAACCACTAAGCTATTATTAGCTACCAATGGAATACAGAAGATTTCTATATTGGGAAAGGAGTTCATGATTCTTCTAACTTCTAGATTCCACAACTAAATAAATCAGAGAATGAAAGTAAATAAATAAACAGAAGAACGAATAGGCTAAAGTGAACAAGTTTGTGAAAGTGTGTGACTCCTGGGTTGTGAGGGTATGCAACAGGTGTGGTCTGATTTTTTAAAAATGCTTGCCAGGCACAGTGGCACCTGCCTGCAGACATAGCTACTCAAGAGGCTGAGGCAGGAAGATCACTTAAGGTCAGGAGTTGGAGCCTATAGTGTACAATAGCCACACCTGTAAATAGCTAATGCACTCTGGCCTGGGAAACAGAGTTAGAATTTGTTTCAATAAACACATAAATAAATAAATAAGGTCGGGCACAGTGGTGTGCTCCTGTAGTTCTAGCAACTCAGGAGACTGAGGAAGGAGGACCCCTTGAGTTCACTGTCTGTGACAGGAAGCAGAGTGACATGACCAATGACCACAGGCAATGCCTGTCCCAGAAGAAATATAAAAGCTAGAATTCCAAGCTTTGCTGAGATATAGGGCTGGACTTTTATAGAGGTTAGTTATACAAACAGAAGTCCACCCTGGGAAGTCATGAGGAAGACTCCTGGCAAGATAAGTCAAAAGAACAGGGACTGAAAATTCCTTAAAGTCAAAAACTTAATCACGGGGAAATGTGAGCCAATATCATTAAAAGCAAGGGATAGGGCTTGCTGGCAAGGCCCATGCTCAGTAGGACAGCATTTGTACCATAACAAGGCATCTTCTGTGGATATGAAGGTTCAGTGGTGAGATTTCAGACATCTGTAGGTAGAAAAGCAGGGTAGGTTAGGGGCTTAAGATACCAATTATAAAAATACAGATACAGAGAGATGACTTTGCTATATATTTTTTTACTAAACTCAAACCCATCATCTCCTATGTCTTGCTTCAGCCAGCTCTGAGAGGAAAGTAACAAGAAATATGAAGGGACACCCCAATAAAACAGGGATTATTTTTTAGAGGGCAGGTCGCTTGTAGTATAGGCTTCCCCTACTAGGTAAGTGTTCTAGGAACCCGTTGGCATCAATGTACCAGCTAGCGTTGTTGTGAGAGGCTGTGTTTGGCTTCAGTGAAATTTTTTTGGAGTCTTTCAAAATTGCCCATTTCATCATGGGCAATTTATAAGAACAACTTGCCCACACAGGACAGTGTTAAACAGTTTTTGACCAAAAATGGCATGAGCCCTGTAACCCTCCCTATTCACCTGATCTTGCACCAAGTGACTTTTATTTGTTTCCCCAATGAAAAAAGTCCTCAAAGGGAAATATTTTACTAATGTGGAAGAGGTGAAACAAAAAATGGCAGAAGCACTAAAAGGCATCAAAATTGACAAGTTCAAAAACTGTTTTGAGCAATGGAAAAAGCATCTTGACAGGTATGTTACATCAAACGGAGAATACTTTGAAGGTGACTGAAGTTTAAACATGTAAGATAAATACACAATTTTTAATAGACTCTGGGGCTTTTTGGCTCCCCCCTTATATAAGCATACCTCACTTCATTGCACTTTGCTTATTGCATGTTTTGGTAATTCTTGCAACATCTCAAGCTTTGTCAACATTATTATAATATCTTTTATGGTGACCTGTGATCAGTGATCTTTAATGTTACTATTTTAATTGTTTCTGGGCACCACATCCATGCCTACATAACACGGTAAACTTAATCAATAAATGTGTGTGTTCTGACTGCTCTATACACCTGCTGTTCCCCATCTTTCTCCTCTCCTCAAGCCTCCCAATTTCCTGAAACGCAATATTGAAATTAGGTCAATTAGTAACCCTTCGATGGCCTCTAAATGTTCAAGTGAAAGGAAGAGTGTGGCATCTCTGTTTAAATCAAAAGCACCCCTGGTGAAGATGCTGTGAACATCGCTGAAATGACAATGAATGATTCAGAGTATTACATCAACTTAGTTGATAAAGCAGCAGAAGGGTTGGAGAAGAATGAAAGAAGTTCTACGTGGGTAAAATGCTATCAAACACCACTGCATGCTACAATCTTTTGTGAAAGGAAGAGTCAATCGATGCAGCAAACTTCATTGTTGTCTTATTTTAAGAAATTATCTACATAACAGAAAATGCCTCTACAAAAAAAAAAAGAAATTACCACAACCACCCTGATCTCAGCAACCACCACCCTCATCAGTCAGCAGCCATCAACATCAAGGTAACACCCTCCACCAGCAAAAAAGATGATGACTCACTGAATGCTCAGATGGCTGTTAGGCTGAAGCCTTTTTTTTTTTTTGGACTAGAGGTCTCACTCTATCACCCAGGCTGGCGTGTAGTGGCACGATCATGACTCACTACAACCTCAAACTCCTGGGTTCTTCCTCCTCAGCCTCCAGAGTAACCAGGAACACACCTGGCCTAATTTTTTTTCATTTTTTATAGCGATGAGGTCTCACTATGTTGCCCAGGCTGTGGTCTGATTTTTTAAAAATTCTCAAACTCCTGGGCTCAAGCAATCCTCCTGCCTCAGCCTCCAAAAGTGCTGGGATTATAGGTGTAAACCATCACACCAAGACTAATAAAGTATTTTTTACACTTTTTTTTTACATAATGCTACTGCACAGTAGAGTGTAAATATAACCTTTATATGCACTGAAAATCAAAATATTTATGACTTGCTTTATTGTGATATTTGCTTAATTGTGGTGGTCTGGAACCAAACATGTAATATTTCCCAGTATGCCTGTTGGGGGTCTGAAATAACCCTGAAGCTCCCAAGCCAAAGAGCAGAAACTATTCTTTCTTCACTAAAAATACAGCAAAAATGTACTTACTACTTAAGAGCAAGGGCTCCAGTACCAATTTTGACACTTACTAGATGTATATTCAAAGCAAGTCAATTTTTTTTTTTTTTTTTTGAGTTGGAGTCTCACTCTTGTTGCCCATGCTGGAGCACAGTGGCATGCTCATGGCCACCGCAGCTTCGACCTGATGGGCTTAAGCAATCCTTCCACCTCAGCCTTCCAAGTAGCTGGAACAGCCTGGGCAACTTGGTGAGACCTCATCTGTATAATAAATCACAAAAACTAGCCGGAACGCATTCCACTACATTCGGCTAGTTTTTGTGATTTATTGTATAGACGAGGTCTCACCAAGTTGCCCAGGCTGTACTTTAATTCTTAATTCAAATCACTTTAATTCAATTACCTCCTGTAAAACTGGAATAATATGTATCTCACATATAGCTTTCAGTAATAGCAGTAGTAGGGTTGTTACTGTTATTACTCCTCTGTCATCTGCTAAATGTGGTCTTGAGCAAGTTAACTACCTCTTGGAGCACCAGGGTCCCTTATCAGCAAAACTGGACTGACATGCTTACTTCCCTGGGTGACTTATGAGGATTAGAAGAAATATAAGTGAAAAACATGCCACATGGGAGCTGGATCTAAATTAACTGTGGAGGCCTCTGCCATCAGAAAATGAATTTGAAGCCTGCTTCTGCCGCTGTAGAAGCATGATCTTGCACAAATAGCAACCTAAGTCTCAGTTTCCTCATCTGTAATATGTGACAACAGTAGCTACAACACAGAGTGGCTATGAGGACCCATGTGCCCAGGCACTCATTGAGAGCCATGTTTTTACTGTTTTTTCCTCCTCCACTCCCCACACAGGACTTTTCCTGCACTGATGGGAAAAGACACAGACCTGTAAGTGCTCTGAGCTCTATGGAAAAAACTGAGGCCCAGATTCAGACCTGGGATGAGGAGTCACCTGTACCAAGTGCCCAGTCCTCAACCCTCGCCTCAGCACCAAGTGGAGAGCATCCTCATCCCTGCTCGTGGACCGCTTCTCTGCAAAGGCCAGGAAGGTACAGGTAGGGGGGACGTAGAGCAGGGCTGGGATCCGGTAGGTAATCCCTGTCTCGTCTTCCTGCTGGAACAGAGGGTGGTTGAAGGAGCATGCTGTCACTTCTTCCATGATCTCTGCAAGGATAAGAGGCAGCTCAATGTGTGTCCATACCCAGATGCAGGACTACATATTAAGTTCTGCTCTATCACTCCATTTCTGAAGCGGCAAAGATATCCTCAATTTTTTAATATATATACACAAAGGTAACATATGGTCTCAATAGCACAAAGCATACAATGTATCTTTCCTTTTTTTTTTTTTCTGAGTTGGAGTTTCACTCTGTTGCCCAGGCTGGAGTGCAGTGGTATGCTCACGGCCACCGCAGCCTCAACCTGCTGGGCTCAAGTGATCCTTCTGCCTCAGTCTTTCAAGTAGCTGGAACCACAAGTGTGCGCCACCATGCTCAGCTAATTTTTTGATTTATTGTTGAGATGAGGTCTCGCCATGTTGCCCAGGCTGGTCTCGAACCCATGGGCTCAGGCAATCCTCTCGTCTCCGCCTCCCAAAGTGCTGCAGGCACGAGCCACATCTGGCCAATACACCTTCTCATTTAACAAATCTATTCTCCAGACCTGTAGGGATCTTATGCAGGCCGTGTCAAGCATATATCTTGAAGCAGAGAAGTTCTGCACTTGTTTCTGTCAAGCATTCATGGGCATTACCAGGCTGGGATAGTTTTTAACATCAGCTTCTTGGCTTGGGGTTTCTAAGCCATTCAGATAATATGAATATAAACACAAAGCCATATGAGTGAATGCCTGTGGCTAAGAATTCTCTGAGAAAACGTTTTCCTGTACTAGCTCCTAGGATAAAAAGCAATCTTCTTTGTTATCTCTGTATCAGTAAGGAGGGTGTTTTTATCCCCCCTGGTTGCTCTGGTTTGGATTTTTGTCCCCTCCGAAACTCATGTTGAAAGTTAATCCCCAATGTGGCAGTGTTGAGAGATGGGACCTTTAAGAGGAGCCTGGGTCATGAAGGCTATCTTTACAAATGGATTAATGGGTTACCATGAATGTGGCATTAGAGGCTTTATAAGAGAAGAAAGAGATCTAAGCTAGCATGTTCAGCCCCCTTACCATGTGATGCCCAGGACTCTACTGAGAGTCCCCATCAGCAAGAAGGCCCTCACCAAATGAGGCCCCTCGACTGAGCCTCCACAACTGTAAGAAATACATTCCTTTTCTTTACAAATTACTGAGTTTCATGTGTTCTGTTATAAGCAACAGAAAATGGACTATGACACTAGTCCACCCCGTCAGACTATGTACACCCTATACAAGATATAGACTTTCAAGGGACCAAGCTTCATGTGAGGATCTCCATTCTAACTAGAGTCTAATCTATGCAGATCTGTAGCTTTGTCGGCTATAACAGCATGCCTATTAAACCCCAAGTTTGTTTCCTTTTTTTCTTTTGAGTCAGGTCTTACTCTGTCACCTGGCTAGACTGCAGAGGCACAATCACAGCTCACAGAAGCCTCAACCTCCTGGATTCTAGCAATCTTTCCACCTCAGCCTTATGAGTAGGTGCCTGGCTAGTTTTTTTTGTTGTTTGTTTGTTTTGTAGAAACAAGGTCTCGCTATGTTGCTTAGGCTGGTCTCAAATTCCTGGGCTCCAGTAATCATCTCACCTCAGTCTCTGAAAATGCAGAGATTTCAGGCATGAGCCATCACACTTGGCCAAAGTCCAAGTTTCTAGGTACATGAGACAAGCAAAAATCCAGTGCAGATGAGGGCATTTAAGAGCGAACTACTCTGCTTTTCAGTTCACACTTGGCTTCTAGGCCCCAGGATATTTCTCTTAGTTTCTTGCAAATTCAGGTATAAAGAGCTTTGTTGTATTTTATCCACATTTTACAGGTTAGCGACCCTGCCATAATGCTGACAGTGGAAGTCTTCAGGTACTCTCCTCAAAGAAAATCAGCTGTTTCACTTCTGAGGCCCCAAAAGGGAATCAAGTCAGACAGAAAAAAACTAGGCAAAAACCAGAAAAAAATAATTACTTTTTCCTCAAACCATCTGCCATCCAAGCCCTCACCTATAAAGCATTTGTAAAAATTATCAGACTATAAGAGTTAGGCCTTCATTTATTAAACATTTATGAGTACCTTCTGTGTCAAGCTACAAGGTGGATGCTGAGGAGACAGAAAAATCAGAGGTTCCTCCTCTCAAGAAACCCACAGCCACGAGAGGGAAACAGACATACACGTGGACAATTAGGATGTAATAAGTACTACTGTAGAAGTAAATACAGAGCAAGTAGGAATCATAAAGAGGCACCTGATCAAGGCATCAGAGGTCCAGATCAAGGCATCAGAGGAGGAGTTTTGGAGGATAAATCTGAGCCAAGTGCTCCTGCCTCAGATCATTAAGTGCTCTGCCTGGGACACTCTTCTTTCAAGTAGATGCAAAACGCACTCCCTCACCTGTTCAGCTCTTTCAAATATCATCCAGCTGGCAAGGCCTTCCCTGATAACTCCTTGCCCTGCCCATCCTCTTTCCCTGCTCTACTCTCCACACCACTCACCACCTTCTGATGTCTCACGTACTACACTTGTTTAATGCATACTACAAAAGGGGAGCTCCATAAAGGATAAGTCTGTTATTCACTGCTACACTTCCACACCCAGAACTATGCCTGGCATGTGGTGTGCACTCAACAAATATCTGTTGAATGACTAAATGAAGGAGTAAGCTGGATCTTAAATAGTGAAGAGTGGGTTAGCCAACTGAGGGTAAAAAGAAGGGCAGAGGCAGTGGCTAATAAAAGCCTGAAGGCAAAAGAAAACAGTGACCTCATGTAATTGCATGAGACTAGCACTGTTCTGGCTATGGCCACCTAGGGGCAATCAAGGCAAATTTTCATCAACAGCATATGAATGACTCATTTAGTCACTATGGCTCATTATCATGAGTGGAGTGGGGGAGGTGACCTTGCTGAGTTCAAAAGAAAAGCCTCCCCTCACGGGAATCCTGGGTTCTCAACAGCAGAATCAAAAGATAGACAAGGGAGCTGGGCGTGGTGGTTCATGCCTGTAATCCAAGCACTTTGGGAGGCCGAGGCAGGAGAACTGCTTGAGCCAGGGCATTCGAAATCAGCCCAGGCAATAAAGCAAGACCCCATTTCCACAAAAGAAAAAAAAAAAAAAGGATAGAAAAACTAGCCAACGTGGCGGTGCACACCTGTAGTTCCAGATATTCAGGAGGCTGAGGCAGGATTGCCTGAGCCCAGGAGGTCAAGGCTGTCATGAGCAATGATTGTGTCACTGCACTCCATCCTGGGCAACAGAATGAGACCCCTACTAAAAAAAAAAAAAAAAGTATAAACTATCTGCCTCAACCAGTATTAGAACTAGAACACACCTTTCCCCCATCACTTCAGGCTCTCCTGCCAAGGAGGGTCAGACTTTCTTCTAAGTAAATATCTGTCCCGGAGTTAGGCTGATATAAGGGTTAGGAACATAGGATTTGGACCAGGCCAGGACTACATGACCTGGGGTATGTTATTCAACTTCTCTTGTTTCTACATCCTCACCTATAAAATTCAGTAGAGTGTTGACAGAAATAAATTAAAATGCTGTGACGAGGCCTATGACATAGTGTGACTGCAATATATGGAAGGTAGTATTTTTAACCACCAATCACTACATCACTACATAGTCTAGTTTCATTCCTTGAATCCTGTGAATGATGACAATTATAACTCCCATTCTTAAAAAGCTTTTTGTTGTTGTTTTGTTTTGTTTTTAGTCAGAGTCTTACTCTATTGCCCTGGCTGGAGTGCAGTGGCACAATCATGGTTCACTACAGCTTTGACCTCCTGGACTCAGGCAATCCTTCCACCTCAGTCACCCGAGCAGCTGGGGCTACAGGCATGCACCATTACACTCAGCTAATTATTTTTTATGTTATAGAGACAGGGTCTCACTATGTTGCCTAGGCTGGTCTCAAACTCCTGGGCTCAAGCAGTTCTCCCACCTTGGCTTCCCAAAGTGCTTGGATTACAGGTGTGAGCCACTGTGTCCAGCCTGTGATTTTATTTTTATTTTTCTGAGTTGACATCTCACTCTGTCACCCAGGCTGAGTGTAGTGGCACAATCATGGCTCACTGCAGCTTCCAACTCCTGAGCTCAAGCAATCTTTCTGCCCTCAGTTTTCCAAGTAGCTGGGACTACAGGTGCACACCACCACACCTGGATAATTTTTTTATTTTTTATTTGTAGAAATGAGGTCTTACTACGTTGCCCCGGCTGGGCTCAAGCAATTCTGCTGCCTCTGCCTCCCAGAGTGCTGGGATTACAGGTGTGAGCCACTGTGCCCAGCCCTTAAAAGCCTTTAAATCCCTCTTCACCTCTACAGAGACCATACTTTAAACCCTTAATTGTAAGTTATACCAACACTACTAATCATCAGCCAACATGGGACTATTAGTTAACATCTAAAAAAGCACCCTCCAGGTGATAAGAAGAATAGAGCACAGGCAGACATGGAGGAGGACAGGACTAGGAAAAGAGAAAGGTCGTGGAAATGGGAAGATTACCAAAGGAGCACAGCTTTCATATGGACTAGATTTATGCCCCAGCCTTATTCCTTGTTGTATGACCTTTGCTGGTTACTCAACCTCTCTAGTTCTTGGATTCCTTGCTTGTAAAATGTGGATAATAATACCTACTCCTAAGAGGAAAGTAATGTGAAGAAGCATTCAAAGTGCTTTACAAACTTTAAAGCACTTTATAAATAGAATTCTTGACGTCTTCCAATTTCACTTATGGCTCTATCACTATAATAATTAGAGTCATTAGTTTTGATTATGTTGATCATGTTGATGACAGTAACATAGATGGCGACTCGGACACTGACACTCAAACTATTTCACACAAATTATGTGCTTTGAACTAGAGATAGAGAAGAATCAGATATAGGTCGGCTTTGGAGTTGTTCATTTCAGCAGAGAATTCAAATGATTAATTGCTGGTCCTATAATCACCTTCCAGTCAAGTCCTCCCTGCTTTCTTACTGGGAGAAAGTATAGTGTAGCATAGTCTCTTAAGCATGACTTGGCTTTGATGCTTATTAGTAAGTCACTTTACCTCTGAGGCTCAGTTTCCTCACTAGTAAAATAGAAATAATACTGCCTATTTCTCAAACTATAATAATAATGTCATTCCACAGCCTCCAATTAACCCAGTGAGCCTCCAATGAACCCCAGACGGGGGCCTCCCCTATCTTTTATTCCTTCCTAACAACTAATATTTAAGGAGCACCTATCATGCATCAAACCTTTGAAGAGTACTCTAAACCCTCTCATGGTATAGATGAGAAAACTCAGACTCATACAGGAGGGGAAGCTTACAGAAGGCCACTCAGGTGCAAAACCTAGACCAAGACCCAGGTCTCCCAAGTTCCAGCTCAGGGCTCTTTCTGCCGTCCACAGACCCCTCCCTAGTAAGAAAAGTTTTCCCAGTCTCAGTTCCCTTTCGTCTCTAAATACCAACTCTTAGATTTAAGTTTATCTTCAATGGAAAAAAAAGAGACAGAGAACCAGCCCAAAATACCCGCTAGTCAACTGTCTGACTCTGACTCAGTATTCCCTCAAAATTTCCTAAGCGCAGATGGAGCTGCTGAACCCCACAGTCACAGCGCCCCACTTTTTGAGGGGTTCTCCCTTCTCCGAACCCCGCTCACCTGCACCGGACCCCGGCTCCTCGGTCGGTCTCGGGGCAGAGCGGGGCGCTGGGGTCTCGTCCATGGGGCGCGGGCCAGGCCCTTGCTCTCAGATGCCGAAGCCGCGAAGAATGGCCGGCGCCAAGGCTGGGGAGAAGAGACAGGAGAGGGACTGGGACAAACAGAAAAGAGACTGAGGACCGGGAGACAAGCCCCGAAGAGCCGAAAACAGGGACAGCGCCGGACAGAGCACCGCAGAGACAGAGACAGCAGCGGGACGGAAAGGGGAGGAGGGAGCCCGCGCGAGAGTAGTCGGGGGAGGCGGCCGCCGCGGCTGTTGGGGCCAGCCATTGGCCGCCACCCGAGACCGCCCCCTCCGCCGGCCGCAGCTCCGCCTCCTGGCTGCGCAGCCTCTGATGTGGCTCCTCGAACCAGCCCTAGCTCCGCCTAGCCAAGGGGGAACCTGCACTACCTTTCAGAACGCCACCCACTCCGGCTCGGCTCAGCTCAGCTCAGGCCCTGGGCCCACCACGGCTCCCAATGGAGACTCAGTTCTCAAACCCCACTTCGACCTTTCATTTCCGTCCCTCTCTCCTGTCACCTAGCCCCCACTCTCTTATATAACGTGGGCTGTAGGCAGGTGTCACCGCCTAAAACTTCCCTGGACTGCCTGAGAGTCACGCAAAGATTCCGGGGCTCAGAGGGGATTCTACAGAAAGGACTTAGGGCACAGAGCATTGACTACCCACCGTTTGCAAAAAAAAAAAAAAAAAAAAATTATATATAATTTATTATGTAGATATATACACTAATTTACTTGCATCTATGTGTCACAGAGCACAGAATCCACGCTTTTTCACAGTCTCAGAATCTAAACCCTGCCTCCTCCCCCTAAATGGGAAAAAGATTGGTCCAAGGTCACTTTTCATTGAAGCCAAGTACAACATAAAAGTAGGCAAATGCCAATAAAGGGTAAGACAGACGGCTGACTTAGAGGACACAAAAGTTTTCAACTTCTATAAGGTTGAATTCATGATCTATTTTTCTCATTATATACAAAAAAAATCCTGCCAGACACAGTGGCTCATGCCTGCAATCCTAGCATTTTGGGAGTCCAAGGCTAGAGGATTGCCTGAGCCAAGGAGTTTGATACCAGCCTGGGCAGCATGGCAAGATCATATCTCTACAATAAATGAAAATAATTAGCATAACATGGTGGCCCCTGCCTGTAGTCCCAATTACTTGGAAGGCTGAGGCAGAAGGATCACCTGAGTGTAGCAGGTTGATCCTGCAGTGGCTATGATGGTGCCACTGTACTACAGCCTGGGCAACACATTGAGACCCTGATTCAACAACAACAACAACAAAAACCCTGAGCTGCAGCCATTTCTTTGCTAAGTTATGGTCTGGCCATGTGGCTCCTTGAATTGTGGTTGCTATGTTTTCTTAGCTTGGGCCCCCTCCCCTACCTTGGGGAGGTGAATCTTCTCTCCCTCTTTCTCTCTCTCTCTCTCTCTTTCCCTCTAATTTACTTTCTAAATAAAATATGTTTTTAAAAAATCTTCGGCTGGGACAGGGAAAACACAAGATCAGTCTGGAACATACTATGGTGCCATAAAGTAAGAAAGAGCTCAGACTGATGGAGTTTTTTCAAAAGAACACAGAAGCCAACATGAATACAACCTGATGTATTATACATTGATTAAATAAACCCCAAAAGAGGCCTAGAATCAGAGACTAACCCCAGAGTCAATGAGCCCAATATGGTCTCAAATACTATTTCCTCCTGAAAGGAACTAGGTGTTGGGCTATACCCTGAGATGATTTTGGGTAGAGTGGAGTGTAGTTGTTCCATGAGTTTTTGTCTTCACCACAGAAAAGAATTTCAGAACAAGTACAAATTATAATTTAGGACAGGATTTATTAGAAAGAAAAAATACATTTGAGAAAGAACATGAGTGTCTTAAGAGAAAGGACGAGGCTGGGTGCAGTGGCTCAAGCCTGTAATCCCAGCACTTTGAGAGGCCGAGGTGAAGAGATTGCCTGAGCCCACGGGTTTGAGAACAGACTGGGCAACTTGGGGAGATCTCATCTCTACAATAAATCAAAAAATTAGCTGGTCGTGGTAGTGAGCGCCTGTAGTCCTGGCTACTTGGAAGGCTGAGGCAGAAGGATCGCCTGAGCCCAGCAGGTCGACACTGGAGTGGCCCTGAGTGTGCCACTGCACTCCAGCCTGGGCGACAGAGTGAGACTCCAACTCCAAAAAAAAAGGGAGAGAGAGAGAGAAAGGACGAGACAAGGAGTTTTTGACAAGCTCTATATAATTTTACAATGATGTTTTAAACCTTTGCACTTGGAGACACCAATCACCTACCAACTCAGTCACACTTTCTTATGAAATTGTGAAAAACAAATCACTTCATATTAAATAGTACAACATTGGAAACAATTATTTTATTGCAATGGTATTTGGCTTATGATGGAATTTTGGACATTAAGGAACTTATTTATGACAAAAAAAAAACACCCAAAATGTTATGTCTTATATTTTTCTAACATGTGGTAACATATAAAACAGTCACTGACTGTTTTGCAGGTTCATTGATACATGTTATACAATAATAATGTTTGGGCCTGGTACGGTGGTTCATGCCTATAATCCCAGCAGTTTGGGAGACTGAGGTGAGAGGATTGTCTAAGCCCACAGGTTCAAGACCAGCCTGGGCAACTTGGTGAGATCTCATCTCTACAACAAATAAAAAAAATTAGCCAGGCATGGTGGCACGTACCTGTAGTTCCAGCTACTTGGAAGGCTGAGGCAGAAGGATCACCTGAGCCCAGCAGGTCGAGGCTGCAGTGGCCATGAGCATGACACTGCACTCCAGCCTGGGTGACAGAGCGAGATTCCAACTCAAAAAAAAAAATTTTTTTTTTAATTTAAAAAATAAAAAAATAATCTGTTTGGTGTCTTTCACCTGGTGTTTTTCTATTCAAGCAGACAATGCAGTCTTATTTTCCTTGTCCCACATTAATAATATGTAATTTATTGTCCAGTCTGTAGTTCAAAGATGACATGGGTGGAAAGATGCACTTGTGATTCCTGAAAACCACTTCTCAACTCACAATCAGAAGCTTAGTAAATTTCAAATGGGACATTCATTTTTTTATGCTTGGAACAGTATATAGGAGTTAAAAAATGCATATTTCTAGTACCCTGAAGAATAATTTCCTCCATCATTTCAATATTTTCACAAAAAACAATATGTAGAAGCATATTGATCAGCACAATCCATACTGCTCATATTTGCAATATAACTTAGAATCGTTTCAGGCTTTTTGACTGATATCATATTTCCACCACATAATGTCCTTATGGTAGATTTTATTCCTGCACGATTCCAAGTGCTGAGAATTGTAACAACTCTTTTATCCTTCCACACAAGAAGCATAAGATTATTTTTCCTATACACTACTGTTTTTGTTGTTGTTTAAAAAACTTTGGCTTTTTAATTTGTGCTGGTATTCCCTTTTGGCTGACTTTGTACCAGTAAGATGACATTTCAGCCGGGCTCGGTGGCTCAGCCTGTAATCCCGCGCCTTTGGGAGGCTGAGGTGAGTGGATTGCCTGAGCCCGCGGGTTCGAGACCCACCTGGGCAGTGAGACCTCATCTCTACAATAAATCAAAAAATCAGCCGGGCGTGGTAGTGCATGCCTGTAATTCCAGCTACTCGGAAGGCTGAGGCGGAAGGATCGCCGGAGCCAGCAGGTCGAGGCTGCGGTGGCCGGGAGCGGCCACTGCACTCCAGTCTGGGCGACAGAGTGAGACTCCAACTCAAAAAAAAAAAAAAAGATGACATTTCATCTTTGGTAACTCTTCTGCTAGGACAATACTAGTGTAATGTCTGTCAGTAAACATGTGGGTGTCCTGCTGCATTGGAAACTTGTTGGTACCACTGTGAGCATTTCACACATTCTCTTTCTACATAAGGCCAGCTGATTTTTTTAAATGTATATTCAGTATATATTCCATCTCTTTATTTGCTTTTTTGTGCAATTTAAGTAGAAAACTTCAAGGAAACATACGTTTTTGAAAAATTTGCACTTGTATTAAGTTTATCCTGTAGAATCACTAGCAATCTCTTTATGTCCCTTGAGAGGGAACAGGTAAATGATTTGCTAGATTTATGATGTCCCCTCAGAGGGGACATCTGAGTGCAAAGGTTTAAGCAAACTATGAGCTAAGAGTGGAGGGCAGCAGTTATTTGGTCATGAGTTTTTATGACCATTTCTCAACCTTTTAAGGTCACAAAGACCTTCTAAATAATGAAAGTTACTGTTTAACTAGACTTAAGCTTTTCTTAGAACATTGTGATTTGGGTTAATTCCTTATTGTTTTTGTGATTTACTACACTGGTAGTTTCACATTCCAACCTGCAAGGTGGCAAGGTTTGATATGCCTGGCCAGTTGAGTGGAGGTTGTATACCCATAAGAAAGACGTCTGAGCCGGGCTCGGTGGCTCAGCCTGTAATCCCGCACCTTTGGGAGGTTGAGGTGAGTGGATTGCCTGAGCCCGCGGGTTTGAGACCCACCTGGGCAGCGAGACCTCATCTCTACAATAAATCAAAAAATCAGCCGGGCGTGGTAGCGCATGCCTGTAATTCCAGCTACTTGGAAGGCTGAGGCAGAAGGATCGCGGGAGCCCGGCAGGTCGAGGTCTGGGCGACAGAGTGAGACTCCAACTCAAAAAAAAAAGGAAAGACGTCTGAACACTCACCCTGTTTCTTGGTTATCTAAATTATACCTAACTATATCTAAACTATGTGCTATGCTAACTATGCCTGCCTCTTACCAAATTGAGTAGGAATGGCACGGGGTTCAAGAGACCCAAGAAAAGACTTGGAGATATCCAGCGAGACATAGGTTTATTGGGAACTTACATATAGGGAAGGGAGAGGGCTAGGAGCAGCTGGCCTGACGGTTCACCACTAGCAGTTTTCAACAGACATGCTGTTTATGTGAAAATCTTCACTTGGCAACTTCCACCTAGCCCAAAACAAAGGACCTAAGTTCCTTGCACATCCTGCAGGACCAGTGTTCAAGTGTTCCTCACAGATAAAGAGTAAATCTCCGGTTGGCTACTCCTGGATTCCTTAGCTTGGAACTCTGAGCAAATATACTTCTTTGACCATAGAGTCATTCTTAAGGTATGCTTGTATTATTACAGTCTGCTCACACCAGCGTTCCATGGGAAAATGGCTGATTTCAGATCTGGGGAAGAAAAGATTAGCATACAATATCTTGTCTTAGCAGAAAGCAAGAAAGCCATGAAAGACTATTGGGATCATGTCAAAAGAGACAAACCAATTGGAAGGTGATCCCACTGGCCAAATATGGAAAAAATTGAGCATCAAGAAGAATAATGACTGGAAAGAAGTATGTTAAAATTCAAAAGTTCATATTGACATATGAAAAGTCACTTTGGTCGCCTCAGATGCTGCTAAGGAAAGAATCAAGCTTTTATTCTGCATTTCCTATACAAATCATATTTCAGGGTAACTAAATGATTGATGGAGGAAAGTTCTCCTTTATAAAACAATCAACTAATAAATGCCAAATGAATGGTAATTAGAATGCCATCATTTTGCAACCTCTAATGAGATAATGAATCTAAACAATAATTATCAATGGCTGCTAAAACCATCAGGCAAAAGGCTGGTGCAAAATTTTATAATGGAAGGATTAAGCCAAAAACAACTGAAACCACTGAATAATTCTAACATACAAAAAAGAGGCCACCAGGTATTGCATAACCTCCTGATGTGATACAATGAGAACTACTGAACTCCTCTGTAAAATAGACTTGCCAATAAGACAAATACTGAATCTGATCAAGTAGAAAACATGTTATATGACAATGTCAGAATATAATCAGCTAAATCACAACTTGGGAAATTCCACGGGAAAAAATGTCAGGGTTTCTTACTAAATGGCAAGGGGGAAAAGGGTGGGGAAACTGTCAAAGATTAAAATATAAACATATCAACTAAAATAAAAAATGTAAACTTGTTTAGATGCTAGTTTGGATAAAGCAACACTAAAAAGACTGAAACAATTAGGGGAAGTTTTATCAATAACCAGACACAGGTCTGATAATCAGGAATTATTTTTTTTAGAAGTGATATTGATATTATAGTTATGTTTTAAGAAAATCTTCCCAATTAACAATGAACACACTGAGTCCCCAGATATTGGTTTCTTTCTTTTTCTTTCTTTCTTTCTTCCTCTTGAACAACAACAGGCTCAGAGGGACTCTCCAGATCTTGATTTCTAACATTATTCTCTAACAAAAAGAACTAGGACTCCTTGGTTTATTCCAGGGCTGGAGCAGGGAAAAATACAAGATAATGTGAAGCATCCTGTGGTGCCATAAAATAAAGTGCTCACAAAAGGACAGAGTTTTCTCAAATGAACACAGGAGCCAACCTGAAGGAGCTCCTAATGACCAAAGCTGGGTCTAATTGAGAAAATAAATAATAATAATAATAACAGTATTAGATTATAACCCACAGAATAAGATAAAAACTCATGAGGCCATAAGAGTAGTAATTGAACAAATAAATGGGGAGAAGATATAGCTCTTCCTTACAGTAGAGTTCTAATTAATAAATGTAGATGAAGGAAATAGAAAATCACCGTTAGCTTTCCTTTAAAGGCCTGGGAAAAGGTCTTTATTTATCCTAATAAGGTAACACAAAAAAATATAATTTTATGTTCAAAAATGATTTGTGGCCATTTTTTAGTGCTTCATTCTGCGTCTGAGGCTCTGTCTTGGGGATTGGTTGATTCTGCTTCCCTGGTGTGATGGAAACTGGGATACACTTCCTAGATTTTCCTCTCCAGCCCCAGCTGCTGGGAGTGTTATCAGGAGAATCTTCAGCTATTACATGACTCAAGGATTGCCTCAGCTACAGACAGCTGCATTGCCCAAGGCCATATCCCTTAGTGTTGGAACAATATCCAGGAACAAATTGATGTGAGGGCATAAAGGACTGGCCATTCTGGCCCACCTTAGCTCTGGACAACCCATGCTGTCGGTTAAGGTTGTCATTAGGCCTGCATCATATCTCAACTTCTTCTGCCCTATCCCACTTTCTTGCCCTCCCTTCCACAAGTGTTGGTCCCAAGGACACTACTTAATGAACACCTTTCCAAACTCCATCCAGAGTCTGCTTCCCTGAAACACCTGAATGATAACTGGTTGTCTATGGGCTGGTTCCAAATTCTTAAACTCAAAGATGAGACTCAAAGAACTGATCTGAGAGTACCTGGTCAATGTACTACGGGAGTACTCAGGGAAGACCCTGTGTGTTCAGTGATCTAGCTGGTTCTTTCTGCTGCTTGAGGAGCTTTTCTATTATAACTTAGTTCTGAGAGCTTTGAGATTGTCACTTAAACTGAAGGCTCAAACCAAACTAGAATCTGCAACCACCTTCCTGTCATTTTCATGCTAAAGATCACAGCTGAGGTTCAAAACAGGGGAAATCCCCAGGGAACAGAAACTAAAAGCAGATAGGAAAACAGAATATAAGTAAGAGCTGAAGAAGCCACAGATGCCTAAGGGCATTTGCTGTATCCTAAAATTAAAGTAGCTGTTCTCAACACTGTTAGATGTACACACACACACACACACACACACACACACACACACACACACACACTTTACTATCCTGAAATAATATTCATAAATAAGATAGTCTACCTATACAAATATTTTTAAATCAGTGAAGTACTGTAATAAAAGGGAAATAAAAGAAACATCATTGGTGATAACATATATTTCAATATATAAGCTCTCCACCATCACTACACTAGAAAACATAACAAAGCAGTCAGTTGCTTCCATCTAAACACATAATCACCATGAGTTTGACAACTGAAATGCAGCTGGACATGCTGAGGAGATCACATCCACTAGTAGTCATCAACCCATATCTCTCAGGGACTGGGTATATAATTGCACTGGCTTCCTCACCCTTCAAGGATGATCATTTTGAAGCCAATGTTTTGCGCCACTTTCCAACAGGATTAAGCCTGGTCTCAGAGTCTGACTCTGGGAGAACACACATTAAAACCCTTACAACCGATACCTCATCAACAAGGGTACCTGCATTATCAATGTTTATATACCTAACCCTGAATTATACCCCACATCTTTATAACAAATAAATAAATTTTTAAAAAAAGCCCTTACACCAGAAAATAAGAAGAGCAAAATACTGGTGAGTTAATGAGTTAAGGATTCAACTTAAGAACTTAGAAAAAGAACAACAGAATAACTAACCCCCACAAAAAGTAGAAGAGGAAATGATGAAAATAAGAACAAAAATGAATGAACTAGGAAGCAAGGATGCAAAAAGATGGGATCAACAAAAGCAAATAATAGTTATTTGAGAAAACTAATAAAGTGGGCAAACCCTCCGTCAAGACTCATTTAAAAATGTATAAAATAAAATTTAAAATGTATAAATAAGCAGTATTAAAGAAAAGGAGGATATAAACATGGGTATGGCAGAGATCAGAGATTATAAAAGAATACATTAAAAATTTTACTCAAATCAGCCGGGCGTGGTAGCGCGTGCCTGTAATTCCGGCTACTCGGAAGGCTGAGGCGGAAGGATCACCGGAGCCCAGCAGGTCGAGGCTGCAGTGGCCGGGAGCGGCCACTGCACTCCAGTCCGGGCGACAGAGTGAGACTCCAACTCAAAAAAAAAAAAAAAATTTTACTCAATAACTTTGAAAATCTAGATAAAGTGAACACAGTTTTAGAAAAATGGAAGTTACCAAACTGACTCAATAAGATATGAAAAATGTGAAGTCTTATAACTATCTAAAAATCTAAATCAGGGCCAGGTGCAGTGGTTCATGCCTGTAGTCCCAGCACTTTGGGAGGAGAAGGTGAGAGAACTGTGGATTTAAGACCAACCTGGGCAACTTGGTGATACCTCATCTCCACAATAAAAATCAAAAAGCACCTGTAGTTCCAACTACTTGGAAGGCTTAGACAGAAGGATCACCTGAGTCCAGCAGATCGAGTCTGCAGTAGCCATAAGCGTGCCAACGTTCTCCAGCCTGGGTGACAGACTGAGATTCCAACTCAAAAAAAAAAAAAATCTAAATCCGTATTTTAAAATCTATTCACAAGCCGGGCTCGGTGGCTCAGCCTGTAATCCCGCGCCTTTGGGAGGCTGAGGTGAATGGATTGCCTGAGCCCGCGGGTTCGAGACCCGCCTGGGCAGCGAGACCTCATCTCTACAATAAATCAAAAAATCAGCCGGGCGTAGTAGCATGTGCCTGTAGTTCCAGCTACTCGGAAAGCTGAGGTGGAAGGATCGCCGGAGCCCAGCAGGTCAAGGTAGCGGTGGCCGGGAGCGGCCATTGCACTCCTGTCTGGGTGACAGAGTGAGACTCCAACTCAAAAAAAAAAAAAAAATCTATTCACAAAGGCTGGTACAGTGGCTAACAGCTATAATACCAGCACTTTGGGAGGCCGAGGTGGGAGGATCACTTGAGCTCAGGATTTTGAGATCAGCTTGAACAACACAGTGAGATCTCACCTTTACAAAATTTTTTTTTTTAAATGAGCCAGGCATAGTGGTGTTCCCTGTAGTCTCAGCTACTTGGGAGGCTGAGGTAGGGGATGATCGCTTGAGCCCAGGAGTTCAAGGTCACAGTGAGCCATGGCAACCTAGCCTGGGCAACAGAGGAAGACACCTGTCTCAAAAAGACCCCAGCTATTCACAAAATAATACAACTCTCCCAACTACTCAATCTTATTTTTCCTTCATTAGTAGAAGGAATAAAAATCAAGTCACCAGCTGGGCTCGGTGGCTCAGCCTGTAATCCTGCGACTTGAGAGGCTGAGGTGAGTGGATTGCCTGAGCCCGCGGGTTCAAGACCCGCCTGGGCAACTTGGTGAGACCTCATCTCTACAGTAAATAAAAAAATTTGCCGGACCTGGTAGCGTGCGCCTGTAATTCCAGCTACTTGGAAGGCTGAGGTGGAAGGATCGCCGGAGCCCCAGCAGGTCGAGGCTGCGGTGGCCAGGAGCGGCCACTGCACTCCAGTCTGGGCGACAGAGTGAGACTCCAACTCAAAAAAAAAAAAAAAAAAAAAATCAAGTCACCTTTGAGGGAAGTTTAGCAATACCCACGAAAGTTGAAGAGATATGTATATATATATCCTCTTCTTCCCAGGAGTTCTACTAACAGTCTAGACGACAGAATAGACTCCAACCCCCCCCCCAAAAAGAGTGTTCATAGCAGCATATTTTTAATAGTGGAAAAAGTATAAAAGACCTAACTGTCCATAAGTAGGAAATAAATTATGATGTTTAACAGCATACAGCTGTGAAAAAGAATAAACTGTAGCTGCAAGTATCAATCTACATGATCTTCATAGACACGATATTGAATTAAAAAGTTGCACAACACAGAGAATGGAAGATTTACTGTAGCAGGCCTGACACTGCTGCCCTTAGAAAGGCCTGCTTACAAGGTTGGCCATTTTGACTTGTGTCTGGCAACTTGGCTCTCAAAGTGTTCCCAGTCTCCAGTTAACTGCCAAGGATACTTGGCTATGTGCAGACTGTCTGAATGCAATATGATTGATGCTGAATGCTTCCTTTTTTTCTGTGAGTCTGGAATTTTGGTATGTGCCAGGCAGATGATGTCCACATGACCAGACCTCAGTAAACTGTGGGTACTCGCTAATGAGCTTCCTGGGTAGAAACACTGCCTACTTGTTGCTGCGTTTTTGTTGCTGAGGCAAAATATGCTCTTTGTGACCCCTCATGGTAGGAGAGCATACGTTGGAAAAGCAAATGGATCTCTCTAAACTCTGCCTGTATCCTCTTACCTTATGATCCAGATGTGTGTCCTTTCTATATCGCTCTACTAAATCTTAGTCATAGTTATATACATATGCTGAGTCCTTCCAACGGGTCTCTGAACATGGGGGTGGTTTGGGGTACCCTTAGTCAGATACCATATGTAGTTTAAACTGGCAAAACAATAACCATATGTAATGGACACACAAGTATGAAGAAAATGCATAGGAATAATAAGTACCAAATTCAAGGTAGTGGTTACTTCTGGAAGTGAGGTAAATAAGATGCGATTAAGGATACCCAGGGGACTTCAATTGTTTGGGTTCTTTTTTTTTTTCTCTAATGGCAGCAGGCTCACGAGTGCTCATTTTATTATTCTTTAAAACTTATTTGTGCAAAACATTTCCCTTTTAAAAATTAGTTCACTCAAATCCTAGAGTTCTTCATCAGACTTCTCGAAGCTCACAATCACCAAATCTGTGGATCACCAAGTCAACTTTAGAGATCTAAAGTTAATACAAAATCGGTCTTATTTTTTCTTTGTTCTGTGAAAAGTTCGTATATGCAAAATGACACCCAAATGCTGAAAGAGCTGAGAAACCAAAGAGGAAAAAAGTTGCAGTGGAGCATCCCATAAAGGTGACTTGTAAGTACTGTCTGGACATAGACTCTTTCGCCCCTATGTCTGGCTTCTTTCTTCCCCCTCCCTCACGGAGCAGCCTCTGGCCAAGGCTGGCCTCTGAGGGATTTGTATGTTTCCAGTAATGAGTCATGGGGTGCAGGTGATCGAGAAATGCTGAAAGCAAGGTAGGCATCACTCTTAATCAATGTCATTGTAGATACCATATAGCAATTTGAATAATTAACTTGGTTGATTATAAAACTGCTTGCTGTACTGACCCAAAGCCTGGATTCTTCACCAACCAACCACCATCAGTGCCTCCGGTAAGTTCTAATAAACTGGTGTCTTTCTCTACTGGACCTCCAGGTGACTTCTTTGGAATAGGTAAACATTGCGCATCAGACCTCTCCGATTTGGGATTACTACATTACAACTGGCATAGTCATCAGGATATTCCAGAGAAGTCCTCCACTGTAGCAGCCACAGGGGAGACAGAGAGGGAGATGTCAGGATGGACCACTGGGGGAACTACCAGTCCATCACTTGGGGAAATACCAGTATGTTACTAGGGGGGATTCCAGGCTGCACCACTGATTTAATGTGTTTTGAAGTTGCCAGCTTGATGAATAGCTGGAGGCCACTGCTTGAGTATAGGGATGCCCCCCAAATGCTGCTGGAATTGTTGAAAGCAGTTGATGAGAAAGAAAGAGACATTCAGTTAACAGAATATCTGTGCTATCCCCCACTCATAGGTAGGATGGTAATAGAGGGCTGTGTACGTGATAGTGGACCTGGGAGAAATGGATTCGAATTTGCAGAAATGGGAAGTTTGAAAAGTGAAAGAGAACCCAAAGAGGAAAAAAGTTGCAGTGGAGCATCCCATAAAGGTGACTTGCAAGCAAATGAGGGTAGATTTCATTAAGGCAAAGGTGTATCCTAAAAAAGATAACAAGCAATTCAATGCAGTATTGGTGGGATTAGGGAAACAACTCTCCAAAGAAAAGCACTACCAACCTATCCCTGAAAAGAGGGCTGAAGTCCAGGTACTAGAGTGGATCCCCAGTGAAAGAGAGGTTCCCCCTTTGAAGCTGCAAGAAGTAATGAAGGCAGGGCCCACAGAATGCTTGCTTTCCCCTCGGGTTGAGCCCAGTGCTCCATCAGAAGATGATGGCCTTCCCTCCTGGCCCTGGTCTCTGGCCTAGGGAGGCCACACATTGAGCTTGCTATATGTTGGACCCCAAAGAATATACAAACAGTAATGGCTTTGGTGGACACTGGAGCTGAATGCACCCTGATATATAGTAACCCAAGTAAATTTGAAGAACCTCTAACTGCTATAGATGGATATGGTGGCAAATCAACCAAGGTTCAGAGGGTGATGCTAATCCTGTGCATCGACCACCTGCCCCCTAGACTCTACGCTATATGCATATCTCCTATCAAGGAGTACATACTGGAAATTGATGATACAAGGGTTATGTTTAGAAACTAGTGCTGGTGAATTTCACCCGTGAGTATGGGTAGTTAAAGCTGCAATCAGAGGGCATATCAAACGGCCGCCCATGGTACTCCCAGTACCAGGGCAAGTGGTAGCTACCAAACAATACTGCTTACCTGGTGGGCACAAAAGAATTGGAGAAACCATACAGGAATTGGCAAAGGTTAATAGAACCTGTCCTGCTCACAGCCCCTGTAATTCTCCAATGTGACCGGTAAGAATGATGGTAGACTACCAGAAATTAAAGTTATACTCCTTCTGCATGCTGCTGTATCCAATCTTGCTGATGTATTGGATCGATTAGGGACACAACTGGGCACATATCATTTCGTAGTGGATTTGGCTAGTGCTTGTTTAGTATTGATATTCATGCAGATTGTCAAGACCAGTTCACGTTCAACTGGGAAGAAAACAATGGACATTTGCGGTGCTGCTGATTAGGTATTTGCACAGCCCTATATTATGTCACAGCATGGTTGCTCAAGATTTGGAAAGTTGGAGGCTACCTGCATCAGTGTCTCTGTTTCGTTATATAGATGCTATTATTCTAATCTCTGATTCCCTTACAGTCCTAGAGCAGGAGCACCCCGCTGATTGAACATTTACAGGGGAAGGATGGGTGGTAAATTAAAATGAGCTGCAAGGATCTGGCTTATCTGTCAAGTTTTTTGGGGTTTTCTGGTCTAATAAGACAAAAGTAATGCCATTAGCTTTAGTTGACAAGATCCATTTTCCCTGTTCAACAATGCCCAAACATCTGCAAGAATCCGAGGGCTTGTTGGGATATTGGAGGGCATTTATCCCACATTCAGCACAGATAGTGTGACTTTATATAGATTAACCAAAGACGGATCCAAATGGGCCAGGACAGAGGAGTGCCAACAGTGCCATCCAGGCACTGGGCATTCTAAATCAATCCTTTCCCTGTGAATTGGATGTAAACATTACTCAGGAGGGACATACTAGGGGCTTTGGCATGGGTAGGGGAAATCTCAACTTCCCATTGACTTTTGGTCACAAACCTGGAAAAGCGCCCAAACCTGCTACAGCCCCATCAAACAGCAGGTCGACATGGTATATCAAACTCCCCTGGCAATGGAGCTGATCACTGGACAAGCCCCAGTAATTGTGCTCACTGCCCTATCCATAGCAGGATGGATCCATGACATCTCTCATCGATCCCGCAGCTCAGCTGTGCAGATGATGACCTTGACCGAATGGTAAGCATTTCTACAGCAGCATTTCCACAAGTCCTTTAAGCCAGGAACTACAGCAGCTCCTAGGGTTGATAACATTCATCAATGCAAGTGAGCAACTGGCAGAACAAACAGTTATCTCCCCATCAATCGATAGGGTTGAAATACCACCAGTCCCAAAAGAGACTTGATACACAAACAGATCGTGTCAGGAGCAACCACCTCAACGGCGAGCCATTACCTACCAGAGACTATCTGGATGGCAGATGGGCAAAGCAATCAGTGAGCAGAGTCATGGGCAGTGTGGTTGGAAATGTCCAAGTATC
Organism: Cephalopachus bancanus; assembly: GCA_027257055.1. Taxonomy (NCBI): domain Eukaryota; kingdom Metazoa; phylum Chordata; class Mammalia; order Primates; family Tarsiidae; genus Cephalopachus; species Cephalopachus bancanus. The sequence goes on along the minus strand of JAPVLO010000195.1, from coordinate 2,944,437 downwards.
TGGCACACTGACAATTTGCATAGACAGCTGGGTAGTGTTCAAAGGACTGATGCTGTGAATGCCACAATGACACCTGCAGCAATGGACGATCATGAGCAAGCCCCTGTTGAGCCAAGATATGTGGCAGCACTCATTGCAGGGGTGGACGACCCGACTGTATGAAGCAATCCACACTCTCAACAAGAGATCCCATGCCGCCCATCATCCCTTACATGCTGACACAACTGTAGACAATGCCCCGAGGATGCAAATCCTGATATAAGAATCATCATTGCAATCAAAACCACACTGAGATACCACCTAACCCCAGTAAAAATGACCATCATTAATAAAACAAACATCTGATGCGGAGAAAAAGGAACGTTTCTACACTGCTGGTGGGAATGCAAACTAGTGCAACGTCTTTGGAAGACAGTGTGACGATTTCTGAAAGAACTAGAAATTGACCTTCCATATGACCCAGCAATCCCCCTATTGGGAATATACCCAGAGGAACTCAGATTGTTTTACAAAAAAGATACCTGCACACACATGTTTGTTGCAGCTCTATTCACAATAGCAAAAATATGGAACCAACCATGCTGCCCATTGAAGCTGGCCTGGATAAAAAAAATGTGGTGCATATACACAATGGAATATTATGCAGCCATAAGGAAGGACAAACATATGGACTTCGCAGCAACTTGGATGGATTTAAAATCTATCATACTGAGTGATCTATCATAGAAACTTAAAGAACAGAGTATCATATGTTCTTACTCATAAGTGAACCTTGAACAATTATCATAATACTATAAGAAAGGGATTGGCAGGAGTAGGAAACTGCCAGTGGAGGGGGGATGGGATTGGCAGTTGAGGGAAACTGATGGGGGAGGGAGGGGCGCACCTCATCAACAAGGGTACTGCACAATGAACATTTGTATACCTAACCCTGAATTGTAACCCACATCTTTAAAATAAAATAAATAAATAAATTGCAACCAAACTGGGAAAACTGAAATAACATGTTGCTGCCTACCCCACAAGACATAGTACCCAGAGAGAGTATTTCCCATTGGCCCTGGGAAGTTCAATCTGAACTCTATTTGTACCCCCTGCTTGCTCCCTGGGGAGAGGGGATAGATTGTAATTTGGATATTCATCCTATGGTTATGGGAAACTGGACAAATACTGTTAAGTATGATAATCCTGGGTCTCAAATACTCAAAAGGAGGCCTAGTCTCATTCCTGTGTGGCAATCAGGACACTCCTACTGTCCTTTCATGTCATGGATAAGAGGGCTCCCGGGCCTGATAGGGCATCGTATTCCAGGCCAGGGAGGCCTCCTCAAAGTGTCATGATGTTGTCACAGGACAAGTCTGTTGCTTGTGTTTTACCTAATCATCCAGACTTGCCTTTGTTCATTCCTCCTAAACATCTATCTTATCACCCCTTTTCCAAGTGGTTTGGATCACTAAGTCTTTTCTTTTTGGCAAAAGGTAATCACAGGTGTTATAATCACTGTAGCTATTTGGCTGTTCAGATCCCATGCCCTTGATTGCCTGTGTGGGAGATGGATGCTGTGTGTGTCTCATGTTTCCACCTCAGGAAATTTGTGGAAGATCGATGTTATATGAAGATTGTAAAGGTGGAAAAATGTCAATATAGGTGTGAAGTGAAAGGTATTATTCGGACATAGACTCTTTCTCTCCTATATCTGGCTTCTTTCTTCCTCCTGACCAAGGCTGGCCTCTGAAGGCTACGCATATTCCCAATAATGAGTCATGGGAGGCAGGTGATGGAGCAATGCTGAAAGCAAGGTAGGCGTCACTCTTAATCAATGTCATTGTAAATATTGAATAGCAACTTGAATAATTAACTTGCTTGATTAGAAAATTGTTTGCTGTACTGTCCTGAGGCTTGGATTCTTCACCAATCAGCTGCCATCAATGCCTCATGTAAGTTTTAATAAACCAGTGAATTTTCCTACTAGACCTCTGGTGACTTCTTTGGAACAGGAAAATATTACACACAAGCCCTCTCAGATTTGACGTTAACGCATTACACAGACAAATCCAGTTTGTTGATATAGGGTGTTTTATTGGGAACTTACAGATAGAAGCATAGTCTTGGGTGGCCACAAGATGGTAGATCTCTGTACTGTTACTGTCCAGACTCAGGGCTCATATGTCATAGGGAAAGGGTGTACGTGCTCCAACAAGACAATTAAGGGCAACCCTCCAAAACAGGCAACAATGCTATATGCATCATAGCCTATTCTTTGTGTGACAACATCAAGATTAACATGTTCTTACATTAGGATAGTAAATAATGTATGAATTTGGAGGCATCCATGGGACTGGGGCTAATCATAAGTCAATATGGTGAATTAGTATGCAAGATGGAGTCACCACACTGATATAAATTCTTATGGTCTCAGTTTTACACCTGAGGCAGTGAAGTTGAGGTGCAATCTGCATTTGGAGGCGGAGAGATCTTGGCTCCAATCCTGGCTTTCCATTTTTTAGCTGAGTGACCTTATCAAGTTATTTAACTTCTGTGTCTCAGTTTTCTCATCTTTACAGTGGCTGTACTCTTCATTCATGGCTCAAACAGGATTCACTTCCTATATAAGGACTTTCCAGACCTCCAAACTAGAACAAGTACCTCTCTTCCAGACCCCATATCATGTTGTACCTCTTCTTCTGTCGTGTTCAAATTGTTTCGGTGTCTGATACTCTCACTAGACTACGTACCTGAAGTGAAGGGATCAGGGCTGCCTGGTGCAGGTTCTAACAGAGCACAATTATGTAAAAGTCTGATGAAGAAAGAGGGATGCAGAAGAGTATTAAGAAAGTAGTGTGACCAAGTAGGGTGTCACAATGGTCCTGGGGGCACTCCCAGTGACAAAAGTTAGGTAGCTTCTAAGACATGGGATAGGTAGAAGTGGGAGTGGAGCTGTCAAGAACTGTGAAGGGTCCAAGACTTTGTCTTACCTGTAAGCTGACAAGGCAGACTGCCACAGTTTGATAGTTGCTGGCAGAAGATATGAGATCCATGGGTCAGAGCCAAAAGGATGGTTTATTAGTCACAGCAATAGCACTAGCCAGAGTACTAGCATTTGTGCCAGTTCCCTGAGCCACAGTCCCCTGTGCCAGGGTGATGCAGAGAGACAGATGATACCTGCACATGCAATGGAGTATATTATTGGAGAGGAACCTTGAGCTTAGGGAACCCGAATCTTTTGTAATAGGCAGTCAGTATGTTTGCCCTTAGCTCTGAAAGAATGAGACACTGTGTCTTCCAAGATTGTTTGCTGTACAAACATTCTTGGGCAAATAGTCTGGAATGAAAGAAGTCAGCACCTCTCTGCAAAATATGCAGAAATGCTAGCAACCCAACAAAATGCTTCTTTCATTTTTACACCATTTTGGCTTTTGATGAATTTTCCCATGAGTATGTCACTCTATCTGTCCTTCTGATTAATCTGACAGAAACTAGAACCAAGTTCATTCAAACAATCTCTTACAGCATTTATTTATTAATTTTTTTTTGAGTTGAGGTCTCACTTTATTTCTCAGGCTGCAGTGAAATGGCATGATCATGGCTCACTGAAGCCTTAAACTCTTGGGTTCAAGCAATCCTTCTGCCTCAACTTCCTGAGTACCTGGGACTACAGACATGTACCACCATGCCTGGCTAATTTTTAAAAAAATAGTAGAGATGAGGTCTTGCTATATTGCCTAGTCTGGTCTTGAACTCCTGGGCTCAAGCAATCCTGCCTTGGCCTCCCAAAGTGCTGTGATTGCAGGCATGAGCCACTATGCCCAGTCTCTTAGCATTTAATTAAAGACACTATCAATAGAGGTCTAAGTAACAGGATGAGACCAATCAGTATTGACTATTAACTTCAACCATATCCAAGGGCCTGGATCCAACCAGGTAGGAAAAAAAAAATCAGCAACCATAAACCATCAGAGTCCCCTTAGAAAATCAGGTGGCATTCTCAAGTTTTTCTGTCAACCTTGTACTCAGTCTGAGGCATTAATCCAGGCACACTAGGATGTATTCATGATTGCACAGACTCCACTTAGGTCCACAATGAGGAAATCAAGAGCGATTCTATCACCCATAACCACCCTGGCCAGTGAATTGAGGTTGACCTAAATGCCTTCCAGGGTTGAGGTGATGTCACTGATGACTGCAGTTACAGTCAGGAACAAATTTCATGTCAACATTTCTAATAGGGTGACTCTCAAGATAGTGATAAACACCCAGAGAGCATGCATAAATGAGTTAGCAAACCCTCCAGGAAGTTCCCCCATGTAACCAAGGGTAGCTTCATTGTAGATCAATCTCTGGAGTGGTCTGAGGGCTCCAGGATCTACTTCAAGGTTGCTTATGATTCTCCCTAAAGTATAAGGCACCATGTTTTCAAAAAGGAAGGCAAGTTAATGCCTGGCTTCCACACAAGTGTACTCCAAGGGGCATACATAATGCCCCTGGAAAGAAAGTAATGTTTACAATTGTTGGACCTACATCATTCAAGGGACCTAGGTTGACAGTGTCCCCAACGTGGCCTCCTGGTAGGTCTTAGAGTTCCCAGTTCACTTAGAATAGTTGAACTAGTCCTGTTCTTGGAAAGACTGCTGAGAGGCACTTAGTCTAACCTACCCCATGTCCACACCACCAGCCATGTGGCATTTGTCCATCCCATAGGATGACTGAGCCACAGCCACAAACAAAAATGGATATTCAAGAGACACCTGCAGCTTGTGACAAATGCTTTGTGTAAGAAGCGCAGGTGCTGGAAGCACACCTGATGTTTCTGATAGACTCCTCAGTGACTTTAAAAAGAATGGCTATTAAATTGTGGTAAGAGTCAACTGGCGGTGAATGACAAACCTGCATGCAATGAATATTTGTCCCTCCAAAACTCATGTTGAAATGTAATTCCCAAAGTGGCAGTGTTGGGAGGTGAGGACTTTAAGAGGTGATTGGATAAATGGATTAATTCATTCATGGGTTAACTGGTTAAAGGATTAATGAGTTATCATGGGAATGGGATCAGTGACTTTATAAGAGGAAGAGAGACTGAGATAGCATGCTTGGGCCCCCATCACGTAATGCCCTGCACTGCCTTGTGACTGCAGAGTCCCCACCAGCAAAAAGGCCCTGACCAGATGTAATCCCTGGACCTTGGGCTTCTCAGCCTCCATAACTGAAAAAAATAAATTTCTTTTCTTTAAAATGGCTCAGTTCCAGGTATTGTTAAAAGCAACAGAAAGTGGACTAAGACAAAGCAGTTAGTTAAGTTTGAAGGGGTTTTACAACAGTTTGAGAGAGTTGCACCAGGTCATTTTCCTTCAAGAGGAAGGTTCCAGGGGTGACTCCCATCATTATGATCTAGGATGGTGGCAACCCAACAAGAGAATCCAGGTGGCTGAACCAGAACTAAATGCGAATACTCCGGGTGTCCTTTTGACTGGACTGCCACCTGCGGTCTGGGGTTGCTGTTTGAGGAAAGAAAACACATCACGCCTGGCAATAGTTAGGGCAAAGTACCAAATTTTCAAAATAAATCTATATAACTTTGCCCTCCTCCTCAACCACTCTCTTTCTGACCATTACTCAGTAAGCAGCCAAGAGGAAGTGAATGTTTTCTGGGGACAGCACGTTCAGCGACCAAATTCCTTTACTAAGGTATATAGGCCAGGATGAGGCAAGAAAGTATAGTCAAATCTTTTGAGCCCATCCTTTTTAGGAGGCTGTTCTGACAATCAACAATAGTAGATACCTGTGGATGAAAGGAAGACTGGAAGGGCCATCAAATACCTTGACTACCAGCACATGGTTGAGAGGTTTTTATAATAAAAAGTACACCATTCTCAAATAGTCAAGAAAACCAAACATGTGACATATTAGTTTCAAGGCCAAAATGATGTGACCAGAATTGACTAATCAGACTGAACAGCAACACTGAAACCTGAAAAAGTTCCAACAGTGGTAAGGCACTATTGATAACCCCAAGAAGGAACCAAAGGTATGATGTAACCAGTCTGACAGGAGTGGGCAGAGGCTATGCCCTGTGCTATGTGGCCTCATTTAAGCTAAACAAATGATTCTTTTGACAGGAGTCAGAAGCCTGGCATGCAGGGGTAGCCTCTGCCTGAGAAACAGAGCTCTCTACTTTGTGTCTAGGCTGTGATGTGAATGTATTGCCATACCTGTCATGATGAACACATCCAGGTAGCAATAGTGGCAATCTGAGTGGTAAAGCTTCCACTAGTATCTTGATTCCAATTGGTCTCATCAGTGAATGAGGCCTCACTGTGGGCACCTACATGAATGACCTAGTTAGTTTAATTAAAAGTTGTAATTCATTTCCAGTGTGTGGATCCAAGAAGAGGGTCTTTAGTCTGACACTCTTTATTTAGTCTTCCAAGTGGTAGACCAGAAAACTAGGCCACTGGCAACAGCCCAAGAGTCAATAAAAAGGTCACATGTCTGCTCCCTAGGAATACTAAGGCAAGTGTAACAGCTTTTAATTCAACCCACTGTGCTGACAGGCTTCTATCACAGTCTTCCAGAATTGTCACTGGACACCAACAGCTTTAAACTTTAGCTGGACCATCAGTAAATCAGGTCCAGGTATTTGGTCTCTGTAAATCAGGGGTCCCATTGAGGCCATGACCGTACTTCAGATGGCAGAGTGGGAAATAAATTTCCTCTAAAGGAACAGCCATCACGTTTTCAAGTAAAACTAAAATGGCTAGGGTGGCTAAATCCCTAAACACACCATTTTTATTTGTTAAGGGAAGCCTGTTGGGCACTTTTTTGTTTGTTGTGAAGTTTGCATTAACCTGGCCCAAAATGTGGATGTTAGGCCAGAATTACAAGGTTTCCATGGGTCAGATGTTTCCATAAGAGCTTTGTAGCAGCCTAAGAGCTATCCACCTTTTCAAAAGGATGTACTTGGAGACTGCAAAGCATATGTGGCCCTGCTAGAATTTGAAATGGCCATACTACTTCAAGAGTAGCCAAGTTTTCAATCTGATTTTTTTTCCTCTTGTGATTCTATGTTAGACTACACCTCTCTACATGGAATAGTCCCTGAATGGTAGGCTTATGAGCTTTCCCAGTTCAATTAAATGTATAAATGATGTCAATAACACACTGACATGAGAGACATGACAGCAGTATATCAAATGTTTAGAGGCTCTACCCTTTTATGCTGGGCGTGGTGGCTCATGCCTGTAATCCTAGTACTTTGGGAGGCCAAGACAGGCAGATTGCTTGAGCCCAGGAGTTCAAGCCCAGCCTAAGTAACATAGTGAGATCTCGTCTATACAAAAAATCAAAAAATTAGCCAGGCAAGGTGGCACATGTTTGTAGTCCTAACTACTCAGGAGGCTAAGGCAAAAGGATCACCTGAGCCCAGGAGATTGAGGTTGTGGTGAGCCATGATTGTGCCACTGTACTTCAGCCTAGGCAACCGAGTGAGACCCTGACTCAAGGAAAAAAAAAAAATTCCTTTCCTATGCAAACTTTGCCCAAAACCTACCAGTGTAATCCAGGTGCTTTTTCTCCCCTATGGGAACCCAAACCAAGCAGTTTAAGATAGGTATGTTGGAGGTCACAGCCAAGAAATTATGGTATCTCCCCAGAAAGAACATGGGCAAGAGGTGCATGTATTTGGAAGAGGACATGGGCAAGAGGTGTATGTATTTGGAAGAGGCTAACCTGCAGGGTACCATTGGGAAGGCCTTTTTCTCCTTTGACTCCTTGCTCCAGGATCGGTGTTGCCTCTTCCCTCATAGCCTGTTGGCTCTGACAAGCACCCCTGGGGCTCAAGGGCTCCCCTGCAACTTTTTTTTTCTCTCCTGCATTCCACTGTGAATCTGCTCCAGTCTCTGGCATTTCTGACCACCTCTATGTGTGGGACTGAGTAGGACGATGACTTGGACACGTATGGTCAACAGAACTATAAAAGGGGAAGTCCTTCCCTCCCTGAAGATCACTACAGTTTTTCCCACCCCCCGAGTCAGTAGAGAGGGATTGGGGGTGCAGAGAGAGAGAGTGTCTATTTGCCAGTCAGCAAGACCATTTATTTCAACTTTGGGAAACCCTTCACTCATCAGTCATGGTTACACTGCCTTTCAGCTGGAGCAATGGGCCTCCTGCCCAGAGAATGAACATCACCTTAAGTACTATATGGAGAGCATGTTTCAATCCTACCTCTTGCTGCTTAGCCTTAAAATATTAGCAGGTAGGACAACGGTGAACTCTCTCCTTCACTTGGCAGCTTTTGTTACCAGATCCCAGGGAAGTTCTCATATCCCCTAAACCAGCACATGAAAGCCCTTTGTTCCTTTTCTCTAGAAAACCATGTCTGTCAGGATCCCATCCTTGTTACTGAAAGTTTCAGATCTATGAAGGGTCTAGAATTGTGTGCTACTTGCAAGCCAACAAGTTAGCCTGCAATTCTTTCATGGACATTGGCAGAAGGCAAGCGCCTTGTGGGTCAAGAGACAAGGAACTGTATTACTTATGGTATAACAAGCAACATGAACATGGCTGCAACAGTTCTCCACAGCCCCCACTCCCAAAAGTACCATGGGGTAGGTCTACACAAGTAGACCCTGAGCCTGGGGGATTCAACACATTTATAATGAGTAATAGGCTAACTTGCTCATCTCAAGGTAGCTTACTGCCAACAGAACACTGAGAAATGGCATAGGAATAGTGCTTGGGGTCTTGCATTCATATGAAGACCATGCAGGGACACGCAGGGCTCATGGCAGACTGCCTCTCCCAAATTTCTCCTTCTCCAGTGGGTCGCCTTCAACAGCATTATAAACCAAACCCTGGGAATTAAGAGCCTGAATACTACTCAATTCTCATCAATGGTGTCTTGGAAGAGTTTGTCATAGGAAAATCTCTCTGACAGTGTTTCACAGCAGCTAAGACCCACTGCCAAAAATTCTGAGACCTGTTGTGTCTGCATGGGTCCAAGGCTGACATGATAGGCTGAAGGACGGAGCTGGCTGTAGGATGGCCCAACAGTTGCCACTCTTCCTTAACAAGCATCATATCCCCCAAATCCTTCTTCTCCCAAACAAATCAGTCAAGTTCTAACAATTCGCCCGGTTTCTGCCCCTACCAGCAGGGAATTTCTCACCTTTCATGCTCATGTAGCACGTTTTTGTAACCGTTGTCTGAAAGGAGGAGGAACCTACTACCTATCTAGGAAGAGTTTCAGCACCAGCAGTTAAAGTGGGCAGAGCTGAGGCTGGCTGTCAGCTTAGTGAGGATGTCCTCTTGTGCCGAGGAGAGGAAGCAACTAGGACACCTTTTAAACAACCATCTTCGAACCTGTTTCCCCGTACTCAGAGCCTGCAGCCACCTCTCTGGTTCCTCAGGCAGTAACACATTTGTGTATTTAAGACATTTTTTTCTGAGAAGAGAGTTATAGACAACACCAGAATATAAAAAAGGTACATGGCACAAAAAAGAGTTAAGAATCCTGGTCGATTCTTAAGGTAGTGCAGATATCAGAGGGGTCTTCTGAGTATATGGGCTTTCAGGCTGGGTTGTTAGGAATATTCTATTTAATAACAAAAGAATACATCCTATCAGTGGGGACAGAATGTATTCTGTAAACATCAAATTGATGTGATAGTAAGTTTTCCCTGATGATTTTCATCAGGGAGACCAGGGTAGGGCTAGCCAGGGTGGAGATAAGGTAGAGTTAGTGAGAGAAAGGGCTCTAAACTGAAGAAGCACTTGGGCCCAGAGAAAAAGACAACTTGTATGTATGCAAAGGGACTCGGATCTTCCTCTACCCCCTAAGGTTGGTCTGAAGCAGACAGATTGTTCCTGAAAACATACAAAAGCGTTACCAACATTAAATACACAAAATTTGCAAATGATGAAAAATGTTAGTGATCTTTCCCCACTCTCCTCAGTGGTCCCCAGTGATTTGGAAGGCTTAAGTCCATTTGAGGCAGACGTGAGGAACTGAGTATCTGGAGGCTAATGTGATGGGTGTCATGCTTTCCTGGTAGGAAGGGTGTTGCATATGCAATACAGAGGATGAAGAGCAGCCCAGCAGTATTCAAAATGGGTTGGAATGAGCACTCGGTAGATGCATATGTTGATGCTGGCCAGAGGTGCTCAGCAGCCTCACAGTGTGACCATGCTAAGGCTTGAGCCTGCAGTGTTTTTTGTTTTTTTTTGTCAACGTGATGGAAAACTGTCCTCAAATGCCACAAGTGCAAAGGTGGGGTGACCAATTGCAACACGTGGCTTGGCTGGTATAATCCACTTCTTCAAAATCTAAACTTTTTTTTTTTTGAGTTGGAGTCTCACTCTGTCACCAGGCTGGAGTGCAGTGGCATGCTCACAGTCATCGCAGCCTTGACTTGCTGGGCTAAGGTGATCCTTCTGCCTCAGCCTTCCGAGTAGCTGGAACTACAAGCACACCCCACCATGACAGGCTCCTTTTTTTGGTTGTTGTTGTAGAGATGAGGTCTCGCCAAGTTGCCCAAGCTGGTCTCAAACCCGTGGGCTCAGGCAATCCTCTCACCTCAGCCTCCCAAAGTGCTGGGATTATAGGCGTGAGCCACTGCACTCGGCTCTAAACTGTTTCAACTGGTTTCTGGAGTCAGGGAAAAACATTAAGAGATTCGTGCAATCTAAGAAGTCTCAAAGTAGGGTTTATGGGCAGATTTCGGAGATTACAGTACTCACATTCTTCATAATCATAAAGGATATTTTATGTATAGGTGTTTCTGGGGGTGAGAAATCTTTATAATCCCAAGAGGCACATCCTCTAAAACTTCTTCAACAAGTTAAAATACTTCACCCTAGAGAAGAAATGGGATTTGCCCAAGGTCACAAATTAGAATCAAGCTGGTGACAACCAGGTCTTATCTCTCATTTGAGAACCTATTTTCCCCTTGCCCCCAATCATACTACCTCCTGAGATAGTTTTTTAAAAAATTGGGAAAAAATATATTACCTAATGATAGGGGAACAAACTGGGCATGCTGGCTCACACCTGTAATCCCAGCATCTCGTAAGAACAAGGCAAGGAGGATTGCTTGAGCCCAGGAGGTAAAGGCTGTGGCAAGCTGTGATCTTATCACTGCACTCCAGCTTGGTGAACACAGCAAGACCCTGCCTCAAAAAAAAAAAAAAAAAAAAAAAGTTTAACTAATATACACTGACAGGTAAAATATGTAAGAAATATTAAGTTTACATATATTAACATAATTTTTGTTGGTAAAAACCCCAAAACATATGTGAAGATACGTATTTGTATGCATATGTAAAGAAAAAGGTACACCCGGTATGAAGGAACCCCAAGGGTTCATCACAAAGAGGGTTATTTATGTCTACATCCTCAAACCTTGAAGCCCCTGTGTCTAGCAATACAGTTGGCTTTCTGTATCTTCAGATTTAACCAACTGTGGGTTGAAAATATTTGAGAAAAAAAATAACAATAAAAAAATACAAATAAAAAACCAATATAGATAACAACTACTTATGTAGTATTTACATTGTACTAGGCATTATAAGTAATCTAGAGATGACTAAAAGTATATGCGAGGATGTGTGTAGATTACATGCAAATACACACCATTTTATTTGAGGGACCCGAGTATCCTCAGATTTTGGTATCTGCAGGGTTCCTGGCACCAGTCCCCTGCAGGTACTGAGACAACTGTAACTCTTCCATTATAAAAATATGATATGAGGCCAGGTGCAGTGGATTATACCTGTAATCCCAGCGCTTTAGGAGGTGAAGGCAAGAGGACTGACTGAACCCAAGGGTTCAAGACCAGCCTGGCCAACTAGGTGAACCTCATCTCTACAATAAATCAAAAAGTTAGTTGGGCATGGTGGCACACACCTTGTAGTTCCAGCTACTTGGAAGGCTGAGGTGGAAGGAGTGCCCGAGCTCAGCAAGTCGAGGCTGTGGTGGCTGTGAGTGTGCCACTGCACTCCAGCCTGGGCATCAGAGTGAGACCCCAATCCTCATCCCCAAAAGATGACTATACATTTTCAAAAGCTTTAAGTAGCACATTAAAAAAAAAAAAAGAGGAAACTAGAAGCCCAGAGAATTCTGTGACTCACCCAAGTCTTACAGGACTAAGAGTACAGAATTCAAGGCTTCAACTTCCTGTTTTCCCACTGTGTGGTGCCAGATAGGGCAACATTTCCAAGTCAAACAGGAAATGAGGGAAAGTAATTTCTTACAAGCTGTGTAGCGCTGGGTACAGGCTCAGCTGGAACTACACTTTTGCAAAGCTGGAGGGACAATATCCCTAAAAGCCAAAATACCTAGGCAAGCACCCAGGTCTTCTCTGACCACCGTGGGAAAACACTGAAGATGCTGCTGTTCTGTCTCAGACTACCCAGGTTTAAGTGGTCTAAGTCCCAGTTCTATCACTATGTGACAATTATTCAATTTTTGTGTCTCATTTTCCTCATCTGTAAAATGGAGATAAAAGTAGTACTTCTTAGGACTGTTGTGAGCATTACTAAGTTAATATATGTAAAGTACATGAAACACTCCTGGCACAAAGAGAGTTACTATTGTTGTTATCACAGGAAACCTAAGAGTTCCTCAGCTACAGGTTCTCAGGGGCCTCTGAGAAGTAGAACAGCCTAAAAAATGAAAGGAACCTATAGTATTAAAACATTAACATTTGCTGCTCTGTTCCTTCCATCAATACTATGACTCCATTTATTCACATCTTCTTTCCTTTTATTGAAAAAAACTTTAGAAAACGGCAGTTAATAAAGGGCAAACAAATCAACAGGAATATACTAGTGGAAAACAGACAATATAAAACTAAAAATGCCACTGGCTTCTTTAATTGGTTAAGAGCACAAAATGTAACAGGCAGAAGGTCTGTTTTAATCAAATTTAAAAGCTCTGTTTTTTTTTTTTTAATTCTCCTCAAGTCAGATATATACACACCACACAAATGGTGCGTGAAGGAAAGGTGTCATACACAAGAAGTTGTATCCTGAATTCTTTAGGAAAACAGTTGTTGAAATAGGAATTAACACAGTTAGCAACAGGTTAACAATCTTTAAAAATCGAGTCTTCAAATGCTGCATGGCACAAAGCTACATGGTATAAAGTACTGCTAGGTACAAAGGAAAATGTACAGCTTTTAGCAAAAATGCTTTTCTAGAAAAGCAAATGAAAACAATGCAATCAGCAGACCAGGGAGGCTACAGCTACACATCAGAGCTACAACTTTTCATATCTGTGCTAGAAAATCCTATTTTCCAGAATAGACTAAAATTTCAGGACAAAACTAGGACATTTTAAACATTTCTTACTTTACTCATTTTAAGTTCTCTGTTTCTTCCCCCCACCCACTCGATAATTCAGCATGATCCAGCAGAATGAGGGCTGCTTTTAGAAATGGCTATTTTATTTTTCTTTCTGTGGCAAGACTGTCATGGAGCCTGGAGATTTCAGGCTCGTATGCATCCATGACCAGTGTCCCACTGTGGTCAAAAAACTTAGCAATGGACTTGGTGAACTCAGCTTCCCGCTGCTGCTTTGTTCTCCCACTGATGTAGGTCAGCTTCAAGGTGTATTTGTCATCAAACCTAAGTATGGGGACAAAGATAACAGATAAAAAAACAGAGATTCAACTGGTAATAATACAGCATCAAGTGTTTCCAAAGAACAGAAATAAGTTGGGCACTGGTGATACAAGAAACACACATATCCTATATCAAACAAGCAAACAACCCAGGGCCCCTAACTGCCTTCAAGATACTAGCTCTGATTCCTAAGCGTTGATACATCTTCCCTGATTTAATCAGTATGTACCTCCTTTACCTGGTGGTAGACTGTTACACTATACGGACCAACTTCTCTCACCTCTGGACTTTGTAGTTGCCATGCTACAGGGGTCTTCCTAGTAGTCTTTCCTTTCCTATCTCATCTCACTAGTTCCCATTGCTAACACTATACTTGGGCATATACTCTTCTGGGAAAGCCTTCCCAAACCCTCCCGATCTGTGTCAGGCATGCCTCCTTTGTCTTCCACAGCACCATCAGTCAATATTCAACTCAAATATTGACTACCTATTATATGCCAGATCTAATAATAGGCTCCTATGCTATCAATACAATCATCTATCTACTTACATGATGAATAAATGAAGAGCCCTTGCTTTCAAGGATGCTCCTCAATTCCAGGCTGCCTAGTCCTTGCATTCTGTAATCAATATATCTCCAGGTTCTACTCTGATCCCAGGTCAAGGATGCCAATTGCTTTACTACATGAACTCCAGAAATTCCTTAGCTATACTATACTTTAAGGTACCCTGAAGGCCGTTACTATTTCCACCTACTCAAGTGGGCTTAATGACACTAATTTCTGGTAAGCTTACATCCTCTCCTTCCTTGTTTCTATTTCCATTTATGAGGACAGTCTCTGGATTGTCAAACTAGTATTATCTTTTAGGTGAAGCAATTTCTTGAGCCTCTATTTCTCCATGTTTAAAGTAGGAAAAACTTCCACTTACTTTTTGGCATTACTGCCATGATTAGCATGGCATCTACCATTAATTAGCACAAAACAAAACAAAATAAAACAAAACAAAACAAATACCATAGCTCCTCAATAAATTGTTGATCTAAACAGTATCTTCCAACTTGGGTAGCTAGCAGTGAAAGTTACTGAACTATTTTCAACATCTCAAAAGGTTTTCTCAAGCTCTGACCAACTGCTGCTCATTTATATCACAGTAATTTGTGGACTTCTGGATCCAGTTTTATTGACAGTTACATGGCTTTGGTAGCAGAATGTGATTTGATGGGTGATAACTTCATGCATTTTATTTTTGAGTCAGGGAATTGCTCTGTCACCCAGGCCACCAGTGCATTGGCACATTAGCTCACTGCAGCTCTGACCCCTAGGCTCAAGTGATCCTCCTGCCTCAGCCTTCGACGAAGCTGGGACTACAGGTACATGCCACCATGCCCGGCCAATTTTTAGAATTTTTGTAGAGAGGCTGGGTGCAGTGGCTTATACCTGTCATCCTAGCACTTTGAGAGGTGCAGGTGGGAGGACTGCTTAAGCCTAGGAGTTCA
The DNA here is from genome assembly GCA_027257055.1 of Cephalopachus bancanus. Classification (NCBI taxonomy): domain Eukaryota; kingdom Metazoa; phylum Chordata; class Mammalia; order Primates; family Tarsiidae; genus Cephalopachus; species Cephalopachus bancanus. The sequence continues at coordinate 2,929,325 of JAPVLO010000195.1, read as the reverse complement.
AGACCAGCCTATGCAATATAGTGAGGCCTCATCTCCACAAGAAGTCAAAAAATTAGCTGAGTGTGGTAGTACATGCTTATAGTCCCAGCTACTTTTGAGGTTGAGACAGAGGGCCACCTGAGCCCAGGAGGTCAAAACTGCAGTGAGTTGTGATTGTTGTCACTGCATTAAAAGTGTGCGGGGCAGGGTAAGACCCTGACTCAAAAAAAAAAAAAAAAAATTGTAGAGAAATGTTGAAAATTGTAGAGAAATTGAAATGTTGCCCAGGCCGGTCTCAAACTCTTGGCCTCAAGTGACCCTTCTGCCTTGGCCTCCCAAAGTGCTGAGATTACAGGTGTGAGCCACCATGCCCCCAGTCTGATGTATTTTAGAAACATTCATTAATTCCAATATTCACTGAGTTTCACCTACATGTGCCAGGCGTTTTAGATGCTAAGAATATACAGCAGTGAACACAATACAAGTATGTGCCTTTTGGAACTTTCCTTTTAGTGTGTGTGAGAGAACAGACAGTATAAAAAAATAAGATGTACTTTTGAATACAGGAAACACTTCGCTAAGCAGATGTTTGAGCAGAACCTTACAGAAGGTGAGAAAAGCTTTCTGGAAATAGAATATTCTAAGCAGAGCGAGCAGCAAGTGCAAAGGCCCTGAGGCAAGAACATGCCTGGAACATTTGAAGAATAAAAAGTGGGCCAACGTGAACAGAATGAAATGGAAAAGAACAAGAGCCAGAGAAGATGAGGAGCATGTCTGCATATGCGTATGGAATGCAGAGAATAGATATGTATGAACTTCTAAGCCATCCTTAGAATTTTGTTTTTTTCTCTCAGTGAGAGTTTTGAGCAAAGAACTGAGCGGATGTGACTTACACTTCAAAAGGATCACTTTGCCTGCTGTACTGGGAATAGATTATGGGGAGGGAGAGCAGCTACAGTGGTCTACTAGAACATTACTATAGTAACCTAAGTGAGAAAGAATGGCAGCAGTGAAGATGGCAAACGGTCAGACAATGTATCTAGAAGGTAGAGCTAACAGGATTTGTTGACAGACTAGAGAAAGGACTGAGAGAGAGGAGTCAAAATGATTCTAGAGTTCTCTAAGAATGGTATTATGATCTGTTGAGATGGGGAAACATGGGGGAAGAGCAGGTTTGGATAAGGGACAGAAGAGTTAGGTTTTAGACACATTAACTTTGAGATGACTATTAGAATCCAATGGGTATCAAGTAAAAAGCTGGGATGCATCTGGAGTTCAAAGAGGTCTAGGACAAAAATACAGATTTAGAGATCTTTGCCACATAGAACTGAAAGTCTATGTAAGATTTCACCTAACAAGTGAATATGGAGAAATAGTTCCAGAAACAAGCCCTGGTAATATCTCAGGTTTAGATAAATGGGAGATGAAGAATCACAAGGAGACTGAGGGACACACATTAAGGTAAAAGTAAATTAGAAGAATATGGTATCCTAGAAGCCTAGTTTAAAACATTACAAGGAGAAAGTAAGTGTGTCAAGTGCTGCTGACAGTCAAGCAAGAGCAGGAAAGAGAAGTGAAGCACAGATCCAAGTGATAAGAGAAGCAGGGAGGAGAGCAATGAGAAGACTGTGTGAAGTGTACGGGGAAAGAAAATAGCTTTTTTTAGTAGGGAGAAATTACGATATGATTGTATGTCAGAAGGAAAGATCCAGGAGAGAGGGAAACAGCAAGTAAATGAGAAGGGATAGAATCCAGTGGACCAAGGGAAGGAAAGCTTTCAACAGGACTTGGAAAGAGGACAGAGCATGATGAGCACTGTGCGTAGATGAGTTGTGATGGGAGACTTCTGATGGCTTCTATCTTCTCAACAACAAACAAAAACTGAGAGTAAAGATTGAGAAGGAGCCATAGGAGGTTTGAGGACAGAGGAGAAGACATAAAAGATCCTTCAGGACAGAAAGAGAGGAACAACTACAGAAATGCCCTGGAATCTAAGCCAGGTAAGGAGGAAGTGAAATAATGAAATAACCAAGATGGAAAGTGAAACGGTGGTAGGCTCAATGGAATATAGATGCCACTGGGGCTGAAGAACTGTTGGGATGAGAGAGCTAGAAGGGGATAAATTAGAAAACAGGAAGCAATGGTCAGAGAGTGGGATACTTAAAAACAGAAATTAATGAAGACAACTTGCTAGTAATAGCATGTCCATGGAAATAAGTGTTTAAGACATGATAGAAGCCTGGGGCAGCGAGACCTCATCTCTACAATAAATCAAAAAATTAGCCGGGCGTGGTAGCGCATGCCTGTAATTCCGGCTACTCAGAAGGCTGAGGCAGAAGGATCACTGGAGCCCAGCAGGTCGAAGCTGCGGTGGCTGGAAGCGGCCACTGCACTCCAGTCTGGGCGACAGAGTGAGACTCCAACTCAAAAAAAAAAAAAAAAAAGACATGATAGAAGACAAGGTAATTGGAGGAAGGAAGTAAAACTGAGAGGCAAGGCACTAGAATCATCATCTATGTGGATATGGCAATCATCAAGACTTATGAAAGCAATATATTAGAGAGTGTGCCAATGAGCCAGGAGCTATCTTCAAAAGAGTGGGTCTGTGTTCACCTGCAATGACGAGAAACAGAAGTGGCAAAATGTGATAAAATACATTCATACTGTGAGTTTTAGGAAGGAGGATAAACGGCAAGCAGCAAAGTGGAGCAAAGGAGAGACCTACCTCCATCTGTAGTACTAGGGTAATGATGGCTTTGAGAGAAATATCGGCTACTACTTGTAGTCTGCAGGGGAAATATGTCCTTAGGGGTGGTCAGATTTTACTTACAGCAAGAAAGAAAAGGGAATGTCCAGAGAAAAGGCTAGGTTATGGGGGATTTTGTGGATGGCTGACAATGACAGGCCGAGACTAGTTAAGAGGCCAAAGCTGCAGCACAGCTCAGGTAGGCTCCAATCATTCACATAACAAAACTTTCTACACACCTAAGCTATGCAAGCCCCAAGGCTGTGTCTAGGGACCCAGGAGTAAATGAGACAGTCCCTGCTTGGGCATCTAGTGTATAGTGAATGGCAAAGTAGTTCCCTCTTTGAAAGAGGAAGTGGGCCTAAGAGGAGACACAGACAAGTAAATAATTATATGTCTGTGACCAGGGGTAACAGAGGCAAGCATAAAATGGTTTTAAGAATACCTACACATACCTAATCTAGACTAAGGTATGTCAGGGAGAGCATCTTAGTGGAGATGACAAGTAGGAGGAATTAGCCAGGTTACAGCAAGCTAGAGAGAATATGTTAACAGAACAGGGATTTGTCTTTCTACACATGGCAAAAAAAAGAATGAATGAATAGGGTTACTGGGAAACCTGGATAGCTCACCAATCTGCAAATTCCACAAAACTGCTAGAGTAAGAATATGTGTTTTGGAAGGGGCATGGAAGAAAGCTGGAGATGTCACAGTAGGATGGATGTTATAAGGCTTCATATGCTGAATGAGTTTAGACTATATACAGAATGTATTGGGCAGCCACAGGATCAAAGACTTTTTTATTTTTAGAGATAAGATTCTTGTTCTGTCACCCAGGCTGGAGTACAGTGGCATGATCATAGCTCACTGTTAACCTTGCACTTCTGGGCTCAAATGATCCTCTTGTCACGGTTTCCTTAACAGCTAAAATTACAGGCGTGTGCAATCATGCCTGCCTAATTAAGAAAATTTTTTTGTAGAAGGCTGGGTGCGGTGGCACACGCCTGCAATCCCAACTCTTTAGGAGGCAGAGGGATTGCTTAAGCCTAGGAGTTTGAGACCAGCCTAGGCAACACAGTGAGACCTCATCTCTACAAAAAATAGAAAAATAAGTTGAGTGTGGTAGTGCAATGCCTGTAGTCCCAGCTGCTCTGGAGGCTGAAGTGGAAGGATAACCTGAGCCCAGAAGGTTGGGGTTGCAGCAAACTGTGATACATTTCCACTGCACTCCATCCTGGGTGACAGAGTGAGACCCTGACTCAAATAATGATAATAAAAATTAATTTTTTAAGAGATAGAATCTTGCTATGTTGCCCAGGCTAGTCTTGAACTCCTTGGCCTCAAGCAATCCTCCCACCTCAGCCATCGAAAGTGCTGGGATTATAGGCATGAGCCACCATACCATGTCAGGCTAGAATGGAAGACTTCTTATACAAAGGAGTCATGTAGCTTGTGATAAATTTGTACATGGCAACTGGTAGTCTGAAATCTTTCACTGCAATTTCTATGTGACCTGGCAGCTATGGAACGAGACATCAGAATCAGGTACTATTAAACTACTAAGTTACTCTCCAAGGTGGGGAAGGGAGAAGACATGGAGGAAAGGGAGGGGAGTGACAATACTAGGGTAATAAACATAGGAGAAGAATTACTACTTCACGTGATAACTCTCTTTAATTGTTTGAGGAATTGCCAGACTGTTTCCCAAAGTGTCTGTACCATTTTACAGTCCCATTAGCAGTGCATGAGGGTTCTGGTTTTTCCACATTCCCTGCTGATTTTTACCAACTGCGATATTGTTGGTGGAGGGGAAGTATGAGCATTGTACTGATCACACAACAACATAGATGAGCCTTGAAAACATCACACTAGCCTGAGCCCGCGGGTCTGAGACCCGCCTGGGCAACTTGGTGAAACCTCATCTCTACAATAAATCAAAAAATTAGCTGGGCGTGGTAGTGCATGCCTGTAATTCTAGTTACTTGGAAGGCTGAGGCGGAAGGATCGCTGGAGCCCCGGCAGGTCGAGGCTGTAGTGGCCGGGAGTGGCCACTGCACTCCAGTCTGGGCAACAGAGGGAGACTCCAACTCAAAAAAAAAAACCACACTAACTCAAAGAAGCTAGTTATAAGAGATCACATATCGTATGATTTCATTCATATGAAATGCCCATAAAAGGGAAGTCTATATACAGAGAAAGCAGATTAGTGGTTGCTTAGGGTCAGGAGAAATGGGAGGACACAAAAGGGTAGAGTTTCTCTTTGAGGCAATAAAAATGTTCTAAAATTGACTGTGGTAATGGTTGTAAATATCTGTAAATACACTGGAAACCACTGAACTATACACTTAAATGAGTGAATTGTATGGTAAGTGAATTATATCTCAATAAAGTTAAAAAATTTTAAAAGCCAGAATGAAAATAATGAACTAAAAATGTTGCTAGGTTTTAGAATTCTGTACCTCTGCTTCAGTGGCCTGGTGGAAGATGCAGATTTATGATGGCTGAGGCCAAAGAGCAGCTAGTGGTCCTGCCAGGCAATAAGCAAGAACTTAGCTGCAACATTAGATTGAAGGCCGTCCTCACAGGCCTCTCCACAAGATGGCAATGAGAAGTTGTATGGCATTAACGCTATACTTACCTTCGTTATGAATAATTGTACTTACAATCTGGGGACCTACTATGCACTAGGAAGTACACCACATATTTTTAGGAAAGGAAATAAACATGAAATCTGGGCTCAAATTTGGGCTGGAATCCTGTTCTACCACTTTTGAGTTGTATGACCTTGGAAGAATTTAACCTTTTGGGCCTGTATTCTTATCTATAAAATGGGTATTCTTAGGTGTAAATGAGATAATACATTTAGCACACACCCTATCTAGGGTAAATGCTCAATAAACACTTGCTATTATTATAACTGGTATATTTTACCTTTCCAACGACTCTAGGAGTCATTTTTGACCCCACTAAAGCTCAGAAAATTTACGTAATTTACCACAAGTTACAAAGCTAGATAGAAGGTGAGCTGGAATGTGAAGTCAGTTCTGGGTAATTACAAAGCATTGTGTCAGCTACACAGTTATATCCACTACTGATCAGAAGGCTCTGGATTATGCTTTTTGTGAGTTGCCCAGTGTACTGCTCAAGAGATTATTGACTGCATTCATGGAGTGCAGCTGGAATAAAGAAGACACAGAATGATAATGGGGCTCTTCAAAGATAATTGGCCTCAGGCCTTCGGCTTTGAAGAATCTGTGAGGATGGTCATACCTTTTAAGACTGGAGGACAACTGCCAAACATCATCAGGGTCCATTCCCGTAGGATCTTTTCTGTGGGCCACAAGAAAGATGCTCTTCTCCTTATATGAGGTATAAATGGTCAAAATCCCCATCATCACAAAATAGGTTCAAATAAAGTTAAGGAGAAAACACACATACAAACAAAAGAGAAGTAACAAATATTGACAAGCAAGAGCTATGAAAACTTTCATAATCATAGTCCTAAGGAATTTACTCAGTTTTGGCTTCCTGCAAAAACAATGAAAATTTAGCTATTTCATTTTCATCCTTATCTTTATGTACCAAAATAAACAAGTTCTCTTCGGTTAATTCTCCAAACATCTCAAAAAAGAAAGAAAGAAAAAGGTACAGAGCATAAACCAGTTTTCATCTTTATGTTCAGGGACAATATGTACAAGAAGGTATCTAGCTTGTTAAAATTTTGCTATAATGATGCTAATTTTTTTTTTGGATGTGGAGTCTCACTCTGTTGCTCAGACTGGAGTGCAGTAGCACACTCACAGCTGCCCCAGCATCAAACTGCTGGGCTCTAGTGATCTTTTCGCCTCAGCCTCCCAAGCAGCTGGAACTACAGGCCCAGCTAATTTTTTATTTATTGTACAGAGGCTTCACCAGGTTGCCCAGGCTGGTCTTGAACCCGTGGGCTCAGGCAATTTGCTCACCTCGGCCTCCCGAAATGCTGGCATTACAGGTTGAGTCACTGAGCCCAGCCGATGATTATTTTTTAATAAAAAACACAACTAATGATCACAGCGGACTTGACCATGTTCTACTAATTTCAAAGGTCATTAGAAAAGTGACCCATTTTACTATAAGATAAATTACTTCCTATATATGTATAGATTTATTATTATATTTAGTTTTTGACAGTATTAATTACACAGTGTGCCAGAAACTGGCATAAGAGCTTTGTGTACAATGTTTCACTTAAATTTTATGATCCGGAGACATGAAAGTACAGAGCAAAGTGTACAGACTTTGGAGCAAGGCAATTATTGATATGAATTCTGGCCTTTAACCAGCATCATCAAGACAAATTACTTTCTTCCTCAAGTCTTAGTATTCTCATCTCTTAAATGGGCATAATACTGACTATTTAGAATTATCATGTGGTATAGAGATATATATGTCTCTCTTCCATCTAGGATACAGAAGACTTTATAATGGTAGTCACTACTATTATAAACAAAATTGACATAATTATAAAAATAAGAAGCTCTTGTTTTATTAAACAAATATAACCAAATTAAGTACTATCAAGGTAGTTCTCTTGGGAGGCCATATATTTCTAATAATGTTGCTGTCATTTTCAAACCTCTTTGGCATTCCCCTGGGAACTTTCCAGAATCTATGGCATATTATTCTTTTGAACTACCTTAATGTCAAAAACTCATACTGGGATGAAGATGATTACTGCAAGGAGTCATGGATCACTTGGTGCCACTTCTGGGGACTATGATTTGGAACCAATTTGGATAATACCATTTTTGACCAGGACCTGCTTTATTACAGATTTGCTAACTGCTTCTGAAATTTTAAAAATATTCCAGCTAGTGGCAACATTAAAAACAGTAAACTGCCCATTAAAATAATTTGTTTTAAACAACCAATATATAATAATAGCAATAGCATAATAAAAGTTCTTTGTATTCAACTTCTTGAATAATTAAACGGGGTAGGCAACAATCATGATTCCACATTTATCATAAAAAGTAGAGGGGAAAGGAAACTATCTCATATCAAATACAATATAAAATCTCTCATTTAATTTTTATGGTAATTCTGAGTGTGCATTTACTATATTTATACATGAGAAGCATTCAAAGAGTCTAAAAAAAGTTAAGTTCTTACTGACACAAGATCAAACACCTTGGATCTCAAACTCACCTTGGTTCTCTAGCTCCAAAATAAGTTCTTAATTCTACTCTAATACAAGGCACACCTATACCCCTTGCTCAGTATCTCCTAGTCCAGATTTGAATCTCCAAAATTTGATCCTTTCCTAACATCCTGGAAACAGTGGCCTGAAGCAGCCTAGTCTAATAATGGGAAGAGTTCTGGGCTAGAAATGAGAAAAGCTGGGTCTCACTAATTACTGTGTGTTTTGCTATTAAGTGCTCATATTAGGACAATATCCTCAGTATTAACAACTAAAATAAATTCCAAATAAAATAACCATATTAAACCTAAAATAACAATGTCAGTCAGTATATAAACTTACAAATACAGCTCAAAATGTTGAATTCTAACATTAGTGGACCCTAATATGAAAGTTTGTTTTGTTCTATTTTGCCAAAAGCAGGGAGGAGTATCAGTAGATTTTTTAAAAATAGTGACTAGAAACAAACTTGTGCATAAATAAAGGATATGATATAACACATAAAGCTAAAACGGGTTTTGACTCTGGAAAGGGATGCATATAATCCCAGATCAAAGCCACTATGGCAAAGAAACAGGAGATCGTACAGATGGTGAGGCGACCGTCAATTAGACCAAAATTCTCCACATACTTATATTTTTCCAGAAGTACCTGGTGAAAAGAACAAAGAATCAAGCTAATAGAAATCCTCCTAGTAACTGCTTTTTAAAAAAAATTTCCAGATTATAACAAATTTTAAAAACTGTTCATCTTTTCTCATAGCTAAAATTTTCTTTTCCTTTTACAAATGGAGAGATGACTAATAATGAATAAAGTAACGTGTATCTTCCCTCAGTTTTCTGTGCTTTAGGCTAATTAATCTCAAAAACAATAAATTACCAGGTTTTTGAGATACCTAGAATTTATAGTTTGATATTATTTCCCCCTACTTATTCTGTGAGAATGTTAGAAACATCTTTCTGGTTTAATTTCTTTTTCGTTTTTGAGTCAGTCTCACTGTTGCCCAGTTGGAGTGCAGTGGCACAATCATGGCTACAGTAGCCTTGACCATCTGGCCTCAAGTGATCCTTCCAAGTAGCTGGGACCATGGGAACATGCCACCACAGCGAGCTAGTTTTTTGATTTATTATAGAGATGAGGTTTTGCCATGTTGCCCAGGCTAGTCTTGAACTCCTGGGTTCAGGCAATCATCTTACCTCGGCCTCCCAACATGATACAATTACAGGCGTGAGCCACTGCACCCAGCTGGCTCAATTTCTAACAGTGAAAACTAAGGTCACTCCAAGTTACAGAAGAAAAAGATCCTCCAGGAGAGGGACCATCAGCTATACATCCTAACAGATGCTTCCTCAAGAAAGTACCTTTTTGGCAGAATCATCCAGAGAGTTTTTCACAGCTGATCCATCCCACTTGTCAATTTTTACAGGTTTATCATCTATTTTCCACTGTAAAACAAATAAAAGAGTGGTGTAATAAAAAACCTGGCATCTTACTGAAAGTAAAACGAACTAAGAAAATTCTCAAGTATACATAATATTTACTCTGTCTTCTGATGTTGGAGATACTAAAAGACAAAACAATTATAAATGAGGTTCATGGAGACCAGGTCACTAGAATCAGGTGGTACTCATGTAATGCCAGTCTTCATGCAGAAGTCAACATAAAATCTCCAAGTCCAGAACCAGAACACTTCTGTGGGCTGCAGAGACTGAACTCACATATCTCACCCTCATTTTACCCAAATGTGAACACAGAAAAGAACTCTTTTTGTTCACCTGTTCATTCTGTGACCACAAAACGCAAAAATAATATAGATACATGAATTTACAGATACTAGCAAAAAAGTGGATGGTATCCTTTAATACATCTTTGTCAGCTAACAATTTTTATATTTTACCAGCATGTCTTGAGTTTAAAAAGACAGTAAATTCAGTATAGTCTGTTGGTAAAAATGCTACATTTTCAATTACAAACCAAGTCCCAGACACAGTCCCATAATCAGTTAGGCGAACAAACTGCTTCAGTTTTCCTTATCTATAGAGGTTTAATAAATTTTCCAAACACAGCTATTGAGGCAAGTGATTCTCTCACACAACACTGATAGAAGTTCAAAATGTAACAAAGTCTACAAATGTTAATTTAGTACCCTGAATTCAACTTCCCACTTTTGGGAATTTTTCTACAACTGCATGCACATGAAATAATACACAAGGGTACTCACTGTAGCATTGCTTGCAACAGTAAAAAAAAAATAAACAAAAAAAAACCTGAAAGCATCCCAAGTAGTCATTTATAAGGGACTGGTTAAACAAACTATGGTACATCCAGAATCATGTAATGATAAAGCAATATGGGTGGGAGTGAGACCCCTCGATGTGTGCCTTTAAAAATGTTCAACCATGTGAATGTATCTCACAGTAAACTTTTTCTCAAGTGCAAGTGATTAAATGAATGTAGCTTAAGTGGAACAGAGTGCTACAAATAATCTGATAAACCTGTCTTTTATAGATCATAATGGTCAACTCTTAATTTTTAAATTTATTTTTAAATTTTTGTAGAGATATGGTCTCACTATATTACCCAGGCTGGTCTCAAACTCCTGGCCTCAAGCAATCCACCTGCCTCAGCCTCCCAAAGTGCTGGAATTACAGGCATCAGCCACCATGCCTGGACCCAGCACTTAATTTTTTAGATCGCGTGAACAAATATTGTATTTCATAAAAATTACAAACCAGCAGACAATTCAAAATTCAGTTGGATTTAGAATAAATTATTTTACTGAAAGACAGAGTACATTATATTTATTTTTCTGAAAGTTCACAAGTTCAAAGATAATGTATATAAGAAATAAAGAGATGATGGTGGTATGTGCCTATAGACCCAGCTACTTGGGCAGCTGAGGCAGGAGGAGTTTAAGTCCAACCCGGACAACATAGCAAGATCTTGTCTCCAAAATAAACAAATATAATGAAATGGATTAAAAAAATAACTGAGAAGATTTTATTTTGGAGTGTCTCACTCTCACTCAGACGAGAGTGCAGCAGCATGATCTGATGATCTCTCCCTCCTTAGCCTCTTGAGCAGCTGAGGTTACAGGTATATGCCACCATGTATGGCTAATTTTTCGACTTTTTGTAGAGATGAGACCTTGCTATGTTGCCCAGGGTGGTCTTGAACTCCTGGGCTCAAGCAGTCTTCCTGCTGTGGTCTAACAAAGTGCTGGGATCACAGGTGTGAGTCACTACACCCAGCTTGAAAAGATTTTAAAGGTCCACAGAAATATAACAACTTTCTTTTTGCCTTACTGATTCTACACTATTATACCAAAAACTGTTTTGTGAAGTTCACTGGGAGAAAAAACATGAACTAAAAATAGTCATACTTAATGTGATTGAAAGTCAATCAAGTTTTTTCCTGTTGGTGCCTTATAAAAACAAGATTTTTCTTCAAGAGAATTTCTTATGGCACCATGTTGCAATATTCTCACAGACTACAAATCAAACATGACATCTAATTTGAAAGATACAAATTGAACCAAGAAGAAATTAACAGGCTTTCTAGTCAAAGAGCTCATTTACACCATCAAGTAAATCCCATTTTGATAAAAGCAGCAAAAGGAAGAACTGTAGCGCCAAACCCACAGTAGAATTTGAATTATTTGTGAAATAAAGTCATAATAGTCATTTAAGAATTACAGATCATTCAAAAAAAGAAAAATAATATTCTCAGAGACCTAGCCACACCTCACCACCTGCCGTACATCAAACAAAGTTCTTTTTATAATTCAGAGGATAATTTCCTATCAATTTTGGGGGATAAAATGCAGAAGCAGCCCTTACAGAATGTGCTGAAATAGCCTCAGCTCTAACTTCCCTGCCTGGTACCTAGAGGCAATCTATAGTAAATGGAACAGAAACATTTCCAGCGAATTATATGAATTACAAGAAAGGTTATAATTTGGCTTCTGAACAGCTAGGAACATCATCCATTTTGTATGCTTAAAAAACATTAGACCATTCAAAGCAAACAGTATCTCTGCTATAGTACAAAGAACCATCTGGAAAAAGGGGCTGATATTAAGTGCTTATTTTTCTGATTGTTGTTTCCCATCATTCTCAAAAACTGCTTATCAACTCAAACGTATGCCACTCTTCATGTTCTTGCTCCTGCTATTTAGGGTACTTTGGAAGTTATCTTTTGTCCCTCACTCTAGTCTCCCTCAACATGAAGTGCAAATTGCTTTCCTTCTGTAATAAAAAGAAAGCAAAGGTTAGTTTCTTTTATGTAGGACCTCATAGCATAAAACACAAAGAAAAGTAGTGTGCAGAAAAGAGTGAACATGACTGAAATTGCCATCTTTAGCAAGGCCTGCTTGCATGGTTGGCCTTCAGCTAGAATCTAGCAAGTTGGCTGGTAAAGTTTCCTATAGACATAAAACTTCCCCTCAATGATAAGAGTGGCTTATTTTGCCTTGTATAAATAATGTGATTTATGCCGAACACTTTGCCTTCTGGAAGTGTGTAAAAATATACAGAAAATTCTTTATCCTGCCAGTATCTGAAATTTCAAGATGATATCCCTTACACACATCAATTTTCATCCACTGTGAAACTGCTAGTGCTACTAGTAAGCACTAAACAGACCCTTAATCCAGAACCCAATGTCTTCCAGATTAGAAAACTGGGGTTCAGAGATGTTAAGTGCCATAAAACTAGTAAGTGACATGCAACAAAATTCCTTAGGGTTAACTTACATATGCAGACAAATGCAATTGTTTCCTTACCTGGTGATATGAATCCTTATTATCCAGGTAAGTACAGAGTCAGATTACTTGCATTTTAATCCTCACTTTTGCATTCAACACCTGGAAGATATTGGGCAAATAATCTAACTTCTTTAAAGCCTTAGTTCTCTCAATCATAAAATGATGATGGTAAAAGTATCTATTTCACAGGTTGGTATGAGGATTAAATACTGCAATTACAATACACAGCACAGTGCCTGGTACCCAGCAAGTACTTACTAAACATTAGTTACTGCTGTTGCTATTAATTATGTAAACCTATATGATATACTGCATCATGGTTAGCTGACTGTACGTACTGTCTCCCTCACTAGGAAACATACACGTTTTCGTATTCTCAGGGCCAGAAACTTATAGTATCAACAGCTAATTTTTTTTAAATGTCTGATCCCTTATAAAGAAAAAAAAAAGGAAAGCAAAAGATTTTTTAAATGTTAACTTCCAATTTAAGTTTAGTAAAGGTGGACATGGCTAAAGTTACCTCACTTGGTTTTTGTCCACAGAATTTAAGAGATGAAGGGAAGGCAGAAGGTATAATCATAACTACCATTTCTTGAGTATATAATGTACGCTTCATATTGTGCTTAGTAATTTATATACACTATCTCATTTAATCCTCACAATACTATTAGGTAAGGACAGTTACAATCCTCCTTTTATAGGTAACGCTAAGGGTTTAAAAAGCTTGCCAAAGGTGAAAGCTAGAAAATAGTTAAGCCAGGACTGAATCAGGCTTTTAGGACTTCAAACTCCACACTCTCTTACTGTTTCACACTGCTTTTCATAAAGTATGAAGAAAGTATTATTAGCCAACAAAAACAAAAGAACAGGAAGCAAAAAGATCCCTGAAGTGACAGCCATACAATGTATCTTGATTCATAACAAGATCTACTTAATAATATAAAAAAATTTTTTTAAAAAAGGATTTTAATCTTGGATATGTCCTCAAAACCTACAGGATATCAAAAATTTTGAACTTCCCATACCCCTCAATTTAAAACTAATAGCAATTTGGTTGAAAATAGAGCTTCAAAAAGTACTATTTTAAGGAAATCACCTCCCTGTACTACCCACAGAAGAGACAAAACAGTTTTTATCAGACCAGCATACCTGATGCCAGAGCTGGGTGGCTAATCAGTTCACAGAAAATAGGGATTTGATGGCTTTGATAGACCATTACAAAGACTGATTTCAGTTATGATTCTCAACTGTAATATCTGAATAACAAAAAGTTCTACAAAGTATTTCACTATAGATATGGCATCCAAGAACTCCATATATATATATTATTATTATTATTATTGACCCAGAGTCTCACTCTGTCACCCAGGAGTGCAATGAAACAATCATGGCTCACCGCATGATTGATGGCTGATTGACTTCCTGGACTCAAGAGGTTCTTCTGCTTCTGTTTCCCTGTAGCTGGTACTATAGGTACGTACCAGCATGCCTGGCTAATTTTTAAATTTTTTCTGGATGATGTCTTGCTATGTTGCCTAGACTTGTCTCAAACTCTTGGGCTCAAGCAATCCTCCTACCTTGGCCTCCCAAAGTGCTGACATTACAGGTGTGAGCCACTGTGCCCGGCTAAGAACTCAATTTTTGAAGCGCTTAAGAAGGATATTAAACACAGTCTAGGTTTGAAGGGTATGTAATCAATGCAGGAAGGCATTTTCCAAATTAACTGATTTGGGGATTACAGCCTTCTATTCCTCATTTGTCTCTAGATTTAAAGGGATAGAGTGGGATCCAAAAAAAGTAAAAAAAATTCTTGGTCATTAGGACATGCCTAGCAAGAAAAAAAAATTATCCTGAGTACAACTCAACATAAACACCTTCCATTTTCTTAGTAACAGTGAAAATGATACCAGAGACTTGGTGGATTGCTTCATAAAATTCCTTAGCTCAACAAGAAACAAATGATTTCTTAATTCACACAAGAGGGATAAAGAATACCAGGGGTGAGAGTGGTGTCAATGGAAGGACCCTGGTTCTGATTTAAAATGGAGATGGCTCTAAGAAAAACTAATAAACTTTTTCTCTTCCTCCTTTGTTCTATCTCACTTTAGAAAGTAGATAAAAGCTGCAAGGGGAATAAGTAGCAGGACATGAGGCACATGAAGGAAACTGTATCCTAGATGGCATTGTTACTAGGCTAAAGAATATGAACTTTGGCCAGGTGCAGTGGCTCACGCCTGTAATCCTAGCACTTTGGAGGCCCACGTGGGAGGATTGCATGAGCCCAGGAGTTCGAGACCAGCCTAGACAACAGTCTGACCCTGGAGGATTGCTTGAGCCCAGGAGTTCAAGTCTGTAGTGAGCTAAGATGGTGTGGCTGCACTACAACCTGAACAACAGAGACTCTGTCTCTAATAAACAAACAAAAACCTTGAACTTTATTCTGAGGCAGGCAATGTAGAATATTTTAAGCAAGGGAATAACAATCAAATTTATACTTTTCTACAAGTCATTTTAGTGGCAACCTGGCAGATGATCTGGAGGGGAGTAACACCAGAGATACATAAGTCAAATGGGGCCTGATGTTAAGTGCAGAGCCTGAATGCTCAATAGAGCAGCAGTAAAGGGATGGAAAGGGAATATACCTGAGGTAAAAATGGCAGGACTCTGTGACAGACTAGTAATAAGGAAGATGAAAGAAGGGGAGGAGAGAGGGAGGGAAGAGGGGGAGGGAAAGGAGGAGGGGAGGAGGGGGGAGGGAGGGGGGTAGGGGGGAGGGGGAGGGAGGAAGGGAGGGAGGGAGAGCGAACACCAACTAATGGAATTAGGGCTGGGATGGCTGATTTGAGCCATCATGTCATTTTCCATGAGAAGAAACACAGGAGGAAAGGGGACAAATATCCATTTGCATATGCTGAATTTGAGATGTTTAAGCTCTATAGCTATGTTTTATCTCCCTTTGATTTCACAACTCCCTAAACCAAAATAGATAATAAAAACTGATTGCAGACTCAGAAGCTGAGATTACTATATGAGTTAGAAATATGTATGCACTCATATCCCCCACATGCACACATTTTAGCAAGAAAAGATCAGAAGCAGTAAGTTCAAAATTTTTTTTAAAGTTCAATTTGGGGAGAATTTTTATGTCTACTTTAAATATGTGCACTGTCATTTAATTTAGATCCCAATTCAGAAAAGCCTAGAGATAATAGCTCTTAGCAACACATGGAATCTTCAATTTCAATCAATTTTGTATAAAAATGGCCAGGAAATATTGAAAGAAAATGACTGGCTTAACAGTGCTTATTAGTGATGGCATTTATCACTGGAGTTAGTTGGAGGGTAGGAGATTACAAGTTAATTAAATAATGAGCATGCACATTAGTGACAACCCCTGAGAAACTGATTCTTAGCTTCTCCACTGCCTTTTCTACCCCTCCACAAACTATAGTGAGCAGTGACCTGGCCATTTCTACACTAACCTGGCCTTATGAATCGAGAAGCTTATGTGACTGCAGTTCTTTGGGGGTCAGGCCAGTCATGGATTCACAGTTTAAACATCCCACCATGAATCTCACTATGTGTGAGATCTAAGGCTGAAAATGGCTCAAAGTGAAAGCAACTTTATTCAGCTTATCAATTAGCAATGTGTCCAAAAATGAAGGGCTATTTTTTTCCACTAACAAACTGAAATATAGTCAACAATCATATTATTACTAACAACATTTTCTAAAGCATGACTATGCTAGGCATGGTGGCTCATGCCTACAATCCCAGCACTTTGGGAATCAAGATGGGAGGACTGCTTGAGGCCAGGAATTCAAGATGAGACTGGGCAACATAGAGAGACTTCGTTTCCACAAAAAATAAAAATATTAGTCAGACATAGTAGCCTGTAGTCCTAGCTCCTTGGGAAGCTGAGGTGGGAGGATTGCTGGAGCTCAGGAGTTCACAGTTACAGTGAGTCATGATTGTACATTGCACTACAGCCTGGGTGGTAGGGCAAGATCCTATCTCTAAATAAATAAAATATGACTGAATTGTTGACATAATCAATCGTCAGTATAAGTTTCTTACTTTTAGAAGAGAAACGAGAAATATAGAAAACAAAATTTTGATCTTTACAATTTAGTTAAGGAAAATTCTATACTTGCAATGAATGATAACCTAAGATAAGTGCTAAATGGTAAGGAATAGACACAGAAGGGTAAGTGCACACTGCAGGCTCAAGTTACTGCAGAAATGATTCTGGATAAAATATTACCTACTACCTTAGGGAAATCAATCTGCAGCAACACTGACTGGGGAGGGATGGGGGAGGTGGGGGTGCTGCCAAGAAAGACCTGAATCAAGGCAAGGAGATGGGCTAGGAATTGTCTGTACTGTACAGATGTGAGAAGAGTCCTTATTCTAGGGAGGTGGCAGATCACAAACTCCATTTAAGAACTACATGCACTTAGTTCAGAAAAATGCAGCTGTGTGCAAATTCCTTCAGGGACAGAACCACACCACTGCTCCATTTGAAATTCATTTCCTACTACATGGAAAGGTATTAACAACTGCTACGTGGCTTTTTTTTTTTTTTTTTAAAGGAAATTGCCAAGTCTCTCAATAGCAATTTATTTCAATGCTGAACAATCTTTTAAGGGAGGAGATCCTTCTAAAAACAATCTTTTTGGCAATTATACTTATTTTCTTTCAATTAATATTTGAGTGCCTATTTATTTTATGCCTAGCACTGTTCTAGCCACTAGGGATATACTCATAAACAAGACAAATTCTGCCCTCAAATTCTGCCTTCCTGTATAGAAGACAGATAAAGAATAAGTAAACAAATATGCAGATAATGTAATTTCAGGTTGTACAAAGTGATATGAAGACAAATGAAATAGAGTTTTGAAAAAAGACTAAAACATGGTGAGGAAAATAGTTAATATCTAAGTAGACTTGAATGAAGTGAAGGAGTAACTCAAAGTCTGGAGAGTGTCCCAGTGAGACCAGAGAACACTAAAAGCCCCAAGCTCCGTGTGTTTGAGGGACAGCACAAAGGTCAGGATTTTCAGAGTATAATGACTTTTAAATTTTATTTTAAAGACGTGGGGTACAATTCAGTATTAGGTATACAAGTGGACATCGTACAGGTAAAGTCTGGGCCTTCCTTTGGTTCCCACTTTGCCTGAGTTTCTTTCAGACCCTGGATTGCCCCCTCCCCATATCCTGCTACTACCAATTCCTTTCTTATAGTATTATGGTAAATGTTCAGGGTCCACTTATGAGTGAGAACATGTGTGTGGTAATCTGTTCTTTGTTTCTGTGATAGATCACTGAGTATTATTGACTCTAAATCCATCCAAGTTGCTACAAAGTCCATATGCTTGTCCTTCTTTGTGGCTGTGTAATATTCCATTGTGTATATGTACATTTTTTTAACCAGTCGTTTCGATGGGCAGCACAGCTGGTTCCATGTTTTTGCTACTGGGAATAGTGCTGCAATAAATGTACATGCAGGTATCTTTTTTGTAGAATGCTTTGAGTTCTTCTGGGTATATTCCCAGAAGGGGTTTGCTGAGTCATATGGAAGGTCAATTTCTAATCGCCACACTGTTTTCCATAGAGGTTGAACTAGTTTGCATTCCCACCAGCAGTGTAGAAGCATTCCCTTTTCTCCAGCATCTGTTGTTTTGTTAATGACAGTCATTCTTACTGGGGTTAGGTGGTATCTCAATGTAGTTTTGATTTGCATTTCTCTGATGATCAGTGAGACGAGCACTTTTTCATGTGTCTGTTGGCTGCCCGTATATCCTCTTTTGAAAAGTGTCTATTCATGTCTTTTGCCCACTTTTTAATAGGGCTGTTTTTTTCCTTTTGGCATATTTGAGTTTCTTTCAGACCCTGGATGTTAGGCCTTTGTCAGATATATAGTTGGCAAATATTTTTTCCCATTCTGTGGGCTGTCTCCCTACTCTCGATGGTTTCTTTTGCTTTGCAGATTTTCGAATATAATGATTGAAGTGAAAATTTACAGGTGAAGATCACAGAAACAGGCAGGGCCAACAAGAAGCAGGAACTACAAAATAGGTCACAACAAGGGGTTTGGATTTTAGCTGAGATGGGGAGTCACTGGCGATTTCAGCAAGAGAGTGAGTGGTCTGATTTATGTTTTAAAATGATCAGTCTGGTTGCTGTGTGGATAATAAAATCTAAAGAGACGAAACACAGAAGCTGGAAGACCAGCTGGAAGGGCTCCTACAGTTGTTCAAGTGAGTAGTCAGATTCCGGCTATATTTTGAATGTATAGCCAAGATAATATAATGATAGGCTAAAGGTGAAATATGAGGTAAAGAGAAAAACCGAGGAAAACTTCAGTTTTTGTTCCAGCAAATTAGATGAATGGAAGTGTCTTACTGAAATGGGAAAGGCTGGGAGAGAAGCACTTTGAGGGGTAAGATAAATCAAGAGATCGGCTCTATTTATGCCTGATATACGTTTTGTATTAGGCATTTAAGTGAAGATGACAAGTACACAACGGGAGCTTACAGGAGAGGTTCAGGATGAAAATATAAAGAGGAAGTCATCAACTTAGACATAGTATTTAAGCCATAACATAGGGTATCACCTGAGATAAGAAAGAAAAGAGGGCCTGGGCCAAGCTCAGGGGCTTGCCAATATTTACAGGTCAGAAAGAAGATTTAAAAAACCAATAAAGATGACAGAGATACCAGTGGAGGAGGACGAAAATCAGGGGCAAGTTGCATTCTGGAAGCCAAAGCAAATATTTCAAGAAGAAAGAGGTGACCAATGAGTCAAATATTACTGAAAGGCTAAGTAATGTTATTAAGATCTACAGCCGTATAGTGGCTCACACCTGTAATCCTAACATTTTGGGAGGTGGAGGTGAGAGGACTGCCTGAGTCCAGGGGTTCGAGACCAGCCTGAGAACTTGGTAAGACTTCGTCTCTACAATATCACAAAAAATTAGCCAGGCGTGGTGGCATGTGCCTGTGGTTCAGCTACTTGTAAGGCTAAAGCGCAAGGATCACCTGAGCCCAGCAGGTAGAGGCTGCGGTGGCTGTGAGTATGCCACTGCACTCTAGTCTGGGCGACAGAGATTCCTACTCAAAAAAAAAAAAAAAAATCTGACAAGATGGAGATCAGAGCAGAGAAATGGTGCTGGCAACAGCTGAAAAGAAACCTGGGCAGTTGGTTTTTTTAGTGATTCTTTTAATTAAAAGTAAAAGTAATTTCCAATTGTGATACCAATGTGTTATACAGTGAATATATTTTAAAAACAAAACAAAAAACCACTAAATAACTTGAAACTTTAAGGGTTACTCCACAGATGGAAAGACAACATTTTAAAGACTGAGATATAATTCACATACTATAAAATTCACCATTTTAAAATGTCCAATTCAGAGATTCTTAGTATACTCACAGGGTTACACAACCACCACTACTATCTAATTCCAGAATATTTGTAGAACCCACAGAAGAAACTCCATATTCATTACCAGTCACACCCTATTCTTTCTCCATAGTCCCTGGCAGCCACAAATCTACTTTCTGTCTCTATGCGTTTGCCTATTCTGGACATTTCATATAAGTGGAGTCATGCTATGTATGGCC
Organism: Cephalopachus bancanus; assembly: GCA_027257055.1. Lineage (NCBI taxonomy): Eukaryota > Metazoa > Chordata > Mammalia > Primates > Tarsiidae > Cephalopachus > Cephalopachus bancanus. The sequence continues at coordinate 2,909,030 of JAPVLO010000195.1, read as the reverse complement.
CATATTTTCATGGTTCATCCATGTTACAGTGTGTATCAATACTTCATTCCTTTAATGGTCGAATTATATTCCCTTGTATGGATAAATAACATTGTGTTTATCCATTCATTAGTTGATAAGACATTTTGGTTGTTTTCACCTTTAGGCCATTATGATAATTGTGCCATGTAAACATCTGCGTGCCAAGTTTTCATGATTTCAGTTCTCTTGGGTGTATACTTAGGAGTGGAATTGCTGGGTTATTTGGTAAATCTATGTTGAACTTTCTGAGGAACCATCAAACTGTTTTCAACAGTGCTGCAACATTTTAACATTCCTATTAGCAATATATGAAGGCTCTGATTTCTCCACATTCTCACCAAAATGTGTTTTCATTTAAAAAAAATTATTATTATAGCTATCAGTGGATATGAAATGGTACTTCACTGTGGTTTTGCTTTGTGTTTCTCTAATGCTTAATGATGTTGAACACATTTTACTGTGCTTGTGGGCTATTTGTGTATCTTCTATGGATATATATCTATTTATATTCTTTGCCCCTTAAAAAAATCAGGTTATTGTCTTTTTATTACTGAGTTGTAAGATTCTTTACATGGTCTAGATACTAGACCCTTAAGAGATACATGATTTGAAAATATTTTCTCTCATTCTGTGGGAAGAGAATTTTTTTCACTTTCTTGACAGTGTCCTTGACACGTACAAGTTTTTAATTTTGATGAATTAAAAAATGAGTTTTGAGATGCTATTGAAGTTCAGTTTGCAGAATAGTGTTAAAAAGCCAGTATCTTGTTTCTTTAAACACAAATATACACAATTACAAAAATGTCATAAAACTGCTTATCTTCTTTGTCAGAGTCAGGTCAGATAAACATATCACCCAGATGTCTAGCAAGCTAAGATACCATCCAGGAGAGTAAAAGAGAACATATGCTCAAAGTCGTTACCATTAATCTCCAGACACTTCTGATTATGGCGTACATCTTCTAACATTGCCTAAGATGTGTATACATTTTTTTGGCATCCCCGGTATATACGAGTGTACACAATGTTTACCTAAGAAAACTTAAGTTCAGTAATATCACACAACTTATCCAAGGGCATGCAGTTTTTAACATACTGTACTAGAATTCAAACTTTTCTTTTCATTGTATACTATACACTAGTAGGACATATTACCATATCAGAAGGCTTCCAATTTCTCCCTCTCCAAATTACCTGAATAATTTTCCTAAAACCACTTTACATTGTCTCAAAAACCTTCAACAGCTTCCTACTTTTACCATGCCCTCCCCAATCTGATTCTATCTACTTGTCTCTAGAGTTCCCTTAGAGTGCCTTCCAGTCAACTTACTTGAGAAACAGGCACCATCACATTCTGTGTACATTTGCTCAAGGAGACTTTCTTACCTGGTATGCCTTTCCTCTCTTTTCCCTCAAGTAAGGTCCCAGGTTCACCCTTAGACATGAAGTGTTCCCTTAGGGCTCTCACCCTTATCAATTAGACCTCCAGGATCATTCTCTCTCATTTAAACTTTTGTAAAAAGTATACATTTGAATACACCACATTCTCCCTTAAATATATTCAATATTTTGAGTACCCCATCTTCCATATTCAACTATTCTAAGTACTCTCTGACAGTAGGGTTCTTGATTTATTCGTTCACCATCACACATTTGTATTGGACACTACAAGTTATAAAGATCACTGATATATATTGTCTTATTTGCTTCTTCCAAAAGGTGCCAGAGATCCTTCAATTTCAAATGAAGAAAGGAAAGCCCAGTGAATTTAACTGGATTGCCAACCTTCATACTGTTTGCAAGTAGCTGAGATACTTCACAGCTGAATCTTAATGATACTCAAATCCAGGTCTTTCAATAACACAATGAGGCCATATGCTGCTAATTATCACTGTCTTTGCAGAATACCCGTGCGCAATGTTTACTGATGATAATCCAAATGAAGAAAAAAATCAAAGAGCAGTCATTAGGACAGGATGAGCACAAGCTGTTAGGTACTCACCCAGCAGGAAGGCAGGATTTGTGTACCGAAATGACCATTAACTCCTAATACGTGTCTGGAAGCAATTTACCATCACAACCTCTAGAACATGTTCTTGTCTCTTAAGAATGATTGAGTACAAGAAGCGTGTAACTCAAAACAAACTACACTAAAAAAGACAAGCAAAAGATCTGGGTCTGAACCCTTCAACATGATCATGTATTCATTTCTTAAGCATCCACCATGTGTTACACACAGGGAAGTGTGAAAGCTGTTTTCAATTAAAGTAAAAAAAAAATCGTGTTTATTAAATACACCATACTTTAACAATTGTCATCAAACCAGCTTAAGGCCCTACAATGAGAGAACTGGAAGGGATTTTGGGGTACATTAAAGTTAAATCCTTCATTTTGCAGATTATGAGTAAAGATATGGGAAGAGCAAGCATATTTCAAGGTCACAGAGCTAATTAGTGGCCGACCAAGCTCTCCATGCCAACTATTTCTTCCATGATGCTGGGCAAACAGCAACCCAGGAGCAGAGATGACCTCTTTTCTTTTAAGCCCCTGTTGCTAGGAAAGTTTAAAAAAACAAAACAAAACTGAATGAGCGGAGGAAGAGCGGGCAAACGTGAGCCGGGAGCCGTGCACTTGATGGAAGGGAGGTGGGGGGTGGGGTGCAGGGAGAGGGCGGGGAAAGCAAAAGAAAAAAAAAAAAATTGTAATAGAGAAAAATCAATACTCATATAAATATTTTCAGTTGGGGGTATCATGATAAGCCTAGAAACTTCAGCAAGCCAAAAGGACAAGGGGCTCTTTGGAATATGTAGCTGCATGCAAGGTGATGGTGGTGAAGAGTTTGGGGGGGGGGATTCCAGATCCTTTAATTCCTTCGGGCTTCAGTTTTCCCTGTCAGCGAAATGGGCAATTTTAACAGTGGCCCCCAGCACCACAAGGGAAAAGCGATGGCCACGCTGAAATGTGGCAATAATTCAATTACCCGAAAAAGCTGTGGTGGCCAGCATGAAGGAACAGGAACGTTTGCGAGAAGGAAAAAAGACCTGAAGAGGAGAGGACTTGGGTTTGAAGTGCGGTGTGGCCGGGCTGCCATCGCGCGTAGGATTCCCATGGTGGGCCAGATAAGGAATCCCCTCAAAAGGTCACAGAAAATAAGGGAAAGGGGATGGGAAGGTGGGCTCGCTGCCTCCCAATGACTCGAATATTCCCCAGAACCGGCTCCTTACCTTATCCAACAAGCCGCTACGGTTACTGCCTGTCCCACAGCTGGGACCACCGCCAGCCCCACCACTGCCTCCGCCACCACCGCTCCTCCCGCCCTGTGCAGCCGCCGCCGCCATCTTCCCGGTCTCTGCGGCTCCCTCCCCTCCGACTTGTCTTCAGCGGGTTGGCAGAAGCTGACGGCGTGACGCGCAGCGCAGAGGCTGTCGGGACTCGTAGTTCCGGGCTTGCTAACGCGAGGTTGTTAGCGGAAGTGGCCGCGGGGCTTGCTGGGACTTGTAGTTAGACGCTCCTGCCGCCCGTTGCCGCCTAGACGGCCAGCCTCCGTGTCGCGGTTACTAAGGAGTGGAGAAGGCGCCACCGTGGAGCGGCTCGGAGAACCCCGGGAGGCTCTCAGGCGCGTATCCCGCCTGACCGGGTCGTCGCGTCCGCGGACCTCTCGGAGACGGAAGCGACGCCGGAGGCAGGTGCGGCCGAAAACTTAGTTTGCGTGAGTTAAGAGTCTTCCCTAAGCACCGAAGTGGAGTTTCCAAAAGGATGAGGAGAAGCTCGTGCTTCATCCTTGTCTAGCCCTGTGGTGGCACTTACCAATTATTCTCTCTAGCGACCGTCGTTTTAGCAGTTAGGAATGTTTTCGTGTTCTGGAGTGTTGCGGGAAAACAGAGAGACCGTAACACCGAGGCTGTCTTAGGAAGTAGCGTTTTATTAGGGCCGGCGCGACTCAGCGGGCTAATGCTCCAAGGCTGAGCCCCCCGGAGAAAGAGGAGAGGGGTTTTATATGTTTAGTTTAGGGTGGGTGGGGGGTCGGGTTGTATAGCTATACATTTTTCTTTGGAATTTGCAGGTGGTATTTAGCAAAACCAGATTTTCAAAGAACAGATTGTCTCCAGGGTATACATGACAAGCAGGGGTTGTAAACTGATAACTTCACAAAGAGAGGATGCGGGGATAAGGTTGTGAATTGATTACTGTCTTGCATGTCCAGGGAAGCGGCTTGTGGCTACTTGGTTTTCTCATGTCCCCTGTCTGGCAGGTTTGGAGCTTGCAGGTTGATTTTTATAAAGGAATAATTTAAACTGTTTTTAGCCCCTTTCTGCTACAGGAGAACTCATATTTACTGAGTGCCTGCTGTCTGCCAGGCAGTCTCCTATGTGCACGTGCCTCTATCCTCTCATTTCATTTATTGCCATAACAGCCCCATCAGGTGAGGAAACTAAAGAACCTACCCAAGGCCAGATAGCATGTGTCACATGTACAGCATGGACCCGGTTTTGAAGCCAGCCCTTTTTTTTTTTGTCATCTCAAAACCCATGACTTTTCCCCTCTGACACTTTGCTTTTACAGTTTTAGGATGTAATTGTGTTCTAGATTTTTTTCACAAATATTTGTTGAGCACCAATATCGCCTGGCACTATACTAAGGGATACAGGGGGATCAAGTAGATCTGGTTGCTACTCTGGTAGAAATCCTGCTCTTGTGGGGTGGGCACACTTCATCAACAAGGGTACCTGCATAGTGAACATTTGTATACCTAACCCTGAATTGTACCCCACATCTATAAAATAAAAAATTTAAAAAGGAAAAAAAAAGAAATCTTACTTCAGTGACCGTTATCAACTTATCACACAGCTATCATATATGCTCTATTACATTTTCCTTTTTTAAAATCCCTATGTGTCTCCCATAAGTGTCGAAATGACTGAACAAATATTATTGAGTTACTATGTAGCTGGCCTTGTTCTAGTCACCAGGAATATAATTCTGGATAAAACAGACAAAAAAACCTGTCTGGACAAAGCTAACATTCATGTGAAAATAATTATCATTAAATTAAATAACAGCAGCTGACATTTCTCTACCTCTGGAGCAGTCCCTGGCCACTCCAGTCAAATGTGCCTGTAGCTTGTTGTTCTGTTTATCTTTTGAAATTTCTCATTTTTCAAGACCCAGGTCTAATGTCACCTGCTCTGTGAAACCTTACCCGATCCCTGTTTCTTCTTTGCTGTCTGCATGAAGTGCTCCTATAGTATTTTGTTCGTGTTTGGTTCCAAGTAACACTCACTGAGAGTCATCCTTCTGTAGACCAGGCCCTGTATGAGAAGGGAGTTAGAGAGATAACAGCTTGGCTTTGGAAAGACTCTCTGCCTAGAATTAAGGGGCTGGGGAATAGACTAGACAAGGAAGCAAGCCATTGTATTACATGTGGCAGAGTACCTCCATGAAGAAGCGGGCCTGAAGTGGTAGCCCAGAGGAGGGTTAGCTTCAGAGGAGGGAGGTACAGGGAAGCTATCTGTATGAGCCAGGCAGAGAAGAGGGGCAGAAGTGTGATAGGCCAAAGGAATGGAACAAGCAAATATATGCAAATGAGGAGTATTGTTGTATGTGTGTGTAAGGGAGAGAAGGAGGGAGAGAAAGAATGTGTGTGTGTGTAAGGAAGAGAAGGAGGGTGAGAGGGAGGGAGAGATAATTTTGTGTGTGTGTGTGTGTGTGTGTTGGAACTAGGAGACACTACAGTCAGATTGGCCTTAGCTACCTGAAGCTCAAGACAGAGACCGGAGGTAGCTGAAGCTAACCAGGCAAGCAGCCTCCAAGTCTGGAACTTAGACTTGATTTTTTCCTACCATATACTTTCTCTTAGGGTTACTTTCTAGATAATGTAACCTGTGGGTTAGGTGCCTTTCTTGGCCCATTAGTTGCAGATCCACACCTTCTCTACCTAATATGCCTCATAAGGAACTGGAATTTCTATAATTTTGTGTCCAGGTCTGTATGCTCTCTGTAAGCTTGAGTCTGATTCATCCTTTATAGTGTATACATAGTAAATACCTTTTCCCAGGCTGTGTCTTATCTTTCAACTTTGTCTTTGCTATTTTTATCCTGCAGAAATTTATTTTGTGTAAATGATCATGTAAATGTGCATCTTATTTAAGCACTCCAACCATATGCCATAGTCATAAGATTATTCTCCTATACCACCTTCCTGTCACTGTCTCTATCACTACAGCTATGTCTATCTGTTTCTTGTATCTTAAGTCCCCTGGTTTTTTTTCTAGGCTCCAGGTAAGACAAATTTTGGAGCAGAGAGCTCATAGTAGGACATAATTTTTTTTTTTTTGAGTTGACTTCTCACTCTGCACCCAGGCCTGGAGTGCAGTGGCACGCTCACAGCCACCACAGCCTCAACCTGCTGGGCTCAGGTGATTCTTCCACCTCAGCCTTCCAAGTAGCTGGAACTACAGGCACACGCCACCACACCCAGCTAATTTTTTGATTTATTGTAGAGATGAGGTCTTGCCAAGTTGCCCAGACTGGTCTTGGAGAGTTTTCTCACCTCGACTTCCCAAAGTGCTGGGATTATAGGTGTGAGCCTCTGTGCCCAGCTAGGATAATAATTAATGAAAAGGTTCAAAACCTCTGAATGGCAGGCTAAGAAAGTATATAATATCTATTTTACAGGTGAAGAAACAAAAGAAAAAGGAAGTCAAGGGACCTTTCCCAAAGTCGAAGACCAAGTAAGTACTCTGTAGACCTGAAGCCAGGTCCCTTACTCTGTGAGTTACTGGAGCTTTCTCCAACAGTCATCATCTCTAACATTTCCCAGCTAGGAATTTAGTCATTTATTTCTTCCTTTCCTATCTAGCAGATAGGTGTGATTGGTTAGAAGAGAGATTTTCTAAAAGTCACATTAAGTTAATACAAATCCTAACATATTTTTAGTGAGTTTTAGACTCTATGTCAGGTGCTTGGATTACATAGGTGTAATCCCCATAGCAGGTGGGAAGTTGGTGAAGGGAGCAAACAATTATAAGAAAGTGATAAGTACTATACTAGGGGAGATATGGGGTGCGGTAGGAATACATGAGAAGAGCTTCCAACCTTTTGCAGGAGAAGTTAGGGATCAGGAAATCATAGTACCCTGTGTTGGGCCAAAGGGAATACCAACATACATTCATTCCACAGATATATATAGACTCTGTTATGTGCCATAGATGCTGCCTTTCCCCTGGAGGATTTTAGAGTTTAATTAGGGAGATATCTATATATCTACTCTATATCTATATCTAATACCTACAAATCTCCCCTTGAGACCTAGGAGTGCTGTCATATCTTTCATTTTGTTTACACTTGTCTAATGAGTGCTTCCTATGTTCTAAGTCCCAAGAATGGAGGAGACAGTGAATTAGATGTGTTTCCAGACTTGGAGACTGAAGGAACCCCCTTATGATTGTTAGTAATCTTAAATGGTAGAAAGTGTTCAGGCTGTGAAAAAGAAACTGAAGAAAAACTCCAAAGCTTAGCAAAAGCAGCAATTATTTCCACTGGAAGGTTCATTGAAGACTTTATGGAAGTGGTGGCATCTGAATGGGGTCTAGAAAAATGCTTTTTTTCTATCCATTACCTCATTTAATTCCTACTGCAATTCTCTGAGGCACAGAAGTTTTATCTTCATTATATATGATAGATCTAAGGCACAAAAATGTGAAGTTAATTGTCCAAGGTCACTCAGCTTAGTAACAGAAACTAGACTCAAACTTAAGCTTCCCTTTTTCAAAATTGTTGTCCTTCCTACTATATCACTCTATATTCATCTATTCATAGAGTGAATATTTGTCACTGCTAGGAGACCTTCTCCCAACTTTCCAGCTTGGCCTCAGTTTTCCACACTGCTCAGTCATTTACTGAGCTCTTCCCAGACCCTCCATATCAGAGTCCCACGTTCTTCACAGAGCCTCCCTTTCCCCAGCCAGAGGCTTGCAGATTCTCAAATTGTCTGAAGCTGTCCCAAAGCAGATTTGGAAATGACTGGAACCCTTAAAGAGCAATCTTAAGAGCTCAAGGTTTAAGAAACTTAGATCTTTGAGGTGATATTGGAACCAAATCTTAAGGAGGAGATAGATCAACCAGATGAACAAGTTGGAAACTTTTAGGTTGAAGGAACACCAAGAGCAAAGGCAGGGAAGGCTGCATGTGAATGATGTGTTGGGAGAATAGAAAATGACTCTGTGGGCCTGAATGAGCAGGACTGTCTAGAGCTGGAAAGGTTAGGACATAGGACCCAGGGACCTTCAAGATCAAGCTTAGGTATCTGGCTATCATGCTTAGTGGGAACCCAGTCAGAAGGCTGTTGCTCTTGTGTATTCTAGGTGGAAGATGATGAAAGATTTAATGGAACCAGAGGAGTTGGAGAGAGAAAGACCATTGGAACAGTAGATCTGAGCTAGAATTGTCACAACTTGGTGACCAATTAGAAGTATGAGATAAGAGAGGAACTGGGTCTAGGGTGATGCTCAGGGTGCATTGGGTGGTGCCCAACTGAGCATTTATTTTATTTATTTTTTATTTATTTATTTTTTTGAGTTTGAGTCTCACTCTGTCGCCCAGATTGGAGTGCAGTGGCCGCTCCCGGCCACCGCAGCCTCGGCTTGCTGGGCTCCGGCGATCCTTCCGCCTCAGCCTTCCGAGTAGCTGGAATTATAGGCATGCACTACCACGCCTGGCTGATTTTTTTTTGATTTATTGTAGAGATGAGGTCTCGCTGCCCAGGCAGGTCTCGAACCCGCGGGCTCAGGCAATCCACTCACCTCAGCCTCCCAAAGGCGCAAGATTACAGGCTAAGCCACCGAGCCTGGCTCCAACTGAGCATTTAAAAGACAAAAGGCAATGTTCACTATTGAATTTGAAAATCTAAGCAATGAGAGCTTGTTTTATTGAATGGGAGTTATTGTTTAATTTCTGCACTATGAAAATAAAAGACTATCAATCAAAAAAAGAAAACTGGCAGCTTGGAGTTGCATCTGGTTTCTAGGTATGTTTAGTTTGAACTGCTCATTGTTTTAAAATGGCAGTTAGTTGGTGACATGTCAGTAAGCAGGAGATTTCACATATAAGTCAGCCTTCTCTTGAAAAAGTGGGACAATCTGGCAGTATTGGCTTAGATGTCTGTCTGCATGGCAGCGATTAGTGAGAGCTGAAGAGGGCCACCTCTGTGGGCAAACTCATGCTCACACTCCCTTCCCCACTCTTCTCACATCAGTTTTTCTTCACTCATGTGACCTCCCAACTTGTGTAACCATTTGTGTTTGCAACTCCTGACTAAAATGTAGATTTTTGTGAGGTTTGGCGTCAGATTATGGCAAAGAGCTGCATATTTTTTCCTTAACTCAGCAAATGATTTAATTATGGAATCCTTGAATGACAAATAATAAATACAGTTGTGATTAGGAGTATGTGCTCCTTTGAGGAATTATTTTTTTTTATCTGGCTCTCTGAGGAGAATAATAATTTAATGAAGAAAAACCTGAGTCAGATTCTAGAGTCAGAACCATATTCTCTTTCTAACTTTTGTTCCTGTACACACGTGCATGCATGGACATAAATATACATGTATGTGCACACACCCACGCCCTGCCTAAACAAATCTCAGACTCAATGTAATGGTATTGGAGAATCTCTGGGAGCCACTTCACCACAGCTAGGAAGTGGAAGGTTATTTATTTTTTGCTCTTTTTATTCTTTAGGTGTTAGGGAAATGGGACACTCAGGATATTTAAAATCTCTTCCCGATTACAACTATCCCTAAGGGAGCCTGTCTGCCTTTGCCTTCTTCCTGCCTTCTTAGGGATTGCTCTGTAGGTCTGCCCATCTTTCTCCTACATTCTCAGCCTTTCCTTCTCTACTGGCTCCTTTCTCTCAGTCTGTAAGTGTAGCTAAGCCTTTCTCATCCTGTTAGTAAGCTTATTGTTATTAGAAAATGATCAATAACATGGCTTAGCCATGTGCCAGGTACCAAGTCCTTTCACAAGCATTTACTCATTTAATCATTATTCCAACCCTATGAAGTAAGTACACTCATTGTCTACATTTCTCAGAGGAAAAAACTGAGGCATGGAAGTTAGAAAACTTGCTCGAGGCCACATAGCTAGTAAGTGGTGTTAGAACCCATGCAGTGGGATTCCAGAGTCCATGTTCTGTAGTGACTCTGTCTACTAGGGCTGGGACTAAGAATGAGACAAGTGCTTACACTGCATTTTGCATAAATCTAAGGATAGCACCTGTTCCTGGGGTGTTCCTCAGGCACCTCACTCACTTTCCCCCAGTTCTGGCCACCCTGGTGTTCATCCGTCTCTTGACTTTACCTTTCTTCTCACTATTGCCTTGCTTTTCCCCTCTTTTACAGACAAGCTTCTTGAAAAACTTGTTTATGTTCACTTTTTGCATCTATTCACCTTTCATTCATTCTTCTGTACACAGAGTCTGACTTTAACTCTGCCCGTCCCCTGACACTGACCCCCTACTTCCTCATGGCCTGTTTTCAGTTCTCACCTTAACTGACTTCTCTGCTTCTCTCTCCCTCTTTCATATAGCTTTCTTTTCCCTTAGTTTATCTGACAGCTCCCTGCGCACCCTGCACCCTCCAGTTCTCTAAAGTTCCTTTCTGAATTCTCCAGGGGCTTCCCCTCCTCTGTCCTCACAGGAAATGCTTATATATCCAGTTGGTCTTGTCCTTCCTACCCTCCTTCCCTCTCTCCTTCCCTTCTGTCTATCTTCCTTTCATTCTTTTGTTTATTATCATGAACCCTCATCACCTCACCTCTGGATTGTTGTAGTACTCTCCTAACTGCAATCTCCGTTGCCAGCCACTTTCATCTAGTGCTATTTTTGTCAGAACTCTCTTTCTTTCTTTCTTTTTACTTTTTTTATTATAAAGACGTGGGGTACAATACAGGGTTAGGTATACAAACATTGATTATGCAGGTACCCTTGTTGATGAGGTATGCCCCTCCCTCCCTTAGCAGTTTCCCTCAACTGCCAATCCCACCCCCCCGACACAGTTTCCCATTACTGCCAAACACTTTCTTATAGTATTATAATTGTTCAAGGTCCACTTATGAGTGAGAACATATGGTACTTTGTTCTTTGTTTCTGTGATAGATCACAGAGTATGATCAACTCCAAATCCATCCAAGTTGCTGCGAAGTCCATATATTTGGATTTGCATTTCTCTGATGATGAGTGAGGCTGAGCACATTTTCATGAGCCTGTTGGCTGCCCATATATCTTCTGAGAAGTGTCTATTCATGTCTTTTGCTCACTTTTAAAGGGGCTGTTTGTTTTTTTACTTTTGGGACATTTGAGTTCCTTGTAGATCCTAGATGTTAGGCCTTTTTCAGATATACAGTTGGCAAATATTTTTTCCCATTCTATGGGCTGTCTCCCTACTCTCTTGATGGTTTCTTTTGCTTTGGCAGAAGCTTGTTAGTTTGATGAGGTCCCGCTTGTCTTATTTCTTAAGGTATTGGCCTTTAGGGTTCTGAATAGGAATTGGTTGCCAGTTCCAATTTCCATAAGGGTGTCTCCTGCATTTTCTAAGATTCCTATAGTTTGAGGCTTTACGTTTAGGTCTTTGATCCATATAGAGTTAATTTTTGTGTAAGGTGATAGGGGTCCTGTTTCAATCTTCTGCATGTGGTCAGCCAGTTTTCCCAGCACCATTTACTGAATAGGTTCTGCTCTCCCCGGTGGTTGTTGTTGAAGGCTTTGTCAAAGATGAGTCAGTTGAGGAATTGAGGCGTTGCTTCCGGAATCTCTGTCTTGTTCCATTGGTCTGTGTGCCTGTTCTTGTCAATACCAGGCTATTTTGATTACTGTAGCCTTATAGTAAAGTTTGAAGTCTGGAAGTGTGATACCTCCTGCTTTGTTTCTTTTACTAAAGATTGTTTTGACTATTTTGGTCATTTATGTTTCCATATGAATTTCTGTATTGTCATTTCCAGTTCTGAGAAGAATGATGATGATATCTTAATGGGTATTGCATTGAATCTGTAGATTGGCTTTGGTAGGATGGACATTTTAGCAATGTTGATTCTTCCTATCCATGAGCATGGAATATTTTTCCATTAGTTTGTATCTTCTTGGATTTCTTTGAGCAGCGCTTTGTAGTTCTCATTGTAAAGGTCTTTCACTTCTCTTTCAATTTTTTTGTGGCTATTGTGAATGGGATTGTGCTTTTTATTTGGATCTCTGCCTGCTTGTTGTTGGTGTATAGGAATGCAACTGTGTTTTGCACATTTATTTTGTACCCTGAGACCTTGCCAAAGTCCTTTATCAGTGCAAATAGGTTTTTGACAGATTCTCTTGGGTTTTCAAGGTATATAATCATATCATCAGCAAAGAGAGATAACTTGACTTCCTCTTTTCCTGTTTGGATACCCCTGATTTCCTTCTCTTGTCTAATTGCCAAGCTAGGACTTCCAATACAATATTGAACAAGAGGGGTAAGAGTGGGCAGCTTTGTCTTATTCCAGTTTTCAGGGGAAATGTTTCTAGTTTCTGTCCATTTAGCAATATGTTAGTGGTGGGTTTATCGTAGGTGGCACTTACACTATTTTGTGGTATGTTCCTTCTGTACCTAGGTGGTTGAGGGTTTTTATCAAGAAAGGGATTTTATCAAAAGGTTTTTCTGCATCTAATGAGATAATCATGTGGCTCTTGTTTTCACATCTGTTGATGTATTTAATTACATTTATGGTCTTGTGAATATTGAACCAGCCCTGCATCATGGGAATTAAGCCTACTTGGTCATGGTGGATGATTTTTGAGATGAGTTTTTGGATCCAATTTGCTAGACTCTTGTTGAGAATTTTTGCATCTATGTTCATAAGGGATATTGGCCTGTAGTTCTCTTTTTTTGTTGGAACTTTACTCGGTTTGGGTATCAGTGTGATGTTAGCTGTGTAAAATGGTTTGGGGAAAATTCTATCTTTCTCAATTGCCTGGAATATGTTCAGTAGGATTGGTATCAGCTCCTTGTATGTTTTGTAGAAATCTGCTGGAAAGCTATCTGGTCCAGGGCTTTTTTTGGTAGGTAGTTTTCGTATGACAGAGTCAATTTCCTGGATTGTTATTGGTCTATATAGTGTCTCAATGTCTTCTTGTTTCAACCTGGGGAGGTTATGTGATGTCAGAAAGTCCTCCATTTCATTTAGGTTATCAAGTTTGTTTCCATACAGGTGTACATAGTAATCTCTGATAATCTTTTGTATTTCCTCAGGGTCAGTTGTGATTTGATCTTTTGTATTTCTGATTGTGTTTATTTGGGCTTTTTCTCTCTTTCTTGGTCATTCTGGCTAGGAGCCCCTCAATCTTGTTAATTCTTTCAAAGATCCAGCTTTTTGTTTTGTTGATGTTTTCTATGATATTTTTGTATTCTATGTCCTGTATTTTGGCTCTTATTTTTGTGATTTGGTTTCTTCTGCTAAAGTTGGGGTTTTGGTGGTCTTCTCTTTCTAGCTCCCTTAGGTGATTTATTAGGCTTTCAACTTCTGATCTTTCTGTTTTCTTGATGTGTGCTCGTAGAGATGTAAATTCCCCTCTGAGAACTGCTTTCAGGGCATGCCAGAGGTTTTGGTAATATGTTTCTTCATTTTCATTTGTTTCCAGGAATCTTTCAATTTCTGCTTTGATTTCAGTGTTGACCCAGTAGTTGTTCAGCATCATGCAATTTGGTGTCCATATCTTTTTGGGCTTTGGGGAAATGTTGGTGGTGTTGATATTTACTTTTATTTCACTGTGGTCTGAGAATGTGCATGGCAAGATTTCAACCTAATGGAATTTTTTTATGCTTGATTTATGGCCAAGGATCGATCTTGGAATATGTTCCATTTGGTGATGAGTAGAAGGTATATTCTGTGGTTGTTGGGTGGTATAATCTGTAGGTATCTATTAAGTCCATTTGGTCAAGTGTCAAGTTTAGGTTCTGGATCTCCTTGTTGACTTTTTTCCTCAGTGATTTATCTAGGGCTGTCAGTGGAGTATTCAAGTCCCCTGCTATTATAGTGTTAGAGTCAATATCTTTTTTTAGTTTACTTAGTAGTTGCTTTATAAATGCTGGTGCTCCTGTGCTGGGTGCATATATGTTTAGAATGGATATTTCTTGTTGTGGATTGAACCTTTTATCCTTATGTAGTGTCCTTTTAAAATTTTTGATAGCTTAATTGTTGTTTTGTGTGATATTAAGATTGCAAATCCTACTTTCTTTTGTGATCCATTTGCCTGGAAACTCGTTTTCTAACCTTTAACTTTGAGTCAGTGTGTGTCGCTTAAAGTGAGATGAGTCTCCCGGATGCAGCATATAATTGGATCATGGTTTCTTATCCAGTTCACCATTCTGTGTCTTTTCAGTGGTGCATTTAGTCCATTCACATTCAGGCTGATTATTGAAATATGATTGTTTATCCCTGTCATTAGGTTCTTATAGTTTTTCCTTTGTTTGCTTATTTTCTTTTGGCTTTGGAGTTAATGTATGTGTGTTTTCAAGTTTCTTGTTGCGCAGTATTCTCTGCTGATTCTGTGCTCTGCTGTTCTCTTGGGAAGTATGTGGTCAATCTTTTTCTTCTTTCTTCTGTGCTTAATACCTTTTTAAATGTCTCCTATAGAGCTGGTCTGGAAGGTGCATAATCTCTTAGGGATTGGATGTCTGGGAAGGATTTTAATTCTGCATCACTGATGAAGCTAAGCTTGGCTGGATAAGAAATTCTTTGTTTAGCTGGGCTCGGTGGCTCAGCCTGTAATCCCGCGCCTTTGGGATGCTGAGGTGAGTGGATTGCCTGAGCCCGTGGGTTCGAGACCTGCCTGGGCAGGCGAGACCTCATCTCTACAGTAAATCAAAAAAATTAGCCGGGCGTGGCAGCGTGCACCTGTAGTTCCAGCTACTTGGAAGGCTGAGGCAGAAGGATCACTGGAGCCCAGCAGATCAAGGCTGCGGTGGCCGGGAGTGCCCGCCCACTACACTCCAGTCTGGGCAACAGTGAGACTCCAACTCAAAAAAAAAAAAAAAGAAAGAAATTCTTTGTTTAAATTGTTTATCTTTGAGGACTTTGACTATAGGGCTCCAGTCTCTTCTTGCTTGTAGTGTTTCTTCTGATAGATCTGCTGCTATTCTGATTGGTTTTCCCCAGTAAGTAGTCTGACCGTTCTCTCTTGCTGCCTTTAGGATTTTTTCTTTTGTGCCTACTTTGTGTAGGCAAATTATCATGTGTCTAGGGGTTGGTCTTCTCATTTGATGTCTTTTGAGGGTTCTCTGTATCTCTTGTGCTTGGCTGGTCACATCTCTGGTGAGATGGGGAAAGTTTTGTTGGATTAATTTCTGGAATACTTGCTCCAAGTTGTTCTCCATTTCCCTTTCTTCTTCTGGGATACCAATCAGATGTAGGTTTGGTCTCTTGATATAACTGCATATCTTTTGTAGGCTTTGTTCTTTCTTTCTGAGTTCTTTCTATGTTTTTTACAGATCAGGTTAATTCCATGTTCTGATCTTCAAATTCTGAGATTCTTTCTTCACCTAGATTAATTCTGGTTTCCATGCTTGTTATCTGGTTGTTTATTTCCTGGATGAAATTTTTTATTGCCAAAATCTCTGTTACAAGTTCTTTCAGTGTTGCATCTTGTCTTTCTTAAGTCCTATTTACTCTTTCCAGCCATTCCCTAATCCCTGTCATATTCTGGGGATAGTCTTTGGTGACTTCCATTGTTTGGCCAAGGTTTGATTTTTCAGGAGTTTTGTCTTTGGTACACTTGAAATTGCCTGAGGTCTTCCTTTGCTTTTCCTCATTTGTGACAGATCTCTTGTTTTTCTCTTTAATTCTGTTATTCAGTGTCAGTGGGAGAGGCTTTCCCTTCTGATGTTTGCTCAGACCTCTATTCTTCCCTGATCCGGGCTCAGGATTTGTTCTATTACAAAATAGATGGTGAATGGGAAGCTTTGCTGTTTCTTGTAGTTTCAAAATTCGAATAAAGTAGGGGATAGGACGCTAGGAATCAGATACTACTTGCAAATTAAAATTTTCACTAATTGTGGTATGTGTTCCCTGAGACCCACTCCCCACTACCACTTTATATGATGATGCAAAGCAGAAACCAATGCAAAAGCAATTGAACACATACATACACACTCCAAAACAAACTGGAATAACAGCAAAGCAAAACAAAACAATCAGCAATAAAAAGACCCCCAAGAAAACTAAACACATATACACATGCCTAGCACAAAGTGAATAAATAAGAAAAGCAGAAAGACTGAAGGAAAAAAGGGGGATTCAGTTGAACTCTCACACATCTATTGACATTCCCCTTAAACTATATAAAAATGAATATAAAAATGACTTAGAAGAACAAAAGCACTAAAACCATCAACCACAACAAAATCCAAAGGTGAATACTCAATCATTCACATACTCACAAAAACAGAAAACAACAATAGAAGAAAGAAACAGAATAAAGAAAAGAAAAAGAAAAAAAAATTTGGGGGGGTGTGGGGTGCAGATCAAACCCTCACATACACATTCATGCACAAAGGAAAAATATTTTTTAAATAGATGAACTAACTAGCAAACAGTCAAAAAAAATTTTTTTTAATTAAAAAATAGTTGAAAATTTAAAAAACAAAAACAAACAAAGAAAAAACCTGCCCTCTTGTGGCAGGCTCTGTTATTGTTCCTCTAATCAGGTCTCTCCTGCAGAGCCACCTCTTTCACTCTCCTCAGGGAATGAAGCAGAGAAGGAGAAGGGACAGAGTGGGTGGGGCTGCAGGCCTCCCCTCCCACTCTCGTATGGTCAGAGAGATCTCTGGTAGGGAGGTACGGGTCTGTCTCTTCCCCAGGTATGTACTGTCACTGGGGTGCCACAGCCAGGCCTATCCTGGAATGGAGCTCTCCTATTGCGACTGAAGTCCAGGCTCCGCCTGGGTTTGTCCCTCTTATTCATGCAAGGCCCAGCTCTGTGGGTCTGACGTTCAGAGGATTGCTGTGAAGGAGAGGGTTTGGGTCAGCCCCGACTCACCACTGATCTCTTTGGAGTTCTTCCTTTTTTTCTGGCCACACCTTTTGTCCCACAGCTGGATCAGGGTAGGGGGTGGGGCGCCTGGAACTCAGCATTCGTCAGGTACCTCTGAAGTTTGTGTTCTCAGGATATTCCCTTAGGACCACACTGAAGCCCTGAGTAGTTGATCCACCAGTCACAGAGATCAGATCAGTTGGTCTGTGATGATGAGCGAGTCGAAGCACTTTCCTGCCCCACCTTCAGTACAGTGGTGGGGGGCCTCTCCTGTCCTCTTCCATGGGAACTTGCCTCTGGGCTCCATCTACAGCCCCTTCCAGTGCCCTGCAAGGTGCTGAAGTGATGAGGCAAAGCCCAGAGCAGTCTCTCTCCTGCTTCAATGGTGTGGGAGTGCCTGGGGCAATAGTGTCTCCCCTGCGCTGCTTTTCCAAAGGAAAACTTCTGTCCATTTTGAAAAAACAATGCTGTTCCCCTCTGTCACCCAGGAAGAACCAGGGATGAAGTAGAGAAGCTGCAGTACCTGCTATTGCACAAGGGGCCTGGCCACCTGCTCACGAGCCCCACTTAGACAGTTTCTCCCAGCGTTTTCTTGCCAGGGAGGGTTTGTTGATTAAAAAAAAGAAAGAAAGAAACGAAAGAGAAAACGGTGCTCGGCTTCTGTGTCCTGGGAATCGCTAGGATCCAAGCCCAGATGCTGTGGCACCAGCCACTGCACCAGGAGAGCCCTGATGGCTAGCTCCCTAGCCCTCACTCAGCCACTCACATGCCCACTCGCTCACCAGCACATACACAAAATTCTTCATACACTCACGTACTCACACGGGAACTCTCATAGTCTGACTGGCTCGGCCGCCATCTTCCCTCTTTCCTCAGAACTCTCTTTCTAAAGCACAGCTTGGATCATGGCTTTGTCCAGCTCAGAAATCATCCATGGCTCTAAATCACCTACAAGGTGAAACCTGAGCTCCTAGCCTAATGCCAAAGGCCCTTCAGGAGCAGGTACCGTCTTTCCTGTCCAGCCTTATTGTCTAAGACTCCCAAATATACTTCCTTCCCCTTCCTGAGTCAGGTTGTTTCTTTACAGTGCACAATTGTGCTCTCAGTCCCATGGCCCTTACTGTTTAGAATGCTTATCCTAAAAAATGTGGTACATATACACAATGGAATATCATGCAGCCATAAAGAAGGACAAATATATGGACTTTGTAGCAACTTGGATGGATTTGGAGTCAATCATACTCGGTGATTTATCACAGAAACAAAGAACTGAGTTCCACATGTTCTCACTCATAAGGTGACCTTGAACAATTATAATGCTATAAGAAAGCGATTGGCAGTAGTGGAAAACTGTCGGGAGGGGGAGTGGGATTGGCAGTTGAGAGAAAGTACTAGGGGAGGGAGGGGAATACCTCATCAACAACGGTAGCTGCATGATTAATGTTGATATACCTAACCCTGAATTGTACCCCACATCTTTATAATAAATTAATTAATTTATTAAAAAATAAAAAAGGGGGAAAAAAGCTGTAATAGCTATTACCAGAAAAAAAAAAAAGAATGCTTATCCTTCTCTCAGCAAACTAAAATCATCTTTCAGGTACTGTTTATCCAGTTCAAATCTCATTATTTGTACACCATCTTCCCTAAAGTGTGAGCCCCCTCTTCTCTGTTAAAACAATGAAACTTCTGGTGTACACTTAATCTGTGTCAGGCACTGCCTTTCTCATTTGATGTTCTCATCTGTCTTTTAAGGTAAGTATTATTACTCCCTTTTTGCAGGTGAGGAAACTGAGGCTCAGAGAAGTAGAGTAATTTGCCCACTCCTAGAGTGAGAAAAGACAGAGATAGGATTCAAACCAGGTCTGTCTGAGCCCAAGGGTAATATGCTTTCTAGGATTCCATTGAGTTAGGATTGATTTGAACTGAAAGACCCAGGGCCTTGTCTCCCTCTTGATATAAACAGCCAACCTATTTCTGAAGCAGAGTAGTAGCCTCTGGGGACTCCAGCAGGGTGTGTGCAGGGTGTGGTGGTCCTGGTAGACTTACATGTTGCATTAGGGTGAAAGAGCTCTGCTGTACCTTCTCACCCTCCTTTCCTTGCCTGGCCCTCAGGAAGATGGCCTCCTCAGGAATCTACAAACTGGATGATGGGCAGCCTTACCTGAACAACTGCTTTCCAGCCAAAAATCTCCTTCGGATGCCGCAGGAAGGTCAGATGACTTCTCAGTGTGATACCTTTCCCTCATATTCAACTCCTGCTGTAGACTGTTTCTCATGTTCATTTCTTCCTCTCCAACCCCTTCCCTGCCCCACCCAATCTCATTCCTGCCAACCCATCTTCTCCCAGTAGCCTCAGTGGGACTTCTGAAGTACACATTTAACCACAGTGATCCCTTCTATTCAGTGACTCATCATTGCTGACTCTTACCTGGCATTTGGTGTCATTCAGAGTATAACCTTATCCTCTGCTGCAAACCTATTCCTTTATGTTGTATTCCACAGTGCTTCTTTTTCACATGTTTTTTAAAAAAAGTTACCCTGGCTTAACATCCTGGATCTACAAGGAACTGAAACGTACTGAAAAGAAGAAAATAAGCAACCCCATTATAAAATGGGCAAAAGATATGAACAGACACTTCACAAAAGAAGACATTCGAGCAGCCAACAAACACATGAAGAAATGCTCAACCTCACTAATCATCAGGGAGATGCAAATCAAAACCACACTGAGATATCACCTAACTCCAGTCAGAATGGCAATTATCAACAACTCAAAAAATAACAGCTGCTGGAGAGGCTGTGGTGAAAAGGGAACACTTCTACACTGTTGGTGAGAGTGTAAGCTAGTGCAACCTCTGTGGAAAGCAGTGTGGCGATTCCTGAAAGCTCTAAATATTGACCTTCCCTATGACTCTGCAATCCCCCTACTGGGAATATACCCTGAAGAACACAAATCACTCTATAAAAAAGATACCTGTACACGTATGTTTATCGCAGCGTTATTCACAATAGCAAGAACCTGGAAACAACCATGCTGCCCATCAAAAGAGGACTGGATTAAAAAAATGTGGTACATATACACGATGGAATACTATGCAGCCATGAAAAAGAACAAAATCATGAATTTCGCAGCTACCTGGATGGAACTAGAGTCTATAATACTGAGTGACCTCTCACAGAAACAAAGATCAGAATATCACATGTTCTCACTCATATAATGGACCTTGAACATCCAATGTAATACTATAAGAAAATGACTGATGGTACTGGGAAATTATGGGGGGGGGATGGGATTAATAGTAGCTAATATCTATCTGGGACTGGGAAAACACCTCTTATCAATAGGGTGCCTGAATGAAACGTAATTGTACACCTAACCCTTAACTGGACCCTACAAAACGATAATAAAAAATACTGATTATTAACAACAACAACAAAAAAAAGTTACCCTGAATGTTCTAGCCCTCATCCTAATTAGCCAAACTCTTCCTGTACCACAAAGCCCTGCTCTTCTCCTACTTCTTTCAGTAAGCCATGCCCGACCACCCTAAGCCCTCAGGGCTCATCCTCTCCTGTGAGCTGTCTTCCTGTCAGTGTTCCTTTTTCTTTTTTTTTGAATTGGAGTGTCACTCTGTTGCCCAGGCTGGAGTACAGTAACATGCTTACGCAGCCTTGACCTGCTGGACTCAGGCGATCTTTCCGCCTCACCCTTTCAGGTAGCTAGGACTATAGGCATGCGCCATCACACCCTGGTAATTTTTTGGTTTGTTGTAGAGATAACACCAAGTTGCCTGGGGTGGTCTTGAACTCCTGGGCTAGGCAGTCTTCTCATCTCTGCCTCCCAAAGTGCTGGGATTACAGGTGTGAGCCACTGCACCTGGCCCCTGTCTGTGTTTCATACTAGATGAATAATCATAATCTGCTACACTCCTTAATAAAATGATGTAAACTTAACTCTGAAAGTAATTTTTCAAATGTTTATCTTGTTAAAAACTCTCATGGAGCAGGGAATCATCATGATACTGAGAGGAGCTCTATAAATGGAACACTGTCCAGAAGTGTGGGTTCTCTGGATTGGATTTGTTGCTTTGAAAGGGTAAGGCAAGGGAGAAGTAGAACTTATTTACTCCAGATGTTGTGACTTGTTGGTCACTCTGTAGGTGGAATACTAGAAGAACCTTCTCCCCCTGTCTGTCTTCCCCAGTTCTCTAAAATTATTTCATTTTTCACATAGAGACCTTCCCTGGCCATTTTACTGTCTAAAACCTTACAGTGGAGCTATCAGCATGATGAGCTCATGGTTTCTTTCTCTCTCCCCTCACTTCCTCCCCACCCCAACCTCTTTCTTTTTCTCTTTTACATACATACACACACACACAGATGCAGAAATATAGATGTATGTTTCTGCATATGTTCGCATACATACATATATTTTCTAGTCCACTGAGAGCAGTGATACCTCAGTAGTGAAGAGCATACCTGCTGTCTAGATCTTGGTTTCTAAATACCATTATCCAGTTAAAAGAGCATAGCTCCTTGAAGCAATAGTTGTTTTTTGGGTTGGGGCAGTAAAAATACATTGTTGAGCCTGGAATATCTTGTGGTGCCAGAAAGTAAAGAAGTGCTCAGAAAAGTGATACATGTTGAAAGGACACAGGAGCCAGCTTGAAGGAACTCACAATGGTCAAAACTGGGACAATCTGAGCAATGAAATAAATAAAGGTAGAGTTGGGTTGTAAACCACAGAATCAATAAATATTCAGGAGTCCATACTGATATAAATACATATTTGAATATATAAGTAAATGGGGGAGGAGGAACGGCTCTTTTTTGGTAGGATTCTAATTTAAAAATGTAGAAGGACAGGTCTGTCCTTCTGTGGCTTATGCCTGTAAGTCCAGCACTTTGGGAGGCTGAGGCAAGAGGATTGCCCAGGCAACATAGTGAAACCTCATCTCTACAAAAAATAAAAATAAAAATAAATCGAAGGAATGAGGGATATAGAAAAATAACTATCCAAACATAATAATTATAATTTTTGCAGGTAAAGAACTATCTATGGATATTGTGTCAGAGTTCTTCAGAGAAAGAGTACTAGTAGGAGATAGGCAGGTAGGTGGGTAGAGAGATAGCTTCCCCCCCCAAGAAATTAGCTTATGTGATTGTGGGGGCTGGCAAATCTGAAATTTGTAGGGCAGGTCGGAAACGGTTGGGAAGGGACTGGTGCTGTCGTGTTAAAGTAAAATTTCTTCTTCCAGGAAACCTCAGATTTTTGTTCCTAAGGTCTTTCAGAAGGCTACCACATTATCAAGAATAGTCTCTTTCACTTAATATCAACTGATTGTAGATATTAGTCATATCCACAGCATATTATCACAGCAACACCTAGATTAGTGTTTGATTGAATAACTGCATTTATAGATCAGCAAAGTTGATGCATTGACCATCACAGATGCTAGAATAAGTGGTGAAAGTAAGATGAGAGACAGAAGTATGTGCATAGTCTAAAGTTGTATTTATTAATTACAAAGGAAAAGATAGTACCTTCTCAGTAGAGAAGCCAGGCAGACACCACTTTAAGTGCTCAAAATTAACATTACTAGTAAAAAAGCATATTGACAATCTTGAATCCCCTGATATGATACGCTGAGAAAGGCAAGCATCACTTCTGTGAACTTTTTGGTATAGATCAAAGCCTTAGTCTAATCATGGGAAAGCATCACACAAATTCAAATTGAGGAACAATTTTATAAAATAATTGGCCATTACTTTTCAAAATTGTCAAAATCACACAAGAAAAAGAAAGACTGAGGAATGGTCACTGATTAGAGGAGACATGACAGCTGAATGACAAGTGAGATTCTAGATTGGATCCTGGAACAGAAGAGGACATTAGTGAGGAAACTGGCATAATTCAAAGAAGGGCTATAAAATAGTAGCTAATATACCAGTGTTACTTTCTTGGTTTCAGTAATCATGTTGTGACTACTTAAGATGTTAATATTAGGGATGCTGAGTAAAGGCCATATGGGAACTCTGTGTACTATCTTTGGAGTTTTCTAAAGGTCTAAAATTATCTCAAAATGAAAAATTATGAGGGCAAAAAAACCTCCCCATGGATCCTCTTCCTGCTTAAAACCTACGCCATTAAAGCCCAAGTTCCTTCTTCTGGTCCTCAGGACCTTTTATGATCTGACTCTGCCGATCTCTCCAGCCTCATCTCTTTTTCCTCTTGTTGATCTCCTAACACACTCTAGGCCTTCCTTTCTGGCCGTTTTGAGAAGGACTGGGATCTTCAGGAGTCAGGAATATGAGGTTAGGATAAAGGAGAAAGAAAGTTCATGCCTTAGATGGGGACAGCTTTGGGAAATGGGGTGCCTGGAATGTCCAACCCAGAGTGGAAATAGGAAGTGACTCACTTGAGACACAGGGCAGGAATTGCATCCAAGATGCAGATTTAGCAGCCATGATCAGGTAAGCCAAGGCAGCGATAGTGGGCTGTGCCAGAAGCGAGCCAGTGGTTAGAGGCACCAAGCTAGTTGCAACAGCCTCCTTATATTATTACATATTAAATTTTGATATATTATTATATAT
The DNA here is from genome assembly GCA_027257055.1 of Cephalopachus bancanus. Lineage (NCBI taxonomy): Eukaryota > Metazoa > Chordata > Mammalia > Primates > Tarsiidae > Cephalopachus > Cephalopachus bancanus. Next base: position 2,885,363 of record JAPVLO010000195.1, on the reverse strand, counting down.
GATATATCTTATTATTATGTCTTATTTGGGCTGGGGCTATGTCTTATTCATTTCCCTTGTCCCAGTTCCCAGCACAAAGTAGATGCTCAGGTTAAGTCTGAATGGATGATCCTGTGGGCAGGGAGTATGGCTCAGGGTTCATTCAGTCATTCGTTCAGCAACAGTCACAGTGTAGTAACTCTGTGCAAGCCTTGGGAATACTGAGATGGATGAACCAAAATCCCTGTTCTTATGGAGCTTCCACTCTTGGCAGGGAACAGACAATAAATAAGTAAACAAATAATTGCAGATTGCAGTGAAGAACATGCAGTAAATACACTGCTGATGCAGGAGAAAACAGATTCCAGAATGTTATCATGATTATTGTCAGGTGGGCTTACTAATAAACCTTATATATATTCTTTTTTTTTTTTTTTTTTTTAGTTCTCACTCTGTTGCCCAGTCTGGAGTGCAGTGGCACAATCATGGCCCCTGCAGCCTCGACCTGCTGGACTCAGGTGATCCTTCTGCCTAGCCTTGCAAATAGCTGAGACTGTAGGCATGCGCCACCATGCCCAGCTAATTTTTTGATTTATTGTAGAGACAAGATCTTGCCTTATTACCCAGGATGGTCTCAAACTCCTGGGCTAAAGCTGTTTTCTTGCATTGGCCTCTCAAAGTGCTAGGATTATAGGCATGAGGCACCATACCCAGCAAACCTCATATTTTATTTTGCTTACATACACTTTTAAATTCTTTCTAAGCAAACATGTATTACTGGTTGTCATTGTTTGTTTTTTTTTAATGTCAACTGTCCTATCATTTTTTTATTCTGAGTTTCTAACAACTTTTTCTCTACAATGATTGAGGTCTGGGAAGATGGACCCCATTGAGTTGAGATCATACACTGGGCTTTACCCAAGAGATGACCAACAGGGGAGTAACTAGCTGGCACAGGAAAGAGTGATCAGCTGTACTGAAGAGGAAAAGGGAAGATATCACAGAACAGGAAATATTTGATCTTAGGTTTTGAAGGAACAAGAGAGTTTGGAGATAAAAATGAGAAGGAAGGAATTGGACAAGTCACTCCACCTTAGTCTAAGCCTTTTAATCTGTAATATGGGGACTATAACATGTTTTTCACTGGGTTTTAGGGTCAATTAAATGAGATCAATATGTAGACATTCCTTCCTTCCCCACCCCCAAGTAGCAGTGAAGTATCTAGTGCATATTAAGTAATCAGGAACTATTTTTTATTTTAGTATTATAGATAAATATTCTGTAATTGCACTAGTTGTAGCTTTGGAGGAGTTTCCCCTTTTCACTGATTGGATCTTCCCAACAGGCCGAGGACACTGGTTAGTAGCTCGGAAGGGTAGCCTCAAGAAGCTCAAGAGTATGGTTGAGGCACCAGCTGAAGGTCAGGAAAGCAAGAAGAAAGTTTCTTTTGAAGTCAGGAGGAAGAAAGGGTCTCGGCAGGAAAACCAAGCCGACATTCCTGGACACATCCTGGACTGTGCTTTCCTGGTGAGAGTAAATGCATCCTGGAGTGGCTGGCAGAGTCGGCTGGGGCGGGGTGGGAAAGGACTTGTCCTACTCTGGTACAGCTATCCCAACTGACTCCAATTAGAGTGGTGTTGGCAAATTGAGTATAGCCAGGATAATGAAGGGACCCAACAGTTTCTTTACATGTAGAGCTTTCTTCACATTCACCTTGTGAAATAGGTACTGTCATCCTTATATTGTTGCCCTTGGGCAGATGGGAAAACTGAGGCCCTTGAGAGGTAGTTTGCCTTGACTGAGGCCCCCCCAGCTAGTAAATGACTGGGCCAGGATTAGGACTCTTGTCTACTGACTCCAAAGCCTATACCTTTACATTATGAGGTAAAAACTCTTAACTGAGTTGGAGAGACAAGGAAGCAGGTCAGGGTGCGCAGCCCGTTGAAAATCCTATTCCAGCACCTAGCAGGGTGGAGAGAGAGATTCCTGCTCTGTTCTGCTCTGGGACAATCTCTTCAGTATCAGGTGGGGTTGAGGAGTTCCTGTTCTCCAACAGCCTTTGTCCTTCAGCTTTAGTGTCTGGCTGAAAGCCAGGAGAGCTGACCAGCTATTAACTAGTGCCTGGGGCAGGCACTACAAAGAGAACTGGATTGGCTGAGTTGGAGACCTGCCAGGGATTTCACATCTGCTCTGTATAATGCCTCAGTGGCTTTGCAAAGAAGGACACGTTTTATAAATCAATATTAATGTGCAGTCTGCTTCTCATAGCTCCCTCAAGAAGAACTCTCTGGCAGCCTATTTTGCTCCCAGATTCTGCTTATAGTTCCCAAGAGATGGATGTCTGCATAGATCAGACATTGAACGAAAACTCTGTTGGTTTCATCTCACCTCAATGGGTGATACAAGCTTTTGGCAGTCCTGTGGAATTCGTTTCATTATTGGCTCTTCTTCTCACTGGAAATGAGATGGTCTGAAACAGGAGTTCTGAGAAGGGGCAGAAACACTTTCCATAGTGGCCTGTTTTTTCTCCTTTGGTTCCAAATACATATATGTTCCCACATTTAATCAGTATGGTTGTTCCTCATGTTGCCACTATGGGCAGAAGCAACAGGGATGTTTTTCAGAGTATGGACTATCTACTCTGCCTATTGGAGAGTTCCACTTGAATGTTTCACTGGCACCTCGTATTGAACTACTGTACCAACCCCCCTACTCCAAGTCCTGAAATGTATCTCTTTTCCAGTGTTTACAGTTTCTATGTTGGTACCACTAGCTACCCAGTCACCAAGCCTAACCCTGGGGTTATCCTTGATATTTGCCTTTATCACTGTCCCCACTCCCACTTTCACCAAGCCCTGGCACTTTTATTAAATCGTTGTCAAATCTGTCTTCTTATCTCTACTGCTACCACCCTCATCTGGGCCACCATCATCTCTTATTGGACTAATTTAGAAACTCTCTAACTAGTTTGAACCAATTAGGATGCTTTTATTTCACATAAAAAAAGAAGCCACAGGTATTTACTAGTTTAATGACACCTTACAAGGCCCAGCTTCCTTCTGTCTTTCTGCTCTACCATCCTCAGCATATTGATTTGTTCCCTTGGGCTGATTGCCTTCACAATTCTGAGATGCCTGTAGCAATTCTGGTCTTCATATACAGAAGATAACATCCAGAGGTAGGGAAGGGATTGTTGCTGTCTTAACATCTATTTTTAGAAGTAAGAAAAAGCTTTCCAAGACCAGACTCCCACCTGCAACAGTGTTTCATTGTCAAGTCATTGGTTAGGGAATGATTGGTTTAGAGAGGTCAAGACTTATTGCTTGGAGCTGGGGCTTATACACATGTACACTCGGAGAAACATGAATAACATTGGTGTTCTTTAACAAGGAAGGAATTGAGAAGTGTTTATGGAGAGAGTAATAATGTCTGATACGTTGGTCTCTCTTCTTCCTCTCCTATCTTCTCATTTACATGAAGTACTCTGATACATCTATGTGTATCAGACATAGCAATTTTATAAAATTACTACCAGCTCCATGCCAAAAAATCTTTGACAGCTTTCTATTGGTTGTAGGATAAAATTCACCCTCCTTTAAAGAGCCAACGTGGACTCACATGATCTAATGATTGCCTTTCTAGCCTCAGCTTGTATTTCATCCTCTCAAAAGCACCTTGCTTTTTTCCTGCCTTCACAATTCCTACTACCCACTTTCATGAGACCATCTCCTATTCAGCTCTTAGGTCTCAGCTGAAATATTACTTGCTCAAATAAATATTTTCTCATTTTGAGACTGAGATTAGAACCTACTGTTATTATCTCCCATAGCACCGCGAATTTCTCTTTTAAATACCTGTTACATTTCTAAATACTTGCTTCTACTTGGCTTCTTATGAGACTGTATGTTCCATGAAAGTGTGGAATGCCTCTGCTTTTTCTTCATTGTCTTCCCAATGCCTAGTTCAGTGCCTAAACATAATAGGTACCATAAATGATAAACAGAAAAAAGGAATGAGGGTTGATTAAGTATACATAGAAGCTCCAAAGCCGAGATTTGCTTCTAACTTTTTAATTATATGGGGTGACATAGTCAAAAGAGCATAGAGTTTAGTGTTTTTAGATTTGGGTAAGATCTCACTTATTAGCTGTCGGACCTTAGGCAAGGCATATTACCCCTCTTACTCTTGTTTTCCTCATTGATAAAGGGAGATAATCTTATGTCAAGGGGTTTAGTTAGCTAATCCTAGTTTTGTTTGTTTGTTAATGTATCTAGCACAATATATGGCCCAAAGTAATGCTTAGTAAATATTTACAAAGTAATGCTTAGTAAATATTTGGAGAATGAATGGATGAACAATGAATGAATGAACAGGAAACAAATTATGACAAATGTATGAGATTGCCCAATAAGAAAAAGCTGATCAGAAATAGAGAAACTAAAAGTTGTGGGGCCGTAAGGGCTGACTCTCTGTTCTGCCCTAGCTGAAGCACCACTGTGTGAGAAAGCCATCGGACCTGTGCAGCATTAACGTCAGCAGCCTGAAGTTCTCCCAGGTGAGGCCAGCCAGCAAAGATTGATTTGGGTGAGCCAGACCCAAGGTGGCACCTGTTCTGGTTTGTCTATTGCACCTCTACAGTCCCTGAGGACTGGAAATCTGGTTTTGTGGAAAGAGGAAAGGGAGGGTCAGGCAAAGATTCATTGGGTAGAAACAATATTCAGACGCAGACTTTTGCTATAAATTTGGTATTGCCCTTGTCCCATTGGAGGTGAAGTAAAGAAAATTACCTCATGAAACTGGTTTCACACTTGCCATATAGTTTTGTTGGGGCATAATTCATTGTTTGAACACAGAGTTTCTATCACAAGAGCCTAGAAGATAAATTTCTCTCAGGTTTCAGTGCCAGGAATAATAATGGTTCTCCCAAGAAGCTGGTTTGTTCCTAACTTATGGGTGCTGTGTCTCATGTAATGAATCATGTTTCTTTCTGTACATCGGCTTATAGGCAGCTTGAGCCAAATTTGTGAGACACCATCAGCCAGTGTATATACAGGATATTATGGTATATATCTTTGATTTGTAGGCTTCCATAGCAAATCAAGAGAGATTGCTTGTATAACCAGTCCCAAGAGTAGGGCTGTGAGCCACAGGATGGCCAAATGACTGGTAGAGCAGACTGCTCTCTTAACAGGATTCTGTTTCACTCCATTTAGCACTCGTATTTTCAGAACTGAGTTACTTAGGGACAGTTTAGCCATAGAATGGCATCTTGGTCCTCCATTCCAGGCCAACATGTGGATCCCCAGAGATTGTGTTATAGAGTTCACATGCAGTGCTGAGGCAAAGTAGTAGAGGATTTCAGAAGTCTCTATCAATACAACTTTTGAGGGCTGCAGCATGACTGGTCTAAGCTCAGTCCCCCCACGGGGTACTTTCTGTTCTTCCTTCGTTTATTCACTCACCTACCCACTGAGCATTACTGGGACCTAGTGTGACTCTGCTGTTTACTGGAGGGCATAGAGGTGGCTCAGACACTGCTTGCCCTCTGGAGTATGTAGTCCAGTGGGGAGGGAGGAGTCCAGGCTTAGATGAATATAGAGATAGACAGGACTAGCTAATGCAGTCAGTGAGGGAAGCACAAGAGTGCTGAATATTAGCTCAGAGGACAGCCCCTAACTTAGCCTTACACTAAGGAAACACACTCTGGAGAGGGTGATAGCTTAGCTGAGATCCAGGGGTTGGGTGGGTACTTGCTAGCTTTATGGTTAATCCATAAGGGAAAATGGTTATTAAATTTAATAAAAATTTAAAATATCTATTTAACAAAAGGTACCATAAACAGAGGTAAACGATAAGCTGTAGACTGGGAGACAATATTAGCAATTAATATAACCAAAAAGGATTAGGGCCCAGAATATATAATGAGCTCCCACAAAACAACAGTAAAGGCCAGGCTCAGTGGCTCAAGCCTGTAATCCCAGCACTTTGGGAGGCCGAGGTGAGAGGATTGCCTGAGCCCACGAGTTTGAGAACATGATGAGACCTTGTCTCTACAAAAAATTTAAAAAAAAAAGTTAACCGTGTGTGGTAGCATGCACCTGTAGTTCCGGCTACTTGGAAGGCTGAGGCGGAAGGATCGCCAGAGCCCAGCAGGTTGATACTGGGGTGGCCGTGAGCATGCCACTGTGTTCCAGCCTAGGCAACAGAGTGAGACTCCAAATCAAAAAAAAAGGAAAAAAAAGTAGACTTCCCTGTAGAAAAATGGGCAACGATATAAATATGTTAATATACAGAACAGAAACCTGAAAGGCCAGTAAGTGTAGGAAAAGACATTCACCCTCATAAGTAATCAGGAAAGTGTAAATATAGTGCCATTTTACAATCAGATGGGCAAAAATCCACAAAGTTTTATGACTCCATTTGCAAGGATTTAACGAAATAGGGCTTTTCATACACTGTAGGTAGGACTGCAAATTAGTTTAACTTCTTTGGAGAGAGCAATGTGGAGCCATCTAATAAAGCTGAATATGTGCATTCCCTACAAGTTGATAGGAGTATTATTCATTAGAGAAATTGTTATGATGGGAAAGCTTGTGTAATAATTGCGTTACATCATTGTTTGCAATATTGAAAAGTTGGGAACAGACTAAATGGGAATGAATAACTTATAATTTATTTTTAAAAATAGAGTACTATATATAGGGATTAAAATTGATGAACTAGAGCCACAGCTATCAACATAAGTAAATTCCAAAAGAGCTATAGGTATTAACACAGGTAAATCTCAAAAACAGTGTTGAGTGAAAGGCTGGCTGCAGAATGATATCTATAGTATGATTGCAACTAATGTAAAGTTTTAAAACAGGTAAATAGCACTATATATGGTTGATAGATAACATTTATATGTATGTAATACAAGTGCAAAACAGGTCCAGAATGATCATCACCAATTTAGAATAGCTGTTACAGAGTTAGGGAGGGATATGTGGAGGAAGGATGATCATGGTGGTAGACCACCCTCTATAATGTGTTATTTCTATGAAAAAAGTTATTTGTAGCAAAGACTGAAATATTCTGATTTATTAAAACTTGATAGTAGTTACACAGGTCTTCAGAGTATCGCTCACTATACTTTTTTATATGTTTGACATATTTCATAGTAGAAGAAAAGAAGTAGAAAAGCCCTGATAGCCTTTAACAAGTAGCTGCTCTTGTGCCAGGGATGTCTCTTATCCCTTTGAGTCTTTGTTCCTTTTGGCAGTGACTCTGGAGCTCAATAGGCTTCCGGGCAGGGAACTAATCTTGTGTTTTTTTTTTTTTCTGAAATGCGTTCCTACAGGCTAAGGAAAAGGACTTCAAGCATTTTCATTCTGTGGTTTATATCAATGCCTCAGAAAACTTGCTGCCTCTAGGTAAGCTTTTGTTTTTTTGAAAACTGTCTTCTGCCTCTTGGCCAGCACAGCCATTCACATATGTTAGGATTTACCTGCCCGTCTGTCCATGATTGGCCACGCATCTCTTTTTTTGGCGTGCCATAGGCTGGGTGCTGGAGAGTATACACAGACCCCAATTCCAACCCAGCGCTGACACTACCTACTTAGAACATTTCTATGTGAGCTGCTACTTCTCTATTTGTAAATGAGGATAATTCCCATTTTTTCTTCCTTCCTGTGCAAACTCAGATGAGATGGGTGTATTTAAGCCTGTAAGTGCTCCTTTAGGAGCTTAAAGCCTTCTTAGCAAATCCACAGCGACCCCTGCTGGGTGCTAGGACCGTGTGAAGCTGGCGTTTAGAAATGGGTACATCTGTTCCTGCTCTGGTGAACTTGTGGTTTGGTGGGAGAGATGGACTCAGACACAGAGCAGGATGCAATGGGAACAGTGTCAAGGGAATCGGGAAATGCTATGCCAGCATGTAAGTGGCACTTCAGCTCAGGCCACAATGTCAGCAGGGACTTCTGAGAAGAGGAGCAACTAAGCTGAGAACAATAAATAAATAGGACTGACTCAGGAATTGGAAGGTAAGGAGGCATTCCAGACTGGAGCAGATGTGGAATGGTCTGATCAGGGAGACTGAGAGGCTTTGTATATTTGCAAGGGAAGCATATGGGGGAAAATTGAAACTAGAGAGGTTGGCAGGGACTAGATTATCAAGGTCTTTGTGTGACTTGGACTTAGTTCTCCAGGCAAAGGAGGGCCTTGGAAGACTTTCAGGTAGAAAAACTCAGTGACAGCTGTGAGGAGGGCGGATCATAAGAGAGGAAAATGGAGACCAGGAAACTTGGGAAATGTTTCAGTTGTCCAGGGAGGGGAGATGAAACCTGAGCCAGGTCTGTGGCAAGAGTGGTACAGGAGATTGAGGGAGAGGAGGGGGAAGGGGGGGAGGGGGAGGGGGAGGGGGAGGGTAGAAATCTCAGGACTTGGCAACTGATGGGGATGTAGGGAGAGAGAAGGATCAAGGGACTTTTTACTGAGAGCATGCTAGCGGAGAGGCAGATTGGGGGGAAATAGGATGAGTTCTGGTTTTTTTGCACTGAATTTGATGGGTGTTTTTAAAGAAGCATATAATGAGGTCCCCGCCCTTTGGGAGTCATTATGGTCTGTCAGGAGCTTGGGTTTGAAATACAAGGCCAAGAGGTATATGAAAGTTGTTTAACCTCTTTAATAATTACAACACATCAAGATACTATTTTCTGCCTCAAATATTGGCCAAAATTAAAAGGACTGATGACAGCCAGCATTGATAGGGCAGTGAATACTCTTGCATTCTACTGGCAGAAGTATAGTAAATTGGTGCAACATCTTGGATATAATTTGGTAGTGTTTTTTAGAATTTAAAATAGTCTTTGTCTTTAATAGTTTACTTCCAGAAATTTATTGTATAGAAACATGCTACAAGGCTGTTCAATGGAAACATCCTGAAACAACCAAAAATCAGTCTTTGTATTAGGCACTACTGAGCATTCCGACTGACAAGAAGACTACCTTGGGCCACACTTAACACCAGGTTCACTTAGATGGCTCTAAGTAATTCCACACAGTATGCCAGTGGAACAGCAGCAGGAGTTTCTCTTCAATGAGTTTCTCAAAGCCATCCACGAACCATTCTTTGTGCCTCTGTCCCCAGTGTCAATTCAGGTACAAGACAATGAGGCTGTCATTGGGTGGATGCAAGAGCCACCTGGTTTAGAAACCTCATTCTCTACAAGAGCCAGTTGTTGTTATTATACTTCATGGGCATAGATCCTAGAGTTCCTGCAAAGGACATGTTTGATTAGAGGAGTCACCCAACACAGGGAAGCCCAAAGTTGTGCCCCTTCCAGGTGTTTGTAATTCATTTATCCCAAATGCAGTTTGCCAAACTGGGGTCATTTTTACCACTAAATAATTTTGCCTAGTAACACAGTTACCATACCATTTGTTTCAGATTACTAGGGAAATAGGGCTAGAAAACCAACGATCCAATTCTCATGCAGAGGGAGATAAGTTTTCTTACCTGTTATCTATATAGCCTAAAGGCTGTCAGTAGGGAAATGGATAAGTAAACTATGGTACATCTATACTAGATAACGTAATTAAGACATTAGGCAAATCTGTATGTTTTGACATGGAACAATCTTTAGGTCATAGTGTTAAGGGAAAAAAGCAAGTCAGTACAATGTGTATAGTAGGATTCCATTTTTGTAAAAAGTGTGTGTATGTATGTCAGTATATACATGAGAAAAAGTTGAGTAGTATGCATGAAACTTTTAATAGTTACCTCTGGGTGTTGGGATTAAAGGGAACTTATATTTTTTGTGACATTTGATTCTTTTGGTAGTCATATTTAACCTCTGTAATCAGGAATAGTAAAGATAATTTTTCAAAATGGGCTTTGTGGTTGAGCAGACTTAGATTCAATTCTTGGCTCTCCCACTTACCATCAATTCCATTTCTAGCAAATTGCTTAGCCTGGCTGAGCCTTGGTTTCCTCAGCCATAGAATGGAAGTAGTAATCTCTATTTTTCAGGTTTGCAGGAGTTTTAGGGGCCATGTATGTACGTCTTAAACAGTGTCTGCCCTAGCCCATTGGGAACCCAGTAAATGGTCATTGTTAATATCTTTCTCTTAAGTCCTTTACAAGCTTAAGTCCTTTACAAGCTTTCTCCTTCCCATGTAGAGGCATTTCACACATTTCCAGCCTTAAAGGAACTGGAGCTTGCATTCAATGGCATCAAAACAATCTACGTGAAATATGGAGACTTTAAGTTATTGGAAGTAAGTTGGAGGTAGTTTGGTGCCCATCTGTTCCCCTGTAATGAATGGGTGTAGAGTTCTCTAATCATTATTGCTATTGGGAAGGGGCTGACTGGGTCTTTGTAGCCAGGTCCTTGCTTCATTACTAGCCTCCAGGGCAGGTGGAGGTGGTGATGGTGGGATGGGGGTAGTGGTGGTGATGGTAATGGAGATGGTGGTGATGGTAACAGTGCAGCAAATAGTTGATCCCTGTGGCCATGTTGCATAGTCCTGGGAAGTAAATGCCAATAGTCAAGTCCAAGGGAGTCTGTGCAGAAAAGTAAGTTTCAGCAGAGTATCATAGGAGGGAGAGTTTGAGGGGAAATCTAGATTCATTGGGGGTTGAGGAGCCATGGCGGTTAAGAGCTAGGCACAGCAGATTGGACCAGCTGAACTAGAGACATGGACCGATGACAGAGACCTATCCTGTGAGCTGGATCCATCCCTGTGGCTGGGATAGAGGATAAACCATAGGCCCAAAGGGGAGTATGAAATAAAATAGGGCTCCCATGGGTTCAGCAGCATACTCTTGACACTTTTACATTCACAGCTGTTCTCCAAAACCCAGATTAGAAAACACAGAACATTTTGTTTGCATTCTTCAGTTTCTCCTAAGTTAAATTTCCCATAGTTAGGCATTTTCCACGCGTGTCCTCATTCTTCAAGTTAATTGCCTCTTAACCTTTCATGAAGACTTGAGGGCCATTTTTCACAAAGGAACAATGTTTTTGTCACTATGTGAGAGTCACATGGAGAGTAGAGAACAGAGGTAGAGCCAGGTGTCGGGCTGGGCATCTGGCCAAGTTTACTTAATGTAACTTCTCCATGTGTTGGTCTTGTAGTAGGTGTTTCAGATTCAAACCTCACCAAAATGTGTGCATGCCACAAGCCTTTAGATTGACCCCAAAGAGTTGGTAACTTAAATAATTTCATTTGCAAACATCAAGGGTCAGCCATTCTTCACAAAAGCCTCATCTAACCTGGTCTTGTCAGGGAAGTAGGCCTTCCATAAGAGTGAATTTTTCAGAGTTGATGGCCTTTATATGCCAACATTTTATAAAGTTTTAACCTCTTGGGATGGCCTTCTTCCTAAAATGGATTATAAATCCTTGCATTTTTAAAGCATACTCTACTGAATGTAATGGAACTTTGCCTAGATGATTTCATGTCATATTGAAGATACAAGTGAATTTTCATGATTTGGGACAGAAGTGGTCCTCACACATGTCCAGGAAGCAAAGCTCTCAAAATTTCAATAAAATTGAGAGAAAGTAAATTTACAACAACAGAAGCAATTTTGTGCTATGTTAAAAGACATTTTATAGTAGATTTTCAGAATGGGTAGTGGGAAACAAGTTCCAGATGCTAGATGCTCTAGAGTTATAGGGAGCCATGTCCCTGACCTCCAGGCCCAGGAGCTTCTTCAGAACTTCTGCTTATTCCTTTACCTTTTCAAAGTCACTGAGCCAGGCATTGAATACTTGTGTTGTGAATTGTGCCACACATCTTTGTCTCCTTCACCTCTACCATTTCAGACCCCTATTTCAAGTGCCAGTGGGCCATGGGGAGGTGACATGGCTACATAGCTGACTACTAACTTGGATCTAATGATTGGCCATGATTGACTTTCGGAGGCCCTACTTTATAGCAACAGATGAAGATTATTCATCCAGCAGACTTAACCTTCCCCAAGGGAATTTATGTACATAAGAGAGCAGACCAAAGTTAAGATGCAGAATATAAATGAAAACAGGAAATCTCCTGACCAGTCATTTGTTTTCATTTCTCTGTGATTTGCAAGGGCTCCCAAGAAAAAGCATAAACCTGTCAGATATCCTGGATTTGCAGCTCACACTGATGAATATTTTGATGTGTAATAAAACTTGATGTGACTCAGCAGATGTAGTGGCCAGGTTACGAATTTTCTGTTCTTGCTGGCCAAAAAGGCTGTCCCGGAGGGAAAGCCCAGAGTAAAAATCTTAAGGAGTCAATTTAGAAAAAACTTAGCTTTGCCATGATTTGATTCTCTGCTTACAGATCTGAAAAAGGTTCAGCTGGAGCCCTGCCCTGACAGTCAGGAGACCTTGTTTTACTGATCTTGGTTTTGCCAGTACTTTGGCATGCCTCCTTGGCCAAATAACCTACCCTCTCCAGGACTTAAATGTCCTGCTCTGTAAATTCTGAGTCAGCTCTGAAATTCTGTGACCTGTAATTCTAAGGCTGTTCATTTCTTTGAGCTGCTTGTGATTCCATAGAAAGCAAATTTGGGTTCAACGTTAAATAGCCAAAGAAGTTAGAACAGGGGGTTGCAAACTTTTTCATTATGGGTGCCAGACAGTTAATATTTTAGGCTTCTTGTAACATATGGTCAAACTAGTCATAACTGTCATAACTAGTCATCTTTGCTGTTGTAGAAGCAAACCAGCCACAGGTAATGCGTAAACAAATGAGCACAGCTATGTTCCATTAAAACTTTATCCATGATTCTGAAATCTGAATTTCACATAATTTGCATATGCAATATACTGTTCTTTTGATTTTCTTTTCAACCATCCAAAAATGTAAAAATCATTCTTAACTCATGGGACATACAAAACAGCAGGAGGCCGGATTTGACTCTCAGACCCTAGTTGGCCATGAACTGTTCCAACTACTGTCTAAAGAATGGATTGTAGGGAACAAATATGAGAGATGTCAAGGAGGTAGATAGAATCCCTAGGTCTTGCTGGCTGTTCTCCCTACCTTTACCTGTGCTTACCTGAGGCAGCTTTCCAGGCTTTCCTCCTATACTCTCTCTTTGTCCCAGCCAAGTGGGATCACTCTATTGTGTGAGCCTTCAGACCTTATAATTTGCTAACGGTGAACTCAAAACTCCTGTAGTGCTTAGTGCCTTTCATGGTCTGACCAGTCTTATCAATCCCTTCCTTATGCCATGGGCTTCGATATGCCCAAACCATTTACAGTTCTCAGAACAAGCAAGTTTGCCTCCTGCCTCGCAGCTTCTATATGTGCTCCTTGCTGCCTTGAATGTCTCTATGTCCTTAACAGTTTGGTGAGGGCATCTCTAATGTTACCTTCTCTATGAAGCCTGTCCTGACCCCCTGGCAGACCTGACCACTTCTTCCTTTGTTCCTCCAGTGGTATGTCATCAGACATCTATCCCAGCTGTATTGGCCACATCCAATATGCCAGTATCCCTATTCCTCAGACATGCATTCAGCTATCTCAGATACCTGGCAGACATTGATAAGTACCCTGAGAGCAGTTTCAATGAAGTACTCAAAGTCAAGAGAGGGAGAGATTCCATCTGGCTGGGGAATTTGAGAAGTTTTATATGGAGGCAGCTTTTGAGCTATCCTTTTGGGGCTTAGATTTGGATACATGGAAGAAGGACACTCCTGTTTGAGTGAAAACCACAAGCAAAGATCTATAGGTGGGATGGGGCAAGAAATGGGGAAGAATTAACTTGCCTAGCACCACAGGATAAACAAGGTCTGCAGTGGCAGCTAAGGGTGGAAAATAGGTTGAGAACAGACTCTAGTTGACCTTGAATATTAATCCAGGGAGCCAGGGGGGTTTTATCCTGTGGATGATGGGGCATTCTGGAAAGTTAGAAAGTAGCTCCCACCTCACTTGTTAACATCATTGTCACCTGTAGTGCTTCTGTTTCCCATCTTTTTTCTTTGCACGGCAGTTCTTGGACCTTTCCTTCAATAACCTGACTGCAGAGGCCATCTGTGATCTGGGAATTCTGCCACACCTTCGTGTCTTGCTCCTTACAGGCAATGGGCTTACCTCCCTGCCACCCAACTTGGCTGTCTCAGAGTGGTAAGTTCTACCTCCTGGAATCCATCCTGTGTTTCCTCAGGAGCCTTTGTCTATGTCCAAGTGTCTAAGGAAATGGTCCAAAGTAGCTTGGAAGTGCTGTAAAGACAGGCTGTGAGTGCTCAAAGCAGAGAGAATGCCACCTACTGAAGCTCCCAGGAAAGGCCTCAAATTTCCTGTGTGCTGTTAGGAGAGACCCAGATATTTGGCAAGCTATGTTCCCTGCCTCTGATTGGTCATTTGTAAATGGAAGATGTTGCTCTTGCCAGACAGTTCCCCTTCATGAGCCCTCTACTTCAGCTCAGTAAGTCTATTCACTGGTCTCTAAATAAACTTTGTACATTTCACTCTGCCCCTTTGCTGAAGCCATTCCTCTGGCCAGGTTGTGCTGGTCCTTCCTCTCTTAGTAATGATAACTCATATGTGGTGCATACTGTGTGCCATGCACTATTCTTAGCACTTTACATATATTAATTCATTTACTCCTCATAGTAGCTCCCACAGGTAGGTGTCTTATTATCAGCCCCCTTTTTTAGATGAGGTAATTAAGGTACAGACAGGCTAAATAACTTACCCATAGTTACAAATCTAGTCAGTGGCAGAACCAGGATTTGAACCAAGTCTATTTGACTCCAGAGACCACATTCATGACCACTATATTGCCTTCATATATAGAATCTGTACAGTTTTCAAGGCCCAGCTCTAACTCTCCTCCTTTCTTTACCAGGAGCCTTCTTTTTTTTTTTATAATTAATCAGTATTTTTTATTATCGTTTTGTGGGGTACAGTTAAGGGTTAGGTGTACAATTACGTTTCATTCAGGCACCCTATTGATAAGAGGTGTTTTCCCAGTCCCAGATAGATATTAGCTACTGTTAATCCCATCCCCCCCCCCATAATTTCCCAGTACCATCAGTCATTTTCTTATAGTATTACATTGGATGTTCAAGGTCCATTATATGAGTGAGAACATGTGATATTCTGATCTTTGTTTCTGTGAGAGGTCACTCAGTATTATAGACTCTAGTTCCATCCAGGTTGCTGCGAAATTCATGATTTTGTTCTTTTTCATGGCTGTGTAGTATTCCATCGTGTATATGTACCACATTTTTTTAATCCAGTCCTCTTTTGTTGGGCAGCATGGTTGTTTCCAGGTTCTTGCTATTGTGAACAACGCTGCGATAAACATACGTGTGCAGGTATCTTTTTTATAGAGTGATTTGTGTTCTTCAGGGTATATTCCCAGTAGGGGGATTGCAGGGTCATATGGAAGGTCAATTTTTAGAGCTTTCAGGAATCGCCACACTGCTTTCCACAGAGGTTGCACTAGCTTACACTCCCACCAACAGTGTAGAAGTGTTCCCTTTTCACCACAGCCTCTCCAGCAGCTGTTATTTTTTGAGTTGTTGATAATTGCCATTCTGACTGGAGTTAGGTGGTATCTCAGTGTGGTTTTGATTTGCATCTCCCTGATGATTAGTGAGGTTGAGCATTTCTTCATGTGTTTGTTGGCTGCTCAAATGTCTTCTTTTGTGAAGTGTCTGTTCATATCTTTTGCCCATTTTATAATGGGGTTGTTTGTTTTCTTCTTTTCAGTATGTTTCAGTTCCTTGTAGATCCAGGATGTTAAGCCTTTGTCAGACCTAGAGTTGGCAAATACTTTTTCCCAGTCTGTAGGCTGTCTCCCTGCTCTCTTGATGGTTTCTTTGGCTTTGCAGAAGCTTGTCAGTTTAATAAGGTCCCATTTGTCTATCTTCTCTCTTAAGTCCTGTGGGTTTCGGGTTTTGTACAGGAATTGGATGCCAGTTCCGATTTCCATGAGAGTATTTCCTTCCTTTTCTAAGGTTCTTATGGTTTGAGGTTTTACATTTAGGTCTCTGATCCATTTGGAGTTAACCTTTGTGTATGGGGATAGATAGAGGTCCTGTTTCAATCTTCTACATGTGGTCAGCCAGTTTTCCCAGCACCATTTACTGAATAGGTTCTCCTCTCCCCATTGGTAGGTGGTGGGGGCTTTGTCGAAGATGAGTTGGTTGAGGAATTGAGGTTTTGCTTCTGGAATCTCAATTCTGTTCCATTGGTCTATATGCCTGTTCTTGTACCAATACCAAGCTGTTTTGATGATTGTAGCTTTATAGTAAAGTTTGAAGTCTGGTATTGTGATACCACCTGCTTTGTTTTTTTTGCTGAGGATTGTTCTGGCTATTCTTGGACGTTTGTGTTTCCATATGAATTCCTGTGTTGTTTTTTCTAGGTCTGAGAAGAATGTTATTGGTAATTTAATGGATATTGCATTGAATTTGTAGATTGCCTTAGGTAAGATGGACATCTTCACAATGTTGATTCTTCCGATCCATGAGCATGGGATATTTTTCCACTTTTTCGTGTCAGCTTTGATTTCTTTGAGCAGTGTTTTGTAATTTTCATTGTAAAGGTTTTTCACGTCTCTGGTTAGGAAGATGCCAAGGTATTTCATTTTTTTTGTGGCTATTGTGAATGGAATTGTGTTTTTTATTTGGGTTTCTGTTTGTTTATTATTGGTGTAGAGAAATGCGATTGTCTTTTGTACATTTATTTTGTATCCTGAGACTTTGCCAAAGGCCTTTATCAATGTAAGGGGGCCTTTAACAGATTCTCTTGGGTTTTCAAGGTACACCATCATATCATCTGCATAGAGAGATAACTTGACTTCCTCTTTTCCTATTTGAATACCTCTGATTGCCTCCTCTTCTCTGATTGCTCTAGCCAGGACTTCCAATACTATGTTGAACAGGAGGGGAGAGAGTGGGCATCCTTGTCTAGTTCCAGTTTTCAGGGGAATTGATTCCAATTTTTGTCCATTTAGGAGTATGCTGGCTGTAGGTTTCTCATAGATGGCTTTTATTATTTTGAGGTATGTTCCCCGTATGCCTAGATGTTCAAGGGTTTTTATCAAGAAGGGGTGCTGGATTTTATAAAAAGCTTTTTCTGCATCTAATGATATGATCATGTGGTTTTTGTTTTGACATCTGTTGATGTATTTAATTACATTTATGGTTTTACGAATGTTGAACCAGCCTTGCATGCCAGGAATGAAGCCTACTTGGTCATGGTGAATGATTTTTGAGATGTATTGCTGAATCCTATTTGCTAGGATTTTGTTGAGAATTTTAGCATCTATGTTCATCAAAGATATTAGCCTGTAGTTCTCTTTCTTTGTTGGATCTTTACCTGGCTTGGGTATCAATGTGATGTTGACTTCATAAAATGATTTGGGGAGAGCGCCATCTTTTTCAATCGCCTGGAATACCTTCAGTAGGATTGGTATCAGCTCCTCCTTGAATGTCTTGTAGAATTCTGCTGGAAAGCCAGGAACCTTCTTTAATTGCTTTAGCCCACACCTCATCCTCCTTTCTCTACGCATCAGTTAATTATAATGTTTCCCCTATTAGTTTAGTATTTAGCATATTCTATTTTGACTTATGCCTCATAAATATATATATTTAAAATAGTTAGGATTATATATATAGTCCCCTCAAGTAGATGTGAGCACTTTGAGGGCAGGGGCTCTGTCTTACTAATCTTTGATCTGCAGCATCTAGATGAGGATCCAGTACTTTGCACACAGTAGGCATTCAATGAATGTTAACCAGCTTACAGATATTGATGGTGAAAGTCATGGTGATGATATTCATTGTGATGATGGCAGATATGATGGAGATGACAGTGATGATGGTGGCTGGTTAGCTGCTCAAGGGGGTTGGGATAATAGCAATGATCATTATATTCGTTAATGTTCTTTCGTTTGCAAGTAACAGAAGTCCTAGTCAAACTAGCTAAACAAAAAGGAAATTTATTGGTTCATGTATCTGAAAAATCCCAAGGTGAATCTGCTGGATTATTTTTGCTGGAATCAGGAGCACGGGATGTTATCAGGGATCTTTGTGCACCTCTATTTCTTGAGCACGTATGCAACTTCTGTCACTCAGTTGCATATTGCCTCATGCACATGTATGTTGTTTTCCTTAGTACTAGCATCATTCTTAGGCAAGCTTTCTCCATGCCAAGACAAACTGTAGTTAGGGATACAAAGTCAAACTGTAGTTAGGGATACAAAGTCTACTCAGGTTTTACAAACAGATAGGATTTATTTATTCATTCTTAGGGAGGAACGATAATAGTTGGTATTTTATTATGGAAAATTTTGAACGCATTTAAAAGTAGAGTTAACAGTAAAATGAACTCCCGTATGCCTATTACCCAACAATTATCACCTGACAGTTAGCAGACTGTAACCAATCTTGTTTCATCTGTGCCCCCCTACACACCGTAACCTAGATTATTCTTAAGGAAAATCTCATATATATATCAGCTATAAATGAATCCAGAAGATTAATTTCATATGTGAATATTTCAGTATATACCTCTAAAAGATAAAGACTCTTTAAAAATCATACTCAAAGAACTTTTATTCCACCTAAAATATCACCAGTGATGAACAGAGGGAATTTGTTGTATGGGTGTTAGAAGTGCTGAAAGAACAAAACGGAGAAGAGGGGATAGGAAGAACAAAAAGAAAGAAGGGTTGATACCTGGAGATCAGAAGCTGCTAACACTGCTGGGCTGAAGCCGAAAAGTCTCTACCTGCTGCTGGGTTTTTCAAGAAGTTGTTGATGTAACCGTAGATCTGCTGAAGATGTGCTGCCTTAGCCAGGCCTGAACCTCTGCCAACATAGTCACCACTGTCAATACAGCCATTGCTGCTGTACTGTCACTGCTGCTGACAGAAATGCTATCAGAAACCAAACAAGAGAGTTGTTTCTCCCCCTGCTCTGGTCTCCCAGTCTTTCAGCAGTCCCTTCTATTGGCAGTATCCAATGGGAAGTCAGTTGGAAAGGCAGTCTGGGAAGTGTAGTTAAGAGGGTGGCTCCAGCCCCCTAAAAGACACAGCAGAGCACAGAGGGAAGGAGTGAAAGCTGAGCACAAAGAGCCAAATAACTGGTGCTGTTCAACCCTTGGAGCTCCAATATGTACTCTCCCCTTTCTCTCCGTATTTAATTTCCTTACAGCAATAGCAACTGTAACATCCTTTCACCTAGCATGAAGGAACTTTTCCTCTTTCACTGAAGACACTATCACTGCTTCTAGAAAAGGATGAGATGCAGTACATTATTGTTTTCTAAAGAAAGTTATGGATATTTTATAGCCTAAAAACTAAGTTGTAAAGTCAGTCATCACTAGAAGTTTATACATGTAATATGCACATGTGCATGCACCCCCCAACACACACACACACATAAAACACGTGAAAACATACATAGTTGCTACAGTCGTCTTTTCTTAACTGGTAAGGAGGCCATAGTGGATATTTATAAATCTTTTTTTCCATCATCCATTTAATGTCCCTGAGCCCCCATCTAGCATCTCAGCTGGTTGTCATTCTTAACTGTTCTGGTATCCTAAACCTTCACTCCTGAAGGGTTTAAGTCCTTAAAGGTATTGCTCTTATTGGATTGCTGTTGTCTTCACTAACTTTAACTAAAATATATGAAACTTCTTAGAGGAATAGCAGATAATTCACTGGATCCCAACAATGTTCTTTTTTGCCCTTAAGGTTTAACAACAATTACATTTACTTTTGATAAACAGTGTTGGTCACTCAGCCAGTAGAAACCCACTTTTCCTGCTTATTGGTTTAGTGGAATGAGAAACTCAAGTGGCCAGTAGCAATCTCAAACTCTAGTTCAGTGAAATTATTCTTGTTTCTCCTGGTAAAAGTACTTTCTTGGGAACTAAGACCTGTAACTCATAAGTGCCCAAAGTTGCAGGAATGAGAAGCCAAAATTTTTCAAGTGGACTATTAGATATAACTGTAAGGGAAACCACACTCATTTCTATTCATTAATCCCTGGGCCTTTATGCTATGGTTATGAGAAAAATAGTATCACCGTTGGTTGCTGGCTTATGTGATATCCCATGTTGTAAATTAGGACCCCAACTTCCCCACATACGTCTAGCTGGTATAGCAAATAGAACATCAAAGATTATTTCATCAGAGGATTCTGGGAAGATGGTGGAGTAAGAAACACTAAGAATCTGTGTCCTTACCTAGGCAACAATTTCACTGGTATAATCTGCTTGATATAAAAATGTGACACTCTAGAGAAAGTTTGCATCTTCCAGCGGAAGGCTTGAATGGCAGTTAATTTCAGCCCTTAGCCCAATAACATCTACCCATCCCTCAGCCCCCAGTCTCATGGTAGGCAGTCATGTTTGTATCTCTGCAGTAACTCACATGCGGTTTGTGGAAGCCAGGGTGGACAAAAATATCCCTGTTCTCCAAATTTTAGAGACCACTGATTTGATTATTGACTGTTGTTTCTGATCATAGAGGTGCAGCCACAGAGGCAGGCAGGCATTGT
The DNA here is from genome assembly GCA_027257055.1 of Cephalopachus bancanus. Classification (NCBI taxonomy): domain Eukaryota; kingdom Metazoa; phylum Chordata; class Mammalia; order Primates; family Tarsiidae; genus Cephalopachus; species Cephalopachus bancanus. The sequence continues at coordinate 2,864,883 of JAPVLO010000195.1, read as the reverse complement.
TGCACGTATACCCAACTCCCACTCTTATAAACCCCTGTATCTGTTTCTACAGCTGAAGAGACTTCCAGGGAATTTAAAGCACCAATGCCTTTTCTTTATCCTCTTTCACTTTTCTTTTTTTTACCCCTTTTGGGTGCCAGACATTAAAGTCTGGGACATTCAAAAACAACCACATATATGGGTGAAATTAGAAGGTCACCATACATAAAGACCTCAGAATGCCCTAAGTTTACATCTCAGACTGATCATTGACATGGAGAGAGACAACCTATGACAATAAACAGCAAAATAAAACAAAAAACAGCAAACCCTGGTAAAAGGGGAGAATCTCATTTCCAGAGTTACTATATTAATAGATTCAAATATCCAGTTTTAAACAACAGCAACAACAAAAATCACAAGGCATACAAAGAAACAAACTGTCTCTGAAAAAGAGGGAGGACCTACTAGATAAAGACTTAAAATAACTGTCTTTAAAGTGCTCAAAGAGGCTGGGCGTGGTGGTTCATGCCTGTAATCCCAGCACTTTGGTAGACTGAAGCAAGAGGATTGCCTGAGCCCAGGAGTTTGAGACCAACCTGGGCAACTTGGTGAGACCTCATTTCTACTATAAATAAAATAATTGCCCAGGCATGGTGGCACGTACCTGTAGTCCCAGCTACTTGGAAAGCTGAGGTAGAAGGATTGCCTGAGTCCAGCAGGTCAAAGCTGTGATTGTGCCACTATATTCCAGCCTAGGTAACAGAGTGAGACTCCAACTCTAAACAAACAAGCAAACAAATAAATAAGTGCTCAAAGAACTAATGAAAGACATGGAGAAGGTCCAGAAAACTATGTATGAACAAAATGGAAATATCCAGTAAGAAGACAGACAACCTAAAAAAAATTCTAAGCTGAAAATTATAAAAACAAATGAAATATTCACTAGAGGGCTTTAAAGGCAAATTGGAGCAGTCAGAAAAAAGAATCAGCAAACTTGAAGATAGGACAATTAAATTTATCAAGTCTGAGGAACAAAAAGAAAAAAAAATGATTTGAACAGAGCCTAAGAGACCTGTGAGACCATTGAGTGAAACAACCTATTTATTGTGGAAGTCCCAAAAGGAGAAGAGTGAAATGGCAGAGAGATTATTTGAAGAAACAATAGCCTAAAACCTTACAGGTTTGATATAAGACATGAATATAAACATCTATGCTAAGGATCCACAACTACATAAAGAATGGTATAATGGGCACTGGAGACTCAGAAGGGGGAGACAGGGAAGAGGCAGAGGGACAAAAAAAATCACCTATAGGGTACAATGTGCACAGGTGGGAGTGGTGGGTATATTTAAAGCCCAGACCAAAAACTGTTTGTACTCCCTAAAGCTATTGAAATGAAAAAAAAAAGAAAAAATTCTATAGTTTGTGACCTCCAAATATGATGACCTGAAAGAGAACCCCTTCCACTGAAATATATTATGTATTGTAATCAAACTGTTAAAAAATGAAGAGAGAATCTTTTATTTTTTTGAGTCGGAGTCTTACTCTGTAACCTAGGCTAGAGTGCAATGGCTTGCTCACGGCCACTCCAGTGTTGACCTGCTGGGCTCCGGTGATCCTTCCACCTCAGCCTTGCAAGTAGCTACAGGAGTGCACTACAACGCCTGGCTAATTTTTGATTTATTGTAGAGATGAGGTCTTGCCAAGTTGCCCAAGCTGGTCTTGAACCTGTGGGCTCAGGCAATCCACTCATCTTAGCCTCCCAAAGTGCTGGGATTACAGGCTGAGCCACCAAGGCCAGCCCAGAGAATCTTGAAAGCAGTGGAAAGGAGCAGCTCATTACATACAATGATTCTCTGTAACATCAGCAGACTTCTTATCAGAAAAATTTGGAGGCCAGAACACAGTGGGCTGATATATTTAAAGTGTTATAAGGGGTGAAAAAGAAATCTGTCAACCAAGAGTCCTGCATCCAGAAAAACTGTCCTTCCAAAGTGAGGGCAAAATTAAGACATTCCCAGATAAACAAAAGGTAAGGGAATTCATTACCACTAGACATTCCCTGCAAAAATACTAAAGGGAGACCTGCAGGTTGATGAAAGGACACTAGACAGTATCTCAAAACTGTAAGAATAAATAAAGATCTCATTAAAGGGAAATACATGGGCAACTATAAAAGCTAGTATTATTGTAACAACAGTTTGTAACTCTTCGTGTAGATCATTTGGGCAGGGAAGGCAAATTTGTATCCAAAAATACATATATAGTTATTCTAGTAAAGAGACTGTTCATGGTGTCTCACACCTGTAATCCCAGCACTTTGGGAGATTGATGTAGGAGAATAGTTTGAGCCCAGGAGTTTGAGACCAGCATGGGCAACAAGTGAGGCCTTACCTCTACCAAAAAAAATTAAATAAATAAATAAATAAATAAATTAGCGAGGCTTGGTGGTGCTTGCCTGTAGTCCCAGCTACTCGGGGGACTGACGCATAAGGATTGCCTGAGGCCAGGAGGTTGAGGCTGTGGTGAGTCACAAGCATGCCACTGTACTCCAACCTGGGCATCAGAGTGAGACTCCAACTAAAAAAAAAATTACTCTAGTAAGAAAAATCAATGCTACCTTTTTGAAGGAAGGTGGTCAATGTAGTCAACCTGACACTAGTTGGCTATGTTATAAATCCCTCCAGAAATGGTGTCGTGTTAGGGCCTCTGCAATGGCCTCTGCCATTGACAGGTTGGGTATTCAGCAGGGGTGATAACCAGATTTGCTTTGGTGAAAGGAAGTTCATAACCTTTGTCCCTGCTGCCAAGGCTATTTTGCAAGCACCAGAATATCCAGGGAAAGAGGCCAACTGACATTCGTGAAATGGGCCGCCTTGTCTACCTGTTCATTAAGAATCTTCTCTGCAGGAGATAGTTTCGGGAAGATATTCACATGGGACTCAATCTTCCCACTCTATCCATTCTGAGAGGTCCAATTACATAATTTTTCTCCAGACCTCTCTGCCACCAGTTTTCCATTCTTTTTCCCGTTTTTTTTCTTTTTTGAGTTGGAGTCTCACTCTATCGCCCAGGCTGGAGTGCAGTGGCACGCTCATAACCACCCCAGCGTCAATCTGCTGGGCTCCATTGATCCTTCTGCCTCAGCCTTCCACATAGCCAGAACTACAGGCACACGCTACCATGACTGGCTAATTTTTTATTGTAGAGGCAAGGGCTCGCCAAGTTTCCCGGGCTGGTCTTGAACCCGCGGGCTCAAGCAATCTGCTCGCCCCAGCCTCCCAAAGTGCTGGGATTACAGACTAAGCCAACAAACCTGGCCGTTCTTTTTTTCGTGCTTTGATTACTTAGCTAAATAATCAGTCATTGCCCATGAATCAGTATCGATCTGTACTTCTGGCTATCTCTCCAACCAAGCAAATGGACAATAGGACATTGCTCTAAGTTCTGTATACTTGGAGGATTTCTTTTCACCTGTCTTTCAGGCCACTCCTATTTGGGGCTGAAATATTCTAACAGTCCTCTTTTGTTAGGCCAGCATATCATGCAAAATTATGGAGGTTTTTCTTCCTAAATCAGCTGGTTAGAGGACCTTAGTTGAGGGTTGATGGAGAGGGAGAGGTAGCAGTATAACAGGAGTAGGCCAGAGGAATTTGAGCCATGTATTCCTGCAACTTTTCCAGACTTGCTGGAACCTGATTTCAAATATTGCTTTCACTTAATGAGGGAGTTCTGTTGCACGTTCAGTTCATGATGGATGACTCAGGTTGCATAGTCATATAGTGTCCTGTAGTTGGGTGTTCAGTCTCTACCAATATGCAGCAGTAAGCCAGAAACTGGTTTTTTAAAAAGGAAAATTGTTATCTGCAGAATAGGGCATAACTTTGCTCAAAAATGATTCTGCTGTTGGCACCTGTAAAAAGCTCTGTTCATAGAGTGGCCATGTAATTTATCATACAAACCAGGACATAGTTGAGAGGAAAAAGGAACACTGTGAATAATTATTTTGGTGTAAGAGGTGAAAACTCAGACTGTTGTTGAAACTCAGGATGTATGATAATGCTATGTGTATAGCACACTTGTTTGCCATTTGCTGGGTTATAATGTCCAATGGAAGAGCAACTTGCATTGCAGTCTGGACCTGTTGTAGATCCTTGTCTTATTCTGGGTTCTGCTCAAAACTGACAGCGTTATGGGATACTTAGTAAATAGGTCAGAACAGCACAGATGTTTTATGTGTAGCTTCTAAGAATCCAAAGAGACAGTTGAAGTTTTATGCTTTTTTCTTAGTAACAGGTGGTACAAGGTACAGGGTTATGTCTTTCACATTGGAAGTATATCCCAACATGCTCCAGATATCTGGATGCCAAGAAAATTGATCAAGATGATAGTCTTCTGAGTTTGGGGAGGGTTTATCTCCATTCTGTGGCACAAACGTATCTTACTAAGGCATCTAGGGTATTTGCAACTTTTCCTGCTTATCAGGTCCAATCAGCATGATATTCTGCTGGGTATCAAAATAATCAAGATTGCTATGTAATAAATTTTGATAGGGCTAGAGAGTTGATGTAGCCCTGAGGGAGGTGTACAAAGGTAGACTGTTACCCTGTCAGGTGAAAGTAGACTATTTCTGGTAGTTCTTGCTAATTGATAAAGAGAAAGAAACATTTGACAGATCCTTAGCTGTATCCCAAGTATCAACAGCTGTGTTGAGTTACTACAGTAAAAATATTCCACATCTGGAACAACAGCTGAACAACCACTTCATTAAGCTTACAGTACTCTACAATCATTCTTCAAAACATGTCTTCTGCACAAGCTGAATAAACAAGGGATATCTTCTGCACAGGTCAAATAAACAAGGAATGTTAAAAAGGGATTTCATAGGCATCATTATCCTTCCATCTTTCTAGTCTGTAGTGATGGCAGTAATCTCTTCTATTACCTCAGGGTTACAGTATTATTTTCAGCTTACTATTGGGAAGAAAAGTTCCTGGGGTTTCAATTTGGCACTTCCTGCTATAATAGCTCTCACTTTGTTGGTTTGTAAACAAATGCGGGTATTATTCTGCCTGTTGCTTTGTATGTCCATTTCAGTTATATATTCAGTAACAGGGAAGAAACTACAAAGTGGGTTTATTATTTCACTGGGTCTGTTGTGAAACAGACTCAGGCTAAATTTCTACTCTTCCATCTGACCTTCATGATTCCCCACTTTGAGTGATGGACCACTGCACCCTTCATATCTCCAGAGATTAGCACCAATTTGCAGATATTGTCCAGTAACGTTACACAGCTTAGTTTAGCACTGTCCCGATAGAACTTGCTGTAATGTTAGAAATGTTATATAACTAACTACATTGTTCAATACTATACCTACAAGTCATATTAAGCTGTTGAGCACTTGAATTGTGGCTAGCTAGTGTGATGGAGGAATTTTCAATTTTATTTCAACTTAATTCATTTTAATTTAAATGTAAATAGTCAGGGAATTGAATGAGGCCATGATTCGCCCATTGGGCAACCCAAATCAATTTTTTCCCCCAGATCAAGGGTTTTTTTGTGTTCTAGATTACTAGTAATTCCCAATCATCTTAATTCAATTATAAAAATTGAAGTTATTTGAACTTGTTTTCAGTATCTACAAGAACTACACTATTTCTAATGAATATTTCCTCCCATTAATGCCCTAGCTTGTGTATGGGCAGTAAGACTTCCATTCTGTGACATGCCTTGGACTCCAGTGTTTGGCCCCTAGGCTAGCAACTGTCTGCTCAACTTCTCAACCTCTCTGCTGCTACAGGAGTCTGGGGGAAAGTGTTTCATGAAACCTTTGGATTTTTCCTTCTCTTTTCAAATCTTGGCCCCATAATTCTTCACAGCACTTTAGTTTCCAGTTACCTTAAAGCAGATGTTTTTCAATATGTATTTTGTCGAGATTTTCTAGTTTGTACTCGGGAAAGAGTTGGCTCATATTATTTAGTCTGCAATACCATATAAACCTTTTCCATTTGTTTTGGCCAGATGCCTAGGGCACTCAGTATGAAATCATTTTAAATTCCTAACTGGGTGTTTTCTGGCCACTCTGGTGATTTGAGCTGAACTGTAGATTTGGGCTACAGTTCTGTCCTCCTGCTTCCCTTTCTCTGTTCATGTCAAGACAATTTTCTCCTGGCTGTGGGATTAGGGGTGTGAGTTTAGTTCTGGCTTACTCTATCCTGAGGATGGTGTATCCCTCTAGGATCCCAAACTCATGTAATAGGTCTCCCTCTATATCTTCAGTGTGCCTTGCAGTTTGAGTCTCTAGCCCCATGATACTGTCAAACCATAGTTCAGTTTCAACAGGATTAGCAAATGCCCTCAAGATTAAAGCACTTGGTTTCTTTTTAGTCAGGGTTGAGAGTCTCATTCTGTCTCCCAGGCTGGAGTGCAGTACATACTTCTGACTCATTACAGTTTCGAACTCCTGGCTCTAGTGATTCTCCCACCTTAGCCTCCCAAGTAGTTGGGATTACAGGTATACACCACCACTCTCTGCTAATTTTTGTATAGATAAGGTCAGACTGTGTTGCTTAGACTGCTCTCAAACTTCTCAGCTCAAGCAATCCTCCCAGCTCACCCTCCCAAATTGCTGGGATTACAAGTGTGCACCATACCACTGTGCCTGGCTTTATCTAGTGCTTTAGTTTGGTATGCTGCTTTCTTTCTGACTTCACATCTCTTATACATATTAAAATGATATTTTTTCTTTTTATATTTTATTCATCAATCTACTTGTTATCAGTGGAAAGTCTTGTTACATAAAGCAAGGCAAGACTCCATAACCTGCACTTCTGTTTCCTTATATATGAGAGGGGGAGAATAAATGTGCTCCTACCTGCATCAGAGTACCACTTGAGATCAGTGTGCCTTAAATGTTTTTGTCTGGAGCCCCACATTATTTTCTTCCCACCCATCTATTTATACTCAATATGCTCTGTGGCCTCCTCTTCTGCCAACCTCTTAAATGTTGGTGCTCCTCAGCTGATCACCTTCATCCTACTGTTTTTCTTAATCCTTATACTCTTTATTGGTGATCTCATCCCTTCCAACATCTTCTGAGCTGTAAACCTATTTAGCCTTTTTATAGTACCAAAGTAATCACACACATCTCCATGCCAAAATCTCTTCCTTCTCTCTCTTCTTCCCTGGCCTCGGTGACTGGCACTTCTCTCCATTTGCTACATAGTTGTCCAGGATAGAAACCCGGGTATCAACCTGAATTCTACCCTTCCTCACTACAACCATTCGATCACCAGATGCTGTGAATCGTGCTTCCTATGTTTTTCTCAAACCTCATTTCTGTTATCTCCCTGTTTGGTCTCTGTCTCCAGTTTGTCACCTCTCAATCCTCCTTGCCATCAGCCAGAGTGATCTTTCTAAAATGCACATGTGATTCTATCACTGCCCTGCTTAAAGTTCTTCAGCAGCTTCCCACAGTCCTGAAGACAAGCTCCATTCCTGCTGCTCATGAGGCTTTTCATGGCCTGCCTACCTGCTTCTCCATCCTTTCTCTTCACTTTTCCCCCTTCATTGTATACCTCATCTATTCAGAACTATTTGTGTCTTGCTTCTTACTCTTATCTCTGTCTGGGTGAGTTAGGAACGTCATATTTGACTCACTTCATCTTTACTTGTTTTGAACTGAAATCTGCTACTTTGGTTTTCCAGTTAGGCCCGTTCCCTTTCTGCCTTGGACCACACAAGTCCGCTTTCTCAGTCATGACCAGCACAGAGCAGATAGTGAATTGTCAGCTCCTTTCTTTTAATCAGTGTATTCCTAGTTATGCCACCTAAAAGAGCACTCATTTTTAAGCAGCTACACCATAAATTCTCTTTTACACAAGCAGTCTATTAGGCCATGTCTCCCTCATTCTGTGTGTTTGCACCATGGGTTAACACAGAAGCTGATCTGATACTTGTCTGACATAAGCTCTTGTTAAGTTTCATCTTGATTGCTACAGGCATTGGTTCAGTCTGTTATGCAGTGTATTTAGCCGGATCCAAAGTCTTAAAATGTAAAGTAAAAGAAATCCTCCTTCACCTTGTAGATAGAGGATCTGGGCCCAGAGATGCTCAACACCAGTCAGAAGTCACACAGCAAGTAAAAGCAGCAGCAACCCCAGAGCCAGAGCTCGGGGATCCTGATCCCTTTCCAGGCTTCTGATATGGCACATGAATTCCCATTGCTGAATCCAACCACTGTGCATACTCTTAGCTTCTAAAAAAATAAGTTAGATGCCTCTGATTTTAAATGATACTCTGTTTGCCAAGATAAGAGATAAAAATAACACCAGTCTAAACTGCTGGAAACCCAGCTTCTCCACTACTGACAGACTGTGCTACTTCAAAGAGCTCTTCTATCAAAACTGCCACAGGAGGGGCTCAGCAGGAGAGACTGGTGCTTTCCTCTGAACTGTGGCATCTGTCCTCCTTACTCATCTGATGATTGCTCCCCCATTTTAAGACATCTATTGTAGAGACAAAAATATAACTTTCTCATGGTGTAATTAGGGTAGAACTTTTAAAAGGTAAAGCAGTACTACTTGTCACAAGAGACAAGACAGAGCCAGCTTCTTCATTATGGAACTTTTAAGAGGAATTTTTTGAAGGCTTGTTTCTTCAAATTTTCATTTTTTTGAAGGCTTGTTTCATATTTCACTGGAGTAAAATAAAGATTGGCCAATCACTTATAAATTGATAGAGCTGCTGTACACTGTTCTGTAATTGCTCTCAGGTAGAGATGAACAATTCAGTGTATGGGCTGGATACAGTGGCTATGCCTATAATCCCAGCATTTTGGGAGGCCAAGGTGGGAGGATTGCTTGAGCCCAGGAGTTCAAGGCCAGCCTGGGCAACATAGCAAGACCTTGTCTCTACAAAAACAAAATCAAAAAATTAGCTGGGCATGGTAGTGTGTGCTTCTAGTCCCAGCTACTCAGTTGCCTAAGGATTGCTTGAGCCCAGGAAGTTGAGGTTGTAGTGAACCATGATTGTGCCATTGTACTTCTGTCCAGGCAACAGAATGAGACCCTGACTCAAAAAACAACAACAACAACAACAAAAATTCAGTGTGTGAAAGTTGGTCCTTTCAGAAAGAAGAAAACAGAGTTACCTGTGATCTTGAAAGCTTCCTGCCTTCTCTGTTGACTGTCTCTGGACTTTGGTCTTTAAGCCTAGTCCCCACACTGCTGTCAGGGCTCTTTCTGAAACCTTATCTGACCTCTCCCTTTTTTAAGTCAGAACTACCATGGTTATAATCTACAGAAATCTGTCAGTGTTAGAGTAAGCAAAAACAGAGGAATTTATTGTAAGAACATTGGGGAATTTCACAGCCATGCATTAGTATGTCCCATACTGCCCGTAGGTCCTGAGCATTGTGGAACAAACTGGAAGTTCTGTCTCTTTGCATTCACATCTCCTCCCCTCTGTGACTTGCCACACTATTCTTCACAAGTGAGCTATCTGTGTCTTTCTGGACCTTGGGATGGGAAACATGGCTTCCTGGAGCTTCTTTTTTTTTTTTTTGAGTTGGAGTCTCACTCTGTTGCCCAGACTGGAGTGCAGTGACCACTCCCAGCCACCACGGCCTCTACCTGCTGGGCTCTGGTGATCCTTCTGCCTCAGCCTTCCAAGTAGCCGGAATTACAGGCATGCGCTACCACGCCCGGCTGATTTTTTTGATTTATTGTAGAGATGAGATAAATGAGAGATGTATTGCTGCCCAAGCGGGTCTTGAACCCGCAGGCTCAGGCAATCCACTCACCTCAGCCTCCCAAAGGCGCAGGATTACAGGCTGAGCCACGGAGCTGGCTTCCCGGAGCTTCTAATTAGGTTACAGATCCAGCCACAAAGATACGATTTTTCTCCCTGTTATATCTCTTTCACACTGGTTAAGAGCATAGCAAATTCTCCCTCCATTCTTCATATTTTCACTTAAACGTTGCCTTCCCCAAGTAGGTGCCTTCCCCAACTATTTTTATTATAATTTTTGTTCCACCGTGTGTACAGAGTATCCACTTACTAAAGACTATAGGCACCTTGAGGGGAGGAATGTGTTCTTTTATTCTTTGTATTCTCAGTACCTGGCTATATACATATATGTTTAAAAAATTCTTGAGTGTAAATGAACGAATGAATTAGTAATTCATTTAGAATATACCTTCTGTAAGTTCACTTGTGAAATATTCAGGTGTACATCACAATCCTAGCTTTTGAACTCACTGCCTACCTTTGTTAAGCTCTCTCTAGCCTGGGCAACAGCCACCCCTTCCATTTCCCCACCTTTTAATTCACAGGAGCTAGAAGATGTAAGTGTGAGAGGTGGTATGTGGCGGTGAAAAGGGAGTGCGTTTTGGAGTCTGGCAGACCTAGGTTCTAGATCGAGTTCTCCCACTTCTATTTATGTATGAGATTTCAGGCAAGATACTCAGAGCTTTATTTTGTTTTATCTGAAAAGGAAATAAATAATACCTATCCTTCTCAGTGCTATTCTGAGATAACATACAGAAAACAGCACAATGCCAGGAATGCAGTAGGCTCTGAAGAAATGTTCATTTCCCTTCCTCTAGTTGTGTGTTTATGGCTTATATGTGTACATACCGTGTGTTTTTATGCCTTTGTATATTATGTGGTGCATGGGTGGAATGGAGTGTGGAGGAAATAATTAAAATGTTATTTGAGTTATCTGCTTGTGTGTGGAATAGAATTACCTAGGGCCTCATCTAACTGGGGACACAAATGAGATCCCATTCATGATAGTACCTAAAGTGCCACCACTTCCTGCCCACCTGTGTAGTTCAAGACATCAGCCCCTTAAATCTCACTCTCAGGTGTTTCTGGGAATCCTCAGAGTTTGAATTTAAGAAGAGACTTCTCAACTCCTTACTGATGTGTGCATTGTATGACGTCGCTTGAGAACCTCACTGCAGCCAGAGATGGTGCCCTTAATCCAGCCTACTTCATCCCACTTCATGGTAAAGCTGTGGTCCACAACAGGGGCATTGTCTCCTGGTGCGCCCATGGTTACCAGTACACTAAGTAGTACAGCATCACAAGGAGTCAACCCTGAGCCAAAATTATGCAGTGTTCTGCCTGCAGAATACATGCTCCAACTTGGTCGTGTCTCTTCCACCCTGCTATTTTCCATAACCACTATCAATATCACCCCCATCCTGCCATGACCTGGTCTCAATGATGTGTGTGACTTTTCTCCATACAGACAATGGTGTGCATGAGTGGAGTTTGGGATAGGGGAAGGTGGGGAGGGATTTATACCTTCTGTGCATCTCTACAGAGACTCTATTGGGCACTAGAGAAGACCCAAGCTGGTTAGGTTTCCTGATTGATTCCCTGTCCTCCACTGCTTCCTGGGTGTAGCTTATCCCCTATCCTTGCTCATTACCCAAGATCTTTGCACTCACAGGGAAGCATCCAGGACATCGCTGACAAGCAAGAGGTACATCCTGAGGTTCCCAGCCCTGGAGACACTGATGCTAGATGACAACAAACTCTCCAACCCCAATTGCTTTGCCAGCCTGGCTGGGCTCAGGAGGTAAAGCCACAAGCCCTTCTCTGCAGGGCCCTCTCTAACCCCCAGCTTTTTTCACTCTGAGTGCTGCTCAGGAAGCCAAAGGGCTAGGGTTTAAATCCCAGCTCCACCTCTTATCTCAGCTTTGTGGCCATGTGTAAGTCATTTTTCCCCTCTGAGATTTAGCTCCATAAAAGTGGGGTGTTAGTAAGGATGTTTCTGATCATGTGACTGAATTAAAAGCAACAAAGAGAAAGAAGGGTAGGAGGAGATATTACCTGTGAAAGGATCCTGATCCTGAGAGTGGAGATAGGAAATAAAAATCAGAAAAAGAAGTTTAACCGTTGAGTTCTAACTATTTGAAGTAAAGAAAATGCTGGCATTTAAATGGTTAAGTTTTAGGTCCCTGTAAAATTGACTTTGGATGCAGCTGCTATTTAATGGGTAACACTGTGCCAGGCCATTTATATATTGTCTCATTTAATCTCCACAAAAACTTTGAAAGGTTAATAAATCTTAGTGCCATTTTAGAGATAGGGATATTGAGACCCAGAGAGAGTATATCACTGGCTCAGGGTCACACAAGAGGATTAAGTGTTCAAGCCTGATTCCATGTTTTTTCCCTAAAGTTGCTTGGTAAATATCCCTGAGGTATCATTATTGCTGTGATTCTGTATTTACTTTCCTTAATTGCAGACTGAAGAAGTTAAGCCTGGACCAAAACAGGATTTTCCGGATCCCATACCTACAGCAGGTTCAGCTCTTGGATGGGTCAGGGAGCAGGGTTGGAGGCAGTCGAAGTCCCCAGAGAGAGCCCCAATCCATGCTGCAGCCCAAGTGGATGTTTGGGGCCTCAGATGAGCAACCAGATTATACTGTGCTGCCCATGAAAAAGGATGTTGACCGGACAGGTGAGTGATGCCCCTCCTTCCAGAGATTCTAGCCTCATAGTGAAATAAATTTCTGAGAGTTTATTCTGAAAGTCTGTGGCTCCCCGTGGAGCTGCTGAACTTAAGCCAAACTATTCAATGGCATGACCTATTTCAACAACTTTCTAACTTGTTCCGTCAGTCAAGATGCTTTTGAAATCCAAATAAAAGTGGATATTAACAAAATCTTAAATAGTAAGAAACTCAAAAGTAAAGCTCTCCAGAGTTGTGGTGCATTAGTGTCTTCAAGGGACTTGGGCTCCTTCCATTCTCCTCTGCATCTTTAGCCTGCTTGCTTGTCCCTTTAGGCTGGTTCCTGTTGGGGGTCTCAAGATGGCTACCATGTTTTCAAGAATCACATCTACATGTGCAACATTCAGAGGCATAAAGGGAAAAAAGTCACGTTTATTATAAACTGAAATCTCTTTAATACATGAGTGTATTTCTGGTTTGTATATTCTGTTCCACTGATCTAGTTATCTATTACTATGCCTCTACAACACTAGGTTTTTGGATTTTTTAAACATTTATTTTAATTTGAGGAAAATAACTTTACATAGAGTAAAATACAGAAGTCTTGTGTAGAGTTCGAATGTTTACATATATACACCCTTTTAACCACTACCCATATCACAGCGCAGACCATTTGCGGTATACCATGTGATATCCTCACAGTCAGTGTCTCCTCCAAGTAATTATCATTCAGACTTCTGTCTCCATAGATTAGTTTTGCCTGATTTAGAGTTCATGTATATGGAATCATGTGCTCTTTTGTGTCTGACTTATTTCACTCAATGTGTCTGTGAGATTCATTGATGTTATTGTATGTATCAGTGGTTCAGTGTTTTTCATTGCTCTTATGTATTTCATTTATACCACAATTTATTTACCCTTTATACTGTTGATAGACATTTTGATCACTTCTTGTTTGGGGCTGTTATGGGTAAAACTGTTATGAGCATCCATTTACATTTCTTTCGGTGACTTAAGCACTCGTTTCTTTTGGGTATGTACTCAGGGATGGAATTGCTGGGTCATAGAATATGAAAGTATGCTTAGTATTAGTAGATGCTTCCAAACACTTCTACAGAGTAGTTGTACCAGGATTCTCTCCCACATTCATGTAAGAGGTTTTCCATTTGCTCTGTGTTTTCACAAACGTGGTAATGTCAGTATTTAAATTTTAGCTACTTTGGTGTATGTAGTGATATCTCATTGTAATTTTAGTTTGCATCACAAATGACTAATGATACTGAGAACCTTTTCATATGTTTTTTATATCTTTGAAATCCTCTTATGGAAGTGACTGTTCAAATCTTTTGCTACATTTAAATTAGGTTTTATGTCTTTTTCTTGTTGATTTGTTGAGTTCTTTATATATCCTAGACACAGGTCCTTAGTAGATATATATGTTACAAAAATCTGCTCCTAGTGTGTGGATTGCTTTCTCATGTTTTTGTTTTTGTTTTTTTAAATAAAGATGTGGGGTACAATTCAGGGTTAGGTATACAAACATTGATTATGCAGGTACCCTTGATGATGAGGTATGCCCCTCCCTCCCCTGGCAGTTTCCCTCAACTGCCAATCCGATCCCCCCCTCCCCTGACCGTTTCTACTGCCAATCGCTTTCTTATAGTAAAATAATTGTTCAAGGTCCGCTTATGAGTGAGAACATGTGGTACTCTGTTCTTTGTTTCTGTGATAGATCACTGAGTATGATGGACTTTAAATTCATCCAAGTTGCTATGAAGTCCATATGTTTGTCCTTCTTAATAGCTGCATAATATTCCATCGTGTATATGTACCACATTTTTAAAATCTAGTCCAGCTTTGATGGACAACATGGTTGATTCCATGTTTTTGCTATTGTGAATAGAGCTGCAACAAACATACGTGTGCGGATATCTTTTTTGTAAAATGATTTGAGTTCCTCCAGGTATATTCCCAATAGGGGAATTGCTGGGTCATATGGAAGGTCAATTTCTAGTTCTTTCAGAACCACCACACTGTCTTCCAAAGAAGTTTCACTCGTTTGCATTCCCATCAGCAATGTAGAAGCGTTCCTTTTTCTCCGCATCCTCGCCAGCATCTGTTGTTGTTTGTTTTATTTTTTGTAATTATTTTTTTTGGATGCTCGCCTTCCTAAATCTCTCTTTTTTAAAATTTATTTATTTATTATAAAGATGTGGAGTACAATTCAGGGTTATGTATACAAACATTGACCATGCAGGTACCCTTGTTGACGAGGCATGCCCCTCCCTCCCCTAGCAGTTTCAACCAACTGCCAGTCCCCCTCCCTTCCCCTGACAGTTTTCCGCTACTGCCAATCACTTTTGTGTAGCATTATATTGTTCAAGGTCACCTTATGAGTGAGAACATATGAAACTCAGTTCTTTGTTTCTGTAATAAATCACTGAGTATGATCGACTCCAGATCCATCCAATTTGTTGCAAAGTTCATATATTTGTCCTTTATGGCTTCATAATATTCCATTGTGTATATGTACCACACTTTTTTTATCCAGTCCAGCCTCGATGGGCAACACGGCGGTTGGTTCGATGTTTTTGCTATTGTGGATAGAGCTGCTACAAACATACGTGTGCAGGTATCTTTTTTGTAGAATGATTTGAGTTCCTCCGGGTATATTCCCAATAGGGGAATTGCTGGGTCATACGGAAGGTCAATTTCTAGTTCCTTCAAAAATCGCCATACTGTCTTCCAAAGAGTTTGTAGTAGCCTGCATTCCCACCAGCAGTGTAGAAGTGTTCCTTTTTCTCTGCAACCTCACCAGCATCTGTTGTTGTTTGTCTTATTAATGATGGCCATTCTTACAAGGATTAGGTGGTATCTCAAAGTGGTTTTGATTTGCATTTCTCTGATGATGAGTGAGACTGAGCACTTTTTCATGTGTCTGTTGGCTGCCCGTATATCTTCTTTTGAGAAGTGTCTATTCATGTCTTTTGTCCACTTTTTAAAGGGGCTGTTTGTTTTTTTTCCTTTTGGCATGTTTGAGTTCCTTGTAGATCCTAGATGTTAGGCCTTTGTCAGATATACAGTTGGCAAATATTTGTTCCCATTCTGTGGGCTATCTCCCGGCTCTCTCAATGGTTTCTTTTGCTTTGCAGAAGCTTGTCAGTTTAATGAGGTCCCACTTGTCTATCTTATCTCTTATGGCCTGGGCACTTCAGGTTTTGATCAGTAATCGGTTGCCAATTCCAACTTCCATAAGAGTGTTTCCTGCATTTTCTAAGGTTCTTACAGTTTGAGGTTTTACATTTAGGTCTTTGATCCATTTAGAGTTAATTTTTGTGTATGGTGATAGGTAGGGGTCCTGTTTCAATCTTCTGCATGTGATCAGCCATTTTTCCAATCACCATTTACTGAATAGGTTCAACCCAGTGGTTGTTGTTGGAGGCTTTGTCAAAGATGAGTTGGTTGAGAAATTGAGGCTTTACTTCTGGAATCTCTATCCTGTTCCATTGGTCTATATTCCTGTTCTTGTATCAATACCAGGCTGTTTTGATTACTGTAGCCTTATAGTAGAGTTGAAGTCTGGAAGTGTGATACCTCTTGCTTTGTTTCTTTTGCTAAGGATTATTTTGGCTATTTGTGGTTGTTTATGTTTCCATATGAATTTCTGTATTGTCATTTCCATTTCTGAGAAGAATGATGTTGGTAACTTAATGGGTATTGCGTTGAATCTGTAGATTGCCTAGGATGGACATTTAAACAATGTTGATTCTTCCTATCCATGAGCATGGAATATTTTTCCATTTGTTTGTGTCTTTTTGGATTTCTTTGAGCAGTTTTTTGTAGTTCTCATTTTAAAGGTCTTTCACTTCTCTGGTTAGGAAGATGCCAAGGTATTTCATTTTTTTGTGGCTATTGTAAACGAGATTGTGCTTTTTATGTGGGTCTCTACCTGCTTGTTGTTGGTGTATAGGAATGCAACTGTCTTTTGCACATTTATTTTGTAGCCTGATTCTTTGCCAAAGTCCTGTATTAATGCAAGCAGGTTTTTGACAGAATCTTTTGGATTTTCAAGGTATAGGATCATATCATCAGCTAAGAGGGATAACTTGACTTCCTCTTTTCCTATTTCGATACCCCTGATTTTCTTCTCTACTTGCCCAAGCTAGGACTTCCAAAACAATGTTGAACAAGAGGGGTAAGAGTGGGCAGCCTTGTCTTGTTCAAGTTTTCAGGGGAATTGTTTTCAGTTTCTGTCCATTTAGCAATATGTTAGCTGTGGGTTTATCGTAGATGGCACTTATACTATTTTGAGGTATGTTCCTCCTATACCTAGGTGTTTGAGGGTTATGAAGAAGGGATTCTGGATTTATCAAAAACTTTTTCTGCATCTAATGAGATAATCATGTGGTTCTTGTTTTTACATCTGTTGATGTATTTAATTTCATTTATGGTCTTGTGAACGTTGAATCAGCCCTGCATCCTGGGGATGAAGCCTACTTGGTCATGGTGGATGATTTTTGAGATGTGTTTTTGGGTCTGATTTGCTAGAATCTTGTTGAGGATTTTTGCATCTATGTTCATAAGGGATATTGGCCTGTAGTTCTCTTTTTTTTGTTGGATCTTTACTCAGTTTGGGTATCAGCATGATGTTAGCTTCGTAAAATGATTTGGGGAGAATTCCATCTTTCTAAATTGCCTGGACTACTGTCAATAGGATTGGTATCAGCTCCTACTTGTACGTTTTGTAGAATTCTGCTGGAAAGCCATCCGGTCCAGGACTTTTTTTTTTTGTAGGGAGTTTTCGTTTGACAGAGTCAATTTCCTGGGTTGATATTGGTCTATTTAATGTCTCAGTGTCTTTTTGTTTTAACCTGGGGAGGTTGTGTGATGTCTGAAAGTTCTCCATTTCATTTAGGTTATCTAGTTTGTTTCCATATAGGTGTACATAGTAATCTCTGATAATCTTTTGTATTTCTTCAGGGTCAGTTGTGATTTATCTTTTGTATTTCTGATTGTGTTTATTTGGGCTTTTTCTCTTTTTTCCTTGGTTATTCTGCCTACAGGTCCATCAATCTTGTTAATTCTTTCAAAGAACCACCTTTTTGTTTTGTTAATGTTTTCTATGATATTTTTGTCGTCTATGTCTCATATTTGGGCTCTTATTTTCATGATTTGGATTCTTCTGCTAAAGTTGGATTTTGGTGGTCTTCTCTTTCCATCTCCCTTAGGTGATTTGTTAGGCTCTCCACTTGTGATCTTTCCATTTTCTTGATGCGTGCTCATAGAGGTGTTAATTTCCCTCTTAGAACTGATTTCATAGCATCCCAGAGATTTTGGTAAGATGTTTCTTCATTTTCATTTGTTACCAGGAATCTTTTAATTTCTGCTTCAAGTATTGACCCAGTAGTTTAACTACTTGAAGCAGAAATATATATTATATATATATAATATATAATGGCTCCAGTCCCTTCTTACTTGTGTTTCTGCTGATAGGTCTGCTGGTATTCTGATTGGTTTTTCCCTGGTTGGTAGTCTGACCTTTCTCTCTTGCTGCCTTTAGGATTTTTTCTTTGTGCCTACATTGTGTAGGTGAATTATTATGTGTTTAGGGGTTGGTCTTCTCATTTGGTGTCTTGTGGGGTTTCTCTGTATCTCTTGTGCTTGGCTGGCCACATCTCTGGTGAGATGGGGAAAGTTTTCTTGGATTATCTCCTGGAATACTTGTTCCAAATTGTTCTCCATTTCCCTTTTTTCTTCTGGGATATCAATCAGGCGTAGGTTTGCCCTCTTGACATAATCGCACATCTCTTGTGTTGGCTTTGTTCTTTCTTTCTGAGTTGTCTTTCTATGTTTTTTACAGATCTGGTTAATTCCATGTTCTGGTCTTCAAGTTCTGAGATTCTTTCTTCAGCTAAATTAATTCTGCTTTCCATGCTTATCATCTTGTATTTACTTCCTGGATGAAATTTTTTATTGCCAAAATCTCTGTTACAAGTTCTTTCAGTGTTGCATCTTGTCTTTCTTGAGTTTTATTCACTCTTTCCAACCATTCCCTAATCCCTGTCATATTCTGGGGCCAGTCATTGGTGACTTCCATTGTTTGGGCACCAAGGTCTGATTTTTCAGGAGTTTTGTCTTTGGCACACTTGAAATTGCCTAGGTCTTCCCTTGGGTTTTTCCTTATTTGTGACAGATCTCTTGTTTTCTCTTTAGTTTTGTTATTCAGTGTCAGTGGGAGAGGCTTTCCCTTCTGATGTTTGCTCAGTTCTCTATTCTTCACCAATCCGGGCTCTGGATTTGTTCTGTTTTGAAATAGGATGGTAGATGTGAAGCTTTGCTGTCTCTTGTAGTGTTTGAAATTCAGATAAAGTAGTGGATGGGGCGCTAGGATTCAGAAACTTCTTGCAAATTACAATGTTCACATATTGTGCCATGTGTTCCCGGAGACCCATTCCCCACCACCACTCTACATGATGATGCAAAGCAGCAACCAATGAAAAAAACAATTGAACACACACACACACACACACACACACACACACACACACACACACACACCCCCATTCCCCACCACCACTCTACATGATGATGCAAAGCAGCAACCAATGAAAAAAACAATTGAACACACACACACACACACACACACACACACACACACACACGCACGCACACGCACACACACACACACCCCAAGACAATCTGGAAAAACAACAAAGTGAAACAAAACAAACAACAACAAAAAAAAACAACAAGAAAACTAAATACACACATACATGCCTAGCACAAAGTAAATAGAGAAGAAAAAAAGAAAGCCTGGAGGGGAAAAAAAAAGGAATTCAGGTCTAACCCTCACACATATATTGACACTCACCTTAAACTATAAGAAATGAAACATTTAAAAAACCCCGAAGAATAAAAGAGTAAAAACAAACCAAGAACAACAACAAAATTAAAAGATGAGCACTCCATCATTCACATACACACATAAACAGAAAGCAACAAATAAAAGAAGAAACAGAAAAATAAAAGAAAAAAATTGGGGGGGTATGCAGATCAAACACATTCATGCACAAAGGAAAAATATTTTAAAAATAGATGAACTAACAAACAGTCAAAAAATTTTTTTAAATTATAAAAAAATTGAAAATTAAAAAACCCTGCCCTTTTGTGGCAGGGTCTTGTAATCAGGTCTCTCCTGCAGAGCCAGCCTCTTTCACTCTCTTCTCAGTGTCTGAAGGACACTGGGGAGGGACAGTGGGGACTGGTGGGGCTGCAGTCCTCCCCTCCCACTCTTGTATGGTCAGGGAGATATCCTCCACTGGGGAGGTACGGGATTGTCTCTTCCCAGGTATGTACTCGCGGGTGCCGGGGTGGGGGGGTGTTGCCCGGGGGTTGGGGGGGTGCCCCAGCTAGGCCTGTCCTGGAATGGAGTTCTCCTATTGCGACTGCTGTCCAGCTCCACTTGGGTTTGTCTCTCTCAGTCATGGCCCAGCAATGTGGGTCTGTGAGGATTGCTGGGGAAGTGGGGGTTTGGGGCAGCCTCGGACTCACTGTGGATCTCTTTGGAGTTTTCTCTCGTCCTTTTCTGGCCGCACCCCTTGTCCCACAGCTGGATCAGGGTAAGGGGTGGGGCGCCTGGAATTCAGCACTCCTCAGGTCTCTCCAAAGTTTGTGCTTTCAGGATATTCCCTCTGGGTCATGATCAATCCCTGAATAGATGATCCGCCAGTCACGGAGGTAGGGTCTTTTGCTCCAGTTGGAGCACTTTCTTGCCCTTCCTTCAAGATGGTGGTGGGCTGTCTCTCTTGTCCTGTTTTGTGGGACTTTGCCTCTGGACCCCCTCTGCAGCCCCTGCTGCCAATGCCCTGCCAGGCACTGAAGTGGTGAGGCAAAGCCAGGAGCCAGCAGTCTCTCTCCTGCTGCAATGGCAAGGCACTTTCTCATGTTCTTAATGGTGACTTCTTTTTTTCTTTTGAATTGGGGTCTCACTCTGTCACCCAGGCTGGAGTGCAGTAGCATAGTCATGGCTTATTGCAGCCTCGACTTTCTGGGCTCAGATGGTCCTTCTGCCCAGCCTCCCAAGTAGCTGGGACTACAGGCCCGTGCCACAATGCTCAGCTATTTGATTTTTTTGTAGAAATGAGATCTCACTGTGTTGCCTAGGCTAGTCTAGAACTCCTGGGCTCAGGTGATCCTCCCACCTCAACCTCCCAAAGTGCTGGAATTATAGGTATGAGCCACCATGTCCAGCCTGTTATATGTATTATATACTGTATTCTTACAATAAAGTAAGCTGAAGGAAAGACAATGTTGTAAAGTAAATTATAAGGAAGGGAAAATATATTTATTTACTATTCATGAAGTAGAAGTGGCTCCTCATAAGGGTTTTCATTCTTGTCATGTTTACATTGAGTAGGCTGAGGAGGAGGAGGAAGAGATGAAGTTGGTGATGCTGTCTTGAGTGACAAAGGCAGAAGAAAATCTATATACAAAGTCTGACAATTAAGTTCGTGAACTCATCCTAGACAAAGCATTACATACCTCATTGCTGAATATCACTACAGTCACCTTTGACATACGCCCCCCCCCCCATGGGAAGCTATATACTGATGCTAGCACGTTAGTCCACCTGTGAAATCAATTTTGGAACTCTTTTTCTGGAATGGCCGTCAGAGCTGTCATCGGATTACCCTTGATGTCCTGAATGTCATCAAAATGTCTTCCTTTCAATATTTCCTTTATCTTTGGGTAAAGAAAAAAGTCATTAGGGATCAGATGAGGTGATTAGGGAGGGTGTTCCAATACAGTTATTTTTTTACTGGCTAAAAACTCCCTGACAGGCAGTGCCATGTGCATTGGTGCATTGCTGTGATGCAAGAGTTCCTTCAGAACCATCTTTGCACACAACTTTCTCATGCCAAGATTTTCAGTTAAGATTTTCCTGTTTCTCTATCAATGTTTATTTGGTCTACTATGCTTCTTAGCCAGTGATTTTCACATACAGGTTGGCAAATTTTTGCAATGTTTTTATCAGTTCTGCTCCTTACTGGTTGTCCTGACCTCTCTTCATCAGTAACACTTTCCATCCCCTCATAAAAACGTTTTAACACATTTGTACACTGCCATTTTCTTGATGGCATTATCTCCATAAACTTGGACTAACATGTCCCTGATTTCACTTCTGCCCTTGCCAAGTTTAACAAGAAATTTAATGTTCGTTCATTGCTTGAATTCAAACTCTGACATCCTCATGATGACCATATCAAAGAAGTAACTTCTTTGGTTAAATTTATTTCTACATATTTGATTTTTTTGTGGCTATAATAAATGGGATCACTTTCTTTCTTTCCTTTCCAGATTGATTACTGTTAAATAGAAAAGCGACTGATTTTTGTATGTTGATGTTGGTATTCTGCAACTTTACTGAATACGTTGATAAGTTCTAAGAGTTTTTTTGTGATGTTTGTAGGTTTTCCTAAGTATAAGATCATGTCATCTGCAAACAAGGATAGTTTGAGTTCTTCCTTTCCAATTTGAATGGCTTTATTTCTTTCTCTTGCCAAATTGGTCTGGCTAGGACTTATAGTACTATGTGAATAGAAGTTGTGAAAGTGGGCATCCTCATCTTGTTCCAGATCTTAGTGGAAAGTCTTTACATCTTTCTCTGTTTAACATGATATTAGCTGTTGGTCTGTCATATATTGCCTTTATTGTGTTTCAGTGTGTTCTTTCTGTACCCAATTTGTTGAGAGTTTTTATCACGAAGGGATATTGACTTTTATCTATAATTTTTCAACATCTATTAAAATGATCATATCGTTTTTGACCTTGAGTCTGTTGATATGATGTATCATGTTTATTGATTTGTGCATATTGAATCATCCTTGCATCTCAGGGATGGATGTTACTTGATTGTGGTAAATGATCTTTTCAATGTGTTGTTGAGTTTGGTTTGCTAGTATTTTGTTAAGGATTTTTACATCTATATTCATCAGGGATATTAGCCTGTAGTTCTCTCTCCCTCTCTCCTTCTCTCCCTCTCTCCCCCTCTCCCCTTCTCCCTCTCTCCCTCTCCCTACCTCCCTTTCCCTCCCTCTCCCCCTCATCTCTCTCCCCCTCCCTCCCTCTCTCTCCCTCCCTCTTTCTCTCTTCCTTCCTTTCTCCTTCTTCTTCTTCTTTTGGTCTTGTTTTGATATCAAGGTAATGCTGGCTTCATAGAAAGAGCTTGGAAATATTTGTTCCTCTTCAATTTCTTGAAATACATTGAGTAGATTTGGTGTTAGTTTGTCTTTAAAAGTTTGGTAGAATTCAGGCCCTGGACTTTTCTTTGATGAAAAACTCTATTTATGTTTTATTACTGCTTAAATCTTGTTACTGACTGTTCAGATTTTCTTTCTTTTTTTTTTCCCCCCTCAATTTGGCATCTCACTCTGATGCCCAGACTGGAGTTTAGTAGCATGCCCACCCCACCCCCCTCAGCGTCGATCTGCTGGGTTCTGGCGATCCTTCTACCTCAGCCTTCCAGATAGCTGGAACTATAGGCATGCGCTACTGCATCTCAGCTAATTTTTATTTTATTGTAGAGATGAGGTTTCACCTAGTTGCCCAGGCTGGTCTTGAACCTGGGGGCTCAGGTCCACTTGCCTCAGCCACCCAAAGTGCTGGGATTGCAAGTTGAGCCACTGAGCCTGACCCAGATTTTCTATTTCTTTATAGTTCAGTCTTGCTAGGTTGTAAGTATCCAGGAATTTATCTATTTATTCTTGGTTTTCTAATCTGTTGGCATGTAATTGTTCCAATTAGTCTCTAATGATCCTTTGTATCCCTGTGGTATTATTAGTTGTAATGTTTTATTTTTCTCTGATTTTCCTTATTTGGGTATTCTCTCTTTTTTTCTTAGTGTAGCTAAAGTTTTTTCAATTTTGTTTATGTTTTCAAAAAGCCAAGTTTTCATTTGTTTGATCTTTTATATTATTTTAGTCTCAACGTCACTTATTTCTGCTCTGATCTTTATTATTTCTTTTACTAATTTTGGGTTCTGTTTGTTCATGCTTTTTTAGCTCCTTGAGCTGCATCATTAGGTTGTTTATTTGAAGTCTTTCTGGTTTATTGATGTAGGCATTTATTACTATAAACGTCCCTCTTAGTACTTCTTTTAGTATATCCCATATATTTTGGTATGTTGTTTTCATTGTCATTCTTTTCGATGAATTTTAAAATTTTCTTCTTAATTTATTTATTGAGCCATTGGTCATTCATATTGTTTAATTTATATGTATTTGTTCAATTTTCAGTGTTACTCTCATTATTGATTTCTAGATTTATTCTGTTATGATCAGAAAAGATATGTGATGTGATTTCTACTTTTTTGAATTTGTTGAGACTTGGTTTATGGTCTAACATAGGGTCTGTCCTGTAGAATGTTCCCAATGATGATGAAAAGAATGTATCTTCTGCTGCAGTTGAATGATATATTCTGTAAAAGTCTATTAGGTTAATTTGGTCTAGAGTATAGTTTAACTCCAGGTTTTTCTTTGTTGGTTTTCTGCCTGAATGATCTATCTGTTGCTGAAAGTGAGGTTGAAGTAAAAAACTATTATTGTATTCCAATCTGTCTGTCCCTTTACACTTATTTATATTTAGGTGTTCCATTGTTGAATGCATATATACAAGGAGCCCCAAAAAAACTGGAATTAGTTTTTGGAGGGTGGGCTCCTTGTAATACAGACTTCCCCCTCAAAGAAGTGTTCCAGGAACCCGTCAGCATCAGTACACCAGCTAGCATTATTGTGAGAGTCTGGTTTGGGCTTCAGTAAAATTTTTTTTTTTCTTAGATTCTCTCAACACATTTTTCCATTTCATGATGGGTGATTTATAAGTGCACTTGCCCATACTGTACTGAGTGTTCAGCAGTTTTGACCAAAAACAGCATGACCCCCATACTCCACCCTCCCGTGTCACCTGACTTGCCATGAGCAACTTTTTTTGTTTCTCTGGATGAAAAAAGTCCTCAAAGGAAACATTTTGCCAATGTGGAAGAGGTGAAACAAAAAATGGCAGAAACATTCAAAGGCATCAAAATTGACAATTTCAAAAACCGTGTTTGAGCAGTGGGAAAAGAGTCTCAATATACATTGCATCAAACAGAGAGTGCTTTGAAGGTGACTGAAGTTTAAACATGTAAGAAAAAACATAATTTTTAATAAGTTTCCCTCTCATATTATTACTGTTGTATCCTCTTGTTGAATTCACATTTATCATAATTTAATGACCTTCATTGTCTCTTTTTACAGTTTTTTACTTAAAGCCTATTTTAATCTGGCATAAGTATAGCTACTCCTGCTCTTTTTTAGTTTCCATTTGCATGGAATATCTTTTTCAATCCCTTCACTCTCAGCTCATGTGTGTCTTTATAGATGTAGTGAGTTTCTTGTAGGCAGCATATAGTGGGTTCTTGTTTTTTAAATTCATCCAGCCATTCTTTGTCTTTTAATTGGAAATAAAATCCATTTACATTCAATGTTATTATTGATAGGTGAGGACTTACTACAGCCATTTTGAATTTTTGATATCACAAGCTACATCTCTTTTATTTTTTTGTCACATCATTTTATATTGCCTACATCTTAACAAATTATTGTTGTTATTATTAATATTATTACTATTGTCACCATTATTTTGAGCCAGAGTCTCATTCCGTTTCCCAGGCTGGAGTGCAGTGGCACAGTCATGATTTACTACAGCCTTGATCTCCCAGGCTCAGGTGATTCTTCCACCTCAGCCTCCCAGGCACAAGCCAGCATGCCCAACTGATTTTTTAAATTTTTTAGTAGAGAACAGATCTCACTGTATTGCCTAGACTGGTGTCAAGCTCCTGGGCTCAAGCAGTCCTCTTGCCTCAGCTTCCCTAAGTGTGATCACAGGTGTGAGCCACTGTGCCTAGCCTGTAGTTATTATTTTTAATTCTTATCTTTTAGTCTCCTTCGTAAAGATTTAAGTGGTTTATACACCACAATTATAACATCAATGTAGCAATCACATTTTTCTTTCCATTTGAAGAACTCCCTTTAATATTTTTGTAGGACAGGTCAGGTAGTGATAAATTCCTTCGGCTTTTGTTTGGGAAAGTATTTAACTTGCCTTCATTTCTGAAGGATAGCTTTGCTGGGTACAGTATTCTTGGTTGGCAGGTTTTTTTTCCTTCAGCACTTGGAACATACCTTCCCACTCCTTTCTGGTCTTTAAGGTTTCTGCTGAGAAGTCCACTGCTGGGCATATTGAATCTCCCTTATATGTTATTTGCTTCTTTTCTCTCACTGCTTTTAGGATCCTCTTTGTCTTTCACCTTTGAGAATGTTATTATAGTGTGTCTTAGGATATTCTCACTTGAGTTGAATCTGATTGATGACCTTTGACCTTACTGTATTTAGATATTTGTATATTTCCCCAGGTTTGGAAAGTTTTGTTATTATTATTTTTTTAATAAGCTTTCAACCCCTTTGTCTTTCTCAGATCACCGTTTAACTCCAGCAACCCTCATATTTGCTCTTTTGATGTTCCACAGGTCCTATAAACTTTCTTTATTCTTTTTCATTCTTTTTTTCTCTTCTGACTATATATTTTCAAATAGTCTGTTTTTGAGCTCACTGATTCTGCTGTTTGATCAGCTCTGTTGCTGATGCTTTCTACCATCTTTTTTATTTCATTTGTTTTATTTTTCAGTTCCAGGGTTTCTTTTTGATTTTAAAAAATTATTTCAATCTGTTAAACTTCTCTGATAAATTTCTGTATTGACTCTCTATATTTTCTTGAAGTTCCTTGTGCTTCCTTAAAACTGCAATATAGAATTCTTTGAGAGATCACACATATCCATCACTTTAGAGTTGGTCTCTCTCTGGTGCCTTATTTTGTCTGTTTGGTAAAGTCATATTTCCCTGAATGTTCTTGATGCTTGTGGAAGTATGACAGTGTGCCTTGAAGGATTAGGTATTTAGTTTGGTATTTACATTGTGACTTTTTTTGTCCCTGTCCTTCTTCAGAGGGTCTTTCAGGGATTCTAAGCAACTGACTATTGTGCTCCCTGAGCTTGGAACCACTGCAGCCATTTCAGTACTAAGGATGCACAGGTTTGCTGTAAGTCTTGTGAGGACTCCAAGGTTAACATGGCTTTTTGGCTCAGATGGACCTGGGGAAGACCCAAGGACTGTACTGGGACTGTATGAGAATGCTGGCCAGGTACCTGCATCCAGAAGACTGTCCCACTTGCCCAGAGAGGTGCACCTCCCAGCAGGTCTCAGCATAGGCAGGATGGGTCCCTGGAATGTAGCAAGAGAGGCTGGTGTTGAGACTGGGCTCCCTTGGGATCTGCTGTGGGAAGGAGGTTGGTGGTCTGTTTCATTGGCTCAGACAGATGTGTGTCACCCAACAGGTCCCTGCATAAGTGGGATAGGTCCTCGACTGCAACAGGATGGGGCAGAGCTGAGTCTAGCCCCCCTTGAGATCTACTGTGGGATGGAGACTGGCATGCTTGTCATGTTGGTTTACACAGATACATGTATCCCATTAGGTCTCTGCACAGATGGGCTAGTTCTCTGATTGCAACAGGAAGGTCCAGAGCTGGCACTGCCCCCACCCTTGGGATTTGCCATGGGAAGGAGGCTGGAGAGTCCATCTTGTTGGCCCAGATAGGCATGCATCTCCCGGCAGGTTTCAGCACAAATGGGATAGTTCCCAACAACAGCGAGGGGGATCAGAGCTGAGACTGGGACCCTACAGGATTTTCTGTGAAATGGAGGTTGGAAAGCCCTGTCTTGTTGGCTCAAAGGGGCATGTGTCTTCTAGCAAGTCCCTTCAGAGATTGAATAGTTCCCTGATTATAATGGGAGGTGCCAGAGCTCAGACTGAGTCCCCTCAGGATCAGCTGTAGGACACAAGGTGATGAACTCATTTGGGAGGCTCAGACTCCCAGTGAGATATGGGTCCTTGTGGGATAGGCTGTGAGCAGGGACCTCAGCTCAGGAGGACTGGAGCTGAGAAACAAGACAACTCTCAGGTTCACTGCCAAGACCAATTCTAAGCCTTTCCACCAAGGCACTTGTGCGTAGGATTCATTCTGGACCCCTCGGTAGATAGTTTTGGTTGCAGGCTGAAGGCCAACTGTTGCTGTAACCAAGCCTCTTGGAGAGCCGGACTCTTTCTGGGCTTGCATAGGGGAGCAAGTTTAGTAGATCAGCCACCTGAGTGGGGGAGTCTGTACTCTCAAAACTACGCATCAAGGTCTTGGTGCTCCAAGACCCCACAGACTGCTGCCTGAATCCTGAGACTCCTGCAGAGAGACCTGACTGTGGATGAGTGCAGAATTCTTGTTGTCTGGGATATAAGTGGGTTACCTTGTATCCTACCATCTTCTCTCTGCCTTTTTGTGTTCTGAGAGTCTTTTGGCTCAGTCTTTCATTTAAGAATTAATTCTTCAACTGGGTCTGTTCTTCTGTCTAGCACATTTATCAAGTCTTTTATTTGATTATCATATTTTAAATGTACAAAATCGTTGCTTCCACAACAATCTGCTTTTGTTTTAGAAATGATATAATCTTTTGAATTTCTCAGAAAATGCTAATTATTTCTATGTTGAAATTTTTTATTTTTATAAATAAACTTTTTTTCCAGGTGCTTAATTCATAGTGTGTGTGTGTGTGTGTGTGTGTGTGTGTGTGTGTGTGTGTGTGTCAGAGTCTCACTCTGTTGCCCAGGCTGGAGTGTAGCTTGCATTACAGGTGTGCGCCACCATGCCCAGCTCGTTTAGAAATTTTTTTTGTAAGTAGAGCTCTTTCTCTGTTTCCCAGACTGGTTTTTAGCTCCTGGCCTCAAGTGATCCTCTTGCCTCGGCCTCCCAAAGTGCTAGAATTACAGGCGTAGGCCACCACGCCTGGTCTTTAATTCTTCCATTTTTTATATTGTTAGCTTTCCTCAACTATTGAAAGATTCTTGGTTTTTAAAAATATAACAGTCCTCAATCAGGAGCTTAAAATTCAGGTTCTGAGCTCTGGGGTTGCTTCCTGTGATCGTGGGGAGGGCAGGATTTGCGTCTGGCAGAGTATGCTATAGCCCATCTTTCTCAAGGTGCTCTGTTTCTCCAGGGTGTCACTGCTTAGATCTACGCTTGCAACATGGACCATCCCCCTGCGAACTCCTACTTTGTTCATTGTGCAAACCTTTCCCAAACTCCCTTGTGGACCCTCATCATAGGAGATGCTATTTATGGCATGTGTTGTTCCCTCCCATAATATCATTAGCATGTAAAAGGGGTCCCATTAACCCCAAGGTAAAGGCAAGCAATGCCTGCAGAAGATGCAGTCCTAGCTGATATGCTGCTTTATTATGTTGGATTTAACTGTTTATTGGCTCACCTCATTCTGATGGTCCAAGAATGAAACCTCTCTGCAGCCTCTTCCTTAGGACTGTGCTGCTCTGCTGAATCCACTGACTTAACACATTCTATTTCTACTAATATAACAAATCCTCTCATGTCTTTTATATATGTTTCTTCTTCTAAGGCAATTAGCTCTCTGTTCAGTGTGTACCCCTCAGTAGTTCTGAGGCTAGAAAGTGCTTGCATGTTGCAAAGTCAGAAATAAGGTCATGGTGGCTAAAAAAGAATGGGTGAGGGGAGGGTGTCATGAGATAGGAGAGGGAGGCAGGGCTCGATTATGCAGGGCCTCGGAGGCCTGGTCAGGAGTTTGTATTTTATGCTAAGTGCAGAGGGACTTATTACCCGATGGATGTCACAGCCAGCTTCTCTTCCTAGTTAGCACTGGTGCCAAGGACCAGTGAGGATCCCCTCTTGGAGATACCTTGATGTATGCAGTGGATGGCTGACCTAGATCCTGGCCTCTCTGGGGTCAGTCACTGCTTTCAGCAACCTTTATTCTGTTTCTCTTTTGTTTCAGAGGTTGTGTTCTCATCTTATCCTGGATTTTCAACCTCAGAGGTAGGAACTGACTATTTTACATGTTCTTGAGTTAGAAGATTAATTTTAATAGATGAAAACAAATAAGTTAATGGAACCATGACAGGCATTTACATATATCACACTGAGAAAGCCCTTTCATTGAGTAGTCTCTACCAAGTCCCCACGGGTCCTGTGCTGGCCACTGGAGATGCAGTAGTGAACTAGACAGACATGCCCATTCATTCATTGTTCTCACATGCCGTTTGGCATAGGATAATAATGGTACGTGCCTCAAGTGATAACACTGGCATTGAAATGGAGCTGCCATCAGGATGAAGCCTAGCAGCTCCCTAACGAGAGCCCCAATAACTATCCAGGTGGTATGTAATCCTTGGTGTCACAGGCTTAGACCCTTGATTTTTTTTTTAGAAAATTGATTTTTCTCTTAGGGCAGACACTCACTAGCCAAGCTCATGGATACTGATACACATAAACTAAATATTGATGTATTCACTTGCAATAAGTAGTGCAATTCTACATTTAACCAACCTGCATCCTTGAGAGGCAGTGCAGAACACTGCCTCCCCACAGATACAATTGTGTGAAAAATTGCATCAGTTAATTACTGGTGCATATCAAACCAATCTGACAGTTTCTCACTTCACACAATAGCAATTTATTATTTCTCACAATTATTCAAATTGGCTGTGTGGTTCTGCTTATTTCTCCAGGCTCACTCATACAGCTGCATTTAGCGGGCAGGTTAGCTGGGGGCTGGGGTCCGGTACTCAGCTGGCATGGTTTGGTATCTCTCTCTGTATGTAGTCTTTTCATCCTGGACTTCATTACAGTATTGTGGCATCAGGGTTTCAAGAGTGCACAGTGAATTGCAAGGTTCTGAAATTCAAATAGTGTCACATCTGCTGCATTCTGTTGGTCAAGCAAGTCAAAAGGCCAGTATAGTGCTACAGTACTGTTCTGATGCTGACTCCAGAGTTAGTGCAGATCCCATAAGTGAGAGTAGTTCTCAACAGGAATGCCCTCACTTCAGAGGCCAGCCACAAGTTTGGGGGCTCCAGGCTATCCACACTTGTGACCAACTGCCTATAAATTGAGTTTTCACAACCCACTCAGGTTCAGCAATTTGCTAGAACAACTCACAGAACTCAGGAAAGGTTTATACTTACAATTACAATTTCACTTTAAAGGATAGAAATCAGGACCAGCCAAATGGAAAGGCACATATGGCAAGACCTAAGAGCATCTCAGATGCAGAGCTTCCGGCCCTCTCCCTGTGGAGTCAGGGCATGTCACCCTCCTAGCACACAGTTTTGCTCACCAACCAGGAAACTCACCAAGTCTCAGAGCCCAGAGCTTTTATTGGAGAATCACTGGCCATGTAAGGGTAGAGATATGGGCTCCGCCTCTGAATGGGAGGAGCAGCAAGGTCACATTGCAAAAGGGTGTGAATGTGAGGTTCAGGGGCTTGTGGTCATAAACGTCTCCCACAGCAGTCAGAGATGACTTGGAGGATTTCTCAGTGCTCAGATTCCAGCTCTCTTACATCTGAGAATCTAGAGAGTGACTTGGATAGTTGAGACTTGGAGTGGCCTTTACCTATGAAAACCAGATGCATCCCCCTCTTGGCTCCCTCGCAGAGCCAGTCATGCCACCGGATCAGGACGCTCCTGACCTTGACTCTCTGGTTTTCCTTTTCAGTCAGACTCACCCCCTTCAGCTCACACAGCCATACATGCAGTGGAGAACTGCATTGTAGAGGAGACTGCCTCACACACGGCCACCACATCCTGTTCCTGTATCTCAGAGACTGCCTTGGGAGCACCTGGAGAGGGATGTCATCCCAAACACATCATCAGTTCTTGTTTTACACTCATCCATGATGGACCTGCCCACTTGTGTGGCTTTACAAGTTGACCCAGAAAGGCACAAAATATTTAGCCCACAGTAGGTGATCCACAAATGGTCATTGAATGAACAAGCAAAATTTAAGTGCTTGGCTAAAGATTACACAGTGAGTTGAGTGCAGTGGCTCATGCCTATAATGCCAGCACTTTGGGAGGCTGAAGTGGGAGGATTACTCAAGGCCAGGAGTTTGAGACGAGCCTGGGTAACATAGTGAGATCTCATCTCTAAAAAATTAGCTGGGCCTTGTGGCACATGCCTGTAATCCTAGCTACTCTGAAGGTTGAGGCAGAAGCATTGCTTGATCCTAGGAGTTGGAGGCTGCAGTGAGCTACCACTGCACTTCAGCCTGGGCAACAGAGAGAAACCCTGTCTCAAAAAAAGAAAAGAAAAGAAAATGCAGTATTACGCAATGATTAATGGTGTTTAGGACAGAATCTAATTCATCTAAACCTGATCATCAGCCCAGGGCTACCCTTGTAATATCCTTTGGTCCCATCTAGCTCAGGGAATCAGTGAATGTAATGAGTTAGGTATGGGTAATCCAGTAATTTCCTTTTTCTGCATATGGAGAGACAGTGACCCTGCTAGTGACCCAAATGCACCATGCCACATTCAAGCCCCAAGGGCTGGCTAAGTCATTCAAGACTTAGCTGTTGTTTCATCCTCAGATAAGAACCTCTGCTGTAGACTGTGGGCTGGACCATCAGACCAGGCATTCAAATCACTCTCACCCTCCTTCTCCCCACCAGGAAAATGTTTCTTAGCAACACAAACATCTGGCCCCTTTGCCTTCTGGAGAAAGTTGAGCTCAACCATGAGAAGGGCCAATCCAGGATTAGTTACCATAGGCTAGAGGGGTGAGATGTAGTAAAGTACCTCTAATGTCTGCACCAGTGCTGTGGCCTCAGAAAACATGAACCTGGACCTGTAGAGGCTGGAGATTAGCTCACCACTTGACCTCAGAGAACTTGGAGTCAGAATTCGGGGCCAGTGGTAACATCTCCTTTATGACCCGCAATGTCCTTTTGGCCAGGTCTCTCTAGGAAGGTCACGTTCTCTTTCCACCACACTCCATAGAAGGACCTGTTTGGCAGCCTTAACTTCTTAATTATTAGGGCGCTTTGACTTTGACTTTTTTTTTCCTCATAAGACAACCAAGGCATGTGCACTTCCTCCCATATTCGAGATTCTTCCTGTGAAGTCACTGCAGGCCAGGAACCAGACGCTGGCCCCACCCTTCCCGGAGCTGAGGTACCTTAGCGTGGCCTACAACAAGGTGACTTTCTGCTTCTCTACTGTTTCTTCAGGGGCACAGATGGGAGGGTGAGATGTAGCTGCTCTGGCCTAAAGACCAACCCTCAGGTTCCCTGCATTACAGATATGTGGGCTCAGGAATGCTCAGGGTGGGAAAAGTGAAGGGAGTTGAGGTCAAGGCAGGAAGCTATCCATTCAGTCACAGATAATTATTTAGCACTTGCATATGTCAGGCTCTGTGCTAGGCACTGGGTACACAGCTGTGGAAAGAAAACCTGTCCTCTGCAGTTTTGGAGCCTGTCACTTATAGGGCATGCTTAGTGTTAACGAAGAAATTCACAGTGCTATGAAACTTGTAAAGGGTAGGGGGATATAACCTCTAACCTAATATCTGTGATCAGGGAATGTTCTCAAGCAAGTGGCATTTAAGCTTAGATCTGAATCAGTGAGTTTAGTCGGGTAAAGAGAGAGGGTCAAGTGAGGTGTGAAATGCTCTAGCCTGAGGGAACAACAAATGTAAAGTCCATGAGATAGATTTAACATGTTTTTTCTCTATTTTTCCAATATCCATGTTTTGTTTGATTTTCTGTAAAACTCCACAAATTGAGCCCTACTCAAGTCTAAAATGCAGGCAACTTTGTTTTTTTTTTTTTTTTGAGAAAGCAGGATTTTTTTAAGGAAAGAAAAGCTCCCACAGTAGGAGGGGTCCTGAAGGGGTTGCCCTGCAGGCAACTTTTAAGATACTGTTTACATTCCTTCTAAGGCAAGCAGTTGGCAAAGCTAAACTCCTCAAGTGCTTTTTTCCTGAGTGTGTGTTTGTCTGAGACAGGGTCTCATTCTGTTTCCCAGGCTGGAGTGCAGTAGCAGGATCCCAGCTCACTGCAGTCTCAATCACTTGGAATCCTTCCGTTTCAGCCTCCCGAGGAGTTGTTTTTGTTTTGTTTTTGTTTTTGTAGAGTCGAATTCTCACCATGTTGCCCAGGCTGGTCTTGAATTCTTGGGCTCAAGCGGTCCTCTCACCTCAGCCTCCCAAAGTGCTGGGATTACAGGCATGAGCCACTGCACTGGCCCTAAGAGCATTTTAGTTTAAGCTCTTACTTTAGGCTTTTGTTTCATTTTGAATTAATCTCGTATTTGGTGTGAGATAGGCATCAACTTCATTTTTTGCATGTAGATACCCAGTTTTCTCAAAACTGTTTATTGAAAATACTTCTTTTCTCTACTGAATGGTCTGTACACGCTTGTCAAAAATCAGTGGACCAGAAATATATTATGGGTCCCTCTTCTTGAAATTGGTAATTTGTGTCTCTTATTTTATTGAACCAAAATAGTTGGGTGTAATCTCTTTTATTGACTTAAAAAAAAAATTAAAGTGGCTGCTGGTTTCACTGGATTTCTCTCTTATTTGTCTGTTTTCCGTTTAATTGATTCCTGCTCATAACTTTATTTCTGTCCTTCTTTGTTTACTTTGCTCCTCTTTTTCTAGCTTCCTACTACTTATCCTAAGTAGTATCATTTAAGATCATAGATTTAGATGCTCCTTCTTTCTAATATAAGCATATAAAGCTTTAATTTCTTCTCTAAACACTGCTTTAACTGCATCCTGTGATATATTGTTTTTACTGTCATTCAATTAAAATAATTTTAATATTTTTATGATTTCTTCTTTGACCCTTTAACAACTCACTTTGTTTAGAAGTGGGTTTTTAATTTCTGTCTTCTAGATGTTGTACATTTGTTGATTTCTAATTTAATTCTATTGTGAGCAGATAACATAATCTACAAGATTTCATTCATCTGAAATCTATTTAAACTTATTTTACAGTCTACCCTATGTTCTGTCTTGGTGAACATTCCATGTGCACTTAGAAAAAAATGTATATTCTGTAGTTAGGAGGGCCAGTGTTCTCTAAACATCAATTAAGTTAAGGTGTTACCAGCCTCCTTCTAGCCTCTGTCTTTCTCCTACTAGTGAGTGTGAATCCCCTGGTGTCTGCGGCTCTCAGGAGTTCCACTCTCTTGCCCTAGGCCACATGTGGTTTTTATACGTTCATTACAATTTGTAGCTGATTTTTTCTTCTTTTCTTTTTTTTTTTTTGAGTTGGAGTCTCACTGTCGCCCAGACTGGAGTGAGCGGCCACCACAGCCTCGACCTGCTGGGCTCCGGCGATCCTTTCGCCTCAGCCTTCCAAGTAGCCGGAATTACAGGCATGTGCTACCACGCCCGGCTGATTTTTTTTTTTCTGATTTATTGTAGAGATGAGGTCTCGCTGCCCAGGCGGGTCTCGAACCCGCGAGCTCAGGCAATCCACTCACCTCAGCCTCCCAAAGGCGCGGATTACGGGCTGAGCCACCGAGCCCGGCTTGATTTTTTCTTAAATGCTTATGTGCCATTCACATGTGCCACAGTCTGCCACAGGTAAGCCAAAGTCTGTGTCCCATCTTTCCTTGGAGGGTCCAGTCTTTCCTTAGGTTTCAGGCCACGTGACTGTCCTGAGACCTTGGCTCTCAGTTGGAGTCAGAAAAGTTACAATGTTATAGGTTATATGGTTTTTTTTCTTGTGGCTAAGGTTGGAGCAGCACTTTCCATTTTTCTACTTTCACACTTGAGTTTTTAAATATTTTTCTTTATGACAGTTTCTACCCAACACATTATATATCTGTTTGTCTGTTATTAGTTGTCTACTACTAAAATGTAATTTTTTGAGTGCTGGAGCTTTGTTTTGCTTATATCTATATCCTCATCATCTCGAATATTACCTGATACAATAAGTTTGTTAGAAAAATAAATGATGTTTTGATTGTCAAGGAATACAACTACCTGTACTGTAATCAGTATTCAATTTATTAAAGTTACAAACTTTAAAATCAATTCTGTCTTCAAATAGAATGTATGCATCTAGAATATTCACTCAGAAACTAGGAATTTTTTTTTTTTTTTTGAGTCGGGATCTGACTCTGTCACCCAGGCTGGAGTGCAGTTATATGATCATGACTCACCACAGCCTCTAACTCCTGGGCTCAAGCTATCCTCCTGCCTCAGCCTCCTCTAAGTAGCTGGGAGTACAAGTGCATGCCACCATGCCCGGCTAATTTTTTTTTATTTTTATGTTTTTATAGAGACGAGATCTTGCTGTGTTGTCTAGGCTGGTCTTGAACTCCTGGATACAAGTAATCCTGTCACTTCAGCCTCCCATAGTGCTGGGATTACAGCTGTAAAGCACTGTGCCTGGCCAGAAATCTAGAAATTTTTATGTCAAAATTAAAATAATCACTTTCACTTAGTCTTTAACTAATACTTATTTAGTTCAAAAATTTGACAAATTATTATATTCTCCTTCACCCAATGAGACTGAGCAGACATTTAAAATTGCCATTGGAACCTGAATATATTTCCAGAGGCATTCAACTCACCCTACAAGAAATAGGCAATCCTGATGGCTAGTTTCTACTTGCTGCGTCAGCCAGATTCCTAAACCCATGTCTTTCAGCTAGGGCTCAATTTCACAGAAAATATGATACACATGCCCTGGGTATCAAGTTTTTATCAATTTAAATTGTAACTTTCTTCAACTTTCTAATTACCTGGTTTGGGTGGATGTAATCTTGCATCCTGACAAAATTAAATTCTATATCACCCATTGACCCCTTGATTTGCACACAGGAGACTCTGCAGCCACTTTGACCACCATTGTAGTCATTTATCAACAGATATTAGGCACCTATGTAGCTTCTTCCTCCTCCTCTGGAGTCTAGATAAGAAAGGGCTCAGCAAACTTTTTGTAAAGGGCTGGCTAATAAATATTTACTGTGTTGCAACTACTGAACTCTGCTTATGGGACAAAAGGCAATATATAAATGAATGAGAAAGGCTTCTTCTAATGAAACTTTATTAAATACATTGTGGGCCAGATTTGACTCATGTGCTGTATTTGTTTACCCTGGTTTAGGGACAGCCTGTGTGCTAAGAGTGGTTTTTAGATTTTTAAATTGTTAAAAAAGCCAGGCACAGTGACTCATACCTGTAATCCCAGCATTTTGTGAGGCCAAGGTAGGTGGATTGCTTGAGGCCAGAAATTCAAGGCCAGACTGAACAACATAGCAAGACCTCATCTCTACCAAAAATTAAGTCAAAATATTAGCCAATTGTGGTGGCATACAACTGTAATCCCAGCTACTTGAGAGGCTGACACAGGAGTATCACTTGAGCCCAGAAGTTGGAGCCTTCAGTGAGCCATGATCATGTCACGCTCTCCAGCCTGGGTAAGAGTGAGATCCAGACTAAATAAATAAATAGTTGAAAAAATCAAAACAAGGATAATATTTCGTGACACATTAAAATTATATGAAATTCAGATTTCAGAGTCTACAAATAAAGTTACATTAGAAAAGAGTCACCAAACCTATTTGTTGCAAATTGTCTGTGGCTGCTTTTGTGCATCAGTAGTAAAGCTGAGTAGTTGCCGCAGAGCCTGTATGGTCTGCAAAGCCTAAAACATTTACCATCTGGTCCTTGACAGAAAAGGTTTGCTGATTTCTGGTCTAGAAGATCAAATGTTGGAGTCCTTCAGGGCCCATTCCTAGTCCCTTTTCTCCTCTCACTCTCTCCTCTCTCCCTAGGAATGACTTCAGATACACACTGACCCACGACAGTGACCCACAAATTTACAACTCCAATGCAGACCTCTCCTCTGTATTCCAGACCAGTGTGTCCAACTGCCTACTTGACATCTCTACTTGGAGGTCTCAAAGGTACCTCCAACATACACATATCCAAAGTAAATTAATGATTTTTCTCTTCGAATTTTATGTTTTCCATTATTCTCTATCTGAGTGAAAAGCTCCATCATCTATCCAGTTACTCAAACCAAAACCTGGTTGTCATCCTTGCTATTTCTCTCCTTTACAGCCCTTCTCCATGTCCCACCCATATCTAATCCATCATCACGTCTTATCAAACTTAGGTCCTCATATTTCTAAAATCCATAGAATGGGTTCTCTAAGTACCAAAAGCTTTAACTACCTTTGGTCCTGTCCCTACTTGCACCTCCAGTCTCATTTTGCACCAGGCGCCCTCTTAAATCCCTCCAGCAGGCTTTGGGCCAAACATCGTTCTCTTTGGCCAGAACACTTCCTCTCTGAATTAAAGCAATACTAGCTGCTGCTGTAACAAACTTAAACATCTCAATCACTTAATACAACCCAAGTGTATTGATTGCTTTTACAAAGTCCATTGTGGATACTCTTGGTTGGCAGGCGGCCTTCCACATGATTATTCAGAGACCCAGTTCCCCTCTGGTTATGCTGTCATCTCATTGGGTCTTCAGAGTACTTTATTGGATGGAACGTATGTATCTGGTGGGTAGATGGTTGGGCAGGGGGAGTGTGGCAGAGGGAGGAAAACAGAGCAAGTGCAGGAGGTTTTGTATGGGGTGTGCCTGAAGTAGTATTTACGATTCTATTCAAGTTGCAGCAGCCAGAACTGAATCCTTGGACCACAGCCAACTGCCTGGGAGGCTGGGAGATATAATCGAGCTGTGTGCTAGAGGTAGAGAGAATGGTTTGGGCTAATAGAGTTGTCCATGCCACACATTCCACCCCTACTGCATTCACTGGTCACACCCTACCCCTCCCTCAGCTCTCAGGGACATCTTCTCTTCTTTGACTAGGTTAGGTCATCCTAATTCTTCCTGCCTTTCCCTGTTGGGGCACTTATCACATTGTATATATACTCTCCCTGGTGTTGCTTTTTCTTCAATGCTTGTTTCCCACTAGACAGTTGGGAAATGAATAAAAATGAAAGAGAAATTAGTTGCTACCATTAAGGCTCTGGAGAGAGCCACACTGACATGCCCGCCCTCTTCGGCCCTTGGCTAAGCGCCTTCTATGGGTCCCACATCCGATCCAACACTTTCAGTGTGTCCAGGTCTGATAGGCCACTACCCTACTCTTGGCCCTTCTGAGACCGATGGCCCTGATGCTTTTCCACTGCTAATAGATATTCCCCCTAAGCTAGTTCCCAGGTGTCCCAGGCACTCTGCTGAACAAAGATTGTGTTTTCTTTTGCCCTTCAGAGGCTGGCTTGGCCAATAAGCCACTACTTGCAGGCTGGCTTCACAGGGAAGTCTCTGGATCCCAGACAGCCATAAGGTCTTCCTTACCACCTCATTTACTAGGCCTTAGATGTGTGGGCCCCTGACCTCTGGCCCCCACCCCTCCCCAGATCACTGCCCAGCACTGGCCCCAGTGAAAGAGGCCATCAGCAATGTTGTTGACACACTGGTGGGATGTGTAGAGGTTTGCTTTGAGGAAGGTGAAGTGTCGAGACAAATTGAATCCTGAAGTCAATGTCCTGCCAAGCTTCCAGACTCTGTGAGACAAGTGCTTTATGTATTTGTTCTGTTCTGCTGCCAACATCCCAATATTTGATATAGATATAGACTATACCTCCAGCTTAGAGAAGGGAGAAAAATCCTTAACTCTCAAACATGAGACTGTGACAGTGGAATTCCAGACAGAAGGGGCAAGGTATTCTGGACCTGAGCAGGCAACATTGTAGGCATAAGGCTCTGCCCAGCAGTGAGTCCAGTCTACAGCAGCATCTCTTCCCCAATCCTAGCGAGTGTATGGGCCTAGACGTACCTGGCAGAGGTGAGGGGTAGTGGCATCTTGATGGTCTCTCCTGCATTCATTACAGATCGCAAAGGAGGAAGCTGTCCTACCAGCCGCTCTCTTCCCGTCTCTCTGTGAGCTCATCTTTCACAACAACCCTCTGGTGGCCCATACACGAGGTATGGTACCCGCAAACCTGCCTCCCCAACCCAGTGCCCGAGGAACAGCCCTATCTTATCCATGCCAAGCTCTGGATTCTGCCCTGTGGGGGAGGTTCCTAGTGCATTGGGGAATGGAGAAGAGCTCTGTACCAGCTCATGCTGTCCTGTGAAGCAGGCACTATTGTCCCTGTGGACAGTGGTGGAAACTGAGGCTCAGGGAAGTTTATGATCTGCCCAAGGCCACATGGCAAGAAAGAGTTTTGAGTTGGGAGTGGAATACTGGGTTATCTAGATCCCATGTTTAAGCTGCACCCTGCTTTGTGAAGCAGGTCTGTTGTGACCCATTGCCTACCTCCCAGCTAAGGTACAGGTCAACTGTAGGAACCTCCCAGAGCACACTGAATGTAGCCATGCAGTGTCAGCAGGGAGCCTACTGTCCAAGACACGAGCTGGAGGCATTCTAGAGTCCTGGGCCCTCGAGTGACACCAATGTAGTTCTAATCCTTTCTCCACACTCTCTCTGATAGCTTGGGTAAATTCCTTAAGCTCACTGTGCCTCAGTTTCCTTGCCTATTGAACAATATGGTACCTACCTCCTAAGATTGATATGAGAATTAAATAAGTTGCATTAATATAAGTAAAGCAATTTGAATAGTGCCTGGCACAAAGTAAGCCCCAGTATAAAGTTTAGCTGCTAATAATCTTATTTTCCCATCATGGCACCAGGGGTCCCTCCACTGCTCAAGAGCTTCCTCCAGGAGCGACTGGGTATCCGCTTAATTCGAAGGAAGACAGTAAAGGCCAAGCATCACATTTTGATGCCTCGGAAGGAATCACGGAAGGTGAGGCTTCCAAGGCAGGACTTCCCCCACAAGGAGTGGAACCTATTTTGATGCACATAAACTAACCTGGTGGTAGATCCGCTCTCTCCCACAGTGCCTGCAGTCTCTCCATTAGAGTCAGGATTGCCTTCTTTCCTTGCTCTGTGAGATACATATGTAACCAGGAAGGACCAGACAGTCAAAGTTAAGAGTAGGGAGGAGCCTTGGAGGTCTCTGAGTCTCACCTCCTGGTTTAATAGAGAAAAGCCTAGAGAAGGAGCTATGGAGAATGGGAAGAAATCAGCAATGATGTCTTCTAATGAGCCTGGCTCTATCACTTTCCGTAGTTCCCTGACTTGGGGCAAGAATTTCATTCTGTGAGCTTCAGTTTTCTCAACTCTAAAACCTCAGAGCTGCTGAAAGGATTGGATGAAACAACAGATATGAAAATATATTAACTCCCCAAACTCATACCAATACAAGTTATAGTCACCTACAGTAATTAAGAATGGCTGGGCCAGGACTAGAATACCAGCTCCTGCCTAAATTTTAAGGAAGCATTTCCCTATGTTGAGAGCTGTCTGCCTCCTTTGACACTCTCCCAGCCAGGCTGTTAGATTTGCCTTTTGGGATGCCATAAACTAAGGCAAATCCCTCTTTCATTGGAAGAATTTCAAATATTTCCATGAAATGCTCCTCCCTCCTGAGTTTTATAGTCTTTCTCCCGCCAAAAACTTGACTAAGCATTGCTGATTCCAAAACTTAAATACAGTTACTCCCTTGCCACCGCTCTACAGCCTGCCTCTGTCCAGTCAAACTCTTGTCGTAAGTCCTCAGATGACCAGAGCAAGAATTTAAAGTCAGAAGTAGATAGAAATCCCAAGGCTTCCATCGCCTTCCCCCTTGTCTGTTGCCTCCTCTAAGGATCTACTACTTCCCTTCCCATCAGCCACCCAGGGAGGGGTCAGAATCAGAGCAAGCTGGATGCTGTGTACAGCAGTGGTCTTCAACCTTTTGGACATCAGGGACCGATTCCATGTTAGACGATTTTCCATGGATGGGGTGGGGGTGATGTGCAGTCAAACCTCACTGCTGATGTTAATCTGTACCTGCAGCTGCTCCCCAGCGCTAGCATCACCTCCTCAGCTCCACCTCAGATCATCAGGCATTAGATTCTCATAAGGGGTGCACGACCTAGGTCCCTCGCATGCGCAGTTTACAGTAGGGTTCACACTTTTGTGAGAATCGAATGCTGCTGCTGATCTGACAAGAGGCAGAGCTCAGGAGGTAATGTGCGTGATAAGGAGTGACTGTAAATATAGATGAAGCTTTGCTCGCTCACCCGCCACTCACCTCCTACTATGCAGACCGGTTCCTAACAGGCCATAGACTAGTACCAGTCCATGACCCAGGGGTTGGGGACCCCTGGTGTACAGAATCCTCTCTCCACTTTACAGAGCATCCATGGCCAGTACTCTGCTGAGCACTGGCACTTATGCTGTCACAGAATCTTCACATCAGATGAGGAGAGGCCAGAGAGATGTGAACTAACTTTTTCAAAGTTAGTGGTGGGGCCCGGGAGACCCCTCAGCTCTCCTTCCATCCAAGGTTCTGTTTGGCAGAATTGGGTTAACAGAAATGGCCAAATGAGAAACAAGTCGGTGCTTTGTTCATCTAGGCAACATCCTCTAGGCTAGACTGGAGAATGTGGCTTAGTACAGAATCCATACTGGGGATGATGCCTGCATGTCCTGGTCTGCATATAGAATTGGGACTAGAGACACAGATTGGACTCCTGGGCCTTTTACTCACTCAGTTACATGGACAAAGGCCTCAGGCCTTCCCCTCATACCTAGGCACGGCAAAACAAGAGGCAAAGGGAGAACCTGCCAGAGCAGGCCTGTAACCAAGAAGCTCTGTGAGCCCTTTGCTTATGAGGACAAAAGTGAGGGATAAAACAGCCTGCTCGCCGGGCTCGGTGGCTCAGCCTGTAATCCCACGCCTTTGGGAGGCTGAGGTGAGTGGATTGCCTGAGCCCGCGGGTTCAAGACCCACCTGGGCAGCGAGACCTCATCTCTACAATAAATCAAAAAAATCAGCCGGGCGTGGTAGCGCATGCCTGTAATTCCGGCTACTGGGAAGGCTGAGGCGGAAGGATCGCCGGAGCCCAGCAGGTCGAGGCTGCGGTGGCCGGAAGCGGCCACTGCACTCCAGTCTGGGCGACAGAGTGAGACTCCAACTCAAAAAAAAAACAAAAAAAACAAAAAAACAAAACAGCCTGCTCTTGATGACTGGTGATCCAGCCGCCAGGGAAGCAGGGCCCAGTGACATCAACCTCTGACCAATGTGGTTAGCTGTTCCTTCCTGGGAAGGGGCCAGGAAAGTAGTGGTGGGATAGAAAAAGAGCATTCCCTCCAGCACTCTTCCACCCAGAACTGCGGGAAGGAGGGATGCATGTTGCCCCTTTCCCATCAGCTGCCAAAGGATGGCACTCAGTGTTTTAGATATTGAGGCATGGTGCTGCCTGTTCCCCTGTGGCATGGGTTCTGAAAAAAGACGCTGGGTCCCTTAGGCTCCATCTAAATGCTGAGGCTTTACAAATTTTCAGAAAGGAAATATTTTCTGTCTCTCCTTCTTTTTATTTTACCTATTTATTTATTTTTTTGAGTCAGGATCTTTCTTTGTTGCCCAGATTGGAGTGCAGTGGCATGATCACAGCTCACCACAGCCTTCAACTTCTGGGTTCAAAGTGATCTTCCTGTATCAGCCTCCTGAGTAACTAGAATTATAGGCATGCACCGCCACACCCAGCTAATTTTTTTTTTAAGAGATGAGGTCTTGCTGTGTTGCCCAGGCTGATCTCAAACTCCTAGACTCAAACAGTCCTCTCACCTCAGCCTCTCAAAGTGCTGGGATTACAGGCATGAGCCACTACACCTGGCCGAAATATTTTCTTAATAATAATTATCTCACAAAAGGCATCCTCTGAACTCTTCAATACATTTGCACACATCATTTCATTTGGCAGAACTCTATGACAGAGGCAGGGAAGGGACTATTCTCCCATTTTACAAGAAGGAAATGGAATTTCAAAGGTCAGAACTGTATTCCAGCACACATTTTTCTAACTACAGTGCTTGGGATCTTTCCACTACACAATACAGTCTGTAAAAGTGCAGATATAAGTGGACCAAATACCTTTGACAAAGAGTAAAAGACAATCTGCCATGTAAATGGGGAGAGGAGGAAGAACTATGTCCAGTTGAGGTACACTGGGCAGCTGAGGCAAAGATGGAGGGAGAGATTGTTGACAGGCTTTTGCTAAATAAGGAAATGGAGCAGTTCACCAGGAAACAAGTCATGTCTTTAGTCCTGAACCCTAGAGAAGTCTGTCTTTTGGATCTTTCTATAAAGTACAGGGACCAGCATTCTGAAAGGGGCCTGTGCTTCCATCTTCCAGAAAATATAGGGCCATCCCCCAACACCCCCTTCTAGGAGTCCTGGGGAAAGTCAAGAGCACCATGTTAAACCTTGCTCTGAAGAGTGAGGC
The DNA here is from genome assembly GCA_027257055.1 of Cephalopachus bancanus. Taxonomy (NCBI): domain Eukaryota; kingdom Metazoa; phylum Chordata; class Mammalia; order Primates; family Tarsiidae; genus Cephalopachus; species Cephalopachus bancanus. The sequence goes on along the minus strand of JAPVLO010000195.1, from coordinate 2,821,158 downwards.
TGCTGAGAGCCAGAGTGATGTAGCAGGGATGTGGCTTGAGGTCTGGAGCCCAGGACTGGAATCAGTAGTCCAGGCTCTACCGCTGAACCACTCTGTAACCTTGGACAAGTCAGTTTACCTCTCTGAGCTCTAGTTTCCTCATCTATAAAATGAGCTAATTATGCCCTGGATAGTTTTGAAGTATAAATAAAACAACTTAGGTCACACATGGGGGACATTATAGATACCCATCATGTATGATTTCCGTCCTTACCAGTAACAAGACTGTTGCACAGGTGGCCTTAGGATGGTTAGGCCCAGGAGGAGGGACTCCTGATTAGGAAGCAAATTCAATCTACCTTTCTCCCATGACAGATAAAAACCCAAGTCCCAAAGGTGCCGAAGCAGCCTCTGCTGCTCCATCACCCACATGTGACCACAAGCAAGTCTCCCTCAAGGGATATGCTGGAGTCAGAGGCAGGGCTGACTGAAGAGCTGCCCACTGCCAGAAGGACCTGCCTGGATCCAGAGATACCTGCTGAGGACCTGGAAAGCCTTTCTCTGTCCCACCGGACCTTCATGCCAATGCCTCCTATCTGCTCTGACTCCACTGTGCACACTGAAGAGACTGCGTCACGCCTGAGTGACGCAGCCATCCACCCAGAGCACCCATCAGATGAGGACACCAAGAGCACAGAGTCCATCTTTCTGACCCAGGTACCTGTATCCGACTGCCCTCAGCTTGCATGGGTTCCTGTAAACCCCTTAGCAGGCTGGACTTCTGTGGGCAGCTGAGAGCAAGCACATGGCAGGTCTGGAAACCAGAAGTCAGCACCCTTGGCAGGGCTTATAAGCCTCTTCCGGGAGATCCTCTGACCCAAGGCTATGGATGGGGATATCCATGAGGACAAGTTACGTTCCTGTGGCACAAACAAGATCTGAGGTCTAATGGGGTGTGGTTCTGACCAGTTTTTCAAAAGGGATTGCTGCTGCCTCTGCCTGTCTACTTAAGGTCAGCTGGCTTTTGATGCTGCCTCTGGTTCCTGGCAACACAGATGGATCAGACAAGCTCCTGCCCTTAGGGTGCTCTCAGACTAATGGGAAACATAGACAGGAACAATACATGCAGTCATGTAATCGGCTCTGAGATTGAGGGAAACTCAGCAGCTGAGAGCCTGAAGGAAGATGGAATGCCTCTGCCCCAGACCAGGAGGGCATCCTGGAAGAGGTTCATATGAGCTGAGTTTTGCAGGCTCAGTAGGAATCAACAAGGTGAAGATATGGCAGCAAGGACATTTTGGGCAGAAGGAACAGCATGAAACAGGGACTAGAGGATGGAAATGAAAATGGTATATGCAGAAACCACAAATGTTCAGCATCAGTGCAGTTGAAGGGTGGCACATAGGAAAGGGAAATAGAATGGTAGAAGAGTTGGCATGGCTCCTTGAACTGTATCATTCGACATCCCTTTCCCTGATCTCCCTGCTTCTGATTTTACGCTTTCCGTCTTCCCACTGCCACATTTTTCCAGGATGTTCATCCATCCATGCATTTGTGTCTGACTCTCCATCCATCTCTTTCTTTATTCCATAGGTAGACTTATAGTGACATAAATTCATACAGTATAAAGGTATCTTTATGAACTATCTCAGAATATTTTTAGAACAATGCAGAATATAAACAAAAGTATTAAAAACAATTGAGAGTTAGATGAAAGGAAAATAAGGAGAGTAAAGGAAATAATAAATACAAGTGTAACTCTGTAACTTAAACATGCATATCATGTACTGCTGCTCTCATTATAAAGGTGTATTGTCAAAATGCAATTCTAAGCCCCCAGCAGCCAAAGAAATATAATTAATTATGAGTCACCTTGTTTTTCAGGGGGAAAAAAATCTTGTAAATTTTTTTTTCTCTTGCCTAATTCCCCTGGCTATAACCTCCAGTATAATGTTGAGTAATAGCAAGAGCAGACATCCTTATCTAGTTTCTATTCCTAGAGGGAAAGCATTCAGTCTTTTACCATTAATTATAATGTTAGCTTTGGGTTTCCCATAGATGCCCTTTATTGTGTGGAGGAAGATTCTTTCTATTCCTAGTTTATTGAGTGTTTTATATCATGAAGGAGTGTTGGGTTTTTTAAATGCTTTTTCTTTATCTCTTGAGATGATCATATGATTTCAGTCCTTTATTCTGTTGGCATAATGTATAATGTTGATTCTGGGTGTTAAACCAACCTTGCATTCCTGGGATAAATCCCTCTTGGTCATAGTGTATAATACTTTTTATATGTTGCTGAATTTAGTTTGCTAATATTTTTTGAAGATTTTTACATTTATAGTTATAAGTAATATTGGTCTGTATTTTTCCTTTCTTGTGATATATTTCTCTAGCTTTGGTTTCAGAGTAATACTGACCTCAGGGAGTAGGTTGGGAAGTGTTCACTATTTTAATTTGTGGAAGAATTTGTGAAGGACTGTTATTAATTATTCTTTAAACATTTGATAACATTCACCAGTGAAACCATTTGGTCCTTGTGGTAAGTTTTAAAGTTACTGATTCAACCTTTTTACTTGGTATAGGTCTGTTCAGACTTTCTATTTCTTCTTGAGTCTTTTTGTTTTTCTTTTTAATAAAGAGATATAGTCTCTCTGTGTTGCCCTGGCTGGAGTGCAGTGGCTATCCACAGGCATAATCCAACTACTGATCAGCACAGTTTTGATCAGCTCCATTTCTGACCTGGGCCAGTTCATACCTCCTTAGGCAACTTCATGATTCCCCAGTCCTGGGAGGTCACCATATTGATGCTGAACTTACTATGGACACCAGATGGGCATAGCACATTATAGCAGAGAACTCCTGGGCTCAAGCAATCCGTCTGCCTTAGCCTCCTCAGTAGCTGGGACTATGCCCAGCTACTATGTACCACTATGCCCAGCAAGTCAGCCATTTTAATAAAGGGCATAACTACATTCCTACGTGAAATACAGATTTCATATTTCTTATAAAGCCATTAGGGTAGGCTAAAATTCTTCATGGCTGGCCATCAGAATCAAGATAAGGAAAATACAAAACAAACATCCTCAGCTTGGCATTTAAAGGTCCTTCCTGATCTGGGCCTGCTTATGACCCCAGTTGCCTATCTCTTCACATCATATTCTAACCATACCAATCTTTAGTTCCCCATAAATACTCCTATTTCTTACCTCTACACTTTTGCTCATGATGTTCCTTGCCTGAAACAGTCATCCTTTCTCATTACTTGCAATCCACCCCTCTCTCCACCTCTGCCAGAGGATATCTCTCCTAGCTCTTCAAGACTTAGCTCAGGCTAAGGCATTACTTCCTCCAAGGGAGCTTCCTAGCTGGGTTGGGACTTCAAACTTCTGAGACCACCCCAAACCATTAAGCTCCCTTCTGTTAACAGCATTTATCAAGGTATGTGATCGTTTTTCATATCTGCCTCCTTCCATCCCAGTCTTGGTCTTGGCCTTAACAGGGCCCAGCGTGGTGACCAGCACAGAGCTGATGCTCAGAAGTATTCATGGAATGAATGTGTTTTCTTCTTGCACACAGGTGAGTGAGCTTCCTTCCTCCATCATCCATAGGGATGATTTAGAGGTGAAAGGAAAAGACCAAAGGAGACCACCAACAGCACCCAGAGAGGTGAAGAGGACTCGGAGGAGGCTCCTATCTGCCTCCCTTCCCAGCAAGTACCATGGTTATGAAGAGCTGCTGACAGCCAAGCCTGATCCAGCCTTCATTGAGCCAAAGGGTATGGGAGGGTATATCCTTGCTCCAGGGCAAGGGACCCTTCTCCACAGCCCAGATCAAGTCAGGACCGAGCCTTCTTTTCCCAGCCAGGGTGCTGTCCTCTGTCTAAATGTCTCTCAAAGGGCTCTTTAGGGTATCCTAGTTTGAAGCCCTACACGTTGGGACCCCTGTCCTGGGTTGAGTCTTCACTGGCTTATGGGGAGCCACAATTTGTTCAGAGATTCCAGCTGGTCTGGGCTACCTATGGATGGAAAAGTCTCTCCTCAGGAAAGGTTTGATGAACAAATTTCCAGGCTGGCCAGATTCTTGAGCTCTTCCCAGCCCAGTTAAGTCCCAAAATGAACATCCAAAATTCTCCTTATTCGGTTTGAGACAAAGGAGACAGATTCTTCTCTGAGCCCCTAAAACTGCTTTGTTAATGGTATTTGTGCTTTCAAAGAAACTGGCACTCAGTTGGGCCCTCTTGGGTGTCAGCCCCTATGGTGTAATGGGGCCACGTTGGGGCCAGCCCTTTTCCCCACTCCAATTTTCCCTTAGGATCTGTGCTCATATGGGACAATTATTCACTGAAGAATGATAGAACTTCAGGCACTGGAATGCATCAGGGAGAGACCTGGGAGCAGTGCTTTCTTCTTGCAGACTTTCAGATCCTTTTGTCTATAGCTGCTATGAGACTGGGGAATGACAAAACCAGGAGAGGCATCTGGGAGAAGTGCCTTGACACCATCTTGCCTTCTTGCCCTAGGAATCCAGAAGAACGCACAGGCCCTGCAGCACATGCTGAAGTACCCACTCCTGTATCGCTCCTCCAAACCCAAGCTGGATACACTTCAGAAGCCCTATGTTTCCAGAGAGAAACAGGTAAACATCCGGCTCACTGAGTGTGCAAGTGGTCCCTCAGGATCCCCCAGGGTACAGATGTGGCTGCCACCTTGGGACCCTCTGAGGGCCATGCATTCCCAGTGCCACCAAGTGCTCCCCGCCTCTTGCTGAGGGGAGGCCAGGAAAGCCTGAGCATAATCCCAGGACAACACCCGCCTCTCTCGTCTTCTGTCAGGCGCGAAGGATCCCAATTCCGCCCCCTCGGAAGACTCGAGCCCAGCTGCTGGATGACATCCTCCTTCGCATGCGGGACCCCCGGAACATTACAGAGGCTCCCCTAGGTATGGCTCTGCTGCAGCTGCCAGAACCCAGGATCCAGCAACTGATTCATCTGCTGGCGTAAGGCAAAGGACAGGGCTTATGCCAGAGCAGGAAGGGCCCTGAGAGAGCGTCTGCCCCAGTCCTTTCTATGTGCAGACCAGGACGCGGAGACTCAGAGTGAGGCAGGGAGTTGCCTACAGTCACACAGCATGTTAAGGACCTGAACCAAGGTTGACTTCCTGCACCCCAAGCTTGGATAGGTCATTTTCAGCCCTCTTAACATCCTCTTCCATGCCACCCCACTTTCTAGGGGGGTCTCTGGGCCCAAGCCACTGCTTCAGGCTGGGTAGGAACCAGGGAGAACTTGGTGTCCCTGGGCTTCTCTCCCCGCAGGTGCTGTCCTGCGCCGGCGCACTGAGCAGCGGCTGATGAACCAGAAGCAGTACCTGGAGGCCAAGCGGCTGCTGAAGGAGTTCCGGGCACGCTACCGGCGGTTGGTGCGCAGCTCTCTGCAGACGGTGTTTGGGGCCACCCCGTTGCCCCCAGCCCGCCCGGCACTAAGTGAGGGCCAGCCCAAGTTCGGCCGCTTCCTGGAGTTCATGGATGAGTTCTGCCAGGAGCCCGTGACCAGCGACTCGAAAGGCTAGGACTTGCACAGGGCTGCACCCCAGGCCCCCCCAAGGGCTCTGTGCCTCAGGCCAGCTGGTCCGGATGTGGGCCTCGGAGCTGTGTTTGACCAGCTTGCTGGTCGCTGAGCAGGAAGCTCATCAGGACCTCCTCTCCCTGGCTGGGCATTACCTGGTGCCCTGCCCAGTAGCAATAAAGTGTGGATGCACGGGACAAAAGAGTGGGTACCGCGCGTTCTTTTCCAAGTTTCGATGGAACAGGGGTATATTTGTTCTGCTGGATGAGAAACCGATGCCAAGGGGATTTTGAACAATGTTCCCAAAAGGGGTATTTTTAAAAATCAGATATTCTGAGTACAGCCCAAATGTGCAAAGATATGCGATCCTGCACATCCATTCTTTACTCAGACTCTTTCTTGGTGCCTTCATTAGAAGTACAAATAGTTGAATGGGAGAATGACAGTAAACCTGTGGAAACTCAAGGTAACCTACTTCAAAAGACATGGGAGCCCCATCCCAGCTACTCATCTCCCCCACATTCTGAATGCCACAGCAAGACATTCAACATGGAGTCTTTCCCAGAGCAAAGACAGCACTGAAAACTGGACAGCACACTATCCAAGCCGACCCTGTGTTCTTGTGCAGGATTGCCTTCCAGAGACAAGACTTTGACTAGAAACACACATTCACTCTCATGAGTTTCCTTTACTGTATTTGCAACTTGGGCCTCGCCTCAAGCAGGCAAACATACATTGAAGAATGCACTTTGGTACTGTTTAAATAAACAACACATCTTCCCACTTGATTCCATGCCATTTCCTTGTTGGCAGAAGCATCCCCGACAGGACATGCCCTGTTCCAAGTCGTCTGTCTTTGTCAAAATGCTCTTTATGGTGAGTCATAGAGGAGGGAGCCAGCAGTGGCAGTCCACAGGATCCAGGTACCTTCTCCAATTCTGATGCAGACAGCAGGTTGAATAAAATACACAACCCATCTTCTCCTTCTAGGCAGGAAGGGGAAAGGCCTTTAGGACAACTGTATTTGTACAAAGAGTTGAGAGTAAACAGCACATCAGGCACACACACACACACAATCCATTTGTTGGCATTAAGGACAACCATCTCTTGCATAGTACCTATTCTCTCCTTAGGACTTCAGTGCTCTGCTATCATGTTGGATGCAAACTGGAACCCACTGAGGAAAAGCCCCTGCTCCCACTGGCGGCGGCACAGCTCTGGAGGGTGGTAGTGCCGACAAGGGGGACTCGCAAGCTACCATATTAACCCCAAACCAGGGCCAACAGCTACTACTGAGCTCTAACAGCTTGATATGTGAAGAGTGCATTGCCTGTTTGTACCTCATTAAATAAGAGGAAAGGAAGATAAACAAGCCTTGCTTTTCCTTGGCCTTGCTAAACTATTTCTTGATTTAAGACACCAGAAAGGAGAGAGGCAGCTTGCTCAGAGTTTGAGATTGCCTCTCACATGCTGAAGGCTGTTAAAAAGTTGCCACCTTACTGACGAGACGTTGAGGCATTTACTCACAAAGGAGAGTAAGATTTTTCTTAGGAAAAAAATACTGATAATACATACAACAATCTGCACATTCAATCTTGGCACTTTATCCTTCATCCAGTCTGAATGATCTCTAAACTGGTGACCTCTGCATATATCTAAGTCTCTTTTCTACAGTCTTCTTCAGAAAGCTACAGTGGATAAAAACCATGCAGAAAGATGCACTTCCTGGGTCATCTTCAGAAATCTATTCAGCTGTCTCTCTCTCTAGAACCCACCTTCCCCCGGCATAGACCTGCTTTCTTACTGAGTCACAGGAATTCATAACCAGTTATGTTTACTCTAGAGAATAGGCTAAAAAACTACTCTATGGGTTGAGGAGGAAAAGGCTGGCTAAGAAAGATTTAAGAAGTTTCCAGTTTTTAAAGACTGCCTTTTAACCCTTAATTAAAATTATTTAGTTACATTTGATAGTTAAAATGAATATTTCAATCAAAATATATCACTTCCCAAGATCCCATATTTACTTTACTTGTACTATGGAGCTTTTCCCTACCTGAATATATTCAGGGGATATGTCCATTTTAATTCTAACTGAAAAAATCTGAAAGAAGAAGATGTTAAAACAAAAAGCCTCCTAAATTATTTGGGTGTCCCCCGCATTAGCGTGTGTGAATAAAACTTTAAGGATTATTGATTCAGACCCTAGAAAACTACAGTAAAGAATAGGGTAGAGGGCACTGGATCTAAGTTCCTCGTTTGCTTTTGCTTTTTTTTTTTTCCTTTTAAAGATGGGCAGAAGAAGTTTAACTTGGATGATTTCCATGTTCATTCCAGCTATTTGATTAAGATCCAGCCTTTGGATTTTTTTTTCCCCTCTCCGGCTGGCACTCCATTTCAATGAAAAGCCAGGCATGAAAAAAAGAAAGGAATCCCGAGTTGCTGCCAGCTCTGGTGAGAGGTCAGGTTGGGGGAAAGATTAGGTCACTGACTATGTCAGGGATTCACAACCTGCCTCATTTCTTGAGGCTTAAACTAAAAGCAGCTCCTGAAGAGATGTTACTATCCTGTAATCACTGGAGGAGAAATCATTCTCCCTCAGTAAAATCACTTAGTAAATGAAAAGCAATGATGCAATAAAATTCACAAATACTGATGGGGTCTCTAAAATGTATAATACAGTACAGCCTGCTGGGTGTTGGACAGTATCCTAAATGTGACCATCGAAGAACTATAAAAGAAAGGCCTTTCATAAGAAAAAAAGCTATAAAAGAAAGGCCTTTCTTATGACTATGAATAAACTCTCCAGCCATACACACACACTCAAGAGCAGGGACTGTCTTTTCCAGAACCCAGCTCAGGGCTGGCACGAGTTTGAAGCTCAGGAAATGTCTGTCAAATGGAAAAGAAAGGAGGAACACCTTCGGTCATCAGCTGCACCAGTCAGGCACAGTGGCAGCTACCCATTTTAGTCAGTTTGTCAGTTTGTAACCAGACAGCCATTAATTAAGCAGCTTTAATCTCTTAAGGGCATTTTTCCTTCAGGTAAAATAAACAAAAAACAGAGAAGACATTTATCACCAGTGCTTCTTCCAAGAATAATTTTAAAAATTAAATTTAAATTAAAAAAAAAAATAAGCCACTTAGAAGTTTCCCCGGCAAGCCTCAGCCAAGAAGGCGTAACACTTTTTTAAAAACGGGCAATTTATATGAAAAGGGCCCTTCCCAGCAAGCCTCAGCCAAGAAGACTTAACTTTTTAAGAAATCAGGCAATTATATGAAAGTGGCCAGGGGCTGGATGCATAATCCCGTGATTTGAAACCAACCCAACAGGCCCAGATGACTTCTTCCAGCAGATACAATCAACAGGTCATGAACATGTTCCCAAATTATCTTTCCCTCTCCATGGAAAAGAGTTGAGAGCCCCCTTCTGAGGGCATCACATTTCTCGGATTTCCCATCAGAATGACCTTTACCCTCCCACCTCTCATAACATCCCCTTTAGTAAGAAAAAAAATACAGAATCATATATACAAAGAGCAGAGTTAGTAGAACATGGGTAATTTGTGTGGCAAATTGGACTTCAATGATTTGTGAAATCGTATATCTCTTATTCTAGCTCAAAAACCTTCCCCATACTATTTTCCTTGTCTTTTTTTTTTAAATCTCTTTTTCCCCAAAGAATTCATATCAACAACTCCATCTGTGACCAACTTTACAATCAGCCACAAAAGAGGGAAATTTTTCAGAAAGAGAAAGCTGGTCAAGTTTTAGTTATCAAGGATGGGAAGTATCTTAAAAATACAGCAAATACTTTGGTGGTTTTCCTTCCTCCAAAGTCAAGCTGATTAAAGATTAAGCTTCTTCCCTCCTTAACCTAAACCACTCTGCCTATATTTGAAGGACTACTGTTCAGCAGGAAGTTTGGAAAACAACAGCTGCCAATATCATCCTAGGCATCACAGTAGTGGAAGGGGGAAAGTCATAAGCTGGACCTTGTGTTTGGAAAATCTGCTTAACCAGAAGTAGTTTTTTACTCTGCACTTGTTGCTACTGCTATGCAATTTCTTAAAATGAAAGTATTAATTTGGGGAAATATTTAAAATATATATATTTCATCTATTAAAAAATATTTATCTTTTTACCAAACAAAAAAATCAATTCCAACTGAAAAGTGTTTCTCAAATTACTGGAGATATAGAAAAGGTGGCAAGTGAAAAAATAAGTGTCTTTGCTCCTACCAACAAGACTAGCCTTCCCATAATATTTGCTACAATCAAGAAAGGAAATACGTGAAAAGGCAGTAACTGATAAGTTTTCTCTAGGGGATTTAGTAAGATCACCCTCCCTGTCTTCTGCAGACCAGAGCCAGCTCTCCTATTTTGGGCACTGACACGCCCTCCAGCAGCCCTTGGAGGCTATAAGTTGCTGGTAGGACCTAGACTGAAGTGGTGCGACTATAAAGTAATGAGATTGATACATGTTTTTTAAACATACATCTGCACATATGCACACACACACACACACACACAACACAGAATACATACATTCAGGTGAGTGAGGTTCCCCACCAAGGCAGTCACCGAAGAGCTTCCCACATATCTCAACGATGACCACAACGCTTAAGACATCTCTGGAACTTCTCTTTGGGAACTGTTTGGGAACTATGAGCTGCACAAGAAAATGGCTCTGACTGCTTTAAAGCAGCACCCCACTTACTACTTCAACACCCTTGATAAGCCACCTTCTTTCCCAGTGGCTTCAAATAACTTCTGGCTCGTTTCAAACTTAAAATTCTCTCCTATAACCACAAAAGACCGAAGATTTGCCCTAAGAAGGGGGTAGATCTCCTGAGAAGAAGTTAAAGGAGATATACTAACTCCCCTGATGAGCAAGTCACTTTTCTGGACCTTCGCTTCTGCCTTGGCCAAAGGAGAAGTTAGGATAGATGAACATTAAGGTCCCTTTCAATTCTAACATTTTGAGGGTATGTTTCTAGGTGTTTCCAGTCTTTGAAGACAGTTCCAGAAATGTTTTCTCCAATGGCGGTATCATTGGGAAAACTGCAGTATCCTGCTGGGGTACTCAAAGAGGACAACATACATTGGGATATATAAGCTCTGGAAGTTTTGTTAAAATGCCAGTCATGTGACTTTATAGTAACAACTCATACATACACAGGGAATGCCATCTGAGATTCCCTGAAATCATATCTTAATCCCTATTCTCAATGAGCCCAGATGGGCAGAAGCACCAAGCACCACCAGGGATGCAAAAGACACATGGTGTCAGCTGCTAAGGAAAATAAACCCCAAAGGTCCATGGGACTGAATTTACCAGCTGCATCCAGCTAGATACCTTGTTTCCACAGTATGGAGTTTCAGCATTATTCATTGCCTGACTTCAGGGCGAATTTTTAGAATTTCATTAGGATTTTAGATCAACATTGCAGATAGTCACTGGCCATGTGGAAAGTAATAATGAAGCCTGACTATAGTTTGTCTCATAGACTGAAACCCCCAGCAAAACAGAAGGCCATAAGCTGTGGGGATGGGGATAACTGCGCAGTACACATTTATACTTCCCATCAGTCTTTATTGTTTGCGTGTGCACTTTGCACTGTTGGTGTGTAACACCTAGCCTAGCTTTTCCTAGGCTACCCTGGCGGTAGTGGTCCATCTGGGAAACCTGAAGAAAATCCATGGGATTTGTTGTCAGGAGACCCAGCGTTCAGTTGGGGCCTTGCCACTTAGTAGTTGAGAGAACCTGAGCATCTGCACTGCAGCTTCATCATCTAAAAATGGGGCTAATACCACTTACATGTCAGGTCTCTGGAGAAGACCACATTAAATAATGTCTGTGAATGTGCTCTGTCAACTCTACAGCATTAATCAAATGTTATTTTTTAATCAGAGAAAATAACTTAATTTTTGTAGAGGCATAAGCTCAATTGATTTAGGTAGGTATTTACTTTTGACAAGGGCAGGAGAAAGAGGAACATAACTATCATTTTGGATCTGCCAAAGAACTACACTGTTTACTTCTTTGAACAAGATGGAATTAATATTTATCTGCAAGGCTGATTTAAAACAATACCCTGTTGAAAGAAGTCAGGTGATCTACCAGTTTGAGAAGGTATCCCCTATTTCCTCTATCATTTCTGATTGTGGCCATTTTGCTCCTGAATGAGGCTGTTTCAAATCTCATTCCAAGTGGGTGATGCAAGATTTGGCCCAGAAGCCCTCAGGATGGGTCACTCAGAGAGTGAGGAGTGCTTCTGGCCTGGGTCACAGAGAAACAGAGACGCAGTTCCCTTGGTTATTGACCACAAAGGCCCTGGAACCTCTCAGAACCATATTAGACAGTGTTTTGCCATGAATAGGAAACCAAAGTGAGAACATTCAGCTCTTCAGGATAAATGAGCAAGGCCAAAGACCTCTTAAAAATAGGTAACACTGTCCAGTAAGTGCTACTTGGCCCCGGCCATGCTGCTGGACCGTAAGAGATACTGATCCACGCTTCCTTTTCGCCGACTCACAGTCCGCCTCTCATTGTCAAACATGCGCTGCAGCTGCAGAGCCAGCTGTCGGTCCTCTTCCTCTTGCTGCAACTTCTGCTCCATCTCTCGTAGTACCGGGTCTGCTGAGGCCAGACCCACTTCACTGCTGGTTTGTCGCAGTTTTTTAAGAGAGCCATTTTGTTCCAAGTGCTTGGTCTTACAGTGTCTTTTCCGGCCCCGACGCAAGGAAGGAAGTGTCTCCTCACTTAGGCTGTCTACTAGAACACCATTAGCCAAATCAAAATGATTTAATGTCTTCAATTGTTTCTTTGTTTTGAGGGCTCCACCCAAAACATTGTTTTGGGGTAGCACTGAATTAACTGCTGAGATTTTCATGGCTCTGCTTACACAGGTTGTATCTAATTTGGCATCTGGGGTTGACTCTGACCCCTCAAACTGCTCCCTCTCCAAAGAAGTCCCACTGGCTCCCACTTTGAGTTTTGAGGGACAGCAGGTTTCCGATGGGATCTCAGTGTTCCTCTTACCATCACTGTCCTGTTCTGCTTTTGTTTGGCTAACGGAGGGGAAATTATCAAGGTCAGTGGGGGTGGATCCTGCATACTCAGAGAGTACTTGCCCACTTGACAATCTTGTATTTAAAGCCACAAGTGGCTTCTCCTTGCTAGAATGTATAACTTCAGAGCCTAGTAAGTCTTCCCCCGTTTCAGGAGCCAGAGAGGTGAGAGTAGCTTTTGAAAGGGTCTTTTTGATCTGCCGCTCCTGAAAGATCTGTTCCCACTTTTTGAGGATCCGTGGGCTGGCTTCATAAGAAGTCTGCTTCTGCAGGCTTCTGTTTAGGTTGCGGGGTGTTGATTTGATGATGAGGGGACTCAGCACACGGCCATCAGGGAGTCTCTTGGGAGGAGTACATGGTGAGCAAACAATAGGCTTGAAATGGTTTAGTTCTTCAGAGATGCTGTCATTGCTCTCAGGGCTGATAGAACGCTCTGGCTTATGCAGGGAAGCCAAGGATGAAAGGGAGCTGAAGGGCAGACGCTTTTCGACGGTTAAGTCAGGGGCTGAGAGGCAGCGGTTGTTCTGAGTGGACAGGAGGACACCAATGATGGGGTTTGAGGCTGGAGCCATAGTTGTGACCTGAAAGAGATTTAAAACATCATAAATACATGTTTCCTTCATCATTCCTTTATGATGGGGAGGGATAGGCAAGGGAAGGATAAGAAAAGGGATGAAGGATAATGTGAGCCCAAGACAGGGAAAAAATTCCTCATCTAGAAAGCATACAACTTAACAGAAACTCTTACACAATTGAAACAACTAATAAAACTGAAAAATCTATAGGAAAAAAAACTTACCAAGAGCTTTTTAAAAAGGTTTCTCTAGTGGCCCTCATTCTACTCATCTTGCTACTAATTCAAACCCTCTTCCTTCATATCTGTCTGTAGATTTCTCCAACATGATGCCTGACCTCATTCAGCTTCCCCTCATCTGGAACAGTTCCTTTTGTGACCATGTGCCACGGGGATGATGGGGTGGGCCTGGCGAGCCCGGAACCTGTGGTGAGATATACCTTGGCTTTGTTGGCCGGAGCTGCTCTGAGTCTGCTCTTCACTCTCTCCTGAGCCGTGTCACTGCAGCTCTGACTCCTTTCCACTTTGGAGTTTAGTTTCCTAAAAAAGAATAAATAAAAGACAGATTTTCAGAATTAGCCCATATACTAGGTAAAGAAAAAGGATGACAATCTCTCGTGCTCTGTAAGCCACTCACCAAGAAAGGTAATTCCCTTGGGCAGCTACAATAGAAAATGTGTTAATTTATTAACAAAACACATTCTAAGAACAAACTCTGCCAAAAGAGAGTGCTCCAGAGAGGGCATTTGATCCAAGCTTTTGTTTCTAAGACCAATGGCTGTTTTGTATATGCTCAGAGAGAGTACAGATACTTCACCTTCCTTAATGGGGTAGACCACAATGGTAAATCACCTTTACAAATAATACATTTTCCTTTTATTAAACCCAAACCTCTCCTCAAGCAACCTAAATCAGTCATGAAACATACACTGAAGTACTCACAAAAATGCACAGCAGTGTATTAGACCTTCATGTGTGGAATCAAAATTAAATATACTCCCTCTTAATCCATTTGAGCTTCCAAAGGCCCAAATCCTGGTGATTTAAGAGATTTCAAGAACATGTGGTTTTCATCTACATATTATATTATGAGTTTATAACCCAAACAAAACTCCATAGTAACTGGTATTATGTACGCAGGTCTACTACATGATAGCATGCCGAGTGTTGTAAGACAGAATTCTAATACAGCTAAACTTCCCCCATGTTTTCCCACTAAGAGTCTTATAGCCTGAGCTCTTACGTTTAGACCTCTGATTCATCCTGAGGTAAGTTTTGTGTGTGGTGTAGAGTTGGAGTCCAACTTTATTATTTTATACGTGCTAGTTGTCCCAGCATCCTATGTGAATCTTGGGTCAGAATTACGTGCAGATGACTGTCACCTACTCAACAGATGACAGACTACAAGTAGGGACACTTAATTAACTTCTTACTCACCTGTATTTCCCATTCCCCAACTTTTGCCTAAATATATGTCTGTTCATTAAGAATTTATCATATACTGGCTATATGCCAGGCACTGATGGGCACTATCCAGGCCCTGAGAATACGGAGAGGAATGAGACACAGTCTTGGTCTTTAAGGAATCAGAGTCCAGTGGGGCAGACAGATAAATAAACACAATAGTAAAAGGCTACAAGAAGTATGCATAAGATACCTCTTATGCATAAAAGAGAGAGTTATTAATAACCTGGGATGGAGTGGAGAGCAGGGTTAGAAAAGCCTTCCTGTAGCATGTGCACATCAAAGGATAAATAAGAATTTTCCGGAAGTCAAGGTGGACATGTAGCTATACAGACGATTCCAAACAGAAATTAGTTCCTCAAATGATTCTATTTAGCTTTGGAATTGAATGCATCATATCTACTCTTTTGTGGCTTTTCTATGCCAGGATTAGCTCAAAGAAACTTTATAAAGTAGATAAGGTATATCCCCAGGGTGCCTCTCCTCTTCCTACAACTCTAGTGGAAGCTGGTCCCACCCACTCACAACAGCTTATATTCTAGCATTTCTATGTTATTCTTCCCAGTCAAAACCCTCCCATCCTATGTCTTATGACCACATATTGTTAATAAGGAGAAAGTGGTGGCTAACCTGTATTACATGTTTATACTTTACCATGAACGTTCAACACTTAACCTAAATGAATAATGTGAAAGTTGTACTATGTAGTCAGAGATGCATTTTGGAACATGTAGGCAATTTCACATCACCCTATAAACGTAGAGGCTTAGAAGTCAGCTTGACTGATACTTTTAAAAACTAAATATTATTGCATTCCTAGAAGTCATACAAACTGTCAGTGATGTAGATCACTCAGAAGTAAACTGTATGGCAGATTAAAATGCTGTGGTAAATAATGTAAGCCTTGGGTCAGGAGAAGGAACATACAGTTGAGAGAGACAGCATTATTATTTCACATATATGACTTGTTTGTTATGATTTCATTGGAGAAAAGACAATCAGAGGAAAAAATTTTCTGACAAAACTGAGAAAGGCCTTTGCAACATTCAATTGTCAGAGTATGGAGCGATACTGAGCTCTATGCCATTAGGAGTGTTCAAGCTGATCCTCCCGTTTCACCCTCCAGAGTAGCTGGGACGACAGACGCATGTCACTATGCCCGGCTAATTTTTTTATTTTGTGTAGAGACAGAGATCTTGCTATGTTGCCCAGGCTGGTCTTAAACTCCTAGAATAAGGCAATCCTCCCACCTTGGCCTCCCAAAGTACTGGGATTACAGGCATGAGCCACTGTGCCCAGCCAAGAAAAGATCATTTTGATCAAGAGGAGCATCTAGACACTGAAGTCTACTACTCTATAGTGTAAGTGCTATAAGAGAAGTTATACAACTGAACTCCCCAAGTGTTTTCTTCTAGGAGTTGTAGAGTTTTGGCCCTTATATTTAGGTCTTTGATCCATGATGAGTTTATTTTTGTATGTGGTATGAGATTGGGGTCCAAGTTCATTCTTTTGCATTTGAATGTACAGTTATCCCAGGATCAAATGCGAAGAGACGATCTTTTCCTCCACTGTATGGTCTTGTTACTCTTGTGGAAAATCAATTGACTATATATGTATGGGTTTATTTTTGGATTCTCAATTCTATTTCATTCATCTATATGTCTGCCCTCATTCCAGTATCACACCATTTTGACTGCTATAGCTTTGCAGGAAGTTTTGGAATCAGGAAGTATGAGAACTCCACCTTTGTTCTTCTTTCTCAAGATTGTTTTAACTATGTGGGATCCCCCAAATAGTTCCATATATGAATTTTATCCATATATAGTTCCATATATGAATTTTAATATCAGCTTGTCCACAAAAAAAGCCACTGGAATTTTAGTAGGAATTGGGCATATTGCCATCTTAATAATATTAAGTCTTCTAATCCATCAGCTCAGGAAGTCTTTCCTTCTATTCAGTTCTTCTTTAATTTCTTTCAACAATGTTTTGTAGTTTTCAGCAAGCAAGTCTTGCACTCCTATGGTTAAATTTATTCATAAGTATTCTCTTTTTTCCAACGGTGTAGTAAATTGTTTTCTTAATTACTTTTTTGGATTGTTCATTGCTAGTGCATAGAAATGCAACTGATTTTTGTGTGATGAGCATATATCCTATAACTTTGCTAAATTCATCTAGTAGCTTTAATTTTTTTATGGATTCTTAAGGACTTCCTATGAATAATACATCATGTGCAAACGGAGATAGTTTTACTTCCTCCTTTGTCATCTAGATCCCTTTTATTTCATTTCCTTCCACAATTGCTCTGGCTAGAATTACCAGTACAATATTGAAAAAAAGTGGCAACAGTAGTCGTCATTTATCCCATTCCTGCTATTAGGAGGAAGCTTTCTGTCTTTCACTACTGAGTATGATATTAGCTGAGGGGTTTTCAGAGATTTATTTTATGAAGTTGATGAAGTTTCCTTTTTTCCTATTTGTTCAGTGTTTTCCTCATGAAAGGGCATTAGATTTTATTTTGTTTTTGTTTTTGTTTCTCCGTATCTACCAAGATAATCATGTAGCTTTTTCCCTCCATTCAATGAAAATGTTGCATTACACTGATTAATTTTCATATGATAAACCAACTTTGCATTCTTGAGATAAATCCCACTTGGTTATGGTGTATAATTATTTTATTATGCTGGATTTAATTTGCTAGTACTTTTGTTGAGGAATTTTGCATGTGTGTGTGTGTGTGTGTGTGTGTGTGTGTGTGTGTGTGTGTGTGTATACACGTGCAGACACACACACACACAATTTAGAGACAGGGTCTTACTCTGTTGTCCAGGCTGGAGTGCAGTGGCATGCTCACAGCTCACTGCAGCCTCCACCTCCTGACTTAAGTGATCCTCTAGCCTTAGCCTCTCGAGTAGCTGAACTACAGGCATATGCCAATACATGCTATGTTACCCAAGCTGGTCTCTAACTCCTGGTCAAATGATCCTCCCACCTCAGCCTCCCAAAGTGCTGGGATTACAGACATGACCCACAATGCTTGGCCTGTGTTTTGAAATCAGAAAGTATGAGAACTCCACATTTGTTATTCTTTCTCAAGATTGTTTCAGCTATTTGGGATCTCCTGCAGGTTCACATATGAATTTTAATATCAGTTTGTCCATTTCTGCAAAAAAAGGTCATTGAAATTTTAATAGATATTACACTACATCCTCTGATATCTTTACCTGGCTTTGGTATTAGCGTAATGATTGCCTCACTTTCATAAGTTGGAAAGTGATCATTACTCTTCTAATTTTTGGAAGAGTTTGAGAATTTACATTAATCCTTCTTTAAATGTTTGGTATTTTTACCAGTGAAGCCATCTGGTCCTGGGCTTTTATTGTTGGATGTTTTTTGACTACTGGTTCAACCTCTTTACTTGATAGTGTTCAATTGAGATTTTTTACTTCCTCTTACAAAGTCTGAACTCATGAACTCATCCTAGAAAAAGTGCTAAATACCTCACTGCTGAATATTACAACCGTAACATTTGAAGTACTCCCCTTGGGAAGCTATGCACCTACACCAGTACCTTGTCCAGCTGTCAGTGCAATTTTGGAACTCTTTCTGGAATGGTCATCAGAGTTGTCGTTGTATTACCCTTGATGCCCCGAATGTCATCAAAATGTCTTCTTTTCAATATTTCCATTCTCTTCGGATAAAGAAAAAGTCATTGGGGGTGAGATCAGTGAGTAGGGAGGGTGCTCCAATATAATTATTTGTTTACTGGCTAAAAACTCCTCCACGGACAGTGCTGTGTGTGCTGGTACATTGTCATGATGCAAGAGCTCCTTCAGGACTATTTTTTCACATGCCTTTCTCATGCCAAGATTTTCAGTTAAGGTTTTCCTAAGTGTTTCTCTAACGATGTTTATTTGGTCTGCTATGGTTCTGACGGTCAGTCAACAATTTTGATGCACAATTCAACTAATTTTTGCAATGTTTTTGTCAGTTCTGCTTGTTAATGGCTATCCTGACCTCTTTTTATGAGTGACACTTTCTCTCCCCTCAGAAAAATGTTTGATCCATTTGTACACTGCCATTTTCTTCATGGCATTATCCCCATAAACTTGGACTAACATGTCCCCAATTTCAATTCCACTCTTGCCAAGTTTAAGAAGAAATTTAATGTTTATTAGTTGCTCTAATTCAAGCTCTGACATTCTTGCAACAAAAACATGCAATAATGAGTGACGCTCAGCAAGACACCACCATACATCAACATGAACACAGTTGTGAGACACTGATATACAAACCTTACCAAGTGGTTTGTACAGTGCTGTCAATATAAATGCATGGTGGCAAGTTCACAAATTTAACTGTCAGAACTTGTAAGTTGAGGTACTTTGTATGTTTCTAGAAGTTGGTACATTTTCATTTAAATTGTCTAATCTGTTGGCATAAAACTATTCATAGTATTTGCTTATAAACCTTTTTATTTCTATAAGACCAGCAGTGATGTCCCCACTTTTACACATGGTTTTAGTAATTTGAGTCTTCTCCTTTTTAGGTTTGTAAATTTTGTCAATTTTATAAAAGACCCAACTTTTGGTTTCATAGATTCTATTGTTTTTCGATTCTCTGTTTCATTTATCTTCACTGTAATATATTATTTCCTTCCTTTTACTTGCTGTGGGTCTGCCTCATTCTTCTATTTCTAGTTCCTAAAGATAGAAAGGTTATTTGAGATCTGTCTTCATTTTTAATGTAGGCTTTTACAGCTATAAAGTTTCCCTTGAACACTGATTTAACTACATCCTGTAAGTTTTGATGTGTTCATTTTCATTCCTTGCAAAATACTTTTAACTTCTCTTGTGACTTCTTTGATCCAATGACTTTTTAAGAACGTGTTGTTTAATTTCCACATGTTTGTGAATTTTTCAGTTTTACTTCTGTTATTAATTTCTATTTGTATTCCGTTGTGGACAAAGAAGATATTGTGCATTATTTCAACCCATATTGAGATTTGTTTTATGGTCTAACATATGATCTATCCTGGAGAATGTTCCGTGGTTTTAGAAGAATATGTGTTTAGTGTTGTTGAGTAGAGTGCTCTATATGTGTCTGTTAGGTCTAGCTGGCATAAATTATTGCTGTATGGAGAGTTTTAGTGATCTGGATAGAAGACCACCACAACATCACCTTAAGCCAAAGCTTAATCCAGAGCAAGGCCCCAATTCTCTTCAATTCTATAAAGGCTGAGAGAATTGAGAAAGCGCAGAAGAAGAGTCTGATGCTAGCAGAGGTTGCTTCACTAGGTTTAAGAAAGAAGCTACCTCCGTATAATAAAAGTGCAAGGTGAAGCAAGTGCTGAAGGAGAAGCTGCAGGAAGTTATCCAGAAAATCTAGCTAAGATAACTAACGAAAATAGCTACACAAAACAACAGGTTTTCAGTTTCAGTGTAGACAAAACAGCCACCTTTTGGAAGAAGATGCCATTTGGGACTTTCATCACTAGAAAGAAGTCAATGCCTGGCTTCAAACTTCCAAGGACAGGCTAACTCTCTTATTAAGGGCTAATACAGCTGGTGTCTATTTCAGTCAAAACCAGTGCTCATTTAGCATTCTAAAAATACTAAAGCCCTTAAGAATTATCCTAAATCTCTTATTCTTGTGCTTTATAAATGGAACATCAAGGCCTGGATGGCAGCAAATCTGTTTATAGCATGGTTCACTAAATATTTTAAACCCACTATTGAGACCTACTGCTCAGAGAAAAGTATTCCTTTCAAAATATTATCATTCACTAACAATGCACCTGGTTGCCCAAAAACTCTGATGAAAATATACAAGATGACTAATGTTGTTTTCATGCCTACTAATGCAGCACCCATTCTGAAGCCCATGGATCAAAGAATCACATCAATTTTCAAGTCTTATTATTTAAAAAATACATTTCGGCCGGGCTCGGTGCCTCAGCCTGTAATCCTGCGCCTTTGGGAGGCTGAGGTGAGTGGATTGCCTGAGCCCGCGGGTTCGAGACCCGCCTGGGCAGTGAGACCTCATCTCTACAACAAATCAAAAAATCAGCCGGGCATGGTAGTACATGCCTGTAATTCCGGCTACTTGGAAGGCTGAGGCGGAAGGATCGCTGGAGCCCAGCAGGTTGAGGCTGCAGTGGCCGGGAGCGGCCACTGCACTCCAGTCTGGGCGACAGAGTGAGACTCCAACTCAAAAAAAAAAAAAATACATTTCATAAGACTATAGCTGGCTGGGCTCGGTGGCTCAGCCTGTAATCCCAGCACTTTGGGAGGCCGAGGTGAGTGGATTGCCTGAGCCCGCAGGTTCGAGACCCACCCGGGCAACTTGACGAGACCTCATCTCTACAACAAATCAAAAATTAGCCGGGCATGGTAGCGCACACCTGTAGTTCCAGCTACTTGGAAAACTGAGGCGGAAGAATCACCGGAGGCCAGCAGGTCGAGGCTGCGGTGGCTGGGAGCGGCCACTGCACTCCAGTCTGGGCGACAGAGTGAGACTCCAACTCAAAAAAAAAAAAAAGACTATAGCTATCATGGATAGTGATTCTTCTGATGGATCTGGGCAAAGTCAGCTGAAACATTCTAGAAAAGATTCATCATTCTAGATGCTATTAAGAATAATTCATAGAAGGAAGTCAAAACATTAATAACAATTTGGAAGAAGTTGATGGATGATTTTGAGGGGTTCAAAACTTCAGTGGAGGAAGAAACTCAGATATGATGGAAGTAGCAAACAAACAAAGAAACTAGAATTAGAAGTGGAGTCTGAAGATGGGTTTGCATTGCTTGAACAAATGAGGAGTTGAGTTGCTTCTTATAGATGAACAAAGGAAGTCATTTCTTGAGATAGAACCTATTTCTGGTGAAGATGCTATAAACATTGTTAAAGTGACAACAAAGGATTTAGAATACCACATCAACTCAGTTAATAAAAACAACAGAAGGATTTGAGAAGACTGACTCCAATTTTGAAAGAAGTTTTACTGTGGGTAAATGCTATCAAAATAATAGCACTTGCTACAGAAAAATCTTTTTTTTTTTTCTTTTTTGATTTGGAGTCTCACTCTCTGTGTTGCCCAGTCTGGGGTGCAGTGGCACGCTCACGGCCACCCCAGCGTTGACCTGCTGGGCTCCAGCGATCCTTCCACTTCAGCCTTCCAAGTAGCCGGAGCTACAGGCATGCGCTAACTACGTGTGGCTAAATTTTTTTAATTTATTGTAGAGACAAGGTCTGGCCAAGTTGCCCAGGCTGGTCTCGAACCCGCAGGCTCAGGCAATCCACTCTCCTCGGCCTCCCAAAGTGCTGAGATTAGAGATTGAGCCACCAAGCCCAGCCTAGAGAAATCTTTTATGAAAGGAAGAGTCAACTGATGTGGCAAACATCACTACTATCTTATTTTAAGAAATTGCAGCCGGGCTCGGTGGCTCAGCCTGTAATCTCATGCTTTGGGAGGCTGAGGTGAGTGGATTGCCTGAGCCCGTGGGTTCGAGACCCACCTGGGCAACTTGGCGAGACCTCATCTCTACAATAAATCAAAAATTAGTTGAGCGTGGTAGCGCACACCTGTAGCTCCAGTTACTTGGAACGTTGAGGCAGAAGGATTGCCAGAGCCCCGCAGGTCGAGGCTGCGGTTGCCAGGAGCGGCCACTGCACTCCAGTCTAGGCGACGGAGTGAGACTCTGACTCAAAACAAAACAAAACAAAACAAAAAGAAACTGCCACTGTCACACCAACCTTTAATCACTACCCTGATCAGTCAGCAGCCATCAGCATTAAGGCAAAACCCTCCACCAACAAAGATAATGACTCACTGAAGCCTCAGTAAATCATCAGCATTTTGAGCAACAAAGTATTTTTTAATTAAGGTATGTACATCGTGTTTTTAGATACAATGCTATTGCATACTTAACAGACTATAGTGTAAGTATAACTTTTATATGCACTGGGAAACCAAAAAGTCTGTGTGACTTGCTTTACTGTGATATTTACGTTACGTAATATTTGCTTTATTGCAGTGGTCTAGAACTGAACCTGTAATACTCTGAGGCATGCTTGTACCTTTCTTGTTCCCATTTCCACCACTAGTGTGTCTTTTGTATTAGAAATTTCCCAGTGTTCCATTTTGAGTCCCTTCTTACACCTTTTACTATGTGTGCTTTTTATTTTTTTAGTGGTTATCCCACTAAGTTGCCCTGATAATTAATATTAACATCTTAATTTATAACAATCTATTTCAAATTAATACTGACCCAGTGTCAATAGCATACAAAACTTTGCTCCTACATAACTGTCCCTCTGTTTTGCTGTTATTTTCACAAATTACATCTTTATATATTATGTGCTTATCAACACAGATTTGTAATCATTATTTTATATAGTTGTCTTCTTAATTTTATTTTTACTTATTTATTTATTTTATTTATTTTTTTGAGTTGGAGTCTCACTCTGTCACCCAGGTTGGAGTGCAGCGGCATGCTCACAGTCACCCCAGCATTGACCCACTGAGCTCTGGTGACCCCTCCACCTCAGCCTTCCAAGCAGCTGGAACTACTGGTGCACATTATGATGCCCAGCTAATTTTTGATTTCTTGTAGAGATGAGTTTTTGCCAGGTTGCCCGGGCTGGTCTTGAACCCGCGGCTCAGGCAATCCACTCGCCTCAGCCTTCCAAAGTGCTGGGATTTCAAGCTGAGCCACTGAGCCTGGCCTATTTTTATTTTTTTAGAGATAGGGTCTTGCTCTATTACCCAGGCTAGAGTGCAGTGGCATGATCATGGCTCAGTACAACCTCGAACTCCTGGGCTCAAGCAATCTTTCTTGCCTCAGTCTCCCAGGTAGCTAGGATTACGGGCATGTGCTACCATGCCTGGCTAATTCTTTTATTTTTTTGTAAAAACAGGGTCTTGCTGTGTTGCCCAAGGTAGTCTTGAACTCCTGGCCTCAAGTAATCCTGCCACCTTGGCCTCCCAAAGTACTGGGATTACAAGAATGAGCCACTATCACCAGCTTAAATTACTTTAAAAAGGGAGTTACACATCAAGAATCATTAATCCTGATTTTTATATTTACTTATGTACTTTATTTACTTTACTGGAGTTCTTTATTTTTTGTGTATAGTTGAAGAAAGTGTCCTTTCATTTCAGTGAAGAATTTCCTTTAGTATTTCTTGTATACAGGTTGGCTAATGACAAACTCTCTGTTTTTTTCTGGAAAATTTTTAATTTTGCCTTAATTTTGCCTGACAGTTTTGTTGGGTATAAAATTCTTGGTTGCCAGGTTTTGTGTTTTCTTTCAGCACTTTAAAAATGTCATACTATTGCCCTTTTGCTTTTGATTTGTGACACGAAATCAGCTGTTAATCTTATTGAGGATCATTGGTAAGTAAATTCTCCTGCTGTCTTCCATTATTTTTCTGTCTTTAAACAATTTGATTTTAATGTGTCTTGTGCAAATATCTTTGTAGGAGTCTTTATCCTACTTTGGAATTATATTGAGCTTTTTGGATGTGCAGGCTTCTGTCTTTCACCAAATTTGGTTAGTGTTGGCCAGTATTTCTTCAAATGTTCTTCCTCTCTCTCTCTCTCCTCCTGGGACTCCCATTTTGTATATGTTGGGACACTTAATGATGTCCCACAGATTCCTTAGGCTCTGTTCATTTTTCTTCATTCTTCTTTTTGTGCTCAGATTCGATCATCTCAATTGATTTATCTTCAAATTAGTTGATTCTCCTGCCTGCTCAAATCTGTTCTTTCAGGCATTTTACTTTCCAGGTCAAGAATTTCTATTTGGTTCCTTTTTATCATTTCTATCTCTTTATTGATACTATTTATTGAGATATTGTTCTCATGGTTTCTTTTAATTATTTGTCCATAGTTTCCTTTAGACCATGAGCATATGATTTGAAGTCTATGTCAAGAATGTCAAATGTTTAGGCTTCCTTTGGGACACTTTCTAGCAGTTTCTTTCTTTCCTTTTTTCTGTGTATGGGTCATAGTTTATTGTTTTGTTTTGTTTTTTTGAGTTGGAGTCTCACTCTATCACCCAGGTTGAAGTGCTGTGCCATACTCACAGCCACTCCAGTGTTGATCTGCTGGGCTCCAGCGATCCTTCCACCTTAGCCTTCCAAGTAGCTGGAACTACAGGTGCATGCTACCACATCCGGCTAATTTTTTAATCTATTGTAGAGACAAGGTCTTGCCAAATTGCCCGAATTGGTCTCGAACCTGCGGGCTCAGGCAGTCTACTCTCCTTGGCCTCCCAAAGTGCAAAGTGATTGCAGGCTGAGCCACCAAGCCTGGCCAGTTTCATTTCTTATCATGCCTTGTAATTTTTTGTTGAAAACAAAACACTTTGAACATTATAATGTGACAACTACGAAAACAAATTCTCTCCCCTCCCCTAGGTTTATTGTTATTGTATGTTGTAGCTGTTTGTTCAGTGACTTTTTTGAACTGATTTTGTAAAGTCTATTTTTGTTCAATGAAGCATCTGTTTTGTTAGCCTAGTGGTTAGTTAGTGATTTGACAGAGAGTTCATTAAATGCCAGGATTTGGGTGTTTTTTTCTTAATTAACCATTCACTTATACACTGCACACTTTTCACTAGTTTCAGAATTTCAACAGTGATTTTCATTGTTTTCACCAATTTATTATTGCTTTTGTGGGGGGATGGGCTTTTGGAGTCTCTACTCTGCCATTTTTGCTGACATGATCAGGTAAAATATCTTTTAAGATACAGGATGAGATGTAATTAAATTATAGGGCAATAAGGTATTTTATTACTGTGGCATTGTGTTTAAGCCCAAGCTACTAGTACTTTTACCAATATGGAGTATAAATTCTGATACTAAGAGTCACTAAAATTATGAATGTAACGACATTGTAGAAAACATAATATAATATGAATGTTGTTATTGTAGCATTTGATCAGGTAAAGAGTCTTCAAAGTGCTGGTTCAGAATTGTCAAAAGCAGTAAACTTCATAATGTTCTTAGTATTGAAAGTGCTGAAAAAAATGGGGGAGGCAACTACCCATCTCTCTTTTGTGTACATCCATTTTTGTATCTATAAACCCTAATGCAGTATCTGCCACACAGTGGACATATTAAATAAATTTCTTATAAATAAATAAAAATATGTGCAGAAGTGCCTCTCTCTCTCCCTTAAAGAAAAAATGAAAATGTCAACATTTATTAGGGATATATTACATGTTAGGCACTGTGCTAAGTGTTTTAAATATACTGTATCTCATTTAATCCATATAGAAACTCTATGACATAAGCATCATAATCACCAATTTACAGACAGAGAAATAAGAGAAGTGATCTTTCCATGGTCACATAGCTAAAGCAAATATTTAAACTCACAATATCGCTATGATTCTAAGGCCTGTGCTCTTTCCACCACAGCATAATGATCTAAAATTCTGCTCTACTCTGTCATAGAATAGGCCCAACACATCTAGGGACACTCTCTATCTGAACACATAATGAAGTCATAAACAAAAGAAGTCAGCATTGTCTGAAAAGCAACTGGCTTAAAATTTCCACTGCTAAGAGACCAGATGGTTTCTGGGATGTCTAGTTGGGCTAAAAATACCCACATCCGCAATGAGTCTGCCTTACAAACAAAGAAAAGCAGGGGTAGTCAGTATAAACATGCAGCTGGAAAGCTAGAAGATTTAATGCCTATAAAAATTATAAAATACTGCTTAAAGGGTTTCAAATGGTAATACATGATATAAAATATTGGCTCATGTCCTCAATTGCTTGCTCATTACTCTCTCTCTCTGTCTCTCACATACCTATACCATACCATTTTCTTAATCATACTCTCAGGTCTGGCAGAGCTGAATCCCTCTAGGAAGTTAAAGGCCAGAGAGGACTTTCACCCCAGTCTCTATCCTGAAGGACCCCCCCCCCGTGCCCTTCTATACACATCCTCTTGAGTGAAACCAGAAGCTTCCTTAGGACTTGGAGCAGTTTCCATGTGCCCAGAAATGGGTGAGATTTTGTTACAACCTTCCCTTGTACACTTATGATCTTAGCTATCTGCCTTGCCTATATTAGTATTTTTAAAATTTGTTTTAAGTGTACAATTTAACAGTTTTTAGCATATCCACAGTTATTTAACCATCACTAAAATCAACTTTAGAACATTTCCATTACCTTAAAAAGGAACCCTGTACCCTTTAGCTGTCCTCAAATCCCCACCCCTTTAGCCCTAAGCAACTACTAATCTACCTGATGTCTCTATATATTTACTTATTCAGGACAAATGCTAGTATTCTTTTGCTGATGAATGGAAACACTTGTTTCCATAGCTCTAGTCCAAAAAGCCTAGCATAATGACAAAGGATTTGAGTCTCTTCAAATAGCAAAATAACTGGACAGCTTATTACCCTACTCTGTAGCAACT
This sequence comes from Cephalopachus bancanus, assembly GCA_027257055.1. Taxonomy (NCBI): domain Eukaryota; kingdom Metazoa; phylum Chordata; class Mammalia; order Primates; family Tarsiidae; genus Cephalopachus; species Cephalopachus bancanus. The sequence continues at coordinate 2,794,075 of JAPVLO010000195.1, read as the reverse complement.
TTGTATCTTTTTGGAAAATTGCAGAGTATCAATTATTTACAAAAAACAGAAGGAAAGCAGTCTTCTATTACAAAGATAGATAATTTCAAGACAACAATTCAAGTGCAGTGCATTTTGTTAGAGTTCTAACAATGGTTTGACAGAAAGAACATAGATTTGGAATTAAGAGAGACCCAGGTCCATCACTGTTACTCTATTAAGTTGAGGGATTCTTGGGTGAGTTACTTAACCCTTTTGAAATGAAATTTCCTTAGCCGTAAAATGGAAATATGACAAATTTCGCAGGCTTATATGAAAACTAAAGGAAATGAAATACTTGGTAGGAAACACCAGGAAGCACTGAGAAAAGGCTAGTTCCGCTGACACTACCCCTCATTGCACTTCTCCAGGCCTTTCTGAAAACTATGTTCTAAAATGACAAAGATATTACTGACACCTCTAAAACCTGCTGCTCTACTTAAGCTCCACATTGCTTCTCCTTAAGCTATCTTCCTTGTCCAACCATATTTAATTTCTTTTTTTCTTTTTTTTTTTGAGTTGATTTCTCATTCTGTCGCCCAGGCTGGAGTGCAGTGGCATGCTCACAACCACTGCAGCCTCAATCTGCTGGGCTCAGGTGATCCTTCCACCTCAGCCAACCAAGTAGCTGGAATTACAGACACGCGCCACCATGCCCAGCTAATTTTTTGATTTATCGTAGAGATGAGTTCTCACCAAGCTGCCCAGGCTGGGTCTCGAACCCCTGGACTCCGGGAATCCTCTCACCTTGGTCTCCCAAAGTGCTGGAATTACAGGCTTGAGCCACCGTGCCCAGCCTATTTCATTACTTTTAATAAGATGTGTTTGTTTAATAACCAGGCTTGGCCAGGTGCAGAAGCTCACACCTGTAATTCCCAGTACTTTGGGGGACCAGGGTGGGAGGAATGCCTGAACTCAAGAGTTCGAGACCAGCGTGGGCAACATAGCCAGATCTCATCTCTACAAAAACATTAAAAAAAATTAGCTGGGCATGCATGTACCTGTAATCCCAGGAAAGACTACAGAAGACTAAGACAGAAGGATGGCCTGAGCACAGGAGTTCGAGGGTATGATGAGCTGAGATCATGCCACTACACTCCAGCCTGGGTGACAGAGTGAAATACCCAACTCAAAAAAACAAAAACCAACCAACCAAACAAACAGACAAAAAACAGGCTTAATAACCAGGTTGATTTGTTCCAATTCCTTTATTCCTCTCCCAGAACACAAACACACACACACACACACACACACACACACACACACACACACACACACACAGCCTTGCCCTTAATACCATCAATATTATCAAGCCTTGCTGTTTCTTAATAACCAGGTTGATTTGTTCCAATTCCTTTATTCCTCTCCCAGAACACAAACACACACACACACACACACACACACACACACACAGCCTTGCCCATAACACCATCAATATTATCAAGCCTTGCTGTTTATTTAAACTCACTGCTTCATTTTTTTCTCTGTCTCCTCTCCCTTGGATCACTGTTTGACTATTCCCACAAACAATTTGCTAAATTGAATCTTTAGACTTTCATGGAACTTCCTAATTGCCCCCACCTTTTTCTTTTCATACCCTGGCCTCATTTCCTCCATCCTTCAAAATTCTACTTTAAGCCACTTCTAGTCATTTCCACTTTCAAGGTAGAAAGAATCTTGAGAAATTACTGAGTAAATGCCCCTGCCCAGCTAGTAAGTAGGGCATAACAACTTGCATTTTAAATAGATGAGACAAAGGAGGCCAATTAATTTTATTCAAAAAGTTATCAAGGCTACTTCTTCCTTAAAGCCCCACCCCTTACCTCTCTGGATTTGCTTCCTTTCATCAATCCTGACGCTAGTCTTACAATATCATATCACTTATGTGTGAGCTTGGTTTCTGTTATCAGAAAGCTTCTGTATTGCATTTGTGAATTTTAAGGAAGAAGGACATATTTCTTCCCAGAAGGCCTTCACGATTTTTTTTTGAGTTGGAGTCTCACTCTGTCGCCCAGGCTGGAAGGCAGTGGCATGCTTCCGGCCACCACAGCCTCAACCTGCTAGGCTTCAGCGATCCTTCCACCTCAGCCCTCCAAGTAGCCGGAACTACAGGCGCGCGCTACCACGTCCGGCTAATTTTTGATGTATTGTAGAGACAAGGTCTCCCCAAGTTGCCCAGGCAGGTCTCAAACCTGCGGGCTTGGGCAGTCCACTCATCTCGGCCTCCCAGAGTGCTAGGATTACAGGCTGAGCCACCAAGCCTGGCCTTCACATTTTAATTCACTCCAACATTGACTGGATATGTGTTTAATATCACTGAGTCTGTCAGTATGTCTGTATCTCTCCTTATACACACACTTTACGGAAAACACAGCCACTTTAGGCTTCTCGAAGTGCCACACTCTGAACCATCAGATTCAGCCTTCAAAGTATCTGGACATTAGAAAACTAAATGATGTAGCTATGGATAATTTCCACTCAGTAAGACACAGATCTTTCTTTCATAGAATCTGTAAAAAGTATCAGCATGAGCTATTGCTAATACAATAGAAGGCTAAAAGCAACTTCATAATATAAAAGTTTTATCAATGTGGTCACTAGATCTCCCCATAAATCCCATATTAATCTTATGGAATCTAATTTAAAAAACAAGCATCAGTCAGTCTGTGCCTCCAAAGCTCCAAGAGCTCTTCCTCCAAGACCCCTATGTTGTGTTGACAATCAGTTCTCACAAAGCCCCAGTTTAACCTACCCACCAGCACAAGGTCTGTCTTATTCAAACATTCCACAGATATTTACGAAGCCTCTACTAAGTATTGGACACAGTACTGAGAACTGCAAGTAAAGTCGTGAACAAGATGCTATCCTTGGCTTCAAGGAGTTTAAAGTCTAGTGGAAAAGATGAGCAGGAGTAGCACAAGGATCTATAAGATGATATGGAGTATAGTAGAAAGAACAGTAAACTAAGAGTCAAAAAACCTCAGTTTTAACTCAGTTTCCTACTATTCCAGCAGTCCAAGATTTGGTAAGCTATGGTTACCAAATTAATCTTCATTAATCTTCATCTACAAAACAAAAGGGTTGAATAAGATAATACTTAAGGTCTTTTTCGGCTCTAAGAGTACATGTTCTAAAAGAAGATAACACAATAGCAGCAGCAACAGCAGTCACTGAAGGTTAATCATGGCCAGAAATCTTGCTAGGCACCATTTACTTAAGATATAATTTTTGTATGAAATGGCATTACTGGTGTTACTGCATCACTTTTTTTTTTTCTTAACTGAAAATAGGATGACTTGTTTGATTATATTTCTTTGTACGGGTATACTCTATTTCCAAGAAGAATGTGAGTGATTTATAGTAAAAACACATAAAGAGTAAGCCTTCATGGAGAATAAAGACCACATTAAATAATAAATGTAAGAAAAGTACAACAAAAATTATTATTTTTTTAATTATAGGCCATGTTGCAAAGCTATGGTGACTGAATTGAAAACTTTCCTAATCCTAAACTCCCTGACAGCTAAAGGAAAGAGGAAATCGCAACTGGACACAGAGTTCTTAGGAAAAAGAAAAGACACTTAGGTCAAAAAAGAGAAAATTTTTCCAGGCTAAGCTATACGAAAAATTTACAACCATGTTTTTAGTTTGATTCTGGTGGGAAAGAGGGAAATGAGAAATGAAGGGACATGTTTTTTTAAATAAATTAATAAAGTAGTTAATTAATTGAAACATTTTTCAGATAGTTTAAATAAAAGTTTAACTTTACAGTTATATATCCTACTTATGGTTCAAATTAGTTGTTTTCAATTAATGTCTATTTTGTTATTAATTTAGAAACACTCTATTATTCTATCTGCCTATCTGAAAGAAGTTTCAATTTCAAAGGAATATACAACCTCATTAATATGGCTGCAAAACCCTCTTTGATTTTTTTCAAATGAAAATAAGTTTACCTGTTGGTAAGACTCACAGCCAGAACCTACTGATACGTTCCTTCCAAAATAATCATCCCATCAGTCGTGCCTATTCACCCTTACCTCCATAATTTTGTGCTTTTAAGGAAGATTTACAGCCGGGCTCGGTGGCTCAGCTTGTAATCCTGCACCTTGGGAGGCTGAGGTGAGTGGATTGCCTGAGCCCGTGGGTTCGAGACCCACCTGAGCAACTTGGTGAGACCTCATCTCTACAATAAATCAAAAAAATTAGCCGGGTGTGGTAGCGCGCGCCTATAGTTCCAGCTACTTGGAAGGCTGAGGTGGAAGGATCGCCAGAGCCCAGCAGGTCGAGGCTGTGGTGGCCAGGAGCGGCCACTGCACTCCAGTCTGGGTGACAGAGTGAGACTCCAACTCAAAAAAAAGAAAGATTTACAAAGTAAGTAACAAAAACAAATGGTGGATTCATTTGATTCAAATACAGTTGTAAAACCTTTAGAAGCTTTTGTATATGAACTCTCTTTAGGAGAAGAACTTACAGAGAAAACCTATTCTTTTGTTTGCTTAAAAGAAAAAAATGCATTTGAAATATTCAAAAACTATAAACAAGGTTACATACATTTACCATTTTAACTATTTTTAAGTGTATAGTTACATTGTGCAATCATCACCATGCTAATTCTTTTTAAATATATCCATATACTATATCTCATTGTCAGCACTAACAGTTCTATATTGTCTTCCTAAATATAATTTTATACTGAAACTTAATGTCTTCTTATCTAAGCATGTTCTAAATAAGAGATGCAAGTCACAGTACTACCATAACAGATTTTGCAACCTAAGGTTTCCATGACATCAGCAAATTATTTCATAGAAAAGAAAGCCTTACCAACTAAATCCAATTAATTGTTTTAAATAACTATACTAATAATTGAACTCAGCCCACAACCTTGGATGTTTGAAAGAAAATGAGCTCTGAAATCTAGAAATGTCTACTATCAAGCAAGCATTTCTTAACAGTAAAATCTTATAAACAGTCCCACTATAAATAGTCCCACTGTGGCTCAATGGTGTAGGGTAAGAACAAGGATGGGCTAGGAGCAGGAAAAGAGGATATACAACAGATGTTACAGAGCCACTTGAAGTCAAAAGCACACTCCTTTGTATAGGCTTTGCAATTCTGCTCATTAGAAAAGAATTTTCTAAGTTCCTTGCTGGGCATTTCTAAGTAATAACATACTAACCTGTTACCTGACCCCTTTTAAAAAGTGAATTATGCCTGGGCGTGGTGGCTCAAGCCTGTAATCCCTGCACTTTGGGAGGCTGGGGTGAGCAGATTGCCTGAGCCCACAGGTTCAAGAACAGCCTGGGGAATTTGGCAGGACCTCATCTCTACAATAAATCAAAAAATTAGCCAGGTGTGGTAGTACACGCCTGTAGTTCTGGCTACTTGGAAGGCTGAAGCAGAAGAATTGCCAGTGCCCAGCAGGTCAACACTGGGGTGGCGGTGAGCATGCCACTGCACTCCAGCCTGAGCAGCAGAGTGAGACTCCAACTCAAAAAAAAAAAAAAAAAAGAATTATAAGAGTATAAGAGTAGAAACTAGAATTGGATAAGTAATTCACCCATTTAGTATCTACTACAACTAAGTAGGGCAGTTTTCCCTTGGTATCATATTTGAATTTTAAAATCATTTCCTTTTTTATATGTCATTTTAAATTATGAGATATTAATTAATCACAGATTTCATAGAGCAACATTTATTGGCTTCGGAAAATATTGTAGCTTGGTTAGAATAAATAATTTGATCTTTCCAGTAGATTCTTCTTATAATCATTAAAATACATCTGCTATAAATGGAGGGAAAATACATACCAATTAGGAACTAACAATTCTTAGTCAAGAAATCTTGAATTTTTTAGCTTAGAAGGCATCTATAATTCAAGTTCATACACACAATGCAAGAGTTCCATCTTCATCACAAATGGAAAGGACACGCTTACTTACTGGGTCCTGATTACATCAATCAAGCCTAAGTGGCTATGACACAGTGGCCATTCAACAAATGGCAAATTAGTGAATAAATATTCTGGGAGAGGCCTTCTTGGAGAAGGAGCTGCCATTATCTAGAGAAGGGAAGACATTTAAGGGAAAGAGATTTAGTAAATTTTACTCTCTTGAAATAACAGGAAGATCAGACTGCTCCAAAAGAACAAAAAGGATTCTGAAATAAAAACTACATCCAGGATCACAATAAACATTTTATAAAAGTCTTTGACTTTGGGAGCTTCTTTTTGTTGTATTTATGGGTGACCAGCGGTAAGTCTCAGGTTAGAAGGGATCCAGACATGGGGCAGCAAGAAAGAGAGATCTACCACGTGGTGCTGGCAGAAAGGAGAAGCTGAACCCTAGGGATAAGGATGAGCAATGCTAGCTTTAAACAAAAAAAAACAATGAACTACAGGCAAGGCTGTGTGGCTCATGCCTGTAATCCCAGCACTTTGGGAGGCCAAGACAGGAAGATCATGTGAGGCCAGGAGTTCAAGACTAATCTGGGAAACATTTTAAAAGCTAGGTAGGTGTAGTGGTGCATGTCTGTAGTCCTAACTACTCAGGAGGCCGAGGTGGGAGGATCACTTGAGCCCAGGAGTTTGAAGCTGCAGTGAGCTGATCATACCACTGCACTCCAGCCTGGGTGACTGAGACCCTGTCTCTAAAAATAAAAAAATAAAATAAAGACAATATATTGGGGTGAAGACTATATCTTTCCATGTGTATATTAAAACTGAGCATAACCTGTAGTAGCTATTCACAAAATGTCTGTTGAATGAATGAATGATTTCTTCCTTCATTTCTTCTTCCCTTCTCTTCCATTTAGCCCTTCATTATCCCTCTAGTACCCAGCATCCATCCAATTCCTCCCTCATTTCCTCCCCACAGTGTGTAAAGTCTAAAGGATCAACAGATTCCTTGACAAGGTACTTTAAAACTTTTCAGTTTAGGCTGGGTGCAGTGGCTCATGCTTATAATCCCAATACTTGGGAGGTTGAGGTGGGAGGATTGCTTGGAGGCCAGGAGTTCAAGATCATCCTTGGCAATATAGCGAGTCCCCATCTCTACAAAAAAAAAAAAATTAGCCAAGTGTGGTGGTACCTGCCTGTAGTCCCAGCTATTCAGGTAACCGAGACAGGAGAACTGCTTGAGCCCAGGAAGTCGAGGTTGCAGTGAGCCACGATCATGCCACTGCACTCCAGCCTGGGCAACAGGTAAGATTCTGACTCCAAAAAAAAAAAAAAAAAAAAAGAGAGAGAGAGAGAACGAAAGAAAGAAAACTTTTCAATTTGCCCTTTAGAAACCTATGAAGATATATTTTAGGTCTATGCATTGAAAGGAAAGTCAACAACAACCACCCTTCCTACTAACAGTGTTAAAGTTCAGAGGGAAAGTCCAGGAACATTGTCAGAGTGACGAAGACTTTATTGTTTCCTCCAGGACAAAAGGTTCACATTTTGTAGCAGAGCAATTAGCACAATTCCACCCTGAGGATGCCCAGAAATGAGTAAATATTACTTTTCTTTAAAAATTCAGGTCAGCCCTTTCACCCTAATCCGTATTTGAAAACCAGCTCCCACCTCTTTTCTCGCCTTCTGGCTTCCTCACAGCAGACACAACAAATACCTCCCCAGTCCCTTTTATCTCATACCCTCAAATGAAAGACACCTGACTAAATTCAGCATCTGTCTCTTACCCTGCCAGGAAAGCTAAGCCGTAGGAGTTGTTCTTGGAAACAAATGCTGAGCGATGTGTCTGTGTCATCTGGCCTCGAGAAGGTTCTTCATTCTCTGAGTCTGACAGACGTGCAGGACACTGGCAGGGAGACAAGAGAGACAACACTGTCCATTTGGGTTTCCCACGAACTCTACCCTAAGTATAGTTTCAAATCTCTCGTTCTCTATGCCACTTCTGAGTTCCATTTTACGCTTCCAACTGCCTCCTGGTGATCCCAACCTCAAATGTAGCTCAAACTCAATATATCCAAAATCACATTATTTGTTTTGTCTAAGCCCGACCACCAACCCATCTAGAAAACTCAATGCTATGTTTGACTCTCTTCTTTCCCTTACTTCTAATTCATAATAACAATTAAATAGAGGTTTGGGGTACCTAACACTTCTAAATATTTTATTTCATTTACTGTTTATTAAAAGCAGGGATTATTATCGGTCTTTTACAGATAGCAAACTGAGGCTCAGAGTAGTTATTTTGCCCAGGAATACAGATTAATAATGGTTGAAGCTCGTTCTTAAATTAAGAGCAGTAGTTTCCAGTTGTCTCTATGCCATTTCCACTCTATCTACTCCTAAAATGTCTCAGATCTAACTCTCCCCATTTATATTCATTATCACTGCCTCACCGCAGAGTCTCCTCATGTTCCTCCTGGACTACTGCAACCATCTACTTACTGATCTCATTTTGTTCAGGCTTTCTTCCCTCTAATACCCTCCATCCTACTAAGAATTATTTTTTCAGCACACAGATTTCTATCAGTTCTTTGCTGAACTCTTGGTGACTTCAGGATACCTGAACACCTCAGCCTAATACAATAACCTTCACAAACTAGACCCAGCCAACTCTCTTGGTTTTTCCCCCACCAGTTCCCACACATGGAACTTCTTGAGCTCTAGTATGATCATTTTTTTACTCTTTATATGTACCACAGTCTTTTTCAAAACCTCTGTTCTTTTGGACATGCTATTCCCTTTGCCTAAAATTCCCTATCTGCATTCATTCTCTGCCTATAAAATACTCATTGGCCTTTCAGAGTCATCTAAAATGTTACTTTCTGCAAGATTCCAAATTTCCCTAGAATTAGTTTTTTTCATCTTGTTTATACCCACTCATTTATCATCATTTTACCTTGAAGTCCCTTTTTAGAGTTTTTAAACTTACATTTGAAAAGTCTTTTAGATATGCCTTTTACACGCCATATAATGAAGTTCTGCCTCATTACTCAATATGAGTCTTTTTCTTTTAATGGGTAGCAAATAATCAAACTGCCTTGTACTTTACACAATAAGCTCTGTGAGAGCAAGTTATCATTTTTTAAAATAACTCCCAATACCATTGTATAGTAAATAAAAAATGTCTAATCATTTAAGGATTAGCCAGTTATCTAATAATCAAATTATTATCAAAGTAAAAGTTGTAGACATAGGCATGTAAGGCATCCTATGGCTCAGAGTACCCTGCATTCCTCAAATGCTTCATTATTCTCTAGGCTGACAGGCACAGACACACAATAGGCTATATTTCCTAACAGTTGGCCTTTGGAGAGAGTTTGAAGAATTATAATTTACAGAAAGGCCTCCAGCCTGGGCAACATAGTGAGAACCCGTCTCTACAAGGAAAAAAAAAAGTCAGGCATGGTGACATGGCCTATAATACTAGACGAGGAGGCTGAGGTGGAAGGATGGTGTGAGCCCATGTGTTTGAGGCTGCAGTGAGCTAAGATCGTGCCACCGCACTTCAGCCTGGATGAGAGAGCAAGACCCTGTCTCAAAACAAAGAAACAAACAGAGAGGTCTTTCAACTTTGTAGGATTTCATTCCTTAGAGACAACTCTGTTGTACAAAATATTTAGTGGAGAACCTTTAATAGCAGTAACCCATTATCAAATTTTATATAATATTCTCTTCTCAAATCTAGGAAAAAAGAAATCACTTTGATACCTGTAGACTCAACAGGGGGAAAATAATGGCAATTTCTGTCTATTTAAGCTTCTCTTCATAATAAATTCAGTACCAAGTAAAAGAATGTTTAAATCCCAGCTCTGGTACTTAGCTATCATCGTCATTATGGGTTAGTTGCTTTATCTTTCTAAGCCTCAGTTTCCTCATCTATAACATAAAGATTTCTCTGTCTACAATAGAGATTGTGATAAGACATTAAAAGCACCTAGTACATTAGCTAATGAGTAATAAATGCTCAATAAGATATATTTTATTTGTTTTAATTGAAATACTATTAAGGTTTTCAGAAAATGCTTATAACAGAGATATGCCAAATTCCTTTTAATTACTGAAAAAATTATATTATTACAAATAAATAAGTAATTATTTAGACAAAAGCTATTCCACCCCTCTACACTTCTATTTCCACAAGACCTAGAACCATATGACAGGAAAATGCCTCTCATCTTTCACCTTTAATAGAAATAAGCCTATAGCACTATGAATTCCTAAAATGGTACAAAGCATGCCAAAATGAAATCGCTGAAGTGAAATCTAAAAAAAAGTTGTACCTAAAACATTTAAAAGAGTAATAATACCAAGTTGGCATGGTATGAGGAAATTAGTTTAGTACTCTCATGTACTGCTGGTGGGAGTATAATTACACACAAACTTTCTGGAGGGCAACTGAGTAATAAATATCAAAAATGTTAAAAAGAACACTACCTTTGACCTAGTCACTCCACTTCTAGTTATTTATTCTAAGGAATTAATGAGACAAGTGGACTTCATCACAGTAGTGTTCAAGATAGCAAAATATCAAGGAGACTAGTTAAATAAATTATATAGTTAAGAATACTAGGAGTCACTAAATAATGGTGTGGATTCTTTATTTAAAAGGAAAAACATCCATGATTTATGTTAATGAAAAACAGGTTATAAAACAGTATGTACACCAATTTGCATTTTCTGAAAAGAAAAACAATATATAGTGTGTATTTATGTGCACTTAGGAAAGAAGTCTGCAAGGATATTTACTAAAATGTTTATAGGAATTATATCTAGGTTGTGTGACAAGTGACTTTTCACTTTTTGCTTTACAATCTTTAGTGTAATTATAACTGCTATATTTAACTGTTTTCCAACAATTCAAATTATTATTGTAGCAAATGTACCATAACACGTTGTAAGTCATAATTAGAGTAATTTCCCAGTCTTGACATGATTTAATATTACAGAGCAGTTCTTAGAGAGTCTGGATCTGACAAGGCCAGGAACAGCAGGTTCCTTCTATGAAAGGACCATGCTGAAGGGTAAGCTCTCTGTATCAAGGCTGGGTTTTTCTGTGTTGTTTTGCCTGTGCCCATTTTATTTCGATTCTGAAAAAATAACATGCTATAACCACTGTTTCTAGAGTATGTGCCTTCCTCCCTCCATTCAAATTCAGCTCCATAAACATGTATCAAACACTTGTGACACGCAAGGTACTACAGGAGATTTTAAAATAGGGAAGATATTTCCTATACTTAGCAAGCTTATAATCTAGCAGAGAAACACAAACACAAAAACCATAAGGTAAGGAGAATGAACTAATCCTATAAAAGTTACAAAGTAAGGATGAGGAATCCCTATAGGGTCTATGAACATGACAGCTTTTGAGGGGGACATGGAGAGATGAATAGCCTTTCAACAGGTAAGCTGGGTGGCATTTCAGTGAGATAAAAACGCAAAAGCAAAGACCTTGATGAAAGCACAGAGTATATATCTGGAGAAAACACATACATATTCCCTAGAGTTTTGAGGTATAAGCAAGGATGGAAAGATGAGCTTGAACCATAATAAGGAAGGATCTGAACGTTGGGGTGAAGAGTTCTCACTTAATTTCACAGGAAAAGGGGGTCATTAAAGTTTGGGGATAGGAGAATGAAATGATCCATCTAGTTCTAATCATAATACTCCTCATATAAAAAAACAATCCTTTAGCTGAGACAATTTAAGATTCTCTTGAGTGTCAATTTGCATGTAGCCTTGGGTAAACTAAATGAAATTATTTGCTCAACACCAAAAACCTTAAGATATGTTTAAAGCAAAATTAGAGACAAATGAAAGTCCTCAAACATATAAAAGCAAACGGGAAAAAAGGCAAAAATCTAAAACTTGAAGTGTTCATAAGTCATAATTAGAGTAATTTCCCAGTCTTGACATGATTTAATATTACAGATCAGTTCTTAGAGAATCTGGATCTGACAAGGCCAGGAACGGCAGGTTCTATCAAAGGACCATCAAGGGTGAGCTTTCTGTATAAGGCTAGTTTGTCCTAAGAAAGGCTCTTCTAGGTTGTTTTGCCTGAGGGCCCTAATGGGCAGTATTGTTGGGGTGAAGAGGCAGAGCTGCAGCCTTTAGAAGCCAAAGCTGGAACCACCAGACAGAAGACATACTCTATCCATATATCTTATTCTTGCCTTTCTAGATAAATTATACCCTCTCCAGTAGCAGTCTTTGCCCGTTGTTGTTCCTCCTGTACAAATGCCTGTTAAACCAAATCTTTTAGAAGGTTGAAATCCTGAGTAATTTAAGTCGCTGTTTTAATAATAATTAAATAATAACAAATACTATTATTTTATAGCTGGAATCAGAAGCTCCCATATGCATGTGGCATTCAGCAAATACTACAGTTCCAAATAAGCTTAAAGAATTTCCATCTTAAATTCAAGAAAAATGCCTTTGCAAAAATTAAACCAAAGCACAAAGAATTTAAGTAATCTGGTCAAAGTTATAGAATTGGCTACAGTGCTGGAACCTGTCTAAGAATCAAACTTTTTGTCCAGAGATTTTTTTTTCTACTCTGCTATGTTGCCTATCTTTATATATTGTAAGGCTTTATCAATTTCAGCTAACTAGAAAGATAATCTGAAATACTAACAAGCCTGAATCACAAAATAAAAAAAAGAAGACTCTCAAGATATGCTAAGTACATGCAGTAAGCAATAGATGTCCAATCCAATATGACTTATTAAAGAAATAAAACTCAATTATAATCATTTGTTTAGGTGTAATTAGTGGGTGTTCCAAAAGTGCTTTCTTATATCAGATTGAATACACAGCTTACAACCTTTTCTAGTAAGTTATTTGGCAAATAAGTAATTTAAAAAATCAGGCAAGATTTGGCTCAATTAGAAGTCTAATTAAATTAAGTTTAGACTAAGTATCTAACCCTACCTTACATCTAGCACTCTGCTGCTTAGAGCATTTCAAAAAGTAAAGGCAAGGAAAATACAAGCTTTAAGGAAATCTAGTAGAGGAAATAAGATGTACAAAGCTTAAATGTCAAATAACACATAGATCAAAATGACAATATGTGTAGAAAATTTATCACAAGTAATATACTGTACTAGGTTTTTCCCTCACTCATTTTCCCTACTGTTCCTTAATCATCCCCCAAGTCTCTGTTCCATTCAAAAATTTTTTTCTCCAGCTCTCATCTCAACTTAGAATGATAAGTTCTTTACTACTCTTAAGCTGCACAGTCAATGACTGTTTTCATAATTCACCAACACAGGACTTTCAGATCCCTGTCACCTGGGCTAGTTACTGATTTTTGAGGCAGATGACCACCAAAGAGGTGATTTACTTACACGTTCCAGATTTGTTTTCAGTACTAATGGCTCATCTCTTTTTTTCTGTTCATCCATTTTCCTCTTCCCTGTTTCTGTATCCTCTGGTAAGAGCTTGTGGATTTGATCTTCAGAAGTTTTTTCCTCTTGTAATTTTTCTTCTCTCAGCTAAAAATACAAATTATACAGAGACCATAGAGTTTTAGGCAATTCTAGACTTAAAAACATCTTTTATTCTGTAGGCTATTAGAACAAACAGATCATATGGCAGATTTGAGATGTTTTCTTATCAGATATAGACCCCTCTTGATTTTTAAGTAAATCTGCTTTTACTTGGCTTTTGCCAAACATACACTTCATGTCTTAAGATTTACTGCTCTGTATTTTTGAGCAATATGAAACCATAAGAGCTACGAAAATACACATCATCAAAACATAAGGTTTATTTACATAGCCAAAAAAGGCTGAACCTAAAAACTTTCCCTATTTCCATAAATCAGATGTAACTTCACTGGGCCAGGAAAAGAGCAGAGATGGCCAGAGAGCGCAGGAAGCTGAGCTAGGCCTCACGGCAACACAAAGAATAACTTAGTTCCAATGTCCCACATTTATGCTCTTATCCTGTGGTCACAGGAGAGTTCAAGATACATGGTCTACAAAGAAATGTAAGGCAAAGGCATATGCTCTTTATTTTGGGAGGTAGCATGGCATTATGAAAATAGTATGAGCCGGGCTCAGTGGCTCAGCCTGTAATCCCGTGCCTTTGGGAGGCTAAGGTGAGTGGATTGCCTGAGCCCGCAGGTTCGAGACCCGCCTGGGCAACTTGGCAAGACCTCATCTCTACAATAAATCAAAAAATAAGCCAGGCATGGTAGCGCACACCTGTAGTTCCAACTACTTGGAAGGCTGAGGCGGAAAGATCGCCGGAGCCCAGCAGGTCGAGACTGCGGTGGCTGGGAGCAGCCACTGCACTCCAGTCTGGGCGACAGAGTGAGACTCCAACTCAAAAAAAAAAAAGAAAGAAAATAGTATGGGCTTTGGAATAAATATCTGGGTGATCTTAGGCAGATAAGCCATCATTTGCTTGCCTCCAAAATAGGGATACTGTTAATTCCTTTGCAGATACTGCTATAAGGAATATACGAGATAACAATACAACAGTATTTAACATAGTTTCTTGCTGTTCACTTAGAGTACATCAAGAGCTCCTTTATACTTTATTCTCTGCCTAGGGTTTTAATAAAATATATATTCATTTATTTATTTATTTTGACAGAGTCTCACTGTGTCAGCAGTCTGGAGTACAGTGGTGCAGTCATAGCTCACTGTAGCCTCAAACTCCTGGGCTCAAGTAACTCTTGATGCCTCAGTCTCCTGAATAGCTGGGACTACAGGTGTGCACACACACCCAACTAATTTTTATTTTATTTTTTGTAGAGAAAGGGTCTCCTTATGTTGGTCAGGTTGATCTCAAACTCCTAGCCTCCAGCAATCCTCCTGCCTCCGCCTCCCAAAATGCTACGATTACAGGTGTGAGACACTGTGCCTGGCCAGTTTTAATAAAATTTAAAGGAGGTAATGTACATCGAAGCAATTATAGGCTACTAATATGTTTAATCATTCTTGTAGGAAAAAAGCTAAAAAACAAATATTTTTGATAGGTTACTGCCACAGGGTTCAAAAAAAGCACAATAACAATAAACAACAATAAAGTCTCAGTCCTATCTTTCCAATTTCTATAGGTCTGATTCCTGTAAACATGAACTGCTCTTTAAAATATTAATGCATGAGGTTATAAATATGCAAGGAACACCATACACAATACTATGCCAGGAAGACATTCAAATAAAATAACTCACTACCAACTCTGTCCAATTCAACACAAGGGAAAGAAAAGCAAACCTACAACTAAAGTCTGTGCTAACTGCCCACATAAAAGAATTAATGGCTTTTGAAAACCATCGATGAGAAATTCTTTTTCAACAACTCGACTTCAGGCTACATATACCAGGGGGCATTTTACTTTTAGAGGATAGAGAGTTGCACAAAAGATAATAGGTTTTAGCATCATAACAACTGTTATCATTTACCAAACTCTATGTCTCAGGTGCCAGGCTAAGCACCTTGTATACATTATCTCACTTAAGAAAACTAAAGTTTAAGAGTTAGGTGACTTGTTCAAATTCACACAGCCCTAGGCCCTGGGGCTGGAATGCAAATCTAGGTCTCTCTTAGCAGTTCTCAACCAAGGAATACTTTGCCTCCCCTGGGAACATTTGGCAATGTCTGGAGACATTTTTGGTTGTCACAGTTGGGGAAGTGGAGTCTGTATGCTGCTGGCATCTAGTGGGTGAAGGCCAGGTACTGCTGCTGCTAAACATCCCAAACAAACAGGATAGCCGCTCCAATATATGCATAAACAAATGTTGCTATTTTAAGAAAAATCAATATTAGGTTTCTCATTTTACATATTTCAGTGTTATTTTGTTCAGTGCTTAATGATGTTTACACACTTACTACATTCTCTGGCTTTTCTAGTGTTTGAGAATGTATCCCTCTGCCTCCTAATAAGTGTTATTGCTCTTCTCAAAGTTTTTGACAATGGACTTTTGCTGCTGGCAAAACAACCCCTTCATTGCAATGTTGAGTCACTACTAACAGACCATCATCGACTAAAATTTTACAAAAGCTAAATGTTTACAAAAGTGAAAAACTTGTGTATCCATTTAAATCTCCACATGAATCATGCTGGTGTTTTCTATATGGGGTTTTGTACAAGTTTTTTTGTTTTGACTTTGTCCATTTTTGGTGGTTATTTATAAGCATTTGAAAACTTGGTCTCTAGGAAAAATTTTATACTAAAAAAGACTAAGGAAGGATCAGAAACTAACATTATAAACTTTGAATTAAAAATATCAATAACTATTGTTTACTGAATTCTAGGTATTAAGTTTACAAAGCTTGTCTCATTTAATCCTTAAGGACTCTATTTATCATTATCATTTTATACACACAAAAATTTAGATTCAGTGATTATTTCTCAAAGTCACAGAGATGAAACATTGAAGAATGTGGACTTCAAACCATGTCTTTGGCTTTAATGGGTTTTTCAACCTCAGCACAAATGACATGTTGGGCTAGATAATTCTTTGTTGTGGGGGCCTGAGCAGTCTGAAAAGAAGGCTTATGCACAAAAACTTTTGGGAGGAGCAGGAGTTAAGGACAGAGCAGCATAACAGGCAAAGACAAACCAGTACAAAGCAGTTGGCGCATAGCTCATTACAAGGACAATATGAAACTGTAGGAAATGCATCTCAAGACCAAAATGTGCCCCATGAAGTGTTAAATAACCGTCACATGGACTTCTATAAGCCAAGTAAGCTCCCATGGTAGGGGCTGCAACAATGACAACAGAGATGCTAACAGCGAGTGGTCAGCAGCAGGAGCCTCGCCAAGGAGAATGAAGTTGCCCACTACTCTAAATGGAATCTCTTTTCCTGTCCCCATTTCAGATGCTAATTACTAGAGAAAAGCTATTGACTTCTGTACTTTCCTCTCATACTTAGCCACACTACCAAAAATATCAGTTTTTTTCCTGAAATATCTTTACTTTGCCCTCATTAATTTTTTTTAAATCAGTATTTTTTATCTTAATATTGTGGGGTACAGTTAAGGGTTAGGTATACAAATATGCTTCGTTCAGGCACCCTTGTTGATAAGAGGTGTCTCCCCCCCCAGACAGATATTGACTACCGTTAATCTCACCTCCCTTCCCCTCCCTAAACCCTCATAGTTACCCACCACTATCAATCCTTTTCTTATAGTATTACGATAGATGTTCAAGGTCCACTTTATCAGTGAGAACAAGTGATACTCAGATCTTTGTTTCTGTGAGAGGTCACTCAGTATTATAGACTCTAGTTCCATCCAGATTGCTGCAAAATTCATGATTTTGTTCTTTTTTATGGCTGCGTAGTATTCCATCATGTATATGTACCACATTTTTTTAATCCAGTCCTCTTTTGATGGACAGCATGGTTGGTTCCAGGTTCTTGCTATTGTGAACAATGCGGCGATAAACATATGTGTGCAGGTATCTTTTTTATAGTGATTTCAGTTCTTCAGGGTATATTCCCAGAAGGGGGATTGAGGGGTCATATGGGAGGTCGATATTTAGAGCTTTTAGGAATCGCCACACTGCTTTCCACAGAGGTTGCACTAGTTTGCACTCCTACCAGCAGTGTAGAAGTGTTCCCTTTTTGCCACACCCTCTCCAGCAACTTATTTTTTGAGTTATTGATAATTGCCATTCTGACTGGAGTTAGGTGGTGTCTCAGAGTGGTTTTGATTTGCATCTCCTTGATGATTAGTGAGGTTGAACATTTCTTCACGTGTCTGTTGGCTGCTCGAATGCCTTCCTTTGAGAAGTGTCTGTTCACATCTTTTGCCCACTTTATAATGGGGTTGTTTGTTTTTTTCTTTTCGGCACGTTTGAGTTTCTTGTAGATACAAAATGTTACGCCTTTGTCAGACCTGAAGTTGGCAAATACTTTTTCCCAGGCTGTGGGCTGTCTTCCTGCTCTCTTGATGGTTTCTTTGGCCTGGAAGAAGCTTGCCAGTTTAATGAGGTTCCACTTGTCTATCTTATCTCTTATGGCCTGTGGGGTTTTGGGTTTTGTTCAGGAATTGGATGCCAGTTCCAATTTCCACAAGGGTGTGTCCTGCATTTTCTAAGGTTCTTATGGTTTGAGGTTTTACATTTAGGTCTCTGATCCATTTAGAGTTAATTTTTCTGTATATGGAAGATAGGGGTCTTGTTTGAGTCTTCTACATGTGATCAACCAGTTTTCCCAGCAGCATTTACTGAATAGGTTCTCCTCTCCCCAGTGGTGGGTGGTGGAGGCTTTGTTGAAGATGAGTTGATTGAGAAATTGAGGTTTTGCTTCTGGAATCTCAATTCTATTTCATTGGTCTATATGCCTGTTCCTGTACCAATACCAAGCTATTTTGATTATTGTAGCTTTATAGTAAAGTTTGAAGTCTGATAGTGTAATACCTTCTGCTTTGTTTTTTTTTGCTGAGGATTGTTCTGGCTATTCTTGGTCATTTGTGTTTCCATATGAATTCCTATATATAGTCTTTTTTCTAGCTCTGAGAAGAATGTTGCTGGTAATTTAATGGGTATTGCATTAAATCTGTAGATTGCCTTAGGTAGAATGGACATCTTTATAATGTTGATTCTACCAATCCATGAGTATGGGATACTCTTCCACTTGTTTGTGTCATCCTTGATTTCTTTGAGCAGTGTTTTGTAGTTTTCAATGTAAAGGTCTTTCACGTCTCTGGTTAGGAAGATGCCAAGGTATTTCATTTTTTTGTGTGTGGCTATTGTGAATGGGATTGTGCTTTTTATTTGGGTTTCTGTTTGTTTATTATTGGTGTAAAGAAATGCAATTTGCACATTTATTTTATACCTTGAGATGTCGCCAAAGTCCTTTATCAGTGCAAGGAGGCTTTTGACAGATTCTCTTGGGTTTTCAAAGTACACAATCATGTCATCAGCAAAGAGGGATAACTTGACTTCCTCTTTTCCTATTTGAATACCCCTGATCGCCTTCTCTTTTCTGATTGCTCCAGCTAGGACTTCCAATACTATACTGAACAGGAGGAGAGAGAGTGGGCATCCTTGTCTTGTTCCAGTTTTCAAGGGAAATGGTTCCAATTTTTGTCTGTTTAGGAGTATGCTAGCTGTGGATTTCTCATAGATGGCTTCTACTATTTTGAGTTATATTCCATGTATGCCTAGATGTTCGAGGGTTTTTATCCGGAAGGGGTGCTGGATTTTATCAAAAGTTTTTTCTGCATCTAATGATATAATCATGTGGTTTTTGTTCTGACATCTGTTGAGGTATTTAATTACATTTATTGTCTTGTGAACCAGCCTTGCGTCCCAGGGATGAAGCCTACTTGGTCATGATGGATGATTTTTGAGATGTGTTGTTGAATCTGGTTTGCTAGGATCTTGTTGAGAATTTTGGCATCTATGTTCATCAAAGATATTGGCCTGTAGTTCTCTTTCTTTGTTGGGTTTTTACCTGGCTTGGGTATCAATGTGATGTTAGCTTCATAGAATGATTTGGGGAGGGTTCCATCTTTCTCAATCACCTGGAATACTTTCAGTAGGATTGGAATCAGCTCCTCCTTAAATGTCTTACAGAATTCTGGTGGAAAGCCATCTGGTCCAGGGCTTTTATTTGTACATAGTTTTCTTATTACATAGTAAATTTTCTTGATTGTTATTGGTCTATTTAGGGTCTTGATTTCTTCTTGTTTCAATCTAGGCAGGTTGTGTGATATCAGAAAGTCTTCTATTTCCTTAAGGTTTTCCAGTTTGTTTCCATACAAGTGTACATAGTAGTCTCTAATGATCTTTTGTATTTCTTCAGGGCCAGATGTGACTTCATCGTTTGTGTTTCTGATTATATTTATTTGGGCATTTTCTCTTTTGTTCTTGGTCAGTCTAGCTAAGGGACCATTGATGTTGTTTATCCTTTCAAAGAACTAGCTTTATGTTTCATTGGTTTTTTTTTTTTATTATCTTTTTGTCTTCTATGTTCCAGATTTGGGGTTTTATTTCGGTGATCTGGATTCTTCTGCTGCAGTTAGGGTTTTGGTGGTCTTGCTTTTCCAGCTTCCTAAGGTGACTTGTTAGGCTGTTGATTTGTGATCCTTCCATTTTCTTCATGTGTGTTTGTAGGGATATGAATTCCCCTCTTACTACAGCTTTCATGGTGTCCCAGAGATTTTGGTAAGATGTCTCTTCATTTTCATTTTTTTCCAGGTATCTTTTAATCTCTGTTTTGATTTGTTGACCCAGAAATTGTTTAGCTTCATGCTGTTTAGTGTCCATGTCTTTGTGGGTTTGGGGGAGAAGCTTATTGGTGTTGATGTTTATTTTTATTCCACTGTGGACTGAGAAGATGCATGACAAAATTTCGATCTTTTGAAATTTGTTTATGCTCGATTTATGGCCAATTATGTGGTTGATCTTAGAGTCCATTCCATGCGGTGCTGAGTAGAATGCATATTCTGTGATTGTTGAGTGGAGTGTCCCATAGGTATCAATTAAGTCCATTTGGTCAAGAGTCACATTGAGGATCCAGATCATTGCTGATTTTTTGTCCTGATGATCTGTCTAGGGTTGTGAGTGGGGTATTCAAGTCCCCAGTTATGATGGTGTTAGAGTTAATATCTTTCTTTAGTTTTCTAGAAGCTGCTTTATGAAAGTTGGTGCTCCTACGTTGGGTGCATATATGTTTGTGGATAGATATATGTTGTTGATGGAGTGAACCTTTTATCATTATGTAGTGGCCTTCTATATCCTTTTTAATTTTTGATAGCTTAAATAGTATTTTGTCTGAAATTAGGGTCGTGACTCCTCCTTTCTTTGGTGTTCCATTCACCTGAAAATTTGTTTTCCATCCTCTTACTTTGAACCTGTGTGTGTCCTTTCTAGTGAGATGGGTCTCTTGGAGGCAGTATATTGTTGCCTGGTGATATTTTATCCATTTTGCCATTCTCTGTTTTTTCAGTGGTGCATTTAGTCCATTCACATTTAGGCTAATTACTGAAATGTGAGAGTCGGTCCCTATCACAGAGTCCTTATAGAGTTGTTGTGGTTGTTCCTCTTGGTTTGTTGTCTTTCTTTTGGTTTTGTGGTTGGTTCATGTGTATTTTATTCTTTTTCCTGTACTCTTGTGAAGAACATTGTTCTTTTTTCCTTTTCTTCTGTGTTTAGAACTTTCTTAAGTGTTTCATGTAGAGGTGGTCTGGTGGCAGCGTAAATTCTTAGGGATTGAATATCTGGGAAAGATTTTATTTTATTTTTATTTATTTACTTTTTTTTTAGTTGGAGTCTCACTCTGTCGCCCAGACTGGAGTGCAGTGGCTGTTCCCGGCCACCACAGCCTCGACCTGCTGGGCTCCGGTGATCCTTCCACCTCAGCCTTCCAAGTAGCCGGAATTACAGGCATGTGCTACCACGCCTGGCTGATTTTTTGATTTATTGCAGAGATGAGGTCTCGCTGCCCAGGCGGGTCTCAAACCTGCGGTCTCAGGCAATCACTCACCTCAGCCTCCCAAAGGCGCAGGATTACAGGCTGAGCCACCGAGCCCGGCTTGGGAAAGATTTTAATTCTCCCTCACTGATGAAGCTTAACTTGGCTGGATAGGTTATTCTTGGTTGAAATTGTTTATTTTTTAGGACTTTGAAGATAGGGCTTCAAGCTCTCCTAGCCTGCAGGGTTCTGTAGATAAATCTGCTGCTATTCTAATTGGTCTTCCATGGTAGGTGATCTAGCCTTTTTCTCTTGCTGCTTTTAGGATTTTTTCTTTTATACTTACTTTGTTTAGGCAAATTATTATGTGTCTGGGAGTTGGTCTTCTCATTTGTTGTCTTGCAGGAGTTCTTTTAATCTCTTGTGTGTGAATTTTTATGTCACTGATGAGGGAAGCTTTCTTCAATAATCTCATGGAATGTTTGTTCCAAGGTGGTTTCTGTTTCTCTTTCTGTTTCAGGAAGGCCAATTACTCTTAGGTTCTTTCTCTTGAAGTAATTGCTCATCTCTTAAAGGTTTTGTTCTGTCTTTTTAAGCTTATTTTTTGTGTTTTTTGACAGTTTGGGTTAGTTCTATATTTTGGTCCTCAAGCTCTGAGCTTCTTTCTTCTGCTTGGCTAATTCTGCTTTCCATGCTCATCAGTTTATTATTTATTTCACTCACAGTATTCTTTATTACTGTTACCTCAGTTATTAACTCCTTCCTAGTTTCTTCTTGTCTCTCCTCAATTCTTTTTAATTTCTCCATTAATGTCTTGATATCTAGCTTTGTAGTTTAAGACCAGTCATTCTGGGGGCTCTTCATTGTTTGCATTCGAAAGTCAGTGCCTGCCCTCCCAGGGGTCTGGGAGAGACCCATATTCTTCTTTTGGTTTTTCTTCATCCGTGTAGGTTTTATTCTCTCTCTCCCTTTCCCTCCCCTTCTTTAATTCTGTTTTTCAGGGAAGGTGGGATTGCTTTTGCTTCGCATGTGCAATCTCCTGTTCTTCCTTATGAGGGTCCTCTGGCTTTGTTCACTTTTGAGGCTGGAATGTGGGCTGCCAGCTGTACTTTTTGCAGTTTTGAGGTTTAATTGAGGGGATGCTGTGATTCAGAATCTATCTGCTGATTCCAGTATCCACCAATAGGTGTATGGGCACACTGGAACCTATTTCCCACTGCCTTAAAATCTGTCTGTGCAGGGGGATGTAAGTTTGGTCCCTGGAACAAAAGGAGGTACGAAAGAGGAAAATCATGGAGGAAGGGGGGGGTCAATAGGAAGTTAGAAAGAGAGACGAGTGACAGGGAAAACAGACATACATACCAACTAACAGGTGAAAAAGAGACATAAGGCCAGAGAGAAGTGAAAAAGACACACAAGCAAAATTTCTTAAAGCATACTGGTAACCACACAAAGACAGTTTAATAAAATCATGCCTTTTGTTGCATTTTCCCCAACACAAACAGACAGTCTAAGTCAAAAAGCAAACAAAGTGAGCAAAACAGTCAAAATGATAAAACCAAAAGTCAAAATAAGAAATCAGACTAGCTCTAGAATCTTTCCTGAGTGTCTAAAGTCTCTTCAGCTCTGATCTCCAGCCTCTCCCCTCTGCTTTCATTGCAGGCAGCTAGATTTATTCACAGCTTGGGTTTGTTCTTTTAGCCTGCTGCCTGAGAGGTCTGTGATGCTGAGTTGCCTGCATATGATTCAGCGTAGGGGAAGGGATTTGTCTCCTGTTTAGCGACGTTACCTTAGGAACCGAGGTGGAGGCTGCTCATAGGTAGGCACGGTAATGCAAATCTATGCCTGCAAAATGGCCAAGATGGGCAGCTCCTCTTTCGCGGATCCTTTCTCTCTGCTCGTCTGGGTCCCTGGGCAATCCACTATGATGGGCTATGGTGGCATGCGAGGCACTGGGGATCAGTTGCACAGCTGGGCACTGGATCCAGTGTGCCACCAGCAGGCTGGCTGGGGTGGAGGAGGAAGCTGGGAGCTGAGAGCGGCCAATCAGCATCTCTTTAAGATATGCTGTTCCCTTACACAAGCATGGGGTCGTACGCTGGGTGCCTCAGCCAGAGCTCCAAAGGGCAGGTGGTGAGTGGTGAGAGTGGCTTTGGGCCCCCCACAGAGTACTTCAGCCAGAAATGGAGCTGGTATCTCTGGGGGGGGGTGCCTAGATCCTCCGTGGGTGACCAGCGGCTTGGTGCTGGGTGAGATGATGTAGCCATGGAGGGAGCCGAGATTTCCGCATGGTGGGGGCTGCATATAGTGGAGCAGCAGCAGCGGGGAGCTGCAATATCCGGCCCTGTGTGGGACCAAGGGTCCCTGGGTCTCAGACTGGTGCAGCTGGTGGTGGGCAGAGGGGTGGGGGAAGGAAAGTAAGAGTCTTTTTGGGAACTCACGTCCAAAGAATCTCACAATTCCACCTATGCCATTGCCATCTTACCGGACTATCCCTGCCCTCATTAATTTTTAAAAATAAACTTTTAATTTTCATTAAGTTCAACTTATCTGTTTTTTCTTTTGTTGGTTGTACCTTTGGCTTCATATCGAAGAAATCATTAGCAAATGCAATGTTGTGGTGTTTTCTTCTACTTATAGTTTTATGTCTTACATCTAGGTATTTGATCCATTTTTAGTTAATTTTCACAGTAAGTCCTCACCCAACATCATCGATAGGTTCTTGGAAACTGTGACATTATAAAGAAACCAATTTTACTATAGGATAATTGATATAAACAAGAGTTAAGCTCCAATGGCATGTTTCTGGTCACAAAAACATCACCAAACTTCTAAATAAAGACTGAAAACAATTCTAAAACTAAACACTGAAGTAAATGCAAGCTATAGGTAGACTTAAGAAAGATTAATAAAAACAAATGAGATAATTATTTACCCAATTTTTGTCAGTGAGTGACAACAGTCATATGGTAGTGGGTTCAATCAAGGAATACATGTTTGCAAGGCAAAAAGTGTAAGGAGTACCTCCATTCCATCACAGGGTACACACATATGCACTCAGACTGGGATAATATAGAAACACCAATTCGCCTAACATGCACATCTTTGGGATGTGGGAGGAAACCAGAGAACCTAGAGAAAATCCACAAAGTCATGGGATAACAAGCAAACACCACATAGGCAATGGCCTTGGCCAAGGAGTGATTTTTTTTTCTTCTCATCAATGATATAATGAAAAGATGTTGAACAAAATTATGTTATTCAAGGATTTACTGTGTACAGTCTAAAGGCGCAACTTCATTCTTTCACAGGATTCTTAAACACTGTTCATGCAAGGGCAGAGATACTGGGATAATATTTCTCAGAAATCTACATATCTTAGATAATGCTAATTTTCCCATGAATAAATATTTATCTACATAACTGTTTATCAACATAATTATTGAAGCTAGGTGATGGGTATATGGGGACTCACTTAATTATCTCCCCATTTTATATCTATTTGAATATTATAAAAATAAAACATTTAAAAATCATTTATAACATCCATTATGCTTGTTAACAAATTCAGGGGCTGGATGGTAAAAATGAAGGGCTTATAGGAGCTATGGAATGAAAGTTCTGATTACAGTCCTCCAAATGCTAAGGAATTACTCCAGAGTGTATATAGTATTTCAAATGTTAACTAGCTATCCTTGCAGTATAGACTAAAACACATATTCATACCACGCTATTTCAAATAAGGCATTTTAAAATATATTTCATAACACCTGAACATACCTCTATTATGGACTTCTAACACAAATTACTTATGTTTAATTACTAGTTTTCAAATCCCTCTTCCCCAAGATATTATGAGCATCTCAATCAGGGACCTAGTCATCCTAGAGTTCCCTTCCCTTGCTTGAGTTCCAGACACAGAGTCTATGTTCAATGAAGTCAGTTCCACAAATAATTTACTGAACATCACATTCTATGAGTCATACACTATTTTTAGTACTGAAGATATAGCCCTGACCAAAAATGACAAAGTTGTTCACATAGGGCTTGGTAGTAGTAAAATGCTGTTGAAGTGAAGGATGACATTGGACTAATTGATTTTTAAAAGATGCTTCTAACAAATATATTCTGTGACACAAACCATACCTATTGTGATTGTTCCAGGTCCGATGCTATGTAAGGAACCACGATACTCTCAATTCCACCATAAAAGTTAATCAACCATGAGCACAGGACTTGTAGAAGGAGTGCTGCCCAATGGTACTTTAAAGACTAGAAGTTAGCCGGGCTCAGTGGTTCAGCCTGTAATCCCGCGCCTTTGGGAGGCTGAGGTGAGTGGATTGCCTGAGCCCACAGGTTTGAGACCCGCCTGGGCAGTGAGACCTCATCTCTACAATAAATCAAAAAATCAGCTGGGCGTTGTAGTGCATGCCTGTAATTCCAGCTACTCGGAAGGCTGAGGCGGAAGGATCACCGGAGCCCAGCAGGTCGAGGCTGCGGTGGCCGGGAGTGGCCACTGCACTCCAGTCTGGGCGACAGAGTGAGACTCCAACTCAAAAAAAAAAAAAAAAAAAAAAAGACTAGAAGTTATGCGCCCATCATTTTCTCACTTTCTTATCTGAATTGATTAAATGGACCTCTACCCAGTAATAGTAAACTACAGAAATAATTTGTGGAGCTGTAGAACCATATAGCTGCAGGGTGTTTCAGTATCAAATTAAAGTTTTAGTATTTAAAGTGAAGAGAACATAGACTCATCAATGTGATTTCTGTAAGATTATGTAAAAACCATAAGAGCAAATCAGTTGTTTTGCATGATGCTACTTACATGATTGGTCAAATAAAAGTCATGGTTTTTCATGCAAGTTAGACTTGTATGTAAATTAAATCACTTTAAATTACCCTGACAAGTGATAACTGATTTTTCCTATAAAATAAAATGATGTATGTAAAAACATTCAGTAAATTCTCTAGTTATCTCTGGCAATGGTCCTCAGATTGGTACCACAGACTCCTAGGGGGAGTCCCAAGGATAGCAAGGGGAAACGTTAAGTTAATTTTCAAAATATTTTTTAAAAATCTAACAAATCAGATACTTGCATTCCATAGGTTACACCTATTAAACATTACCATCTTAATAAGTAGGTTGAATATATTTTGTTGTTGATGATGACTAGGGCGTATTCTTCAATAGAAGATATTTCAAAATATTTTAAATATAAAAGTTTATAAAAGGAGTATAATACAAGTTGGTAAAAAAAATTATTTTGGTGGCTAGAGCAATCAATGCTTTATATCCTCTGGTTCCTAGACTCTCATTAGCACTTACAGTTACTTCTATAGGGCCTAATTGGCAACTATTGCTGATGCTGTCCAGAAAAACAATGTATTTTTAGTGAACTAGGACTATCAGCTTCAATTTCACAGCATCCTGAAATCAGCAAATATCTCTTGCATACAAGGCTAACTTGCATAACAGCCATGACTTTTATTTGACCAATCACATAAGTAGCACTGTGCAAAACAACTGATTTGCTCTTATATTTTTACATAATCTTAAAAGAAATCACATTTGTGATTCTATGCTCACTTTACTTTAAACTCTAGGCCACCTTTCAATTTAAATGTTAGAGTTATTTGTTTGTTTGTTTGTTTTTGAGTTAGGGTCTCACACTGTTGCCTAGACTGGAGCACAGTGGCATAATCTCAGCTCATTTCAGCCTCGAATGCCTGGGTCAAATCAATCCTTCTGCCTCAGCCTCCTAAGCAGCTGGGATTACAAGCATGTGCCACCATGCTAAGGCTAATTTTTAAAATTTTTTTGGAGAGACAAGGGCCCTCTATGTTGCCCAGGTTGGTCTTGAACTCCTGGCTTCAAGCAATCCTCCCACCTTGGCCTCCCAAAATGTTGGGATTACAGGGGTGAACCACCACACCCAGCCTAAATGTTAGCTTTAGAATTGAGCATATCTAAATTATTATACCAAAATAAAATTTTTACAAACCTTCTCCTTTATGTAATAAGACATTTAAAATTACCTCAACATGGGCTTTCAATTATGACATGCATTATGTAGAAATACATATAAAATTAGTTGTGGGCATCCAAGTCTACATATAAATTGAACCAACAGATATTATATAAGTCACATGTCTAACTTATACACTAAAATGCTGCATTAAGAGGCAGGCACTTATTTATGAGATGCAGAGAGAGATTTAAGTCATCAGTCATGAAAAAGACAAAGAGAGACCTTCACTGCCCAAAGTTCAAGAAAATTGGAAATTAATTTGTGCTCCGTATCACTAACTCTCCAGCCTCCAACTATGACTTCTGACAGCCTGCCATTTCTTACCCAAACATACAAATAAATGGCAGCAACGGAGGGAGTTACTTTGTGCCAAATATTTCAGAATTCCAATATTAAATAACAATAATAATAATATATATGGATTACTATGTGCCAGGCACTATTTCACAATAGCTCTATAAGTTTGGTACTATGATGTCTACTTTACAGACCAGGAAACTAAGACAAGGAAAGGTTAAATACCTTTCTCAAATTCACATACTAATAAGTGGCAGAGCCAGGATCTTGAACTTAGTTAGTTCTTAATCACTACAATAATGCCTCTCAGTTTAGGGTTAACATATCTACATCATTTGTATTATGACTCTGTGAGCACTGATATTTTCTTTTTTTTTTTTTGAGTTGGAGTCTCACTCTGTTGCCCAGACTGGAGTGCAGTGGCCACTCCTGGCCACTGCATCCTCGACCTGCTGGGCTCCGGCGATCCTTACGCCTCAGCCTTCCAAGTAGCCAGAATTACAGATATGCGCTACCATGCCCAGCTGATTTTTTGATTTATTGTAGAGATGAGGTCTCGCCAAGTTGCCTAGGCGGGTCTCGAACCCGCGGGGCTCAGGCAATCCACTCACCTCAGCCTCCCAAAGCGCAGGATTACAGGCTGAGCCACCGAGCCCAGCTTCGCATTTTCTTTTTAAAGTCTGAGACAAACAAAACAGTTGACTCTCAGACTAAGCAGCATCAAATGAGACCTTAAACCCTTGCTGAATACAGAAAAATATAACCAAGTTCGCAATTTCAAAAGGAATTTCAATCATCATTGAAAGCAGATTATTTGTAAATTTTTACACAATTTTTGCTACATATGGGTATTTAAAAAATCAATTTCTCCTGTGGAATCTTTGTTACATATTAGATTTTTAAGTTATTTCTGACTCTTACTTGAATGATTTTGGCCTTAAGAAAAATACTGGCATATATGTGATATATGACAACGATACTTTCTGCTATTCTCTATAGCCATTAAAAATGTTGACATGCAGCCGGGCTTGGTGGCTCAGCCTGTAATCCCGCACCTTGGGAGGCTAAGGTGAGTGGATTGCCTGAGCCCGCGGGTTCAAGACTAGCCTGGGCAACTTGGTGAGACCTCATCTCTACAATAAATCAAAAATTAGCCGGACGTGGTAGCACGCATCTGTAGTTCCAGCTACTTGGAAGGCTGAGGCAGAAGGCTCACCGGAGCCCAGCAGGTCGAGGCTGTGGTGGCCAGGAGTGGCCACTGCATTCTAGTCTGGGTGACAGAGTGAGACTCCAACTCAAAAAAAAAAAAAAAAAAAAGTTGACATGCTTCTATATTTATTAATATGAAAAATTTTAAATGGTGTGCTAAATTTTGAAAGGACAGTAAAAATGGCATGTATAGCATGACCTTAAATCTACTTTATAAAGCCATAAGCCTAATTTTTTTTTTTTTTTTTTGAGTCAGAATCTCACACTGTTGCCCAAGTTGAGAGTGCGGTGGCATGCTCACAGCCACCACAGTCTCGACCTGCTGGGCTCCAGCAATCCTCCTGCCTCAGTCTTTCAAGTAGCTGGTACTATAGTCGTGTGCCACCATGCCTGGCTAATTTTTTGACTTATTGTAGAGATGAAGGCTCACCAAGTTGCCAAGGCTGGTCTTGAAACTGTGGGCTCAGGCAGTCCTCTCACCTTGGCCTCCCAAAGTGATAGGATTCTAGGCATGAGCCACCGTGCCTGGCCTGTAAGCCTACATTTAAGATAAACATTTAAATATGGTTATTGGGTGACAGGATTACTGGTGATTTTCTCCTTCTTTAACCTTTTTTTTTATAACCTGAACTTTTTTTTTTTTTTACAGTTCACAAAATTGTATGATTCTGGCTACTTTCACAAACAGAAAACAATAAGATTATTTTAATTTGTTAAAACCCTCACTATCAGATATTTTAACAAAATATTTTATTTTATACTTTTTACAGAATAGTTACAACTCCTTCTGAAAAATTCCTTAGTTTGGCTTTCAAGTGGTATTTATATGATTTTATTTAAACTATTCTCTAAACCATAAAAAGTTATACTAATACAGTAATCTTATGACCACTGAACCTCTATCTCATAAATGAAAGAGACACGGAAAAACAGCACATTGCAGAAATAACCGAATAACCTGCTATTCTAATTAAATTTGATCATGCTTTGAAATTCCATGGTATGTTATTTTCTTTGAAAGCACATTACTTGATAAAGCTATTTATCCTCATCTGAGTAGCTATAAACAGCAAAAGGAGACAACAATCATGTTTAATGTTCTTAGATTCTGAGAATCCCGTAAGCTAACTGTTCTTCCCTCATGAAGTTAAAATTTAATCTTTTGAGAGTTTTTCCTTCTCCTTAGTATCACACATCTTACCCATACTTATGTACTATGAGACTCTGCACTTACTTTCTGGTTCTGGATAGAGGTATGCCAGCACATGCTAGAAGTGGGCATTTCTTCAACATTATATAACATTTCAGAAGAAAGAGGGAAAAAAATTGCAAAAAGCGTAGCAAAAAGAACCCTGGAAACCTTAAAATGCCATCTAGCTCTATCATGAGTCAGTTTTATATTCTTACATAAGTCATTTCTCATAAAAGTAGGGGCTTTGAAACTAGATGATCAAAAATTCAAGCAGCACTTGGTGAAATCCTATGTGTGAGAAATTGTATTAGATGTGGTGATGTTAGAGACTAAAACAGATCCATCTTTAAAAAATTTATAACCTTATAGGAAAAATTTAAAAAAATAAAAGCCAAAAATTTGCTGCTTCTGTGTTGTGACAGAACATATTTTAAGCATTATAAGTAAATACAAATGTTTTTAAGATAAATACATTAAAAAAAAAACTAGCCAGGTATGATGACACACCCCTGTAGTCTCAGCTACTCGTGAGACTGAAGTAAGAGGCTGCTAGAGCCCAGGAATTCAAGGCTGCAGTAAGTTACGAATGCACCATTGCACTCCAGTCTGGGCAACATAGCAAGGCACAGTTTCTAAAATAATTAACTTTTTAAAAACAAAGAAAAGGCCAGCTAAACATTCAACTCATGGTATACTACATAGTCAAATGGATTTAAGCGAAATGTTCAAGCTTTCTTTTTAGAGACAGGGTCTTGCTATAATTGTTGCCCAGGCTGGGGTGCAATGGTACAATCACAGCTCACTGTAATCTGGAACTCCTAGGCTCAAGTGATCCTCCTACCTCAGACTCCTGAGTAGCTGACACTACAGGCATGCATCACCACACCCAGTTAATTTTTTTTTTTAGAGACGGGGTTCTTGCTATGTTGTCCAAGTTGGTCTTTTTTTTTTTTTTTTTTTTTGAGTCTCACTCTGTTGCCCAGACTAGAGTGCAGTGGCATGCTCCTGGCAACCACAGCCTTGACCTGCTGGGCTCCAGTGATCCTTCCACCTCAGCCTTCCAAGTAGCTGGAACTACAGGCACGTGCTACCATGCCCAGCTAATTTTATATTTATTGTAGAGACGAGGTCTTGCCAAGTTGTCTTGAACCCGTGGGCTCAGGCAATCCACTCGCCTCGGCCTCCAAAGGGCTGGGATTACAGGTTGAGCCACCGAGCCTGGCCCCAGGCTGGTCTTAAACTCCTGGCCTCAAGCAATCCTTCTGTCTTGACCTTCCAAAGTGCTAGGATTACAGGTATGAGTCACGACACCAAGATGTTCAAGTTATTTTTTTTTTTTAGGTTTAAGGGGTACACATGCCAGTTTGTTATATAGGTATATTGCATGATGAGGGTTTGGGCTTCTTCAGAGTCTACTAGGTGGTACACATAGTAACCAACAGGTAGCTTTCAAGTCTTACTCCCCTCCCTTTCCCCAGTAGGAGTGTCCCAGCATCTGTTGTTCTCATCCTTCTGCCTGTGTGCACAGTGTTTAGCTGCCACTTATTTTAGGGGGAACATATAGTATACTGTTTTCTGTTTCTGTGATAAAATTCAAAATGCTGGATGATGGTCTCTAGCTACATTCATGTTGCTGCAAAGAACATGATTTTGTTCTTTTTTATGACTGCGTAGTATTTTATGGTATATATGTACCACATTTTCTTTATCCAGTCCACCATGGATGGGCACCTGAGTTGGTTCCATGCTTTTGCTATTGTGAATAGTGTTGATATACACATGTACATGCAGGTGTCTTTTTGGCAGAGTGATTTGTGCTCCTCTGAGTATGTACTCACTAGTGGGATTGCAAGGTCTAGTGGTAAATCTATTTTTAGTTATTTGAGAAGCCTCCAAACTGCTTTTACAGGGGTTGAACTAGCTTGCATTCCTACCAACAGTGTAGGAGCAGTCTCTTTTTTCTGAATCCTTATCAACATCATTTTTTGACTTTTTAATAATAGCCCATCCTGACTGGTGGGAGATCATTGTGGTTTTAATTTGCATTTCTCTGATGATTAGTGACATTGAACATTTTTCATATGTTTGTGGTTACTTGTATGTCTTTCTTTGAGAAGTACCTTCATGTCCTCTGCCCACCTTTGTTTTTGGTCAGGGTCTCACTCTGTTGCCCAGGCTGGAGTGCAGTGGCATGATCACACTGATCATGGCTCATGGCATCCTTGACTTCCTCCTTCCATGGCAGCATCCTGAGTAGCTATGACTACAGGTGCACACCATTACACCCAGTCAATTTTCTTATTTTCTGGTAGAGAAAAGGTTTCCTTATGTTGTCCAGGTTGGTTCGAACTCTTAGGCTTAAGTAATCCACCTGCCTAGGCCTCCTCCCAAAGTGCTAGGATTACAGGTGTGAGCCATCACAACTGTCCTCTCTGCCTACTTTTTAATGGAGTTATTTTTTTCCCTGTTGATTCAAGTTCTTTGCTGACTCTGGATATTAGGCCTTTGTCAGATGCATAGTTTGCAAATATTTTCTCCCATTTTATTGGTTGCCTGTTCACTTGGTTGACAGTTTATTTTGCGGTAGCTCTTGAGTTTGATTAGGTCCCATTTGTCAACTTTGACTTTTGCTGGTTTTTGCTTTTGAAGTCTTGGTCATGAATTCATTGCCTAGGTCAATGTCCAGAAGAGTGTTTCCTAGGCTTTCTTCTAATATTTTTATAATTTGAGGTCTTACATTCAAGTCATTACCCATCTTCAGTTAATTTTTGTATATGATAAGAGCAAGGGGTCCAGCTTCATTCTTCTGCATATGCTTAGTTTTCCAAGTGCTGGTTGCTAAATAGGGTGTCCTTTCCCCAAAGTTTGTTTTGGTCAAGTGGTTTTATTTCTGAGTTCTATTCCATTGGTTTATGTGTCTATTTTTGCATCAGTATTATCCTGTTTTGGTTATTGTTGTCTTGTAGTAAAGTTTGAGTGTGGTAATGTGATGACCACAACTCTGTTCTTTTTGCTTAGGATTGTTTTGGCTATTGGGGCTCTTTTTTGCTTCCATATAAATTTAAGTTCTGTTTTTTCTAGACCTGTGAAAAATGATGCTGGTAGTTTGATAGAGACTGCATTGAATCTGCAGATTGCTCTAGATAGTATGGACATTTTAACTATATTGATTCTTCCAATTCATGAGCATGGAATGTTTTTCCATTTCTTTGTGTCATCTTTGATTGCTTTCAGCAGTGTTTTGTCATTCTTCTTATAGAGGTCTTTCACCTTTTTGGTTAGATGTATTCCAAGGTATTTTACTTTTGTGGTAGCTATTGTAAATGGAATTACGTTCTTGATTTGCTTCTCAGCTTGAATGGTGTTGGTATATAGAAATGCAAATGATTTTTGAGCACTGATCTTGTAACCTGAAACTTTCCTGAAGTCACTGGGGAGTGCTAAGAGTCTTTTGGTGAAATCTTTAGGGTTTTCTAGATATAGAACATGCAATCTGCAGAGAGATAATTTAACTTCCTCCTTACCTATTTAGATACTTTTTATTTCATTCTCTTGACTGATTGCTCTGGCTAGAATTTCAAGTACTATGCTACTATGCAGAATAGGAGTGGTGAGAGTGAGCATCCTTGTCTTGTTGAGTTTTTTTGGGTTTTATGTTTGTTTGTTTGTTTGTTTTGTATTGTTAGTTAGGGTCTCACTTTGTCACCCAGAATGGAGTGCAGTGGCATAATCATGGCTCACTGTAGCTTCAACTGACTGGGCTCAGGCAATCCTTCTGCTTCACCCAAGTAGCTGGGACTAAAGGTGTACACCACCATATCCCACTAATTTTTTGATTGTTCATAGAGATGAGGTCTTACTATGTTGCTTAGGCTGGTCTTGAACTCCTGACTAAAGTTATTCTCTTGCCTTGACCTCCCACGGTCCTAGGATTACAGGTGTGAGCCACTGCACCCAGCCTTGTTCCAGTTCTTAAGGGGAATGCTTCCAACTTCTGCCAATTAAGTATGATGTTGGTTATGGGGTTATCACAGATGACTCTAATTATTTTGAGGAATGTTTCTTCAGTGCCTAGGTGGTCTAGGGTTTTTGTCATGAAGGAATGTTGGATTTTATCAAATGCTTTTTCTGAGTCTATTGAGATAATCATGTGGTCCTTGTTTTTACTTCTGTTTATATGGTGATTATGCTTATTGATTTGCATATGTTGAACCAACTTTGCATCCCAGGAATAAATCCCACTTGATCAAGATGAATATATTTTCTTTAATGTAGTACTGGATGTGGTTTGCTAGGATTTTGTTGAGAATTTTTGCATCTGTGTTGATCAGAGAAACTAGTCTGCATTTTCTTTCTTAGTTGTGTCTTTGCCATTTTTTGGTATCTGGATGATGTCAGCTTTCCTAGACTTAGTTAGAGAGGAGTACTTCCTTTTCAAGTGGTTTGAAATAATTTTAGTATTTTTGATACCAGTTCTTTCTTGTACACCTGGTAGAATTCAGCTGTGAAGCCGTCAAACCCCTGACGTTTTCTGGTGGACAAGTTTTTTATTACTGATTTAATTTTGTGGCTCATTATTGGTCTGTTCAGGATTTCAATGTCTTCCTGTTTCAATCCTGGGAGATTGTGTGATTCTAGGAATTTATTCATTTCCTCTAAATTTTTTAATTTGCACGCATACAGATGTTTATAGTAATATCTCATAATCTTTGTATTTCTTTTGTGTCAGTTATAATGTCCCCTTTTTTATTTCTGAGTGTATTCATTTGGATTTTCTCTCTCTTCTTCAAAATGTTCATTTCAATAAAGTACTTTATATTTTACAGTTCAAGGTAGAAAGATAATAAAAGGGGTTGTTGTTGTTTTGAGTTGGAGTCTCACTCTGTCGCCCAGACCAGAGTCCAGTGGCCGCTCCCGGCCACCGCAGCCTCAACCTGCTGGGCTCTGGCGATCCTTCCGCCTCAGCCTTCAAGAAGCTGGAATTACAGGCGTGCGCTACCATGCCCGGCTAATTTTTTTTTTTTTATTTATTGTAGAGATGAAGTCTCGCCTGCCCAGGCGCGTCTCGAACTCGCAGGCTCAGGCCTCCCAAAGGCGTGGGATTACAGGCTGAGCCACCGAGCCCGGCTATAAAAGGGATTTTAAAAATATAATTTCAAAGATAATTAAGTCCTAAAACTTTACTTTTAAAATATCCCTTCACAAAAGTTAATGCTGCTCTATATAGATATCAGTCACTTCAGTAACTTATTGTCTATATCTGTTACTCTGTTCTCTGGCTCCCTCCTTACTAAGAGAACCCTGATTTTACTCAGGAAATTAATGTACCTAGCTAAAACACCATGCTTCCCAGTCTCCCTAATAGCTAGAGAAAGTCTGTAACATTGGACTATAAAATATAAAATAGTGAAGTCGGGTTGGGGGGGTGGAGTGGTGAAAGCTCTTTAAAAGGACCCAATACAGCTGGCAAATGCCCTTCTGCCTGGATATTATTCTAGAGAAAGATCAGCCATCACACCACAAGAGACAGGCATGCCTGAAGATGTCTAAATGAGGAGGAAAAAAAAAAAGGAGCCTGAACCTCTGATGTCACAGAGCTACCATATCAGCCCTGGACTGCCTACCTCCAGTTCTTCTGCTAACTGAGAAAAATGAAACTTCATTTTGTTTTTGTGATTTTTTTTTTTTCTTTTTCTTTTTAGAGACAGGGTCTCTCTGTCACCTGGAGTACAGCTGCATGATCACAGCTTACTACACCCTCAAACTCCTGGCCTCAAGTAATCTTCCCACCTCAGCCTCCCAAAGCACTGGGATAACAGGTCTAAGCCACTGTGCCCACCTTCTTTTTCAAATAGATTTTATGGTATATATTTAAGGTATACAACATGATGTTGTAGGATACATACAAATCGTACAATGGTTACTGTAAGGAAGCAAGTTAACATTTCCATCACCTCACAATTATCTATTTGTTTTATGGCAAGAACAGCTAAAATCTACTCATTTAACAGGAATCCCAAATGCCTAATTTGTTTGAATCACTATTTGGGGGTCTCTACAATTCACAATAAGTACAATTCTTAACTCCTAGGCCTATAATAATTTATTCCCCACCAGCAACCAGAGACCTTTGAAAAGTATAAGTCAGATTATATTACTGGTTTTCTATCATCCCTAAAATAAATGTAGGCTCTTTACCAGGTCAACTAGGTCTTCTTTAACCTGGCCTTTCTGTATCTCCCAGTTAATCTTCTACCAAGCCCCCATACCCTTTTCCACCACCACTTGCATACTCAGTTCCAGCCACACTGACCTTCCTGTTCCTTGAACAAGCCAAACTTGCTTCTGTCTCAGGACCTTTGCATTTGCTGCTCCCTTTGCTGGGAATGCTGTTTCCTCATACTTGTACCTTCACTTCTTTCAGGTCTCAAGTGTTGCCTCCTCTGACAGACCTTCCCTGACCCAAAAAGAATCTCTCTAAGGTCAAGGACTTTGAGAGCCTTCTTCAGCACTGCATCTCCAGTACCTGGCACATAATAGGAGCACTATAAATATCTGATTAATCAATGAATATACATCATGACCTCATTTATACTGAAAAAGACCAAAGTATATGTGTTCATGTATAAGTAAGCACATAAGAGGTATAACATAGACACTATTGATATTAGGTACCTCTGGGAAAGAGTGGGAAGCAAGGTAAAGAAAAACTTTCACACTTTGCTCTGCATATTTCTGTATTATTTTTCTTATGTTAAAAGACAAAATTAACTACAACATATGGCAGGAAGAAAAAAAATCTAAACATATTTAGAAACACAAACCTACTCATAGAATCATAACATTTAGAAACTCACAGTGGCTTCAGTAAGTATATTAACTCAAAGGTCTTTACTAGAAGTCATTCCAAGCACACCTCCCTGTCCTTAGTAGGCCCTCAGAGCCTGGCTCAGCACCTGAAGGAAATCACTTCCATTCCATAGTCCCCCAGCCTGGTTTATTCCTACCCCAGCCTGGTTTATTCCTAAATCTCTCATAGGTAGCAGAATCTATCATTACTAAATAAAGTAACACCTTTAAAAAAACTGGAATTAGGGAAGTAAAATTTCTTATTAACCTTTTACAGCCCTTATGAAGGTTTTTACTGTCACTTAAAGTAATAAGTATACTAAAATAAAAAGTATATTAGTAGTATGCTACACATCAAGTTAGTAGTAACGAGTTGTGTAGAATTAATATCTACTTACCATTCCTTGCTTAGTAGAAACTTTTAAAGATCTTCCTCCCCTAGGGATTCATTCAGATAATTACAAATTTACTACTTCAGAAAATATGCATTCTAAGAGAACTTTTCTCTATTTAGTTCTTCATCCAAATGTTTAGTGCCTTTTAATTTTTTTATAATTTTATTGATGCATATTTTATATATAATTCATTCATTTCAAGTACATAATTCAGAGATTTGTAGTAAATGTACAAAGTTATGGAACACACCATAAATGAGTTTTAGAAATCTTCATCACTTCAGTGAAATCCTTCATGCTCATTTACTGTTAATCCTGCTTCCCTCCCCTGCTCCAATCAACCACTGATCTACTGTCACTATACATTTATCTATTCTCAACATTTTCTATAAATGTAATTACAATATATGGTCTCTTATATCTGGATTTTTTTTCCACTTAGTATCTTTTTGAGGTTTATCCATGTGGCGCATGTATTAGTGATTCACTTCCTTCTATTGCTGAATGGTATTATATAATATATATATGCCATATCAATGCCTTTTTAATTTATGGCTTGGATTTCCATGTTCCAGGTTGTACAATGGATGCAGGATAACTTAGGTACTTGAGGAGGGGACCTGTAGCTAACTTAAGTTCACCCAAATGACATAGACGAGTGTTTCTCAAACCCAATCCAGTTTATGTGGGATGAGATTGCCCTTGCTTCACTCAATAACATTATGCCATCAGCCCCTTTTAAAACCACTGCTCTGTACCTTTCCTCTAACAGGAACACAAAGATGGTTCCTCAAGGTTTCATTCTCTCCCAAGACTTATAGAAACATCTATTCCTTTTTTTTTTGAGTTGGAGTCTCACTCTGTCGCCTAGACTGGAGTGTAGCGGCACGCTCCCGGCCACCACAGCCTCGACCTGCTGGGCTCCGGTGATCCTTCCGCCTCGGTCTTCCAAGTAGCTGGAACTACAGGTGCACCTACCACGCCCAGCTAATTTTTTGATTTATTGTAGAGATGCGGTCTCGCCAAGTTTCCCAGGCGAGTCTTGAACCCGCGGGCTCAGGCAATCCACTCACCTCAGTCTGCCAAAGCGCGGGATTACAGGCTGAACCATCTACTCTTACTTTACCTTTTTTCCTACCTCCAACTCCTTGTTTTCTCTATGATTACCTTCAAACTGATAGCTTTAAGGCTTCCATATTTTCCATTTCTAAAAAGGTATATTAGAAGTAAATACTGTATCTGAATATTCTGAAAATTGAACCTGATGCTCTTTTGATGTGGTCTCTGAAAATAATTTCTAGGCCAGGTGCAGCGGCTCAAGCCTGTAATTACAGCACTTTGGGAAGGCAAAGTGAGGGGATTGCCTGAGCCCACAGGTTTGAGAACAGCCTGGGCAACTTCATGAGACCTCATCTCCACAATAAATTAAAAAATGAGCAGGGTGTGGTAGCGCATGCCTATAGTTCCAGCTACTTGGAAGGCTGAGGCAGAAAGATCGCCTGAGCCCAACATGTCAACGCTGGGGTGACCATGAGCATGCCACTGCACTCCAGCCTGGGCAACAGAGTGAGACTCCAACTCAAAAAAAAAAGGAAAAAAATTTCTATATAGAAGAAAAACTTTGTAAGTGATTTAAAAAGAAGTAAAACCTCACAATGCCAATATAAAAGGAGCAAGATACACATCAACATCTGACACACTCATTTAAAGGGGAAGATTAAAGAATATACAGTAATTAAGCATAGTTTCCTATTATCTTTTTTCTTTAACATTATTTTGTTAAATACTGATTTTTTCATTCAGTGTAAAATACCATAATAGTGTTACTGTCTCCTCTCTGTTTTATGATTGCCTGATTCAGATTAAGTGGATTACTTACCTGTATATTAAATATCCACATGTAGAATGACTAATCAATTATAAAGCTAAGTGAGGGACAGTGGTGCAGGGAGAGGGCTGGGAAAGAATAACACAAAGCCAGCAACTCATTACCAGCCTTTCTGAAGTCTTAATGTTGTAGGTGATTCCCAGACAATTAGTTTGAAAATGTCAAAAATAAGACAATATGGACACAGATAAAAGTTTCTCCCAATGGTAAACGTTTTCTAACTAGAAAATTACTTCATTATCCCCTCACTGACTTATGTTACATTTCTTCTGGAGTGCTAAACACAGTGAAAGCAACAATACCATGGCACATATAATTAGAAGAAGTTTGCAAGATAAGAAAAAATATTACAAGCAGTTATTAGCAAGGACATCTGAAAAAAGTACCAAGAATACCCCTCTTGGTGGCTAGTTATTGGTGGTAGAAGGTGTGTGATTATCTCTATGAGCTACATTTTCAATCTTGGAAAGGATAACTAAAAAGGGGATCTTGGGTTAGGTTTTATTCCACTTCCATTTTAGTCCTGAATCTAACTAGGCTGGTATAAGGTAGTGTGAAGAAAGGATCTGCATTGTAACCTTTTAAAAACCTAGTAAATCAAAACTCACATCATGCATTCTTAGTGTCATTATTCCAATTTAAGAAAACAATGTCATGATATTACATATACTATACCTTTCTCAGGCTTTCATATTCTTCACGAAGTTCCCCAGGCTTGCTTAATTTGATTGGTGCTCTGAATATAAAGTCTGGAGGAAAAGGAAAAGAAAATACTTCTTAACAGGACTTTCTAGGAAGGAACCAAGACCTTGTCCTACTGCTGTCCCCACACTGTAAATCACATTTTTTAAATGTGGTCATCTTAATTTACTATTCATTCATTCATTTAACAAATATTTATTAAGGGCTATAAATCAGGCACCATTCTAAACACTGGGGAGACGCATTGAACAAACAAAGCCCTTGTTCACATGGAGCTTATAATCTTGTGGAGGAAAAAAGACAATAAACAAACAAGTGTGTATATTACTATGAGTAATGGCACTAAGTGCTATGGAGGAAAATAAATGTAGGATAAAAGAAAAAGGTTATTTTATATAGGGTAATCTATCTTCAAAGACTTCAGTGATTATGCTGTCTATACAATAAAGTCAAAACTTTTCAACACATCATTCAAAGTTTTTCAGAGACTGATCACAACTTTATTTTTCTAAAGCATTGTATCTCTCAGCCCTTGTCTAGTCACTATATATATATCCATACAGTATTTTAAACCTTTTAAGCTGTTTTCTCAGATGAAATTCTGTCTTCTCCCTTTTTCTCTCTCTCCCTCTTTTATTTTTATTTTTTGAGTTGGAGTCTCACTGCCACCCAGGCTGGAGTGCAGTGGCACTACCATGGTCACTGTGACCTTGACCTGCTGGACTCAGGTCATCCTTCCACCTCAGCCTTCTAAGTAGCTATGACTACAGGCATGCCACCATGCCCAGCTAATTTATATTTTTAAATCTGAGACATCAGGCCCATAGGAGACAAAAAATACATGTTGATTATATAATAGATGACAAAAATCAATGAACAAGAATAAAAGATAAGTCTTAAATAATATCAAAAAGGTGGCTGAAGTCAGTGTGCTGACTCACGTCTGTAATCCCAGCTCTTGGGAGGCTGAGAACCACTACAGAATTGTTGGAACCTGGGTATGGAAGGCAAACATTTCATCACCTTCACTCACTTAAAAAAAAAAAATTCCTGATGACTATTTTAGTCCCTCCAGCAGATTGCTTGAGCTCAGAGTTGGAGACCAGCCTGGGCAACCTTATCGTTATTAAAAAAAAAAAAAGCCGGGCTCGGTGGCTCAGCCTGTAATTCCGCGCCTTTGGGAGGCTGAGATGAGTGGATTGCCTGATCCCGCGGGTTCGAGACCCGCCTGGGCAGCGAGACTTCATCTCTACAATAAATCAAAATATCAGCCGGGCATGGTAGCGCATGCCTGTAATTCTGGCTACTCGGAAGGCTGAGGTGGAAGGATCGCCAGAGCCCAGCAAGCGAGGCTGCGGTGGCCGGGAGCGGCCACTGCACTCCAGTCTGGGCGGCTGAGTGAGACTCCAACTCAAAAAAAAAAAAACTAGCCAGGTCTGGTGGCAGGTGCCTGTAGTCCCAGCTACTCAGGAGGCTGAGGTGGAAGGATCATTTGAGCCCAAGAGGTTGAGACTGCCCTGAGCTGTGATCACCATGATTATGCCACTGCACTCTAGCCTGGGTGACAGAGTGAGACCTAACTCAAAAAAAAAAGGTGATTGAAAGTACATACTTGTGCCTCCTTAAATGTACATGGCACTTCTTTATACCCTCTATGTATATATTAGTAGTCTAAATGTCATATTAATTTTAACACTTACTAACAACTCTTTTAACTTACTAATAATTC
Organism: Cephalopachus bancanus; assembly: GCA_027257055.1. Taxonomy (NCBI): domain Eukaryota; kingdom Metazoa; phylum Chordata; class Mammalia; order Primates; family Tarsiidae; genus Cephalopachus; species Cephalopachus bancanus. The sequence goes on along the minus strand of JAPVLO010000195.1, from coordinate 2,752,426 downwards.
TACATTCCATTGAAATTAATAAATATCTGTCCTAGAAAAGTGGCTCCAAAAGAGTTGTCTTTAGTCCTTTTTTCACTCTCTCAACTATTTAATTTTTTTCTGCATCTCTCTTACAGAGAAGTCAACTATCTTAGAAAGACTCTATTTAATATACTGAAGAATATAGAAGATACTTAGATACTTAGAAACATTGGGCTTAATTAAAATATAAAAATAGTAACATAAACCTCTACTAACCACTACAGAATTGTTAGACCCTGGGTATGGAAGGTAAACATTTCATCACCTTCACTCACTTAAAAAAAAAAAATGTCCTGATGACTATTTTAGTCCCTTAAGCACATCTCCAATTATAGGCAAATAGTATTTAAAATTAGATGCTTTAAAAGAGAAGAGGAAGAAAGGAGAAAGCAGAATTCTTAAGGAAAAAAAAAGTACTTTGAATCCATTTAAATCCATGAAAACCTGTTACATGTAAGATACCTTGTATAGTTCCTCAATGAATTTCACAGAAACCTTAAAGGTAGATTTTATACCCTCTTTACAATAAGGAAACCGAGGGGTTAAATGACTTGACTAAAGGCCAAAGAGCTAGTGCATGGCAAAGCAGGGAGAAGAGCTTTAACAGGAATAAAGAAGGAAATTACATAATGGTTAAAAAGGTAACCCATCCAGAGATGAGCTCAATGTCTCTCCCCTACTACAAACCCCATTGTTATAGTCCCCCCTTGATAGTCTTCCTTACTATCTCAAAAAAAGGCAACTCATTAAGAAAATACAATTATAAAATTGCACAAACCTACAACACAGCAAAAACTAGTAAGATTATAAGGAAAAATTAATCCAAAATTACACTAAGAAATTTTAACATGCCACAATTAAAAACAGATCAGGCAAACCAAAAGATAGTAAAAATATAGAAAAATTGAACAACAAAATTAACAAACTTGAATATACATATATATATATATATACATATATACACACACACACACATACACACCCAATATTCCTTAAAGCAAACAAGGAGCAATTAAAAATATTAGCTGGGCTCAGTGGCTCAGTCTGTAATCCCAGTACTTCGGGATGCTGAGGTGAGTGGATTGCCTGAGCCCGCGGGTTCGAGACCCGCCTGGGCAACTTGGTGAGACCTCATCTCTACAATAAATTAAGAATTAGCTGGGCACGGTAGCGCGCGCCTGTAGTTCCAGCTACTTGGAAGGCTGAGGCGGAAAGATCGCCAGAGCCCAGCAGGTCAAGGCTGCAGTGGCCGGGAACGTGCCACTGCACTCCAGTCTGGGTGACAGAGTGAGACTCCAACTCAAAAAAAAAAAAAAAAAATTTGATTCTACACTAGGTTACAAAGATATTTCAGAAAATTTCAAAGAATTTACATTATGTAGACTTTGCTCTTTGATCTAGCTACCATTTTCCAAGCCTAACTTTCTAACTACCTGACTAGTGATTCTGGGTTCCCAATATTCTTTCTCAATAAATTCCTTTTCTGATCAAATTTGCCAGAGTAGACTTCTACCGCTTGCAACTAACAACCCTGGCTGATTCAATTTTGAAATAACGAATAAACCAGTCTCTAGTAAAACTGATTTAGAAAAAAAGAGAGAAAAGAGATCTAAATATAGGTAAGTTTATGCCTCCGGCAACTATTAAAACAATGGTGTAAAGAATATATCGCATCTATATCATTTTGCATACCTGCAAGTATACCCATAGGATAAATTACTAGAATCAGAATTGCTGAATCAAAGAATATGTACTTTTTGACAGATAATACAAAACTGCCCCTTCTTCATGAAGCCTGTATCAATTTATAGTCCTACCAGCAATGCATGATGGTGCCATTTTGGCAGACATTTTTCTTTCTTTTTTTAGAGACGAGGTCTTGCTATATTTCCCTGGCTGGAGTGCAGTGGCTATTCATAGGCATGATTATAGCACACTGTGACATCGAACTCCTGGGCTTAAGCGATCCTCCAGCTTCAGCCTCCTGAGGAGCTTGGGACTACAGGCGGGTGCCACAGCACAGGGCTCTTCACGCCTATCAACACAACAAATGTTGAAATTTTTTAGTTCCACCAGTCTAACGGATGAAATTTTGTATCTTATGAGTGAAATTGAGTATTTTGTATATAGTTAAGAGTGACTTGCATTTCCTTTGATAAGAAATGTGGTGCATTCCTTTATTTCTCCTTCTAATAACTCTTCTTGATTTTTTAAAGTTCTCTCTATATAAGAAAAATTAACCTTATGTCACATGAATAGCAACACTTTTCCCAATTTATCATTTATGCTGACTTTGCTTATAGTGGTTATTTCTGTATAATTACATTAAGCAAAATTTTCTTTTATGGCTCCTGAATTTTGTATCATATTTGGAAAGACATCCTTAAGACCAAGATATAATAACAAATTCCATCATAGTTTCTTCTGGTACAATGCATAAGATTCTTCTCAGATCTACTTTCAAACACTTATAAGCCTTTATATTTACTTGAGAAGCAACATAAGAACTATAATCTTATTCAGGCTTATAAACAAGTCTACTATCCAAAACAAGAAACCAAACATATATTAGTGATAGCCTGGTAAGAATGATAATTTTCACTTACTAATAGAGAATTTGATTTCTCTAAAATAATTCTTGCTGATATTTAGTACAAAATGTCTCAAGAGCTTAACATCCTCAAAAGTTCGATCCCCAACTTAGAAGCTTCAGAGCCTCAGATAAGTCAGTCTCAACTTCCTCTTCTGTAAAATCAGAATATCTATTATGACAGGCTATTATGAGGACCAAATGAGTATAATAAGAGTGAATACACTCTGTAAACTATTTCAGCCAGTAGAGTAACATGTAGCAGAATCTATGAAGTATAAAATAGTCTCACGTATGGGTGGGATAACACTCTTTAAATTGTGATTTGGTTATATTCATTCTCAAGTACAACTTATAACAAAGATAATGATCCAACTGCTTTAATACATATATTATGTAAAAACTTAAATTCACTTTTGGATATTAAGAAATCTCAAAGTTCATAAGAAGACCAAGGAGAAACTCAGCATACTGACTAAAATCTTACTATGCTTCTCACTTATTTGAGAGCAAAAGGTAAAGGGTAGGGATAGAGGTGGGGTACCAATTTATAGTCTCCAAAATTTGTACTGATATAAATCAGTTTAGTCTTGGATTAACAATGTTTAATGTGTTAAGAATACAAAATGCTAAATAGTCACGATCATTTTTTTACCCCAATAGGACTGTGCTACATAAATGACCCCAGAACTCAAAAACTACACAGAGAATAAGTACTTTTTGAATATTAAAACAGTTAAGAAAAAAAAGTTGTGAATTGTTCCAATGTGGTATTAACTTAAGCATTTAATCCTATTTCCTATTTTGGCAGTGCCCTCTAGAAAGGCCAAGAAGGAAAAAAAATCCCTTTTTTTTCCTGTGGGCTTGCCAAAAGAGTCTAACATTAGGTTCAGTTATCTGCTCTGACAAGTTAAAGTATTTAGAAATGTTAGAACTTCTCTTTGGCTAGGTCTCCTCATCTCAACCTACCTCACAGAAATGCACAAGACCACAATTAAAAGAAGTAGTAGTAGTAGTAGTCGTAGTAGTAGTAGCAGCAGCAGTAGTAGTAGTAATCAGTGAAGAATCCCCATAATAAATAAAAACAGCTAACATTTTTAAATGAGAGCATACTATATGTTAAATGTGTGTGTGCACGTGCACACTTGTATACACAAACACACTAAAGAAAAAATGCTGACAAGCCGATCTTTCCTTAAAAAGGCCTGCTTACAAGGTTGGTTCTTAGCTGATGTCTAGGAACCTGCATTTTAGGAGGGTTCCCACCCTCCCTAACTGATAAGAATGATTCACTATACCTAAACTGTTTATAACAACAAGATAGTTTATGTTGAGCATCTGCTTCCCTGCTGGTAGTTGGAAGTTTTGGCACATGCTAGGCAGAGGATGCCTATGTGATCAACTCCTAATAAAAACCCTAGGCACTAAGCCTCTAATGAGTTTCTACGGCTCAGAACACTTCACACATGCTGACACAACTCCTGCTGGAGGAATGAAGCACATCGTATATGTCTCCACTGAGAAAGGATTCTGGAAGCCTGTACCTAGTTTCCTCCGGATTCTGTCCCACATGCCTTCTCCCTCTGCTGATTTTGCTCTGTATCCTTCCACTGTAATATATCATAACATAAATACAACTACGTGCTGAGTCCTTTATGTGCCCCTAGTGAATACACCTATTCAACTTGTGAGTGGTCTTGGGGGTCCTCCCAACACACACACAACACATATTGTGAACTTAAAATCTCTTTAGATCTCAGCTTCTACCCGAGAAATGAACGCAACACATCAGGTAACTTCTAAAGTTCATGATTTAGTAAAAATACTTTTTATTTTTATTTCCTACTCACTATGTTTCCCTAAATTCTATAAAATTTCACTGAAGTTGAATACTATGGGTAAAATGCCATTAAGCTTTTAAATTTACATAAGAATACTTAAAAATAGTTTACATAAGAGTACTTACAAAACAATTTCTTTGAAGCCATACGAAATATGGTGTTTCAATCCATCTTGACTATTACAAGAAATTGACCCCAAAAAGGCCAGATAAATAAAAATCTTCCCCCAACCTTTTTTTTTTCTTTGAGTCAGTTTCACTGTCACCCAGGCTGGAGTGCAGTGGCACGCTCATGACTACTGCAGCCTCGACCTGCTGGTCTCAGACAATCCTTCCGCCTCAGCCTTCCAAATAGCTGGAACTACAGGCACGCACTACCACGACCAGCTAATTTTTTGATTTATTGTAGAGACAAGATCTCGTTTACTTGCCCAGCCTGGTCTCGAACCCTAGGGTCAGGCAATCCTCTCGCCTCAGCCTCCCAAAGTGCTGGAATTATAGGCATAAGCCACCACGCCAGGCTAGAATCTCCCCTTAAATCAAAGTCTCTCACAATGTCTCACGAAGTCAAAATGGAGAACATGTATGCATTCAACATTATTAACTACACTAAAATAGTTATTATTAACCTTTCAAGTTCTCTGATTTTTAATAAAGAAAGATCAGGTACAGTAAAACAGTTTTGTCTGCTGATGTGGGACTTTGTCTTAATTTTCTCTTTACTTCTCTTGCCTTCCTGGTGTCATGAGTCAGCTTCCTCTACCCCAAAAGAGGAAACTGTGGTTGAAATGGCAGCAATGCCACTACACAAAAGCAGAGTAACAAGATGTCAAGTCAGAACCAGAAAAGGCAACATCATCTTCCTCAGTCCAGAAGAGTTAGTCACAAATCTGCCAATCCCTCCATCAGTAGCACAGAAACAGCCACTCATTCTTCCTTTACCTCACAAAAAAGAAATGTTGGAAACTACATCAGATGCCATTTAGACGCTGAATTTCTTAGCATTCATAAATGAATCCAGTGGTTGAAGTACTTTCTGATAGCCTATCCTGTGACTACTACTATGCTAAACAGGAAGAGAAACTCTCTAAGGATATGATGCCTTAAGAATGACGCGCACCTGTGGGCAGTAACCTAAGCTGAGTATTGCACTCGGTCTAATGTGAACTGTAGGAACTATAGTTTCCTGAAGATCCTGCCTAGAAAAGGATTTTCTCTGGGTTAGATGACTGGTTATTAATAGAGGCAAACAAACAAAACAAACTACAAGACAGGCATTTTGTTTATTGCATCAAACCATCAAGAATGAAGTATCACTGTCAAAGCATCCACATTCAATACAAAATTAGAAACAGAAGCTCACTTAACTGTATTGGAAAGATGCTATCCTAATAACTGTGCAGTCCAAAGGTAATCATTCCTTTGTACTCAACTATGCTTGAATTTTTACCTCTGTAGGTTCAATTTCTTTTTTTTTTAATTGAAAAATGTATTTTATTCAGTCTACTCCTGTGAACTACTTTCCAGACTCACTGGTGTCCGTAGGAGCTGAAATTGAGGTTCAATTTCTTAAGTACATCAGAATGAATAACAACTTTGAACTTACTGAGTCTCAAGACCTAGACCCTAATTTGAATATTCCTACTTACTATTTGTCCTTGGACAAATAAAAGAATCTCTTTGCACTTGAATTGCCTCATCTGTAACTTGGTAATAATACAATATCTCAGAACTTGGTACTAACACAACAATAATATCTCAGAACTATAGAGTAATAAAAAATGAATTCAAAAGTTTATAAGCTTAAATGTTTGGTGAATTATTTAGCACTATACAAATATGTGGTTATATTAATATCTGCTGTAAAATGGTAAACTAAGAACAAATGTCTTTTATTTAGACATACACAGGTAATTTTCTGTAATCACAAGAGTTGGTTCTATACCATTTTTATTTCAGTATGATAGAGGCCATCTATATGACATGGCCTCTGCCTACCTCTTCACCTTCGTATCATTTCGTTCCCTGCCTACATTACACTCCATCAATAGCTTACATTTTCTGGGCCAAACCATGCTATTTTTGCCTCCATGCCTCTGCCTGAAATGCCCTTACCCTACACTCTTACTTTCCACAGTCACATGTAACAATGGACAAAGGATGTAACAGGCAGTTAAAATTATAGAAAAATAAAAACTTTAAAAACAAAACACTTTTACATATCAGATTGGCAAAGATCAAAAACTTTAATAAAAACAAGTTAGCAAGGATATCATTTATCTTAAAGATATATGTGTACAAAGATGTACATACAAGAATGTTCGCTGTAGATCACTCACAATACTAAAGATTGGAAAGAACCTAAATGACCTTCAAATAGAGACTGGTTAAACAAATAGATGACTGGAACAACACCATGTATATGATTGTATACTGCCTGGTTTTATTCCTGGTCTGGCCTCTTAGTTCACCTGTAATTTTTGTTAGAATGCCATTCATTGTGTATGAAAAACTGTAGGGGCTGTAGGTGATATTATTTTCCTACAGAGAATTCACCATGGTTTCTTTTTTTCTTTTGAATTGGAGTCTCACTCTGTCGCCCAGACTGTAGTGCAGTGGCACGCTCCCAGCCACTGCAGCCTCGACCTGCTAGGTTCTGGCGATCCTTCCACCTTAGCCTTCCAAGTAGCTGGAACTACAGGCACGTGCTACCATGCCCAGCTAATTTTTTGATTTATTGTAGAGATAAAGTCTCACCAAGTTGCCCAGGTGGGTCTCGAACCCACGGGCTCAGGCAATCCATTCACCTCAGCCTCCCAAAGCACAGGATTACAGGCTGAGCCACCGAGCCCGGCTCACCATGGTTTCTGATAAGCAGTTAGAATGAGGACAGATCACCTCACAATCCAAACAGGACATGAGCTGACTCCAAGCTGGTTGCAGTCTTTGTAAAGCTCGGAAAGCTCATTTAATCCTAGCCCTCCAAAGGTTCGACTAAGAGACCGGTGTGTTTACCAGACCTGTCTTCCTTGAAAGATTATGAACTTTTTCCCTCAACACTGAAGAACTGTTGAAGTCTGCCTTGCTTTTTGGTGGCTTTCTGAGAGACTTTTTAGTCTTGCCTTGACAGATAATCAGCAAATGCCTCCGGAAAAAAGGCAGGTGGCAGGGACAGGAGGAATGCATCTCCCCTCTTTCTGGGATCTTGACCTCTCAGGTTCTGGTTGCTTTGGAAGTTCTGAACCACAATTTTTGTGCCCCAGTCTCACCAAGAAAGTTCTGCTGATTTTTCTGCCTCTTAATAGATGCACTCTCTTTGTGCCAAGAACCCACAAATGTCTAAAACCTTGGCTGCCTTGGCAACTTACAATGCCTTCATATAGATTTCTTTTAATCAAGCTTTTCTAGCTATTCTCAGCAGGAGTTTTTGTCTGCTACAATCTGCTCCATCGTAGCCAGAAGCAAAATCTACATACTTCATAAGCAGTGGAGAAGACAACATTTTCATGATGAAATTACAAACCAAAAATCAAGCAAAACCATTTTGTAAAGTATGAGATGAAGCATACCATAAGGCATATGTGCATATAAGTCTGAGGAAAGAAAAAAATCAACAAGGGCTGACTTAATAAAGGCAAGTCTTCCTGGAAGGGATGAATTATATTAGGCATCAAGAAAAAGTACTGGTAAAGAAATAAAAGTCATTCCAGGCAAAGGAAACTACGTGAACAAAGGTAGAAATGAGTATGTTGTGCCAGACAGTGTGGGATAGGGTGAAAAGCAATGGGAGGTAATGCCGGACAGATGGGAGGGAAGCAGTTGATGAGAGGGCCTGAATGCATAGGACTGGAGCCTGAGGATAATTCTAAGGACAAAATAATTAATTATATATTCCTAAGTCTGAAGGATATGGAAGAAGAGCAATGAAACACTAAGATTAATCTAAAAATGATAATAAGAATGAAATGGAGTTGAAGTCAGGGCAATCAGTTATTGAGCTAATGTAATGAAGACATAGGTAATAGTAATGAGAGAAGAAGAATGAAGTAATAAACAAATTTAATTTTAAAACTGGAAAAACAGAAGATGAAGTAGTTGCTAAAATAACTAAAATGATGACAGTAAGGACAGAAATAAAGAAGCTTAAAGAAGAGATCCGACTTGAGTTATAGCACTGGAACTAAGCTAAAAGGGTTATAACTACAGATGCTGGGGATTTCACTTAGAAATGTTACCAAAAACTGATAGAGTAGATATACCCAGAAAAGGCCTCCAAAGGAATAATTAAAAAAGAAGAAAAAGACTACACATAAAATTTAAGGGGTTTCCAAATTGGGTAAGGGAAAATAAGAAATCAGAAAAGAAGGCAACAATGAAAAGTCAACATTGTTTAAAAAGAAAAACAAAAAACAAGCAATACCATTCATCAACTGTGGCAGAGTAATCAAATCAATTTGACTAGAAGGAAGTCCTTACTAACAGACAATTTGAAGATATAAACAGTCACCATAGAGTAAGAGGTTAAGGAAAGAATAAGCAGTGAAGAAAAAGAAAAAAGTAGAAAACATTCCTTTGAGATAGTCAAGAAAAAGATATAATAAAAAGCAGAGCATGTATGATCCAACTCCTAAAGATATTTACAGTTTTACAGGGAAAGAAAGACACACTTGGGTGAAACAACTACAGAATGTCAAAGAGTTACAAAACTAAATCTCTAACTGCTGCATAAAAAATAAGAGGTAGAGGTTCTCAACAAAAGGAAGACAATGAATCAAAGTTCATCTTCTACAATGAAACATACGTTAAGGCAGAGATACACAGAAAACAAGAGGCCATTATCCATATTAATCTCAAATTTAACTGCTTAGCCAGGTGTGGTAGTGTACATCTGTAGTTTCAGCTACTCAGGAGGTGAAGATGGGAGAATTGCCAAGTCAAGCCCAACCTGGGCAAAACAGAAAGACCCTTGTCTCCAAAAACAAACAAAAAGCAGTCGATCAAATTTACCTACTTATGCTACCTACTAATCTTGAATAATCACTGTCAAGTAGAATATGTGAAAGAAGAAATTTTAACGTTAAATTAAGCCAATCAGCCGGGCTCGGTGGCTCAGCCAGTAATCCAGCGCCTTTGGGAGGCTGAGGTGAGTGGATTGCCTGAGCCCGCGGGTTCGAGACCCACCTGGGCAGCAAGACCTCATCTCTACAATAAATCAAAAAATCAGCCGGGCGTGGTAGCGCGTGCCTGTAGTTCCAGCTACTTGGAAGGCTGAGGCGGAAGGATCGCCGGAGCCCAGCAGGTCGAGGCTGCGGTGGCCGGGAGCGGCCACTGCACTCCAGTCTGGGCGACAGAGTGAGACTCCAACTCAAAAAAAATTTAAAAATAAAATAATTTAAGCCAACCAGCCGGGCTTGGTGGCTCAGCCTGTAATCCCGCGCCTTTGGACGGCTGAGATGAGTGGATTGCCTGAGCCCGCGGGTTCAAGACCCGCCTGGGCAGGCGAGACCTCATCTCTACAATAAATCAAAAATTAGCCAGGTGTGGTAGCGCGCGCCTATAGTTCCAGCTATTCAGAAGGCTGAGGCGGAAGGATCGCCGGAGCCCAGCAGGTCGAGGCTGCGGTGGCCGGGAGCGGCCACTGCACTCCAGTCTAGGCGACAGAGTGAGACTCCAACTCAAAAAAAAAAAAAAAAAAAAAAAAATTTGGAAGTAGAAAGGTGGAAGGCAATACAGGAAGTGAACTACAAATGTGTTCTAAAACCAAACTAAACTGTTTTCCTTTAATCTACTATTTTAAAATTTATTCCTTCTTACCCGCCCTCTAAGAGTACAGATGATAGCCAAGTACAAATTGTCTTAAACTAATGCAATTGCTCACTGACTTGCCAAAGACAAGTAACAGTTTACAGTAGGCAATATAAAGATGTTCACCTGGGAAAAAGAAGTACACAAAAAAAGTTAAAAACTAATAAAATTGGCAATGGCAAATGTTAAGGCACTGATTACTAAGACAAATTTCACTGTGTTTTTAAACTATCCTTTGGCAAAGAATTAATCAAATCAAAATGCCACAGCCCACATAACAAGAACTTTCAAAATGTGTGTACCTTTTGACCTAATAATTTGGATGCTAGGAATCTATGGAAGAAAGTCATCTGAAATGTAGAAAAACTTTTATATAAAATATTTTCATTACAACATTGTTCATAACTGCAAAACAAAAACTAAGAATAACCTAAATGTCCAATATTGAGGGAATGGTTAGGCTAATTATGGATAGGCCATACACTGGACTATTATTCAGCCATTAAAATTATATATTATATAATCTTATATATATAAATGGTTTCCCATCTTATTAAGTAATATCTCATTTCATATATAGTATATAATGCATCATTCACTTAATATTATATTAGGTACTATCTATATATATAATGAGATATTACCTAATATAATATTAAGTGAAAGATGCAAGTTACCAGATTGAATATGCCTTACAATGTCAAATATGAAAAACCACTAAACACAGAAATGGCAATAACACTGGAAAAAGAAACAGTGATATAATGATAGAACTCACAAATGAAGAAAAAAATTAGAGATGACATATCAGGTTATCATATGTAAATATGTAATAATGGAAACAGTCACCAGAGATCAGTAGGCTAAAGAAGGAATGAGTGGTGAGGAAGAAAGGTGGTGCTGTGAGAAATATACAAAGAAAAGGCATTACATGCCCCAAAACATTTATAATGTAGTTTATCAGCTAACACTAATTCACAAAAAGTATTAAAATAGATTTAAATAACTATGGAGATGATGACAGAAGCAATGTCAAAAAAGAATCAACTGCCAAATTAATCTTACAAACAAGCACTGAAGTAAGATTCCACAGAAGAAAGAAAACAGGGTTAGGAAGAGAGGTGATGGTTTCAGAAGATGAGATAAAGCCAGATTTGGTCTGCTGACCTTAGTGTGCCAACCCCTCGATTACAGAAAGACAAAATAAGATAGTCGAGATCAAAGGATTTACAAAAGCAGGTATTAGACAAGAGTGGAGTCAAAGCAAGTAAGTTTCCTTCTTGAATCCAGAAATGGCCCAAACAGCAAGGCTTTGTTGTTAGGCAACATACTTTGGATTAGCACAGTCAAAGCAACAAGAGGCACATGACAAAGAAGGTCATAGAATCAAACACAGATATAGGAAAGCTGCTGAAGAAGGCCTTGGACTTCAAGGTCTTTTATCCTAGACAGACCAAGACCATGTGGTTGTCCCTACTATAACATATGCCACCACCATGGTACAAAATCTTTTGGACTTAATTTTTGCTATATTTGAAGCAAATAATCATTCATGATAGTCCACAAGTGGAAAGTAGATACCAAGTAGAAAGAGCTGGGTGCAGTGGCTCACACCTGTAATCCTAGCTCTTTCGGAGGCTGAGGAGAGAGGACTGCTTGAGTCCAGGGGTTCAAGACCAGCCTGGGCAACATAGTGAGACTCTACCTCTACAAAAAATAAAAAAATTAGCAAGAAATGGTAGTGCAGTTGTGGTCCCTGCTATGAGGGAGGCTAAGATGGGAGGATTGCTTGAACCCAGGAGTTTGAGGCTGCGAGCTACGACTACACCACTGCACTCCAGCCTAGGAAACAGAGTAAGATCCTAAGACCCCCAACTCAAAAGTATAAGAGAGGAGAAGGGAAGAGGGAAGAGGAAAGGAAAAAAGGAAAGAGGAAAGGGAAGGAAAGGAAGCAATCACACAGAATTTGGAAACAGACAAACTTACATTCAAATCTCCCACCTACTAGCTATGTACCTACTAGTATTTATCTTTGCTAAGCCTGTTGTTTATCCATCAAATGGAGTAACACCTATCTCAACAGAGTTGTTTATCTCATCTATTCCTTCAACATCTATTTGGTATAGATTATGTGTAACATATCTGGTCTCCCTCTCTTAGACTCATTGTCCATTTTCAACACTGCTTCCCAAGTTCTTCAAAAAGAGATCTGACCTTATCATAATAACTGCCACTTAATAAATTTTATTAGCTTCCAACTACCACCAAGATTTATAAACAGGACCCAACTACCACTCTAGTTACATCTTCTACTATTCCCTCAAAATTCCTTTCCTCCCCTACCACCACACATCTCACTATTCCTAGATATGCCATACCCTGTCTCCACTATGGCTTTATACATGTCCCTTCCTCTTCCCAGAATGATCTTTTTCTTTTTTTTGAGTTGGAGTCTCACTCTGTCCCCCAGACTGGAATACAGTGGCCGCTCCCGGCCACCGCAGCCTCGACCTGCTGGGCTCCAGCGATCCTTCCGCCTCAGCCTTCCAAGTAGCCGGAATTACAGGCATGCGCTACCACACCCGGCTGATTTTTTGATTTATTGTAGAGATGAGGTCTCACTGCCCAGGTGGGTCTCGAACCCACGGGCTCAGGCAATCCACTCACTTCAGCCTCCCAAAGGTGCGGGATTACAGACTGAGCCACCGAGCCTGGCTGATCTTTCTTTTTATTATATAGTTTCCTATTCACACTTCAAAACCCTGTTCACTGCTCTCTCCTTTGCAAAATTTTCCCAGTAACACAAACAGAATTATACTAGCTTCCTCCAGGCCCTCACAGCATTCTGTACTTATCTCAATTGTAGTAGCATTTATTACCTGTGTTATTACTTGACTCTGCCTCTAACTTCCCAAACTTGAAGATGTGGATGATCCCTAGGTATGAATCTCAGGGCCAGACAGTGACTGAACTAATGAGAAAGTATGCTTTAACGTCAGTACCATTTTGCACTATGATCTTTTCTTCCCCCATATCAATTTTCTTTTCTTTTTTTAGTGAGGGTCTCACTCTGTCACCCAAGACTGGAATACAGTGACACAATCATAGTTCACGGCAGCCTCAACTCCCTGGGCTCAAGGGATCCTCCCACCTCAGCCTCCCTACTCATAGGCACAAGCTACCATGCCCAGCCTGCATTATAGTCTTTTAAAGAAATTTTTTTTCTGAAGGGAGTTTTATTTAGTAAAGCTTTTCTTTATAGTTAAGGCAAAGATAAACTTTAGTAAAGGCAGAGTCTCATTATCATCAACACCAAATTGATGAAGTCCAATCTTTTGAGGTTGTAGTTTTCAAATTATTATTATTATTTTAAATTTCAATACATTTGGGGGATACAGATGGTTTTTGGTCTGGGCTTTAAAACTTCCTACCACCCCTACCTGTACACACTGTACCGAATATGTGATTTTTTTTGTCCCTCCCCCCGCAAGTCTCCAGTGTTCATTATACTATTCTCTACGTCTTTGTATATTCTTAGTTTAGTTCCCACTTGTAAGTGAGAACACGCATTTTTTGTTTTTCTGTTCCTGAGTTAGTTTGCTTAGGATGGTGTTCTCCAGTTCTCTTCAAGTTGCTGCAAAATATTATTTCATGCTTTTTGATAGCTGAATAGTATTTCACAGAGTATATATACCACATTTTTATTATCCACTGATTGGCTGATGGACATTTAGGGTGATTCCACATCTTTACAATTGTGAATTGTGCTGCAATGAATAAAACGACCTCTGTTCCTTGGGGTAGATATCTAATAGTGGGATTGTTGGATCAAATGGTAGATCTACTTTTCATTGTTTGAGAAATCTCTATACCTCTTTCCATAGAGTTTGCACCAATTTACAGTCTCCCACTAACAGTGTATAAGTGTTCCCTGTTCTCTGCGACCACACCATCATCCATTGCTTTTTTATTTTTTAATAATGGCCATTCTGACTACTATAAGGTATCTCATGTGGTTTTAATTTGCATATCCCTGATGATGAGTTACGTTGAGCATTTTTTCATGTTTGTTGGCCATTTGTATATCTTCTTTTGAGAGACATCTGTTCATGTCATTTGCTCCCTTTTTAGTGGGGTTATTTACTTTTTTCTTGCTGATTTGTTTGTGTTCTTTGTAGGTTCTGGACATTAGTCCTTTATCAGATGTATAGTTTGTGGATATCTTCTCCCATTCTGTAGGATGCCTGTTTACTCTGTTGATTATTTCTTTTGCTGTGCAGAAGATTTTTAATTCAATTAAGTTCCATTTGTTTTTGTTTTTGTTGCACTTTAGGGTTTTAGCCATAAATTCTTTGCCTAGTCCAATGTCCAGGAGAGTTTTCCTAGGTTTTCTTCTAGGAATTTTATGGTTTCAAGTCTGACATTTAAATCTTTAATCCATTTTGAGTTAATTTTTGTATATAGGGGGAGATAGGAATCAAGTTTCATTTTTCTGCATGTAGCTATCCAATTTTTCCAGCATCATTTGTTGAATAGCATGTCCTTTCCTCAGTGTATTGTTTTTGTATGCTTTGCCAAAGATCATTTGGTTGTAGGTATTTGGATTTATTTCTGGATTCTCTATTCTGTTCCATTGATCCACATGTCTGCTCTTGTAACAGTACCATGCTGTTTTGGTTACTACAGCCTTGTAGTTTAGTTTGAAGTCAGGTAATGTGATGCCTCTAACTTTGTTCTTTTTGCTTAGGATTGTTTTGGCAATTCTGGCTCTGTTTTTGGTTCCATAGGAATTTTAGGATTTTTTTTTTCCTAATTCTGTAGAAAGTAACATTGGTAGTTCAATAGGGATGGTGCCGAATCTGCAGATTATTTTGGGTAATATGGTTATTTTAACAATGTTGATTCTTCCAACCCATGAGCATGGGATATTTGTGACCATTTGTTTGTGTCCTCTACAGTTTCTTTCATCAGAGCTTTATAGTTCTCCTTATAGAGATCTTTTACCTCCTTGGTTAAATATACTACTAGCTATTTTCACTTTCTGGCTGCTATTGTAAATGGAACTGAGTTCTTGATTTGATTCTCAGTCTGGTTGCTATTGGTGTATAGCTGTGCTACTGACTTGTGTGTGTTGATTTTGTATCCTTAAACTTTACCGAATTCATTTATCAAGTCCAGGAGGCTTTTGGAGGATTCTTTAGGATTCTCCGGGTATAGGATCATATTGTCGACATACAGAGATAGTTTGATTTCTTCTTTTCCAATTTGGATACCCTTTATTTCTTTTTCTTGCATGATTGCTCTGGCTAGGACTTCCTGAGGTTGTATTATAATAGTTTTACAGAACAAAACACTAGAAAATTACAAGAGAAATAGCAAACTAGAAGGAAGGAAAATAAGCCCACTGCTATTCAGAAAAATTAAAACCAAAATTGGATATAAGTTGTCTTCAGGCTTAAAATTCTAATTGTATACACATATGAAGACAATACCTGGCTTGATAGCATTTCATGCAAAAAACAAAAAACAGCAATTTTGTGGCCTGCAAATTCAGTATGAGCAAGGCCAATACAACTTTTGGCAGCATTAATAAAAATTTTGCATTCAGATGGAAAGACAGTAGATCACATTACATATTACACTGCTCAGGCATTACTCAAAGTATCAGGTTCAATTCAGAGTAGCATATTTAAAGATGATCAGAATGGTAAAGGAATCTTGATATATGAAGAAAAACTTCTTTCAGGAGTTTTTAGGAATCTTTTTCCTTCATTAAGGAACTACTGCATGTCTAATACATTCTGGGTACCATATTAAAGTGCTGAATACACGAAGACCTCAGTGCAGCACCAGAAACAGACATAATCCAGTGGAATGAGAAGCTCAAGTAGTAGCATAGATGACTCCTATTTGAGTGAGAAAAAAATTTTTTCTTTTCTTTTTTTTTTTTTTTGAGTTGGAGTCTCACTCTGTCGCCCAGACTGGAGTGCAGTGGCCGCTCCCGGCCACCGCAGCCTCGACCTGCCGGGCTCCGGCGATCCTTCTGCCTCAGCCTTCCGAGTAGCCGGAACTACAGGTGCGCGCTACCACGCCCGGCTGATTTTTTGATTTTATTGTAGAGATGAGGTCTCGCCTGCCCAGGCGGGTCTCGAACCCGCAGGCTCAGGCAATCCACTCATCTCAGCCTCCCAAAGGCACAGGATTACAGGCTGAGCCACCGAGCCCAGCTGAGAAAAAATTTTACAGAGCACTTATGTTTCACCTGGGTCTTAAAAGGTGAGTATAAATTTGCTGGATGGATAAGAGAAACAAGAATTCCAGGTAGAATAATCATAGGTGACAAATATCAGAAAGGTTTTAAAAAGTACACTATATTCCAAAACTCTAAGTAGTTGTGGTATGATCAGCATCTTGGAGAAGAACCAGAGAGACGAATTTGAAAAGTTTAACATAAAAACTTAGAAATAATCCAGTCTTTAAATACTTGAATATTGAAACTAGGGAAGCAGATTTTTATTCACTAAAAAAGAAAAGTTTCAAAAAGTTAAAATTGTCCCAAGATAGAAAGCAACGAGTATGAAGTCACCAGAATGGGAGAAGTATCCTTACTCATATATAAGATCAATACCTTCACTGGTTTTCAGATCTCAGTTTCCCTTACCTCTTCATTGACTTAGTGCATTCCTCTTTCTCCACTCTCTCCAGCACCATCAACTTCTCCATCTTAACTATGATAATATACAAGTCTAATATACAAACATGACTTGATATCATCTATCTTAAAGATAAAATACTCTTGAGCTCCTATGCCCCATATATATACTGCCCTCTTTACAACAAATTCCTCCAAAGAACTGTCTGTTTCTGCTTTCTCACTTTAACACATTCTATTAGGGCCTTTTTTGGTCCCATCACTCTACCAAAACTGCTCTTAATAAAGTTATCAAGAAAGACCTCCAAGGTACCCAAGTGTAGTCCTACAGTATAAGCACAAAAGAGTTTATGGATTAGTATAATCTGATATACAAACAGAATCTTTACTTAGCCTAAGCTACAGATCTTTAAAATCAAAACCCTTAATACTAGTTTTGTTGAAGTTATCAACCAGGAATAAATTGGCTCAGCTTTAGCATACAACTATCTTTACAATGATACTATCCATTTCCTCTAAACAACAAGAAAAAAAGTGAGATATTGAAATCTAGCTACCTTGTATTTATCTTCATCAGTATAATAATCAGCAAACAATATTCTTTGCTTTCACATCTCCATCATGACTGTCTAACATTTGTTGTAATCTAATCTTCTAAAATAGACCAAGGCACCCTTATTAAGTAAAAAAGATAATTTTTCCTTCAATGTTCCTTTTATACGTTCTTGATGTCTGTAATCCCATTCTTTTTAAGAACCCAGTCCAATGCCTCACACATAGTAGAAACTCTGTAAATGTCTACTAAATAAATTATTTCCCGGCTACTGGTACAAAGTAAACTCCATCTCCAAAACTTCTTTCTCCAAGACTACCCTGCCTTTGAGAAACAATGCATAAATCTGATTAATCCTTCATGAACAAGTTTATCTATTTCTGTCAGATGTACCTGCATTTCAGGAGAAACATGAGAATAAAGGACATAAAGAGAATCGTTACTGAGTTGCAGATACTACAGGATATATGTGAGTGATATCTTGAGGAAAAAACCCTAAAACACTCTCTAAACAGAGTCTTTCTAAAACACTTTAGTTATTAAACACAAATCTATCCCTACACAGCAGAAAAAGTAAAGCCATTTCTTCTACTAATTCTTATAATTAAAAAGCCATATATAATATTTTTGCATAAAAATATAGGCAAGAAATATACAGTCATTAACAATGATTGCCTCTGGATAAAAATGAACAATATATAATATTTTACTTTATTCATCGTGTTTTTGTTTATTATTCAATTTTTCTACAGCAAATTCCAAATGATTAACTAGCAAGCCTCTCTGAATCTGGGCCTTGCTCTCTATAAATCCATGCTGCACACTTACTGTCATAATATGCTTCTTTTTTTTTTTTGAGTTGGAGTCTCACTCTGTCACCCAGACTGGAGTGCAGTGACACGCTCCCGGCCACCGCAGCCTCAACCTGTTGGGCTCTGGTGATCCTTTCGCCTCAGCCTTCCAAGTAGCTGGAACTACAGGCGCACGCTACCATGCCCAGTTAATTTTTTTATTTTTATTGTAGAGATAAGGTCTCGCCAAGTTGCCCAGGCGGGTCTCGAACCTGCGGGCTCAGGCAATCCACTCACCTCAGCCTCCCAAAGCGCGGGATTACAGGCTGAGCCACCGAGCCCGGCTATAATATGCTTCTTAACATTCCTTCACAAAGCTTCATGTCTTACTCATCTTAGTATCCCTAGTACCTAGCAGCATGCTTGGCACATAGTATGTGATATGTGCTCCATAAATGTGTACAAAATGAATGACTGAATATAATAACAGGTAACACTTATTAGGTACTTGCTTTCTATAACCATTTTATATATATTATCTCATTTAATTCTCAGAATCCTGCAATATAGCTAATATTATTCACAGACTAAAAATGAGGAATCTTGGGCACAGAGTTTAAGTTGCTTGCCCAAAGCCACTGTGCTCCTAAGTCATAGAACCAGTATTCAAATTCAGATCCAATAATTTCCAACCCTGTGTTCTTTCCAGAATGCTATTTAGGAGGCACAATGTTACACTGAAGTATTTAATGAAAATTGCTATCTATCATGCAGGCATTTTACAACCCTTCTGATCTCAGTAGAAGAGTAAACATATAAGACTCTTGCTGTGCCTGGGATTCGGTAGGTGAAACACTGAGGCAAGCTTGAAAACAGAAAACTTTGGCCTGGTGAAACATTTGTAGAAATGACTCCTTCCTCCTCTTTTCATACTTAGCTTATACAATTATCGCCTTATTTTATATTATCCTAACCACTGTAATCAAGTCATCTGTGCTGATAAACACATATAAGAGGTCTTAGAGAGGTATTAAGAGAAAGAGATGCAACAGAACAGTAAATCTTATTGAATGAATCAATCAGATTGGTATTAAAGATTGACTGGTTGAGAAATTTTGAATTAAGGCTACAATAAAGTCATTTATTCCATTCCTCTGACAAATATTTAAGAACCTACTATACACCAGGTTCTGCAGCATCATGGAAATCTAGGCCATCCTCCCAAAATCTTATTCCAGTTCTCAGCACTTTGGTCCAAATCCCCTAGTCACCAAAATCTCAGTTCAAGGTTTCAGAAATTATGAAAAACAAGTACTTTTTCACTAGTAAACGTGATACAATATTGCTTAACAAGTGTATTGGTACATATTGATTTTATTTAATAGTATATCTCCATTACAGATTAAAATTACTACTGTAGACCGGGCTTGGTGGCTCACCCTGTAATCCCAGCACTTTGGGAGGCCAAGGCGAGTGGATTGCCTGAGCCCGCGAGTTCCAGACCAGCCTGGGCAACTCCGCGAGATCTTGTCTCTACAATAAATCAAAAATTAGCCAGCATGGTAGCACACGCCTGTAGTTCCAGTTACTTGGAAGGCTGAGGCGGAAGGATCACCGAAGCCTAGCAGGTCATCGCTGAGGTGGTCATGAGTGTGCCACTGCACTCCAGCCTGGGCAATGGAGTGAGACTCCAACTCAAAATATATATATTACTACTGTCACTAACATTTATTGATGACATACTATGGAGCATGAGACAGTAACTAGCCAGTAGTTTTTAAAGTTTTTTTTAAAACACAATCCACAGTAAGAAATATATCTTACATCATTCCACAGTTCATGACCAAATACAAGTAAAACTGAAACAAATGGTTCATTATGTTAATATCTATTCCACTCCTTTTACAAAAACTTCTATCTCATCCTATTAATCTGATTATACTGTTTAAATATTACTAAACACTTCATATTGATTATTTTATTTAAACTTTATAACAACCCTTTGAAACTGTTACCATTATTTCTTTTACTTACACATATGGAAGCCGAGAATCAGAAAATCTAACTGCCTTACTCAAGGTCAGAAAATTAGTTAAATGAGGAAGCAGAATTTAAACCAGGTAGCCTGGCAACAGAACTCACAGAGTAAGAGAAAAGCTATATAGTCTAGCATCTAACACGGCTTAATCCATAAAGTAAAAAAAAGAGCATATCTGGTAAATTAACATTTACTGAATGATTAAGTGCCAGGCACTGTGCTAGAGGCTTCCATACTTATAATTTTTATTTAAGCCATAAAACAAGTCTGTGAGGTTGTGATATTCACTTTTTACAGACCAGAAGACTGAAACCAAAAAGTTAAGCAGCTTTGCCATCCACGGTCAATCAGAAAAAGGTGGCAAAGCTGAGATTCGAAATCAGGTTTTCTGACTTCAAATCTACTCCACTTCCCTAAAATACATGACCTGAGTAAATCAGAGTGATTGCCTTAAAAAAAAAAAAAGAAAAAGAAATGCAATTTTCCCTTAGATCAAGTAAGAGAATCATTTCTAGAACGAATTCAAATCACCATCAAGTTAAAACTTGAAACTTTCTACATTTTCTAGGCTAGTTTATGCATCACAGAAGCATCTTCTACAATGTTGAATACAGGTTGAGTATTCCTTATTTGAAATGCTTGGGACAAGAAGTGTTTTGGATTTTGGAATTTTTTGGATTTTGGAGTATGTTCATATACATAACAGATATCTTAGGGATGGGTTCCAAGTCTAAAAAAATTCATTTTATGTTTCATATGCTTCATATACACATAGCCTGAAGGTAATTTTACACAATGTTATTTTATTTTTTAGAGGCAGCATCTTGCTCTGCCCAGGATGGAGTGCGGAGGCACAGTCACAGTTCATTGTAGCCTTGAACTCCTGCTTCAGCGATCCTCCTGCCTGAGCAATCCTTCCACCTCACCCCCACAATAGCTAAGGCTATAGGCAATAGGCCACCCCAACCTACTATTCTATTTTCAGTTTGTGCAAAGATAGGATCTCGTTATGTTACCCAGGTTGGTCTCGAACTCCTGGACTCAAGCGACCCTCCCACCTCAACCCAAAGTAGTTCGAATTACAGGTACATAGCTACCACACCTGGCTAATATTTTAAATAGTTTTGTGCATGAAACAAAGTTTACATTAAGTACTATGTGTAGAATTTTTCATTTACGTCATGTCAGCACTCAAAAAGTTTCAGATTTTGGAGCATTTCAGATTTCAAATTTCCAGATCAGGGATGCTTAACCTATAGTAGGCAGAGCCAAAGACTCAAAAGTGAGCAATGGGTTTAGCAAAGTCTGTATAAAACTAGTCAAAATCTACATTCGGTGATAGCAGGAAAAAAAAAACTACCTAACAACTAACTTTTGTGTTAGTATGGCTAAGCATCAAAAAAGCAGATAGTAACTGCAAAACAGGAAGGAAGCCAGGTGTGGTGGCTTGGGTCTCTAATCCTAGCTATTAGGGAAAATGAGGTGGGAGGATCACTTGAGGCCAGGAGTTCAAGACCAGCCTGGGCAACACAGCAAGACTTCTATCTATAAAAAAGTGGGAAAAAATTAGCCAAAAGCAAGAAGATCACATGAGCCCAGTGACCTGTGATTGTGCCACTGGACTCCAGCCTAGGCAACAGAGCAAAATTGTCTCTAAGCGTGGAGGTTCATACCTCTAATGCAGCTACTTGGGAGGCCGAAGCGGAAAGACAGCTTGAGGCCAGGAGTTCAAGACCAGTCTGGGCAGCCATGAGTTCAAAACTGGCCTAGGAGACAGAGCGAGACCTGGTCTCTTTAACAAACCCCTCCAAAACCTTCTTTTAGCTGAGCCTGTAGTTCCAACTACCCATGAGGCTGAGGTGAAGGATCACTTCAGCCCAGAAATTTGAGGCTGCAGTGACCTGTGATTGCACCACTGCACTACAGTCTGGGAGAAAAAGTGAGTCTCTGTCTCTAAAAATAATAAAATAAAATTAGAGCCAGGCATGGTAGCTCACACCTGTAATCCCAGCACTTTGTGAGCGCAGGTAGATCACTTGAGTCCAGGAGTTTGAGACCAATCTGGGCAACACAGAGACATTCTGTCTCTCCAAAAAAATTTTTTTTAATTAGTTGGGCATGGTGCCACATGCCTGTAGTCCTGGCTACTCAGGAGGCTAAGGAGGGAGGTTTACCTGAGCTCAGGAGTTTGAGGCTGCAGTGAGCCATGATCACACCACTGCACTCCAGCCCAGGTGACAGAGTAAGACCCTGTCTTTAGGGGAACAAAAATTAAATTAAAAAAATAAAAAAACAGGAAGAAATAATGAATAAAAGAAACTTGTTATTGTAGAGTATACTGATTTGATTGATTTATTACAAAATTCTGTCCTTCCTAGTCATTTACTTAATGGAATCACAGCCAACAGGCTAAATGTATGCAAAATACTGTCTAAAACAGAAAATAAACATATTCATGCGCAAGTTTCATTGAAGAACTATAAGCAGTTATTCTGAAAAAACAGCTACTGGTAAATATGTTTAGATATCAATACTCATATATTCCCACAATTTAATAATTTGGAGGATCATCTCTCATATCTACAGCTAAAATGAACAAATAGCTTCAGTAATTGTAGGCCTGGCCTCTACTTTCTCCTGTGAATCATAATTCTTATATTTATGACCTGCTTTCTACCAAGATGAGCGAAATATTTCCAGCCCCTGGAAAAACTAGTGGCAATATATAACCAAACTGGCAGCTTACTGTTCCTATAGTATACATGCAAAAAGAAGTATGATCTCTGTCCCTTAGACGTTCAAGTTCTGCCCAAACCCTTAGAATGCAGGTTCTCCAAAAATACCTTCAATCCCAAACTCTGAGTGAAATTGGTTCTGTTCTTGATTCTGAACTATTGCACTTTTCTTCTCTCACGCACCCTATTTCCTTCCTTTCCTTATCAAGCGCCAAGAAAGAAAGTCTATATTGGCTGATTATTTCTTCATTTTTCACTCCTTAACCTATTGAAATGACTATTTTTGGTGTATTTTTTATACAAACAGCATCAAATGATAACATATCCTTTTGTAGCTTTTTCACTTAGTGTTTTTCAAGATGTATACATATTAATACATAAAGACTAGTTCATTCATTGTAGAAACCATAATTTATCCCTTCTCCTATCAAGGACAACTGTTGCTACCTTTTCCAGTACTACAATGCCGTAATGTGAGTATCATAGTGTTTGCATGCGTGTATGTATACATATACACATGCACACAAGATTCACTACGGCAGACACCTATTAATGGAATCTCTACATAGCAAGAAATATATAGAATCTACAACTTCACTAGGTAAGGCCAAACTGCTCTCTAATGTGGTTATATACTAATTTATACTCCTCCAGCAGTATACAGGTTCACATTAACTATAATTAATTAATCACAAATTACAGGAGTCTGATGGCATCTGTTTAAATTTACATTTTCCTGATTGCTAATGATGTTGAACATCACGCCAGATGTTTGCTGGCCTTTCAGTTATCCTCTCCTATGAAATGTATATTCAAATCCCCTCACCATTTTTCTTTTTTTGAAACAGGGTCTCACTCTGTCACCCAGGCTGGAGTGCAGTGGTACAATCATAGTTCATTGCAACCTTTTACTCCTGGGCTTATGCTATCCCCTTGCCTCAGCCTTACAACTAGCTAGGACTACAAGCTCACACAACCATACCTGGCTAAATTTTTTTTGGTAGAGACAGGGATCTCGCTATGTTGACCAGACTGGTCATGAACTTCTGGCCTCAAGTGATCCTCCTGTCTCTGCCTCCCAAAGTGCTGAGAGTTCAGATGTGAGCCACCATGCCTAGCCCCTTCACCATTTTTCTAATAAGGTAACTGTCATCGTGATTTATAGTTCATATATTTTGGACATCAATCTCTTGTCAGTTATTTCATTGCAAATACTTTCTCCTAGCCATGATTTACCATACCTCTTATCATTCCATTTTTAATTTTAATGTGATCAAATTAGCCTTCTCCTTTGTGTCTGTGTTTTAAAAAATTCTTCTCTGCCCAATTTTCATAGAGCTACTCCTAGCATTTTTTAAGTTTTATATTTTGGCCTTTAAATTTGTATATGGTGTGAGATAAAGATCTATTTTTTGTTTTCTATAAGGTTAGCTAACTATCCATGACAACGGAAAATGATACCCTTGGGCAAAGTGAGGACCAATGGGAAGCCCAAACTTCACCTGTACAATGACTACTTATGTACCTAACCCTGGACTATACCTCACATCTTTAAGATAAAAAAAGAAAATGATACCTTACACCAATGATTTGTAATGTCATCTGTTATCCTCCAAATTCAAATATACATGAGGGCATGTTTCTAGACTCTTTAATTCTGCAACATTAGTTATTCAACCATCCTGACACCAATCCTCACTGTTTTAATTAATTATGACTTTAAATAGCTTGATATTTGATAAAGTAAGAATACCTATCACGCTCCTCAAAACTGTCTCAACTATTCATGGCCACTAACCATCCTTATTGAGAAGTTCCACTTCCAAGTAAAGTCCCTGTACCTATTCCAAGTGTTCAAGGTTTTTTCAATAATGAATGAATGGTCTCAAACTCCTGGCCTCAAGTAATCCTCTCGCCTTAGCCTCCCAAAGGTGCTGGGATTACAGACGTGTACCATCACGCCCAGTCATAAATGGTAAATTGTCAAATGCTTTTTTTTTTTAGCATCTATTGAGATGATTATATAGTTTTACTCTCCTTTAGTTTGTTAATATGGTAAATTACATTAGAGTCTTAATGCTAAGCCAAAGTCCCACTCTAGGAATAAATGCCTCTTGGCTGTGATTTCAAAAAAATATAATACTAGATTCCATCTATATTTCATTTGGAATTCTAAAAATCTGTGTTCATGAATGACCTGTACTTTTTCTTTCTCACACTGTTCTTGGTAATTTTCTTATCAAGTTGTCAAAGCCCCTCAACATGAATCTGAAAATACCTTTTTATTCCCTGAAATAGTTTGCATAAGAATCACCCATACGGTGCCTGCCCACCAGACACCTGACCGCCATTAAAGTCTTGTCCCTGCTGCACTCCATGTCTCTGTGTCCATCCTTTGACAAGGCTGCAGATAAGCCCAAGACTACTGCTCCTGAGACAGCAGAATGGATACAGAAAAAAGAAAAGAAAAGAAAGGCACAACGGCAACCAGGCAAGCTCGTGCACGAGCCAAGGTAGGGGCTTGGGGTATTCTCAGAGGTGGAGAGAGAGAGAGAGAGAGAGAGAGAGAGACAGAGACAGAGACAGAGACAGAGACAGAGACAGAAACAGAGATGTATCTCAAGATAGAAGAAATGGTGGAGTCCCAATCTGCGTTTTCATTGTCCCACAAGGGGATCCTGAAGTTTGCAAGAAACCTCCAATAAGGGGGTTGAGCACTTCGGGAAACACCTGGAGTCTTAAGGACTCGGAGAAACTTCCAGTAAGAGAAGTTGAGCACCCTTTTGGGAAACTCCGAAATCACACAGCATACCTGGTAACCAAGAATGGGTAATCAACTCTAGGCCTAGGGAGGGAGGTCAGGAAAGCTCCCCTAAAATTTCCCCAGACAGCCGGACTCGGTGGCTCAGCCTGTAATCCCGCGCCTTTGGGAGGCTGAAGTGAGTGGGTTGCCTGAGCCCGCGGGTTCGAGACCCGCCTGGGCAGGCGAAACCTCATCTCTACAATAAATCAAAAAATCAGCCAGGCGTGGTAGCGCGCGCCTGTAATTCCGGCTACTCGGAAGGCTGAGGCAGAAGGATCGCCGGAGCCCAGCAGGCGAGGCTGTGGTGGCCGGAAGCGGCCACTGCACTCCAGTCCAGGCGACAGAGTGAGACTCCAACTCAAAAAACCCCCAAAACAAAACAAAACAAAAACAAAAACAAAAAAAATTCCCCCAGATAGTCCACCGGGGCCATGAAAACTGAAAAGATGATTCCAGGACTAAGAAAAAGGGTGAAATAAAAATTCTCCCTCTAACATTACCCTAGGTAGTCCATTGGGGAAATGTCGAGGTCTTGGGGAGATAGCCCCTGTACCAAGAACAAGGGGAATGATCAGAAGGGCTGCAATGTTCATATGGAAACAGGAACACCCTCCAGGGCTGGGCATTCAACCAGCCCAGCAAAAGTACCCAAATGTAGAACCTGGGTGGGACTATAATGATCAAGAGGATATGACAAAAATGCAGGATCTGAGGGGGTTGATAATTAAAGGAATCAGAGAATCAGCCCTTAGGTCTCAAGATGTCTCCAAGGCTTTTGAGGCTTAACAAGGAAAAAAAAAGAATCACCCATCCTTCATCATCTTTCTTTAATGGACAGAATTTTCCCTCTGCTTTTTATTATGAAGAAGTTTCAAATATATTAGAGAGATCAGTATAATGAACCCCTATATACCAATCACCTAGCTTCAGCAATCAATTCATTGCCAATCTTATTTTCTCTCTTCTCCTAATCATTACCTGTCCCCTCATTCCCTTGAATGATTTTGAAGCAAACCCCACACATCATATAATCTTAGCCCTAAACTTAATTTTAGCATTTAGCATTTATTAAAGGACTCTTTAAAAATATATAACCAGAAACTACTGCCATGCTAAAAATTTAATAGTCTTTAATACCAACAAATATTCAGTCAGTATTCAAGTTCCCATCAAATGTTTTCATATAGTTGTTTGGATTTTTTGTTTTGTTTTGTTTTTTTGCATCGGGGTCTCACTCTGTCACCCAGGCTGGAGTACAGTGGTATGATCATGGCTCATACCTCACTGCAACCTCGACCTCCTGGGCTCAGGCATTCCTTCCTCCTCCTCCTTCTGAGTAGTTTTACTTTTTGTAGAGTTGAGGTCTCACTATGCTGCCTAGGCTGGTCCCAAACTCCTGGACTCAACCAACCCTCTTGCCTCAGCCTCCCAAAGTGCTGGGATTACAGGTGTGAGCCACTATGCCTGGCCCACATATTTTCAAATCAAGATCCAAATAAATTCATACACTTAAATTGGTTGTCTTTTAATCCATGCTTTCTCTATTGTTTTTTTCTTCTTCCTTCATGCAATTTATTTGTGGAAGAAAGTGGGCCATCTGTCCTGTAGTTCCCCACATTTTGTGTTTTGTTCATTGCATCTGTGGTTGCTATTACTTAGTGGGTAGATTTTACTTTACTAGTTATATTTATATTCAAATATCCTATTTATTCCTGAGTCAGCTGTGATAGGTTATCTTTCTACAAAACTATTTTATCTAATTTTTCAAATTCATGGGCATAAAGTTTTCCACATTCTATACTTACGGGTTTTTTAAAAATCTTTATTATATCTACAGCCATATTTTTCACTCCTAACATTATTTACGCCATCATGATTTTCTTTTTCCTTGATCTATCTTGCAGGAGGTCTGCCTATAATATAGATCCTATATTAATATTCAGTGAATTAAAATTTGGCTCTGTTAATCCTCTTCTGTTCCTATTCTGTTAATTTCTGCTCTTACCTTTATTCTTTCCTATCTTCTACTTCCTTTAGATTTAATCTGCTGTTACTTTTCTCATGTCTTCAGTGGTCAACCAGTGGTTTCATTCTTTACTCACGTTATTTAGAAGTTTGTTTTTGAGACAAGGTCTCACTCTGTCACCCAAGCTGGAATGCAGTGGCATGATCCAGGTTCACCACAGCTTCAACCTCCTGAACTCAAGTGATCCTCCCATCTCCTTAGCCTCCCAAGTAACTAGGACTACAGACATACCAGCTCACCCAGCTTATTTTCATAAAGCTGTCTCGCTGTGTTGCCCAGACTGGCCTCAAACTCCTGGGCTCAAGCAATCTTCCCACTTTGGCCTCCCAAAGTGCTGGGAGTACAGGCAGGAGCCACTGTGCCTGGCCAGAAGTTTACTTTTTAAAAAAATTTCCAAGCATGGATTGGATGGGAAAATTGATTATATTCCCATTATCAATTTCTAATTTTGTTGTATTGTGGTCATATGACATGGCTTATATATTAATATTTCATATTTGTTGAAACTTTCTTGGTGCCTAATATAGTCTAGGAAAATTATGTAAATGCTGCCTATTTACTGAAAAAGACCATATATTCTGTAATGTGGGAGGTGTATGACTCTATATATGTGTAGTAGATCAAGTTATATATTATAAATCTTTTTAGTGGTTACCCTTAAATCTTACATGCATCTGACTTAAAGTCTAAAGTTAATCAATATTTCTGTCCTTCTACAGAAATAGTATATATACAACTTTAGAACTCTTTAACAATCACTTTCCCTCTCAGCATACGTTTTAATCTTGCCTAGTATTTTAGTTCTACCTTGGTTTTAAACCCCTCCCAAATTAGTCATAATTATTTTCACTTATACAGTTAACATTGGCTTAGATTGCCTACTAACTTCTTTGCTCCCCATGACTTCTTATGCACTACTTTCTTCCCTAAGTTACATTTCTTTCTTCCTGCAGTACATTATTTAGGCTTATGATATTAGGTCTGATATTCAAGTTCGTGAACTTGTCACCGTATGCTTACATTGGCAGCACTGTACAAACAACTTGGTAAGATTTCACAACCTTGGCATACCAGTGTCTCACAGCTATGTTCATGTTGGTGTGTGGTGGTATCTTGCTGAGTGGCATTCATTATTGTGGCTGCATGTTTTTGTGTGCCATCAAAAGAATGTCAGAGCTTGAAATAGAGCAACAAACATTAAATTTCTTGTTAAAATCAGGGACATGTTAATGCAAGTTTATGGGGATAATGCCGTGAAGAAAAATGGCAGTGTACAAATGGATTAAACGTTTTCCTGAGGGGAGAGAAAGCATCACTGATGAAGAGAGGTTAGAACAGCTAATAAAGAGCAGGGCTGATGAAAACTTTGCAGAAATTCACCAAACTGTGCATCAAAATCATTGGCTGGCTGTGAGAAGCTATGCACAGATCAAATAAACATCTGTAGAGAAACACTAAGGAAAATCTTAACTGAAAATCTTGGCATGAGAAAGGTGTGGGCAAAAATGGTCCTGAAGCTCTTGCATCAGGGCAATGCACAAGCTCACAGAGCACTGTGAGGGAGATTTTTCTAGCTAGTAAACAAATAATTGTATTGGAATACCCTCCCTACTCACCTGATCTGGCTCCCAATGACTTTTTTCCTTTACCCAAAGATAAAGGAAATATTGAAAGGAAAGCATTTTGATGACATTTAGGACATCAAGGGGAATACAACAACAACTCTGATGGTCATTCCAGAAAGCGTTCCAAAATTGCTTTGACAGGTGGATGAGGTGCTAGAGTAGGTACATAGCTTCCCAAGAGGAGCACTTCGAAGGTGACTGTGTGATATACAGTAATAAGGTATGTAGTACTTTTTCTAGGATGAGTTCATGAACTTAATTGTCACACCTCACATTTCTTTCAGAAACTGGAAAATTCTCTATATTTTTGCCTAAAAAAATTTGTATTGGGTCATTGCCTTACTAGACTTTGGTGTGGTCGTGTGCTCTTTGAGCTATGGCCATCACCATGTTTCCTAGCTTTGGCCCTCTACCCTACCTTGGAGAGGTGAATCGCCTTTCTCCTCTCTCTCTCTAACTTACTTTCTAAATAAACTACATTTTCTCATCTAACTTCTGTGCAATTCCTTGCATCTTTAAAAAAGTTTTTATTTTGCCTTATCTAAGTATGAAATACAGATCTCTTTCAACAATGAAGATATTATTCAATTTTGAATATTATTGAATATTAATATATAATATTGTATTGGGATCAGATGATAAATGGCTTATATATTAATCTTTCATATTTGTTGAAACTTACTTTGTGCCTAATAGTCTAGGAAAATTATGTAAATGCTGTCTATTTAAAAAGAACGTATATTCTGTAATTCAGGAGGTATGATTCTATACATGTGAACTGAATATTATTCAATTTTATTCTGGTCTCTCTTGTTAATTATATGGTCTCTCAGTCTGATTATTACTCCTTTGTCTTTTCTTTTTGGTTATATTTAATAGTATCTTTGGTGTTTTGTAGTTTCACTGCAATGTGTTTAGTTGTGGGGGCTTATTGTTGTTCATTCTTGCTAGGGCCTTGTAAGTCTTAAACCTAAGGATTCAGGACTTTTAATTAATTCTAAAAAATTCCCATCATCATCTCTTCAAATCCCACATCACCTTCATTTTATCTATTATGCCCCTGGAATTAACACTATTACTATTACTATTGCTATTACTATTCCCATTTTCCAAACAAAGATATAGACAATGTCCAATAACATACAACTATAAATGGTAGAGTTAGAATTTGAATCCAGGTAGTCTGTCTCCAAATCCTCCTCCATTTTTTTGTTTGTTTGTTTGTTTGTTTGTTTGAGTTGGAGTCTCAGTCTGTCACTCAGGCTGGAGTATAGTGGCACAATCATAGCTACTGCAGATCTTCTTGATCTCTTCTTTTAATTTCTCTTCACCCCTTTCATATTTTCCTTCATTGTAACTTATTGTTTTGTATTCTCAAGAATTTCCTCCTATCTATCTTCCACCTTACTGATTTTCTCTTCATCTATGTAAACTATTGTTTCACTTAATTTACTGAGCTTTTTAACCTGACTATATTTTTCATTATGTTTAGCTTTCTCAAATGTGCCTGTTTCATAATATCTTACTTATTTCTTGGGATGTTAATTATTTAATGTCTTTCATCACTTAAAATATGCTAATTTATCTTTCAAATTGCCACTCAATTATCCCAGTTATCGGAGTTATAATCTTCCTATTTTATCTGTTGATTCTTATTTGTGGTAGAAAACCATTTCCTGTGTCATCATTTTTAATTACAAGTTCATTTTCAGTTGGGTTTGTTTCTTCTGTAAGTATCCCTTGTGGTCTGAGGTATGACAGTACCTCTCAGAATCTTGTTTTTCCCTTCTCCAGGTGACCCGGGGTATCACTAGCTTGGAGCCAGTTTTTATATTAATTTTTCAGCACAGGGATACCCGAGCCATATAATATAAACTCAATTCCCAGATGTGAGCAAGGCACAGATCTTGTGCTTCAATTTCTCAGAGAAGCCTTTTTTTTTTTCCCATTTCTTCTCTGCATGGAGCCCAAGAAAATCATGATAAGATTTCTTGTTATCTCCTAGTGTCAAATGAAAGGTTATTTTTCTAGCCCACCCTTTCATCTAGAATGCTGCACATAAAGAATCACAGCTTTAGCCGGGCTCGGTGGCTCAGCCTGTAATCCCAGCGCTTTGGGAGGCCAAGGTGAGCGAATTGCCTGAGCCCACGGGTTCGAAACCCACCTGGGCAACTTGGTGAGTTCTCATCTCTACAATAAATCAAAAATTAGCCGGGCGTGGTAGCACACGCCTGTAGTTCCAGCTACTTGGAAGGCTGAGGCGGAAGGATCACCAGAGCCCAGCAGGTCTAGGCTGCAGTGGCCGGGAGCGGCCACTGCACTCCAGTCTGGGTGACAGAGTGAGACTCCAACTCAAAAAAAAAAAAAAAAAAAAAAAAAAGAATCACAGCTTTATGCAGACGTTTTAATATTGGTTCCTTTTTGTACACGGTTAAAACCCCATCTGCTAGGAATAAAAAACCAGAAATAACCCCTCGCCCCACCCCTTCACCCTGCTCCAGAGCAACACAGCATTGGCTCAAAGACTTCCAGTTTGAATTTTAGTTCTGTTTTTTAATTTCTGGAACCTGGAAATTTTCCTGTCTTTCCTTCATGTTCAAGAATGCATTTAAAAGAATCGTTATTCTTCATTATCTAGTCGTTCTGGATATTTGTAGCAGAGGAGTTTTCAGCTTATTTTAGTTAGCCATCTTGTAAAAAAAGCCCTCTAATTCATTTGTCACATTACCCTAAGTGAGTGATCCCTCTAAAGTGCAAAGATGAACTCCTCTTTGAAATTCCTCAGTGAAGCTTCACTCCTGAGCATAGCATTCAAAGTCCACTATTATCCAGCAACAGTTCATTTCTACGATTATGCATCCTTCCACTGTCCCATATGCACTCTATGCTCTTACTACTCCTATTTACTCTCTAGAAGTCTCGTTTCATGTTCCCATGCCTTTAAATGTATTTATTTCCCTCTCTCATCTTTACCTTGCCTTTATCTGCCTAAGGAATACCCATAGTCAAATGTTTGTCTTTGACAAAAGCCATTCCTGACCCAAGCTAGATTCGCTTCTTTGTGAAGATAGCTAACATTTGTTGAGCTCCTTATATGCCAAACATTGTAAAAACTCATTAGCCTTAACATCTTCCTGATTTTGCTATCACTATTCCCATTTTCCAAACAAAGTAAGATATAGACAGTGTCCAATAACATACAACTATAAATGGCAGAGCTAGAATTTGAGTTCAGGTAGTCTGTCTCCAAATCCTCCACTTTTTTTTTTGAGTTGGAGTCTCACTGTCACTCAGGCTGGAGTATACTGGCACAATTATAGCTACTGCAGCCTCAACCTGCTGGGCTATGGTGATCCTTCCACCCTAGCCTCCCAAGTAGCTGGGCATAAAGGTGCATGCCACCACACCCAACAAATTTTTTTAATTTTTTGTAGAGATGAGGTCCCACCATGTTGCCTAGGCTGGTCTCGAATTCCTGGGTTAAGGCAGTCCTCTCACCTTGGTCTCCCAAAGTGCTGGGATTACAATGGGTGTGAGCCACCACACCTAGACAAATCCTTCTGTATTACCCTGCTCTATTAATATATACATATTGTCTTCTACAATTATATATTACATGACAGCTATTATGACATTTTTGTTATACCACATTTCAGTTGCATTTTTATACACCAATCTTCCCATCTACACTTCGGACAGAATCATGCTTTACCTCTACTTGCAGCTCCAGTGCCCAGCACACAGAAGATCCCCAAATGGTTACTAAATCAATGTATGACTGAAGGTAACATCCCACAGCCAACGCTTTAGTCCAGGCTCTCAGTATCTCTTGCCCTGAACTGATAAAACAGTCCCCAACTGGACTCCCTTCCTTCAATTTCTACTCACATCTTTCCTCTTCCAACCAATGCATATTGTCTTTCTAAAGTGCATTATGATGATGCCAATCCGCTACTTAAAAATCACACAATACCCTTTATATGATTTCCACAGTCTCTCTTCTATTTCCCACTCCAGCGTCATACTCCCCTTATGTTTAACTTCTTGCCAGTCCTTGAACATCCCAAGTACCTTCGTGCTTTGTGTACATGCAGGCTTTTCTGTCTGGAATGGGCACCCCCTCCTCCCCCAACTGGTGAATTCCTACTCGTTTGTCAGTATACAGTTCAAACACCTTCCTCAGGTTCCTCTACAGGCTCCTCTACACTGTCAGTAAGCCTGTTGCTATAGGCGGTTAGCATTATGCGTTTATCTCACTTAATACTTTGTATTACTTGAGTATGTGTTTCCCCACACAGAGAATATTAAAGAACAGGGACCGTGTCTTACTTATCTTTTTTTATTGTATCATCTTGCACAGTGTGTGCCCCCCAAAATGTTCACTGAATTAGTGGAATGAAATTTGACAAACATATTCTACATTATATACTCAAACAAATTCAGATATAAATGAATTCAAGGTGGGCGACTCCTCCAAGATTAACTAGAAGTTACACTAGAGTAGAAATATGAATGAACAAATAAATACCTCCTAAATTCCTGCTGCTCAATCATGAATTCTACAGACTGGAGCTATTCCTTCAACAGCAATTAACGCTTAGTTAGTAGAATACATGGTAAGGCAATCTCATCAAGAGTTTTACAAAACATATAAGCAAATGGCAAGTGTTCCCTGCATTGGTACAATACATAAGGACACTCTCAAATTCTGGAATATGTGTCACTAAACATTACAGGATGAGTCATTTTATATATTTTAAAACAAATCCTCACAGACCAGGGAAATTCCTGTCCTTTTACACAACTGATCACATGGTTTTATTATTCATTGGTCCTAAGTGTAATTTAGGCTGCATACATAGCAAACATTGTCTGCCAACTGAGTAATAAACCAGAACTACTTGTTTTTCACAGAAAGACGAAATGTATACGTGTTAACCCTAAGTAAATAGGGAAGTTGAGATGGGAGGAGAAGAGATAAATGAGGCACTATTCAATTTTTTTAATCAATTCAATTTTTGAAATCCACTTTTAACACCACAAATAGAAAAAAAATTTAAACTGTCAATTTAAAAGTTTCATTAGCCTTTATCTAGTTCTTCTCTTCAATCATTCCCCCAGTAGAAGAAAAAGAATGTCCTATAAAGTAAAAAAAAAAGTTATTCGTTTCAAGTTCAAAGGAGTATAATTTAGAATCATCTTTGATTTCAAGTCAGAAAACTAAATTATTTCTTAAAATTAATTAAACATTTTTAAACTAAGCTTACGAGTAGCTGTGATGTATAGTTCTATATCTACCTATGTATGTCTGTGCAGTAAATATGTTTTTAAAATCAATAGATCAAGACTGTCTCTAATAGAATATGAGCTCCATGAGAGAGGGTTCTTTAATATTTCATCCACTGATGTTTCCCAAGGACCTCAGAACAGTACCTCGCACAGAGTTAGCACTCATTACAGAATTACTTCATACTACTACTCAAGATGATCCAAATACTTAGCATGTCGATATATACAAGAAGCTACAGCTCTTCAAAGAAAGTAAGTTGAAGTCTGCATTCACCTTGAAATGATCACTGATATAGCCTTCACACACAAGGTTTCACACATCAGCCAGAAATGATCACTGATATAGCCTTCACACACAAGGTTTCACACATCAGCCAGAACTGACACTTCATCCAAAACCAAACTGATAATGCATATAAGTAGATAAAACATTTACATAGGGGTAATTAAGGTTCTGAACCTTAAAAGCTTTCTGAGAAGCTAGCAAAAGACAAAAATGTCACTAGGACCACCAAAATTTCTATGTACTGATATGGAAAGACTTCCACCATATTGTTAAACAAAAAAAAACAAGTTACAAAACTGTGTATAGTATACAACCTTTCATATAAAAAGGGCAAAAAACAAATACTATACTTGGATTCTCATATGGATGCATAAACTATGTAAGAATAAAAAAGACTTTTTGGTGGGAATGCAAAAAAAGAGGTAAGAGAGAAACTTCTCACTATATATTTTCTTATAATTTTTGTTTGAATCATGTGACCGCACTGCCTGTTAAAAAAAATTTTTTTTTTTGAGTCAAGGTCTCATTCTTCCACCCAGGCTGCAGTGCAGTGGCACAATCATAGCTCACTGCAGCCTCAAACTCCTGGGCTCGGGCAATCCTCCCACCTCAGCTCCTGAGTAGCTGGGACTACAGGTACACACCACCACATCCAATTTTTTTTATTTTTTGTAGCAATAAGGTTCTCACTATGTTGCCCAGGCTGGTCTCAAATTCCTGGGCTCAAGCACTCCTCCTGCCCTGGCCTCCCTAGTGCTGGGATTGTAGGCATGAGGCATTGTACCCAGCCTGTTAAAATTTTTAATTTGAAAATACTATACATAATTTCCAGAGATTCAGACAACCCACAGATGCTAAAAGATAATTCCCAAGTCCTGTTCAGCAATATTTTTCTATTCTTCTAAAGTTGTTTGGCTAAATAAGCATGTGATTAATTGAATACACTCGATCCAACAACCAGAACAATCAGGAAAAATATTTTTCATTATGATCCTCACATAAACATATAAAGTAAGTGATGAATACTAAGTGACTCAACAGATCCAACTCGGAATCTCATTTTAGATAACAGTCCTTTATCATTGATACACTTTATGACAACAATGTCTTAAAGGGAAAAAGTTTTCACAAATCATCAAGCCAAACTCCCTCTCGTGTTTCAAATTTCAGGCCTGATATTTCACAATGGCCTCCAAGCTTAGGAAATAAAAACAAAAATTTCAATCCCAGCTGACCATATAATCAATAGTACTAGAAGGGAGACCAGAGAAACACTGCCTCATACTTTGACCATAATCTCAGAATTTGAAGCAAACTAAATAGTATATGAGATCATCACATGGCATTCACAAATTAGAGACATTTGGAGAAGTCTTCATCGCCAAATGATCTGAGCAGGAGTAAGACAGAATTGTGTTTTCATCCTTAAGCAAAATACTTAGCCTTTATATGCCTCAGTTTCATCTATAAAATGGAAATAAAAGTGCCTATCTCATGGGATGTTGTGAAGCTTAAAAGGATTGTAAGAAGAAACAGAGAGTGAGATATAGGTCCCCTCAATCCCAGAAATAAAAGCGAGGTATCCTTGGACAGTGCCTGGTGTCTCTGGCTGCTCATGAAAACAGACTGCACTCTGGAACCTGTAGTTCTAGGGGCTGCACTTTCCCACACAAGCAATGCCTCCCTTTCCCTACTAAAAATAACACATGGCAGAATTCCCAACACAAAAGATGCAAATACCTGGCCCTTCCTGACTTATGTTTCTTGAAAATCTTGTCCTAAGGTAAGCTCTTTCATCAAACAGCTGTAGATGCTATGTTGACTAGATCTGTCCCCAAGAAAGTCCTCAGTTATAACAGAGTCTGGTTTTGAGTTTTAAACCGGGGACTTTCTAACTCAAAGCTCAGAACCAAGGATGCTGGTGGTAAAAAAGACAAAGAAGTTCAAGACAAAAGTCCTGCAGCCGACTTTTAATTGCC
Source organism: Cephalopachus bancanus (assembly GCA_027257055.1). Lineage (NCBI taxonomy): Eukaryota > Metazoa > Chordata > Mammalia > Primates > Tarsiidae > Cephalopachus > Cephalopachus bancanus. Next base: position 2,715,393 of record JAPVLO010000195.1, on the reverse strand, counting down.
AGGATGATAGTAGGACACCTCCCCTGCCAAGGAGACAGAAGCAGATCCTGCCAGTTAATCTTCGTTTCCAAAACTTTTAAACCCAACCCAGCTTGTTTGTCGGGCACTACCGGAGCTTATTAGTAGTAGTATTATAAATCTAATAGCGGTCATTTATTGCTTCCTCACGATGTGCCAGACTCTGTGCTACGCATGCATTTTTCAAGACTTTATGAAAAGAACTGCACATGTGAGGTCATTTTCCCAACCCACTCTGCTCTCAAGTCTGAAAAACTCCTTTTACACCCTCAAACTCAACCTGGCCCCTGAACGCCGGGTACCCCACACCCCTCACTGACCCACCGAGGCCCAAGAGCCTCATCTCTCCAAGCAATACGACCCCCAACCCCTTAATCCAACACTAAAACAAGCACTTACTTCTCTGGTCCTCCGGGCCCCTCCCCCTCCACACACCAATTCCAACATGCCCTTAACTTGTTCCAAGAACCCTGTTTCCCTCCAAACTTCCGACTTAGGAAAGGCGCGGGGTCCCCTCCCTGCCCCTCCAAACCCACCCAATGTGCCCGTACATCATTCCGAAGTTCAAAATTCAGAAACGCACACCGCACATGGGCAGAGCCCGGGTTCCAACCCCACGAGAACTCTCCACACCCGCTCGAGTAGGGCCCGGGACTCTCCACCCCCCAACCAGGCCGGGCCGGGGTGCGCTCGGCCCCGCTCCGGACCCAAGGGGAGGACGGGAGGCTCCACCTGGCTCCGCGGGCGCGACGCGCTGCTCCTGCTCGGGCCTGGGCCCCGCGGCGGCCGCGCCCCCGTCCCGGCGCGGGCGGCAGCGCTCCGGCTGGCCGCGGCGGGCGCGCTCGCCCAGCACCTCCGCGGCGGCCTGGCCGTCGTCGCGGGCCCGACGGCGGGTCCAGCCCGGGCCGCGGGCTCGGCAGCGCGGACAACCGGGGCCCGCCGCGTCGGCGGCGCGCTGGGCGCAGCCTCGGCACAGCGAGTGGCCGCACGGCAGGGCCGCCGCTTCCCCCGGGGTCTCCAGGCACCCGACGCAGCCCGACTCCTCCGGCCGCGGCGGCGGCGGCGTCTGCAGCAACGGCGGCGGCAGCACCAACAGCGCGGGTCCAGAGGCCGGGCCCGGGGCCCCAGTCTTAGCTGCCGCCATCTCGTCACAGCGACCCCGCCGGCCCCGCCGACTCAGGACTGCCGCTGCCGCCGCGGAAGAGGCCCGAGTACTCGGACCCGCCGCCGCCATCTTGTTTCCCGTTTGAAGGGAGAGTCCGTTGCGAGGGAGAAGAGTAGAGGGCGGGGCAGAGCGCGGCGGGCAGCGCTATCTACATATTCATGAGGAGGCGGGACTCCAGTGTGCCCAGCAAGGTTTCCCCGAACCTGGTTGGCCGGAGGGGGGCACTTCATTAATATGTATTAGCTATTCTTTATATATCCGGTCTTCGGCATCGCCCTCCAATGTTTGCAGTTTTCTCTTACTGAATCGAAAGAGGTTTAGAGGTGGGGGGATTTGTATAGGAAGTCTGAGTGATATTAAACTTTGATTATGGAGTAGTTACACTTATTTGTTCTGCAAAACCTTGATAAGTGAGGATAAGTGAGTGAGGAATATGTAAGTTATCCAGAAACCTGTTTAGTGCTTCATTTGATGTGAGGGCCTATGCTCTTTCCTAAGGATTGGAGTAGCATTGTAGCTGAAATCAGGCCTAGCTAACACGACCACCCTTTCCTGTTTCTCTCCCAAGACTTTAGCTCCTTCTCACACTCCTTCCTTGAGCTGTCCTCCGTGTTTGGGGTTTTTATGTAAGTGTTCTCTGGGCTCAAGCCTCGGACTCCTCACTCTACGTGCTCCCCGATCCACATTTTCCTCACTCTGAAACTTCCATATTGATATCTGCAACCCAGACCTCCTTAATCCAGCCCTGCAGATTCAACTGCCTGATGGAAACAACCTCTTGAATCTCTGCATCTCTCATGTAAAAAGCTAATGTCACTGCCTTCCACCCACTTTTTTTTTTTTTTTTTTTGAGTTCAAGTCTCACTCTGTTGCCCAGGCTGGAGTGCTGTGGCATGAACTCTATTGCCCAGGCTGGAGTGCTGTGGTATAGTCACGGCCACCACATCCTCTACCAGCTGGGCTCAGGAGAGCTGGAACCACAGGTGCATGAGCCACACCTGGCTAACTTTTATTTATTGTAGAGATGAGGTCTGGTCATTTGCCCAGGCTGATCTTGAACCCCTGAGCTCAGACAATCCTCTCCCAAAGTGCTGAGCTTATAGGCATGAGCCACCATGCCCAGCCCCACCCTCCTTTCAAAACAGCTCTTCTTATTCTCTCTTTCTAGTAATGGTAACATCCTCCGAGGTCTCAAACTTCAAACCTAGTCATCTTTAATTTCCCCCTCATCTCCCACGTCCTGTCAGTTACATAGTCCTGTCAATTCTCCCACCAAAATGACTATTTTTCCACCTATTACTCCTTGTCATCCCATTCCCTCTGCCTGATTCAGGTTTCATCATCTCTCACCTTAAGTATTAACAGTAGCTACCATAGATTGACTGTCTCCCCTCCCACAGCCTTTCTTCCTCTAATTCTTACTTCACAGCTCTTAGAGTTGCTTCCTAAAGGCTGGGAATGACCATGTCATTCCTGCTTGAGCTAGGATGGGGTGCTCAGACTTTGATGCCAGCCCCCTTTCGGAAGCAGAGAGTTTGGGAGAAAGAATGGCTCCTCTCTGATGGAGAGATGATTTTGCTACAACTCTTTTCCCATTCTTTGCTTTCTTTGCCCTAAAGTAGATTTGGAGCAGGAAGGCATTAAATAAAAGGCATTTCCTGCTGGGAATCTGCATAGGAAAGCACAAGTTTTATAAAGCAAGCAAAATTTTAAAAAGCAACATAATAGAAAAGCATCAGAGCTCTGGGTTTCGAAGAGATTGCCCAGAGCTAGTGGTAAACCAATCCAAAGCACAGTGATTGGTCAAACCTCAGAGAGCAGGGGGGGAAAGTAGATTCCCAAGATGAGAACCAGATGGCTAAAAGAACAGTCAAGAATTGAAGAAGGGTCAATGAGTAATTGAAACAAAGATCTGAGTGCACAGAGGTCCAGACAGTCAGAATCCTGCCAGACACAGAAGCATGGCTTTGGCTGGGCTGTCCTTTATCTATGGTACTTCCTGACTCCCCTCCCTACTTGAGGCTCTTAAGGACATTTTGCCCAGATTCTGACAAGAGAGACCTGTGGTCCAGAGATCAAGCCAACCACCATTGGAAACAGGACCCTTTGTGCGGGGGCTGTTCACTCTTGATGATTTAGGCCTCTTGATCTGCAGAGCTTATTTACTGTGGAAGAAGCTGAGCCACTGAAATGTAGCATACCTTCGTGGATACAAAGACAGAAATTTTTCATTTCAGTCATACTCTTATACACCAACGACAAACAAGCAGAGAACCAAATAAAAAGCTCAATCCTATACACAATAGCTACAACAAAAGAGAAATATCTTGGCATCTTCCTAACCAGAGAGGTGAAAGATCTTTACAATAAGAACTACAAAACACTGCCCAAAGAAGACACAAATGGAAAAAAATTCCATGCTCATGGATTGGAAGAGTCAACATTGTTAAGATGTTCATCTTACCAAAGACAATCTACAGATTCAATGAAATACCCATTAAATTATCAACATCATTCTTCTCAGACCTGGAAACATCAATACAGAAATTTATATAGAAACATAAAAGACCATGAATAGCCAAAACAATCCTTAGCAAAAGAAACAAAGCAGGAGGTATCACACTTCCAGACTTTAAACTTTACTGTAAGGCTACATACAATAATCAAACAGCCTGGTATTGGTACAAGAACAGACATATAGACCAGTGGAACAGTATAGAGATTCCAGAAGTGAAAACCTCAATTTCTCAGTCAACTCATCTTCAACAAAGCCTCCACTAACAATCTGTGGGGAGAGGAGAGCCTATTTAGTAAATGGTGCTGGAAAAACTGGCTGACCACATGTAGAAGATTGAAACAGGACCCCTCCCTATCACCATACGCAAAAATCAACTCTAAACTGATCAAAGACTTAAATGTAAAACCTCAAACTATAAGAATCTTAGAAAATGCAGGAGACACCCTTATGGAAATTGGAATAGGCAACCAATTCTTGATTCAAAACCCCAAATGCCCATGCATAAGAGATCAGATAGGATGGGTGGGGAAGATGGCCGCCAAGCCAGTCGGACTATGCAAGTCCTGGTGTGAGTAACTGTATGGAAAATTTTGTGTACACGCAGGTGAGTGAGTGAGCATGTGAGTGGCTGACTGAGTGAGGGCTAGGGAGCTAGCAGACAGGGATCCCTTGGTTCAGTGGCTGGTGCTGCAGCTGCTTGGCTTGGACCCTATCAATTCCCGGGACTCAGAAGCCAAGTGCCATTTTTTTAAAAATCAACAAAATCCTTCCTGGGAAGAAAATGCTGGGAGAGACAGACTAAGTGGGGGCTTGTGAGAAAGTGGCCAGGGACCTCCTGATGCAGCAGCTAGTGCTGCAGCTTCTCTGCTTGGTCCCTGGTTCTTCCCAGGTCACAGAAGGTGAGCACCATCTTTTTTTTGTCTTAATAAAAGTATTTCTATGAAAAAGCAGTGGGGAAAGACTACTGGCTCCAGGCTTTGCCTCACCACTGCAGCAGGAGAGACTTTTGACTCTAGGCTTTGCCTCACCACTTCAGCACATGGCAGGACTCTGGCAGCAGGCGCTATGGAGGAAGCCTAGAGGCAAAGTACCACCAGAGAAAACAAGAGAGGCACCGGCTGCCATCTTGAAGGTGGGCCAGGAAAGTGCTCCGACTTGCTCTCCACAGAGCAACAGACCTGATCTCTGTGACTGGCGCATCAACTACTCAGGGGTTGATCGTGATACAGAGGGAATATTCTGAAAGCACAAACTTCGGAGGGACCTGACGAGTGCTGAATTCAAGGCGCCCCATCCCCTTCCCTGATCCAGCTACAGGACAAAGGGTGTGGCCAGAAAAGGATGAGGAAGAACTCCAAAGAGATCAGTGGTGAGTCTGAGGCTGACCCAAACCCCCTCCTCCCCAGCAATCCTCTGAACATACCTACACAGCTGGGCCATGACTGAGAGGGACAAACCCAGGCAGAGCCTGGATGTCAGTTGCAATAGGAGAACTCCATTCCAGGATAGGCCTGGCTGGGGCACCCCCTGTGAGTACATACTTGGGGAAGAGACAATCCCACACCTCCCCACTGGAAGGGATGTGTCAATATATGTGTGAGAGTTCGATCTGAATTCCTTTTTTTGTAGCTTTTTTGGGGTTTTATTCTAGTCTTTCTCTTTTTATTTTCCATTCATTTTGTTCTAAGGGTGTGTGTGTGTATGTGTGTGTGTGTGTGTGTTTAGTTTTCTTGTTTTTCTTTTTGTTGTCGTTTGTTTTGTTTCACTTTGTGTATTCTAGTTTGCTTTGGGGTGTGTGTGTGTGTGTGTGTGTGTGTGTGTGTTCAATTGTTTTTTGCTTTGGTTTCTGCTTTCATTATTCTGTGTTTTCTTCTTTCTTTCTTTCTTTTTCTTTTTTAAAATTATTGTCCACCTTATTCCATTCTATTTTTCTCTGTGCTCCTCATTGCTGTCACTGTACCTTAGACTTAGGGGGTACACACACGCACCCATTGCATCATCATATAGAGTGGTGGTGAGGAGAGGGTCTCAGGGAGCATATACCACAATCAGTGAACATTGTAATTTTTAAGTAGTCTCTAAATCCTAGCTTCCCATATCCTACCTTATTTGATTTTCAAAACCACAAGAGACAGCAAAGCTTCCTACCCACAGTCCTGTTTCAAAATAGAACAAATCCAGAACCTGGATCAGAGAAGAATAGAGAGTTGAACGAACATCAGAAGGGAAAGCCTCTCCCACTGACATTGAATAATAGAATTAAAGAGAAAAGCAAGATATCTGTCACAAATGAGGAAAAACCAAAGGAAGACCTCAGGCAATTTCAAGTGTACCAAAGACAAAACTCCTGAAAAATCAGACCTTGGTGCTCAAACAATGGAAGTGACCAATGACTGGCCCCAGAATATGACAGGGATTAGGGAATGGATGGAAAGAGTGAATAAAACTCAAGAAAGACAAGATGCAACACTGAAAGAACTTGTAACAGAGATTTTAGCAATAAAAAATTTCATCCAGGAAATAAATAACAAAATAACAAGCATGGAAAGCAGAATTAATCTAGCTGAAGAAAGAATCTCAGAACTTGAAGACCAGAGCATGGAATTAACATGGAAAAAAACATAGAAAGAAAACTCAGAAAGAAAGAACAAAGCCAACACAAGAGATGTACGAGTATATAAAGAGGCCAAACCTATGCCTGATTGGCATCCCAGAAGAAAAAAGAGAAATGGAGAACAACTTGGAACAAGTATTCCCAGAGATAATCCAAGAAAACTTTTCCCATCTCACCAGAGATGTGACCAGCCAAGCACAAGAGATACAGAGAACCCCTACAAGACACCAAATGAGAAGACCAACCCCTAAACACATAATAATTCACCTACACAATGTAGGCACAAAGAAAAAATTCTAAAGGCAGCAAGAGAGAAAGGTCAGACTACCAACCAGGGAAAAACCAATCAGAATACCAGCAGACCTATCAGCAGAAACACTACAAGTAAGAAGGGACTGGAGCCCTATATTCAAAGTCCTCGAAGATAAACATTTTCAACTAAGAATTTCCTACCCAGCCAAGCTCAGCTTAATCAGTGATGGAGAATTAAAATCCTTCCCAGACATCCAATCCCTAAGCTATTATGCAGCTTGCAGACCAGCTGTACAGGAGACACTTAAAAAGGTATTAAGCACAGAAGAAATAAAAAAAAGAATGACCACACACTTTCCAAGAGAACAGCAGAGCACAGAATTAACACAAAACAAGTGCAACGAGAAACAAGAAAACATACACATGCATCAACCCCAAAGCCAAAAGAAAAAAAGCAAACAAGAAACAACTTTATGAGACCCTCATGACAGCAATAAACAATCACATTTCAATAATCAGCCTGAATGTGAATGGACTAAATGCACCACTGAAAAGACACAGAATGGCAAGCTGGATAAGAAACCATGACTCAATTATTTGCTGCATCCAGGAGACTGAACTCACAACAAGAAACACACACAGACTCAAAGTTAAAGGATGGAAAATGAGTTTCCAGGCAAATGGATCACAAAAGAAGGCAGGAGTTATGATCTTTATATCAGACATAACAGCCTTTAGGCTATCAAAAATTTAAAAAGATACAAAAGGACACTACATAATGATAAAAGGTTCAATCCATCAACAAGAAATATCCATCCTAAACATATATGCACTCAAAACAGGAGCACCGGCTTTTATAAAGCAGCTACTAAGTAAACTAAAAAAAAGATATTGACTCTAACACTATTATAGCAGGGGACTTGAATAACCCACTAACAGCCCTAGATAGATCACTGAGGCAAAAATCAACAAGGAGATCCAAAATCTAAACTTGACATTTGACCAAATGGACTTAATAGATACCTACAGATTATTCCACCCAACAACCACAGAATATACATTCTACCCATCATCACATGGAGCGTACTCCAAGAAAGATCACATCCTTGGCCATAAATCAAGCATAAACAAATTCCATAAGGTTGAAATATTGCCATGCACCTTCTCAGACCACAGTGGAATAAAAATAAATATCAACACCAACAAAATTTCCCCAAAGCCCACAGAGACATGGATGCTAAACAGCATGATGCTGAATAATTACTGGGCCAACACTGAAATCAAAGCAGAAATTAAAAGAATCTGGAAATGAATGAAAATGAAGAAACATCTTGCCAAAACCTCTGGGATGCCATGAAATCAGGTCTAAGAGGGGAATTTATATCCCTATGAGCACACATCAAGAAAATGGAAAGATCACAAGTTGAGAGCCTAAAAAATCACCTAAAGGAGCTAGAAACAGAAGATCACCAAAACCCTAACTTTAGCAGAATAATCCAAATCACATACATAGAAGACAAAAATATCATAGAAAACATCAACAAAACAAAAAGCTGGTTCTTTGAAAGAATTAACAAGATTGATGGACTGCTAGCCAGTATGAACAAAAAAAACCCAAATAAACATAATCAGAAATACAAAAGATCAACTCACAACTGATCCTGAAGAAATACAAAAGATTATCAGAGATTACTATGTACACCTATATGGAAACATACTTGGTAACCTAAATGAAATGGATAACTTTCTGACATCTCACAGCCTCCCCACGTCGAAACAAGAAGACATTGAGACACTAGATAGACCAATAACAACTCAGGAAATGGACTCTGTCATAAGAAAACTACCTACAAAAAAAAAGCCCTGGACCAGATGGCTTTCTAGCAGATTTCTACAAAACACACAAGGAGGAGCAGATACCAATCCTACTAAAAGTATTTCAGGCAATTGAGAAAGATGGAATTCTCCTGAAATCATTTAAAAAGCTAATATCACACCGATACCCAAACCAGGTAAAGATCCAACAAAAAAAGAGAACTACAGGCCAATATCCCTTATGAATATAGATGCAAAAATCCTCAACAAGATTCTAGCAAATCAAATCCAAAACACATCTAAAATATCATCTACCATGATCAAGTAGGCTTCATCCCCAGGATGCAGGGCTGGTTCAACATTCACAAGACCATAAATGTCATTAAATACATCAACAGATGCAAAAACAAGAAGCACATGATTATCTCATTAGATGCAGAAAAAAACTTTGATAAAATCCAGCATCCCTTCTTTGATAAAAAACCTCAAACACCTAGGTATAGAAGGAACATACCTCAAAATAGTAAATGCCACCTATAATAAACCTACCACTAACATATCGCTAAATGGACAGAAACTGGAAACATTTCCCTCTGAAAACTGGAACAAGACAAGACTGCCTACTCTCACTCTTCTTGTTCAACATTGTGTTGGAAGTCCTAGCTAGGACAATTAGACAAGAAAAGGAAATCAGGGGTATCCAAACAGGAAAAGAAGAAGTCAAGTTATCCTTCTTTGCTGACGATATGATCCTATACCTTGAAAATCCAAAAGATTCTGTCAAAAACCTGCTTACATTGATAAAGGACTTTGGCAAAGACTCAGGGTACAAAATAAATGTGCAAAAGACAATTACATTCTTATACACCACAACAAGCAGGCAGAGAACCAAATAAAAAGCATGATCCCATTCACAATAATCACCAAAAAAAAAAAAAAGAAAAGAAAGAAAAGAAAGACCTCAGCATCTTCCTAACCAGAGAAGTGAAAGACCTTTGCAATGAAAATTACAAAACACTGCTCAAAGAAAACCAAGAAGACACAAACAAATGGAAAAACATTCCATGCTCATGGATAGGAAGAATCAACATTGTTAAAACGTCCATCCTACCAGAGGCAATACAGATTCAATGCAATATCCATTAAATTACCAACATAATTCATCTCAGAACTGGAAATGACAATACAGAAATTCATATGGAAATATAAATGACCACGAATAACCAAAACAATCCTTAGCAAAAGAAACGAAGCAAGAGGTATTACACTTCCAGACTTCAAACTTCACTATAAGCCTACAGTAATCAAAACAGCCTGGTTTGGTACAAGAACAGGCACACAGACCAATGGAACATGATAGAGATTCTGGAAGCAAAGCCTCAATTTGTCAACAAACTCATCTTTGACAAAGCCTCCAACAACAACCACTGGGGAGAGGAGAACCTATTCAGTAAATGGTGCTGGGAAAACTGACTGATCACATGCAGAAGATTGAAACAGGACCCCTACCTATCACCATACACAAAAATTAACTCTAAATGGATCAAAAACCTAAACGTAAAACCTCAAATTATAGGAATCGTAGAAAATGCAGGAGACACCCTAATGGAAATTGGAACTGGCAACACTAATCATCAGAGAAATGCAAATCAAAACCACATTGAGATACCACCTAACCCCAGTAAGAATGGCCATGATTTTTTGTTGTTGTTGTTGAGTTTTTTGAGTTGGAGTCTCACTCTGTCGCCCAGACTGGAGTGCAGTGGCCGCTCCCGGCCACCGCAGCCTCGACTTGCTGGACTCTGGCGATCCTTCCGCCTCAGCCTTCCAAGTAGCCAGAACTACAGGCGCGTGCTACCACGCCTGGCAAATTTTTGATTTATTGTAGAGATGAGGTCTCGCCAAGTTGCCCACGTGGGTCTCAAACCCGCGGGCTCACGCAATCCACTCACCTCAGCCTCCCAAAGGCGTGGGATTACAGGCTGAGCCACCAAGCCCTGCTAGGAATGGCCATCATTAATCAAACAAACAACAACAAATGCTGTCAAGGATGCAGTGAAAAAGGTACGCTTTACACTGCTGGTAGGAATGCAAACTAGTGCAACCTCTTTGGAAAACAGTGTGGTGATTTCTAAAAGAACTAGAAGTTGACCTTCCATATGACCCAGCAATTCCCCTATTGGGAATATACACGGAGGAACTCAAATCATTCTACAAAAAAGATACCTGCACATGCATATTTGTTGCAGCTCTATTCACAATAGCAAAAACATGGAACCAACCACGCTGCCCATCGACGCTGGCCTGGATGTTAAAAAGTGTTACATATACACAATGGAATATTATGCAGCCATAAATAAGGACAAACATATGGACTTTGCAGCAACTTGGATGGATTTAGAGTCTATCATACTCAGTGATCTATCACAGAAACAAAGAACAGAGTATCATATGTTCTCACTCATAAGTAGACCTTGAAAACAATTATCATAATACTATAAGAAAGGGATTGGCAGTAGTGGGAAACTGACAGGGGCAGGGGTGGTATTGGCAGTTGAGGGAAATTGTCAGGGGAGGGTGAGGTATACCTCATCAACAGGGGTACCTGCATAATGAACATCTGTATACCTAACGATGAATTGCATCTCACATCTTTAAAATAAAAATTTAAAAATCAAAAGAAACCATCAAAAGATATTTGCTAACTGTATACCTGACAAAGGCCTAATATCCAGGATCTACAAGGAACACAAACATGCTAAAAGGAAAAAAAAAAACAAACAGCCCTTTTAAAAAGTAGGCAAGGGTGGGCTTGGTGGCTCAGCTTGTAATCCCAGCAGTTTGGGAGGCCGAGGTGAGTAGATTGCCTGAGCCTGTGGGTTCCAGCCCAGCCCGGGCAACTTGATGAGACCTCGTCTCTACAATAAATCAAAAATTAGCTGGGCATGGTAGCGTGTGCCTGTGGTTCTGGCTACTTGGAAGTCTGAGGTAGAAGGATTACCAGAGCCCAGTGGGTCAACACTGGGGTGGCCGTGAGCATGCCACTGCACTCCAGCCTGGGCAACGGTGTGAGATTCCAACTCAAAAAAAAAAAAAGTAGGCAAAAGATATGAATAGACACTTCTCAAAAGAAGACATACATGCAACCAACAGACACATGAAAAAATGCTCAGCCTCACTATCATCAAAGAAATGCAAATTAAAACCACACTGAGATACCACTTTCCTCCAGCCAGGATGGACATTACCAATAACTCAAAAAACAACAGATGCTGGAGAGGATGCGGGGGAAAGAAAATGTTTCTACACTGTTGGTGGGTATGTAAACTAGTACAACCTCTATGGAAAACATTGTGATGATTCCTAAAAGATCTAAAAATCGACCTTCCATATGACCCAGCAATCCTCCTTCTGGGAATATACCCTGAGGAATTCAAATTGTTCTATAAAAAAGATACCTGCACACACGTTTGTTGCAGCATCATTCACAATAGCAAAAAACATGAACCAGTCACGCTGTCCATCGAAAGTAGACTGAATTAAAAAAAAATATGGGGGCAACCCCCTTGGGTTCTCTCCCACTGTGGGAGCTTTTCTGTTCTCTCAATAAATTCTGCTTTCTCAAAAAAATTTAAAAATATGGTACATATACACAATGGTATATTATGCAGTCATAAAAAAGGACAAAATTATGGATTTCACTGCAACTTGAATGGATTTAGAATCTATAGTACTCAGTGATCTATCACAGAAACAAAGAACTGAGTACCTCATGTTCTCACTCATAAGCAGATCCTGAACATTTATCATAATACTATAAGAAAGGGATTGGCAGTAGCAGGAAACTGCCAGGAGAGGGAGGGGGCACACAATATTAATAAGGGTACCTGATCTCAAACCAGGTAAAATGGGGACCAAAGGGAGGCCCAAACTTAGGTACCTAATCCTGAATTGTACCCCACATCTTTAAAATAATAATAAAAAAAGAAGTGTACATGTTCTTCCCTTCTCTGCTGTGAGAATGTCCAATGCCATTATGTTTTGTAGTACAACTTTGGCCAGAGAATCTGTTGCCTGTTGTTGGGCCTGCTTTCCATGAATCTTGCATAACAAGAGACAAATTTCTGATAGATCTTTCTAAAGATGGAATTTCTATGAACCAAAACAATCTATGGCTTATTGTAGGGTATAGTTCTGATAGGGTAACTATGAGATTATCTGTGGCTAAAATTCCAAAATTGTCAGGTACTTTTTGGTCTGTGAGAACACCTGACTCAGAAAGGATCCCAGATCAGGGAATGTCCCTGAAGCTGGAAACTCAGTTTTGTTATAAACCATCACAGCTGGGAGAGCAACCACTATGGTACACCTGCCACACCAGGATACAAGTAAGGATAAATGTGCAGGGGTCCCACAGAGAAAATAATATCCAGTTCTTTTTAGGATTACCCCTGATATGGGTTCTTTTAACCTCTCTATTGGCCAAAATAGAGGGGTCCCATGGACCCCAAGGCTTGTAGCTGGATGGTCATATGTCAGAGAGATAATCATCTATGCACAAAGGATGAAACTTTGTGTCATCAGGTTTGTTGGAGTGATTTGATTGACAAACCAGATTGCAAAATATGAGGGTTAAGAATGAATACCAGCCAGGCGCGATGGCTCAAGTCTATAATCCCAGCACTTTGGGAGGCTGAGGTGAGGGTATTGCCTGAATCCAGGGGTTCGAAAACAGCCTGGGCAACTTGGCCAGACCTCAGCTCTACAATTAATCAAAAAATTAGCCAGGTGTGGTAGCGTGTGCCTGTAGTTCCAGCTTCTTGGAAAGCTGAGGTGGAAGGATCGCCTGACCCCAGCAGGTAGACGCTGGGGTGACCGTGAGTGTGCGTGCCACTGCACTCCAGCCTGGGCGATGGAGTGAGACTCCAACTCAAACAAACAAAAAAAATTGAATACCTAGAAACATTGGCCAGATTTGATCTTGTGACATTCAGTAGGTGTCCTGACTCTATTCCAATGCCCATTTCAGTTCCTGAGGACAGATTAAAAGGAATAAAGCTGTCATTATAAATCCTAGAAGCAGCCTGGCTCGGTGGCTCAGCCTGTAATCCTGCGCCTTTGGGAGGCTGTGGTGAGTGGATTGCCTTAGCCCGCGGGTTTGGGACCCGCCTGGGCAGTGAGACCTCATCTCTACAATAAAATCAAAAAATCAGCCGGGCGTGGTAGCGCATGCCTGTAATTTCGGCTGCTTGGAAGGCTGAGGCGGAAGGATCACCGGAGCCCAGCAGGTCGAGGCTGCGGTGACCGGGAGTGGCCACTGCACTCCAGTCTGGGCGACAGAGTGAGACTCCAACTCTAAATAAATAAATAAAATAAATAAATAAATAAATAAATAAATAAATAAATAAATAAACCCTAGAAGCATTCATGTTGTTGTTTCCCCACCAGAGGGAGAAGTTGTAATAATATACATCAAATTCTCCTGAATCATCATATGGTTCCCATCCCAAGTAAGTTTGATTGAAATTCAAAGTAAGTTTACAAGTAGTTAGATTTAATTCTCCCATATAGGCCCTTGGTCCTTCCAAATTTTGTACACAGATACTTTCATTGGATTGGATATTATCTCAGGAATGTATCCTATTCTGTCTGGATATTTTTGTCTTTCCCATTTTGGTTGTTCTTGTGGCCTTGGACTGCCTCCTATTCCTGTGTTCCATGTGTGTAAAGACTAAAATCAAACCCAGAGTAACCAACAATCTAACAAATTAGTCTGATTAGCTATTTTATTTAATGCTAGTATTAAAGGATGTTGGGAACAAAGAAAAATAGTAACAAGTATTATAATGGTCATTTTGTCCAACCTCATTGTGATATAATAATTAAGTGCGTAGCAAAGGAAATAACTCAAAGGAAAACACCCACGGAAATTAGAAAGCAGTACTTATCTTTTGGCTTTCTTTTTTTTTTTTTTGAGTTGGAGTCTCACTCTGTCGCCCAGGCTGGAGTACAATGGCACACTCATGGCCACCCCAGCGTTAACCTGCTGGGCTCAGGTGATCCTTCCACCTCAGCCCTCCAAGTAGCCAGAACTACAGATGCACACTACCCCACCTGGCTAGTTTTTTGATTTACAGTAGAGATGAGGTCTTGTGAAGTTGCCTGGGCTGGTCTCGAACCCGTGAACTCAGGCAATCCCCTCGCCTCGGCCTCCCAAAGTGCTGGGATTACAGGCTTGAGCCACCATGCCCGGCTTGGCTTTCTTTTGAAAAGATAGTTCATGACTCCCAGTGGCTCACAGGAGTAAGTGGTTTCCATTGGAGTGGGTTCAAGGTCTTCCTGTGGAGACTGTGGTGCAAACGTCACCCTACAGAGATGAATCCAATTATCCATTTCAGCTATTTTGCATTGCAGAAGGAGTTGTTAAAATAATCGTAAAAGGACCTTCCCATCTTGGGTTTGGTTGGTTATTGGGGGTACCCTCCTTCAAGGTTTTAATTCAGACCTGATCACCTGCTCTTATTTGAGTCAACTGAGCATTCTTGCCTGGGGAAGGCAGAGCATGAGTTCTGTATTCCTTTAAAGCAGTTTGAAACTGGCTCAGGTTAGTAATGTGTTTTTTATAAGACCCACAGTTTTGGGATCTGTAAGCATATCTGTTGAAAGAAAAGTTCTACCGTACAACATTTCATAAGGCCTAAATTTTTTTCCCTTTTAATTTTAAAGATATGGTGTACAATTCAGGGTTAGGTATATAAATGTTCATTATGCAGGTACCCTTGTTGATGAGGTGTGCCCCCCTCTTCCCCAGGCAGATTCCCACTACTAACAATCCTGCTTCCCTGCTCCCCTCCTGGCAGTTTCCCGCTACTGTCAATCCTTTTCTTATAGTATTACGATAATTGTTCAAGGTCTGCTTATGAGCGAGAACATGTGATACTCAGTTCTTTGTTTCTGTGAAATATCAATCAGTATTATAGACTCTAAGTTCATCGAGGTTGCTGTGAAGTTCATAATTTTGTTCTTCTTTATGACTGTGTAATATTCCATCATGTGTGTGTACCACATTTTTAAAATCCAGGTCTCTTTTGATGGGTATGGTTGGTTCCATGTTTTTGCTACTGTGAACAATGTTGCAATAAACATGCATGTACAGGTATCTTTTAATTTTGCCTCAGGAGCATTGCACATTCTCATAAGGGCAATGGGAAGCATGGAGATCCAATGTTTGGAAGTCTCCTGGCATAATTTGGCAAGAGTTTTAGAGACTGATTTGCTCTTTCTACTTTTCCAGAAGACTGTGATCTCCAGGCAGAATACAGAAAATATTTTATTCCCAGAACCTTAGCCACCCCTTGTGTCACTTGTGAGATGAACGAAGAGCTGTTATCACTTTGTAGACTGTGAAGTAGCCCAAACCTTGGGATAATTTCTTTCAAGAGGGCCCTTGTAACCTCTATTGCTTCCTCTGTGAGAGTAGGGAAAGCTTTTACCCAGCCTGTGAAGGTGTCTATAACAACTAAAAGATATTTATATCCCCGGCAAGATGGCATGTGAGTGAAATCTATTTGCCATTCTCCCCTCTGCTGCACAGGCACTGGTAAGGGTGGCATTCTAGGCCCAGGGTTATTTTAAGAGCATATGGGACGGCCAGGCTCGGTGGCTCAGCCTGTAATCCCGCACTTTGGGAGGCCAAGGTGAGTGAATTGCCTGAGCCCATGGGTTCGAGACCAACCTAGACAACCTAGCGAGACCTCATCTCTACAATAAATCAAAAAATTAGCCAGGCATGGTAGCACGCGCCTGTAGTTCCAGCTACTTGGAAGGCTGAGGCGAAAGGATCGCCGGAGCCCAACAGGTCGAGGCTGCAGTGGTCGAGAGCGTGCCACTGCACTCCAGTCTGGGTGATAGAGTGAGACTCCAACTCAAAAAAAAAAAAAAAGGGGGGGGGGCATATGGGACAAGCTTGGCAGACTTGCTTTACAGTTTGAGTCCTTGTTCTGTGAACAATCGGGTTGTTAAAGCCAGAGTTACTTCTCTCCCTATGTGAAAAGCATCGTGTAAAGCTATAATGGCTTTCCATTGGGTAGCCTGTGGGAGTAGGATTTTGTGTCCCGTGATCCACCACAATTCCTCCTTTATTCTCCTTTCAATGTGAGCCTTTAGGTCTTCTTCTTGAGAGTACTTGAGTTTTACTGGTTCCTCTGAAAAAGGAAAAATGGCTAAGGCAGAGCAGGGCAAGGGTCGCCAGGCAGCCAGCTTGGCCTCTTTATCAGCCTTCTGGTTTTCTTCGGCCACAGGAGAGTTTTTCTTTTGAAAATGCAATGTATAACAACTACTTCTTTAGGCAGCTGAACTGCATGTAAGAGTTGGAGAATTTCAAACCCATGTTTTATAAGACAGTGTTTGTTTTTTAATAATCCCCTTTCTTTCCAGATAGCAGCATGAAGAATAAAGAAAGCATATTTGGATTCAATATAAATGTGTTTAATTGCTTTCTTTCTCCTAAAAGCAAAGCCCGAGTGAGGGCTATGATTTCTGCCTTCTGGGCAGAAGTCCCTGGAGCTAAAGGTTGAGATGAAGGACACAATCTTCGTTAACCATGGCATATCCTGCCACCCTTTTCCTGTTCAGCATGTAGCTGCTGCCATCAATAAATCAAGTTTCCTCTGGATCTGCCACAGGAAGATCCTTTAGGTCTGGTCTACTCATAAAGGTGTTGGATATGATTTGTGTGCAAGAGTGCCTGGGGGATTTTTCGGTGGGCATCAAAGAGGCTGGGTTCAAAAGATTGCATGTTTTTAAAATAATTCCAGGATTGCCTATAGGAGTGGCCTGATATTTAGTCAAGTGCTCTTCAGTCATCCATAAGTGGCCCTTCATTTCCGAAACTGATTTGACTTTATGAGGAATAATAACTTCTAGGGGCGGTCCCAGGGTTATCTTGGTGACTTCCTCCACCAACAATGCAGTGGCAGCCACTGCCCTGAGCCAGCTGAGCCAGCTTGTGGTAGCCCCATACAAACTTCTTGAAAAATAGGCCACAGGTTGTCGCTCTGGTCCCAGTTTCTGAGATAGGACCCTGAGGGCAATTCCTCTCTTTCAGCAACATATAAGGTGAAGGACTTGAGTAGATTAGGAATCCCCAGAGCTGGAGCCTGAGTCCGGGCCTGTTTTAATTTATCAAAGACTTTCTTTGTTTCTCCAGCCCATTCCAGGGTCTCATTTTCTTGTCCCTTAGTAGCCTCATAAAGAGGCCTTGCAATAAGTCCAAAATTAGGTATCCATATTTGCCAGAAGCCTGCGTGCCTAAAGGGGATCTGAGCTGATGTTTACACCAGGGATACTGTAGGACACAGATGCCTCCATGCGATCTGGAGACAGTTGCTGAGTTCCAGGGGTAAGAACATATCCAAGATAGTGTACCTTTTGCATTGAAATTTGGGCCTTCATCCTTGAGACCTTATAGCCCCATCCAGCCAAAAAGTTAAGGACTTTTAAAAAATTTGTATTTGAGGCCTTTTCAGTTGGACTGCAAATGAGCAGATCATGCACGTATTGGAGCATGCTACCTTCATCTAAATCTAAATCCCTTAGGACTCCCAAGGCCTGAGGAAACAAATGTGGGTTATTCCTAAATCTCTGAGGGAGAACAGTCCACGTATATTGTTGTTTCTCCCTGATTAGGATTGTCCCATTCAAAAGCACACAGGAATTGGGAGTCTGGATATAGGGGAATGGAAAAGAATGCATCCTTGCGGTTTAACACAAAATACCAATTGGTATTTCCAGGGATTTAGGATAAGGGTCTGCTACTAAGGGATGGATAGGAATTACTGCCTCATTAATAATTCTTAAGTCCTGGACCATCTTATATTCCCCGGCTGGCTTCAATACAGGTAATATGTGGATATTACAGGAAGACTGGCAAGGCTTTTATAGCCCAAATTTTAAAAGTCCCTGTCCTAAGGGGTCAAGCCCTTTTTTTGCTTCAGGTTGTATTGGGTATTGTTGACAGTGAGGAAATTTAGTAGGATCTTTGAGCTGCATCTTGATGGGGAGCGCTTTTATTGCCTATTGTACCACACCCCGCTAATTTTTTTTTTTTAATTGTAGAGACGAGGTCTCACCAAGTTGCCCGGGCTGGTCTTGAACCCACGGGTTTGGGCAATCCACTCACCTTGGCCTTCCAAAGTGCTGGGATTACAGGCTAAGCCACCAAACCCAGCTCCCTTTTACTTTAAAAATTCTTGCTACATTCTGTCATTCATCTCTAGTTCCTTCCCTTTTGTTTCCAAGGAAGGAATAGTTCTTTTTGCAAATTGAATCCCTCTGCCTGTGTCTGTCTTGTCATCTCCCCAGCCTCCTCCAGACCCTTTCCAAACACCCTACAAATACAAATAAGACTTGATCCTGCCTCTTCAAGGTCACAGCCTAAAAGAGGCAGAAGTAGAAATAATTATAACAGAAAACAAAAGAATCATAGCAGAAATACAGGTGCTATAAACACAGGTAGCATACTGTGGAAGCAGAGAGCAAAGGCGGGAGAAAGCTGGGGAGGTTTCACAGAAGAGGAGTTCACCAGGTAGAGACAAGGGAAGGTAGAGAGAAAATAAGAGCTGAGGCACAAAGGTATAAAAGTTCAGGATCTGTGTAGGATTAATAAGGAATTTTTTTTTTTTTTTTGAGTTGGAGTCTCACTCTGTCACCCTGACTGGAGTGCAGTGGCTAATTCCTCCTGGCCACCGCAGCCTCGACCTGCTGGGCTCCGGCGATCCTTCCGCCTTAGCCTTCCCAGTAGCTGAACTACAGGCGCGCGCTACCACGCCCAGCTGATTTTTTATTTATTGTAGAGATGAGGTCTCGCTGCCCAGGCGGGTCTCGAACCCACAGACTCAGGCAATCCACTCACCTCAGCCTCCCAAAGGCGCCGGATTACAGGCTGAGCCACCAAGCCCGGCTTAATAAGGAATTTGATGTGGCTAGAACATCAGGTTGGAGATGAGGCTAGAAAATTGGAGAAGAAAAAGAACTAGAATTTGTTGAGCAACTATCATGAACCAGGTGCCATGCAAGCCATAATATACCTATCTCCTTCAAACCTAAAGGGTGAGTATATTGTTCAAACATAATATACCTATCTCCTTCAAACCTGTGAGGTGAGTATATTGTTACCTCCATTTTACAGAGGAAGATACCCAGGATCTTAGGGGACCATCTTGGGGATCTTGGGGGAAATTTTAATATTTGCACCAACTGAGTGTCACATGGGGATTAGTGTCTTATGAGGATAAACTCTCGAGTCTATAATTATCAGTGAGGACTAAAAAGAATCTAAACTGATTCCATCCTACCCCCACAGTGTGGAGATGTCAATGAAAAAAGTATGGTGCAGTTGGCATTCATTCATTCAACAAATATGTATTGAGCACCTACTTTGTGGCAGGATAATACAGGTGCTGAGAATTCAGCAGCAGACAGGGAAGGCAAGGCCTAGGTGCTGAGCCAGTCTGAGAAGAGACAGCTTTAGATAAGTGTTTGACGCATTCCCACTGCGTGGAATGAATGAATGTTACCTCCCTAGTTAAGTCTTTAAAGTTTAGCAAGTTTCAAAGTACTCATTATCAGGGGAAAAAAATCTAACAAACAAGCATATTGATGGTGCAAAGTGGTTCTGTATTTAAACCCCACCCCCACACCCCCAGATATCTATAAATCCACTTGGAATTGGTAACTGGTCTCACTCCTTCTCTGTACCTCCCTCCCACCCGCCGTCTTTCTCTCTTCCCTACACTCAGAGCCCTGATTCTTCTTCCTCTAATCTCTGGCCCAAGATTCCAAGCAACCAGCTCCTTCTTTGATTTAGTTGGATTTCAAAAACATTTTAATTGACAAGTACAAATTGTATATATTTATAGTATATAACTTTTTTAAGGGGACAGAGTTTGCTTTAAGAAGTCCTTCAGGTTCAAGATATAGAATAAGAAAAAAAAAAATGGACAAATGGCCCTACCAAACCCCACTTCAAACATCTAAAAGACAAATCTTTTTCTGCCAGATTTGTTCACCTTTTACAGTGCAAATCACATTTCTCATTCTCGCAGACTCTGTGTGCCTTCATAATTTCACCAAATAAGTCCTATTACCTTCACTTTGTCTGGACCAAGTCCCAAAGAAGAAGTGAAAGATGGATTTACCCCAGGACAAGAGCGAAAGAGTGAAAAATCACTTATTGTCATAAATAAATAGATGGATAGTTACACTGGGCAGAATGAAGGATTTGCCTCAGAAGAGAGCCCTGTGGTGGGAGCAGAAGAAAAAGTCAAAGGAGCTACCAAAAAAAGCCTCTCAGAAATTGAGTTTGTAGAGACACAGATAAGAGAGACGTTCAGCGGGAGGCTGGAAACGGAGAGCATGATCTCCCAAGTTCCTTTGTGCTGAAGAAGACAGGATTCTAGAGCAATCTGCCAGTGATCAGTGAGAAACGTGACTGGTTCTGTTCTAGAATGGCCATTGTCTCACAGGTCTTTGTTTAGCAGGCCCTGAGCTCTCCAATCCCACCCCTGGGAAAAGCCGAGAGCCCTCTCTGGAGATGGTGATGTTGCTGAGTGACCACCAGGGGGCAAACTGAGCCTACATGGTCTCTTCCACCCTGTTTCCATGGAGCCAAACTCTAGAATGTCAGGGATAAAACTGGCTTTAGAAATCATCTACGGCTTCAGATCAAACCTTTGCGTTTAGGGAGAAGAAACACAAGGTCTCAAGATGGGGAATAGGGACAATTGCTCTGTGAATACCATTAAAATTAAAAAATAAAAGAGGGAAAATAATTTGTCAAGGTCAAATAGTGAGTTAAACCGGGCATGGTGGCTCACACCCGTAGTCCCAGCACTTTGGGAGGCAGAGACCAGAGGATTGCCTAAGCCCAGGAGTTCGAGACCAGCCTGGGCAACTTGGCGAGACTTTGTCTCTACAATAAATCAAAAATTAGCCAGGCATGGTAGCGTGTGCCTGTAGTTCCAGCTGCTTGGAAGGCTGAGGTGGAAGGATCACCTGAGCCCAGCAAGTCGAGGCTACAGTGGCCGTGAGCGTGCCACTGCACTCCAGCCTGGGCAACAGAGTGAGACTCTGACTCAAAAAAACAAAAACAAAAAAACAACAACAAACAGTGAGTTAGTGATAAAATAGAAACTAGAAACCAAATCTTCTGGCTACTCCACTAATTCTTCTCTTCTCTCTCTCCCTCTCCCTCTCCCTCTTCTTCTTTTTGAGGTGGACTCTCTGTCACCAGGGCTGGAGCAGTGGCACAATCATGGCTCACTGCAGCCTTGACCTCCTGAACTCAGGAGATCCTTCAACCTCAGCCTCCTGAGTAGCTGGGACTACAGGTGAATGGCACTATGATTGGCTAATTTTTAAAAAAATTTTTCTGTGGAGACGAGATCTCACTATGTTGCCCAGGCCGGTCTCAAATGCCTGGACTCTAGCAATCTTCCCACCTCAGCCTCCCAAAGTGCTGGGATTACGGGCATGAGTCATCACACTTGGCTCTGACTACTCCAATTCTATACATGTTCCACTGCAACAAGCTTTCTCCTGGCTCACATTTAATGCTAGAATGCAATGGTTTTTAACGAAATCTTTTCTATAAAAAGGACTTGTCTCTCCAATCAGATTGCAAGAACTTGAGGGGAGGGACCACGTTCTGACCAATCTTGGACATGTTCTCCGGCACCTAGCACATTGTCCTGCAGGTAGCTTATGCCCGATACAATATGGAAGACTGCAACAAATATTGTGGGATTTTGCTTGTTTTGTTTTGTTTGTAGAGACAAGGTCTCACTATGTTGCCATAGGCTGATCTCAAACTCCTGGCCTCAAGCAGCCCTCCCACCTCGGCCTCTAAAAGTGCTGGGATTACAGGCGTAAGCCACATCACCTGGCCTAACAAATATTGTTAAGCTCTTATTTGGCAGGTCCAGCGATGGTTCCTGAGAACACAAAGATGGAAATATGCTGTCCATGCCTTTAAGAAGCTCAATATCCAGGGAGAAAAACAGATATGTCAATAAACACCTACAATTCAGGAGATGAACATTTAACAGTAGTACAGACAAAGCAATATGGAAACACAGACAAGGAAGTGACTACCTGGATGGGATACAGGCTTGGGTCCTAAAGGAAGAACGGAACTCATCAAATAATGGGAAATGGAAATTCTTCATGACAGGAACAGCAGAGATGCCAACACATGGAGACATGAAGACATGATGTGTTAAGTGAAAGTGATTGGTTCCCAGTAGCTAGAGTGTAGTATATATAGGAAACTTCCAGCTCCTATTCCTTGAGCAGGAACAAATGAGACTAAAGAGGTCGTTTGAAGCCAGCTGTAAAGTTGCTGTTCATTCGTTCAGTCATCCAACAAACATGTACTACTCCCACGTGCTGTTGATAATGATGGTGACGGGATGATAATAATATGATGAAAATAATAATATGGTTGAATTTCAAGGATTTGCGTCTTGAGTCTATGGTTTATTCCTCACATGAATCAGCTAACACAGATGAGTTTTCTATCCTCCATTTATTTAAAAAATTCATTTTTCATGCTGGTAGCCCTCCTGCAAACATGGTGAACGTTCCTAAAAACCACTAGACTTTCTGTAAGAAATGTGGTAAAGGCCAACTCCCAAAGTGACACAAGTACAAAAAGGCGAAGGATTCTCTATATGCCTGGGGAAGACAGCATCATGACAGGAAGCAGAGTGGTCATGATGGGCAGACCAAGCTAATTTTCCAGGAAAACGCTAAAACTACAAAGATCATTCTGAGGCTTGAGTGCACTGAGCCCACCTGTCAATCTAAGAGAATGCTGGCTATTGAGAGGAGCAAGCAGCTTGAACAAGGAGGAGAAGGAGATAGGGGAACAAAGGGCCAAGAGATGTAGTCCTAAGCTTCATATTTTGGTTGATCATGAAGACAATAAAATTTTGAGGCTAAGTTCATACACAGACACACACACACACACACAATCAGCAAGCCTGGTGTTGTTCCAGGAGCTAGGGACGTGGCTGTGATCAAGAATTCAGGTCCGGGAGCCGATCGTGGTGGCTCATGACTGTAATCCCAACACTTGGGGAAGTTGAGGTGGGAGGATTGCTTCAGCCTAAGAGGTCAAAACCAGCCTGGGCAATATAGCAAGATCTCATCTTTACAAAAATAAAAATAAAAAAATTAACCAGGCAGAGTGGCGTGCACCTGTAGTCCCAGCTACTTGGGAGGCTGAGACAGAAGGATTGCCTGAGTCGTTGAGACTGCAGTAGCCATGAGCATGCCACTGCATTCCAACCCGGGCAACAGAGTTAAGATCTCGGCTCAAAAAAAAAAAAAAAAAGAATGAAGGTCCAGCCTGTTATGGTGCTTTCATGCATATGGGGAGACAGATAATATACAGGTGGAAAAATATATTTCAGATGCTAGGCGACACAAAAGGGAACAGACAAAGCAATATAAAAGAAATGAGTCAAAGGCAGACATCATCCTATAGGTGGGACCAGGGAAATATCACTAAAGAAGTGAGCTGACTGGGAGCAGTGACTCACGCCTATAATCCCTGCACTTTGGGAGGCTGAGGTGAGAGAACTGTCTGAGCCTGTGTGTTCGAGATCAGCCTGGGCAATTTGGCGAGACCTCATCTCTATAATAAATTTTTTTTAAAAATTAGCCATGCATGGTGGCACATGCCTGTAGTTCCAGCTACTCAGAAGGCTGAGGCGGAAGGATAGCCTGAGCCCAGCAGATCACAGCTGCAGCAGCCGGGAGCATGCCACTGCCCTCCAACCTCGGTGACAGAGTGAGACTCCAACAAAAAAAAGGAAGTGAGCTGAATGAGGTGTTAGCAGTGTAGGAGACTGAGGGAAGAACATTCCAAGCAGGAGAATGGCAAAGAAAAGACCCCAAGGAGGGACTGGGCAGCTTGGTGTACTCCAGGGACAGAAAGAAGGCCCATGTGCTAGAGCATAGTGAGCACGAGGGATGGTGCTCTAAGTCAGAGTGGACAGAGGCCAAGACGTGGAAGAATTTACAAATTGTAGCAAAGGATTTGGGTTTTATCCTAAGTGCAATGGAAAGGTTTTAAGTAAGGAAGTGACTTACCTGATTTACTTTATTTTTTTAACTGATATTATTCATCTTTACTTATAAAGCTATAATAATCCAGGGAGCTCAGTATTGTCAAAATAATACGCAAATAGACCTACTGAAAGAAGTCCCTAAGGACAAACTGCTTTTCGAAAGGTCCCCCAAGTGTGGAGGAGGAGAGAGTAGACGGTCTGTTTTCCTTGGTGCCAGCAGTCCAGGAGGCCTCTGCTCAGTGGCGAGGCTTAGGACATGGATGAAGGATGACCCCAGTCGATGTCTCCCATTGAAGACACCACATCCCTGTCAGTATCCCTCATGAGGACTCTTTGAAAGTAAAAGCAATATGTTTCCCCATCCTGGCTTCCTGATACTTGCTCCGTCTGTACAATCTGTGGACAGATTATCCTGGGAAGAAAGGGGCTCAATGAGGGAGAAAAAAAAAAAGACAGGAATATTCACATAGCCACATAAAAACCTATATAAATAAATACAGGTGAGCCTCACTTTAAGACGATCTATTCACACACTCACATAGATTTATTTATTTATTTATTCATCCATTCATTCATTCATTCAGAATCTTGCTCTGTCACAGGGGCTGAAGTGCAGTAGTATGATCATAGCTTACTGCAGCTGCAAACTCTTGGGCTCAAGCAGTTCTCCCACCTCAGCCACTGGAGTAGCTGGGTCAACAAGTGTGTGCATCACCACACCTGGCTAATTTTTGTATTTAAAATTTTTTGTAGAGTTGTGGTCTCGCTATGTTGCCCAAGCTGGTCTTAAACTCCTGGCCTCAAATGATCCTCCCATCTTGGCTGCCCAAAGTGCTGGGATTACAGGCATGAGCCACTGCATTCTACCCATAGGTATTTCATAAGCACCCACAATGCACTAGGCTGTATTTGAGGTATTAAGGATTTATTCATCCATTCTACATACACTTATTCAGGCCAACTATATGCATGATATCTGGAGTTCCAAATGAATAAGTCCTAAAATAATAGGTTTTAAACAAATATGTGTTTTACAGATAAGTAACTGCCTTGGTTGATGGGTAGAAGCAGGGTGGAGATTCTTCACTTTATATATAAATTAACTCTGACAGTTTCTTTAAATAAGACTCTCCAGGTTGAGCGTGGTGGCACATGCCTGTAATCCCTTGGGAGGCCAAGGCAAGAGGACTGCCTGAGTCCAGGAGTTTGAGATCTGCCTGGACAACATGGTGAGATCTCATCTCTAAATAAATAAATAAATAAATAAATAAATAAGACTTTCCTCCTAATGTATATAAATTGGACCCAGCTCTAAAGAATCCATTTATTCATCCCTCTTCAGCACTCAATCGATGTAAAAGCAGTGGACAAGAGCTGGCTTTTATCAGCTCAAGGGTGCCAAGTGTTACATTTTCAGAAATGTTACAAGCTGGTTATTAAACACAATCATTACTAAAAATTAAATTACACAAGCTTATAATTAAATAAGGAATATTGAAGACAGACACAATAAATATGCAAGCTCATCACTTCCTAATGATTTTACTACTATGAATGTTCTTGATGTTATTTATGTTTACTCTATCTATATGGAGGAAATACTGTATACAGTGTCCACGCGCATCTCTCCTCAACTGCACACTCAGTGATGTTACATTGGTAGCTTGAATTGGCCATGATGGGAGTATTTACACCACAAAAATTAGTGACTGCCAAAAAGGGGAACTTCCCCCCACCCCACCCCCCAGAGAGCAGGTTGTTAAACATTGATCAGCACACCACTGGTGTAGAGTATTATGTAGTCTTCTTATATTTACTCTCCTGTGGTGAAACTGCTTTTAGAATCTCTATTGACAGAATTAAGTGGAATAGGCTCATAAGTCTTGTCTTGAAACAGATGCCTAAGATCCTTATAGCTACGGCCAATTGTAGCATTAAGCAACCTGCAGCCCAGGAGGAGGCCTTCTTGTCACAAATAACAGGTTACAAGAGGACTGCTTGAATGAACAAGGATATTATTCAACAAACCTTTATTTAGCAGCTAGTATGTGCAGAGCAGTGTGCTAAAGGGCTAGGGAAGATCATCTATGCACTCAAGGAAGTCACTGTAGAGGAGGTTACAGAAAATCTGTTGATGATCCACTGTAGTAAGTGCTAACATGGAGAAACAGGAATATGGAGGAGAGAGACGCTAATTCAAGGACCATCAAAGAGGCTTCAAAGAGAACTCGAAGTTGTACTCCCCTCTATCTTGTTCTCCACCGTATCCCTCAAACCTAGCACTGCGTCTGGCACAGAGTTGACACTCAATAATTGTTGCATGAATGAAGGAGTTAGTCATTACCTTGGCCCTTGAAAAATAAGTAAGCTTGCCAGACAGATAAGAGTGAACCCAGGCAGGGCCTCCCAGGCAGAAGACACAGTCTGTGCAGAGGCATGAAGGGCAAAGAGGTCGGGGCATTTGAAGAAAAAGTTTAATGGGAGCCGGGTTTGGTCAGCTCAGTCTGTAATCCCAGCGCTTTGGGAGGCTGAGGTGAATGGATTGCCTGAGTCTGCCTGGGCAACTTGGTGAGACCTCATCTCTACAATAAAATAAAAAATTAGCCGTGCATGGTAGTGCACGCCTGTAGTTCCAGCTACTTGGAAGGCTGAGGCAGAAGGATTGCCAGAGCCCAGCAGGTTGTGGCTGCAGTGACCGAGAGCGTGTCACTACACTCCAGTCTGAGTGACAGAGTGAGACTCCAACTCAAAAAAAAAAAAAGATTTAATGGGGTTTGAGAAGTCTGGGAACCCAAACTGGCAAAGGTGAAGAGGGGTTCTCTGCCTCAAATCTCTGTAGAACTCTCAAAAGACAAAAGGAATTGGCTTGTTTCTATATAACTCTAGAGACAGCCTGAGGGGTGATGCTGAGAGTCACAGATTATCTATTTTCAGTTTAATATAAAAACTTTCTAACAGGGCTGTCCAATCATGGAACAGGCTGCAATGAGCGGGTCCCTTATGAAGGAAGAAATGAGCATGTTCCTTATAAAGGAAGCAAGCAGATGCCAGATAAACTCTTGGTGCAGTAAATCGCTGTGGTAGATGCTTTTTTTTTTCTGACTAGAGTTTGGAAGATTTTATCAAGTCTCATTTTTTAAAAAGGATATTAGATAATATATGAACAACTAACTTCAGTAGCGATCCTACAGAAGACACAGAAACTTTTCTCAAGTGTGTGTTTCTTATGTTGATCATTGACTAAAGCTGAAACCAACAAGGGTGCTGAAGGTTCTCTCATGAAAGAATGTCTTTTCCCACCACTGAGGTCTTCATTCATTCACGTAGCAGTTATGTATTCAGTATCTTTGTGCGTAAGGGATTTCACTAAGTGCTAGAAACACAAATATAAATAAAAAAAGAACCTACACTCACAGTGCAGGGTAAGCATTCAAATAAATAGTTACACTCCAATGGCTACAATGCAAAGTACTGTGGAAAACACAAAGACCATTTGTCTGGGGAAATCAGGGAAGCCCTCAGAGTGGAAGTGACTCAGAACTGACTTTTGAAAAGTAAAAAGGAAATCATTAGTTGAAGAAAGAGAAAGAGTCCAGGCTGAAGAAAAACATACGCGAGGACATGGAGGAGTGACAGGGTGTGGCCTGTTTGGGGAGGTAAGTGGTTGGTGAATGTGGGGGATGGGTGGCAGTGGGAGATAGCAGACCAATGTGCAAGGTCTTCAATACATGCTGAAAACTTTGGATTTTAATCTAGAAATGATAGGACATCAATAATAGATTTTAAGGCCAGGTGCAGTGGCTCACATTTAGACTCCCAGCACTTCGGGAGGCTGCGGTGGGAGGATTACTTGAGCCCAGGAGGCAGGAACCAGCCTGGGCAACACAGCGAGACCTCATTTCTACAAAAAATTAGCTGAGCATGGTGGTGCACACCTATAGTCCCAGCTACTTGGGAGGCTGAGGCAGGAGGATGAGTTGAGCTCAGGATTTCGAGGTTACAGTGAATCAAGACTGTGCTACTGCAACAGAGCCAGACTCTGTCTCTAAAAAAAAAATTAAAATTAAAAAATAAGAGACTTTTAAGTGAGAAAGTTACATGATAGGTTTGTTGGCAGAAATGATCAGCACAGTTCTGGCAAGTGTGAGGAAAGTGGATCGAAGGGGCCCAGACTAGAGGCAGGAGACCTGCTGAGAGGCTGTTGGGGGTGGGGTGTGGTGGTTCATGCCTGTAAACCCAACACTTTGGGAGACTGAGGCGGGAGGATTGCTTGAACCCAGGAATTCCAGATCAGCCTGGGTGACACAGCAAAACCGTGTCTCTATGAAAAATAAAAAAATTAGCCAGGTGTAGTGGCATGCACCTGTAGTCCTGGCTACTCTGGAGGCTGAGGTGGAAAGATTGCCTGAGCCCAGGAGGTCGAGGCTGCTGTAAGCCATGACAGTCATGATCAGGCCACTGCACTCTAGCAGCCTGAGCCTGTTCAGAGGTTTCGTCTCAAAAAAAAAGAGAGGCTGTTGAGAAAGTCCAAGTACATAATGGAATGATGATAATGATGGTTTGAGCTCTGGGGATAATGAGGATAAAAAGGAAAGTTGGACCGTAGAGACCTTTTCTAAAGCAGAACAGGCAGGATGTAGGGGAGGCCTATTTTAATCCACCTCCTCAAGTAAGATGCACAACACATCTTAAACAAAGATGGAGAAAAGAAAAGATCACTGTCCCAACTCCTGAGTTGAGACTGTTTGTGCAGTGGAGCCCTCAGTTTAATTCTGAGCTGCCTGAAAGCCAAGGCAAAAAGAGAAGCATGATGACTTCTATAGCTCTCATTATCTGTTAAAGTATACTCAAAGGAAAGGAAGGGCCTGGCCAGGTTAGAGTGGGAGAGGGGACGTCAGAAGGGCGTGTTTGTCCTTGAGTCTGAGATTCTGAGAGCCCGGAGGAAGGACAGTTTCTGGGATCCCTGGTTCTTTCTACTGCTCTCTGTTGGCTGGGAGGTGGCTGGGGTGGAGAGTGCTGGCAGCACCCTTTACAGACAGCCAGTCACAGGGATTCAAACTTGGAAGTCTGATTCTCTGCCAAAGCGGGCTGTTCCTCCGCTCACCCCTTCCCTCTTCTCACCCCTCCCAGTGTTCTTCCTTCAGCCCTCTCTGAAGTCTCCAGCAGCTCTGCAAGAGAAGCTGGACAGGTAGTTGAGGTCCAGAGCAAGGATGGATGAATTTACTGGAAATGGCCCTTTATGCTAGGGATTGAGCCAGAACAGTGACTCTGCCCTTGTGTTCTCAGAGTGAGGGCATTTCTGGTCTGGACAGAGCTGGTTATTCTCTCCCTTCTTAGGACTCTATGGGTTCATGCCCTCATTCAACACAAGATATGGAGCACCAGTCACAGGCTGGTGGGTGTCAGGGCCCTGCCCTCAGGAAGCTCACCTTCTCTTGGGAAGACAGTCCTTGACAACAGCTCTCCTTTAAGATGATTGAACGAGGCCATCATGCTCAGGGAGGTGCAGGCCTCACCTGCAAGAGCAAAGGAGAGATTGTGCCTTGTTTTGGAATGGGAGGCGGGAAGCAGAAGGCTTCCAGGGGAAAGGTTAGGGAATCCTGTCGGCTGGCTTTCAACCTGGGGATGGTGCAAGGGGAACGGGATAGGGGGTGGGGGGAGCACCTGGAATCAGAATCCCTTCTCCTTGGGGTTTGAGGGGTCCGACGTTACCTCCTTTCATTACCTCATTTCGTCTCAGCCACAATTGTGGGTAGAAATTAAGCACATTTTTTAAAATGCCCATTTGAGAGCTGAGAAAGCAGACTCTCTCAGGTGGCCACAACCTGAATCAAGAAGGGCAAGTGTCCCGATTCCATCCATCTACCGAGTCTGGGAACGCACCGCCGAGCTCCCCGCCCCAAGCAGCCCACTTCCCACCCCGACCCCGACGGCTGGGCCCACCCCGTCTGAAAGCCCCACCTGAAGTCTAACTTGGCTGCGCCCTCCCGCACGCGGGCGTCGCGGGGAGTCAGGGGTTAAAGCCCGTGGCCGGGGTGGCCCCTTCCCCCTCCCCAGCCCCTTGGCTCCACTCGGCGCCGCGCCTGGAGCGCCCGTCCCGGAGAGCGGCACGAGAGGGGAGGGGGAAAGTGGGCCTGGTTCTCGGGTGGCCAATCCCCCGCGCCCGCGGTGCCCAGAGGAGGCGCCAGCGCCGAGGCCAGCGCCAGGCCGGGCTGCCTGCTTCCCGCGGCAAAGTACAAATGCGCCCGAGCGCGGCGCCTGGCGCCCTTGGCGTGCACAGCCGGCCCGCCGCGCTCAGCCTCCCCCGCGGCCGCCGCGCCGCGCCGCCGCCGCCGCCGCCGGGACCGCCGCCCCGCCGGGCCCCAGGCCCCCGCGGCCCGAGCCGCGCCCCCCGAGCCGGGGCCGCCGGCCGCCTCCCGCCGCGCGCCCGGGCCCGCGCGGGTCCCGCGCGCCTCGCCCCGCCGCGCGCCCCGCGACCTGCCCTCGCGCTCCTCCCTCCTCTCCCCCGCTCACCTTCTCCCTCTCTCCGGCTGCCTCCCCTCTCCTCAGTCCCCCCACCTCTGGCCTCCTTCCCCCGGTTCCCGTCCCACCTTCTCCGGTCCCCACCTGAGATCCCCCTCTGTCCTCCCTGGCTTCTCACCAACGTCTCGACTCTTCTCTGGCTCCCTGCAGCAGCAGCCCTCGCAGGGTCTGCGGGCTGATCGTGCCTCAGTGTCCTCTGCGTCCCGTCTGCTCCCGACTCCCCTCCCGACTCAGCCCGGCGGCCTGGCCCTGGGGGAAGGAAGGATGGTTCCCGAGGTGAGGGTCCTCTCCTGCTTGCTGGGACTCGCGCTGCTCTGGTTCCCCTTGGACTCCCACGCCCGAGCCCGTAAGTAGAAGGGCAGGGATGCGGCCCCTGGAATGTGCAGGACCGTGCAGGAGCCTGGACCCCAGGCTGCCGGGACAGCCGTCCAGGCAGCACCTGTGCCGGGAGGGGTGGAGACTCCTCTGCCGACCCGTGTGAACTGGAGAGGCTGGGGGGCCGGAGGGGCTCGGCAGGGCTCAGAGCTGTGGGGGATGGTTTTGTGGGCCTGAGGATGAGGGGACTGAGGGCAACCGGGAACTGTGCTTTGGGGGTACGCAGGGTGGGGGAGGCTTAATATTCCCAGTAGAGAGTCGGGTGTGGTTGGCCACAGGTAAGGAGTGTGATGAAGAGGGAAAGCCTTTTGCATTTGGAAAGAGCCCTTGGAAAGAAATAAGAGCTAACTAGCAGAACCTGCACGACACTGCAATGAGGTGGGTATCATCACTTGCATTTTCCAGATGAGAAAACTCAGGCTGAGCCAGGAGAAGGAACTCGCTAAAACGTACAGAGCTAGTAAGCCATCCAAAGCCAGAACACTCTCATTCAAACGCTACGGTTTTCCTCTGCCCCACAGTGCCTGGAAGGGACCCTCAGTTGGCGTTGTGAGACTCTAGGAGGCAGCAGGGCACAGTGAGATAGACCAGGGTCTTCATCATCGCACTTCCTGTTGGGTACCAGCTGGTGGGAGGCAGTCACGGAGAGCACCTCTCTCACCCTCAGTTTCCTAATCTAGAAAATGGGAAGTAAAAAATCCTAGGACTGTTGATAGGGTTAAGTAAGAGAAAATAGGCAAAGCCGCTAGCACAAGACTGGTGCATGGTAGCTTCTCAAAAAATATCAGTTCCCTAAGTCCTGCTCTTCTCTTAGACATAATGTAACCCTCAAATGAGTTATATAATCTCTCTGAGCCTCAGTTTGCTCGCTGCCTTCACAACAGGCTGGTAGACCCCCTCTCCGTCCCCTGCCAATCTCTTCAAATGCCGTGAGGATGGGAAACCAAACCAAAGATTCTATCAGTGAGAAGGAAGGAGCTTAGGTCAGATCCTGAAAAACATGATAAAGACACCAAGGCCAAAGAGGGGTGGGTGGTGGCTGGCTCCGGGTCCTACCAGGGCAGAACCTGGGATTAAGACTCCAGTTTCCCAGCTCTCAGCCTGGTGCTGAGTCCTCCCCACAGCTCAGCTCCTCTGTCCATGCATTTCTTTTGCATGTGACTTTCTGGAGCTGGTGGTGCTGGATTCTGTTTCAGTGTGGTCTCTACTCATGAGAGCAGGCTTGCCGGCAGCATGAGACTCATAGAAATTCTCAGGAATAAGGAGTGTGAAGAGCTCAATGTTGGGTTCAAGTCCTGGATCTGCCCCATAAGCTGGATGACTTTTTTTTTTTTTTTGAGTCAGAATCTCATTCTGTCACCCAGGCAAGAATGTAGTGGCACGATCACAGCCCACTGCAGCTTCGACCTCCTGGGCTCAAGTGATCCTTCCACCTCAGCTTCCTGAGTACCTGGGACTACAGGCAGGCACCACTACACCTGGCTTTTTTTTTTTTTTTTGGTAGAGATGAGGTCTTGCTATGTTGCCTAGGCTGGTCTTGAACTCCTGGGCTCAATCCTCTTGATTCGGCCTGCCAAGGTGCTAGAATTACAGGCATGAGCCACGACACCTGGCCTTGGGTGACTTTTTATAGGTCACAGCTTCTCTGAACCTCAATTTCCTCATCTAAGAGAAATACTAACCTGGAAACTGAACATTTGGGAGAATAACAGGAGGTAACGTGTTATAATGTCCAGCACACATAGTGCCCAGCATAATGCCAAGTTCTCAGTAAATGCCTCCTCCCCATCCTTGAACCCTGCGGGTTTCCTGCTAACACCTGCCTGCTGTTTCTTAAAAGAGACTTTGCACAGGATGCCTTCCACGCCTGCCTCCCTTCCACTTGAAGCCTGTTCTTATCCCCCAAGGTTTTTCTCCAGATGCCATTCCCCTTGATGCATCTTGGGAAGATGTCCTAGAACCAGGCCGTTGTGCAGGGCTGCTCATGTCCTACCCTCACCCTCCACTCTGCCTCCCGTATCTTGCCTGCCCTTGCTTAGGTCACGCTTCTTCCAGCACACTCTCCCTGGTGACTTGATCCTCTCTGATCTTTCCTTCTCCGTGCCTCCCTGGCCCGTACCTCTCAGTAGGTCCTGCCAGTATTCCGTCTCCTCTATGGCCTTGTAAATATAGAGCTCCAGACATGTGAGAAAAAGACACGAAGCCAACTCATTAGGGTGAGATGGATTGGAATCAGCATGGGCTGATTCTACGATGTCAGAGCTGGAAGAACCTTCGAAAATCATCTGCTTCTGCCCATCAGTTTACCTATCTTTAGAGTTCAACTGAAACCCAAAAACGAGGGGTGACTTGCTCAAGGTCACACAGCAAATTTATTAAAGAAAAGAACAGAAGTTGGAAGCTGTAGCTTTTACCTGTAGTCCCAGCTATCAGCTACTTGGGAGACTGAGGCAGGAGGATCCTTTGAGCTCAGGATCTGTCTAGGCAGTATAGTGAGACCTCATCTCTAAAAAAAAAAAATCAAACAGTTCTGGACCCGAGTCTCTAATTTGTCACTTGTTAGCTGTGTGAATTGGTTAAAAAAAAAATTACTTCTCTGAGCTTCATTTTTGTCTGGTGCTGGTCATCTATGAATCTAGAAACAATCCTGCAGTCATTTGCCAGGATGGTATTTGAAGGTCTCTTATGAAAGTCCTCATCTTAGTTTAAGTGAGATCTCAAACCTCTTGTGGGGGAGAAACAAAAATCTCCTGGTGACATCTTAGGTGCTTTTGAAATTGGTGCCAAATTCTCAAGACTATAGGGTGTTGGTCTCCTGAGGTGTCCAAGCACTGCAGAACACCAAGGGCCTGTGGGCACCCATAGTGACTTGCACCTCAGTTCAAGTACAAGGCTATTCCAGCAAAAGTTTTTCTATCTCTGACTCTGTTTGCAGCCATAGATTGAACCCTGATCCCAACCGATCCCAGATTGAGTTTCAACTCCAGTCACAAGCTGAGCCCTAATCCCCCTACCCTGTTGGCCCCTGATTGCACCCCCAGGTAGACCCCTGACCCAGGGTGGGTCCCTGACCTGTTTACTGACCAGGCTGAGCCACTCGTCCCCTCTAAATAGTTTTCTGACTCTTTCCAGTGCTTGTTCCTGATTCTTCTCAGCTCCTCTCCTTCATGCTCTTCCCCGACTAATCATTCCTTTTTGGTGCCCAGCATGAGTCTGCTTCCCTCCACCCAATGCTGCCCTCAGGAGAGATTTCAGTTACTAAGAAAAAACATCGGTCCCTCTGTTCTTCAAAGGTTTTGTGTCTTACGGGAACTGAAGCAGGCGATGGAGTCCCAGACCCTAGAAGCAAACAGGGGAAAGTGAGCACCCCACGACTGGTGTGGAGGGCAAACCTGGAATCAAAAAGTCAGGGCTCCACTCCTGGCTCTGCCACCTATTCTGACTGTGACCCTGCCTCTCTCTACCTCTCTGTTTTCCCACCTGTAAAGTGAGAGGGTCGGACTCAGATGGATGATCACTGAGGACTATTATAGCTTTAACAGCCTGTGAATCTAAGATACGAAGATCCAGAGATGTGGTCTTGATTCTGAATCTGCTTTGACCGTTGGAATAGGGAGTTGGGAGAGTGTAGGTACCCCTGCCCTGCCAGACCCTCAGACACCAGGAAAAAGTGCCTGGAGGGCCTGGGGCAGTGGGTATAGTGGGAGACCCACCAGTGGGGACCCTGCGCTGCTGTCCAGCTTATTGGCATCCCTATCCACCTGCCCGGTGTGAGGCGGTGGCAGGCACCTGGATGAAAGCCTGAAGTTCAGCTCCAGGCGGCCCCTCTCTGCGTCTGACTAGGCCGTTCTGCACCTCCCCTTTCCCACCAGTAGAGGTCTCTGCCTCACTCACCGGCTTCCAGGCTGCTGAGCCGGAGCCTGGCGACAGCTGAGTGTACGCTCCAGCTGTTGCACCTGTTCCAGGACTGGCCTCTCAAGTTCCCCCATCCGCCGAGCATGGCGCCAGGCTCTGGGAGAAGGACCTGGAATCCCTTGCACTCCCCAAGAAAAGGACTGGCCTGAGGGTGCTGTCCCTGGGAGGTGTAGTGCGGAGACCGCTGCAGGCAGACCCCTGTCTCTGGGAAGGACTCAGCCCCATCCTTGTAATCCTGAGTTCTTTCTCATGCTTCATCTGAATCCTTCTGTCTGCTAGTTAGAGCCATTTCTTCTTGTCCTGTCTCCTAGGGGATGGGTGTCCCTACGAGCATCCTCTCCAGATCTGAAGACTGGCATTGGAGTTTGTAATGGCATGAATCAACAGTCTTAGGCAGGTCCCGATTCTTCTTTGGGACTCAGTTTCCACATCTGTAAAATGAGGGGACTGGGCGTCATCTCTTAGTCCCTAACTTTCTAAGATTCTATGACTCTAAACATGTATGTCCAAGGCAGAATAGAGTGTGCACAATTCCATCCATGCCCCCTGCCCCTTGACAAGTAACAGAGCTGCCTTTCCTGGTTGGCCCATTCTCTCTTTTGAGGCCCTTTTATGGTCCTGTACATCTGTCACATGCCAGCTGCAAGGCGTCAGGTTCAGAGAAGTGCAGTGCCTTTCTCTAGGTTGCACAGCGTAGCCACTGATTAGCAGAGGTTTATCTCCATTCCCTTAAGAGGCCTTCCCCATCAGGTGCCAGAGCCCAGAGTAGAGCTTATGCCTCAGGGGGGAGCAAGTTTGTTTGTGTGAAGAGGGGACTATAAATAAACAGAGAAAGTATGGCTGCGTGGGTGTGCGGGAAGAGATGTAAACGTTCTCACATTCCCGAGCAGTCTGGCTCACTCAGGTCTCCTGAGTTCTTGCCGGCTAGGGACAGGCCAGCCACAATTTTAGACCTCTCTCCTCTCACCCCAGCCACTCCTTGTCCATTTTCACAGTCTTACCCAGCCTTTTTTTCAGCCCAGAAGCTTCTTTCTGGTTGTCTTTTCTGCCTCCTACTGGGGAAGAATTCCCAACCATATTACCCACTCCTAACTGGCATCCTACAAGCCTTTTTTCAGAGCTTGAGGTTTTCAAGTCAGACTGTGGGATGAACTTGGATGGAGAGAGTTTGGAAACTCTGACTTAACACATGATCATGGAGTTGCTTGTCCCCTTAGCTGCCCCAGTCTCCTAACCTTTTTGTACTTAGTGTCATTCGGCTTGGCAGGTAGCTTGAGGGTTCAGATGGTAGGGAACCAAAAAGTGAGGGTCAAAGCTAATTTAATGAGATCTAGTCCTTGCTCTCAAAAATCTCACACCTCAGCTAGGCATGGTGATTCACACCTGTAATCCCAGCACTTTGGGAGGCTGAGGTGAGAGGACTGCTTGAGCCCAGGAGTTCAAATTCAGACTAGGCAACATAGTGAGACCTCATCTCTACAAAAATAAAAAATTAACCAGGTGTGGTGGCACACGCCTGTAGTCCCAGCTACTCGTGAGGCTGAGGCAGAAGGCTCATCTGAACTCAGAAGGTTGAGGCTACAGTGAGCCATGATCATGCCACTGCCCTCCAGCCTGGGACAGCTTCAGAGTGGGACCCCTACTCAAAAAATGAAAAGAAAAAAAAAGAAAGAATCGCACAGCTTAGTAAGGAAGAAAAGCCTACTTGATCAGTACTTTTTTTTTTTTTGAGTTGGAGTCTCACTCTGTCGCCCAGACTGGAGTACAGTGGCCACTCCCGGCCACCGCAGCCTCGGCCTGCTGGGCTCCCGGTGATCCTTCCGCCTCAACCTTCCAAGTAGCTGGAACTACAGGCGCACGCTACCTCACCCGGCAAATTTTTTTTTTTTTTTATTGTAGAGATGAGGTCTCACCAAGTTGCCCAGGCGGGTCTCGAACCCGCGGGCTCAGGCAATTCACTCACCTCAGCCTCCCAAGGCGCGGGATTACAGGCTGAGCCACCGAGCCCAGCTTGATCAGTACTTCTAATCCATTGTTATGAAAAATGTACTAGAGGGCTGAACTCAGTTCTGCAAGGGAGGCAAGTGGCTGGAAGGTTGAGGCAGCTTCACAGAAAGGGTGACAACTGGGCCATTGCCTTTCTAGAGTGGTGTGGCCTTGTGCTCTTCGAGCTATGGCTGTTACCGTGTTTCTTGGCTTTGGCTCCCTCCCCTACCTTAAGAAGGTGAATCTCCCCTTTTTCTCTCTGTCTTTCTCTAATTTACTTTCTAAATAACCTATATTTTCTAATCTAAAAAAAAAAAAAGAAAGGGTGGCATCTAAGCAAGGGTGGCTTTGGATGGATGAGAAGGAATTGGTCAAACACAGGAGATGAGGACTCACTTTCCAGATGAAGGAAACAGCACGTGTGCAGGCACAAAAGTGGGACGGAGCCTGGGGGGCTGGTGGAAGAGTGAGGAATTCAGCAAGAGGAGGTGAGGCTGAAAGTAGGGATATCACAAAGAATTTTGCTGGAGAAGCAGGTCAGAGTCAGCCCGTGTCTCTGGGGGTGACACAGTGACACTTGGAGTCTGTCTGGTAAACATTACTGTCCTGAATTCAGATTATATCGACTAAGTCCAATCGCTGCAAGTCATCTGCCAAGACAGGTAAAGAGCTTTGCCTGCAGCCTACCCTGGTGAACGTTTCCCGTGGGAAGGGGAGATGGTACCCAGCACACCACAACCTCAGTGTCCTGCATAAACCACGTCCACTCCCACCTCTGTGCCTTTGCTTGAGAAGTCCTTCCCCTCCTGCAGCTTGTTAAATCCTCTAGGATCCAACTTGGGCATTTTCTCAGAGACGCCATCCCAAAGACCCTAGGCTCACTCATATCATAGTATTTGTCAGACATTTTTTTTCTTCATTAGGCCATGAGCTTCCTCTGGGCGGCCACTGTGTCTTATTTAAGTCATGCACCAGGCCCATGGATGAGTATACTATTTGATTTACAAAAAGCTCAATAAATGAATGAATGATGGGAAGTAATATGACTATAGCAGTTCACCTTTATCTGCAGTTTCACTTTCCAAGGTCTCAGTTCCTGGTGATTCACCTCAGCCTGAAAATATTAAATGGGAAATTCCAAAAATGAAGAATTCTTGAGTTTTAAGTTGCATGCCATTCTGAGCAGCGTGATGAAATCTCTTGCCATCCTGCTCTATCCTGTCTGGGATGTGAGTCATCCCTTTGTAAAAAGCCTGTCCATGTTGTAGACACTCCCTGCCTATTAGTCACTGAGTAGCTGTCCCAGTAATCAGATCGACTGCTCAGATTGCTGTATTGCAGTGCTTGTGTTCAAGAAACCCTTATTCTCGTAATGGTCCCAAAGCACGAGTATAGTCACATCGGCAACTCAGACATGCCAAAGAGAAGACATAAAGTGCTGTCTTTAAGTAAAAAAGTGAAAGTTCTCATCTAAATAAGGAAAGAAAAAAAATTATATGCTGAGCTTGCTAAGATCTCGAGTAAGAATGAATCTTCTATCTGTGAAATTGTGAAGAAGGCAACAGAAATTCATGTGTAGAGTATATAGGGTCTGGTACTATCTGCAGCTTCAGGCATCCACTGGGGGTCTTGGAACACAACTCTGAGGATAAGGGGGGCTACTGTGGTACCAATGATGAAAGCATTGACTGTCTTTTGTGGCAAGTGCCCCATATCACCCGTGTGTTCAGGTCCCAAACCTCAATCCCATCCTTGACTGCTCCTTCGCCATCTCTACCCCCATCCTACCCAGTCTATTCCAAAGCCTGCCCACAGTACCTACCAAGTGTTCCTCAAATCAGTAATTTACCCATTGGCACCACTTCCATCTTGGTCCAGGTGTAGCATTCACTCAAAATAGGATGACCGCAGTAGCCACTCTCTGGTCTCTCCGCCTCCAATCAGTTCTCCATTCCTGTGGCCAGAGTTCCCTTGCATGTTTTCTATGACTTTTAAAGTTTTCTATGACTTTTCTTTGCCCTCAGTGAGTCTCTGCCTCTCTCTCCAGACTGATCTCTTACCTCTCACTCCTGCCTTCCTGTTCTCTCCTCCAGCCTTTTGAGCCACTTTCACTGGTGTCTCCCAGCCAGGGGTCTGTGGGCACTAGGTGATTTTGAGGAAGACTGATTTGGCTTGTGGGTGGGCCTAGAAGAGTTCAGGGGCCAAAAGGAAACAGGATTGGGACATCTGGCCTCAGTGTGGGCTATGATGGTCATGCCCTGAGAGGTGCCTGGGGACTGCTGCATAGAGTTTTGGGAGTCAAAGAAACACCATGAGAGACAGACTATTATGCAAGTGTGGGGTCAGTGCCCAGATATGGCTTTTGTCTGCTTGTTTTTAACCTACTATTTAATTGAGCATATAATTTATGTCAGGCATTTAGCATATTATGTATATTATCTGACTTAATTCTACAGTAACCACAAGAGGTAGAGATTATTACTAGTTCCATTTAATAGATGTGGAAACAGAGGGCTGAAATGTTTAGGTAACTTGTCTATACTCAAGCTGCAAATAAAAGCCAAATCCATGATTTGAACCACAGTCTTTCTGACTCCAGAAGGTCCCTGAGAGATGGCACATTTGGTCTCCGAGATGGGGAGAAACACGTGGGCACAGGGGGGTGGGTGGGGGGTTGGGAGAGGAAGTAGGGCAGGGTCAGCGAGGAGTGGGAAGGCCACAGAGGACCAAAGGGGGCCTATGGGAAGGGAAGGAGGTGCCTCCTCCACGATGTCACTGAGGAGTGGCCCCACTGGCTCCCTGAACCTTAGCTTAATCCACCTTGGACCCCCTGAGAGCCTGGGATGTATGGAACCATGAACATTTGAGAATCATAGACTCTTGGAATCATAAAATCTTAGAACCACAACGTCATACAGTTCTAGAAGGCTTGTGTCCTAATGAAACGTGGGTTCTTTGAAATATGGAATTTTCAAATCTTGAATCTTGGAAACCTGGAACTGTAGAGTCTTAGAATGTTGAAGTCATAGATTCGTAAGCTATCAAGGCAGAAAGTCTTTGGAGGTCATAGTTCACACTCTTCCTTATTTAGTAAATGGGAAACTGAGGCTCAGAGAAAGGAAAAAAGAGTCTTTCTGAACATTACACTTTGAATTTGCAGGCTTAAGGAGCTTGAGCTCCTTCCACTAGCCATGTCCAAGGCCTGGGGCTAGTGCCAAGACTGCAGGGACTGAGGTGGCCTGCCACCTGGCCTCCTGCCTGGTTTTGGCATGGCCTCGGGCACTCACCTCCCTAGAGGAAGAGGGAGCTCCAGGCAATGCCACCCTTCCTTGTGCCTCTCACCTTCGAGGGTGTGGTGTGGTGGGGTGGGATTGTGGCCACAGGAGGCCTCTTGCCAGACCCCCCACATGCTCAGTCTCTGCCAGCTTTATTGATGGGGGGAAGGGGCCTCCCAGCCTAGGTGCTGTCTGAGACTTTTTTTATGTCTTCACGCTCTGAGCAGGCGATGAGGTGGAGGGGGTGCCAACTGGCACAGGGGCCCAGGCTACAGGGCTGCTCCAAGGAAGGTAGGATGGGGTTTCTTCAGCCATAGACTGAGACTTAAGGTGGTGGCAGTGTTGCAATCACTCCCTCCCTGGTGGGGGAAGGGGACTAAGGAAGAAAGACATGATTCACTCCTTGGAGAGTTGGGCTGGCTCTGACCAGCACCCCAGCTGGGCCTGTGTCCCACCCGCTCTGCCAGTGGAGGCCGAGAGATAAACACAGCTCACTTGATATGGGCCAGCCGGGCCCTGCTACCTTGCTGAGGAATGTAAGGGCCAAAAACTTTGATCGCCCCTTAACTTTGAGGGGTTGGGAAGGAAATGGGGAGGGAACTAAACCGTTTGTCCTATGGTCCTCAGTCGCCCTCAAAGCACAGACTGAAGGCATCATGACAGTGACAATGGCCTCAGATCTTTGTCCTGAAAGGCCCAAGAGGGCACAGCAGGAGAAGGATGAGGAGCCAGAGGGAGGCTGATTTCAGACTCAAAGAAAACTTGCTCAAGGGTAGGAGTGGCCCCTGAGCTCCTGTTCTCTGGAGGCGTGTGCCAGGGGCCAGTCCCCAGTGCTGAGAGGGAATTCCTGCACTGAGTGCGAACCCTCCTTCCCAGCTAGTATTCTGCTTACTGTGTTCTGTGATTCTGAGTTTAAAAGTCTAAGAGAATGTGATTCAAGAAGTTTGAGAGCCCATGTTTCCCAGATGCTTGAATCTAGAAAGTGGGAAGGAGGAAGGCAATTTCTAGATTTTAGACCAACAGGGACCAAGAAGAAAAAAATAGGGAGCAGGGGATAGTGGCTAGTGGGGCAGGGAGAAGACAGAGCCTTCGTTTTCTCATAATAATGGTAACAGTCACAGAGACATTGCAAGCAGTGTCTTTGTGGTTGGTAGGATAATTATTATAATCATAGCATTCAACTAAGTGTGAGGAACTGCTTTTCGTAAGCATTATCAAATTAATTGTCAAAACAATAGTGTTAATGAGGTACTTAGGTAATTTCTGTAAAAAGTTTGGCACTGAGAAGACAGCCAACAAATGTCGGTTCCTTTCTCCATATTTCAGCTGCATTTAAGAAACCTCTGCTGGCACGTAGCTTGTGCTGGGCCTCCCAGTTCCTCCTGAAAAGAGATGATTGGGAGGTAACTCCTGGTAATGAGGAGTTTTTCCATAAGAACTAGAACATTTCTTCTGGATGGTGAAGGTCACCAGGGTGCCCGTGGGGCGGATGGTTGGCGGGGGGCAGGGCAAGAGGCTGAGGGGCAAGACACAAGACTGCAGCGTTGGACCGGGAGGCCTGACCAGGAGGCCTGACCCGGGACTGGGTGGATGTGGGTGGGGGGTGGGAGCAGGAATGGGTGGATGGGCTACAGGAGGTGAGAGAGAGGTGGTTTCAGGACAGCAGGACTGCGGGAGAGATATCTAGCCCACTGAAGAGAACAAATGATTTCCGTCCTTTTAGAAGCATTCATCTACATATTGACAACTGATGTGCAGATTATCAAAAAATCAATTGACATGCCAATCACAAATCACTGTAGTAGAAATAACCAGTTTTCTTTTTTTTGAGTTGGAGTCTCACTCTGTCACCCAGACTGGAGTGCAGTGGCCGCTCCCGGCCAGGAGCGGCCACCGCAGCCTCGACCTGCTGGGCTCCGGTGATCCTTCCACCTCAGCCTTCCAAGTAGCTGGAACTACAGGCATGCGCCACCATGCCCGGCTAATTTTTTGATTTATTGTAGAGATGAGGTCTCGCCAAGTTGCCCAGGCGGGTCTCAAACCTGCAGGCTCTGGCAATCCACTCACCTCAGCCTCCCAAAGCGTGGGATTACAGGCTGAGCCACCGAGCCCGGCTAATAACCAGTTTTCTAACAACCTTTCCATCACAACTTACTGAGATATAGGGGCATAATACAATATAAAAGCAGGAAAGCTCTGCCAGTGTGGTGGCTCATGCCTGTAATCCCAGAACTTTGGGAGGATCACTTGAGCCCAGGAATTCAAGACCAGCCTGGGCCACATAGTGAGACCTCGTCTCTACAAAAAATCAGATAAATTGGCTCAGTGTGGTGACATGCACCTGTAGTCCCTAGATCATCCCTTCTGGATTATGACAGTTAACAGGTTCTTGTGTGAAGGATGGTTGTTGGGGACAGGACAAGAAGCTAAGGGGCGAGGCATAGTGTTAAGGTTCAGAGAGGGGCAGTGACATGCCCAGTGTCACACAAGTGTATGGGTCAAGCTGAGATTCAAACACAGACATTTCAGCCTCCTGACTGATGCCCAGCTGTCCAGCAGATTCTCTTTGGCCTGAGTAGCCCATGACATCCTTCCTAGAGCCAAAGAGAAGGAGGGATGTCACAGGGTCTTTGGACTGGAGCCTTCTGGGACTAACATAGCACTGGTTGGTTTGCCAGGTCCAGACATGTTCTGCCTTTTCCATGGGAAGAGATACTCCCCCGGCGAGAGCTGGCACCCCTACTTGGAGCCACAAGGCCTGATGTACTGCCTACGCTGTACCTGCTCAGAGGTATGTTCCTCTGGCCCCCGGCCACCTATATCAGGTATGTTTGGGAAACCTTCATAGAAGTCACCCCAAAGGGAAGACAGACAGTCTGACTCTGGAGGTCACAGGCACCCTGGAACTAGGCCCTCCAGAATCGTGCTGTCAGCCTCAGCTGACGGACTTGGGGTATGCCGCTTCTCCATCAAGTAGACGGCTACCGTGTGCTTCCTAGAGATAAGTCACACACAGGATTAGCGGCCGGACTGGGCTGAGGGCCTGGGTCTCCCAGCTCACATCTCAGCCTTCCTTCCACCTTAGGCTGGTGCCAGCCTCCCTGCCTCCCAAGCCCAAGACAGGGTCTTGTTGACCTATTTCCCACCCACCCCTTCCTTTTCACTTACTATTTTCTCCAGCCCTGCCTTGGGATATGTTCCCCAGCTTCACTGACCCAAATATTTATTCTTCAAGGTTATGCCCAAATGGGCAAATGACTTCCAGTTGGAAGTATTTTCTTCTTCTGGGATCCCACATAAGTTTCTCTGTTATTTTCTCCTGATCATTATTGACCAGGTAGCATAGTTAACGGTGTCTGTCAGTTACTGTCCCTCTAAGACTGAGCCCCTGAGATTAGGTCTTGCTAGGCCCTCACTCATGCCCAGTATGATGCCCTGCCAAAGGCTGAACCAGCCGGAGCAGAGACCATGTCTTTGTTTTCACCACCAACTCCTACCAGCCCCCCAATCCAGCACCTCCGTAGGGCCTTGTAAAATCAGCTGGGTAAAATAAACAAAACCCTCACATGGTCCAGAATTCTCAGGCAAGGTATATATGGATTTGGAGACGTGGAAGGGGAGGAAGTGGCTTAGGAGGCTTGAAAAACTCTTGGCTTTAATTCAGTCCAAGGCCCATCCTGGATGTCCCCAGCTATCTTAGTCCTGGTTCTGTACTTAGGGAGAGGAGACAGCTAGCTCCCAGCTGGAGCCAGCCCCTCAGCCTCTCTCTTTCCCTGCACAGAGTCAAGAGGAATACAGAAGGCCTCTAAGAACTTCTCTCGTTAAAACAGAACCCTCTGGGGTAGGGGCAGAGAAGAGCCTCCAAGGGAACCCTGAGAGGTGGTGGAGGATGGGCCAGTCCCTCTCCTGACTCCTCCTGGGGTCCTTCCCTCTATTCCCCACTGCTTCTACCGTGTTGGCCCCAGGTAGAAGCAGCGACACAATTCCCCCATGACTGCTTCCCTTCAGTTTTCCTGAGCACATCTGAGGCCAATCAGATTTTTGCTAAAATAACTTTATGAAATATGGCCAGAGAACAGAAAGGAAAACACAACAGAAAATT
Organism: Cephalopachus bancanus; assembly: GCA_027257055.1. Classification (NCBI taxonomy): domain Eukaryota; kingdom Metazoa; phylum Chordata; class Mammalia; order Primates; family Tarsiidae; genus Cephalopachus; species Cephalopachus bancanus. The sequence continues at coordinate 2,670,703 of JAPVLO010000195.1, read as the reverse complement.
CCAGACATAACATGTGGTCCAGTTGACAAAGTCCAAGTTTTTTGAGCCATTGGAGCTCATTCATTTCTCCTTTCCCAGAGTTCACTTACACAACATTCCTCGACCCAGAGGACTCTTGCTGGTATCTCCAAAACATGCCCTCTATCCCTTGACTTCTCTCCAACATCACCACCCCCCCGCCCCAGGCTAAGCCACCCTCTTTTCTCTCCTGAGCTGCCACACACACCTCCTAACAGGCATCCCTGTTCCTGCCTCTAAATCTACCCTCCACATGGCAGCTAGGATCATCTTTTCTGAACATGAAACTGATCATATCGTTCCACTCTTAAAACCCTCCAATAACGAACTTACTGATGGGTGGACAGAGACCGTGTACTGATTGTCAAGTTCTGATTTAAGAAAAAAAAAAAGGTGGTGGGAGGCGGGGTGTAAAAAGAAAAAAAAAAAACCCTCCAATAGCTTTTCATGAGACCTAAAGTAAAATTCAAACTCCCCCCTGGGGGTTCTGCATGTTCTGACTTCTGCCTTATTCTCCAATTTCATTTCACACCTGCTCACTCCGCCACTTCTGTGGGTTCTTCCAGCAATTGAGACTCATTCCCACTTTCTGTCCCCTCCACCTGGAATGTTCTTCCCCCAGATCATCTCACGAATGGCTCCTTCTCATTTTCTAGTTGGTAACATAAATGCTAACTCCTTATGAGGCCTTCCCTGACAGTTGTTTCTAAAATAGTCTGGCCTTGTTAACTAAATCACATTACTCTATTTTATCATGATCATGAATTTACTATCCAAAATTGTCTTGTTCCTACTTGCTTACTTTTTTTTTTTTTGAGTTGGAATCTTACTCTGTCACTCATGGCCACTGCAGCCTCAACCTGCTGGGCTCAGGTGATCCTTCCAACTCAGCCTTCCAAGTAGTTGAAACTACAGGCGAGCGCTACCATGCCTGGCTTATTTTTTTATTTATTGTGGAGATGAGGTCTCACTAAGTTGCCCAGGTCTGGTCTCTGGCAATCCTCTCGTCTCGGTCTCCCAAAGTGCTGGGATTACAGGCTTGAGCCACTGCACCTGGCAATACTTGCTTACTTTTTAAGTAGTTTGTCTCTTGCTGCTAGGAGGTAAGCTCTGTAACAGCAGAAACCTTGTCAGTCCCTCTGATTAATCAGAAGAGGACCTGGCACGCAGTAGACATGCAGCAAGTATTCATTGAATGAAAGAATGAGTCTGTGCTGTGTCCACCAGAGGTAGCTCAGCATCATTGAAAGGGTGTGGGTCCTGCTGACACTATTGACTTGCTGCATGATCTTTGGCAACTTAACCTTCTCCAAGGTGCTTTTCTCATTTCAAAAGTGTGGGTAATAGTACAGTATCTACTTCTAGGGTTGTTGAGAAGATGAAGTGAGATGATCTACTTATATGTAATAGAAAGCCCATGGCCAGGCGCAGTGACTCATGACTGTAATTCTAGCACTTTGCAAGGCCAAGGTGAGAGGATGACTTGAAGCCAGGAGTTTGAGACCAACCTGATTAACAAAGCAAGACCTCATCTCTAAAACAAACAAACAAAAAAGGCCCTACCTAGTAGCCACTCATCCACTCAATACATGGAAGCTATGACTTTCCTGAGAGTCATGCAAAGGGCTTTCCTGTGGCTGCAAAGGGCTTTGCCATGGGCCTCACTCCCTGACCCTTTCACCACTGGCCTGCCTCCCTCTTACTTCCCACTTCATGTTGCTAATCATCTCCATCCCCTGGCACCTCCAAAGCTGGAATCAGGAGAGCAATTCCAACTCTAAAGACCACACAGGCCCTCCCACACACTCCACCCCAGTGTATCATCTGAGCGCCTCAGTTTGCCCTCTAGACATTTGCTAAGCACCCACGTGTGCCGGCCAGACCTCTAGAGGGCCCCTGTTAGAGCTCAGTCTGGTTCCGTGGACTTTGGGCTGCCCCTTAGCATTGATGAATCTTTACAATGACCTCTAGCCACCTTGGGAAGAAGTGACCCCAGAGGGGCTAGGGCTGTCAAGGATCTTCCATGGGGCCAAAGGCTTCCCCTGGGAAAAGTACTGTGAGGGTGGGCAGAGGGCAGTGGGAAGGAACTGGGAGGAAAGGGTTGGAGACAGACTTGGCCAACTTCAGAGTTTTGAACAAAGCTGGCCTCGTTGTCTCTGAAAGGAGCATCGACCCCTCCTTTCTGTGCTCTCATTCATGCACTCACTCATTCAGTCATTCAGACACGAGCAGGCACTTGGAGCAAGTCCATGGGCTGGCAATTCCTTTGGAATTACTGGTTGAATCGGTGAGACAGAAATAAGCGATTTATCACAATACAGTGGGAAGGGCGAGGTGCAGGAAGGCTGAGGAGGGGCCGACAGACTGTCCAGTGAGCTGGGGAAACCTCCACAAGGGGTGGTGGCCTCTCTCCCTGGTTCTGCTCATCTCTCTGTGTATCTTTCTTTGCCTGATTTGCTCTTATTTGCTGTACTTGAACAAGACAAGGACTTTGGGCCCCTCCTTCTCTGATGCCCACTCCAAAGTCTTTGTCCATGATTACGTAAACCTCCTGGAGCTTGAGTGGTGGGATCACAAGGTCCTGAGTCTTTTCTGCATCAAGTGTTTAGTCTTGTTCCCCCCAGTCACCTGCCCTCATGTGTTCCATTCCTGTCTTGACCACAAGGCTCCGGCCCCAAGTTAAAAGAACAAAGCTGCAGAGTTAAATAGCACAGTCAGAGCACCAAGATCAATATCAAAACAAGGCTTTTGCTTGTGTTTCTCAAACACCGTGAAGAGGACACAATATCTGAGCATATCCATGAACAGATCTGACCTCCTCCAGGGTGGGAGAGGGACACGGACAAGTGAGCCAAGAGAGATCCCCTGGATGGGCAGAGGAAGGGGAGGGACTGGGCACACTTGAGTTTACTGTTTTAATCCTATCTCAGGACTGGGCACAATCCTATCTCACGCCCGTAATCCCAGCACTTCAGGAGGCCAGGATGAGAGGGTTGCTTGAGCCTAGGGGTGCGAGACTAGCCTAAGCAACATGGGAAGACCTCATCTCCACAACAAATGTTTTAAAAGTTAGCTGGGCATTGTGGCACATGCCTGTAGTCCCAGCTGCTTGGGAGACCGAGGTGGAAGGATTGTCTGAACCCGGGAGGTCGAGACTGCAGTAGCTGTGATTATGCCACTGCCCTCCAGCCTGGGCGACAGACTGAGACTCCATCTCAAAAACAAAAACAGAAACAACTATCTCAGGCTTAAAACAAGGACAGGCTTCTGCAGTTGGGGTGGGGATTCTAGGAAAGGACAGGTACAGGTGGGAGGCGATGGTTCTCTGGAACCAGGGCTGACCCTTGTGTCCCCTTCAGAGTGCCCATGTGAGTTGTCACCGCCTCCATTGTCCGCCTGTCCACTGCCCCCAGCCTGTGATGGAGCCACAGCAGTGCTGTCCCAGGTGTGTGGGTAAGTAGCAGTGCTCCTTCCCTTGCGTCTGCCTCCTGGTCACCACTACCCTCTCTGGTGCAGCCCTCTGGCTGAGGGAGGCCCCTGGAAGGAGAGAGGCCATCTCTACCCACCAGTCTCCACCATCAAGGCACTTGGGGGAGGAAACATCCAGGATCCCCAGGCAGTGCTGGGATCGCATCCGACTTTTCACTCTTCAGTAGGCGTGTGGGGCAAGAGGAGGGAGAACAGGCACACTTGGGCTCCAGTCTCTCTCTGGCTAGAGCTGAAGGGTGTGGACACACCCTGGGAAGCGGAGGTGAGTGGTCTTGGACTGGAAAGCCTTGTAGGGGGACCCCAGGATTATCACACTGGGGCTGGGTATGACCAAAGGAGTTGGCACCTGTATTTGAAGATTCCTCCCAGTGCTGAGTCTTGAAGATTGTGTCCTTTGCTACACATCTATGCTAAATGTGATTCCATGATTTTAAGATTCTAAGAGCCTCTGAGACTAGGATTTTTAGGAAGGAGAGATAAGAGAGAGAAGTAGTAGTCTGAGAAGATACTGGCACAACCAAGTGGCCAATAAGGGGCAACCAGTGGTGGGACAACTCAGAAGGGAGGGATGTTGAGAGAAGAATCACTGTTTAGAAGCATCAAGAAGGTGATGATGGCCAGATGTGGTGGCTTTTACATGTAATCCCAGTGCTTTGGGAGGCCAAGGTGGGAGGATCCCCTGAAGGCAGGAGTTTGAGACCAGCCTGGGCAACACAGAGAGACTTCTATCTCTACAAAAACAAATAAAAAATTAGTGAGGTGTGGTAGCACACCTATAGTCCCAGCTACTCAAGAGGCTGAGGCAGGAGGATCACTTGAGCCTAGGAGTTCGAGGTTGCAATGAGCTATGATCACGCCACTGCACTCCAGCCTGGACAACAGAGCATGACCTTGTCTCCAAAAAAAAAAAAAAGTTTGGCTTTAACTCTGGGCTCTGGAACCAGGGCTATCCTAGGCAACTGATGTGGAGCATGTGTGGAGAGGGGCTCATTTTCTAGGGGGAACCCCAGTAGGGATCTGGCCACGGCCCCAACTTGGGTCAAAGGATTCTTGACTTTGGATTTTCTAGGGAACAGAGACTCTCAGCCTCACCCTGCCCAGTGAAGAGGCATCATGCTTCCTCCATGTCTGACGCCAACTCCAGGGGACCTTACCTTTCCTTGTTGACTTTGGGATTCCCCTATGCTTGGCCCAGACCCCTTCTTACCCAAGTGCTCTTCACTCCCTCTCTTTTTCCATCCCTGCCCCTTTGTCTACTTGGATCTACTGTCCTTAAGCCTCAGCTCAACTATGACCCCTTTAGGAACCCTTCCATGACCACACCTCCCTGGCTGAGTTAGGGGCTTCTCCTCTGTGCTACCACAATTCCTGTGCTTCCGTCCACCCTAGTCCTTACCTACCACAGTGTCATTTTCTGTTGTCTCTCTACCCAATTAGATTTTGAGTTTCTTAGTGGCAGGGGCTGCATCTTAGTCATCACTCTATTCCCAGGGCCTACCACAGTGCCTGGTAGAACATTGCTTAGTAAAAGGGTCTTCACTGGGTGTGGTGGTTCACATCTGTAATCCTACCACTTTGGGAGGTGGAGGTGAGAGGATTGCCTAGGCCCGGGAGTTTGAGACCAACCTGGGCAACTTGGTGAGACTGCGTCCCTACAGTAGATAAAAAATTTTAGCTGGGCGTGGTAGTACACCTGTAGTGAGAGCCCAGTAGGTATTTGACTGTGGCTCTGACTCAGGTCATTGAGATTCTTGACTCTCAATTCTCTAGGGGAGCAGAGGCTCTCAGCCTCATCCTGTTCAGCGAAGGGACATTGTGCCTCCTCCTTGTCTGACACTGACTCCGGGGTCCTTTCCTTTCCTTGCTGACTTTGGGATTTCCCCAGTTACTTGAAAGGCTGAGGCGGAAGGATTGCCTGAGCCCAGTAGGTCGAGCTGCAATGGCCGTGAGCGTGTGACTGCACTGCAGCCTGGGTGACAGAGTGAGACTCTGACTCAAAACAACAACAAAAAAAGGTGGGAGGTGGGCATCTTGAATGAGTGAGTGGGTTTTCTTGGGACTGGAGGCTTACCCCTCTGCCCAGCAGGATGAAGACTGAGTGATGGGCAGATGATGGAGGGCGGGGCTCTGGTAGCCAGTGAATGACAGGAGTTTACACCAAGCACAAGGACAGTCTAGATCATCCCAGCTGGCTCCACTAGCATGTCATTCCAAGGGGGCAGGGACTCTATTCTGTTCACTGCTGCATCCCCAATACCTAGAATAGCGCCTGGCACTGGAGGAGCTCCGTGAACACTTGTTCAATGGTGAATGAACCTACTCAGCCCCCACACAAGTAGGGTTTAGTGGAGCTGAGGCTTCCAGTTTTTCCTTCTTGCTGTGGTTGGGGCCAGCTAGATCATTGGGGGGGTGGAGGGCACTGAAAGGTGTGGTGGGGGCCGTGGAAGGGAGTGACATGGTCAGATGTAGGTAACAGCGGGACCTCTTGGTCAGCTGATGTAGAGAATGGCTGACAAGGCCAAGACCAGAGCTCTTTTAACTGTCAAGATGGGATAAAATGCAAAATCTTCAGAAAAGCTACCTAGTTAATTTCAGCAAAGATCCAAGATCCACATGAAACCTCATTTTCTTCTTCCTCTTGCCCCTCCCCACCCGCAGAGCCTCACACCCCCTCTGGGCTCCGGGCCCCCCCAAAGTCCTGCCAGCACAACGGGACCACGTACCAACATGGAGAGATCTTCAGTGCCCATGAACTGTTCCCCTCCCGCCTGCCCAACCAGTGTGTCCTCTGCAGCTGCACCGTAAGACCTTCTCCTCTCCCTTTAGCCCAAGCCGGTGATCTGGGCCTGCAAAGAGCACAGCAGTGTGCACTGGGGAGTGGGATGGGGAATTGATCTCCCAGGTCAAAGTAGTGTGAGAAGGAATGAGCTCAGGGAGAAAGAAACATCTGGGGTTTGGAATGTGCCTCTGGCTGAGTCAGTGACCCTCCCTGGGCATCCACATTCTCCAGAACCTTCTGTTCCTCCCAGTAGATGCCACTCTCCTTGAGGGGAGGAAATATACCTTTTCATTGCTGTATCTTCTCCTGCTCTAGGTCTAGAGCCTAGCATACGGAGGATGTCTGTAATGAGCATTGGATGAGAGGATGAATGCACAAATGATCAGTTTTCTGTTCTGGGGCACAGAGACAGGGTCATATAGTTGGTAGCAAGTGGAATTTAATCTGAAGTTACTTGAACGCCTCTTGTCTATGGTCAGAGTTGGGCTTAGAGACAGATAGGGCTGACTCTGTGGTGTTATCAGGGGATGGAGACTGAAGCTAGGCAGGGCCTGATCTGGAAAGTCTGCACCCTCCTCCTCGGGCGGGAAGGGAGAGGTCTATGTGTGGACCCTCTATAGGTTTGCAGGTGGCTTTCAGCATGTCATCCTCAACCTTGGGCTTAGGAACTCATCTGAGAACTGGCAGGAGAAACCCCTGCCCTCCCAATTTCCTACCTACCTGATCAGCACCCTTCTCTGGACCTCGGTTCCTCTGAGTCGGAAGGGAGTCTGACCGAGTGATCTTTAGACTTGGTGGCAGGGACCAGCGTTTGAGCTCCAGCACTACCCTGGTTCCCTGTGACCTTGCCCGAGTCACTTCTCTTCGGCCTGCCTCCTCATCTTTTCAGCAAGAACGTCCTCTCCATCTGAGGCTCTAAATCTTAAAGTTCCAGTGCTGCAGAACAAACAACCTACAACAATGAGGAGTAACTGCTTATAAGTCATTCCTTTTTGTAGGCTGTGAGCCTTTGTAGGCCGTGATCTATATTGTATCACTAGGTTCATAAAAACATTTGTTTATATACAGTATCCCAAAAACCCTGGGAGAAGATATCACTATTTCTATTTTTCAGATAAGGAAACTGGGGCTCAGAACTGTTAAGTGACTTGACGAAGGTCACACAGCTAGTAAGTGGAAGAGCCAGAATTCCAACGCAAGTCTACCTGCCTCAAAGCCCAAAATCTTGCCGGGCGCAGTGGCTCACGCCTGTCATTCCACACTGTGGGAGGCTGAGGCAAGAGGATTGCCTAAGCCCAGAGCTTCCAGATTAGCCTGGGCAACTTGGCAAGGCCTTGTCTCTACAATAAATCTAAAAATTAGCTGGGTGTGGTGGCACCCGTCTGGAGTTTCAGTTACTTGGAAGGCTGAGAGGGAAGGATCGCCTGAGCCCAGCAGGTTGAGGCTGTGGTAGCTGCTGTGAACGTGCCACTGTACTCCAGCCTGGGTGACAGTGACACTCCAACTCAAAAAAAAAATTTAAAAAGCCCAGGTTCTTCTCCCCATGGTGTCATGCTGCCTCCTGGAGGGCACAGAGACCTGGATTAAGAGGCACTGTGTAAAGGGACAGAAATGATAGGTGGTGAAAGCATTCTTGTGATTCCTTTGTTTATTTTTCCTGGATACTTGGGCCTCCCCTTCTTTCCTCTCTTCTTTATGTGGGGCTGGCTTGGCTCCTGGCCTCCCCTAAAAGACTAGAATCCTTACTTCTCAGCCTTCCTGAAAAGGAATAGCAAAAAAACTCAAGGCAATGGCACTTCCTCCCCAGAACTTTGTGCCTTACAGTTTAAAAAGGGTGCTCACAGGTAGGACACAGTGGCTCACGCCTGTAATCCCAGTACTTAGGGAGGCTGTGGCCGAAGGATTGCTTGAGCCTAGGAGCCTCAGCGACGGAACCAAACCTCATCTCTACAAAAAAATAAAAAATAAAAATAGCCAGGTGTGGTGGCGTATGCCTGTAGTCCCAGCTACTGGGGAAGCTGAGGCAAGAGGCTGTGGTGAGCCGTGATTGTGCCACTTCACTCCAGCCTGGACAACAGAGACTCTGACTCCAAAAAAAAAGTGTGTTCATGACCATTTCTCACTGGATCTTCAGACCCCAGATGGGTGCCACCATTTCACAGAGGAAGAATCTTAGGCCCAGAGGAAAGAGATGACCCACCAAAGGTCATCTGCCCCCTGACTCCTGAAGGCCCTTTCCCCTGCAGTCCTGCCTTTCAAGGCTGGATCCTGAAGTTGGAGACTAAGGGTTTTTAGTAGGAACAAGATGAGCTTATGTATCTCTCATCCCTCCCCTCTCCCTGCTGAACTTGCTATTCCAGGTTAGGGGAGAAAGACGTTGATTTCAGTAGGAAAAGTCTGAAGACCAGGCTGTAGTCCATTTTGCCCCTACTGTCTCTCTGACTTGAGATGGCTCAGGCCCCATCAGTCTCCTCATCTGTGGGATGGGGAGAATCTCACCTCCCCAGGTTGCTGTGAGAGCCTGAAGAGAGAATGGTGTGTACAGAGAAGCCTTAGAGGTTGAAGGATGTATGTTGTCTGCAGGGCCTGGAAGTGGGAGTAGAAGGGTGCAGGGGACCCTCCTCTGAGCTGGCTGGGCCTTGCTAGGAGACTGTGCTGCTCCCACCCTTGCCCACCTCAGGGGAGACCTCAGGCCATTTGCCTCGGGAAGAAATGCTCGTAGTCCCCAAGGCTGGTCCTCCGCAGAGTTTATTTGCCAGCCCATTTGCTCTATCTGTCAGGAGGGCCAGATCTACTGTGGCCTCACGACCTGCCCAGAACCAGGCTGCCCTGCACCTCTCCCGCTGCCTGACTCCTGCTGCCAGGCCTGCAAAGGTGAGTCTGACCCTAGATCTGGCAGTGCCCACGCCCCCTCCATGGGTCAGGCCTAGGAACCTCAGGGGACACCCAGAGTGTAGCTGACCATCCCCTCCTCCAGGGTGGTAGCCTAGCCTAGGCCCCTCAGGAGGCAGAGTCTGGGGCAGCAGATATGCTGCGTATTTGTTATTGCAACCCCCGGAGCAGGCATAAGAGAAAGGAGAAGTGAAACAGGGAGGGAGAGAGAAGCAAGGCAAGAATGTGTTTGGGAGCTGGCGTCGCTGGATAACCAAGTGTGACCTATTGTTCTAAGCAGTCTTCTGCTTCTCAGAAAAGTCTGGAAGCTGGGTACTAGGGGTCACGCCTGTAATTCTAGCACTTCAGGAAGCCCAGGTGGGAGGATCCCTTGAGACTGGGAGTTTGAGACCAGCCTGGGCAACATAGTGAGACTTGGGTTTCTACAAAAAAAATCAAAGATATTACTAGGCACAGTAGCACACGCCTCTAGTCCCAGCTACTGGGGAGGCTGAGGTGGGAGGATCATGAGCCAATTTCGCACCACTGCACTCCAGCCTGGGCAACAGTATTTAACTCTCTTAAAAAATAAAGAAGTCTGGGGGTAGTAGAGGAAGAAGTAAAAATGTACCCACCAACCACCAACCCCCACTGGTCAAAAGCTCACCCTAAGCGTGTGTGGGTGCTGGGAGCAGAGGCAGAAGTGGGGTGGGGTAAGAAGCAGGAGCAGGGCATATGGATAGAAGGTATGGGCATGAGGAAAGCTGCCGTCCTGCTGAGCCCCCGTAGCAGACATGCAGCCGCAGTGCCTGCCTCGAGTGAACAAAGTCCCCACCATCAGATGAGGCCGAGAGGACCTGAAGAGGCACGTGAGAGGGGTCTAGTGCAGGCAGGGACTATGTCTCTTCATGTCTTCCTCATGGCAGAGCTGGGCCCAGGGTTGGGCTTGCCAGGGCTCAGAGTGTGTCTGTCAAGCAGGATCCAGGTATTCATGGAATCTCTAGATAAAACAGAGTAGTCAACACATCAGCTCGTGAAGGACAGACTGACCTTGAGCAGGATGAAGTGGTCGAACTGTTCTCTGTGGGCTGGGGTAGTCAAGGAAAGCTTCGTGGGGAGGTGGCACGCAGGTGGGGGAGTACTCCACAGTGGAATGCTGTCCCCAGTTGGTGTTTTGGAAGGAGCACTGGACCAGCAGTCAGGTGACTCCAATTTAGGCCCTGGTTTTTCTAGCTAACTCAACAGATTCCTTCCTCTCTATGGGCTTCAGTCCTGCCCTGTGTCCTCTAGTGGTTGAATTCCAATGTTCTGGGTCTTTAAAGTAGGGATGATGGGAGTCAGATCGCGTGGTGAGGGAAGTGCTAAGAAGAAAGAAATCCACTCAGAATTTCAGGAAGCTGCAGAGCTCCCAGGGGAATGGGTCCTAGAAGAGTCCTAGGGTGCTCGAGCAGGATGGGCCGAGGGACTAGAGGGCAGGGCCCTGGGAGTATGTGGTGTAAACCAAGGCCTGGCTCTCCATGCCAGGCACTGAGGGGTATGGTCCCAGAGAGGTGACGTCGAAGTAAGGACTAAATAAGATGCTGTGGCCCACCCAAGCAGTTGAGTCTTAATCATCACCAGATGGTCAGTCTGGGGAAACCAAGGCAGAAACCAGTTGTAGGAACTGTGTCAACCCCACAAGGGTGAAGAGAGGCTGTCACGAGATGTGGAATAAGTCCCCACTGAGGCAAAGGGACCTGCTGGTGGCCTGGGGCTGCAGAAGTGGCACTAGGCCTCAGGGAGGGGCAGAGCTATAGATGGCATCTCAGGGCTCTAGCCAGCAAGGCTGGAGAGCCTGAGGCTGACACAGCTTCCCTTTGAGTTTTCAGATGGGTCAGGTGAAAAGTCTGCCGAAGAGGACAGCGTGCAGTCACACCGTGGGGTGGTGAGTGCCCGGCTTCACTGATGGGGTAAAAGAGGAGGTGGCCTCAATCTTCATGACTCTGGAGTGGACAGTACCGGTCACTGTCCTCATTTCTTCTTTGTCCCCTGAGTCAGCTGTATTAGCCTCCTTCCCTTCCATCATGGTTTCCATCGTGGCTGATGGGCATGATGGTGTGATGGGAGGAAACAGTTCACTCTGCAGTGCAGGAACAGGCCCCAGTCTTCTTCAATACCCTCTCGGTAAAATCTCTGCCACTGTTCCATCCAGAGCCTGTGTCTCTCCTTAGTTCAGGCCGTCTCTGGGGAGCACGTTCCCCCAAGGGAATGGCCTCTGCTCAGGCCAGCCTTGCCCACCCAGTTTCTGAGGTCCAAGTTCTTTGTCTGGGTCTATCTCTCTGTTCCCTCCTCTCTCTTGGTCCCTCTCAGTCTTGGTCTAGCGTTAAGTCAGGCTTAACTTGCCAACTCTCTCTGGTCTGAGAGGAATGAGACGGGAGATTGGGTCACACACTGACTCAAGTCCCTGCTTTATCCTCTGTGCTGTGTCTACAATGTGAACACCTCAACCTGTTCTTTCAGCCTGGGTCCCCTAGGGGACTGGAGACTGGGCTCCCCTTCCCAGACATTCCCCGGGGGTGTGAGCTGACCACCTCACCCTTCTTTAGCCTCATCCTGCCTTCCAGGCTGAGTTCTCAGGTGGGGGCCTGAGACCTGAGACCTGGGGGTACCGCAGGACCCAGAGCCATTCCATCCCTTGCCTTCCCACCCTCTCCCTGGAAGGCAGTACGTAAGTGAAACCCACCCGGCCTTAGTTCTAGACCCCTTCAGCTACCTACTGACTTGCTGGGTGATGGCAGTGAGTCCCCACTTGAGGGTGGGCTGTTTGACTCCTTCTTGCCTCTGTTCTATTCAACAAGCTTCCTGGCAGCTTCCTGGACCTGTGCTGGGGCCTGGGCCAGTTTCCACTCTTGGACAGGTCTCTGGGCCATCAAAGAATGGACTTGAAGACTGTACCAGGCAGCAGTGGGCTCTAGAAAAAGGAATGTGAGTGACTCCGGTCTGCGAGGAGGTACTAGGCTCTGCTCCTTGTGCCTGGCCCACTTGCTTCTCTCCCATGGCCTGGAGCTGCCCTCACCACACAACTTCTTTTGTCATCACTGCCAGCCTTCCCAGGACCCGGTCTGGAGGGACAGGGTCTTGAGGTCTTGGATTCCAGGGGTTCAGGAAGGGGGCTTCGAGCTCCAGAGACCCTTATCTGGAGAGGGCCTGCTCTTCGTCTTCGTGCCCCATGAGGCTCAAGGCCCGGTGGGATCATCAGAGGTTCATCCCCTTGTCCCATCACCTAAATCTCAGGCAAAGGAGGGTTTCCTGACTTGCATCCTGACTACACGCTCACCTTCTGTTTCTTAGCTATTAAGTTCTCCATAACCTTAATCAGTTATGTATCTCAGATCAAGACCTCATCACGCCTTCCCCACTCCAGCCCCAAGGCCCTGGCTCTAACAAGGCCTGAGAAGGGCTTAGTGGAGGCTGGATTTTCGAGTCGCTGTCCTGTGGGAGTTTTCAAAGATCCACTGTCTGAAAACCTCTTCAGTCCCATCCAGATCTTTCTAGCCCTGTGCCCTCTCTTCACTGGGAAGGCCTGCTGGTGTCTCCCTCAGGCCTCCTGTTGCAGCTTGTCTTGCTGTTCCTCCACCAGCTGTGGCTGGCCACACTCAGTCCATGATCTCTTGCCATTTGCAGAGACATTCTCAGGATCCATGTTCGGGTGATGGCGGGAGAAAGAGAGGCCCAGGCACCCCAGCCCCCACTGGCCTCAGCCTCCCTCTGGGCTTCAGCCCTCGCCACTTCCGACCAAAGGGGGCAGGCAGCACGACTGTCAAGATTGTCCTGAAGGAGAAACATAAGAAAGGTGGGGACTGGACCCTCCTCTAATCTGTGAAGCGGGGAAAGCGTGCCCTAATTTCTCCCACTTCCCACCCCCTGAATCCTCTACCCAGTCTCAACTTGGCCATGAGCTTGTAGACTCAGAGAACTCAGGTGCCCTTAAAAGTTAGCAGGTTTAAACCCCCATTTGACAGATGAGGACACTGAGGTTCAGAGTGTTGTGTTAGAGAACCAGTCCTAGAACAGTACAATAGTATTTTTTTGAGCATCTGCCATGTCTTTGCTGGGAAATGGGGGAGACAACAGATAGATGACAAATGGTCTCTTCCCTCAAGGGGCTCATAGACCAGGTGGGGAGACAGACATTTAAATAAATTAATATAAGGAAGTGCTGAGGGAACGTGTTTGACAAAGGAGGAGGAAGCAGAGCTGGGCTGGAGCAGGACAGTGGGCATGGCATAGGGACAATGAGCATGGGATGGACACAGTAGGCATGGAGTGGGTACAGTAGGCATGAAGTGAGGACTGTGGGCATGGAGTAGGGACAGTGGGGACAGTGGAGCAGGGAAGCGGGGACAGTGGGCCTGGAGTGGGGACAGCAGGCCTGGAGTGGGGAGAGTGGGCATGGAGTAGTGACCTTGGAGTAGTGACAGTGGGCATGGAATGGGAACTGTGGGCATGGAGTGGGGACAGTGGGCATGGAATGGAGACAGTGGGCATGGGGTGGAGATGGTGGGCCTGGAGTGGGGAGAGTGGGTATGAAGTGGGGACTGTGGGCATAGAATGACAGTGGGCATGGAGCGGGGACAATGGGCATGGAGAGGGGACTGTGGCCATAGAATAGTAATAGTGGGCATGGAGGGGGAACGGTGGGCATGGAGTGGGGAAGGTGGCCAGATGGGCAGCCATGGCTGCTGAAGGGGAGAAAGGAGTCCTCACTGCAGGGCACCCCAAATGTGGAGAGAGAAGACCAGTGGGGCTGCCGAGTCCTGGCCCTCCTTTGTACAGATGGGACACTGAGGCAGAGAAGGGGAAAATGACCTGCTGGGGCTCACAGAGCCAGGTGGTGACAGAAGTTGGTGTCCATTCTCCTGCTGCCAGGCCAGCGCTCTCCTGGCTCGGTCGAAGGCAGGGGAGGACTCTCCATCTTTAGCAAGTCCCTGCTGGGCCCCTCTCAATCCTGAGTGCTGAGATGGGGAGATGTCAGGGGCAGGGGGCATGTTTTAATACCCCAGCCTGCACTGTGGCGGGGCTAGCCTGGTGGAGTGGGACTCCCAGGGCCCACCTGCCCCTGCTGGACAGAGGCTCTGGCCAAGCCCCAGACACTAACCCTTCCTGCCCTCCCTGTTCCAGCCTGCGTGCATGGCGGGAAGACGTACTCCCACGGGGAGGTGTGGCACCCAGCCTTTCGCTCCTTTGGTCCCCTGCCCTGCATCCTGTGCACCTGTCAGGATGGCCGCCAGGACTGCCAGCGTGTGACCTGCCCCACTGAGTACCCCTGCCACCACCCTGAGAAAGTGACTGGGAAGTGCTGCAAGATTTGCCCAGGTACAGGGGCATGGGAGCAGTGAGGGCGCCAGCCAGTGCGAGCCCTGGGCCTTTCTTCCCAGGGCTGCAGACACTTGGAACATCTCAGACAGGGAAGGGCATGTGGTCACAACCACAGAATGCAGAGACTGCTAGAAGCACAGGAGTGGAAAGTGTCAGACTTGAAGACATTAAACTTATGGAACCATCTCATGTTATAGTAATAGATTCAGGGGTTGTCGACACAGACAGAATCAAATAATGTTCTGGATCCCATGAAGACAGAGCATCTCAGAATATTAGGACTTTCAAGAGAAATAGACAATGTTTGTTAGATACTTCATGGGCTTCTCATCTCTCCCAGAGGACAAGGCAGACCCCAGCCAGAGTGAGATCAGTTCTACCAGGTGTCCCAAGGTGCCGGGCCGCGTCCTCGTCCACACCTCGGTATCCCCAAGCCCAGACAACATGCGTCGCTTTGCCCTTGAGCATGAAGCCTCTGACCAGGTGGACATCTACCTCTGGAAGCTGGTGAAAGGTGAGTGTTGGCCCACTCCCAGCTGGGTGTACCTCTTGCCTGTCCCCATTCCTGTGCTCCAGACCCCACAGGGGCCTTGGGGACATTTTGTTGCTCAGGCACCTCCGGTCACCCTTCTAGGCTTATGGGTCCCTGATTCCAAGATGTAGGGAGACAGTGATCCCGTGTGTGATCCTCTGACTGGTCTGATAAGCAGAGTAACTGAGATGCCGAGGCCTCGAAGTGCTCCCTCTCCTGGGGGAAGGCGTTGTTGCACCTTGCCGAAACCAGGCAGGGTCATACCTACCCTGATGTCAGATGGGCGGATTTCATCACTCTGTGAGTGGAGATCTTTTCAGGCAGTGGGGCCTCAAGGCTAGTTGCATTCAGCCTTTTCTAAATGGTGGGTCCTGTCACCCCACGGTAAGGTGGCATCAGAACACACCTCTCATTCATTGAGAGGAGTTTTCATTGAGAAAGGAATTGCTAAGAGTTTGGCTTTGTGGCTCTCATAAAACTTAAATCCTCTGGGTACAGCAAAACATTCAGCCACCATCCAAATTAGCCTTTTTTAAGTGTGAATTTGTCCCAAGGTCACTTTCCTCTGCTGACGGGTTTGACTGGGGGGCTGGGGATGGGAGAGGGAATGGTGACAATGGGAATAACAGCCAGTGTGTGTAGCACTTCAGCATTTACAAAGTGCTTTCACATTCTCTATCTCATTTGATCCTCAAAGATCCTGAGAGTCAGGTATTATTATCCCCATTTTACAGATGAGGAAACTGAGGCTCAGAGAGGTGAAGTACCTGGCCCAAGGCCACACAGCCAGTAAGTGGAGGACGGGAGCTAGAGCCCATGTCTTGTGGCGTCAGATGCGGCTCTTTCCCTGCTCTGCCCCCTGTCGTAGGAGGAATGGACGAAGAAAGTGGAGCCGTTCCGCCTGGACAAGAGAAGACTCAGGGGGACAGGACTGCGGCTTCCTGGCTCTGAAGGGCTGCCCCAGACAGAGGGAGCAGCCATGTTCTGAGTAACTGCAAGGGTCAGACAACAAGCAGGAGCTTGGGGTTCGAATTCCGGCTCTGTCAATTTGGATACTGACTGCTATCCCTTAGTTGTGTGGCCTTAGGCAATCACGTCTCCTCACTGGGTCCCAGTTTTCTCTTCTGTTAATTGGGGAAGAAGGTTTTTGGAGGATTAAATGAAATGACATGGGTGCGGCCCCTCACATATAGTAGGCGCTAAAAATGTCGGTTCCCCCCTCCGCACCCTTCCTTGGGGTTGGTGAGAAGTGCAGAGAGATGGGTTTCAGCTTGGTGAGAGGAAGAACTTTTCAAACTTAGAGCCTCTCCGTGGTGGAAGGGAGGGAGTGAGCTCCCCTTCGAGATGTGTGCAAGCAAGGGCTCAGAGGATTGTCTGCAGCCAGGGAGTTAGACTCAGTAACCCTTACAAGTTTTCGAGGCTTAAGATTCCATCGGTCCCTGGGCAGATGTTGACTACACATTTACTCTGGGCCTCTCTCCTCCTTCCCCACCCCTATCCTCCCAACCAGGTGCTGGGACACAGAGAGTAATAGGCTCCAGCCTCTCTTGTTGGGACCTCATGGCTTAATGACCCAGGTGCAGCAGGAACTTCCTGGGAGCTGAGCTGGTCAGGGAAGTCTTCGTCCATGATTTCAAGAGGCAAGAGGGGTGCATTGCAGGCAGGATGGCAGTGACAGCCTCAAACCCTGGCTCCAGAGCCACGCTTATATGCCCTGTGCTCTGTTACTGGTACATAGTTGGCCCTGTATGTAACATGCCTCCTTTAATCCCCATGAGAAACCTAAGGGGTATGTGTTAATGGCCCTTTTGCAGGTAAGAAAACTAAGTCTGAGAGGTCAGATGACTTGCTCAAAGTTACACAGTTTAAATAGTAAAGCAAAGATTCGAGCCCAAGTTTGTCCCTAGTGCCACCTCCACAGAGGTGATCTTACGCTTTTAGGGAGGTACCTGAGGAAGATCTAGGTACACCAAGATGGCAGAGAAGGAGTATAGTATATGGCCAATCTCACTGTCACCAGACCCAGCAAAAAGGAACAAGGTGGGGGACTCCTCAGCCTCACCATCCTGTCACTAGCAAACCACCCCCCATCTCCTGACGCTGGGGCTGCCTAAATGCCCCATCAGCCTCCCCATTCCTTCCATGTCCCAGACTATGGGAATCAAAATACACACTCCCCAGGGCTGATTGTCAGCAGAAACCACTCATTGTTTCCATACTCTGAGGAGACAAGGCATGTAGGCAGACACTAGGTAAGGCCACGCTCCCGTGGGCCGGCCCAGGCACCAGAATCTGAGTGGAGAGCTGGCTTAGGGTTAGGGGCCTGGGAGATTCAAAGTTTCAGAGTAGAAGGGACTTCAGGGGTCTCGATTCTAAGCCCTGCCTAGGAAGGAAGCCCCCCTTGCAGTCTCCTAAAAATCTGATGGTGTCTGGCCCTGTTTGCACATTACCCCCCCCGACACGTGATTGACTTCCAACACTGAACAGCTCGGCCAGAGAGCATTTGTCTGATACTGAGCTGAGCCCATCCTGTTTCCTGGGACTCGCCCACTAATGCCAGCTCTGCCCTGGGGATCATATAGCCCAGCTGCCCTCAGACCTGGCACAGCCCATCAAAGGGCAGGAGATACAACTCTGACCTTCAGGGTAGCTCTTGATGCCAGGCCAAAGAGCGAAGTCCTTTCGATTATGCTTCACAGAGTACAAAGTGGGGATTCCCACATCCCTATCACCATCTCCCCAGTTTTCCTATGACCCGAGGAGTGTGCAGTCACAGGTCTGTGCAGAAGGACCTGTCCCTATCTCATGCTTGTCACCTACTACTGTGATGTAGCTCCTGGGCCTTGGCATCTGAGCTAGGGGCTGGGGACAATGCTGGACATTTCCTGGTTCTTGGAACTCGGCCCCAGGATCAGTGTTTTCTGTTTCCCTTGGTGGGATCCCACGCTGATTCCCGTAAGCAGGGCCAGTTCTTGGTTTTCCTGAAGGCAGTGCTGGCCTAGCAGAGGCCTTGCTGGTTGCATCTGTTCTTTCTGGCCAGGAACTTTGGTGGGTAACAGCTGGTGCAACCTTGCAGCCCATGTGCTCAGGGCCTCAGCCATGTGTGGTGCCCGTGACTAGCTCCCCATGAGATGCAAACATCAGGGGATCCAGCTAATACCCTCTTCCCCCTCAGGGCTGGGCCTAGACTGGGTATATAGATATATTTGTTCATCCATCCGTCCTATGTGGCTAATGTTGGCCAGGATCCAGGGATCCAGAGAAGAAAGCCCTCCAGGAAGCCCCAGTCTGGTAGCGAAGGCAGAAATAGACACAAAGATAACACATCTGAACTAGTACAATCACAAACCGAAGCCAAGGGCTGTGGGTACCCCAAGGAGGAACTGCCTCGGGGGTATATTAGGGAAGACCTCCCTGGGAAGGCTGGGGGATGGGTAGGAGGTCAGTTGGTAGCTATATCGAAATAGAAGGCAACAGAAGAAAGTATTCCAACAGAGGGGATAGCATTTGTAAAGGTTTGGCCGCCTCGGAGGAATTCAAGTATTTGGTTAGGGCTGGGCACAGGCAAGACACTATAACTCTGACACTTGCTAGTTCTTTGGTGTCTCTAAGTACACCTATTGATTTTTATGATATGCTCTTTGCCCAGAGAAGAGTTTGAACAGTCCATGTAGGCCAGCCAACCTTCCTTCCCTCCTTCCTTCTCTCCCTGCACTGGGGAGAAGTGAGTGCTAGGAGAGCAGGGTAGTGCTGGTGACAGGAGCAGGGTTGGCAGAGAGAAGAGACGGAAGACCATAGACTTCACTGTAGAGGTGAAGGGAGGTCAGGGACGGGGAAATGACAGGGTCACACATACACTTTCAAATGACCAGTTAGGTTGACGGATTAGAGGGGAAAGTGAACGGGGCCAGGGCTCTAGTGGCGTGACCCAGGCAAGCCAACAGGAGCTGAGTGAGGAGAGTGGCAGTGGGATAGGAGAATCCATTCTAACTGTTTAGGAAATTTAACCAACAGGATTCAGTGTCTGATCAGAATGGGGGCAGCAGAGGGAGGTGCCCAGGGCAGTGCTGTGTCTAAGATACCCTGTTTCACTGACCGTATGGTCCTGCTTTTCCTGCTCATGCTCTTGTCTCTGCCCTCAGGAATCTTCCACTTGATTCAGATCAAGAAAGTCAGGAAGCAAGACTTCCAGAAAGAGGCACAGCACTTCCGGCTGCTCACTGGCACTCACGAAGGTGGGTCCTTGGACTGAGGAATGGGTCCCGGGGAAGAGGACAGGGATAGAGGCTGGAGCCTCTAGGGAGTTCCCAGGCTGCCGGTGGCGGGAGGAGGGGCTGTCAGCCACAGACGTCAGTTCCCAGCATAGGAATCCAGTGGGCGTCTGAGCCAGAAATTTCCCAACTCAGGAGCGGGAAGGTGAAGCACAGCTGGCTGGATTTGTTCTTGGGGGTGAGGGGAGACAGGGCTGTAGAGGGGGCAGATCTGAGCCCCCAAGCCTCAGTGCTGCCTACTCCCTCTCTACTGGAACATTTCCCACTGAAACCCTCCTACCATTTTCTTTCTGATACCCTGAATTTGTTCCGCTTTACTTTTGGGAGGATGGTTACAGGTAGGGCTTTGGGAGGGAAGGGAGGCCACAAATGGGAGTATTACCAACAGGTGCTACCAACAGGTGTTAGGAAGCCAGCCCTGCCCCCAAAGGTTGGTTGTTTGAAGATTGGTCATGTGCCAGAATGGGGTGAGGGGACGTTTACCCCTATGCTCCCCATGGACCCCAAACCTTGGCCCACACAGTTCCTCCTTGCCCTAGGCTTTTCCCACCCCAGCCACTGCGCGCGCGCACACACGCGCGCACACGCGCGCGCACACACACACACACACACACACACACACACACACACACACACTCCTCCTCTCTTCTGCCGTCCTCCATGCAGGTCACTGGAACGTCTTCCTAGCCCAGACCCCGGAGCTGAAGGTCACGACCAGTCCAGACAAAGCGACCAAGACATTATAACAAAGACCTAAACAGCTACAGATATGAACTTTATCATTTCTGTTATTATATATTAATAAATAAGAAGTTGCATTACCCCTCCCCCCCGCCTGCTGAGTTCGTATCCCACCTTCTGCGTGCTCTCACTGTGACTCTGCAAGGCATGCTGGCTTTTCACCATTTTACAGGGGTGGAAACTGAGATCCAGAAGGGGCAAAGAATGACCCCAGTCCTCACAGTGAGCTGTCACCCGAGCCAGGGATGGTGGCCCCTGCCTCCCTGCCTAGGCCTCCAGCTATGGCACCCCTGCTTTTACCAGTAGCCCCCATCCCTTGGGTCCTTGGTACTGAGCCTAAGCTAAGAAGGGGGCTGACTCTGCTTAGCCAGGGAGTGGTGGATGAAGCTTCAAGGCAGAGTCCCAGCGGATATTCCAGAGCCCCTCCCCATGGTCAGCCACACCGCACAGTGAGGAGACCGCATTTAGGGAGGAGCAGTGAACAGTAACGGAGATGCAGAGCTTTTTAGAGCAGAGTTGGAGCCAGAAGTCAGGTAGGTCTCTTACCCCGGGCTAGCACTCCTTCCCCAGTTCACACTGTGACCAACATTATAAGGCCCAACAGGATTTCCAAGACTCGGCAGTCAGACTGCCAACCTGGCACCATGCTCTGAGAAGAAGGCCTAACAGGTAACTGTGAAAGACACTGTCAGTCATTTGGCCTGCCTATGTGTACAAGTCCTTACAATTAAAGATGCATAATGCCCGTGATTTCACTTACGGTGAACAAGGTAGGAATTACCCACACGTTTTTCTTTTGAGTTGGAGTCTCACTCCATCGCCCAAACTGGAGTGCAGTGGCACGCTCACAGCCACCCCAGTGTTGACCTGGTGGGCTCAGGCGATCCTTCCACCACAGTCTTCCAAGTAGCCAGAGCTACAGGTGCACACTACCATGCCCAGCTAATTTTTGATTTATTGTAGAGACGAGGTCTCGCCAGGTTGCCCAGGCTGTTCTCGAACCCATGGGCTCAGGTAATCCCCTCACCTCGGCCTCCCAAAGTGCTAGGATTACAGGCTTGAGCCACCGTGCCTGGCAAAATTACCCACACTTTAGAGAGGAAGAAACGGGGACTCAGGATTGCCAAAGGCCTTCCCCAAAACCTCACAGAGCTGTGTGGTGAAGCCGGGGCTAGAACTTCAGGCCTCCTGACTCCCAGGCAGAGTTCTCTCCTCAGTTCAGTTGGTCTCAACCATCCCACAGCCATGGCTCCCCACTCCCACTCCACCCCAGCCCAACTGGAAGCCCCAGATAAATGATGGACGGTGGCTGGACTTATGAGGATTCTGGCCATTGTGTCCATAGCCTTGGTCTTGAACCTGGGGTTACCAAGATCTGAGAATTCCGCTAAGCAGTCTGCCAATACAACCCCCATTGAGCAGGGATGGGTGTCCCCCTCCCCAGACTCCCTCTGCCAGCTCTCAGGGGCCTGGTTTGAGAGTCTGAGGTTAGAGACTAGAACCTCCCCTTATCCTGAGTCAGAAGGCATTCACCTCCTCCCCTCACAGCTTCTACCTGTCCCTCCTCACGGTTCACTGTTTTGGCCTGGCTTGCTCACCACAGGGGCTAACTTGGAACTCTGGGGGTGGGTCCTGAGCATCCCACATTTAAAGCATAGGAGCCTGAAAGCTCAACATTCACATGGTGAACCCTGGCCATCCTTCCACCTAGCTCAGATGTCTCCTCAGTGATGCTTTCCCTGACACCCCACCCGACCCCTCCCCACTGCACCATGGCCTTCCTCCTCTGCTGGAGAATGGGGTTGGAGGTATAGATCTGTCATTGTGGCAGTTCCAGGGTGTCAGGACGGGAATGGACTTCCTGATGTTGCAGGCCAAACCGCCTTCTAGTCCCTGATGAACTTCTGTAATGCCTCCGATGTTCGCCTTTCCGCCATGGGGACACGTTCAGCACATCCACTTCTCCTTGCTTTGATCCAGCCCTTTCTGAGTGTGTCAACATGAAGCTCAAGGCATGAGTCTTTAAGCAGCTCTACCATGGTTTTACACCAACCTCAGTTGTCTCCTTTCGTGTATTCATTCATGACACATTGTCTGAACTGCTCTGGGGTGGTCTTTATGCTAGAGCACAAACACAGCGTCAGGAGCCATCGTTGTCCTTCCTGTCCTCTGGGAGCCACTAGTCTAGAGGGGGAGATGGGGGAGGTTGAGGCATCACACCTGAGTGCTGAGGGTGGGGAGGGCAGAGGGCTAGGACCCTGGGGCGCAGGCTGAGGGCACTCAAGCAGCTCTGAAGCTGAACAGGGGGTGGAGAAAAACAGGGAGGGTGATGGCATAGGAAGAGAAAACTCAGTAGAAGATGAAAAGCAGCCAATCAAGGAGAATCACAAGTGGCTCACTGTCACTGAATAATAGCCTGAGGCAAAGAGCAAAGGCCAGTGAGGTCTCAGACCCAGCTGAGAAGCTTTGACTTCATCAGAGGCGGGAACCCTGGGAGGGCTCAATGCTAGGGTCGGATTTGTGGTTTAGAAAGGGGGCTCTGCCTGCCAAATGAAGAATGGTCTGGCAGGGTGAGGCTGAGACCAGGCAGGAGGCTGTCGCGGGAGCCAAGTGAGGGGTGACCACAGGTTGGGTAGGAAAGAAGCTCTGGGCAAAGCAGAGTGATGACTGGCTGGATATGGAGCTGAGAGAGAGGGAGGAGCGTATACCTGGTGTCTCACCGGTGACACCTTCCAGGAGAACCCAGAAGTTTCAGTCGAGCACACACTTCGTCACAGGAGCTGTCCTAGCCTTCCAGGTATATGGGGGTCTGGAGAGAAGGCTGGGCTGGAGATGGGGAGCTGTGGCTTGTTGAACCTGTGGACAGCAACTCAAGCTGGGAGACAGGGACGTGCTGGCCTGGGATAGACAGTGGAGTCAACCAAGGGGAGCAGGACCAGGCCTGGAGCATCAGCGTCGAGGCCAGAGAACAGGCAGGTGGGCAGGGAGCGGGCGGCTGAGAGAGCCAATGAGCGAGGCCAGAAAAGCAACCTCCACAGGAAAAAGGGGGCTCTGGTGGCCATGGCAACGAGCTACATCAGGAGAGCAGAGAGCTAGAAGCCAGGTTTTGGGGGGCTGAGGTGGTTCCTAAGAAGAGAGGAACCAGACGAGTCTTTTAAGAAATGTGGTAAGCCGGGCTCGGTGGCTCAGCCTGTAATCCCAGCACTTTGGGAGGCTGAAGTGAGTGGATTGCCTGAGCCTGCAGGTTCAAGACCCGCCTGGGCAACTTGGCAAGACCTCAGCTCTACAATAAATAAAAAAAATTAGCCAGGCGTGGTAGTGCACGCCTGTAGTTCCAGCTACTTGGAAGGCTGAGGCAGAAGGATCGCCGGGGCCCAGCAGGTCGAGGCTGCGGTGGCTGGGAGCGGCCACCACACTCCAGTCTGGGCGACAGAGTGAGACTCCAACTCAAAAAAAAAAAAGAAATCTGGCAATAAAAGAGAAGAGAGGCAGGGCTGCGCCTGGCTGTGCGCATAAGATGGAAGAAGGGAGTTAGGGGATGGGAGTCTCAGAGATGAGAAGATGCCACAGGAGAGGAAGAAGTAGGAGAAACAGGAGTGAGGGTGGAGAAAGACAAGGACTAGGGGCAAGTTGAGATCCATTCTTCCTTGGCTGCTAACTTGCTGGGTAGCCCTGGCTCATCTCCCATGAGTGTGGTAAGAAAGGGGAGCACGGGTCTCCCAGGACTGCTTAGCTCTGCCCCCCAAGGGGCTCCCAGGCTCCATCAGGGGAGTCCATGAAGTGCTCTGTTCTGCTGGGTGGCAAGGCCTGGGCACAGAGCCGGCTCCAACTGAGGCAGTGACATTCTGACCCACTAGATAACAAAGCACATTCAAGTCCATTGTCTCACCAGATCCCTAAACAACCCAGTAAGATGGGAATTATTAGCCATAAGGAAACCAAAACATAAATGACCATGAATAGCCAAAATAATCCTCAGCAAAAGAAACAAAACAGGAGGTATCACACTTCCAGACTTTAAACTTTATTATAAGTTTACAATAATCAAAACAGCCTGGTATTGGTACAAGAACAGATATGTAGGCCAATAGAACAGGATAGAGACTCCAGAAACAAAGCCTCCATTTCTCAACCAACTCATCTTTGACAAAGGCTTCACCAACAGCCAGAGGGACGAGGAGAACCTATACAGTAAATGGTGCTGGGAAAACTGACTGACCATATGCAGAAGATTATAACAAGACCCCTACCTATCACCATCTGCAAAAATCAACTCTAAATGTAAAACCTCAAACTTAAGAACCTTAGAAAATGCTAGAGACACCCCAGTGGAAATTGGAACTGGCAACCAATTCCTGATCAAAACCCCAAATGCCCATGCCATAAGAGATAAGATAGACAAGTGGGACCTCATCAAACTGACAAGTTTCTTTTTTTTTTTTTGAGTTGGAGTCTTACTCAGTCGCCCAGACTGGAGTGCAGTGGCCACTCCTGGCCACCGCAGCCTCGACCTGCTGGGCTCCAGCGATCCTTCCGCCTCAGCCTTCCAAGTAGTTGGAACTACAGGCACACATTGCCATGCCCGGCTAATTTTTTATTTTTATTGTAGAGGTGAGTTCTCGCCAACTTGCCCAGGCGGGTCTCGAACCCGCAGGCTCAGACAATCCACTCACCTCAGCCTCCCAAAGCGCTGGGATTACAGGCCGAGCCACCGAGCCCGGCCTCAAACTGACAAGTTTCTGTAAAGCAAAAGAAACTATCAAGAGAACAGGGAGCCAACTCACAGAATGGGAAAAAATATTTGCCAACTGTATATTTGACAAAGGCCAAACACCCAGGATCTACAAGGAACTCAAACATGCTAAAAAAGGAAAAAAACAAAACAAAACAAAAGACAGCCCTATTAAAAAGTGGGCAAAAGGCTAGACTCAGTGGCTCAGCCTGTAATCCTAGCACTGAGGCCAAGGTGAGTGGATTGTCTGAGCCCATGGATTCGAGACCAGCCTGGATAACTTGGCGAGACCTCATCTCTACAATAAATAAAAAAATTAGCCAGGCATGGTGGCACACCTATAGTTCCAGCTACTTGGAAGACTGAGGAGGAAGGATCGCCGGAGCCCAGCAGTTCGATGCTGAGGTGGCGGTGAGTGTGCCACCGTACTCCAGTCTGGGTGACAGAGTGAGACTCTCAACTCAAAAAAAAACAAAAATAAGGTGGGCAAAAGACATGAATAGACACTTCTCAAAAGAAGACATATGAGCAGCCAACAGATACAATGAAAAAAAATGTTTGACCTCACTAATCATCAAATAAATGAAAATTAAAACCACACTGAGACACCACCCAACTCTCCAGTCAGGATGACCATCATCAATAACTCAAAAAACAACAAATGCTAGAGAGGATACGGGGGACAAGGGAACACTTCTATAATGTTGGTGGGAGTGTAAATTAGTACAACCTCTGTGGAAATATACCAGGGGGACTATACCAGGGAGAACTCAAATCACTCTATGAAAAAGATATCTGCACATGTATGTTTATTGCAGAACTAATCACAATAGCAAAAACACAGAACCAACTATGCTGCCCATCAAAAGAGGACTAGAAAAAAACCCTGATACATATACATGATGGAATAATACGCAGTCATAAAGAAGGACAAAATTATGGACTCACAGCAACTTGGATGGTCTTAGAGTCTATAATACTGAGTGACCTATCACAGAAACAAAGAACTGAGTACCACATGTTCTCACTCATAAGCAGACCTTGAGCAATTATCATAAGAAAGGGATTGACAGTAGCGGGAAACTGCCAGGGGTATGGAGGGGAACACACCTCATCAACAAGGGTGCCTGTATAATGACCATTTGTACACTTGACCCTGAATTGTACCCCACATTTTTTTAAATTAAAAAAAAAAAAAAAAGCTGAGAAAACCAAGGCTCAGGGAAAGAAAGCCATGAACCAAGGTCACACAACAGTAAGTGAAGGGTTGATTCCAACTAAGGTCTATGATTCTGTATCTTTTTAAAAAGACTGAACTTCGATAACAAAAATTTTTTGTATAAATGTATGGGGTACGTGAGAAATTATGTTACCTGTATGTGGTGCATTATGATTGAGTCTGGGTATTGGGGGTGTCCATTGCCTGAGTACAATACGTTTTTGTTACGCATAGTTACCCTACTCTGCTATCAAACGCTGAATGTACTCCTTCCATCTTAGTGTATTCGGATTCTTCAATCTACTTCTCTTCATTCTCCCCCTTTCCCATCTCTGTCATTTCTCCACTCTACCTCCGTGTGATATGCTTCTATAGCCTTGCGAGTCTCAGAGCACTCTGAAAGAGCCAGGCCCTGGGCTGGGGCAGGTGTAGTGACCTGGACTCGGAGCTTCTATTCCACTCGACCTTCCCAAGTAGCTTCCTGCCCCCAAACTTGATCATCCTATTATGGTGCCAGACCTGGCCTCCAGGCTTCCTGGGGTGCTTCCTCCTCCTCCAGCAGCTGTGAAGCCACCTCCCCCTGTCCCCTCAACAACCCTGGGCTCTGAGAAATGGCAGTATTTCTGAGAAACAGGACGTGGCCTGTGGTTTGAGGCTGGCCTGGGGGTGAGGGAAGGCCCGGGGCCCCACCGGGCACAAAGGCATCCGTCTCTAGGGCTGGCTCAGCCACCCTGCTTCCCCTCACGCTGGTCCCTGGAAGACACCCCCTGCCTGTCCTGTCCTCTGTCAGCATCAGGTCATAGAAGCTGAGCCGAGGCTGCTGAAGGAGGTTGGCTGAGGCTGGCGGCAGGGTGGGCTGGTGTGGGTTTCTATGTATAGCGCGTCTTCTCAGACTTTCTAGAATTAGAACCTGGATCTCTGGCCCCCAGTCAAGACTGTTTTCATGACCACATGAAACTGATTTCTCTCTCCGGTTCCACCTTCATCCTCCTCTGGCACAATTCAGAGCTCACGTAACTTGCCCAAAGTCAAATAGCAACCAGGAATTGGGGATGTGATTGGAACTCACAGGCTCTGACTGCGAAGTTCAGGCCTCCCTGCCCCATGACATCTGGGTTGAGGATGAGGAGAGCAGCCTTTTCTTCTGACACCAGCCTCTCCCCTCCCACCCTGCCTCTTCCCTGTAAGTCTTGCCCATCAGCCCAGAATAGCCTTTAAAAACAGATTTGGGGGCACACCTCATCAACAAGGGTACCTGCGTAATGAACATTTGTATACCTAACCCTGACTTGTACCCCACATCTTTAAAATAAAAAAATTAAAAGTTAAAAAAAAAAACAAAAACATCCGGGCTTGGTGGCTCAGCCTGTAATCCCAGCGCTTTGGGAGGTTGAGGTGAGTGGATTGCCTGAGCCCGCGGGTTCAAGACCCGCCTGGGCAACTTGGTGAGACCTCATCTCTACGACAAATCAAAAAGTTAGCCGGGCGTGGTAGCACGCGCCTGTAGTTCCAGCTACTTGGAAGGCTGAGGCGGAAGGATTGCTGGAGCCCAGCAAGTCGAGGCTGCAGTGCCAGAAGCGGCCACTGCACTTCAGTCTGGGTGACAGAGTGAGACTCCAACTCAAAAAAAAAAAAAAAAGATCATTTCTCTCCCCTATTGGGCTCCTTCTTCTTCTTAAAATATTTTTTCTTGTTTTGCAATTTAATTACTTTTGTAGAGGTGGGGTCTCGCCAGGTTGCCCAGGCTGGTCTCAAAATCCCAGCCTCAAGCGATCCTCCTGCCTTGGCCTCCCAAAGTGTTGAGTCACAAGGCCCAGCCCCATTAGGCTCCTTCTCTGATGACTTTCCATCCCTCAGGATGATACCCAAGCTCCATCTCCTGACCCCTCATGATCTGGCTCCTGCTGCCTCTTTGGTCCAACCCCCCCCACCATTTTATCTTCCAGCAGCACCCCAGGGGCCAGTTTGCAGACCTTGAATAAGGTCAACTACCATCGTCACTACCATTGCCACTGTCACCATCGCCATTACTGCCACCTTCACCACCAGGAGCACCCCTCCACGTTTGCAGGGCCCGGGCCAGAGTACACATGAAGATGATATATCCTAAATATTTAAAAGTTATAAATGAGACTAAAAAACTATTAAATGAAGATAGTCTGTCTTTCAACCTTGACAAATATGGCTTCTTAATAACCTGGTAGGCTAAGTTCAAGTGTACAACTTTCTGACTTCTCAGAATTCTTTTCCAGGATCTGGAGAGCCACACTTTGGCCCTGGCTTCCAGTTCTTGGCTCACCTCTCTTCTCGCCTCATTCCACCTCTGTCTTGCACTAGGAGGGCCCTGTACACACATGTGCAGATACCCCAGTCTGCAAGTCTGTGTTTTAAAACCTATCCACAAATGCTTTTGTTCTTCTTCCACTAAGTAAGAGGTGTGACCATGTCCCTATCCCTTACATTTGAGCAGGCTGTGCCATTAGAATGAAGCAGAAATTATGCTGGGAGTGACTTCCAAGGCTAGGCCAAAAAAGACAACGCAGTTACTGCTTTATTTATTGAGATACTTGCTTTCGGAGCTCTGAGCCACTGTGTACGAAGTTCCACTACTCTGAGGTCGCCACGCTGTGAGGAAGCCCAGATCACACGGAAAGGCCACACATAGATGCTCCAGTCAACATCTGGGGCATCTGTGCCAACTACTGAAAACAACAGCCACCTATGTAAATAAAGATCCCTCCAGATGAACCCAGTCCCCTCCCATGGAGTCTTCCCAGCTGAGGCCGTGGATGCTGTGGAGCAGAGGCAAACCATTCCCTGGTGCCCCCCGCCCCAGTTACTGACCCATGGTATTCATGGCTATTAAAAAATAGTTGTTTTGGCCAGGCTCAGTGGCTCAGGCTGTAATCCCAGCACTTTGGGAGGCCAAGGCGAGTGGATTGTCTGAGCCCGCAGGTTCAAGACCAGCCCAGGCAATTTGATGAGACCTCGTCTCTACAATAAAATAAAAAACTAGTCAGGCATGGTGGTGCATGCCTGTAGTTCTGGCTACTTGGAAGGCTGAAGCAGAAGGATTGCCAGAGCCCAGCAGGTCAATGCTGGGGTGACCGTGAGCATGCCACAGTACTCCCACCTGGGCGACGGAGTAAGACTCCAACTCAAAAAAAAAAAAAAGAAAGTTGTTTTTAAGCTGCTAAGTTTTGGGGTAATTTGTTGGCCACAAAAGCAAGTAGAACACATCCAAGTTTCATCCACAACCCACCTACCCCCAAACCCAGTTGACTGTTCCTCAGGCTCTGAAAAGGAACCTGAGGAAGAAGACTGTGCAGTCCTGGAAGCAGACTCGGAGCTGTTGGGGCAGAGAATTCAGGGATCCTAGGCGCCCAGAGTGTGGTCTAGAAGGAGGGTAGGGATGCATATCCTGTGATCTCACAGACTCCTTGCACCATGGGTAGGTGTACAGCTGAAAGAGGGTCAGAGTGGGGCCCTCCAGAGGGTGTGGCCTGGGATGGGGGTCCCTCTTGCCTGTTCAAGGGTGGTCCACCTCCTTCCAGCATCTATTACTGCCGACTGTGTCCAACTGTGTCCTCAAAAGTCCCTGGTCTGGGTCAATGGCAATAGAAAGAGTGATGAGCACTAAGACAGAAGGAAGCGGGAGGGGCTTTGGGAAACCATGGCATGGGGGAAGAGGGGTATCAGAGAAAGCTTGCTGGAGGAGGAGGTCACCCAAATAGAGATCTTGAGGAATTATCCAGGGAAAGTGGAGAAATCAGGTGTGAGCCCTAGGAAACAACGTGAACAGAGGCCTGGCAAGAAGCAAGGGCGGAAAACAGGCAAGAATATACAACAGAGACCACATATGTATTACATATTATCTATTACATGTTATGATATGTCGTCTCCATGTGTACTCTTGCTTGGGCCCTGCAAATGTGCGGGGTGGTCCTGGTGGTGGAGGTGGCAGTGATGGCAGTGGTAACAAAAGTGACGGTGATTGTGGTGACCATTCAAGGGCTCAAAAGCCATTTATTGAGCACCTACTATATGTCAGATATTCGGGAATGGCAAGAGATCAGCCTGGCAAGACAGCAGCACTGGGTGGTGGAAGTGGGTGGTGCCGGAAGCAAGGAGGAGGGACAGTCTCTAGAGAGAAGTCTGGAGAGGCAGCAAAGACCAGCTTTTCCATGGCCTTCAGAACAGGGCTGATATTCAGGGAGAATGAGCTGGCATGGCTGTCAATGCCGGTGCCTTTCCCAATTGCCCAGGGCCTTTTCTAAACCAGTAGTTATTTTGAATATCAACCCTATGTTTGAGTTTGGAAGGATTTCCAGTAGGGGCGTGACTTAAAACAGATCTTTTACAAAGATCCCTCTGGTTTCTGTGGGAGGGAGGCTTGGAAGGAGTCAAGAACAAAGCAGGGCGATTGGTCCTTTTTTTTTTTTTTTGAGTTGGAGTCTCACTCTGTCGCCCAGACTGGAGTGCAGTGGCCGCTCCCGGCCACCGCAGCCTCGACCTGCTGGGCTCTGGCGATCCTTCCACCTCAGCCTTCCAAGTAGCTGGAATTACAGGCATGTGCTACCACGCCTGGCTGATTTTTTTTTTTTTATTTATTGTAGAGATGAGTTCTTGCTGCCCAGGCGGGTCTCGAACCCACGGGCGATTGGTTCTTGAGTAACTGCAGCTATCGGTGACCAAGACAGTGGCAGTCTGGACAAGGGCATGGTAGCAGTAATGGAGAGAAGGAGGTGGGATCGTGCTTTAGAGAGTAGATCAACAGAAGCCAGGGTGAGTCAGACAAGGCCCCTCACAGTGCAACACAAAAGAAACAGGACGGACTCAAACAGAAATTAAAATCAACATTGTTGTGCTCTTCAGGTTATGAGGCCTTTCATATGCATGAGACCTCATTTAATCCTTACCACAAGGCTCAGAGGCAGGTATAATTCGCAAGTGAGGAAAACCCATGCCCTATGGTAGGTGCTGCTGGCTACCCGCCTGGCAGACATTCCCCTACCTTCTCTTTGCTAGCAGAACCCCTAATGGATGAGAGCTCAGCACTTGGGGTGAACCAAGCCAGCCTCAGCAATCCAACTCTCCTCTGGCAGTGACTGGTCTGGGGCTGGTGACATGAACCAGTTCTGGTGGAGTGAGCAGGAACAATTTTCCTTCTCTAGCAGAGAGTCACATGAAGAGAAAGTTTTCTTGCTGCTGCCTTCCCTTTGCTTCCAGCTTCAGATACTATCACTCGAGGACATGATGCCTGGCGCTATAGCAGCCATCTTGTGACCATGAGGCTGAGGCTGATAAAAGCCAGAATGTTGAGGAAGACTGCAGGAGCTGAGTCCTCAGTGATCTTGATGACCCACACTGAACCAATTTGGGGACCATCTGCCTCCACATTTCATGTTAAGAAAATAACAAACCGGGCTCGGTGGCTCAACCTGTAATCCTGCACCTTGGGAGGCTGAGGTGAGTGGATTGCTTGAGCCCGTGGGTTCGAGACCTGCCTGGGCAACTTGGTGAGACCTCATCTCTACAATAAATCAAAAAATTAGGTGTGGTAGCGCACACCTGTAGTTATAGCTACTTGGAAGGCTGAGGCAGAAGGATCGCCAGAGCCCAGCAGGTCGAGGCTTTGGTGGCCGGGAGTGGCCACTGCACTCCAGTCTGGGTGACAGAGTGAGACTCCAACTCAAAAAAAAAAAGAAAAAAAGAAAACAACAAATGTCCTCACAGTTCATGCAACTGTAGCAGTGCTACCAGTGTCCCACTGGTAATGTCTCTTATCCCTTTTCTCTTTTCACACACACCAGTTCCCAGTGAACTCTCACCCCCAACAGCCAGCACCTGATTCTGTCTGCCAGAGGACCACCTCAGGCTGCTGGAGATGAGCATAAAAAACCAGAAGAGCCTGGGAATTTACAGTCCACTCCACCCCAAGCAAACCCTCCAGCTCCCTTGTGCTGACATGGATGATTTTGAGGAGTGATCTGCACCATCCCCAGAGCTCCTCTGCAAGCCTGAGCCTTGAATCACACCCTTGCCTCGCTTTCTTCCCTTCCCTTCCCACTTCTCCGCTCCCCTACTACTGGTTTGTCTTGGAAATGCTTCCTAATACATCATTTTCACATGACTCTTCACCTCAATGTCTGCTTCTAGGAATCCCAACTCAGACAGCCACCATTAGTCAAAAGCTGACTAAAGCATGTACTTGCAGCCTAAAGCATCCTAACAGGCCCAGAAAAGTGCAGGTCTCGTAGCAGCTTTGCTATATTTCAAATGCAGAGTTCCTGCCAGCAAATCTGATGGTTGTTTTTTAAAAAATTTTTTTCTTAAAGATGGCTACAATTCAGCATTAGGTATACAAATGGACATTGTACAGGTAAAGTTTGGGCCTCACTTTGGTCCCCACTTTACCTGGTTTGAAATCAGGAACCCTTATTGACGAAGTGTGCACCCCCTCCCCTGGCAGTTTCCCCTGCTGCCAATCCCTTTCGGTATTATGATAATTATTCAGGGTCTGCTTATGAGTGAGAACATGAAGTACTCAGTTCTTTGTATCTGTGATAGATCACTGAGTATTATAGACTCTAAGTCCATCCGAGTTGCTGAGAAGTTCATTGACGATCTTTCTAAACATGCTAATTAATAGGTGATTATTAAAAATTCACTTTTGTAAAGTGCTACATTCTAAACATAATAACTATGGCAGCTACGTATTACCAATTACTGAACATCTCCTGTGAGCCAGACACCAGGCCAAGGCTTTACCTCCGTGACTTCATTTAATCTTCACTAGAACTCTAGAGGGTGGATACTGTTTGTGTTTATTTTCTATGCTGAGTAACAAATTACCACAGATTTAGCATATTTATTATCTCACAGTGTTTGTAGGTGAGAAGTCTAGACACAGACAGTTCTCTGCTTTAGTATCTCACCAGCCTGCAATCCAGGCATCAGCTGGGGCTGTGGGTTCATCAGAAACTCAACTGGGGAAAGATTTACTCCCAAACTTCCTTAGGTTGTTGGAAGCTTGAAAATTCATCTCCTTGTGTAGTACCCCAAAGTCCTAAATCCGAGAGACCACCAAAGAGCCAGCTCCGATGCAAACACACGAGGGTCTTTTTATTCAGGCCCAAGTCTGGGCTCCCGTATGTAACCGACACAGCGGTACAGGAACGAGAGCCCCGACCTAGTAGAGCAAGTAGTTTATACACACAGTTACGAGGGAGGGACTGGGCGTGACTGGCTTTTCCTAGGTTTGAGATGTTATCCAATTAGAAGAAGGCATGCCGTAGAAAACGAAGTCCACGGACCT
Organism: Cephalopachus bancanus; assembly: GCA_027257055.1. NCBI lineage: Eukaryota > Metazoa > Chordata > Mammalia > Primates > Tarsiidae > Cephalopachus > Cephalopachus bancanus. The sequence goes on along the minus strand of JAPVLO010000195.1, from coordinate 2,637,375 downwards.
TGCATAATTAGTTCTCAATTAGGTCCGCGGTGATGTCAGGGGGCAGGAGAGCTTGAGATTGGTTGGTTCGTTTTTGATTTGCGCAGGCGCGGGCTCGGCTGCCTGTTATTGACTACTAACGGCCAAACGGGCAGAGGGGAGGTAGTTATGCCTCCTGGAATGTCAGATAAGCTACGGTTTACAGTCAGCTTCGACATACAAGCAGGTTTGAAACAACACAGAGCCCACCAGAAGAGTGGCTGGTGCCACAGAGCCCACCATAATTCAAGCAAAGGAATGTCCGGGAGGGGCTTATTGCTTAACATTCACACACTGCCAGCAGTGGTTGCAGAAGCAGAAGAAGCCAGTTATTTCATTTAACATGGTTATTATGGGACAAACAAAAACTTAAAGTTCTAAGTACAAACACTGCAAATATTTTGTAACTTTACGATCACAGTTACTACCAGGCGCCTTACATATGCCTAGTCTTACGGGGTTTGAGGTAGGGATTTATAAAATACAGTGAACGTGAGGTAGGAATTCATATAGTAAACGTTTCTTTCATAGCAAGTACAGTTCTTTTGAGTCCTTTGAGTCTCTCACTTGCAGTTGCAGGACTGCAGTCCTGATTTTCTTGTTTGCTGTCAACCAGGGGCCACTCTCAGTTTCTAGGCGCCACACCCAATTTCTGGCCATGTAGCCTTCTCTTGGGTCCTCTCACAGCACAGCAGCTTCTTTCTTCAAAGTCAGAATCAGAGAGAGTATCTGATTCCAGGGAGGGTTTCGTTCCTCTAATAAGGAACTTTACCTAACTAAATCAGGCCCACCACATAATCTTCCTTTTGAGTAACTCAGGATTAACTGATTTGGGACCTTAATTACATCTACAAAATCCCTTCACCCTTGTCATAGTCCAGTGACCAGATGCAAATCACAGGTGTCGCTCACGCTCAAAGAGAGGAGATTATACAGGGTGGTGTGAACATCATGGAGGCTACTATTATAAGAATACTATGGTTAAATAAATTGTATAGTTGGGAAAATGAGGCAAAGCAGGCTTTAGTAATCCTACCCAAGGTCACACTGCCAATGGGGGGGGGGAGTGTGATTCAATCCTTACACCTTAGTTCAGAGCCTGCACTCTTAACTGTGATCCCGCATGGCCCAGACACTGCTCCAAGAATTTTCTCTTCTTATGTTCCTGAATCCCCTCAATAATCATAAGGAGAATATGGAGGCTCAGAGAGGTTAAGAGACTTGCCCAAGGTCACACAGCAGTGGAATCAGCACTATAACCCAGGCTTAGGAAACTCCAAAACCCATGCTCTTAACTAGGGTAGAAGGTAGTCAGTGCTTTAACCGAGGAATAGGGAGGGCAGGAGGAGCTCATAGGAGACAGAGATCCTTCCCACTGGGGCAAGTTGGGGCAGGGATGGAGGAGGTCGCTTTCAACAGGGTCATAAAGAAATGACAAAACTTGACTATTTGAAAATGGAAGAGAGGGGAGGGGAGAAAGTATATTGTCAAGGAGAGGGCAGCTTGGGCAAAGGCAAGGAAGCAGGAAAGCACAGGTGTTGGGGATGGTACACAGGTGGAGGCTTGTTTTGGCCCAAGATGGAGGACTGTGAGAAAAGAAGCTGGAGACGTGGCCAGGTGCCAGTTTGGAACACCAGGCTGAAGAATCAGAGCTTTATTTTGAAGACAGTAGGGAGCCACAGAAGGGTGTTCAGCAGCAGCAGCTATGCACAAAAATGCCCTTCCAAGGGTTAGTGGCAGTGTGTGGAAGAGAGGACTGCTTAGGGTTTTCCTGCCACTGGTGGCACTCCCCATGCAAGGGCACTTGTGATTCTCCCGAGAGTTGATGCCTGAGGCTGTGACCATTTTATGAGGGAGGAAACTGAGGTCCATGGAAGGACATGGGGCCCTGGGAGGATCATGAGGCTCAGTGGTGGGAACAAATGTCCCACTTCAGTCCTGGCGCTGGAGGCCTGGGGAACAGGGATTATAATTTTCCTACAGACTACGGCTCATCCTTCTCTGCACACCACACACTCATGCAACGGAATCAACACCGGGGTTGTTCAAACGTGTATTCCGGGGCCCCAAGCCCAACGTTTCTGATACAGCAGATGTGGGGGGCCATCAACTAGCATTTTTTTCTTCACCCCACCCCCATCAACGGGTATTTTATTTTATTTTTTGAGTTGGAGTCTCACTCTGTCGCCCAGACTGGAGTGCAGCGGCCGCTCCCGGCCACCGCAGCCTCGACCTGCTGGGCTCCAGCGATCCTTCCGCCTCAGCCTCCCAAGTAGCCGGAATTACAGGCATGGCTACCACGCCCGGCTGATTTTTTGATTTATTGTAGAGATGAGGTCTCGCTGCCCAGGCGGGTCTCGAACCCGCGGGCTCAGGCAATCCACTCACCTCAGCCTCCCAAAGGCGCGGGATTACAGGCTGAGCCATCGAGCCCGGCTTCAACGGGTATTTTAAACATGCACCGCGGGTGGACCCACGGTCTAGGCTACCTCAAGAGATCAAGAGCATCACGGTCCAAACCCGAGTCAGAGAACGCTGCCCATGGCCCAGCCTTACCTCTAAGGGTCTCCTGCTGCCCCTTCCTCTGGTGGCGGCCTCGACCCACCTTGGGCCTCCTCGCAAGCCACTGCTTCTAGTCTCAACCCTCCAACCCCTCCTTCATACGGCAGTCCAAGGAACCTTCCAAAGGGCAAAGCGGACCCGCTCCTTCCCAGCTCAAGCCCGGGCCCCACAGGTGAGAGTCCACCTCCCTGGTCTGATCCCCCCCGCCCCCGGTCCAGCTCTGGAGAATGCAACACACCTGCCTTTTGCTACCCTGTTCCCTCTGCCTGGGCTGCCTTTCTCTGAGTGCCTGGTGAACACCTGGGCTGCATCGAAGACGAAGCCTCCTCCCCCGCCAAGAAGGGTATTCTGTCCCTTGCCCCAGAGCTAGCACGCTGTTAGCCCTCTCTTTTCTTATGTAAAGCTCCCAGCATCCCTTTAAAGGGTGGCTAAGGTGAGCGCTATTATTAGTGGGGAAACTGAGGCTCGGGGCGCCGATCGCTCGCTCAGGCCCCTCCGCTGTCAAAGGTGAGATTCGAACTCGAGCCGGCCGCCCCGGGAGGGCTCCACTTCCCGCGGCCGCCAGCAGGGGTACGCGGAGCCTGGGGGACCCGGGCGGCGGGGGTCGGGACGGGGGCGCTGGAAGAACGCGGGCTTTGATTCCCACCTCCCGGCGCAGACCCAGACGCTAATTAAAATCGCCTGGGCCGCGGGGGCGGCGGGGCGGGCACAAAGCCGGCTTTGACCGGGCGGCGGCGGCGCACAGGGGCCGCTTGTGGGACGTGTTTGTTTTTGCTCGTAAAGCGCGGCCGCCGAGCGCTGCCCGGGCGGCGAGGGGGGCCGGAGCCCCGAGAGGGCCCCTGAGGCCACGGCCGCCCCCGCCCGGCCGCGCTCCGCCCGCCGCGCTCGGCTGCGGCGCCCCCCGGGGCCGCCCTGGGCAAGTCCCTTGCGGCTCGCGGCTCAGTTTCCCCTTCTGTTGTCTGGTCATCGTGGTTTGACTAAGAATTAGTATTTATTGAGCGTCTACTGTATTCCAGGCCCTGGGCTAAGGCCTCTTCCCACTTCATTTCCTTTGCTCCTCCCCGCTCTGTTCACATTCCCATTTTCCAGATGAAGCCCGGGGAGGCTGAGCACCTTGCCCACGGTCACACAGCTCGAAATGAAAGAGCCCGGCCTGGAATCCAGTCGAGGGAGAGCAGGGTCACAGACAGGTGGGTTTCGGCGGGAAGGATGATCCTGGTCAGAGCCTGCTCACCCCCTACCAAGCTCCCCAGCGCTGGGTACTGAAGCACAACCCTAGACAGAACTGGTGGTGGCTCTCTGAGATTCCTTCCAGCAGGGTCTTCAGGGTCCCTCAAGGTGCAGGAGTGGCGCTCCTCCTAGCCTCAGCTGTACTGGGCATTGGGGGTTTGGGGTATTGCCAGTGTTTGCAAGGGTGCGGGCCTGTGTGGATGGGTTGGGACCAGGAAAAGATGGACACCTCCTCCTTGGGAGCCGCCATGATTGGAGGAGACTCCTGGCCTCTAGAGGCACTGAATCACCCAGTCTCGGGGTCTTTGCAGCTAGCTGTAACCCCACTTGTGGTTCTCTCCTCTACCTGCTTTTCTACTCATCCTTCAATGCTCAGCACAGAGCAGGCTTACCCTCCCAGCACCCACCACTTCTCGTTGGTACCCATTGCAGTGGTCATGGTGTGCTCAAGGACTTAGCCCTTGCTTCCATGCCCAGAGCCCCTGAAGACAGAGCCTCTGAGGATGGGCATGTATCTGCCGGCTACCCACTCTGCTGCCATGACCCAACCTTCATAAACTGGCCCAGAAAGATGCGCTGGGGAGTGTTTCCTCTTGGTGTCTCCCTATCAGAGCTAAGCCTAGGCAGGAAAAGGCTCAGTCCAAGCCTGGCTGGAAGACTTGGGGTGAGGGTGGGTGTTGTCAGATTAATCCAGAAGCTTGATTAGGGGCCTGGGCTCACTGCCTAAGGAGGTGACAGGGACAAGGCAGCTGACAATGCCCATCCAGTAACATGGCACTGACAGAGGTGTCCTGTGGCCAGGGTCCTGCCTCCCCTCTGAGACGGGTCGGGTCCTCTGGCAACCTCAGCTCTAGCCTCGCCCCCTCCCGCGGCCCCCTCCCCCGACTAGCCCCGTGTCTGCAGAGACACGCCTGGGAGGGCTCTGACCTGGATGGCAGTCCCCCACTGATCCCAGCCACCTGTGAGGAGGAGAACAAGGAGAGAGGGAGGGTTCCTCCAAGACTTCCCCCCTCCCTAAGCCCAGGGAGCCAGAGCTTGGACAGAGACACTATTAACACAAAATTTGCAAACATGGCTTCTAAAAATAGCTCTGGCTGGCAAGGCCCACCTGGCACAGACTGCACCTTTGCGGCTGCTGGCCTGTTCCCCTTGGAGCGCGGGCCATCAGTCTGTCAGCAAACATGTCACTCTGTCCTCTCCCCCCATGGGGAGGGGCAGCCACAGTCCTGGGTAGGATCCAAGGGAGAGACCTGCGTGAAGATGGGGTTTGTCCCAAACTGATGTGGGGTGGCGGGGATGTGCTGAGGGGGAGATGGTCTTATCTACAGGGTGGGTCGGGGATACTGTGCCACCCACAGGGGACTCCCAGAATGGGGTGGGACTGGGGGGCAGGACACATATGTATGAAATAGACCAAAGCAGCATTTAAACTCCTGCAAATGAAAATAACCCTATCAGAACAGATGACATTGAGAAGATGAGGGAAGAAAGCCCGAGGGGAGGAGGGCGGGGCTGGGAGAGTAGTTCCATGGTCATTAGGACTGGGACATGGGGCTGGACACGTGGTCCCCCTCAGCAAATTATCAGGACCTCAGAGCCAAGAGGGAACCTGAGAGTGTGTCTTGTACAACCCTTTCATCAAAACAAATGAGAAACTGAATCCCAGACTGTGATGTGACTTGCGCCAGGTCCCTCAGCAAACTAGTGACAGGGCAGGGCTAGAACTTGGGTCGGTCTGCTGACCTGATGTCATTTCCAGCAGGCCCCTTGGTATCCCTGTCTGCTGGCTGATGGAATGACCATCATCTATGCGTCTAAAGTGCTCTTTTTTTCTTGAGCAAAGACTTACTGAGCACCTATTGTGTGCCAGACGCTGGATTCACAGAGGTGACCTGGACAGGCCAGCCCCTGCTTTCCACTAAGTTCTTTCACAGTCTCATGGCGAGGACTGCCCTGGTGTGCACAGGGCCCTGCTGTGCTCAAGTGCTTTCACATAAACTCATAGCACAGAAGCCTTGTGTTTCCCACGTTAAAACTGAGGAAACCAAGGCTCAGAGCAGTTGATAGCTTGTCCAAGGTCACCCAGCAACGTTGGGACTGGAGCACCCCGCCATGTTGCCTCAGGAGTCCTTGCATCCCCTCCAAACCAGTGGGGACTGGCTTGTGAGAGGCCAGCCACCTGCTCCTGGAAGGCTTCTGTCCTGAATTCCTCTGTGGAGGAGAGCTAAGAGTGCCCCAAAGGCCCCATGACCAGAAATGACAGATTCCCCTGCAGTGCCTTGCTTTTGGCAGGGCTTGGTGGCATCCCCTGACACATGACATAGATAGATCCTACCCTCCCAGAGCTCATGGCTATTCCCTATTAGGTAGCGTCTATCCTGGACCCCAGCCTTCCCTATGATTCGATCAAACCAGATACAAATGCCCACTCCTGGCTGGGAGATGGAGCAAGAGAGAGCTGCTGATTTCCCCCGACACCCACACAGGCCCCATTTCAGGGTCTGTGGAAGGAAGGGCACAGTGGTCAGCAGATGTGGAGGCCCCTGGCCTCCCTCAGGCCTGTGCCATGTCCCTCAAGCAGCCCCTGAGAATTGCCCACCAGTGGTCTGGAGGATCTCAGGCTCCCCAGGGTGAGGACCTGTGTATCGTTTCTTCCCCTGTTTGGACATCATAGCAAATTCTTCTCCACAATGGGCTCGATCAAGGTGGGGCCTTGCACATCCGCTGCAACCATTCTCCCATACCCACAGGGGCACATCACCGCGTTGGTGAGTGCTTCCATGGTCCTCCCTGCTTGCTGCCCAGAACTTTCCAGAACACCATGATGCGATGCTTGCCTCGTGTCTACCTATCCATCTCACGCTTTGTGGGCTGACGGGGCTCTGACCATGGGCCCAGGGAGTAACCGTCTGTTCCACTCTGCTTACAGACTCTGGAAATGCATCTGCAGCAGAGAGCTACCCCTGCCTCAGAAAGCCTGCTGTCTGCACGGCCTCTTCTGATGAACACAGCCACTCTGGACACATAATTGTCATTTTGAGTTAGATGCCCCTTCCACCCCAGCCATAACTAAGGCAAAGGCATTGTCTCTAAGCCGGACCTAAGAGTGGCTTTTGCTCTGTGAGTCAGCCTGGCTCTGGAACATGGTAAGGTTAATGGAGGCAAAACCCAATCTGAGAGCATGAAGTGTGGGCAGCCATGGCTTCCCTGCCAAATATTTTCACTAGTGAAGCAGCTCTCCCATCCCCTTTCAAGAAAGCAGTGCTGGGCAGATCTCTGCCCAGGGCAGGCCACTAATAGGACCAGAGGTGTGAAGAACACCAGCTCACGGGTTCCCTGAGTGCCTGAGGTGGCGTCTGGGGATGGTCTGCCAGTGAGGTGATGGAATTCCTGTCCATGCTCTCTCCAGGAGTCTGGCCTGGGCCAATGGGAGTGAAGGGGGCTGGAACCTGTGGAGGTCAGCCTTCCCCAGTTCCAGGCCACACATCCCTCCCAGAAGTGTTCCTAAGGTGGCCTGAGAGAGTCTGTGCTCCCTGCATCCAAAATGCTTGTCTAGTTAACAGATTCTGTCTCTTAGGGGTTTAAACGGGAGGCCTAGCCAGTGCAGAGGCAAGAGAAGCAGACACTGAGGAACGCTGAGACATAGGACAAGGAGAGGCTGAAGTAGGAGCTGAGGCTGCTCCTTTGGAGGGCACTGAGGGGCCACCGGGCCAGCAGAGCTACAGTTAGACCCCAGTGACAAAAGACCATGCCACCCAAGAAGTCCGTCTATGCTCCCTTTCTGTTTCTTGCAGCCTGAACAACCCAGACCAGCAACTGGACTCCTGCAAAAACCCTTGCAGGAGGGCAGGGAGGGAGAAGCCTCAGCCATGGCATTAACTGCCAGGTGACCTAAATAAGTCACTCAGCTTCTCCCAAGCTCAATTTTCCCACCTGGAAATTGGGGAGACCAATCCCAGTTTCTCCATATCCTCCCACAAGACATGATCTTGGCAGGGGGTGGGGGTTGTGAGCATAAAATGAGATCACAAATTGGAAAACACACTGAGACTCGGCATCCAATTACAAGGGATTCATCATTTAAGACTTTATCTGCGTGAAAACACCAAATGGCAAATCTTCGCCTCTGCCCTCCCTCAGGCTAAAAGATCATCCAGTCATTCAGTCAATGGACACAGCAAAGCTTCACTTGGGTGCCTGACTCCCTTTGGGGCTGGAGGAGGTTCAAGAGAACAAGACCCCAGCACAACCCTCCAAGGACTGACTGTCTGAAAAGATGGAATGTACAGAGACACCATTTTGAGGAGCTCCTGCTCTGTGCCAGTTCTGTGCAATGTGCTTTATACAGAATGCTTCTATCAACAGAACAACTCCATCAGCTAGGTGGCATTATCCGAAGTCCTTAGGCTACACGTGAGGACACTGAGATCAGGGAGGCAGCTGGGAGTCTTGTCCATGGTTAGTCATGGGAAGCCAGGCTGGAACCCAGGATGAGCTGAATCTGTGGCCTGTGGTCTTCACAGCACCCCTGGCTGCCTGAGATGCTGTAGACAGAGGGTTGTGGGGAGGGAATGCCCCACAGTCACTCCTGAAGTCTGCTCTGGCCTGGACCTGTGCTGGACACTGGCATCCAGAACAGAATCTTGAGCTTTCACCCCTGAGGAACCTGTGGTGCGACTAGAGCTGCCTCAACCTCACATCTCAGTTCTCCTTCCCAGTGCCCCCAGCCCCAGCCATGGCATTAACTGCCAGGTGACCTAAATAAGTCACTCAGCCTCTCCCAAGCTCAATTTTCCCATTTGGAAATTGGGAAGACCAATCCCAGTTTCTCCATATCCTCCACCTGACCCGTCACCAATAAGAATCGTCGTGTGTGTGCACCACTACCTCCCCAAAAAGACTGTGAGCTCCACATTTGACGATTAGAGGGAATGAATCCCCCTCACCTTTGACCCTTCATGGGGTCAAGGACTTGGTGGGAGGCTTAGAAAGGTCTGAGTAAGTGTGTGCATCTCGATCTTAGCAACAGAGCCCAATGTGAGCCCAGGACACCTGCAGGGTCACACAGGCTGCTATTACACGGGTAAGTGTGTGGGCCCATCTCTGTGCTGGGCTCTCTCCCTGCACCATCTCATTCATCTGCTCATTAAATGGTATTGTTCTCCAACTTCAGGGATGAAGATATGGTGGCTCAGAGAGGTTTAGTGATTTGCCCAGGGTCACACAACCAGTTCACAAGGCAGCTGGGCCTCAACCCTCAGCCTCTTGGAAAAAGATCACATTCTTTGTCTGGCATTCAAGACTTTTTGCAGGATGACCTCAAAACTATCAGACTGGTCTCCCTTCTCACTGCACTCACACAGGTCTGCTCCACCTGGGGGGCTCCCTCCGGCCCCTCCTCATTCTGAGGAACTCTAACACAGAGAAGATGGGGTGGGAGGGAGATTGGGAAGGAGAGCCAGGAGGGACAGAAGGAGAGCCAGAAGCCAAGAAAGAGGGGACACAGGAACACAGAAAGACAAGCCTCCTCTGGGGCCCGGGGGGTGGGGGTTCCTTTCTCCCCAGCTCCATGCTGGTGTGGGCAGGCACTCAGTGTAAGTCACTTGACTGATTGCCATGGGTTGTGTGTGCCCAAGCCACGCCCAGTCCCTCTCTGAACTTCAGCTTCCTCCTGTCTGGAAGGAGTGGGCTTTGGATGATCTTGAGGACCTTGACACTTCCGACGCTGTCTCCCTGAATAAAGCGACTGCTAGGTCTTCCCCCAACCCACCACGCCCAGGAGCTCCTGCGCTCCAGATGGGGAGGTAACAGTGACCCTCACCCAACACGCAAACACATACACGTATAAAACACACCAGTCTTCTTGAAGCAGGTTTCCTGGTGGGGGGTTCCAGCTCTGGTGGGTGCTCCCCCTGGAGAGGGGTGTCAAGAGCACTGGAATAAGAAGCAGGAAACCTGGGTTCTGGTTAGGTTCCGTCTGCCCTGTTGTCCACTTTGCTGAATGACAGATGACATGGGGGCAGATTCATCCTCCTCCCAGCAATTTTCTTTCGCTGGAAGTTGGGGTCGGGGAGGGCTGGGTGTTCTCTACGTGGGATTCCAGTGCAGTAATTAGTGTATTTATGAACAAAGCGGAAATGGCGGCATTCTAGGAAAATGTGCGGAAGATGTAGGAGCTTTAGAACTCTCCAGAGGCTGGGCCTGTGGCAGGAAGGATGGCTGCCCTCTCCACCTGAGCAGCTGCTTGGCCTGGCTGGGCAACACATAGGGGAAGGGCTGGGGCAGAGATGAGGAGATGGGGCTGAAGGGCCAAGGCAGGGAAGCTGGGCTAGGTGGAAAGGGAGAGGGCAAGACAGGGGAGGCCCAGGAGCATGGAGATCAGACAGGTAGGAAGAGGGTGGGAGGGGCCAAGCCCTACCAGGTCCAGAGCACATCTGGGGAAGGAGCCACCAAGAGCAGATCATCGCTGGGCCATCAAGAGCCAGATATGGGAAGGAGGATCCCATCCAAAGTCTCACTCTGTCGTCCAGGCTGGAGTTCAGTGGCACGATCACAACTACGGCAGTCTCAACCTGCTGGGCTTAGGCGATGCTTCCACCTCAGCCTTCCAAGCAGCTGGGACTACAAGCACGCTACCACACCGGCTATTTTTTAAAATTTATTGTAGAGATGAGGTCTCTCCAAGTTGCCCAGGCTGGTCTCGAACCCCTGGACTCAGGTAATCCTCTTGCCTCCGACTCCCAAAGTGCTGGGATTACAGGTGTGAGCCACTGTGCCTGGCTTGCCTAATTTTTTCATAGAACAAATTTTGGAACTACTGACTGTGGCAGCATTGGGAACCCACTGGTGTCTTTCCTAAATTCTTTTGGTACCAAATTGTAAAATCACAGTGACAACAAATAAGCAAAACCAATATGCATGCAGAAGAGACTAGAAGGACCTCTTGGCAGGGAGGAAGGGAGCACACTGGGTACAGTTCACCAGTCTTCAATTATTTGTGTAACATCTAATTTTTTTTTTTTTTTTTTTTTGAGTCAGAGTCTTACTCTGTTGCCCAGGCTGGAGTGTAGCACGTTCATGGCTACCACAACCTCGACCTGCTGGACTCAGGCAATCTTTCCACCTCAGTCTACCAAGTAGCTTGAACTACAGGCACATGCCACTACGCTTGGCTAATTTTTTGATTTATGGTAGAGATGAGGTCTCACCAAGTTATCCAGGCTGGTTTCAAACCCATGGACTCAGGCAATCCTCTCACCTCAGCCTCCCAAAGTGCTAGGATTATAAGCATGAGCCACTGTACCCAGCCCAACATCCAATTTTTTAACCTGGAAGGTGGATACATGGGTGTTGATCATATTCTTCTTATACTTTTTCATATGTTGAAATATTTTATTTTAAATATTTTATTTTCCTATAAGGAAATATTATTTTATGATATTTTGTTTTCTTATAAGGAAATACCAAAATGTTAACAGTAGTTCTTTGGGAGTATGGAAGTATCACAATTGTTATTGTCTTCTTTTTACTTTTTGTATTTTCCAAATGTCCCATGTTGAGCAGACATGAAAAAAGTGACTAAAGTTATTAAAATAAACAGATAAACTCCTACTTTTGTTACCATAATTGGTCTTCAGCGGAAATTAAGCAAAGGGTGAAGGCATTGCATCCCCATTCTCATTCTCTTACAGATTCACAGGCTCAATACATCCCAACCCCCTCCTTCATTCTCCATCTCTTCTCCAAAGCTGCTGCTTCTCCAGTGTAAAGCTTCCAACAACCCTCTAAATACAGAAGAAATAATTTAATTATTTATTTTTTGTTTGTTTATTTATGTCAGGGTCTCTCTCAGTCACCCAGGCTGAAGTACAATAGCGTGGATCATGGCTCTCTGCAGCCTTGATTTCCCGGACTCAAGCAATCCTTCCACCTCAGCTGGGACTAAAGGTGTGCACCACCACACCCCGCTTATTAAAAGGAAATTATTTTTGTAGAGACAAAGTCTCGTTATGTTGCCTAGGCTGGTCTCAAACTCCTGGACCCAAGCAATCCTCCCACCTCAGCTTCCCAAAGTGCTCATTACAGGCATGAGCCAACATGCCTGGCCAGAATTAGCTTTATAGTAAGAAAGATTTGAGTTTGAAACTTAGCTTCGATACCTACTGATTGGCAACTTAACCACTATAAATCTGTTTAGCTATTTGCAAAACAATCCAAGACTTTTGTGACAATCAAATGAAATAATACACATAAAACATTCAGTATTAATTAACAACGCTTGACATGTAGTGTATAATACACTGTAGTCACCATCATCATCACCTTTGTTATCAGCATTGATGACTGCCTATGACTTCCTCTAGTAAGCCTTCTTGACTTCGATGAAAGAAATATTTCAGCTGGGCTCGGTGGCTCAGCCTGTAATCCCGCGCCTTTGGGAGGCTGAGGTGAGTGGACTGCCTGAGCCCGCGGGTTCGAGACCCGCCTGGGCAGCGAGACCTCACCTCTACAATAAATCAAAAAATCAGCCGGGCATGGTAGCGCATGCCTGTAGTTCCGGCTACTCGGAAGGCTGAGGCGGAAGGATCGCCGGAGCCCGGCAGGTCGAGGCTGCGGTGGCCGGCAGCGGCCACTGAACTCCAGTCTGGGCGACAGAGTGAGACTCTGACTCAGAAAAAAAAAAGGGAAGAAAATATTTCAGTATGATTGGACACCAACCTGGTCTTCTCCTGGCAAAATATCTGGGTTCTAGTCTCAACTCTGTCACTAGGTATATGAGACTGGGCAAGATCCTTCTCCTCTCTGTGCCTTAGTTTCCTCATCTACAAAATGGAAGTCTTGAGGATCCTGCTCTAATAGTCTGTGACCAGGGTAAAGATATAATTCTTCAAAGAAGAATGCTTTGAAGAGTAAAAGGGTGCGCGATCTCTCTCTGGAGGGCAGGTTTAAGCCAGGACAGTTCTGACTACACTGGACATCTGGTCACTCTACCCTGAACAGATCCATTCCATTACCTCTTTGGCCACCAGTGTGGTTGGCAGAACAGTGCCCTCCACCCAAGAAGACAGCCACTTCGGAGTTCCTGGAACCTGAGGATGTGAGGACACATAGCAAAGGCGATTAAAGTTGCAGATCAGGGCTCACCCTGTAATCCCACCACTTCGGGCGGCCGAGGAGAGTGAATTGCCTGAGCCTGTGGGTTCGAGACCAGCCCAGACAACTTGGTGAGACCTTGTCTCTACAATAAATTTTTTTAAAAATCAGCCGGGCGTGGTAGCGCGTGCCTGTAATTCCGGCTACTCGGAAGGCTGAGGCGGAAGGATCGCCAGAGCCCAGCAGGTCGAGGCTGCGGTGGCCAGGAGCGGCCACTGCACTCCAGCCTGGGTGACAGAGTGAGACTCTGACTCAAAAAAATAAATAAATAAATAAATAAATATGAGTTGTTTTAAGCCATTGAATTTATGCTGATTTGCTACTGTAGAAACTAGAAACAAATGTACCCAGTTTGTCTCAGGCTCAGTGGGTCCCTTTGGCTGGCTGCTCTATGAATGCTGCTGTTCCTGGTGTGTAAGAGAACTGGTCTAAGCTCCAGAAGAGCTGGATCCTTGCCCTGATACCAACTCACCCTGGGGCCTCAAACAGGTCAGGTAACTCCTCCTGGGTGTCAGTTTTCTCTCTGTAAAATGGGGACTAACACTCCCTGCCTTATCTTTGTGTGTGTGTGTGTGTGTGTGTGTGTGTGTGTGTCGGGGGTGGGGGCTGTCCAACATTCAGTGAATACTTATCGACTCACTCTATGCCAGTTCTGTATCGGGGGCTGGAACACCAGGACGAACTAGGCCTAGTCTCAAGCCCATCCCATGGAAGAAGCTTAAGAAGCTCCCATTCTGGAAGGGGAAACAGACAGACATGTACACAGATAATCCACAAACAATGTAATGAACATGAGACAGATGATTATACATGTACAGAGAGAAATATACAGGCCCACCTGCTGTGGGTATGTTCAGTGAAGCCTTCTTGGGAAAGGTGACACCAGAGCTGGGCTTTAAAGGATGAGTAGGGCCAGGCATGATGGCTCATGCTTATAATCTCAGTACTCTGGGAGGATTGCTAGAGCCCAGGAGTTCAAGACCAGCCTGGGCAACATAGCGAGACCTCCTCTCTACAAAAAAAATGTTAAAAATTAGTCAGGCCTGGTGACACATGCCTATTGTCCCAGCTACTCAGGAGGCTGAGGCAAAGGATCACCTGAGTCCAGGAGATCGAGACTGCAGTGAGCTGTGATCATGCTACCACCATCAAGTCTGGGTGACAGAGTGAGACCCTGAGTCAAAAAAAAAAGGGGAGGGGGATGAATAAAAGACAGGGAAAGCAGACGAGGAGGGTGGGGAAGGAGGAAGAAAAGGCGATCTTAGAGAGGAAACAGCAGCAGCAAGACCCCAGAGATGTGGATCAGCACAGCATGGGGATGGGGGGCCAGGCAGCTTGCTGGTGTTGACTTGGAAAGCGTGAGCATACAGGGATTAAGTCAGATGGTGGGCGAAGGCATGACGTGAACATACGGTTGCATTATCGGTCTGTGTGTCCCCCACTCAAGTGCTGGGTCAGGAGATGGTCTGTAACATAACATTCCTCTTGACCTGACTTGAAGTGATCTCTCTGGGTGTCTCATCCTCACATTCTCCCCAGACATGTGCCAAAGGCCTGGCAGATTCCCCAGCCTACTGGGGGGATGAGGCCGTGCAAAATTATAGCCACAGTGATGAGGCCGGAGTGACCTCAGGAGCTGGGTTTCATCATTCTGAAATCATGCTCCTGGCCTTAGTCAGAGCCAGAGAGGTGGGGAGGAGAGGGTGGGAAAGCGAAACGGGTAGCAGCAGATCTGGGAGAGGTGCCGGGGCTGGAGAAGGAAGCAGCTGGGACCAGCAGGGGGTGAGACTCCAGCTCAGCTGCCATCCCTCATGCTGTGTGACCACAGGCTGGGTCCTTGCCCATTCTGGGTCTCTCTGGGCAGCATAGGTCCTTGGTACTGTCCCCAAGGCCTGTTCCCCCTGGAGCCTCCTTGCAGAAGGCAAGGACCTACCCAGCCCACTCCATTGATGGGCTTCCTGTTTGCATTCTGCATCCTCATCCAGTTCTTTTAAACAGTCATTCCTGGGTGAGGCTGGGTGTATTCGTTTGCAAGAGCTGTCATAACAAAGTACCACAGACTGGTGACTTAAACAACAGAAATGTATTTCCTCACAGTGCTGAAGGCTGGACATCCAAGATCAAGATATTGGCATGGTTGGCATCTTCTGAGGCCTCTCTCCTTGGCTTGCAGGTAGCATTTTCCTCCCATGTCGTCGCATGATTTTTCCTCTGTGCCCATTCCTCTTGACCTGACTTGAAGTGTCCTAATGTCTTCTGTAAGGACACCAGTCAGAGTGGCTAATACCCTAATGACAGCATTTTAACTTCATTGCTCTTTAAAGACCGTATCTCCAAATACAGTCACATTCTGAGGTGCTGGGGGTTAGGATTTAACATATGGATTTTGAGGGGGCCTGACTCAGCCCACCACACTGGGCTTTGGAATCACCAGTAGAGCTTTTCTAAATACATATGTCTTGGCCCCGCCCCAGAGATTCTGCGTTCAAGTTCCACAAAGGCAGAGGCTTTGCCCATTTGCTCTATCCCTACTACCTAGAACAGCGTCTGGCATGTGGTATGTGTTCAGTAAATAGTTGTCAAATGAATGGATGGTTTAGTAAATGTGGGATGGGGCCATGTCATTCAGAAAGTTCCATGGTTGATTCTGATTCACCCTTGGATGAAAAACCCTGAGATATGACTGGATCTTGTTCTTTCTATTGCTGGATGGGAAGCCTCATATCCAGTAAGGAAAAGAAATACCAGGCCTGGTACTCCACAAAAAATGTGGGCACATCGGGTCTACCCTGGCACCTCTCAGGAGGCCCAGGACATGAGGGAAAAGGGAAATTGTCCTTCATACCTCTAATCCCCTGTCCTTTGTAAACCAGGAGGCTGTTTCTAGAATGCACATTTGATCACATCTCCCCTGCTCAAAACTCTCCTATAACGTCCCCATCATCAACAGGATCAAGTCCAAACAGCCAGTCTTTAGCACCCTTCACCTATGACCTCTGCCAACTCCCACTCTCACCCTCCTCACTCCTGCATAGCCTGTGGTTCAAGACACACTAGATTCAGACTATTGGCTGTTCTCTGAGACTGTCATCCTTTTTACCTCTCATCTTAGCATGAACTTCCTGGGATGACTTCCCTCCACCTTGTTTGCCTAGAAAACGTGTCTTCATCTTATTTTTAAAAAGCTGTTTGAGCAAAAGAAACCATCAGGAGAGTAAAGAGACAACCCACAGAATGGGGAAAAACAAATATTTGCAGGCTATGCATTTGACAAAAGCCTAACATCCAGGATCTACAAGGAATTCAAACAAATTGACAGGAAAAAAAAATAACCCCATTAAAAAGTGGGCAAAGGATATGAACAAACACTTCTCAAAGGAAGACATTCAAGTAGCCAACAAACATGAAAAAATGCTCAACATCACTAATCATCAGAGAAAAGCAAGTCAAAACTACAATGAGATACCACTCACATCGGACAGGATGGCTATCATTAAAAAGTCAAAAAACAACAGGTGTTAGCAAGGCTGTGGAGAAAAAGAAATGTTTCTACACTGTTGGCAGGAATGTAAGCTAGTTCAGTCTCCAAACTGGAGTGTGGCATTTTCTCAAAGAACTAAAAATTGACCTTCTATACAATTCAACAATTCCACTTCTGGGAATATACCCAGAGGAATAGAACTCACTCTACAAAAGGACACCAGCACCTGCACTAAAAAGACAACAGCCAGGCTTTTGGGAGAACGAATCCCTGAGCCTGGAAAGAACTGGAAGCAGTTTCCCTAAGCCTCCTGTACTGGGCCTTGTCCTGCAGTTCTGGCAGGCACAGTGCAGCCCTCAGCACTAATGAGGCCAGCCACCTGGGGAGCCATGGAAACCCCCCCCCCGACCTGGCAGGTGCTCTTTGCATTGTAGCACTATTCACAATAGCAAAAGCATGGACCCAACCCGGATGCCCATCAACCCAGATGCCCATGGATAAAGAAAATGTGGTACATGTCATGATGGAATACTACACAGCCATAAGAAGAACAAAATCATGTCCTTTGCAGCAACATGGATGCAGTTAGAGACCATCATTCTAAGTAAACTATCACAGAAGCAAAGAGCTGAAAACCGCATGTTCTCACTCACAAGCAGGCCTTGACCACTGGATACACAAGCACAAAGCTGGGAACAACAGACACCAGACACTGTGAAAGAAGGGAGGGAGAGAAGAGTGATAAGATGATAAGCACACAACCACCCACTGGGTACCATGTCCATCACTGGGGGAGAGAGGGCCCAAACCTCACCTCATGCAACTTACGTATGTAGCAAATCCTCGCATGTACCCCATAACTCTAAAAGCTGCTTTTTCCCCTCCAAAATAAAAAGATAAAAATTAGTAATAAAGTGCTATAATTTCAAAGAAAAAAAAAAGCTGTTTGAGGTGAGAGGCTTCCATTCGTCAACCCAGTCTGTGGAGAGAGGGGAAAGCTGCCGGGCCCCTGAAGTCCTCTGTGCTGATCACATGGATGGCAAATGCCTATTCTGATGTCCCCTTCCCCAGACCGGGCTCGCCGAGGGCAAGGCTGAGTTGGTAAGTAGCGTCTGTCCCCGTGGCACTCTGACAGGGCATGGCACAGAGTCTCTGTCCTCAGCAAGGCTGTGCTGGATGAAGGATGGACGTTGAAGGGAAGAACAAAGGCTCTGGGAGGTGGCGTAAGAAAGGACAGGAGAAGCTTCAATATGGGCCCAAGATAGAAGAGTCGTTTTTCCAAAGGTAGCACTCTTTCTATGCCCTCTTGTGCCCGTTAGTGAGTGACAGAGCTGGGCCTGGTACTGCAACCCCGGCCTAGCTTCACCTCCTCTGCCCTGCTCCCACTATGCAGGGAGCCATGAGCTCTTGGAGTTGGCCAGTGTGGAGTGAGCTGAGTGGGAGCAGAATCGTAGCCTCAGGTGGGGACCGCAGAGCCAGTGGGGCTGGCCAGGAAGCTCTGAGGGAGGTGAGAGGGCAGCAGCCCCAAGGGGAAGAGACTGGAAAATACCAGTAATGTGGAGAAAGGGAAGGGAGGGGAGGGCTGGACAGCTGGGAGACCAGAGACCTGATTTCTGCTCCCAGCTCCATTGTGCTGCCTCCAAGAAGTTGCCTGACTCTGACCTTTACCAAGTTCCTGCCCTCTCAGTCCCCAGGTTCCTCAAATGAAAATGAATGGGGGGCGGGGGGAGACTGGAGGGTTCCTAAGCTCCTCCCTAGCCCTGGCCAGGAAGATTTGGGAAGAGTTCAGCCACCCTAAAGGTGCATTTGGGAGGACTGCCTCCAGGCTGGCACACAGATTGCAGGGGCTCACATCCAGCCAGGCATTTGGGGAACGTGTCTTTGGGCCTGGAAAGAATTGGAAGCAGCTTCCCCAAGCCTCCTGCACTGGACCTTGTCCTGCAGTTCTGGCAGGTCTAGTGCGGTCCTCAGCACTAATGAGGTCGGCCACCTGGAGAGTCATGGAAACCCCACCTGGCCTATTTTGCCATGAAGCCATGGTCTCGTCTCTGGCTAACCCTGAGATGATGCTTCTGAACATGGCCTGGGGACCGCAGCACCCTTCATAGGCCACCTGGGACTCTGAGAAGCACATCTGGCTGGGTAGGGCTTGATGGAAGTTCCAAGCCACCTCAGGGGTCCAGGGACCAGGTCTCTGGCCATGTGGACAGCCTCTGTTGGCCCTATACTCTCTGGGTCCCACCCCGCCAGGACAGGGCCTGCTGTCCTGGGCTTGTGCCTACAGCTATTCCCTGGGTCGTGATTTCAGATTCAATTGGTGAAGACAGGCCTCCTGGGATGAGCCAGTTGGCCCCTCTCTGTTATTTGCTTCTCAAAGTTGGAAAAACTATTCTGTGCACCTGGCAGTCCTCGCTGCTGCTAGTTTTTCTTTTTTCAAAAGAAACAGAAAGTAACCCCTGTACTTGCTGCAACCTAATCCATTTTATTGGCCTCCTGCATCTCCCACTGCAATAATAATAATCCCTTACATTTGATGAGCCTTTGACTGGTTTACAAAGCACTTTCTTATGCATTCTCCATTCTGGCCCATGCAACAATTTCTGGAGGGAGAGAGGACTGGCAGGATCGTCCCTGGTTACAGGTGAGGAAACTGAGCCATAGACAGTGAGGTCGGCTACCCAAGGTCACACAGCAAGATGGAACTAAAGCAAAGACTTTGGATTCTCTGACTCAAGTCTTTCCCTTTCACATAACCCTCTTGTCACTTGAACGCCCAGGATCTTAGACACCCTCTTCTATAAACCAGAAAGGGCAGAAGACTCAGCTCATTTTATTTCTAATCCTTTTCCCTTGGTGAGCTTAACCAGCGATTCACCTGAAACTGTCACCTCCAAGTCAGTGACTCTAAATCCGTGCTTTCCTCTAGGCCCGAGAACTTTAGATCTTACCCTGCCTCTCCAACCACTGGTTGGGCATTTTCACAGAGTGCTGTCAAATGTCTAGTGGATGGGGCTGAATGTCCAGCATCAGTTTAAAAAGCAACATAAGAACTAAAAGAAGGCTGGGCACAGTGACTCAACCTGTAATCTCAGTACTTTGGGAGGCCGAGGTGAGAGGATTGCTTGAACCTGGGGGTTCGAGACCAGCCTGGGCAACTTGGTGAGAACTCATCTCTACAGTAAATCACAAAAACTAGCTGGGCATGACGGCACACATCTGTAGTTCCAGCTACTTGGAAGGCTGAGGAGGAAGGATTGCTGAAGTCCAGCAGGTTGAGGCTGTGGTGGCCGTGGGCGTGCCACTGCACTCCAGCCTGGATGACAAGAGTGAGACTACAACTCAAAAAAAAAAAAAAGAACTGAAAGAAAAACTATGTATATATCTCCCATTCTCCCCCACAATTCCCCTAACCCCACTTCCTCCTAACTGCTCCAGGCCTCTTTCATGTTCCCTCCAGCCTTTTACGCACCCAGCATAGAAAAGTCAAACGTGGCCTCATGACTGGGCCAGTGGCTCAGCCTGTAATCCCAGCACTTTGGGAGGCTGAGGCAAGAGGATTGCCTGAGCCCGAGAGTTCGAGACTAGCCTGGGCAACTTGGTGAGACCTTGTCTCTGCAACAAATCACATAAAGTAGCTGGGTATGGTGGTGTATGTCTGTAGTTCCAGCTACTTGGAAGGCTGAGGCAGAAGGATCACCTAAGCCCAGTAGGTGGAGGCTGCAGTGGCCGTGAGCGTGCCACTGCACTCCAGCCTGGGCAACAAGAGTGAGACTCCAACTCAAAAAAGAAAGAAAGAAAAAGAAAGTCAGCCGTTCCTCAGTCTTTTTTTTTTTTTGAGTTGGAGTCTCACTCGTTCTGTCGCCCAGACTGGAGTGCAGTGGCTGCTCCCAGCCACCGCAGCCTCAACCTGCTGGGCTCCGGTGATCCTTCCGCCTCAGCCTTCCACGTACAGGCGCGCATTACCACATCCGGCTAATTTTTTTGATTTATTGTAGAGATGAGGTCTCACCAAGTTGCCCAGGCGGGTCTCGAACCTGCAGGCTCAGGCAATCCACTCACCTCAGCGTCCCAAGGCGCGGGATTACAAGCTGAGCCACCGAGCCCGGCTCATTCCTTAGTCTTATTTCTCCTTCACCTTCCAAATCCGGTTGGCCAAGTCCTGGGCATTTTACTTAACAATTAATTCACTTATTCATTCAGCAAATACTGACTGTATGCTTTACCTTTCTAGTCTCTTCTGGATCCCGTTACTGCATAATATGTAGCCTTTTATCTGGCTTCTTTCACTTGGCATGATGTTAACAAGGTTCATCCAGGTAGTACCATGTATCAGTGATTCATTTCTTTTAGGGTTGAACAGTATTCCATTGTAATGACATATACATTTTATTTATCCACTCATCATTTTATGGACATATGGACTGTTTCTATTGTTTGGCTATTATGAATAATGCTGCTATGAACATTTGTGTAAAAGTTTTTGTGTGAATATATGTTTTATTTCTTTTGGGCATATACCTAGGAGGGCAATTTCTGGGTCAAATGGTAATTCTATGTTAACATTTTGAGGAACTGCCACCCAGTGTTCTACAGTGGCCACACACCATTTTACATTCCCCCAAGCAAGGTATGAGGTTCCAGTTTCTCCATGTGGCCAACAACACTTGTTATTGTCTCTTTATTTATATCTATTCTAGCAGGAGTAAAGTTGTTTCTCATAGTGATTTTGATTATATTTCTCTAACAACTAATGATGTCGATGTTTTCATGTGTTTATTGACCATTTGTATATATTCTTTGGGGGAAATATCTGTTTATAACTTTTGCTAATGTTTCAGTTGGGTTGTCTTTTTGTTGTTGAGTTGTAAAGATTCTTTATACACTTTGGACACAGTTCAGATAATCATTTATCAGAAAAATGACTTGAAATATTTTCTCCTTCTCTGTGGGTTGTCTTTTAATTTTCATTCTTTGAGAGTGTGCTTTGAAGTCCAATTTACCTATCTTTTCTTTTGTTACTTATGCTTTGGTATTGTGTCTAAGAAGTCTTTGCCTAATTCAAGGTCATGAAGAGTTATTCCTGCTTTCTTTGAAGAGTTTTATAGTTTTAGCTCTTCCATTTAGGCCTATGGTCTATTTTTGTTAAATTTTAAATTTTTGTTTAAAAATTTTTTAATTGTGGTGAAATGTCCATGACATAAATTTAAATTTGTCATCTTAATCTTTTTTTTTTTTTTTTTTAAGATACAGTATCTCTCTGTCACCCAGGCTGGAGTGTAGTGGCTTGAACACATCTCTTCACCTTCTAAATCCAGTTGGCCAGGTTCAAGGGATCCTCCCACCTTAGCCTTCCAGTAGCTAGAACTACAGGCATGCACCATCATGGCCAGGTAATTTTTTTATATTCCATTTTTGGTAAAATGCAGTCTTGCTATGTTGCCCAGGCTAGTCTCAAACTCCTAGCCTCAAGTGATCCTCCTGCCTCAGCCTCCCAAGGTGCTGGGATTATAGGTATGAGCCACCATGCCTGACCATCTTAATAATTTCTAAGTGTATAATTCAGTAGTGTTAAGAACATTCACATTGTGGTAAAACCAATCTCCAGAACTTTTAATCTTGCAAAACTAAAACTATGCCCATTACACAACTCTCTATTCCTCACTCATCTAGCCTTATGCTGAGTTTATTTTTATGTATGGTATAAGAAAGGGGCCCGACTTTATTTATTTGCAAATGGATATCTAGTTGTCCCAGTACCATTTGTTGAAAAGACTACCCTTTCCCCCATTGATTTTTCTTGGCACTTTTGTCAAACATCAATTAACTGAAAATGTAAGTTTAAATCTGTACTATCAATTCTGTTTCACTAATCTATATGTCTATTGTTATGCTGGTACCAAGCTATCCTGATTACTGTAGCTTTGAAGTAAGTTTTGAAATCAAGAAGTATGAGTCCTCCAACATTTTTCTTTTCTAAGACTATCTTGACTATATTCTTGGTCACTTGCATTTGCATATGAATTTTAGGATCAGTTTGTTAATTTCTGCAAAAAAAAAAAAGCTGGGATTTTGATAGTGATTGCATTGAATCTGTACATCAATTTAGGGAGTATTGCCATCTTAACAATATTAAGTCTTTTGATCCATGAACATGGGATGTGTTTCCATTTATTTAGGTCTTTAGTTTCTTTTAATAATGTTTTGTGAATTTCAAATATAAGTTTTTCCCTTTGTTAAATTTATTCCTCAGTATTTTTATCGTTTAATGCCATTGTAAATAGAATTGTTGTCTAATTTCATTTTCAGATTATTTATTGCTATTTTGTAGAAATATAATTGATTTTTATAGATTGAGCTTATATTCTAAAACCTTGCTGAATTTATGAGATCTAATAGTTTCTTAGTGAATTCTTTAGGATTTTCTATATAGAAGATCATATCATGTGAAAACAGAAAGTTTTTTTTTTGTTTATTTTTTATGAGTTGGAGTCTCACTCTGTCGCCCAGACTGGAGTGCAGTAGTCGCTCCTGGCCACCACAGCCTCGACCTGCTGGGCTCCCGCGATCCTTCTGCCTCACCCTTCCAAGTAGCTGTAACTACAGGTGCGCGCTACCACACCCGGCTAATTTTTTTTTTAATTTATTGTAGAGGTCTCACCAAGTTGCCCAGGTGGGTCTCAAACCTCCGGGCTCAAGCAACCCACTCACCTCAGCCTCCCAAGGCACGGGATTACAGGCTGAGCCATTGAGCCCGGCTTAAACAGAAAGTTTTTACTTCTTCTTTTCTAATATGGATCATTTTGTTTCTTTTTCTTGCCTAATTGCCCTAGCTGGAACCTCCAGCACAAGATTGAATAGAAGTGATGAGAACACACATTCTTGTCTTGTTCATAATCGTATAGAAGAAAGTTTTCCATCTTTCACCATTAAGTATGATGTTAGTTATCTGTGGGTTTTTGTAGATGCCCTTTATCAGGTTGAGGAAATTTCCTTCTAATTCTAGTTTTTTGTTTTGCTTTTAAAGTATAAAAGAGTGTTGGATCTTGTCAAATGCTTTTTCTGACTCTATTGAGATGATCATGTAGTTTTTGTCCTTTATTCTATTGATAAGGTGTATTACATTAATTGATTTTCAGTTATTAAACTAACTTTAAATTCCTGGGATAAATCCGTCATGATTAGGGAGCAAAATCCTTCCCATATGTTCACTAGATTCAGTTTGGTAAATTTTTTTGAGGATTTCTGCATCCATAATCATAAAATAAATTAGTCTGTAGTTTTCTAATGATGTATTTGTCTGGTTTTGATGTCAGAGTAATACTGACCACATAGACTAAGTTAGGAAGTGTTTTCCCCTCTTCCAATATTTGGAAGAGTGTGTGAAAAATTGGTATTAAATCTTCTTTACATGTTTGGCAGAATTCATATTTTTTTATTGCTGAGCTGGACTCCCCACTATATGAATATACCACGATTTGTTTATCCATTCATCTGTTGATAGATATTTGGGTTGTTTCCAGTTTTAGAATAAAGCTGCTATGAAAATTAGTGTGCAAATCTTTATATAAACATATGTTTTCATTTTCTTACGTAAATATTTACAAGTGGAATTGCTAGGTCATTAGGTAGATGTATGGTAACTTTATGAGAAAGTACCAGACAAATTTTCAAAGTGGTTGCATCTCTTCACATTCCTACCAGTAACACAGGAGTTTTGCTTACCCTCTACAACCTTGCCATATTAGGTGTTGCCAGTCTTTTTGATTTTAGCCATTCTAGTGGGTGTGTTGTGCGATCTCAATGTCCTTTTCATTTACATTTTGCTGATTTAAATGTATTTAAATATTATTAAATACATTTGTATGTGCTAACTGAACATCATCCTCCTTTACACAGTGCCTGTTCATAGTTTTTGGCCATTAAAAAAATTAGATATTAATTGGGTCTTTTTTTTTTTTGAGTTGGAGTCTCACTCTGTCACCAAGGCTCCCGGCCACCGCAGCCTTGACCTGCTGGGCTCTGGCGATCCTTCCGCCTCAGCCTTCCGAGTAGCTGGAATTACAGGCATGCGCTACTATGCCCGGCTGATTTTTGATTTATTGTAGAGATGAAGTCTCGCCAAGTTGCCCAGGTGGGTCTCGAACCCATGGGCTCAGGCAATCCACTCACCTCAACCTCCCAAAGGCACGGGATTACAGGCTGAGCCACCGAGCCCAGCTTAATTGGGTCTTCTTAATAGCTACAGGAGTTGTTTATATATTCTGAACAAAAGTCCTTTGTCAAATATAGATAGAAAAATAGATTAATATAGAGATATATGTAAAGTGATAATTTACTCCCAATCTGTGCTTTACCTACTCATCTTCTTTTTTTTTTTTTTGAGTTGGAGTCTCACTCTGTCACCCAGGCTGGAGTGCAGTGGCACGCTCACAGCCACCCCAGCGTCAACTTGCTGGGCTCTGACGATCCTTCCATCTCAGTCTTCCAAGTAGCCAGAGCTACAGGCACGCACTAACATGCCCGGCTAATTTTTTATTTATTGTAGAGATGAGGTCTCGCGAAGTTGCCTAGGCTGGTCTCAAACACGCGGGCTCAGGCAATCCACTCACCTCGGCCTCCCAAAGTGCTGGGATTACAAACTGAGTCAGAGTCCGGCCTCATCTTCTTAATAATGTCTTTTGCTCAACAGGAGGTTTAAATTAAGCTTTAACTTTTGTTGAATTCAATTTAAAAAATTTTTTTATGGTTATTGCATTCTGGGGTCCTCTATAAAGATTATGAAAATATTCTTCTAAAAAACATTTTAATAGTCAGTTGTCCCAGCATTGTTTGACGAACAGACTTTTCACATTGAATTGCTTTTTCTCTTTGTCTTATTTATTTTATTTTATTTTATTTTGAGTTGGAGTCTCACTCTGTCGCCCAGACTGGAATGCAGTGGCCGCTCCCAGCCACCGCAGCCTCGACCTGCTGGGCTCCGGCAATCCTTCCGCTTCAGCCTTCCAAGTAGCTGGAACTACAGGCGTGCGTTACCACGCCCGGTTTATTTTTTGATTTATTGTAGAGATGAGGTCTCGCCAAGTTACCCAGGTGGGTCTCGAACCCGCGGGCTCAGGCAATCCACTCACCTCAGGCTCCCAAAGGCACGGGATTACAGGCTGAGCCACCGAGCCCTCTTATTTATTTTATTTTTATTTATTTCTTTCTATCACTCCTCTACACTTAAAAAATAATGCTTTTACTCTTTGGAAGAACAATTAGCCACTATTTATGACTAACTATTCTGTCCCATTGCTCTATTTTTTTCCATCTTTATGCTAACACTACACTGTCTTGATTACCGTTGCATTACTAAAAGTCTAGAAATCAGGTAATGTAAGTTCTTCACCTCTATCGTATTTAAAGGCTGCTCTATTCTAGAACTTTTGCATTTCCCCATAAATTTTAGAATCAACTTGTTAATTTCTACAAAAAAAGCCTACTGGAAATTTTACTGGTATTGCTTTGGACCTATTGACCCATTTGGGAAGAACTGACAATTTAACAATATTGCATTCCTCCAATTCATGACATAGTATATCTCTTCATTAATTTAGTTTCTCTACTTTCTCTCATCAGTGTTTTATAGTATTTAGCATAGAGGTCTTCAGTATGCTTTGTTAAACTTATCCCTAAATATTTTATGTTTTTGATGCTATTATAAATGGTATTTACATTTTAAAATTTTTCAATTGCTTTTATATGAAACACAACTGATTCTTGTAAATTGACCTTGTATCCTGTCACTTTACTAAATTCACTTATTGGTGCTAGCAGGGTTTTTGTTTTTTCTTTTTTGTAGATTACTTAAACTTTTTAAGTACATGATGGTGTTCTTTGAAAATTAAGACAGTTTTACTTCTTTGTCAATCTGTTTGCCTTTTACTTCCTTTTCTTGTCTTACTGCGTGGGCTAGGATCTCCAGTGATATAATATTGAATAAGTTGATGATAGCAGACATCTTGGCCTTGTTCCCCAACTAAATGGGAAGTGTTCAGTATTTTACCATGAAGTATGATATATGGTATTTCATTTTTCATAGATTTCACTTAACGGGTTGAGGATTTCTTTCTATTTCTAGTTTTTGGAAAAGTTTTTTTTTCTTGTTAGCAAATATAGGTGTTAAATTTTATAAGCAAATACACATGGTTTACCTTCCATATGCACTTGAAAAGAATAAGTATTCCGCAGTTACTGAGTGTAGTGTTCTGTAAATGTGGATCAGGGTAAGTTGGTTGACAAGGTTTTTCAAGTCTTGTATATCACTGAATTTTCCCCTAATATGAGTCACACTTTCCCATTCCTTTGCACACCTCCTAGTGTTTGTTGAAAAGTGAATACTTTCGATAATATATTCTAGAAATTATGAAATCTATTTCCCCCAAAGGGGCCATTGTTGCTTTTGTGTGTTAGTAACCTGCCTAAACTAAATCTTGAGTCTGCAGTGTGGGAGTATTAATCAATCTCTCTCTCTCTCTCTCTTTCTCTCACTCTAATTCTTGTCTTTATTTTTAAGCCTTGTTTCCTAGGGATTGCACCCATGTCAGCATGGCTTAGTGTTCAGCAAATGATTGGTTAGAAGTTGTACTCAAACACTTTAAACCAGTAAGACTTCTACCTTCTGCAGTAGTTCTGTCATGAATCTATGTGTGGGTTAGGGAATGCATAAAAATTTAGGCAGTTTACAAGTCTGCCCCAGCTTTTACTTTCTGTTGGGCACCCTCATGTTTCCTCTACCGTTTGCAGGGCCTCAAGTTCTACTAGGACTATGTGGATAGCTAAGGCACTCTGGTCTCTCCTCATATGTTCTTTGCTAGGGACATGTGGGAGCTTGTCAGGGCCTGGGTCTCTTGCTTGCTCCATCCAGGACCTCAACTTCAGGATAGCTGAGTTGTTGGTCTTCCTTGTTTTCTTGTCATTGAGTTTGCTATTGTTTATTTCAATGTCCCTGGGCATGCAGTTTTTCAAGCTCTGTTCCAAATCAAGTGAATTCCCTCCCACAGCAAAGCTGCAGGTTTTCTGACTCGCCTCTCCTGGTAGAATAATTACCATTGTGACTGAATTGGGGCAGAGGAAGGGGGAAAAAAAGAGGTGGGGTGTAAGCAGCTTCAGGCTAAAACACCACAGAC
Source organism: Cephalopachus bancanus (assembly GCA_027257055.1). Lineage (NCBI taxonomy): Eukaryota > Metazoa > Chordata > Mammalia > Primates > Tarsiidae > Cephalopachus > Cephalopachus bancanus. Next base: position 2,609,763 of record JAPVLO010000195.1, on the reverse strand, counting down.
TTCCATTGTTTTCACCTGAGAGGTTCAGTAGCTTTTCATGAATAAATCCTTCTCAATTTGTTCAAAGACTTGAGTCAATTTTGTTTTTGACAATTTTGTCCAGTTTCAATGTTTTGGTTTATAATTGTTTTTTTTTTTTTTTGAGTTGGAGTTTCTTCCAGGTTTCTATAGGTACCACCTTTCAGTAATACTCCTTGTTCTGAAGTCTGCTTCACCTAATATTAATATAGCCCCTCTAGGTTTCTTATTATTTGTGTTTGCATAGTCTATACTAATACTTTTTTTTTTTTTTGAAAGGCAGGATTTATTAAGAGGTCAGAAAAGCTCCCAGAGTGGGAAGGAACCTGAAAGGAGGGACCCAAAAAACTTAGAGTAAACTTAGCTCACATTTTGCCTCAGCATAACCATTTTTGCTTAGACTGACGTGCTTTGAATCTAGCACAGGTTAGACATAAACAGATAAATGTCCAATTGGCAGGTTTTAGGAAGCATTCAGACATTTTACTGCAGGCCAAGCTGGCAGCCTACCCCACCCCCTTGGCAAATCTTCATCAGATGCAAGATAAGGACAGCCCAACCATTCGATTCATGGTTTAGCATAATAATTTCTAAGAAACTTTCAGGTCCCTTAGCGGCTGAAGCCATAGAAATGAATAAGACTACATTTTTTGCTAAAGAGCTTGTGGATTGGAAACCTCTAACAGGTCTCTTGCAGGAAAAAGCCAGCCCCTTGTCTCCTCCCATCTAGCCCACCACCATGACAACAATCATATGACTAACCCACCCATCTGCCTGCTGTCCATCATCCAACATCAGTACCTGTGCTTACCTGCCCCTCTGTGATAACGTAGAGCAGACTACCACCCAATTACCTTAACGACCTTTTCCCGTCAAAGGAAAGGGTTAAAAGAACTCAACCATGATCAACCAGCGGCCATTGCCAGGCCATTGCAGCCATTGCCTTGCTAAGCTATGGTGTAGCCATGTGCTCTTTGAGCTACGGCCAGGCCATGTTTCCTGGTTTTGGCTCCCTCCCCTACCTTGGGGAGGTGAATCTCCTCTTTCTCTCTCTTTCTAATCTAGCTTTAAATAAACTATATTTTCTCATCTAACTTCTGTGCAATTCTTTGCATTTTTTTTTTTGAGATAGAGTCTCACTCTGTCACCCAGACTGGAGTGCAGTGGCTGCTCCCAGCCACCGCTGCCTCGACCTGCTGGGGCTCTGGTGATCCTTCCGCCTCAGCCTTCCAAGTAGCCGGAATTACAGGCATGCGCTACCACGACTGGCTGATTTTTTGATTTGTTGTAGAGATGAGGTCTCGCTGCCCAGGCGGGTCTCGAACCCGCAGGCTCAGGCAATCCACTCACCTCAGCCTCCCAAAGGCGCGGGATTACAGGCTGAGCCACCAGCCCGGCTATTTCTTTGCATCTTTCATGCAGTCATCGGATTGCACACCAGACACCCACACCCCTAGCGGGCCTGACCTAATATTCTAGAGGCTCCACTGGCAGTGTGACCCTAACATTTTCGGAGGTCCCACTGAGATTTAACAGGACCTGAGGGGTTGCCCTATCCTAATACTTTTAACTTATGTACATTGTTATGTTTAACGTGCTCCCTTGTAAACACCATGTTTTAATCATTTTTTAAAAAATCCACTCTGCCTTTTATTTGGAGTGTTCAATCCATTTACATTTAATGTTGATATGGTTATGTTTAAGTCTACCATCTTTCTATTGCTTTCTATTTGTTCCATCTATTCTTTGTTCTCTTTTTTTTCCTTTTCTGACCGTCCTTGAATACTTTTTTAGTATTCCATTTCATCTCCATTGTTGGTTTATTAGCTATACTTTTTGGTTATGTTGTTTTCGGTGGTTACCTTCAGGCTTACAATATGCATGTTTAACTTATAACAGTTTATTTTAAAATAATATTATACCACCTCAAGTATAACACAAGAACCATTCAAGAGGATATTGCATTTTTTCTTTCTTTTTTTTTATTAATCAATATTTTTAAATTATGGTTTTGTGGGGTACAGTTAAGGGTTAGGTGTACAATTACGTTTCATTCAGGCACCCTGTTGATAAGAGGTGTTTTCCCATCCCCAGGCAGATATTTGCTACTGTTAATCCCATCCCCCTCCCCCCCCATAGTTTCCCAGTACCGTCAGTCATTTTCTTAGAGTATTACATTGGATGTTCAAGGTCCATTATATGAGTGAGAACATGTGATACTCGGATCTTTGTTTCTGTGAGAGGTCACTCAGTATTATAGACTCTAGTTCCATCCAGGTTGCTGCGAAATTCATGATTTTGTTCTTTTTTATGGCTGCGTAGTATTCCATCGTGTATACGTACCACATTTTTTTATCCAGTCCTCTTTCGATGGGCAGCAAATATTGTATTTCTATAATTCCATCCTTTGCACGAGTTTTGTCAAATATTTTATTTCTACTTAGTTATGGACCACATTGTGTGTGTGTGTGTGTGTGTGTTTGTGTGTGTGTGTGTATACACACACATATATGTATATATATTTAAAGATATTTGAAATATGACTTTATTCTGATTCTATACAAAAAGGAATGGGAATGACAGTAACAAACCAGATTTCACCATTGAATATTATGATGTGAAACATATTTGAAACTCAGGAAGAAAACAATTGCATTTCAAAACAACTAAATACGCAGGTCCAAAAGATATTTTTTTAAACTGCCACATTCACCTCAAAGCCCATTCATCTCCTTCAGTATCCCAAAGATGAAGCACGTTCTGCTTAGTATGTAACAAAGTGGTGGGCTCACTTCACCACTGACAGCACTGCCCTGAGGCCTATAAAACCAGACCTCTGATGCCGGGCTCCAGCTTCATTTTCTCATGGGTCATCATCTTCATCTGGGAGAGTGATTGTCTGAATAATGCTCTTATTGTGCTGCCAAAGATGGGTCCATGATAACCTCTGAGGGGCAAGAGCATGTATAGCAACAAACTCCCAGCTAGGATCTCCATCAGTTTTCTAGCAAGCCAGAGGAAGGACTTCTCAAAGTTGCCGTTACTTTTAGCAGAAATGTCAGTGCTGAAGATCCTCCCTTCAGTAGACCACAGTATATTTTTGCCAGCACTTTCGTGTCTTTGATATCTGCCCTGTTGCCACAGGACATGATAGGGACGTTTTCACATACTCCTACCAGTTCTCTATGCCAGTTGGGCACATTCTTGTAACTACTCTTTTTTTTTTTTTTTTTTTTTTTTTAGACCAGGGAGTACAAGTGCATGTTTGTTATGTGGGCATATTGCATACTGGTGGGGATTAAGCTTCAGGTACCCTCATTCCCCAAATAATGAACACTGTATAAATATGTAGGTTCTGAATCCTTGCCCCCCTCCCTTTTTAGTGTCCCAGTGTCTGTTATTTTCATCTTTATGTTCATTTAGCTCCCACATATAAGTAAGAACATGTGGTGTTTGGTTTTCTATTAGTTTTGGGGTTTTTGAGTTAGTTCACTTAATGCTATTTTCCACTTATGTTGCTGCAAAAGACATGATTTCATTCTTTTTTTTTTATGGCTGTGTACTATTCCTTGGTAGATACAGATCACATTTTCTTTATCTAGTCAATCACTGATGTGCACTTAGGTTGGTTCCATGTCTGCTATTGTGACTAGTGCTGAATTGAACAATGAGTCCAGGTATCTTTTTTATAATATGATTTATTTTCCTTTGGAAAGATACCCAGTAGTGCAATTGCTGGGTTGAATGGTAGTTCTATTTTTAGTTCTTTGAGAAATTTCTATACTGTTTTCCATAAAGGTTGGACTAGTTTACATTCCTACCAACAGCGTATGAGCATTCCCTTTTCTCTGCATTTACATCAACATCTGTTGTTCTTTCACTCTTTAATTACAGCCATTCTGACTGGTGTAAGATGATATCTCATTGTGGTTTTAAATTGCATTTCTTTGATGAGTATTGATACTGAGCATTTAATTTTTATACTTGGTGAGAAGGGTCCAGTTTCATTCTTCTGCATATAGCTAGCCAATTTTCCCAGCATTATGTATTGAATGGGGTATCCTTTCCTCATTGTTTATTTTTGTCGGCTTTTGAAGATCCACTGGTTGTAGGTATTTAGCTTTATTTCTGAACTCTTTATACTGATCCATCTATTTTTGTACTAACAACATGCAATTATAGTTACTAAGTTTTGTAGTATAATTTAAAGTCAGGCAGTATAACGTCTCTACATTTGTTTTGTTTGCTTAGGAATCTTTTGGTTATTTGGACCCTTTTTTGGTTCCATATAAACTTCATAATTGGTTTTTCCAGTTCTGTAAAAAATGATGCTAGCTGGGCTCAGGGCTCAGCCTATAAACCCAGGCCTTTGGGAGGCTGAGGTGAGTGGATTGCCTGAGCCCGCGGGTTCGAGACCCGCCTGGGCAACTTGGCGAGACCTCATCTCTACAATAAATCAAAAAATTAGCTGGGCGTGGTAGCGCACGCCTCTAGTTCTAGCTACTTGGAAGGCTGAGGTGGAAGGATCGCTGGAGCCCAGCAGGTAGAGGCTGCGGTGGCCGGGAGTGTGCCACTGCACTCCTGTCTGGGCGACAGTGAGACTCCAACTCAAATTAAAAAAAAAAAAAATGATGCTGGTATTTTGATAGAGATTTCATTGAATTTATAGATTGTTTTGAGTACTATGGTCATTTTTTTTTTCTTTTAAAGATGTGGGGTACAATTCAGGGACAGTCATTTTAACAACATTGATTCTTGTCATCCAGGAGCATGGGATGTTCTTCCATTTGTTTGTGTCATTCACGATCTCTTGTATCGGTGTTTTGTAGTTCTCTCCTTGTTAAATGTATTCCTAGGTGTTTTATTTTTGTGTAGCTCTCGTAAATGAGATTGAGCTCTTGATTTTGTTCTCAGCTTGAGTGTTTTTATTGGTGTATAGAAATATCACTGATTTTTGTAAATTCATTTTATATCCTGAGGCTTTACTGAAGTCATTTATCAGGTCTAGGAGACTCTTGGAAGAGTCCCTATGGTTTTTTATGTATATAATTGTGCCATCAGCGAATAGAGAAGTTCGACTTAGAAGGCTTTTATTTTTTCTCTTGCCTGATTGCTCTGGCTAGGACCCAGTACTATGTTGAATAAGAGTGGTAGTAACTCTTAGTATTACATTAAGCCTTATAATGGCATACTTGGCTTGGATATAAATAGCCGTCTCACAGTGCACCAAATTTCTCCTGATCAGCTGTATGCCATACATTGAATTTAATAGGTTCTCTATTAATGTGGAACACAAAGGGATGGACCTTAACATACTTCTTTAATTCACCAAATGATGTTTCATAAATATAGTTTTTCCAGGACCAGTATTACCAACCAGTTCAAATTTGAACTGAGCTTGGGGTTCTCCTTGGGTAGCCATTGGTAATTTTTCTTCCAGCAGTGCCCTGTCTGACTGAGTTTAATGATCTCTTTAAAAAATAAACAAGAAAAAGATCTTTAATATTTACCCATATATGCACCATTTCCAGTACTCTTTATTCATTCATGTAAATCTGAGCTCCTGTCTGGTATTATTTTTCTTCAGCTGGTAGAACTTCATCATTTCATGTAGTGTAACACTGCTGGTGATAAATCCTCTTAATTTTTTATTTTTCTGAAGTGTCTTATGTTGCTTTCATTTTTGAAGGCTGTTTTATCTGAATATAGAATTATAGAAGTAGACTTTTTTTCTTTCATCAAGTTAACTCCATCGTTCTATTGTCTTCTGGTCTGCATTATTTCTATTTATTTTTATTTTTTATTTTTTTTGAGTTGGAGTCTCACTCTGTCGCCCAGATTGGAGTGCAGTGGCCGCTCCTGGTCACCGCAGCCTCGACCTGCTGGGCTCCGGCGATCCTTCCGCCTCAGCCTTCCGAGTAGCTGGAACTACAGGCGCGCGCTACCACGCCCGGCTAGTTTTTTGATTTATTGTAAAGATGAGGTCTCGCCAAGTTGCCCGGGCGGGTCTGGAACCCGTGGGCTCAGGCAATCCACTCACTTCGGCCTCCCAAAGGCGCGGGATTACAGGCTGAGCCACTGAGCCCGACTTGATCTGCATTATTTCTAAATAGTAACTGAGAATTCATATTGTTGTTCCCCTGCATGTGATGTTTTTGTTTTATTTTTGTGTGGCTGCTTTTAAGATTTTCTCTATTATTTGTTTGCAGAAATTTTATTTTGCTATACTTCAGCATGGTTTTATTTCATCTTGCCTAGGGAGCTTCTTGGATCTTAGAATAAATATTAATATTATAAATATTAATAAATGAACTTAGAATTTTCATCAAATTTGGAAAATTTTCAGTTATTACTTCTTCAAATATATACATTTGCCCCGTTCTCTCTCTCTCTCTCTCTCCTCTCTTTCTGAAACTTCTATCTCATTTTGTCCCAGAGGACACCAATTGGGACTTTGTTATTTTTTTAAGCCTTTTTATTTATCTCTGCAATTTAGTTTGGGCAGTTTCTATTTCTATGTCTTCCAATTCACTAATCTTTTCTTCTGCAGTGTCTAATATGCTGTTAATCTTATCCAGTGGGTTTTTTAAAATATACTTTTTTCTTCTTCTTCTTCTTTAGAGACAGGGTCTCACTCTGTTGCCCAGGCTGGAATACAATGGTGTGATCTTAGCTCACTGAAGCCTCAACCTCCTGGGCTCAAGTGGTCCTCCTGCCTCACCCTCCTGAGTAGCTGGGACTATAGATGGCAATTTTATAAATTTTTTGTAGAGATCAGGTTTCACTATGTTGGCCAGGCTGGTCTTGACCTCCTGGGCTCAAGCAATCCTCTCACCTTAGCCTCCCAAAGTGCTGGGATTGCAGGCATGAGCCACTACACCTGGACAAAAGATAGACCTTATTTTAAAGCAGTTTTAGATTCACAGCAAAACTGGGTGGAAAGTAGAGCTTTCTCATATACTCTCCAGAGCACATATATTTAGCCTCCTCCATGATCAAAATCCCATACCAATGTGATACATTTATTACAATTAATGAACCTTCATTTTTACACCATTATCACCCAAAGTCCATAGTTTACATTAGGATTCACTCTTGGTGTGTATATTCTTTGGGGTTGGGCAAATGTATGACACATATCCACCATTATAGTATCATACAGAATAGCTTCAGTGCCCTAAAAATTATCTGTGTCCACCTTATTCATCATTCCCATCCTCCAACCCCAATCCCTTTACTGTCTTCATAGTTTTGCCTTTCCCAGATTGTCATATGAGTTGAAATCACACAGTATGTAGCCTTTTCATATTGGCCTCTTTTACTTGGTAATATGCATTTAATTATCCTCTAAGCCTTGTCATGGCTTGATAGCTCACTTCTTTTTAGCACAGAATATTATTCCACTGCCTCGACATACCACAGTTTATTTTTCCATTCATCTACTCAGTACGTCTTGGTTGCTTTCAAATGTTAGCAGTTGCAAATAAAGATGCCATAAACATTTATGTGCAGGTTTTTGTGTGAACATACATTTTCAATTCATCTAGGTAAATACTAAGGAGCACAATTGCAAGATCATGTGGTAAGAGTATGTTTAGTTTTGTAAGAAACTGCTAAACTGTCTTCCAAAGTTGCTGTATCATTTTGTGTTCCCACCAGCAAAGGGAACATCCTTGTCAGCACAGGGTGTTGTCAGTGTTCTAGATTTTAGCCATTCTAATACGCATGTAGTGGTATCATATAGTATCATTGTTTTAATTTGCAATTTCTAAATAATATATGATGTTCAGCATCTTTTTGTATGCTTATTTTCCACCTGTATATCTTTGGTTAGCTGTTTGTTCAAGTCTTTTGCCTATTAAAAAAAATTGGGTTGTTTTCTTATTTAGGTTTTTTTTTTTTTTTTTTTTTTTTTTTGAGTTGGAGTCTCACACCGTCACCCCAAGCTGGAGTGCAGTGGCATGCTCACAGCCACCTTGGCGTCCACCTGCTGGGCTTCTGTGATCCTTCTGCCTCAGCCTTCCAAGTAGCCAGAACTACAGGTGCGCACTACCATGCCCAGTTAATTTTTTGATCTGTTGTAGAGGTCTTGCCAAGTTGCCCAGGCTGTTCTCGAACCCGTGGGCTCAGACAATCCCCTCACCTCAGCCTCCCAAAGTGCTGGGATTACAGGCTTGAGCAACCGTGCCCTGCCTCTTATTGAGTTTTAAGAATACTTTGTACATTTTAGATAACAGTCCTGTATCAGAATGTCTCTTGCAAGCATTTTCTTCCAGTCTATGGCTTGTCTTCTCGTTTTGTAAACGGTGTGTTGTCCAGATCAGAAGTTTTAAATTTCAGTTAAGTTCAGCTTACTAATTCTATCTTTTATGGATCTTGCCTTTGGTGTTATACCTAAAAAGTCATCACCATACACAAAGTTTAAGTCCATGATTCATTCTGAGTTAATTTTTGTGAAAGGTGTAAGTCTGGTTCTAGAATTTTTTTTTTTTTTTTGCATGTGATTTCCTTTTGTACCATTTGTTGAAAAGATTCTTTCCTCCATTGTATTACCTTTGCTCCTTTGCCAAGAATCAGTTGACTATATTAATGTGGGTCTATTTCTGGGCTCTCTATTGTGTTCCATTGATCTATTCTTGACCAATAACACACTCTCTTTACTGTAGGTTCATAGTAAGTTTTGAAGTCGAGTTGTGTCAGTCCTCTGACTTTGTTCTTCTCCTTCAATATTGTATTGGCTATTCTGAGACTTTTGTCTCTTCATATAAACTTTAGAATTGGTTTGTTGATATACACAAAATAATTTGCTGACGTTTTGATTGGGATTGCATTGATTTATAAACCAAGCAATGAATTTTTTAAAATATTTTTTCAGACCTTTAACTTGTTTATTTTTGTAATTTTTCTTTGAGAGTTCTTATTTTCCCTCAATATGTTTGGACTTTTCTCTAAGGCCTTGAACATACTTATAAGAACTACTTTAAACTGCTTGTCTGCTAATTCCAACATTGTCATTCATGTGTTTGTTCCTATTGAATACTTTTTTTTTGGTTATGGGTCACATTTTCCTGCTTCGCATGTGTACTAATATTTTATCTCATATATTGATGATGAGCATAAATTGGTAAAACCTTGGGAAGGGCAGTTTGGCGATGTGTATCCAAGGGTCCTTAAAAATGTATATCCTTTGACACAGTAATTCTATTACTAAGAATCTGTCCTAAGAACAATCTAAAATGTGCATCAAAGATTTGGTTGTAGTTATCCAAAATGGAAGCATAATGCTAGGGAGAAATTGTCTCAATTATACTTGCTTAAAAGTGGTTTACAAGACATTCAAATTTTCAGATGAGAGTTGTTATTATGAGACATTTAGGTCCAAAATTTAGCCATCTGGAGGATATGGAGGGGGAAGAAAGCTCTCAAGCCTGTAATGTGATATAGTATTGAGAGGAGTGGACTCATATTTTAGAGATCAAGTTCTACCACTGACTCCCTGGTGGTCTTGGTAAGTTACCTAACCTCCCTGGGCGCGTTTGCCTCATCTACCAAATGGGGGTGAGATCTGCCTTCTGTACCTTTGTCAATCATGTAAGGAGGGGATCCAGCTTTCCCTTTTGTGTGTATGAGTGAGGTCTCTAATAATAGGATTTGTTCTCCATGACTTCCTTTTGCCTTTGAAATGACACAATCCTTACCACAGCCCACAGGTTCTGAATAATCTGGCCCAGCCTTCCCCTCTAGCCTCACTTGGGCCCCACCTCCCTGTTGCAGGTCACTGTGCTCTAGCCTCACACCCATTTTGCCTTTCACAAGTTCTCTTCCCTCCCTCTGAAACACTGTACCCCTTTTGCCTAGCTACTTATCTATAAAGTCTGAGTTTGAATATCACTTTCACTGGGAAATCTTCCCTGATGGCCCCCAAAATGGCTAGGTTCCCCCATCAGATCCTCTCCTAGTGCCCCATACAGATCTTTTGTAAGGCTTATCACAATGGTCATTAAGTACTTGTTGATGCAATTAGTTATTTGGTCACCTCTCCCTTTCAAAACTCCATGAGGAAAGGTTCTGTTTCTGACTTACTCATGATGTGTTTTTTAGGGCTTGGTAGAGTACCCCACACAGAGATACAAGGTAATTTGTTAAATGAATGGAATCTTAAAATTATAGAGCATCAGAGATAGAAGCCTAAACCTTTCATTTTAAAGTTGACAAAAATGAAGCCCAGAGAAGATAAATGACTTTCCTAGGATCACATGGCTAGTGAGTAAAAGAAGCAGTTTTAGAATTCATCCATTCTTTAATCAATAATTATATTCTTTTTTTTAGTCGGAGCCTCACTCTGTCACCCTGGCTGGAGTGCAGTGGCACCATCAGAGCCACTGTAGCCTCAACCTGCTGGGCTCAGGTGATTCTTCCACCTCAGTCTTCCAAGTAGCTGCATCATCACACTTGGTTAATTTTAAAATTTACTGTAGAGACAAGGTCTCTCCATGTTGCCCAAGTTGGTCTCGAACTCCTGAGCTCAGGTAATCCTCTCTCCTCAACCTCCCAAAGTGCTGGAATTACAGATATGAGCCACTGCTCTCGGCTTCAGTAATCATTTCTAAGAGCCTACTATGTTCCAAGCGCAGTCCTAGGTGCTGGAGAATGATGGACAAGATGGTCCTTGGCTTCCAAGAATTCATATCTTGGTGGAGGAGATGGCCAATAAGCAAACAGACACATAATCACTGAGACAGAGATAAGGCCTGCGAAGAGTGCTCTGCACATAACCAGCAAGCACTCAGACGCACGCTGTTTCCAAGCACAGGCTCTTTCCACTACACCATGCCGCCTGCCTGAAGTAAACAAACAAAACCATAATTTATGAGGTTCCCTCAGCTGCCTGTGTGTGCACTTGGTGGGGTGAAACCCTCACGCTGTCCATGAAAAAGGGCCAACACCATCACAAGCAGCAGCTGACTGGCTTGCCTGCGGGAGCAGGTGTCACGGCACTAGCCAGCCTGGCCTCTGCTGCCTTGAAACTTCACATCTGGCAACCGAGAGAGAGTGTGTTTAAATAAGACAGCTATTGAACAAGTGGGTTGAGGAGGGTTGGAGTTGGCTGGTCTGGGGGAATGATGCAAACCACAAGGGGACGGTACTCAGGAGGTGAACACTTGGGCTCAAACTGCAGGCATGACTATTGCCTGAGCAGCCCCATACATCACTGGGGGAAGCGGGAGAGGCCTTTTCGCTGCTGGAGATCTGTTTATGTTTTCATTAATAAAAGCACTCTCTGATGTCTGTACTTGGGGAAAGAGAACGCACACTCAGACAACTGGCCTCTAAACTATTTCAAGTAGAAATGTGCTTGAAACAAGGGTGTTGTTTGGTAGCACACAGAAGGATACGCAGCCCACCTAAAGGTAAGGGTACAGGTGGGGCAAAGAGGAGTATGGATCTGCCAGGTGAGCAGAGCCACAAGGATACCCAGGGAAACAATGGACCTAGGAGTACGGCTTCCCCACTTTTGGTATCACATCAGTTTTGATAGTCTGACGTGCTGCCTAGAACACAAAGTGGGCACTCTGATAAAAAAATTAACCAAGTACGACAACTTGTTTTTCTCACACGGGTAAGATTAAATAAAGCCCAAAACATTGCTTCCAAAATAGTCATAGCATTTGCTGACCAACCATTATGAACAGTGTGCTTTTCATTTATTGTCTGAAATTCTCACGGTCACCTTGAGACAGATACTAGCTTCATCTTATGGATGAGTAAGCTGAAACTCAAAGAAATTAGGCGGCTTTCTGGAAGACCCACTGATGGTAACCGGCCACAAGCACCAGTGTGTATGGGTGACAACCATTTGCCTGACAGCAAAAATTCTCTAGCTGCTTTGCTTCTGAAGTGTGTAGGTCGGGACACCACATGACACATATTGTGAACTGTGTACAGTTCTAAGTTAGGGTACGAGTTTCATGCAGAAGCTTTGGGATAGCTGCTCTTATATTTTAGGGGTGAACCTTGGGGTTCACAGCAAAACTTACTGCTAGAGAAGAATTCTATCACGGTACAGTCTCAAGCATAATGGCTGTTCAATGACTGACTGATGAATGCTAATTATGAGATGCAAGAATGCTTACTGCACTCCACACCACTAGAATAACTTACACCAGCGACGGATGACAACATGGCACTCAGTCTGTCCCTCAACTCTCAGCACTTCCATGAACTAGTGGGCAACCTCTCAGCCACTGAATTTCCTAGTTCACAAAATTGGGCTGATCCCTATACCTCACAAAGGCATATAATAGCACCTGGTATAGAACAGGTGTATAATAAATATGACTTGGGATGAATTTAGCTGACCAGTCTGGAATGGTGGGTCATTTTGGCCCAGAGAATTCCAGGGAGATGCAGTCAGTTCCAGGTCTAAATCAGAGTGTGTGGATGTGCGTCAGAGAATGGCCTACATGAGTCCTTAGTGGAACCGTGGAACCAATCCCATCTCCATGCTTTAACTAGGACCATGGCTCAGGCAAGAGCCAGAGAATTTCCAAGCATGAGACGACCCAGCAAAAGGCTAATCATTCCACATCTGAAGTCATTCCTGATACTCTCCTGAGGGGAGAGTATCAGGGGTTCTGCCTAAAACAGAACCAAGTCTAAACTCAATTTTTTTTCCTCTGCGTATTCTATCTCAAGAGGCAGGTGCAATTTGACTCTTACCTATGATCTACTTTATGCCAGTAAGTCTCTCTTTAGGTTACCAACAATTATTTTTCTAATGTACAACTCTGATACACTAAAATTCTTCAATGGCTTCCCACTGCCTGTAGTGCAAAGTCTAAACTACTTGCCTGATAGCAAAAAAGTGACTTGTCTCCAGCCTCTCTCTGCTTCTGAAGTGTGTAGGCTGGGAAGCCTCTGTGATCTGCCCCTGCCTACTTACTTGGCCTCACAATCCATCATTCTGCCTCTCACTGAACCACTTATAACTCTCCCAATGCCGTGCTTTCTCATGTGTACATGCCTTCATATGCCCTGTTCCTTCTGCCTGGATTGTACTTCTCCCTTTCCATCTGACAAACACCTATTCTTCTCAAGACCTCAGTTTAAGCACCTTCTCCTCTGTAGATCTTTTCTTAATCCCTCCAGCAGTCACAGGCAACCCTTGGGCTCACACTGGCCAAGGGCCACATACCTCCTTTAGATAGGAGGAAGGTCGTGATACAGTAGAAAGGATACAGGCTTCAAGTCAGAAAACTTAGTGTTCAAATTCTGGCCCTTCCTTCAGGCCTGCCGGAACACCAACCAGAGGGAAGAAAGCCTCTGTGATTAGCCATTAATGTATAGTCCACTGATGTGGTGATCCTCACATGGAAATAGATGCAAGGGATTGTAGCCAAAAGACTCAGGCTCACTGGCAAGACCACGCCTATCTGGGACTGACAATTTTAATTTTTAGTGCCAGAGTCTCACTCTGTTTGTTGCCTAGGCTGGAGTGCAGTGGCACGATCACGGCTCACCACAGCCTCAAACTTTTATATCACATGATATAAAATTTCAAGACCTAGGTTCCAGCCTTGGTTCACTCCCTCACCATGAGTGAGATGTTGGCCATACTAGCTAAACTCCCTAGGCTTGTTTTCTGCAAAATTGGGAAAGACCTTGCAGGTCACCATAAGGATGATATAAGATAAAGTAACATACCATGTAAATAAATGCAAGGTATAAGGGACATGAGAAATCCTAAAGTTTTATGCTTTGCAAAAAAATGGTTCTGCCTTCTGTACATCCCACTCCAGGACAGAATAAAAAAGCACTACACCAACATGATGGTATGTTTATATAATCTTCATACATCTTAAGGGTACCAGATCTCAAACCAGGCAAAGTGGGGACAAAAGGGAGGTCCAAACTTTCCCTATACGATGATCAATTGTATACCTAATGCTGAACTGTACCCCACATTTTTAAAATTAAAAAAGAAAAAATAGAAAAAAAAAAGTCTTCACACATCCTGTATGCTTAAAGAGAAGTGAACCAGGAAAACAGTTTTAATATTCAAAATAAAATACTCTGCCCTGGCCTAACCCAGTTTCAAGCACTGGGCAACAAGTGGCCTGGGACCACTTTCTATCTGGGAACCTGCAGGATGGCTTGAATAGGGCAAAAAATGCCAAATTTCTTCTTAATTCTCTTATAAAGGTTAAGTCAAAGCAAAGCCAAGAATTGGACGTTTTCAAGGAAAACAATATTCTTCCCTTAAACTGAAGCCAATTAAATGGACTGCTTTGGGAATTATGCTCTACTTAAATGAGCTTCCTGGTGATCAAAGATTAATCAGAAAACTTAATTTTATTCTAGCTTTTTCTTTTTTGAGTTTGAGTCTCACTCTGTCACCCAGACTGGAGTGCAGTGGCCGCTCCCAGCCACCACAGCCTCAATCTGCTGGGCTCCAGCGATCCTTCCGCCTCAGCCTTCCAAGTAACTGGAACTACAGGCGCGCACTACCACGCCCAGCTAATTTTTTGATTTTATTGTAGAGATGAGGTCTTGCTGCCCAGGCAGGTCTCGAATCCGCAGGCTCAGGCAATCCACTCACCTCAGCCTCCCAAAGGCGCGGGTTTACAGGCTGAGCCACCGAGCCCAGCTGAGAAGAATTTTTTAAAAAACTAGAATAAGCCGGGCTCGGTGGCTCAGCCTGTAATCCCGCGCCTTTGGGAGGCTGAGGTGAGTGGATTGCCTGAGCCTGCAGGTTCGAGACCTGCCTGGGCAGCGAGACCTCATCTCTACAACAAATAAAAAATTAGCTGGGCATGGTAGCGCATGCCTGTAATTCCGGCTACTTGGAAGGCTGAGGCGGAAGGATCGCCGGAGCCCAGCAGGTCGAGGCTGCGATGACCGGGAGCGGCCACTGCACTCCAGTCTGGGCGACAGAGTGAGACTCCAACTCAAAAAAAAAAAAATTCTTCTTAACATACTCCTACTTATCTAACTTTGTAATGTGGTAAGTATAGTATACTGAGCATAATTGAATCTTTGTTTATAGATTCAAGACCTCTTGGCAGGAATGCTGTAGAGAGAACGGACGCAAGCATCAGACGAGTGGTTGACTTAGATAAACATTAAGATTTTTTTGAGTCTGACAATCTGGGATCTGAACAACTAGCTGTACTTTTTCACTTATAAAATGGACATCAATCATCACTGGGCAGTATGGAAGTATGAACTAATATATGACCAAGAGGTGATACAGCATAGGGGTTAAGATGGCAGGCAATGAAGTTGAATTGTCATGATTTATATCCTGACTCTGACCTTGAGTAAATTACTTAAACTCTCTGTCTCAGTTTCCTCATGTGCATAATAGGAATAAAAGTACCTACCTCATAGAACTGTTATGAGGATTAAGAGTTGATACATCTAATGTGCTTGGAACAGTGTCTGGCACATAGTAAATGCTTTAAAAATGTTGCTATTGTGCTTTGTATCAGTTTAATGTGTGTCAAAATACTAGGGATTGCCCATGCATTATTTCATTCAAGTTTTAAAAGAACCCTTTAAGGTAGGTGGTGGCTCATTTTATTTACTTTTTTGAGTCACAGTCTCACTCTGTTGCGCAGGCTAAAGTGCAGTGGCATGCTCACAGCCACCGAAGCCTCAACCTGCTGGGCTCAGGCGATCCTTCTGCCTTAGCCTTCCAAGTAGCTGGAACTGCAGGTGCGTGCCACCACACCCGGCCAGTTTTTAAATGTATTGTAGAGATCAAGGTTTTGCCAAGTTGCCAAGGCTGGTCTCAAAACCCTGGACTCAGGCCATCCTCTCTCCTCTGCCTCCCAAAGTGCTAGGACTATAAGCGTGAGCCACTGTGCCCTGCCTCGTGGCTCATTTTGAAGATGAGAAAACTGAAGTTCACAGAGTATGAGTACTTTGCTTAAGGTCAGTGCCTCAGATGGGGTTTGAATCCAAGGTCCTACCTCCCAGGGAAACAACAAGCCCGCGCTGTTTCCATCACAGCACCCTGCTTCGCCAGTATGCCAAAATTGTTGTTGTGCATACAACTGAGTTGAACCTATGCTAACTCAATATATATACTATAAACTGCCTTTGGAAATAATCCTTGGTAACTGCTTGCTTTTTTGCCAATACTCTTTTTTTTTGAGTTGGAGTCTCATTCTATCACCCAGGCTGGAGTGCAGTGGCACACTCACGGCCACCCCAGCGTCAACCTGCTGGGCTCTAGTGATCCTTCTGCCTCAGCCTTCCAAGTAGCCAGAACTACAGACGTGTGCTACTACGCCCGGCTAATTTTTGATTTATTGTAGAGATGAGGTATCACCAAGTTGCCCAAGCTGGTCTTGAACCTGTGGGCTCAGACAATCCACTTGCCTTGGCCTCCCAAAGTGCTGGGATTACAGGCTGAGCCACCAAGCCCGGCCCATACTCTCATTCTTAAAATAGAACAGACATAACTCCACAATTAAAGATTCACTTAATCACAGTTTACTTATATCATAAATGTATAAACGGTGAATGACGTTCAAACAGCTGAAGACTCACTAAAATGGTGACCCTCCTCAGCCTGTTTCTTGTCTTGAATCCTTTATTGTTCTTTGCACAGGACTGTAACATTTTGCCCATTGTGATTATCCTGATTATTTTCTGAATTAAGTCCTTTGTCTGCCATTCACCTAAGCATTGTCTCAACTGCTATATGTATTTAGTGTGTGTGTCCTGGTGCTCCAAAATGGTAGCTTCTGGGCTTTTGCAGTCCCTAAAGTTTCTTGTCCAGGACTAAATATAACTAGCATTCAACAACTGCTTGATGCTTTGGATTTGAATGATCCAAAACAGACAATCAACAAAGTGGTTTTTGCACTCTTCAAGAGCAGTCCAGCAAAAGACACGCCCCATGGAGAAGGCCTTGAGAAAGAAAGGCTAAAAGACCAAAGGAAGAAGCTAAAGGACCAGCCACGAAGAACTTAGGGAGGGGGAGCCAAAGTGAAGCTTCAAGAAACAAGTAGTCTGGCAACAGCAAATGAGAAAAATAAAGCAGGGGAGCGAGTCAGAAAACACTTAGGGTTTGAAGTGGAAGGAGACTTCTAGAGTTAAGGTGGGTTCTGATCCAATGGAAAAATATTGGATCAGAAGCCTTACCAAATTTCTCTGGCTAAAAAGCCTGGGTGGCAATCTGTGGGTGGCCTGCACTTAAGAACACAAAAAACTGGACACAGATACAAGTGGAGAGAAGTGTCATGCAGCAGGGAGTGGCAAGAGTCAATCCTAAATGCAGTCATTTGGGTACAATGTGCCCTTCAGAGAGGGCATGGTGACAGCATGGACTAATTTACAGAGCTGCCAGAGCAATAACTCAGAAAGCAATACTGCCTTCTCACAAGATGAGGCGGCCCCAGAATGTTTCATGGTGGTAAAAGCTGCCTCACGGCATAATGAAATCCCGGAACCAATGAAAGGAGACAAGTTTACCAAAACGAGTCTTGACACAGAGTACATTTCTGGCAAATACATTATTAAGCACTCATTCTACTCATGTCCTGGAGAAACTATTTAGTTTCCTTATATGGCCCTTCTCTTCAGCTCTCTCCTGTATACTAACTAGTGACTTCTTAAAGAAACAAAGATAGAAAAGGAATAGAACTGTTCCACTTGTTCCCCTAACTCCCTCAGCTTTTTTTCAGGGAGCTGGGTGGAGGCTTATATCACTGAGAGTGTCAGAGAACTGTCAGCTTTTGAAATCACTTTTAAAAACTGATTCTGCTAAGGAAATCTATTTTGTTATGGGAAGACAAGAGAAACACTGCAACTGTCTATGCTGGCTGCCAGAATCAAACAGCTTTGTCTGAACCATAATGGTTTTCTTTAATACTATTAGAATTTTAACTTTACTACTACTGGAACTAAGACACAATATCTATGCATAGGCAGAAATACTATCGTGGCATACGAAATCAAAGTAAATGCCAGGCTGTTATTCACAACTGAGAATATTACTAATATTACTCCTCTTAAAATTCTTCAGTTGGCCCCAATTATATACAAATAATCCTTAGCAGAACACCAACTTCATTTCTCAATACATTTTCCTCCCTTTCCTCTAATTCTACAGTCCATTTCTCTCCCCAAAAGTCATGTTCCTTTGGTTGGAAAATCCTTTCCATTCTTTTTTGATTTGTAAAATCCTACTCATCCTTCAAGGAACTGCTTGGTTTCCTCTCCTCCAGGAAGACTTCCTTGACACCCACCCTCCTGTGAACTCTCCAGGGACCCTGTGCTTATCTGTAACTGTACTCACATATGGCTTTGGCACTTCATTTTACTGGCTTGTCTCTTCCACTAGGTCCTAAAGACAGGAGCCAGCTGACTCATAGTAGATACATAATAAATGAATAATAAATATAGTCATCTACAAATCTTTCTTTCTATAGGAAAATATTCAGTCTTTAAAACCTCTTTTGACCACATGTATAACCAGAATGATTATGAAAGAGTATGCCATCTGGGTCATATCCTAGATAACATTTCAGGAAGTTGGTAGCTGATTGCGTCACTTATGACATCAGAAAGGAAGTCACTCTCTGTAGAGCATCTTTATGCCTGCAACTGTGTACTGAATTTATGCTACATATACATTACTTTAGTCTTGACAAACCATGGTAACTCATTTTTCTCTATTTTGATAAAGAGCCTGAGCCTCAGAAATTTGTTCAAGGTCATACAGCTAGAAAGCAAAAAGTCAAACAAATACAATGTGCAAGATCAGGACTACATTTTCTTCTAACTGAACTACAAAATGAGGTTGGCTGAAACTAAGATTTCCCAGAGGACTAAAAAAATGATGAAGGCAGAGAATAACTTATCCATCTCAGACCATGGATATGTAGTTTTTATATAAACTGAAGACCAGCCTTCTTCCTGTTCGGAGTTTAAATAATGGCACACACTGCTGCTGTCCTGTCAAATAACAGACTCATCAGACATTCAGTTTGAAGCACTGTTTTAAAACAACTTCTCAAATTTATTTAACTCATGTGGATAACATGGTAGAGTATTCTATAAAAATTTTTAAAAACCTACCATTCAATACTAAGTCTTGCAGACAGCTCAGAGTTTAGGCAGCATATTGGGTATAGAGCTCATAGGATTTGCATTATCCCTTAAAAGATGGAACTCTAACCAGCACTAGATTTTTTTCAATTCAAATTCCATCTTATTAGAGATCCCAGCATAGTAATAATACGAATAAAGGCTGGATTGATTTTTCTTTAATTTTCCATTCCTATTTAGAAAATGACTAGAGGCAATGACAAAAATAACTGTTTAAAAGGGAGTCCTCTCCAGAAGTTTTTTGTAAAAGTTTAAGTCCAGGTTTTCCAGACCTTCTATCCTCTTTTTTTTTCTTGAGTTGGAGTCTCATTCTGTCACCCAGACTGGAGTGTGGTGGCAATTATAGCTCACCACAGCCTCAATCTCTCGAGCTCAGGCAATCCTTCCACCTCAGCCTCCTGAGTAGCTGGGACTACAGGTAAGTGCCATCACAATTGGCTAATTTTTTTGTAGAGACAGGGTCTCACTGTGTTGCCCAGGATGGTCTTGAACTCCTGGGCTCAAGTGATTCTCCTGCCTTGGCCTCCCAAAGTGCTAGAATTACAGGTATAAGCCACTCTGTTCTTCTTCATTTTAAAAAGAAAGGGTTTTGGAATATGTCAACCTTTATTCAGCTTGTTATACAAAGCTGCTTCCTTCTTAAGTCCTGGACATAATGCCAGGACTCATCTCTCAAGCCTCTGGTCTTAATCAAGCTCATGCTTGGTTGCTAAAGAAGCATGTGTTAATCCCAAGGTCAGTCACAATCCTAACCTTAAACAGGAGATGGCTGATTGCATCACTTATGACATACACCAGACTGAGGCAGAAGGAGATCAGACATCCTTTGTCTGTTCACATGAGTCACATCAGCAGTCGAGCCTGCTCTCTTCCTCAGAGCTCACTGGGAAGATCACTGCCACACTGCCACCATTCACCGGAGCCCAGTGCCTGTCCAGCCGTAATGGAAGTCACTTGAAAGTTATCACTGGAATACATGGTTTTCCATAAGTAACAAATGAAAACATTTTATTTGCTGTTTAGACCTACTAACAATTCAGTCTCTCCATCTCTTCTTGGGGAGCTTGTACTTTAGGCAAATGGAGGAGCTAAAAAGGCAAAGGAGCATCTGTGTATGAGCCTTCTCTCCCTTACTAATTTCCTGGGCAGTTGCTGCTTCTGAACATTCCATTTCTTGAGAAGGAGAAATCTGATGTAATTGTTGTATACCATATGAAGAGAGCTCTCTTTTTTAGCCCTTATCTCACTGTACGGGTTTTATTCTCTAGTTACCGAGAGTGGGAAGGGGGGAGACCCACAACCCCAAAGAGCAGTATAAAGCATACCCTGTGTCAGCAACATGACAACTCCTCTAATAGCGTCAATGCTGACTCTAAGTAATTTCTGGTGGAGTTGAATACATCATTACATTTCTATTTATGTTCTGCCTGAGGCTTTTCCCAAACCACTAATTGTGAGTGAAGGTCTAGAGAGCTTTTGTGAAAGGGGTGGAACACAAGCAATGTCCTGGTCTGTGGCCAGGTGTCAGTGTATTGTATAATGGAGGAAGAGGGTTACAGGGAGATTTTTGTTTTGGCCTTTAGACCAACCAAGATTTAAAAGACTCACAGAAAACAGCTTCATGGAGTTAGGGAATAGAAGTGGGGAGAAAGGAGGACAAAAGTAGTAGTAAACACAGCCAGTAGAATTCATGGACAAAAAACACCCACACAATTTCACAGAACACAGAGAAACAAGAAGGAATATCCTGAGTCACATATGGACCAGGGCATAGGGCGAGTGGGGCACAGTGAATTAGCCACCAAATGGCTTCAGTGATCATTCTGAAACCTGTTCCAGTTTAATTTTGGTGTAAATTCTTCTCCTGGACAGGTCAAAGATTGTGCTTAAAAAATGCCACTAGAAGGTAATGGCTTTTTAAATATTCTTTTTGTCTCCTGCTTCCAAGTGATTTCCTTGAGGTTAAAAACCAGAAATAGTATAAGCCTCACAGGATAAAAGAGAAGTCTGACACAGGTCAGGTGAGGCTCTAGATGAACTTACACAGTAAGTGATCTGTACATCTTGGTCTTCTCCCTTGACCACGCCAAGTCTCTGACCTTCCAGAGGTGGCAGTTTACTTCCTCTGGAAGAAGCCAGTAATGGACACTTGTCTGTTGGCTTTGCCCAGAGCAGCAGCCCCTTTTTTGGGGCCCTTTCGTTCCTCTTTGGGTTCTTTTTTCACAGTCATGGCAGGTCTGTGTACAGAAGACGTCTTCATTTTCGGCTCCTCTTCACTATCTGTGCAGGACTCACTCTCGTAGACTTTTTCAGTAACTGGTAGAGTAAGAAAAAAAATGGAACATGGGTGGGTTGAGTCATTTACTTTATCAAGAGAATGAGATGTCTTGCTCATCCCAATCACCTCAGACCCTCTGATCAAGGCAGGTGTGCTTACCTGGTACTTAACCCACCAGGAAAGGCTCCTGTTTAACCTCAGGTAGAAAGCACAGTCTCTGTTTGGGACTCAGAATTAACACTCATTCTTCCTCCTTCACTACTATGTCCCATGCCTTTAAAAGAACCTTTATCATTTAATTACGAATCCTTTATTTGGGTCCTGGTCTATGCTAGCTAATTTCCTGAGCTCAGCATCTGAATTGTCTATATTTGAAACACCTACTTGTAACTCCAGAAGACTGGCTTGAATCTCATCTCCCTGCTGGTTTAAAACCTCTAGTCTACCTGCCCACTCCCATTCTGTCTAGTCACGTTCACCATCATGGACCCTCCTGGCTAGCTCTACCCTGATGTCATCCACTTTCTGCACATCCTAAGAACAGACTGGTTACTCAACTGTCCAGTTTTTTTTTTTTTGAGTTGGAGTCTCACTCGGTCACCCAGACCGGAGTGCAGTGACCGCTCCCTTGCCTGCTGGGCTCCGGCGATCCTTCCTCCTCAGCCTTCCAAGCAGCCGGAATTATAGGCATGCGCTACCACACCCAGATGATTTTTTTATTTATTGTAGAGGTGAGGTCTCGCTGCCCAGGTGAGTCTCAAACCCGCAGGCTCAGACAATCCACTCACCTCAGCCTCCCAAAGGCGCAGGATTACAGGCTGAGCCACCTAGCCTGGCTAACTTTTCAGTTCTTAACTCTGAAGAATTGCTAATTAACCCAAGATGTAGTAGTAGTCCACATTGTAAAGGTAACTGCCCCAAGCAAACTCTATCAGATGACATGCTTGCAACTTCTAAGAAGGATAATGATAAAATGAGAAACAAAGTTACCAGTTCTCTTACTCCCTGTTAGCCAAAGACATAATTTGCCTTTTCCTCTGCTATTAAAACTCATCAAACCCTCCCCAAGGGAAACTTGGAAAAGAACAGTATCAGAGCAGTCATTACAAACAAGCCCTAAAGGGCATCGGCACAGACAGTGGCTTCCTGCCATAATGTCACAAAACTGAGTAGGGTCTCTTGCATACTACTACAGTACATATACCAACCACAAGAAACGGTACAATGCCACCTTCCTGTGACTTTAGAGAGCTGCAGCTGCTGTGTAACTGATACCATTTAAACCCTTTCTCAGCCTTCCTGGTTGCAGCAAGTGATAGAGAATCAGTGAAGGAAAATATTTCTCTCTCTTTTTTAAGCTGAGAAGAATAACTTAATATGCATAATACATGCTCAAATGATTAAGGTATTTTTTTCTTATTAAAGAACAATGATATTCTAAAGCTCTTAATTATTGATAATAATTGTCCAGAAGCTTTGTAGAACGTGTGTGTGTGTGTGTGTGTGTGTGTGTGTGTGTGTAAGGAATATATATCTCAAATTCTTCTAGAAGCATAAGCATAAACTTTGGAATCAAATGTATCTGTGTTCTAATACCTAGTCTACTACTTATATATAATATTAAGCTTTAATATGCAGCAGAACCACAGGCAGTGCCCTTTAAAACACAGATTGTCAGGTTCTATTTCCAAAGTTTCAGATTCAGAGGCCTGGGGTGGGACCTGAGAATTTGCTTTTCTAACATGTTCTGGATAATGGAGATGCTGCTGGTCTGGGGACCACAATTTGGGAATCAATGTTCTTTCTGCCCCTGTTTGAAATGTTAAAGTGCTATTTCCACTGAAGCCTCTTTCACCCTTACCCATCTAATCCCATTAAGACCACACAATTAGCAATCACTTCCCGAAGAGTTTCCATAATTTGTCTTTTCAGAGCCTATAATCCACTTTGATGACTCCTGCTCACTTAGAGGCTAAAAAATACTGATAAATGTTAAAAATGTTAAAAGGCCTTACTACTCAAACTGTGCTCCACAGACCAAAGGCTTCAGAATTTCCCATAAGCTTATTAGAAATGCAGACTTTCCCTCCCATCCCTGGCCTACTAAACCAGAATTCCAATTTTAGCAAGATCCTCAAGTAATACACCAGTCATCAAAGTTTAAGAAATGTTGCTCTACGATACTTAGAGAATTTCCATGGCATACTTATTCAGCATTTATGACCCCAAAACACCACCCCCATCTCACATGCATCTTCAAAAGCATTATGTAACTGAATTAACATGAGCTGCTATTTATTTAATATCTTAAATTAGGAAAGTCTGAAGAGCCATCTACAGATACAGAAAGGAAATGACTTACTACTAGCTGGTGGTATAAGATTTTGCTCCTTCATAAGCTATATTCTACATTCAAATGGCAGCATGTCTACAATATTACAGTTCAACATCAATTAGCTCATTATTTCATTCCTATTAATGAAACCACTGGCTGTCTCATTGCCAATTTTGTGCAATATATTGCTTGGGGGAGTTGAAAACAGAACACCAGCAAAAATTTCTTAAGCAGCATGCTCAGTATACCTTAAGAACTAAAATAATGTTTATATTCAAAGCTGTAGCTACTTCAAAATCCAAGACAAAGGAGATTTCAGCTTTAAAAATACAGTACTTTTATTTTAGCTGAATAACATGCCCCTTTTCTGGCTGCCATTTTAAGAGGCCTGGTTTTTGATTGGGCGTAGTGGCTCTCACCTGTAATCCCAGCACTGCTGAAATGGGAGAATCACTTGAGCCCAAGAGTTTGAGACCAGCAACATAGTGAGACCTCATCTCTACATCCCTGCCAAAAAAAACCCAAAAACCTAGCTGGGCATGGTGGCACACGCCACATTATAGTCCCAGGTACTTAGGAGGTTGTAGTAAAAAGATCTGTTGAGCCCAAGAGGTCTAAGCTACAGTGAGCCAGGATCACACTACTGTACTCCAGCCTGGGCAACAGAGTAAGACACTGTCGTTTAAAAAAAAAAAACCTCAAAAACCTGTTTTTTGTGGGTAACATCAGATTTCTTTCCCTTCAACAGCTTTGCTCTAAGAAATTCATCCCTTGTCCAAGAGTCTATACCCTAAAT
Organism: Cephalopachus bancanus; assembly: GCA_027257055.1. Lineage (NCBI taxonomy): Eukaryota > Metazoa > Chordata > Mammalia > Primates > Tarsiidae > Cephalopachus > Cephalopachus bancanus. The sequence continues at coordinate 2,585,214 of JAPVLO010000195.1, read as the reverse complement.
TTATCTTGGGGGTCTAAGTAGTCTCTGCTGCAAACTCAGAGAGGAAAAGATCAGTTTCTAAACAGGACAAATCTGATCCGGCAAAGGACAGGGCAAGCCCCTTATGCTGGTACATTTGGAATAGTCTGAGCAGACAGGAAAGTAGAACTCCTTTGTTGGTAACCAAAGCCAAGATTCATTAGGCTGAGCTTGGACTAAAAACCTTAAAAAAAAAAGTGCTATGTGCACAGTTTTCATTGCTGCATCCAAGGCTCTTAATAGTCCTGTCTGGAGACAAGAGTGCAAAAAAAGTCCACATCCCACACCCGGCCAAAGCTTGAGTACTATGTTTTGAGCAAAGCAATAAGTAATTAGCCACAAATTCCCATTGAACTCTCAGAGATTTTTTACTTTTTTCTTTTATTTAGAAGGAGGAGGAAAAAACTGGCACTGATTTTAAGTTAAAAAGAAGAAGAAGAAATTCAACAGCAAATATACATATATATATTACCACCAATGGCCAAACCAAGAGGTGTGAAAATGACAGAACACACCAAAAAACAACCAAAACCACTTAATTTCAAAATTCATAGGCTCACAAGAAACTTGGCACTGAAAAGACAGAATTTCCACATGTAAAGAATTTTATTCTACAATCCCAGGCTACAATTAAAATGGTAGAGGGCTTCACAGAGGAGCAGAAGGTGAGAAATGAGACAGGGCATACAACTGACAGAATATCTTCACTAGTATTAACCACATTGCCTAGGAAAAGTTGATTCTTCAGAGCCAATGAAACTTTTTGAAACAGAAATTTGAGCTAGAAAAGAAAAATAAAAAAGGGGAGGAATTTTCTAGGAGATCCAAGCTGTGGCAGGTGCCACAAGGAAAGAAAAATAATAATCACAGGCTATCCAATTAACACAAGGTTTAAGGGCCTAAACTCACAACTCTTTTTAATTTTGTTTTAATTTTTTTGTACCAGGAAATGTATTGGAATACATATATTTTCACACTCTTTTCAAACAAAAACACAGTACTGGGATCTGAGCATCCCACTGGGTCTCAAATGCTAAATCTTAAAAGCCTCAAAGAAGTCTGATTTGATTATGGAAAGGGTAGAAGAAACTAAAACATGGCTGAAGGATCAGTCAATGACTCAAAGCCTGAATTCTAAATTTCTCTATAGGCCTGCTTAATGAGCACATGCTTTTACCCAACATGGCTTAGAAATGGAAACATAGCCCGGTTTGGTGGCTCAGTCTGTAATCCCACACTTTGGGAGGCTGAAGTGAGTGGATTGCCAGAGCCCGCGGGTTTGAGACCCACCTGGGTAACTTGGCGAGACCGCATCTCTACAATAAATCAAAAAATCAGCCAGGCGTGGTGCGCATGCCTGTAATTCCGGTTACTCGGAAGGCTGAGGCGGAAGGATCATCGGAGCCCAGCAGGTAGAGGCTGCACAGTGGCCGGGAGCGGCCACTGCAACTCCAGTCTGGGCGACAGAGTGAGACTCCAACTCAAAAAAAAAAAAAAAAAAAAAAGAGAAAAAAGATAAAAGAAAAGAAATGGAAACATAAAGAAAGCAATCTGAATGAGTCATATCCGTCTGAAGAACAAATGGAACCAAATATTAAAGGCTTTTGATATTCTCTTCAGAGTCTAATAATCTATAAGAACTTCTTTTCTACTGTTCAGATTTATAAAACTACCATTCCTTTGTTTTTTTGAATCAGGGTCTCACTCTGTTGCTCAGTCTGCAGTGCAGTGCAGCATGATCACAGTGCATGGCAGACTCGAACTCCTGAGCTCAGGTGATCCTTTGGCCTCAGCCTCCCGAGTAGCTGGGACTACAGGTACATGCCCTCACAGCTGGCTAATTTTTTTTTCTTTTCTTTTCTTTTTTTTGGTAGAGGTGAGGTCTTGTTATGTTGCCTAGGTTGGACTTGAACTCCTGGGCTCAAGTAGTCAGCCTCCCAAAGTGCTGGAATTACAGGTGTGAGCCACTACACCCAGTCGTAAAACAACTCTTAAAACAACCATCCTAAAAAAAAGTGCTTCTCAACATCTATAACATCTTAAGTCTGTACTATGGTTTCCATCTTGAGTGTTTTTAGATAAATCACTTGAATCTTCAAAGCAACCCCACATAGAGGATACTTTACCTCTATTCCACAGATCAAGAAACTCCCCACTAGCTGGGTACAGTGGCTCATGCCTGTAATCCCAGCACTTTGGGAGGCCAAGGCAGGCAGATGATGATTGAGCCCAGGAGTTCGAGACCAGCCTGGGCAACATAGTGAAATCTCATCTCTACAAAAATCAAAAAATTAGCAAGGCATGGTGGTGCGTGCCTGTAATTTCAGCTACTTGGGATGCTGAAGTGGAAGGATTGCCTGAGCCCAGGAGGTCACATATTTCTGCCATGAGCTGTGATCATCATGATCATGCTACTGCACTCTAGCCTGGGCAACAGTGAGACCCCAACTCAAAACAATAGTAACAACAACAAAAAAACTCCCACCAGCGATGACACAATTTTCAACAAAGATCTCAGTGGTTATTTGTATAGTGTTTAGTCCAAACAAGAACCCAAGGGTTCTAACTTCAGTTGTAGCATTCTCTACACTCTTCTATTTAATGTGTGGGCCATATACAAGCAGCATGAACATCCCTTGGGGAAGATTCATAAGCACACTAATCCTCTGCACTCAGAGACATCTCACAGATCACCTACCAGCAACTTGACTGAACTTTTTTACCAAATAGTGAAAAATGAATAATTTCAGATTAGATAGTATAGCATCGGAACCAATTATTTTATTGTAATGATATTTGGCTTATAATGGAATTTTGGATACTGAGGAACTTATTTCGGACCAAAAAATCAAAATTTTACATCTTATTTTTCTAACATGCGAAACAGTGACTGACACACATTGCAGGCTCATTGATACAGGTTGTGCAACAGTAATTTATTGGAAGTCTTAAACCTGGTGTTTTTTATTCGAACAGACATTGCAGTCTTGCTTTCTTCCTCCCATATTAATAATATGTAATTTAAAGTCGGGCTTGGTGGCTCAGCCTGTAATCCCGCGCCTTTGGGAGGCTGAGGTGAGTGGATTGCCTGAGCCCACAGGTTCGAGACCCGCCTGGGCAACTTGGTGAGACCTCATCTCTACAATAAATCAAAAATTAGCTGGGCATGGTAGCGCGTGCCTGTAGTTCCAGCTACTTGGAAGGCTGAGGCGGAAGGATCGCCGGAGCTCAGCAGGTTGAGGCTGCGGTGGCCGGGAGCAGCCACTGCACTCCAGGTGACAGAGTGAGACTCCAACTCAAAAAAAAAAAAAAAATGTAATTTAAGCTGGTGGCTCATGCCTATAATCCTAGCACTTTGGGAAGCTGAGGCTAAAGGATTGCCTGAGACCATGGGTTCAAGACGGCAACACGGCAAGACCTAGTCTCTACAATAAAAATAAAAAAGTTAGCTGGACATGGTGGCGCATGCCTGTAGTTCTGGCTACTTGGAAGGCTGAGGCAAAAGGATTACCTGAGCCCAGCAGGTCGAGGCTGTGGTGGCCATGAGCAGAGCGTGCTACTGTCTGGGCGACAAGAGTGAGACTATGACTCAAAAAAAAAAAAGACTGGGTTTGGTGGCTCAGCCTATAATCCCAGCAGTTTGGGAGGCCAAGGCGAGTGGATTGCCTGAGCCCCTGGGTTCGAGACCAGCCCAGGCAACTTGGAGAGACCTCATCTCTACAATAAAATTAAAAATAGCTAGGTATGGTAGCGCGCGTCTGTAGTTCCAGCTATGTGGAAGGCTGAGGCGGAAGGATTGCTGGAGCCCAGAAGGTCAACACCAGGGTGGCCGTGAGCGTGCATGCTACTGCACTCCCAGCCTGGGCGAAGGAGTGAGTAAGACTTCAACTCAAAAAAAAACCACAACAAAAAACAAAACAAAAATAATAACAATAATAATAATAAGTACTTTATTGTCCAGTCTGTTGTTCAAAGACGATGTGGAAGGACACAGTCATGATTTCTGAAAACCACTTTTCAACTGATCAGTCAGAAGTTTGATAAATTTCCAATGGGACATAGTTTTCTCATTTTTGTTTTTGATGCTCAATACAGCATATAGGAATTAATATCACATATTTCCAGTTCCCAGAATAATTTCCTCCACCATTTTAAAGACTTTTGCAAAAAACAATATGTAGAAGCATACTGATCCACACAATCCACATTGCTCATATTTTCAATATAATTTAGAATCACTTCAGGCTTTTTGCCTGATAAAATATTTCATTCCTGCATGATTCCAAGTACTGAGAATTGCAACAATCATTTTGTCCTTCCATGCAAAAACCATAAAATTATTTTTCCTATATATTACTTTTTTTTTAAATGGTGGCTTTTTTATTTGTACTGGTGGTATTCCCTTTCAGTTGACTTTGATTGTACCAGTAAGATAACATTTCATCTTTAGTGGCTCTTCTGCTAGGACAATACTAGTGTAATAACTGTCAACAAACATGTGGTATCCTACTGCATTGGGAACTTTTTCCAACAACTTTTTATATAAATGTAATAGAATTTTGGTGCTTACTGTAATATCAGATCGAATGATGTTTTTGGAAGTTAGCTGCTATAGTAGGGAAGTTCTGAAAAAAGGTACCCTGTTTTTGAATCAGCTAGTGCATAAATGTGCTTACCCCATTTGGTAGGCTTATTTGGATTGTATGTTATAAATTCGTCAACAAGTCGGGCTCGGTGGCTGTAATCCCGCACCTTGGGAGGCTGAGGTGAGTGGATTGCCTGAGCCCGCGGGCTCGAGACCCGCCTGGGCAACTTGGCAAGACCTCATCTCTACAATAAATAAAAAAACTAGCCAGGCGTGGTAGCGTGTGCCTGTAGTTCCAGCTACTTGGAAGGCTAAGGCGGAAGGATCGCCGGAGTCCAGCCACTGAACTCCAGTCTGGGTGACAGAGTGAGACTCCAACTCAAAAAAAAACAGCCGGGCTCGGTGGCTCAGCCTGTAATTCCACACCTTTGGGAGGCTGAGGTGAGTGGACTGCCTGAGCCTGTGGGTTTGAGACCCGTCTGGGCAACTTGGTGAGATCTCATCTCTACAATAAAATCAAAAAATCAGCCAGGCGTGGTGGCGCATGCCTGTAATTCCAGCTACTCGGAAGGCTGAGGCGGAAGGATCGCCAGAGCCCAGCAGGTCGAGGCTGCGGTGGCCGGGAGCGGCCACTGCACTCCAGTCTGGGCAACAGAGTGAGACTCCAACTCAAAAACAAACAAACAAACAAAACAAAAAATTTGTCAACACAAAGTGCCTGGCCTGGTATAAAATACTGCAAAAATTTTGAATCGATGTATTCCAAATAATCATTGGCCTTCTGAATACGAGTCCTGATGGTTCCATCACTTGACACACGTGTCTTCAAATGAAGCATCCAGAAGATTTGCATAAACCTTTCTCTAATGAATGCTTCCAAAAAGAAGAGTATTTTACTACTGAAAGCAGTTGACCAGTACTCTTGCAAATTTGGTACTTGAGTTATTCCCATATTTAGGATAACTGCGATAAAAGCTAAAAATTCCTGTTGGTCAACGTCATGGAACTTACACCAAATCAATTTGTGTAATAGCTGCTCTTTTCCTTATTTTTTCATCTCTGTAACAATTTGTTTCTTTTTATTACGCTATCCACTAATTCATTTGTAAAATACAGAGTAAAATAGTCAATCGGTTCTCTTATATTACTTGCTATTTGTGGTCCTGTTGTTTGAGGATGTACAACAAAAATTTATTTTCGCTAGAGGATCGGCTTTTTCTGTAAAATCTTCCTATTCTACTCTTGAATATACGCTATCTTCTACTGCTTCAAAACTACTAACACTTTCATAGCTCTCACTTTCCATTACATTTGTCATTTTCTTCTTGGTGGCATGATATCACTATCGCTACTATTGTTTTCTTCCACATCAATGTTTACTTTTTCTTACTTGTCTGTACAAAAGTCTAAATCTAACTCATCTCCACTGCTACTTACATTATAACTCTTGTCTTTTCATTTTGCCATTGTTCTATAAACTAAGTAAACAGATAAAAAATTTCTAATTGCAAATGTCACAAAATAAAATTTATCAAAAGAATATTAATTTTCCAATTTTACTTTTCCAGCTTACTGCAAATAGATATATTCGATCTGTGCTGCTTGATACTTCAATATGCTCTGCCTTCTATTTTTTTTTTTTTTTTTTTTTTGAGTTGGAGTCTCACTCTGTCACCCAGACTGGAGTGCAGTGGCCGCTCCCGGCCACCGCAGCCTCGACCTGCTGGGCTCCAGCGATCCTTCCACCTCAGCCTTCCAAATAGCTGGAACTACAGGCGCGTTCTACCATGCCCGGCTAATTTTTGATTTATTGTAGAGATGAGGTCTCGCCAAGTTGCCCAGGTGGGTCTTGAACCCGCGGGCTCAGGCAATTCACTCACCTCAGCCTCCCAAAGGCATGGGATTACAGGCTGAGCCACCAAGCCCGGCTCCAACTTTGAATGTCTCTCTTTTTTTTTTAGAAAGCAGGTTTTATTGAGAGGACAGAAAAGCTCGCACAATGGGAGAGAAATCAGAGAGGGTTGCCCTGTCTCTTTCTTTTAAGGCTACAATAAATTATTTATCTTTTCAAGTTATGCCATATGATACAAAGGGTATACCCACAGCTGTCTTTTTTATACAAACGTTCTGTATTGCTATCTTCTGTTACAAAGAAGTGTGTCCACCATTGTGGAAACACTTCATACATTCTCCTTCTACCTAACACCAGCTGATTTATTTTTACGTATATCTCAGTATATATTCCATCTCTATTTGCTTTTTCATGCAATTTGAATGGAAAACTTCAAGGAAACTTACATTTTTGAAATATTTGCACTTGCATAGTTTGTCCTGTATAATTACCAGCAATCTCTTCATGTCCCCTGCGAGAGGACATCAGAGTGCCAAGGTTATTTGAGATGACTGCTCCAAAAGGGATTATGGTGCCTCTTTCTATGGTAATAAGAGATTCTGTCTCTGAATTTGAAGTCAAAAATCTGTCTTACCTATGCAGCCTTCGTTATCCACAAAAGTTTTAGATTTCAGTACACGCTTTCGTTTTCTTTTGTTTTCTCCACTTGAGCTCTAAAAGATCAGCAGAAGATCAGAGGATACAATGTTAAACTGACTGATTATGCTATAGAGAAAATAACAAAAGCTTTAAAATCTGTAACAATCACTCTCCAATATCCCAGTATGATAAAAAAGTTGACAGAGGAACTCTACACTTCACTTTCAGGGGAACAACTCAACCACACAGACCAGTTATGCTCATTGTATGCAAAGGCTTGACGTTTTGGTGTTTATGAGAAGAAAGGAGGTATGCCAAGGAAAGAAATGTGATAATTCAGTTAAACTTTTGTTAGGTAGAGTAAGCACCATGGTTAAAAAGAAAAAAAGGATAAGGACCTTAGTGGAGAAGAAAGACAAGGAAAGCAGACCACTGCAATACACTGTGGAAGATTGGGGCAGATATTATTATTAAGGAGACAAGGACAGCCTTTAAACTAGACCAAGGGTTTCTATGGCATATGCCCTTGCTGTAGATACTTGTTATGGCAGCCTTGACATCTCAAAATTATGTGCATTTAATTTGGTCTCAAACAGGTATTACTAATACCAAATTCCTTTTATCTCCACTGGTCTCTTTCATCCCATTTTCTCTTTAGCTAATGAGGAAATCAATGTAAGATTTAAATGACAGACTCAATACAATGAATTAAAGAAAACTAACAGCCACCAAGAAAAAACAATTGCCAGCACCCATTTTCTCAACTCTTCATTATGTACACTAATAGATGTAGATCATTCAAAACTATTTCCCCATTGGTTGCCAGTTTTTCTCATCCAGCCCTTTGCCAGAAGAGCTTCTGAAGAGCAACAAATGTACAGGGGGTTGTTTGTTCCCCTCTATTGTTCACACTTTGCAGACAGGACCTCTTTTCGCACAATTCCAACAGGAGTTGTACAGCACAGCAGAGATGCTGAAGGTCATGAAAACAAAACAGCTCCCAGGATCCATCTCTGTAACTTTCCCAAGACTAGGCCCTGCAGCTAAATCTCCCTGCAGGAGAGAGAGGAGGGGATGCCCAATCTGTACAACTTTAGGAGAGCAGAATGAGAAAAGAACCATCTACTGAAATCTGTGAAGTATATAGCAAGTGAACTAGTTAAGCAAAGTAGCTGTAGGTCCTTGGGCAATAAAGGACACATGGAAATACAAGCATCCCAGTGAAGTTTTACCTTGATGGAAGGAGGTTCAGGCTCAGTCTTTGGCACTGGTTCGAGAGGTGGAGACTCAGGAGGAGGTGGGGATGGTGATTCAGCTTCATAAGCCCCAGGAGAGTCTGGGAAGACTGAAATAATTCAGCAAACTTAAATAAGAGAACTACAAGCACTATCTAGTCCAATGACTTCTCCACTGGTCCTCTAAATGTACATACCTAGCAAAGCGCATTTTGTAAGCAGTAATTCATGATAACTAAAAACTTGCAGTTGTATAATTATCTTTAAAATATACATTTTATTAATTTTATATTTATACAAATAAAACCAGAGAATCAAGAATTATTAGAGCTGGAAGTACCTTAGCTAAATGCTTTCTTTCATCGCTAAGTCAGGGTATGAAATGGTTTATAAATATCCACTGATCACCTACGTGTCATGTATTTCACTTTATCCTCACAACAACCGTAAGAAATGGATATTATTATTATTCACACATTACAGTTGAGTATTCAGAGAGATTCCTTAACTTGCCACAGTCATACAGCTTGTAATTGAGAAAGGAGGTTTTAAACCTAAGTCAGTCTGATTCTACACCTTTGCTATTCCAACTAGTCCATGGGATCTTACCATTCAGGACCAGACATTTTCTCTTAATATCTAAGTGGATAATCCTTAGATTGTACTATATATTCCATACCAGAGTCTTTGACTGTAATCTAAGGATTACTTGCAATTACCTGAGATGTTTGTTAGACTGAAAATTTCTAGCTGACATTAAGAGTATACACTTTGGGGCAACCCCTTCGGGTCCCCTCCTGCTGTGGGAGCTTTTCTGTCCTCTCAATAAATCCTGCTTTCTCAAAAATAAAATAAAAGCTAAAAAAAAAGAGCATATACTTTGGGAGTTGGGGAAATCATCTTTGAAATGATGATCACAATTAAAGCTCTAACAATTAAGACCTGTCCAAGCTGGGCTCAGTGGCTCAGCCTGTAATCCTGCACCTTTGGGAGGCTGAGGTGAGTGGATTGCCTGAGCCTGTGGGTTCGAGACCCACCTGGGCAACTTGGTGAGACCTCATCTCTACAATAAATCAAAAAATTAGCTGGGCGTGGTGGCGCACGCCTATGGTTCCAGCTGCTTGTAAGGCTGAGGCGGAAGGATGGCTGGAGCCCAGCAGATCGAGGCTGTGGTGGCCGGGAGCAGCCACTGCACTCCAGTCTGGGCGACAGAGTGAGACTCCAACTCAAAAACAAAACAAAAAAAAAACCTGTTCAATATTTTATATGGGAACTACAGTAAGTCTCCTACATATGAACTTTCAAGTTGCAAACTTTCAAGATGTGAACTGTGTTCGCACATCCGATCACAGTTAGTTCACATGTCTGGCATACATTATTATGTGCTGTACTGTAAGATTAAAAACATTTTCTTTTTTTGTTTTTTATGTATTATTTGTATGAAAAGTATTATTAACCTATTATAGTACAGTACTATAGCACAGATTGTGTTAGTTGGGTACCTAGGCTAACTTTGTTGGGCTTATGAACAAACTGGACTTATGAATGTTGCTTTCAGAACAGAACTTGTTCATATTAGGGGACTTACTGTACTTCTAGTGACTGCCCTACTGATAAGGCTTATTCTGCCACATTGAGATTAATAGTAAAGAATACTTTTAGGAAAGAAATATTGCTATGGCATCACCCAACAAAAGGGAGGGCCCCATCAAAGGGATCCCATTATTTCTCAATAGTTCCAGAATTAGTGGTCTTAGTATAAGGTCCATGAAGGGAAATGAAAATCCTCAGCTGACCTATTCTTAATCACCACAAAGAAATCGCTGGTTGGGGACTGGGTAGCTGCTTAGCCTCACCTGCTCCCTGAATCTCCTGGCTGTATTCAAATGCTTAGCACAAGTCTTGGATCTGAAATACTTGCGACTGATTAGGTCAGTGTTAAAAATTATGACAGCAGAGGGTTCAAGGCCAAATGACCTAAAGAGGGGAGGCAGAACAAGAGCCAGAACAAAACAATAAATTATACACATCAAGTATGAAATGAGGCCCAAAACTTTATATGCTCTGGGAAACAAGAGACAGAAACATAAAAGGAAAGTGGTCCAGTTACTAACCCAGCTCTGAGAGGCTAGTACACGATGGGAGCCTAAGTAAGAAAGCAGGCATCCATTGTTCTGAACAAATAGCTATTAAGAAACCTGGGCCACAATGGTGGATGTGTTACAGTGGTAGGAGGAAAGTTTAGGCAGCAAGGAAGCCAACGAAAAGGAATTTTGAGTACTCATAGTAATAAATGTAGGTGTTCTTATTCTACTTCCAGTTCTGTAACCACTTGACTTAACCAAGGAAAACAATCCTAGTGGTCCCCTTTAATATCCCACTCACTGCACCATATCCAGCTGTTAGTTTATCTACATCCTCACTTTGGACTCTAAACTCCAAAGATGCAGAGACACCATGCTTTCCCTGGCACTGAACACAGACTGCCAGTATTTTTTTTTTTTTAATAAAGAAAAAACATCACTTTCTGAACTAAATCTGGGATGAGGAGCATTCAAAGAAAACATGCATCTCCCTCTTCTTTCCACATATTCCCCAAGAGAAGCATTATGATAATAAGGGAAGAGACTGTTATAACCCTTCATAAGAGGAAAAGAACAGGAGTCAAGAGCCCTTAACGATTAAGAAATTTCAACAGGCAACCCCTTTGGGTCCCTTCCCACTGTGAGATTTTATGTCCTCTCAATAAATTCTGCTTTCTCACCTTCAAAAAGAAAGAAAGAAAGAAATTTCAACAAATCCCTGGAAGATGGAAGGCAGATGGAAGATAGTTGACAAGCCAAGTATCAGTCAATTAGATAATTCAGATAGTAGAGGTTACTATCTATTATACCACTTCTACTTTGTCTGCTTTTTAAAATTGTGTATATCTATTACTTTGTTCAAGCCTTAAAAATATTCTAAGAAAGGATAAACAACTAGCATTTTCTAGAATTTACAAACATCAATTATTCAATCTCATAATAACCCACAAAATCACTATTATTTCTGTTTTATACAGCTGAGGTTCAAACTAAAAAAAAAAAAAAACACTTGCCCACACTCACATGCTAGATTCTGTGTCTGCTTCTTCAGTCTTTATCAAGCCAAACATTCTGACTCAATACATTTTACTGACATAAGCAAAAGGAGTGTTTGATGCACTGGTGTATTTGATGCATTGGTGTATCTGTGGCAGAGTTGCAGCTCTTCAGATGTAAGATACTCAAGTAATGAAATACCATTTATTCCAGAAAAGTAATCATTGTTGGGGCAGAATAAAAACTGTGGCAAAACTAATTCAGGGATCCAGCAATATAACCACTTGTTTATCAAAGAGTTCTCTGGCAGCAATGAGTAATTACAATTCCTGGAAAGTACTCACAGCTTCCTAGGACTCAATATTTGAAAAAATACCTATCATTACCAAAAAAGAAGAGGATACTTTGCTTAACATTCTCTACAAGCAACTTGCAAGGATTGAAAATGTTAGCAAAAACATATCAATTAGAGCTATATTTCTTCCTAGCAATGTAGATACCATTCTTAATGTTATTTCTTTCTATGTCTGTCCCTTTTTTGGCTTTACGAAGAAAGTATGTAGAACTACTAAAGGTACTTATGACCCCACCAGGGTGAAAGAGAAAGGAATAGTCCCTTGGGTAGAGAGTTACAGAAGTGGAGTTGAAGGGAACTTTCTGAGAGAAGGTACTTGCAAGTATATTTACTACTGTAACACCCCCTGGACACCTCAAAAAGGAAGAGTGGAGAGAGTAATAAGAAAACCTATCACGTATCAAACACTACCTTAGCATTTTTGATACATCATCTTATTTGATGTTCATAAAAAGCCTACATAGTTTGTGATAACATCTCCATTTTAGAGCTGAGGAAACAGGGAATCAAAGAAGTAATCTGCCTAACGTCACACAGTGGTGGAGGTAAGATTTAAGTACTTGCATTCCCTCCACTCCTACTGCTCCTTTTCTAACTTCTAGCTTAAGATAGCATATTGAATGAATATGACATATTCAGTGTAACAGAAATATAATAATAATAAGTTAGAGACCGTGTAAAGGTTTAAAATAAAATCCCAGTGGCTTTGAGAAAAAGAAGAAATTTAAGAATAAAATGGCAGAGGATTATGTATTTAATCAGATGCCAAAAATTATCGTTGCCAGAGGAAAAATATCTAAGAGCTTCTGCTCTGTATCATCTGTTATTATAGGTTCTCCTCTATCACATTTCTTCACACTCCTTTCAAAACTAAGTAATCCTATTTATATTTCTAATCACCCATGGGTATTACTTTTGTGGGCTATGGGTCAGAACTACAGAGACTATTCAGAAGCATGTAATCAGTGCTCAATCAACCCCAGTAATTCCTTGACTTAGAGCTGACTCCTTCACTAATACTGGAGTATCTAGTTTATCTTTTTAAATATATATTAGGCTGATGGCTTCAAAGACTTTTCCAGAATCTTCCCAAGGTCTCTTCCTGATCAGAAACAGGGAAGACTATTCCAATTAGCACATATTCCTAAGGTTATTTCCTAATTATTTTCCCATGTCTGCATGGAGTTGTCCACTTTTCTATCAGTAGCCCTGGCCAAAACATTTTGATAAATAACATGGAATGAAAACATAGCAATTGCCCCTCTGGGATGCTCACAATGCCCTACCTCTATTCATTCTAAAAAGTCATTAAAAAACATGTCTCTGAAGGGCACTGTACCTCTCACAGGATATCAGAAGCCATAGTCCTTAACATGTAAGCATGAATGGTAAAATCTAAATTCACAGAAGATGAATTTAGATGGCACATTTATCACAGGAAGATTCAACTTCCTAGTACTATTTCTTAAGTCTGCTCATTTCTTTTACATTACTGTCTCATCTGTATATATATAATTTGTTTTTGTTTTTTTACTTACTTTTAGAGATCAGCTAATACTCTTTTTGGGGTGCCTCTGTAACCATTTCAATTCTTCTTAGAGCAATTTCTTGGTAAAAATAGCCTTACAAATTTAATTTTGTCCTTTGATAGCAGAGCAGGTTCCTTTTCTATATTCATTATTCCTCTTTAATCCCCTTTAGTATCAGTATATTATTATCTATGTACCTTTACGTGATGCTGAATTCCTTTGGACTAGATTCCCCCCCCCCACTACCTAAAATATTTTATAGCCATTATGCCATGAATTCATGGACTACAGTAGCTCAAGCTTTTCACCACTGGCTCTCAAGCAGGCTTTTCAGGGTAAGGTCATCCAGTATGTCAGTTCAGCCCAGTGGCTTTCTCTTCAGCTTTCCCTTCTTTCTATATACTTTCCTTTATTCAATATGAGACGAGATCTTGGCTATTAAGATCCTTGATATTCTTTTTAAAAGCACATTAGTTTTCTTGGTGAGATTCTTGTCCTTATTCTGTTTGCTTATCTTACAACTTCAGTCCATAGTGCCATCCCTTTCGAACAATGACACCGCAGATTGTCCCCATTTACCATAGTTTTACTTATGTGGTGTAGACCATCACCAATAATACCCTTCATACCTAGAACATCACAGTTCTTAAAAGAGTCACATGAAGGTAGCCATGGGAACAACCCCCTCTTAAGAAAAGAAAATGTCTTAGTTAGTATGTATAATAACAATAATCTTTATCCTCTTTCCCTTTGTGTTAGTCATTTTGGCAAGTTACCAGAAGATCACAAACAGAAATTGGATTTCAAACAGAAATAGGGGTTATATTCCTCTCAATTCTAGAATTACTACTCTCATTGTGATCCTACAAAAACTACTTTTTTAGCTTCTTGAGCATCAAAATAAAAATTGATCCCTCTCACCAAAATCAGAATGCCCACCTTCATCTTCACTGCTATCAGATTCCGGAAGTTTGATTCTTCTCCTCTTTCTCTTCACGTTTTCAGTTTCCTTTGTCTCATCATCAGATAATTCTACTCGCTTCCCCCTGTTGCTATCCAAGAATGAATTAAGCATGTTACACAAAACAAAAATGTAAGTATCTGTATACTCCTGTGGGTTTTACTTTATAACTCACGATCTTAGTTTCAGAGATAGAAGTTAAACAGTCCATTAAAGATTTTACTTAAGGATACTCTGCTAACTGACCACAACTAGTTCACTTCATAGGATGACCAGAATAAAAAGTTTCTCCAGTTTTCTATAGACTGCTGGTAGTTATAACTAGGTTTAAAAAGATCTCCTCAAATTTCTTATTTCCCCATTGGCCTTTCAATCACTCAACAAACATTAAATAAGCAGCAGCTACTACCTATATACAAGGCTCTTTGCTAAACACTGAAAACACAAAGATTCAGAAGAAAACACTGTTCTCAAGAAGCTCTGGCAAACACCACTAGCTACAATATAATGTGATAAATTTAACTGAATAAATAAAATATTATGGAATAACTTTTATTTGAAATTTTAAAAAACTAAATAGGAGCTCATCAGTTGGAAAGGGGAAACAAATATTTTAAAGAGAAACAACAACATAAGCAAAGGCATAGACATCCCTCAAGGTAATTTTTTTTTTTTTTTTAAGTTGGAGTCTCACTCTGTTGCCCAGACTGGACTGCAGTGGCCGCTCCCAGCCACCGCAGCCTCGACCTGCTGGGCTCCGGCAATCCTTCCACCTCAACCTTCCGAGGAGCCGGAATTACAGGCGCGCACTACCACGCCCAGCTAATTTTTTTTATTTATTGTAGAGATGAGGTCTTGCCTGCTTGATTTATTGTAGAGATAAGGTCTCGAACCCATGGGCTCAGGCAATCCACTCACCTCAGCCTCCCAAAGGCGCGGGATTACAGGCTGAGCCACTGAGCCTGGCTTTTAAGGTAATTTTAATGACATAATAATGTAAAACCTAGGTTCCTTTGTCTGGATACTCCAACATGCTACACATTCAACCAACAAATAACTGATCAAGGGCCTACTATGTGTTAGATACAAAAATTCATGTAAGACATAGTCTTTGTTGTCAAGTACCTTATGTAACTTGAAATACCAACTTTTCTTTCTACTTTAACTTCAAAAAGAAATATTATTAAAAAAATTAACTGGGTATGGTAGCACGTGCCTGTAGTTCCTGCTACTTGGGAGGCTGAGGTGGGAGGATTGCCTGAGCTCAGGAGTTCAAGGCTGCAATGAGATGGGTATGCCACTGCACTCCTGTCTGAGTGACAAAGTGAGACTCCAACTCAAATGAATAAGTAAATAAAGAAAAATTAAACTCAAAGCAAGTTTTAAAAGGAAATAACCAAGAGCAGAAATCAATGAGATAGAAAATAGAGAAAATTAACAAAGTCAAAAGTTGTTCTTTTTTAGAAAAAGATTTATAAAATATGCCTTTTACAAAACTGAGAAAAATATATATCACCAATTAGGAATGAAATAATGAAGGGCTCTGTACTAGTAAGTACAGATTCTACAGAAACTAAACAAATAAGACTATATCAAGAATAACTAGCCAGGCACAGTGGCCCAAACCTATAATCCCAGCATTTTGGGAGAGCGAGGCAAGAGGATTGCCTGAGTCTAGGGTTTCAAGACCAGCCTGGGCAACTTGGTGAGACCTCGTCTCTATGATAAATCAAAAAATTAGCTGGGCGTGGTGGCTCATGCCTGTAGTTCCAGCTACTTGGAAAGCTAAGGAGTAAGGATCACCTGAGTCCAGCAGGTTGAGGTTGCAGTAGCCGTGAGCATGCCACTACACTCCAGCCTGGGTGACAAATTGAGACTGACTCAAAAAAGAAAAAAGAAAAAAAAGAATAACTTTATGCCAATAAACTAAACAGCTTAGATGAAACAGACATATTCCTTTAAAAACACAACTCAATAAAAATCAATCCAAGAAGGACTAGAGAATTTTAATAGCTCCATTTGCACAAATCAAATTCACAATAAACACCCTTCCTATAAATAAAATCCAGGCCCAGATTCACTGGTAAGCTTTATCAAACATTTAAGAAAGAAATAATATGTATCTTATACAAACTCCTTTGAAAAACAGAGGATACTCCTCTCAACTACAATCACGTGTCACTTAATGAAGGGGATATATTTTAAGAAATGTGTCGTTAGGTGATTTCATTGTGTGAACATCATAGACTGTATTTACACAAACCTAGATGGTATAGTCTAGTATACACCTATACTATATGGTATAGCCTATTGCTCCTAGGCTACAAACCTATACAGCATGTTATTGTATCGAATACTGTAGGTAATTGTAACACAATAGTATTTGTTTATTTAAACATCTAATCATAGAAAAGGTACAGTAAAAATATGGTATAAAAGAGAAAAAAATGGTACACCTGTATAGGGCGCTTACCATGAGTGGGGCTTTCAGGACAGAAAGTTACTCTGAGTGAGTCAGTGAGTGTGTGGTGAGAGCATGTGAAGGCCTAGGACATTGTTGCACACTACTGTAGGCTTTATAAACAAACAGGCTACACTAAATTTATTTTTTAAATTTTCTTTTTTTAAATTAACCGTAGCTTATTGTAACGTTTTTACTTTACAAACTTTTTAATGTTTTTAAAAACTTTTTGTCTCTTTTATAATAATATTTAGCTTAAAACACAATGCATAGTTGTAGAAAAATATATTTTCTTTATAACCTTATTCTATAGGCTTTTTTCTAAAAAAAAAACCTTCAAAATTGTTTTGTTAAAAACTAAGGCACAAGTACACACATTAGCCTAGGCCTACATGTGGTCAGGATCATCAATACAATTGTCTTCCACCTCCACATCTTGTCCTATAGCAGGTCTGCAGGGGACAATAACATGTATGACATCTATGACAACACTAACTTCTGAAATACCTTTGAAGGACCTGTCAGGGTGCTTTACAGTTAATTTTTAAAAAATATAAGTGAAAGGACTATACTTCAAAATAACAATTAAAAGCATAGTATAGTAAATACAGCAGCTTAGTTGCTTATTGTCATTAACAAGTATTATGTACTGTACATAATTATATGTGTTACACTTTGGATGGCTGGCAGCAAAGTAGGTATATTTACACCAACATCACCACAAACACGAGAAATGTATTGTACAACCATATTATGATAGCTACAATGTCACTAGCAACAGGAACTTTTTAGTTCTATTCTAATCTCATGGGACTACTGTCATATATGGTCCATCACTGTCTGAAATGTCATTATACAGAACAGGGATGTAATTTTATGAAGTTAGCACAATTTTGATTCAGCAATTTGATAAAAATATTACCAGCAGAAAAAAAATTCACCTATAGTCCTCATAAACATAGAGGCCAAAAATGTGTAGTGTAATATTAACAAATCTAATCCAGCAATATATAAAAAGGACAATAAATCATGATCAAGTGGGGTTTATCCCAAGAATGCAAGGTTGGTTTAACATTTCAAAATCAATCAATGCAATTCACCACATTAACAAAAACACTATATGAGCATTCAATAAATACAGAAAAAGCGTTTGTCAAAATCCAACACCCATTCATGATAAAACCTCTCAGCAAATTTGGAATAGAAAAGAACTTTCTCAATATGGTTAAGGGCATCTACTAAAAATCTACATTTATCATCATACTTAGTAGTGAAATACTAAATGCATACCTAGCAACAAGCATAAACAGTGAGTGTTCCATGGTTGGGAACATTTTAATCCATCCATATTATATGCTTCTAGGAGGTGAGGCCCACTAGACAGAGCCAGCACCCTCTGAAATTTTACCATTTTGTTGATGTTTTCAACTAGAGTAGCCCCAACCTTGCCACAAAAGTCAAGTCTTTCTGAGCCTATCAGTGCTGACAGTGTCCTTTAGAATTTCTTTCAACAGACTAATTCCTACCAACTATGAGGTAGTGTCTCAAATTCCTGGATCTAGTTTTAATAGCTTGTGTGCTTTTTATTTTCTTTTCTAATTACATTTTACCACTTAAAAAATAAACTCATTGATACAAAAAGAAAACAAAGAACTTTTTCTCTTAAATTTGACTGGAAAGAGTAACCCTTCATTTGGCAATTTGAAGTGAAAAACAGACACACAAAAAGTAAGACACGCTCATACCATGTTCACAAATTTTAAACAAAAGGGGAAAAACAATCAATTTAGACCAATGGAGCCACAAAAATGACTTTGAGCCCTAGATCATTCAAACTGGCTGATTCCACTGTCCTACTTCACTAGATAAGCTGTTAGGCTTCTTGCTTCATTTTGGTTGTATAGTTGTATCCCTAAAGCATTAAGTAGGATTTAGTACTCAACTGCAGGCTGTTATAAGTCCAAACAGACCTCCACCCCCAGTAGAGACACTCTTCTCCCACAAGCAACAAAATTTTCCTACCTTTTTTTTTCTTTCTGCTGCACCTTAACAGGCTCTGCTTTTTTGCTGGTTTTCTTCAAGCCTGCAGGAGCTGCCAGCTTTGGTTCAGTGACAGACACTGGAGGTAGCTCCACTATTTTTTCTTCTTTCACTGCTTGCTCTGAATCCAAATTGACTTTAAGTTTATCTACAAATAAAGTACAGCAGACAATATATGACTCCATCATGCAATATCAATCCATCATTCTTTCAATAGTCTACCATGTGCCAGATAACATGTTAGGAACAAGAGTAAAAACGATAAAAAACAGCCCCTGTCCTCATGAAGCACATGGTCTATTCAGAAAACATTTCTCCTTTCCAACTACCTCTCTAGCTATAACTGTTTTCATGTCTGCTTCCCGCTAATCACTCATTATATTACAGCTCCCAGGCCAAATGATAGTAAAGCAAGGCTTAGAAAAAAAAACAAATACAACTTTGTGAGGTATCAGCCTTTTCATTTTTCAGATGAGGAAAACTAAAAGAGGAATTAAAAGATGTTTCCCAAGGATACAAAGTTTACAAATGGTGACAACAGAATCTGTACAAGACCATTACTTTATATTCTATGTTTGATTTTATTTATTTTTTAGTGCTAAGATACTCTTAATATCTCACTACCACCTTAATGACAAAATCTAAAGAATGTTTTGGAATCAGAAAAGTTTGGTTCAAACCCTGCTTCACTCTAGGCATGGCAATTTGGAGTGAAAATAAGGCAAGTTATTTTATCTAAGAGTCAGTCTTCTCTGTAAAAACTGGGATAATATTCATAAAATGTTTAAGATTATAAAGATTAAGAGATCAGTATTGGTTAAGTGATTTATCCAAGGTCCGGCTTGGACATACAGTTTTAATTGACATGAGTAGATACTTAGGAGTTTGCCTGCTGGGTATACCCTGTTTAACTTTTTGAAGTGCTGCCACACCATTTTACAAAGTGAGTATACCGCCGGACTCAGTGGCTCAGCCTGTAATCCCACACCTTGGGAGGCTGAGGTGAGTGGACTGCCTGAGCCCATGGGTTCGAGACCTGCCTGGGCAACATGGCAAGACCTCATCTCTACAATAAATCAAAAAGTTAGCTGGGCGTGGTAGCGCGCGCCTGTAATTCCAACTACTTGGAAGGCTGAGGTGGAAGGATCGCCGGAGCCCAGCAGGTCGAGGCTGCAGTGGCCAGCAGCGGCCACTGCACTCCAGTCTGGGCGACAGAGTGAGACTCCAACTCAAAAAAACACAAAAAAACAAAAAAACAAAGTGAGTATACCATTTTACTTTCCCCACCACAATGTACAAGGGTTCAATTTCTCCACACCTTTGCCAACACTTGTTACTGTCCAGTATTAAGTTTTAAATGGCTCAGGTCCCCACAATAAACTGTTTATACAACTCTTTTTTTTTTTTTGAGTTTGAGTCTCACTCTGTCACCCAGGCTGGAGTGCAGTGGCACACTCACAGCCACCCCATTGTCGACCTGTGGGGCTTCGGCGATCCTTCTGCCTCAGTCTTCCAATTAGCCGGAACTACTGGTGCGTACTACCATGTCCGGCTAATTTTTAATTTTTTTTGCTGAGATGAGATTTCACCAAGTTGCCATGGGTCTCAAACCCATGGGCTCAGGCAATCCACTCATCTCAGCCTACCAAAGTGCTGGGATTACAGGCTGAGCCACCAAGCCCAGCCTCATTCAACTCTTAAGCTTCATTTTCATCTTGTCATCTTTCAATCATCTTGTCATGTGTCAAATACATAAAACGTTCAAAGTTTTACTGAGCATTCAGCCTTGAAAAAATGTCTGTTAAATAAACTTTGTAAATAATTACTTTTATTGGGTGAATATTTATTTTATTTAGGATTCTCCCTCTATTGTATGCTATCATAACACCCTGCTATTCTCTGCCTAGCAATAGCTAACGATTTAATTTTTTCCATATACATATGGAATATATATATATGGGGGGGAGGGAGAGAGAGAGAGAGAGAGAGAGAGAGAGAGAGAGAGAGAGAGAGAGAGAGACAGAGACAGACACATATATATTTTAGAGACCATCTCACTATATTA
This sequence comes from Cephalopachus bancanus, assembly GCA_027257055.1. Lineage (NCBI taxonomy): Eukaryota > Metazoa > Chordata > Mammalia > Primates > Tarsiidae > Cephalopachus > Cephalopachus bancanus. Next base: position 2,564,394 of record JAPVLO010000195.1, on the reverse strand, counting down.
CCCAGGTTGGATTCAAACTACTGGGCTCAAGCAATCCTTCTGCCTCAACCTCCTGAGTAGCTGGAATTATAGGCATGTACCACCATGTCTGACTTTTTCTCCATCTTTGTCTCTCCCAATAGAATATAAGAAATGTGAGGACAGGGACCTTGTCTGTCTTTTCCTCTACTGTGTCATCAGTGCATAATAATGCCAAGCACACAGTAGGTATTCAATCAATATCTGCCAAATAAACACATGAATAAATAAGTGTACACCTGTGTATAGTTTTTTTAATTAACATATATTCACAAGTCTTACATATTTTAAAAATAAGAATTCAAAAATTTACTGGCTTTAATGCATTAAAACAACAACAAACATGCAGCCCTCACTAAAGTTGCCAAGAAAGGGTAATCTGATTGAGTACAGTAGCCCAGTAGCAGCCAAGCAGGCTAGTGACATCAACATGCTATTTTAACAGAAGTGGGGAGCCCTCCCTGTGCACTGTGCCCAAAATAATACAATCATGCTTCCCAATAACCCTTAAATATAATATTTTTCATATACTTTCAGCACATAAAAATGTTCTTCTCTGATAGCTTGTATGGCAAATAAAAACACTGACACCCCAATCCCTCCTTTGACCACCAATTTAGCCATCATGGAAAAGCATAATTCTGACTGATTTTGCTTACACAGGCATATAACAAAATGCTTTCCTGCAAAATCTTTGTAAAACTGATGCTCCAAGAAAGTGTTCCATAATTATCCTTGCGGCTCCTGCATTCTTCCTGGTATTCTGCCACATATCCTCAGGGGATGTGTACTTGATATGAAAAGTATGAAAATACGTGACTACTGGTTCTTTCCATATGAACATTTTTATTTAAATATTTTTTTAAATAAAGGAGATTTTTGCTTTCTCAAACAATAAATATCTTTAAATGTCCATTACTATCTGGATCCTTCTAACTTACATCGAGGTCTAATTCATTACTGTGGGTAATCTGAAAAATAAATGAAGAAAGGCTAAAGATTTGCTTTTGTGACTACTTTAGAGATAGGAGTAATAAAGGTCACTTGAGGCAAAATGACTCCAGCATCCACATTAACCTCAATACTATACTGATTTTATTTTAATCACCCATTTTCAAGAGCCCTATGAAGCAAATATGTAATTCTCTTCTCAAGGCAGGTAAAAATAGGAATAGTAAACTGCCCTCTAAAAGATCTCAACTGAATTTGTCCAGAAAGTCCACTGTTCCTGTCATCAATATATTGCTTAGGATACTGTAAATTTATGTTGGGATGTAGGAATGCTACCGGATAGGCAAAAACTAGACGAAGTGCCTTTCACCTCAGGTATGTTATTACATTAACATTCATTTATTAGCCATAGTAAAGTAACAAGAAGCTTACTCATAGCAGCTTTTCCAAAAAAATTGCTCATCACATTCCCTTTCGCTGGTGCCTTGCTGCCTGTTGAAGATGCCTACAAACATAGAAAAGAAAACATATATGATTTTTTCTAGCATGTTGGCTGCTCTTGAAGTAGCACAGTTTCAAACAATCATTTCAATAACATCACTTGTGATGGTATAGTTTCTATATAATCATATCAAATGTATAGGTGTTTGATATAAGAACAAATTTAGGCTGGGCACGGTGGCTCAAGCCTGTAATCCCAGCTCTTTGGGAGGCCAAGGTGTGGGGATTGCCTGAGCCCATAGGTTCAAGAACAGCCTGGACAACTTGGCGAGACCTCATCCCTACAATAAATCAAAAAATTAGCCAAGTGCAGGAACATGCGCCTATAGTTCCAGGAAAGATCGCCTGAGCATAGCAGGTCAATGCTGAGGTGGCCGTGAGCATGCCATTGCACTCTAGCCTGGGCGATGGAGTGAGACTCCAACTCAAAAAGAAAGAAAAAAAAAAGAACAAATCTAGAACAATAATCCAGACCAGACAACATTAATCTCCAAAGCTTAGTTTCTCATAGTTCTTACAAAATTATCATCCATGGGTGTACCTAAACTTTTCATGCATGCATTTTATTTATTTATGTATTTATGTATGTAATGTACATATGTATTTATGAGCCAGAGTCTCACTCTGTCGCCCATGTTCTTCCACCTTAGCCTTCCAAGTAGGTGGAACACCACACTCAGCTAATTTTTTGATTTATTGTAGAGATTTAAGTATGTATGTATATGTGTATGAGCCAGAGTCTCATTCTGTCACCCAGGTCCTTCCAAGTAGGTGGAACACTGCACCCAGCTAATTTTTTTATTTATTGTAGAGATGAGGTCTCACCAAGTTGCCCAGGCTGGTCTTGAACCGCTGTGTTCAGGCAATCCTCTCATCTTGACCTCCCAAAGTGCTGGGATTACAGGCATAAGCCATCATGGCCAGCTCTTGAGCACATTTAAAAACCATTTACTCTGACAGAAAAAACAGATCAGAGGCATCATGGTACACAAGGGGAAAACCCCAAATGTTATTATTATTATTATTATTTTGAGTTGGAGTCTCACTCTGTCACCTAGACAGGAGTGCAGTGGCCGCTCCTGGCCACTGCAGCCTCGACCTGCTGGGCTCCAGCGATCCTTCCACCTCAGCCTTCCAAGTAGCCGGAATTACAGGCATGCGCTACCACGCCCGGCTGATTTTTTGATTTATTGTAGAGATGAGGTCTCGCTGCCCAGGCGGGTCTCGAACCCGCAGGCTCAGGCAATCCACTCACCTCAGCCTCCCAAAGGCACGGGATTACAGGCTGAGCCACCAAGCCTGGCTAAATGTTATGTTTTAATCATCACAAGTGGATCTGAATCCTGGTTCCACCACTTAATAGCAATATGACCTCCAGGCAAATGACTTAAATCTAGGCTTCAGCTTTACCACATACAAAAAGGAAATGGTGGCTGGTCTCGGTGGCTCAGCCTGTAATCCCAGCACTTTGGGAGGCCAAGGCAAGTGGATTGCCAGAGCCCACAGGTTCAAGACCAGCCCGGGCAACTTGGCGACACCTTGTCTCTACAATAAATCAAAAAATCAGCCGGGCGTGGGCAGTGCACACCTGTAGTTCCGGCTACTTGGAAGGCTGAGGCAAAAGGATGGCTGGAGCCCAGCAGGTTGATGGCTGTGAGCACACCACTGCACTCCAGCCTGGGCCATGGAGTGAGACTCCAGCTCAAAAAACAAAACAAAATCGACATGGTAATATTTCCCTCACAGAATTGTTCACAGGATTTAAACAAAGATCAAACTATATGTACACAGTAGGAATTCAATAAATGTTAGTTTTTCCCTTCACCCCTTTTCCTTTCACAGAATAGAAGCTTGAAAATGACAAGCTTGGTGATGGTTATAATAGTAGTAACAACAATTAACAACAACAAAATTTCTGGATTTTTAAAATAGTATCTTAATGATACTTTTCTTAAATCAGTGCCCTGAAATTCAAATGACTGAACAATAAAAAACCAAGGGAAGCAAATGAAGAAAAACAAACAAAAGAAAATGCATAAAACACGACAAGAGTAGAAATGCACTAGGAAGGCTTATATTGCAAAGTCCAGGATATAAGATGTCCCCCAAAATGACATATTGCCAATAATTATTTGAACTTTATAATTTTCAAGGTATATTCACATGCATTTTTTCATGTGGGTCTCATAACAATCTTGTGATGTACACAAGACAGGCATTACCATTTCACAGGGGAATCCAAGGCTTGATAAGAACCATTATCAAAAGAAAAAGAACTATTTCAGATAAGAAAATCAAGTATTAAAGGGCTCAAACTAAATTAGAAAAATCAGAACTGAATATCAGAACCATATACTACTTACATACATCAGAACTACTACCACTAGAACTATTAATGCTTTACTATTCAGAGCTATAATAAAGGCATATCTTCAAGGAAGACTTACATTTATTACTTCTTTAGCCTCTGTTTTCGTTTCCTTATTAGATTCTTGGGTTTTAATAGCTGCTTTGGAGGCAAACATTCCCATAATTCCTTTGGGCTGCTGGGTAACCTGTTTGGAGGCACGTGAGCCATGACCATTGGTGGTCATCTCATTGCTGGCTTGTGTCTCATTTGATACCTGAAGATGTGACTGCTCAAACTTTTTGGAATATGAGGATTCAGCAGGAGATCTAGGGACTGCAGCTGCACATTGTATGGCACTAAACCTGAGGACAGAAATGATACATTAAATTAAGGTCAGTAGGAAAACCTTATTTTCAAACTATTGCTTCTTCTACATAATACTTTCTAGTACTATAAAAAAATGAAATTTTAGAACTAGAATGGATTTTAGGAATCCTTTTGTACAAAACTCATTTAGATAAAGAAACAAATATTGGAGAGAAGTGAGTCACATGTCCTAGGTTATATAGTTAGTAATAGAGATAGGTTGGAATTAGGTGGCTTCTATACACCATATTGAATATTCTCATTTTTTTGAAAAAAGCATCCTAATTCAAAAGAGTAAGAGTATACCAAACAGTAATAAAAGGTTTAGTGACTTTACTATCCTTGGGAAATGAAATGGTTGTCTCGTTTTTAAAGATCGTCCTCTTAAAGGGCTAGGTATGCAATAAATATTGACTGAAGTAAAACTAAGAGCTTTAGATATTAACAAATTTCCTGGCAACTCTCCTGGCCAGAGTGGGTCATGTTTTAAAACAGGGAAGGAGCTGAGATCAGAGCTACTGGCTACTCTAACATATGATCCTTTACAGACAATTGTTAAAAATGTCTAATAATGCTAACTAACAGTACCAGACAAGTAAGTATAACCAAGGCCAAGTGAAGAAATTTGATGGAATAGTTTGTATGGCATATTAAAGGGAACATATATCCCTTCTTCTCTAATCATAGATGTGCCTGTTCACACAAATGCATAATGTAACAATCCACATTGTGAATGAATAACTGATTCAGCTGTCTTAAAGAATTATATTTAAAGCAAAGTTCCCCAATGTTTCCTAACAAAGAAAAACATTTTCTTTTTCCCGGTCTTTTGCTTATTAGGGGTTGGTAAGAGCTCCTTGAGGGTCTTATCACCTTTTATATCTCAGGCAACCAGCACAAGACCTGGCACATAGCAAGTGTTAGGGAAGATATGATGAAAGAATGACTGAGTGACTGAAGGAGCAGATCTGGTTTCTCTTTCCTTAGGATATCACCTCAACTTGGGGTGGGAGTTTAGGAAACTATGTAGCGACAGCAATTATCTTAGAGATCAACAAGGTACAACTTCAAGATTAACTGCTAAAATACCTGGCCAAAGAAAAAAATCCCTAACATATCATTTCATTTCAATAATAACTTTAGACTGGGCGATCCTAAAGCAAGAGTCAACAGCTCCAAATATCTTCCACTGTTAAATTATGATCTTCATCTGAAAACCCTACTTAAATACACATCTTTTGTACATCAGCGTTAAGAGCAGACAGGTCATTTACTTTCACCCACCACGCATCCTCTCTGGCCTTGTAGTGCTTCCATGTCCAGGAAAAAGAGCAATGTTTTATTTCATTGTCAACATCTAAAGCTGGCCCTCAAGACAGCTTTTTCTCTATTTGGTCTGCATTCCACACCTTAAGGTCAAGTCCAGGAATTGGCAATGAGGAAGAAACCAAGTTAGGCTGGGAGTATGTCCGAAGAAAGAAGACTGCTCAATTCTAAAATTTCAACTTTCTTCCTGTCACAGCACTTCTTAAAACACACGAAATCATGAGTCAGATCTCAGCTGGCCCATAATTTTCGAGACCAAATACAAACTTCTTTACTGGAGATAAATTCTTCACATTTCTACGGAGGATACTTTAAGTATTTAGGTAAAGTTTCACTAAAGTGCTTCCTATTACCACATTTCTACTTGCCACGTTTATTTTAGTGGGTCCTGGTAAATTTCATTTTGAACTTTTGAGCCACTTTTATTCTTGTTTGCTTACTTGCTAAATACAACAGAAGACTAAGTTTTAGAGTTTTACATGCCATAACCAGATTTTAATACACATTATTTTTGAAATCTAATAATATACTTCATATAAACTTATTGGGATGTTTTCTTGAAATCTTTTCCTAAAATACACTGGATTTATAAATTATTACTCTTTGGCTAAGTATTTATTTAATAAAAATCTGTATGCTTAGTATACTCAAAGATTTGAGATAAAGAAAAAAAGAATTAATGTTTATCGTTAATTTAGTCAACAATTACTTACTGAATGTTTACCATGTGTCAGGTACCATTTTGGGTATAACAAAACACACATGATCCCTAGTCTCATGGAACTTACAAAAACTATGTTTGACAATTCTATATCTATTTGTCTTCAAGGACCCATCTTTATCAGTCATCCCATCACCCCCAGTATCTTCAACCTTTTCTTGTCTATGGCTCTTTCCTAAACACAAGTTCAAGTCATTTTCAACTTTAAGCATGTATATATCTTTCCTCAGTCTCAATCCTTCCTTCACTACCAACCTCTTTTCCTTCTGTTTTACAGCCAACTTTCCTAGAAATAGTTGTCTGCATTTGCTCTCATTTTTTTGTGCCTCCATATACTGAGCTGACCAGAATCTGGTTATGCCATTGCTCTTACCAAGGTCATCATAATCCAATGGACACTTTTCAGTTTCTATCTTACTTGGCTTCTCAGCAATATCTGGCACTGTCAAGCAATCCCTTCTTCTTAAAACTATTCATTTGGCTTCTGGAACCTCACATGTTCTCATGATTTTTCTATTATCTCTGGTTGTTCCCTCTCGAGTCCCTCTTTTTCTGCCCTTCCCTTTAAAAACAGCTATCATTAAATAGTGCTTACTATGAACCAAGTGTCTAAGTGCATGACATATATTAATCCATTTCATCCTCTACAACTCTGTGAGGTTAGTACTATTGTTGCCTTTCCTGTTAAGGAAACTGAAGCATAGTGAGTTAAATAATTTGCCCAAGGCCAAGGCCACACAGCTAGTAACTGTGGACTAGAATTTTACTTTCTGGTCGTTTATTCTATAATTCATTCTGTATGATTGACTGCATCTACTGCGATGGCCCAGTTACTTACCTATTCTCTCTGATTCCAAAATCTCCGTCTTTACGACGAATTCATTTCCTTAGTTCTAGGTTTTACCTACCTATGGCAGCAGACACTCCCCCTTGGATTTCCCACAGGCTTCTCAAACTCAACATGTCTAAAACCTAGTTCATCATTTTTCCCTCTCTGCTAAAGCCTGTTCCTCCTTTTTTTCCTCTTCTTAGTGCCCACCCATCCATGGGTATCATTCTTTTAACACCATGAACGGCTGCCCCACCACACCTTGTCCTCAACTGTGACCACACATCAAAGTTTTGATGGTTATTACTCTTTTACCTTTAAACCTCTCAATCCCCAACACCACCACTTTACTTCAGATAACTGTCTTCACCTTGGATCACTGCAACATGTCTCTTCCCTGAGGGCCTTATCTTCAGATTATTCCCTTCTAATCTATCTATCTTCAACATCACAGTCAGAGTGATTTTTCTTTTTTTTTAGACATGGTCTCACTCTGAATTCATTCAGCAAATATCTGATGAGTACCTAAGACATACCACATACTATAGCATGAATATGGTCAGTATCTGCTTATGGAACTGATGGTCTGATGAGAGCTAGGCAGTTATAGTATACTATGACAGTGAAATAACAGGAGCAATAGTATAAGAAGCGTTTGGGGCAGGACACTTATCTCCCACTTTTGGATGAGTAGATTGAGAGGGCAAGACAGAGAAGGCTTCTGGGAGGTTATGACTCTAAGTACAGTGGTATAATCATAGCTACAGAGCAATCTAAAACGCAATTCTGAGGCCAGGTGCAGTGGCTCATGCCTGTAATCTCAGTACTTTGGGAGGCTAAGGCAAGACTGCTTGAGGCCAGGAGCTCAGCCTGGGCAAAATAGCAAGACTTCATCTCTACAAAAAATAAAAAAAAATTAGCCAGGTGTGGTGGCAGGTAGAAGGATCGCCTGAGCCCAGGAGGTCAAGGCTGCAGTGAGCCATGATTGTGCCACTGCACTCTATCCTGGGTGACAGAGGGAGACCCCTATTCTTAAAAAAAAAAAAAAAAAAAAAAAAAAAAAAGCAATTCTGATCATTTCACTCCATCTGCTTAAAAATCTTCAGTGGCTCCCCGGTGCTCTCAGATTAAAGTCTAAACTTCTTATCCTGGTAGTCAAAGTATAATCTAACACCTCCTTGGTCTTTTAGTATTCTAGCTCATTATTTTCTATCTTTCATTCTCATTCTGATTTCTAGCCATAGAAAATTACCGTGCATCTGCACAAGCATCATGTTTTCTCTCTTAGCTCTGTCCTTATTCTCCTATTTCTTCTTTGCCTGGTTATTTCCATAGGCCTTCAGGACTCAACTTAGATGTCACAAACTTCTGGAAGCCTGCTGAGCCTTGTCCTCTCAATCTACTCATCCAAATGTGGGCGGTAAGTGACCCATCCCAAACACTTCTTACACTCTTACTCCTATCATTGCACTGTGATCCTGTACTATAACTGCCCAGCTCCCATCAGACCATCAGTTCCAAAAGCAGGTATATTCACTCTATAGTATGTGGTATGACATATTTTACTCACCAGATATTTGCTGAATGAGTTCAAATTATCTTGCTTAATACCTGTTAGAGTAGTAGATGCTCAATATACTGAGAGTGCCAAAAAAATGTATACACATTTTAAGAGACGTCATCCATGTATTACTTTTAGATAGCCATAACCAGAGGTGTCTAGACATTGAGAGTAACCACTTTTAGCACCTCTTATAATTGCTGAAGTCAAATGTGACTTGTATTCATCTTTTGTTATCAGACTATATCGAGTATTATAATTTTGATGCAGCATTTTCCTTTCTTAAAATGTGTATACACTTTTTGGTTCCCTCTGTATGTTTGGGGAACTAACCTGAACTCTCAATACAACCCTAGAAAGTAGATACTATTACATCTAATTTAAAGATAATTCAAAGCTCAAAGAGTTTAAGCAATATGTCCAACACCACTGGGTTATTAAGCAGCAAAGCTACTACTCATGCCTATGACCATAAACTTCCAAAATGTGCATGCATTATAGTCCATTACCTCCCTGTGCTGTGAAAGATACAAAAGATTTACAAGATCTGATTCCAGTTATGGAAGCTCAAGAAAATGTTGCTTTTGGATGGAAAGTAGAGGGATATCAAATTAAGAATAATTTTTTGAAGGACAACATTTAACCTGGTTCTTGAAGCATGGGTAGGAAAAGACAAGCAGAGACTGGGGTAAGGGAGTTAGGGGGATACAGCAAACATTTCTGGTGGCAGTGACAGGATAAATATATGAGAAATAGATTTATGGGGAGTCCACTGGGGTTTTCAATATGGGTTGTGGCTGCTATTTTTCACCTTATGATGTACTAATAAAACCAGGCATGTGTCTTACTGCAAGATAAATGGGGTTTTACTAGACTTGGCATTCACTCTTAAGAGGCAGCCACTGTGTAAACATCTTACAAAATCAATTCGTAAAGAAGCCCACAAGGAACATTAAGGAGCTTACTTGCTGCAGTTCTGCAAGTTGCTTTTAAGGATGTCATAGTCAGTATTGAACAGAGGCCCACTGTCCTTTAGCATGGCTTTCTGGACGCTGTACACATGGATGCTGGCAGTCATAGCTAGCTTGGACTTCACTGCTACAAGTCAACAGGAAAAGCAGTCTGTTAATACACAAACTTCATAGCATGTGGGTATTTTTAACAAGAAACCCTTCTGCATTAAAACCATTTGCAATCTGTGGTGGTCCAAAAATTCTAAAAGGCCAAATAGCCACATGTATAGTATAACATCAACTCTTCTGTCTGCAGTGGGGACATTATGACAAGGTAGGTGGTGATGAGTCATTTCTAAGTAAAGCACCTGTGAGGTTATCACTCATCCAGTGGACACTCAGTAAATATTAATGAATGATTGATGATGACTACGATGATCTTTTTCTTAGTCTTATACTCTAGCATATAATTTAAGAGGAATAAGTAATCTCTGAGAAGACTCATTTATGTATTTCAATTTCAGTTTAAAGAAAGCAACTCTATAAGAAACATACTACTAACTAGATAAGTTTGCAGAGGAAAACAACAAAAGAACACCACAAACACAAATTTTAGGTTCCGCAAGGGAGGGGATTGTGACTTATTCTACATCCCCAGTGCCTAGTACAGAGCTTGGCACTTAGTAGATAATCTTTACATTTATCTACAGAATGAAGAAATTTTCCTTTGCCTACCACTGTGGGAATTAAAAAGAAAAAAGTGGGCATTCACACCACTCTGAATACTTCAGAGTTAATTTGGTAAGATGCTCTCATCCTACCATTACTTACAGGAGCCCTTTTTAAAAATATACATATTTTTTTTGTGCCTCTGGCCCCAGCGCAGCTGAACCTTTACTTACAAAGTACAACAGTGCAGGTTTTATATTGAGATACAGGTCCAAGGAGGACCCTGACCATCATAAAATTCCTTTGAATTGGGTTTTTAAACAATAGAACAGTAGTATTAATAATCTTGAAGCAGTTGAACAAATTTAATTTAGAAGTCTTTCTGATTTTTAGAAAAACATTCTTCAATTTGCTTCCTAAAAAAACTGCTACTGTTTTTTATGGCTGATGAGGTGTCACATATGGTATTCATAATAGTTTTCTGAATGTCTGTCACGAGTCTTGAAACCCTGTGATAAAATTGCTTTATAAATGTCAGCAGCTATTGGCCTGAAAATTGGGAAATTAGGCAGATGTAGGATCATATTTTAAAATGTTTCAAAAACTACTAATAAAAGGAATACAAGGCTCTTCAGTTAAATAGCTAAATATATTACGTGCAGATGTTAGAGGCAGTTTTTTATTGAACCTACATTGATGCCATAAGAGGAAAAACTTACTAAATCGCTACAACACTTACCTTCCAATTTATCTTCTCTCACTACCGCAACCTTGTGGCACTGTAAGAACATAACACTCTATTAGTGTTTAAGAACTTGTAAGTTTAAAGCTTCCTTGCCAAGAATTCAATTGTAGTTGGATGTGAAAACACTAGGTCCTCCTCAAAATATATGTTACAGTTTAATAAAATCAGACTCATTCTTTATTTGCTTACATTAAGACTTCTCAATAGGGTTAAGGAGAGTGATAGAGTACAGATCTCAACACTACAATTTTAAAAACACAGAATCTTAAATCAGGTGAAGAAAAGACTTTTTAATAAGTGATTTAATGAGAATTACTGTAAATCATATGAAACCATTTAAAAATCGGATCTTTTCCTCACACTATATACCAAAATAAATTCTAAATGAATCAAATTTAAATGTAAAAAATGAACTACAAGAAAATACAAGTGAATTATTCTATAACTTGCTATAACCTAAGAATGACAAAAAGTTTCCTAAGTATAATTCAAAATCCAGAGATAACTGAAATAGCCCTTAAAAAAGAGCAAATAAACAACTTTTGGATAATTCAAAAAAAAACTTGTTGGGCAGAGTAGCTCACCCCTATAATCCCGGCATTTTGGGAGGCAGAGGTGAGAGGACTGCCTGAGCACAGGGGTTCAAGACAACCCTGGGCAACTTGGCAAGACCTCGACTTTAGAATAAATTTAAAAATTAACTAGGCATGGTGGTGCACACCTGTAGTTCCAGCTATTTGGAAGGCTGAGGTGGAAGAATTGCGGGTCGAGGTTGCAGTAGCCATGAGAATGTTACTGCATTCCAGCCTGGGTACAGAGACTACAGCTCAAAACAAACACACACACACACACACACACACACCACACACACACACACACACACAAGCTTTTAAGCAAAGTACAAATACAAATGATAAAGTGGAAAAAATATCTGCAACTTATATCACAAAGGATTAATATACAGCTTCTAAAAATAAAGAAATCAAAGACAAACAATCCTTTAGAAAATGGATAAGAGGTCTGAACAGACAGTTCACAGAAAAAGAAATGCAAATGGCCCTGAAACATATGATAATATGTATTGCATGGAAAACAGCACTCTCATACATTGTTGGTAGGAATGAGAAACAAAGAGGTATTTAGTAATATACAACAAAAATATATATACATTTACCCTTTGACACAGCAATTCTATTTCTAGGAATATAACCTTAAAACACACTAGTATAGTGGCTGGGCACAGTGGTTCTTTGGGAGGCCAAAGTGGAAAGATTGCTGGAGCCCAGGAATTCAAGAACCAGTTTGAGCAACATAGCAAAACTCTGTCTCTATTAAAAAAAATTAGCCGGGCTCGGTGGCTCAGCCTGTAATCCCGCACCTTTGGGAGGCTGAGGTGAGTGGATTGCCTGAGCCCGCGGGTTCGAGACCTGCCTGGGCAGGGAGACCTCATCTCTACAATAAATTTTAAAAAAAAATCAGCTGGGCGTGGTAGCACGCGCCTGTAATTCCGGCTACTTGGAAGGCTGAGGCGGAAGGATCACCGGAGCTCAGCAGGTCGAGGCTGCGGTGGCCAGGAGCGGCCACTGCACTCCAGTCTGGGCGACCAAGTGAGACGACAACTCAAAAAAAAAAAAAAAATTAAGATAAAACAAAGTAGCAAAGATATACAATACACATATACACTAAGCTATTCACTACAGCACTACTTGAAATAGCTAAAGATTGTAAATAACTCAAAAAATATCAATAAGGGACAGTTGAATAACCTAAGGTATATCTATCAGTGTAGCACTATGTGGCCATAATAAGGAATGAAAATATTTCTGTAACTGCTACGGAGTGATGCTCAGGATCTACTATTAACTAAAAAGTGCAATACAGGTTGTACAGTATAACAACTTTTATCTAAGAAAGAAGGTAATATGAATACATACATTTGCTTATGTTAAAAATATACAACAATAGAAAGAGACAGTAAAACCATTATAATAGTTACCCATAAGGGAAAGGAGAGAACCTACAGATTGAAAGCAAAATCAAATTTAACTAGACATTGAATTGATAGCTTCACTACAGTAAGGAATTATTTCAAGTGATTCTAAACACAAGATGACTGTACATCATTAGCAAGACATATCCAACAGACAAAGAAGTGAAAAGAAACCTTAAGCTATTTTCAATGATCAAATGTTAGTAGTTTTGCTTTTCTAAGCCTCATCTATTTTGCTAAATCAAGTAGGTATTTTATGTTAATCTTAAGAATTACCAAAATTTACAATATACAAAGGGGTTCCAAAAGACCCAGAATTATCTTTTAGAGGGCATGCCCCTTGTAGTACAGGCTCTCCTGGCTAGGAAAATATTCTAGAAACCCATTAGCAACCATATACCAGTTAGCATTGTTGTGAGAGGCTGCATACAGCCTCAGTGAATTTTTTTGGGGGGGATTCTTTCAATGTGTTTGCCCATTTCATGATGGATGATTTATGAGCTCACCTGCCCACGCTGAGTATTCAGCAGTTTTTGGCCAAAAAACATCATGAACTCCATGTCCCACCCTCCCTATTCACCTGATCTCACCTCAAGCAACTTTGTTTTGCTTCCCCAAATGAAAAAGTCCTAAAGGGAAACGTTTTGCTGATGTGGAAGAGGCGAAACAAAAAAAAAGACAGAAGAACTAAAAGGTATCAAAGTTGACAAGTTCAAAAACTGTTTTGAGCAGTAGAAAAAGTGTCTCAACAGGTATACAGCATCAAATGAAGAGTATTTTGAAGGCGACTGAAATCTACATATGTAAGAATACACAATTTTTTATAAATAAATTTCGAGGTTTTTGGGGGTCCCCTCTGGTAAGAGCAATATGAGAATCAGTTAAGTTTTTTTTTTTAGTGTAATGAATTTGAACTGGGAATATTAGTATGTGTTCATAATATGTTTTCTCTTAAACAAAACAGGCATACCATACCTAAAAATATCATTTTCACTGATTTATTTAAGGAAAGGTAAAAAAGTCATGTTCTACGAAACTACACACTAAAAATTACAGAGCTTACTATAAAAAAGAGTATTAGGAACTAACCACTCAAAACGTATGCAGTTTTGTACCAAGAACAATAATTTGCACCTCAGGAGAAAAATCTGAACAATCCAGATTGTTCAGTGTGGCTAAACACTGCTGCAGGGAATATATGTGTGTGTGTATTTTGGGTAGAGACAGGATCGTGCTTTATTGCCCAAACTGGCCTTCAACTTCTGGTTTTAAGCAATCCTCCAGCTTTGGCCTTTCAAAGTGCTAGGATTACAGATGCAAGTTACCAGACCCATCTCAGGGGATACTGAAAATGCATAGAAACAACAGAATGGAAATGACAGCTGCTGCTAAAACAATGCAGAGCAGAGTGGAGCTCTGATTCAGTGGGTTCCTGTTAAGGAATAAGGAGTAACACATGAGTAAGCTCAGCACTCACAAACCCAGACCTAACAGAGGGTAAGCCTCCTGAGCTTTTAAGCAGTTAAGGGAACATATGGCTAGTTAATGAGAAAAAAAATCTTCATAGAAAAATTCCAGCTAATAATACAGAAAGACTAAAACATCACCATTTTGTAACCTCCAGTGAATTAATGATTTAGGCAATGAGAAAAAATCAATCTCAGCTAAAAGCATTAGATGAAAAGTTAATGGGAAACTCAGAAGAGATCAGGTTGACAGCCTCCTGCATCAAAAAAAGAGAGACTAAACCAAACATGAAATTTTCAAATATTTCTCTGGAAGAATCTCTGGTGTGAGAGTTTAAGGAAGATTTCTATTTCTGTGTATTGTTAAACATTTTTTTTTCTTTTTTATTTATTGTAGAGATGAGGTCTCAACAAGTTGCCCAGGCAAGTCTCGAACCTGCGGGCTCAGGCAATCCACTCACCTCAGCCTCCCAAGGCACAGGATTACAGGCTGAGCCACCGAGCCCGGCTTGTTAAACATTTTTAAAATAATAATTGTGATCATTGGAAAATAAAAATTAAATACATATTTTAAAATCCATACAATGCCTATATAATATCTTTTTTCTTTCTAGAAACACTTAAAACTCTAAAAAAGCCGGGCTTGATGGCTCAGCCTGTAATCCCGCGCCTTTGGGAGGCTGAGGTGAGTGGATTGCCTGAGCCCGCGGGTTCAAGACCCGCCTGGGCAGGCGAGACCTCATCTCTACAATAAAATAAAAAAATTAGCTGGGTGTGGTAGTGCGTGCCTGTAATTCCGGCTACTCAGAAGGCTGAGGCGGAAGGATTGCCGGAGCCCAGCAGGTCAAGGCTGCGGTGGCCGGGAACAGCCACTGCACTCAAGTTTGGGCGACAGAGTGAGACTCCAACTCAAAAAAAACAAAAACAAAAACAAAAGAACTCTAAAAAAAATCAGAATAAGCCGGGCTCAGTGGCTCAGCCTGTAATTCCGCGCCTTTGGGAGGCTGAGGTGAGTGGATTGCCTGAGCCTGTGGGTTCGAGACCCGCCTGGGCAGCGAGACCTCATCTCTACAATAAATTAAAAAAAAAAAGAAATCAGCCGGGCGTGGTAGCGCATGCCTGTACTTCTGGCTACTTGGAAAGCTGAGGTGGAAGGATCGCCGGAGCCCAGCAGGTAGAGGCTGCAGTGGCCAGGAGCGGCCACTGCACTCCAGGCTGGGCGACAGAGTGAGACTCCAAAGATCTCTGAAGATCAATCATGAAGATCATCTAAAGATTCCAAATTAAGAGTCCTCTTATAATGGTCTAGTCAGAGTAAAAAATCTACATTATCTTAAAACATAAATTCTTTTAAAATTTATTTTCTTCTTCTTATTTTTTGAGTGTGCAGTGCATGATTGCAGCCTCAACCTGCTGGGCTCAGGCAATTCTTCTGCCTCAGCCTCCCAAGTAGCTGGGACTACAGGTGTGTGCCACCAAATCCAGCTAATTTTTTGACTTTTTAACAATAGAGACAAGGTCTTGCCATGTTGCCCAGGTTGGTCTCAAACCCCTGGGTTCAGGTAATACTCTCACCTTGGCCTCCCAAAGTGCTGGGATTATAGGCCTGAGTCACTGCACCCAGCCTTAAAACATAAATTCTTAACTTTGGATCCTATTCTAGAAGATCTGTGAACTCTCAAAATGTTAAGAATGTCAACTTATGCATCTTTCTTTCAGATTCTCAAAGGGTAGCGTGACCAAAAAAACCCTACACCATTTTAAAGGAACACAATGGTTCCCAGGTT
Source organism: Cephalopachus bancanus (assembly GCA_027257055.1). Lineage (NCBI taxonomy): Eukaryota > Metazoa > Chordata > Mammalia > Primates > Tarsiidae > Cephalopachus > Cephalopachus bancanus. The sequence goes on along the minus strand of JAPVLO010000195.1, from coordinate 2,548,161 downwards.
AAGGCTTAACTACAACTAGATTGAGGGTAATAATATAAGAAAAGAAAAAGACAAAACTAATGAAGGAGGTTACTTCACCCTTGAAAACAGCAGAAAATATGATACTCAGCTATAAACTATAGCAATATCCATTCAATCTCCATACTAGAAGAGGATTCTGGAGGCAAGTTGATCTCTGAGAGTAAATGAATCGGGTCAGCTTAATTTTGTGTTTAGGAGCTATCAATGACATCTTACTTTACACTTGTTAATATTTTGATTCTCATTTGGCTTGCCAAATGGCTTGTTAACAAGGAAAGGATATGCTGGCTAGAGGACAGAAGGACCTGATCCCCCTAGCAATTTTGTTTCTCCTTGGAAATTACTAAATTGACATTCCAGTTCCAAATTTTATATGCTTCAAATTCTACCACTAAAAAGCAAATCCAGTCAATATTTTGACAAATTGGAGCTCTGAAACTATGATGCTGAGGGAAAGTCAAAGGGAAGAGAAAAACACATATTAGTGGATCTCTGAGAAGAGTCCTGACCTTTGGGCCAAGTACCATGAGGCTCAGGGTGGTGGAAGCCAAAGAACTTTCAGATAGAAGGTTTAGGGAAGTGAGAACAGAGAAGATGGGCTTTACTATTGGGAGAAAGCCAGAGAGGGGGAATTATTAAAGTTCTCAGAGCTCAGTCTGGTGCAGGCAGATGAACAAGAAAGCTCAGCAGAGCTTCTGGTGTCTACCAAGGTATGGGAGTAGTAGAATGATCCCTGTGCCTCTGAGAGGGACAAGGAAGAAGCTAAGAAAAAGTCAACAGACTTGAGAAGGCTTTATGGTCAGGATAAGGAAAATGCAGCGGTGACCTGTGTTGATGAGTGACCAGATGCCAGACGGGACTATAAAAAGATGGAGGAGAATAAAGCTGTTCCCAACCTACGTACTACATTAGCTCAGTCCCCTGCCAACAACCCCTGCACTTCAGTCACCTAGGCATAAGCCTAACAAAATGAATGCTCAAAATTAAAATGAAGTTCAGTTCTTTTTAAATGTATTTTTTGACACCTGTGTTTGTGGTTTGAAACTTGCACAGACTGAAACATAACCACCATTATCCTCAACATACCTTCAACAGGAAAAAAGAGGTATAGGAATAACAAAAGCAGCCTCCTAACATCTTGTTGCAGAATAATGAAACAGCCTCTCTCTTTAGATAATATAGATATTGCCCAAACTTCTGTTTTAGATTTAGTCTAAAAACCCAAAGTTATCATCACCTTCAAGTAGCTTTTTATAACTTCTATAATACTAAATCTAGGTTTTTTTTCTCTCCTCTGTATTATGTTTAACACTGTTTACAGCTCAAACACATTTAAGTTAATGAGAAGATTCTGAGAACTTACGGAATGTCCATTCTGAATGAGACTGCCAGACACCAAATAGGTGACATGCAGTTGGGCTCCTGAATTTTCCTTTCGCTTCCTTTCAACATAGTCATACAGCATCCTGTTCCAAAGAAAAGAAGGCACAATTAACTAATTAGAGCTTTTACCTCATCAACTTTTTTTTTTTTTTTGGAGTCAGAGTCTCACTCTATTGCCCAGACTAGAGTGCAGTGGCACACTCATGGCCACCACAGCTTGACCTGCTGCTGGGCTCAGGTGATCCTTCCACCTCAGCCTTCCAAGTAGCTGAAACTACAGGTGCACACTACCACGCTCGGCTTATTTTTTGATTTACTGTAGAGATGAAGTCTTGCCAAGTTGCTCAGGCTGGTCTCGAACCCCTGAGCTCAGGCAATCCTCTTGCCTTGGCCTCCCAAAATGCTAGGATTACAGGCCCGGCCTGCCTCATCAACTCTTAATTCATGACTTAAAAGTTGTCAATCACATTTCCTAAACAGCAGCATTTTCACTCAATCTATGGACATAGAGTTAAAAAAAAAAAAGATTGACTTTAGATGGGACATGGGGATTGGAGTAGACTTGTACTGAGCTGGCACAGTGACCAATAAACCTAATAATAGACCAAGAGGGACTGAACCTGCATTAAAACAGTGGCAATTATATATAATGGATAAAACACCGAAACAAGTAGTTCAGTCACTATCTAGCTATGTGATCCTGGATAAGTTAATTAACTTTTCTAGCCCTCTTAATAACCTGAAGTATACACAGGATGGTTGTACTAGATTAGTGATTCTCTTAACCTGATTAGGGATTCAGGTAGCCATCTATAACCTTCCATTCCCCAAAGTTTCAGCAAATGTTTATGTGCCTTTTTACAGAGAGATGGGTCAGGGTTTTAAATAGATTCTCAAAAAAGTTCATTACTCCAAAATATTAAGAACTACTATGTATGAAGGAAGACCCCCCAAAACCCCAGAATTATCTTTTGGAGGGTGGACCCCTTGTAATACAGGCTTCCTTCACTAGGTAAGTGTTATAGAAACCCATCAGCATCAGTGTACCAGCTAGTGTTGTTGTAATAGGAGGCATTTGGCGTCAGTGAATTTTTGTTTTGGAGATTCTTTTAACATGTTTCCCTATATCATGATGGGTGACTTACAAGCATACCTGCCCATACCACATTGAGTGTTCAGTAGTTTTTGACCAAAAACAGCATGACCTCTAGTGCCCCAACCTCCCTATTCACCTGATCTCACCCCAAGATCTTGCCCCAAGTAATGTTTTCTGTTTCCCCAGATGAAGAAAGTCCTCAAAGAGAAATGTTGTGCCAATGTGGAAGAGGTGAAACAAAAAAAGGCAGAAGTGCTAAAAGACCTCAAAACTGACGAGTTCAAAAGCTGTTTTGAGCAGTAGAAATAGTGTCTCAATAGGTGTACTGCATCAAATGGAGATTATGTTGAAGATGATCTAAGTCTAAACATGTAGGAATACACATTTTTAAATAAATTCCAAGTTTTTATGAATCACCAATGTCCAGCTCTGACATTCTGATTTTATGACTATTCAGATTCAATGTTGGTTCAGAACTGCAGAATGTAACATCTTACTCATGCTGCCCAGTATTCAAAATAATGCATTCACCTGAGATAGCCAAACACTAATATTAGCAAAATCTCTAAATCCATTTTTACCCCTACAATCCAGCAAATATCAGAAGTTGGCTCCCCTCAATAATGTATTTTAACGACAATAAAAGGAGACATAACATTTTTATCTTTCATTTCAAGAAACATTTACAGTTTCTTTTTTTGTTTGTTTTTGTTTGTTTTATTGTTGTTTTGTTTTGTTTTGTTTTTGAATTGGAGTCTCACTCTATCGCCCAGACTGGAGTGCAGTGGCTGGGAGCGGGTGCGCTCCCAGCCACCGCAGCCTCGACCTGCTGGGTTCCAGCAATCCTTCCGCCTCAGCCTTCCAAGTAGCTGGAACTACAGGCGCGCGATACCATGCCCGGCTAATTTTTTGATTTATTGTAGAGATGAGGTCTCGCCTGCCCAGGCGGATCTTGAACCCACAGGCTCAGGCGATCCACTCACCTCAGCCTCCCAAAGGTACGGGATTACAGGCTAAGCCACCGGGCCCGGCTTACAGTTTCTATCTATAACATGATATACTTCTCAAGGACAGCTAGAAACTAAAAAATCCCCAGTGAAACTCAACCTACACTATTGGTCACCCTTTTCTTGAAGCTTCCCCTCTCTAGCTTCCATAAACAAAACCACGCCCCACTGAGTCTCCTGCTACCTCTCAACTGCCTGTGCTCCATTTCCCAAACTGACTTCCCCACCTTCTCCCTTTTCGAACTGTTGGCATTCCATTTTCAGCTATCTTCTCCCTCTGCATATGAGAGTGACCGACCAGCTTGTTGTGCCTGGGTTTGAAGTGGGACTTGCGGTGCCAAAACCAACAGTCCTGGGAAACCAGGAAGGTTGGCCACCCTAGTATACATTCTCCTTGGTCCATTTCATTCATCCCCATGGCTTCACCTATCCCTGACAACATCATCATCTGCTCAAACCACTCAAGACAGAAATCTGGGAGTCATTATCTTTCACTTCTCCCCATCCAGTGAGTTGCTAAGTCTCACCAGCTCTCCTCCCAAGTAATTCTTGACCCCATGCCCTCCAAATCTCCTGACTGGACTGTTTCAATTCCAAGTGACAGTTCCCCCACTCCTCCCTGCTCCACCTTCATTATCCATGATGCTGCCATAGTGAAGCTTTAAAAATGCATCAAGTCATTCAGTCAACAAAACTTTACCCAGTAGCTACTTTATGTTCTATGCTTTGGGGACAGAGCAGTGAATAAAGAAGTCACAGATCCAAGCCGGGCTCCGTGGCTCAGCTTGTAATCCCGCGCCTTTGGGAGGCTGAAGTGAGTGGATTGCCTGAGCCCGTGGGTTCGAGACCCGCCTGGGCAGCGAGACCTCATCTCTACAATAAATCAAAAAATCAGCCGGGCATGGTAGCGCATGCCTGTAATTCTGGCTACTCGGAAGGCTGAGGAGGAAGGATCGCCTGAATCCAGCAGGTCGAGTTGCGGTGGCTGGAAGCGGCTACTGCACTCCAGTCTGGGCGACAGAGTGAGACTCCAAATCAAAAAAAAAAAAAAAAAGAAGTCACAGATCCTATGATTTCAGAGGTTACATTCTAAATGAGACACACAATAAACAAATAAGTAAATATATAATCTCAGACGGCAATGTCTACAGAAATAAAACCATAAAGTAAGGTCAGAAGGACAGAGAGTGCCTGAGAAGTAGCTTTGCTAGTTTGAACAAGGTAACTGGGGAAGGTCTCATTAGCAGAGTCTCACAGGAAGTGAAGGACCCACCAAGGTGGGTATCTTGGGGAAGAATGTTCCAAGCAGAGAGAAGGGCAAACACGAAGATTCTGAGGCAAGAATGTCAGCAAGGTCCAAGGGACTGAAAGGAGGTCAGCGTGCTGAAGTAGAATAAGAAGCGAGAGTAGCAGGAGAGAGAACAGAATGCCAGACTTGTGGGGCTTTGCATCCACCATAAGGACTTTAAGGAAGCCATTAAGGAGTTTAGAGCAGCGGTAAAAGGTGATCTCACCTTTTAGAAGGATCCCTGAGTACTATGGGGAGAATACACCGTACAGGGGCAAAAAAGGAAGCAGGGAGACCATTTAGGAAGCTACTGTAGTAATCCAGTCTAGAGATGATGGTCAGACTAGGACAGAAGCAGTGGAGACAGTAATTAGTGGACAAATTCTGGGCATATATATTTTTTTGAGTTGGAGTCTCCCTCCATCACCCAGGCTGGAGTACAGTGGCATGCTCACCATCACCCCAGAGCCAAACTGCCAGGCTCAGGCAATCCTTCCGCCTCAGTCTTCCAAGTAGCCAGAACTACAGGTGTGTGCTACCACGCCCAGCTAATTTTTTGATTTACTGTAGAGATGAGGTCTCACCAAGTTGCTCAGGCTAGTCTCGAACCCGTGGGCTCACGTAATCCTCTCACCTCGGCCTTCCAAAGTGCTGGGATTACAGACTTGAGTCACCATGCCCGAACAAATTCTGAGTATATTTTAAAGGGAGAAGCAAAAGGATTCACTGATATATTGTTGAGATGTAAGCGAAAGAAGAGTCAAGATTGACTGGACTAAGCAACACAAGAATGAAGCTGTCATTCACTGAGATGGGAGAAAAGCAAGACAAGCAGGTGTTGTGGGGAGAAGTCAGGAGTTAGGTTTTGGGGCTTGATAAATTGGAGATACCTGTTAGTCACGAAGTTGAAAAGATAGTTGGTTGTTCTTGTCTGGAGTATTATTCCTTGTTCCAAAGTTTTCAGTAACTCCGCCTCCCATAAGGATTAACTTCAAAACCCTGGCAGTGACATGGAAGACCACTGTTGTTCTAGGTCCAGTATCTCTGACCATTTTCCTCACAGTCACGGTATTTTCAGCCCTATGAAACATTCTGCAGTTCCCCTTTTTCCTTTGTATATGCCCCTCCTTCTTCCTGGAATGCTCTTCTCAGACCTCATTCACCTACTTCCTCAACCAGACAGCAGTTCAGTTATGACTTCCTATGTGAAACCTTCTCTAACACCACAGGGTTGGCAGGGTACCTCTATCTTCTAAGCTCCAATAAAACCTATCCCATATCTATTATTATAGCACCTACTACACTGTACACTAACTACTTAGTTTATGTATCTGCCATTTCCACTGGACTGCAAGCTCCTTGAGGACAAAAAGTTGTTGCCCTAGTCAGCATTTTTGTCGATTCTTCAATTTGCTAATGATTCCTTTCATTGCAACAAAATGTTAGAGGGAGAGATGAGCTCACAGATTCATGAACATTTGTTTACTTAAGCTAGTTTGGATTCTACTAACAGAAGCCATAATAGGCATGTATCATGCCCAAGAAGCTCTCAAGATTGCTGCCCAAATACACTCTCTTTTACTCACAACTCATAGTCTTGCCTACATCATCAGTTATTGCCCTCTATGTTTCCCCAAATCAATTCCAGTTCATCTCATAACATTAGCAAGAAGTTCAAAGCAAACTCTTATTTTAGAAAATAACTTCTGCCTGCTTTCTGAGTCTCTAAACATGTTTTACCTAATTTAATTAAACCAAACATCTTATGTGCGAAATGTACTTAAATATTAATGACAACATATATGACTTCTTACAAGATATACTTCCTATACATGATTAATTACAGCTTCCTATTTTAATTCATTAATTTTCCATCTTGATCAGCTTCATCCATAATGTTCCCCAAGATGACTGAAGTGTATGTTCCTACTGCCTTCTCTAACCCAATTTAATTCCTTTTACAAACCGAAATTATCTTGTTTAAATAAGTGAGGGGAGGAGACTTGTCTGCCAGGTTTAACATTTCATGAAAGAGCCTAAAATAAAGCTTAAAATATAGTCAGAACTGAAAAAATACTTCTTGAATGAATCCTAGCGAATCTGTAACAACCATCCCAGTCACTGTCCTCAGTGCCACGAGTGATAAATGCCTCACTTATAAACAAAAAAAAGATGCAAGAGAACCTCTAAGTCTCAGCTTTCCCATTTGTCAGAAGCCCAAACCTTGCCCTCACACAATATACTCATGTAACACTCCTCACAATGGATTATTATGAAAATTATGTGAGAAAAATGTTTGTGAAAATACTATATTAGTATTCATTCAATAAATATTTACTGGCAATCATTGCATTCTAGGCACTAGAGATACAATGATTGTGGCATACTATATTTTCCAAATGTGGCTGAGACAGTATCTCCTACTCCATATGCCCTTCTAGATCCTCCCATTGAGAGCTAGAGTCCACCCCACCACTCTTTGAATCTGGGAGGACGAGTGATTCACTGCTTGACTTCTGAGGCTAGTCAGAAAAGGCACTGACTTTTCTGCCTTGTGCTGGAGTATAAGATTTTAGAGCCCTGAATTGTTGTGTAAGAAGTCCAACTATCTGGAAACACCATAATGTGAGAAAGCCCAGGTCATACAAATAGACTGCATGCAAGTTATCCTGGTCAACTGCCCAGCTAAAGTCCTAGCTAATAGCCAGCAGCAACCACCAGACATGTACATAAAGATGCCTGTAGATGATCAGCCTCCAGTCATGGAAACCTCCTAGCTAAGGCATCAGACAGCATGAAACAGACATATGCCATTCTCACTGTGCCCTAGTCAAATTCTAGACCAAAAGAATCTATGTACATAATAAATAATTGCTTCCAGTCACTACATTTTGGGTTGATTTGTTATATAGCAATAGTAACTAAAACAGTGATAAAATTGATAAACAAGTTTCCTGACTTCATGGAGCTTATCTTCTAGTGGGAAAGAAATATAATAAGCAAGAAACTGTTACGACAGTAAGAAGAATTATAAAATGCTAGGATGACTGTATACCCCATACAAAAGAACAAAGTTGGATCTTTTCCTTATACCACACATAAAATTAATTCCAAATGATTCCTAGAAAAGTTGCTTAATATTTCTACATTTGAGTGCTGCAGTTAAAAATTAGCTTCTGCTGGGTGTGATATCTCATGCCTGTAATTCTAGCACTTTGGAAGGCCGAGGTGAAAGGATTGCTTGAGCTCAGGAGTTTGAGACCAACCTGGGCAATATAGTGAGACCCGGTCTCTACAAAAACAAAAATGAAAGTTGACTTCAACAACTCACAATAGCAAAAACATGGAACCAACACAGATGCCCATTGAAGGCAGACTGGATAAAGAAAATGTGGTAGATATACACTATGGCATACTAGCTAGCCATAAAGAACAAAATCATGTCCTTTGCAGCAAAATGGATACCATCATTCTAAGTAAATTATCACAAAACAAAAAACTGTGTAATGTATCTTCTTACCCATAAGTGGGCACTAAACACAGACACATCCGGGCACAAAGATAGTAACAACAGACACTGGACACTGCTAAAGGAGGTGGAGGGGATAAGGGATACAAAACCACACATTGGGTATCAAGCCTACTATGGGGGTAAAACTTGTCAGAAGCCCAAACCTTGCCCTCACACAATATACTCATGTAACAAATTCTCACATGTACCCCACAGTTCTAAAATATATAAATAAAAAAAAAACTAGCTTGAATTAGACCAGGCATGGTGATTATGCCTGCAATTCCAGCACTCTGGGAGGCCAAAAAGGGAGGACTACTTGAATCCAGGGGTTCAAGCCCAGCCTGGGCAGCACAGTGAGACCTAGTCTCTACAAAAAAAAAAAAATTTTTTAAAGTAGGTGGTTACGGTGGCACGTTCCTAATAGTCCTAGCTACTTGGGAAGCTGAGGTAGGAGGACGGCTTGAGCTCAGAAGTTTCAGACTGGAGTGAGCCATGATTGCACCACTGCACTCCTGGGTGACAGAGCAAGACTTTGCCTCTTAAAAAAAAAAAAGAAGACGGGCTCGGTGGCTCAGCCTGTAATCCCGCGCCTTTGGGAGGCTGAGGTGAGTGGATTGCCTGAGCTCACGGGTTCGAGACCCGCCTGGGCAGGCGAGACCTCATCTCTACAATAAAATTTAAAAAAAAAATTAGCCGGGCGTGGTAGCGCATGTCTGTAATTCCAGCTACTCGGAAGGCTGAGGCGGAAGGATTGCTGGAGCCCAGCAGGTCGAGGCTGCAGTGGCCGGGAGCGGCCACTGCACTCCAATCTGGGCGACAGAGTGAGACTCCAACTCAAAAAAAAAAAAAGGAAAGAAAGAAAGCTTGGATTAACACCTAATCCAAAAGTTTTAGTATATTCCCACTGTGAGGAGTGAAGCATTTTTAATGTTAACAAACACATGATCTATAGACAACTTAAATACAATGATAATTAGCAATGACTAAAAAAATATATATATATATCTATATATATATATCCGAATGAACCACAGAACCAAATGTAAGAGCAAAAACTACAAAACTCTTAGAAAAAAACACAGGAGCAAATCTTAATGACTTTGGGTCAGGCATAGGCAAAACCTTCTTCGATACTACATCAAAACCTTCTTCGATACTACATCAAAAACAACTTATCAAAAAGAAAACAAGGTAAGGATAAGAAAAGGAAACCCTAACACACAGTTGGCAAGAATGTAAATTAATATAGCCATTATATAAAATAGTATGAAGGTTCCTCAAAAAACTAAAAATAGAACTACCACTTTATCTCGCAATCCCACTTATGGGGTATGAAGTCACAGGAAATAAAATCAGTATGGTAAAGAGGTATCTGCACTCCTCTGTTTACTTCAGCACTATTCACAACAGCCAAGATAGGAAATCAATCTAAGTGTTCATCAATGGATGCATGGATAAAGAAAATGTAGAAAAAAACCAAACAATACTATCTAAAAATGAGCAAAGGATATGAAAGACACTTCTCAGATGAAGACAAACGAGCAGCCAACAGATACATGAACAAACGCTCAGCCTCACTAGTCATCAAAGAAATACAAATTAAAACCACACTGAGATACCACCTAACTATTGGCCATCATCAATAACCCAAAACACAACAGATGATAGAGAAGATGTGGTGGAAAGGGAGCACTTCTACACTGTTGGTGGGAATGTAAACTAGTACAACCTCTGTGGAAAACGTGGCGATTTCCAAAAAAATCTGAAAAATGATCTTCAATATGACCCAGCAATGCCACTTCTGGGAATATATCTGGAGGAACTCTATAATAAAGATAACTGCACATGTATGTTTATTGCAGCATTATTCACAATAGCACTGTGCTGCCCATCAAAAGTAGACTAGATAAAGAAAATGTGGTATATTTACAAGGTGGAATATTATGCAGCCATAAAGAGGAACAAAATTATGAATTTTGCAGCAGCCTGGATGGAATTAGAGTCTATAATACTCAGTGATTTATCACAGAAACAAAGGTCTGAGTCCCATATGTACTCACTCGTAAGTGGACCCTGAACATTTATCATAACACTATAAGAAAGGGATTGGCAGCAGCGGGACACTGCCAGGGGATGGGGGGAACACATAACATCAACAAGGGTACCCACGCTTTACCTGTATGATGATCACGTATGTACCTAACCCTCATTTGTACCTCATATTTTTCAAATAATTAAAAATAAAAAAAGAAAGAAAACGTAGCACATACACCTAATGGGACACTATTCAGCCATAAGAAAGAATGACCTGTTATTTACAACAACATAGATAAACCTGGAGAATATGTTAAGTGGAACAAGCCGGGCACAGAAAGACAAATGCCACATGATCTCACTTGTATGTGGAATCTAAAAATGTTGATCTCATAGATGTAGAGAATAGAATGGTGGTTACCAAAGGCTGAGATGGTTAGCTGAGAGGGGGAATGGGAGAGAGGGGAAACGGGAGATGCTGGTCAAAGGATATGTAATTACAGTTAGATAACAATAATAAGTACAAGAGATCTACTTTACAGCATAGTGACTACAGTTAATGATGATATATTATGGAAAAATGCAAAGACAGTAGATGTCAAGTACTCTCATCACAAAAATAACTATGTGAGGTAATGCATGTGTTAGTTAGCTAGACTTAGCTATTCCACAATGTATACATACTTCAAAAATAATGTTGTACACAATAAATACAATTTTATCTTTCCATTTTTTAAAAAGTATTTTTAAAATAAAAATTTAAATTAAAAAACAAAAGCACAAGCAACAAAAGAAGGAATAAATAAACTAGACTTGAGCTTCAATAATAAAAACTTTTGTGCTACAAAAGACATCATCGAGAAAGTACAAATATAACCCACAGAATGGGAGAAAATGTTTGCACATCAAATATCTAACCCAGGATCTTATATTCAGAATACATAAATAATTCATTCTTTTTTTGAGTTAGCATCTCACTCTGTAGCCCAGGCTGGAGTGCAATGGCACACTGCTCACAGCCACCGCAGCCCTGACCTGCTAGGCTCAGGCAATCTCTTTCCACCTCAGTCTTCCAAGTAGCTGGAACTACAGGCATGTGCCACCATGCCTGGCTAATTTTTTGATTTATTGTTGAAACGAGGTCTCAACAAGTTGCCCAGGCTGGTCTAGAACCTCTGGGCTCAGGCAATCCTCTGGTCTTGGCCTCCCAAAGTGCTGGGATTACAGGCTTGAGCCACAGCACCTGGCCATAGATAATTCTTAAAACTCACGGTAGCCGGGCTCAGTGGCTCAGCCTGTAATCCCGCACCTTTGGGAGGCTGAGGTGAGTGGATTGCCTGAGCCCGCGGGTTCAAGATCCGCCTGGGCAGCGAGACCTCATCTCTACAATAAATCAAAAAATCAGCCGGGCGTGGTAGCGCATGCCTGTAATTCCAGCTACTTGGAAGGCTGAGGCGGAAGGATCACCAGAGCCCAGCAGGTCGAGGCTGCGGTGGCCAGGAGCGGCCACTGCACTCCAGTCTGGGCGACAGAGCGAGACTCCAATTCAAAAAAAAAACAAAAAAAACCTCACGGTAAAAAGATAACCCAATGAAAAAAACCATCATAAGCATTCAACAGGTTATTTCTCCAAAGAAGATACACAAATGGCCAATAGTCATATTTAGAGATGCAAATTATTCATTAGGTAAATGCAAATCAAAACCATGAGATATCACTTCACATCCACTAGGATGGCTAAAATAAAAGACATAATAAAAAGTGTCGCCCAGCATGGTGGCTCACGCCTATAATCCTAGCACTTTGGAAGGCCGAGGTGAGAGGATTGCCTGAGCCCACAGGTTCAAGACCAGCCTGGGCAACTTGGCGAGACCTCATCTCTTCAATAAATCAAAAAATAAGCCAGGTGTGGTGGCACATGCCTGAAGTTCCAATTACTTGGAAAGCTGAGGCGGAAGAATTGCCTGAGCCCAGCAGGTCAAGGCTGCGGTGGCCATGAGTGTGCCACTGCTCTCTAGCCTGGGTGGCAAAGTGAGACTCCAACTCAAAAAAAAAAAAAAAGTGTTGACAAGAATGTGAAGAAATTGGAATGCTCATACATTATTGGGATTATAAGATATTGCAGCCATTTTGAAAAAGTTTGTCAGTTCTTCAAAATGTTAAGTATAAAATTACCATATGACCCAGCAATTCCAATCCCAGTTATACAAGCCCAAGAGAACTGAAAACATATGTGCCTAACAGCATCATTCATGAACAACCCAAATGTCTATCAGCTGATAAACTGATAAATAAAATTTGGCATATCCATGTTACAGGTTGAATGCTGTCTCCCAGAAAAGATATGCTGAAGTCCTAATCCCTGATACTTTAAAATGTGACCTTATTTGGAATAGGGGTATTGCAGATGTAATTAGTTAACACAAGATCATACTGGAGTAGGGTGGATTCCTAATCCAATGTGACTGGTTTCCCTTTAAGAAGATGACTATGTGAAGATACAGACACAAAAGGAGAATGCCATGTAACAATGAAATCAGAGACTGAAGTTATGCAGCTACAATCCAAAAAATGCCAACTAGCCGGATACCATGACTCACACCTGGAGGCCAAGGTGGAAGGATATCTTGAGACCAGTTGAAGGTTACACTGGACTTTGATAGCACCATTGTACTCCAGCCTGCGTGACAAAGTGAAATCCCATCTCTAAAACAAATAAACAAAAACCAAAGAGTTCCAAAAACCACCAGAAGGAGGGAAAAGGAAGGATCCTTTCCTATAGGTTTCTGAGGGGCATGGCCCTGCCAACACCTCAATTTCAGACTTCTAGCTTCCAAGACAGTGAAACAATGAATTTCTGTTGTTCTAAGCCACCCAATTTGTAGTGCTTTGTTTTGGCAGCCCTATGAAACGAATTAACCATATAATTAAATATTATTTAGTCATAAAAAGAAATTAAGTATTGATACATGCTACAAATTGACAAGCCTTGAAAACATTATGCTAAGTGAAAAAACTAGACATCCAAGAATATATATCCTAGAGTGAGAATGAGTATGGCATACTTGTAGAATAAATATGACTAGAATATGATAAGTGGTATGGGAGTAATGAGTAGAGAGTGGTATGCAATGATGCTGGGTACACAGGCAGGAACTGTGTTAATGCTATAAAAAGTATAGGTAATCAAGGGTAGCTACAGTAAAATGACAGGCATCTTTTATTTCATCTTTAGGGAACTCCAGTCATCAATATGCATCTTTAAACTCCAATAGGCTTATATAGTAATAGTTGCTTTATTTCATATTTAAACATTCATAACTACAACAAACTAATAACTCCCTTTTTTTCAGTTTTTGTAGTGTCTTTTTTTCTTAATTGGGGGCCTCATTACATACTCCTAGGCTCAGAGGATCCTCCCACCTCTGCCTCCCAAGTAGCTGGTATTATAGGTGTAAACCACCATGCCCAGCAAACAATAACTCTTATAGGTGTCTATTTCCAAAGTTACCTGAACCTCTTGGTTTGGGGCCAGGACTAGTCTTGGACAATCTTAAGTCTAGTAAAAACTAGTCCAAATCCATCCCTGGGCTAAGAGTTTCAGGTCTTAAAAGCTTGAACATCACAGCCAAAAGACCCCAGACCTTACAATAACCCAAATAAAATTAAATCAACCCATTCTAGTGATCAGGCACTTTCTAAAGCTTGGGGAACGAACAGTCTTATGACTCAGAGAAAGTTCTTATGACTCAAGGGATGGAGAAAAACCAAACCACTCTTAGGAATAAAATAAACTAAATGAACATTTAACCCAATATATGTGTCCTCAGCCCGTTCACCAATTTCTACCCTTGGGACATAGACAACATCTGCACCTTTGCCGGTCAAAAAATTCTAAAGTTAGTTCAAAATCTTTTCTTTTCCTTTTTGGCCTCAAGCTAGACAAGAAGTATCAGTATGGAAAAGTATGGCAAAATTTAAGAAGGGCAATGCTCTGTGCCATCCTAAAGACTCTCTTTTTAGTTTCAAGTAAATAGTTCTCCCCTGATACTGTCACACACCTGTTGACCTCATTATGGAACTATCTCAATAACATCAGAAATGGGGCTAAGAAGCACATGGGAAAATGTAGTGAAGATATAAGAAACAAACATATACATCTGAGATGTAAACAGAACTGGCCAGTCCATTTAATAAGTTTGAAATAAAGCAATGTTAATCAGAGGCCAAGGCTGCAAATAAATCCAGTAAATTTATGATCATACATCTGTATACAAGTCCACCAACCTCCTAAAAGACAGAAAAAAGTAGTAAAAGGCAGTAAAAATAATATTCTTTCCCATTTACCCAGAAAATAAAAAATTAGTTCTAACCTGGAGGCTATCTGTAGAGTTAGAAACAACGCAAAACAAAAAATCCAATGTAATGAAAAGTGGTAGTAAATTGGACTTACTGTTTGGCCTGATTAACATGAACACCCAGTGTATAGCTCAGCCATTTGTATGTCACCTGTAAGAAGAAGGAATTTTTTAAATGTTTTATTAGATGACTCTAGAGTGCAGATCAGTCCCAAGGGCTGGTCCTGAAGATTCCTATTCTTAGATGATTACGCCTTATACATTATAATAGACACCACCACAGTTTTGCCTGCTGGGTAGGTAGGAACACGTTATTTATCTTATAAATGCTAAGAAGTTTATTTCACAGACTGATTAACGAAAAAGCGCCTAAATAAAAAGGTAGGCTGAACATACATAAGAGAAAAAGCTCTCATTTTTCTCCCATTCCTTGTTTTACTTAGGCGCTTTCTTCACGCTGTCTTTTTGGGGGACCACCACTCAAAGCTATCTTAAAACTCATCCAAAAGCTAGATAACTTTGAAGTATATGTCTCAGAAACTTCTAAGGAAAGTTGCTGCCACGCCAACATTAAAGGGCACAGGTGGTGCAGGGGTCAGGAAATGAAGTGGTAAATATCTTTCTCAGAGATTAGATTGGAAACTACTGGCATCAAGCCTTCATCCTTCTTTGACCCAGTATGCCTGTCACTATCTTCTTTCAAAGTCTCTTCGAACTCAAAATGTTGAGCTTTCAATCATCAGAAGACTTACAAAGGTTCGGCAAAGGTAATGAAAAATAGAACAAAGTATTAGTGGAAGGACAAACCTAGGTTCGAAAACTGCCTATCCCTTACTAATCGCAAATAAGCAAGTTATTTGGCTCCTGAGCTTCAATTTCCCCTTCTATGGATACTACCTGCAGCCTGAGGGAGAGGGGAGGAGGCGGACTGTAAGATTCGATGCAATAATGTGTAACCATAGTGCCTGAGTACACAGTAGGCACTCAATCAAGACAGTCTGCAAAGTGCATCACATCCGTCATCTCACTTGATTATACACCACTGATAGAGGCGGGTCAAGCCTCTATCAGTGCTTAAATTTCCAGGAAGAGAAAACAATGACACAACTTGTAACTTAACCAGGTAAGACACAATTTCGTTAACTGTAATCTTGGAACTTTAAATGCCAACCCCTATAAGATAGGGGTAGGGACGCCTTACAAATATTCCCAACCAACGCCCCTCCCACCGCGGCCCCTGACCCAGGCACCGTGCCCAGCACGCCCACCCAAGGGACTTTCTCGGAGAGTCCTCGCCCGCCCGGTGGCACGAAACGTGAGGACCTGTCTCCCCCTCGGCCAATCCATCCCCACGAGGCCACAAGCAGAGGGGTCAAGGTCCCCGCCACCCTGGCCGAGCCCAGGACCGCAGTCGCACACCCGCGTTCCCCAATCCCAGCTGCTCACGATCTTGTTTTGGTCCGTGACGAACTCGTCTATATTTTCCAGATAAAACTGGTCGGCCATGGTGCCGCAGCACTGGGACCCGCCTCTGAGCTCCTCTCACAGTCACAGCCGCAGCTCCCGCCGGCGGGAAACGTCTTTGCTCCCTCCCAGTTCCCGGGTCGTTTCCTCGGCAACGGAGGCTACACGCTACGGCGGCCGTAGGGCGGTCAAACTAGTCCCGGAGACGGCGCAGCTGAAGTGGGCGGAGCTAGTGAGATCCGCGGAAGCGAGGGCGTAGAGGAGGGCTGTGCTGTGTTTTTCCCTATGTCTGCACAGCTATAAGGTTTAATTTATAAATTGGGCACCGTAAGAGATTAACAATATTACCTAATGATAAAATAGAACAATTATAACAATATACCGTCAGAAAAGTTAATGAAGTGGTCTCTTTCTATGTCTCTCGTAATATGTTATCATGTGTAATATTTTCCTACTGCGGTTGACCGTGGATAAGGAGGAGACTACTGAAAACAAATAATTTTACTAGATTATTTCAGCCGTAAAATGTATTCTAAACACTGTTAGGCCGTGGCTCATGCCTGTAATCCCAGCACTTTGGAAGGCGGAGGTGAGAAGATTTGCCTGAGCCCAGGGGTTCGAGACCAGCCTAAGTAACTTGGCAAGCCCTCGTCTCTACAGTCAAAAAATTAGCGGGTGTGGTGGCACACTCCTGTAGTTCCTGCTACTTGGAAGACTGTGGTGGAAGGATTGCCCAAGCCCAAAAGATCCAGGCTACGGTAGCTGTGATCCTGCAACTGTGCTCCAGTGTGGGCCACAGAGCAAGACTCTGACTCAAAAATATAAAATAAAAATAAACACTCTTAACTTTAGCTTTAGAATTATACTTTAAACATTTATTTCTCTCTCCTCCTCCCTCTAGGCACTCCCTTGCACTGTGATGCTTATCTGATTATATGCTTTCTTAGAAATTCCAAGGGTTAATGTGGAAGCAACTAGACTTTCAAGAATTCCAGGGGCTACTATTAGAACAAAGTAGGCATAGGCCTCCTTTGCAGAACCCTTCCACTTGAGGGGAGTCACAGATGACTGATCCACCCCTTGGCGGCAGGCAAGGTGACACCAGCCAAATCCTGCACCCCACTCCACTCCCATGTTTCCCATACAAAAAGCCCTCTCTGATGGGCCTGAGAATTTGAGATGGTGCTCTGCCATCTCCTCAGGAAGGGGGCCTCTTGAATAAACCTGTTTTTCCCTCCACCAACTCTCTCTTGAGTTTGAGTGGTGAGCACTTGGACCTTGGTCCAGGTACAGTGCCAGCTGGGATAAAGTACTGCCTGTTATAATCTCTCAGAACTGAGAAGTTATGGAAGGTTTTACAGAAGGGATGGGAAGGGGGTGTTTGGGATAGAGGCAGGAATATTTGTTGGGAAGACAAAAGAGTTTATAATAGCTGGAATGTTGGGAGAAGAGGCCAATGAGGAGAGGCGAGACTTGGGAGAAACCAAATCATGCTGTGCCCTAGAAGCTGTGTGAAGGGGCGATTGAACTTTATTCTCAGGGAAATATGGAGAAAGTTTTCAGATTGGGAATTTCAACTAAATTGTCTCCTGATATCACCCAAAAAACCCTTAATAATTGACTTCAGCATAAGGCAGTGTCATTCCATGCCACAGCATCGTGAGTAGGTGAGCAGACTCTAGAGTTAGACCACCTGGAGTAGAATCCTGCTTATGCTGTCTGTTGTGTGACCTTAGGTAAGTTACTTAACCACTATGAGCCTGTTTCCTCATCTATAAAATAGTAATAATAATAGTATCCACTTCAAAGTTTTGTTGCAACAGGCATTCAAGACGTAGTTAGCAAAGGCCTACTAAAGGCCTAGCACTGTTCCTGTAACCATAATAGGTTCATTGCCCAATGAGCACAGCAAGCCAATATGCGGAGATGCTGAGTTGCAGCAGAGAAAGGGGTTTACTTGTACAGCCACCGAACAAGGAGACAAGATGAAACCACAGATTTGTCTCACCAAGGAGTTTGGGGCTAGGGATTTTAAGAGTTTTGGTAGTCTGTTGCAGTGGCTCACACTTGTAATCCCAGCAGTTTGGGAGGTGGAAGTGAGAGAATTTCCTGAGCCCAGGGGTTTGAGACCAGCCTGGGCAACTTAGCAAGACCTCGTCTCTATAATAACTCAAAAGATGAGCCAGGTGTAGTGGGACGTGTCTGTGGTTCCAGCTACTTGAAAGGCTGACGTGGAAGGATCGCTGGAGCCCAGCAGGTCAAGGCTCTGATGGCCATGAGCATGCCACTACACTCCAGCCTGGGTGACAGGGAGACTCTGACTAAAAAAAATAATAATAGTAAGTTTTGGTGTGGGTTAAAATGTGGAGATGGTTGATTGGTCAAAGAACGCAGGGTGAAGTCATGAGCAGGGAGATGAATAAATTATTTTCATGCTGATTTCATTCCTCTTTGGGGGATTTTCAAACTTTGTTGGTATCAGCTGTTTCACTAGAATTCAGGATCTAAAAAACGTGGAAGCACTTCTTAAAAGCCTTGTGATTCTAGCATCAGAGATCCTTTTTTTTTTTTTTTTTTTGAGTTGGAGTCTCACTCCGTCACCCAGACTAGAGTGCAGTGGCACGCTCATGGCCACCCAAGCTTTGACCTGCTGGGCTCAGGTGATCATTCTGCCTCAGCCTTCCAAGTAGCCCAGAACTACAGGCACACGCTACCATGCCCGGCTAATTTTTTTATTTTTATTGTAGAGACGAGGGCTTGCCCAGGCTGGTCTCGAACCCATGGGCTCAGGCAATCCTCTCACCTTGACCTCCCAAAGTGCTGGGATTACTGACTTGAGCCACCATGCCTGGTCAATCCTATCTATCTTAAACAAAAAAAGTCTTATGTTTCTAACACCAGAAATTCTATTTACAGGAACAATGGGGATGCAGGTGTCAGCATGGGTTACAAGGAAGTGTGTCCAAGTGCAGCCTGATTAATGCTTAATTATAATTATATTTCTGTCAAGAATTCTTGTTAAACAACTTCATTCTGAGAGCTGGGGTGCTGGGGATACAGCTGTGATCAATAATACACAGCCTGTTCACATGTAGCTTATGCTGTCATGGAGATACTTAAGTGAAGGATAGTGGTGGCTTAAAATAGGGTAGTGGTAGTAGAAATCCAGAGAACTGAGTGATGGGTTTTCTTTTAGAGTTGGCAAAACCTACTCATGAATTAGATGAGTGGAGTGTGGGAAAAAAAAGGAATGAAGGCAAATACTGACATTGGAACCTAAATCTTTAGGTAAATGTTGATGCCCTTGACTGAGATGTGAAAGTGTGGGAGCTGACAAGAATATAAAATAATCATATTTGGCTAGAGTTATAATTGAGATTATATACATAAAGTCCTCGTGCTGTGCCTGTGCACAATAAAATCAATAACAGCTGTCTAGTGCATTTTTATATACCCGGCACACTGTACTTTCCTGAGAGTGATATTTCATTTTGTCCTCATAGCAATGCGGCAAATGGGTTGTGTTGTCCGTATTTTAGAAACTAGATTGTTGAGGATTGGAGAGAAGAAGCAGATTTTTCAGGGTAAGAGGGTTCCAGGATCAGAATGCAGGTCTCTCATCATTGCTTCACAGAAGTGGGAAATAAGTCAAGAAAATTGACCAGAGAAGAATCTTGATACAACCCTTATGCTGAAAGGAGCAGATGAAAACACTGTATAGGGCATCCAGTCCAGATCAGTCCTAGATATGCCAATATTAAAAGAGTTGCATGACTTTTAGAGGCCAGATTAGTGGCTACACTTGGCAGGATAGAAACTGTAAGGGAATATGAAGAGACTTCTAAGATGAGGGTAATGTTCTAGTTCTTGATCTGGGTGCTGGTCGCATGGGTAAGTTGAGCTTGTGAAAATAATTTTAGTTCCCCCACCCCTACCTTGGGGAGGTGAATCTCCTCCTCTTCCCTCCCCTCCCCTTCCCTCCTCTCCTGCCATGCTTTGTTAAACTCCAGTGTGTCCACATGGCTCTTTGAGCTATAGCCACCATGCTTCCTAACTGTGGCCTCCTACCCTACCTTGAGGAAGTGAATCTTCTCTCCCTCTCTTTTTCTCTCTCTAATTTACTTTCTAAAATAATAAACTATATTTTCCAATCTAAAGAATAATAATAACTTGAGTTGTACTTCTCTTTTTAAAAATGTGTGTCATTTTTTAATCTTAGTTTTGATTCAGTTGAGTTGTACATTTCTGATATGTTTGTATGGTTTTCTTTTTTGAGATAGGGTTTCCCTCTGTCACCCAGGCTGGAGTGCAGTGCAATCATAGCTCACTGCAGCTTCTAACTCCTGGGCTCAAGAGATCCTCCCGCCCCCGCCTCCCAAGTAACTGGGGCTCTAGGCATGTACCATCATGCCCAGCTAATTTTGTATTTTCTGTAGCTATGGGACCTCACTATATTGCCCAGGCTTATCTCAAACTTCTGGGTTGAGGCTATCCTCCTGCCTCAGCTTCCCAAGTATCTAAGACTACAAGTGTTTGCCATCATATCCAGATTTTTTTTCTTTTCCTTTTTCTTTTTTTTTTTTTTTGTAGAGACAGGGTCTCACTGTGTTGCCCAAGCTGGTATTGAACTTCTGACCTCAAGCAATCCTCCTGTCTCTGTCTCCCAGGGATTACAAGCATGTGTGCCTGGCCTTGATATGTATGCATATCATTTTCTGTATGGTTGTTTACATTAATCAAAAGCTTAAGGAAATTGATTATTTGAGGAATCTTAACTACAGTGTCAAGACTTCTTATACTATGGAAATAGAAAATAGGTAGAAGTATTAAAAAAGATGGATTTAATCTTAACTTTGGACAAAAGAAAGGAGATTCTGGGAAGAAGAGATAAGGGACAAAAAAGGACCAGAGGCAAGACAGTAATGGATTTATTGAATTAAGATAAGTGACCAAAAGCATTTTCAAGTATGGATTGGGATAATGGAACTAGAAAGGAATGACCACAGCTATGCACAGGAGGGGATAAACTAGGGGTTGGGTATGTGCATGAAGGAGCTGGAAGTGAAACCGCCTTTGTAAAATTATATATACCAGGCTATAGGGCAAAAGCTATAGAAGAGATCTGAGTCTGAAAAACTGTAGCTATGGTTAGAATTTAACAAATCTGTTTCTTTTATTTTGCAGTGAAGTCTCACTTTGTCAGCCAGGCTGGAGTGCAGTGGCACACTCATGGCCACCCCAGTGTCTACCTATGGGGCTCCGGTGATCCTTCTGACTCAGCCTTCCAAGTAGCCAGAACTATAGGTGTGCACTACCCCGCCCAGCTAATTTTTTATTTATTGTAGAGACAGGTTTCACCAAGTTGCCTGGGCTGGTCTTGAGCCCTCAGGCAATCCACTCACCTCCCAAAGTGCTGGGATTACAGGCTGAGCCACCAAGCCTGGCCGATCTGTTGTTCTAAGTTTGCTTTCCCTCCAATAGATCTTCAGATTCTGACCCTGGTGGAGGGAAGAAGCTGCCTCGCAAGGCTGATAAACATATTTTCTCTTAAACTATGGGACCTATACCTGCATACTTTCCTCCTAAACTACCTCTATAACGGCTCACTGCCCAGGGGGCTAGTAGCTGAGAATGCAGGATTTGCTGTGTAGATAGCATCTATTGTAAAACCTAAGAATGGCATTTGAGATATTTTTCAGACTTTGTACTCTCATGAACTTGAGGCCCTACCTTGGCCCAGAACACACACCATAAGTCTTGTGATGGCCGCTCCCAGAAATTGGTTTTGTGACACGAAGACAGTTTTGACACCCCCCCCATGACATCAACAATCAATCAGTAGTCTCTAGCCTTCTGCCCATTAAATTCCCTTTAAAAACCCTAGCCTCTGAATTCTCAAGGAGGTGGATGTGAGAAATATTTCTCATTTTCCTTGTTCAGCTACTTTGTGATATTAAACTCTTTTTCTACTGTCACAGCTGTGTCAGTCTCAGTTTTTCTGGGGCAGCAGGCATAAGAACCTGGTCAGGCTGTAACAGAAGAAAAGAGAAGTGCTTGATTCTCTGTTTCCATGTCTGATGCCTAGCTTGGATAGTCCTCCATTCACAGGAAGATGAATAAATGGAAAGAATGAAGGCTTTGGAAACAATTTTCCTTTTAAAAATCAAGCAAGCAAGTAAACAAACAAAAACCTGGGCTTAAATCCCAGCTTCACCACTTTGGAGCTGTGTGGCCTTAGGCAAATCATTGAACCTCTCTAGTTCTCAATTTAATCATCTTAAGAGAAGGGATAATAAGGATGTACAGATGTTTAACAACATATTTGCCAAATTAAAAAAAACCTTGATTTGTAGTAGTTGCCAACTTCTGTGGTATACATACTCCACATAGCAGATCTCAAGCTACAGCACTGAGATCACTGAATGCAGAGTTAGGGAGAGCTGCACAGTATCACACCATTATTTCCACCATACAGATACAATAACCCTAAGAGCTTACATAGTAACAAAATGTAAAATACTTAAGAAGTAATACAATTTGAATATTTATTGACTTTGTTTTAATATAATTTATTTGATTGTAAATTTATATAATTTAGTTGCTAGTGACAACACAAAAATTACAAGTTCAGCCAAATATGCTTGAAGAGGTTTATTCTGAGCCAAATGTGAGTCAAGGTGGTTGAACTGCAGTTTGGTTATATACATTTTAGGTAGGCAGAAGTTACAAGAAAACCATAAATCAATATATGTGAGATTTTCATTGGTTCAGCCTGGAGAGGTGGAACATTTCCAAGCACAACCTTGCAGATTATAGGTGAATTCAATGATTTCTTAACTGGCAATTTGTAGCTCCTATCTAAGGAATTTTAGAGATCAGTAAAGTGTCTTGTTGAGATAGGTGTTGGCAAAACTCTAAGTTTCTTGATATGTAGATGAAGTCCAATACACGGCAGACTTTCAAAAGGTTAGATAAGTGTCTTACAAGGAACCCAGAGTCTGGGAGTCCTGAAGAGATGTCTTTTCAGGGTCATAAAATACTCCAATTTCCTTCTTTATCTGTTGTGTGATATTATGCCAGAGTCAGGCTGGGAAAAAAACCTTCAGAATATAGAGTGATAGGTAATAAAATCCCATTTGATAAGTTCTTATCAGGTGTGACTCCCCAAGACTTTTAGGTAGGAATTTGAATAAGAGAAAAAAAGGTCAGAGTATAGTCCTCATTAGTCATGACTCTGGCCATGAGGTGGCTCAAGCCTGTAATCCCAGCACATTGGGACGTGGAAGTGAGAGAATTGCCTGAGCTCAGGGGTTCAAGACCAACCTGAGCAACATGGCGAGACCTTGTCTCTACAATAAAAAAAAATAAGCTAGCCAGATGTGGTGGCACATGCCTGTGGTTCCAGGTGCTTGGAAGGCTGAGGCAGAAGGATCACTTGAGCCTAGCAGGTCGAGGCTGTGGTGGCTGCACTCCACTCAGCCTGGGCAACAGAGTGAGACTCCAATTCCAAAAAAAAAAAGTAATGGCTCAGTTTAAAACTGGCTTGCAAACTTTCTGAAAATTTCATACTCAGCTTTCATAAACAAGTACTGACCAGGTACTCCACACCACTGTAAATCATTTATCTACCTTGCATGATTGAGGGGTTGAAAGTAATATGTTTTTTGTCTGGGAGATAGCTAAGTTCTCCATAAATGGAACTGTTATTATATAGCAAACACTTATATATCACTAACTATATGCCAGATTGGTTCCAAGTGCTTTAAAAATATTAACCAAACAATCTCTGTAACAACACTAGAACGTAAGGCATGTTATTAACCCCTTTTTTTCAGAAAAATAAACTTTGACACAGAGAGGTTAAATAACTTGCCTGAGGTCACAAAGTGACACAGCCAGAATTATAACCCAGGCAATCTGGCTGCAGCATCCATGATTTTAAACACTGCATTTTGTTGCCTCATATTCATTTACAACTGCATATTAAAAAAATAATAAATACAGTGAACTCCACTACATTTTATTGCAGGACTTTGGAATTCCTGTATACATCATTCAAGTGAAATTTGCTTTTAGTGGAAGTCAAGTAACAAATGGGATATGTTGAGTATCTGCATGATGTGGGAACAAATCTTGAAAGTTTGGGGGTTATGTGTGGGGTTAAGGGAAGGTTGGGGGTAGTGTAGATCTTTGGTTAGGTTTAGAAGGCAACTGCACCTAGCAAATGTCTGTAAATAAGCCTAAGACTGTGTCCAGGAGATTAGTGTTTTATCTAGATGATGCCTAAAAGTAAACCAGAAAAGAGGACTCCATTATACTTCCACTCCCATAAATTCTAGCTGAAGAAAGTCTTTAGCTTATGTACATCGTTTAGATTATAACAACTACATTTATTGAGCACCTACCATGTTATAGGTACCTCACATAGAGTGTCTCATTTAATCCTCAAACAATTCTGTTAGATTCTATTATCCCTTCACCAAAAAGGGCCCACATTTGAGATCAATTTTATGTTGTTAATGGGGGAGAGTAAATGTTGTTAATGGGAAGGGTGAATAGGAAATTTTTTTTTTTTTTTGTAGAGATAAGGTCTTGCTATGTTGCCCAGGCTGAACTCAAACTCTCAAACCTTGGTCTCAAACTGTCCACCTGATGCTGGGTGGGATTCTTTGACTTCACCACAGAAAAACATTTCAGAGCAAGATCCAAGTATAGTTTAAGACAGAATTTATTAAAAAGAGAGGTATACTTAAGAATGAGCATAGGTCCCTTAAGAGAGGTCAAGTGCTTTCCTTTGAAAAGAAGCATTATATACTTTTACAACTATGATTAAGCAAACCATGAGCTAAGAGGGGTGGGCTGCAGGTATTTGGTCATAAGTTTTGATTACCCTCTCTCAACCTTCTAAGGTCACAATGACCTTCTAATAATTAAAATTATTGCCTAACCAGATTTGGGCTTTTCTTAGAACATCATGTCTATGTTTTGGGTAATTGACCATTATTTCTGTGATTTACTGCACTGATAGATCTCATTCCAACCCCCAGGGTGGTCAAGTCTTATATGCCTGGTCAGTTGGGTGGAGATCATGAACCTATAAGAAAGATGTCTTACCCTATTTTAGTTTAAGCTGCTCATAAGAAACTTACCTATCCATGTCTAACCTGCGCTGAATAACCTTCCTCAACTTCCCTCCTTAGAAATTTTTGGTCCCATAATCATGTGGAGTGCAGAGGGAGGAAGGTTCATCTTCTGTAACTTCTTCAAAACCCACAGTGGGCATGGTACTGCCTAGCCAGAGATAAAAAAAATCTCTCCCTATCTTATCTAAAGTGTCCAGGTTAGTTTCAATGATGGCATCGATCGCAGACACCAGTTGGAATCCTCACATGATCATCGTGCAGGCATGAAATTACTTGATTCTGGAAGAAACAAAGTTAAACCAGTCAGTTAAAGAGACATGGACTGAAAATCAGCAGGAAAATCAGCAGGATTGGACCTATTTATTATAATAGGTCCAATAAAAGGAATAACCCAAGCAAAAGAGGTATTTGCAGTAGAGGTTCCTTGTGCAAAGCCATAAAGTCAGATAGTCTTGTCGTAAATTCTCTTCATACCCTCTTCAACTTGTCCAGTAACATTTATGTAAGTGTAGCATGTTTTCTTAATAACTGCACAAACCCCTCCCTGTACAGCAAGTTAGTAATCTAAAGCCAATGGGTTATCCATTACAATATTAGTATCCCAAAGTGCTGGGATTACAGGCATAGGTTCTAAGACAAGGTTGGTTTAAACAAATAACTAAGTAGGATTTTAGAACTTGCCTCATCCTAATGTAATAATAATAACAACAACAGCAACACTAGCATCTAATAGGTTCTCCAAAAGGTTTACTGATTTGAGTTCAGTTACACTAAAGGCAATGAAATCTAAGGAAAAAAACCCAAAACATTAAATTCAGAAGCAAGGAGACATGATCTAGTGTTCACTATTATTTATCACTCACTGAGTGTGCAGGTACTATGCTAGGCCTTTCACTTGAAAATTCTCATTCGATCTTTGAAATAATCTAAAACGTAAGTGTTATTACTTACCTACTATTATCCCTATTGTGTAGACGTCACATAGCTTAAATTATTATCTCTACTGTACAGATTAAAAAACAAACAAACTTGAGCTTAGAGAAGTTAAATAATTTACCCCAACCACATACTGTAGGTAGTAAGGGGTAGAGATGTGTTTCCAGCCCAGCTGTGTCCAAAGCCCATGGGATTTTTTTGTTTTGCCTTTTTTTTTTTTTTTTTTTTTCCGAATTGGAGTCTCACTCTGTGCCCAGACTGGAGTGCAGTGGCCACTCCCAGCCACCACAGCCTCGACCTGCTGGGCTCCGGCGATCTTTCCACCTCAGCCTTCCAAGTAGCTGGAATTACAGGCGCGGGTTACCATGCCTGGCTAATTTTTTGATTTATTATAGAGATGAGGTCTCGCCAAGTTGCTCAGGCGGGTCTCGAACCCGCGGGCTCAGGCAATTCACTCACCTCAGCCTCCCAAGGCACAGGATTACAGGCTGAGGCACCGAGCCCGGATTGTTTTGTTTTTTTGAGTTGGAGTCTCACTCTGTTACCCAGGCTGGAATGCTGGAATGCAGTGGCATGCTCACAGCCACCCCAGTGTCGACCTGCTGGGCTCCGGCAAGACTTCTACCTCTGCCTTCCAAGTACCCAGAATTACAGGTGTGCGCTATCATGCCCAGCTAATTTTTGATTTATTGTAGAGACGAGGTTTCGCCAAGTTGCCTGGGCTGGTCTCAAACCTGCAGGCTCAGGCAATCCACTTGTCTTGGCCTCCCAAGTGCTAGAATTATAGGCTGAGCCACCGAGCCCAGCCAGCCCATGTTTTTAACACTGTGACTGTCTTTAAATGATAGCATTTGTTTGGTTTTTGTTCTCTTCTGTATATATATGTATTTTTTTCTTATACATGTTTGGGTTTTTTTGTTTGTTTGTTTGAGTTGGAGTCTCACTCTGTCGCCCAGACTGGAGTGCAGTGGCATGCTTCCGGCCACCGCAGCCTCAACCTGCTGGGCTCCGGCGATCCTTCTGCCTCAGCCTTCCAAGCAGCCAGAAGTACAGGTGCATGCTACCAGCCCAGCTAGTTTTTGATTTATTGTAGAGACGAGGTCTCGCCAAGTTGCCCGGGCAGGTCTCAAACCCACGGGCTCAGGCAATCCTCTCGCCTCGGCCTCCCAAAGTGCTGGGATTACAGGCGGAGCCACTGAGCCTGGCATATGTTCGGGTTTTTACAAGAGTCTGTATCATTTTATAATCAGAAAAATATATATTTTTTCGTTTTGAAAAAAAGTGGAACATTTAGAAATGTGAAATTAACTCATCTTCTTATTACAGTCATCTGCAATGTTTTTCCTACTTGCAATGTAAAAGCATTCTCCACAAAGGAATAAAACCACCATTCCTACCTATGTCTTAAATGTCACTTCTTAAAAACAAACAAAAACCTTACTTACCATTCCTTAAGGATGAGGCTTCACAGAGAGATGCCTCATGTTGAGAATGAGAGAGCAGTTCTCCAGAAACCAGAGCAATCAATGAGTCAAAGTACTTTCTAGCCAAGGGAGAGGCCAGACAAAACTGTTGGGGGTGTCAGTGCCAGGAGATACCAGCAGTGGGAGCCATAGGACCAAGACTCCTCAGCCTCCATGTCTCAAAAAAACCCCAAAAGAAACCCTAAGATTGGGTCAGAAACAGAAGGCTGACCCCCTCCTTCTTCCTCTTCATCCCCACCTCATCCTAAAAATGATTGGCATCAATGATTCTCACAAGGCATGGAGTGAGAAATCTAGGCAGGGCTCAGTACTGGAGCAGCATGATGAGTAGTCCAACTACACGCATGCAGGATCCCCAGACTCAGAGTAGGGCAAGGGGGCCAGACCTCTGGCCAGGAAAGGAGGCCTGTAGGAGCAACTCTGGAACTCTATCAGTTGGACACACGTTATGGGGATTACATTTCAGGCAGGGTAACACCTCAGACCAAGGAGTACAAGATTAAGAAGTCCAGAGTCCCAGGAGCCCAGGACTTATTGGCACCAATATATTAAGTAATTAGATCATTCATTCATTCATTCATTCACACATCAAACATTGCTAAATGCTCCTGTATATCAGGCCATATGTAACTAACAGAGACACAGTCTTCCTCTCTGGGAGTTTACACTCTGTGAAGAGTAAACAGCAATACAGGGCGAGAAAATCATAGGGGGCCATGAGAATCTGGAGGAGGCAGTGCACCCAGCCCAAAGACCAGAGGAAATATGAGGAAATCTTTGGGCTTGGGGTATCTAGGGCTACCAGCCATGAAGCCTTCCTTTCACATTAGAAAAACATATAAGAAATGAAATCAGAGAACTGTCTTTGTAATAGCTTTTAACAATACATAACAAGTCCGTATTTCCTTCTTTTAAAAAAAGTTGTTTTATGAAACACGTGCATCTTGCGTAGACTGTCTTGTGGCATGCACAGCTGCCAAGGCCAGGACACATCAACCTTCCTGACAGCTGACAAGGCAGGAGCCCAAGGACAGTGAGATAAGCTTCCAGGTGGTTGTTCTAAAACACCTTATCAGTTTTATAAAAATCAATGTAAAATTCTCCAGTTACCAAAACCAAGCAGGTGAGCCAAGGGGACACTGAGATACTGGTTCTCCTGTTTCACACCTACACCACCCCTTCCTGACTGCCCACACTCGCACCCCAGCCTGTTTCCTCTTCAGCTTAATCACCAGAGGTTTACATTTCTACCTTTGCTGCCTCAGACATTCAGTAAAAGAGCAAGAGGACCTCCACCCCCATTTTTCATGTGTTTTGTATATTTTTTCCTTCCTCCCTTTGGAGTAGCGATGGCAAAAGGGAAGATAATTTGAAACTGGTTATGAGAAGGTTTAAGCATATTATGTCTGAATTCTTAAGATGTGTGTCTGGGTGGGGTTGGCATACAGGGCTAGACAAAAGCATATGTTCCTTTTCTCAGAGACTGTTGCTTTCTGGCCCACAAACGCTGCTGGTCAAGAAGCCTTCCCAAGAAAATGTCATGTGGAAATGTAAGTATCAAGTAAGGGCCTGCTTGGCCAAAGCTGACTTGGCACATGTCTTTAGTATCAAGTAAGTGTAAAGGCCATTTCAAAAACAGTCTTGACGCAGTGGGTTACTCTTCTTGCTTTCTTGTCTCTCTGTTGACATCACTTCTTCTTTCTGTATGACTATCCTGTTTTCTCTTTGGCTTAACCACGGTTTCTACTTCCTCATAATTTTAAACACAGCTGTAGTTATGGATCATCTCTACCACTACATTCAGCTTTTGTCCCATCCCTAATTACAGATTTTCTCAACAATTTCCCATTTTATAATTCCTAAATGGCTGAACCTGAACCTGATTTTGCTTAACTTATTTCAATTTTTTTTTTTTTTTTGAGTTGGAGTCTCACTCTGTCGCCCAGACTGGAGTGCCGTGGCCACTCCCAGCCACTGCAGCCTCGACCTGCTGGGCTCCGGCGATTCTTCCGCCTCAGCCTTCCAAGGAACTGGAACTACAGGCGTGTGCTACCATGCCTGGCTGATTTTTTGATTTATTGTAGAGATGAGATCTCGAACCCGCGGGCTCAGGCAATCCACTCACCTCAGCCTCCCAAAGGCGCGGGATTACAGGCTAAGCCACCGAACCCGGCCTTCAATTTTTTTTAGGTAGGGTCTTGCTCTATTGTCCAGGCTGGAGTGCAGTGGCATGATCTTAGCTCACTGCAGCCTCAAACTCCTGAGCGCAAGTGATTCTCCTGCCTCAGCCTCCCAAGTAGCTAAAACCATAGACATGCACAATACACCTGGTAGTTATATATATATCTTAAGTGATAAAAATATTTTTCAGGATACTAAGCAATCAGTTGACAGGTTCCTCTGAAACAGGTGCTCATTAATTCATTCCTCAATTGTTCACTGAGTTCCTTCCATGAGCTTGCGATATAAAGAACAGAATACAAGAGACATATGGACTTGATCGGAGACAAAGAAGTTAACAGACAGTTAAAAGACCATGTCATAAGAGGGGACACGGGCAGAGTTTTCCCAACTGGAGATGTCCAATAGGCTGTGGGATATGTCTGTGCTTAGATTCAGGCTTAGATTGGTTATCCACAGCTTGTAGACGGTAACTGAGGCTATGGTGGAGGGTTTGTGGTGTGTGTGTTGGGATTAGATCACCCAGGGACAGAACTGAAGGCAGAACTCCAGGCAGCACCAACAGTTAAGGGACATGCAAAGGAGGAAAAGCCTTAAACGGGAACTGAGATGGAAAAGGAACACTGGGAGGGCTCCATGCAGAAGCAAAATAAGTGAGTTTGAAAAAGGGGGTTATTAACAGTGTCAAATGCCTCCCCAAAATGGTGTTGGGTAGGAATCAAGAGGAACGCATTGGGTTTGGCCTCCATTGGCCTGAGGAGTGAGAGGCATAAAAGCCAGAGTTGAGTGAGTTAAGGAGTGAGGAAGAGTAGGAAGAACTGAGGATAGAGGGTGGAGATGACTCTGACCAATTTACTGTGTGGAAATGGAGAGGGGTGTGGGGAGAGGATGGTCAGGAGCTTTGCAACATGTCTGCCTAAGCAACGGGGTTAGGAGATTGAGGTGGGGCATTTGTCTTAGAAAAAGGTATGGCAGGCATTCTGGGGTCTTCTCCATCTGGAGTGTCCTCAGTCAGGGATGCCTAAGTGCAGGAACTGCAGGCAAGAACTTACAGGAAGGGGCCATGCAGTAGATCCTAAGTTCTCACAGAATGGGAATTCTTCAAAGATCTGTATTCCCAACACTCTGCTTGACCAAAACTGGCAGAGCGCAGGCCCTTAGCAAATATTTGTTGACTGATAAAGGAATGGTTGAATGAATAGATGGATGACTGAATGAAGTTGAATTAAATATTGTTCTGCTTTATAATCCCTTTTGTCGAGCTGCAGCATATTGTTTGTGGAAGGTGTTGTCTACTTTTCCTTCCACCACTGAAATTGCTATGTAGTCTATTATCAGGGTGAGCGTTCTTGATAAGCTAACCGGGGAAGTCCAGCTTCCTTCAAAGGCTCAGTCATCAGAAATGAGGGGAGAGAGGTGACCTTTTATGAGCCAAAGTCAGGACCAAGCCCTTATCCTAAATAGGCTTGGGAACTGCAAAGCGCTCTGCTGCTTGGAGATGTCATCTGTTCCTATATGCATCAACCTTTCACATAGCACTTAAGTGAACACTCCATCCATCTCAGGTTGACTCATATGAAGTACCTTTTTTTTTTTGAGTTGGAGTCTCACTCTGTCGCCCAGACTGGAGTGCAGTGGCCGCTCTCGGTCACCGCAGCCTTGACCTGCTGGGCTCCGGCGATCCTTCTGCCTCAGCCTTCCAAGTAGCTGGAACTACAGGCGCACGCTACCACGCCTGGCTAATTTTTTTGATTTATAGAGATGAGGTCTCACCAAGTTGCCCAGGTGGGTCTCGAACCCACGGGCTCAGGCAATTCACTCACCTCAGCCTCCCAAGTCACGGGATTACAGGCTGAGCTACCGAGCCCAGCTATATGAAGTATCTTACCCCTCCATATTTTTTCCCAAGACTCTGGAGTAAAAGACAAAACCAGATGGTAGACTTTACCAATTCACTTTCCTCGTTTGGTCTTCTCTGTGATGCCTCCATGACACTCCTGATTGCCTTGTACCTATCCTATTTCAGACCCTCCTACCACAAGATAAAGTTGTTTTTCTGCTTATAAAGACAATTCACGCTCATCCTCATCTTCTTCAGCCTCATCCCTCTTCTAGTCAGCCCTCCCTGCCCAGGTTCATCTTTCACACCAGTTCCAGGATGAGGTGTCTGAAACATAGATCTGATGATGTGACTCCCTGCTTAAAACCCTTCAGTGGTGGGAGGCCGAGGTGAGGGAATTGCCTGAACCCATGGGTTCCAGGCACTCCAGCCTAGACGATGAAATGAGACTCCAACTCAAAACAAAACAAAAAACCCCTTCAGTGGTTCCTTGTTGATTTAGGATAAACTTTCTTAGCAGGGAGGAAGGGAATATTCATTCAAGGCCCTTCAGGGACCAGTCCTACTTCCACTTCCCTCTTCAGCAATTCCAACTGTAGTACTGATAGCATCAGCACGTGCTGTCATGGCCATTTGCCGTCACCTCCTCTGCTTCCTGCTCCCAGAAATACTGCCCTCAATGCTGCTCCATTCCTTTGTGTCTGAAAGTTCCAGGGCCACTGTCATAACCTCCCTCTCACAGCCTCCTGCTGAAGACAGACATAACCTAGGTGCTGCTTTGCTGCTGCTCCTCACATGGCTGGGCCAGATACCATTTCAACTTCTGATTTCTGCAAGAATGTGGGGGTTGGGTAGTGCACTAAGGATGTGAAGAGTGGATGCGGGGGCAGGGCCCAGGGAGTGGTACACTTCACAATTCACGTGCTTTACACTTAAAATTTCCCAGGTCTCTCCTCTCTGAAATTCCCTTCCTTCAGCCAGCATCCCATCCCACCCTGGGAATTTTTTTTCTTTTAGAGACAGGATCTCACTCCGTTGCCCAGGCTAAAATGCAGCGTTGTGACCATAGCTCACTACAGCCTCAGATTCCTGGACTCATAGGATCCTTCCACTTCAGTCTTCTGAGTAGCTGGGAGTATAGGCCATGCCACCATGTCTGGCTATTTTTTATTTTTTGTTGAGACCAGAGTCTTGCTATGGTGTCCAGACAGGTCTCGAATGTCTGGGTTCAAGTGATCCTCCCACCTCAGCCTCCCAGGTGTGAGCCACCGTGCCTGGTTCCAACCTTGGGTATTTCCATTGCACCTTTCCCTTGTTAGGACTGTGTATATGTGTGAGTCTGTCTTTATAAACCTTCCTTGTGTCATGCAACCCTATCTCACCCTCCTTCTCTACCCAAGTTCCAGGTGGCCACAGGCTTTGGTTATGTACCCACAGGGTAGTTTACCATAGAGTCTCCTAATTTCTTCTCAGGATAGTTTGGCACCAATTGTGAAAAAAAATTAAAGAGGTGTCCACACTTTACACATCTCTCTCCTCGAGTTTGCTGTGGGCTCCTTGAGGTCAGACCTGTGTCTACTTCATCTCTGGTCTCTGTCCCAGTTGAGGCCTGGCACAGAAAGAAGCAGTAAAAGCCTGCTGAGCAGCATTGTCATGGCCAGGCCACAAATGAGCCACCAGACTGCAAGGTGGCCAGTGGGGGATTGGAAATGGGGGACAGCAGACCAGTAAGGAATGCCTTCATGTTCCATCCTGGAGGGTGGGGTTTCTGACTACCTGCCCCCACCCCTCATTGTTCTCAGAGCTGATTCATACCCAGAAATACATGCTCAGCCTCTGTCAATTCATCTCTGCTTCTCAGAATCCCATTAAGCCAGACAAAGTGACCATCCATCTGCTGGACACATTCACGAGGTATTTCCTCTAGAAAGCTGGCCTTCCTCTGTGGCCACCCACACCTCCCACAGATCACTGCTCTTAAGAGCAGGTGGCAGGCAGGTGTGATGATTCACGGCTGTAATTCCAGCACTTTGGGAGACAGAGGCAAGAGGATTGCCTGATCCCAGGGGTTTGAGACTAGCCTGGGCAACTTGGTGAGAACTTGTCTCTACAAAAAAAAAAAAAAAAAAAGCTGGGCATAATGTTGCACACCTGTAGCTCTAGCTACAGGTGAGATGGAAGGCTGAGGTGGAAGGCTCACCTGAGTCCAGCAGATCAAGGCTGTGGTGGCCGTCAGCATGCTACTGCACTCCAACCTGGGTGACAGAATGAGACTCCGACTCAAAAAAAACCCAAACTAAACAAAAACAGCAGGTGCTAGGTTTGCTGTCATCCTTAGCACAGGTCTGGTCATCTCCCAGCCTCCCCACTCTTCCTGTTTCTAGTACTACGTCCTCTAGTATGTCCTCCACACTCACCACCAGAAAGATGATTCTAAATTCTAAGCTGAACTTGACCCACCAGGGGAAGCTCCTTCCAGGGCTCCCACTACTTTATTTTAATAGCTTTACTGAGAAATAATTTACATGCCACAAATTCACCCATTTTAAGTGTACAGTTGGATGAGTTTTAGTAAATTTATACAGCTTCACAACCATCACCAAAATCTAATTTTAGAACATTTCCATCACCCCAAAACATTCCCTTGTGCCTCCTTCCCCCCTTATGCAGCCAATCCCTGCTCCTACACCCAGACCCAGGCAACCACAGATCTGCCTTCCATCTTATAATTTTATCTGTTCTAGAATTTCATGTAAATTTTTGTTATGAGCTGAATTTTGTCCTCCACCCCAGATTCACATGTTGAAATCCTAACCTCCAATACCTCAGAATGTGACTGTATTTGGAGATAACCTTTCAAGAGGTACTTAAGTTAAAATTAGGTCACCAGAGTGGGCCTTCATCTATTATGACTGGTGTTCCTATAAGAAGAGATGAGGACATGTGCATGTACAGAGGGAAGAACATGTGAGGACACAGGGAGAAGACGGCTTCAGAAGAAATCAATTCTGTCAACACCTTGCTCTTGGACTGCTAGCCTCCAGAACAGCGAAAAAAAGAATTCCTATTCTTTTTGTTTTGTTTTGAGTTGGAGTCTCACTCTGTCGCCCGAGCTGGAGTGCAGTGGCACACTCGCGGCCAACGCAGCCTCGACTTGCTGGGTTCAGACAAGCCTTCCACCCCAGTCTTCCAAATAGCTAGAACTGCAGGCACGCACCACCATACCCGGCTAATTTTTTTATTTATTGTAGAGACAAGGTCTCACCAAGTTGTCCAGGCTGGTCTTGAACCCCTGGTCTCAGGCAATCCTTTCACCTCGGCCACCCAAAGTGCGAGGATTACAGGCTTGAGTCACTGCACCCGGTCAATTCCTATTGTTTAAGTCACCTAGTCTGTGGTAGTTTGTTATGGTAGCCCAAGTAAACTAAGGTATCTTCTTTCATGTTAGTGCAAATATCAGTAGTTCATTACTTTTTATTGCTGAGTAGTATTTCATTGTTTGAGTGTACCATATTTTGTTTATTCACCAAACAATAGACATTGAATTAGTTGCAGTTTTGGTGCTAAAGCTACAGCTTGAATATTTGCATACAAGTCTTTGTTGTGAACATGTTTTTATTTCCCTTGCATGGATCCCAGTGCTTTTTTTCTTCTCTCTTTTTTTTTTGAGTTGGAGTCTCACTCTGTCACCCAGACTGGAGTGCAGTGACCGCTGCCGGCCACTGCAGCCTCAACCTGCTGGGCTCCAGCAATCCTTCCGCCTCAGCCTTCCGAGTAGCCGGAATTACAGGCACGCGCTACCACGCCTGGCTGATTTTTTTTTATTTATTTATTGTAGAGATGAGGTCTCGCTGCCCAGGTGGGTCTCGAACCCGTGGGCTCAGGCAATCCACTCATCTCAGCCTTCCAAAGGCACGAGATTACAGGCTGAGCCACCGAGCCCGGCTTCTTCTCTTTTTCTAGTTGGAGTCTCTGTCACCCAGACTGGAGTGCAGTGGCACAATCATGGTTCACTGCAGCCTTTACCTCCTGGGCTCAAGCAATCCTCCTGCCTCAGCCTCTAGAGTAGCTGGGATTATAGGTGCACACCACCATGCTCAATTTATAATAAAATAATTTTTTTATTTTTATTTTTTGTAGAAATGAGGTCTTGCTATGTTACCCAGGCTCCAGTGCTTTTAAGATCAGGTTTAAGCTTCTTAGCTCTTCAGTCTCACCTCTCATCCCCTGCTGCTTCTTACCTGTGCCCCAGCAACACAAGCAGCTAACAGATCCTTGTACATCCTGTGTTACTTCTCACAAGTCTTTGCATATGCTGTGCCCCTTCAGAAGTACTCCCCAATTTCCTTTGCTGTTAAGAAGTCAGGTGCCTTCTCTGCCTCTCAGGCTAATTTAGGGCTCCTCCTTTTTGTTCCCATGATCTTTTGAACTTCTATCATGCTAGATCACAGTATAAGGTTGACTTTTTTTTGGTTTTAACTAGGTGAACTTTCTTAAGAAAAAGGATGGGCCAGGCATGGTGGCTCATGCCTATAATCCCAGCACTTTGGGAGGCTGAGGTGAGAGGATTGCCTGAGCCCACAGGTTCGAGACCAGCCTGGGCAACTTGGCAAAACTTCATCTCTACAGTAAATTTTTTTTAAAAATTAGCCGGTGTGGTGGCCTGTGCCTGTAATTCCAGCCGCTTGGAAGGCTGAAGTGGAAGGATCAGCTGGTCATGGCTGTGGTGTCTATGAGCATGCCACTGTACTCCAGCATGGGCGACAGAGTGAGAGAGTCTCCAACTCAAAAAAAAAAAAAGAAAGAAAAAAGAAAAGAAAAGGGATGGTGTGTTATTTTTTTTCTGAATTCCCAGTGTTCAGGACCTATGTAATAATTAGTACAAAATAAATGTTTGCTTTAAAAGGCCATGAATAAATAAATAAACAATTCGGTCATTTGATAAGTCTCTACTGAGTGCGTAACATGTGTTTAGTACAATGCTAGGTACACAGGGGCCACAAAAGAAATACAAGATAAATTCTAAGCCCTCAAGTAATCTTAGTTAAGTTGGAGAAACACTGAGCTCAGGGGTTCAAGACCAGCCTGAGCAACATGGTGAGCCCTCATCTATACAACAAATAAAAAAATCAGCTGGGCATGGTGGCACATGCCTGTGGTTCCAGCTACTTGGAAGGTTGAGGTGGAAGGATCATCTGAGCCCGGCAGGTCGAGACTGCAGTGTCCATGAGTGTGCCACTGTAATCCAGCCTGGGCGACAGAGCGAGACTCTGACTCAAAACAAACAAACAAAAAAAGTTGGAGAAACAAGACCTACTCAGCAAAAACTGATTAGAAAACAAGGCAATAATGAACCAAGTCGCTGAAGAGCACTGCACACACAGACTTCTGTTCAGATTCTAGCTGTGTGACCATCTGCAAGCCAGCTAACCTCTCTGGACTTCAGTTTCCTCATCTGGAAAAGAGAAAATTATCAGACATAGTTTGAGGTACTAATGGGATACAGTGGTAATGATTAAACAATACTCCTCATCTGCATGGTGTTTTATAGACATTTACAAAGCTGATTCACATCCTTTATTTCATTTGATTAACTCTGCAAGGTAGTTAGAGATTATAGCATAGCAGTTATGGCAGGTTGTAAAAATGACCATAAAGTATTCCCTTCCCTCTGCTTCTACCTTTCAAAAGTACCCTTCCATACTGACTCTGAATTGCTGTGATGAGAAACATGCTTAAGAGTGGAGGCTTGTTGTCTCCTGACCACATAGATTCCTGAGACCGCATACAAATGAGCCTAAGCTAGGCTGCCTGGAGGCTGAGAGGCCACATGGAGGAGAATCAAGGCACTCCAGCCAACTGCCAATCGCCAACTGTGTTAGTGAGGCCAATGCAAATAGAAAATTGTAAACTAAATAAAATAATTATTGTTTTAAGTCACTATATTTCAGGGCAAATCATTTTAATAGCAAAAGCTACTGAGACAGATTCA
Organism: Cephalopachus bancanus; assembly: GCA_027257055.1. NCBI lineage: Eukaryota > Metazoa > Chordata > Mammalia > Primates > Tarsiidae > Cephalopachus > Cephalopachus bancanus. The sequence continues at coordinate 2,510,420 of JAPVLO010000195.1, read as the reverse complement.
GAGCAATAAACTTCAGAGCTAAGCAGTGTGAGTTTGAATTACAGCTCTGCCACTTTCTAGCTACGAGGACTTGGGCAAGATACTCCATCACTCAGAGCCTCAGTGTCCTCAGTAATGGTAGTACCCATTTCCTGGGGGTTGCAAGGATTCAACACGGTGATAGATGTCTGACATTAGCTTATATGTAGCTTGACCCAGAATAAAGGGAGCCATTGTCATCACTGCTCCATTGTTCAGATGAATAAACTAAAGACAAAGAAACTAAACTCCCTGGTGTTGAGTGACTTTCCTCAAGGTCACACAGCCGGGAAATGACTGGACTTAGGATTCACACTCAGACTTATTAACTCCCACCCAGTGTACGATTCCTGATACAATAGTGTGTGTGTGGGGGGGGTGACTGGCTGGGTATGGGGAGGGACATTTTGTGTCTGCCTGGTGTTATTCTACCTTGTGTTCTGAGGCTGGAGTTAATGTATAATCAAACTCAAGTTCTATGGAAGATTAATCAGTAGCACAAAGTACAGCACACTGACAGGCATTGACAGTCCCGCCCCTTCATTCCCTGGATCTAATGTCTTAGTAAGGCTGATTCTCTTTCTATGCTACTTTTCAAATCCACTCTTTTCTCTTTGTTTCTTACGTTAGCCCTGGCCCCCTTTGCTGGAGCACTGTAATGGCCTCCAGCTTCCTTAGGCGAGTCTACTGCAATCTTTTCTCCTCTCCTTTTGTCTCTCTTCAGCCACACTTTGGGCTGTGTGCCAGCACATGCCTGATGCTCACCAGAGGACAGATTCTGCTCCTGGGTTTTATCTTGGAGCTGGCTACATGGCTTCTGGGTATTGGGATGTAAGACTGCCATGTGCTTCAGACACCCCAACCATAAAATGAGAGTACTGGAATAGATATCCTCAATAAGACCTTCCAGCTGACCATTACGAGGAGGGTGACACCTGAGCCCTAATAAAGGACTGGCAGGTACATACCACCGGTGAGCAGCAGATGGCAGAGTCACTTCTCCTTTCGCCATCTCCCATTAGGAGCTACCAGTGTCCTACCTCACATGAAGGAAAATAACGAAGATAGGACCTCAACAACCAGTTAGAAAGTGCCCTATGAGACAAATCTTAATGGAATTAAAGACCTGAATTTAAAAAACAGGGGATCTTCTTTTTCACCCTTTCTCCTTTCCTCCATTCCTTCCTCCTTCCCTCCCTCCCTCCCTCCCTTCCTTCCTCAGAGTCTCACTCTGTTGCCCAGGCTGGAGTGCTATGACATGATCACAGCTCACCACAACCTCCTGGGTTTGGTTGATCCTCACACCTCAGCTGGGTCTACAGTTGTGCACCACCACACCTGGCTAACTTTTTTGATTTTTTTGTCGCGATGAGGTCTTGGTATGTTGCCAGGCTGGTCTCAAATTCCTGGACTCACTCAAGCAATCCTCCTGCATCAGCCTCCCAAAGTGCTAGCATTACAGATGTGAGCCAGCGTGCCTGACTTCATAGTAAAATCATATGTCAGGCTTTTAAAAAGTTCAAATGTCTGGCTATCACCTCTTGTCAAGTCATGTACTTTACTATGAGCCTCAGTCCTTATCACTCCCTATTTTCTCTCCAACACATAGACCAAGTTCTTTTGCCATTGATCAAGTTGCTTATACTATTACTTTTCTCAAACCTTTTTCTTATAAGTGAAATAGTTCTTGACCTTGTTTTCAATAAAAGTGAGAAAATGAGGCCTAGATTGAGAGGACCACAGATCCCAAAAGGGCGGGAGGCAGGGGGTGAGGAGAATACATTTCTTTGTGAAAATTAAGCAAGCACAGTGTGTTTGTGTTGCCAGAATACAACCTAAGATGCCATTATGAAAATAAGACACAAAAAGAACTATGCTTTCTGAGACTATAGAAAAGATATGACATTAAAATGGAAAGTAGGGCCAAAATGTCAACAGAATATGTTCTTCGGACTGCAAATACATGTTTCTGCTATAAACTGTTATTAAGAGGGTATAAATTAGGCAGGGCACAGTGGCACACACATGTAATCCCAGCACTTCGGGAGGCCGAGGTGAGAGAATCACTTGAGTCCAGGAGTTTGAGGCTTCAGTGAGCCATGTTCATGCCACCGCACTCTAGCCTGGGCAACAGAGCAAGACCCCGACTAAAAAAGGAGGGAATAAATTATAAGTGAATAAAGCATAATTGAATAAACGAAACAGTAACACCCTCTGGAGGCTGGAGGCATTTGAGACTGAACTCTCTAGTCCAACCCTTCTCCCCACAGTCTCCAACCTCCAACCCCACTCTTTTGGATAGCTGAGGCCTAGAGTCATGGAGTAACTTGTCTAAGATCACAAAGCTAGGAAGTGGCAAAGCCAGGAGTAGAAACCATGTCTTCGGACTCTCTATTCTCTGCTTCTTCCATATATCCTATGGCCACAGAGCTTAATAAACATTTGTTGAATTGAAGAATGGAAGCATTGTGTAGGAGAAAGAACAGTATGTTGGCATGGACTGTTCTAGATTCTAGTCCTAGCTGCACCACTGACTGGTTGCGTGACCTTTTTTGTTTGTTTTTGAGTTGGAGTCTCACCTGTTGCCCAGGGTGGAGTGCAGTGGCATGCTCACGGCCACTGCAGCCTCAACCTGCTTGGCTTAAGCTATCCTTCCACCTCAGTCTTAAAAATAGCTTGAACCACAGGTGCACACTACCATGCTCAGCTAATTGTTTTATTTATTATAGAGATGAGGTTTTGCCAAGTTGCCCAGGCTGGTCTTGTACCCCTGGACTCAGGCAATCCTCTAGCCTTGGCCACTGAAAGTGCTGGTGGTTGTGTGACCTTAAGTCACTTTCCCTCTCTGGATTTCATTCTCTGCACCAAACAATGGGGAGGGCTAAACTCAATGCTTAAACTTAACAGGGAAGTGTTTCACATTAGCCAATTATAGCCCTTTTGTCCTGGGGCTAAGAATTGACACCAAGAGAAAGGACTGGTTTACACTCCCACTAACAGTGTAGAAGTATTCCCTTTTCACCACATCCTCTCCAGCATCTGTTATTTTTTGAGTTATTGATGATGGCCATTCTGACTGGGGTTAGGTGGTATATCAATGTAATTTTAATTTGCGTCTCCTTGATGACTAGTGAAGCTGAACATTTTTTCATGTATCTGTTGGCTGCTCGTATGTCTTCTTTTGAGAAGTGTCTATTCATCTTTTGCCCACTTTGTAATGGGGCTGTTTGTTTTTTTCTTTTCAGCATGCTTGAGTTCCTTGTAGATTCTTGATGTTACTCATAAGTGGGCCTTGAACAACTACTGTAATACTATAACAAAAGGACTGACAGTAGCAGGAAACTGTGGGGAGGGAGGCAGGGAGGTGGGATTGACAGTAGTCAAGATCTGCCTGGGGCAGTACACCTCATCAACAAGCGTACCTGCACAGTGAATATTTGTATACCTAACTCTGAATTGTACCCCACAATTTAACAAATAATAATAAAATAAAATAAAAAAGAGAAAGGACTGAAGTCCTCCTGGTTCTGAAGAACAGAAATTAACTTTGTCTTATTTGAATATGAAATAAATGTGTTAAGATGTTTCTCTGAAGTCACTGGAAAGCCTAGAGAATTTGGCTTGAAAGATGGGCAGAAAATGACAACATATGTTCACACAGAAACTTGTATCTGAATGTTTATAACAGTATTATTCATAATAGCCAAAACATGTCAATAACCAAAATGTTCATCAGCAGGTAAATGGATAAACAGGTTATAGTAGACAATGGAATATTATTCAGCTGTACAAAAGACTGAAACATGGATACATACTACAATATGAATGGACCTTGAAAACATTATGCTTAGTAAAATAAGACAGTCACAAATGACTGCATTTTATGTGATTCCATTTGTACGGAAGTCCAGAAGAAGGAAGTGGATACACAGAAAGAAGATTTGTGGATGGACAGGGGCCATGGATGAAGCAATAGTTAAAGGATATGGAGTTTCTTTCTTGAGGTGATAAGAGTATTCTAAAATTGACTATGGTGAATAATCTCACATATCTGTAAATCTACTAAAAGTCATTGAGTTGTACACTTTAAGGGGACAAAGTGTATGTATGGTATATGAATTATATTTCAGTAGAGTGGTTTTTAAAATGGTGGAAGCAAGTGCGGCGCTGGACTGTGCAGGGTCACCATGGCGGAGCTGCGGCAGCTCTGGATGCAGGAGGCGGTGGACACCATGGTGAAGAGTCTGGAAAGAGGGAACATCCGGAAGATGCAGGGCTTCATGTTCCGGTACAGTGCCAGCTGCTATGACAACAGCCAGGTGTCAACGCAGCAGGTGCACCAGTGCATTGAGCACTGCCATGCACCTCCAGCCCAAGCCCAGTCCTTGGTGACCAACAAGCTGGAGAAGTCCCAGGACCGCCTGGCCTGGTGCACCTGCATTGCAATGACACAGTCAAAGATTCCATAGATGCAGGGAGCAAGGAGCTTCATGTGAAGCAGCAGTTGGACAGTTGGCCAAATGTGTGGATGACTACATGCACCTCGTCCCGACTCTGACCAAGAGGATGAAGGAGTCTCTCTCATCCATGGGGAAATAAGATTCTTTGGCAGTGGCCATTGGGGCTGAGGGCAAGAATCTATTTTTTAGTAGGAATGGAAACTGTTGTCTTTTAAAGCAAGTTTTATGGAATGAAGAAATTAAGGATGGCAAAAAGCTGAAGGTATATGTCACTTGCCTCTGGACACTGATGCCTTCATGTTTCTGTCATAAAAAGTGAAATGGAAAAAACTGGTGCTAAAATTTCGGTTAGAAGTAGTACGGGAGAGTGTCTGGAGCCTGTATGTCATGTGGCAAGTGCTTGTCCTGGCAGTAGAGATCTCCCTTGTATAAGCCAGAGCCCTCCAAGGTATCAAATTATTCTTACTACACGGGTGCCAACAGGCTGGCAGGTTTCTCTAACCTGCCTATGATCTGGTGGAGTTCCAGAGAGGTGTTTCTCTTTGTTGCCAAGCTGTTTACCAGAAGTGTCATCACACCATTTCCCATAAGCTGTAAAAACAAATCCATGAGGTAACTAATTTAGAAATGGGAAAGGGTTTCTGGGTCTTTGGTTTGGTTTGGTTTGGTTTTTACTAGGGCATGAAGTTGATTTAAGATGAAGAATTGGGAGGAAGAAGAGTTTGGCTACGACCTTTTTTTTTTTTTTTTTTTGAGTTGGAGTCTCACTCTGTCACACAGGCTGGAGTGCAGGGGCACTCACAACCACCCCAACATCAACCTGCTGGGCTCTGGTGATTCTTCCGCCTCAGTCTTCCAAGTAGCTGGAACTACAGGCATGCACTACCACTAAATTAGGCCTTATTTATTTATTTATTTATTCATTGTAGAGACGAGATCTCGCCAAATTACCCGGGCTGGTCTCGACTCTGTGGGCACAGGCAATCCATTCGCCTCAGCCTCCCAAAGTGCTGGGATTACAGGCTGAGTCACTGAACCCAACCTGACTAAGAACTTTGAACTTGCGGATATCCTTTTCTGGCCATCAGGTGTAGAAGTGAATTTCTTAAAATTATTTCACACGACATTTTTCTGCCTGGAGACCATGAGAAAACAAGAGAGGCGATGTCACACTGATCATGGGAAACAGAGTTTTTCTCTTACTGGTCAATGAGCTCTGAGGCTATCTGTAGCAGAGATACAAGACAGTTTTGCAGTAACCACTGCCCCAATGAAGAGAAAGGGCGTTTTGATTGTGATGTATATCAGTATCTGTGAATGAACAGTAAAAGAGGAACTGTTGGCTACTTGATTATAAGAGAATTGTGAAGTACTGGATTTGAAAAAAGTCTCACTCTGTCGCCCAGACTGGAGTGCAGTGGCCACTCCCGGCCACCACAGCCTCGACCTGCTGGGCTCCGGCGATCCTTCCGCCTCAGCCTTCCGAGTAGCCGGAATTACAGGCAGTCGTGGTAACGCCCGGCTGATTTTTTGATTTATTGTAGAGATGAGGTCTCGCTGCCCAGGCGGGTCTCGAACCTGCGGGCTCAGGCAATCCACTCACCTCAGCCTCCCAAAGGCGCGGGATTACAGGCTGAGCCACCGAGCCCGGCTAAGATTGGCTTTTATAAAACAGAATGGAATGAAAGCATAAAGCCTCACTCACCCCCCTGAATTAACGCAATCGTATTGAGACAATTCAAGGGAGAAAAAGTAAACAATTTGGACTAGGACAAACTGTGACTCCCTTAGTGCAAAGGAGGAGCAGCCTCCCTATTAGCAAATACCATTTTTGCCTGGGGCCTTTGCAGTGTGCAGTGTAGCATGTTGCAATATGCCCGACATGGCACCCTATCATCTTGGTAACAACCTCATTGTCTTTTGACCAACTTATTACTTGAAACGATCATAGAGCCTGTCTGCTGTATCCAGGCTGTGATATATTTTTCTATTGACTGGGTTTTTAAAAAAATAAAGGTTAAATCTTTTCCCTCTAAAAAAAATGGTGGAAACAAAAGGAGTCAAACAGTCATTGCCTTAGTCCAAATCCTGCTGTCCTGCTGCAGAAGCAATTCAGTAAAGCCACCACTGAATTGGAGCCCATCTCCAACCCTACTTTGAACCCTGCGTCCAGAGGCCACCAATCGCTCTGCTAGCATTGTTGCCCCCAAACCTAGATGTTGCTGCCATGGTTTCCCCTGCTGCCAAAATTAACTCTCCATTCTCCCTGATTCTTTGTAGTACAAATCTCTTAATTAAAGTTGCAGGAAAACGTACCTGACTGATTGAGCCTAGATGTATGTGCATACCTAGCAGTAAAGGGGTGCTGGGAGAGCAAATATTGGACCTTTTCATTTCTTAATGGGAGACAAAATCTGTCTCCCTCCAAGGCTCATATGACAGAGAGGTCTCCAAATACAAGAAAGGGGTTCATATATTGAGCAACCAAGACAAACAAATCAATAAACCAAGCAATAAACAAAAATGTTAAAACCCTGTCATCTATACAGATATATGTAACCTCAGTTAAAATACAGATATTTCAGATTAACCTGTCCCTTAAACACTCATCCATTCATGTATGCCTGCAATCACTGTAGGGATTTAAGTACCTAAAAACTATTCATTAGACCCTCTGCTAAGCTCCATAGAATGAGAAACAAATGAAACACTGACTACTCTCAAGAAGCTCACAGTTGAGCAGCAGGAAAATGGATGCCATGGATCTTATGCTAAAAATATAAAGAGTACAATGGGGACACAAAAGCAGGACTGATCAATTTCCTTGGGAACAGGGTTAGCGAGTCTTTACAGAGGCGATGACTTTGAGGAGAGTCTTAAAAGGTGGGCTGGTGCCTTGCTAGACAGAAGGGAGGAAATAGGGGCACTCCAGTGTGAAAGTTTGGGGTGTGAGAGGGGGCGCAGCAAGAGAGGGACTGGAGCATCACCAGATCATGAAGGGCTTTAGCGTTCCAACCAGTTTGGGCTTTCCTCTTTTGAAATACGGTCTTGCTCTGTCACCCAGGCTGGAGTGCAGTGGCGTGATTATGGCTTCCTACAGTCTTGAACTCTTAGGCTTCCACAGGTGCATGCCATCATACCAGGCTAATTTTAATTTTTATTTATTTATCTTTTTGATGGAGACGAGGTTTGGATATATTTCCCAGGCTGGTCTCTTGGCCTCAAGCGACCTTCCCGGCCCAGTCTCCCCAGTCACTGGAATTAAGGCATGGGCCACTGCGCTCAACCTCCTCTGCTCTTTCTTTTTTTTCATTTTCTTGAGACAGATTCTTCCTCTGTCCCCCAGGCTGGAGTACAGTGGCGCAATTATAGCTCACTGCAGCCTCCAACTCCGGGCTCAAACAGTCCTTCCTCCTCAGCCCCAGTCACTGGGATTACTGGCATGAGCCACCATGCCTGGCCTCCTCTTTTCAATAGACAGCTATTGAAGGATATGTTGCTTCCAAAACATTGATTTGATGCTGTGCAGAGGATGAGCTGGAGTAGAGCCTGGGTAGAAGTCAGTTTGCATTCTGATCTTAGTCACACGGCTTCAGAACATTTTACAAAGGTGTACAGAGATAAAATAAAATTTGAAACTCAGAGGTGGGTGGCCTGGAGGGGCAGAGAGAGCGGAGAAAGGATAACACACTGCTGAAGTTTTGGGGGGCATGACAGGCTTCAGGACCTCTTTCATGTGAGGACTCCTCTCTTGTTTGGAGGGTTCCCCATCACAGGAAGTAAACAGAGCCAGCTTCCCATCACAGGAACCAAAAATGCCAGCCTCACTTTTCCAGCATCCTCTGCAACTAAGACGTGGCACGTGACCTTAGTGCTGCAAATCAGACACATCTACCTTTGACGGTCTTTGAATTGGAAACTAGTAAGGCAATGAAGTGGGGTGTGCAGAATCAGTGCAAGCCATGGCCGGCAGCAGAGATAGCAGTTCTAACAGCAGGGTCCTGGACTGACATTTGTCATCTGGACAGAATCTACACTGGTAACCCTTCCTCAGAACAGTGGTTGTCCTGTATTCTTTGAGCCAGTTTTAAATGGTGAATTTGTGATGAAATGTCCAAGCCTGTTCTTTGACCCTCCATGGAATTCTGTGAGCTCCCTAATCTTGCGACAATTCTTTTCCTGCCTCAGTAAGCCAGAATCTGTTTCAGTTGCTTGCAGGAAGACATACTACTTGATAATGGGGAGAAGGAATAGAATCTATAAGCAGCCCAGGGGACCAGAATAGGAAGGGTAGTAAGAAAACCTTTATCTCAAGCCCAGCTTGGTCTCAGGGTTTATGTTGAGGGAGTTCTCAGGGAAGGCTAAAAATGGGGCCCAGTCCTGGGTTACCCACTTCTCCAGGGTAGTAGTTCCTGGCAGATCTTGGTACTTTGCTTTTGTGTGTGTGTGTGTGTGTGTGTGTGTGTGTGTGTGCTTTTTTACTTTTTATAGAAATTCTTCCATTTCTTTTTTTTAGCATTGCATAAATATTTTATTGTTCACTGTCCACCAAAGTTGATTAAGAATAAATCTGATGTTTCACATTTACTTAAGAATCAGAAAATATGCAAAGTTAACTTTATGGCTGTTAGAGAGGCATGTATTTTCCTCACTCCTGGTTTTCATGAGGGGAAATTTTCTTGGTTTCTCCCTGTCCCATTACTTTCTCTAACTAAGGATATGGAATGAGTTACCTGATGGGTGAATTTCATTTCTACAGGACAATTAAGACTCTTATGCCTCATCCTGTTTATATTTGCCTGTGTGTTTTGTTTTACTTAGACATGAAAGAACAATTTAGCATTCCTAGTTCAAACTGGCTGACCCCTTAAATTAGGTGTTTTTGAGACTTGAGCAACAGCATTACTATAAATACTTGGGTGAAGGTAGAGCCATTCTCAGCCAGCATCAGAAGCAAAGCATTTCTCAGATGCTGATGAGTGAGTTTTGCTTGGGGTACAGAGAAGGGTGGCTGGGAGAGAAAGAAAGCCTGGTTAACCTCAAGCTCGAGCCTCCTGCCTGCTCAGATATGCCTGTAGTTTACCCACCTTACTTCCCATCAGTTCTCCCCTGCCATACTGTGCTATTCAAATAAGAGTCTGGGGACTGGCCTGTGGCCCCCAGCTCTACCTGCTGGGAGTGTGTCACCTAGTCAAGTCTCTTCCCTCTCTGAGCTCCTGTTTTCTCATCAGTCAGATGAGGGGTTCAGATAATCAGATCAGATGCTTCTCTAAGCATCATCATGGTACACATAATGGAATTGCTTCTGAAGGCAGGCTTTGGGCTAAGTGGTGTGTGTGAGTGGGTGTGAGTGTGTGTGTGTGTGTGTGTGTGTGTGTGTGAACATATGAATATGAGACAATGTGTGTGTGATTGTGTATGAATGTGCACATAGGTCATCCACAAATAAGATATTACCAGGGTTTGCTAGAAACTCCAGCTCTGGTGGCAGCCCATTCATTCCACCCCTGCCTGACTTTCCTGAATTGCTTTCCCAGACTCAGCTCTCCCAGAAGGTGTGAAGTAAAAGCAGTTTTCTTGGTGAGACAGCACTGAGTACAGGAATGAGTACTAACTTTGAAGCTAGGTTTGGATTTGAATCCTAGCTCTGACCCTTACTTGGTACATGATGTTGAGCAAGTTATTTGCCTAAGCCTAAATTTCTTATTGGAGCTTATAATTCCTAGCTCAGCATAGTTGTGAGGCTAGAATGAGATGAGTTTGTAAAGTAGTTGGCATAGAACCCAACACATAGGACATTCTCTGTCAGGATGGAGCTATATAATTTGCAAGGACTAGTGCAAAACGAAAATGTGGGGTTTCTTGTTCAGAAATTACCAAGCATTTCAAGACGGCAACAGCAGAACGTTAAACTAAGTATGAGACCCTTCCAAGCACAGGGCCCTAGGCTTCTGCACAGTCATATGCTCTGGTGTTAATTTCCTTTCTTTACAAGGGCAGTTTGTGGGTTTGTTTCCATTTTAGCAGAGGATAATTAGAGAACAAAGAAACTGCAATATCCAAAGAAATAACTCCTTAGTGATGAGAGGATGTGCTGGACTGATGGGCTAGGGAGGAGCCTTTCAGGGTTGCCCTCAAATCAATCTTCTTCACAGGAAAAGTGGGTACGTTTCCTGGGCTAACAGAGGCAGTGGAGACATGGGGCCATTCAGCCTAAAGAACACACTTCCTGCCTCCTTGTCTCAGAAGGATTATCCTGTGGCCCCTGAGGCGAAGCTGTCACTGGTGGGGTAGTCTCAAACAAGGGCTTATCTGGAAACGAATTAGTTCTTCATCCCTCCGGGGTCCACAAGGAAGAGTCACATGTCTTAGAAATCTCCTGGGGGGAGGATGATTTCCAAGGCCCTTTCACTGTTAAGATGATAGGATCCCAGGACAGGTGATGTTCAGAGAGATGGAAATGAGTCTTCAGGATACCTTTTATGGTTTCTGTTTGCTCCACAGCCTCTCCTTCTAGACAGGATCTGGGATATTCAGATGGTCAATCAAAAAACATTTACTGACGTCACCCGTGTGTCAGGCCCTGCATTGGGCATCAGGGACCCAAAGATAAAACAGATCTCGTCTCTGCTCTCAGGATTCACAGTCTGATGGGGGAGATAAAATATATTATCACCATATTTGGGCTCAAGACTATGATTGAGGAAAGCACAAGGTCTGCAAGTATCCAAGGGAAGGGGGGATGGAAAAGGAAAATAAGAATTTTCAAGGCAGAGAGGAGATATAAATCTGTCCCAAGAAGGAGGGGCAGCACAACCAATGACACAGAAGCATGAAAGAGCATGGTTGGGGGAACAGCAGGCCTTTCCACATGAAGAGAGCTTGGGGGAAAGTGGAATGAAGCAAGAGGTAGAGCTGAATAGGTCAAAGTAGCCAGATCATAAGGGGCCTTGAATGCCAGGCTAAGCCCTTTGAACTTAATCCAGTAGATTATGAGGATCCAGAGAAATAATCTGGTTACATCTGAGTGTTTAAAAACATTGCTCTGAGCCAGGCTCGGTGGCTCATCCTGTAATCCCGAGCCCTTGGGAGGCCGAGGTGAGTGGATTGCCTGAGCCCACGGGTTCGAGACCTGCCTGGGCAACTTGGCGAGACCTCATCTCTACAATAAATCAAAAATCAGCCGGGCGTGGTAGCGAACGCCTGTAGTTCCAGCTACTTGGAAGGCTGAAGTGGAAAGATCGCCGGAGCCCAGCAGGTCGAGGCTGCGGTGGCCGGAAGCGGCCACTGCACTCCAGTCTGGGTGACAAAGTGAGACTCCAACTCAAAAAAAAAAAAATATTGCTCTGAAACAACAATAAAATATCACCATTTATCTAGTGGCGTAGCTGAAATAAAAAACACAAACAACATCAAGAGTTAAGAAGGGTATGGAGCAACTGGAACTCTCGTACTTTGCTGGTAGGAGTGTAAATTGATACAACCACTTTAGGAGACAGTTTGGCAGTATTTAATAAAGATGAACACACACACATGCCTGATGGCCCAGAAGTTTCTCTCCTATTTTCACCAGAAAGCGTGTACAAGAATGTCTATAGGAATATCTTTTTTTTTTTTGAGTTGGAGTCTTACTCTGTCACCCAGGAAGAAGTACAGTGGCACGTCCACAGCCACCGCAGCCTAGACCTGATGGGCTCAGGCGATCCTTCCACTTCAGCCTTCCAAGTAGCTGGAACTATAGGCGAGTGCCACCATGCCTGGCTAATTTTTTAATTTATTCTGGAGACAAGGTCTCACCAAGTTGCCCAGGATGGTCTCCATCTCCTGGGCTCAAGCAATCCTCTCGCCTTGGCCTCTCAAAGTGCTGGGATTACAGGCTTGAGCCGCTGCGCCTGGCCAGGAATATCATTTTTTAATGCCCTAAAACTGAAAACAAGCCAAATGCCCATCAATAGTTGATAGGACAAAGACATTGCGATATATCCAGTCATTGGAATATTATGCAGTAGTGAGAATGCTGTTTACAGAAACCAGGGTGAGTCTCACAAACCTGATGTGAATGAAAGAAGTTGGACACAAAAGAACACATGTTGTATGATCCCACTTACATAAAATTCAAGAACCAGCAAACCTCATTTACGATGTCAGAAGTCAAGATGCAGGGCAAAGTGGCTGAAAGGAGGCACAGGGGAGCTCTGAGGTTCTGGTCATCTTCTATTTCTCCACCTGGGTGTTGGTTACATGGACATGTACGTTCTCAAAATTCATTGAGACATATACTTATGGTCTGTGTACTTTTCTATGAATGTTATACTTCATTTTAAAATTTGGGTTTTTGAAATGGGAAGGCTGCTGAAATAGTAGAAGCAGCCTGTTTTTTCATTTTCTACTCGGCTGCTGTATGTACTTTGATGACTGCTTCTTCCAGGCAGGCTTGCTAAGCTGTTGGGAGAAGAGTGATAGATGGAAGGGAGTTCCATAGGAAAAGGGTCCCAAATAACTCAAGAAATAAAAATCAAGGCTTGGAAATCTCTTCCACCCCCCTCATCCCTGAAATCACTCTGGCCATGGGAATGGATAGATGAAGGTCAGGTCGGATGAGTCACTTGTTTCCTTAACCATTAGGAATATTTTTCCCACTCTGAATTCAGCCTCCCTCCCTCCCAGATGTGGAGGCTTAGCTTAGGATAAGACATCATGTATCCTTTCCCAGGGATTCAGTCTTCTTTTCTTTTACCTCTTTTACATCACCTAAGTCCTTCTGGATCCCCAGGAAAGGAACTGAGGATCCGGGGGCCCAATAGCAAGGAAGAAGCTGCAGAAGGCGATCACTGTGGGGCAGAAGGGATCCTCCAGGCCAGAGGACAGCTGAACACTTGGAAGCTGGGAAGTCAGCCAGTGTTTCATCTTTTGTTTTTTCCTCCTGGGGCTTCCTGTCCCAGCGGTGGATGGAGATGGGTCATGGGGACTTCCTGGCCTCCACAAATAAACCTTTCCGTTGTCGTCGGCCTGGTAATGCTTCCAGGTCAGACAGACCAGGCTGATGGGCAGTAATAGAGATAGCAGTGCTGCCTTCATACGACGTTTACCCCCAGTTCCATAAAGGCCCCTGCGAAAGGAGACTATGAACTGCTGAGGTGGGAAAGTGGTCATGATAGAGGCCAGGACTTGACCGCTCATTGTTGGCGGGCACCTGGAACTAGGTGGAGAAGAAGCATCAGAGAATGTGAGGGGTAGAAATGCCTCAGATGTCATCTAGTTTGTTCTCTGATGATTCTCAGTGCCCAGACAGTTCCTGGAACATAAAAGAGGCTCATTTACTGAATAAAATAATAAGAACAGCATCTTCATTTAACTGAGTCAGAGAAGCAAGGTTCAGAATGGAAAAGAAAATTTCCCAAGGATACACATGAGTAAATATCAAAACCTAGCCTAGAGTTCAGGGTTCCTGGATCCCACACAAATGTTCTTTCTCCTGGGTGACAATCAGTGTGTAGGGAGGGAGAGCAATATTTTCCTTTTTCTTTAAGCCAAGGAAAATAGGGGACTTAAAAAAAACACTCAGAGGCTGGGCACAGTGGCTCAGGCCTGTAATCCCAGCACTTTGGGAGGCGGAAGTGACAGGATACCCTGAGCTCAGGCAAGTCCTCATCTCTACAATAAACAAAAAAATAAGCTGAGTGCGGTGGTGCATGCTTGTAATTCCAGCTACTTGGAAGACTGAGGTAGAAGCATCACCTGAGCCCAGTAGATCAAGGTTGTGATAACTGTGATTGTGTCACTGCACTCCACCCTGCACCACAGAGTGAGATTCTGACTCAAAAAATAAAAAAACCTCTCAGAGAGCTTGACATGTGACCCTAAGGTTTGGGGATCACAAGATATGAAGTTTGACATATCCTTGAGGAATTTAAAGATGAGAGATGGAAGGGAATTTATGGAGCAAGGAGAGAGATGGTTGTTCTGGGAACAAACTGTTCTCCCACTGGCCATGGGCAATGATGGGTTTTTCCTGGAAACTGTTGTAGATCTGGAAGAAGGGACCTCCCCTCAAAAGAACTGCATGGAGAGCACTATGACCCCAACAGAGGATGATTCCTAGAAGTTCAGGAGCTGGTTCCCAAGAAGTTTTGCCTTGTCAAGGGAAGTGCAGTTGGAGGCTCCAAGACCAGATCCCCTAAAACTTTCCAGAGAGATAGAATTGGTTTTGGACATCCAGCCCACCCAAAACAGCAGCATCATATTGTAATTGACACTTTTTGTTTCTCATTTTCTCTCCTTCTTGGAGACAGGCATAGACTTACCTTGAAATCAATGACACTTAAGTTTCAGGGCCCCTCACTGATATGGGCCCCATTAGCCTCATACATTTTTTTATTTATAATTTTTTACTTTTTTCCTAAAGAGTATATTAGTTTTCTATTCATGCATAGCTAATTTCCACAAACGTAGCACTTCAAATGTATTATTTCTATTTCTGTGTGCCTTAAGTTTAGGCAGGACACGACTCACTTCTCTACTCAGGGTCTCACCAGGATGAATTTAAAGTGTTGGTCATGCACGGGGCTCAGTGTTCTCTTTCAAGACTATTGGCAAAATCCAGTTCGTTTGGGTCATAGGACTGAGGTTCCCATTTTCCTACTGGTTCTCAACAGGGCACCACTCTCAACTCCTAGAGGCCACTCACAGTACTTTGCCATACTGCTCTCTGGTGGACTGAATGTATTCTTCCCCCAATGTACATGTCAAAGTCCTAACTCCCAGTCTGAAGGTTTTGGGAGATGGGGCCTTTGGGAGGTAATTAATGGTAAATAAGGTCACAAAGGTGGGACACAGATCCGATAAGATTAGTGTCCTTATAAGAAGAAACAGCAGAGCTCACTCTTTTTTTGTTTTTCTCTTTGCATTCACACACTAAGGAAAGGCCATATGATGACACAGCAGAAGGTGGCCATCTGCAAGATGGGAAGAGAGCCCTCACCAGAAACTGACGATCCTGGCACCCAACCATGGTGGCCTCTAAATCTGTAGAAGATAAATTTATGTTGTTTAAGTCAAATAGTCTAAGGTATTTTGCTATGGTAGCCCAAGAAGACTAACACAGTCCCTTATGAAGCTCACAACACAGATGTTTTCTTTCTTTCAGGCCAGACAGAATGCATCTATCTGACCTCCTCTTCTGCAGCCAGTTGGAGAGAATGCTCTGTATTTAAAGGACTCATCTGTTAGTCAAGGCCCATACCCAAGATAATCTCTCTTTGCCATTTAACAGAATAGGAGTGATGTCTCACCATATTCAAAGGGGAAGTTATATATGAGCAAATGTCACTGAGTAAGGGTCATCTTGGAATTCTGCTGACTATAAAGGAAGAGGCCAAATTGTATAAGCTTAAGCCTCCACAAAACCTGTGTCCACTCTGCCTGAAGGGTGTTGGGAACAATTGCTATAGAATGGGGAGGAGGTGAGGGGGGGAGAAATAAGTCTCCCATACCTGTTCCTCCACTGTAGGCTTCCTTTAAGTTTAGAGAAAGGACAGATCAACTTTTTTTTTTTTTTGAGTTGGAGTCTCACTCTGTCACCCAGGCTGGAGTGCAGTGGCACGCTTCCAGCCACCGCAGCCTCGACCTGCTGGGCTCCGGCGATCCTTCCACCTCAGCCTTCCAAGTAGCTGGAACTACAGGTGTACACTACCACACCCGGCTAGTTTTTGATTTTACTGTAGAGACGAGGTCTCGCCAAGTTGCCCGGGTGGGTCTCGAACCCGCGGTCTCAGGCAATCCTCTCGCCTCAGCCTCCCAAAGTGCTGGGATTACAGGCTGAGCCATTGAGCCCGGCCAACAGATTAACTTTTATGAGCTTGACAATTTGATGTTGCACAGGACTACGTTGGAGCTAGGTGATCACATAGACTGACCTCTACTTTTTAATACTTAGAAGGGATTGGAGAACTTTTATTACCTGAGGTCCAAAAACCAAAAACAACAAACACTACAGAATCTGCCCAAGATTTTATCTAGTGGCAAGAAAAGACCCATTTGAAAGACTGAATTTTAGAGAAACTAGTGGAGAAAGAAATAAGGTTTTCTGTCTACAACAGTACGAGTTCAGCTTGTTCAACAAACTAGTTGCATTAACATTATAGCAGAAGAGGCATAAATACAATAAAACAAATATATAGTGCAACAACAAAAACGCATAGTAGTTCAGGAAGTGGCTGAAATAGAGAAATTTCTGAACTGAGAGTTGGGAGATTGGGTTGTAGTTCTGACTCTTTTACTGACCACTTAAACTGCAATGTAGAATGTGTACAAGACAACCCACAGAGAAAAATGGGCAAATGATCCAAACAGGCAACTCACAGAGGAGGAAATGCAAGGGGACAATACACAAATGAAAAGCTGCCCAAACTCACTCGTTGTCAGAGAAATGTAAATTTAAAAAATAGAATACAGTATTTCAACACTAGGCCTGACAACAATTAAAAGATTGAGAGCACCCAACTCTTGTTATTGTAAGGGAAAGGAAATATCTTCCTTTCTCATCTTAGGTTCATGGCTGCAGTCCCTAAAACAAAAGACAGATTAACAAGAGACTAGCATACAATTTTGTTGTATAAGTTTTATGTGACACAGGAGGCTTCAAAGGAAATGAAGACCCAAAGTTATGGGTAAACTTGTGTATTTTCTATGTTAGTTTTGATGAAGAAGTGGATAGCCATGAAGTATGATTGACTGAAAAAGTATGACTAATGGTGATGAACTGAGGGGATCTTGTCAAGGTCTTTTTGTTCAGATTCTTCTCTGTGACTCTTTGCCTTCAGAGGTTAGGATTTTCCTTTCTTCTGGGTTTAGGGAGGGCACTTCTTAAATGAGGGTATCATGACATGCTTCAGAGAAGAAGGGCAGGAGGAAAGTGTGAGTGACCTTCCTGCTTCTGCTGTTTTCTCAAATGTCGTGGTGCTGCCATAATTTGGGGTAGTGTATCCTGAACCCCATTATAACTGAGTAAGAAAATGGACATCATTACACATTGCTGGTGAAGATGTAACATACCATCATCTGTTTGTAAAGCATTCTGGAAGAATCTTTCAAAATTTTGAAATGTATATGCCGTTTGACTTAGACATCTCTTTTAAGGCTATGCTACAGGAAGTCCCCAATATACAAATAAGTTTGGTTCCAAGAGTCATTTGTTTGTAAGTCCAACAAAGTTAGCCTAGGTACCTAGCTAACACAATCAGTCACATAGTACCATATGCATTTAACAGGATATACTCACCCTGGTGTGGAGAAATAATACATTAAAAAATGCTGATGTGCATCATTAAAGTTCATAACTTGAAAGTTTGTTTGTAGGGGACTTACTATATTGGAAGAAAAGTATCACTACCTAAAAATATATGTGTGGGGATGTTCACAAGAACTTTGCTTATAGTGGAAAAAAATGGAAAATAACCTGAACGTCCAGCAGCAGAGAAATGAATATATTTTTGTGCATTTTTATTATGGAATTTGATCTAGCTATTTAAAAAACAAGTTAAACCAATATGTACCAACCAGAAAAAATGACTGTGATATATTGTTAAGTAAAAAAGCAAGTTTCACACAAATTTATATCGTATGCCCCTGTTTTTGTTTTTGTTATTAAAGAAAAAAAATTCCTTTATGCGCTTATATTTTGGTATTGGCAAAAAGGAAGCTGTGGCAAGTTACACAACACAGTGTTAATATTGATTAATTGAGAGTGGGGTAGGGAATGAGGTGAGGGAGTGGTGAAAGAATTAAAAGGAAGAGGGGAAATTATTAATATGTATTTTATATGTTCATTTCTCCAATATCTGACTCATTCTAAAGAGTATATATTATTCTTCTAATTTTTTTTTTTTTTGAGCTGGAGTCTCACTCTGTCGCCCAGACTGGAGCACAGTGGCCGCTCCCGGCCACCGCAGCCTCGACCTGCCGGGCTCCCGCGATCCTTCCGCCTCAGCCTTCGGAGTAGCCGGAATTACAGGCGCACGCTACCACGCCCAGCTGATTTTTTGATTTATTGTGGATATGAGGTCTCGCTGCCCAGGCGGGTCTCGAACCCGCGGGCTCAGGCAATCCACTCACCTCAGCCTCCCAAAGGCGCGGGATTCCAGGCTGAGCCACCGAGCCCAGCTATTCTTCTAATTTTTAAAGTATGTTTAAAAAATTAAAAGGAAGCCGGGCTCAGTGGCTCAAGCTGCAATCCCATGCTTTGGGAGGCTGAGGTGAGTGGATTGCCTGAGCCCACGGGTTCGATACCCACCTGGGCAACTTGGCGACACCTCATCTCTACAATAAATCAAAAAATTAGCCGGGCATGGTAGCAAGCGCCTGTAGTTCCAGCTACTTGGAAGGCTGAGGCAGAAGGATCGCCGGAGCCCAGCAGGTCAAGGCTGTGGTGGCCGGGAGTGGCCACTGCACTCCAGTCTAGGTGACAGAGTGAGACTCCAACTCAAAAAAAAAAAAAAAAAAAAATTAAAAAGAAAGAGGAAAAGCATAGATTTAGCAGTCATAAAAACTTAAGTTAGAATCCCTGCTTTATAAGACGGGTAGCCACTTATTAAAACCTCTGTGGGCCTCCGTTTCTCATCTGTTAAAATGGGGGTAATATCTAGCCCCCAGAGTTGTTGTGAGGATTAAATAAGACAGTGCATGTTAAGTGCTGAGCACATAGTAGTTACTCAAATAAGTGGTAGCCCCACTCAGGATTGGATTGACTTTGAGGAACCCTAAACAGATTAACAATTTGGCACTTTGTAGCAGACGGGTCACTTCAGGAAAACACTTCACACTAGTCACTGTAACAGGGATAATTTAATACAAGGAATTAGTTATTGGAGGACTGAAAAAAGGAAACAAGAAGATCATAAAGAGAATTATTAAATTAAGCAGCTACCTCCCCCAGGGATAAGAGAATAAAGGGGACAGGATAGGACTCTCAAAACCTAGAAGCTTGGCATCTAGGCTTGTTCTTAAAGAATCCCCCAGATCTGGAAACTGTCCTGTGTAGGGCTAGATATAGCTGGAGTCGTGAGTTGGTAGAAAAATTTTCAAGGCAGTTATGAATTATGAAAGGTAAATTTGTTTAACAGAGAAAGCGTTGTGAAAAGAATGAGGGGCAAAATGGCAGAGTGGCTGCCTGTTGTCTAAAAAAAAGGCAGGGAATAAAGGGGTGCTTTTATAAGAGGGGTGTTGGGGCCTAGTGGGGCTCCAGGCACCAAGGAAATTGTCTACATGACAGAGAGAAGTTTGTAAAAGGAAATTAGTTAACGATTGACTGATTGTAATGTTTTGTTTCTCTAAGATAGGGTTAACTAACAGCAATTGTTAACTGCTTTTTTAAAAAAAATTTTTTTTTTTTTTAGTGATAAAGCAGGATTTATTGAGAGGACAGAAAAGCTCCCAGAGCGAGAGGGGACCCAAGGTGGTTGCCATGCTTTTTGTTTACTAAGGAACTAACACAGTGTTTTACAGCTGGTCAGTGGCCTTTTACAACTCTTGCTGTGGTCAGTAAATTCTTTTGTGACATTTGTAAAATCTCATTCTGAGATTTTCTTCCACAGTTGACCCAATTGACCCCGTTGATGCTGACCTAATTGGGCCTCTTGTTTTTCCACAGAAACTAGCATCTACTGCTGCTGTCAAAGTAAATGGCCTTTGCTAGGAGGACATTGGCAGGAACAAGAAGCAAACAGGAGGAACGAGTTCCATCTTCCTTCTCCAGTGTCAGTCTTTCTGTGGTGTCCCCTCTGGGGAAGCTCAAGCGGGGCCAGGCTGCCAAAGTGTGGTGTGCAAGCCCCAGCCCCATCTTCTCAGAGTACAGGCTCTGAGCTACAAAAGGTATAGTTAAAAGACACTACCAGCTTCAAATCTGATTTCATAAAATCAGCTTTCTTTCCTTCTAGCTCAATAGCGAGTTGGAGGACAGTTGAGTGCTATGAAGGGGAAGGGTAGGAAGGAGGATCAAAAGGAGAAGGACTAATCTCTTTATTTTCCAGGGCAATTCAGCCTGGACTCTATCTTGCATACTCCATTCTGGAAAACAAAAGCCCTTTGTTTATATAACCCAACCTCTTTAGAAAGCTGTAGAGTGACCATTCACTGTTGTTCACCCTCATCTTGCATTACTAATCAAAGTATCCCTTAGACCACTAGAGTATCCTGCCCAGAGGAATTCTGATATATACAATTGTGTCTACCTTGTTAAATTTCCAAGGATATTTTGGTACCCAGAGATGTTTTGGCGCCTGTTACAAACTGGACAGCTGCTCAGCTGACATGTCCCTTACTCCAGCTCAGAGCCCTACTGTTTGACTCTGGGAAGGTCACTTTATGTCATTGATTCTCAGTTTTCCTGGTATAAAATGAGAATTTAAGGCTAAACTATCCCTAAAATTCTTCACAATTCCAGCATTCTATAATTTTGACTATGTTATGAACAAAATGAATTATGGCTTTTAAAAAAAATTAATGAGCCAGGCTCGGTGGCTCAGCCTGTAATCCCGCGCCTTTGGGAGGCTGAGGTGAGTGGATTGCCTGAGCCTGCAGGTATGAGACCCGCCTGGACAACTTGGCGAGACCTCATCTCCGCAAATCAAAAATCAGGCTACTCGGAAGGCTGAGGCGGAAGGATCGCTGGAGCCCAGCATGTCAAGGCTGCGGTGGCCAGGAGCGGCCACTGCACTCCAGTCTGGGCAACAGAGTGAGACTCCAACTCAAAAAAAAAAAAAATTAATGAACTAAAAATGAGTGTTCTAAAATGTTAGATGTTTAATAACTTTGAAGGTTAAGGTTAAGGTTTATTATTCTTATTATTACTGTTAGGTAGTTAGGCAGACATGAGCAGGGGACGAAGAAATGGAAAGCCAGCTGACATTTAGTTAGTTACTCATTTTAGAAATTTTCTTTCAGCCTGGCTCGGTGGCTCAGCCTGTAATCCCAGCGCTTTGGGAGGTTGAGGTGAGTGGATTGCCTGAGCCTGAGGGTTCGAGACCCGCCTGGGCAACTTGGCGAGACCTCATCTTTACAATAAAAAAAAAAAAATCAACCGGGTGTGGTAGTGCGCGCCTGTAGTTCCAGCTACTTGGAAGGCTGAGGCGGAAGGATCGCCGGAGCCCAGCAGGTCAAGGCTGCGGTGGCTGGGAGTGGCCACTGCACTCCAGTCTGGGCGACAGAGTGACTCCAACTCAAAAAAGAAAAGAAATTTTCTTTCATGATGAGATGGATCAAATGCAAAATCTACTTGAATTTAAAGAGTAAATTTCTCTCTCTCTACTCTGCCCTTAGGAATGTGGTCTCCCCTTCCCCAATGTAAATCACTGCTAATGTTTGAAAGAGGACAACTAGCCATATTAATCCACCTAATAACCAAAAGGCATGGAGAAACCATATGTCTTTAAGGAAACATCTACAAATCTAGTAAGTAGCAATCTTTTTTTTAAAGAAGACTTGAACTTCGATATGATTTTACACAATTTCTTTCTTTTTTTTTTTTTGAGTCAGTCTTACTGTATCATCCAGTCTGGCGTGCAGTGGCACACTCATGGCCACTGCAGCCTCAACCTGCAGGGCTTGGATAATCCTTCTGCCTCAGCCTTCCAAGTAGTTGGAACCACAAGCATGCTCTGCCACACCTGGCTGATTTTTTCATTTATTGTAGAGATGAAGGTCTCGCCATATTGCTCAGTCTGGTCTCGAACCCCTGAGCTCAGGTAATCCTCTGGCCTTTGCCTCCTAATGTGCTGAAATTACAGGTGTGAGCCACCATGCCTGGCAAGGAGCAATCTTGTTGGATTCTTTTTAAACTCTCTAAAGTCCTAAAAATGCAAACTCTTTTCCTTTATGATATTTAGTTTTAGACTTGTATGTTATGTTAATCATGAGCTTGGTCTTGTAAACTAGGGCTTATTACATGTATTAAGTAATAAACCATGAAAAAATAGAAGACATATAGACTCAAAATTGTTTGAAGACACTTGTAACTTTAACAAGGTAGAATTAACTATGTCTAAACATTATTTCATGTCAAAGTTCGCATGAAGAATTTATAACTTAACCATAAAGAGGGAAAGCCTCTTTATGGTTAAGCGAGACCTCACCTCTACAATAAATCAAAAAATCAGCTGGGCGTGGTAGTGCGCACCTGTAATTCCGGCTACTCGGAAGGCTGAGGCGGAAGGATCGCCGGAGCCTAGCAGGCGAGGCTGCGGTGGCCGGGAGCGGCCACTGCACTCCAGTCTGGCGACAGAGTGAGACTCCAACTCAAAAAAAAAAAAAAAACCAAACCAAAGAAATAAACCAGGCCATCTCACTCTCTGAGCAGCCCGCTCCTCTTGACTCTTAGGAGTGTCCTAGCTCACTCTGCTCTGCTTTTCTTGCTTGCAAGAAACCTCTACCTTACTGTCCTGAGTTTGGTGTTGTGTCCAATTCTTTGTTCACAAATAACCAATAAACCCTAAACTAGCATTTCTGCTGATATTACATTTCAGTTAAAATTGTACCTTGACATTAAAGAGTTGAACACTTTGGAGGTTTCTCAAAGGAAATAAATGAGCTGAGTTATTTAGAATTCCAGATATACTTCATTTATTTAAAAAGGAAAAAAAAAAAGCCTGACTGTTAATAAGGTAATGAAACTTGATAATTGGGCCAAAAAGACACATAATGTGGTAGAGGCCATGAAGAAAAACAAAATCTACATTTGGGCTGACCTACTAAATTTATTTATTTATTTATTTATTTTTTGAGTTGGAGTCTCACTCTGTCGCCCAGACTGGAGTGCAGTGGCTGCTCCCGGCCACCGCAGCCTCGACCCGCTGGGCTCCGGCGATCCTTCCGCCTCAGCCTTCCGAGTAGCCGGAATTACAGGCATGCACTACCACGCCCGGCTGATTTTTTGCTTTATTGTAGAGATGAGGTCTTGCTGCCCAGGCGGGTCTCGAACCCGCGGGCTCAGGCAATCCACTCACCTCAGCCTCCCAAAGGCGCAGGATTACAGGCTGAGCCACCGAGCCCGGCTGGCCTACTAAATTTAAATGCTGTCTGGCATTATTTACTTATGTAATGTATTCGATAGTGCTTGGAGCTGGATTATCAGGCAGAAAGTGTGGATTAATCACATCCTCCACCCCCAACCTGGCTCAGACTACTGGTGCTATGTCACAGGTGCGAGGAAAGTATTTTGGAAATCACCAGTACTCTCAAGAAAAAGTGTTTCTGATTTTCTTAAGCCAATGGCCCTGCCTAAACCTCTTCTTGTGACTTGTCTGAATACTTCTTATGCTACACAGCCTAGCTCAAGCCTCAGCTCCTATTTGAAGTCTCCCTGGTGCATGAAATATTAGCATGCAATGACCTGTCCTCTGCTGAGTGAACGGAATGACTTTAATAATATCTGACTATCTGGGGCCAGGCATGGTGGCTTACACCTGCAATCCTAGCACTTTGGAGGCCGAAGCAGGAGGATTGATTAAGCCCAGGAGTTCAAGACCAACCTAGGCAACATAGCAAGACCTTGTCTCTGCAATAAATTTTAAAAAAAATTAGTCAGATATGGTGGCACACACCTGTAGTCCCAGCTACTCAGGATACTGATGAGGGAGGATCACCTGAGCCCAGGCGGTCGAGGCTGCAGTGAGCCATGATTGTGACACTGCACTT
This sequence comes from Cephalopachus bancanus, assembly GCA_027257055.1. Classification (NCBI taxonomy): domain Eukaryota; kingdom Metazoa; phylum Chordata; class Mammalia; order Primates; family Tarsiidae; genus Cephalopachus; species Cephalopachus bancanus. The sequence continues at coordinate 2,486,256 of JAPVLO010000195.1, read as the reverse complement.
CCAGCCTGGGCAACAGAGTAAGACTCCAACTGCAAAAAATATATCTATAGCTGACGATCTGTACCCCACCTCTTATAGTGTTTATTATAGTCACCCACAGGAACAAGTAGGTAACCACCACATAAGAATAAACATAATGTCTATTTCACCCGAAGGATGTGTGACTACAGATCAGTATTGGAAAACATCTTCCTGTTGGCATTTTCTCTCTCTCCGGTATCCCTCCTTCTTCTCTCTGACAGTTTATTTTCTGGGTCCCTTTAACCTTCTGCCTCCTTGCAGGATCCCCCCATTGTAGAAGAGAGAGCATCAGATTCTTCAAAAGGTACACATCCTTGGGAAACTCTCACGTCCTTCAGATTCTGCAGGATGAAAAGTCACATGACAAACACAACCTTTTGTTATTTTTTAGAGATGGGATCTTGCTCTGTCACCCAGGCTGGATTGAGTTGGTGCCATCATAGCTCACTGTAGCCTCGAACTCCTGGGTTTGAGCAACCCTCCTGCCTTAGCCTCCTGAGTAGCTGAGACTACAGGCATGCACCACCATTCCCATCTAATTTTTTTTTGTAGAAATGAGGTCCTGTGGCCAGGCTCGGTGGCTCAGCCAGTAATTCTAACACTTTGAGAGACCAAGACGAGTGGATTGCCTGAGCCCACAGGCTCGAGACCAGCTAGGGCAACTTGGTGAGACCTTGTCTCTACAATAAATAAATTTTTTAAAATGAGCCAGGCATGGCAGCATGCGCCTGTAGTTCCGGCTACTTGGAAGGCTGAGGATTGCTGGAGCCCAGCAGGTCGACGCAGGGGTGGCTGTGAGCATGTCACTGCACTCCAGCCTGGGCTATGGAGTGAGACTCCAACTTCAACTCCAAAAAAAAAAAAAAAAGAAAAAAAAAGAAAATGAGGTCTTGCTATGTTGCCCCAGACTGTTCTTGAACTCCTGGCCTCCAGTGATCCTCTTGCCTTGGCTTCCCCAAGTGCTGGGGTCACAGGCATGAACCATTGCACCCTGGTACAAAACCTTCTTTTAAAATATTAGCTACAAGCTAAAATATAATTTCATTGTGTTATTACATAAACAAAGTCTCTGTACCCTTACCCCTTTCCAAAAACTTACTCTTTCTTTTGGGACAAGAGAGAAAGAAAACCCAGGCTTGCCTCTGTAGTAGGCTAAATAGTTGCTAAAGACATCAGACCTTGATCCTTGAAACTGGATAATGTAATCTTATATGGAAACAGGGTCTTTGCGGGTGTCTTTAAGTTAAGGATATTGAGATGGAGATATTATCCTGAGTGGACCCTAAATGTAATCACGTGTATCCTTATAAGAAGGAGGCAGAGGGAGATTTGATGACATACAGAAAAGGAGGAGGCAATGTGACCATGAGGCAGAGACCGGGGTGATATGGCCAAAGCCAAGGAATGCTGGCAACCACAAGATGCTGGAAGAGACAAGAAACAGATTGTTCTCTGCATGTGACCCTGCCCTGACACCTTAGATTTGGCCGAGTAAAACTGATTTCAAACTTCTGGATTCCAGAACTGTGAGAGAATGAATTTCCACTGTTTTAAACCATCAAGCTTGTAATAGTTTGTTATAGCAGCAATAGGAAACTGATATATCCCCACTGAGATTTAACTATATCAACTATCAGGGTACTCAACCCTCTCTGCTGAACTATGACATTTAGAGTCCGTATTGCTCACACATGGAAAAAAAAATCAGCATCACTGGGTAGAAGAGACTAATACTTATTCTGTGATTCTTGCTGTGGCTGGTTGAATTCTGCAGAGGTAGATGCTAAAATGAAGTTTGGTGTGCTGGATATTTATTAGGATTAACACCTGTGTGTTAAACCCAAAATTCAAAATCCAAGAGACCACCAAAGAGCCAGCTCTGATGCAAACACACAAGGGTCTTTATTCAGGCTCGAGTCTGGGCTCACGAATGAAGCCAGCTGTGGCTTCAGGGACGAGAGCCTCGATCCCAGTATGGCAAGCAGTTTTTATACACCATTACAGAGGGAGGGGAAAAAACTTTAAACGTGGTCCTGTGGAGAGGAGAGGTTTAACATAGCCTTGGTACAAAACTATACATGTATATTGTTGGCCTAGCCAATAATCCTCTTCTCTGAACAGAATAGAAAAGTGCTTTCGCCAATTCAGTGGCTGCTCATCAGGTACCTGAGACCCTGTTAATCCGTCCTAGCAAAAACACTGCCACTGGCCGGGAGGTTGTAATTGGAGCTGCTGTTTGTTGAGTTTGCTATGGTGTCTATCATCCTCCAGGATCTACCTGGCATGCTGGCTACCAGGGAAGCCACTATTTGGTTGAATTTGTTCAGTCTATTTCCTTCCTCCAGGATCTATATTGTCTCAGATAAATTAAATGGAAATAGGATTAGGACCATGTCTCCTGCATCCTTTACATCCTTAAAGGGCTGGGTGTGGTAGCTCAAGCCTGTAATCCCAGCACTTTGGGAGGCCAAGGTGAAAGGGTTGCCAGAGCCTGGGGGTTTGAGACCAACCTGGGCAACATGGTGAGATCTCATCTCTACAATAAATCAAAAATTAGCCAGGCGTTGTAGTGCATGTCTATAGTTCTGGCTACTTGGAAGACTGAGGCAGAAGGATCATTGGAGCCCAACAGGTCAACACTGGGGTGGTCATGAGCGTGCCACTGCATTCTAGCCTTTTTGACTCCAACTCAAAAAGAGAAAAAGATGGCACAAGAAATGCTGGCAGCCACAAGACACTGATAGATTATGATAGAAGTTAGTCCCCCTCTAGGAGACAATGATATTGTTTCTGATTTACTATCTTGGCTGGGCAGGGGTAGTTTCATTTGGTCTTTCCTGCTATGATGGCTTTCACCCTACAGGCCAAGGACTCAATGTAGAGTTGCATCAACTGCCAAGTATGTTGATCTCAAATGCATTCGAGGACTGGTAACAAGATTACTGACTATTGCTGCAAACCTAGTGGACCCACTGTAAGTTGGATTATCTACTATCTGGCCTCCATTCTTAGAGAGGGGTTGAGTCGTGATGATGTTTTAGGTCTCTGGGCATAGGTGTTAACTTGGACCCTGTATCCAACAGTCCCCTAAATATGTGAGTGTTCCCTTTCCATAGTCAGGGATGAACTGGAGAGAATCATCATCACATATACTTGCCAGGACATTGTAGGTTCTTCCTCTTGAGGCTATCCCTATTCTGAATCAATGGGTTCTGATCTCAAAAGTAGCCCAGAATTGTTAGGTCAAAGATCTTGGTGGGACCTCCAAAATGTCAGGTCAAAGATCTTGGTGGCATCTCCAAAAAGTTAGGTTAAAATTTATCCCAGCTGGGCCTCCAAATGTTAGGTCAGACCCACCAGGGTGGGGTTGTGTGATCTGGTGCCATGAGAAAGATGCAAAGAATTGCACAGACGTTAGGTTGGAAAATACAGGTTATTTAGAAAGTAAAGTATATAGAGAGAAGAAATTCACCTCCACAAGGTAGGGGAGGGGGCCACCTCTTAGTAAAACATGGCCTGGCCATAGCTCAAAGAGCACATGGCCACACTAGAGTCTAGTAAAGCAATGGCAGCGGCTGCTGGAAATCTAATCCTTTTAAACTTTCCCTTTGATGGGGGAGGTCGTTAAGGCGATTGGGTGATAGTCTACTCCATCTCATTACACAGGGCAGGTATGCATAGTTACTGATGTCAGGTGATAGCAGGCAGATGGGCGGGTTAGTCACATGGCAGTTGCCATGTTGATGGAGTCTGTGTCATGAAGGTCATGAAGAGCTGATTAAGTTAACTTGTTTATGAAACAGACTGGAAAGGGGGTTGTAAAGCAATTATCAATAGCTACTTCTGAGAAACCGGTTGCTCTTGGCTAGTGAACAGAGGGCAAATTAAAGTGAACTGCTAGAAAAATATGACAAAGCTAAGCAACGTTAAAATGACTGATCTTTGACTGTATTCACTCCATGTTATGTCCTTTCAAGAATCATCAACTTTTCATTGAGGTTACTGACTTTAATTTCTGTTTATCAATCCTTGATTTCTTGTGATGGTACAAGATGAGTAGTATCCTTGTTGGCTGCCTATATATTTCGCTATATTACATTAATCATCTCTATAACTCCGATGAGTCAAGTCTCCTTGACTGACACTCCAGATGACATTGCTCACTGATAATTGCATCCACCTGGTTTCTAGTCATGTCACAATCTAGAGGCTATGTTCTGCCACCTAGCTTCTATCAATTCATGGTTCCAACATCCCAGCACAATCAAATGAGAATAATTCAAGGAGGATTTTTTTTCATTGTTTTTCTTTGTTTTTCACAAAGGGATGATTTTAAAGGCATAAACTATGTGTAGGGGAAGCACAAGTGATAGTGAAGTAACCAATTCTAGTCAGAAAAAAGTCACAAGGAAAGGGAATGGTTATTGGAAATGAGAAGGAAAGAGCAATGCAAAGAAGGCTGCACAATTGAAGGGAGCCAAGGGAATAAATGCTCTGATCTCACCTTCCTTTCTCCCTCCAGTCTTCTACTGTGGCATCTATCCTCTGGCAAATGGAAGCCAGAGGGCATGAAGCCTTATTGATGTAGCCCATGCAAGTCAGCTTCCTAGAAAAAGTGAGTAGAGAAGAGTGTAAAGTGCATATTAAAAGTTAGATGAGAGATTCCATTTCTGGAATGGTGGTGTAAGGGGCCCCCACAAACCCATTCCCCCGTGAAACAGTCATAACTAGTAAAAAATTATTAAACTACAATTTAAAGTGTCTATAACTTGTCCTAAGGCATACAACAAATGAAGAAACATTTATTCAAGAAAATCTACTAAATCTCAGTAAGAATAACAAGAGTCTTTGGCACTTGAGCAATGATCCCCTCTTTCTCATTACTCCATTCCTGTCCTCACCTCAGAGTGATAGGAAGCTCCACTCAAGAAGATATGGTCAAGAAGATGGGGTTCCTGCTTCCCTCAGCTCCAAGTAAAGGGATAAGATATATTATCAGGAGGAGTAGACCATCAGTGCTTTTTCGCTCTCCTCCCCAGCTCTGAGTTGCAGGAGTTAAATTCCTAGCAAGTGTAGCCAAGAGATCAAGGGCTCTCTTCTTCCACCCAGTCCCCATTCATAGGTAGAGGCTTCTCCCCAGATGTAGAAGACTGACAATACTAGAACCCTGATCATCCTCACTCCATCTTGCTCACAGAGATGGGGTTTCCAGATACACCCACACTCCCAACAGGGCCTCCAGAATGTTAGGTCAGGCCCCGTTGGGGGTGTGGGTGTGTCTGGTGTGCAATCCGGTGCCTCAAGAAAGATTCAACGAATTGCACAGAAGTTAGATTAGAAAATATAGTTTATTTAAAAACTAAATTAGAAAGGGAGAAAGAGAAAGAGAGAGGAGATTCACCTCCCCAAGGTAGGAGAAGGGTTCAAAGCTTAAGAACACATGGCCTGGCCATAGCTCAAAGAGCACATGGCCACACCATAGCTTAGCAAAGCAATGGTCTCTGGTTGCTCATGGTTGAATCCTTTTAATCCTTCCCTTTCATGGGGGAAGGTCATTAGGGTGATTGGGTGGCGGTCTGCTCTACGTCATCACAAAGGGGCAAGTAAGCGCAGTACTGACATCAGATGAAAGACAACAGGCAGATGGGTGGGTTAGTCACATGATTCCTGCCATCGTGGTAGGCTAAATGGGAGGAGACAAGGTGGGAGGGGGTTCCTGCAAGAGTCCTGTCAATGTCAGACATTTCCAATCCACAAGCTCCTTAACAAAAAGGTGATCTTATTATCATTTCTATGGCTTTGGCCAGCTAAGGGTTGATCTTTGACCTTCCATCAAGGAAACTGAAAGTTTTTTAGAGATTATTATGCTAAATCATGAATTGAAAGGTTGGGTTGTCCTTGTCTTGCATCTGATGGAGATTTGCCAAGGGAGTGGGGTAGGCTGCCAGCTTGGCCTGCGGGAAAATATCTGACCACTTCCTAAAACCTGCCTATTGGAAATTTATCTATCTATCTAACCTGTGCTAGTTTCAAAGCATGTCAGTCTAAGCAAAGATGATTATGCTGAGGCAAAATGTGAACTAAGTTTATTCTAAGTTTCTCGGGGTCTCTGTGTTATGGTCTCAGTAATGCTTGGTTTCTCCTCTTGATACCAATAAATCAAAGGGGCAGGGAACTGGTAGAAAGAAGTTTATTTCTGAGTTTGAATCCAGGCACCAGAGCTGGACTCGAGGTCTTTCTAAAATGGTTCTGTTCGCCCTCCAGGTTTTTTGTTTTTGTTTTTGTTTTTGTTTTTGAGTTGGAGTCTCACTCTGTCACCCAAACTGAAGTGCAGTGGCCACTCCTGGCCACCGCAGCCTCGACCTGCTGGGCTCTGGCGATCCTTCCGCCTCAGCCTTCCAAGTAGCTGGAACTACAGGCGCGCACTACCACGCCCGGCTAATTTTTTTTATTTATTGTAGAGATGAGGTCTCGCCAAGTTGCCCAGGCAGGTCTCAAACCCGTGGGCTCAGGCAATCCACTCACTTCGGCCTCCCAAAGCGCTGGGATTACAGGCTGAGCCACCGAGCCCGGCACCCTCCAGGTTTTTGCAGTTCACTTTTATAGACCAGAGATGTTGGTACCTATACGTTAGGCACATAACCAGCAGAGCATTGTACAAAACTTAAACTGAATTTTACATTTTTTTTTTTGAGTTGGAGTCTCACTCTATTGCCCAGACTGGAGTGCAGTGGCCGCTCCCGGCCACCGCAGCCTCACCTCCTGGGCTCCGGCAATCCTTCCGCCTCAGCCTTCCGAGTAGCCGGAATTACAGGCATGCGCTACCACGCCCGGCTGATTTTTTGATTTATTGTAGAGATGAGGTCTCGCTGCCCAGGCGGGTCTCAAACCCGCGGGCTCAGGCAATCCACTCACCTCAGCCTCCAAAAGGCACGGGATTACGGGCTGAGCCACCGAGCCCCGCTTGAATTTTACATTTAAATAGTGACATTTAGAGTAAAGAAAATTTACAAGGCCTAAGATACCAGGCATTGCAAATATTATGCAAATTATAAGATTTAAAATTACATTGATACCATATAGTTCAAAGAAAAGGTATAAATAGGGATTTACATCTTTGGCCAAAGTAGGCTGAGAAGTCAAGGATCCCCTGAAGCTACTTACTGGGAGAGTATAGAAGACAAGGGGAGGCTGTGCGCAGTGGCTCACGCCTATAATCCCAGCACTTTGGGAGACTAAGGTGAGAGGACTGCCTGAGTCCGTGGGTTCTAGACAAGCCTGGGCAACTTGGCGAGACCTCATCTCTACAATAAATCAAAAAATTAGCTGTGCATTGGTGGCATATGCCTGTTGTTCCAGGTTGCTTGGAAGGCTGAGGCAGAAGGATCACGTGAGCCCAGCAGGTAGAGGCTGCGGTGGCCAGGAGTGTGTTACTGCACTCAGCCTGGGTGACAGAGTGAGACTCCACCTCAAAAAAAAGAAGAAGAAGAAAACAAGGGGACTCTCAGTAATGTGCTTAGGAATGTGCAGGAATGCTTGATCCCTGCCATGCCCTTCTCTAGGGGCTGTGGCAATATGGAAGGACATTAGTGGGTCTGTGTATCACCTCCTTTCATTCAAGAGGAAGCAAGACCAGAGGCTATCACCTCTACCCAATGTCTGAAGTCATGGTTCAGAGATTTTTCCCAGAAGGAGAGGTAGTCCATAAGAACAAAAATCTCTGAAACTCTTTCTGAAGAAACTGGCTTTACTTGAAGCAAAAATATTGGAAGTTCAAGTGTAGGGTGCTCTTGAAAACAACAGAAATTTTGGGGAGGAAGCAATTAGGAGGAGGCTGGTGATTTTTGATAGCAACAAACTAAACCAGAGGTTTGTTATTTTATCAGAGAGAACCAGGAAAAGAGACAGCAAAAAGAGCCTTACTAGGGTCAGAACAAACCACAAAGACTAGCTTCAAAATCTACTACTGAAAAGGGACCTGGATTTAATTAAATCAGGCTGTAGCACCATTTATGCCTTAGGGCACTGTTGAAAACAAACAAGCAATCAGCCAGCAATTAGTGAAGCCTAATGACTAGGTATAATACCAAATAAAACAGACAGCTTAAATGGTCAGGGAAAGAGACAAAACCCCTGTTATTCAGGGGTGACTGTGCACATGCCCAAGGCTGTGTTCTTTGACAACTGTCATCAGAGGTTTTACACTGTCAGGGAAATAGACTTCATTAAAAGTATACAACCGAGCGGGGCGCCATGGCTCATACTTATAATCCCAGCATTTTGGGAGGCTGAGGTGAAAGGATTGCCTGAGCCCAGATTCGAGACCAGCCTGGGCAACTTGGTGAGACCTCATCTCTACAATAAATAAAAAAATTAGTCAGGCGTGGTGGCACGTGCCTGTAGTTCCAGCTACTTGGAAGGCTGAGTCAGAAGGATGGCCGGAGCCCAGCAGGTGGAGGCTGCGGTGGCCGGGAGCGGCCATTGCACTCCAGTCTGGGTGACAGAGTGAGACTCCAAAAAAAAAAAAAGCATACAACCAAATCACCAAAAACACTATCAAATACAACAAAAACAAACCCCAGAGAGGGAGAAGGAAATCCGTATCCTAAGTGCCTACAGTAGTATCTAGCCTAAAGCATCCACTTTTAACAGAGAAATTAGGGAACATGCCAAGAAGCAGGAAAGTATGATCAGCTCATAGGAGGAAAAGAGGCAACAGGAATGCCTGTGAGAGGACCCAGACATCAGATTTAACAAAAACCTTAAAGCAACAATTATGTTCATGCATTCAATGTTTCAAAGAAGTCAGAGAAAAAGAAATATGCTTAAAGAAGTTGTAGCGGGAATCTTCCACCAAGAGTTAGGACACTGAGGCTTCTTTGCCAGTAAGCTGTGTTTATTCCTGCCGGCACCAGCTCAGCAGATTTGCTTCCACAGGTTGAACCCTGAACACAGTGGGGGCATTGCCTTATATACCTTTGTTAACTTCCCTTTACATTGTAACCCTTTGTCTTCCTTATAAGGTAACAAATTGGTACCAAACAATTTGATTGGGTTTTCCATAGCTTGGGCTGCCGTTAGTCTTACATGTTGCACATTGATTGGTTTTACATAATCATCTCATTTACATGTCCTATTTGCTGATTGGTTTGCAGAATTACTATTCTGATTGGTTTCTGTCAAAAGTTTAAACATGTAGCCCACCAAAGTAAAAAACCCATGAAAGAGAAAACACGAAGAAGCGAGAAGTAGCTTATTTCCCCTTTTTCTGCATTTTCAGAAGGGCCCTGCCTTATTCTCCCCCTTGATGCTCAGACCCTTTTAGGGTTAAAGAGCATCATCTTGGTTTAGGGACTGGTGTTGCCATGGCATCATTACATGTGCTGCTGTTTTTCTTTTGACCATGGCCTCAATGAGGTTGGAGATAGATCTTATGATTAAAGGGGCTAGAATTAGACATATTCCTACAATTGCTTATACGGTCTCTATGAGAGTTTTGAATCCCCCAAAGGCTAAGAACCAACCCCTAAACAAGTTTCCGGGGTTCCAGCCTTTCCAGGTTTGAACAGGTACATGTGCTATTAGTATCCTTTTGCCACAGGTCCAGCCATCTGGAACAACCGTCGTCAGACCTACAGCAAAAAACCAAGGCAAGAATTATGGCAATAGGCACTAGCAAAGGATGACACTGCATCACAATGTACCACAGTCCGTTTGTTCATTAGGTGGTCGACTCCTCAGACTTCTGCTGTGCATAGATTAATCAGCTTCTAGGGTAACTAAAACAGGGCTGTTGTCCTCTAGGGTCCTGGGTCGCAGCTTGTTTTCTTCAGATAGTCAGGTTTCCTGGCACGGATGGGTCAGAAGTGCATTCCCAGTCTCAGAAGGCCAGTTTCACTCTGCTGTGATGAATTCAGGGACCCACCTCTGCTACCTTTATTGCAGTGGGGGTGGACAAAATGATAGTAAACAGACCTTTCCAAAGAGGCTTTAAGGGCTGGTGTTCCATTCCTTTACCCAGACTGCATCTCCTGGTTTAAAGGGGTGAGCATCTGTGGTTAAGCTTATAGGCAACTGCTCTCTAACCCAATGATGTATAGCAGTGAGAGCTGAGCCAAGAGCTTGCATTTGCTGTCTTAGAGCAAGATTACCACCTCTTTTAAAACCTCCTTTATGCCCTTAACAATGGGAGGACTGGGATCGGTGGCTCAGCCTGTAATCCCAGCACTTTGGGAGGCCGAGGCGAGTGGATTGCCTAAGCCCACGGTTTGAGACTCACCCGGCAACTCTTTTCTACAATAAATAAAAAATTAGCCGGGCGTGGTAGCACGCGCCTGTAGTTTCGGCTACTTGGAAGGCTGAGGCAGAAGGATTGCCAGAGCCCAGCAGGTTGAGGCTGCGGTGGCTGGCTAGGAACATGCCACTGCACTCCAGTCTGGGCAACAGAGTAGTGAGACTCCAACTCAAAAAAAAAAAAAAAAATGGGGGCAGGGGGAGGGCGCCCATAAAGAATTTCAAAAGGGGAGAACCCTGTCTGCTTAGTGGAACTAGACCTAATTCTTAGTAGAGCAATTGGCAACAGCTGATCCCAACGTAGGTGAGTTTCCTGACATAGCTTGCTTAGCTGTAATTTCAGAGTCTGGTTCATTTGTTCCACCTTTCTGGAGCTCTGGGGGCAGTAAGCAGTGTGTAATTTCCATGTGATTCCTAAGCCCCTTGCCATTGACTGTATTACCCCAGCTACAAATGCTGGCCTATTTTCTGACCCTATAGTGATTGGGATTCCAAATTGGGGAATGATTTCCCTTAGAAGCAGGCGCGCCACTTTTTTTTTCAGTGCAGGTAGGAAAGGCTTCTACCCAATCAGAGAAAATACATACAAAAACTAAGAGATAGCCAGGCTCGGTGGCTCAGCCTGTAATCCCGTGCCTTTGGGAGGCTGAAATGAGTGGATTGCCTGAGTCCGTGGGTTCGAGACCCGCCTGGGCAGGCGAGACCTCATCTCTACAATAAATCAAAAAATTAGCCGGGCGTGGTAGCGCACGCCTGTAATTCCGGCTATTTGGAAGGCTGAGGCGGAAGGATCGCTGGAGCCCAGCAGGTCGAGGCTTCAGTGGCTGGGAGCGGCCACTGCACTCCAGTCTGGGCGACAGAGTGAGACTCCAACTCAAACAAAACAAAACAAAACAAAAAAAACTAAGAGATATTTGTAGCCCCTGACCAAGGGAAGCTCCATAAAGTCCACAACTATATTTTCAAATGGAGCCCCTCCAACACTCTGCATTCCAGGGAAGATTCTAGGACCCTGCTGGGGGTTGTTTGGGGCACACACTTCACATTGCTCACATACTGTCTGGGTTATGCTGGAGAGTTGAGAACATAAAAATATCAGCTGGCCGGGCTTGGTGGCTCAGCCTGTAATCCCGTGTCTTTGGGAGGCTGAGGTGAGTGGATTGCCTGAGCCCGTGGGTTCGAGACTCGCCTGGGCAGTGAGACCTCATCTCTACAATAAATCAAAAAATCAGCCAGGCGTGGTAGTGCCCGCCCGTAGTTCCAGCTACTTGGAAGCTGAGGCGGAAGGATCGCCGGAGCCCAGCAGGTCGAGGCTGCGGTGGCCGGAAGCGGCCACTGCACTCCAGTCTGGGTGACAGAGTGAGACTCCAACTCAAAAAACAAAACAAACAAACAAACAAACAAACAAAAAATATCAGCCTAACGTGGTCTCAAGGGCTGTCTGGCCCATAAGGGTGTCCTGGTGAAACTGCCTGACAAAAGTTGGGGCCAAAGCTTCAGGGATGACGATTCGCCCATCCTTAAATTTCCACCATCCACCTGGAAGATAGTCTCCTTCTTATGTTTTGAACCATATGTACTCATGGTGTGAGTAATTAGGGTCCCGTTCTGCCAACAGGCTTGGGAACAAAGCTGCAGCAAAAGTTGCCAGCACTGTTGTTTCCTGGGAGACCGCAACCTTTGCTTCCCGGTCTGCTTTTCAGTTTCCCTGAGAGACTCTTGAGTCTCTCTTCTGGTGTCCCCAGCAATGCAGAACGGCTACCTTCTTAGGGTCCATATAGCATCCAACAGTTCAGGAATTTCTTTACCATATTTTGTGTCTTTGCCTTCTGAGTTGATCAGGTCCTTTTCCTTATATAGGGCCCCATGTGCATGGAAAGTGGTGAAGGCATATTTAGAGTTGGTGTATATATTAACATTTAGTCCTGCCACCAGCTGGAGAGCCTGGGTGAGTGCAATTAATTCTGTCTTTTGTGCAGAAGTCCCTTTTGGCAGAGGTTTCACTTCAATGGTGGAACACAGGGTTACTATAGAGTATCCTGCAAACCATTCTCCTTCCCTTATGAAGCTGCTGCCATCAGTGAAATATTCCACATTGGGATCCCTGAGAGGCTGGTCTGTCAAGTCAGGTCAGCCAGAAAATACCTCATCCATGACCTCGATGCAATCATGACAGGGCTGACCTGGCTCAGTAGGCAGCAAGACTGCAGGGTTGAGATTCCACACCATTTCTAAACGGATGTGTGAATTCTCACATAGCATTCCCTGATATTTGACCATCCAGGCATTAGCCAGCCAGTAATGTCCCTTATATTCCATTAATGTCAACACTAAGTGTGGTACTCGGACAGTTAGTTCTTGTCCCATAGTCAATTTGTCAGCCTCTGCTACTAGAAGGACTGTGGCAGCGAGTGCCTGCAGGCAAGGTGGCCAGCCTTGGGCAAGAGTCAAGCTGCTTGCAGAGATATGCTACCAGATGGTGCCAGGATCCCAGCATTTGGGTTAAGACCCCGACTGCTATTCCAGTACGTTCGTGTACATACAGGAAAAAAGGCTTAGATGTATTGGAGAATCCCAGTCTGGGTGCACTAACAAGGGCCTGCTTTATTTCCTGAAAGGCCTTTTGTTGCGCTTCTTCCCAAAACATAGGCTCTTGTTCTCCTCCCGTTTGTAGCTTCAAAGAGAGGCTTTGTCAATATTGAGAAGTTAGGTATCCAAATTCTACAGAACCCTGGGACCCCAAGAAATGAACAAACCTGGCATCTGGTAGCCCGAACTGGAAGGGAGCAGTTTGTTTTCTCTCCAGACCAAGTTGACATTGCCACTGGGATAAATGGAAGCCAAGGTATTTGGCAACAGTGGGCCTTCTTTGAAACTTTGTAACCGGCCTTCCGTAAGAGATTGAGGAGCTGCTGTGTTCCACCCATACAGTCCCTCCGTGTTTGTCCAGTCAGCAGCAGGTCATCCACATATTGGAGCAGCATACAATCATACTGGTACCCTGGGGAAGCCTTTAAGTCAGAGGCTAATGCTGTGCTGGAAATGGATGGGGAATTTTTGAACCCCTGTGGCAGTCTAGTCCAAGTTGATTGGCCTTTGTCACTGTTCTCAGAATTTTCTCACTGAAAAGCAAAAAGCGGTTGACTCTGGGGAGCCCAGTGGATGCAGAAGAAAGCATCCTTGAGATCTGAGCAGGTAAAGAAGGTTGCTAAACCAACAAAATTGCTCTCAGAAGCCACATATGGTTGGAGTGCAGGCTAGTATTGTCCCTGAACCACCTGGCCTCTTCCTCTTCCCTGGACGAAAATCTTCTGGCTCTGGACATTCATTTTTCCAGTGCCCTTCTCAGAAACAGTGCATTGATTTTGCCCAAATCTCATCACCGGGCAGGGTGGCCCATTTTGCTGGCCTCCCTGCCAACCTGGATCCTGGCCAGGACCTCGGCCTCGTTCTGACAGGACAACTCCCCGGGTGTGTCGCTCTGCCAAGGCAGTAGCAAGCTGGTCTACTTTCTCATGTTTCAGTCTGCTTCCCTTCAGGCCTCCTGGTCTTGGTTGACAAATACTTTTGTTGCAACCTCTATCAGCTGGCTAACAGCCCTCCAACTTCTGTAACTTGTATTGGATGTCTCCTATGAGCCTGACTGACAAGGCCACATTAATTATTCTCTGATTTTCGGCCTCCTCTGAGTTGAAGGGAGTGTAGAGGCGAAATGCCTCGCATAACCTCATAAAACTGGCTGGGGCTTTCTCTGAGGCCTTGGAGCACTTCTGAGGTTTTGCTCATGTTCATGGCTTTTTCCCTCCTTCTCTCACACCACCCAAAAGGGCCTCTTGATAACGCTCAAGAATTCAAAATTCATGGCCATCATTAGGATCCCATTGGGGGTTTTTCTCTGGGAACTGATTCTGGGCGTAGGCCTGACATTCATTGTCCCTGCAGGGGGGTGCTCCTCTAACCACTTTAAAGCCTTCTGAGTAATCCAGCGATGCTCTTCAGTGTTAAACAAAGTTAAGAGAAGCTGGCAGCAATCAGTCCAAGGGGTGTTTGGAGTGCCTTCAGGAAAGGGATGAATTCTGAGGTGAGACCAGCCCCTGGCATGGCCCCAGCTGTGGCAAGTGCAGGGGTGCAGGCAGCAGTGGGGGGTACAGCGGCGCATGAAGCAGGAGGTTTTCCTCAGGTTCCTCAGCCAGAATGGGCTTTCCCGATCCTGGTCGGCATTTCGAGGGAGCCATTGCTCAGGCCAACATGACTTTATGGTTTTCTTCTAAACAAACTTTTACCCAAGGTGGTCAGGAGGGAACTACATCTTGCCAACAGTCTATGTAGGGAAACTGGTCAGGGTGGCCTGGATGCCCCACAATAACCCTAAATACCTTACTAACTAGTTCTTTGTCTAATGACCCCTTGGAGGACCAGCCCACCCCAAACGATGGCCAATCTACTTCAGAGTGTCCAAAGCCTTCTGGGAGTTAGCTTGATCCCATAATCCCCTGAATATCCCCTTTTGAAATTCTTTACCACGCACGGTAAGCTCGCTGTTTGCCACACATTTCCACCCACTAAGAGACGACAATCACACACAAGACAGGAAAGAATGGGAAGGGAGAAGGGATGGACACATGCTTCGTCCATCTCCAGCCATACCCCTTGCAGGGATATTTCAGGTGCCTTCTGTCAATAGGCGAGTTGGTATAAACCCCGACCATGTTTCGATTCAGGTCAGCCTTCCAAGTAGCTGGAACCACAGGCATGAGCCACCATGCCTGGCCAGTTCCTGAACCTACTCCTGCCATTTAGCCATATGAAAGCCACCGCCCAAGCCGGACTCGGTGGCTCAGTCTGTAATCCCGCACCTTGGAAGGCTGAGGTGAGTGGATTGCCTGAGCCCACGGGTTCGTGACCCACCTGGGCAACTTGGTGAGACCTCATCTCTACAATAAATCAAAAAATTAGCCAGGTGTGGTAGCGTGTGCCTGTAGTTCCAGCTACTTGGAAGGCTGAGGCGGAAGGATCGCCAGAGCCCAGCAGGTCAAGGCTGCGGTGGCCGGGAGCGGCCACTACACTCCAGCCTGGGCAACAGAGTGAGACTCCAACTCAAAAAAAAGGAAAGTCACCACCGAAACTAAATCAGGACTACTGCACTCACTTCACCACTAGGTGATGTCTCATTCGCTCTCATTCATAAAACGTCTCCAACCCACTTCCCAGCACCTTAAAGTTTTGTCCCTGTGGGACTACTCAGGCAACTCTGGGAGGTAATGGGGCTCCTCTTCTGCCTCTTAGGGGCAGGTCTACAAAATCAAACCTGGATTCTTACCAATCTGATGGATGATGCTCCCCTGACTGGTTCCTGGGTCTCACTAGGGTTCGTTTGTGCTCCTGGAATCCTTACCCAGCATGCCGGGAGGGCTAGTCCCCTACGGATCAAATGGTTTGCTGGCACCAGGCGAGGTCACCTGAACCGGCGGGCTCAGGCAATCCATTCACCTCAGCCTCCCAAAGGCGCGGGATTATAGTCTGAGCCACCGAGCCCGGCTCCCTTTGTCTTAATCAAATTATATGGTGCCCTTTGTCTTTCTTATAAGGTAACATATCGGCACCATACAATTTGATTGGATTTTCCATAGCTTGGAGCTACTGTTAGTCTTACATGTTACACATTGATTGGTTTTACATAATCATCTCATTTACATGTCCTATTTGCTGATTGGTTTGCAGGATTGCTATTTTGATTGGTTCCTGCCAAAATTTTAAACAGGTAGCCTGCCAAACTAAAAAGCCCATGAAAGAGAAAGCACAAAGCCGGGCTCGGTGGCTCAGCCTGTAATCCCAGCACTTTGGGAGGCTGAGGTGAGTGGATTGCATGAGCCCACGGGTTCGAGACCCGCCTGGGCATATTGGCGAGACCTCATCTCTACAATAAATCAAAAAATCAGCCGGGTGTGGTAGTGCACACCTGTAGTTCCAGCTACTTGGAAGGCTAGGCGGAAGGATCGCCAGAGCCCGGCAGGTCGAGGCTGCGGTGGCCGGGAGCGGCCACTGCACTCCAGTCTGGGTGACAGAGTGAGACTCCAACTCAAAAAAAAAAAAAAAAAAGAGAAAGAGAAAGCACAAAGAAGCAGAAAATAACTTATTTCCCCTTTTTCTGTTTTTTCTGCATTTTCAGAAGTGCCCTGCCTCAAAGTAAAGGAAGATATGATACCAATGTTTCATCAAATGGAAAATATCAATAAAGAAATAGGAAAAAACCAACAACAAAATGGAAGTTCTGGAGTTGAAAATTAAAGTAACAAAAATGAAAAGGTCACTAGAGCAGTTCAAGAGTAGGTCTGAACTAGCAGAAAAAGGAATCAGCAAACCTGAAGATAGAGATTATGCAGTCTAAACAACAGAGAGAAAGAAGTTGAGGAAGCTGGGCTCCGTGGCTCAGCCTGTAATCCTGCGCCTTTGGTAGGCTGAGGTGAGTGGATTGCCTGAGCCCGCGGGTTCAAAACCCGCCTGGGCAGCGAGACCTCATCTCTACAATAAATCAAAAAATCAGCCGGTCGTGGTCGCGCATGCCTGTAATTCCGGCTACTCGGAAGGCTGAGGCGGAAGGATCGCCGGAGCCCAGCAGGCGAGGCTGAGGTGGCCGGGAGCGGCCGCTGCACTCCAGTCTGGGCGACAGAGTGAGACTCCAACTCAAAAAAAAAAAAAAAAAAAAAAAGGCCATCTTGCGTGCCCGCGTGTGTGCGCCTAATCTCAGCTGGTCCAGCTGAGACCCCTGAGCTCCAACCTTAGTCCCCCGCACAGTCCCTTTTCCACTCCGACAAGATGAAAGAAACCATCATGAACCAGGAAAAACTCGCCAAACTGCAGGCACAAGTGTGCATTGGTGGGAAAGGAACTGCTCACAGAAAGAAGAAGGTGGTTCATAGAACAGCTACAGCAGATGATAAAAAACTTCAGTTCTCCTTGAAGAAGTTAGGGGTAAACAATATCTCTGGTATTGAAGAGGTGAACACGTTTACAAACCAAGGAACAGTTATTCCCTTTAACAACCCTAAAGTTCAGTAATCTCTGGCAGCAGACACTTTCACCATTACAGGCCATGCTGAAACAAAGCAGCTGACAGAAATGCTACCCAGCATCTTACACCAGGTTGGTGCAGACAGTCTGACTAGTTTAAGGAGACTGGCTGAAGCTCTGCCCAAACAATCTGTGGATGGAAAAGCGCCACTGGCTACTGGAGAGGAGGAGGATGATGAAGGCCCAGATCTTGTGGAGAATTTTGACGAGGCTTCCAAGAATGAGGCAAACTGAAGTGAGTCAACTTCCGAAGAAGATGAAACTTGAAGAAGTTACTGGGAGCTGGTATTTTATATCATGACTGCTTTTTAAAATTGTTTTGTTTATGGATCTGATAAACTCTAGATCTCAAATATTTTTAAGCCCAAGCTCCTTGGACACTGCAGCTCTTTACAGTTTTTGCTTATACACAACTCATTCTTTGCAGCTAATTAAGAATGAAGAAGCCTGGGAATAAAATTTGAAACAAAAATTAATAAAGTTCTTTGCCTAGTAAAAAAAAAAAAAAAAAAAGAAGTTGAGGAAAGTGAACAGAGCCTCAGAGAATATGGGTTGCTAGTAGGTGCTATAAAATATGTGTGATGGCAGTTCCAGAAGGAGAGGAGAGAGAGAAAGGAACAGAAAAATATATTTGAAGAAATAATGTCTAAAAACTTCCTGAATTCAATGAAAAAAAAATCTTTATACATTTACATAGCTCAGTGAGCTCCAATTGGGATAAATACAAAAAGATGCACACTTAAATATATCAGCCAAAGTGCTGAAACACAGAAGGAATTTTCAAAACAAGAGCAAATAGCTTATCGCATTCAGGAGAACCCCAATAAGATTAGAACTCCAATAGATGACACTTCATAAGAAATAATCGAAGTTAGAAAACAATGGATGACACATTCAAAGTGCTAAAAGAAAAATACTGTCAACCAGGAAGTTATAACCGGGAAGACTATCTTTCAAAAATGAAGGTGGAATAAACACATCCTAAGATGAACAAAAGAGAATTTTTTGCTAGTAGATCTGCCTTATGAGAAATGCTAAAGGAAGTTCTTCAGGCTAAAAGCAATGGACTTTATATGGAAAAAGCAAAAAGTACCAACAAATGTAATTATAAAAGGTAGTATAAATGCATATTCCTTCTCCTTCATTCTTTTTAAAATATCTTATTTATTTTAAATATATTTACTTTCTTTCTAAAGCAAATAGAACACCAGTACTCCTCCTTCATTCTTAAATTATCTTAAAGGCACTTGTATAAATATATATATATATATATTTCAAAGATGTAATACAAAAAGTTAAAACAAGAGAAAAATAGATAAACTGGACATTATCAACATTTAAAGCATAAGTGCTTCAGAGAACACCATCAAGAAAGTGAGAACAAGTCAGGCGTGTGGCTCAAGCCTGTAATCCCAGCAGTTTGGGAGGTGGAGGCGAGAGGATTGCCTGAACCCAGGGGTTTGAGACCAGCCTGGGCAACTTGGTGAGATCTTGTCTCTACAATAAATAAAAAAATTAGCAGGACATGGTGGCACAAGTCTATAGTTCCAGCTACTTGAAAGTCTGAGGTAGAAGGATTGCCTGAGCCCAGCAGGTTGAGGCTGTGGTGGCCGTGAGCGTGCCACTGTACTCCAGCTTGAGCCAAAGAGTGAGACTCCAACTCAAAAAAAAAAGTGAAAACATAACACAGTATGGAGGTATTAAATACTTCCTCCCATTCTTATGACACTCTAAGTACTATTCTTATTTATTTTTGCTTTTATTTTTATTTGTATGCTATTAATGGGTTCTGACTCCCCTCGAGGACAAGAAGTATGTCATCTCAGCTTAGTTCAGTGGGTATTTGACATGCAATTGTTAATAGTGAAGATAATCTGAACCCACCACTGCAGGGAAAAGAAAATTTAAATTTAATCACACATGGACTTGGTGGAGTACTTTGGAAAGTTTGCCAACCACTATTGTAACCTCCTGTGAGAGCGAGACAGGAGGCACCCTGGAGCCAGCTATGACTCCATCAATGTTAATGGATTATTTTTTTTAAAGCTAAAACAATCCCACAGGCAAAGGAACCTTTCTTTCCTGATAGCCATCTGTCTACTTTAAAGTTCCTGGTAAAATGGTCTGCCAAAGTCCAGAAGGAGAACAAGGGCACTGGCCCTGGATTCCTGAGATTATGTGATAGCGGGTACCATGGCTTCTTGGTGGTGTCATATTGTAGCACCCAACACAAGCATGGCATCATGTAGATAGGTTTGTGGAATGAATGAATCTTCAGAGGAAAGAATCTACAAGAAAAACTTTTATAATAGGAATATGAGAGAACACCAGGAGAGGATATAATAGTCATTTCAGGTGTTTATGGCTTGAGACTAGAGGTGCTGATAAATATTTAACCAGTCTCTGAGAAAAAAAAAAAAGCCCTTATCTGTAGGTTTATTGATTTCCATGGTGTGAAGGCACCTACTATGGCCGATTGCAAACTACTAACATTCATACAATCAGCTCTTACAGCCAGTTCACTACCGGTTATCTCATGAAGTATTTCAACAGTGGAGCACTTGTGTGTGACGATATAATTTTTCTTTTCTTAGTTTAGACTCTCTAACCACTTTGCACCTTGAACATTATGATCTCTTTTGTCTCCAGTCTTCTTCCAATGCGTAACTTCCCATGTCTTCTGACACTCAGTTCAGAAATTACCTCCTTTGGAGGAAGCCATGTTTGACTACCCCAACTGGATTTGATGTCTCCCTTTGCATTCCCTCCATCCCCTGCTGCTTCCTTTGTCACAGCCTTTATCACACCTGTATTGTTTTGTTGGCTTCCCTCCCTTTCCTGTCTCTCTTTTCATGCCCACCATGAAATACTGATGGGAGCTGCCCATTACCATATACCTTCCTCTTAGTTAGTCCAGGGGTCCAGTGTGCATCCCAAATTAGAGAATTTGAATCCTGCCATAGGATATTTTGAACTAGAGCTGCAAAATTAAAGCTATGAATTCTGAAATGAGAATTTTGGCTATGGGGGGAAGCTAGTCTGATAAAAATCCAATGTGCAAAATAAAACAGAAATGGATGAATACATATGTGCTCAATTAAATCTAGAAAAATGTTAACAGTTGTAAAATCTAAGTGGTGGTAGATGCATGTACAAATCTTCCAACTTTTCTGTATATTAAACATGTAAATAATAAATTATTAAAGATGAGGAAGAAGTAGATGAGAGTCAGAGAGTAAGAGAATCCTGGGAGATTGCAGCTACCCAGTTGTCCTAAGGATCCAGTTGTTTTCTTGCCCTTTTCATGATTACCTAAGCAGAAATTTGCCTTTTTACTATATTAAGTCATGTTGAAATCTGTCACTTGTTTGTTTTCTTTTTTTTTTGAGTTGGAGTCTCACTCTTGTCACCCAGGCTGCAGTGCAGTGGCATGCTCACAGTGAATGAGAGGTAAGCGAATGGGAGGGCCTAGAACATTACTGTAGACTTTAAAAACACTGCATACTTAGGTTACACTAAATTAATTTTTTTTTAATAATCGATATTTTTTATTTTGATATTGTGGGGTACAGTTAAGGGTTAGGTATACAAATATGCTTCATTCAGGCCCCCTTGTTGATAATTGGTGTCTCCCTGTCTCCAGACAGATGTTTCTAAATTAATTCTTAAAAAGTAATTGTGCTACAATGTTATGATGGCTCTGATGTCAATGGGGGATAGAAAGTTTTCAACTTCATTACAACTTTATAGGACCACCATCGTATATTCAGTCCATCATTGACCAAAACATCCATCATGCAGTGCCTGACTCTATTGACAGCAGCAAGAGAAGAAAGGCATGTTCCATACAATGGAACAAAGGTAAATCACAACTGACTTTTTTTGTTGCAAACAATGTAAGTGAGAAGACAGTGAAGCAACATCTTCAGGATACCGAACAAATAAAAATGAAATAATTGTGAACATAGAATTCTATTCCCAGTGAAAATATCATTTTTAAAATCAAAACAAAGTTGTTTTCAGACATATAAAAACAAAAAATTCATCACCAGGAGCAAATATTGCAAGAAATACTAAAGAAATTTCTTTCTTTTTTTTTTTTTTTTTTTTTTTTGAGTTGGAGTCTCACTCAGACTGGAGTGCAGTGGCCACTCCCGACCACCGCAGCCTCGACCTGCTGGGCTCCAGCGATCCTTCCGCCTCAGCCTTCCGAGTAGCCAGAACTACAGGCACTCGCTACCACGCCCGGCTGATTTAAGAAATTTCTTCTACAGGAAGAAAAGGTATGCCAGATGGAAATATGGATCTCTATAGGGGAGTGAAGAGCACCTGAAATGCTATCTACATGGGTAAATATATAAGATTCTTACATATGTTTTAAAAACAAAATTAACTGTATAACAAAAATAACAAGGTAGTATGAAGTTATATACAAAAACAAGATGTGTGATGGCATAAGCCAAAGAGTGGGAGAAAACAAATGGAAATACACTATTTTACAATTCCTATACTATGTGTGCAATGACATAGTATCATTTAAAGATAGACTGTGCAGTCAGGCATGGTGGCTCATGCCTATAATCCCAGCACTTTGGGAGGCTTAGGTGAGAGGGTTGCCTGAGCCCATGGGTTTGAGACCAGCCTGGGCAAATTAGCGAGACCTCATCTCTACAATAAATCAAAAAACGAGACAGACATGGTGGCGCGTGCCTGTAATTCCAGCTACTTGGAAGGCTGAGACGGAAGGATCGCCTGAGGCTGTGGTGGCTGTGACTGTGCCCCTGCACTCCAGCCTGGGCAACAGAGTGAGACTCCAGCTCAAAAGAAAAAAGATAGACTATGAAATTTAAGGATGTATACTCTAAACCCTAAAGCAGTCATGAAAATAACAAAACAAAGAGTTGTATCTAATAAGCTAGCAAAGGAGATAAAATCAAGTCATTAAAAATTAATTGTACCAAAAGTAGGGTGAGGGAGAAAGTCTCACCTTTCACAGCCAAAAAGCCCATCACAGTATTTTTCAGACAGACAAAATCTTGCTTGTTTCTACTGATGAATATGGCATTCCCCAGAAGGCAAACATGACTATGGTAAATTTTGTTTTCAATATCTGCTTTTTTTCCCCTTCTTGCTACAATTCATGAACACACACTACAATAGACGTAATCTTGGGACATATCCTGCTCCAGGAAACTTAATCTGGCCATAGGTCTCATGCTCTGGCTACAGCTTTAAAAACATAGACTGTTAAAGATTGATAGGACTTCACCAAGCACCCATTCTACACACGCTCCCACCCCATTTTCCAGAGTGTGATGGCCAATGAGCTAAAATGACTTTTCCAAATCTGACACTGTCGTTGGCAGGACAAGGGCTGGAACCCAAATCTCTGGGCTCCAATTCATTCAATATAGCGAACTCCTAAATGAGTCCCTGGGGACCTGGCCAAGGAAAAGGAGTGGTGGGGATTTTCTGAGAAGAGGCTCTAGATATGGGTGACTTCACTGGGTGGGGACTCATAACCAGGGAACATTTGATTGTTCCCAGACCCCTGATAATCTGCCCCCATCCCTCTCCATTGCCCCCACCCCCAGGGGTGTGTCCTGGGTAAACTCACCCTGTATGATTCAAAGCTAGATTAAATTCCTGTGATCCATGAGGTTAAGCAAAAGGTATAAATGAAAGGACAAGAGGAAACTTCAATTCCGATAAGGGTTTAAGAAGGCAGACAGGATTTCCACCAGTGAGGGACGGAGAGTGAGTGATCCATGCTCCGTGATCTCAGCAAAGGCAATTTGCATGTTTGAGAGTTAGGTTTGAGTTCCAATTCAGCTATTTGAGCAAATTCCCTTCACCTTTCTTTTTTTTTTTAGTTGGAGTCTCACTCTGTCACCAGACTGGAGTGCAGTGGCCGCTCCCGGCCACCGCAGCCTCGACCTGCTGGGCTCCGGCGATCCTTCCGCCTCAGCCTTTCAAGTAACCGGAACTACAGGCGTGCGCTACCACGGCCGGCTAATTTTTTTAAATTTATTGTAGAGATGATGTCTCACCAAATTGCCAGGCGGGTCTCGAACCCGCGGGCTCAGGCAATTCACTCACCTCAGCCTCCCAAAGGCGCGGGATTACAAACTGAGCCACCAAGCCCGGCTCCCTTCACCTTTCTAAACCTGTTTCTTCAGCTATAAAATTAAGATAAACTATCTCCATGCAGACTTGTTGTTGAGGGGGAGGATTAAACAAGATAAAGTAGGAAATGTGTTGTGTACTAAATGTGTTGTGACTATTAGGACTATTATTATTGTATTTCAGCTCTTGTCCAATTAATCCTCACAACAACTCTTAGAGGAAACCGGAGCTTGGAGAGATTTAGGACTGTGCCCTAGTTGTTTAGTAAACCCTGCTAGGATATCAACCGCATGGTTGCCACAGAGGGTAAGCCATGGGAGAGGCAGTGGAAAGTGGCAAGGTATATGTCACCTGCGCCTAACTCTGAAAGATGCAGCTATCTCCTAGAGGCCCTTTGCAACTTTTTTTGAACCATATGATAACAGGTTATGGCTCATCTTTTTGGAGGTCATTCTGACCTCAGGTGGCAACACGAAAGGGTCCCATTAAACTTAAGCAAGACACTCTATAAACAATGAGAATTGCTCATCAAGCAGCTAACAGAATGTTTCTCAAACTCAAGTTTAAAATTCTTACAGACTTACCCTAAAATTAACTCTAATTATTTTTATTTTAACAATATGTATGTGTTTATAGCACAAAGATCAGTATAAATTCCTTATGCTAACGGCTGTTCTACAACTCTAAACCAAGGAAATAAACAAAACTACTCACCCTATAAAATCCAAATAAACATTTCAATTTAGCATGTCAGAAGACGTTGCTTTGCTGAAATTGAGCTGCCATTTGAAATCTGAATATGGTACTCAGGCTGGTATGGCACAGGTCCTTTTGAGTCTGAAATACCGGTAACAGTGTAGGGTGCAGGCAGCTCCCACCATGCTTCTAGGATCAAACTTCTGGAAAATCTTCATTTTGACAGTGCACCAAGATCCCATTTGATTTTCACTTGGCACAGAAGTATCATTTACACTAAGTTATAGCCTCCCTATTTTTCCTGGTGAGACTATAGCAATTAATGTAGCACTATCAGGCCCCAAAGTGATCACGAACAAACTCAATACCCAAGTGCCATGGCAGGTGGCAGTCTTGCAGACAATTTAGAACATGCTTATTTTAACTTGTTTGCATTACCGCCAAAATAAAATCTAACATTTAAAAGTTTTCATAGCCAAGTTTCAGGCTCTTAATAATACATTGATTAACCCCAGGGGGTCTCAGGTGTTAGAAACTCTGGTCTAATCATTTCCAAAACCCTGGAATGTCTTTATACCTGAATTGCTGTAAGACAGGACATTGGTGCCCAGGGACTGGAGTGACTAAATCACAGAGCAGTACTTATGCATACGCTGTTCTGCTGTTTCCCCCTTTATCTGCCTGATGAACTTCTTATTGAGTAGATTCTTTGTCTAGAAGCTTTTCCTGGCTTCCTTAAGCTGAGCAAGTCTGTCCATTCTGCACCCCATCAAGTTCAGTCCCCACATCATAGTCCTTGGTAACATTATCACTTATTTACCTGCTTCACCCCCAAGTCCCCTAAACTGTAAGCTCTGTGAAAGCAGGGACTGAGTCTGATCCATTTCTGGTCCTCATTTGCCTACACAGGGCCAGGCTCAGGTAAAAATACTGGATGGATGAATGAACGAACAGACAGATGAGCGAAGGAATGGATGGATGAGTGGATGGATAACAGATGAGTGCGGTGACCTCTCAGATTCTCTTCTTACTCTGGGATATTCAGCTCCACCACCCAGCTCAGCATTTTCTTTCCCCTCTCCAGCTCTCCTTGTTCTATCTTCAAGGGCTGGAAAAGAGTATAGCCTAGACTCAGAATATTAGAGATATTATCTGAGATGGAAGGGCCCTCAGAGGTTGTCTGGAACCTCCTCTCATTTTGCAGATGAAACAGTTGAAGTACAGGGAGGGAAAGTGACTTGCTGCAGGGCACCCAGCTAGGATGTGAACGCGACAGACAAGAAGCCACTTCAGTGTTTCTTCCAGGACATTGTTTATTTATCACTTATTCATTTATTTATTTTTGGTCCGGGCTGCCTTGGGGGGGAAGCAATGTTCCCTTCTGATCTCACTTCCTCATGGCAGTGTTTTGGGAACAAACCGGATTCTCACGGTTCTCCCAATGGTGGCAGGGTGCCCATGTCAGGCAAGGTATTTTTCATAATGGAAAAGAAACAAAGAAAGCATCAGCCCTAGTTTGCAATTTCCCCAGAGCAGCCGGAATCGAAAATCTCTTTGCTTCCCTTCTCAGCTTATTATGTTGTCCTTGTCCTTGGTAAAGTGGATGGAGACGGTGGAGTTGAGGGCTTAGAAAAAAATCTGTACTTATTTATTTACGTCTGTATTTATTTCCAGGCGTGTTTATTTTTGCAACATAGGCCAATATGGACATCCTGCAACTCCGCCCGCCTTTCCTCCTTAATTTAGATATCTCATTTCTCTCCCATGGCCAAAAACACTAGTGTCATCCCTGACCCCCGGACATCCTTCTTCCTTCCAGGCGGGGAGGCAGTTCGCCTCCTCATGCCTGGCCTTCCCAGTGGGCCATCCTGGCTTTGACACCACAACGACCAGATCCTCGTTCAACATTTAATCACTTCCGCACCCAACACCCGTCCTGCTCTCCCTCATCCTGCCTCTTGGCCATGGCCCTGGAACCCAGAAATCCAGTAGGAAGGAAGAAGGAAACTCAGACATATGGAACCATGCTGAGCCCTTTCTTGGGTGGATAAAGGGAAGAGATTTGCCTAGCTTCTTTCATTCAGCTTATTTATTTGTTGTGGTAAAACATACACAACGTAAAGTTGATCATTTTTACGTTTTTGGTTTGTTTTTTTTTTGAGTTGGAGTCTCACTCTGTCGCCCAGACTGGAGTGCAGTGGCTGCTCCTGGCCACCGCAGCTTCGACCTGCTGGGCTCCGGCGATCCTTCCGCCTCAGCCTTCCAAGTAGCCGGAATTACAGGCACGCCCAGCTGATTTTTTATTTTATTGTAGAGATGAGGTCTCGCTGCCCAGGCGGGTCTTGAGCCTGCGGGCTCAGGCAATCCACTCACCTCAGCCTCCCAAAGGCGCGGGATTACAGGCTGAGCCACCGAGCCCGGCTATTTTTACGTTTTGAAGTAAACAATTCAGTGGCATTGAGGATATTTACATTATTGTGACACTGTCTCCATTGTTTATATCCGGAATATTTTTATCGTCTCAAACTGAACCTCTGTACCCATTAAACAGTAACTCTCATTCTCCCTCTCCCCTTCTCCCTAGTAATCATTAAACACTTTTGTACACAGTATTTCATTCGGTCCTCACATTCACCATTATCTCCATTCTCATACCTGAGATTCTGAGGCTCAGAAAGATTAAGTGACTTCCCCAAGGTAACCCAGCTCACAAGAGTCCAGGCTGAGGTTCAATTCTGTCCGACCAGGCTCTTCCCTTCTTTTCATCTGTATGCTCTTTCTCAGGTTGTGAGAGAGTAGGAAGCGATGTGGAAAGAGTGTTCTTTGCTGTTAAAGAACCTATTATTTCAGGAAGACCAGGTTTCGTTGGTTTAAATCTGTGGCTCAACGTGCACAGAGGCTACGGAGTGAGGGTGGGGCTGTGGTAAGTACAGTCAGGACTCTGTCTCACCACCTATTCCTTTAGCATTGACTGGAAAACTGCTCCCTGCCAGGGCCTCTGTGAGGCCCCAAGAGTTACAAGCCCCTGCCCCTTATCTAGAGGACCTAGGGTGGAAGCTAGTGAACTAGACAAAGAAGTAAACACAGGGTGCACTCCTCTGTTTGGAGGAGGCATGAAAGGCAGGGCAGTGAGCAGGGACCCTCAGGAGGCAGAGACGTGAGAAATGGCCCAAAGGATGAGGAGGCCTGTGAAGAAGATGTGAAAGGATATTCCAGGCAGAGGGATTAGGGGGTCATAGAACACAGAAATGATATAGTATGTACTCTTGGGTCTTCTTTCACCAAAAAAAATTTTTTTTAATGATCAAAAGTAGACAAAATATCAAAGATAACTGAATTTAATGGATATTCTGTTCATGGACAGTAATATATGAGTAAAAGGAAATACATGATTCATAAATGATTACATATTTCACAACATTTTGAACAATAAGCTCCAAAACAGAGTAACCTTTATGAAGTCATTGTAGGTTGTTGGGTTTGTTGTTGTTTTGTGGGTTTTTTTTTTTTTGCATTGGAGTCCCACTCTGTCACCCAGGCAGGAGTGCAGTGGCATGCTCATGACCACTGCAACTTTGACCTGCTGGGCTCAGGTGATTCTTCTGGCTAATTTTTTTGATTTGTTGGAGAGACAAGGTCTTACCAAGTTGCCCAGGCTGACCTTGAACTCCTAGGCTCAGGTAATTCTCTTGTCTCCACCTCCCAAAGTGCTGGGATAACAGGCGTAAGCCACTGCACCTGGCCTGTTTTGCTGTTGTTATTCATTTTAATTTGGAAAAACTTTGCTAAAGCAATATTATAGATAAAAAAAAGTATCATGTATTTTATATATTATGGTCAAATATTATAGGAACACATACTCAATTATACAGTACATAATTATATTTATATATTAAATTGAATTGATAGAAATGATAAACATATTGTAAGTTATATTTTTATTTCATTGTATAAGTCACTACCATTTATAGTGTGATTTTCATAATTCCTTAAAGCTATAGCTAAGCCCATAAAAATTAGTGTTATTCTTCACACATGCTACAACTAGACCTATATATAAACAAATGTTAGAGTAGGATGAGCTGTTTAATACTTATGTAAATATATAAAATATATATTAGCTGCCATGGGCAACTGTTGCAAATACTGAACCATTCCTGAGTTTCTCCTGGACCATAAATTAGAACTCGAAAAGAAGCAAGAAAATGGACTCTCTGGGCCAGGTGCAGTGGCTCACACCTATAATCCTAGCACTTTGGGAGACTGAGGTGAGAGGATTGCCTGAGCCCAGGGGTTCGAGATCAGACTGGGCAACTTGGTGAGACCTAATCTCTACAATAAATAAAGAAAAATTAGCTGGGCATGGTGGCACACACCTGTAGTTCCAGCTACTTGGAAGGCTGAAGAGGAAGGATCACCTGAGCCCAGCAGGTGGAGGCTGCAGTGGCCGTGAACATGCCACAGGACCAGTTAATTGACGTGTCTCCAGAGCAGTGGCCATCTCTGGTGTGGACAGCAGCAGTGAACTTCAGACACAGTCATGTTTGTGAAAATGATGGAAACTGTTACATTCATGACTGAGTGGGTGATGGTCACATAGGTGTATACTTTTGTCCAAGCTCCTCAAACTAAGCACTTAATGTGTGCATTTTATTGTATGTAAAATATAAGTTTTTTTTTTTTTTTAGGATGTAGGAGAAACATGTGGAGAAACATTTTCCTGAGGCTGAATGAGGGTAGGCAGGAGGATGCGAGGTAGATGGGACACAGTACCCATGCTGAGCGCAACTCTCGAGTATCAACACAAACACAAATTCTTTAAGTTGTGTGTGCACTGCTAAATTTGACTGGCTTAAAAAAAAAAAGGTGTGTGTGTTTGTGTGTGTGTGTGTGTGTGTGTGTGTGTGTGTGTGTGTGTGTGTGTGTGTGTGTTGATACATAATGCCTCTATAGCACAGGGCCTAAAAGAGGGTGCCCTCTTGCCTCTTGTCCAGGCCCATGGAGAGTATTGTATCCTTGATTCCTCCCCTTCCTCACTCTCCACATCCAATCCATCAGCTTGTCCTGTGGATTCTACCTCCAAAACATATCTTAAATTTCTCCCACTCTCCATCTCCACTGCCACCAACTCTCCCTCCAGCAGCCAAGGCTGCATCATTTCTCACTTGGATTACAACAGTGTCTTTTTTTTTAGATTAGAAAATATAGTTTATTTAGAAAGTAAATTAGACAGAGAGAGAGAAAGAGGAAATTCACCTCCCCAAGGTAGGAGAGGAGGTCAAAGCCAGGAAACATGGTGATAGCCATAGCTCAAAGAGCACATGGCCACACCAGAGCCTAGTGAGGCAATGGCCCAACAGTGTCTTCTTAATAGACTTCTCTGCTTTACTCTTGCCTTCTTCTTCCAGCCTGTTCTCCACATGGCAACCAGCTCAATCTTTTTTTTTTTTTTTTTGGTGAGAAAGCAGGATTTATTGAGAGAACAGAAAAGCTCCCACGGTGGGAGGGGACCCGAGGGGGTTGCCACAACCAGCTCAATCTTAACACATAAATGGCATCATGTCACTATCTTGTTTAAAAACCATTCAATTGTATTTCCTTTGCTCTTAAGATAAAGGCCAATAACCCAGAAGTGACCTTCAGGGCTCTCCATGGCCCGGCCTCTGTGCAGCTCTCTGGCCTCATTTCCCAGCACCATCACCCAGCCTCTCTTGTTTCCTGAAGCCACCACTCTACACCTCAACGCAGACTTTTCTCTCTGACTGAAAGCTCTTCTCCCGGCTGATACTGGCTTGCCCTTCAGCGTGTTCAGAACAGCCGCTCTGTGGACATTGTCTCAGACCACATTCCCGTGTCATGCTCTATCATCAGATTTTGTTTAGTGATTTGCTTGCTTGTCAACAGGTCTTTTGGCTCCTCCATCCACCTCAAATAATCAGGATTGTTACAGTCACTGCACTTCTGGCTCCTACTTCAGTGCCTCGAGTGATGAAAGCACTTAATAAATATTGTTGGATAAGGTTTGGTTTTTTGAAAGGTCTCTGGCTGCAGAGTGGAAAGTGAAGGAAGTAGGTGAAACAGGCCAGAAGGAGGTGGCTGCCATTTCTGCATGGGCTTGAGATCTCACTGGACCAACTTTCACTGTTGAGAGTTAATGATCACACAATAAGACTGGTTTAATAGAAGAGTCTTAAGACTGAGACTGGGAGGCAGAGGACAAGAAGGTGACCTTCTGGATGTCTACATCTACTACAAAGAACCATCCTGATTTATATAATGGTAAGACTTCACTGGGAATGGTTTCATTACTAAAAGCAAATTTTGGCCATGCGTGGTGGCTCAAGCCTGTAATCCCAGCACTTTGGGAGGTTGAGATGAGAGGATTGCCTGAGCCCACGGTTCAAGATGAGCCCGGACAACTTCGCAAGACCTCATCTCTACAATAAATCAAAAAATTAGCCAGGCATGGTAGCGCATGCCTGTAATTCCAGCTACTTAGAAGACTGAGGCAGAAGGATCACCTGAGACCAGCAGGTCGACGCTGGGGTAGCTGTAAGTGTGCCACTGCACTCCAGCCTGGGCGACAGAGTGAGACTCCAACTCAAAATAAATAAATAAATAAATAATAAAATAATAAAAAAATTCAAACTCCCTTGTAATGGAAAAAACAACAGAATGAGGTTCAGGAGCCCTGAGTTCCAGTTCTGTCTCTCACCGTATGCTCTTTCCTGAGCTCTGGGGTAGGCAGGGATCTGGATAATCTCTGAGGCCAGGCCAGCACTGACAAGCAGAGTCTACACAAATGTGGTTGAGCCTTGCGGGACCTGCTCAAGCCTGAGTTGTTGCTTAGTCTAATCTGAGCTTTCTTAGAGGCTGAGGAGAGGGTCAATAAAACTGACAATCAGGTAACTGAGAGGTCCCAGGTCTGTATCATAGCACATGCATAGGGACATGCTGAACCCCCCAGCTATTGCTAATGGGGAAAGAAGTGACATAATGGGATCTGTGGGCCTGGCCCTAAAGAGTGAGGGTCAGCACTCAGAATCAGCATCCAAAGGGGTATGGCTCAATCTACGGATATGGTAGCCAGCAAGAACACAAGGATTCAGACCATGGACAGAACCATGGAGTCTCCAAGGCAGGATCACAGCCAGAAGCTGGGACAGACTGTTCTGTCAGACTGACCCTGCCTGGGTAGAGTAAGTGGCTCTGCCTTCTGTGCTCATGTCATACTGTACTACCATTTTCTGTGGATATATCTGTCTCTATCTCTGAACCAATTCAATTTTATATCCCTGACATCCAATATGGGGTGGGTGGGGAGGTAGGGTAGGACAGTTACTACTCAATGGATAGATGGATGGATAGGTGGATGGATGGAAGGAAGGAAGGAAGGAAGGAAGGAAGGAAGGAAGGAAGGAAGGAAGGAAGGAAGGAGGGAGGAGGGAGGGAGGAAGGGAGGGAAGGGTGTATGGGTGTATGGGTGGATGGATGGTTGAGTGGATGGATGGCACAACCCATTAACTCCATATGTTGAGGAAAGGTTGAGGCCCGATATGCAGATGATCATTACCAAGGGGAACTGCATACCCTTCTGATATCCAGCTTTCTAGCTTACTGCATTTGTTTATTAATTTGTTCAGCAGCTGAGCTTGGTGGCTCAGACTATAATCCCGCGCCTTTGAGAGGCTGAGGTGAGTGGATTGCCTGAGCCTGCGGGTTTGAGACCTGCCTGGGCAACTTGACGAGACCTCGTCTCTACAATAAATCAAAAAATTAGCCGGACATGGTGGTGCGCGCCTGTAGTTCCAGTTACTTGGAAGGCTGAGGCGGAAGGATCTTTGGCGCCCAGCAGGCGAGGCTGCGGTGGCCGGGAGTGGCCACTACACTTCAGTCTGGGCGACAGAGTGAGACTCCAACTCAAAAAAAAAATTTATTCAGCAGACATTTACTATACACCTACTATGCATTGACCATGGGATGTTTGTTATAGGGTATTTAAAGATGAATAAGATGGGGTATGGTTAAGCCCAAGTACTCTGGAGACTGACTAACCAGATTTGACTCTTGTCCCTGCCACTTATTAGCAGTTAATGGTAAGCCAATTACATATTTTGTGCCTCAGTTTTCTTCACTCTGAAATGAGGATAATAATAATACTTACTTTATGGGTCATTAAAAGTTAAATGCACTGATGATTTTAAGGCTTCTAGGGCACCTGACAAATGGTAAATACCATCTAAGTGTTAGCTATTACTCTGTGTTCTTAGGTCATAGGCCTGGGAGTTGAGGGAATGATGAACCCAACTCAGAATAACCAAGGCAGCCGGGCTTGGTGGCTCAGCCTGTAATCCCGCACCTTTGGGAGGCTGAGGTGAGTGGATTGCCTGAGCCCGCGGGTTCGAGACCCGCCTGGGCAGCGAGACCTCATCTCTACAATAAATCAAAAAATTAGCCGGGCGTGGTAGCGCACGCCTATAGTTCCAGCTACTTGGAAGGCTGAGGCGGAAGGATCACTGGAACCCAGCAGGTTGAGGCTGCGGTGGCCGGGAGCAGCCACTGCACTCCAGTCTGGGCGACAGAGTGAGACTCCAACTGAAAAAAAAAAGAAAAAAGAATAACCAAGGCAAAATAGTGTCAACAGAGGAACTGATGATGTGTTGAGGGAAGAGAAGGAGGAGGCATTGTACAGGAGACAGTCTTTGAGCTGAGACTTGTGGGTTTAGATTTGATTCAGCATGCTATGAGGTGCGCTTTTTAGGGTGATGGTAGCCAAATATCAGTCCTCATATCCTGAATATCTGAGGTCACTAGGGACCTGGTGGCCACCTTCATCCACTGTTTCTGTTAATGCTTTTATGCTTAAGACCTCTGGTCACCAGTGTTGGTCCAAGAACACACAGCAAGTTATTCATTCATTCTGCAAATATTTATTCCACACTTACCGGGCATTAGGCACTAAGCTAGGTGGGGGATCTGGGATACAACTATGTGTTACCTACCCCAAAGGAGCTCTAGGGCCATTAAGATGCTGTTTAAACAACAGCACTGCCATTGATGACTCACAATGACTTTTGTAATCTGCTCTGTCACCTACCATTGTATACATTTGCCCATATTATTTTGTCCCCCTTCCCAATTTCTTGACCCCAGCCTCATTCTGGTTGTCATTCCCTTCACGCCTCTCTCCTCACTTCCTGTCTTACCCTCACTGCCATCCCCATGGACTATTCACTAGCTACATAAGGATGAGTTAATATTTGCCTGAGAGTCCATACTTCATTAGTCCCACAAACTGCACACAGAATCTAGTCACTCCCCCCTTGCAGGGACCGCCTTCCTGCCTAGGAGGGCCAGGCAGACAGATCACAGCCACCCTGTGTTCCTTCTCCAGTTAGTAGCCTCATCATCCACAGAGATCTTATAGCCGTTAGACATAACACCTGGAGCTAACAAGCGTTTCAAGGGCCTAAAAATGTTTAACAGCCCTCCCTCATTTTTAAAAAATAGAATCCAAGATATAAAAATTATAAAATCAAAATTAAAAAATATTTAATTAAATGTCTACCAATGTAAATTTATACCAACTTCATTAGTTGTTACATTTAATTATGACAATGACTGCTACATATACCTTTCTTCCTTGATGAATAGAATTCCTGGGTTTTATTTTTTATTTTTATTTTTTATTTTTCCTCTTTTAATTTTTATTTAAAATGGTGGGGTACAATTCAGGGCTAGGTATACAAATATTCACCATGCGGTTACCCTTATCAATGAGGTGTGCCCCCATCCTGGATTTTAGATAGGTAGAAGGTCACTCAGCAAAAGGCTATACATCCCAGTCTCTCTTGAAGGTAGATGTGGTCATGTGATTAAGTTCTGGACATGGGAAGTGAGTACTGAAAGGACAGACCGAGAGCTGGAAGCCATTTTTCTATCTTGTTCTTAAAACCTGACACGATGAGGAAAAAGTAGAAACTATGTTTTGGAGAAATGAGTACTTTAGGTAAAGATTAATCTTGCTGACTTTGTCTTTTCAGAAACAGACTTTCTGGTGCCAGGTATCAGAGGTATCTCACAGTGGCAATCAGACGTGACTAGAGTAAAGGGAATTTACAGGGCCTAAGACATCATGCATTGGGCAAGGATTGTAGAAGTCACGAAACTTGTAGTTACAAAAGTTATGCAGATTGCAGAACTTGTGACAGCTTAGAGGGGAGCAGGTGAGGATTTGATCTTCCAGTAGATTAGGTGCTATTTACAGGGAAGCCAAGGTTCCCCGAAGCTACCCACTGGGAATGCACAGGAGATAAGGGGAACTGCACCCTCCGTTAGCTCTAAGGAATGTCATTCGGGAAGGTACAGGAGCACTAGAATCCTCGTCACACCCTTCTCTAGGAGCTATGATAATATGGACAGACATTAATGGGTCTCTGTATCACAGAGTCTCCAAGACATTCACAGGTGGTTGATAAGGAAGTCACGGCAGTCATGTCTACCTGACTGCAACATCTCCAAGGGAAAGGATTTAAGCCGGGGCTACAGAACCACACTCATCTACAGCGTAGGCCCACTTCCTGTCTGTGGGAAGTGAACATTTCTTAAATAAATCTTTTCTTCTTTCGCCTCTTTGTATGTTGCAATTCTTTGCATTACTCGGATCTCTGGGTTGCCAGCACTCACCTCCAGCATGCTGGCTCCGGTGGTGCTGTGCCCCTCTCCATCTGCATCTCCACCCTCACCCTATCTGTATCCTAACACGTACAAGTCATAGGATGGGCTCTTCATCTTTTCCCTACACACTAGTCAGGGCTACTGCACTGGACAACTCCAGGGGGCACATTTGCATCATAGTGTATGTGAATCATTCTCCCTGCCATTGTGCAATTTGGTTGCTCAGTCCCTGGCAGTGATGCAGACCTTAAGGCAAATGCTGGAGTTAGATACTGAGGTAGAAGCCTTGTGTTGAGGAGGGAAGAGATGACATGCCAGCCTTGGATGACCAGCTCTGTACTCCCACTGTATTTAGCAGTCTCTTTGCTATAGCAGCTTGGGCAGTACTGAACAAATACATTGGTATTCATAAGTATTTGATTATATTTGAAAACAACTTATAAGTTCAAATTTCTCACTTTGCAAACATCCCACCTATGGACTATGATTGCCATGAAATCAAATCCTATGATAACTTAAGCAAAACTATTTCCAAAGAAAAATTTTTTAAATTTCAACATTTTTTCAGCTAAGATATATTTGACATGGAATATAAACATTTTAATATGGGATAGAACCTACAAAATAAATGTATCTAGGACCAACGAGGTTCTCAAAAAGGCCTTGATCATACTCAGTCCCCACAAGTTAGAAATTTCAGAATCATCTCTGTTCTTTTTCTGTTGATCTACTCATTTGGAAAACAGCATATGGCAAATACTTTCAAACAATAAATGTAGTAAAGTAGCAAGAATGTGTTCAGATATATCTAGGTTTAAGTCCTAGTTCTTCTAGGTCTAGCTGTGTGACTTTGATGCCACGGGAAGAGGTCATGGGTGCTCTGCATTCCAAATCCTCCCAGGCTCCACCTGTGAGTATCTTCAATTAACTGGTCCTGATTTGTGTCCTTTACAACCAAACTACAATCATAAGTATACCGCACTCTTGAGTTTTGTGAGTCATTCTAGCAAATTATTCAGTCTAGGGAGTCATGTGAACCCTTGAATTTGCAGTCAGTTGGTCAAAAGTGCAGCTGGTGTGAGGATAGTCTTATTGGGGATTCCGCCCTTTAAGCCTATGAAGTCTGATGCTAACTGTAAGTGATTAGTATCAGAATTAAATGGTATTTCTGTACACAAGTTTTGTGTTAGAATGCTACCTCACAGAGTTATAAAGGATTAATTAAGAAACATATACAAAACACTTAGCAATAATAATAGCAACTACCTCACAGGGCTGGAAGAATTAAATAAGATAAAATGCATGGTGCACTTAGCATAGTCATAGTACTTGAGACTGTTATGAGCCATACGCTATGCTATTCATGAAATGCATACTTTGTTCATTTTTAATTGCTGAGTAGTATTATGTTGTATGAAAATACCACAGTATATCCATTCTTTTCTTGATAGATACTTGAGTTGTTTCTAGTTTAGGGTATTATGAATAAATTTGCAGTGAACTTTGTTGTATAAATATTTTTGTGGTATATTTTCATTTATTGTGGGTAAATTCCAAAGATTAAAATTAAGTCACAGAGTTGGTGTTTAGTTTTAAAAGAAATGCCAGACCATTTCTGAAAGTATTTGTGCCATTTTATACTACCACCAACAGTATAGAAGAGTTCTGTTTGCAATACAACTTTACCAACACTTGATGTTGTCAGTCATTTAAATTTTAACCATTCAGGTAAGTGTATAATGGCATTTCATTGTGGTTTTAATTTAAATTTCCTTGATGATTAATGATGCTGAGCACAGGAAAGCAAGAAAAAGAAAACAGAAAAAATACACAGAATAAACACAAAATAAAAGGTCAGACCTAATATATTAACATTACAATAAATCTAAATGGTAAAAATATACCAACTAAAAGATAAAGACTGGCAGAATGGGAAAAAAGCATGAACCAGTTATATGCTCCCTATAAGAAACTCACTTTATATACAGTCATGCATCACTTAACAACAGCCCTGACTTCAAGGCTTATTATATAGTTACAGCAATCAAGACTATGTGGTACAGATTATCCCTTATCTGAAATGAGTCCTTAGACGATTTCATCGTGTGAACATCATAGAATGTGCTTACACAAATCTTGATGGTACAGTCTACTACCTACCTAGACTAGATGGTATAGTTTACGACACACCTAGGTTTCATGATAGCCTATTGCTCCTAGGCTACAAACCTGTACAATATATTACTATACTGAATACTGTAGGCAACTGTAACACAATTGTGGATCTAAACATAGTAAAGGTACAGTAAAAACATGGTATAAAAGATTTTTTTTTAATGGTGTATCAGTATGGAGCACTTACCATGAATGGAGTTTGCAAGACTGGAAGTTGCTCTGGGGTAGCCCATGAGTAAATGGTGAGTGAATGTGAAGGCCTAGGACATTACTGAATGCTACTGTAGACTTTTTTTTTTTTTGAGTCAGAGTCTTACTCTGTCACCCAGGCTGGAGTGCAGTGGCACGCTCATGGCCACCACAGCCTCGACCTGCTGGGCTCCAGTGATCCTTCCACCTCAGCCCTCCGAATAGCTGGAACCACAGTTATGTCCCACCAGACCTGACTAATTTACTGTAGACTTTATAAAAACTGTACACTTAGGTACCACTAAATTTATTTCAAAAATACTTTCCTTTCTTCAATAATAAATTAACCTTAACTAATTACTTTATAAACATTAAAATTTTTTAAAAATTTGACTCTTTTGTAATAACATTAGCCTAAAACAAATACATTGTACAGCTGTACAAAAATATTTTCTTTATATTCTTACTGTAAAGCTTTTTTATATTTTTAAAATTTTTATTTTTTGAACTTTTTTGTTAAAAATTAAAATAAACACATACTAGCCTTAACAAAACATGTATAGGATTTGGATGCTGAAAACCTCAAAATGTTAATGGAAAAAGTCAAAGAAGATATAAATACAAGGTAAGACTTACTGTGTTCTTACAATGGGAGACCCAATGTAGCAAATATGTCAATCCTCCCCAAGTTGATATAAAGGTCTAATGCAATTTCTATCAAAATTCCAGCAAGATTTATTTTTATAAATCCACCAATCCATATCTACCAACAAGATTTTATTAGATATAAAGATTATTTTAAAATGTATATGGAAAGGCAAAAGAACTATATAGAATAACTAAAACAATTTCAAGAAAAAAAATGAAGTGGGAAAAATCAGTCCACCTGACTTCAAGGCTTATTATATAGTTACAGCAATCAAGACTATGTGGTACAGATTGAGTATACCTTATCTGAAATGCTCGGGACCAAAAGTGTTTCAAATTTCAGATTTTTCTGGAGCTTGAAATATTTGCATATACACAAAGAGATACCTTAGGATGGGACCCATGTCTAAACACAAAATTCATTTATGTTTCATACACACCCTATACACATAGGCTGAAGGTAATTTTTTTACACACTTTTAAATAATTTTGTACTGAAACAAAGTTTATGTACATTGAACATCAGAAAGCAAAGATATCACTATCTCAGCCACCCAGGTGGATAATCTTTGGCTATTTGGCATCACCATCATTCCCGACTGAATTTATTTGCTACTGATAAGCAATCATTTTCTTACACTTATTCACACATAAGTTTCTAACAGTAAAAATATGGTGTACCATTAATGCAGTTAAAAAAAAATGTATTTAGGGTAACTGAGCAGCAGAGTAGCATCACCAGAATACACGTATCAGCTGTTAACAGCAACAACAGGTTTTTGGTCTCCACCTGTGATCCTGTTTTGATTAAAGAGTTACTGGGCCGGGCTCAGTGGTTCAGCCTATAATCCCAGCACTTTGGGAAGCTGAGGCCAGTGGATTGCCTGAGCCAATGGGCTTGAGACCAGCCTGGGCAACTTGGCAAGACCTCGTCTCTACAATACATAAAAAATTAGCCAGGCGTGGTAGTGTGCGCCTGTAGTTCTGGCTATTTGGAAGGCTGAGGTGAAAGGATCACCAGAGTCCAGCAGGTTGATGCTAGAGTGACCGTGAGTGTGCTGCTGTACTCCAGTCCGGGTTACCGAGTGAGACTCCAACTCTCGGGAAAAATAAAGTTACTGTACACTGTGTTTTAATTGTTTTAGGTGAGAAGAAACATCAGAAGCAATTGAGGGACCAGGAAGTGGGTCCTCTAGAGATGAGGAGGCACTCTGCTGTATGGATTTTTCAAATGTTTCTTGCAGAGTCATCTGCCTCATTAACAATGATTTTTGTCCTAGAAGTCTCTCTTTGATTTTATAAACTGACCTGATTTCTTGTTCTGTTATAAATTTATGCTGCTCTAGTCCTTCAATAAGCCCATCACACATTTTTACCATGTCATCTATAGGCACTTTTTCTTCAGTGTTATCAACAGCATTTCATCACCGCTATTATCATAATAACCTTGATTCACAGCTATTTTTGCTATTTCACTATTGGTCAATGAATGAGCAACTGGAACTTCCTTATCAGTGTCAAAAATTTCTTTAGCTTCCTCTTCCTCCAGCTTACTGATAGGCTCTGAATATATATTCTTTGTATATTTAAGGAAATCGGGTATCTTTTTTTTCTCACTTGACATATGGAATCTTTCAATGTCACCACCTTGTTCTTTCTCATCACTGAACTCACCAATGCATTTCTCTGCTGCTTTGTGATCAGCAGATACTTTATCACCACAAATATTTAAAAATTTAATGCCATGTCTTTTCTTAAATTTCTGCAACCAGCCTG
Organism: Cephalopachus bancanus; assembly: GCA_027257055.1. Taxonomy (NCBI): domain Eukaryota; kingdom Metazoa; phylum Chordata; class Mammalia; order Primates; family Tarsiidae; genus Cephalopachus; species Cephalopachus bancanus. The sequence goes on along the minus strand of JAPVLO010000195.1, from coordinate 2,446,584 downwards.
TGGAATATTCACAGTTCCTGTCAATTTTTAATTCATGGTGATAGATCTTTGCTTGTTTCATGATCAGCATACCATTAAGTGGCATGTGTTCCCTGCGACGCTGGTAGATCCACTCCTTCAATACACGATCGAGATCTTCATTTTTAGCTTTATGCAGTGTTTTTCTATTTTTCATTAACTTCCATTCATCACTTTCAGCATAAAACTTCAACAGCTTATCCTTCTGTTTCTTCAGGTCATATATAGTGGTCATTCCAACACCATACTCTTCTGTAAGACATTTGACACTTGTACCACTATCTAGTTTCTCCAACAGCTTGACTTTCTGTGCTATAGATAAACATAAATGCTTTCTCTTTTTCTTATCACTGCTATTCATGGAAGTCTCTGTAGGCCTTTTTGACATTTTCAACAATATATTTATATCACATAGCAGAGAGTAAGCAAAAAACCACAGTAAGTAATGCATATAGGTCTTGGGCCTATGTAGGGCATTGTGGGGAACCTTCCGTTGGCATGTCCAGCCTGTACACATGTCATTTTATTGCCCTTTGTGGGTGTGCTTGCATGGGGCGATCTGGGTGTGTGCAAAAAAAAAAAAAAATCACAGCTGAAGAGAGTTGGGGGGATGTGCTCCTGAGTTTTGACTGCAACCCATCACGTGAGGTCAGGTGTAGAACCTTCCATTTGTGGCATTATATCGGCACTCAAAAGATTTAGGATTTAGGAGCATTTCGAATTTCAGATTTTCGGATAAAGAATTTTCAGCCTGTGTTGGTAGAGGGATAAACACACAGATCAATGGAATGGGATAGAGAACCCTGAAATATGATTACACAAATAGGCCCAACTGTTCCCCCACCCACCCACCCACAAGTGGTTTTAACAAAGGTGAAAAAAATAGTCAATGGAGGAAACATAGCCTTTGGAACAAATGGTGCTGGAGTAATGGAACATGCATATGCCAAGAAGGAGGAGGAGCAGGAGGAGGGGGGGGGGGGGGGGAAGAGGAGAAGGAGAAAAACTACAGCCAAAGTTTCATACCTAATTTAAAAATTAACTCAAAATGCATCATGAACTTAAATGTAAAATTAAAAATATATACATAAATATATTTTTAGTGGGAGTTTTACTCTGTTGCCCAGGCTGGAGTGCAGTGACACGATCATGGCTCACTGCAGCCTCCACCGCCTGGGCTCAGGTGATCGATCCTTCTGCCTTAGCCTCGGAGTAATTGGGACTACAGGTGTGTACCTGGCTAATTTTTAAAATTTATTGTAGAGCTGAGGTCTCACTGTGTTGCTCAGGCTGGTCTCTAACTCCTGGGCTCAGGCAATTCTCCCACCTCAGTCTTTCAAAGTGCTGACATTATAGGCATGAGCCACTGCACCAGGTCATAAAATAAAAAAATCTTAAAAATAAAAACACACAGGAGAAAGTCTTCAGTATCTAAGGCTAGGCAAAAGAATTCTTAGACCAAAAGCACAATCCATAAAAAGAAAATTGGATAAATTTGACTATATCACAATTATACATTTTGCTCTATAAAAGATCCCATGAAGAAGATGAAAAGGGCCAGGCTCGGTAGCTCAGCCTGTAATCCCTGCACTTTGGGAGGCCACACGAGTGGATTGTCTGAGCCGTGGGTTCGAGACTAGCCTGGGCAACTTGGCAAGACCAAGTCAACAATAAATCAAAAATTAGCTGGGCATGGTAGCACATGCCTGTAGTTCCGGCTACTTGGAAGGCTGAGGTAGAAGGATCACTGGAGCCTAGCAGGTTGACACTGGGGTTGCTGTGAGCATGCCACTGCACTCCAGCCTGGGCGACAGAGACTCAAACTCAAACTCAAAAAAAAAAAAAAAGATTAAAATACATGCCATAGACTGGGAGAAACTATTTACAAACCACATATTTAACAAAAGACTAGTATCTAGAATATATAAAGAAGTCTCAAAACTCAGCAAAATTTAAAAAAAAATAACCAGTTAGAAAATGGGCAAAAGACATGAACAGATATTTCACTAAAGATACAGATGGAATTATGGACAAAAAATAGGCACATGAAAAGATGTCCTACAACATTAAGTTATTAGAGAAATACAAATTGAAATCACGAGATACCACCAGTCACCTATCAGAATGGCTAAAAAATAGTGACAATAGCAAATGCTGACAAGCATGTAGAGAAACTGAATCACTCATATATTTCTGGTGGGTATATAAAATGATAAAGCTACTTTGGAGAGCATTTTGACAGTTTTTAAAAAAACTAAACATGCAACTACCATGCAGCCCAGCAACTGCATTCCTGTGCATTTATTTTAGAGGAATGAAAACTTATGTTCACACAAAACCTCCACATGAATGTTCAGAATAGCTTTATTCAGAATATCTGAAAACTGAAAACAAGCCAGGTATTCTTCAACAGTGAATGGATAAACAAATTATGATACATCCATACCATGAAAAAAAAACACAACTCATCAATAAAAAGAAATAAACTAATGATACTTTTAACAACTTGGATGAGTCACCAAAGTATTATGCTGAGTGAAAAAAAAATTCCAAAAGGTTACATACTGCATGATTTCATTTATATAAACAGATTAGTGTTTGCCAAGAATTAAGAATCAGTGTCAATCATAAAGAGCAATACAAAGGATCCTTGTGGTGATGGAAATTTTCTGCATCTTGACTGTATCAATGACAACATCCTGATTGTGATATTGTACTATAGTTTTGCAAGGTGTTACCACTGGGGGAAACTGGGTAAAGGGTACATATGTTATTACTTACAACTGCATGTGAGTCTATAATTTTCTCAAATAAGAAATTTATTTAAAATATTATGTGTGGTTTCTCTCTCTTGTCTAAACCCTGACTGATGATTTGAATCCTTAATCGGATTGAAGAATTTATCTTCTATTCCTAGTTTGCTAAGTGTTTTGGTCAGAATAGGTGTTGATTTTTGCCAACAGCTTTTTTTGCATCCATTGAAAAAAAATATGATTCTTTTTTATTTATTGTTTGATTCTAAAATGTTAAACCAACCTCACATTCCTGGAATAAACCCTGCTTCATCATGAGAATCCCTTTATACACTGCAGGGTTCAATTTGCCAATATTTGCTTAGGATTTTTATGTTTATGTTTGTGAAACATCTTTCAGACACCTACATGACAATGAATGTTATTAATTTCTTGTTTAGTCTTCCAAATCACAGTTTTTTTTTAAAAGATAGGGTCTCATTCTGTCACCCATGCTGGGGTGCAGTGGTGCTATTATAGCTCCCTGAAGCCCTGAACTCCTGGTCTCATGTGATCTTCCTGCCTCAACTTCTCAAATAGTTAGTACTTCAGTGTGTGCCACCATGCTTGGATCTTCCAAATATATTTCTTTTTCTTTTTTATTTTTTTTTTGAGTCGGAGTCTCACTCTGTTGCCCAGGCTGGAGGGCAGTAGCACACTCATGGCCACCGCAGCCTCGACCTGCTGGTCAGGCGATCCTTCCATCTCAGCCTTCCAAGTAGCTGAAACCACAGGCATGCACCACCATTCCCACCTAATTTTTTATTTATTGTAGAGATGAGGTCTTGCCAAGTTGCCCAGGTTGGTCTCGAGTTCGCCAGCTTAGGCAATCCTCTTGCCTCGGCCTCCCAAAGTGCTGGGATTATAGGTGTGAGCTACCACACCTGGCCTTCCAAATATATTTCAAGGAAATACAAGCAAATATTTTGTCAGTCAGGATCCACTTTCACAAAACTGTTAGCCTACTATTTATGCTATTTTTATTTATTTTATTTTTCTACTGCCTGTAGAATTGCAGAATATGCTGCTTTTCACTTTGCTTTCTTCTATAGCATTTTTTTCTTTAAAATTAATAAAGACAGTAAAGTATCAATTTTTTTGTTTGTTTGTTTGTTTGTTTTGAGTTGGAATCTCACTCTGTCACCCAGACTGGAGTGCAGTGGCCGCTCCCGGCCACCGCAGCCTCGCCTGCTGGGCTCCGGCAATCCTTCCGCCTCAGCCTTCCAAGTAGCTGGAACTACAGGCGCGCGCTACCACGCCCGGCTAATTTTTTGATTTATTGTAGAGATGAGGTCTCGCTGCCCAGGCGGGTCTCGAACCCACGGGCTCAGGCAATCCACTCACCTCAGCCTCCCAAAGGCACGAGATTACAGGCTGAGCCACCGAGCCCAGCATAAGTATCAAAATTTGACAAAGTTGGCTGGCAGAAAAACAGTAATTTGTCCCAATATTCTCTATACTTTTCTGCTTCCTTGCCCCTCCCCCCTTTTTTTCTCTTTTACCTGAACAATCTTTGGCTGTAGGATAGAGTCAGAGGAAAGACTGAGGACACAAAAAATTGGTTCTTTGTGTTATTCAGGAATACAAGTTTGGGATAGCCGTATGCATCCTCTTCAACCTACCCATGGAACTAACATATAGTTGGTACTCAGTAAAAGTGTACTGAATGAATTCAAACTTGTTTAATGGACATTCCAACTGCAACACAGCAGTTGACATGGTCCAGATCCCTCCTCAGGACCTAGCCAGTCATTCCCCTAGCTTCCAGTTGTTGGTTGCTGATGATTCTCAACTAAGTCCCTTTCTGGGGGCTGCCCTACACCGAAGGAAGCAGCCCTGTCAAAAATCACAGCGTCTCCCCAGGTGTATCCTGCATCCATGACAGGTCAATGTAAGGATAAACATTTCTGGCGCACCCCTTGCTTTAATCTGGAACAACTCTGAAGGATCATCCCAGGCTCAGAACATTCCTTGGGATCGGCTAAGGCCTCTGCTGCAAGTGTTTTGTAGTTCAACTTCTCCCTCCACCTACAAAATCCTGCTTCCATTACTTACAAGTGCTGGTCTTGAAGCACCCACCCCTTACCCCCACCAATAAACCTTCTGTAGGCACACCAATCTCCCTCCCTTTTGAGTCCTCAAGGAGCTCAACCCAGGACACACCACGTTACCTCGTTTTATTTTTCTCTCCATAGCACTTATCACTATGTGAAACTGCCTCACTTAATACTTTAATACTTATCATCTGCTGTAAGAACGTTAAGCTTACCAGGACAGATCTTTTTTCTCATACGCTGTGTACCGCTGTATCGAGCGCCTAGGGCAGGGCCTGCAGAATGCCTCAGACACTAAATACTGATTCTTGAAATGAATGGATGAGGCCGACCCTGCGCTGAACGGTGGCATCACACAGCCGCCCATTTAACACGCCCATGCGAGCTGCGACTCGGGGCGTGTCTCTGAGCCCCCGCCCTTCCCGGCACGTCCCCCAGCCCAGGCAGGGGGCGTGGCCCGCGGACGCCGCCGAGGGCGCGATGCCGCGACCCGCGGTCCGGTTGGTGCGGCTGGGTCGCGTGCAGTACTCCCAGCTGCTGGCGCTACAAGACCGCTGGCTGCGGCGACTGCAGGCGGAGCCAGGTCCCGAGACCCCGTTGGAGACCGAGGCGGGCGCGCTCCTGCTCTGCGAGCCCGCGGGGCCCGTGTACACGGCCGGGCTGCGCGGCGGCCTGACGCCGGAGGAAACTGCGCGGCTGCGGGCCTTGGCGCCGAAGTGCGCGCCACAGGCCGCGGCGGCCTGGCTACCTTCCACGGCCCGGGCCAGCTACTCTGCCACCCGGTGCTCGACCTGCGGCGCCTCGGCCTGCGCCTGCGCATGCACGTGGCAGCGCTGGAGGCGTGCGCGGTGCGTCTGTGCGAGCTCCAGGGCCTGCAGGGCGCCCGCGCGCGGCCGCCGCCCTACACCGGGGTCTGGCTGGACCAGCGCAAGATCTGCGCGATCGGTGAGCGCCGCGGGTCGGGGGCGGGGTCTGGGAGCCGGGGCGGGACCTGGCGGGCCAATGGAGGTGAGGGTAGGGCTTGGGCCGAAGGAGATGTTTCTGGCGCGGGCTTTGAGCCAGAACTACCTGCTGCTTTTAGTAGTGTTTAGGACAATTCCCAAATATCTTATTTTCAGAGACAAAAGCGTTCTCACAGGTCATTAGTCCAGCTTGCATTTTTATGAATGAAGAGATAGGAGAAGTGAATTGCCAGGTTACTTACTGCCTATGACTCGCAATAAGTGTGCTAATTTTAATAAAAGGTAAAGCAGCAGAAACTCTACGTTAAGGGGCATTCCTGGAATTCCCATAATGAGTGCATCTGTTCATCCACACGCTCCTCCTCCCTTTTCCCATCTGCGCCCAATCCCTTGCTGCTCCAGAAACAAAATTTGAAAAACAGTGATTTAATCCAGTTCTCTCATCGCACTGAGAGGGATCCTGAAGCCCGGGGAGCGTATCTATTCTAAGACCATTTGAGTTGCCTTGCAGGAGTCCGCTGTGGAAGGCACATCACGTCCCACGGCCTGGCTCTGAACTGCTCTACGGACCTCTCGTGGTTTGAGCACATTGTGCCTTGCGGGCTGGTCGGGACAGGCGTCACTTCCCTGAGTAAGGAGCTCCAGAGGAACGTCACTGTGGATGAAGTGGTGCCAGCTTTCCTTGTGGCCTTTAAGGAGACCTACAAGTGCACATTGATCTCAGAGGAGAGCCCCAGCTGAAGAGTGTCTTTGTTATCACAGCCAGGATGGTCCTGCCTTGGAAAGGACTAAGTCTGACCTGAGCCATCCACCGAAACCGAGATCCCAGACTTGACTTATCACTCAGAGACCATGAGACTAAGGGCAAGCTGTCAACTCTGAGCCATTTTTTCCATAAGTATCCTGTTTTATTTATATCTTTCCCTCACCTACCTCAGAATTGTCAGATGTGAAGACACTACAAAAAGCAACACACACTATATGAAACATTAGGACTGCTATTGATACCAGTGTCTCAACTTAGAGAAATTCAGATGTCATAGATTGTCAATTTCTCAATTATTTGTTACTTTACCATATCAGTACTATATGTAACTGGGCAATTCTGGGTTCTGGTTCCTTTGATTTTGTGAGAATCAAATCTCTGGATGGACCAGGTCAAGGTGATTGCAATGTGATACAAGAGACCTCGTATGCTTTCATTTACAAGAGACTTGGTATGCTTTCTGCAGTAAAGGGAAAATGGAAAAGCCTATTCTAAGAATAAAATAGAATCTTTTCTTCCTTTTGGATTTCCCTGGTTTGCTCATTTGACTGTTTTTGGTTGGGATACCTTGAGGTAGGCCAGAGGCTAGGAGAAAGACAGGAGTAATTTCTCACATTGTACAGATGCCAAAGATAGAAATGAGTTTTTTAAGTATGAGACCTGTAAGTTTACAAGGCTGTGTATGTTATCTATTGCTGAATAACAAAGTATCAAAAGTTAGTGACTTAAAACAACAATAAACATTGATTATCTCACATATTTTTTGTGGGTCAGGAATTTGGGGGAAGCTTAGCTAGGTGTTTCTAGGCTGGGATCTCCCATGAACTTTCAGTCAAGATGTCAGGTGTGGTGGCTCATGCCTGTAATCCCAGCACTTTGGGAGACTGAGGTGGGAGGATTGCTTGAGGCTAGTTTGAGACTAGCCTGGGCAACATAGTGAGACCTCGTCTCCACACACACACACACACACACACACACACACACACACACACACACGAATTAGACAGACTTGGTGGTACATGCCTGTAGTCCCAGTTACTCAGGAGACTGAAGCAGGAGGATTGCTTGAGCCCAGGAGTTTGAGGCTACAGTGAGCTGTGCTGTGATCATGTCACTGCATTCTAGCTAGGGTGACAGAATGAGACCCTAATTCAAAAGAAAAAGATGTCAGCTGGGGCTGTTGTCATCTAAAGGCTTGCGGAGTAACTTCCCAGATGGTTCATTCACTTAACTGGTTGATTAGAGTTGTTTTCAAGAGCCCTCAATTCCTCACCATGTGGACTTCTCCTTAGGGTGCTTGAATGTTCTCATGACAGGGCAACTGGCTTCCCCCAGAGCAAATGATATCAGAGAAAGATATCTGGTGGGATAAGGTGGGAGCCACAGTGTCTTTTATGACCCTATCTTGGAAGTTACACTGTCATTTCTGTGACTTCCTGACAGATGAGCCCTGTTCAGTGTGGAAGGGACTTCACAAAAGGCAACAAGGTCAGGGTTATTAAGGGACCATCTGGGAGACTGGCTACCACAGTTAAGAGTGGAAAGATCCTTGAATGAGAAGCCAGGGGACCCTGGTTCCAGGCCTGGCTCTGTGGAAAAGCCATTTACTTCCTCTGGGCTTCAGTTTCCCTTTAGACCAGTGCTGTTCAATAGAAATACAATGCAAGCCACATTGTAATTTGACATTTTCTAGGAGCCATGTTAAGGTAAAAGAAATTAGTTATATTAATTTTAATTAACACAATGTATTAAAAGTATCCATAGAAAGCAATATAAATAAGTCTTCAAAATCTAATGTGTGTTTTGCACCTGAAGCACACCTCATTTTGGACTAGCCACATTTTATTTTTTTAATTTTTGGGGGGTTTTTTGTTTTGTTTTTTTGAATTGGAGTCTCACTCTGTCACCCAGACTGGAGTGCAGTGGCACGCTCTCGGCCACCGCAGCCTCTACCTGCTGGGCTCTGGCAATCCTTCTGCCTCAGCCTTCCAAGTAGCTGGAACTACAGGCGCACGCTACCACGCCCGGCTAATTTTTTGATTTATTGTAGAGATGAGGTCTCGCCAAGTTGCCCGGGCAGGTCTCAAACCCGCGGGCTCAGGCAATCCACTCACTTCAGTCTCCCAAAGCGCAGGATTACAGGCTGAGCCACCGAGTCCAGCTACTAGCCACATTTTAAAGGTCACTGGTCACATGGAGGGGGGTGCCTAGGCTGACCATTATCATATCAAATGTCCTTTTTAGTTCCCAGGATTCTGTGGCCTACGTGGCTTCTGGGAAGAAAGCTGAATCCTCCCACATATGAGGTCTAATTTTATTATTTGTTTGTTTTGAGTTGGAGTCTCACTCTTGTTGCCCAGGCTGGAGTGCAGTGGCACTCTCATGGCCACTGCAGCCCCAGCCGGCTGAGCTCAGGAGATCCTTCTGCCTCAGCGTTCCAAGTAACTGGAACTACAGATGCACACCACCACAACTGGCTATTTTTGTGATTTATTGTAGAGATGAGGTCTTACCAAGTTGCCCAGGGTGGTCTCTAACCCCTGGGCTCAGGCAGTCCTCTCTTCTCGGCCTTCCAAAGTGCTGGGATTATAAACTGAACCACTGTGCCTGGCCTGAGGTCTGATTTTTAAATGCAAATAATTTATCCCAATAACTCAAGCTGGACAAGTCTTTAGAGATGTATTTCTACCTCCCATTGTAAAGAAATGAAACCAAGACAGAAGAAACCTCCTAAATTAGTGGCAAAACCAGGACGAGATCTCAGGCACAAGCTCCTTTCTCATGCCCCTTTCCTGATGTGTACACTGACTTAGCACTTGACACAATATGCTTCACATTTCACTGGCACTCAGTCAATGTTCATTGATTGATGGTTTGTCCACCCATAATTTGTCCCATATTCTTCCTAGGTCTTAGTTTCTCATCCATGGGGCCACTGCTGCTGTTGTGGGGGTGGGGGTGGGGGGAATGGTAGATAATTATATTGCAGCATTACTGCCAAGAGGGGAAATAATTATTCCAGGAAAAGTGGAGTTGAATTCTCATGGATGGAAGTTCATGCAGTGTCTCTACCTATCTGATACTCAGCCTTCCTCTGTAGCAATCCTCATACATGACCATACGACTTGTTCTTGGGTGGCTGCAGAAACTGGGAAAAAAACAGACATTCACTCAGCATTGAATTCTAGTTTCAAGGACTGTGTTAGCCCTCTTACGTACATTCTCTCATTCTACAGCCTGTCCCGTTCTCCTGGACCACAGAGACTCATTCTGCATGGTGTGTGGTGGCTGAGACCTTCCTGACCCTTTCATGATATAAAACCAGAGTAGTTATATATCACCTCAGAGCATGGTAAGAATTAAGTGACCTAATCACAGGTAAAGCATGGAGGGTAGTGTGGGCACAAAGTAAAAGCTCATTAAATATTACAATAATAATAATAATAATTTTTTTTTTTGAGTTGGAGTCTCACTCTGTCGCCCAGACTAGAGTGCAGTGGCACACTCCCGGCCACCGCAGCCTCAACCTGCTGGGCTCTGGCGATTCTTCCACCTCAGTCTTCCAAGCAACCGGAACTACAGGCACGCGCTGACATGCCCGGCTAGTTTTTTATTTATTGTAGAGACGAGGTCTCGCCAAGTTGCCCAGGAGGGTCTCAAATCAGGCTCAGGCAATCCTCTCACCTCGGCCTCCCAAAGTGCTGGGATTACAGGCTGAGCCACCAAGCCCGGCCAATAATAATAATTATTAAAAATCTGTCCTCCATGAGCCTTCTCAGGGAAATTATCCCTGGATCCTTTCACTTGCCCACAAGGCAGTAGGCTCCACAAGAGAGTTAAGCTGCATCTGTCTTGTTTCCTTCTGCATCTCTAGCACATAGCCCCAGGCCTGACATGTGGAAGGCTATCTGTAATTATGAAATGGAATCCTCCCATCCTGCCCTCCTTCTTGTGCACCAGACCAGCTAGTGCCCACAGCTGAACACAGCATTCTTTTTCTTTTTTTTGAAACTAGGACTTATTGAGAGGACTGAAAAGCTCCCACAGTGGGAGGGGACCCGAGGGGGTTGCCCAAGCACAGCACTCTTAGTGTGGATAGAGGCGTAGGGCACACACTGAAACCACCATACCATGGTCTTGGGTGGCACAAACTGGCACTTGTGGGCTGGTGCTGGCCTACAGATGTGTCCTCTTTGGCCTCGGGATTTATGTATGTATATATGAGGGGTACCCCCCCAAAACTGGAATTTATAAATAAATTCCAACCTTCAAATTACTCTTCGTTTGATTAAGACACTTTTTTCACTGCTCAAAACGGTTTTTGAACTTTTTGATTTGGATGCCTTTTAGTGCTTCTGCCGTTTTTTGTTTCACCTCTTTCACATCGGCAAAGCGTTTCCCTTTGAGGACTTTTTCATCCGAGGAAACAAAAAAACAGTCACTCGGAGTGAAATTGGATGAATAGGGAGGTTTGGGGCACTGGGGTCATGCCATTTCTGGTCAAAACTGCTGAGCACTCAGTGTGGTGTGGGCAGGTGTGCTCGTAAATCACCCCTCATGAAATGGGCAAACACGTTGAAAGAACCTCCTTAAAAAAATTCACTGAAGCCAAACACAGCCTCTTATAACAATGCTAGCTGGTACACTGATGCCGATGGAGTCCTAGAACAATTACCTAGTGGGGGCAGCCTGTACTACAAGGGGACTGCCCTTCAAAAAACTTTTTGTTATTTTTTGAGTCCCCACTCATACATATCTGTTTACGCTTAATAGTTGCCAACATCTAAAAATGGGAAGTGAGGCCAGGTGCAGTGGCTCCTGCCTGTAATCCCAGCGCTTGGGAAGGCCAAGGTGGGAGGATTTCTTGAGGCCGGGAGGTCATGGCTGCAGCAAGCCAAGACTGAGCTACTGCACTCCAGCCTGAGCAAGAGGGAGAACCTGCCTCTCAAACAAACAACCAAACAAAAAACCCCAAATGAACAAATAAATAAATGGAAAATGTTCACATAACAATTTTTTTTTCTTGCTTTTCATGAAAATTGGAGAGGTCTGGAAACATTGGGCTGTCTGCCTGACAAAAATTGGCTGGGGGACCACCCTTCCTTCCCCACTATCCCACTTGTTGACATTGGTTTCTTGGCCTCTGTAGGCTTTTGAATTGGTTACATCTAATCTAGACGTTCCCTTGTTCTGAGATGCAGTGGAGTGTGGGCCCCTCTATCACAGCATTGATATCATGCCATAGTCATAGAGAGCCCTTTAAGGAGGGGCCATGGAGGCCAGATGTGATGGCTCTAACGTGTAATCCCTCCCAAGCATTTTGAAAGGCCAAAGTGGGGAGATTGCTAGAGGCCAGGAGTTTGGGACCAACCTGGGCAACATAGAGACCCTATCTCTACAAAAAAAAAAAAAATATATATATATATATATATATTAGCCAGGAGTCCAAGGTGACAGCTATGAGAGTGCCATTCCACTCCAGCCAGGGTGGCACAGTGAAACCTTTTCTCCCCACCCCCCAAAGAAAGAAGTGACTGTGGCTTTTTCATTCCTGTGTCCCTGGCCCCTAGCCCACAGCCTGGCACAGAATAGAGAGCAGAAAATGTATGACCGTTTTTTATATTAACCAAATGTTTCTGACTCTCTCCCTTCTTAACACATGGCAGGCCTGTACTTTGTGGCCCCTTATGAGATGGAAGAGTCAGGTGACTTTTTTCTGGTTAATGAGTTATAGATGGAGGTTATAAGCCACTTCAAGCTGGAGTATTGAATAGCTGGTGCCAGGCCCATCAGGGCTTCTCTTTCCATCTGGAACAGTCAACTTGAATATGGTGTCTGCTTCCCAAGGAACTGCAATGAGCAGAGCCCTCTGCTGATTATGGACATGTATTGGAGTTAAGCAACTTAAATGTAGAGGTTGCTCATTATCATGGCATAACCTAGCCTATTGTGACTAATGCACTATATTTATGTTCCTTAGAATTCTTGAGTCAGGCATGGTGGCTCATGCCTGTAATCCCAGTACGTTAGGAGGCCAAAGAGGGAGGACTGCTTGAATCTAGAAGTTCAAGACCAGCCTGGGCAACATAGCAAGAACTTATCTCTAAAAAAATTAAAAGAAAATTAGCTGGGTGGGGTAGCGTGTGCCTGTAGTTCCAGCTACTCAAGAGCTAAGGCAGGGGAATTGCCTGAGCCCAGGAAACTGAGGCTACAGTGAGCCGTGATAGTGCCACTGCACTCCAGCCTGGGTGACAGAGTGAGACTGTCACTCTGTCAGCTGCTGGACTCAAGAACAGAATCAGAGCAGGAAGCCCTTGAGAAATCCAGGTAGTCTTTTCTCTCCTACTCTCTGCCATGCTTTGTGGTGTGTGTTTGCTTCATTCGATCTTGTTTCAGTCCAGCTTTCTCTATTTTCCGGGCCACCTGGTGGAAAATGGCTGCTGCTGCTCCTGCAGCTGCTCTCCATGAATGTTGGGGCAGAGTCAAGGTTTCTGACTGGAGCAACTGGGTGGATGGATGCCAGAGGTATTGCTGGAATGGAGAACACTGGATGAGGACCAAGTTTGAAGAGGAAGTTGGCAAGTTCAGTTTTTGCTAAATCAAGTTCGAGACTCTTGTGGGAGAGGCAAGAGGCAACTGGATGTATAAATCTGAGGCATGAGTATGATGAGTGATGGTGTAGGGATAGGAGCCCTAGGAGAGAGAGGAGGGCAGAGGACTGGTCAGTGTGAGGCACCAGCCGGTGAGGAGGAACAAGCCAAGGAGGCCGAGAAGCAGGAGGCACAGAATGGGCGCAGGGGCACAAAGGGACAACACAGCCATCCATCCAGTCCCGCAGGAGTCCGGCAAGACAGGCAAGGTTATGTTATTGATGAGGAAATCGAGGCTCAGAGAGGCCAAATGCCTTGTATGAGGTCACACCTTTGGTAGGGGACAGGTTCAGTCCTGGGCTCTGACAGGTAAGGGGAGCGGGCATCCTGGTGGAGAAAAGCCTCCAAGAACAGGTGGGCAATGGGTTGGCAGAGCCAGGGAGATGCAGAGCAGAAGGCCAGAGCTTGGCTGAGGTCCGGCTGTGGAGTCGGGTCAGGCCACTGCTGAGAGTTCCTGACTCTCCTTCCTGCCTGGACAGATCCCATCTCCGGTTTCCCACTGGGGCCCTTCCTCAAGGAAGGAAGCTGAGCGTATGAAGGAGGATATTTAACACCCTGACTTTCCCCCTTCGAGAAAGTCTCTTCTTGTTTGTTCAGAGGCTTTTCCTCATAAATAAACAGATTGTCCAGGGTCCAGTGAACTAGTGCTGATGGTGAGGACGTGACAAACTGCAGTTACTGGTCCAGCATCTTGTTCCTCTAGTGAGGCTGGCAGGAAACTAAACACAACCAACTCTGGCAGCGTAACCAGGTGCACCCCACTTTGTGTAAAACACCTCTTTCTGAAAACTTCCATGGGAATCAGACTTTTGTGACTCTAAATCTGATTTTTTTTTTCAGTTGGAATCTCACTGTGTCACCAGGCTGGAGTGCAATGGCTTGCTCCCGGCCGCTGCAGCCTCGACCTGTTGGGCTCCGGCGATCCTTCTGCCTCAGCCTTCCAAGTAGCTGGAACTACAGGCATACACTACCACGCCCGGCTAATTTTTTAATTTATCTTAGAGATGAGGTCTCGCCAAGTTGCCCAGGCAGGTCTCAAACCCGTGGGCTCAGGCTATCCACTCACCTCAGCCTCCCAAGGTGCGGGATTACAGGCTGAGCCACCGAGCCCGGCTTAGTTTTATCTTTTTTTAAACTTTGATTCAATTTTTGTATAGGTAATGCATGTACATGGAATAAAATTTAAAAGGTACAGAATGATGGCACTGAAATATTGAAATGTAAGTCTTGCTCCTCTCCTCTTCCCTGAAAATCCAGTTCCCTTCCCTGAAGGCCTACATGATAAATGTCTTATTTATATACTTCAGAGATTTTATATATATATATATATATACACACCTGCAAATTCCTTTTATTTCCTTTTTTTTTTTTGAGACAGTCTGGATACAGTGGTGTGGTCATAGTTCACTGCAGCCTCCAGTTCTCGGGCTCAAACAATCTTCTTACCTCAGCCTCCCAGGCAGCTGGGACTACAGGAGTGCCCTACCATGCCTAGCTAATTTTTTTGTAGAGACAAGGACTCACTATGTTGTCTAGATTAGTCTTGAACTCCTGAACTCAAGCAGTTCTCCTGCCCTGGTCTCCGAAAGTGCTGAGATTACAGGTGTGAGCCACCACTACCGGCCCATGTTCTTTTTTGTATAGTAGCATACCATATGCACAGTTCTGCATTAGGCAATTGTCTCAGATTAGTATATAAAGAACATCCTCATTATTTTTAGTGACTATGTAGTTTCTATTGAATTAATTACCATGTCATCTTTATCTAGTCCCTATTAAAGACATTTAAGTTATTACTAATCTTTTTTATGGTATAGATGGTTCATAATTTATTATTTTTATTTCCTCCTTATTTCCTTTTTTAAAATTTATTTCATTTTAAAGATGTGTGGTACAATTCAAGATTAGCTATACAAGTGGTCATTGTACAGGTAAAGTTTGGACCTTCCCTTGGTTCCCATTTTGCCTGGTTTGATATCAGGTGCCCTTATTCATGTTATGTGCCTCTGCCCCCCTCCCCTGGCAGTTTCTAGCTACTGCTGATCCCTTTCTTACAGTATTATGTTAAATGTTCAGGGTCTGCTTATGAGTGAGAACATATGGTACTCAGTTCTTTGTTTCTGTGATAAATCACTGAGTATTATAGACTTTAAATCCACTCAAGTTGCTGTGAAGTCCATAGTTTTGTTCTTCTTTATGGCTGTGTAATATTCCATCATGTATATGTACCATTTTTTTTTTTTTTATCCAGTCCAGTTTCAATGGGTGGCCCAGCTGATTCCATGTTTTTGCTATTACAAATAGTGCTGCAATAAACATGTGTGTGCAGGTATCTTTTTGAATAGAATGATTTAAATTCTTCCAGGTGTATTCCCAGAAGTTATTACTAATCTTATCCTTTTACAAACAAAGCTACAAAAGAATTCATATATAAATTGTGTGTGTGTGTGTGTGTGTGTGTGTGTGTGTGTGTGTGTATTTCACACATGGTGAGTACAGAGGTTGCATTCCTAGAAATGATTTTCTGAGTCAAAGGGTATATGCTTTTTTATTTTAACAGATGTTATATTGCCTTCCATAAAAGCTATACCAATTTATATTCCCATCAGCAATATATGAAGGTAATGCCTGAATTTTATTTTATTTTATTTATTTTTTGAGTTGGAGTCTCACTCTGTCGCTCAGGCTGGAGTGCAGTGGCACACTCACAGCCACCACAGCGCTGACCTGCTGAACTCTGGCGATCCTTCCACCTCAGCCTTCCAAGTAGCTGGAACTACAGGCACACACTACCACACCCAGCTAATTTGTTTTTTAAATTTATTGTAGAGACCGGGTCTCACCATGCTGCCCAGGTTGGTCTTGAACTCAACCCTGGGCTCAGGCAGTCCTCTCACCTCAGCCTTCCAAAGTGTCAGAATTACAGCCGTGAGCTACCGCATTTGGCCTATGCCTAAATTTTATGTGCTCTAACTTCTTAGAATGGTTTTCATTTTTATGCATTTATTTGTTTATTTTGGAGTTGGAAGTGTCACTCTGTTGCCAAAGCTGGAATGCCATGGCATAATCACAGCTCTCCACAGCCTTAGCCTCCTGGACTCAGACAATCCTCCCGCCTCAGCCTCCTGAGTAGCTGGAACTACAGGTACTCACCACCACACCCAGGTAATTTTTTTGTTTGTAGAGACATGGCCTCACTATGTTGGCCAGACTGTTCTTGAATGTCTAGGCTCAAGCAATCCTCCCGCCTCGGCCTCCCAAAGTGCCAGGATTATAGGCTTGAGCCACCGCAGCTGGCCTATGCCTGAATTTTAAATGTTCCAACATCTTTGAATGCTTTTCATTTTTATGTATGTATGTATTTATTTTAGAGTTGGAGGGCTCACTCTGTTGTCAAGGCTGGAGTGCCATGGCACAATCACGGCTCTCCACAGCCTCAGCCTTCTGGACTCAGGCAATCCTCCCACATCGGCCTCCTGAGTAGCTGGGATTCACTCACCACCACACCCAGCTAATTTTTTTATTTGTTTGTTTTAGAGACGTGGCCTCACTATGTTGGCCAGGCTGGTCTCGAATGCCTAGACTCAAGCAATCCTCCCACCTTGGCCTTCACAGTTGTGAGCCACTACACCTGGCCCACTTTTCATTTTTAAAGATTTTTATTATAAAATTTTATTTATTTATTTTTTGAGTTGGAGTCTCACTCTGTTGCCCAGACTGGAGTGCAGTGGTCGCTCCCGGCCACCACAGCCTCGACCTGCTGGCCTCCGGCGATCCTTCTGCCTCAGCCTTCTGAGTAGCCGGAACTACAGGCGCGCGCTACCACACCCGGCTAATTTTTTGATTTGTTGTAGAGATGAGGTCTCGCCAAGTTGCCTAGGCGGGTCTCGAACCCGCGGGCTCAGGCAATCCACTCACCTAAACACACAACAGTAGCAATGAACCCCCATGAACTCATCATATAGCTAAAGTAATCATTGACTCATGGCTAATCTTAGTTTATCTAAACTTATACCTACTTCCTACGTCCCCCTGATTATTGTTAAGTAAATCACAGATGCAATATTATTTCATTCAGTGTGTGTCTATTCCTAAAAGATACAAATTTTTCTTAAACTCTGTTTAATCACAACATTGTCACACACAAAAAATACTTTTTCAGTATTAATAAATATTCAGATTTCTCCAATTGTTTCTTTTTTCCTTTGATGGTTGGTTTATTCAAATCAGGTCCAAACAAGATCTACACAGTGTATTTGGTTCATGTGTCTCCTACATATCTCTTAAATCTCTGGCCGGGCACAGTGGCTCACACCTATACTCTCAGCTCAGGAGTTCCAGACCGGCCTGGGCAACTTGGTGAAACCTTGTCTCTGCAATAAATCAAGAAATGAGCGGGGTGTGCTGGCATGCGCCTGTGGTTCCAGCTACTTCAGAAGCTGTGGCAGAAGGATCATTTGAGCCCAGCAGGTCAAGGCTGCAGTGGCTAAGATCATGCCACTGCCCTTCAGCCTGGGCAACAGAGTGAGACTCTGACTCAGAAACAAAAATAAACAAACCACAAAAGTCTCTTAAATCTCTTTTCATCTGTAGGCTCCCCTGCCATCTTTTTTTATCTCTTCCCCTCTTGGTTTTGTTGAAGAAACAGAGATGTTTGTTCTATGAAGTTTTCCACAATCTGGATTCTGTTGATTGCATCCTTATGGTATCACTTCACGTGTCTCTCTATCTCCTGTATTTCGCCAACATCAAAAGGTGACTCCTGAAGCCGGATCTGATTCAGACATGCTTTTCTTGGCATGTCTGCCTCTAGGTGGTCGTGTGTTCTTACATCAAGAGGCATATAATATCTGTGGTTTTTATCTTTTGTTTTGGTCTGATGATTATTCCTTAGATGCATTATTTTACCAGGAGTTTGTAAAATGTAATACACGGATTCTATCATTCCTTCCTCATTTACTAGATGGAATATTTCTATAGGTCTGTCAGGCTGAGCTCCAAAGAACTCAATAGCATTAGTATTGCTGTTAACTCAGTAGTAATAGTGTTGTTATTAGCATTTTATTTGTTTTTCAGTTTTGTTCATATTCAAAAAGTTTGTATTGAATAAAAATTATTTATATAAAAGATTTGCTTTTATAGTTACATACATTGGTGTGTACACTGAGTTTAAATATGAACATATTTAGATAATGCCAACACTGACCATCTCCATACTTTTTTACTTTGGAAAGGATTCCAAGGCTGGCTACGGTGGCTTATACCTGTAATCCCAGCACTTTAGGAGGCCGAGGCGAGAGGATTGCCTGAGCCCACAGGTTTGAGACCAACCTGGGCAACTTGGCGAGACCTCACCGCTACAATAAATCAAAAAATTAGCCAGATGTGGTGGCACGTAGTTCCAGCTACTTGGAAGGCTGAGGTGGAAGGATCGCCTGAGCTCAGCAGGCTAAGGCTGCTCTGGCTGTGAGCATGCCACTGCACTCCAGCCTGGGTGACAGAATGAGACTCCAACTCAATAAATAAATAAATAAAAATTAAAAGGATTCCACACATTATTCAGGTTCAAGAGACACTGATATAAGACTATAGCGTTACACTTTTTCAATTTCCTTGAAACTTTTCTACTGTGTGTCAGAGACTGTTGTTTCTTTTTTATTTTTGGTTTTGGTTTTATCCTAGTATCTGGTACCCAGCACATAGATGAAAGTCGCGGTTTAATAGCTTGTATTATTATGAGAAATTTCCTGCAGCCTCCATATTGATCCTTTTTGTTGGTAGACATCAATATCCAGTCTGTCAAGTGGTTATTCCATCCCTGCTCACACCCTTGAGACATGGAGCACTTACTATCTCTCTTGAGTCAGCCTGCCATTCTTGCATAGTTCTGATGGCTAGAAATGTATTCCTCATCCTAACCTGAAATTTGCCACCAACATTACCATAATTCTGCCCTCCTTCAAGATCTCCTCTGAGAGGCCTTCTCTGGCCATGCCCTAATCCCTCTGCTGTGGCACTGGCCAACACCATCTTGTAGTTCCCTGTTTCCATGTCTAATTCCATCCAGACTAAGAGCTTCCAAGGCAGGGACTATAGCTGTGTTATCTGTGGCCTCCTCAGCCCCTAGCCCAGCACTCACACAGAGGAGGTGCCCAGAAACAGTCTGTTGAATCAGAATAAATTCTGTCTCAGCAGCGAGCTCTTCTTCAAATTAAACATTCCTGATTCTTCTTATGTCCTTCCTGGCTTCCAAACCCCACACCACTGCTTTCATCTCCACAAGCTCCAATGGACTAACGGGCCCTTAACCTGTGTAGCTTGAAACTGATGACAACAACATGTATGGTCCAGTCACTGTAAAGTGTGTCAGCCTGTGGTGGTCCCTGAGGACATAGAGACGGAGCAGACTTGGTCTTTGTCTTCAAGGAACTCACAGCCTTGAGAAGGAGACACACCTGTAAACAAACATGTGCAATAAAATGTTACGCATACTGAGAGAAGTTTGCATAGGGAACTATGGACATGTAACAGAGGTGATAAATCTTAAAAAAGGAGGAGGAGGGCCAAAAAGGCTTAAAGTGGCCTTGATTTAGTTAGGCCTTTAGGTTGTGACAGGAAACCAGTTCAAACGAGTTAAAATGAAAAGAGGTTATTTTATCCCAACTAAAAAGTCTGTAGATAGATTTCAGGCACAGATTGATCCAGGGCTTCAAATGATGGCACCAGGACTTGGTTTTCCTTCCTCTATCCCTTAACTCTCCTCACCTCAGAATTGGCATCGCTCTTTCCTGGGTGGTACCAAAGATGACTGCTGATCCTACCATGCTTAGAATCTATAACTTAGCCACTCCTACTTTCATATATGTTCACTCTAAAACCCAGGAAGGATTTTGAACACATCATTGTGCCAAGGAGGATTATTCATGACCCCTTTGGAACCAACAGGTAAGTTTAGCTTCACTTGTTTGTTTTTTGTTTGTTTTAGTTTTTGTTTTGGGGGGTTTTTTTAGTTGGATTCCTGCTTTATCGCTCAGGCTGGAGTGCTGTGCATGCTCACGGCCACTGCAGCCTCAACCTGCTGGGTTAAAGCGATCCTTCCGCCTCAGCCTTCCAAGTAGCTGGAACTACAGGCATGTGCCACCATGCCCAGCTAATTTTTTTATTTATCATAGAGATGAGGTCTTGCCAAGTTGCCCGGGCTGGTCTCGAACCCATAAGCTCAGGCAATCCTCTCACTTCGGCCTCCTAAAGTGCTGGAATTGTAGGCATGAGCCACCACACCCAGCCTAGGTTTAGCTCCACTTGAACCTCATGGGCTGACAGCAAGGACAGGGGGAGTTACCCCCAAAAAAGGAGAAAGAGGTTCTGTTCTCCAAAGAAGGGATTCTGGGCAGGCCAAGACATCAGATGTCTACTAGGGCCTCAGAAGATAAGTAAGGAATTTGGGGGTAGACAAAAAGACACAGCACCTTCCAGGCAGAAGGACAAGTGTGTGAAACTCAGAGGTGTGGGAGAGGTGAAGTCTCCAAGGTGTGCTATTCAGAGAGGTCAAGAAAGCATGTGAGATCAAGAAGCATGTGAGTCTCTGAGGTGTGTGTTTGGGGAGTCAGGTGTCTAGCAGGTGTTTAGGTGCCTGGTATATATTTCCCTGGCCTTTCCATTTCAATGCCACAGGTCTACTTCCAACTACCTGCATCTGCACCTTTTGTTCAGGATGTTTGGAGGGACGGGGCTGTCAATCTACCTGTCCCCCAGGAGCAGCCCTGGACCAATGACTAACTCTGCTAGCCCCCTCACCTCTAGTGAGGGATAATTTCTAGATGTCATCCACACGGCCTCCAGGGTTCCCTAGCAGGGCTAAGCCTGCTAGCAGCATACCTTATTATAGGCTCAGCTCTCTCCTGTCTCGCTTCCTACTCTCCTAATGGTGGTTCCTGGATCACTTCACACATCAGCCACTTGTGCTCAGATCCTTGTCTCAGGGTCTGCTTCTGAGGGATCCAGATTAGACTCAAACACATTCTTTCCAAAAATAAAACAAGTCAGTATCAATGTTTTTTGATTTTTTGTTTTGTTCTGCTGCCACATTATCCTGTTGACTTAGGTGGGTTTTCAAATATCTAAACCCTGAGATACAGCTCCCTTCTTCTGGGAGTTCCTGGTCTGAGGAGGAAGCCAATAATAATAATCACTTCAGCTGGGTGTAGTGGCTCCAGCCTCTAATCTCAGCACTTTGGGAGGCCGAGGCAAGAGGATTGCCTGAACCCAGGTGCTTGAGAGCAGCCTGGACAACTTGAAGAGACCTTGTCTCTACAATAAATCAAAAATTTAGCTGGGCATGGTGGCGCACACCTGTAGGTCCAGCTACTTGGAAGGCTGAGACGGAAGGATGGCTTGAGCCCAGTAAGTCGAGGCTGCGGTGGCCATGAGCATGCCACTGCACTCCAGACTGGGCCACAGAGTGAGACTCCAACTAACTAACTAAATAATCACAGCTTTCAAAGCGCTTTGTCAGCCATGACTTCATTCACTCCTTAGACTCCTGCAAGGTTGATAGAACCCATTTTGCAGGTAAGGAGCCAGAGAACCAAAGTGGTGCAGTAACTTGGCCCGGGTCCCACAGCCGATGATATGCTTGGCTAGCCACTCCTTCCACTAGCAGCTGTGTCAGCACCATCCAGGTGGGTTCTTACCACTAGGAAGAAATAGGGGATCCCACGTTTCTCTGTGGGTTCAGCCATAGCTCCAGTAAAGATACTCACATCTATTGCTTGTTTTCCAAACATCTGATGACTTTGAGGTGAAAGATCAGTGGCACCAAAATATAAACACTCTGATGCCCCAGGGACCACTACATCATCTCCTCATGGCTGCAGGTGTCCCAAATAAAGGTAATGTTTTCCTGACCATTTGGAGACACATGAAGTTAGGGCCATTCTTCCCACGTCAGACGGTACTCTCCCCAAGAACAGGGGCTTGTACCAGGGTGATACATGTAAAAAGGGAGAAAGCAGAGGGGGAGAGAGGAGGGGAACATAGACAATAGCATCTAATTCAGTGCCCAGGAGACTTCCGGGAGGTAGTCTAAGTAACATCTAAGGATGAGTCCGCCAACCCTAGAAGGAAGTGTGTCCCAGGCAGAGAGAACAGCACAGGCAAAAGCCCAGAGGTGAAAGAGACCATGAGAGTGTTTGAGTGTTTGAGGAACTGAAGACTGTCCTCCTCCTACTTCTATCTGGGGTGAACAACCCAACCTCACAGTCTCCTCCCATGTTCCTTAGTTCTACTCTTCCCTACCACCCCTTGCCCAGAGCACAATGAAAAGGAATGGGGGAGGACCCCACCCAACTGACAGTTGCCCTTGCCTGTACTGAACCCTTCCGCTTGCCCTTCCATGTGCTCAATGCCCTTCTCTCGCCCACCACAGGCCTCCTTGTTCTGGAGCTTCCATCTGGGTGGAGCCAACGGGAGGCAGTGATTGAAGAGCGCAGGATGGGGAGAAGGAGAGAACAGTACTTGTTTCCAAGGTTCTCTCCCTGCTGGGTCACCCTCTACCAAAGGCCATAGTTCTAGCCCAACTGACCTCTCCATCACTGCCCTCTCCAGGTTCCAGTAACCCCTTCTTCCCCTCGCCCTCTCATCCTAAATGGTTTCCCTCCCACCATTGCTAGTTAGGCATACCACACTATTTCTTCTTGATTTCCTAAATCTTTATCATCCTCTTTTTAAATGACCCAGTTCCAGGGTACTATTTTCTGCTGGGACCCTAGCTGACACTCAGCCTTAATCTACAGTCAGAGAATGGACGGGGCGGGCTAAGCCCTGTGAAATGTCCAGAGCCTGGGAGGTGTTATTGGCATTCAGATCCGCTCTATTCCACTACACTCGCCCCTCTCCAGCCCAACCCATGAGGGCCCAGGCCTGTTTTAAGCACAACCTTTGTAGCGCAAATAACAAATTCACAAAGTTGTGTTACTGCCTCTGTTTTTGGAAAAGGAAACTGAAGTTCAGAAGAAGAAATTGCTCAAGTTCATGTAGTTAGAGGCAGGTCCACAGACAGCAAGTGTGAAAATACTTTTGAGACCCTGAAGAGCCAGCTCTCCCTGTCCCTTCCCAAAAGGCCAGGTTGAGTGTTGAAGAAGATCAGGGCCAGGCCCGGTGACTCAGCCTGTAATCCGGGCAACTTAGTGAGACCTCATCTCTACAATAAATAAAAAAAAATTAGCTGGGTGTGGTAGCGCGTGCCTGTAGTTCTCGCTACTTGGAAGGCTGAGGCGGAAGGATCACTGAGCCCAGCAGGTCGAGGCTGTGGTGACAGGGATCATGCCATTGCACTCCAGTCTGGGCAACAGAGTGAGACCCCAACTCAAAAAAACCAAACAAACAAAAAAGAAGAAGGTCAGATCTGATCAAGCCAGATATCAGACAGCTTCATATCCTCCTGTGTAGAGGGGAAAACAGGCCCAGAGAGGACAAGGGGTTCCTCCAAAGACACACATTTGCTGTTGTAATCAGAATGCACATCTTCAAATACCCCATAAACACATCAGAGAGAAGGATGTAGCATTCTCCTCAGAGAGGAGTTTAGAAGAGAGAGAAGAGGGGCTAGAGAGGGTAAACACACTGTTTTCTGGGCTGTGGCATTTCAGATTTGGGGAATGCAAGGAATCCAGGACCGAACCGACAGGCCAGGAGGAGATAAGGCCATGGAGGCTCAGACACAGGCTCCTCATGAGTAATGGAATCAAATAACTTGACGTGATTGTTAAATTTCCTTTGTGATTCACACTGCATTTCCCCTGGTGACCTGGGCTTCTGACACTGTTGACAGTACCATCCACACTCACCCTACCTCTCAACCCTTCTCTCCTACCCACTAGACAGACATTGAGTTACATTCTGAGGATACTATGGTGGAAAAGACACAGCTGGTCTCTGTTCTCATAGAACTTACAGTCTAATAGGAAAGGCGGGTACCGAGTTAGTTCTCAGATAAACAGAAGATTGGGTTGAATTCCAAGAGGAAGACAAACAGGGAACTGGATGGATGATGGTGCCATTTACTGAGAGACAGAAGACTGAGGGGAGCCAGTCCCAACATGTTATCCAAACAGGTAGGTTGTTGGATATGTGAGTCTGGTGCTCATAGAAAAGGTTTGGCCTAGAGGTTAAAAAAAGCGTCCTGTTATACTTTGAGACTTTCTCAGTCTTTCCCTAATAACATAATGCCTCATAACCTTCCCTTTCGTGACCGTCATTCATCCATTCTTTTACTCAATACATTTTTACTAAGATCTACTCTGTGCTAGGTTTGGTGCTGGGATGGCTGAGACCCTCCAGGAGTTTATATTCTCTGTGTGGCATCAACCAATAAAGTAGATAGTGAAGCAGGATGGTAAGGGAAGCACAAGGGGCTGTAGGAGCACAGAGAAAGGCTTCTGTATCGGTCAGGTCCCTGCAGGAAGCAGATGGCCACCTCCCATCAGTAATTTGAGAGGCTCTGTTCAGAGGTGGGCAGTAAGTGGGCAAACCACAAAGGGTTGTGAAGTACTCTGGGGCTCAAAACATCCAGGCATTACTACCGCCCCTAGACCCAAAGGGGAAAGAGAAAGGGGTAGTTACTGGAATCCAGAATCAGGGAGAGCTCTGAGGGAACTGTGAGCCTCAGTCAAGGATGCAGCAAGAACAACAAAAGATTAAAGAATCCTAATAAGTGAAATATGTCAAAAATCATCTGGTTAAGTGTTGTTGAAAAATAAGGCCGGGAAGGAGGTTAAGGAGGCACAAGAAGGAAGGGACCTAGCCGGGCTCGGTGGCTCAGCTTGTAATCCCGCGCCTTGGGGAGGCTGAGGTGAGTGGATTGCCTGAGCCCGTAGGTTCGAGACCCACCTGGGCAACTTGGTGAGACCTCATCTCTACAATAAATCAAAAAAATTAGCCAGGCGTGGTAGCGCGCGCCTGTAGTTCCGGCTACTCGGAAGGCTGAGGCGGAAGGATCGCCGGAGCCCGGCAGGTCGAGGCTGCAGAGGCCGGGAGTGGCCCCTGCACTCCAGGCTGGGCGACAGAGTGAGACTCCAACTCAAAAAATAAAAAATAAAAATAAAGAAGGAAGGGACCTAAATTTATGAACTGGGTGGTCAGAGAAAGCCTCACCAAGAAGGTGTCATTTAAGCAAAGACTTGAAGGAAGCATATCTCCAGGTGAGTCTTACCCTCCTCCCTTCAGTCAGCTCATCTTACCCTCAGCCTCCACGCTACCCTCCCACCCTCCCCATCCCAAGATCAGGGCCTTATCGCCAACATCTTTGGATTAGGGAGCTCCTTGAAAGTCCCTCTCAGACTCTGGGCTCCCCAGGGACAGGAACTCGGTTACCTCCTTCCCTTCCTCATCCAATAACAGTAGAAGCTGCCATTTCTTAAGCATATGGTTCATGCTAGGTCCAGATCTAGGCATGTTATACACATTGGGTCATCTAAGCCTCATGACAAGCCTAGAGTGGAAAAGAGGCAGCTCAGTCCACTTTCCAGGGGCCCATTGGCCAGCTGCCTTCCCTGACGGGGTTCCTGCCTCATCCTCCCCCCAGAGAAGGGGAAATGGAGGATAGTCCCTAAGTTCTTGAAGAACTGAAAAAGGGAACAAGGGGTAGGCTTATATTTTATGTCTCCAATGGGTGGAAGAACCAAGGGGTAGAAGTTGACAGTAGATAGTTATTGTCAAAATGTGGGAAAATCCTAACAATCAGAGCTGGCCGACTGCCTTTGGAGGCAGTGAGCTCCTCATCACTAGAGGAGAGCAGGAGAGGCTAGACAGCCTCATGCCAAAATGAAATAAGGTTCATGGGGGTGGGGAGGGGAAAAAAAAAGAAATAAGATTCATTAGGCTCATGAGGGAATTGACTAGGAAACTCTTGAGAGTCCTTCCAATTTAGGTTCTCGCCCTAAAGGATTCTAGAACTCTAAGATAGTATGATTCTAAGACTTTGATTCTAAGATCTTATTAGAACAACCAACAATCCCTGTCTTCAAAGAACTTAGTCTAGCAGAGGAGCTGGGAGAATAGCCACTGTCAATACCTGGAATACATAGTTCTTTTTTATTTTTATTTTTTGAGTTGGAGTCTCACTCTGTCACCTAGACTGGAGTGCAGTGGCCGCTCCCAGCCACCACAGCCTCGACCTGCTGGGCTCCGGCGATCCTTCCGCCTCAGCCTTCCAAGTAGCTGGAACTACAGGTGCGCACTACCATGTCCGGCTAATTTTTGATTTATTGTAGCCATGAGGGCTCACCAAGTTGCCCAGGTGGGTCTCGAACCCGCGGGCTCAGGCAATCCACTCACCTCAGCCTCCCAAAGGTACGGGATTACAGGCTGAGCCACCGAGCCTGGCTCGGAATACATAGTTCTGTAAGGTAAATGCAAGACCCTGGGCAGGATCTGGGAAGGAACCCCCACTGAGCCAGGGCTGTCTCCTCATGGCTAGACTTGAGATTTATTTGCTTCAGAGTTGTTTGGGAATCTTGTTAAAAAATGCTGATTCCTGGGCTCTACTCCAGATCTCTGAATCAAAACCTTTGGCGTGGAGCCCAAAAGTCTACTTTATTCAAACAAGTCCCCTGGGTGATTCTCAGGCAGACAGATAATTGAGACCATGTGCTTAGGTAGTCAGGATGACTTCTTTGAGAGGTGATTTCCAGACTGAGGAAAAGGAATAGCTGGGTCCAAACATGTAACCACAGGAATAACATAGAAATCATGTGTTTTGACGAAGATTAGCAATTTTGTACAATATGCCCACCATAGTAGGTCTTTTTTAAATGATACCACCTCAGCTGGGCTCGGTGGCTCAGCCTGTAATCTGGCGCCTTTGGGAGGCTGAGGTGAATGGATTGCCTGAGCCCGCGGGTTCGAGACCCGCCTGGGCAGGCGAGACCTCATCTCTACAATAAATCAAAAACTAGCCGGGCGTGGTAGCACACGCCTGTAATTCCAGCTACTTGGAAGGCTGAGGCGGAAGGATCGCCGGAGCCCGGTAGGTCGAGGCTGCGGTGGCCAGGAGCGGCCACTGCACTTCAGTGTGGGCGAGAGTGAGACTCCAACTCAAAAAATAAAAAAATAAAATAAAATGATACCACCTCTTTAGATATTTTCTGAGATTCTGTGATGGAGGGTATGCGTCCCAATTATCCTGGAGCAGATCTTTGTTTGCAAGGGGGTGAGAGAGCTGGCTTGAGTTTGTTATTAATTATTCTGAAACCAGAGACTGGTGAAAATGGCTTTGTAAGAGATCCCCCCAGGATCTCCGAGAGAGACTGTTCATTCCTCCACCGATAGCCTCCTGGCTCTCATTTCTCTGCCGTCTCTGGCTGCTTCTCTTCTCTGAAGGCTGCAATGTTACCAGTCAGGAAGCAACAGTTTGAGTGAGGATCTGCTGACTGAAAGATGAAAATTGTTCTGGGGCAGGGAGGAGTAAGGTATGGCTGGATACAAGTTGGTCAGGCATGTGAGAGACTGCCAAGGCTTGGTGGAGGAGACATCTGCTGGGGCTGAGGAGACAGAACAGTGTGTTGGATTCTGAGTTCTGCCACCATGGGCAAGTCCCTTGTCTCATCTGGGTCTCTGCATACTGTCTGGAAAAGAGGGTTTGTGTTAGGATCAGATGGCTCTGGTTTTAATATTTTAGACTTTAACTTCTCATCTGACCCCAGCCATAGCCTGCGAAGAATGCATGCAGAAATTGTACCCATTTTACAGCAAGGACAAGACCCAGCGAGGAGCAGTGACTTGCCCACCACTACACAGCCACGTCAGAGCCATCAGGCCTGATTCCACCAGCCCTCGATCAGGCCTGGAAAGATCGGTCCCTTGCTGGGCTAGCTGAGGCCAAGCGGAGGAAGAGGCATTCGCTCTCTGGTCCAGGAAGCAGGCGCTGCAGGGGACGGAAGGGTCGGAGCCCACTGCCGGGTGAGGCTAGGGAACCGGGCGGAGGCGCCCGAGGCCAGCCGGCGGAGAAGTGGGTGTGCTGGAGGCCGGGCGGGGTCGGGGGAGGGGACACCCTGGGGGAGTAGAAAGGGAGCCGAGCGCGGGTGGGAGCGCAAAGCCGGGAGGGCGCGGGGCGGTGCTGGGCGCCTGTGGAGCGCACGGGGGCGCAGTGTCCCGCCCAGTCCGAGCAGAGGGCGCCCTCGGAGTCTTGCTGAGCGCAGGTAAGGCGCACCCGAAGAGCAGGGAAGGCTGAGCTGCAGCCGGGGGTAGAAAAGAAGGGTCTTCCCGCCCCCCCTTCCGGGGGCCATGGCTTGTTCTCCTTGAGACAGTGGACCCGAGATGGGGAGCGCCCCAAATACGGACCCGATTCTCTCCAGTCTTCCCAGAGCGCAGCAATCCCGGGGCAGCACGTGGACGTGGGGAGCCGGGCTCTGCACTCTGGCAGCCGTGGGGGGCTTGTGCCGGCGTTCCCAGGCCCCGGACGGCGACAAAAATGCTTCTCCACACCCACAGGTGTGCAAGCCAACACCTGCGACTCCGCAATGGTTGCACTGCACACACTCCACCCCCAGGGGGGTCTTCTCACTTGGCGGAAGGCTCGGGCTCCGCGGAGCAGAGGTGCCCATCCCCTGCCCCCTATTCACCCTATCCGACCGGGTCGAAAGCGTGGGGACCCCCAAGGCATCTTCTACTGCTAGTAACATGGGTCGAGGCTGGGGAGAAGGGTTGAATTCTAGTTTACAGGCTGTATTAATCTGTGGCAGTCTTCCATCAACTCTAGCTGTGCCTTCTCTTCCGGGTCACCACCTGTAAAATGGGCCCTCTCCTGCCCCTGTTGCCCACTACCCCATGGGACGTGAAGAGAAAGGGGACTGGACCTGGGAGTCTCTTATCTAGAAAGCAGATGAGTTCAGCCCTTATGTGAGAGCTCATGAGAGTGTCTCTTCCTCATCCCCTCCCTACTCTACCAATTTGCACATAGGGAAACTGAGGTCCCAGGGGAGATGACTTACCTAGGGTTACATCGGGGACCAAATAGAATGAGAATCCTAGTTTCCTCACTCTGAGCTCAGGGCTCTCTCTATCTGACCTACAAAGGGATATTGTCCATGTACCTGTAAGCTCCTCCTTATCTCCTGGCACCCAGCCACTTTGTCAGTTCCAGATGGGGAGACTCGTGCTGGAAGCATGGGGGCTGCTTTTAGTTTTCAGTGACTCCTTGAGACTTTAACCAAAAACTCGCTCCATCCCTCACTCACTCTACACTTCTCAAAGCACATCCATCTACTTAAAATGTGTGGGTGCGCAAAACACCTTCTCAGAGGGAGCCAAGACAAGAAATCCCATCTTAGAAGAAAAACGAGACCTGGAGTGGAAAAGTGACTTATCCAGACACATAGCGAGACGTGGCAAAACAGGGGCTGAAATCCAGGTCTCTCAGTTTTCCCTCTGGTATGTTTTCCACCACCTGCAGGACTACAGCATGGTGTCCCTAAATGGTAGGGGACTCTACGGGGATGATCAGAGAGGGTGGGGGACAAGGAAGGCTTCTAAAGGAGGTAACGTTTCTGAGAATCAAGAAGAGAAATAAGAACCTCCTGGCTTCTCTGAGGGTAGAAGAGCCAGAGTGGGGAGCAGGGACATATGGATGGCTGTTCTTGGTAATATGGGGGGGGGGTGGAGATGTGGAGACAAAAAGGAAACAGTGTGACCAAGCTGCCTGATAAGTATGTCATATGTTTGCACCTTTTTTTTTTTTTGAGTCGGGGTTTCACTCTGTTGCCCAGGCTGGAGTGCAGTGGCACGGATCACAGCTCACCACAGCCTCAACCTCCTGGGCTCAAATGATCCTTCTGCCTCAGTCCCCCAAGTAGGTTTCGCTATGTTGCCCAGGCTGGTCTTGAACTCCTGGGCTCAAGCAATCCTCTCACCTCAGCTTCCTGTTTGCAATATCTAAAACATTTTCCCATCTATTGTCTCCTCCAGCTCCTGTGTGAGGTAAGCAGAGCAGGGATAATTATTCCCATCTAATAGAGGAGGTTCAGAGGAAGTAAATGGAGTACTCAGGGTCACACAGCCAAGATCAGAATCACAAAAGGCACACTTGAAAGGCAAGATCACAGGCTAAGTGCCTGGGAGTTGGACTGTGTGTATGCAGTGGGTGGGTGTGTGGAGCCACACCCCGGGTAGGTACACAGGGAAGAGGGTTGTTACACCATTTGCTGGTGTTTTTGGGGCCAAGAATGTTTGCTCTTCGGATTGAATGGGGTCCAGGTGCAGGGAGCATCTGAGCTTCCAGAGGAGGTTTAGAATTCCTCCTCCCCTGACTCACCTCACCTGCCTGAGATGGCTTCTTTTCTCTGAGCTTCTCCTTCCCCAGACTAAATGGAATCTGTTTTGGCCTGCCCAGGGCTTGATTTTTAAGTGTTGTAAGCTGTTTTCATGAACATGCCTGTGAGCTCTGGAGGCGAGATGCTCTCACAGACAAGGCACTGGCTCGTTTATTCTTGAGTGCCTGCTGTGTCAGACCTGGGGAATAAAGAAATGTATAAGGCACAGGTCCCTGGCCTCATACCTCACAGTGCACAGTTTAATAGACATAGACATAGATATAGATAGGTAATGTAAATACACACAGACACTCAGTTTCAGTACAGCATAGTGCTCTCATACAACTTTGTGCAAAGCACTTTTGGGAACAGACCAGGGGGAGAGACTAGAGGGCTAAGGAGTGGAGAAGGAGGTGTCTTAGGAGAGGGCCTGCAGAGAGACACTGGAACTGGGTCTTGAAGGATGAGCAGAAGTTTGACAACCAGGTTTAAAGGAAGGGCATTTCTGCCTAAGAGAACGGCATGAGCAAAGGCAAGAGGTGTGCCAGTACAAGAAATGTTTGGAGAGTGGCCTGTTTGTTGCTCAGTGTCATGGGCACAGGGTACTGGGGAGAGCTGTAGAAAGATAAGGCCAGTGGCAGAGACACATTCTGTCCTACAGGCCAATGGGAACTTACCGTGGAAGGTTCTGTGGAGGGGGAGTCCAGGATATCTAGTTTCTGGTTCCAGCTCTGCCACTCCTGGGCTGTGAGACCTTAAGCAAGTGATTTCCTCCGGGTGAGGGATGCTCTGTTTTCCTGCTGGTTGAATGAGGGGGTTGCACCAACAACATGGTCCTTATGATCCCTGCCAGTTCAGATCCAATTCCTGTGTCCTTCCAGCGAGGTGTTAAGGCCCACTCCTTCAATTCCTCCTGCATTACGCCAGCTCTCCAGACTGCAGTGGTGATAAGGCCACCAAGGGGACAGCAGTAGAAATGCACGTCCCAGAAGTTTTCTTTGGGTCCCCTACCTGCTTTATGTGACTTTTTCTACCTGCCTTTCCGCACTCCATTTCCAGACACTTAAGACACTCCTGAAAGAATAGCTGATACAGAGCAATAGGGAAACTAAAAGAACCAATGGTGGAGTTTCACTTTTCCCCCCGAGAGCTGACAGAACTCTCACTAAGATACCCAGGCCATCCTTCAGATCACATCTTTATGCCCCAACTTCCAAGTTAGAGACTGGACAAGTTCAAGGCAAGTACATTCAGTGAGAACCTACTAACGCGAAGGAACTAGCAGGAACAGTGGGTCTGGCTTGTCTGGGGAATCAGAAGGACATCTGGAGCAGAAGGGGCATTGGGAGATGAAAATATAAAGGGAGGGCAACTCCTCCTAAACTTACCAAACTCCCCCCTCACTGGGTTCTTGACTGGAGAGACTGGTGAGCATCTGTAGTGCAGGAAAATGCAGTAGTAACAGAGTTAGAGAAACTGTTGCCCCATGACACCAGTAGACTGTGCTTGATGTGATAAGCAGCTCAGATACAAAGGAACACTTGATAATTGTAGTGGAAAGAACACCCCAACAGCACCCCAGAGACCTGGGTTCTTGTCCAAGTGCTTTTTACGGGTTGTGTCATTTTGGACTAGTCACTTTCTGAGCTTCTGTTTTCTCATCTACAAAATGAAGGGATTAGCCTAGAATTTAGATTCTAGGTAATCTTTAGAGTCCCTTTCAGCTTGGCCACCTGCTCACCTTCCTTCCTAACTGGTCTATCTCCTGTTTCAAATCAAGGCCTCTCCAGGGAAAGAAACGTCTCTCCCATCCAAGGAGCTTTGTGCTCAGTGACTCTCCTGGAGAGGAAGGCCAAGGAGCCTAGAAAAATGAGCCAAACTCCCAGTGCTGCTGACTACCAGGCCTCCACCTGAGACCTAGAAGCAGGTCACAGAGAACCAACCTATTCCCTTATTAGCCCTCTTCTGACCCTAACAGGGTACCTTTGCACCCAGCCTTCACCTCCACACAAACCCAGGCCTCTTTGCTACTCCTGTCAGAACCACACACATGCTGGTCTGTCCAGAAAGGCTCTGGCAGGAGGGCCTGAGGGATGGAAGGTTTCATAAATCTTCACTCCCCTCACAACCCTAGTTCACCCTGTCCTCCACACAGTCCCCTACCCCCACTTTCTACACAGAGACTGCCTCCTCCCCAAGTTAGATCATCCTGGCAGGTGAGCTGTTAAGAAAAAAAGTGAACAAGTCAACCGATTCGGCCCTCAGTTTATCTAGGTTGGAATATCAGGTGTAAGTCAGTCCCAGGGCTCAGAAGCATCTTAACCTGTGAGAAAACTCTGCAGCCTTCTCTATCTTGGGAATTGAGGGGCTCTAGAAAGCCCCAAAGTGTCTCTCCCACCAGCCTCTCCAATCTTCCATGGTCTCATGGCATGGTCTTGTGATTTGTACTGTCACGGGATGTTAGAACAGATGCAGACAGAAACCAAGGCCCAGAAAAGGGAAGTCACATGCCCAAAGTCACACAAGTAGGAGTTGAACGAAGATAGCACCCTGGGTTTCCATTTCCCTCACTGTAAAATGAGGATATTTAGACTAGATGGGCTCTGAAGGCCTTTCCAGTCTTTGTGCTACAAAAATAATACCACCACCATCTGTGGAGGGTCTAGTGCCAAGCACTACATAATGGTCTTTAATTTTCACAACACGGCTATGCTACAGATACTGCTAACTCTGTGGCCATGTTTATACCCTGTGTACCGAATAGACACATCATTTGTTCCTATGTAAAATATCAACCCAGACTGGGCTTGGTGGCTCAGCCTGTAATCCCAGAACTTTGGGAGGCTGAGGTGAGTGGATTGCCTGAGCCCGCAGGTTTGAGACCAGCCCCAACAACTTGGCGAGACCATGTCTCTACAATAAATCAAAAAATTAGCCAGGCATGGTAGCACACGCCTATAGTTCTGGCTACTTGGAAGGCTGAGGTGGAAGGATCATCGGAGCCCAGCAGGTCGACGCTGGGGTGGTCGTGAGTGTGCCACTGCACTCCAGCCTGAGCGATGGAGTGAGACTTCGACTCAAAAATAAAATAAAATATCAGCCCAACTGTTGACTGCCACCCTACCACTCACATCATCCCCGTGGGATTCTAAAAGGCTCCTAAGATACCAGTGCCCTTGGGAAAGGGAATGTTTTAGGCTGCACCATTAGCCAGTCCCTAAGTGGGAGTCCACATATTAAACTGAGGTTTCTTGTAAAGTTACCCAGTCAAGACATTGCAAGCCTACTGGTGGGGGACAGTAATCAGATGCCCGTTGGCCACTGCACACTTCCTGTAACTGCAACCCTAGGCTGGTCTGACCCAGCTGCTGCAGGAAGGGGAGAGGCCTTGGGAGGGTGTCAGAGCCCACACCAGGACAGTTGCATAACCCGTTGGGCCTGGCCTTGGGTGATCCATCCTGGTTCTAAAGTTTGTTCCATGTGTCTGGTTCCTTCCTTTTCTGCCTCCTCCTCTGCTTTCCAACTCTGGGCCATTCCAGCTCGTGAAGTCTTTACTGAGAACCTGGATGCTTCCAGAGACACCCTGAAGAGGCAGAGGGGCTGAGGAGCTTTAGGGCATTCACCAGGAGATTCCTGTAGTCAGCTCAGAGCCAGTGACTTGCCTGCTGTTTGGTGAGTTTTCCAGACTGAGATTGCCCTCCCTGTACTCTGACAGATAAAAACCTTTCCTGATGGCATCTACAAAAACGTAGCAGTGACTGTCCTGCAGAGAAGCTCTGGAAGACCAGGAACAGATTCATCTTCATTGCATGTTCTGCCTCCTTTCCTCCCCCCATGTGTACATATTTGCTTCTCAAAAATTAAAGGTCGGGCTCGGTGGCTCAGCCTGTAATCCCAGCACTTTGGGAGGCCGAGGCAAGTGGATTGCCTGAGCTCGTGGGTTCGAGACCAGCCCCAGCAATTTGGTGAGACCTTGTCTCTACAGTAAATAAAAAAAAATTAGCCAGGCATGGAAGGGCGTGCCTGTAGTTCTAGCTACTTGGAAGGCTGAGGCAGAAGGATCGCCAGAGCCCAGCAGGTTGACTCTGGGGTGGCAGTGAGTGTGCCACTGCACTCCACCCTGGGCGACCGAGTGAGACTCCAACTCAAAAAAATTTTTTTTGTTAAATTCTCTTCCACTGGGCAGGGTGCAGTGGCTCACACCTATAATCCCAACACTTTGGCCAAGGTGGGAGGATTGCTTGAGCCCATGCAACTTACACTCCAACCTCTCTATGTGACTTCCTATTCTTCTAAACATTTTATGTACTTTCTTCTTGTGTCATTTCTCATGTTTTCTTCCCTTACCTCCTCTACCTCCTAAAAACTGGGCAATTTGGTGAGATTGCGTCTCTACAACAAATCAAAAAATTTGCCAGGCATGGTGATACACACCTGTGGTTCCAGCTACTTGGAAGACTGAGGTGGAAGGATTACCTGAGCCCAGCAGGTCAAGGCTGCGGTAGCCATGATTGTGCCACTGTACTCCAACCTGGGCAACAGAGTAAGACTATGACTCAAGAAAAAAAAAGAGAAGCCCTTAAAGTGGACATCTTTTCTGGAGAATGTTGAGAGAAGGAGAGCACCCTGCCAGTCTCAGAGTAGTCCGCTGGGAAAGGAGAGCACCCAGCCAATCTCAGGGCAGTTCCCAAGACTCAGGGAAGAAGCATAGCCCTGCTGACCAGGATCATGTGATCTAAGGACACCCTTAAACAAGCAGACAGTCACACATTGCCTTATATATAAGTGCTGGGTGGGGGGAGGGAAGGCTGCAATGATAAAGCTTGTGGAGTGTGGTTGAGGACAGAGTCTTCCTGAAGGAAGTGTGTGTGGAGCCTTGCTTAAAGAGAATGACATATGGTTTTTCAGACACCAGGATGCAATGCTGTCTTAGGATATTTTTCCATACTATAAGAGAAAGGAAAAGGAGCATTTATGATCACCTGTTATATGCCAGGTACATCACTGGTTTCAGAAAACAGGATAGTTGAGGTACCTGAGTCTTTTCTTTTTCTTTTTTTCTTTTTGAGTTGGAGTCTCTGTCACCCAGGCTGGAGTGCAGTGGCATGCTCCTGGCCACCCCAGCATCAACCTGCTGGGCTCCTGCGATCCTTCTGCCTCAGCCTTCCAAGTAACTGGAACCACAGGCGTGCGCTACCACACCCGGTTAATTTTTTTGATTTATTGTAGAGATGAGGTCTCACCTAGTTTCCCGGGCTGGTATCGAACCCTCAGGCTTAGGCAATCCACTTGCCTCGGCCTCCCAAAGTGCTGGGATTACAGGCTGAGCCACCGAGCCTGGCCAGGGTCTTCTTTCTGGAGCAGGACAACCTCAAACCAAACCGAACATTCCTTTTACTCCCCTACCCTCAGGTTCAAGCTGTTCTTGTCTTCTCCAGTGCCTGCATTGGTCACCAACCTCACCTTGCTTCCCCAGTCACCTCCTTTCCAACAGAATTTCCCCAGATGCTAGGAAGACCTAGAGTGTTTGGGACATAGGATGCTTGAGAGGCCAAATTATCTAGCAGCTAGCCTCCAGTTGGCATGAAGTGAAAGCCATCCCCACGCTGCTGCTGCTGCTGCTGCTGCTGCTGCTGCTGCTTCTTCTTCTTCTTTTGAGTCAAAATCTCAATCTGTTACCCAGGCTGGAGTGTAGTGGCAATCCTTCCCCTCAGTCTTCCAAGTAGCTGGGACTACAGGTATGCACCACAACGCCTGGCTAATTTTTTGATTTATTGTAGAGACGAGTTCTTGCTAAGTTGCCCAGGCTGTGGGCTCAGGCAATCCTCTCATCTCGGCCTCCCAAAGTGCTGGGATTATAGGCATAAGCCACCACATCTGGCCCCCACGTATCTTCTAAATGGTGTCTTTGGAGTCTCTGAAGGAAGGTTCTGACGAATGTCTTCTAATGGGGCCACACAGTCCCACTGAGAGCTGGCATGGAAGGGGAAGAAGCTCTGAGCTGACCACTGAAGAGTAGGGCTTTCTGTCTTGGCTCTGCCTCCTATATTCTCTGTGATCATAGACAAGCCACTTATTCTCTCTAGGCCTCAGTTTCCCTGTGTGTAAAACGGAAGGAGTTAGGTTCAATAAACCCTAAGGTCCTTCTAACCTAAAGTTCAGTGACTTATAGACTCCGAAGAAAGAAGAGATTAACATGGGTTACAATGGTCAGGGAAGGCTTTATTCCACAAGTATTAATTGAGCACCTGTTGAGTGCTGTCATAAAGTCTCCTATCATTAGTATTTATTGAGCACCTATTGAGTGCTGTCATAAGGACTCCTACCTAGCAGTGAATAGAACAAACACAGTCCCTGCCTTCGTTGAACCTGTGGTCTAGTAGAGAAGACAGACAAGTAAACAAGTAGCTAGAATAAGCTACAATGTTGAGATTTAGCTGGGGCCTGAGCATTGGGGAGGTCATGCAAGCTGCAGGTGACAGAAGCTGTCCCCCCTCTCTTTTCTCTCACCACCAGGGCATCCCCCGGTTCTTCCCTTGCTTCAATCCCTGTTGCTATGGAGACCATCAATGGGACTGAGACCTGGTACCAGAGCCTGCATGCTGTGCTGAAGGCTCTAAATGCCACTCTTCACAGCAATTTGCTCTGCCGCCCAGGGTCAGGGCCAGGGCCAGACAACCAGACTGAGGAGCGGCGGACCAGCCTACCTGGCCGTGATGACAACTCCTACATGTACATTCTCTTTGTCATGTTTCTATTTGCTGTGACTGTGGGCAGCCTCATCCTGGGATACACCCGCTCCCACAAAGTGGACAAGCGTAGTGACCCCTATCACGTGTACATCAAGAACCGTGTGTCTATGATCTAATCCTAGAGGGCCAGGATCACGCCCGATCAAGACATCTGAGGATTGCTTCCGGGGCCGCCAGAACTCTGCTATGGACCACACCGTATCTCAATATCCTTATCTGTAAGATCAACAAGAAACAGTGTGAAAGGAGATCATCATTAGGGTGGGAGAAGAGGGCCTGGCGGACCTGAGCCTTGTGGATAAGAATTTTTTCCAGGCAAAGATAGACTTGATTAATAGCAGGCGCCCGTGAACAAACATATAAAAGCAGCAAAAGACCAATGGCTGGTCTAGTGGCTGGAGTATTGGGGGTCCAGGAGTTGGAGAAAGGAGAAGAGGAAGTTGTACCAAAGGAAAAGGAAACAGGAAGATGCTCT
Organism: Cephalopachus bancanus; assembly: GCA_027257055.1. NCBI lineage: Eukaryota > Metazoa > Chordata > Mammalia > Primates > Tarsiidae > Cephalopachus > Cephalopachus bancanus. The sequence goes on along the minus strand of JAPVLO010000195.1, from coordinate 2,408,809 downwards.
GGGGACATATTTTTTCTAATATGTTATCTTCAACAGCCACGAGAAGCAGTGATGATTACTCCATACCGCAGATAGGAAGTCTGAGTAATGATACTGACATTTGTCCACATTTATGTTTTTCAGCACATTTTACATTTGTGACTTTGCCTCCCTCCCCCGTGAGAAAGCAGGGAAAATGCCAAGCTGCCCCTTGGGCCCGAGTGGTGCCATGATTGGAACCCAGGAGCTCCAGTCTCCTTGACTATTGCTTTTCAAAACTGTGCCCCTCCATGCCTGAAGGTTATGCAATTCTGGGGACACTCTTTAAGAAAAAGAATTGGAAAATATCTTACTTTTGCGAATATTACAAAAAGATATCAGCATGCTAACATGTTGTTAGGACCCCTTTCAGGACCTTGGGAAGGCATCCATGTGAGTCAAGGCCCTGACTGTTATGCCTCATTGTATCCACGGTTCATGTCCCTCAAGGGCCCCTTCCAGCCACATCTCCGGCCAAGGGGACTAAACTACCTCGAAAGCAGCCTCTTCCATTTTGTTTAAGTTCTGTGAAAATTTTTCTAATATCATATTGAAATCTACTTCTAGAAGATTATTATCACACCTAAAAGATTATTATATTAAAACAAGCACCATATGAAAGGCAGGAACATGGTTCAGTGGAAGGAGAACCAGCCCTGATTCTGCCACTAATATGGTGTATGATCTTAGGTTGGATTCATTCCTCTGATCCTTTTTCCTCTTCAACCTAATGAAATAGTTAGACTGGAAAGTCTCTAAGGTTCTCTCAATTCTGACATTCTAGCTTTCACAGACATTAGGTTGAACCATATGAAATCACTGTGTTTAGAAGTCAGAAACAGCAGAATATCAGAATATAAGTTTCATATGGTTCAATTATATGTAATGTGCCAGGTGAACACTTTACAAGCTATGTACCCCAAATCCCAGGCTGCTACCACCCATTGTTCTGTTTGTCCAGTTTTGATTTAGGGGATCTCCATATGGACTCCAGAAGGCTCCATGAAACATACATATCTCAAAAAATATTTTGATAGCAGTTATCTCTAAAGAATAGGATTATGGGTGATTTTCTGTTTACACTTTATAAATTTATGTAATACTTGCCTTATTTGACCATAAGTATGTTACTTGTATAATAAAAGGAGACTTCCATAAGGGCCTGGCAGACCTGAGTCTTGTGGATAAGAATTTTTTCCAGGTAAAGATAGACTTTATTAACAGCAGGAGCCCATGAACAAACATATAAAAGTAGCAAAAGACCAATGGCTGGTCTAATGGCTGGAGTAGTGGTGAATCTGGGAGACTTCCCTTTATTATACAAATGGAAGTGCTACTTCCACCTTGAAAAAAATAAAAATAAATGCCTATGTCTCTTGGTATGTGTTTCTTGAATGGAGGATCACAGGACACATTTGCTCCCATAAGCAATGATATTATTGACTCTCTGCAAGCTTGTGCTGAGTCCCATGTGTGTTCAAGTCCTTCCTCATCTCTTTTTGAGGGAGAAGGTGGCGCCCTCCTCAAGGAGATGTGACATTTGGGAAGACAACAGATTCAGAAGCCCATAGCTGACAGGACTTTAGAGGCCACCCAGCCCAGACTTCCAAATAAAACATGGAATGCAACTGAGAGTAAGAATGAATGAGCAGGTGATGAATGCTACCAGGGTTTTGAGACTGACTAGACTCTAGGGGTGTCAGAAGAAGCTAGAGCTGGAACCAGGCTTTGGATGATAACACAGATCTGACTGGACAGAGTAAATGGAGGGACAAAGACCAGGGAAGCTTGGAGGCAGAAATGTGGGGGAATCCCCTCCTAGGGAGAGCAGGCTGGCTGAGGAGATGAGCAGGAAGCAGCCCCCATGTTGCTACTCTATGACTTCGGTGTCCCCATCTGTGGAGGAGGCTTGCCTTCACACAGTCCTCACACCACTCACAGGGTTTAATAATAAAATTATACAAATTATTTTTCTTGCAAGTTACAGACACCAAACAAATACTAGCGTAAGTACAAAAGGGAACTTATGAGAAGAGTGTGGGAGAGCTCACAAATTCAAAAGAGGAGGTACGGGGGGTGGGGGTTGGCTCACGCCTGTAATCCCTGCACTTTGGGAGGCTGAGACAGGAGGATTGCTTGAGGCCATGAGTTCAAGACCATCCTAGGCAACACAAGAGGGCTTGTCTCTACAAAACAATTTTTTAAATGAACTGGATGTGGTGGCTGCAGTCGCAGCTACTTGGGAGGCTGAGATGGAAGGATCGTCTGAGCCCAGGAAGTCGAGGCTGGGGTGAGCTGTAATCGTGCAACTGTACTCCATCCTAGGCGACAGAGTGAGACCCCAACTCAAAAAAAAAAGCCAGCGCGGTGCCTCAAGCTTGTAATCCCAGCACTTTGGGAGACCGAGGTGAGAGGACTGTCTGAGGTCAGGGGTTCGAGACCAGTCTGGGCAACTTGGCGAGACCTCTTCTCTACACTAAATTTAAAAATAAGCCAGGCGTGGTAGCCCGCGCCTGTAGTTCCAGCCACTTGAAAGGCTGAGGCGGAAGGATGACACTGGGGTGGCCTGAGTGTGCCACTGCATTCCAGCCTAGGCAACAGAGTAAGACTCCAACTCAAGAAGAAAAAAAAGAAAGAAAAAAAGAGCTACAGACACCGGGGGTAACTCCAGGGATTTCAGGGCCTGGAACAACTGATGTGTCTGAATTCATAAAGTAAGAGCTCAGTATATCTCATTAAACACACCCAGGGTTGGAATAAATAAAATTCTAGGACTTTATTTTTTTTAATTTTTTTTATTTTTTGAGTTGGAGTCTCACTCTGTCGCCCAGACTGAAGTGCAGTGGCCGCTCCCCGCCACTGCAGCCTCGAGCCACTGGGCTTCGGCGATCCTTCCGCCTCAGCTTTCCGAGTAGCTGGAACTACAGGTGCGCTACCACGCCCGGCTAATTTTTGATTTATTGTAGAGATGAGGTCTCGCCAATTGCCCAGGCGGGTCTCGAACCCACGGGCTCAGGCAATCCACTCACCTCAGTCTCCCAAAGGCGCGGGATTACAGGCTGAGCCACCGAGTCCGGCAAATTCTAGGATTTTAAAGGGGTAAAATTTAAACACTCAGATAATCTGAGCGCTGTCAGCCCTCACCCTAGCCCACGAGTCTGGGAGCTGTCCCACTAGCACGCTCAGCCCGGACAAGCTTTGTCTGCACAGTCCTGCCCTCTGCTGGCCAAATCCCAGCACATCACCTTGAGCCCTCAAAGCAAAACTTCTACAATCAGTCAACAGATACTTCTTGAGTGTCTACTATGTGCCAAACATTCATCTAGGAACAGTTGGGATACATCAGTGAACAAAAAAGATCAAAGAAGTCCCTTAACTAACCCTTAAGAGCGTTTACTCCGTGCTAGGCACTGATCTAAGCATTTTACGCACTTAAACTCATTCAGCTTTTAATATCCTCATAACCCTATGTAGTAGTTATTTCTTACAAATACTTCCAAAAAGCCCAGATGTTTTTGATCTAGTGCACACTCATGCACCTTTAACCCAATTTAGGTTCCATGGCATACACAGCCCAGAACGTGGATCTGACAGTCCCCAGAAATGAATGAGAAAGTGACTCATTTGGGAAAAGGATGGCAGGGTACTGACACCAGCGGCCTGCGGTTGGAGCTCCTAGAAACAGACCCTGAGACAAGCATTTATTGATAGGAAGTGCTTTTCAGGAGAAACCTGCAAGGGGGAGAGTGAAATAGACAGGAAAAGGAAAAAGCCAAATGAAGAGTGTTTCAGGTCATGTCTAGCCATGGCTAGAACTGTTATATAGAGGACGTAAACCACAGTGCAGAACTACATTCCCTTGGGGCTGGCCTTTTGTACCCCCAAAGCAGTCAGTCATTGGTTGTGAGACACTCTGCCAGAAATGGGGGACAAGATGGGGGTTGTGAGGTGGTTTCCATTAGATGAGGGCAATTCTATGGAGAAGGGTGGCAGCTGTGAGCTATTGCAGGCTAGAGCAGAGGAAGAAAGCTAAACAAGGAAGTGCTCTCGGCTGGAGATCAGCAACAGCCTGATTCCTCTGGAAGGGAAGGTTCTTTTTTTTTCCCCTAAGCCAGAGTCATACTCTGTCACTCAGGCTGGAGTGCAGTGGATCACTCATGGCTACCACAGCCTCGGCCTGCTAGGCTCAGGCCATCCTTCCACCTCAGCCTTCCAAGTAACTGGAACTACAGGCATGTGCCACCATGCCTAGCTAATTTTTTGATTTATTGTAAGACAAGATCTCACCAGGTTGCCCAGGCTGGTCTCAAATCCCTGGGCTCAGGCAATCCTCTAATCCTGGCCTCCCAAAGTGCTGGGATTACAGGTGTGAGCCACCACATCGAGCCCCTCTGGAAGGTTCTGAAGCTCCTTTTACATCACGGAATTGACCTCACCTTCTGTGGCTATCTTTTACTCCCCCGTATCAGTCAGTTATTGGCTGCTGGCTGCTACAGGGGCACTTGGCCTCCCGGGTATGCTCACATACGGCTGAGGCCAAATCCCTGGAGAAGAAGGCAGCTCTGAGCTGGTGGCAGCCAACACTCACAGTGGCCTGGTGAAGGGGACCTGTGGGGGGCTCCATCAAGATCCACTACAACTGTATTGTCAGACAAATGGGAATAGAAGCAGAGTGTCATATCTTGGGAGCTCCTTTCCGTTTAAGAGACAAGAAGCACACACCAAATAAAGAACAAAAACAACATAACACTAAACAGAACCAGGCAGGAAATAATATCATCAAGTGCCAGAAAATGTGAGGTACCAATACTAACGTGATCACCAATAAGAGGAGAGGGAAGTATTCATGAACGTTCCTTGGAGAAAGTGGAATTTGCAGCAGGACTGAAGAACTGGTAGGATTCAATGAGAAGGTCCAATGTAGTATGGTCCAAGGCTGGTTCCATGTAGGTTCATGACTCTGCTCCACCCAATTATTCAGGGATCTAGAATAATGACTGTAATCTTCAACATGTAGCTTCCAATATCATGATTATAGAAGTATTTCTGGTTTAGAAGGAAAGAAAAGGACAGAAGTCCAGGGCCAGAGATTTACTCTTAAGCAAGCAAAGCAAAAGCTGCACACATCTCTTTGGCTCAGATCCATTAAAAAGGGCTTAGTCAATACAGCCACAACTGGCTGCAAGGGGAACTGGTAAATGAAGTGCCTCTCTGGGTAGTCATGTCCCAGCCAAACATTTATCACTGTGGAAGAAGGAGAGAATGAATTCTATTGGACAGATAGTGGTCTTCACCCTACCCTCCTCTCTCTCCTCCCAGGACTGTCAAGATAGAAACATGCACAACCCTGCCAGGAAGGAAGAAATACTGCTACTCTGATTAGATCGTGGGTTTTTTTTTGGGGGGGGTAAGAGGTGAAGATGTATAACTAAGCCTGTCTTGGGAATGTGATTTTTGCTTTTTTTTTTTCCCCCTGGCACTAGTGAGTCTGGTCTCTCCTCTCAATGGCGTGGTAATATCCAAGATATTTGTCTAGGCATAGGAGAAATAGACAAAGCAAGGCTTACAGCCAGCCTTGTCATAGGAAAAGAATTCTCTTTCAGGTGCTGCTAAGAAACCAAGAATGAGATCTGTCTGGGTGAAATCAGAGAACCATCTGTGGCAGTGGTTAAACTGTCACAGAGCTCCTGAGAACAAGAGTCTGAAATTAATGACAGGAAAGAAAAATCAATACTTGATGAACAATTTCATCCCTTAACGCACATCGCCCTGGGCCACAGGGCACTGTCTCACCAAGGTTACACCCCCTCCTGGGGTGGCTCACAACCAATAATGGACTGATGTGGGGATCCAGTGGTCTGGTTCCATCACCCTGATTTGGGGCAACTCCGAGGGACCCTCTCAGTTCCAGGGCCCCCATAGGATCAGCTGAGGCTTCCATGGCAACCACAGTATGAGTTAGCTTCTTCCTCTGCCCACTTCTGCTTCCTCACTTCCTTATTTCCCGAGAGCACTCCCCAAAACCTGCATGCAATTCTCAGTCTGTTTTCAAGGGAATGAATTTCTCTCTCAAGAACTGTGCCCTAGCACTGAGCCTGTTGCAAAGTCAGTGTCAGTGATGACAGAGCACTGGGATGGCGGAAGATAGATGGCGGCAGTCAGTGGTTCTAGCAAACCGAAAAGAAGACAAGGCAATGATAGAGGCTGGCAATGTAGAAAAACAGTCAGACATATTCATTGAATAAGAACCAACCACTAGAGGGCCCAGCATTACCGGTCTACAGCCCTGCTGTTACTTCTGAGCACAGGATTTTGCCCTTGACCTGGCAGACACCCAGCGTAATTGTCTACACCAGGGGAAAAATATTGTTGGCCATTGCTTCCGTCTCTTTTACCTATTCCAGGGACACCAGTGTCCTAGTCTGTTCCCATACTCTTGCACCAAGCCCTCTGTGCCATTCATCTAAACTTATTCCCGTAAGTCAAAGCTTCCAAAGCCTGTTTTTTCCACCCACTGCTCTTATTGTTCCAAGGGGTTCTGAAGATTTGAAATGTGGAATTCCAAACAGTTGGTTGTGACAATTCTCACCAGGAATGGAGATAATCAGCAACATAATGTCTAGTCCTGCCACTTTCTCACACCCCTTTTCCCCCAGTTTGTAATAAGGGTAAGATACATAGACTTAGATGCAAAATACAGTTGCCAAGGGAGGAAGGGGTCATGAGAGGCTTCAGAGAAAATGAAAATGTTTGAGAACATTGTGTAATTGAGTGAATTAATGATTTCTACTGTGGATTTAGTAAAAAGATTTAAAGGTAATTTTCCTGTATACCCTACTGAGAAGGACAGTCAGTCCTTTATACAGGTTGTGGGGCTTCCCTTACTTTGGGGAGGGGGAATTTGGAGGCTTCTCTTCCCAAGCATAAATCCCTGCAGGAAGGGGATTAGGTCGTTTGGGAAAGGAAAACCTCTGAGGACTAAAGGGTACCAGAGCTGGATTCTACAAAACTAGGAGAATGGAGGGATGGTGGTGGCCTGTGCGTAATTGTATACACCAGGGGAAAAACGTTGTTGGCCATTGGTCTCCCAGTATCCTCCGAGTATCTCTGGTAGTGATGACTATGAGAACACCTGGGGAATAAATACCAAGTCATAGCTTTGGGAGCCATGCAGAAGTTCTTGGGAACCAGGTTTATAATGGAAGGAATAAAATACTTTGAACAAATGGACCAGATACCACTGACTGATCCACACCTGCTTGGACAATGAGCATCTTCACCACAATTACAGTTGACTGAATATTGTGCCCCAGGTTTTCTAGATTGGGTAAGCCTTGGGGTTTTTGCCTCCCCACAAAGTCTCTGAAATTAGATGTCCTACCAACCGTGGTAAAGCTAAATTTAATTTGATTTGAGTTAGACAAAAAAAAAAATTGATTTGATTTAGAAAAAAAGTTTTCTAATCCCAGCTCTTTGGAAGGTGGAGGCGAGAGGATTGCCTGAGCCCAGGGATTCGAGACCAACCTGGGCAATTTGGCAAGACTTCATCTCTACAATTAAAAAAATAATAATCCAGGCATGGTGGTACACACCTGTTGTTCCCGCTACTTGGAAGACTGAGGTGGAAGGATTGCCTGAGCCCAGTAGGTCAAGGCTGCAGTAGCTATGAGCATGCCACTGCACTCCAGCCTGCACTCCAGCCTGGGCACAGAGTGAGACTTTGACTCTCTCTCTCTCTCTCTCTCTCTCTCTCTATATATATATATATATATATATACTACTATATATATATATATATATATATGTATATATATATAAAATGTTCTTGTTCTTGTTATTGAACAAATCAAATGGGTTACAATATTTGGAGATCTGATATCACAACAGCAAATCCAGCCTAGCCAGGTTAATAAAAGAACAGTACTAATCTATTGAAGAATTACCACATATTAGGCAATGCATGATTTCATTTAATCCTCACATTGTACCTATGAGTTAGAGAAGTCAAGTGGGCTGCCCAAGGTCACATGGTTAGTAAATGGCAGAACCGGGTTTATTGGACTCCATGCCATTCATTCCCTGCCATCTAGCCATTTATTCACTGACATCTAGTCCATCACTCACTAATTCATTTAGCCAGATATGCACTCAGACAGTGAGTGGGATTAACACAGTTATTTTGTCACTTAAACAGTGAGACAGATCTAATAGTAGTTTAAAGAATAAAGACTCAGAATCACAGCATGTTTGCACTGGCAGCTGGTCTAGAGGGAAGAGCAAAAGCTTTAGAGCCAGACAGACTAGATTGGAATTCTGGCTCTGCTATTCACTCCCTGGGTGACCTTGAGCAATTTATTTAACCTTTCTGATTCTCAACTTCCATATCTGTATATCACAAATAAAAATATATACACAGTCTCATTAGACTGATATGAAGAGTAGATATCATGGCACATAGAACTAGCTATACAGCTTGCAAGCCCCAGTACAAAATGAAAATGTGGGTTCCTTGTTCAAAAAATACCAAGATTTTCAAGAAGGTGATGGCATAGTATTAAAGCAACTGTAGGACCCTTCTAAGCACTGGCCTTGATGGCACACCTAGTGCCTGGTACAGAATAGGTGTTCAACAAATTGTAGCCCCTTTTCTCTCTAATTGATTCTAACACTCTCCTTTTGCAGATGAGGAAACTGAAATTCAAAGAAATGCAAGTTAGTGGCAGAACCAGATCTTCTTTGTTCTCAGCCTGTAGTCTTTACTACAGCATTTCCCAAGTGTGTTCTGTATAATGATAGATTTCCATGAATAAAAGTTTCCGTCAACAAGCACATTTGTAAAACACTGAGTTAAGGTAGACATCTTTTGCAGAACTCTTCAGAGACTTTTCTACGTGCAACACAAACCTCCAAGACGGGAATATAATGTGAAACATTGCCCAAAAGTATTTGACATGGAACTCTTTTTCAGGAGCATATTAAGTACCTCTTAGAACTCTTTCAGAAATGCCGCTCTGTATACACTGCTTCAGGGTAGTAGAAGTTTCCATGGGTTTTGATCTGTGGGTGTGGTTGTTTTTAATCTAAATTGGAAGCAAACATATTCTTTCCATTAGGCCTTTCTGTCAGCATCCCTGTCCTGGCTGACTTGTGAGCCTGAGGATATAAAACTAATGAAAACCAGACTCCAGGAAAAGCATACTTGCTTAGAGTCACCCAGTTGCATCCAAAAGGCAGATCCAATATGCCTCTCTCCTGGGAATAGGAATATGGAGAAAAAAACATATTCCATGACCCCCAAAATTCTTTCCATTCTGGGTAATGTGGTCACAGTCACCACATGACAAAAGTAATAGCTAAAGTCCCATACAAGGTCACACAAGAAGTTGGGAAAGGCCGGGCACAGTAACCCAAGTATGTAATCCCAGCACTTTGGGAGACCAAAGTGAGACGATTGCCTGAGTCCAGGGGTTCGAGAACAGCCTGGGCAACTTGGTGAGACCTTGTCTCTACAATAAATAAAAAAATAAGCCGAACGTGGTAGAGTGTGCCTGTAGTTCCAGCTACTGGAAGGCTGAGACGGAAGGATCGCCTGAGCCCTGCAGGTTGAGGCTGCGGTGGCCTTGAGAGTGCCACTGCACTCCAGCCTGGGCGACAGAGTGAGACTCCAACTCAAAAAAAAAAAAGGAGAAACTGGGAAAGCAGGATTCTCAGCACCTCCATTTATTAGTTATTTGATCTAAAGTAATTCATCTGTTCATCCCCTTATTCAAATACCCTCTTGCATCAAATTAAATTAATCTCTTCCTTCTTTTAACGATCAAACATTTATATTTCATCTGCAGCACTCCTTTCCCCAAGACCTTGAGAATCTCTATAGATTGTTGTTTGAAAACCAGCAGACTGAATGATCTCTGCAGTTCATTTCAGTTACGATATAGTTTTGTAACATCACACCTCTACCTGTTAACTAAGGACCGTAGCTCCTTGAGAAATGTTCCTCTTAATTTTTGAGAGGGCTAGAGAGTGATTCTCTATGCTGTGTTGTTGAGATGCCAGATGCCACGGACCCTTCTAGAGTTCCTAGCACCTAGAATTCATTACATGGAGGGTACAGAGAAGACTACCTCTCTCTCTCCATCATGCTATACTTCGTCACATGGGTTTTAGTAAGTATTATTTACGGAGTTTTCAGTAAAGATTCTCTTCTGTGTTTTGCTGATATCTTCCTAATCCTCATTTCCCCTCTACAAATTACTAAGCATAAGCCCATGATGGTTGAGGTAGGGCTGCAGGAAGACCAAGAAACAAGTCTGCATGATAAGCCTGGTGTTGATTTTGGACTCATTCCTCTATAATTTTTTTTTTTTTTGAGTTGGAGTCTCACTTTGTTGTCCAGGCTGGAGTACAAAGGCAGGCTCACGGTCACTGCAGCCTCGATCTGCTGGACTCAGGCAATCCTTCTGCTTCGGCCTTCCAAGTATCTGGACCTACATGCACACGCCACCACGCCCAGGTAATTTTTTGATTTATTGTAGAGATGAGGTCTCACCAAGTTGCCCAGGCTGGTCTCAAACCCCTGGACTCAGGCAATCCTCTCGCCTCGGCCTCCCAAAGTGCTGGGATTACAGGCTTGAGCCACTATGCCCGGCCTTCCTCTATGATTTTGAGAATTCTGTTAGTGAAATCCACATTGCCGATCTCCTCGCTTTTCTTAGGATGAGTTCCTTCTTAAGAGAGATCTAAAGCCTTCATGGAAAACGGACTTTTGGTGAGTTGGGCTTACTAAGTCAGAGGTTATCTATTTGGGTCCTCCTGGAAGCAGGTGCCAAGATGGAGTAAGAAATACAAAACACATTTTGGGAGAAACATCGGTAAAGGATAAAGGGGAGAGGGAGTGGGAGTAGGTGGGGGAGCCTCGGATTGTGATGCAACTCTGACACCAGTGAAAAAAAGAGAGGGCAGGAAGAAGGATCGGGAAGGAGGAGCCCCAGACTTCAATGCAGCTCTGAGAAAGTCTCAGCCAGGCTGCCGGGGAGCCGCAGAACAAAGATTGCCCATTAGAGGAACTAGTATTGGGCAGGAATGGCCTGGCTTTAGTTTGTCTGCGGTGCTCAGTCAGTGGCAGCAGAAGGCCAGGGAAAGCGTAACCAGGGTGTGAACGCCGCAGCAGATCCTGAAGGTGCTGCTGCCGGGGGGGGGGGGGGGGGGGGAGCGGCCAGCTTACACCCCTCCTGCAGGCTCTCTCCATGGGAGACCTGAGTAGCAAACCTCCGCATGGCTGCCGCATCACAAATGCCCACACCTGTGTGAATTCCAAAAGCGGACATAATTGAAGCTCAAACTGAGCCTGTTATGCAGATTTATTACAAATTTGTATACAGCGTATAAAAAGTGCTGCACTTGGCACTGCAGCAGCCTCACCTTCTCCAGTGGAATAGCAAGCTAAAAGGGGCTAGTCTGGGAAGTTTTTAGGTAATCAGTTGAGTTTTTATCACCCAAACTGTCAACAATAGGCGTGTTTTAATAGCCTCTATTGCGTATTCACACAGTGTCAAGCTTAGTACAAAAAAGAACAATCTTCAGGAGCTTAATGCAATAACATATTCACATTTGGGGAGCTCAGAGCAGACTCTTGAAGACTTTCCATGCCAATCACCAGATGCTCCCAGGAGAGAGGAGCTTTTCAGTAGAACTGGCCCTGGAGATTACCAGAGAGACCTTGAAACTGATCTGGTAGTCAACTGGGGGGTGCAAGGGCATGCTCCACCCCCAGGAACCTGCCAGCCAAGAGTCAGGATTTGCTGAGAGGCAGGCCTAACACCTGTTGTGGCTTCTGGATGACATTCAAAACTTGAGAAAGAGACAGGAGAGAAGAGGAAGGAACTGGAAAAGAGGGATTTGTAGCTAGAAGACAGCAGTCTTTTCAGAACCATGGAAAAACTCATCCCAATCAATCACTTGGCAGAAAAAACAGTGTCAGTGGTAGAAAAAGCACTGGACGTGACACCTAAGCTCTGCCTTTAATTCCCTGACTGACCTTTGTCACTCAATGCCCCTCTGGGCTGGTGCTCCTTGGCTGTAATCTGAAGAGCTAAGTCAGACACTCTTTAAAGCTCTTCCACTTGAACAATCTAGGATTCTAACAAACTTCCTTAAAATAATCTTGGAAGAGCCTGGTATGAAAAAAGAGAGGGAATAGAATGAAAAGAATTTCCAGGAATATAATATAATATAACATAATGTAACATAATGTAATATAATATAATTAGCATAGCCTATCAACCTAACCTAACACAATCATAACATGCATTATGATAAGCAGTAGATCCTGGGAATGGGAACCAGTAACATCTCTAAAGTGGATATAACTTCATGATCATGATTTCCAGGGCATTGAAATGTGACTCTGTTCTATCTTTACAGGGCATTGTTGATGGTTGGGCAAGGAAAATAGTTCCACCTGTCAACTGGTTCTAAAAGATCTGACATTAAAGTCAGGCGCAGTGGCTCACGCTTGTAATTCCAGCACTTTGAGAGGCCAAGGCGAGAGGATTGCCTGAACCCAGGGGTTCAAGACTGGCCTGGGCAACATGGCAAGACCTTGTCTCTACAATAAATAAAAAAAATAGCTGGGTGTGGTGGTGCACACCCGTAGTTCCAGCTACTTGGAAGGTTGAAGTGGAAGGATCATCTGAGCCCAACAGGTCAAGGCTGCGGTGGCTGTAAGTGTGCCACTGCACTCCAGTCTGGGCAACAGAGTGAGTCTCTGACACAAAATAACAATAATAATAATAATAATAAAAGATCTGAGATTCATATGTATTCCATCAGCACACAAGCCTCCAATATCCCTAAAGCAGAGAACTGTGCCTGTCCTTCCCTTCAACCCTCCTCCAGTTTTCTCTTGTAAAAACAAGCCATTTCTACTCCCCTTTAAATCTGCATTTGCAGTTTATTTTCACCTCAGTAAGAATGCTGGGAGGGGAAAATATGCAGTGGCTTTTTTTCTACTTCTACTGTTTAAGAATTCCAAGAACAACAGGATTGTATGTTCCCTCCTTATCTATTTCTCCTATTGAGAAAATGTCACAGATTTTAAAAAAAAGAAAAGAAAAAACTGCAGTCAAAGGAATGACATAATTAGCAGCCAATCAGGAAAAAGCTGCATGTATAATTCCCAGGCCTGCAGATACTTTACCTTCCAGGCTAGGCCCTCTCAGAGAGGATCAGGTTTTCTCTTGGGGGTTCTTCCCTTTTGAACTAAGCACCACTGAGGGCTATGGTCCCGAAATACTAACTCTTAACCTCGTCCCTGGTAGAAAAACAGGTCTAGGGAGATTGAATGACCTGCAGGGAGAGAGTGCTCTGGGCTCCAGGGGAGACCAGACTAAAGCAAAGGGATAGTGAGGACACAGGAGCAGCCACAGGAGGGCTGTGCTGCCTAAATAAATAATGGCACACTTGGCAGCAGACCCAATTCTCAGGTAGGCCTGGGGCCTACAGGTAGGCTGCCTGCTAACTCTTGCTCCCCTTTGGATCTTAGCTTAAATGTCATTTTCTCTGGGAAGCAGGGTGCCATACACAGTTGTACTGGTTGCATACTGCACACACCCAGGGTGTGCCAATCACAGCATAGATGTTACAGATTTATATATTTTTATGGCAGTTTTCAGCAGTTGGTGTTTGGAGGAGAGGGCACTTTTTTTCTGCTCCACAGAAAGGTGCTATATGGACTGGCAGTGGCCCTGCTGAGAATCCTTTCCTAAGTCTTATCCTAAGAGGTTTAGTGCCCCTCCTGTCTGCTTCAGGACTCCATCTACCATGGTATTTACCACACAGGTGATCCTTCTGCCTCAGCCTCCCAAGTAGCTGGACTACAGACCACACCACCACTCCCAGCTAATTTTTTTTTTTCTTTTGAGAGATGAGATCTCACTATGTTGCCTAGGCTGGTCTTGAGCTACTGGGCTCCAGCAATCCTCCCACCTTGGTCTCTCAAAGTCCTGGGATTACAGATGTGAGCCACCACGCCTGGCTTCTACCAGTTTAGCATATATCATCTCTGAGATTTCTATTATAACCGATGGAGGGGAGCAGAAGGGTGTCAAGCACAGGAGAGGGATAGGCAACTAAGTAAATTCACAGTCTGCTCTCTTCTGTAAACCTGCAATAAATGACCAGAGAAGTGAGTCGTAAGTACTCGTTTAACATCATGTCCTAAATTCCTCTGCTTTGACCAGATTGTGGCTCGAGTGCCAAGCTGCTGAACTGCTATGCTATTCTGCATGTCTGACCACTTTCACTTTCTGTGCTGTAGCATTTCCTTCTAGTCTCCTTTCAAATAGTCTAACTCACTTATCTCATGGATGAAGAAACCAGAGCCTCAAAGAGGGAAAATTTCTTATCCGATATCACGTACACACATTCACAAAGGGAGTTCATGGCCAAGGCAGGATCAGATTCTAGGTCATCTGACACTTGTTTTTTCCATTATGCCACCCTTTGTTTTTCTGCATGTTTATGACCTAAGAGATGTAGTTCATCCCTTAATCTCACCTTCTTCCTATTCTTTTGTCTCTGGATCACCATTCGCGATGCCTCCTTTAGGTCAGTTTCACTATACTGTTTGGTCACCTCTGGGTCCCAGGCAACCAGCTGTTGTCTTATCCTCAGTTGTGGGAATGAAATTCGAATACCAGAGACCCCGCCCTACTTATGCAGTACTCTCTTCACCATTCTTCAGCGTGAATTCACCATAAAACAAGCTAGTCTTGACTTGTAGCAAAATTTCAGGCGCCATCCTGGCTAACTCCTACCTATCTCTCAGACATCCACTTAGGTCACTTTATTTCAGGAGATAAAATATATTTGATTTGGTCTTTCTCCCCAGCCTGGGTCAGGAATACTTCCTATAAGCAACCCACACAACAAAATGTTTATCACCCTGGACAGTCACTGCCTGCTTGCTTTGTCTCTCTTCCCTACTCTCCCATAACTTCTACAAGAACAAAAGCCATTCCTGTTTCCCTCTACTATTATTTCCTCCCAGGGCCCACAATGAGCCTAGCATAGGGCAAATGCTGTGTTAATATTTGTTGAATGAATGACTAGAACTCCATGGTTCCTAATTATTTGCACAGTAGTGATCAAATGACAAAAAAGATGAGAAATACTTCATAGGTGAACACATGAGGTAGATGTTAAGAATTTGTTATCCTAGAAACTCGTTATACCAGCTATCACTGTAATATAAACTTTTTCTTCTTCTGACATGAAAATACAGGGAAAAAAAAAATCAGCAATCCATTCACAAAAGTTTCCCAGATTCGGCCGGGCTTGGTGGCTCAGCCTATAATCCCAGCATTTTGGGATGCCAGGGCAAGTGGATTGCCTGAACACAGGGGTCATGACCAGCCTGGGCAACTTGGCAAGATCTCATCTCTACAATTTAAAAAAAAATTAGCCGAACATGGTAGCGCGTGCCTGTAGTTCCAGCTACTTAGAAGGCTGAGGCGGCCAGAGCCTAGCAGGTTGACACTGGGATGACTGTGAGTGTGTCACGGCACTCCAGCCTAGGCGACCGAGTGAGACTCCAACTCAAAAAAAAAAACAAACAGGGAGCTTTCTCATGGAAAGCTAATCCATTAGTTTTTTTTTCACCCTGTGAAGATGAGGAAAAGACTGAGAACAGTTAATTTATACAAAGATCTTTGAAATTTCTTAATGCAATTATTGCAAGTTGATGATTAAAAAAAATTTTTTTATAGGGGACATAATAAAAAAAGGGGAAACTTTTTTTTTTGAGTTGGAGTCTCATTCTGTTGCCCAGGCTGGAGTGCAGTGGCACATCACCGCCACCCTAGTGTCAACCTGCCGGGCTCTGCCAATCAGCCTTTCAAGTAGCCAGGACTACAGGCGTGCTCTGCCACCACATCCGGCTAATCTTTTGGTTTATTGTAGATCTTCTCTGGATAATGGTCTTGAAGAGAGGAACTGAAAAGAATCTGTGACCTTATTTAATCTACCTCACTTCCTAGCTGGTTGACCTTGGGCAATTTACTTTTTTCTCTCCTGAGATGAGTTTCCTTTTCTGTACAATTGAGAAAAGAATCTCAATTGTCCCAGGTTCTTATGACTATACAGTGAGATAACATATGTCAAGTATGTAGTAAACGTCCTCCCATATGACAGCCAGTTTCCCCATATTAGTTTCCCTTGTTCTAAGTCTCAGAGTTACTTACCATTTCTAGGGCCTGGGGAGAAAGCTTCCTCCTACTGTCCATAATCTCTCAACAGTCTGCTTAAATCCTATATTTCAATTAAGGCGCTACTCTCTTCTCATGTAATCTATAAAAAATTTTAAAATCATCAGCTTGCAATAATTATCTGTATTAAGAAATTTCACAGATCTTTGTATAAATTAACTGTTCTCAGCCCTTTCCTCATCCTCACGGGGGGGCAAAAAACTAATAGATTAGCTTTCCATGAGAAATTGTTTATCGTTATGGATAATTTATAATTTCTGGCTAGTGGGTGTCATAATTCCACCTCTTTATCCCCAGTTTAAGAAAGAATGCTGAAATGCAAATGAATGAGAATGTCTTTATTAGCCTTATAATCTGCCCTAGTGATAAATCATTTGCAAAATTTGCTTATTTAATACTAGTAATACATTATTTGCTATGCTTCACTGGTCCAAATCACTTTTTTGGCACTAAGCACATGGTCCTTTTAGTTCTTTTGAAAAATTCTTTTATGGATATGTACTGGCTTCCTAATGAGATTAAAAATACAGAACACCCCCCAAGGACCCTGAGATATATATATGAAGAGGAACCAAAAATCCCAGAATTTATTGATAAAGAATTATGTACTTATTCTTACATGTTTAAACTTCAGTCACCTTCTAGGTGCCCTCTTTTTGATACACCTATTGAGATGCTTTTTCCACTGCTCAAAACAGTTTTTGAGTGCATTGACTTTGATACCTTTTAGTGCTTCTTCCACATCAGCAAGACATTTCTCTCTGAGAACTTTTTTTCATCCAGGGAAACAAAAAATAAGTCACTTAGGGCAAGATTGGGTGAATAGGGAGGGTGGGACTTGGGGCTCATGCCATTTCTGGTCAAAAACTTCTGAACACTCAGCAAAGTGTGGGTAGGTGTGCTTATAAATCACCCATCATGAAGTGGACAAATGTGTTGAAAGACTCTTCAAAAAAAAAAAAAATTAACTGAAGTCAAACACAGCCTCTCACAACAATGCTAGCTGGTACACTGATACCCATGGGTTCCTAGAACACTTACCCAGCAGGGGAAGCCTATCCTACAAGGGGCCCACTCTCCAAAAATGTTTCCTTTTTTTTTTTTTTTTTTTTAGTTGGAGTTTCACTCTGTAGCCCAGGCTGGAGTGTAGTGGCATACTCACGGTCACCTCAGCACTAATTTTTTGATTTATTGTGGATATGAGGTCTCGCCAAGGTGCCCAGGCTGTTCTTGAACCTGTGTGCTCAGGCAATCCCCTCACCTCAGCCTCCCAAAGTGCTGGGATTGTTATGATCCAAGTAACGCTCGGCTGCTCCCCTTGATACCAATAAATCAAAGAGGCAGAGAACTGGTAGAAAGAAGTTTACTTCTGAGTTCAAATTCAGGGAGCAGAGTCAGACTTGAGGTCTTTCTATAATGGTTCTGCTCACCCTCCAGGCTTTTACAGTACACTTTTTTTTTTTTTTTTTGAGTTGGAGTCTCACTCTGTCGCCCAGACTGGAGTGCAATGGCCGCTCCTGGCCACCGCATCCTTGACCTGCTGGGCTCTGGCGATCCTTCCAAATCAGCCTTCCAAGTAGCTGGAACTACAGGCGCGTGCTACCACACCCGGCTAATTTTTTGATTTATAGTAGAGATGAGGTCTCACCAAGCTGCCCAGGCGGGTCTCAAACCCGCGGACTCAGGCAATCCACTCACCTCGGCCTCCCAAAGTGCTGGAATTACAAGTTGAGCCACAGAGCCCGGCCTTACAGTTCACTTTTATAGTCTAGAGTTGTCAGTACCTATTCAATAGCCACATGACCAGCAGAGCCTTGTATAGAACTTAAGTTCCAGCTGCATTTTACATTTAGTTTTGTTTTGGTTTTTGTCTTGAATTGGAATCTCACTCTGCCACCACGCTGGAGTGCAGAGGCATACTCACAGCCACTGCAACCTTGACCTGCTGGGCTCAGGTGATCCTTCTGCCTCAGACTTCCAAGTAGCTGGAACTACAGGCACGTGACACCATGCTCTGCTAATTTTTAAATTTATTGTAGAGATTGTTAAAGCCAAAATTCAAAATCCGAGAGACCACCAAGGAGCCAGCTCCGATGCAAACACACAAGGGTCTTTATTCAGGCTCGAGTCTGGGCTCATGTTTGAAGCCGACGCAGCAGCTTCAGGGACAAAAGCCCTGACCCAGGCTAACACGCACCTTTTACACATAATTCTGAAGGGATGGGGTGGCTTTACAAACTTGTGCACACAGGATTGGACAAAAACTATATGATGCAGTTACAAAGACTTTGATTGGTTGATTCGAGTTTGATTTGCGTGGGCTCAGGCTTAGTTACTTGCGATGGACAAGTAACTGCCAAACGGGTGGAATGGAATGCCAGATAAGCTAGGTTTAGCAAGCAGGCGGGAGGTTTGAAACAAGGCAGAACCCACGGGAGGGGGTGGTGCCAACAGTCTACCATTATCTAAGCAAAGGAATGTCCAGGAGGGGCTTATTGCTTAACATTCACACACTGCTAGCAGCGGTTGCAGAAGCAGTTGGTTATTTTATGGGACAAACAAAAATTAAACTTAACAAAGTTCTAAGTACAAACACTGCTTAAAACATTGTATAACTATACAACCAGTCACTGCCCAGCACCTGACATGTGCCTAATTCTACGGGGTCTGAGGTAGGATTTAAAATACTAAGAATTCATAAAATATAGTGAATGTGAGGTAGGGATATATAAAATACAATGAACGTAAGGTAGGGATATATGGCAAGTATAGCTTCTTAAGTCACTTGGGTCCCTCAGAGATGAGGTCCCACCAAGTTGCCCAGTCTGGTCTCAAACCCGCGGGCTCAGGCAATCCTCTTACCTCTGCCTCCCAAAGTGCTGGGATTATAGGTATAAACCACCTCACCTGACCTGTATTTTACATTTGGATAGTGACATTTAGAGTAAAGAAAGTTTACAAGGCCTCAGACATCATGCATATGCAAAAGTTACGCAAGTCACAAGACTTCAGATTACATTGATACTGTATAGTTCAAAGAAAGGGACTAAACGGAGGTTTTACATCTTTGGTCATACTCTACTGAGAAGTTAAGGATTGCCTGAAGCTACTTACTGGAAGCATATAGAAGACAAGGAGACTCTCAGTAATGTGCTCAGGAATGTGCAGGAGTGCTTGACTCCTCTCCATGCCCTCTAAGCCCCTCCAGGGCTTTGGCAATATGGAGGGACATTAGTGGGTCTCTGTATCAGGATTACAGGTTTGAGCCACTGCGCCCAGCCTAATTCCATTTTTTTTAGTCCCTCTCATGTTTGTGTGTGTGTGTGTATACACATACACACATGTCTAATTTATATATATATACACACACATATGTTTAATTTATCTTGTAGTTCTATCATAGTGCCCTAAATATAACAGAAGTGCAATACATATTTCCTAAATACTCCCTACTGAGGTGTATGGTGATGATTAACATACAACTTTGGAACTGTGGGAAAGAAAATAGGATTTGGAATCACAGGATACAAGTTTATGTGCTAGCTCTGAGCTTCCTTGTTACAAGGAGGTAACGTATTCCTTGAGCTTCTCAGGCACAATGGGAGAAAACTTTGAATGAGAAAAGTGGGAGCTCTTGTGTTCTCAATACTCATTACCTTAGGCCAGTGATTCTTACAGGTGTGGGAGGGTCACTTTTTATCAAAATACACAGGCCTGGTCGGTCTTGGTGGTTCAACCTTTAATCCCAACACTTTGGGAGGCTGAGGCAAGCGGATTGCCTGAGCCCACATGTTCAAGACCAGTCTGGGCAACTTGGCAAGACCTCATCTCTACAATTAAAAAAAAAATACACAGGTCTGTTCCCTCACTTTTTTTTTCTTTTTTTTTAAATCAATATTTTTTATTATGGTTTTGTGGGGTACCGTTAAGGGTTAAGTGTACAATTACGTTTCATTCAGGCACCCTGTTGATAAGAGGTGTTTTCCCTTCCCCAGACAGATATTTGCTACTGTTAATCCCATCCCCCTCCCCCCCATCCCTCACTTTTTTTTAACTCATTGATATACCCTAGGATGAGAAAGAGCAAGAGAGAGGAGATGTACTGAGGAGACACTATTCAACTGCTACAAACCTAGTATGGTATGAGAACCACCATAGCCTTAAACTGAGATTATTCAGTGTAGTTAACTCTAAAGGCTTTGTGCAGTTGCAGGAAAGAAACATCTTCCTCCACACCTCCATGCAATTTTGATTACCAAAAGCTATTTTTATTAAACTGAACCCAGTTACTATTTTCTCAAAGTAGAATATTCATCTCCAGGGGACTGGAAAGGGAAACACCAAGATTCATAGGTGTCCTAAGCTCTCTACAATCTGTTTACAAAACCCACTTTGCCAAATCTCCTAATTATATAATTATTCCCTTCCGTGCTTTCCTATTTATCACAACCAATCCGTAACAGTCCTTATACTGATAGGAGCACCCAATAGGCCTTGAAGATAGCATAATAAATGTTTGCTGCTTGATTAATCTTCAGTTGCATAGACTGCTGCTTTTCCTGTGATAAGTCACACTAACTGTTTGTTATGATTATATTTGTATCTAGTACAGTAGGAAATATCAGAATGTGCTTCATAAGTACTTTTGGATTGACTGATTGTGATAACTTGTACTTTGTGGTTCTTTGCCAGGGCGGTGAAGAAGTCTTTCTTTTTTTGAGTCAGAATCTCACTGGCCACCCCAGCATCAACCTGCTGGGCTCCGGCAATCCTTCAGCCTCAGCCTTCCGAGTAGCTGAAACTACACGTGTGTTTCACCATGTCTGGCTAATTTTTTTGATTTATTATATAGACAAGGTCTCTCCAAGTTGCCTAGGCTGGTCTTGAACCCCTGTTTTCAGACAATCCTCTCGCCTTGGTTTCCCAAAGTGCTGAGATTATAGGCATGAGCCACACACCCAGCCAGAAAAGTCTTTAATTTAATTCAATGGTAGCTCTCAGTAGCTCAGAGGGAAGTCCTTTAAGAACAGGGGAAAGGATAAAACCTTAGTGAGGTTGTTAGCCAATTTAGCACTTCTGAGTCAGGTGGGAATATTTAATTTGCTCACTTGAGAACAATATTCTCTCCACGATATTGCAAGAACAGCACTACTGTGCCTACAGATAACAATATTGTATTATACACTTACAAATCTGGTAAGAGACCAAATCTCATATTAAGTGTTCTTAACACAAGATTTTTTTTTTTTAAAGAGCCCTCACATTTGTTTAGCCCTCTTTATAGGCTTCAAAGTGTTTTCATATCTGTCATCTCAATTGAGCCTCCTAGCAACCTCGTCAGGTGGCAGATATTATTAATCTTGATTTTACAGAAGCAAAAGCTAAAGCTTAGATGGCTTATGTGACATGTCCAAATTAACATAGCTAGTAAATGACAAAGCTAATATTAATAGCAAGACCTTCCTAGTTGCATTAAATAGGGGTTTTTCGAGAGAAGAAGGAAACTTAACATACAATAGTTTAAGTATGTAATAAACAATTAACTTATGTAACTGGGAAGTTACAGAAGATACTGTGGTTATCTCCCCAATATCCATTCCCTTTTTTCTTAGAAGCTCCCCTAATTGTTGTTCATTATCCATTCTCCTCCCCTTTTTTTTTGTTTTTTTGTTTGCTTATTTGTTTGTTTTTCGAGTCAGCGTAGGCAGAGTCTCACTCTGTCACCCAAGCTGGAGTGCAGTGGTATGCTCACAGCTACCACAGCCTCGACCTGCTGGGCTCAGGTGATCCTTCCACCTCAGCCTTGCAGGTAGCTGCTACTACAGGCATGCACCATCACGCCTTGTTGGGAGCCAGCCTTGGAGGCCCGCCTGTTGACAAAGTCTGGATGCACTGAGGACTCTAGGACTGCAAAGCGAGTCCGGGGGCTGGTTTCCATCGCCTTCCACCTTTTCTGACACAATTAGCCAAGAAGAATCCTGCACCATCAAGCATGAAGAAAACAGCAAGTTAAGCATACACAGCTAACTTTAGAACATCATTGTTCCCATTTTCCACTTCCCACTACGTTGTTTGACCTTTCCCTTTTTTGCCCACGTGATGGTTAACCTCTGAGGTACGTCAAAAGGGGCTTTCTTCACTTGGCCGTGAGTCACAGGTCTTGTTTTTAGGGTTAGGATTTGTGACTCATACCAGGTAAAAAGAGGTTTCTGATTTTGTTTAAGCAAAGAATTGTCTTGAATATTTTTACTGATTATTTGTAGTTGTAGTTACAGTGTTTGGACATAAGGTTCTACAGGCATAAGTTTATAATCGTAGGCATAAGATTTAAGTGTAAGTAAAAGTTTATATTAAGGTATATGTAGGTGATTTATAAGTTTGTTTCTTAGGGTTGGGATACATATTAAAGTTTTAGTATATAAGAAATTGAAGGGTTTAGATGTAGAATTTAAGTGAAACAGATTTTATCTAACAACCAAAACTACCTTGAAGCCTGAATAACATCAAAAAATTTCTTCTGAGCTGTTCTCCTTAGGAATAACATGTTCTAAATAGGAAGACAATGAAGGAGTTCAAACAAGAGGAAATTACCAAGGGGCTTGAAAGACCAGAAGGCCTTGAAAAAGAAACTCCTAGTCCATGAAAAAAGGCGAAGTGCTTCGGGATGGTCTCTCCACACAAAGACTGCTCCAAAACCTTGGGCCAGAAACTGTTATTCTGGCCCCCAGAGACTTTATTATGGAAATAAACTGTTTCCCTGGATAATTTGAATAAGGAAGTTAGGTTTGTAAGGGATTAGAATTGTTAGAAAGATCATAACATGTATTAATTAATTTGGGATATAAGTTTTGTTTTAAAGTTGTTTAATGAGAAGTTTTATGATTTTATATAAGAGTTTTTAAGTTTATAATTTTAAGGTCTTGATAACATCGTTGTTTGGAGTGGTGTTGTTTTAGGGTGGAGATAGTCTCCACCCTTAGAGAGAACATTAGCCAAAGAATACTTAAAACTTTCCCTTAAGCATCGTTTCAACATCACAAAAAAATCCATGTAATTTGTTGTAAGTGATTTGTTTTGTAATGATGATTTTAACTTGCTTTGTAACCATAAGTTGCAGAAATTATTTCCTTGTAGAGAGGAATATAAGCTCGCTGCTAACTCGCAATAAATGGCATCTGCATTCTCAGAACAGGTGTCCAGTCTCTCTCTCTCTCTCTCTCTCTCTCTCTCTCTCCTCTCTCTCTCTCTCCCCCGCTTTCTCTCTCTCTTTCGTACAATCGCCTACACCATCTCCACCTTTGGGAATCTTGGCTCCGCTGGAGCTGGACTCCAGCAACGCCTGGCTAATTTTTTTGATTTATTGTAGAGACAAGGTCTCGCCATGTTGCCCAGGTTAGTCTGGAACCCATGGTCTCAAGCAATCCTCTCACCTCCGCCTCCCAAGGTGCTGGGATTACAGGTAAGAGCCACCATGCCTGGCCTCCTCCCTACGTTTCTACTGAGGAGTCCATGAATTTTTGGCAAAACTGATTCAAGGGGCAGGGATTATGGCTCCAGTTTACACTACTCAGCGTAATGCCACCTCCTGGTCACAGTTTGGTTCAAGAATGGGCATGTGATACTATCTAGGCCAATGAGAAGCAAGGAGAGATTTGCTGAGGGTTTCAGGGAAAGAAGTTCCTGAATTTTCTGAGACAGTATCTGGAAGCAACTATCTGTCTCCCACCAGACATGAGGGAGACAGATGCAACTACTTTTTCACAATTATGTAGAAAACTAACCTTAGACTCTAGCCAACACTGGACAGCAAACAGGATCTTTGATGGCAATTTAAGCTACTAGATCAGCTAATTCTGAAGCACCACCTACCTCTGAACTTTGCAGTTTCATGAGCCATGAACTATCCTAGAATACTTCATGGTGGGTAACAGAAAACCCAACTCATGTTGGTCTAAACACTAATGGGCTTCCTGTTACTTGCCTGCTCACTATGGAGTAATACTAATACTCTATAGCTGAACTGGAATCCAAGTCACCATGGCACCAGGGCTGTCTCTTCACTCGTACTCTTCTTATCAATCATTCTCTTCTACCGCAGACATGCCTCTTCTACTATGTGACTGGGAAATGATTATCTGCCACCTCAGTATTTCAGTGAGAGTCCCAAGAGGAAAGAGAGGTCTCTCAGATTGAGTGATCTGAGAAGGGCTTAATAGGAGACTACAAAGATATGGGTGGTAACACCACAAAGGGTATTGTAGTAAACCAGAGCTAGGAACAGCCTGACAGGGAGATATTACCACTTCTAAGCCCAAAGGGATGAAGGGAGGTGGCAGTTACTAGAACCAGAGACCAAAAGACTCTGGAGAGGGCCACCCAACAGGAGCTAAGTCAAGAGGCAGGGCATATCGCATTTCAATAGCAATCTCCTCCTCTCTCCAATTACCTGCTGGTGTTGCCATAGGCCAAGCTAGAAGACAGGAAGCCTGTGGATGTGCCCCATCCAGGTCAATCGCCAGAGGTACGGGGTGGGATGCAGAAAGATGGCGGGCAGATAGAAGATAATAAGTACACTAAGGTCAGCAACCTCTGCATAATGAGAGCATTTCTTTTCCTTTTATATATATATATTTTTTTTTTTATTTTTATTTTTATTTTTTTTGAGTTGGAGTCTCACTCTGTGGCCCAGACTGGAGTATAGTGGCCGCTCCCGGCCACCGCAGCCTCAACCTGCTGGGCTCTGGCGATCCTTCCGCCCCAGTCTTACGAGTAGCTGGAATTACAGGCATGCGCCACCACGCCCGGCTGATTTTTTGATTTATTGTAGAGATGAGGTCTGGCCAAGTTGCCCAGGCTGGTCTCGAACCCCTGGACTCAGGCAATCCTCTCACCTCAGCCTCCCAAAGTGCTGGGATTACAGGCTGAGCCACCGAGCCTGGCCCATTTCTTTTTCACAACACTGGAAAAGGATTTTGGCCCTATTTGGGATAGTGGTTCATGGTTCACTTCCTGGATCTACTATATATATATATACAAGTAATTCCTTAAAACAAATACTCTCTAGAATTGATCTTAGAAGAGGTTTATTATAAAACATAAATACCACCACGAATGGGCAGAATATTTAGATCTTACCTGGTTTTCACTGACCTTTTTATATTATGAGGCTAAATGCCATTGACCCTTGAACAATATAGGTTTGAAAGTCACAGTTCCACTTATACATGGATTTTTTTCAACCATATTAAAAATACAGTATTTTGGTTAGGGTCTGCTGCTGAAGAGTTAGTGGGGTCTTATTGGGGGTGTTGAAGAATTGTTTTTTCATAGTCAGAATTAGTTTTCTGATTCCTTCTCATTTGGGTAGATTATCTCTTCTTATTTGAGGTTGGCAGTGGGCTGATGTAAGCACTGTAAGGTTCCCTTGGGTATATATAGCCTTGGTGTGGTGAGTTTCTCAATCACCAGTCATGGTGGTACTATGTTGGGTACCTGTACAGGTTCAAGGCATCCTGAGTGGCTGGAGTGTTTTGGATAGTGGCGTTAGCTGAGGTCTGGGATCAGAGCTTCCCAAAATGTGGGGTACTATATCAGATGGAATGAGATGTACCTATTGACCTCCAGCCAGGAGATGGCACTTGAGGGAGAAAGCCAGCTGCAATGGTGGCTATGGGCTTTCTGCTTGGCCTATGCCCCATAGGAAGTGCCCAGTCGACCCAATGGATGGGACTGTGGAGACTACCCAAACTCTTTGTCCACTTTGAGCTTTCAAGAGGGGGTGGGGGAAGCACTCATGCTCTGCACCTGTGTGTACTATTGGCTATCCCAGTGGGGATTGGGAAAGAGTCCCTGGCCACTGGGGTAATGCTGCCATGTTGTGCAGAGGCTACATGAAAGAATTTATATGGAGAGTGAAAGGTTGGTAGGGCAAAAAGTCCCACCCAGCTCCCCCACCGTAGCCTGAGACAGTCTGCATTCAGATTGTGAAAGGACAACTGGCCCTGGGACCTTCTCACAGGAGACTTCCCCAACCAGGAACTGTCTGCAGGAGCAGAATTTGCCCTTGGGACCCCTTCCCTCCCAGGATGGCTAGAAAGCAGCTGGAAGCAAGGGTTGAGTTCCTGGGAAATTACTGCTGGAGCCTCTCAGGGCTTTTTTCCTGCACCACTTCACGTGGGTCTCAGCAAAGAGTGGCTGTGGGTAAGGCAGTTTCCTGTGAGAAACTGGAGTCTCAGAGAGCCCTCAAACACCATGGCAGGAGCATAGAAGTCCTGAATTCCTCTCACTCACCTGCCCTACTGCATCCACAGGCTGCTCGTGGTTTGTGCAGTGATTTAATCAAGTCTGGCCAGTTCTAACACAGGCTGATTGATTTTTCTCTTCTTTGTGCTCTGTAGATCTTATTGCTTCTCTGATGAGCTGTGGTTGTGCTGCTGGTTTCCTTCCTCTCTGAGTACTGGGGAATTCTATTTTTGGTTTACTCCATGGGAGAAACACACTCTGTCTGCTTCTTTTTGGCCACAAAACAAAAAGTTGGTTCTTTGAAAAAATAAAGAGAGACCACTAGCTAGATTAATTAAGAAACAAAGAGAAGATTCAAATTAGCTCAACTAGAAATTAAAATGGAGACATTACAACTGATACCACGGAAAAAAAGATAATCTGAGATTAATAGGAATACCTCTGAGAAAACAAACAAGGAAATCCAAAGGAAACAGACACATTCTTAGAAATGTACAACCCCTCAACCTTAATACACAACCTTAACGTACAACCCCTCAACCCAGGAAGAAATAGAAACCCTGAACACACCAGTAACAAGCAGCAATATTGAAACAGTAATTAAAGGACTCTCAACAACAACAAAGTCCAGGACCTGACAGACTCACAGCCAAATTCTACCAGACTTTCAAAGAAGAACTGGTACCAATCCTACTGAAGCTATTCTAGAAGATTGAACAGGAGGGAATTCTCCCTAACTCATTCTATGAAGCCAGTATCACCCTAATACCAAAGCCAGGAAAAGACATAACAACAAAAAAGAAGACTACAGACCAAAAACCCTGAAGAACACAGATATAAAAATCCTCAACAGTGAATTCAAGAGCACACAAAAAAATAATCCACCACAATCAAGTAGGTTTTATCCCAGGATATAAGGAGCGTTCAACATACACAAGTCCATAAATGTGATCCACCACAAAAGCAGAATTCCAAACAAAAATTGTATGAGTATTTCAATAGATACAGAGAAAGCATTTGATAAAATCCATCATCTCTTCATGATAAACACTCTCAGCAAAATCGGCATAGAAGGAACATTTCTCAAAATGATAAAAGCCAAATACAACAAACCCACAGCCTATGTCATCCTGAAAGGAGAAAAATCAAAATCATTCTCCCTCAGAACTGGAACAAGGCAAAGATGTCCACTTTCACCACTCCTATTCAACATAGTACTAGAAGTCCTAGCCAGAGCATTCAGGCAAGAAAAAGAAATAAAGACTATCCAAATTGGAAAAGAAGAAATCAAACTATCTCCATATACTGATGATATTATCTTATACCTAGGGAATCCTAAAGACTCCTCCAAAAGACTCTTGGGCTTGATAAATGAATTCAGTAAAGTTTCAGGATACAAAATTAACACACACAAATTAGTAGCACTGTTATACACCAATAGTGGACAAATCAAGAACTCAATTTCATTTACAATAGCAGCCAAAGCTAAAATACCTAGGAATACATTTAATCAAGGAGGTGAAAGATCTTTACAAGGAGAACTACGAACCCTGACAAAAGAAATTGTAATGGACACAAACAAATGGAAAAATATCCTAGGCTCATGAATTGGAAGAATCAATATTGTTAAAATGACGATATTACCCAAAGTAAATCCCCATGAAACTACCAATAACATTTTTTTCACAGAATTTGAAAAAACAATGCTAAATTGATATGGAACCCAAAAAGAGCCAGAATAGCCAAAGCAATTCTAAGCAAAGAGAACAAAGCTGGAAGTATCACATTACTTGATTTCAAATTATACTGCAAGGCTGTGTAACCAAAACAGCATGGTACTGGTACAAGAACAGACACAGGGACCAATGGAACAGAATAGATAATACAGAAATAAGCCCAAACACTTACAACTGATCTTTGACAAAGCAGACAAAAACATACACTAGGGTAAGGACACCCTATTTAACAAATGGTGATCTGGAAAATTGGATAGCTACATGCAGAAAAATGAAACTTGATCCCTATCTCTCCCATATACAAAAATTAACTCAGGATTAAAATGTAAGACCTGAAACCATAACAATTCTAGAAGAAACTCTAGGAAAAACTCTTTTGGATATGGGCCTAGGCAAAGAGCTTATGGCTAAAACCCCAAGACACCATTTTACACCAGTCAGAATGGACATTATTAAAAGAAAAGAAAGATGCTGGCACAAATACAATGAAAACAAAAATAAATAAGAGGGACTTCATTAAACTAAAAAGCTTCTGCACAAAAAAAGAAATAATAAACAGAGTAAATAGGCAACCTACAGTATGGGAGAAGATATTCACAAACTATACATCTGTCAAAGGGCTAATATCCGGAATCTAC
The DNA here is from genome assembly GCA_027257055.1 of Cephalopachus bancanus. Classification (NCBI taxonomy): domain Eukaryota; kingdom Metazoa; phylum Chordata; class Mammalia; order Primates; family Tarsiidae; genus Cephalopachus; species Cephalopachus bancanus. Next base: position 2,379,910 of record JAPVLO010000195.1, on the reverse strand, counting down.
AAAGAACTCAGATAAATCAGCAAGAACAAAGCAAATAAGCCCATTAAAATGTGGGGAAATGACACGAACAGACAGCTTTCAAAAGAAAATATACTAATGGCCAGCAAACGTGAAAAAATGCTCAATGTCACTAAGCATCAGGGAAATACAAATTAAAACCATGAGACGGCTGGGCTGGGTGACTCAGCATGTAATCCCAGCATTTTGGGAGGCCCAGGTGAGTGGATTGCCAGAGCCTGCGGGTTCAAGACCAGCCCGGGCAACTTGGAGAGACCTCATCTCTACAATAAATCAAAAATTAGCAGGCATGGTAGCATGCGCCTATAGTTCTGGCTACTTGGAAGACTGAGGTGGAAAGGATCACCAGAGTCCAGCAGGTCGATACTGGGGTGGCCATAAGTGTGCCACTGCACTCCAGTCTGGGTGACTGGGTGAGACTCCAACTCAAAAAACAAAACAAAAAACCACGAAAAACCATTTTACACCAGTCAGAATAGCCATTATTAAAAAAAAAAAAAAAAGATGCTGGCACAGATGCAGTGAAAAGAACACTTATATACTGTTTTGGGGACTGCAAATTAGTACAACCTCTATGGAAATAGGTATGGAGATTTTTCACTTGAAGCTCATCCCTCAAATGATATACCAGCTTTGTTTGCAACCAAATTCTCTGCTTAGCCAATCTGACAGCCCTTGAACTTGTCATCTGGAAGAATCTTCCATGTTCATTATCATCTCACTGCCTCTAAGGTTGGCATAGACCAGGAGTTCACAAACATTTTGTGTAAAGGGCCAGATAGTACATATTTTAGACCTTAAGAGTCATGAAATCTCTATCACAACTACTCAACTCTCCCATTGTAGCATGAAAACAACTATGGACGATATATAAATGAATGAGTATGACTATATTCCAGTAAAATTTTATTTTGAATGCTGAAATATAAATTTCACAAAATTTTCACATCATAAATATTTATCTTCTTTTTTTTTAACCACCTAAAAATGTTAGGAACAATTCTTAGCTCATGGGTTGTCAAAAACAGGAGTGGGACAGGTTTGGTCAATAGACCATAGTTTGCTGACCCCTGGCTTAGTCTAATCATGATCCATTGCCTGGAACTGAAGACACTGCTACACTGAACAAAATTGGAATTCTGTTAAGAAGAAGGGAAAAAGAAGCCATATTAGGTAGGCAACTAAAGTAAGGTTTTTTTTTTTTTTTGAGTTGGAGTCTCACTCTGTCACCCAGACTGGAGTGCAGTGGCCGCTCCCGGCCACCGCAGCCTCGGCCTGCTGGGCTCCGGCGATCCTTCCGCCTCAGCCTTCCAAGTAGCCAGAATTACAGGCATGCGCCACCACGCCCAGCTGATTTTTTGATTTATTGTAGAGATGAGGTCTCGCTGCCCAGGCGGGTCTCGAACCCGCGGGCTCAGGCAATTCACTCACCTCAGCCTCCCAAAGGCGCGGGATTACAGGCTGAGCCACCGAGCCCGGCTTAAAGTAAGGTTTTTATCAGACATTAAAACAATATAAAGCTATAATATGTAAAACAATGTGGTATTGACTCAGAGACAGCTAAACAGGCTAATTAAACAAAGCAGAGAGCCTAGAAAGAGACCAGCACGTTCTGGAACTAGGTGTATGAGAAAGGTAGCATTTCAAATAAATAAAAATTATTCAATAAATGGTGCTAGAAAAACAAGCTAGCCTTATGGAAAAAAATATATACGTACAATAAGACTCCTATCTCTTACTATATTCAGATATAATTGCTCATGGATTATAAATCCAAATCTGAAAAAGCAAAACTTTAGGAGAAAGTTTTTTTAAAGAAAAAATTGTATTATGTATATACTGCTACATAATAACCCCAACACTTAGTGGTTAAAACAACCATTTTATTCACTCTCAATTCTACGGTCAGCAATTTGGTCTGGGTGTAACTGGGTGGTGCATATAGTGGTTTCACAGTCATTGGAAGGATCAGCTGGGCCAGGGTGGTCTAGTGGAGAGAGCCTCCCTCACATGTCTGGCAGTTCACTAGGCCATTTGCTAGGTCACATGTCTCCAGCAGGCAAGCCTGAAGGTGGCTGTGATACAAGATCCACATTCCATGCACAAGCACTTTTCAAACCTCTGCTTACATCACATTTGCTGATGTTGATTTGGCCAAAGCAAGTCAGAGTCTGTTCAGCCGAATCTAGAGTCGATGTGGGAGGGATCTACATAAGAATGTTCAAACAGGATGCTGTGATTCACTGGAGCCATTACTATAATAATCCACCACAAAAATATAAAAGAATATTTATGGCATCAGAATTAAGAGATGATTTATGCAACAAAACAAAGGGCACAAATCATAAAGGAAAAGATTGCTAAATCTGATAATAATAAGCTGAAATCTTCTGTATGATAAAAACCATAAAAAGTGAAAAGATGAGTCATAAATTGGGAAAAAAAATATTTGCCACCAACAAAGCAATAAAGATTATATCTATATAAAGAGGTTTTATTTATTTTTTTGAGTTGGAGTCTCACCCTGTCGCCCAGGCCAGAGTGCAGTGGCACACTCAACCACCCCAGCATTGACCTGCTGGGCTCCGGCGATCCTTCTGCCCCGGCCTTTCAAGTAGCAGGAACTGTTACAGGTGTGCGCTATCACACCCGGCTAATTTTTTATTTATTGTAGAGATGAGGTATCACCAAGTTGCCCGGGCTGGTCTCGATCCTGCAGGCTCAGGCAATCCACTCACCTCGGCCTCCCAAAGTGCTGGGATTACAGGCTGAGCCACCAAGCCCAGCCATCAATATTTTTAAAAAAGCTCCTTCAGGGTCGTCTGAGCCGAGCAGGTCGAGGCTGCAGTAGCCATAAATGTGCCACTGCACTCCAGTCTAGGCAATAAAGTGAGACTTCAACTCGAAAATAAATGAATAAATAAAATAAAAATTTTTTAAATTGTAAAAAGTCTCCTTCCGACTTTGAGAACCACTCTGTTGGCTAAATATACAGATGTGGAATTGTCAGGTCAAAGGATAGGCATGTCTCCACTTTGCTAGTGTGATAAATTGTCTTCCAAAGTAGTTGTATCAGTATACACTTCCAATAGCAATAAGTCAGAGTCTTCACTTGCCCACATTCTCACCAATATTTTGTGCTTTTATTCTTTGCCACTTTGGATGGGTGAAGAATTGTATGCCATTTTTGTTTTAGTTTGTATTTCCCTGATTTTATTTTATTGTATTTTGAGTTGGAGTCTCGCTCTGTTGTACAGGCTGGAGTGCCGTGGCACACTCACAGCCACCCCAGCGTTGACCTGCTGGGCTCCGGCTATCCTTCTGCCTCAACCTTCCAAGTCGCTGGAACTACTGGCACGCGCTACCATACCCTGCTAATTTTTTGATTTATTGTAGAGATGAGGTCTCGCCAAATTGCCTGGGCTGATCTTGACCCCGCGGGCTCAGGCAATCCACTCGCCTTGGCCTCCCAAAGTGCTGGAATTACAGGCTGAGCCACCAAGTCTGGCTTCCCTGATTTTTTTTCTACAATAAATCAAAAATTAGCCTGGCGTGGTAGTGCATACCTATAATTTCAGCTGCTTGGAAGGCTGAGGTGGAAGGATTGCTGGAGCACAGCGGGTTGATGCTGGGGTGGCAATACTGCACTACTGCCTGGGTGACAGAGTGAGATTCCAACTCAAAATAAATAGATAGATAGACAGACAGACAGACAGGTAGATAGATAGATAGATACCCATTGCTCACATTAGACCAATTAAGCTATAATCTCTTGAGGATGAGAATCGGATATTTTTTAAATCTCTAATGGCTGCCAAGGTTGAGAACCATTGTTCTACTACAACTTTGACTATATGCCCAAGGTGTACAAGGATGTTCATCACAACATTGTTTATAATTTGAGAAAAATTGGAAACAATGCAAGTGTCTTTTAAATAAATTGTGGTTCATTCTTTCAGCCCTTCAGACGGGATAATTTCAATTGTCCTATCTTTAAGTTCACTGAGTCTTTCTTCTACCTGCTCAAATCTGCTGTTGAACTCCTCTAGGGAGTTTTATATTCAGAATTTGCTCAGCTCCAAAATTTCCATTTGGCTCATTTTATTATTTATTTATTTATTTATTTTGTTTTTGAGTTGGAGTCTCACTCTGTCGCCCAGACTGGAGTGCAGTGGCCACTCCCAGCCACCGCAGCCTCGACCTGCTGGGCTCCGGTGATCCTTCCACCTCAGCCTTCCAAGTAGCTGGAACTACAGGCGTGCACTACCACGCCCGGCTAATTTTTTGATTTATTGTAGAGATGAGGTCTCGCCTACTCAAGTGGGTCTCGAACCTGCGGGGTCAGGCAATCCACTCACCTCAGCCTCCCAAAGGCGCGGGATTACAGGCTGAGCCACCGAGCCCAGCTGGCTCATTTAAAAAATTTTTCTTTATTGATATTGTCTATACTCTGTTTTCCCGGTTTCCTTATGCTCTTTGTCCATGGCTTCCTTTAGCTCTTTGAGCATATTTAAGACAGTTGATTTCAAGTCTGTGTCTATGAAGTCCAATGTCTGAGTCTCCTCAGGGATAGTCAGATTGCTTTGTTTCTTTGAATGGGTCACTCTTTCCTGTATCTTTGTATACCTTGTAATTTTTAAAATTGAAAATCGGGTATTTTGCCATGAGCTGTGATTGTCACGATCATGCCACCGCACTCCAGCTTGGGCAACAGAGTGAGATCCCAACTCACAAAAATAAAACATAAAATAAAATGAAGTGAAATAAAAGAAAATATAAATAAAAAAGAAAACTGAGCATTTAAATAGTATAATGTGGTAACTCTGGAAATCAGATTTTTCTCCTTCCCCAAGTTTGCTGTTGTTAATTATTGAGGGCTACAGTTATCCATTTATTTGGTTATGTTTTCTTTTGCTTTTTCTTTTTTTTTTGAGTTGGAGTCTCACTCGGTCGCCCAGACTGGAGTGCAGTGGCCGCTCCCAGCCACCACAGCCTTGCCTGCTGGGCTCCGGCGATCCTTCCGCCTCAGCCTTCCGAGTAGCCGGAATTACAGGCATGCGCTACCACGCCCGGCTGATTTTTTGATTTATTGTAGAGATGAGGTCTCGCTGCCCAGGCGGGTCTCGAACCTGCGGGCTCAGGCAATCCACTCACCTCAGCCTCCCAAAGGCAGGGGATTACAGGCTGAGCCACCGAGCCCGGCTATGTTTTCTTTTCTTTTCTTTTTTTTTTTTTGAGTTGGAGTCTCACTCTGTCGCCCAGACTGGAATACAGTGGCCGCTTCCGGCCACCGCAGCCTCGACCTGCTGGGCTCCGGAGATCCTTCCGCCTCAGCCTTCCAAGTAGCTGGAACTACAGGCGTGCTCTACCACGCCCGGCTAATTTTTTGATTTATGAGAGATGAGGTCTCACCTACCCAGGCAGGTCTCGAACCCGCGGGCTCAGGCAATCCACTCATCTCAGCTCCCAAGGTGTGGGATTGCAGGCTGAGCCACCTAGCCCGGTTTGGTTGTGTTTTCAAACTAGTTTTGCAAGAACTGTATTCCTTGTCAGGTGAAATCATTAAGGTCAAGAGTTATTAATACTTAATGAAGTGACCTAATAGAGATTTCCTTAAATACTTGGAGCCAAAAAGAGAGAAAAAGAAAAAAGAAAATACTACTCTCCTGGTCTTTGCAAGTTGGTTCTGAGTTAGGGCATTCCTTCAACCCTAAGCCAGGCAACCTACAGCTCTCCCTTTGCCTTCACCTCCTGCTTGTATGGAGCCCACAGATCTTCCAGAGGTGCAGGACTAGGGTCCACTCAGGTCTTTTCTAAGCAAGAGTCCAGGACTGGGTATGCACATTGTACTCCCTCTTTACAGGCTTGGGCAGTGTGTATCTTTAAATCTTTTCACAGGCACTGTGAATTCCTGAAAAGCCGCTCTACCCTGGGGGGAAAGAGGGGCAAAACAAAGGGCAGCCTCTGTACCAGTCCCTCAGGGAACCCCAGATGGCCAAAAGGCACATCCACAGTATTTTACGATCAAGGTTAATATCAGCCCCCTGGCACCAGCAAGCCAAATCAGAAATGTGGGTTGTTATCTCTAGGGCTGCCACCACCTCTGTGGAGGATGGGAGATGGTAGTCATGTGGGCAAAAATGTCACAGTGCTCTCTTGCCAAAAGTCACCTGCCATTTTTAAAATTAAGCAATCTACTGGTTGCTGTACACTTTGGATATTTCAGAGTCCCAAAAAAGTTGATTCTGTCAGTCTTTGCTAGCTTATGGTTGTTTCAGTGGAGGGATCAATGTTCTAAGCACCCTACCCTGCCACTTTCTGAGATGTCACCTCATAATGCTGTCTTGGTACTCCTTTCCTTCCCTCCTACTGTCTGGAAACCCAGCTGGAACGCTGCTCTGTTTAGCTTGTGCCTCTCCAGTGCTTTAGGTTCTCAGGAGCTGCCCATGATTCATTTTTAACATGAAATATTATACATAATTTAAATGAATGAATAAGAGCTACATTATCAACATAAAGTTATCTCATAAAAACATCTCACAAATGTAACATTGAATGAGAAATGCAAGTTACAAAAAGAGTAAAGTTTAAGACCATTTGTGTAATTAAAAATACATAAAACCATGGATACATACCAAAATACTAATAGTACTTCCTTTTGAGTGAAGAGACCACTTAGTCTTTATTTACTTATTTTTTCTTGTATTGTCTATTTTCTATATGTATTAGTTTTGTATTGCTGCTGTAATACATTACCACAACTATAGTATCTTAAAGCAACACAAATGTATTATTTTACATCTGGCGGTCAGAAGTGCAAAATGTTTCTCATGGGGCCCAAATCAAGGTGTCAGAAGGGATGAGGTCCTTCTGAAACCTCTAGGGGAGAATCCATTTCCTTGTCTTTGCCAAGTTCCCGAGGCTGCCTGATTTCCTCAGCACATGGGCCCTTCTTTTATCTTTAAAGCAGGCAATGGCAAGTTCTCATATCACATCCTCTGGCCCTATTTTCACAATTACATTTCCTTTTCTTTTATTTATTTATTTATTTATTTATTTGAGTTGGAGTCTTACTCCGTCGCCCAGACTGGAGTGCAGTGGTCGCTCCCGGCCACCGCAGCCTCGACCTGCTGGACTCCGGCGATCCTTCCGCCTCAGCCTTCCGAGTAGCTGGAATTACAGGCACGCGCTACCACGCCCGGCTGATTTTTTGATTTATTGTAGAGATGAGGTCTCGCTGCCCAGGTGGGTTTCGAACCCGCGGGCTCAGGCAATCCACTCACCTCAGCCTCCCAAAGGCGCGGGATTACAGGCTGAGCCACCGAGCCCGGCTTAATTTCCTTTTCTAACTCTGACCTTTTCTGCCTCCCTCTTCTGTTGTCAAAGACCCTTGTGATTATATCAGTGCTACTTGGATAATCTAGGATAATGTCCCTTGTCTGAAAATCCTTAACTTGATCACATCTGTAAGGTCCCTTTTGGCATGTAAGATAACATATTCACAGACACCAGGAATTAGGATATGGACATCTTTAGAAAGCTATTGATCTTCCTACCACATTATAATAAACATGATGTACTTCATATAAGGAAAAAACATTATTTCAAAGGCTTTTTTAAAACTACCTGCTTAATGTGCTTGGATTTGCTCCATACCAAATGATTTCATGGAAATAATTTAATCACTCTCTCTCTCTTTTTTTAAGTCAGAGTCTTACTCTGTTGTCTAGACTGGAGTGCAGTGGCACGATCACAGCTTACGCAGTCTTGCCCATCTCAGCTCATGCAATCTTTCCGCCTCAGCCTTCTGAGTAGCTGGGACTACAGGTGCCCACAACCATGCTCAGCTAATTGTTTTTGAATTTTTGTAGAGATGAGGTCTCACTAGGTTTCCTAGGCTGGTCTTGAACTCCTGGCCTCAAGTGATTCTCCCAAAGTGCTAGGATTACAGGTATTAGCCACCATGCTGGGCCTCAAATGGGTTTTAACATATGAGAAATTACTCATCTTCACTGACTTTAAAATACATGCATGCAAATCAAGATTATAATTTTTCTTTTTCTTTTCTTATCTTTTTTTTTTGAATTGGAGTCTTACTCTGTTGCCCAGACTGGAGTGCAATGGCCACTCCCGGCCACCGCAGCCTCAATCTGCTGGGCTCTGGCGATCCTTCTGCCTCAGCCTTCCCAGTAGCTGGAATTACAGGCGCGCGCTACCATGCCTGGCTAGTTTTTTATTTATTGTAGAGATGTGGGCTCACTAAGTTGCCCAGGCGGGTCTCGAACCCGCAGGCTCAGGCAATCCACTCACCTCAGCCTCCCAAGGCGCGGGATTACAGGCTGAGCCACTGAGCCCGGCTAAGATTACAATTTTTCACAAAGTCAGAGATAATGTAGGGTAATAGACACTCTCATAGGTGATAGGAATATCAGTATAACTCTTAAGGAGAGCAATGTGACAATATCTGTAAAAACAAATTGTATATACTCCTTGTCAACATTTACTGCATTTCTAAGGATTTTTCCTGTAGATACTCTCTCATGTTCATAGATTTATGAGGGGAACCCCAAAAAACCCGGAATTTATTTGTTAAAAAACTGTGTATTTATTCTTACATGATTAAACTTCAGCACCTTCAAAGTACTCTTTGATGTAATGCACTTGTCAATACTTTTTCTTCTGCCCCAAATGGTTTTTAAACTTATCAATTTTGATGCCTTTTAGTGCTTTTGCTGGTTTTTGTTTAACCTCTTTCACACTGGCAAAATGTTTCCCTTTGAGAACTTTTTTCATCCAGGGAAACAAAGAATAGTCACTTGGGTGAGATCTGGTGAATAAGGAGGGTGTGGCATGGGGGTCACGCCATTTTGGTCAAAAACAGTTGAATGCTCAGTGTGGGGTGGGCAGGCGTGTTGTCATAGTGGAAGAACCAGGTACCTGTATGCCATAAAAAAAATCCGGCACCGAAGCCGAATGCAGCCTGTCACAACAACGCCAGTTGGTACACTGATGCTGATGGGTTCCTAGAACACTTACATAGTGGGAAGCCTGTACAACAAAGGGCCTGACCTCTAAAAGATGATTCTGGTTTTTTGTTTGTTTGTCTGCTTTCTGAGTTGGGTCTCACTCCATTGCCCAGGCAGGAGTGCAGTGCCACGCTCACAGCCACCGTAGCCTTGACCTGCTGGGCTCCGGTGATCCTTCCGCCTCAGCCTTCCAAGTAGCTGGAACTATAAGTGCACGCTACTGTGCCCGGCTAATTTTTTTTTATTTTATTGTAGAGATGAGGTCTTGCCAACTTGCCTGGGCCTGTCTCAAACCCACGGGCTCAGGCAATCCACTTGCCTTGGCCTCTCAAAGTGCTGGGATTACAGGCTGAACCACCAAGCCCAGCTGATCCTAGTTTTTTGGGGTTCCCTCAGTTTAGGTACAAGAACATCTAGGATCCTATTTTTCTAATACTAAAATATTGGAAACAGTCAAAATGTCCATCAGTAAGGGAATGGTTAAATAAACTGCATATTCTGAAGTTGTTAAGAACTAAGTTTGCACTTTAAAGAAAATGAAAAGATGCTAGAAATGAGGGTCCTAGGGGACACCCCACCTCCAGACTGGGTTGTCCAAAAACAACAAGGAGACTTGGAGATCAGTAGAGTGAAGCAACTTTTTAAAATAACACTCTTGCAAGAAAGGGTATCCCTCAGATGAGCAAGCACACCAAAGCAGTTTTAGCCAGAGTATTTAAGCCTTAAAATGCAAGTCTCTCCCCTGTTTCCCCATAGGCTAGGTACTTCCAGAGGCTGCATCACTCTCCCAGTTGTCATCTACATGTTGTACATTGATTGGTTTACCTGGTTAGTTCATATGCGTGTCCTATCTATTAATTGGCTAACATAGGTATGACAAACTTACTTCATTCGCATGTCCTATTTGCTGACTGGCTCACAAGATTTTGTTCTAATTGATTCCCGTCGAAGTGTAAATGAAAAAGCTTACCAAAGTAAAAACTCACAAAAAGAGAACAAGAAGCAGGGAGTGACAGCAAAAGCAGTTATGTACAGCTTGTGGCTTACTGTGAAAATAAGTCATTCTTTTTCTTAAAAAACACAAGCAAAAAAACTGGAAGATCCTGCAAATATCATGAATGTATAAAGAACTCCTACAAAAAAAATAAGAAAAAAAGACAATGCAATAGACAAAGGTACAAATAACATAATAAAGCAGTTAACAGAAGAAACACATAAGGTTAATAAACATATGAAAAGATAATAAGCCTAATTAGAAATCAGAAAAATGCAAAATAATATCTCAATAATATGCTAGTTATTACCTTTTCAAATGGCAAAAATTAAGATGCTTGATAAAACTAAGTATTAGCTGGGCTCGGTGGCTCAGCCTGTAATCCCAGCACTTTGGGAGGCTGAGGTGAATGGATTGCCTGAGCCCGTGGGTTCGTACCCGCTTGGGCAACATGGCGAGACCTCATCTCTACAATAAATCAAAATAAGCCGGGTGTGGTAGCGCGCACCTGTAGTTCCAGCTACTTGGAAGGCTGAGGCGGAAGGATCGCCGGAAGCCCAGCAGGTTGAGGCTGCGGTGGCCGGGATGGCCACTGCACTCCAGTCTGGGTGACAGAGTGAGACTCCAACTCAAAAAAAAAAAACAAAACCAAGTATTAAGGAAGCTATGGATCCATGGAAGCTCTGACACATTGCTAGGAGAGTTTAAGTTGGAACAACTACTTTTTTTTTTTTTTTTTTGAGTTGGAGTCTCACTCTGTTGTCCAGGCTGGAGTGCAGTGGCACACTCATGGCCACCCCAGCATCAACCTGCTGGGCTCCAGCAATCCTTCCACCTCAGCCTTCCAAGTAACCAGAACTACAGACATGTGCTACCATGCCCAGCTAATTTTTTATTTTATTGTAGAGATGAGATCTTGCCAAGTTTCCCAGGCTAGTCTTGAACCTGTGGTCTCAGGCAGTCTAGTTGTCTTGGCCTCCCTAAGTGCTGGGATTAGAGGCTGAGCCACTGAGCCCGGCTGGAAAAACTACTTTGATCAATGACATGTTATTATTTCATGAAGTTGAATATTTGCATCCTCTATGATCTAGCAACTCCACTCCTAGTTTTACATCCAAAGAAACCTTAGCATATGTATAACTGCAAACACTGAAATAATGTTTAGAAGAGCACTAATCATAATTGTAAAAACTTAAAACAATCTGATTTTGTTATTATGTTCACACAATGGAATATTATACAAGAAGAAAATAAAGCCACAAGCAACAAAATTTTATTAACATAGCACATCCCAGAATATAACAGATTATTAAAATATTTTTGTAAAACTAATAATGCATGTTATAAAACACTCCCTCCCCAAAAGGGATGATAAAAAAGCAATTCAAGCCGGGCTCGGTGGCTCAGCCTGTAATCCCGCGCCTTGGGAGGCAGAGGTGAGTGGATTGCCTGAGCCTGAGGATTTGAGACCTGCCTGGGCAACTTGGCGAGACCTCATCTCTACCATAAATCAAAATGAGCCGGGCGTGGTAGTGCGCACCTGTAGTTCTAGCTACTCGGAAGGCTGAGGCGGAAGGATCGCCGGAACCCAGCAGGTTGAGGCTGCAGTGGCTGGGAGTGGCCACTGCACTCCAGTCTGGGCGACAGAGTGAGACTCCAAATCAAAAAAAAAAAAGCAATTCAAAAGGGTGAGTGTTTCTGAGGGGAAAGCAAGGAGATGGGATAGGGATGAAGAACATAGAAAGATGTAAGTCATTTGTTCTTGGGTCAGCTGGTGAGTTCATGGGTGTTCACTTTATTAGTACAGACAAAAAAATGCATAGGAGGGCTCTGCATAGGACCAATGATGACAGTGTGTCATAAACTATAGCTTATGTTTAATTCAATACTTTGTACTTAGGAACAACAACATTCTTTACCAAGAAGAAGGTTCATAGAAACTTTATTTGTAATAGCAAAAAGACAGAAAATAACATAAATATCCTCCAGTTGGTGAATGATTAAACAAATCCATCACATTCAACCAGTGGACTACTACTCAGATATATATATATAAAAAGAAGAACAAATTAGTGATACACACAACAACCTGTATGGATATCAAGGACTTGATGCTTAGTGAAAAAAACCAGTTTCAAAAGACTGTTCATTGTATGACTCTGTTTAATAACATTCTCAAAGTGACAGAACTATAGACATGAACAAATCAGCTGTTGTCAGGAACATGACAGGGTGAGGATGTGGACACAAAAGAGTAGCACCAGGGAGTTCCTTTGTGATGATGAAAACGTTCTGTATCTTGAATATGGAAGTGGTTGCACAAGTCTATATGTGGGATATAATTGCATAGAATTATACATACCCACACCCCCAAAACCAGCATTTAATAAAGCTACATTATTCGGCCGGGCTTGGTGACTCAGCCTGTAATCCCAGCACTTTGGGAAGCTCAGACAAGTGGATTACCTGAGCTTGCGGGTTTGAGACTAGTCTGGGCAACTTGGTGAGACCAAGTCTCTACAGTAAATAAATTTTTAAAAAATTAGCCAGGCATGGTAGTGTGCGACTGTAGTTCCAGCTACTTGGAAGACTGTGGCAGAAGGATCGCCGGAGGCCAGCAGGCCGATTCTGGGGTGGCCATGAGTGTGCCACTGCACTCTGGCCTGGGTGACAGAGTGAGATTCCAACTCAAAAAAAAAAAAAAGCTATAGTAGTCTAAGAATGTTGGCTGAGATACATGAATGGAAAAGAGAGACCAGTTATGGTTCCAAATTCACATGAAATTAAGTATCTGATAAGATGTCATTTCAAATTAGTGGCGAAAGATAAATGGTTTAATAAGTATTATGTGCCCTAAATAGGCAAAGATTTAGAGAGGTACAAAAGTAAACTACTTAAAGTTAGAAGGCAGTATGAGAGAATTTTTCTTAAACAATCAAGGAGAAACTCAGAAAATAGGAGATGAAATATTTATATCGATGACTGCATAAACATTAAACAATAAATAATCAAAATATAAATGACAAACTGGAAATAATGTTTGCAATACATATGACAGATAAAATGTTAATTTCTTTAATATATAAGGAGCACTTACCAATCAATAAGAGACAAACAACCAATATAAAAATGGAAAAGACATGAACATAAAATTAATAACAATGATAAACTAGAAAGATGGCTGCAAAACCAATATGTTGCGCAATGTCACTTACAATTTTTAAAATATAAATTAAGACAAAAAGCTAAAATTCAATAATAAATTGAATTGGCCAAAATTTAAAGGAGATAAAATGACTCATTGACATTTTAGAGGAGCAGGGACCCCAAACCTTAGAGGTAATCATCATTTCACTCATATGTCTACTAATACAACAACTCACAACACTAAATAAGCATCTACTATGTGCCAGGCATTATTGGTGCTGAATATGCAGCAGTGAACAAAATAGGTAAGAACCCTTCCCCTTATGAAGCTCACATCATTCAGGCAGAGAATGGGGGATGTAGCAGGAACAAGCTTTGGATGAAGGAAGGATGAGATGGGAGAGACAAAGATAAATTTTGCCTATTTCACATATCTCTATATAAGTCTTCTTCCTCTCATTTGTCTGGCAATATACTGCCCATCTATCTCAAGGTTCATCCCAAATGAACCCTACCTTTTCCCTGAATACTTCCTACCTACCCCTGTGTTATAAAACTTTTAAAAATTTTAAAACATTGTATAATGGAGTATTATTTTTTGCCTTTCCCACAATATGTATAATTGTGCCTTGGATGTATCAGATAGTTGGTAAATGAATGAATGAGCTTTTGTCAAGGACGGCAGGTGGACTATGTAAGCAGTAGAGCTGTTACAAGAGAAAGCAGATGGTTTGTGTGGGAGGGGCAGGAGAACAGATGACCAGGTTGCTGTTCCAGGATGCGAAATACAGTATTCGCATATTAACTGTGAACAAATGTGAATCATCAATACTGTGTCAGCAAATATGACATCATTTTAAATAGACCATAATGTAGCTAAAAGAAATCATGAAATACAATAAGGGCAGTCCTACTACACATCCATTTTTGTCTGACTATTTGAAAATAAAATATTAATAGGCAAGGCTATAAACACAATGAAAATATCTCTAATTAACAGCTAAATAAAGTACTATAGGATCAAAAGATTAATCTTTCGCGTTTTTACCCTCTTACATTTAATTAACTAAAACTCTTTTGAAGTAGGACCGATTCAGTGTTTTTGAAATAAAATATTTTTCCTCAGTGCTATTATTATAAAGCTGGAACAGAACATCCCTGTCTTAGTATGTCATAAAAGCCACCTCTTTTGTGTATACTTGTAAGTCAAACATTATTAAAGAAAGATTGCAAAACATTCAGGAATAAGAAACCTGAGAACAAGCAGAAAAGAGGCATAATAAAAAGCCAACATTATAATGCTCAAATTACATGGTGCTGAGAAATGTGTAATAAACGCACTTTTCAAAGGTTACACATCATCAAACTCCTTTTTCACCAACAAGAGGTCAAGGAAATCACACAAAAGGGCAGACAGAATAAACAAGTGACATATTTCAAGTTGTTGATTTATTAGTGAGCAGCTCCTGAGGATCAAATGAGTCATCATGAATTTTAAACAGGAAAATTTTCCCAATTTTTATTGTGGGGGACAAGTACATTGCTCTACTCCTACTTCAAGTCAGTATTGCAACAAATACAAATATGTTTTTTAAATATATACTTTTTTTTTTTGAGTCAGAGTCTCACTAAGTCGCCTGGGCTGGAGTGCAGGGCATACTCACAGCCATTGCAGCCTCAACTTGCTGGGCTCAGGTGATCCTTCTGCTTCTGCCTTCCAAGTAGCTGGAACTACAGGCATGTGCCATCAAGCCCAGCTAAGTTTTTGGTTTATTGTAGAGATGAGGTCTCATCATACTGCTCAGGTTGGTCTCAACCCCCTGAGCTCAGGCAGTCCTCTTGGCTCTACCTCCCAAAGTGTTGGGATTACAGGCATAAAGCCACCATGCCCAGCTTAAAATATATGTTTTTTGTTTGTTTTTGAGCTGGAGTCTCACTTTGTTGCCCAAGTTGGAGTGCAGTGGCACACTCATGGCCACTGCAGCCTCAACCTGCTGGGCTCAGGTGATCCTTCTGCCTCAGTCTTCCAAGTAGCTGGAACCATAGGCGTGCGCTACTATGCCCGGCTGATTTTTTGTTTTATTGTAGAGATGAAGTCTCACCATGTTGCCCAGGCTCAGGCAATTCTCTTGCCTCAGCCTCCCAAAGTGCTGGGATTGCAGGCTTGAGCCACCGCACCATGTTGCCCACCGGCTCAGGCAATCCTCTTGCCTCAGCCTCCCAAAGTGCTGGGATTACAGGCTTGAGCCACCGCACCCGACCAAAATATATAAGTATTTTTAAAAAGGAAAGTAAGAAATAAAAAATAAGAGTGGTTCTGCATCTGTGATGGGTAAAACCACACTCAGTTCTGAAACTGTACCAGTGGCTGCTGGAACCAAGGGGTGGTTGTGCCCAGGACAGAACTGGACAGCCTGAACTGCTAAGGAAGTCATCCTGTGTGAGCCCCAGTCTCTATCAACGCATACCAAACTGGGCCAGTTCCAACTTGGGCAACAACAGGCCTTTTCTAAATTAGCCTTGGCTTGCCAGTTGTCAGTATCTATCTCCAGGATCGCCATAGGAGACCATGTACCCCAGCCCCACAATGGCTGCTCCATAAGTTGGGGACTCTGCTGACGTCTGCACTTCAGACAGGACTCATCAAAGCCAGCTACCAAAGGTTATGTTCTTCTACTCAAGACACTTTGATAATAGGGAGCAGAGGAGGGTGAGGGTGAGGGTGGGGTGTTACTTGCCCGGCTGTTGGACTGCATGGATCCAGCACTGTGGACTAGGGCAGAGAAGCTGTGGTGGGGGACAGCAGGGGACACTGTGTTACACAAAACTTTTCTGCCATACTATTATTGTTCTCCATTCTTACTCATGTATTGTGCATTGCTACCTACTACCTCGCATCATGCCTGTCTTCTCTGCAAATACCATGAAATGCTCAGCATAGACACATCCACATAGCCCCACCTCTCATTGTTTCCTGACTTGAATCAACTCAGCCACTCCATGTTTCTACACTCTGTCCCAAAACTTCCTCCTGTTTGCAATCCAGCAGTCAAAACAATCTCTTCTCCCCTGAAATCTCCGGTTGTCATAGTAACCAAAAGACAGGTACAAAGAAAAGGTCGTATAGCAAGGCTAGATACAAACTTTGAGTTATCCCGGATGACTTGCTGAGGCCATATTTCTTTTCATCTTGAAAGCATTTAATAAGTGAGTTGCACTCTTTGTGGTTAGTTTTAACTGTCTAGCACACTTAGTTTGATAGGGGGAGGAAAACTGGTTCAACCTGTTTTCAAGAGGCTTGTTGCCAAGACCTAAAGACTTCATGAAAAAACTTCAAGGTCACTCACAAAAGAATTTAATGAAATTCCAATCACTCCAGATAATTAATGGGATCATTTCTTGAGAAGAAAGACGCTTTAAGTAAAAGCAGGTCGTCCATACAGATCCATCCTTGCTTCCTTTGGTAAATGGCACATATTGTAAAGAGAATGGACTACTTTTGGGATTTTATACCAATTATTTTAAAAGATACTTCGTGAGACTGAATTGTTATTTCCTCTAATGTAAAACTGCATGCACTCAAAAGGAAGAATTAAGTACCTACTAACCTCTTCATTAACACCAGTCTCTCTCATGAGGTTCCTCTGGGTGGTGTATAGTGTTTTCATGCCTTCCCTGGGATATTTTGGGGCCACAGTGCATTCAAGAGCTTGTATAGTGTGGCCTTTCTGTCTCTGTTTCTTTGCTACATTACTCTTTTCCTTCCTTCTCTATGTGTGTGTTATTTTTTTCTGTTTCTCCCTGCCTTTAGCAAATACTGTAGGAGCTTCTTCCTAATGCCTTCTTCCTTTTCCCATGTTGGCAGAGCTCCACCTTTGAGTAGGTTCTAGCTGCCTTCCCAAGGTTCTCTAGCTCATGCCCTCCAGAAAGGGATTTTTTAAAAATGTTTACATTTGTGTATATTCATGGGGTACAAGTGCAATTTCTACATTGGACATTGCATTATGTTGAAGTCAGGGCCTTCAGGGCATCCATCACTGGAGCAATGCACATCATATCCACCAAGCAACCTCCCATCAGCCACTCCCTCACACATCTGAGTCTCCATTGTCCATCATTCCACATACTGCATTCACGTGTACACATTACTTAGCTCCTGCTTGTGAGAACATGCAATATCTGTCTTTCTGTGTATGAGTTGTTTCACTTAAGATAATGGCCCTCAATTTTGCTGCAAAAGACATGATTTCATTCTCTTTTTTTTTGTCTGAGTCTCATTCTGTTGTCCAGGCTGGGTCACAAGGGCAGGATCATGGCTCACCACAGCCTCTACCTCCTGGGCTCAGGCAATCCTTCCACCTCAGCCTCCAAAGTAGTTGGGACTACAGAAGCACACCACCACACCTAGATAATTTTTTTATTTTTTATTTTTCTTCTAGAAACGAGATCTCACTATGTTTCCCAGGCTGGTTTTGAACCCCTGGGCTCAAGCAATACTCTCACCTTAGTCTCCCAAAGTGTTGAGATTAGATTAAAGGTGTGAGCTACCTCACCAAGCTGATTTCACCCTTTTTTATGACTGAATAGTATTCCATTGTGTATATATGCCACACTTCTTTATCCAGTCCTCTGTTGATGGACACTTAGGTTGATTCTATATATTTGCTATTATGAATAGTGCTGTGATAAATATATGAGTGCAGGTATCTATTTAACATAACAATTTCTTTTCCTTTGGGTAGATAACTAGTAGTGGGATTGCTGGATCACATTGTAGTTCTATTTTTAGTTCTTTGCGAAATCTTCATACTATTTTTCCATAGAGGTTTTACTAATTTACATTCTTCTTCTTCTTTTTTTTTTTTTTTTAGTTGGAGTCTCACTCTGTCACCCAGACTGGAGTGCAGTGGCCGCTCCCGGCCACCACAGCCTCGACCTGCTGGGCTCCGGCGATCCTTTCGCCTCAGCCTTCCAAGTAGCTGGAATTACAGGCATGCGCTACCACGCCCAGCTGATTTTTTTATTTATTGTAGAGATGAGGTCTCGCTGCCCAGGCGGGTCTCAAACCCACGGGCTCAGGCAATCCACTCACCTCAGCCTCCCAAAGGCGCAGATTACAGGCTGAGCCACCGAGCCCGGCTACTAATTTGCATTCTTACCAACATTGTATAAGCGTTCCTTTTTCTCTGTTTCCTCACTAACATTTGTTATCTTTTATCTTTTTAATAATAGTCATTCTGATTGGTGTAAGATGATAGCACATTGTGGTTTCAATTTGTGTTTCCCTGATGATTAGTAATGTTAAACATTTTTCATATGCTTTTTGGTCATTTGTCTTCTATGCATGTCCCTAGCCCTTTTTTCTTTTCTTCTTTTTTTTTTTTTGAGTTGGAGTCTCACTCTGTCAGCCAGGCTGGAGTACAGTGGCACTCTCATGGCCACCACAGTCTTGACCTGCTGGGCTCAGATGATCCTTCTGCCTCAACCTTTCAAGTAGCTGGAACTACAGGCATGCGCCACCACATCTGGCTAATTTTTTGATTTACTATAGAGACAAGGGCTCATCAAGTTGTGTAGGCTGGTCTCGAACCCCTAGACTTAGGCAATCCTCTTGCCTCAACCTCCCAATTTGCTGGGACTACAGGCATGTACCTGCCTGGCCACTTTTTTTTTTTTGTAGAGACAAGTTCTTACTGTCTTACTCTGTTATCCAAGCTGGTCTCAAACTCCTGGGCTCAAGCGATTCTCCCACCTTGGTCTCCCAAAGTGCAGAGATTACCTGTTGCTTTGAGTCCAGAATGAGTAATTTTCTTTGAATCCTAGAAACTTTCCAGGACATATCAGGCTGAGGGCATAACATCATCATAAAATCATAGCTTCTCACCAAGAGCTGGCTCCAACAGATTCAATTTCCCTTTACAATATATTATACTCTCTTCTTATTATAATAGAAATGGGATCTCAGATTTCATTAGGAAATGAAACACTGTTGGGAATAGAAAATTGACTACGGGTTACCAGTTCTTTCACTAAATAAGTAGAACACACACACACACACACAGAGAGAGAGAGAGAGAGAGAGAGAGAGAGAGAGAGAGAGAGATTTATAGGAAAACAAGGTACCAATCAATAGTATAGTATAGTAATCTAGCATCCACAAAGACAAAGACATTTTATAAAATAGAAAGCAGCAATATCAAAAAGAGTTCTTAAGTACACAGAAAAGAAAATGAACACAAACTGGAAAATCAAGGTTTAGAATTGAAATAAATATGTTACTGGCCAGGCTTGGTGGCTTAGCCTGTAATCCTGCGCCTTTGGGAGGCTGAGGTGAGTGGATTGCCTGAGCCCGCGGGTTCGAGACCCACCTGGGCAGTGAGACCTCATCTCTACAATAAATCAAAAAATCAGCCGGGCGTGGTAGTGCACGCCTGTAGTTCCGGCTACATGGAAGGCTGAGGAGGAAGGATCGCCAGAGCCCAGCAGGTCGAGGCTGCGGTGGCCGGAAGCGTCCACTGCACTCCAGTCTGGGCAACAGAGTGACTCCAACTCAAAAAAAAAAAAAAAAAGGAAAGCAGCAATATCAAAAAGAGCTCTTAAGTACACAGAAAAGAAAATGAACACAAACTGGAAAATCGAGGTTTAGAATTGAAATAAATATAAGTTACTGGCCAGGCTTGGTGGCTCAGCCTGTAATCCCAGCACTTTGGGAGGCCGAGGTAAGTGGATTGCCTGAGCCCCTGGGTTCAAGGCCAGCCCCGGCAACTTGGTGAGAACTTGTTTCTACAATAAATCAAAAATTAGCCGGGTGTGGTAGCACGCACCTGTAATTCCGGCTACTTGGAAAGCTGAAGTGGAAGGATCACAGGAACCCAGCAGGTCGAGGCTGCAGTGGCCGTGAGTGTGTCACTGCACTCCAGCCTGGGCGACAGAGTGCGACTCCAACTCAAATACACACACAACACACACACACACACACACACACACACACACACATGTGTATATGTATATATTTGTTACTTCATGATGTTTGAAGTTTAGAATGACACATATATATTAAGTGTCTCTAAGTTTAAAAAAATCAATAAAAGTGAAAAGTTATTTTTGATCTTTCTGATGTAGTTATTTAACATTTTCCTTTAAACAGAGAAAAAAAGTTTCTTTACTGGTAGTGTTTGGAAATGCCAAAATGTAGAGCTGGTAAATATGGTTTATAAGAGGGGAAATCATTCATGCTACTTTGATCTGTTCACCACTCTGTCCCCCATACATAGCACAACAGTAGGGGCACAATGTAAATTTGCTGAATACATAAATGAGAATTTGGGGTTTTTTAAAAGAAAGAATTGAGAAAGGTGAAGAGATGGTAAGGAATTTGTTTAGCCAAGGAATAGAAACCAAATCAAAATTTCAAAACTGAAAGCATCTTTTTTCTTTTTTTTTTTTTTTTGAGTTGGAGTCTCACTCTGTCGCCCAGACTGGAGTGCAGTGGCCGCTTCCGGCCACCACGGCCTCGACCTGCTGGGCTCCGGCGATCCTTCCGCCTCAGCCTTCCAAGTAGCTGGAACTACAGGCGCGCGCTACCACGCCCGCTGATTTTTTAATTTATTGTAGAGATGAGGTCTCACCAAGTTGCCCAGGCGGGTCTCGAACTCGCGGGCTCAGGCAATCCACTCACCTTGGCCTCCCAAAACGCGGGATTACAGGTTTAGCCACCGAGCCCGGCGGCATCTTTTTTCTTATTTGCTTGGCATCTTTTCCTCATCTTTCAGTAACAGAACCCTGTCCTTTTGGGGGGAGGAGGATGCTGCTCCTCCTTTACTATCCTTCACTATTGGAGTGATTCATCTTATTATCTTCCCCTCCATGGCAACAGAGGTAGTGGGCTCAAGACCGAAGTCGGCCCTACCATTCCTTGAAATGTATGTGTACTGAAGGAGAGAGTGAAATCCTCCCTTTCCTTTTAGGGTTTCTAGCTTGAAGATGTTTGCCCACAGCTATATGTAGTCACATCTGTCTTATTCTGACAATTAAGGAGGGAGATTAGGGAAAAACAGAAGTGGAACTGAAAGATGGAGACAGTCTTCATGTCAGTATCCAGCGGTGCCTGAAAATATCTCCACCCCTCCCTTTCTCAGGCATATAAACCAATAAATCCCACTAAAATTTTTTGAAGTATATATAGTAATAGATATTTGAAAATATGCATAACATAAAATTTACCATTTTATGGCATACATTTTGGGGTGTCAATTTTGGGGCGTAAATTTTGGGGCATATATTTTGGGGCATATAGTTCAGTGGCATCAAGTACATTCACACTGCAAACTTATTTTCTACTTAAGTTAGATTGCATTTGTTTGTGTCATTTGCAATAAAAAACCATGGTGAATTTCTTGGTCTGATTTTGTCTTTTTATTATTGTGTTGTAGGAATTTTATATATATTCTGGATATTAGTTCTTTATGAAATATATATTTTGAAAACATATTCTCTCACCCTATAGCTTCCCAACTTATTTTCTTAAGGCTCTCTTGATGAGCAGAAGTTAATTTTGATAACAAATAATTTATCAGTTTTATATTTTTGTGATTAATGTTTTCTCTATCCTAAGAAACCTTTATCCATTCCCAAGTTGCAAATATATAATACTTCATTTTCTTCTAGAAGCTTTACAAATATAGCTTTGTATTTAAGCTTATGGTCTGTCTAAAATTAATTTTATATTTGGTGTGAGATAGGAGTTGAGGATGACATTTTTTTTCCAGATGAAATATTCAGTGTTTCAACACCATATGTTGAAGAGAGTTTCCATTTCTCCTTGGCTTGTTTTGGTGCTTTTGCTGAAAATCAAATAACTGTGGGTCTATTTCTGGACTCTTTAGTCTGCGCCATTGATCCATTAGACTATTCTAACGCTGGTACCACACACTCTCTGGATTGCTGCAGCTTTAGAGTAAATCTTGAATTCAGGTAGCGTAAGTTCTCCAAATTTATTCTTCCCCCAAAGAGCTTAAACTCACTCAGCAACTTATTAAATGTTATTGTTATATAGCAATATCTACCTAATAAATGTTATTAGATAGTATTATTAAGTATAAAGGGATAGAGCCTGGAATTTGTTTCTTTTGTTATTTACCTCAGCAACATTTCTTCCATGTCAAGATGATAAAAGAGACTTTTATCATAAAAGCAGACATTTGTCATGTTGAGTTCTCAGCATACAAATATCTTTATTTTGTTTTTCTTTGTCTAGCACAGGGGTCCTCAAACTTTTAAAACAGGGGGCCAGTTCACTGTCCCTCAGGCCGTTGGAGGGGCGGACTATAGTTTTAAAAAAACACACTATGAATAAATTCCTATGCACACTGCACATATCTTATTTTGAAGTGAAATAACAAAATGGGAACAAATACAATATTTAAAATGAAGAACAAGTAAAGTTAAATCAACAAACTTACAGTATTTCAGTGGGAACTATGGGCCTGCTGTTGGCTAATGAGATGGTCAATGTCCGGTTCCATATTTGTCACTGCGAGTCATAACAAGTTAAGGTGGCAAAAACACCCGGCGGGCCGGATAAATGTCCTCGGCAGGCTTCATGTGGCCCGCGGGCCGTAGTTTGAGGACCCCTGGTCTAGCACGCCATATCCCTTTTTCCTAACTCCTGTTTATTCTTTGGTGCCAAGTTATGCTATAAAAACAAAACTAGTCACATCTGCATTAAAAAAAAACATAAAATAGGTCCACAGGTTCGAGACTAGCCCCGGGCAGCTTGGAGAGACCTTGTCTCTACAATAAATAAATAAATAAATTAGCTGGGTGTGGTAGTACTCACCTGTAGTTCCCGCTACTTGGAAGGCTGAAGCAGAAAGATCGATGACGCTGGGGTAGCTGTGAGTATGCCACTGCACTCCAGTCTGGGTGACAGAGTGAGACTCCAACTCAAAAAAAAAAAAGCAAAAAAACAACAACAAAGCATAAAATAGCTAGGAATACATTTAAAACTTTTTTTTTTTTTGAGGTGGGATCTCACTCTGCTGCCCAGGCTGGAGTGCAGAGACATGATCACAGTTCATCACAGCCTCGACCTCCTGGGCTCAAGCTGTCCTTCCACCTCAGCTTCCTGAGTAGCTGGGACTACGGGGATACACTACCATGCCCAGCTAATTTTTAAAAAATTTTTTGTAGAGACAGGATCTCACTGTGTTGCCTAGGCTGGTCTCAAATACCTGGGCTAAAGTGATCCTCCTGCTTCAGTCTCTCAGATTGCTGGCATTACAGGCGTGAGCCACCACACTGCAAACTACATTAACATTGCTGAGAGAAATTAATAAAAATATTTTAAAAATAGAGAAATATACCATTCTCATGGACCGGAAAACTCAGTATTTTTAAGATATCAATTATCACTAAATTGATTTAGAGACTTAAAATAATCTCAATCATAATCCCAGCAGGCTTTTTTTTTTTTTTGGTAGAAATGAGTAAGCTATCTTAAATTTTATATGGAAACAGAAATGGCCTAGAAAACCCAAAGAAACTTTAAAATTAAGGACAAACTTGGAGAACTTAGGGTGCCCCACTTCAAGACTTACCAAGTTTAGCTATGCTTTCCTCTAGGAAAACTTCCATGGCCCTCTCAGTCTAGGTTAAGTGTCTCTCCTATGTAGTTCCATAGTATTACGGACTACTATCATCAAAGCACTTTATCACAGTATATTTCCTTTTTTTTTTGAGTTGGAGTCTCACTCTGTTGCCCAGGCTGTGTTGGGAGCTGGCCATGGAGGCCCACTGAGCATTAGGGATCAGGAAGAGCCATTGACCCTGAGATCACTAGGATGTGTTCGGGAGCTGTTGATCCCATTCCCTCCCCCTTTCTACTCAGCACTAACCAGAATAAGCTCCTGTAAGTTCAAAACATAAAAACTCTGAGACCGGGACAAACACAAGCTAACTTTAGAAGCTCATTGCTCCCATTCTTCGACAAACTACAGTTTTGGCTTCCACACAATTTACAATTCAAACTCCGGTCACATCTAAGAGCCTTAGTATTGGTCACAGGCTTCTGGGTCATGATCTTAGGATTCATGGAAGTTGAATAAGGTGTAAATTGTAGAATATAGTTTTGGAAGACAGTCATTTTCTTGAAAGAATACGGTTAGGTTACTTGATGAACTTTGGACTGGGCCACATTCCAAACATTCTGGGATGGGCCACTTTAGGTTGTAAAGTAAGTACTTAAGTTTCTATAGAATTGTTTAACTCGGTATTAGTACAAATCAGCTTAGGATGAAAAAGGTTTATAGGATAGGTCAGTCACGGATTAAGGTTCTTTAGACAATGAATTCCCCTCCCCAGGAGGAAATGGAGTTGGAGGATGAAGTGATTGGGTATCATAAGTGAAAAAATCCTGGTGTTAATGTTGCCAAGGTACCTCCTCCCATACCCTTTACTAGAAATAAGGTGAAAACACCAAAATTCACATCTGGGTATGTGTCTCCGGCTAATGTAGGTATGCAGGGAGCCAGAAAAAAAGGCTGAGAAAGAGGGAGATTTTACCTTGTCTTCATGCTTTCCAATAATTTATATGGAAGAAGGCACAGTAAACGAGGTACCTCACTGGGAGCCGCTACCATATAAATTAATTAAGGAACTTAAAGAGGCTTGTACTCGGTATGGTCCTACGGCTCTTTATATTATTACTATTATGGAACAATTTGCCATTCAGTGGATGACACCACAAGATTGGTGACAACTGGCTAAAAGTTGTTTGTCAGGAAGAGCCTATTTACTATGGAAAACTGAATTTGAAGATCAGGTAAGGATCCAGAGGACTGTTAACCAGCAGAGGGATCCAAATCAGTTTCATATTTCTAGCAATGTGTTGTTAGGAAAAGGATTATATGAGTCAGTTGACAGTCAACTAATCTTACCCAAGGAAGTTTTACTCCAGGTAAATTCTTGTGCAAGGGAGGCTTGGAAGAAGTTACCTATTAATTCTACTCAGACTACCTCACTATCTGATCTTAAGCAGAAAACAGATGAAACTTACGAGGAGTTTCCCTATAGACTTACAACAGCAGTAAATAGAGTAATCTCTAATGCAGAAGCAGCAGATATCCTTATTAAACAGTTGGTTTTTGAAAATGCTAACAGTACTTGCCAAGCTTTGATTAGACTGATTAGAAGAACAGGACAATTAACTGATTATATCAGGCAGTGTGCTGATATTAACCCTGCTGTTATGCAGGGTATGGCAATAGCCGCCACCTTGAAGGGAGAAACTTATGCACAATTTGTGCAGGAAATGCAAAATGGTAACAATAAATCAAAAAACAGCTCGGTCTTAACTTGTTATAACTGTGGGCAGCCTGGCCATATTAGTAGGGACTGCCCAGCTAAACAAGGGTTGCAGGAAGCCCTGATGCAACAGCCTAATGAGAGCTCTCGACCAAAGTCTCTGTGTCCCAGGTGTCAGAAAGGATTTCATTGGGTTAGGGATTGCAAATCCAAATTTCATAAAAAATGGTACTCTGTTAACTAAACAATGATCTACGGTGCCAATTCCGGGAAACAGGCAGAGGGGCCAGCCCCGGCCCCAAATAACAATAGGGGCAGCTTCCAGCATGAACCCATTTGTTCTCTTTGTCCCATCTCAGAACTCATCAGAGCCACCCCAGGGAGCACAGGACTGGACCTCCGTTCCTCCACCACAATATTAACTCCAGATGTTCCAGTTACCCCAATTCCAATGGGAGTGAAGGGCCCTCTCCCGGATGGAATAGTGGGTGTAATATTAGGAAGAAGTTCCTTGTCTCTACAAGGAGTTTCTGTGATTCCTGGAGTGGTGGACTCTGACTACACAGGGGAAATCCAGGTACTTGTTGCTCCCCCTAGCAAAACTGTACAATTTTATGATGGTCAAAGAATAGCTCAGTTACTACTCTTATGCTATCATAAAATGGGCAAGTCTCTAACCGATAAGCCCAGGGGTGACTCTGGATTTGGCTCAAGCAATTTCGCTTTCTGGATTCAGGAAATTACTAACTCCAGACCTCTAAAAGTTTTATATATTTATAGGGAGTTAAAATTAAAGGCCGGCTAGATACAGGAGCTAATGTTTCTTGTATTGCTGGGAAAGACTGGCTGTCTTCCTGGCCAACACAAGTAGCCCCATCAGGGCTCACTGGTATTGGTTGAGCACCCTCTGTACCCAAAAGTTCTCAAATCTTAAATTGGACAGATAACAAAACTTCAGGAAAATTTTGTCCCTACATCATTTCTTCCATCCCCATTACACTTTGGGGATGCGATATTCTTGCTCAAATGGGCATGCTTCTGTATAGTCCAGATGACAAGGTGTCAGTGCAAATGCTACAAATAGGATATGATCCCTTAAAGGGGCTTGGAAGGAACAGACAGGGCATAAAAGGACCTGTTCAGGTTGTAGAGAGGAAAGACTGGTCTGGTATTGGCTTTTCAAATTTGCCCTAGGGGCCATTGTTCCTGAGGCTGCTGATCCCATTACCTGGAAGGATGATAAACCAGTTTGGGTGGAACAATGGCCCATGCCCTCAGAGAAACTTAAGGCAGCAAGAGAATTAGTTCAACAGCAGCTGGAGGCTGGCCATACAGAGCCTTCTACCAGTCCTTGGAATACTCCTATATTTGTTATAAAAAAGAAATCTGAAAAATTGAGACTTTTATAGGATCTAAGAGCCATTAATGCCACCATGGAGGCTATGAGTGCATTGCAGCCCGGGCTGCCATCTCTGGTTGATTCCTGATCGATTTATTCAAAATGCCCCTGCTAACCTGAAGACTGAGATGGGTGGCATGAACCCTGTAGACTCAAAGGAATAGACGTGGAGCAATGCCTACCAACCATTAAGAAGAGGAGCTGTTTTCTTTGCATAGGGAAGCATCATTACATGCTGAACAGGATTTGCAACACTCAGCTAAACAGGAATTGCACCATCCACCCTGCCAGCCAGAGGAAGGAGGAACACTGACACACCAGATGAGAGAACTTTCATTGCAGAACAAAAATTTCCCTCTCAGATTACCCCCAAATCAAGACAACACACTATCAGATGCTGTCTAAAAACTATAACAACATCTTCAGCGTTCGTTGTTCCCAATTACCAGCATGGGAGCAAATAGAATTTCTGGCAGCTGTTCTGTGAGTCCCTTCGCCTTTATCTGGGAAGGAATGGCAGGCGTCTACGGCCATGGTGCCTAGCTCTGACTTCCAGTCTTTCTCTTTTACCTTTGGAGAAGGGGCGGGTGCCAAAGGTCACAGCACCTAATCCCAGCCTCCAGACTTCTCACCCCCCTCTTCCACCCACATGTCTCTTCTCAAGGGGATGGCTCGGACAAAGGGCTTATGAAGGAAGCTCTTGTTCACCTCCCATTTGTTTCTAACAACACTGAGAAGGACTGGCTGATCATTTCACGAGATTCTGGATATCCAATTTGGAGAGACTGTATTTATGACTCTAGAGTGTACTATTTTTTAAACTGTGTAAAACTTGACCTTATACTTCAAGGTTAGATGGGGAAAATCCCATCTCTGCTAGATGGCATATTAATGAATGGGTACCTCCGGTGTTAACATTGACCATAAAATGTCAAAATGATGTTTATAATTTGTCTTGTAAGCAAGTGTATTAACTAATTGTTTAAATGATGTTTCTTATAAGGGATTTGTTGTTCTCAGACAGCCTCCTGTGAATATGGTTTAAAAACACTGTCGGAAAAGATTTTTGGAGTTACAGCCTTAATAGCTACTTTTCAGCTGTAGCATTACCTAAGGAAGTTCATACAGCTACGTTTGCTGATTGGCTATCTAAAAACATTTCTATTGCTATTCAGGAAATCATAGACAGAAGTTAAAAAGTAAGGTTAGTACTTTGGAGGAAGCAGTTTTAGCAGTAAGGCAAGAACTTGTGACCTTAAAAATAAAATTGGCTCTCCAATGTCACTCTGAGTTTAAATCTGTCCATACTTGGGACAAAGTAACTTGAAATTTGGAACCATTCAGACCTGAGTATAGACCTTACTAAATTACATCAAGAAATTCAGGCATCATTTGCTAACCAAAAATCATTAATGTCTATACTCATCAATGTGGGCATTTGCGGAGCAGTGATTCTTTTGTTGCTGTGTCTACTCCCAATCTGCAGAGTCAGCTCAATATGGAGTTTCATGGTTTTGTGCTAAAAAATAAAAAAGGTGGAGATGTTGGGAGCTGGCCACGGAGGCCCACTAAGCATTAGGGATCAGGAAGGGCCGTTGACCCCGAGACCACTAGGACGTGTTTGGGAGCTATTGACCCCATTTCCTCCCCCTTTCTACTCAGCACTAACCAGATTAAGCTCCTGTGAGCTCAAAACATAAAAACTCTGAGACCGGATGAACACAAGCTAACTTTAGAAGCTCATTGCTCCCATTCTTCCACAAACTGCAGTTTTGGCTTTCACACAACTTACAATTCAAACTCGGGTCACATCTAAGAGCCTTAGTATTGGTCACAGGCTTCTGGGTCATGATCTTAGGATTTATTGAAGTTGAATAAGGTGTAAATTGTAGAATATAGTTTTAGAAGACAGTCATTTTGTTGAAAGAATGCAGCTGGGTTACTTGCAGGTAGCCCACTGTGAACTTTGGACTGGGCCACATTCCAAACATTCTGAGATGGGCCACTTTAGTTTGTAAAGTAAGTACTTAAGCCTCTATAGAATTGTTTAACTTGGTATTAGTACGAAAAGGGTTTATAGGCAATATGAAAAGGGTTTATAGGCAGTACGAAAAGGGTTTAAAGGCAGTCATGGATTAAGGTTTCATGGATTAGGTTTAACATCTGTTATGGGATTATACCTGAAAGAACATCTGGTGGGTGGGGAACGCCCCTCACACACCTGACTGTGTATAAAAGACCCATTGTAATTCCCAATAAATGGCTTCTGCACTAGACAGGGGTCCAGTCTCTTTCTCTTTCTCTCTCTCTCTCTCTCTCTCTCTCTCTCTCTCTCTCTCTCTTTCTCTCTCCTTCCCCCCCAATCGCTGACACCCTCTCCACCTTTGGGGTACCCTGAACCCGGCTGGAGCTGTTATGGGATTTTTAGGTTATCATTTAACTTGGGATTAGTATAAGTTAGCATAGGACGAAAAGGGTTTATAGGCAGTCATGGATTAAGGTTTAGCATCTGTTATGGGACTTTCTTCCTCATACCTGAAAGAATATCTGGTGGGTGGGGAACGCCCGTCACACACCTGGCTTTGTGTTCACATGAAAGACATATGAGTCTAAAAGCCCACTGTTGACACTCAATAAAGGTCTTCTGCTCAAGTCTAAGCAGTCTCTCTCTCTCTCTCCTCCCTCTCTCATTCTCTCATCCTCTCATCCTCACAATTGCCGATGCCGTCTCCACCTTTGGGGTACCCTGAACCTGGCAGGAGCTGGACTCCCGCAAGGCTGGAGTGCAGTGGCACGCTATGGCTAATTTTTTGATTCATTATAAAGATAAGGTCTTGCCAAGTTGCCCAGGCTGTTCCTGAACCCATGAGCTCAGGCAATCCCCCCACCTCAGGCTCCCAAAGTGCTGGGATTACAGGCTTGAGCCACTGCACCCTGCCCACAGTATTTTTCAATAATATGTATTTGTTTGTATTCCCCATCTTAAGCTTCATAAGGACAGGGACCAGTCTTTCTATCTTGATTACTCCTGAATCCAAAACACCTAGAAAAGTACCTGCACACCACAGACATGCAAGTATTTGCTGCATTGAGTTGAACTTAAATAATCCATGTAAAAGAGTTAATATTTTAAAAGAAAAATTATGAAGTTTCATCTTCTGCCTGAGAACTATTTACTCTGGTGACCAGGACTAGTTTATTGGACCTTGTTTTAAAAAATATTAATATTATTGTGATAGAACTAAAAAGATTAAGATCATGCAACTTGATTAATAAGAAATTTGTTCAATTTTTGGAAATCAAATGCCCCAAACATTTATATTATATATCCCAGTATATTATACTCTTAAGAATTAAGGTATAGAATAATGCAGAAAGCAAAAATAGCTATATTCACAAAAGTGTTTATTGCTATAGTTATTTATACAGGGAAAAAACGGAGACAATCTAAGAGACCAACAAAATGAGAATAGTTTTTAAAAATATTGTGGTACATCAACTTGATAAAATATTTTACAGCCATAAGATGTTATCAAAATAATATAGTATTTTCCCAAGTGGCAGATTGGGTTATTGGTATTAACCTTCTTGCTAATACTGAATAACAAAACTCAATAATTATTCTTTTAACCTTCTTTTAAGTCACAAAGGAGAAGTGACAAGCCAACAAAAAATTATTAGGTCAAATGTTAAGAGAAAATGTTATCCCAGAGAGGTAACTGAAAGTGTGGCTTTTGCCCTGAGAGCATTTGTCAATTTGGAAAATTTTGAACCTTAATTTTAAAATTGTCACAGGAAACAAAGACGGAAAACAAAGCCCAAGGTCTGCACAAGGTTGAAAATCTAACAGAAGAACCTCCTCCAATATGTTGGGACCCCAAAGAACTATACACTCAGAGTGAGGATAAACTAGAAGAGAAATATCATAAAGAATTTTCTCTAAAAAGGGAAGCAAATGCAAATCATCCCTAGAGAACTCTCATTGCAAGTCTAAATTCATTTCCCACAAATAACTTTGCAAATATAACACACAGAAACACATGCATATACACACATACACAGCTCATAAAGAAACCAGATTCTATAAGTAAGAACTACCAAAAAACAATAGACAAGAGAAAAAGACTCAAAAAGATTTTAGATACTGAACAACTATGTTGACTATAGATTAAAAAGTAAAAGGCAAGTTTGAAGATCTCTGTAGTGAATAGGAAGTAATGAAAAGTGTTATGATAAATTTACAAAAAATCTGAAAGAATTTTAGAAAAAAATACAATAACTGAATTAAAAAACCCAAAGGTGGTGCTTCTGGATTGGCAAACACACTGAGGTTCTGGGAGGTGGTGGGCCCTGAGAGCCCTGAGAGCCTACAGAATCTCCATGTCTCATTTCCCCTCCATACCTTGCCCTATGCATCTCTTCTGCTTGGTTGTTCCTGAGTTGGAAGACAGAAAGGCCACGTGAAGACAGTGGCAGAAAATGGAATGATGCAGCTACAAACCAAGAAACACTTGAAGCTACCAGAAACTGGAAGAGGCAAAGAAAGATTCTCTTCCTGAGACTTCAAAGGAGTTTGGCTCAGCTGACACCTTGACTTTGGACTTCTAGCTTACTGATAACTGTAAGGCAGAGGTACCGGAGGTGGGGTGGGCCTCAACAAGATGGCTCCAACCCGGACCAGGAGAATAATGGGCGGAAGTGAGTCAGCAAAAATGAGCCACCGGAACTAAGACCCCAACCACAAAACCAGCTGGTACCTGCTACAGCGATTCTAGCAACCCCGTTCACGCGACAGCTGTCCCAACCAATAATCGCTCTCCCCAATCCCCCTCACAGCTTTCTCAGCATGCCCTTTATAAACCTGTCACCCATCTTGCTGGGCGCGACTTCTCCGGCCCAGAGCTATATGGACCAGAAAACCTCGCCCAGGATTGCACTAATAAATTTTTCTTGGCTCCTTTGTTGCCGTTTCTCCTGGTCTGGTTTCGTTTACCTTACATTTGGTGCCGAAACCCCGGGAGGATGGTGTGGGGCCCCAGCGGGCTCCCCCCTCCTCTCCCGATCCAGGACCTCTCTTGGGAACAAGACCTGGCCCCAGGAGCTCAAACAACGCGGTGAGTCCCTCGCTTTCCCTGACTTCTCCTCCTACCCTCCGGGGTGCCCAGTCCGAAATCGCAGCTGCGTCTGGGCTCACCCCTCCGGCACGGTGCCTTTGGCTCCGGTGTAGTGGAGACGTCCCTATCTCCGGATCGCCATCCCTATAAACGGAAGCGGATATTTCTTTCCGTCCCTATTCTGAGTGAGTCTGGGACACTGGGCTCGCTTGTTTAGGGACCCGGGGATGGAGGTTGCGGCCATGGGAAGCCAGCCTTCTAAAACTGAGTCTCAGACCCCCTTGCCGTGTCTCATATCTAATCTGGCTACTCTGGGGTTGTCTGAGAATATCCGTAAACGGAAGCTAATCTTCCTTTCCTCCCAGGCCTGGCCCGAATATCCTCTCACTGGCCCCCCGAGGGAACTTTCGATTTTGGCCTCCTCACCAATCTCAGTAATTATTGTCACCGGACTGGGAAATGGTCCAAGGTCCCCTATGTCCAGGCTTTTTGGGCACTGCGCTCCCGCCCAGACCTCTGCATCAGATGTTCCTCAACCCAGGTCCTCCTGACCAAATCCCCTGATAGGGGCTGTCAGCCTCTCCCTGCGTGGGAATCTTCCTTTGCAGATCCTCCGGAGGACCTTGGCCTTCCCCCTCTGGCTCCTACGCCTCCTTCTCCTCCCCTCCCGTCCGCCTCTTCTCAAAGGTCTGCTCTTTCTCAATCCCCTCCTTATCCGACCTCCTATACCCAGACCTCATCCACTCAGGCCCCTCCGGTGTCTGCTCCTGCCTTACCTCCCATCCTCCCTCCTGTATCCGGCTCTTCCCCCCAGCCCGCCATCTCTAATTCCTTTGTCCTCAGCTCCAGTTGTTCTGGGTTCAGTCGGCTCCCCTCCCCCATCCACTTCTGTCCCTACTACCAAGGAGACACCGCCTCCTTCCTCTGGTCCTGTTGAAGTCACACCTGACTCCTCGGTTTCTGGCTCTGCCCCAGCCACCCACAAGCTGTACCCTCCTCTTCCGACGTCACCGCCTTCTTGCCCTCCTTCCACCTCATTCCCTGCTCTCACCCTGCCGCCATCTTACAATCCTACACCGCCCTCTAAATGGACCAGCCCTCCGGTTACCAGGTCCCGGGCCCAGTTACTGGCCCCTCTCCGGGAGGTGGCAGGTACTGAAGGATTGGTTCGGGTACCTGCTCCTTTCTCCCTGAGGGACCTGTCCCAGATTGAAAAACACCTAGGCTCCTACTCTGCCAACCAGACCGCCTATACCAAAGAGTTTCGATACTTCACTCAGACATACGAGTTCACGTGGCACGGCCTCCACGTGATTTTAACCTCCCCTCACTGCCGAGGAGCGTGATTGCGTCACCTCAGCAGCTCAGGACTACGCTGATCAGGTACATAACTCCGACCATTCTTTGCCATCGGGTCGGGGCCACGGCGGTGCCTGCCGAGGACCCACAATGGAACACCACAATGGTGCCATAGGTAAGATTAGGAGGGATCAGATGGTCCGCTGCCTTATTGCAGGGATGAAAAAGGCAGTTCAAAAAGTCATTAACTATGACAAACTGAGGGAGATCACACAGAAGCCTAATGAAAACCCAAACTCTTTCCTTAATTGTTTAACAGAGGCTCTTACCCTTCACACTCGTTTGGACACCTCCTCACCGCCGGGGTCCACAGTCTTAGCTACCCACTTTATCACCCAGTCCGCTCTGAACATCTGGCGCAAACTTAAAAAGGCAGAGGAGGGCTCCCAGACTCCACTTCAAAACCTGGTGAATATGACCTTTAAAGTTTATAATGCCCAAGAGGAGGAAGCCGAGGCAGTACGAGCCCAGAGGCTAAAACAGAAGGTGGCCCTTCAAACCCAAGCCCTAGTCGCTGCCCTGCAGCCGGCACAACAGGGGCCTCAGAGCCCCCGTCCCAGGAAACAGTCTGAGACCCGAACACCTCCAGGAGCCTGCTTCAGGTATGGCCAGGAAGGTCACTGGGCAAAGCAATGCCCCAACCCCAGGCCACCGACTCGACCTTGCCCGGTCTGCAGACAAAAGGGACATTGGAAGTTAAGTGCCCTCTGGGGGAGAACCATCCCCCGGCGACAGAGTTTCGTGGGGGGCCGGCTCCCCCAACGGACCCCTCGTCAGAGTTCCTGGGCCTCCTGGATGATTGAAGCCGCCTGGACTCGAACACCCCAATCACCCTTGCCGAGCCCAGGGCCACACTATGGGTAGTGGGTAAGTCCATCTCCCTTTTGGTGAACATGGGGGCTACCTATTCTGTTTTACTCTCCTTCCACGGGCCTTTACATCCTTCTCAGGTCTTGGTTGTGGGCGTCTCAGGGGTACCCTCCAAGCCACTAGAGACGGGTCCGATGTCCTGCCTTTTTGAAGGCCGTTCCTTCACCCATTCATTCTTAGTTATCCCATCCTGGCCAGCCCCCTTGCTGGGACGAGACCTTCTGTACAAGCTCAGGGCATCTCTTTACCTCACCTCACACCGAGTTCCCCCAACTCCACTCCTGGCCCTCACCTGTGCTGTCTTCTCCCCGGAACCTTCGTCCAATTTCCCCATTTCCCCCGAAAAAGTTAATCCAGTAGTCTGGGACACTTCCACTCCGGTGGTGGCCAATCACCACACCCCAGTCTTCATTCGCCTTAAGGATCCCTCTTGCTTCCCTTCCAGGCCTCAATTTCCTATCTCACACGCCCATCGCAAGGGCCTCCAACCCATTGTTAACCGGCTGCTCCTCCAGGGTCTTCTGGTTCCTACCAACTCCCCTTGTAATACTCCCATCCTCCCGGTAAAAAAGCCGTCTGGTGCTTATCGACTGGTACAAGATCTGTAGATAATCAACTCTGCCGTAGTACCACTGCATCTAGTGGTTCCCTAACCCATACACTCTCCTATCTCAGATACCCCCCACTACCACTCATTTCACAGTCCTGGACCTCAAGGATGCCTTCTTCACCATCCCCCTACATCCAGACTCCCAGTCACTCTTCTCCTTTACTTGGGAGGATCCAGACACCCACAGGACCCAACAATTAACCTGGACGGTCCTGCCTCAGGGATTCCATGACAGTCCCCACCTTTTCGGCCAGGCGTTGGCCGAGGACCTGTCCTCTTATGACTCTGGGTGTAGCACTCTCCTCCAGTATGTAGATGACCTCCTCCTGTGCAGCCCCTCCAGGGAGGTCTCTCTCCAGGATACGGCCTCCCTCCTTAACTTTCTAGCACAGCGGGGAAACAGCTTCCAAAGCTCAACTCTCTACCCCACAAGTCACCTACCTAGGGGTGGCCCTAACCCCCACCTCCAAGGCCCTCACGGTGGACCGCACCACCTCCATCAGGGAACTCCTACCCCCCACCTCAGGTGCTGAAATCTTGTCATTCCTTGAGCTGGTGGGCTTCTTTAGGCATTGGGTCCCCAATTTCGCTATACTTGCTAAACCGCTATATGCTGCAGCTAAGGAAACTCCTACCGGCCCCCTCACTTCTCCCTCAATTGTAGCCCGTGCCTTTGAGACCTTGTGAGACACACTCTTAGCCTCCCTCTCGCTTATGCTTATGCTTATGCTTATGGGACCCTCTCACCAACCAGTCGCCTTCCTGTCCAAACAGCTGACCCCACCATCCAGGAATGGCAGCCTTGCCTCCAGGCGCTGGCAGCGGCGGCTTGTTTAGCCAAGGAGGCTCTAAAGCTTACCCTTCAACAGCCGGTTACAGTCTACTCCCCCCACAGACTCCAGGACCTCTTGGGTCATAAGTCATTATCTTATGGGTCCCTTTTAGGGTCCAGGAGTTCCACCTTTTATTCATAGAACACCCCCAAGTGTCTTCACTCATCGCCGCCTCTAAACCCAGCTACTCTCCTTCCCTCTGCTAGCTCCTCAGTTTTGCCTGAACATTCCTGTGTGGAGCTGGTAGAGGCCCTTAGCCCCCCTCGCACGGGACTCTCTGACCAACCTCTGTCTAACCCTGATCTCACATTCTTCATAGATGGAAGCTCAACTAGGGGGCCGGACGGAGGCCGCGGGGCAGCCTATGCAGTAGTCTCTCCTACCATGGTGGAAGCTGCCTCACTGCCACAGGGAACTTCTTCCCAACAGGCAGAGCTGGTGGCACTCACCCAAGCATTACAGCTGGCAAAGGGCCACAGGGCCACTATATATACCGAATCTAAGCATGCTGTCCTTATCGCTCATAGTCATGCGGCGATCTGGGAAAAAAGGGGGTTCTTAACCACTCGAGGAACTCTGATGGTCAATGGTAAGGCCATTCAACAACCAGGCCCTACAAGAACCCAAGGAGGTAGCCATCGTCCACTGTCGAGGCCATCAGACGGGCACAGACCCTGTCATTCAAGGAAACACCCTGGCCGACGCCACGGCCCGCCAACTTACCTCAACCCAGAATGCCACCCCTGTCCTATTTCTTTCCTCCTCCCTAACTCCCAGGTACTCAGGGGACGAACAACGGCGACTCCTCAGTCAGGGCGCCATGGCTGGGCAACAGGGGTGGATGTACCTCAGAGACAGGATAATCCTTCCCCAGACACAGATAAAGGAAATCATGGCCACAATCCATCGGTCTTTACACATTGGTCCCGAGGCCATGCACAGGTTTCTTTCCCCGATTTTCTCGCCGCAGGGTCTCCAAGAAACCATCAACCAGGTTCATATGGCCTGTCAAACCTGTGCATATGTTTCCTCTCAAGGAGCCCTCTGGCACCAGATGGCGGTCCACCAGCTGCAAGGGTGTCTCCCTGGACAGGATTGGTAGGTGGACTTCACTCATATGCCAAAACACAAAAAGTACCGATACCTGCTGGTAATGGTAGATACCTTTTCAGGTTGGATCAAGGCCTTTCCCCACGAGCCAGGAGACAGCCTCGGTGGTGGCTGAGACCTTGGTGGAGCACATCATCCCCTGCTTTGGCCTCCCTACGTCCATCCAGTCAGACAACGGCCGGCATTCATTTCCAAAATCACTCAGCTGGTGGCCGAAGCCCTCAACATCGTCTGGAAACTTCATATCCCCTACTGCCTTCAGTCCTCGGGTAAGGTGGAACGGGCAAACGGCCTCCTGAAGGACCAACTAACCAAACTTTCCCTGGAGGTAAAACTTTCCTGGCCTGCTCTGCTCCCTGTTGCCCTCACTAGGGTGCGTGCGACTCCCCGGGGGCCGGTTGGCCTTAGCCCGTTTGAACTGATGTATGGTGGGCCTTTTCTCATTAACACCAGCCTTCCTACAACCTCCGCCACTAGCCTCCTACCTGCCCTACCTCTCACTCCTCAGACACCTCCTATGAGAGCACACCGACCAAACCCTGCCCCAGGCCAACTCCACATCTGACCCACGGGGAGCTGTCATCCTACAGCCTGGTGACGAGGTTCTCCTTCGAGAGTCCCAACCCCGGTCCCTTCAACCTCGCTGGACGGGACCTTACACAGTAGTCCTTACAACTCTTACCGCGGCTAAACTGTTAGGACACCCCTCGTGGTACCACATTTCTCGACTCAAGTGGGCCCCTCCCAACAATGAAGGGTGGAAATCTAATGAGGTGGGACCCCTCCGGTTACGGGTTAGCCGTATTGATGTTAGTAAGCCCAACCAATAACTTTACGATGACATGGGGAATGGCTGATTGGACTTGCAACCGATGCGTCTCTGCAGGAAAACCCCAACTCTACCAGCTGGTTCCCCGTATGTGCTATCATCAAAAATTTTCGTGCCAACTAGGAAAACAAAAGTACTAGACTGCAGTAATGTTAAGAGATTTCCAAGTGGGCTGCCCAGGCAGCAGTGGCACAGTCCACTATTGGGAGTAAGACCCCCCACCAAATCCCCAAGGAAAGATACCCCCCTGCCCCTGAGTGTTCAACCTTTCATTCTTTTGTCCAGGCCCCTTGCTACGAGCAAGCCTCAGTCTGCTTCAGACCAACCAAACAACAGGCCTGGACGGGATGGAGCGTGGGACAACGCGCTGGGTATTCCTGTCCCGGGCACCAGGGACAAAAAATCTGCTGGAACCTCAGACCTCCTGTGGGTTTCTCCAACAGCACCTGGCAGAGCTCTCTCGAATAACAGTCAACCAACTACTGTTACATTCATACTCGCCCCTTCCATCCAAACCACCTCCGGCCCCATACCAGCTGTAAGACCCCACCCACGCTGCCCCTCCCCAGCAGGAAGTAGCTAGAACAAGCCGGCGCCCCTATGACCAAAAGGCTGGACTGTAAGGTACCGGAGGTGGGGTGGGCCTCAACAAGATGGCTCCAACCCGGACCAGGAGAATAATGGGTGGAAGTGAGCCAGCAAAAATGAGCTACCGGAACTAAGACCCCAACCACAAAACTAGCCAGTACCTGCTACAGCGATTCTAGCAACCCTGTTCATGTGACAGCTGTCCCTACCAATAATCGCTCTCCCCAATCCCCCTCACAGCTTTCTCAGCGTGCCCTTTATAAACCTGTCACCCACCTTGCTGGGCACGACTTCTCCAGCCCACAGCTATATGGACCGGAGAAACTCGCCCGGGATTGTGCTAAAAAATTTTTCTTAGCTCCTTTGTTGCCGTTTCGCCTGGTCTGGTTTCGTTTACCTTACAATAACAACTTGCTGTTGTTTTAAAAACAAACAATCCAGACCAGGTGCAGTGACTCCATGCCTGTCATCCCACCACTTTGGGAGGCAGAGGTAACAAGATTGCCCAAACCCAGGGGTTTGAGACCAACCTGGACAACTTGGCGAGACCTCGTCTCTACAATAAATCAAAGTATTAGCCGGGCATGGTGGCGCATGTCTGTAGTTCCAGCTACTTGGAAGGATGAGGTGGAAGGATCGCCTGAGCCCAGCAGGGTGAGGCTGCTGTGGCTGTGAACTATGCCACTGCATTCCAGCCTGGGCAGTGAGTCTCCGACTCAAACAGTAAATTAATTAATTAAATAAATAAGTTGAGTAAAATCATGTTCAGGTTCAGCCATTTAGGAATTATAATTGTATAATTTTTAGAAGTTAAGTCAAACCCGCCTCCAACTTTGTTACG
Organism: Cephalopachus bancanus; assembly: GCA_027257055.1. Classification (NCBI taxonomy): domain Eukaryota; kingdom Metazoa; phylum Chordata; class Mammalia; order Primates; family Tarsiidae; genus Cephalopachus; species Cephalopachus bancanus. Next base: position 2,340,869 of record JAPVLO010000195.1, on the reverse strand, counting down.
GTATATCACTGTTTTTATATGTTGCTGGATTTGGTTTGCTAGTACTTGTTGAGGATTTACTTGTTCATATTGGTCTGTAGTTTTCTTGTGATATATTTGCCTGGTTTTGGTATTAGAGTAATACCAGTCTCATAAAATAAGTTTGGAAGTGTTTCTTACTCTTCTAATTTTTGGAAGAGTTTGTGAAGAATTGGCATTAATTCTTCCTTAAATTTTCAGGATAATTCAGAGGTAAAGCTATCTGGGCCTGGACTTTTCTTTGTGGGTAGTTTTCTGACTACTGATTCAATCTTTTCATGCATTGTAGATGTATGAACTTGTCTATGTTTTCTTTTTTATTAATATAAGCAGCATTATTCATTCATAATAGCCAAAAGGCAGAAATGACCCAAATGTCCATCAATGGACAAATGGATCAACAAATGTGGTATACCCATACATTGGAATATTGTCCCGCTGTAAAAAGGAATGGAGTACGGATACATTCTACAATATGGATGAACCTTGAAAACATTATGCTAAGTGAAAGAAGCCCGTGACAAAAGATCACATATATAATTCCATTTAGATGAAAACTTTATAACAGGACAATCTACAGAGATAGAAAATAGATTAGTGGTTGCTTAGGCATGGGAAGGGGAAGATAGGATGATGGCAGCTGATAGCTGAAGGGCATAGGGTTTCTAAATGTTCTAAATATTTTTTGGTTTTTGAGTTGGAGTCTCACTCTGTCGCCCAGGCTGGAGTGCAGTAGCATGCTCACAGCCACCCCAACGTCGACCTGCTGGGCTCAGGTGACCCTTCCACCTCAGCCTTCCAAGTAGCCAGAATGACAGGCACGCACTACCACTCTCGGCTAATTTTTTGATTTATTATAGAGATGAGGTCTTGCCAAGTTGCTCAAACTGTTGTCAAACCCGTGGGCTCAGGCAATTCCCTCACCTTGGCCTCCCAAAGTGCTGGGATTACAGGTTTCAGCCATCACGCTGGGCCTCTAAATATCCTAAAATTGACTATAATGATGTTTATACATATATGTGAATATAATAAAAAACAATTGAACTGTGCATTGTAACTGGGTGCACTGTATGGTATGTGAATTATATCTCAACAAAGTTGTTTTAAAAATGCAGTGAGGTGCTCATTCTCAGGCACATACCCTGCACTTCCACGAACCTAAGTACCTCCTTCCATTTTGCACACTGGGTTCTTCACTTTGCTTCGCTGGAATCCTAGATATATTCTGCATCCATCCCCCCTTACACAAAGATGACCATCTTTTTATTTGTTGTTCTTGTTGTATCCCCTTGCCTCAGAAGAGGTTTTATGTAAGAGGGCTAAAAGTAGAAACTTGCTTGCAAGATACTTCCTGACTCTCTCTCTTTTTAATAGCGTTCACTAGAGTTTATAAGTATGTTTGTGAGCAACAAGAAGAGAAAATATTTCTCTTTTCAGAGCAATCACAGAGCAGAATGACAGGTTTTGCCAAGACTTAAGAGTCTTAAAGTAGGAAGGTAGAGTCTTAAAGTAGGAAGGTAATGAGACAAAGAGGGAGAGAGAGAGAGAGGCCCTGAGTTCTGCTTGGTGGGAGCATTTTAAGGAATAAGCAAGATTTTAGAGGGGATGGCGATGTGACAAACCTACACAAAGAACTTTTTTTTGAGTCAGAGTCTCATTCCATTGCCCAGGCTGGAGTGCAGTGGCATTCTCACAACCACCCCAGCGTCGACCTGCTGGGCTCAGGCAATCCTTCTGCCTCAGCCTTCCAAGTAACCAGAACTACAGGCACGCGCTACCACACCCAGCTAATTTGATTTATTGTAGAGACAAGGTCTCACCATGTTGCCTAGGCTGGTCTTGAACCTGTGGGCTCAGGCAGTCCTCTCACCTTGGCTTCCCAAAGTGATGGGATTACAGACTTGAGCCACTGCGCCCAGCCCACAGAGAACTTTTAGAGGGGATGGCTATGTGGCAAACCTACACAGAGAACTTGAGTTTCTAGCCTCAGCCAAGTTTTCTGGTTAGTGCTTATGAATGGTATGCAGAGCAAGCCATCAGACTTCCAGTGCCAGGGACCATGCAGATGGCAACAGCAACCTTGATGAACTAGAGTTATAGAACTCTGCTTGTTTTCCCCAATACCACATAAAGTCTGGGTGGGAAGGAAAACCCCTGAAGCTGATGAAAATTTAATTTCTTGCCACCCTAACAGAAGGAGAACTTTAAGTCTTTTTATTAGATTATTTAAAATAACAAAGAAAGGTAGGCATATTTTTTATACACTTGAAGTTTTTCTTTTAAACTTTTTAAGTCGGAGATAATTTCAAAGTTAAAAAAATAAAAATAGTACAAAGAATACTCATACATCTTTTACCAGATTCACCCATTGTTAACATTTTTCCCCATTTGTTATTTATTTATTTATTTATTTGGAGTCTCACTCAGTCGCCCAGGCTCACTGCAGCCTCGACCTCCTGGGCTCATGTGATCTTTCCACCTCAGCCTCCCAAGTAGCTGGGAATACAGGAGTGCGCCACAACACCTATTTTTTTTTTTTGTAGAGACAAGGTCTCACTATGTTGTCCAGGCTTGTCTTGAGCTCCTGGCCTCAAGCAATCCTCCTATCTCAGCCTCCTAAAGTGCTGAGATTACAGGCATGAGCCTTCACAACCAGCCTATCATTTGCTATTTATCTAATTATGTAGTATATATGTTTGTATGTATACATGTATAATAGATATTTGCATAGTATTTTTCAAAGCCATTTGAGAGTAAGTTGTATGTACATATATATCATAATCCTGAAATGTTAGTTCCTTTACATATATCATACATAGTATATGTAATAAGTATAAAATATTATAATACAGTCATGTGCTACATTAGAACATTTCAGTCAATAAAGAACAGCATGTACAACAGCACTCTCATAAGATTATAAGGGGACTGAAAAATTCCTATTACCTACTGACTTTGTGTAGGCCTAGGCTAATGTGTGTCCTACTTTTTTAACAAAAAAGTGTTAAAGTTTAAAAACATTAAAATATTTTAAAATAGGAAAAAGCTTATAGAATAAGGATATAAGGAAAGAAAATGTTTTCGTAAAGCTGTACAATTGTGCAATGTGTTTGTGTTTATGCTCAGTATTATGAAAGATTCAAAAAGTTAAAAAAAATTTAAAGCTTATAAAGTAAAAATGTTACAGTAAACTATGGTTAATTTACTACTGAAGAAAGACTTTTTTTTTTTTTTGTAAATGTGGTGTAGCCTAAGTGTACAGTGTTTACAAGTCTACAGTGGTATAGTCATGTCCTAGTTCCTCCCATTCATTCACTGCTTCCTCACAGACTCATCTAGAGCCACTTTTAGTCCTATAAGCTCTATTTATGCTAAGTGCCTTAAACAGGTGTACCAATTTTTATCTTTTATATTGTATTTTTATCATACCTTTTCTGTTTAGATTGTTCAGATACACATTGTTAGATTGTTAGATTGTTAGAACACCATTGCATTATGTTTACAGTCATGTATTATACAGTTGGTAGCCTAAAAGCGATAGGCTATACTATATATATAGCCTAAGTGTGTGGTAGGCCACACCATCTAGATTTGTATATGCACACTCTATGATATCCAGATAAAGACAAAATTGCCAAATGACACATTCCTCAGAACGTATCCCCATTGTGAAGTGACACATGACTGTAGATGGGAACCAAGAGGAACGTTGTCTTTCATAACCGCAGTTAGGGTTGTCAGATTTAGCAAATAAAATACAGGATGCCTTAGGCAAATTCCAGCAGAGATGAAAGCTGAACTTTCCCTGACTGGGAGAACTACTGTACTCCCTCTGCTGGACACACTTGGATATTGTTTTCAGATTTGATGAGTTCTGGGTCTCCTTGGTTACCCTTCAAGGTCTCAGCAATAAACCTAATCTGCTGGGCAGGATTTCTGGTAACCAATTCATGTCTGTTATGATCTTGCTGATAACAGTGAAGGTTGGTTGACTCTTTTTTCCGTCTCTTGAAAGTTCTGTTGACTCGGTAGTGTTTATCAGAAATGAACTGAATAAGAATTGTCTTATGAAAACCACTGCTTATCAAATGTAATAAAAATCATCATTGGATGTTATTAAAGTGTATTTTCTAATCCAGTAGAACTGGGATGGTGTCTTAGATTTTGTATTTATTTATTTCTTTTTTTTGAGTAGGAGTCTTACTGTGTCGCCCAGGCTGGAATGCAGTGGCACGCTCACAGGCACCCCAGCGACGACCTGCTGGGCTCTAGCGATCCTTCCGCCTCAGCCTTCCAAGTAGCCGGAACTACAGGTGCGCGCTACCACACCCGGCTAATTTTTTGATTTATGGTAGAGACGAGGTCTCGCCAAATTGCCCAGGCTGGTCTCGAACCCCTGAACTCAGGCAGTCCTCTGGCCTCGGCCTCTCAAAGTGCTGGGATTCCAGGCTTGAGCCACTGAGCCCTGCCGCCAGCTCTCTTTGTAGCTTGTAAAGCCCACATGTTCTTGTTAAGGTTAGATGCCGACCCAACTTCGTTGACTACTTTCCAGTCTTGTTCTCCCTACCTTCTAGTCCACTGTAGCAGCAGAGCTAAAATGACTGCCGTCTGAGAAGATCTTAAATGATATTGGAACCTTAGTTCCATCACTCATGAACTCTGACAATGGAAAGTGGGTTCACCTCTCAGGAGTCACTTTCTTGTGTGTAAAATAGGAGTCACTTTCTTGTGTGTAATACGCCCATTTACCTCCCTGGATGGTCGACGCGACAAAACACGACTCATAGACTGTAAAGCACTGAATGGACGCTAGTTGTTCCCTTACTATGTCATCCCTTGCTTAATTTAATTTAATGCCTGGGCCACTTAGCACAGCATAAATAACAGAGACAGGGCGTGTCCGTAGAGAACGGCCTCGAGGTAGATCTTTTTCCCTTTGGGAAAGGGAGGGCGCGGGGCTGCTGGGAGTTGTAGTCTTTGTGGCGGTCTCCCCAGACGGCGGAGAAAGGAAAGAACTACAACTACCGTGAGGCCGTGCGCGGACAGCCCGTGCATCCTCCCCCGCCCGCCCGAACAGGCGCGTGCCCTTAGAAGGAGTTGGGGGCCTGCGCGCGCACTGGGGCTCGGCAGAGCTAGCATGGTGGCTGTTTGCTCGCGGTAGCCGTGAGGGTAGCTCGAGGAAAGGAGACGCAAGGGAGTGTGTGGGTTTGGTAACAAGGCAGCTTAAAAAATAAAAAGAGCCGTGCATCATTGCTTCACTACCCGGCGGACCGCAAACTCGCACTGCTCTGGAGACGTGGGGAAGGCGTTCCCGGGCTCGCGCCTCGCGCCTCAGGGGCTTAAAGCACCGGAGGCGGGAAGGGGCGGGGCCGACGGCGCAGGGGCGGGGCCTAGGGCGGTGGCGGCTGCAGCGGGGGCAAGACCCAGACATCTGGGGACTGTTGTTCTCTTGTGGCGCGACCGCTTCAGTCAGTTCGCCCAGAGACCCGGACCTAGTCTGCTGGGAAGTAGGTAGCCACATCCCCCCTTCTCTACTGGTCCCCAAACCAGCATCAGGAGCTGGCGCAAACACCCTGCGGTTGGTCTCCGATGCCCTTCAGTGAGGAGGGGACGTCCGGACCCTGGTGAGCGCACCCCAGGCCCCCCCAGCTTGGTGTCTCCGCCAGCCCCCCGCCTGCACACCCCAATCTGGCTACCATGGCTGAAAACACAGAAGGAGACCTGAACTCCAACCTGCTCCACGCCCCCTATCACACCGGGGACCCTCAGCTGGACACGGCCATCGGGCAGTGGCTCCTCTGGGATAAGGTGGGTACCTGGCGAGCCGGGCATCCGTCGCCGCCTCTCGCACACCTCCCTTACACGGTCAGCCCCACCCAGAGCCCCGCAGGCTTCAGAGGAGATGACTCGGGCCACTGGGTGGGAGCTCCGGAGCTGGGATTTGCCACCCACCTATGCTGGGGCTCCCTCCTTCGGACCATCTGAGCTGGGCAGCGACATCGCATCGCTTCCTTTTTCAGTGTGCTGAATTGCCGCCTCCCTTCCTGCCTGCCCCCCCCACTCCTTTCCCTTCAAGTGAGTGTCATCTCTCTTTCTAAAAAAGAAGAAATTAACCATCATCATCAAGTTATACCCTTCACAGAACTATTTCCTTTCCCCCTTTTTCCCCTTGACTTCCTTCTCTGCAAACCTGAAAGTGGTTTCTGGCTCCCTTCCTGGGCGTTTCTAACCGCTATCCGCTTTAGTTCTTGTCTGGTGTGTTTCCATCTTTTGTTGCTAGGTAGTCTTTTGTCATTTCTCTGGTATCACCTTTTGCTCTTGAGAAAAGCAAGGGTTCCTCTTACCTCTTAATTCTTTCTCTTGCTTTTCTGGAAGTATCTTGTTCGAAGAATCGTGTTTTCCAGGTTTCATGTGATACTCCTGTTAGGGAATTGGTTTTGCTTTAACCGTTTCTCCTCTGCTTCCTACACTTCTCCCTTAGTTGTTGTGTGGCAATACTGTGATTATATCTTTTTATAATATTGTGATTAAATCTTTTGCAGGCATGTAGGATGGATTTGTGATAGCCAGAATCAAAATGCTATCTACTTTGTAAAAGAGGCCTCTGGTGGCTCCAACAGAGGAAGATAATCCAAGCTTTTGTTTGTCACATGCATAAAACACATTTGTTGAAGTAGAGAGGGCAGTACATAAAAAATGGAATTAATGAGACTGAATTAAGGAATTTGTTGGTAGTATGTGAAATCATGTTGTACAATTGAATTTACTAAAGGATTAGCTTCTGAAAAAGTTTTATTTTTACTTTGTTCAGTCATTCATTCAGGAAAAAAAATACTGAGCACTGGGCTAATGTTCTGGGCCCTGTGAGACCCAAGACATACTAGGGGTGAGAAAAATAGAAAGGATTCCTGCTCTCAAAAAGCCTTCAGTTAACAAATAACACTGACCAACAAATAAGCAATTCCAATGAGGTGCATGGTGTTCATTGGTCATATGCATCTTGGACATTCTAATTCTTTCAGTGGAGTCTAAATCAATGGTCCCGGAACCTTAAAGTGCTTACAGAGATCTCCTGGAAATCTTAAAATGCAGATTCTGATTCTGAAGGACTGAGGTGGGGCCTGAGATTCTGCCTCAGTGTGAATTTCCAGATGATACTAGTGCTTGGTCTGTGGACCACACTTGGAGTAGCAAGACTCTTTTTGTTCTCTTAAGGTACCAGTCTTATCTATACTTTTCCTAATTAGAGGCTCCTGATTGATTTTTAAAAGATTGGTGGAACACTTATTAATTGTCCATGCTGTGCCTGTACATTGTTAGGATATACTGAGATATTTTTAAAAACAATAAAATGAACATTAGAAGCTAATGCTAGAGTAGTTTGGATAGCAAGCAAATGGTTTTTTAGGCAGTCGGTTCTTTTAGTGCAAAAGTATTAGTAAACCGTAGACTGGGATGGCCAAGGAAGACTTCATGAGAAGATGGTATACATATAAAAAGAATGAGGAGACACTTCATTGAAAGTGGAAGATAAATTCTTTTTTTTTTTTTTTTTGACTTGGAGTCTCACTCTGTCGCCCAGACTTGAGTGCAGTGGCCACTCCCGGCCACCGTAGCCTCGACCTGCTGGGCTCCGGCGATCCTTCTACCTCCGCCTTCCAAGTAGCTGGAATTACAGGCATGCGCCACCAAGCCCAGCTAATTTTTTTATTTATTGTAGAGATGAGGTCTCGCTGCCCAGGCAGGTCTCGAACCCGCGGGCTCAGGCAATTCACTCACCTCAGCCTCCCAAAGGCGCGGGATTACAGGCTGAGCCACCGAGCCCGGTGATAAATTCTTAATTTATATTTAAAGTGCCCTCTACATATAAGGCACTGGCTGAAAACCTGTGGGAGATAGAAAGATAGGCTAGATATGGATCATATCTTCAAAGAACATAGAAGGGAAGATAAAACACAAATATAATATAGGGAACAAGTAATGAGTACCCTTAATAGAAGAATAGATTTAAGTAATGTTATTAATTACTTAATAAAAATGATAATTTAGTCATTAATCCCTTAATGGGAGAAAATACTTCTAACTGGAAAACAAAAGCTGAGGTGTGTACTAGGGCAGCCATCCCCAATCTTTTTTTTGTGGAAGACAGTTTTTCCAGGGATGGTGGAGAGGGGAGGGTATATGTGCAGTCAATCTCACTGCTAATGTTAAGCTGTATTTGTAGCCACTTCCCAGGCATCTCATAAGGAGTTCACAGCCTAGATTCCTTTTGTGCACAGCTCACAATAGCGTTGGCGCTCCACTGATCTGACAGAAGGTGGAGTTCAGGCGGTTATGGAAGTGATGGGGAGCGGCTGTAAATACAGATGAAGAAGCTTCCCTTGCCTACCGCTCACCTACTGCTGTGTGGCCCATTCCTAACAGGCCACGTGGCTCGGAGGTTGGGGACGCCTGTACTAGGGCACTGGAATTTAGAGTGCAGAAATGTAAAATAGATCAGACTTGTAGCATTTGTTACATTACATGTTGATGGCACAAATTTCCCTTATGATTTAAATCTTTATTGTGATTTAAACCAGGCACAATGTCTCATGCTGTAATCTCAGCCACTTGGATTGCTAAAGCAGTGAGATTGCTTGAGACCAGGAGTTGGAGACTAGCCTGAACAACACAGCAAGACACCCCCCATCTCTAAAATAATTAGAATAAAATAAAAATAAATCATTGTATGATGGAAAATACATTGATGAAGCACCTCTACAAAGGTTGTCTAGTTTCATTGTGTAGGGACTCAGAGAAGTTAACATATCCAGTTGTAAAATCTGGACTAGAATTTGGTCTGCCAGCTAGTTCAATCAAATTTTTATACAAGTTTATGTAACATTTCTTGTTCACATTTTTCTAATAATTAATTAATTTGGCACTTAATCAGTGAAGAGTACAGAGTACATATGACTTTATTAATTTTGGGAAATGCTAGTACTTATTCTTTGAATTTATTTGTGTACTGTTTCAATCTTTATAAAATATTCAAAGTATTATTTGATAGTCACAGCAACAGTGTGTTAGGCAGTTAGTAGTTATCTCCATTTTACAAGTAAAGAAACTTAGGCCCAGAAAAGGAAAGTGATTTTTAAGTGATGAAATTGGGATTCAAACCTAGATTGTCTGACTTTTACTCTAGATTTTTCACTGTAGTAGATACCATAAACCAAATATTTAATACATACTACTGACATCACAAACCAAGTTTCAAGAACCTCATTAAAACCATTTTATTGGCTTTTATAAAACTGGAATAGGATGTAATATCCTGTAGAATAAATTGCCATGGATTTTTTTTTTTTTTTAAAGAGCTGAATTTGCTGCTCAACGGTTGCTTTGATCTCCTTGGCAACAATATTCTCCTTCTGTCCAAGAAATTCAGTACCTATAAATGAGTGTTTGAACTTTTCTTTCCTTTTAGAATTAAAAACCATTTCCCTTTTTATTTCCAAATTTCCTACATTTTCTCCTCAGTTTCCATCATTTTATTTTCAATTTATCTTGAAGAAATAAATGCTTATGATTTTTAAAAGATCATAAGTGTAAAAGATTATAATGGAAGCCAGCGCACCTCATTGCTTCTTCTCTTTCTCAGTTTGCTCCAAAAAAACAATTTTTAACACTTTTATTTTTAGTTATTTTCATGGTTACCATGAAAAGACTAAAAAATATGCTAGTACCACTATTTCTTGATTTATTTTAAGACTTTAGATATTATCTGTGAAATATATGCCTGTGCTATGAAAAATGGGCTCACTCACACTATTCTCTATACCTTCTAGATTTTGATTGTTATGCTATTAGTCTTGGTGTTTCTTTTGAAAGTTTAAGTAATATAATTGGTGCCAGCAAAGTTTACAGGACGGTAAGTCCAACTCACAAACTCAGAGTTCCCAACTGGCCATTCTATTTAAGGGGAGACTGACAAAAAACACAAAACAGAGAAACAGAGATACACAAAAGCAGAGAAAACTCATGCCAACTTCCCAGAAAAATCTACGAATATTAATAACTAACTAAGGATCAAGCTATATGAAGGAAATGACTGCATTAAAAATAAGTTAAAACAATGGACTCAGAAAAAAAACTGAGATCAATCAGGAAACATAAGAACTTAAAAATTTCTAATTAAATAAGACAAACAGGAAAAAAGAATGAGCTCTTGGAAATTAAGAAAAAACACTTGATTATATCCCACCCCTGCTAAATGCAATAGAAAATGTAAAAGTTAGCCGGGCTCGGTGGCTCAGCCTGTAATCCTGCGCGTTTGGGAGGCTGAGGTGAGTGGACTGCCTGAACCCGCGGATTCGAGACCCGCCTGGGCAACTTGGCGAGACCTCATCTCTACAATAAATCAAAAAATCAGCCGGGCGTGGTAGTGCATGCCTGTAATTCCGGCTACTCGGAAGGCTGAGGCGGAAGGATCGCCGGAGCCCAGCAGGTCGAGGCTGCGGTGGCCGGGAGCGGCCACTGCACTCCAGTCTGGGCGACAGAGTGAGACTCCAACTCAAAAAACAGAAAAGAAAATGTAAAAGTTAATGTTGAGGAATCATATAGCAAAAGGAAGTAGGAAATATGAGGGACGTTGACATAGAGCCACTACCCTAGGAGTCCAATATAAAGAAATCCTTGATTACAGCAGTGTACTAGTCCCACATTGGGCTTCCAGAAATATGTCTTAAAAAAGAACTCCAGAGGAAAACCCTCTCACTGAGTGAGAATTTTCCAGCCTTGTGTTGAGGACTAAGTATTTTACTTATGGCACGAGTCAGCAAGTGAAGGAATTTCTTAGCACCAACTGTGTGAGACTGTGGCACAGACACACTCAGACACGGGTGTAAAGGCAAGGAGGCTTTGCAAACACATTTGTTGCTGACTTCTTGAGCTCTTTACTGTCAGAAGTATTTCTAGTCTTGTGTGGGGTGCAGGTGACAGGACACTGGGGCCCTATAGGACGCAGCAGATAGCACCATGTTGTGACATGGCATCCATCACACAACACTGAGGGGCCTTGATGAAGAGTAGGCTACAGTGCATGGCCCGAAGCAGTATCCAGATTGGAGCTGTGTTCTCCAGGCCTTCCCAGAGCCAAAGGTTACACGGGAGTAACACAGTGTACAGACATTTGACTCTGATTTGATGTACACGCAAATGTTTTACACTAATGATCAGTCAACAAATATTAGCAAGATATATTCTAAACTAGACAAATGTGGCTATGTTGATGGCAGTCAACACTTGGAGTGCCAGGTGAATATTTGTGTGCGGATATCTAAAGCTTATCCAGCCAAAAAAAGACAAAAAATCTGTGCCATAAATAATAAAAAACTGGAAAATGTTAGTAATATGGTGAAGATGGCATGTTCTTTCTGTCAACATCAAAAGAAAGGAAGGAAGGGAGGAAGGGATGAGGGAAGGAGGCAGGAAGAAAGGAGGGAGCAAAGAAGGGGAAGGAAGGAATGAGCAAGGAAGGACAGACACACCTGAATAAATTATGGTCCAAAAATGAAGCAAACTAAAGTAGGACATGATTTTGAACGACTACTTGATGGAGCTTAAGGAAAAAACTTCCATTTGCTCTCACCACCTGTAGGTAACCCAAGGTATACCTGAAGAGAAGGATATTTAATCTGAGTCTACTACTGGGATCTATGCCCAGCAGTATTTAGATGGTCTTGGCCTAGAGCTTACATTATTTTCAACTTTGACAATCCACTAGAAGACAAAACACAAGACTGGATTTTTTTATTGTGGTAAAAAGCACATAAGATTAAAGTTACCATCTTGGCCATTTTTGAGTGTATAATTAATTAGTGTTTTTAAGTACATTGACATTGTTGTGCAACAGATCTCTAGAAATTTTTCGTCTTGCTAGACTAAAACTCTTTATCCATTAAACAACCCCCCCATTTCCTCCTTCCCTCAGTCCCTGGCACCCACCATTCTACTTTCTGTTTCTATGTATTTGTCTACTCTATGTACCTCTTATAAATGGAGTCATATAGTATTTGCCTTTTGACCTGGTTATTTGATTAGCACAGTGTCCTCAGAGTTCATCCATGTTGAAGACAAGATTTAATTTTTATTACAGAACAAAATGTAGATACTAACTTATTTCAAGTTTTAACTTATTGAGCTTTGGTTCATGCTACTTTTTGACTTTCAGAAATTTGTTGAAATTGTATCCATTCCTCAGTACCCACTAACCACTTCCTCCAGTTCCTTTTGCATTGTGGGCTTAGTCCTTTTATTCCTTTATTATCATTGTAATAAGTTCTTAGGAGGAAGAGGAGACATGTTTGTCTTTCATCATGAACATAAACTCTCTATTCTTTCATTTTTTTCAAATTAAAAATTTACTTGGAACTGGAAACAAGATGTCCTACAGTAGATTAGTGAATAAACAAACTGGTATGTTTACACAATGGATTATTATTCAGTGATTAAAAGAAATAAGCCATCAAGCCACAAAAAGAAATGAGCTATTAAGCCATGAAAAAACATGGAGAAACCTTAAATGTAGATTTTTTTACTGAAAGAAGATGATGTGAAAAGGCTATATAATGTATTATTCCAACCGTGTGTCATCCTGAAAAAGGTAAAACCTTTTTAAAAAGTCAAAATATCAGTGGCTATCAAGGAGTAGGGGAATAGGGAAGAATAGATAGAGCACAAAGAATTTTGGGGGCAGTGAAGCTATTCTGTATGAGTGGATACATGTCATTATACAATCATCAAAACCCATAGAACTTCACAACACCAAGAGTAAACCCTAATGTAAACTATGGACTTTTGTTAATAATAATATATTGGATCACTTGTAACAAACATACCACTCTGATACAAGATGTTAATAATAGGGAAACTGAAGGAGGGCTACATGAGAACTTCCTATACTGTCTACTCAATTTTCTATAAATGTACAACCGCTCTATAAGTTGTCTGTTACTTTAATATATAGATAGATACATATCTATCTATCTATCTATCTATCTATCTATATATATATATATAATAGAAGGGAAAGGATTCATTATTAGAAACCCCTTCCTTTTCCACTTGACAATTTTCAGAAGAGGTATATTGGCTACTTCTGCTTGTTATTTGGGAAACTTCATTGCCCTATTTTTTCTTTCATAAAATATTTTTTTGTTTAGTTCTTTCAAGTTTTCTAAAAGACCATTAGAAAGCCTATTTGGATATATCTTTGATCTAGAATTATTTTCCCTATGTTTTCCTCTCTTATTAAAAAAATCAGGGAACGTGCAGAATCTAATAAAAAGGAATTTATCATCATTTAGTTATTACAGATTTTACTTAAAACATAATTGAATTAACAAAATAATATAATAATAATAATATGATTATTATTATGAGTCAGAGTCTTGCTCTCTTACCCATGCTGGAGTACAGTGGCATGCTCATGGGCACTGCAGCCTCAACCTTCCAAGTAGCTGGAACTACAGATGTGTGCCACTATGCCCAGCTAATTTTTTGATTTATTGTAGAAACAAGGTCTCACCAAGTTGCCCAGGCTGGTCTCAAACCCCTGGACCCGGGCAGTCCTCTCACCTCGGCCTCCCAAAGTGCTGGGATTACAGGCTTGAGCCACTGTGCCCAGCAATGTAAATATTATTATATTTCATTAGCTTGGATTTTCATGGTCCTTCCCTGGATAATTTAAATTAGATTTATTTCATTTATCCTTTTGGAGAGACAGCATGATTAGCTTGTTGTATTGTTTTTATCCGACTCATATATCTGTTCTGTTTTTCAGAAATACTTTTCACTCAAAATGTTGTTTAGTAATTTAGTGAAGATTTTACTAACTATTTTTTTTCATTAGTCAATTGCTCTGTGCATTACTGCTAATTAGTACTGAGGCTGCTGCCCTCTGGTGTTGAAAGTTAATGGAGAAAATAATTTATGCTGGTGTAGACTAGATGAGACACTGAGTGTGACAGTGTCACCAATCCTGCATAGTAAGTTTTACGTTAAGTAATTTGATCAGCATTGTATCTTACCAAGCAAAACTATGGAAAATATCATATTTAATGCCTGAAAGAATACAAAGATTATAATATTCTAAATTAAAAATAAAATATCTTGCAGATACAAATTAGTTTTCAACTCATTGGAACCTACCTTGTTAGACAATCTCTTTAATGTAAATAGGGTTTTGTGTTTCTGCTTTAGCATTTTTTTCATGTCATATTCTCTGAAGCATTTCATAATGTATGTAAGTGAGAATTACAAAAAACTGAAATGCCCACCAATAGAGGAATGGTCGAATAAACTGGAACACCCTGCAATGAAAAAAAAATAACATAGATCTATAGGTATTAAAAGGACCTTCAAGATAGATATATAAATACTTAGGTATCTAGGTCTATACTTTTATATTTTTATTTTATTGTAGTAAGAACACTTAACATATTTACAGGTGTACTACTACAGTACTGTTAACTATAGGTGAAATGTTATACAGCAGATCTCTAAAGTTTATTCATCTTGTTGCACTGCACCTTTTTGCCCACTGATTAGCTTCTTGCCTTTTCTCCCTCCCCCCAAACTCTGGTAACCACCATTCCACTCTTAGATTCTATAAACTTAACTATTTTAGATGCCTCATGTAAGTGAAACCAAGCAGTATTTGTCCCTCTGCTCAAGGTATAAGTGAAACAAACAAGTTATAGAACATCATGTACCGTCTGATGTCATAGATATAAAAGAAAAATAGTTAAAACAAAACTGCATTTTATAAATATATAGATATGTAGGTAAAGGTCTGGAAGAGAAGATTATAAACAGTAAGTAATGCCCTTAAGGGAGGAGTCTGAGAATGAGGGTAATCGTCAAAGATGTTTGTAGCTTTATATGTATTATTAGTAATTTTTAAATAAGAGAAATGTGATAATGCAGTTCATAATTAATAATTAAAAATATAATTTAAAACATAAACATTAAGTGGTCAACTGTCTGATATTGGCTTTTAAGAGAAACAGGAGTTCAAAGTCAAAAAGACTTTAGTAAGAAGTAGAATTTGAGCTGGGCCTTGAAGGATAAGTAGGATAGGAATAGATAATGAATATGGGGCAGAAAATTTAAAGCGGGGGGGAAAATAAAATAATACAATGGAAGATGACACTGATCAGGGAAGTGAAACTGAGCAGGAGACATGCAGGAACAATGAAGAGATTTATTTTTTAACTCAAGTATAGCATATGTACTACTATGGCAGGTAAGAATAGGTGGAGGAAAACTAGTGTTTATTGAGGAAATATGTTTATTGAGGCGACATGGTATTAGATGCTTTCATGTAGAGAGTCTCTTAATCCTCCAGGGCTGTTTGAGATAGTTATTCTTGTTTTTAAAACCTATACACAAACCCAGGCTCAGAGAAGTAAATTTGAATTCAAAAAGGCATCTGATCCCACTCTTTCTGACTTTTACATTTGTTGTAATTAGAATTGAACTCTACTGCCAGGTGTGGTGGCTCATGCCTATAATCCCAGCACTTTGGGAGACCGGGAGTCCTGGGGTTCGAGACCAGCCTAGACAACTTGGTGAGACCTTGTCTTTACAATAAATCAAAATAATTATCCAGGCATGATGGTGCATGTCTGTGCTTCCAGCTACTTGAAAGACTGAGGCAGAAGGATTACCTGAGCCCTGCAGGTCGAGGCTGTGGTGGCCATGAACATGCCACTGCACTCCAACCTGAGTGACAGAGTGAGACTCCTACTCAAAAAAAAAAAAAAAAGAATTGGACTCTATTGCTGATTCTTGACTGATTAATCTGGCTGAAATATGTAATTAAGATGAGATGGGCCGGGCTTGGTGGCTCAACCTGTAATCCCAGCACTTGGGGAGGCTGAGCTGAGTGGATTGCCTGAGCCTATGGGTTTGAGAACAGCCTGGGCAACTTGGTGAGACCTTGTCTCTGGAATAAATCAAAAAATTAGCCAGGTGTGGTAGGATCGCCTGAGCCCAGCAGGTCGAGGATGCGGTGGCCGTGAGCATGCCACTGCACTCCAATCTGGGCGATAGACTGAGACTCCAATTCAAAAAAAAATGTTAATATAAAAGTGTCACATAAAGATGTGTTTATAGAACCTTTTAAGGAAACTAAGAAAGAAGTAGTGAGACCTACTAACAAATTGATTTTTCTCTTCTTTTTTAAAAAAACAGAGAATGATAAACAGATTCCATTTTGTTGAATAATATATCTTGCTAAATTTGAATCAGATCTTTCTAAGGAAATAAACAAATTACAGGTAGAGTTTAAATTTCCATGTCCATTTCTCCAATCCCATTCTTCTTCCTTCTTTCCTCAAAGTAACCAAGACATATCTAGGAATACTAGTATTATTCAGTTAAAAAAATCATTTTGTTTTTCATTTAAATAAAGATAAACCAGGAAGTTAAACAGCTCCTTTAAAAAAAAATCACTTAAAACTATTTCAATGCCAGAAAAAAACTCAAGTAAATCAAATATGAAATATTCATTAGTATATAACTTTTGAAAATGTGAGTGCTAATAACTTATCCCTAGATAGCACATTATAAGATTTTCAGAAACTGTAGTTCCTTAACAAAATGCAAGTCAACAATAGAATGACATAGCAAATACAGCTTAAGAAATTCTCTAATTAGCAGTTTCATACTTCACAAAGATAGCAAATTCCATTTGTGGCTTCTATAAAAGTTTACACTTATACAATATAAATGACTTAACTTCCTCTCCCTCAAATATCAAATGACTTTTACATAATTATAAGGAAAAACTTAAAAGTGAGAGAGAGTTGATATTATATTACAATTCAAACAAACATGAATCTATTTTTGTAATTTGCATGTCTTTTAAAAAAATACTGCTTCATAAAGCCTCTGAGGATGCACATCTTTCAAGTGTTGGACTTTTAACATTGAATTCCAAATGTTTTACAGAGAGGAAATGAAAACACCATCAAATATTGTTTGCCACTAATTTATACATTATAAGACAAAACACTGTTCATCTGGATTTAGTTATGTTTCCTCTACTCCAACATCAGTTTCAAATAGAACTTTTCTATATACTTTTTTCGTAAGTCAGGTTTAATGAGATATAATTTACATTTTACATAATTGACAGTAAGTTTCAACCTTTTAGGTGTTCAACTTAAAGAATTTTGATAAATATACAGTTGTATAACCAACACCACAATCAAGATGTAGAATATTTCTGTCACTGCAAAAAACAACCATTATATGAATATACCCCATCTTGTTTATCCAGTCGTTAGTTGATAAGCATTTGGATTGTTTTCATTTTTTGGCTATTATGAATAATGCTGTTTCAAACATTCATGTATTTGTTATATAAACATATGTTTTCAGTTCCCTTGGGGATATGCCTAGATGTTAAGTTGTTGGATGTTTAACTTTTGGATCAAAAGTTAAACTTTTTTGAGAAAAAGTTTAACTTGTTGAGGAAATGTCAAACTGTTTTCCAAATCAGCTACACCATTTTGCATTCCCGTTTCCAGTATATGAGAGCTTCGGTTTCTCTACATCTTTGCCAACATTTGTTCTTGCCCATCTTTTTTATTATAGCCATCCTAGCAGGTGTAAAATGGTATATCATTGTAGTTTTGATTTGCATTTTCCTAATGACATTAGGTATGTGACTGTTAGTTATTTGTATAACTAACTTCTTCAGAGAAAAGTCTCTTTTTCAAATCCTTTTCCCTTTTTTTTTTTTTTGAGTTGGAGTCTCACTCTGTCATCCGGGCTGGGGGGCAGTGGCACGCTCACGGCCACCACAGCCTCGACCTGCTGAGCTCAGGTGATCCTTCTGCCTCAGCCTTCCAAGTAGCTGGAACTACAGGCGTGCACCACATGCTCAGCTAATTTTTAATATATTGTAGAGATGAAGTCTCACCACATTGCCCAGGCTGGTCTCGAACCCACGGGCACAGGCACTCCTCTCACCTCGGCCTCCCAAAGTGCTGGGATTATAGGCATGAGCCACCACGCCTTGCCCCTTTTCCCATTTTTTTTAACTGAATTGTCTTTTTACTGTTGAGTTATAATAGTTCTTTATTGTTCCTGCTGTTTGATTTTACAGAAAGTATACAGTACATAGACTTTGTTGTGTCTAGCTTCCTTCACTTAATATTGCTCTTGTGAGATCTGTCCATTTTGTTGCCTGTATTGGTAGTTTGTTCCTTTTTTTATTGCTGAGTAGTATTCTATCATGTAGATGTACAGCAATTTTTTATTCATTCACCAGTTGATGGACACTAGGTTTTGAGTATTATGAATAAATATGGTATTAAAATTCATGTATAGATCTTTGTGTGAACATGTTATATTCCTCTTGGGTAAATACCTAGAGTGGAATTACTATTCATAATTTGCTGGTAATTTTTGTGATTATTGGTTGTTAAATGTTGTCAAATGCTTTTGCTGTATTCACTGAGATATTCAATGTTGTTGTTTTACTTTTAGTTTGTGATATAATAAATTTTGAATGTTGATCCAACTTATATTCCTCAGATTAATACCTCTTGGCCATGATGTATTTTTATATATTTTGTTAGGGATTTTTTTTGTAAATATCTGTTGGATTTTTGAATTAGAATTATGCTGGTCTTGTAAAATGAGTTGAACTGTTCCCTGCTTTATTTTCTGAAAGAGTTTTTGTATGATTAGCATTATTTCTTCTTTAAATGTTTCATAGGATTTGCCACCAAAACTATCTGGACCTGGAATTTTCTTTATGAAAAGCTTTTTGAGCACAAACCCAATATCTTTAATAGATATAGGTCTATTCAGACTGAATTTCATTAACTTTCATAGTCTATTTAGAGTTAATATTATAACACTTCTTATAAATTATAGTACCACTTATAAATTCTAGCAACAGTGTGGGTTTATTTTACCACCAGTACCACCTCCATTCTTTATCATTTGTATCACATCTGTAAGACGATATTACAATTTTTGCTTTAATCGAGCCTATATTTTTTAAAGAAATTAAGAAAAAAATCTTGTTTTTTTTGTTTTTTTTGTTTTTTTGAGTCGAAGTCTCACTCTGTCGCCCAGACTGGAGTGCAGTGGCCGCTCGCGGCCACCGCAGCCTCGACCTGCTGGGCTCCGGCGATCCTTCCGTTTCAACCTTCCAAGTAGCTGGAACTACAGGCGCGCGCTACCACGCCCGACTGATTTCTGATTTATTGTAGAGATGAGGTCTCACCACGTTGCCCAGGCAGGTCTCGAACCCACGGGCTCAGGCAATCCACTCACCTCAGCCTTCCAAAGTGTGGGATTACAGGCTGAGCCACCGAGTCCGGCTGAAAAAATAATTTTAAAAATATTTATCCAGGTATCAACTATTTTCCGGTGTTCTTCTTTCCTCCCCAAAAATTCAAGTTTTGTTTGTTTGTTTTTGAGTTGGAGTCTCACTCAGTCGCCCAGGCTGGAGTGCAGTGGCACACTCACGGCCACCCCAGCATCGACCTGCTGGGCTCCAGTGATCCTTCCAAGTAACTGGAACTATAGGCGTGCATTACCACTCCTGGCTAAAGTTTTTAAATAGATTTATTTTCCTTCAATCTGAAAAATTTCCTTTAGAATTTATTATAATACAAGTCTTCTGGCAATGAAGTCTCTTAGTTTTTTAAAATACATATGTTAGCTTTATTGGTATTGTCTTATAAGTCTGTAAAGCTCTTTTAAATGTATTTTTAATCTTTTTCTCTCTGTGCTTTATATTGGATAATTCCTATTGAACTGTCTTCCAGTTAAATAACCCTTTCCTCTTTTATCCTCATTCTGCTATTGAGACCATCAGTGAATTTTTAATTTCAGACATTGTGTTTTTCTGTTCTAAAATTTTCACTTAGTTCTTTTTTATAGTTTCTATTTGTCTTCTGAAATGTCTCATCTTTTCCTTCATTGCGAGTATATTTTCCTTAAAGTCACTGAGCGTAGGTAATAGCTGCATTAAAATCCTTGTCTGCTAATCGCTGTTGTTTGGCTGTCTTGGAGTTGGTCACCATTGATTATCTTTGCTTTTGAGAATGATTCACATTTTTCTGATTCTTCATTTGTCTGGTAATTATGAGTTGTATCATGGACAGTGTATATATTATATTGTGGAGACCCTGGACTGATTCTGTTTTTCCTTAGGAGAGTGATTTTGTTTGTTTGTTTGTTTTAGCAGGAAATTAACTTGTATTCAAACTGCAAATTCTGTTAGGATGCTGTTCAAGTCTCAATTTTTTTCTATTATTCTTAGCTGGAGTCTGTCCCACACATATGTAGTAGAGAGATCAGCCAGAGATTTGGGCAGAGTTTACACACACAATGTGGGGTTCTCCCTCTCAACTCTTTCCTTTCTGAACATATTCTCCAGTGTCTGTGTTTGCCCTGAACTCTGTGCTCTGGTTCTTCAGGCCATAAGAACTGTGGGATTTTCATTGGTGTTTTAGCCACTGCTCATGCCTCTGACTGCTACCTGCCCTCAAAGTAAAAGCCATAAAAATGGGAAACTCACCCTGTGCTGGTTCCATCTCCCAATGTTAACTCCCTTCTAGAATCAAGCCTGCTTTTGTTCACTCTGTTATCTTTAGGTCTTTGTGGGTTTTGGTTTTGTTTGTTTTTGTACTTTGTCTAGAGTTTTTCATTGTTATCTATGGGAAGGTCAGCTATGGTTGGAGTTTACTTGACCATACAGGAAGCAAATGGTACATGATATTTTTTATGCTATTTAAAATTATTTTTTTCTGTTTGCTGATATACAAAAATACAATTTACTTTTGTATATTGACCGTGTATCCAGAAGCTCTACTACCTACTATATCCTAACATTAATTCAAAAAATTATTTACTGTTTTGAACTTTTTTCTTTTTTTTAGAGGTATGGTATGACCTTGACCATCTGGGCTTAAAGTGATCTTCCTGTCTCAGCCTCCCAAGTAGCCAGGACAAGCCAGGACATACCTGCTGTTGTTGTTGTTGTTGTTGTTGTTGTTGTTGTTGTTGTTTTGCGGTGTTTTTTGTTTTGTTTTGTTTTGTTTGTAGAAATGGGATCTCACTATGTTACCCAGGTTGGTGTTGAACTCCTGGCCTCAAGCAAACCTTCCACATCAGTTTTCCAGAGTGCTGGGATTACAGGTGTGAGCCACTGCACTGGCCTTGTTTTGGATTTTTTAATGTACCAAATCATTTCATCTGAAAAATATAGGGTTTTTTTTTTCAATTCTTGTACTTTTGACTCTCTTTTTTTGTTTTACAACTTTAGTTATGACTACAGGTTTTATCTTTTTCCTTCTTTTTCTTATATTTTCTTTTTTTATATAGCAGCCATTATCACCCTTCTTTATTAGAATCAGAAGTTCATTTCTATTCCTTATGTTCTAAGAGTTAAAAATATATCCATATATTTTTATTTAGAGATGTAGATTTTTGTACAAATTATTTGTACAAGGAGTACTGTCAGGGAAAAATTTTAAGAAAGTGAGAAAATTACAGATAGGGAAGAGAAAGAACTAAGCAAGGGTATAGATTTTGTGAAATTGAATCACAACCTGATTCTGTGGTGCTGTGGAATTAGTTATACTTCAAAGTTATACTTCTGCATTAGACAGTCATTGGCAGTAGGACAAAGGAGGAAAAGTGTAACCCCCTGATACTCTGCACAAGGAGACTCCAGTCATCCCAGAGTTTTTTTTTAATTGTTAATCTTCAATATTTATTATTGAAATATATTTATCCTTTAAAATTCCCTTTTAGAATTTCATTTCATCCTTTCTTTTTTCTTTTTATATTTTTTCTTTTTTTGAGTTGGAGTCTCACTCTGCTGCCCAGGCTGGAGGGCAAGTGGCACGCTCCAGGCCACTGCAGCCTCAACCTGCTGGGCTCCGGTGATCCTCCGCCTCAGTCTTCCAAGTAGCTGGAACTACGGGTGCGCACTACCACACCTGGCTAATTTTTTTGACTTATTGTAGAGATGAGGTCTCACCAAGTTACCCAGGCGGGTCTTGAACTCGCGGGCTCAGGAAATCCACTCACCTCAGCCTCCCAAAGCACGGGATTACAGGCTGAGCCACCGAGCCCGGCTCATTTCATTCTTAAAATGAATGCTTGTCATTAATGTTAAGCCTTTTCAGTATGCACTTTTTCCTTAGGTACTGCTTTAACTTGTATCCATAAGGTTTTCTTATGTAGTATTTTCATTATCATTTAGTTAAAAATATTTTCTAATTGCCATTATTTCTTCTTTGGTCCTTGTGTTATTTAGATGTTATCCAATGCCTTTACCTAGCTCTCAGATAATACAAGGATTTTTAAAACACTAACTATACTTTATATATTTTAATTCAATATTATAAAGACCCTACCATATATTCATTTTACAGTCAATGTTTATATAGAGTTATCTATATCATTGTCCTTCATTTTTTTTCTTGTTTTTGAAACTCAGACCTTCCATTTGGGATCATTTTACTTCTGGTTGAAATACATTTATCCTTTATAATTCCCTTTTAGAACTTCTTGATGTTGAACTCTTAGTTTTTGTCTGAAAATGTGTTTACTTTATTGTATTTTATTTTTTTTTTTTTTTTGAGTTGGAGTCTCACCCTGTCACCCAGACTGGAGTACAGTGTGGCTGCTTCCGGCCACCGCAGCCTTGACCTCCTGGGCTCCGGCAATCCTTCTGCCTCAGCCTTCCAAGTAGCCGGAATTACAGGCGCGCGCTACCATGCCTGGATGATTTTTTGATTTATTGTAGAGATGAGGTCTCGCTGCCCAGGTGGGTCTTGAGCCTGTGGACTCAGGCAATCCACTCACCTCAGCCTCCCAAAGGCGCGGGATTACAGGCTGAGCCACCGAGCCTGGCCTTTATTGTATTTCTTGCAAGATACTTTTGCTGGTTATATAAAGCTAAATTGGTATTTTAAAAATTTCAGTGCATTAAAGATATTATTTCATTTACAATTTTTACATTGTTGCCACTCAACAGTGCTTGAAAAGTCAATTTAGTATAACTGTCATTCCTTTGAAGATTATTTTTTCTTCCTCTAATCCCTTCTTTTACAATTTTCTCTTTGCTTGACTTTCTAATGAGTAAGTGTAATGTTTCTAAGGATTTTTGTTTAATCTAACTCCATAGTTCCCAGCTCTTCTTATTGTATACTATTTCTGCAATATTCTCTTTCCTTTTTTTCTGGGCATCTTCTTAAAGGTATGCTATACCTTCACATTGTATCTTCTATGTCTCTCATCTTCTCTTCTGTATTTTCTATTATTTTGTCTTTCCATGCTTTACTTTTCTTCTGGTCTATCTTCCAGTTCACTAATACCCTCTTCAACTGTGTCTGATATGCTACATAATTTATCCACTGAGCTTTTAATTCACATTTCTGCAGATCCATATCTTATTTATATAAGTTCCATTTGAATTTAAAATTTATTTTCTAGGTAAACTGTATAGTTTATAGTTCCTGGCAGATTCCAGCTTTTTATTTCATTAAGCATAAACAACATCGTTGTTTTGTGGTCTACATCTGATAATTTTAATATCTTGATGTTTTTGCAGGTCTCTGGTTTCTACTAATTCTCACTCATAATACCGAGTTTCAGTATGTATCTGCTTATTTTAGATTATGTGCTGGACTTTACATTTAAAAGATCTGTAGAACATTTTTTGATGTTAAAGGTATGAGTGACTTCTTCCAGTAAGGATTTTCATTTGCTTCTTCCAGGCACCTTAAACCAAGTTCAAAGCTTGTGGTTCTCTGACTGACTCAGACTATTTAGACTTAAGCTGTAATTCTGGGTTTATCTCTTTTTTATTTGCTGTCACCCTTAGAATGAAGCTCTTTGGCTTCTAGCTCCCTGTTAAACTTATCAACTTGTGCAAGCCTTGGGTGAAAAATGGAATCTTGTTTTAATTTTCATTTCCTTAGTTACTAGAAAGAGATTATTGGATGGGGAAGCAGTGGTTGGTGTGCTGGGTGTAGATACAATTTGAAACTCAGTAAGTCTAATTTTGAACTCATTATCTCTCTATTCTCAACCTGCTCCTCACCCTCCTCCCTCTGCAATTTAATTCCCACTCATCTTTCACTTTTCAGTTCAGATATTATTTTCTCCAGTTAGCTTTCCCTGACTTGCTCTCTACCCTTAAATCCATTCTGGGTTAGAGACTTACCCCCATGTACTCCTATAGCACCCAGAACTCACTCTTCTTTTAGTACCTTTCATATTCTGATTCTGTATGGTAATTGCCCATTTACTGATCTTTATACCTCTTTAGAACTTGAACTTTGTAAGGGCAGAGACAGTTCCCTCTTGTTCCCTATAGTATCTCTTGTGCCAGGTTTTATAGATAGGTGTTTTTTTAAGTAATTCAACAAACATTTGTTGAGTAACTAATAGTTCAGGCACTATTCTCACTGCTGAAGATGTAATAATAATTAAAAAAGGGAATTTATATTATATATCACATGTATAATATATATTGGAGTGATTTCATTGATCCTGTATTTGTCATTTACTTTATCCTCAGAGAAAAACATGACATTATTTGTCCTTAGGCCTTTATCTTAAAATATATGTATACACATAATTAGGAAATTAATTTCTGTTGGGGGTTCTTATGTTTGATTATAAGACAACTTAAACACTCTAATATTTTCTTTCTCTACTGTTTACTTTTCCTGAAAGAACATGGCTATTTTGTCAATATCATAAATTGTAATTAGCAAATATATGGTAGGGTTTTTAAAATATTGAATTAAAATATATAAAGTAAGTATAGTTAGTGTTTTAAAAATCCTTGTATTGCCGGGCTCGGTGGCTCAGCCTGTAATCCCGCGCCTTTGGGAGGCTGAGGTGAGTGGATTGCCTGAGCCCGCGGGTTCGAGACCCGCCTGGGCAGCGAGACCTCATCTCTACAATAAATAAAAAAATCAGCCGGGCGTGGTAGCGCATGCCTGTAATTCCGGCTACTCGGAAGGCTGAGGCGGAAGGATCACCGGAGCCCAGCAGGCGAGGCTGTGGTGGCCAGGAGCAGCCACTGCACTCCAGTCTGGGCAACCAAGTGAGACTCCAACTCAAAAAATAAAAAATAAAAAAAAATCCTTGTATTATCTGAGAGCTAGGTAAAGGCATTGAGTAACATCTAAATAATACAAGGACCAAAGAAGAAATAATGGCAATTAGAAAATATTTTTAACTAAATGATAATGAAAATACTACATAAGAAAATCTTATGGATACAAGTTAAAGCAGTACCTAAGGGAGAAAGTGTATATTGAAAAGGCTTAACATGAATGACAAGCATTCATTTTAAGAATGAAATGAAGTTCTGAAAGGGAATTTTAAAGGATAAATGTATTTCAATAATACAAATTGAAGATCAACAATAAAAAAAAAACTGGGATGATTAGAGTCTCCTTGTGCAGACTTCACATTGGGCACAAAAATTATTGACTGTGTTAGAGCATAGTCTAAGCTGCTGAAGAAAAGATGATAAAATACAGTGGCATAAAACAGAGAGAAAATAATTTCTCTCCTAACATTCAGAGCTCAGGGGCAGTCCAGGGATGATGGGGATGGCCATGTCATCCTTTGTGTGCAATTTCTACTGTTGTCCAAGCTGGCCACCCCAGCTTTCATATTGCTCAGTCCACAGAAGGAGGGATAAGACTGAGGAAAGTAAGGAAAGTAAAGATTTAATCTTCTTTAGGACAAGGCCTGAGAGAAGAACATATTATTTCCAATTTCATGCTATTGGCCAGAACTTAGTCACATGGTCACACCTAGTTGTAAGGTAGACTGAGATACCACTCTTACCTGGGTTGCCATGTATGTACTGAATAAACTCTATGTCTAAAGGAGAGAAAAATATTGGGAGATATTATCAATCTGGTAGCTCAGATTAGTGAGTTATTGTCAACCTTTTAAAATATTTTATGTGCCAGGCTCAGTGGCTCAGCCTGTAATCCCATGCCTTTGGGAGGCTGAGGTGAGTGGGTTGCCTGAGCCCGCAGGTTCGAGCCCCTCTTGGGCAGGCGAGACCTCATCTCTACAATAAAATAAAAAAATTAGCGGGGTATGGTAGTGTGCACCTGTAATTCTGGCTACTCGGAAGGCTGAGGTGGAAGGATCGCCGGAGCCCAGCAGATCGAGGCTGCAGTGGCTGGGAGCGGCCACTGCACTCCAGTCTGGGTGACAGAGTGAGACTCCAACTCAAAAAAAATAAATAAATAAAAAATAAAAATAAAAAAATAAAATATTTTATGAAACTCATACATATGAAAACTATTTTATGAACAACATAAATATATACCATACATACACACATATGGAATCTGGTTTTCATCCAATCAAAACAGTGGGTTTTTTGCTCCAGATTGGATTAGGTCTATGTATCTGGTAGCACTGCAGTTCTGGCAATTTGCAAAATTGCCTTTGATGTTTAAGAATTTTTTGAAAGCAAATTGATATATTTTATTGGATAAATACTTTTACAAAGTACGATGTTCACTGGAGAAAAAATTAAATAGAAAGTGATGAAGAGGTTGAGTTCTTGACTAGGTGAGTCTTGGGTCTATCAAAATATTATTATTTGAAAGGATCTTTTTCTTGTCTTTTTAAAATGCATTTAGAAAAACTGGACCTTGGAGGAGATCTTTTCAGATTATATTTCAGCCCCTAATTAGTACTGATGAACCTCAGAGAGAAATTTGGAATGCTCAGGGACTCAGAGTTTATTCTAAAGAAGAATCTGGGTAAGAACTCAAGTCTTCTAAGTCTTAGGCTGTAAAGAGGATAACAACAGTGTGGTAAGAACCCAGCCAGGGTACTACATAAGCTCTGAAAATACCAACAGGGAGAATGAAGCAATTTCTTCCAATCTGCCACCTTATTAAAAGATTTGAGGGGTGCGTGAGTATATTTCTCTGTATGCTAACTATACTAAAAAGTACAGGCTAACTGTAGTAACAAATATGCGAAAATTTAGATGGCTTACACAGTGAAAGTTTCTTTCTCATGTTACAGTCCAATGCTGGTCCATAAGTAGGAGGTGAAGGAGGGGTCATTTTGCTCCATGTAACCATTTATTCCATCTTGTTGCTACTTACTCTTCTGAGTCCTTAGAGTTCTCTCTGTTTAATGATTAGATGGGGAAAGAGGAGCAGTGCTGTGAACGGCCTAGGGCTAGGCCTGGAAGTGGTGAACGTCTCTTCCTTTCTTATCCAGTGACCAGAACTCTGTCGCACGATCTCTTTTAGCTCCAAGGGAGGCTGGAACATATATTCTATCCATGGTGTCCAGGAAAAAGAGTAGAACATTATTAATATTTTTTTACAGGTGAGACTACTATAAATTACCTGTTCAAGGTCATAAAGCTAATAATAATAAATGCTACTAGCTGGAGACCTTGAACTTGGTACACCTAGTACCTCACATGGTCACTTTTTAATAAAACTTGTAGAGCTTGAAAAGATAATCTCAAAAGTCAAAATACCTGCTTGGAATCTAAAGTATAGGGGAGGTAAAATGCTTGCTCAGTATGATCTAGCTTACAATTGCAGACTCAAGATTGGGGCCACGTCTTCTAGAACAGCGATCTCCAACCTTTTTGGCAACAAGGACCAGTTTTGTGGAAGACAATTTTTCCACAGATGGGGGAATGTGCAGTCAAACCTCACTGCTAATGTTAATCTGTATCTGCTGCTGCTCCCCAGAGCTAGCATCACTGCCTCAACTCCACCTCAAAATGTCAGGCATTAGATTCTCATAAGGAGTACGCAACTTAGATCCCTCGCATGTGCAATTCACAATAGGGTTCACGCCCCTATGAGAATCTGATGCCCCTGCTGATCTGATAGAATATGAAGCTCTGCTCCCCTGCTGCCTCCTGTTGTGTGGCTCAGTTATAACAGACCCCTGGAGGTTGGGACCACTGTTCTAGAACCATAGTTCAGTGGTCTTTCCATTACTGTATGGTAATCTATTAAGCATATTGGCCAATAATTGGCTCCATTGATCAAGAAAAGTATGATATAACAAAATATTTATAGACAGTGGACATCTGAAATATTTTATGTTGACTACCTTATATGAGAAATTTTGTTTTTGTTTTGTTTTGAGTTGGAGTCTCCCTCCGTTGCCCAGGCTGGAGTATAGTGGCACAGTCACGGCCACCTCAGCGTCAACCCGCTGGGCTCTGGTGATCCTTTCACCTCAACCTTCCAAGTAGCTGGAACTACAGGCGAGCACTGCCATGCCCAGCTAATTTTTTTTTTAATTTATTGTAGAGATGAGAGTTCTCGCTGAGTTGCCCGGGCTGGTCTCGAATCCATGGGCTCAGGCAATCCAATCGCCTTGGCCTCCCAAAGTGCTGGGATTACAGATGGCGCCACCGAGCCCAGCCGAGAAATGTTTTTTGTTTTGTTTTGTTTTGTTTTTTTTGAGTTGGATTCTCACTCTGTCGCCCAGACTGGAGTGCAGTGGCCGCTCCCGGCCACCACAGCCTCGACCTGCTGGGCCCCGGTGATCCTTCCGCCTCAGCCTTCCGAGTAGCCGGAATTACAGGCGCGCGCTACCACGCCCGGCTGATTTTTTGATTTATTGTAGAG
The DNA here is from genome assembly GCA_027257055.1 of Cephalopachus bancanus. Classification (NCBI taxonomy): domain Eukaryota; kingdom Metazoa; phylum Chordata; class Mammalia; order Primates; family Tarsiidae; genus Cephalopachus; species Cephalopachus bancanus. The sequence goes on along the minus strand of JAPVLO010000195.1, from coordinate 2,312,163 downwards.
AAGAGGTCTCGCTGCCCAGGCGGGTCTCGAACCCGCGGGCTCAGGCAATCCACTCACCTCAGCCTCCCAAAGGCGCAGGATTACAGGCTGAGCCACCGAGCCCAGCTGAAATGTTTTTTATTTAAAGTTTAACAGAAAATTTTGATTGTGTTGAACAGTAAAATTTAGCTCAATGTGTGTGCTTTGTTAAAAAAATATATTGTTTTTTTAAAAAGCCAGGTCTAGTCGGGCTTGGTGGCTTAGCCTGTAATCCCGCGCCTTGGGAGGCTGAGGTGAGTGGATTGCCTGAGTCCGTGGGTTCAAGACCCGCCTGGGCAACTTGGCGAGACCTCATCTCTACAATAAATCAAAAAATGAGCCGGGCGTGGTAGCGCGTGCCTGTAGTTCCAGCTACTCAGAAGGCTGAGGCAGAAGGATCGCCGGAGCCCAGCAGGTCGAGGCTGCGGTGGCCAGGAGCGGCCACTGCACTCCAGTCTGGGCAACAGAGTGAGACTCCAACTAAAAATAAATAAATAAATAAAAAGCCTAGGTCTCTGTAGTCAAGTTTTGAAATAAAAAAATTTACACTTTTAGTTTCATACTAATCTTGGCATATCTAATATTATATTTAAATGATAACAATATGTTATATTTCAAAGCTTATTTTCTACTTTTAGGTAGTCAGTACCTTCATTTCCTGGATATGATTTTTGTATTCATTAAGTAATTACTTTTCAAGTAAATCTCATTTGATATACAAGCATTGTCATTCAAGTTTTTCATCTATGCCAATTTAACTTATGTTAATTTATACCAATTTTTTAAAAAGGAAATTAAATTTGGAATTACACAAAAATCCTTTAAATTGGGAAAAATTATTGGTTTAACATGAATATACTTTGGACTTTGTAAGGAAGCTTCGGATTTGGAAAGCCTGCTCCAGGACTCTAGACATGGATCTTCAGGCTGGCTTACCCCCAGAAGTAAATGTCAGCTGTGTTTATCCTTCAGATTTTTAGATTACCGTTTTTTATTTTAACTTCTGTTTAGAAATAAACCTTAATTTTTTTCTCTGTAGTTACATGAAACTGGCATTTATTATTTAAACACAAGTCTCTGTCAGTAACATTTAAAAATATTATTTACAGTTTTGTAATTTTAGATGCATTTGGGTTACTAAAGAGTCAGTTTTGTATGTTGGTTCCCATTTAGGTGTATAAGAATATTAGAATAGGGGATTATTAGTATATGAGGAGGGACCCCAAAAAAACCGGGTTTATGTTTTGGAGGCTGGGCTCCTTTCAGTACAGGCTTTCCCTGCTAGGTAAGTGTTCTAGGAACTATCGGCATCAGTGTACGAGCTAGTGTTGTTGTGAGAGACTGCATTCAGCTTACATGAATTTTTTTTGGGAATCTTTCAACAGTTTGCCCATTTCATAATGGGCGATTTATCGTACCTGCCCATATCATGCTGAGTGTTCTGTAGTTTTTGACCAAAAATGGCATGACCCACATGCCCCACCCTTCCTATTCACCTGATCTCTCCCAAGTGACTTTTTTTTTCTTTCTCCAGATGAAAAAGTCCTCAAAGGACTTTTTGCTGACGTGGAAAAGGTGAAACAAAAAATGGCAGAAGCACTAAAAGGCATCAAAACCAATGAGTTCAAAAACTGTTTTGAGCAGTTGAAAAAGCATCTCAACAGGTGTATTACATCAAATGGAGAGTACTTGGATGATGACTGAAATTTAAACATGTAATAATAAATATACAGTTTTTAAATAAATACATTCCAGGTTTTTTTGGGTACCCCTAGTATTATATTCTCTTAGATCTGTATTATATTCTCTTAGATCTTAGATCTGTTTCAATTTTCTAAACAATGCAATTCATGTTTTAGAGTGTATTTAAGCTATTAAGTTTGGTACTAGAATACTACTAGATTCAAGTTGTGTAGAATTATTAATGATAAAGGTTTATAAAATAAGTAAGAAAGCAGGTTTACAACTAAACTCATTGGCAAGCTTGATTACATTTTTAACACTCTTTTGTATAATTGACATTTATTACATATGAATAATATAGAAGTCCTTAATTATGAACAGAAGAGGTTCTTGGGTGAGTCCAGAATGATCCTTTGTAAGTGAATGTCAACACTTTCATTGGATGACAGGCAGAGTTACTGAGATTTTGGTGTGATGTGTGGCTTTCTTCGTGACTACGAATGTTTGTTAGAAGTTAAACTTGTTAAAAGAAACACTTCTGGTTCCAGCTACTTGGAAGGCTGAGGCGGAAGGATCGCCGGAGCCCAGCAGGTCGAGGCTGCGGTGGCCGGGAGCGGCCACTGCACTCCATCTGGGCGACTGAGTGAGACTCCAACTCAAAAAAAAAAAAAGAAGCACTTCTGTATACTTACATACTTAAAGTTTTTTAAAATCAGTTTTTTTCATGTTTTGGGTCTTATGATTCTACGATATGGAAAAAAAACCCCACAGGTATTATGTAAGAAGACACTTTCTTTTCTTCATTTCAGCCATGTAAAGTTGCAGCAATCCATAGGATTAGAACCTAAAGGAAATTTTTTGGTATACAGGTAAAATGTGAAAATAATGCATGGCTTTATTCTATATTCTATAGCTTACTGACTTCATACTAAGCAATTTGCTTTATTATGATGAAGTATAGAAAATACTAGTAGTCACTAAAACCTTTTACATTTTCTGCAGGATTACTTTTTTGGATTGCTACAATTATTAGGATGCTAAGATATGCTAGTTAAAAGCAAATTTAGTTCAAATTGAATGTATTTTTGTATGCATTCTGAAATGTGTGTTTCTGAAAAGTAAGTAAAATAACTTTTCTCCTGACTTACATTTTAATTTTAGAGAATTTTTTTATAGTTGGCTACAGTTAAACAATTTTCTCCCCCTACCTGCCTTTTTTTTTGGCTAACTAGGCTTCTCCTACTCCCAACTAATGAATAAACTGTAAGTAAGAGAGCACATCTAAAAAGCAAACAATAATTTGCATCTGAGAAAGTTCCAATATATGTTTTATAGATTCAGATCTTGTATAGCCTTCTGTGGGTGGGAAAAGGAGAGTAATTTGTGAGGTAAAAAAAGCATTCACATAGACACACAAGTAGTGATTTTTCTCAGCCATCATGAACACGTGAATAGTTTTTACCACAAAAAAGTAACATATACAGGCCAAGCACAGTGGTGTGTCACACCTGTGATCCCAGCCAGCACTTTGGGAGGCTGAAGTGGCAGGATTGCTTGAGGCCATGAGTTTGAGATCAGCCTGGGCAGCATAGCAAGACCTTGTCTCTACAAAAATTCAAAAAAATTAACCAGGCATGGTGACATGCACCTGTAGTCCCAGCTGCTTGGGAAGCTGAGGTGAAAGGATTACCTGAGCTCAAGAGGTTGAGGCTAGAGTGATCCATGATCATGCCATGGCCCTCCAGCACAAGCAACAGAGTAAGACTCCAACTCAAAAACAAAGAAAAAAGTAATATATACATAAACAGTACCATGACTGTGCAATAAAAAAGTCATTTTTTAGCCTCAAACTCTGTCCCCAACTTCTCCTTCAAAGATAACCACTTTTTTTCTTCTCATATTTATATGGAATACTTCTGAATGATATATAAATATACAAATCCCTCTTTTTAAAATAATGCTTAAAAATATTTTTTGTAGACAGGGTCTCACTATGTTGCCTAGGCTGTCTCAAATTCCTGGCCTCAAGCAATCCTCCCAGAATGCTAGGATAACAGGCTTGAGCCACTTCCCCAGCCTCTACCTCTTTTTTATACAAATGAAAAAACTCTCTGTACTCTTGTGCCTTTTGTTTTCATTTAGTATACCTGAGTTCTATGTGGAAATTGCATTTAAAAAAGAATTTGTTTATAATTCTTTAGAATCCCATATATTATTGTTTATGAAAGTCATAGTGATATAATTATTTTAGCAACAAATACAAATGTAATTTCATCATCTGAGTGGAGAATATAATTACAGCTACATACCTTTTTAAAAGTTTTATATATATATATATATATATATATTTTTTTTTTTTTTTTTTTTTTTTTGAGTGGGAGTCTCACTCCGTTGCCCAGACTGGAGTGCAGTGGCACATTCCCGGCCACCGCAGCCTCGACCCGCTGGGCTCCGGTGATCCTTCTGCCTCAGCCTTCCAGGTAGCCGGAACTACAGGCGCGCACTACCACGCCTGGCTAATTTTTGATTTATTGTAGAGAGGAGGTCTCGCAAGTTGCCTGAGCGGGTCTCGAACCTGCGGGCTCAGGCAATCCACTCGCCTCGATTTCCCAAAGCGCTGGGATTACAGTCTGAGTCACCGAGCCCGGCCTTAAAAGTTATATTTTGAGTAACCCCTTCAGGTCCCCTCCCACTGTGGGAGCTTTTCTGTCCTCTTAATAAATCCTGCTTTTTGTTTAAAAAGTTATATTTTGAAAGTTTATAGTATCAACAGCTAATGTAATGTCTAGCTGTTAAATAGTGGAGAAATCTGAGTTTAAAGTAGATTTCAAATGCCTGTTTTATTTATTTATTATTTATTTAGTTCTTCTTACCATACATATTTACTTGTTATGTTTAGCACATCATGATTCTCCAGTTTGTTTTCACTAAATTACTAGCTTTTTAAGAACCAGGAATCAGGTTACTACTGGTTGTAACATTTGTAATAGGAGATGGAATTTTTAAGGCCCTACTTTAGTAGCTGCATAGTTAAAAACTAGGAAGTATATTCAGTAACCTGATAGCATTTATGTCTGGTGGATCATTTTTATATAAACCTATAATAAAAAAGAATAGGCCAGGCTCAGTGACACAGCCCGTAATCCCAGAACTTTAAGAGGCTGAGGCAAGTGGATTGGCTGAGTCTGCAGGTTCAAGACCAGCCCAGGCAACTTGGCGAGACTTTGTCTCTACAATAAATCAAAAATCAGCTGGGCATGGAAGCGCTCACCTGTAGTTCAGGCTACTTGGAAGGCTGAGGCAGAAGGGTTGCGGGAGCCCAGCAAGTTGACGCTGGAGTGGCTGTGAGCGTGCCACTGCACTCCAACCTGGGCAATAGAGTGAGACTCCAACTCAAAAAAAAAAAAAATGGAAAAGACATGAACATAAAATTAATAATAAACTAGAAAGGTGGCTGCAAAACCAATAATTGGCCAAGGTTTAAAGGAGAAAAATTAGCTAATTGACATTTTAGAGAACCACGGGTCCCAAACCTTAGAGGTAGTTATGAATCTATGGACCAAAAGGCTCATACAGTTTAAAATCTGGTACTTGCAAAATCACCCTAAAAGGACTGTCTCAACTTATCTTCCCACTAACAATGTATGACAGTGTTATATACCCTCTCCACATGACAAGTCTATTCTATTTTTGCCATCCTTTTTTTTTTGAGTTGGGGTCCCACTCTGTCACCCAGATTGGAGTGCAGTGCCACGCTCCCGGCCACTGCAGCCTCGACCTGCTGGGCTCCGGCGATCCTTCCGCCTCAGCCTTCCAAGTAGCTGGAACTACAGGCACGCGCTACCACACCCAACTAATTTTTTGATGTAGAAATGAGGTCTCACCATGTTGCCCAGGCTGGTCTCGAACTAACCTTCGAGAGAAAAGTCTTCCAAGCAGCTGGAACTACAGGCGCGCACTACCACGCCTGGCTTATATTTGATTTATTGTAGAGATGGGGTCTCACCAAGTTGCCCGGGTGAGTCTCGAACCCACGGGCTCAGGCAATTCACTTGCTTGGGCCTCCCAAAGTGCTGGGTTTATAGGCTGAGCTACCAAGTCCAGCCTCTATTTCTTTTAAAACCTAATACAGACTCCAACTTAATTGATGTCATTTTTGACTAAGGTTTATTTTAGATTTGTAGCTCTTAAATTTATCAAATTATTAGAAAGAACATTCTTTAATATGCTATAAAAGTTCTATAACATCTCACTCATAAGTGGACCTTGAACAACTATCATAATACTATGAGATAGGGATTGGCAGTAGTGGAAAACTGCCAGGGGAGGGGAGGTACACTTTATCAACATGGGTATCTGCAGAGTGACCATCTGTATACCTAACCCTGAATAGTATCCCACATATTTAAAACTAAAAATTAAAAATAAAGTTATAACATTAGAGATATGTAAATCACTCTTAATACGGCCTACCTCCTTTGGAGACTCAGTAAATAGCAGGTATTTTTCTTATTACACATACTAAGAAGTAGCACTGTGGAATTTATAGTGAATATACAAGGGGGACCAAAACAAGCCTGGAATTTATTGATAAAAAATTGTATATTTATTTGTACATGTTTAAACTTCAGTCACCTTCTAAGAACTGTCCGTTTGATGCAATACACCTATTGAGATGCTTTTTCCACTGCTTAAAATAGTTTTTGAACTCCTTTATTTTGATGCCTTTTGGTGTTTCTGCCAGTGTTTGTTTCACCTCTTCCACATCAGCAAAACATTTCCCTTTGAGGACTTTTTTCATTCAGGGAAACAAAAGAAAGTCTCTTGGGACAAGATCAGGTGAATAGGGAGAGTGGGTCACTGGGGTCATGCCATTTTTGGTCAAAAACTGCTGAATACTCAGCATGGTGTGGGCAGGTGTGCTCATAAATCACCCATCATGAAATGGGCAAATGTGTTGAAAGACTCTCCCAAAAAAATCACTACAGCCAAATGCGGCCTTTCACAACAACACTAGCTGGTACACTGATGCCGGTGGATTTCTAAACTTGTACTACAAAGGCCCCATCTTCCTTAATATAATTCTGGGTTTTTTGGAGTTCCCCCTTGTAGAATCTTGTTATATGTGCATATTGGCCCCTCAGAAGGGCTTTATATTAGGTCTCTGCTTGTGATCCTGGTTAAGTTTTAATATTTTTTTCCCCTAGAATCCCAAAACAAAAGAGCAGATTGAAAATCTGTTACGGAATGGGATGAACAAGGAGCTGCGAGATCGTCTTTGTTGCCGGATGACTTTTGGGACAGCAGGACTTCGTTCAGCCATGGGGGCAGGGTTTTGCTATATTAATGACCTTACGGTAATACAGTCAACACAGGTAACTATATAAAGTACTACATGTGTACCCTTTCTCAGTCGATTTTTTGGGGTAATAAATTAAGTAGTACCTTTCTAAAAACAAACACACAAAAAGCTTTATTTCCAGAAAAGTACTCTTATGTAAACAGAACTGTAGACTAAATTCTGACCTTTAGTCTAACCCAAGATTTATCTTATTAGAAGCCATTTATGTATCCTCAAGGTCACAAATGAACTTTCTGATTAAGAGTAATTTTTATTGCCATTTTCAACTTCTTGACAATGTTACTTTGCATTTGAAACCAAGAAACGGATATTGACATATCCAGTTAATACAAAGAAATAAACTTAAATAGGAAGAAGATGGTTACTCATTTTGGCTTGTAGCCATTCATAAAGGTTAACCAGTGAATTTAGAAAATGTAGTTGAAATTATTTCCTTTTAACATGGTTTTCCATATCTAAATGAGAGTTCTTTAAGACAGTTGTATAATATGATACAACTTGTTTTATTTCTCCCCATTTTTGTGCAACCCACCCTAGAAACAAATGGCTTCTCTTTGTAGTGAATCATCCTACAGTGGTTCAAGTAACCATGTTTTTGAGGCCAATAATGTATTTAGCGTATACAAAAAATAGTTCTGGGCTGGAAAATTGCTCAGTAGACACAATTCTAATTGATGTTGCCAAAAAGTAAATCATCTTTAGCCTTGTTTTGAGAGATTCTCTAAAGCCAAGGGCTAATGTAGGGATGGGAAGAAGGGATGACAAGATGGGATACCTGCCACCTTTCCTACCTAACTTTTCCCTATCTCCTTTCTGTTCTTCAACCAGCAATGCTTTAGTGCAGTCTTTTCTTATATGTTGAGTTTCCTCATAAGCTTTTATTTGAAGTGAAGGTTCCTTGACTGTCAAAAAGGGGTGAAGGAGTTGTTTAAAAATCAATTTCTATATAAGTGAAAATTTCAGGCCGGACGTGGTGGCTCACACCTATAATCCTAGCACTTTGAGAGGCTGAGGTGAGAAGATTGCCTGAGCTCATGGGTTTGAGACCAGCCTGGGCAACTTGGTAAGACCTCATCTCTACAATAAACAACAACAAAAAAATTAGCTGGGTGTGGTGGCACCTGCTTGTAAGTTCCAGCTACTTGGAAGGCTGAGGTGGAAGGATTACCTGTGCCCAGCAGGTCAAGGCTGTGGTGGCCGTGAACATGCCACTGCATTCCAGCCTGGGTGACAGAGTGAGATTCCAACTCAAAAAATAAAAAAATAGGAGTGTAAATTTTTACAGGGGTTGAGATTCCAGTGTGAAGTGGAAAAGCAAAATGAAATCTCTCTAAGCCCTGTCCCTTTTCAGACTCTATATAGAGGGATAAGATAAGATGACTTATTATAGAGGATATTATAAGGCTGTATGAGGTTTTAAGACAGTATCATCATTAGAAATCAGTTGTTGAAACTAGCTGATTTGGGATTTATAAGCACACATGCGGAATAGGTGGGAAAAATGAATTCTTCTTGAGAGACCCCTGCACCCAGAGTCTGGGGCTCTGTTTGGTGCTACAACATACTTATTAGTGCCCGCCATACAATAGGTCTTCAATAAATCAGTATAACTTAGTTTTAGTTGAATGAATGGCCTTGAGCAAGACATTACATGGAACTTTAATCTTATTCTATCTCTTTTTAATTTTTTTAATTTTTTAATTTTAATTTAATTTTTTTTTTGAGTTGGAGTCTCACTCTGTCACCCAGACTGGAGTGCAGTAGCCGCTCCTGGCCACTATAGCCTCTACCCGCTGGGCTCCGGCAATCCTTCCACCTCAGCCTTCCAAGTAGCTGGAATTACAGGTGCGTGCTACCACGCCTGGCTGATTTTTGATATACTGTAAAGATGAGGTCTCGCCAAGTTGCCCAGGCAGGTCTCAAACCCGCAGGCTCAGGCAATCCACTCACCTCGGCCTCCCAAAGCACGGGATTACAGGCTGAGCCACCGAGCTCGGCTCTATCTCTTTTTAAAAAAGAGACATTAAAAGCAAATTGGAAATGGTATCTGCATTTCTTTCTTTTCAGGGTTGTTGTAAGAATTAATTGTCCCACCATTTTTGTGGAACTGATTTTAAAGGGCTGTAATAATAAGTGCTATTTTAAAGGACTGTAATAATATAAGATGTTATTTTTAGATATTAAAGTGTTTATTAAAGTTAGCAAATCATAAGAGAATTCAGTGGTTTTAGTTTTTACTTGTGATGTTTTCTTTTTTTTTTTTTTTTGAGTTGGCATCTCACTCTGTCACCTAGACTGGAGTGCAGTGGCCACTCCCAACGACCACAGCCTCGACCTGCTGGGCTCCGGCGATCCTTCCGTCTAGCCTTCCAAGTAGCTGGAAGTACAGGTGCAAGTACCACACCCGGCTAATTTTTGATTTAATGTAGAGATGAGGTCTCGCCAAGTTCTCAGGCAGGTCTCGAACCGGCGGGCTCAGGCAATCCACTCACCTCGGCCTTCCAAAGTGCTGGGATTACAGACTGAGCCATCGAGCCCGGCCTGTGATGTTTTCAATATTTAATACTTCGTTTTTTGTAGCCCTTGACTGCAAACTTTCCTAGTCTATGAAATTTTTTCTGAGTTGTTTTTTTTTTTTTTTTTTTTGAGTTGGAGTCTTACTCCGTCACCCAGGCTGGAGTGCAGTGGCATACTCATGGCCACAGCTGCGTTGACCTGCTGGGCTCCCATGATCCTTTTGTCTCAGCTTTCCAAGTAGCCAGAACTACAGGCACGCTACCAAGCCTGGCTAATTTTTTTTAATTTATTGTAGAGACGAGTTCTCGCCAAGTTCCCCGGACTGGTCTTGAACCTGTGAGCTCAGGCAATCCACTTGCCTCAGCCTCCCAAAGTGCTAGAATTACAGGCTGAGCCACTAAGCCTGGCCTTCTGTGAGCTTTTAAAACCAAAGAATGATGGGATCAACCATCTTAAAACATGCCCTAGTGAAGAACTATGTTGCTAATTAAAACTGTTTACATCATAAATAGGTCAAATCTTTTGGTTAGCTTCAGTCCTATGATTTAGCAAGGGCTTAAGATGGTCAAAATTCTGTTTTCTAGCGCTTTGAAGTAAGAAACAATTTATTTTGGCTCTTCTGACAATTTTTTTTACCCTATTAACTCTCGTGTCCCATTTTTTTCCTAGTGTTTTATTTATTGTATTGGATTTAGTGGTTACTAAACCGGTATTTCTGTGGTATTAAATGTATCTGAAAATCCAGGAAATGTCATCTTACATTTGTGGGCTGAGCATTATTGCTCCCACATTCGTAAACATGGACATGCAGGCAGAAACCAGGTTCCTAGGAGCCAGTAAGCTGCACACCAAAAATAAAAATAAGAGATTTAAAGTCATATAAAATGCATGCATTCACCAGGACTAATCTTTTGTGTTTATTTGCTTCAGGGGATGTACAAATACCTTGAGAGATGTTTCTCAGACTTCAAACAGAGAGGCTTTGTGGTTGGGTATGACACTCGGGGTCAAGTAACTAGCAGCTGCAGCAGCCAGAGGTACAAAGTTGATTGTTTCAAAGATTAAGTTGGAGAAGAATAAACATTACAAAAGTTACTTTGTATTTTTATTAAGAGTTCTTAAACAGGAGACAGTCAAATAGAATGTGATCCCAAGCTAATGTTTATCTTAGAACTGAAATAGAAGAAAAAGCCTTTCAAAGATAAGATTTTACATAAAGATGTAAAAACTTAAAATATTTAGGTTCATGTTGCGAATGACATCATAGCTAATATTATAATTTTAATATTTTGGTAAAGGCACTAGGTAGGAGTGATCATGTAACTTATATTCTTTCATTATGGTCTTATTTGATTAGTTTTAGGATATTTTCATAAATAGATAATCATGATACAGTCATATATTTTTCAAAGGTAATTATGTATATTGGGTTTATCAGTCTTTTATTTCACTTTCCTCTGTTCTTTTTGCCTTTTGCGGATTTAATTTATTAGTAAAAGAGCTATCAAAAGTTGAATGAGGGAAAAGGAAGACACTGAAATGTCAGTTTTGTTCATTGTTAAACTCTTTTTTAAAAATCTTATTTATTAAAAAAATTTTAACTGGAGCATGAAGCTTACTTAAATAATCAGTAATTCTAAGAACTGGTTATGTTAGGCTACTGTTAATTCAGAATAATTATAATATAAAACATATTTTATGAAGGTTAGTTGTATTTTAAAAGTATGGCAAGCTAAGGACTAAATGAAATCTCTCTTTTCAGGCTTGCTAAACTCACTGCTGCAGTCTTGCTGGCCAGAGATGTTCCTGTGTACCTTTTTTCAAGATATGTTCCTACGCCTTTTGTAGTAAGTATGTTGTCTTAGTGATCATACAGTTTGCTGCTCTTGACAACAGTTCTTAAATCAACTAGGATTCAGATTTTTCTCATACATAAAATTCTGTGTTGAGTGATATGAGGGATCTACAGAAGGAAAATAAATTCACAAATTTATTTTCACTCAACAAGCATTTGTTAACTACCTAAGAAAGAACTTGATCTATAAAAGTAGACAAGTCCATGGTTATTATGGTATATTTTAATACTCTTCTTTCAGATATTGATTTATCAGGCAGACCAAAATTATTATGGATAGATTTTTTTTTTAATTTTTGAGTTGAAATCTCACTCCATTGCCCAGACTGGAGTGCAGTGGCACGCTCACAGCTACCCCAGCATCAACCTGCTGGGTTCAAGCTATCCTTCCACCTCAGCCTTCCAAGTAGCTGGAACTGTAGGTGTGCATTAGCACACTGGCTAATTTTTTTATTTATTGTAGAGGTGAAATCTCACCAAGTTGCCCAGACTGGTCTTGAACCCCTGGGCTCAGGCAGTCCTCTCGCCTCTGCCTCCCAAAGTCCTGGGATTATAGGCTTGAGCCACTTTGCCCGGCCAAAGGATAGATTTGAACACACTGTTAACAGGCTTGGGGTGTGTGTGTGTGTGTAAAAACACTCTATTCAGTGATAATAGGATATATATTATTCTTTTTTTTTTTTTTTTTTTTTTTTGAGTTTGGGAGTCTCACTCTGCCACCCAGACTGGAGTGCAGTGGCCGCTCCCGGCCACTGCAGCCTCAACCTGTTGGGCTCCAATGATCCTTCCGCCTCAGCCTTCCGAGTAGCCGGAATTACAGGCATGTGCTACCATGCCCAGCTGATTATTTGATTTATTGTAGAGATGAGGTCTCGCCAAGTTGCCCAGGCGGGTCTCGAACCCGCGGGCTCAGGCAATCCACTCACCTCAGCCTCCCAAAGTGCAGGATTACAGGCTGAGCCACCGAGCCCGGCAAGGATTATATTATTCTTAAGCGGAGTCACAAAGAATGTCTCAACAGAGAACTGATTATCAAGTTCTCAACAGAGAACTGCCAGAGAACTGATTATCAAGCCATATACCTGGACCACAATGCAATAAAATCAGAAATTTAAAAGTCCATAAAACTTCCTACTTTTGGATTCTTAAAAACACATTCATAAATAATTCATGGATTAAGGAAGATAATATAATGAAGACTAGAAACTATAGACAGTCTTTGCTTTGCATGGTAGTTCAGGTCTGTAAAGAGAGCTGTGCAAGCTAAACCCATGCAAAATGATCTTAATAATCAATGGAGAAAATTATGTTTGTTTTATAACCTTTAAATTTGTTTGCCAAAACATTAAAAATATCCTTACTCTAAAAAAGTGTATAGGGGAAGTTTTAAAATGGTAAAAACTGTTTATTTAGTTATGATTGTAATTTAAAGCATAGAAACCTTAAAAACTAAAATGTTTTCTTTTAAAACAAACAGTTTATCAAGTGAACAGTGCTTGTTTTTTGGTCAATACAATCAAGCATCTTTTCTATGCCTTGGCAAATTGTTATACCCCTTTCTAAGTTGGGGTCATCTTCCAGCATCTTATCCCTTCTTACTTTCAGTATTGTGAAATATCTCTGAGAGTTCCTTTAATGTGAAGGTTTTTTGTCGGTGTCATTTCCGCTGGGACATTTTCATCCTTCTCCTCACAACCTCCTCATTTAATCCATGTGTTCACCTTCACTGCACTCTGCTGGTTGCATATCTAGAGTCTCTTGAATGGCAGCAGTATCAACATTCCCAGCTATTTTTTCTGTAACTCCATTTATGTTCAATGAAGATATGCCTCCATTTTTATTACTTTTTGTTTGTTTGCTGCACTTTCACTTTTGTTGGCCAATTCCCACTTTCCATTATCCATTTTTGTAAACTGTTGTATGAGTCTGTCACTAGGATACAAGGAAGCAACATACCTGTGTGCTTTGCTGTTTATATGAGGGCTGATAACAGATGCTCAGTGCCGAATCACTGATAGACTTTAAAAGAGTGACATGATTGACCACTGATCATGTTGGATCCATTATATATGTAGTGATGTGTAGACCAAAGAGCTAGCAACCTAGTATGTATTTGATGCAGTTACTCAGTTAATATTCCACAGTAACTGAAATTTGTACATATTTTTGGGAGACTGGTGCTATTGAACAAAAACATAGTACTGTATCAGAAATTTGGCATATTGTGCAAAGCAAGGACTGCCTGTACCATTTAAAATTGAGCAATAAACCGGGCTCGGTGGCTCAGCCTGTAATCCCGCGCCTTTGGGAGGCTGAGGTGAGTGGATTGCCTGAGCCCGCGGGTTCGAGACCCGCCTGGGCAGTGAAACCTCATCTCTACAATAAATCAAAAAATCAGCCGGGCATGGTAGCACATGTCTGTAATTCCAGCTACTCGGAAGGCTGAGGCGGAAGGATCGCCAGAGCCCAGCAGGTCGAGGCTGCGGTGGCCGGGAGCGGCCACTGCACTCCAGTCTGGGTGACAGAGTGAGACTCCAACTCAAAAAATAAATAAATAAATAAAATAAAATAAAATAAAATTGAGCAATAATGAAAATCATAGCAGGAATTATAGAATATAACTAAAGTTCTACTTAAAGGGAAATTATGACCTTAATGAATATATTAAGAAAAAAGATTTCCAAGTAATGAGTTAAGCCTTCAACTTGATATGTTTGTTTTAAAACAGAATAAATACAAATAAAGTAAAAGGAAGGAAATAATAAAGTATGTGGGAAAAAATCGAGTAATAGAAAAATAAAGACAGAAGCAATCAACAAAAGCAACATTATACTATAATGTCTTTTCCTGTTATTTAATCAGTGTTATTTTTGTGTCAGATGTATGAGTAGCCAGGAAGAAAATCTGAATTATAATGTTGTTGTTGTCGTTTCAGCCATATGCAGTGCAAGAGCTCAAAGCAGTTGCAGGTGTGATGATTACTGCATCTCACAACCGCAAGGAAGACAATGGATACAAGGTAAACCTTGGACTCCTGACCTTTACTTATTTTATAGCTCTTATTTTATTCAACTAATATGTGCAGAGTATATTTTCTACACTGAAGAGTAGGGCTAGACCTCGGGAACAGAAAGTTAAAAATACTGAGGCTGGGCCTCAAAGAATGTGTATTCCTAACATCCCTTATTACTCCTTAATGTATACTATTACAAATGTTGCTTTATTTGGTCCTTTTACTTCTAATTGCCCTTCATATCTCCATCCCTTTCCAAATCCATCCCCTCTACCATTTCAGAAGTAAAATCATATTGTACAAGAACTTGGAGAACGAGCAGGCGTTTTCAGGAAGACAGCCAGAGCAGTAATGCCTTGACCTCACTCTCCTCTCCCTCTGACCTACTACCGGGGCTTCCCGTTTGGCCACAGGACTCCACTTGGTGTGTCACCCTCTGTAGCAGAAAGCAGAGTGGAGAAGAGTGAAAGTGGCTCCAGGGGGAAATAGAAGCTATATAGCACAGTATTGAGCCAGTGTTTGGGGCTTCTGGGTGGTGAGTCTGTGTTCTTTTATTTATTTTTTCTTCTTGTGTTGGAGGACTTCAGACATCCTGAGCTCTGCTTTACTGGAAAAAAGAAGATTTAAATACTAATCTAAGATTTCGGCCTTAGCCTGCTAAGTGAATAGTGTTACCATTCACAAAAAAAGGCAAGAAGTGTGACTAATTCAGTATGAGGCATAGTAAGTTTTAAGATATTTGTAGGTCAACCAGGCAACAATATCCTATAGGCAACTGGATATATAGACTTACAGCTCAGGGAAGAAATCTGGGCTGAAGTTATAGATTTTAAGGTCACCACATATTAGAGCATGTAAGAATAGTATTTGGAGGCAACTCCCTCGGGTCCCCTCCCATTATGAGAGCTTTTCTGTCCTCTCAGTAAATCCTGCTTTCTCACTTAAAAAAAAAAAAAAAGGGTATTCGGAAGTTGTTTACTTCGATGAACATCCCAGATACAGTATAGGGTAGAAAGAAAAGAGGTCAAGAGTATATCTCTAGGGAATATCAACTTTAAGGGAAGAGGGGGAAGAAGAGGAGCTAGAAACAGGAGATAAAGACTAGAAGAGACAGTTATCATAAAAACTAAACAGATAAAAGAGTGCAAGGGATTCGAGGTCAGCTTACAAGGAGAGCTAAGAACTTAGATCTCTTCTCTGATCATCAGACTCCATAACCAGCCACCTACTTGATATCCTTTGGGATGGCTAACAGACATCTCAATATTAGTGTCTCTAGACTAGAGGTCTTGATTCCCCTACAACATATACACTCAAAAATGGTCCTCCTCCAGTCCTCTCATTTCTGTAAATTAACATTACCACCCACTCAAACAAAAACCAAAAATCATTCCTGGCACGGTGGCTCATGCTTGTAATTACAACACATTGGGAGGCCAAAGTGGGAGGATTGCTTAAGCACAGGAGTTCAAGACCAGCCAAGGGAACATAGCAAGACCTCATCTCTACAAAAAAAATAAAGTAGTTAGGTGTGTTGGCATGTGCTTGTAATTCCAGCTACTCAGGAGACTGAGGCAGAAGGATCCCTGAGCTCAGGAGGTCGAGGCTATAGTGAACCATAATTGTGCCTCTGCACTCCAGCCTAGGTGATAGAGTGAGACCCTGCCTCCAAAAACAAACTAACAACAACAAGAAAACCCCACCAGAAATCATCCTTGATTATTCCTGTTCCCAACATTTAATCTGTTCGCAGGTTCTACAAAATCTATATCTGAAATGTGAATTGAATGTGTTTACCTCTGCCCACTCCCTCCACTTTCATCATTCTAAATCTTTGTTGTCTTCTGTTTGAACTACAGCATTCTAACTGGTCTCTTCCCTTATTCTCCCTGCAATCCATTCTCCACAAAGCAGCTCATGATCTTTTAAAATATAAACAGATCATGACACTTTCCAACTTAAAGTTCTTTGGTGGCTTTTCATTCTTGCCTTGGGGCTTACAGCAGTCTGCATGATCCACCTCCTAGGTACTTCTTTATCCTCTCCCTACCTGTGCTCACTATGCTCCAGGCATACTGCTGCTTCTTTCCTCCAATACACCACACCCTTTCCCATCTCTGAGCCTTTATCATCATCTTGTCTTTGCTTTACTCTTTCCCCAAATCTTGCCACCTTGCTTATTTTCATCCTTTAGGTTCCAGCTCACATGTTGCTTCCTTGAAGGGGCCTTGTCTGGCCATCTTGTCTAAAGTGACTTCCATTGAAGACTGTTTCTCGTCATCTTGTTTATTTCCTTCACAGAATGTATCACTATCTGTAATTATCTAGTTTCTTTTTTTTTTTTTTTTCTGAGTTGGGATCTTAGTCTGTCACCTAGGCTGGAGTGCAATGGCATCACAGCTCATTGCAGCCTCGACCTCCTGGGCTCAGGTGATCCTTCTGCCTCAGCCTCCTGAGTAGCTGGGCCTACAAGCCTGCCACCGTGCCTGTCTAATTTTTTTTTTTGTAGAGATGAGATTTTGCTATATTACCTAGGCTGGTCTCAAACTCCTGGGGTCAAGCAATCTTTCCTCTTTGGCCTCCCAAAGTGCTGGGATTATAAGCATGAGCCACTGTGCCTGACCTCTGTAATCATCTAGTTTCTTTATGTTGAATTATCTTGTTTGTTTGACCTTATTTATGATATTTTTCCATGCATGGTATTATGATATTTTTTCCATTTGAAAAGTTATTTTGGCATTTTTATTGGTATCATATTTCATTTGTAGATTAACTTAAAGAGCTTCAGTACTTTTATAATATTGTTGAGTCTCCATATTCAGGAACAGGATGTGTCTTTCTGTTCTTTCAAGACTTCTTTTAAGCCGGGCATGGTGGCTCACACCTGTAATCCCAGCACTTTGGGAGGCAGAGGCAAGAGGATTGCTGAGTCCAGAGGTTCAAGACCAGCCTGGGCAACTTGGTGAGACCTCGTCTCTATAATAAATTTTAAAAAGTTAGTCAGGTGTGGTGGCATGCACCTTCTAACTACTTGGAAGGCTGAGGTGGAAGAATCGTCTGAGCCCAGCAGGTTGAGGCTGCAGTGGCTGTGAGTGTGCCACTGCACCCCAGCCTGGGCGACAGAGTGAGAATAAGACCCCCCCAAAAAAAGACTTATTTTAGATCTTTTGGCAACATTTTAAAGGTTTTGTTGTTGTTGTTGTTGTTGTTTTGACTGGACCTTTCACATTTATTTTAAGGTTTATTTCTGGGTGTATTTTGTTGCCTGAATTTTTCTGTTACTGTATCTGCTTTCTGCTGCAGGTTCAGTAAAACCAAAAAGAGTGGCTTAAGCTGATAGGAATTTATTTTTCTCACATAATAAAATGTCCAGAGATAAGTAGCTGCAGGCATGGTTCTATAGCTCAGTGATGTCAGGCCTGGCGTTGCTACAGCTTTTTTTGGCCTTTCCCTCAGGCACGGCAATCACATGGTGGCTGCTGTACCTGCAGGCATCACTCCTGCAAACAAGGCAAGAAGAAGGGGGCCACAGAGAAAGGACAGGATGTTTTTCTTATGCTTGATAAATGTTCACCATGAGCTTTCAGGATTTATGGAGAATCTTGTTTTATGGCTTGGAATGTGGGAGCATCCCTCAGAGCAGTTTTCTCTGTTTCCTTTTTAAATTCTGTTGGAACCTCAAAGATATCACTGGCTAGGAGCAATTTCAGTATTAATTTATCAGTTCTCATGCTAAAATAGTTGAGGTGCAGATCTGGGATTTGAACTTTTCAAAAAAATTACCCAGAACCCAAGAAGAGACAGACATGCTTCCTCATTATCTCTACATAGTGGGCAAGAATTTTTCTATTCTGTATTTTCACTGCGAGTCAAATGCTTGAAGGATCCCATTTTTAATTTTTTTATTTTAAAGATCTGGGGTACCATTCAGGGTTAGGTATACAAATGTTCATTATGCAGATACCCTTGTTGATGAGGTGTGCCCTTCTCTCCTTTGGCTGTTTCCCCCTACTGCCAATCCCTTTCTTACAGTATTATGATTGTTTAAGGTCTGCTTATGAGTGAGAATATATGGTATTCTGTTCTTTGTTTCTGTGATAGATCACTGAGTATGATAGACTCTAAATCCATCCAAGTTGCTGCGAAGTTCATATATTTGAAGGATCCCATTTTTATTAGGGGGTTTCAGTTTCAACTCGCTACCTTGCACACAGGTATTACAGCACAAGAACTAGATAAATGGACAGTTCCCAAACCCCAAGCAACCCACAGTATCAATCCCACACGCTTGTCATTTAAGTTTTTAATTCTTTCTTTTCCCCCCACTGCCTAGAGTTTTCTTTTAAAGCTATACATTTCATATAATGTTTTTTTCTATTTGATGTAGCATTTTGAGGTGTTTAAAGAGCACAAAATTTTAGGTCATTTAGTTTAACATATTCTTTGGCACAGAGCTTAGTACATAGTACATATCCAAATGTACCCTTATTTTCTTCATTCAGAATGAGATAGAGGAAATTCATGTTATATTCATGGTTGAAATCAGCATAGATATTCTCTAAACATCTAACTTTGAGATCTTGTGAATTTTTAGAATTATATTTTCTTGCTCTTTTAATAACTGTTCCTAATATCTTTTTTTCTTTTTTTGAGTTGGAGTCTCACTCTGTCGCCCAGACTGGAGTGCAGTGGCCGCTTCCGGCCACTGCAGCCTCGACCTGCTGGGCCCCGGTGATCCTTCCGCCTCAGCCTTCCGAGTAACCGGAATTACAGGCGCGCGCTACCACGCCCGGCTGATTTTTTTATTTATTGTAGAGAAGAGGTCTCGCTGCCCAGGCGGGTCTCGAACCCGCGGGCTCAGGCAATCCACTCACCTCAGCCTCCCAAAGGCGCGGGATTACAGGTTGAGCCACCAAGCCCGGCTCCTAATGTCTTATTCATCAAGCTACTTGACAAACTGAAAACATTGAAATGTATATAGAAAATTGACATGTTAATTATCTTTTCTAATATAGACTATATTTTGTATGATATAAATTCTATTTTATTTATAATAGAAAATGATTTTTTTTTTCTCCATCTTATGACAGAACCACTTTATAATGTTAAGCTTAATAGTATCAAATTTTAGGGGTCATTCCATGGTTTCTTAGATTATCTTTAGTATATAGTTATATGTCTAAGTGTATGATTGGACACTATGGTGTATGCATTTTTTTTTTTTGAGTTGGAGTCTCACTCTGTCGCCCAGACTGGAGTACAGTGGCTGCTCCCGGCCACCGCAGCCTCGACCTGCTGGGCTCCGGCGATCCTTCCGCCTCAGCCTTCCAAGTAGCCGGAATTACAGGCATGCGCTACCACGCCCGTCTGTTTTTTTTTGTTTTTTTTTTTTTGATTCATTGTAGAGATGAGGTCTCGCTGCCCAGGCCTCAGCCTCCCAAAGGCACGGGATTACAGGCTGAGCCACCGAGCCTGGCTGCATATTATAATGTTGTCATAATAATGCCCTGCTTTACTCTTTTATTTTACTTGTACTGTTATTAAAACATACTTCTAAAAGAGAAAATAATATATAATTATTTTATTGAAGAGTCCCTGTTGAGTCATTACCATCAATATCTTTTGTTATGTATAATTAGTCCTATGTTGTTGGGGGCGTTTTTTGAGTCGGAGTCTCACTCTGTCACCCAGGCCGGAGTGCAGTGGCACAATCACAACTACCACAGCCTCAACATGCTGGGCTCAAGTGATCCTTCTGCCTCAGCCTTCCAAGTAACTGGGACTACAGGCGTGTGCTACCTCACCCGGCTAATTTTTTATTATAGAGACGAGGTCTTGCCATGTTGCCCAGGCTGGTCTCAAACTCCTGGACTCAGGCAATCCTCTTGCCTCGGCCTCCCAACGTGCTGGGATTACAGGCATGAGGCACTGTGCCCAGTGACATTTTTTACTTGATTAGTTTGTTACGCTCTTTAATAAAGTCAAAGATCTCCACTGTAGCTAAGAAAAGATCGGACAAGCATTTTAAGTAATTATAGCTATATTTATCTATCATCTAGGTTTATTGGGAAACTGGTGCTCAGATCACATCTCCTCATGATAAAGAAATTCTGAAATGTATAGAAGAATGTGTAGAACCCTGGAATGGTTCCTGGAATGACAATTTAGTAGACACCAGCCCACTGAAGAGAGATCCTCTACAGGACATTTGCAGGAGATACATGGAAGATCTGAAAAAGATCTGTTTTTACAGGTATCCAAGTGGGAATATAGGATAGTATTACCTTAGAATAATGTTAGCAAATGAGGGAAAGAACAAGGAATTGAAATATGTGTTGTCTAGTCCCTGTATTAAAATTATAGCTAAATAACACTATTCATAATAGCCAAAAAGTGGAAATAATCCAAATATCTATAACTGATAAATGGATAAATAAAATGTGGTATATCCATACAATGAAATATTGTTTAGCAGTAAAAAGAAATGAAGTATTTACATATTACAACATGGATAAACCTTGAAAACATTATGCTAAGTGAAAGAAGCCAGTCACAAAGAATCGCATATTGTATGGTTTCATTTAAATGAAATTTCCAGAATAGGCAAATCTATAGAGACAGAAATAAATCAGAGATTGCTTATGGTTGGGAGGCATGGGAGGGCTGGCAGGTGACAACTATGGAGTACAGAGGTTTTCTTAAGGAATAATAAGAATGTTCAAAAATTGGTCATGGTAATAGTTAAACAACTCTATGAATATAGTGAAAGCCATTGAGTTGTACACTTTTGAATGAGTGACTTGTATGGTATATGAATTATATCTCAGTAAAACTGTAAACAAATTATACTTAAATATACGTATTTCCTCTATGTAAGATCAGGAAATTGTCTTTAAAATTTTATTTTTCCTTAACTATTTCCATATTTCTATAACTATTCCATAGATAGCTAATATTACTGCTAGGAAAAATACTGGCTTGCTGAGTATATTTTGTCTATCCTACAAAATAGATTTTAGCTTTTTCTCTATTTTATCTTCAAAAGTATACCCATCAAGCTATCAATCGTTTGCTTCTCCTTCTAAAATGATAAATGGGCAGTAATACTCGCTAAATTCTGCTAGTTGTAGTCAATCTAAAAATAATTTGTTCCTTTGTTATCTTTGCTATCTTTGTTCATATATATTTTTGTTTTTTAAAGAGTATATGGGCAAAAGCAAATTAACAAGTGATCCTAACTATATATCATGCTGAAGGCATAATCACACAGAGAAGAATTATTTCAGGTGACTTTTAAAATAATTGACTAAGCCGGGCTCGGTGGCTCAGCCTGTAATCCCGCGCCTTTGGGAGGCTGAGGTGAGTGGATTGCCTGAGCCCACGGGTTCGAGACCCGCCTGAGCAGTGAGACCTCATCTCTACAATAAATCAAAAAATCAGCCGGGTGTGGTAGCGCATGCCTGTAATTCCGGCTACTTGGAAGGCTGAGGCGGAAGGATCGCCGGAGCCCAGCAGGTCGAGGCTGCAGTGGCCGGGAGCAGCCACTGCACTCCAGTCTGGGTGACAGAGTGAGACTCCATCTCAAAAATAATAATAATGATAATAATAACAATAATAATAATAATAATAATAATTGACTACATTTCTAGTGGGATGCATCCTAAGGATAAAGAACTACAAAAAAAACCCTGAAATTGTATTTGATAGCTAGTCTGTTAGTAGTAATATTGATGGTTTTTAGATCTATATATATAGATAAATATATAGATATACATACACATATACATATATTATAAAACAAATGGGTAATTATGTTAACGTCACTAGGAACTAAGATATTAGTATAAGAGAAGAAAATGTAAAATCAAAGGAAATTATTTTAAAATTATAATTTGAAATTTGAAATATTAATGTGAACTCATGATTTAGTTACCTCTTGCTAAAATACTAGTTCTTACTAAAAAGGCCTATACTTACCCCTAAAGCCCAGATTGTAGTTTCTGAATACCATTTCCAGGTAAAAGGAACCAGGACCAGGTTCTGGTTGGAGATATTGACCAGTCTCATCAAGAACTGGGGCAGAAAATGTACTAAATAAGGCTGGGATTTTTTTTTCTTGCCATAAAGCAAAAAAGCTATCAAAGATACTGAGGTCATATCAAAAGAATTTAGGAGCTAACTTGAAGGGGCTCCCACTGATCAGAGATTGGATACTTGGGCATCAGAAAAAATAATCGCTATAATGAATTAAAATATTAAGCATAAAAAGTTCATGACTGTTAATAATACTACAAAAGCACCTTTGGGAGTGCTAGACTGAAAATTGCTCATTCTGAAATCTGATAAATTTTGAACTTTCTTTCCAAAAACTAATAAGTGTTTGAATTTTTCTCTTAATTTGTTCTGCCCTTCCTGTATGAACTGAATTTTAGGGTTAATCAAATAGTCAGTGAAAGATAATTATTTTTTAAAGAAATATCCAGCTAATATGCAGAAGAAATAATAGAATAATGTAATTAGAAAAATCACTATTTTGTGACACTAAAAAATAATGTTTCTAAGCACTAATCATTAAAGGGCTGCTAAAACTCACAGGTGAAATGTTGATGGGAAATTTTATGATGGAAGAATTAGGCTGAAAAGACACTGATGAATTTTAGTTTAACATCATTAAAAGTGAGACAGGCATTATGTGCCTCTCCTTGTGAATCAGTAGAAATAAATGGCATGTGAATTAGAGAAAGAAGGAGAACATTTATAGATTAAAAGAGACTTAAGAGACATAACCAAATGATAAGGACTTGTTCAGTTCTGACTCAAGTAAACCACTGTTAAAAGTATTTTTGGTGACAGTTTTTAGAAGTTTAAGCAAGAAAAAAAGTATTTTTGAGACACTTGGGGAAAATTTGAATACAGGGTATTAGATGACTTTAAGAAATTTTTGTTAATTTTGTTGAATGTACTTGTGGTATTATGGTGATGTTTTTAGCTATGAAAGCATTTTCATGAAAGATAATATGTCTTGAATAAATGTAATTAGATCGATGGAATATTGACAAATGTTGAAGTGAAGTAATGGGTATATGGGTGTTAGATAGTCTCATGTGTATGTTTGAAAATTGTCATAATAAAATTTTATTTTTATTTATTTTATAATAAATCTTATTTATTATGGAGAATGAATAGTAAATGGTAGGTAAGGATGTAGAAAGTTTTGCCGTGAAACATTCCAAAGAAACAGGGACTAGACTAGGTATTGGTAGAAAAATATAGGAGAGAGAGGATAAGCCAAGTACTAAAGTTCTTGAGTGAGAGTAGATGGGAATCAGAGCAGAAGCAGAGGGGTTGACCTTTAATAGGAAGAATATTTCCTCATTGTTGTCAGTTGGAAAAAGGAAAAAATATGTATGGATGCTAGCGGGATTGTAGATTTGATGTGAGACGATTAGGAAGTTCCCATCAGATGGCTCTGTGTCTCAGTGATATACAAGGTGAAGGGGGAAGAAAGGAATAAGGAGAGAAGAAATAAGTTTATGTATTGCTTTCTTTATTAACCATCTTGTAGGGCAAAAAGGTAAACTTTTGGGATAACAAAATAGGATTGCCTGACAGTGCTGAGTGTCCATTGACAGTGAAGCTATTCAATTCTTTTGTGAAATTTATTCTAACAATATCTAGCTATTTTAGTGCAGGCCTGGAAATGGTACATATTTGGGTTCAACAAGGGTTTGGGTATTGGAGGGTCAAGGTACCAAAATGACATATAAGAAGGTAGTTGAAATTAGGTCCCTTGAATGTAAGCTGGACATGAAAGGAGTCATGAGCAGAGGGGTCTTGGAGAGTGAGAAAGACCATTGAGGAAGTATTTATGATGGTTCTGGTAAAAGATGATACTGGTTTAGCTTGTTCAGGGTAATGACACAGCATTTAGAAGGCAGCTAACCAGGGCAGGAAGTTGAACACCAAAGGGAAAATGCAGTTGAATTTAAAATATTTGGATCATTACGTTAATACCACATCATTTGCTTTTAATATCTTAGACCTCTGCTGAAGGATATGATCACTTTAATCACTTTTTTCCAGAATTTGACTGTTTTTAATTATATCACAGTTAACAAGTTTCATAATATTAATTGAATGCTGCTTTTCCTTTACAGGGAGTTAAACTCAAAGACCACTTTGAAATTTGTGCATACATCTTTTCATGGGGTCGGACATGACTATGTGCAGTTGGCTTTCCAGGTGTTTGGTTTTAAGCCTCCAATTCCAGTACCAGAACAAAAAGATCCTGATCCAGAGTTTTCTACTGTTAAATGCCCAAATCCTGAAGAAGGAGAATCTGTGCTGGTATTTTTAAAAATATTTAATTATTGTTCATTTATTAAGCAATCAGAATAGATAGAACTTACTGGCAATTCAAAGATTACTTACAAAAGCAGAAACCACTATAGTTTACATATTTTAAAGCATATTGGAGCCATAGGTTGTGTTTTGTTGGAAATCTCTGTGGTGGATATCCTTACTTCTAAACTTAATTTAAATTTAGCTGTGCAATATGCTTTCTAAAATTCATATCATTAACGTAGTGCCTACATTTAGTAATGTTACCAATGAATTTAGGTTCTTCAGTACAATCTAACTTTTTGGGTCACTATTTCAGGAACTTTCTCTGAGACTGGCAGAGAAAGAAAACGCACGGATAGTGCTAGCTACAGATCCTGACGCAGATCGACTGGCAGTGGCAGAACTTCAAGAGAAGTAAATAGAATCTTCTCTTTGGTTAAGAGCTTGAACTTTGAAAAGCAATTTTTAAGTCTTACAGGCTCATTGAAAATAATGAAAAAATAAGAAAAGAACATAAATCTCCTGTAAGCCCACCGTCCAGAAATAACTACCTAAGTTGATACTTGACATTTCCTTCTTATCTTTTTTCTACTCAAAAGTTTTTTGTTTTTATTTTTTATTATTATTATTTTCTTTATTAAAGATGTGGGGTGCAATTCAGGGTTAGATATACAAATATTCATTATGTAGGTACCCTTGTTGATGAGGTGTGCCCCACCCCTCCATAGTTTCCCACTACTGCCAATCCTCACCCCCTAGTTTCCCTCAACTGCCAATCCCTTACTTATTCTACTCAAATATTTAAAAATATGTTTGTTTTTATAAAATTGTGGCCAGACTGTATATAATTTTTTATCTTGGGTATTTTCTGCTTCAGTTGTACTATGAGCATTTTTTCCTGTCCTTATATATTGTTTGCAAGTATTCATTTTTAAAATGGCATAATATCCTAATAGATTGCTTTATCAATATGATCATTTCTTCATCTTGGTCCTCTGAGTTGCTATGTATTTATGCCATTATAATATGACAAATGTCCTTACACAGAAAGGCTTAAAAATCTCTCATCATTTTTTCTCATTCAATAGAAGAATAAAAGTAGCAATTTAATAATTTTCCCAAAGATATTACAACCATTCCTACCCTAAGGTCTCCCTGGTCAGTTAGAAAAGACATAGAAGTAAATGTTTTCTTTAAAATCCCATAAAATAGTTACTGGTTTTTTCTCTCTGAATGATGGTAATTTGAAGGTCTTAGAATCAAGGCATTTTAATGAGAAGTTAGAAGGATCTTGACTTTGAATTTTCATTCTCTCTACAGTGGTCATTGGAAAGTATTCACGGGAAATGAGTTGGCAGCTTTGTTTGGGTGGTGGATGTTTGATTGCTGGAGGAAAAATAAACCAAGAAATGCTGATGTGAAGAACATTTATATGTTAGCCACCACAGTCTCTTCTAAAATTTTGAAGGCAATTGCGTTTAAAGAAGGATTTCATTTTGAAGTAAGAATAGATAATTTCTGGGTGTTACTTTTCTAAACCTATTTCTACATGTTAAAAACATCTCCCCACAAACTAACTTTCATTGATGTCATTTGTAATTCCCCATTTTTTCTAATTCTGTTAATGCTTGTTTAATCTTTTTGATTGTTTAGACACCTCGAGCCAAATTCATTCAGTACTGTATCTGAATTTCTGGAACTAAGATAATATGGTCTTTAAAAATCATGGTAACACTTATTATTCCATACAACAATATCTGACTGTCAACCTGGGAAAATCTGGCTCCTAGTGACCTCATTAGATAGACTCAACTCCAGAAAATTGTATGTGTCATCAACCCCTCGTTTAGGCTCTTTAAGCAGGGTCTTAAGAAACTTTAAGCAGTCTTCTCAACTGCCAATTAAGACCCAGTGATTCTACATCCAATAAATAAGTAGGGGCTCTCTATCAGCCCAGATCATTAACTTCTGAGAACCTCAGGCCATTAAGCTGACCGTCTTTGCAGCTATTAGGACTAAATTGCTTTTCCTCTGCCAACTTTACCAAATATCAGTGAAAATGTCACCTCTGTGGGCATGGAAACTCCAAGAGGTAAGGAAAAAAAAAAAACAAAAACGGCACCTCTGGGCATTTTTGTTGAGCCATACCATAGTAAAGCTACAGTTCTTAACACTAATTGACTGAATAAAAAGCAAGTTGTTTCTGTCTTTATGAAATAGATTTCAATTTTAACACTTTCTAAAACGCAAATAGCAAACTAGAAGACATTGAAATTTATTCAAGCCAAAGAGTGAATTACAATATTAATTATTTTCTTGTTTCTGTCTTGGCAAGAAAAATGTATAATAAATACAAAAGAAAAAAAAGAATGTGATTCTAAAGACCACTATTATATATTTGTTTGCTTGTTTTTGTTGTTGTAGGGGAGGTTTTTTTAAAATTTTTTTAAATTTTTGCTTTTTGGTAAGGAGGTAGAGGTGAACTAGGAAACTTGTTAGTAATGGTGAACTTTAGAATTAGTATATCACATACACTTCTGTTGACTAAAATAGTTCATGTTTTTAAGTGAACAGTAACTCATTAAATGAGAAGTCCTCAAATCTAATTACTAAAGAAGTACTTAGTAACTGTCTTCTGGTTTTATTTAGGCCATAGTGTAATGAGAAGGTACACTTGATTCAAGCATATGTTGTGATCATGTTAAAAGTAATTCATACTGTAGTAAAATGATAGAACTTTAGGCCTGTGAGTTTCTTGAGACTAGGACCCACTGTTTTTCTTCAGAGCAGTTTTATGTCTACTAAAAAACTTTGTGGCCTTTGATTACTCAGGAAAACTAAATCCACTAACCTTCACAGGCACTCTTACATTAGTGGTTATAATACAGCTTGAGGAATGGTTTCAGAGAAACAATATAATTGAATCCTGACTCCATCTCTTATGTCTTGGGCAAATTTACTCAACCTTGGAGCCTCTGTTGCAGAGCATTGTTGGTGAGTGTAGAATAACGATGTACAGCACCTGTTACAAGATTAGATGATCACAGGATATATGTTTATTTATGTTATTTTGTGACTATATGCATCACCACTTAAAATATTGGATTGTATTTGATATAAATTACCTACTACTATGCTCTATAAATAGTAGGTCACCAGTAGGCGTAATGTCTACCACTATATAAATCTCTGTGGACCCAAGACCATATCAGAAGATCACTATACAAGTATTGCATTTAGTGGCAGGTTTTTCTCTAATATGTATTGATGAGGGAGTCTCTTAACTAGAGTTGCCTCCTCTGCATTTCAGGAAACATTACCAGGTTTTAAGTGGATTGGAAGTAGGATAAAAGACCTCCTGGAAAATGGGAAAGAAGTCCTTTTTGCATTTGAAGAGTCTATTGGTATGTAGTGAATATTAAAATCTTTGAAATTTGATTGAGATAATTTTTTTAATGTAGTTTAATTCTGTAGAGAAGAAGTTTTGTCTTGTTTTTATATTTTGAGTTGTAAAAATTACAGAGAATTCAGAAATATGTAGATACATTTCTCATTTTTTAAAAAAAGAACTAGCGTATCCCCTAAATGTATTTATTGGGTTGATGAGTTTCATCTGTTACTAGGCTTTTAAATTTACTGGTCCTTCCAAAAAAATGTAAAGCTATTGAAATTATAGGCTTAAGTTTCCCTCTTTTCTGGGCTCCGGTGATCCTTCCGCCTCAGCCTTCCGAGTAGCCAGAATTACAGGCATGCGCTACCACGCCCAGCTGATTTTTTGATTTATTGTAGAGATGAGGTCTCGCTGCCCAGGCGGGTCTCGAACCCGCGGGCTCAGGCAATCCACTCACCTCCGCTTCCCAAAGGCACAGGATTACAGGCTGAGCCACCGAGCCCGGCTTTTTCCCTTTTTTCTAAAGATGGATTTTAATCCTCAGGTTTTCTGTGTGGAACTTCGGTTTTGGATAAAGATGGGGTGAGTGCAGCTGTTGTTGTTGCTGAGATGGCATCTTACCTAGAAACCATGAATGTAACATTGAAACAACAACTGATAAAGGTTTATGAAAAGTAAGTTCTGCTATGAATTTTAAATGCTAACTTTTTTTTTTTTTTGGTCCTACCTTTAGTTTTCTAAATTTTTTTTTTTTTTGAGGAATAGTCAGTCCTTCCCCCGCCTCCCCTTTAGAAACAGGGTCACTCTGTTGTACAGGCTGAAGTGCAGCGGTACAGTCATGGCTCACCATAACCTCAAACTCCTGGGTTCAAGTGATCTTACCACCTCAGCCTCCTGAGTAGCTGGGACTACCAGCATGTGCCACCATGCTAAACTAATTTTTATGTCTTGTAGCAACTAGATCTTGCTATGTTGCCCAGGCTGGTCTCCAACTCCTGGGCTCAAGTAATTCTCCCTCCTTGGCTTCCCAGAGTGCTGGGATTAAAGGCGTGAACTACCACACCTGGCCAGTCAATCCTATTTTCAAAAGTATTAAAATTGTGTGAATTAAGGACCACCACTTTCTACAAATACTATGATAAGCTTATCTTTAATATATACCTTTCTAGAGAGTTACCTGAAATCTGATTTTGGCACTTTAAATCTTTGTGCAGATATGGTTATCACATTTCAAAAACTTCATATTTCTTGTGTTATGACCCACTTACCATCAAAAGTATATTTGAAAGGCTTCGTAATTTTGATTCTCCAAAAGAATATCCAAAATTTTGTGGGACATTTGCTATATTACACGTTCGTGACATTACAACTGGATATGACAGCAGCCAGCCTAACAAGAAATCAGTAAGTACTTAGTTGCTTTTTCAAACAATTTAGAATATTTAATGCCTCGTGTCTCCAAAAAGTCAAGAGGTAGGACAGATTTCACATGAGGTTCAGTCCAGTTTCCTCATACTTACCAGTTTATTATGAAGGTTACAATTTTAGGAGCAGCCAGATGGAAGAGATGCATAGAGCAAGGTACCTGCGGGGGTGGGTGGAGCCTGGAGCCCTGCCACCCTCCCAGCAAGTCCATGTGTTCCTTATCCTGGAAGCTCCTGTAAGTACCTATTTTTTAAAAAAAGTTTATAACAATTTTTAATAATTCATACTATAGTAAAATGACAGAACTTCAGGCCTGTGAATTTCTTGAAACTAGGACCCACTGTTTTTCTCCAGCGCAGTTTTAAGTTCACTAACTGGTCTCTCTGACTCTGATCCAATCTTCATCCCACCCCAAATAATTATCTATACTACCCCAGGTGAAGTGTGGAGAGTGGAGGGGGACGGAATGAGACAGAAAGAGAGGAAATGTACAATGATGCTAAATAATGTTGAAAATAAAGTCCCAAAACCTATAATTCCATCTAATTTTAACTTCCCTTTCTGATCTTATTCCCTATACTTCCAGCCAAATAGAACAAATTATAGTTACTTGCAAACATACACTTTTAAAAAATGTCAACATTTTTGGTCAAGGAGTTTCCTCAGTTTACCTTTTTGTTCTACTGCTACAGAGTCATACCTCAGCCATTATGTAATACTTAAGGCAAATGTCACCTGTTCCACATGACCTCCAGACCCTATAACCAGATATCTTCCTCCTGAGGTTTCCTTACACAGTGTGCCGGATATCCTCCTTTTATTTCAATTTTATGTTATCATTGTGTTATACATGGCAGGTCCATTTCTGATGCACCTTTGTGCCTCTTAAAGCTCCTGCCTATGTAGGAGGTGCTTAACAAATATGTAAATGCCATAGATTGCGGATCATATTCATTTTGTTGTTGTTGTTATGCTGATTTTTATTAGCCTAAATTTCTATTTGTAATGTTCTGATGTTGTCTCAAGATTCTAGGGACATAACATGTTTTGGAAAATCTGCAGCTTCTTGTGTAGAATACTACCCATTTATTCCACTTTTGCATGTTTATCCAGTCAACAAATATTGATTTCCAGTTGTTGAGACTCTGTGTATGTGCATGTGTGTGTCTATTTTTATCTCTTTGTAATTTACTTGAAGTGAAGAATCAAATCTTTTGCTTCTTTTTATTTCTCTAATGTTGCTGTGCTTAGAATGGCTTTGGTGTGATGTGATACTCTTGTAAAAGTGTATGATATTCACTATTCAAGGTGCTTTTTCATCTCTTCTCTTCTGATTCTTATGATAATTTTGTGAGGCAGTAGCATAGTTGTTGTTATCCCCAAGGTTACATAGTAAATGTCAAAGACTTCTTGAGTTCTCTCTTCACTACATTTTAGATTGATGTTCATCTGTATGTTCATTTAGCAAACCCCTTCTGTGATACAGGCACAGGTACACTAAGGATACAACAGTGATAAAGCCACTGTTTCTGTGCTCAAGAAAGAGTTTAGTGGGGAAATGGACAAGTCAGCAGCAATTTAGAAAATGATAAGTGCTACCAGGGGATGGACGGGGTGTAATGGAAGAGATTTGGGGAGCTTATGGAAGACTTTCTAGGGACTGTTCTGAGCTGAGTTCTCAAGATGATTCAGAGTTACCCAGATGCAGAAGGAACAGAGGGTGTTTCAGGCCAAGGGAGCAGTAAGTGCAAGACCTGAAGGTGAAAAGGCATGTTCTCCTTCAGAGAGTCATAAGTAGCGTCTATAACTGGAGTGTAGGGGAAGAAGAATAATGGCCTGTATGGTGAGTGAGTTACGAGGGACCAACTTCCAGGCAGGAAGATCAGTTAGTACACTGTCTAGGACAGGAGGAAGGCTCAGGACACTTGAGGGAAAGGACCACTGTCAACCCCTTTGTCATAGTACAGCCTTCAGAGTCCCCTTGAGTTACCTTGACAGACTGGACAAGGAAGAGTGCCAGTGTTAATCCACAGGTTCAAAGTCGGTAAAGCTTCATATATTTTTTAAATTTTTTATTGAAAATACAGTTTTTTCTATACCCCTGTGCATCTTCTAGGATAAACTTCTGTAATAAACTGTGAAAATGCTTTGCAAAGATAGAGGCAGCTTGAACTTTAGAGCAGATAGACCTGCCTTCTACTTCTTGTTCTTCCACTTAGCTGACTGCCTTGAGCAAGTGGTTTACTCTTTTTGAGCCTCATCTGTAAAATGGCAGTAATACTCACTTCTTAGGATTATTGTTGAGGCCTGAAGATCACGTATGTAAGGTGTATAACCCAATACCTGGACTATTAATACGGGTTCAGTAGGTAATCTTCATTTGTATTTTTAAACTTTTTATTTTTTAATTGTGGCAAAAATATAACATAAAAGTTACCATCTTAACCACTTGTCAATTTATAGTTTGGTAGTGTTCAGTATATTCATATTTCATGCAACAGATCTCTAGAACTTTTTCATCTTGCCAAATTGAAACTCTTTACCCATTAATCACCTTCCCATTCCTATCCACCAGCCCCAACAACCACCATATTACTTTCTGTTTCTATAAATTTGACTGCTTTAGATACCTCATATAAGAGGAATGTATTTTACAATTCTTGAAAATGATAAAGATACCAAGTGTTATTAAGCTGGTGTTGTAATTTTGTCTAGGTGCTGCCTGTGAGTAAAAACAGCCAGATGATTACCTTTACTTTTCAAAATGGCTGTGTTGCTACCCTTCGGACAAGTGGGACAGAACCAAAGATAAAGTATTATGCAGAGATGTGCGCATCACCTGATCAGAGGTGAGGACTGGTTTTTTTAGACATGTATATATTCATGTATGTGCGTGTGTATTTATTGAGATATAATTTACATATCATACAGTTCACCCATTTAAAATGTGCAATTCGGTGGTTTTTATATATCACAGAGTTGTACAACCATCACAGCAATCAATTTTAGAACAATATCATCACCCCCAAAAGAAGTCTCATACTCACTAGAAATTACTTCCCATTTCCCTTCCTCACTCTCCCAAGTAACCACCAATTTACTGTCTTTCTCCATAGATTTGCTTCTTCTGAACATTTTATATAAATGGAATCATAGCATGTGGTCCTTTGCGAATGCCATCTTTTATTTAGCATAATGTTTTCTAAGTTCATCCACGAATCGTTCTAGTATGAATCAGAACTTTATTCCTTTTTTTAAAAAATGTGTTTTTTATGGCCCAATAATATTCCATTGTATGACTATACCACATTTTTAGTCCGTTCATCAGTTGCTGAACATTCTGGTTATTTATACTTTTTTGCTATTTTGAATAATATTGTTATGAACATTTGTGTATAAGATTTTGTGTGGGAAATCTGTTTTTATTTCTCTTGAGTATATATCTAAGAGTAGAATTGCTCAGTCGTGTGGTGTGTCTATGTTTAACCTTTTGAATAATTTCCAGACTGTTTTCCAAAGCAGCTACATGTCTTGGGTATTGAATTTTTAAATTGTAGTGAATTTCTGTTCTTGGAAAGACTTTCTGAGCTTTAACTATTTATATGATGAACATAAAGAAATTATCATCAAATAATTTGTGTTGATTGCCAAATATTAACTTTCTTTTTTTTTTGAGTTGGAGTCACACTCTGTCGCCCAGGCTGGAGTGCAGTACCACACTCACAGCCACCCCAGTGTCGACCTGCTGGGCTCAGGCGATCCTTGCTCCTCAGCCTTCCAAGTAGCCAGAACTATAGGCGGCTCACTACCTTGCCTGGCTAATTTTTTGATTTATTGTAGAGATGAGGTCTCACCAAATTGCCCAAGGTCTCGAACCCGTGGGCTCAGGCAATCCCTTCACCTCAACTTCCCAAAGTGCTGAGATTGCAGGTTTGAGCCACTGTGCCCGGCCCAAATACTAACTTTCTATGTCTAATATAATTTGGCATAATCTGCTCAGTTCATTTCCTTTTAAGAGGATAAATTGTGACTAAATTAATTTAATAAACATGTTCAAAGGTTATTTAGACTTATTAAAAGTAGTACCTTCTATAATATTGTCTTTGACCAGTATATATTTGGGAAGGAGATTTTTTTGCAATTGCTTTCAGAGCCCAGCCAAGCTACATTATTGTCCAAATCTTTGCTTTTAAGGGTGGATTTTTATTTTCTTTGGGAAATAAAATCTTTGCTTTTAAGGGTGGATTTTTATTTTCTTTGGGAAATAAAACACCTTAAAGCCATTTAGTGCAGAGTTTAAAGTAAGCCAGATCAGGTAATGCTCTATTTGGTTAAAAATGAAGAAAAATTATTATAATAATTAAAGCTGGTTTGTAGTAGCTTATAAAATGACTGTGAAGGTAGTTTAAATGAGGCTTTCCTAGAAATGTTCTAGGCATCAGCAGCTTCTCAGTGATGACTCTGAAGGACTTACTGCTGGTAAGAGCATACTTATTTTTTAAACATTCATTGTTTTAGTCACACTTTCTGCTACCTGAAAGACACATCATATCATCCTATGACATCTGTACTGAGAATGTTTCAAAGTATTTCAGGAAGTCATTTTATCTTAATAACTGGTATGTGTTCAGAGCTATTACACTGCCTGACCTTTAGATAGAACTAAACTCCTCCATTTACTGTATTTTATTTTATTTTTTGGTCTTGTTTTGTTTTAGCTGAGTGAATTTCTCTTTTGTTTACCAGTTGTTTAATCATTCCACCAGGTATATGCCATCTTAAGAAGCAAAAATAATTGAAACAAACTGTAAGGCTATAAAAATAAAGAATTTCAAAACTTTTAATCTTTTTCCTCAGTGACACTGCCTTATTGGAGGAAGAACTGAAGAAACTCATTGAAGCTCTAATTGAGAATTTTCTTCAGCCCAGTAAAAATGGACTGGTCTGGCGTTCTGTTTAAGGCTATACCAGTACGTCATGACTTTGACTTATGGGCATATGGAATAGAATAAGCAAGAACGCCAAGCATTGAACCTGTGTTAGCATTCTTTCTCTATTTCATCTGGCTGAGTGTCATTTTCCTTTTCTTTTTTTTTTGGTCAGCTGACTGAACAAACTGTATTAATTTTACATGTAATGGTTTGGAGGGAAATAATTCAAATGTTGTCATAATCTTGAACAAAAGTCATTACATTAAAAGTATTATAGTAACATATTGTTCTTCCTTTAACAGAAACATAACAATTCAAAAGTGAGTTTTTGTATTAAAGTGTGATTAAGCCTAGTTCTATATCTTGTAATTGTGTGTAGCATGGTAAAAGACAAAAAAAAAAGACAGATAAATGTAATATAATTATAGGGTTAGTTGAAGAAATTAGTCCATAAAATTGACAAGAAAATGGTACTCTCCTAGATCGTTCTGGAAAAGTGTCATTGTTACATCACAGGTATTAATTTACAAATTAGAATATTTGGTGGCTCAGCCTGTAATCCCAGTACTTTGGGAGGCCGAGGTGAGTGGATTGCCTGAGCCCGCGGGTTCGAGACCCACCTGGGCAACTTGGCGAGACCTCATCTCTACAATAAATCAAAAATTAGCCGGGTGTGGTAGTGCGCACCTGTAGTTCCAGCTACTTGGAAGGCTGAGGCAGAAGGATTGCCAGAGCCCAGCAGGTCGAGGCTGCAGTGGCCAGGAGTGGCCACTGCACTCCAGTCTGGGTGACAGAGTGAGACTCCAACTCAAAAAAAAAAAAAGAATATTTGAAATAGGATATTTAACATGTCTAGTTTAGAACAAATATTGCGATATGTGGTTTCGGCACCTCTGTTTCAGGGGCCCTTGGTGCAGTGTAAATTTAACTGTTTGTATTTAAAGTTCTAATGTTTACTGAACATAAAACAGTAGTGGCAACACGTCTATTGGCTTTGTTTTTGTCAAATTTTTCAGTGCTTTCTCAGGGTCTGGTATTGATCTGAAACAGTGTTTCTGCATTGAGTATAATTTAATCAGTCAATTTTCAGATAGTTAAGGAGTATCTTCCAAACTATATAGGTGCTTCCTCTATATAAAATGAGTTTGCTGACTTTAAGATCTTGTGAATGTAAATAAAGATCTTAATAAAGCTGGCTTAAGGTAACTGTAGTTAAGAATCTTCATGCTAGAATTGTGTCAATTATCGGCCTTTCAGTAAAGAAAAAAATATGAACTGAGAAAGGATCTCTGAATTTATTTTGAAGTCAAATTCTTACATTTTTGTAAGTAGGTATAGTCATTTATCTGATGAAGTAATGCTAATTTTACTAAAAAATAAAACATCCAAATTCTAAGTATTATGACATACTAAAACTACATGTCTTAAAACAAAGGTCCACTTTATTTTAACATCTTGTTGGCTTCTGTATAATTTCTGATTGCATGAGTACTATTTATCTTTTTTTAATTTGGAAAAAAATTTTTTAGAAAGTCACTTTTGGTTGATTCACAGTCCTCTGAAAAGATGTAATAGAGAAATGCTGTTAAATCTTCTTAAAGTGTATCCTGTCCTATGTAGTTTGCAGAATACACATGCGGTATAGTTAGGAGGTAACAATAACAAGGCCTTGCACATAAGTCATACTAAATAAATTGTCTATAAGAGATAGCACTGGAATAATAATATAAATTGGAACTGATTACAATGTTCATAAAATCATGGTTTGGTTTGTTACAGCTATTAGCTAACATTTGGTTGAGCTCATATAATCCAAACATAATCTTCAAATTATTGTATTGCCACTATTGTTCATTTGTTCCTTCCTAACTTTCTCGTAGCTGGATCTTGTATGACTGTAGAAAATAGACAGCTAGCTAACTGTAGAACACCATTTTTCTGAATGAGTTTGTTTTCATAGGCTTTGCACTGGAGAAGAAATATGTAGAATTTTTTGTTTTATTTAAAAAAATATGTAAAACATTTTTGTTTTATGTGCTTTTAAGAATGTAGATTGTAATTTAGGAAATGGTGTATATTCTACAAAGTGATATGAACAATGTATATATAAAAATGTATATTTGAGCCGGGCTCGGTGGCTCAGCCTGTAATCACGCGCCTTTGGGAGGCTGAGGTGAGTGGATTGCCTGAACCCACGGGTTCGAGACCCGCCTGGGCAGCAAGACCTCATCTCTACAGTAAATCAAAAAATCAGCCGGGCGTGGTAGCGCATGCCTGTAATTCCGGCTACTTGGAAGGCTGAGGCGGAAGGATCGCCGGAGCCCAGCAGGTCGAGGCTGCGGTGGGCGGGAGCGGCCACTGCACTCCAGTCTGGGTGACAGAGTGAGACTCCGACTCAAAAAAAAAAAAAAAAAAAGTGTATTTGGTTTTAGTATCTGTGTTTCAGTGACGATAAAAATGAAGCTAAAATGATACAACAGCTTGTTCATAGTTACTAAAGCATGTTATGATTGTCATTCTATTCTGAAGAGAACAGTTTTATGTGAGTGCTTTAATATAATGCAACACTTAAGTCATCTTAATCAAGGTGAAAATTTATTGACGCTTAGATTTTTTTCCCCCAAAATGTAAAAGTTCAGAGTTAAAATTAACAAAATTTACCAGTGTTTCTGAAATGTATCAATTGAGGGAATTGTTTTATTCTAGCCAAGCTCTTGAGTCTGAACATGATACTTAACATGAGCTTGACCTAGTGGGTTCACACTTGCCTAACAGGATAAATTTAGTGATAGCCCAAGTTGGTCAGGAGAGACAGAAGTCGTTTATCTTTTGTCTTTTTGAGCACTGTCATGAAAATGAATGCACTCTCATTGAGCATTTAAATCAAAACTGGAATTTTCTAGTGCTTTGGGAAAAAGGAAAGAATCTGTAGGGCAAGATCAAAGCACATATTGGAAATAAACAAATATAAACAATAGAAGTAAACAAACATAAAGGTCAACAAGGCAGCACAGGAAGTGCTTCTTGTGATGGGCAAACCTAACACTATAAAAGTAGGGCATAAAGTATGTGTAAGTTATTGTTTTTGTGATGGATAGTGAACCTGTAGTTTATTAGTGGTCACTGAAACAAGACCAAGCTTTAGGAGGTAAAAAGTACTCCTCTTATGGATTCAGTTTCTGCTAGGATGCTGTGTCAGAGTCATGTGAGAATTCGGGAGGAGACAGAGCAGAATTAGAAAGGAATAAAACGTAGATTGGAAAACAAGACCTCTGAGAAAAAGTTGAAGGAATTAAGATCATTTAGCTCTAGAGAGGAGAAAGCTGTTGAGATCGTTTGCCGAGTCTTAGATTATTAATTGAGCCTCTTATTGAAGGACTGAAAGTAAGAAGCACGATGCCATTCTGTTCTCCAAAAGCAGAGGAAATAAGGATTAAAAAAAAAAGCAAAAAGGGCAACATGAAAAGTTTAAAATTTAAGAACTCCTTGGGAAGGAATCATCATAACATCTATTTGACATCTTTTTTTGAGGGGGGATGAAAATTTTTTTAAATTAAGGGATATACAAATGACTTTTTTTAATGTTCCTTCTTTCTAGCACATTTTTTTTTAAGCTCAAGTTAGAACAAAAGTGATGTAAAGAACACCAAAAGTAACACATGGGTTTTACTCATATCCAGAAGAATTTAGCTCACAAAATAATTTTTATATTTTGAGTAGTAGTTACAGTACATAAGTGCAATGACCTGCTTGACTGTTACTTTAATTTAACTTGGCAAATTAAGTGAGACTTGAACAAAATGTTGTTCATCTTGAAGAATGTATAGTGTTACAGGTTATTTGAGGTTTTTGTTTGTAATGTATAGTATTGTTATTTGGATGTAGTAACTTCAGCAAATGGACAGGTTCTAAGAGATTAGATACTTTGGAATATCCTTATCTAGAAAATAGACCTCCCATTTCTTAAGCAGGTTGCTTCTAGAATTGATGCAACAGAGATGTTAGCTGGAGTTTAATGGCGAAATTGTTCTATGAACTGCTGCTATTGAGATTTTTTTCACGTTTTCCATTGATGTTTGTGATGCTTGAAAAATCCAAATCCTGCTTGGATAAATTTGATGTTATGCCTTTTTCTCTCTACCTCCCTCTTTCCCTAGGCACCCTTCCATATTTTGTTACTGTGAAGAGCTATTGTCCTATTACCTCACTGATAAATCTCAACTGTTTTCATTCAGAATGGTTTAAACTTACTCATAAACTATATTTGTTTATGAACTCTTAGTTATTTTGTTATTATTGTCATTATATTTAAGACTCATTGTAAGTAATTTTAAATCTATTTCATACCCTGTTTTGGTCTGTCTGGATACTGCTATATGTTAATTTATTATGGCCTTTTACAGTTCACTTGTTTTCTGAGATTGCTCTAGAAACTGATGAGGTAAGAGTCACACTAGCCAAAATGAATGCTCAATTGATCTAGTTTTCTGTTTCAGGTTTCCTTGTACTTGGGGCAGCCAAATTACAAGATGTGAGGAAATCTTTTTCTCATTTATCCCTCAAAGCATCTTAGAATAAACCATAAGAAGTCTAAATAATGAAAAGAGAATTGTTCATTGTCTGACTCTTTTCACAGCATGGCTTTAGTTTTGGTTAGGAATAAAGTTAGTGTTGACTATTGGTTACCTTAAAAATATTCACCATACTGTTACATTCATTAAACCGCCTTTCCTCTATGTTAATTCTAGAATATGTACTTGAAAAAGAGAACCTACAAGAATGTGGGAAGTGACCAAGATAGGGGCAAGGTGACATATCTAGAGTTTGCTTCTCAAATTTTTCCACCAGCATGATTTAAAGCAGAGGAGCAAGGAGGAGGAGGAGAAGGGGGTCTGAGAGCAAAATCAGAAGCAGCCTCCCACTGACATGAAGTGTTGTGTCCTGTCATTAAAATGTAAATGATTTTGCATTCTTCATAATAAAACTGTTTTTAATATAAAAATGATAGCTTCAGTCTTCACTTAAGCCGATGCTGCCAGAAAGGAGCACGATGTTGATCACATGCCCACTCAATTTTTTCCAGCTCTCCATGCCCTTGCTCCTAATTGCTGCATATCCCTGGGGTACACACACTGGCTCTAGTGTGAGGAATGAAAACATAGAACATATCTAGAATATTCCCTGCCCTTCCAAGGGATTAATGCCAAACTGACCTGAAACCGTTATGCTGTTAAACCTTATAACTTGAGGTGTTGGCCAATTTGTTTTCTTTAATTCATTGGCATTCCTCAATAAATACGAAGCACCTGACGATCAGCTCCCTGAGAGCAAGGATCATGGTTTATTTTGTTTCATATGCACACTGCCAAGTTCAGTACCTGTTACAGAATGCTTCGGTGGTGATAATAGGAATTAAGGGATTTTGTTTTAAAGAAGCAGATGGTTTAAGGAACAATCAAAAAGTTAATTTTCTAATTCAGCTTTTTAAACAACTCTTGTGACTGAAGTTTATAATGCGATGCTTATTAAGCACATACTCCTTTAAATACTCAGTTTCTTTGGAGATAGCAAAACATATTTCTATGTAGAAATTGTATATAATGCCTAGAATTTTCAAGCAAAGCAAGATGTTGGCCAGGAAGGCTAAGAAACAGTGTCTATGTAGACTTACTATCACTGGTCTAAATGCCATTTTGAGGCTACTAGCACTACCTTCCAAGTAAGTCACAACTAGTTTGATACTGTTTGGGATATTTTTTGTCCATTGTTATGATTCATCATGTGTCTTTCAAGAGCCACTTGAACAAGAATCTGAATCTATATACGGTGAGGCCTTGTTGTTATAGGCTAGAGTAAACTCATTGTATACATCATTGAATATGCCAAGTAAAATATATGAAGTTAAGAATGAATTATTTTTCTGACTAAAGTGTGTAGTGGTAGTTCAAAATTGTGCCCTTGTTTTAACAATTTCTGTCAACATCTTCTCATTTTTTTCCTACAAAAACACCAGGGTGTATAAGTACTGCCTGTGAGAATTTGCACTTTATATATTTGTGTGTGAATTTCTTGTGGTTTTAGCCAAATGAAGTGTTATCAGTAATAAACAGGTTTCTTCATAGGCATGAGTTTCTGTGTAATTTTTATCTTATATACTATATAGTTTCTAAAGTTTGCTATCCAAACTGAAAATGTTCTTAAATATATGCATGCATACCCCAGAATCTACTTTGAGCCTAAATGAATATTCTGCTTCAGTACTCAGTAAATATTTCTTGATTGATTCATCAGAAGTCCTGGAAGAGCTAATAGTGAAGTTCTTTTCGTCTTATTTTTCTATTTCTCTCTTTTAGTTGACCTAATTTGTTTGCCCATGTTAGCACCAGCTACCATAATAAGAAAAATTAAAAGTTTGGAAATCCTTCAAAGTTGTAACTATAGATTTGTGCTGCGATCGTGGTGATGAAGTGAGTTTCCAAGGGTCCTGTGGCTCTGTGGCCCTGGTCTCCATTGCCTGCCTCTCCCCTGATAGGCCCAAAGGGAACGAAAGTGAAAGGAGTGTTCTACAAGGTCTTTTTATCACCTTCTAAACTGAATATTCTCAGAACCATGCTGACCTCATCCTAACTCCCTCCCCTATTTTATTGCTCTTTATAGCACATAAGTAAGTGAACAAATAAATTTAAGTAGTAGTA
Organism: Cephalopachus bancanus; assembly: GCA_027257055.1. Classification (NCBI taxonomy): domain Eukaryota; kingdom Metazoa; phylum Chordata; class Mammalia; order Primates; family Tarsiidae; genus Cephalopachus; species Cephalopachus bancanus. The sequence goes on along the minus strand of JAPVLO010000195.1, from coordinate 2,270,929 downwards.
TCTATCTTCATGAGTGTAGCGTTTTCACTGCATTACCACCGCATGGCACATAGTAGGTACCCAGCAAATATTTATTGAATGAATGAATCCATCTTGTGTTTTTTCTTGCAGAAGAAAAACACTAAATCCTTGTGCACAGTGTTCTTTAATTCACTGGCATTCCTTGACTAATAAGGAGCACTTGGCGATCGGGAATGAGGAATAAGTAATGTGAACGAGGAATGTGCAGTAGTGATATGCGGTAGCAATACCGCCTGCTTTCGACGTTTTGCTGCCACTAGGTCATCTCTACCCACAACACCTCCTGCTGAAATTTCAAGCTCAACATGTTCTTCCTACTTTGCATTAGTGGGTCCTTATCTTTCTGGTTTGAAACTTCTAAATCATCTTTGATTTCTCCTGCCACAGGTATGCGTCGATACGGTCTTTAAATATAAGTCTCTAAAGGTAAAGGGCAAGACCATTGGCTTGAGAGCCACCCAAAATGACCAAGTAGCTAACTCAGACTAAAACAACAGGACTTATCACCTCCAAAGGAGAAGTGCGTATATGAATGCAAAAGTCTTGGAAGGGGGAAATAAGAAAATTGTGTCCCCATCCTTCCTCCCTGTCCTCCTTAAACGAGAATTTCCCCCTTTCTGTTAGTAATGTGACCATTCTCCTGTTTATTTCCCTCTCTCTACATCTGGTTCTAATTAGGTGACCCAACCTTGCACATAATTTGCTTTAAGTCTTAGACCTTTATCCCTCTGCTTAATTCATTCATCGTATAAATATTTATTAACCTGGAAAAGGGAGGCGAGGATACTCCGGAGGCTAAAAAGCAGGAGAGAAGACACAACAACCATGTTATGGCCAGAACAGACTGTTTTTCGTTTTGTTTTGTTTAATTTTTATTATAAAGATGTGGGGTACATTTCAGGGTTAGGTATATAAACATTGATCATGCAGGTAGAACAGACTGTTGAGGAGACCACGCCCACTGCCCCCACAGCACCAGATAAATCACCTTTATCTATTCCTTATGTGTTTGGATTCAAAGCACCTTGAGAGAAGGCCTAGTTGGCTGGACTTTTGTCACATGCCTGCCTCCTAGCTGTAACTGGAGACTGATATAGGGAGGTATATAAATAAGTTCAGCTCCAACAAAAGGATGTCTGAGTGGAGTCTGGGAAGCCAGAGTACTAGAGTACCGGAGATGTGTCAGATGGCTTCCAGCAGGGCTTTGGCTCACCAGAGCTAAATAAGGGAAAGCTGGAGTGGGGACAGATGGCTCCCTCACCTGGCTGTTGGCAGGAGGCCTCAGTTCCTCACCACATGGATCTCTCTGAGGGTGGCAGTTCATGACAGAACTGCTGGAGTTCTCCAGAAAAAATGAGTGATCCAAAGAAAAAGCAAGGCGCAAGCCACAGTGTCTTTTATGACCTAGCCTTGGAAGTAACACATTGTCATTTCTGCAAAATTTTGTGGCAACACCTATCAATCCTGGTCCCATGTAGGATGGACTACATAGGGTGTGAATACCAGCAGATGGGGATTGCTGGGAGCCATCATGGAGACTGGCGGCAACAGAGAGAAAGTGATCAATCTCAAACACATCATATTTGAGACATGAGAGACATCCAAGTGTATGCCAAGTAGGCAACTGGAAATATGAGTCTGGAGCTCAGAAGAGAGGTGTGGGTTGTAGGTATAAATTTGGAAGTTATCAATATACCAAAGTATTTAAAGCCATGGAAATGAGGATGGTTACCTACTGAGAATATGAACAGGAGTCTTAGCCTGTTGGAACCCCAACATTTACTTTTTTTTACTTCAGAGTTATAATTTAACTTTTTATGATGAAACTTTTTTGTGAGAAAGCAGGATTTATTGAGAGTATATGATGAAACTTTAAATAAAGAAAATTAGAGGGCAAGATATGACAAAGACCCATGTCCCCACCACCCAGGACAACAAAAGCCAGCACTCTTCCTTATTTGTCTCATCCAATTTCCTTTCCTTTTGACCTCTTCCCTCTCCTGTTTATTGCCTTGACTCCCATATTACCTATATTTCTTTTCATTGGTTAGTTTTTGCTGAATAACAAACTACCCCCAAGGACTCAGTGATTTAAAACAAGTATTTACATGGCTCACAATTCTGCAAGTCAACAGTTTATGCTAAGCTCAGTTGGGTTGTTCATGTGGTCTCAACGGAGTTCATTCATCGGTCTGAGATCAGCTGATTAATTGGCTGAGTACTGGATAGTCGAGAATAGCTTTTGCTGGGATGGCGCATCTCTATTCCATGAGATCGTTCGTGTACCAGCAGGCTAGGTCAGGTTTGTTTGTATAAGTAGTTGGACAGGATTTCAAGAGAAAGGGCTAAGACATGCAAGACCTTTTGAGGGAGGCATAGAATTCATACCATCATGCTTCTCCATTCCCTTGGCTGAAAATGTTTCCAGACCAGTTCAGATTTAGAGAGGAGAAATAGTCTCCACCTCCTGATGGGAGATACTACAAAGTCACAACTCAGAGGTGAATTCAGGAAGGATTGAAGGATTGTGGCCATTTTTGCAATCTATCACAGTTTACTCTCTGACCATAATTATTCATATTCCTCCCACAGAAAAAATAGGCTACCACCATTCCAGGTCCTGCAAATGTCTCTTGCAATGAGGCTTGAAGTTTAGGATCTTATGATCTGCGTCAAGTTTATATGTCACTTGATGGATGTTGTTTTGTTCTGATCTTGACAACCCATGAGTATACAGCAAGACAAGAGGCAGGATAACTTCAAGAGACACTTCCACTCCAAAAAGGAAAGAATGAGAAGCACGTGGTCATCCTTAAACACAGAAATTCTGAACTCCAGCTAGGCCAAGGTTTACAAGTCCTGCTATCCTGGGATGGGTTATATCCCTTGCTCAGGCCTAGGCTTTTACTCCCTGGGAGTGGCTCCCTACTCCATTGACCTCTGTGGCTCTTACTCCACCCTCTGGAACATCCTTTCTTGTCTGTCACCTTCCTTGGCTACTTCTGAAGATGTGGCTGATGTTGGTAGTTGAGTAGCAATTTAAATAACTTCAGTCCCTTTTACTCCAGACTGGTGGTGCTTTCATATGTACAACTCATTTACAAATTTTGCGGACTTTCTGTATATCTGATTATAGTCTGTGCCATATGCCAAATGCCACACAATTGTTTTTGTGATGTCTCTCTTGATTTCATCGCTGCTCTTTTGAATTGGGTTTCTGTGGGATCTTGCTCTTAAGATTCTCAGACACCCTTTTATTTAGGAGTCTCCTAGACATCACTTAAATACTTGCAGGGTTTTTTTTTTTTGGAGTCAGAATCTTACTCTGTCACCCAGGCTGAAGGGCAGTGGCATGTTCGTGGCCACCGCAGCCTCGACCTGCTGGGCTCAGGCAATCCTTCCACCTCAGGCAATCCTTCCGCCTCAGCCTTCCAAGTAACTGGAACCGCAGGCATGCACCACCACACCCAGCTAATTTCCCCTTTTTTTATTGCCCAGGCAATCCTCTCGCCTCTGCCTCCAAAAGTGCTGGGATTACAGGCATGAGCCACTGCACCTGGCTTCTTGCAGAGGCTTTAAAAGTGCCATTATAAAACACAGACTATCATTTTTCCAGCCTCTAGTAAAAATGTATTCACTATTTTTCCTAACTTCACTATGTTTGCTTGCCATTTTCCCAGTCTCCAACCACCCCTAATCTCAAGTCCAAAGTCACAAGTTTTGGGGTTTTGTTAAAGGTAGCGTCTCACTTTCAGATACCAGTTTCTGTATAAAACTATCCCCAAAACTATTTCTATATATCACAATTGTGCAGGTTTGCATTTTTGACTGAGGTCAGCTGAGTTTCTTTTGGTCTTAGGTGAATTCACTAATTCACTTATATGTTGGTGGTCAGCTCCCAAGTTGACTGGGTGCTGGTTAGTTTAGGATGGTCTTGGCTGGATTGTCTGAGCTCTGCCCCCCATGGTCTCTTAGTCTCTCACATTCCAGCAGGTTAACCAAGGGTGGGCACATGTGTGCCTGGGTAGGATTCCGAAAGAGAAGCCCTCTTGAAGTCTAGGCTCAGAATTGGCGCACTGTCCCTTGTGTTTATTGTTTGATGGCCAAAAAGTCATAAGTGCTTCCCGAAAACAAAGGAAAGATACAAAGTCATACAGCAAAGGTTATGGATATGGAGTGGAATGAGGATCATGGCTATCTTTACAATCCACCATACCTCCTGAGAGGTCATTCTCATCAAGAAAGTGGTGGGCATCCCTCACTTTCAAATTTCTATATTCATGTAATATATATATGTTGATATATATATAGTATTTTTTTCTGTGAGTTTTATATGTTTTTAAATGAACTATTTCACATCTACTAAAGAATTTGTATATCATATAAACGTAGGGTATAAAGAATAAAACACTTTCGTACCTACCATCCAAGGAAAGAAATGCCTTTTTTACCAATACATTTTAAACTTCCTGTATTGCCCCTCCTAACCTAATATTCACTTCTTTTTTTGCATAAGAGTCTTACTGTCACCCAGGATGAAGTGTAGTGTTGGCATGATCACGGCTATCTCAGTCTTGACCTCCTGGGCTCAGGCAATCCTTCCATCTCAACCTCCTTAGTAGCTGGGACTACAGCTGCATGCCAACACACCGGGCTAATTTTTAAACTTTTTTGTGAAGAGGAGGGCTCGTTATGTTGCCCAGGCTGGTCTCAAACTCCAGGGCTCAAGCGATTTCTCCCACTTTGGCCTCCCAGAGTGCTGGGATTATAGGCATGAGCACTGCACCCGGCTCACTTCTTACCTGTTTGACCTCCATTCTTGCCTTCTCTATTCAGCTCTTCCCACGGTAGCCAGCATCATCTTGACACACAAAAATCGAACCACATCATTCCTCTATGTAAAACTGTTCAGTTGCTTCCCACTGGCCTTAGGATAAAACCTGTTTATTATTTTTATTATTTATTTATTTATTTTTAGTTGGAGTCTCACTCCGTCACCCCGACTGGAGTGCAGTGGCACCCTCGTGGCCACCCAGCATCGACCTGCTGCGCTCAGGTGATCCTTCTGCCTCAGCCTTCCAAGTAGCCAGAACTCCAGGCACACGCTACCACACCTGGCTAATTTTTTTTTTTTTTTTTTGTATTGTAGAGATGAGATCTCGCCAAGTTGCCCAGGCTGGCCTCGAACCCAGGCAATCCTTTCACCTCGGCCGCCCAAAGTGCTGGGATTACAGGCTTGAGCCACTGCGCCTGGCCAAAACCTAAGTTTATTAATAGAGTAGGTTCTTCACCATCTGGCTCCCATTTACACTTCCATGTGTCATCTTTGCCATTCATCCCTCAACGTGCCATGCTCTTTTTCAAAATAGATCATTGAGTTTTTGGCAAAGAAAGTGGCTTCCATAGTTCCATGCACTCCCTCCTTCAGAGCGTGTTATTGACTGTTTACTCTCTGTTTCCGCTACCGGACTTGAGGGCTTTGAGAGTGGGGATCCATCTGACTCCTCTGCTGTATCTCTTGGAGACCACGCCCAACAACTGGCACCTCGGGTGCTCAGTAATAGTTGAATGAATGAGTGAATGAATGAATGAATTCTAAGCTCTGAAGGCAAACAGAAGCTTCACAAAAAAACTCCTAGTATAGATAAAGAACAGATATATCTAGTTAATAAATTGATCTCTGCTAAGCCAATGGCAAATGTGTAACAAGGATGGTGGATTTGAGTTGCTTCTAAGTGCCACCAGGGGGCACTATGGGAGTGCCTCAGATTCTCTTTAAAAATCACGTTATTTCCTGGGAAAGACCCTACCTACTTTGAATGCAAATATGAGTTTTCAAAGGTGGTGGTGGTTTTGCTTTGTGTTTTAATAAGCTCCCCATTCAGTCGACTGGAGAGAGCTGTATCTGAGCCTCCTGTAAGTCCAAAGAACTAAGTAACCCCTGCTGGTGTCCACTTTATGCCTATCGTAGTTCTTCAACTTGGAATCATCACAAGAGCTTTCACAGACGTGATTTAATTTATCTTCCACATCAACCATTGGAAGTCAGGACAGGTACTGCTATTACTTCCATCTTAAAAATGACAATTCTGCTCGGTGGCTCAGCCTGTAATCCCAGCACTTTGGGAGACTAAGGCGAGTGGATTTCCTGAGCCCGCGGGTTCGAGACCTGCCCGGGCAATTGGCGAGACTCATCTCTACTAAATAATAAATACTCTAATAAATCAAAAATTAGCCGGCAGCGTGTGTCAAGTAGTTCCTGCTACTTGGAAGGCTGACGCAGAAGGATCACCAGAGCTCAGCAGGTGGAGGCTGCTGGTGGCCCGGAGCGGCCACTGCACTCCAGCCTGGGCTACGGAGTGAGACTCCAACTCAAAAAAAAAAAAAGATAATTCTAAAAATCAAAGAAGTTAAGTCCTCCCAAACTGTGATGCCAAAGAATCACAGTTGGTAAACATCTAAGCAGGGACTTGAGTCTGGTCTTCCAAATTCAAATGTATTTGTTTGCTAAAAATATATTGAATTCCAGTCTTTGTTAAAGATGTTAGGAGCCGGCACAGTGGCTCACACCTATAATCACAGAGCTTTGGGAGGCCCAGGAGGGAGAATTGCTTGAGGCTAGAAGCTTGAGACCAACCTGGACAACATAGCGAGACCCTGTCTCTACAAAAAATTTTTAAAATTAGCTGAGAATAGTGGCACGTGTAGAAGACTGAGGCAGGAGGATCACTTGAACCCAGGAGTTCCAGGTTGTAGTGAGCTATGAATGTGCTACTGGACTCTAGCCTGGGTGACTTAGCAAGACTCTATCCCTAAAAAAAAAAAAAATACAGGTGATAGGGATACAAAGATATGCTCTCCAAATTTAATGTCTTAGAAACAAAGACTGTCAAAGCTGGAAGGAACTTGGAGAATTGCGTAATGAAGTGTTCTCAACTCAAAAATGCATAAGAATCACATCATAAGATCAATGAGAAACATTGATCCATTGGTTTAATCCCTTTATAATATAGAGGCAAAAACTAGGAGAAGTGAGCAGAAGCGAGTCCCCCAGAAACTCTCCTTGGATACAGACGGGAGGCTGACTTAGGAACTGATAATGAGCAGCCTGAAGTAATGATGCAGTGGAAAGCGCACTCAACCCAGAGACTGGGTTCAATTTCAGGCTTGACCATCTCATCTTGCTGCTGAGTCACTCCATCTCAATGACCTGGTTTCTCAACTGTAAAATACAAGACAATATACACCTCGTAGGCTTATTGTGAAGGAAAAGTAAGATAAAATTATAAAAGATTTGGCAGAGGACTGGTACATAGAGAACCCTAGATAAAGAGATTGATTGATGGGGTTGTTTGGAATGCTCTTTCTACTTTCTATATTCTATTTTTTTTAATGAGTACCTACAATTGCCAGGTATCTGCTAGGCACAGTCTTGCCCACACGCAGCATATGATCAAGTGAAGCAGATGACCATTAATTATACAAGGAATGAACCATAATTGCTGCCAAGTTTAGTAGCTTACACCTGTAAGGCCCAGCTACTTGGGAGGCTAAGTTGGGAGCCCAGGAGTTTGAAGCTGCAATGAGATATGATCGCACCACTGACCTCCAGCCTGGGCGACAGAGTGGGTCAGTCTGTCTGTCTCTCTCTCTCTCTCTCTCTCTCTCATTTCTAATGTAAATTGCAAATTACAATTCTACTTACTTCTAATTTTTGCTGTTTAATCATTTTTCTTGATCTTTCTCTCTGATACCATATATTCTAGCCTGTTCAATGGATTTATAATAAACTATAAATAAAAATAGCGGTCATTTATAAAGTCATGTAAAAATATTAAAAATTAAACTTACTTTGAGAGAGAGAGGGAGAAGAAATAGATAAATTATGCAATTATAATACTACCACAGGAAAAAATATAGGGTGTGTTTTGAATAATATGGGGGCTGAAACCTGGTCTGCAGACAAATAAAATGTCCCTGAGGAAATGACTCAAAGGGTGAGTAGGACTTAGCCTGTCAGAAATTCCGCATGAATCAGGAAAGAGTTTGGCAAGAGCAAGAAATGACAAGGCCAGCATGGCTGGAGTGGAGTGAACAGGGTGGCACCGGCTGAAGCTGAGGATGATTATTGCTTCTGGAGAAGGCTTTCTCTTTTCCTGTCTTGGTATTTATTTGAAAATCTTGATCTTTTCCTAAATGCTTTCGTTTCTACCTCAATTTTCTTTCCATTTTTATGCCAAAAAGTTTAACTATAGTAATATTTCCTCAGAGCTAATATACATTTTTCACTTTTTTGGACATTCAGAAATAAGAATGGTCCTATAATACAGGTTCAAAACAAAACAAAACCCATCTTGATAAATACCAAACAGGAACATAAGTTGAGCCCTGAGAAACTGAGCTGTGTTTGGAAAATATCTATTCTAATGTCACACAATTATTTTTACTTGTAGCACAATTTAGTTAAATTTTAGTTTGCTTTAGTTAAACTTGGAGGCCTGCTGTTACTTAGAATGACTTCAAATATTCCTCTGTGATATAGAATTGAAACAAAATATTACAGTGTTGGAAGTTCTGGTCATGGGAAAGATGAAACAGACACATTCTGCCCTGTCTGAATGCCATTATAAAACCTGGAAAGCATACATCAGCAGGCAGTTGAGGAGCCTGTCTTCATGCTGCTTAGCCCTGAGTGCATACAGTCATGAGAAGTACACAGCAGAACGGCGTAAGTGAAAGCCTAGGTTGCTGGTCAGAGGACCAAAAAGGGAGTCTCTTTTTGGCCACAAAGGCAGGTCAGGACTCATGGCCTGAATCCAACTGGATCAGTTGCATGCAAAAACAAAAAAATATTAATACTCTCCATGAGTTGTAAATAATATATACACTTATAATATTCAAAATGTCTAATATTTAATCTAAAAAGAACTAGGAAAAACTCAACTTGCATTTGAAAAGACAATCAACAGATGTCAAAGAAGAGAGGACACAAATGTTGAAACTGTTGAAGCCTTTAAGTGAAATGTTATAAATTGCTCCAAGAAATAACAGCAAACACTCTTGAAATTAATGGAAAAGAAGAAAGTATCAACAAAAAATAGAAAACATAAAGGGAAACCAAATGGAAGTTTAGAATTAAAAGAAAAATAATCAAAGTAAAAAACTAACTAATAGCAGAATAGAGATGACAGAGGAAAGGGTCAGTGAACTTAAAAATAGAGCCATAGAAATTATCTACTCTAAATGAGAAAAAAATATTTTTTATAGAAAATTAACAGAGCCTCAGGGGGTTGTGAGAAAACATCAGATTCATGTAATCAGAATTCCAGAGAAGAGAAAAAAGAAGTATTTAAAGAAATAATGTAATGGGGCCCAAAAGTAGGCCCAAACTTTACCTGTACGATGACCACTTGTATACCTAATCCTGAATTGTACCCCACATCTTTAAAATTAAATTAAATAGTTTTTTTAAAAAGAGAAAAGAAGAAAAAGAAAGAAAAGAAATAATGTATTGAAACATCTCAAATTTGACAAAAGACTTAAAAGTTCAGTGAACTCCAAACAGGATAAACTCAAAGAAATCTATGTCCATTCACATCATAATCAAATTTCTGAAAACTAAAGACCAAGAAAAAAAAATCTTGAAACCAGCCAGAGAAAAATGATGCTTTACTTATAAGGGGGACAATGATTCAAATAACTATGAGTTTCTCATCAGAAACCATAAAGGTCAGCACATATTTTAAAGTGCTAAAAGAAAAGGTCAACCCAGACTTCTACATTCAGTGAAAATATACTTCAGAATAAAAGCCAAATAAGATATTTTCAGATGAAAGAAAATTAGGAGAATTTATTGCCAGAAGACTTGCTCTAAAATAATTGTTAAAGACATTAAATCAATAATCAAAAAACTTTTCACAAAGAAAAACCCAGGCTTAAATGACTTTAATGGTGAATTCCTCCAGATGTTTAGAGAATAATTAACACCAATCTTCCCAAAACATAGAAAAGGAGGGAATACTTCCCAACTCATTCTATGAAACCAAAACTATCCTGATATCAAAATCAGATAACAATATCACATGGAAAGAAAACTACAGATGAATGTCTCTGATGAATGTAGATGCAAAAATCCTCAACAAATACCAGCAAACCAAATTAAATAATACAAGAAAAAAATTATACAGCATGGCAAGTTGAATTTTTATCCCAGGAATGCATACAAAAATCAATATAACACACTGTATTAAGAAAATAAGGGACAAAACCACAGAATCATCTCAGTTAATGCAGAAAAAGCATTTTACATTTTAAACACACTCAGCATACTAAGAACAGAAGGGAAATTCCTCATCCTGATTAAAGTATTGGCAAAAAACCTTTAGCTAACAGCATACTTAACAGTGAAAGACTGCAAACTTTGCTTCCATGATCTGCAATAAGACCAGGATGTCTTCTCCTTCCACTTATATTCAGCATTATTCTGGAGAGTATAGCCAAGTCAGTTAGGCTACATAAATACATAATAAATAATGAAAAATCACCCAGATTGGCATGGAAGAAGCAAATAATCTCTATGTTCAGATGTTATGATCATCTATATATAAAATCATTAAAACTCTACAGAAAACACTGTTAGACCGAATAAGCAAGTTCAACGAGGTGACAGGATATAAGATCAATATACAAAAATCAGCTTTACCTCCATATACTTGCAATGAACAATCTGAAAATAAAATTTAAAAAATTCAATTTACAATAGCATTTAAAAAGGAAACCATGTATATGAAGTGCCCAGAATAAGAAAATATGCATAGATGGAAAGTACATTAGTGGTTGCCAAGAGGGAATGACTGCTATGGGTACAGGGTTTCTTTCTGGGGTAAAGAAAATATTCTGGAATCAGACAGTGGTGATGGTTCTACAATCTTGTGAATATGCTAAACACTAATTAATTGTATGCTAAGAGTGAATTTTATAGTATGTGAATTATATCTCATTTTTTTTGTTTGTTTGTTTTTTGAGTTGGAGTCTCACTCTGTCGCCCAGACTGGAGTGCAGTGGCCGCTCCCGCCCACCGCAGCCTTGACCTGCTGGGCTCCGGCGATCCTTCCGCCTCGGCCTTCCAAGTAGCCGGAATTACAGGCATGCGCTACCACGCCCAGCTGATTTTTTGATTTATTGTAGAGATGAGGTCTTGCTGCCCAGGCGGGTCTCAAACCCGCGGGTTCAGGCAATCCACTCACCTCAGCTCCCAAAGGCGCGGGATTACAGGCTGAGCCACCGAGCCTGGCTAGTATCTCATTTTTATAAAGAATAAAATACTTAGAAATAAATTTAGCAAAATTATATCCAATTTCCTAGTTCTATAGGATGAAAGAACCTGGGAACAGCAATATCCCAGTCACAGTAAACACACCTGGCACCCAGATCTTGGTTTTTGAACACTCTTTTTCCATTAAAGGAACCAATGATCCTTAGAAACTCCCAGAGCTGAAGCTGGGAAAGTACAAGATGACCTGAGATATGTTGAAAATAACAAAGTATAGAATTACCTAGAGACACAAGAGTCATGTTGAAAGGGTTACCATTCACCAATTCTAGAACAATTTGAGCATCAAAATAAGTAGGGTTGGGGGCAGTGACTCATGCCTGTAATCCCAGTGCTTTGGGAGGTCAAGGCAGGAGAATCACTTGAGGCCAAGTGTTCAAGACCAGCCTGGGCAGCATAGTGAGACCCTGTCTCTGCAAATAAATAAATAAATGAAGTAATGGATTATAATATATTTAATAAAATTAATGAACTTATACATGCTGGTATGGATAAATATATACGTGGGATGGAAGATAAAGCACTATATGACAGGGAACCCCCCAAAATTGAATTTATTTATTAAAAATTGCATATTTTTCTTACACATTTAAACTTCAGTCACCTTCCAAGTACTCTCCGTTTGATGCAACACACCTATCAAGACACTTTCTCTACTGCTCAAAACAGTCTTTGAACTCATCAATTTGATGCCTTTTAGTGTTTCTGCCATTATTATATTTTGGGGGTAACAGTCTGTTTTATTTTCATATTGCTTAAATAGTTGGTCCTTAGATTTTTTTTTTTAAGATGTGGGGTACAATTCAGAATTAGGTAAACAAGTGGTCATCATACAAGTAAAGTTTGGGCCTCCCTTTGGTCCTCATTTTGCCTGATTTGAGATCAGATACCCTTATTGATGTCATGTCCTCCCCACCCCCACCCAGGAAGTATCCTGTTAATGCCAATCCCTTTCTTATAGTATTATGGTAATTGTTCAGGGTCCACTTATGAGTGAGAACATGTGGTATTCTGTTCTTTGTTTCTGTGATAGATCACTGAGTATGACAGACTCTAAATCCATCCAAGTTGCCGCGGAGTCCGTATGTTTGTCCTTCTTTATGGCTTTGTAATATTCCATTGTGTATATGTAACACATTTTTTTAATCCAGTCTAGTTTCTATGGGCAGCATAATTGGTTCCATATTTTTGCTATTGTGAATAGTGCTGCAATAAACATGTGTGTACAGGTATCTTTTTTGTAGAATGATTTGAGTTCCTCCAGGTATATTCCCAGTAGGAGGATTGCTGGATCATATGGAAGATCAATTTATAGTCTTTCAGGAATCACCACATTGTTTTCCAAAGAGGTTGCACTAGTTTGCATTCCCACCAGCGGGGTAGAAATGTTCCTTTATCTCTGCATCCTTGCCAGCATCTTCTGCCATTATCTTCTACGTTGACAAAATGTTTTCCTTTGAGGACTTTTTTTCATCCAGAGAAAACAAAAAACAAGTCACTTGGGGAGAGATCAGGTGAATAGGGAGGGTAGAGCATGGGAGTTGTGCCCTTTTTGGTCAAAAACAGCTGAACATTCAGCATGGTGTGGGCAGGTGCATTGTCATGGTGGAAGAACCAATCATCTATTTGCCACAATTCAGGATGTTTCTTCTGACACAGCCTTCTCAGAACTTCTAGATACAAACCTTGGTTGACTGATCTAGAGGAACAAATTCTGAATGTACTACAAGAGGCCCACCCTCCAAAAGATAATTCTGTGGGGTTTTTTGTTGTTTATTTCCTCCTCATATTACCATAAAATGCCAATAAATAGCAATAACCTACTAATTAATAAGTAGAAAATACTTTTTCATTAACTTTACAGTGGACAAACATTATCTTTAGCAAGTAATGAAAGTTGACACTACCAGCAATGAACAAATCAAATTCTGTGCCTCCTCAAGTGATACCCTGAGAAGAACAAAAATCATTACCCCAGTCGTTGTGCAAAGTTGCATCTCCTGATGAGGAAACACCAGAAAAAATCAAATTGGGAGGCGTTCTAAAAAAATGCTAGCCTGTTTTCTTTGAAAATGTCAAAATAGTAGAGAATAAGGAAAGACTGAGAAACTGGACTGGACTGAAGAACACTAAAGAGATATGATAACTAAGCACAACAATGATCCTGCGTAGGACCCTAGATTCACAAAGCCTCTCATTGGTACAATCAATGGAATTTGAAAGAGATATGTGGAGTACAGGTTAGTATTTTGTCAATGTTAATTTTGTAATTTTGATGGTTATATTGTGGTTTTGTAGGAGGTTGTCTTTGTTTTTAGGAAATATGCATTTAAGTATGAATGGGGCAGGGTAGATTACAAGGAACACATATTCTCTGACACTCTTCCCATTGAGAGGTAGGGTCTAGTTCCCCTTCCCCTTGATCCTGGGCTCCCTGTGGCTGCTTTGACTAACAGAGTATGGTAGAAGTGTCACAATGGCAGCTCCAGACCTATCCTTAAAAAGGAGTGGCAGCTTCTCCCTCTGTCTCCTAGTGCCCTGAGAAGTTTGACAACCTTGTTAAAGAGACGGCCTGGAGGGGCCTTGAGACTACAGTGGAAAGAGGGAGGGGTCCAGTTGAGTTCAGCCTTGAGGACATGCCCCTCAAAGTATAAGGCATGCTGTCTCTTGGATCCTTTGTAACCAGTTGAATACCACCGAGTGGCTTAGGTCAACACCATATGGAGCAGATGAATTAGCTCAACCTTGCCTGAATTCCTGACCTACAAAATCTTGAAATACAGTAAAATGATCACTGCTTTAAGTCAATAAATTTGCAGGGGGTAGTTTTGGTTTTGGAAAGGAGTGCTATTAGAACACAAACTTAAAATATGTATAATTAACTTTGGGTTGGGATGATAGGCAGAAGTTAGAAGACCCTAAAGATCATTAGTGAAATTTGGAGGGCCTCTGGGAGACTGTTGATGAGGTCTTGAAGGGACAGTAAGGAAAGTAATTTGTAGGTTGAAGAATAGGACACCTAACTTAAGTACTGGCAGAGCAGTTAATGAAACTGTTGTTTATAGGTAACGTAAAAATACAAGGTTTTTAAATGATATTATGAATATGGCTAAAGAGATGTACAGGCAGAATGTAGAAAGTGCCAACTGGATCCTTCTGGTAGCCTACAATAAAGCACAAGAAGAGGTAAGGCACAGTGATTCTCATCTGCAATCCCAGCACTTTGGGAGGCCAAGGCAGGAGGATTGTTTGAGACCAGGAGTTTGAGACAAGCCTACATATCAGAAGAAGACTTCATCTCTAAAAAATTTAAAAAATAAAAAATTAGCTAGGTGGCATGTATCTGTAGTCGGAGGTACTTGGGAGGCTGAGATGGGAGGATTGCTTGAAACCAGGAGTTTGAGGCTGCAGTGAGCCATGATCATGCCACTGTACTCTAAAAGAGACTGGGAGAATTACAGAAGGAACTGCTTGGTTTTCAAGCAGAATTTAGAGGAAATATAGAGGGCCCAAGACAGTCTTTCAAACTATCAAAAGAAATGGCTCAGGGTAAAAAACAAACCCAGAGTACTACCGGTAAAAATATGACCTTGAGATAAAGCTCTCAAGGATGTGGCTGAAAAATACTGTTGAGGATTTCAGAAAGCTTTAAAGGCATGCCAAGTACAGCTCTAAGAATCTTAGGAGCATGTCTCTTAGATTCTTTCTGCTGGCCAAAAAGTTCTCTAAGAGTCTTACAAGTGTACCTCATATTTCACCCAGGAAAGAAATGCTTCTAAGAATCTTAGGGATGTTGTACCACCACTCTAACTCACAGCCTAAGTTAAAGAAGGGCCTGTCTTAGAAAGAAATATAGATGTGGTTTTTGTCTAATGGAGAGAATGCCAATAAGATTTATAGGACTATTTCCTCAGAGATTTTAAGATCACGTTATCAATAGCCGCACTACCCACTTGGTTTAAAAGGGACAGAGACAATACAAAACAAGTGGATTTTTTTTTTTTGGATTCCTATATCAATTGTCCATTGTTGCTGAAACAAATTACCACAAATCTAGGGGCCTGAAACAACACAAATTTATTGTCTTACAGTACTGGAGTCCAGAATTCTGGAATGGGTTTCGCTGGACTAAAATCAAGGTGTGGTCAGCAGTTCTCTGTTCCTTTTGGAGGCCTTGGGAAAGAATGTTTCCTTGCCTTTTTCAGCTTCTAGAAGCTGCTCACAATCCTTGATTCCTGGTCTTTTCTGTCATCTTCAAAGTCAGCGACATGGTGTCTTTAAATCTCTATCTGAAGTTGTATCCCTTGTTCCATTCCTTTCTCTGACTTTTTTATGGATCCTTGTGATTGCACTGAGCCTACCAAAGTAAACCAGGGCAATCTTCCAATGTTGAGTTCCTAATTATCGCATCTATAAAGTACCTTTTGCCATGTAAGGTAACACAGTCATCAGTTTTGGGAATTCGGACATAGACATCTTGGGACAAAGGGGGCGTTTTTCTGCCTACTACAGTCTCCTGTCTTCTATGGGCAGGAAGCCTTCTGTGAGACTGCTACTCAGTTGCAAACACAGGCTCATTGCCATTTCAGTATTCCCACCATAAGGGGAAGTGTTATGAGGGAAAGTGTGACGGAAAGGAAGAGTGAAGAGACAATTTGACCAAGTCTGGTCAAAATAGCTTTCGTTTGCAAATTTTACAAATATGTAAGGCTATGTAACCACACTGCTACATTGTCTCCCTACCCAATCCCAAGAGTCTCAGAAAGGGTCTGTGTAAGTTGGAGGCCTTCAGGCTTAAGCTTCAAAGCTTTCATGGTATATCTCCCTCTAGTAGCAATTAAGACTATGGAATTGGGGCTGGGCATGGGGGCTCATGCCTGTAATTTCAGCACTTTGGGAGGCCGAGGTGGGAGGATTGCTTGCGGGCAGGGGTTCGAGACCAGTTTGGGCACATAATGAGATCCTGTCTCTACAAAAAACCTTAAAAAAAAAAAAGCTTGATATGGTCATGCATGCCTGTAGTCCTAGCAACTCAGGAGGCTGAGGTGGGAAGATCACATGAGCCCAGGAACTTGAGATTACAGTGAGCTATGATCCATGCCACATATACTCCAGCCTGGGCAACAGAGTGAGACCCTGTCTCTCAAAAAAAAAAAAAAAAAAAAAACAGTATGGAATCAAGGTCTATATGAGCTGGGCTCAGATCCCTTCTCTACCACTTACTAGCAATGTATGTTGGTTGAGTTGATGTTACAGATTGGATTTGCTGAGATGGAATTTGAGGTGCAAGATGCTTATTAGGGAACAACGTCTGCAAAAGGGAAGGAAAGCAAGAAAGGGGAGAGGAAGAAGTCAAAAAGTTTTAATAAAGCCTTGGTCAAGGTAGCTGGAGTGCTGGAGCTAGTATTGCTGTCAGAGTTGTCTCATGTTGAGCCTAGATGGCTGGGTCTTGATTCCCTCACCTTACTCAGTTACCAGATTTGGACTGCCCCAGGAAGGAAATGACTCCCAGCAAGATTCAATGTGCTGCAGGATTGACCCAGAAAGAACTAACCAATGAAGACTCTTTTCATCTCATTCCCTGCATCTGTGCAACAAGTCCTTCCTCGTTGGGGGATCTGGTGATACATTTCCATGTCTACAGCAAGCAGTAGCACACTGGAGCTGGCCCATCCCTGCTCACAAGAGCTGATGTTAGCATCTCTATCCAACTGCAGTCAGGGATAATATCTAGGTATGTTGAAATCAGTAATTGTAGTAAAATCGACACCACAGAAATGGGCAAATGCCGCAAATAGGGACCTTGACTTTTTCCTGCAGAGCTGGTTTGCCAGCACACACCTCTTAATGTGGTCCACAGGTGATTAATATGGGGTGGGTTATTTATTCTCTCTGTGCCTCAGTCTTCTCATTTGCAAAATAAGGCAAATAATACTATGCTATAGGGTCAGCATAGAGAATTAAATGAGTTAATACATTTAAAATACCTGAGACAGTGCCTGCCACACAGGAAACACTCAGTAATTGCTATTATTTTTACCGTTGCTATTGTTATTACTACTGCCACCTGGAAAACTTCCACTGGATTTTTGTAGAGGACAGGAAGCTACATTTCTTAGTATTTCTTAGTATGACATGCAAAGACCCTTCATAATCTGATCATCTCAACCACAAGGAACTTCTGGAGCTCATCATTTCTGGAGCTCACACACACACATATCTCCCAATTTAAATCCAGGGTTAGATTTGTTATTTCTTTGTGTAGTCAGCACAGCAACATAATTGCTAATATTTGCTGAATGAATAAATGAACATTACCTGGGGAATGCCTAAGAAGGGGAAAAACGATTAAGTAGCCTAGTAGGATACAATAATAACTATATTTTTGTCTGCTTAAGTGATTTTAGGTCTATTGCACCACACATCAGCATCAGGGACCGGTTTCATGGAAGACAATTTTTTTTTTCTACGAAAGGGAGAAGGTGGGGTGATGTGCAGTCAAACCTCACTGCTAATGTTAATCTGTATTTGCAGCCGCTCCCCAGTGCTAGCCTCACCACCTTCGATCTACTTCAGATCATCAGGCATTACATTCTCATAAAAAGCACCCAACCTAGATCCCTCGCACGTGCGGTTCACAATAGCGTTCGCCCTCCTGTGAGAATCTAATGCCGCCGCTGATCTGACAAAAGACGGAGCTCAGACGGTAACGCGAGCGATGAATGGGGAGTGGCTGTAAATACAGATGAAGCTTTGCACTCTGCTGTGCGGCCGGTTCCCAACAGGCCACGGACTGGTACCGGTCTGTGGCCCAGGGGTTGGGGGTCCCTGTGTAGGGCAGTGACCTAGCACCCCAGAGTTTCGGGTTCTGTAAGTTCTAGATTTGCCATGCACGGAGCCTAACGCCCTTCCCCCGCCTCCGCTTGACACAGTCCTGCCGGTCCTTGGCTCGCTCAGATGTCTCGCCCGCTCTGCGGCGTTTCCTCTGCTCTCCAGGCTCTTGGCCCGCTCCGCGATTCCCACACCGCGCGACGGACGCGTCCGCATTTCCCTTCAGGATCCAGTGGTGTTTGTGTGTTCCCACTTCATACGTCCGGGGGGGGGACGACTACTTGGGGGATGGTGTTACAAACCATCGAGCGAGCTCCTGGCTTCCCCCACCCCCTGCCTCGATTTCCCCGCGTGCGGCGGGCACGGCAGGAGGGTGGGACATGGAGGGCGAGGCGGGGCGGTGGCGCAGGGAAGGAGTCGGGGGCGGGGGCGAGTCGGGGCGGGGTGGGGGCGGGGGCGGGGGCGCCGGCCGGCCGGCCGGGGCGGGGCGGGCGCCCGGCCGGCGGGACCGGCCGGCTGGACGCGCGAGCCTGCGATGGGTCCCGCGGCGCGGTTGGCGGCGCTGCTGGCGCTGCTGGCGCTCGCGACCGGGGCCGCGGCGCGGGGCGACACGTTCTCGGCGCTGACCAGCGTGGCGCGCGCCCTGGCGCCCGAGCGCCGGCTGCTGGGGCTGCTGCGGCGCTACTTGCGCGGGGAGGAGGCGCGGCTGCGGGACCTGACCAGGTGAGGGCGCGGCGCCGGGGAGCCACGGAGGGGCCCGCGTGGGAGACACGGTGCTACGGGGCGGGGTGACGCTGAGGCCGAGGGTGGCCCCGGAGACGCCGTGGCACGGCGTGGCGGGGAGCACCGTGTGACGCCCTGTGTGGCGCCCCGAGACACCGTGGCACGGCGTGGGGGGGAGCACCCTGTGACATCGTGTGGGACCTCAGATTCCGTCACACGCGCACAGTGACACGCCAGATCCAGCGTCGCACCGCGAAATCGACGCACTGTGGAAAAGGGGTTGGGGTGACCCTGGGGCTGGGTGACCTCACGAGGTGCTGTGTGAAGCTGTGTGGGCCCCAGGCAGTGTCACACTGACACAGGCACTGCTAGAGTGAGATGGGGAGAATAAATATGGTGACGCTGTAGCGGTGACAGTGACGTGTATTGACCTTTTATCGCCGGCACCATGGGACCCAGTGAAATGATGTTGAGCCTGAGGAGTCTGTGACCACGTGTGAGATTTACACGTGCTTGGGGCTGGATGGCACGACACCATGGATATCATACTCTGCATGTGAATAATGCTGAGTAATTTTACAGGTCACTATATGAATAATGGCTTGTGTTCATTCATTCAGTCAACACATTTGTTTGAGTACCTACTATGAGCCAGGCAGTGTTCTGGGCGCTGGGGATAAAATGGTGAACAAGGTCCCAGATCTTCCCTCAAGGAGTCTGGGATTGTAGCATCATGATTATTAATCAGAGATGCCCACAGCCTTCTTTGTTTTCAGTTCTTCTTTCCCTTCACACACATAAAAACTCTTTAAATACTACATAAATGAGATGTTATGTGTGTGTGTAAAAGTATTTGATGTCATGAAAGCACTGTGATAAACCATACTTGAGTGTAGGAGATACTGAGTGTCAGTATCACAAGCAGATGCCCAGCCAATAATCAACAAACTCTAGCACTACATGCTGTGGATTAAAAGATTGTAAGGCTTGGGACACTGGGGCACCATAATAACGAGTGGACTTTGTCAGTGTCAAACTATGGAAGATGAATGATCGCGTATGATCCCATGTGTATGAATATGTGTTGTGCCTTCTCTACTTGGAACATGGAGGAGCCCACAACACTGTAAGAAACTGGTTGTGACCACGTCACTAGTTGAATATATTAATGTTGTACTTATATCATGTGACCTTCAGACTGAGCTGAGACAACACAGTGCACTACTTTTAAAACTGTAAGTGTATGTAATCCTGCGCGCTCCAGTCTGGGTGACAGAGTGAGACTCCAACTCAAAAAAAAAAAAAACAAACTGTGAGTGTAGTTGGGCGCTGTGGCTCAAGCCTGTAATCCCAGCACTCTGGGAGGCTGAGGTAAGAGGATTGTCTGAGCCCACAGATTCAAGACCAGCCTGGACAACATGGTGAGACCTCGTCTCTACAATAAAATCACAAAATTAACCTGGCATGGTAGCACGTGCCTGTAGTTCCAGTTACTTGGAAGGCTGAGGTGGAAGGATCTCCGGAGCCCAGCTGGTCAACGCTGGGATGGCCGTGAGCATGCCACTGCCCTCCAGCCTGGGTGAAGGAGTGAGGCTCTAACTCAAAACAAACGAACAAACAGAAAACAAAACTGTGAGTGTATACAATAATACTACTGATTCTGGGGTGACATGGGAAGACGATGCATGGGACATGATGACCAGAGAGTCCATGTAGAAGAAAAACTGTCTGCATGTGGACGTTTGCGAGAGATCTTGTTTGTTACTCAGTGGTGACTGAATGAGGTTAATTAATGCATGTTCTTAAGTATGAGCATATGAGCAGTAATAAGCATGTCGAAGTTTGCTGTAAGTTTGAATTAGTGTGTTGATATACATGTATAATGTATGTGTGCTATTTTAACAATAAATGATGATAATTTTTTTTTTTTGAGTTGGAGTCTCACTCCATTGCCCAGGCTGGAGTGCTCATGGCCACCCCAGCATTGACCTGCTGTGCTCAGGCGATCCTTCCACCTCAGCCTTTCAAGTAGTCAGAACTATAGGCATGTGCTACCATGCCCGGTTAATTTTTTGATTTTATTGTAGAGACGAGGTCTCACCATGTTGCCCAGGCTGGTCTCACCATGTTGCTCAGGCAATTCCCCCGCCTCAGCCTCCCAAAGTGCTGGGATTACAGGTTTGAGCCACCATGCCCGGCCATAAATGATGATAATTTTTAATATTTATTCTGGGAATATTATACTTGCCTAGTGTTCTATGGGTCTGTATTGCCAGAGGAAAATGTTTAACTTTGGTTTCTAGTTCAGATTCATTGGAGTCCAAGCTCATTGGGAGAAATGGAGCAGACTTTTTTCTCTTTGATTTGGGAGCCCAGCGTGATTCCTACCACCCTTGTGCCTGTTCCCATACCAGTAATCTCTGTTTGGATGCCGCAGGTGGAGTTGGGGCGGTCAGAATTCCTGCAACAGTCTCTCAGGAAACAGGCTCAAAAGAGAGCACTTAAAACGTTTTCGCCAAAGCAGCTGGCCACCTCCTCCCCCACTCCTCCATGCTAGCCTCCTTCACCATCTTTTCACTGTTGTCGTTGTCACAACTTTGTCATAGTGGGGGGTCTTGAACAAATTTTACCTCATTTCATTCTCTCCCACACACAATGCTTTGAAATACGTTTCTTATGCTCTTAACAAATGAGAAAACTAAAGTGTAGTAGTGGCTTATCCAAGATTAAAGATCTAGTAAGTAGCACATCTAGGATTAGGACACAGATGCTTTGATCATATATCCACCTTTCTCTCCATCATGGTATGATGTCCCTACCACTTGTCTTATGTGTTCTACCAGGACACAGACCAAACCCCTAACTACTTGTTTTGTTAGCGGCCAGAATACATGGTGGTGAAGGGTCTGGATTCAGGAGTTTAACAAATCTCTATTTGAATTTTTGGTTCTGACCTTGGGCAAGTTCCTTTATCTCTTTAAGCTTTAGTTTCCTAGTCTGTAAAATGATGATTAGAAACAATAGGCTGTTGGAAGGACTAATTGCCATGTAAACGTATCATTGCACATGACATGTAATAATTGCTTGACAGATGTTAACATTTTATGATTATTGATTATTTTAAGACTGGCTGGTGAGACTAGTCACCACTTTTGGCTCTAAGTGTTAACTAGGATTAAAAAAGAATCAGAAAAATTCTGGGTTCTTTTCTCAGGTGACTTATGAACAGTTAATTTTGTAGTTTAGTTTCATATTTTGGAGATCGGCAGTCTGTTCTCCAGTCACTGCTCTAAAATCCAGTGAAATGTTTGCTTTTTAAAACGAGAATTTTGGCAGTTCCTGCTCATTTTTTTTATACTCCCAATCTGGTGATTTTATGTAACTTGAGATGTTATTTCTAAGGCCTTTCGTTGATATTCTTTGAATTTCTAAATAGGAAAAATGAAGCATTTTTTGAGTTGAAGCTACTACCTATTCCAAGTTAATGATTAGAAATTATACTAGCTATAGTGTATATAGTTATATACTAGAATGGGGTGTGTGTGTGTGTGTGTGTTTTTAACTGCTAGCTTTTTTTGTTGTTGCTATTACTGCATTTTAAAACACCACCAAGATTAGAAGTATCGGCAGCAATTATTTCTGTGTTAAGAAGTAAGCATTGAGAATGTTTCAGAAGAACTGAGACAAAGCCATTTCTGAATTCCAAAGGAGAAACATATTGAATTGGAATAGCCCATATATTGTGGTTGGACAATTTGCCCAGTCTGTTTAATGCAGGGATTGGGTTGCAAATTTTATGTGCAGATTCTTGAAGGAAAAGATCTGATTTTCCACTCTCAACAGCATTTGTTAAAGCAAAAAGCCATGTAGGAAACCCTGAGGTTTGAATTTAACATCAAGTAACTCAGTATCCAGTCTCTGGAAACCAACTATTTGCTCAGACACTGGGCATAGGGCCAACTTTTGGATTCCAAGCCAACCTCAGCTATCAGTTGATAGATTGTTTATTTCTTCTTTGTGTGACAGAAAAATGGTATATCTGAACACTGGATTGAACTGATGTACTGCAGTGGAGATCAGATCCCTGGCTAAACAAACCAGCCCCAGAATGCAAAGTGGAATACCGAGAGAACAAGGAAATAGACAGTGCTTTCAATTTGATGGGTGACTTGGGGCAAATATTCCCCTCTCTGCCTTACCGCTTTCCTTTTGTGTCTCAGTTTTTTTTCTGATCCCTGTTAAACATTAGTTCTCAAGCTGTTGAGGACCTTATTTATTTAGTTGTGGAAAAGGTATGGGAAGAAATCATAGAAAGTGCATGCTGAAAGAATCCACAGAAATCTTCTAGACTAGCCCAGTTCTTTCATTTTACAGAGGAGGAAACCGAGGAATAGTTGGAGACTGGGTCAGATTAAGTCTCAGGTCTCCTCCCAGCTCCTTCCTATCCAACTGTCTTATAAAATCACTGCACTCTCAGTCTCCATTGTTCCTGGACACTTACTCTCTAAGCTCAAGCCTAACTCTCTGCTTGTAAGTTTTTTTCATCTAGTAATGGAATATCTTTCACTAAGTAGTTCCGTATGGAGCAAAGCAGGAAATAATGGGTAGTAAAAAGATCCCACACCCTAGAGGCTGGTTTAGTTTCAAAACCCTAGGCTTGTGGCTCACAGACTGCCCTGTTTTGGGGATCAGGGACACCCTGGGACTTGACAGGCTTCCCGTTTCCTCCCTGGGGTACCCAGACCCACAGTCTTATTCCTTAGTGTATATATTGAATAGAACATTCGGTTTCTTGGAAGCTGAGAGGTAGTCGTCTTCTATTCCAGGTTCCATTTCATAGCTGAGGGCCCCACCTATGGATTTAGAAATTCTCAGATCAGGTTCTGCTCCCAGAGATCGAAATTCCCCCACCCTGCCACTCTAGTTTTCACTTTCATTGCTGTCCACTTGCAGAAGTCCCCCAGGTGGACAGCAACGAAAGTCCTTACCAAAGAACTCATAGTCTCCCCTGCTCTTGTGCCCATTTATATTTTCATTTCACTTTGCACAGATTCCTTTTTTTTAACTTCCGTTGTTATTACATTGTTTTTGAAACTAATATTTTTTTTTTTTTTTGAGTTGGAGTCTCACTCTGTCGCCCAGACTGGAGTGCAGTGGCTGCTCCCGGCCACCGCAGCCTCGACCTGCTGGGCTCCGGCGATCCTTCCACCTCAGCCTTCCGAGTAGCTGGAATTACAAGCGCACGCTACCACGCCCGGCTAATTTTTTTTTTTATTTATGTAGAGATGAGGTCTCGCCTGCCCAGGCGGGTCTCGAACCCGCGGGCTTAGGCAATCCACTCACTTCAGCCTCCCAAAGGCACGGGATTACAGGCTGAGCCACCGAGCCCGGCTGAAACTAATAATTTTAAAACAAGAGGGAGCGAAATCTCTTAGAGGGCAGGACTGACACTTTTAATCTGCTCTGTTACAGATAAATTTCAGTAATATAAATTCCATCAGCATGTTAGAAATGGAATCATCATAGTATACTAGGAAAGGAAACAGTATCTTTTGCCCTGAATGAACACTTTTTGTTGTTGTTGTTGTTGTTGTTTTGAGTAGGAGTCTCACTGTCAACCAGGCTGGAGTGCAGTTGCACAATCACGGCTCACTGCGGCCTCGACTTAATTGGGCTCAGGCAATCCATCTGCCTCAGCCTTCTGAGTAGCTGGGGTTATAGGCACATGCCACCGCACCCCGCTAATTTTTTTTTTTTTTTTGTAGAGACGAGGTCTTTCTATGTTGTCCAAGCTGATCTTGAACTTCAAACGATCCTCCCACCTTGGCCTCCCAAAGTGCTGGTATTATGGGCGTGAGCCATTACACCTGTCCTGTGTATGAACACTCTTGAAGGACATCCAAGGAGGAAAGAAATTAACCAGAAAGATGATCTCTTTGGTAATTGTCACCAAGCTGGAAAGGCTAGAAGCATACTGGACAAACCTGACTCTTATTCCTCGTTAAAATCATCGCCAGTTCCTTTATCGTCTACTTCCTCAGTGCCTCCCTTGAATCCATCCATTCTCTGACCCTGTCACAGTTATGGATCAGACTCTTCTTGTCCTGTGCTTACAGTTTTGGAACAAACTCCTCACTAGCTTTCCTGTCTCCCATCCCTTTCACTTCTGAGTCCTCCTCTCTACCTTTCACGGCTTTATATATGTGAACGAGTCATAGCATTCCCACTTTCACTTAAAGCATTCCCTGACTGGCTCTGGTCAAATTAATCATCACTTGCTGTCCTCCCCTCTAATCCTTATTCTTAAATCTGGTGTTGCATCTGAATGTAATTGTTTGTGTCTTTCTTACCCACTAACTTGTGGATTCTTGAGACTAAGTTATTGCTTTATTCAAAATTTTGTCCCTAGCTTCTAGGAGGGTATATTCATTTATTTTTTCATAGAAATATGTATTGAACTTATGTACAGAATGATGAGGAAAACAATTGTTTTCTTATCCTTGAAATCTGTGAGCATTGGACCCTGTCTTGTCTTTGAATCCCCAGGATCCAGCATGGAGTCTGGCATCCAGCAAGTAACTAGATAGACTTATATGTTAAGCTTTTTCACCTCTGCATACATCAGTTCCCACCTTTTTTTTCTAGATCCATGGGGAATGGTATGGCAGTCAACTGAGAACCCAGGCTTTGAAGTTAAGCATACTTGGGTTCAAGCCTGACCTTGCCATTTGCTGACAGCCCGGTCTTGTTTCAGTTTCCTCTTCTGTAGCAAAATAAAATCGACACTATGGGTCGTTGAGGGGATTAAATGAGACAATATATTTAAAGCACACAGCAGGATACCTAATACATGGTAAGAGCTCAGTAGGTAGTAACTATCAATATTTTAACCAATCCTTCAAGATTCAGATGAAGTGTCAATCTTTCCTTCTCTTTCTTTTTTCTTTTTTTTGAGTTGGAGTCTCACTCTGTCGCCCAGACTGGAGTGCAGTGGCCGCTCCTGGGGTGGCCTCGACCTGCTGGGCTCTGGCCATCCTTCCACCTCAGCCTTCCAAGTAGCCGAAATAACAGGCACACGCTACCATGCCCGGCTGATTTTTTTATTTATTGTAGAGATGAGGTCTCGCTGCCCAGGCGGGTCTCGAACCCGTGGGCTCAGGCAATCCACTCACCTCAGCCTCCCAAAGGTGCAGGATTATAGGCTGAGCCACCAAGTCCGACTCCTTCCCCTTCTACCTCCCACCTGGGGGAGCGCCCTGCCTACACTTTTCTCATAGCACATGTCACAATAATCATGGATTCAACAATGTTTTTGAGTTTCTACCGAATACTAAGTGTTGAGAATAGTGTGGTGGCAGAAGAAAAAGACTTTCTTGTTTGTTAACTCTTTGAGAGCCGAACCCTGTCTTGCTTGTATACATCTAGCATCTAGCATGGTGTCTGACATCCAAGTGTAGACTGACTCATTCAATGAACAAATGAGTGGACCTACTTTTGCCGTATTTGTAGTTTTCATATTTTGTGCTTGCGTGGCTTTTTGGATAGGCAATTACATGAGTCTCAGAAGGCCAGCATTTCAACTCTTCATGTACTTGAAAACACACCTGCCAGCCTTCCGCAGGTGTAGTGGTTGTATCTGGAGTTGAGATCATTCTACTACTCTCTTCCAGATTCTATGACAAGGTACTTTCTTTGCATGAGGATTCAACAACCCCTGTGGCTAACCCTCTTCTTGCATTTACTCTCATCAAACGCCTGCAGTCTGACTGGAGAAATGTGGTACATAGTCTGGAGGCCAGTGAGAACATCCAAGGTAATGAGGAGGAGGGCTGGCGGGGAAGAGAGAAGACTATATCTCCTGACTCAGTGTAAGGAGAAAGATTCTGATGGGGTGTGTGAAGGCTAATGGTGCGGGTAGGTATTACTTGATCTTAGCTCCAGCTAGTACAAAGAATTAGGGCCCTTTGCTAATAGACTTCTAATTATGCATTAGAAAGCACTGTCATAGTCATTATCTCATTTGATCTTCACTGCAATCCTATAAAGTGGTACAGGACTTATCATCCCATTTATATATATATATATATATTTTTTTTTTTTTTTTTTTTTGAGTTGGAGTCTCACTTTGTCACCCAGGCTGGTGTGCAGTGGCACAGTCATGGCCACCCTAGTGTTGACTTGCTGGCTCCGGTGATCCTTCCACCTCAGCCTTCCAAGTAGCCAAAACTATAAGCGCGCACTACTACACCCGGCTAATTTTTTAATATATTGTAGAGACGAGGTCTCACCAAGTTGCCCAGGCTGGTCTCAAACCCCTGGGTTCATGCAGTCCTCTCACCTCGGCCTCCCACCATTTATATATGTATAGAAAGTAATGGTCTTCTAATAGTTTCTATTCCATTAAGTTGGCATTACAGCATGATCTGTAGCAAGATCATTTTCCCAATTTAGTCTACGTTGTGCTCTAAGAAGTTTGTTGATGCTTGGGAAATTAAGAGATAGAAGTTTTCCCCCCTAAAGGGTAAGATTCCTGGAGATAAATGGGATGGGACAATATGGTGAAGGTGTGTGCCTAATTTTTTTACTCTTCATTCACTCATTCTGATTGTTCCTTAGAAAATTGAATTAAGCATTCACTCTGTGCCAGGAACTCTGCTTGCTGCCATGAATACAAAGATATATAAAACATTACCTCATGAACTATTGGAACAGGTGTTATGCCTTCTTTACATGTATTCAATGCTCACCTTCAACGGTGGATCAATGTTTGTACTACTGTTACAGCTCTGAAGGAAGGTTATGAGAAGGTGGAGCAAGATCTTCCAGCCTTTGAGGACCTCGAGGGAGCAGCAAGGGCTCTAATGCGGCTGCAGGACGTGTACATGCTCAATGTCAAGGGCCTGGCCCGAGGCGTCTTTCAGAGAGTCACTGGCTCTGCCGTCACTGACCTGTACAGTCCCAGACGGCTCTTTTCCCTCACGGCAGATGACTGCTTCCAAGTCGGCAAGGTAATGATATTCAGAGGGGACCAATTGCTGGGCTCTAGTTTCTTGTGGATAAAATAACCATGCCCTGATTGCTTTTACATATTTCTGATACTTACAGTTAACTTAGAAATTCGATATCATTTCCATTTTCAGAGGAAGAAGCCTAGGTTCAGAGAGATGAAATAACTTGCCTAAATTAATACAAAATTTTAAGTAGCAGAACTAAATCTTGAGCCCAGTCTTTTACCTTCAAATCCTGCCCAATAACTAAAGTAATTATATACTTAGGATACTCTTGAGCACGAAAGGATGTTATTAATTATGCCAGAATAACAGGTATAAATTGGGCCTCTGGTCAGCTTAACCACAGCACCCTGCTAGTAGGTAAACCCCTGGATGGAAAGGGAAAGTAGAGGGTGAGGATGGGGAAAGGGATAAGAGATGGTGGTAGGCAAGGAAGATCATGGAAACTCAGCCTCCTGAGACTTTCTGGAATCTTTGAAGCATTTCCTAAGCATTTAGAAACACAAAATTAAAGTAGTAAAAAAAAAAAAAAAAAAAAACCAAAGTAGTGTCCAAAAACGAAGGCCATTCACTTTAACATTACTTGAGGAAATAGCCTTCAGGAACCTTCTATGTGAGGTGTTTATCTTTGATCACAAGTTATAATCACACTTGAGATCATTTTATAATATACTCTTTGCCAGCCTTTGCCTAAAGATGCAATGGAGTAAGTCCTTTTTAATTTTGAAGATGTGTATCACAGGAAAGTATGTTTTTCTTGCCTCCTACGGTATTCATGAGCAGATCTGAGAGTGGGCCTCGTGTTCTGATTCCAAGTTTTAGGAGTCTGTCTTCCAAATTAATGCAGGGTGGGCTACCCTCAACTCTCTTTGTACCGTTTTCTCTTTTCTGAGATCCTGAGTGGAGTCAGAGCTGAATCATCCTGTTAATGGCTGATTTAAATTTAAGCTGATTAAAATAGTTTGATGTATGTTACTAACATATGCTTCATTAGTGAGGCCTTTCTGAAACAAAAACAGTAGTCTGAAAATTTAGTAAGTCACTTCCTGAAATTCTCACTGGCAGTCTTTATTTCTGTACTTATTTACTTATTTTGAAAGATAAAACATTTCAAATACAAGAAAAGAACGTGAAATAACAGGCAATATCTGTAATTGGAATGAAAATATATGTTCAAATATTGCTATATTTGTTCCAGATTTTTATTTTCAAGTTTTAAAAAGCTGTGTTAGCCGGGCTCAGTGGCTCAGCCTGTAATCCTGCGCCTTTGGGAGGCTGAGGTGAGTGGATTGCCTAAGCCCACGGGTTCGAGATCCGCCTGGGCAGCGAGACCTCATCTCTACAATAAATAAAAAAATCAGCTGGGCGTGGTAGCGCATGCCTGTAATTTCGGCTACTTGGAAGGCTGAGGCGGAAGGATTGCCGGAGCCCAGCAGGTCGAGGCTGCGGTGACCGGGAGCGGCCACTGCACTCCAGTCTGGGCGACAGAGTGAGACTCCAACTCAAAAAATAAATAAATAAATAAAAAACTGTGTTAAACACAGCTAGAGCCCTGCCCCTGCCCCTTCTCACCATCCCTGCCTTTTCTGCTGCAGCCTGGCCCGGGTAGCCGTGGTCCTGAGCCATCCAGGAGTTTACTCTTCTGAGTCCAGCTTCATTCACTCCCCACGTTAAATCTGTGGAATTCATCAATATTGTTGCATTGATTTGTGATTCTTTCCTTTATATTGCTGAGTAGTATTCCATTCTATGAATAGGCCACAAACTGTTTAACCAGTATCCTGTTGATGGATAGTTGGATTGTTTCCAGTTTGGGCCACTGTAAATAAAGCTGCTATTAACATTCTTATATATGTCCTTCTGTGGACATTTATTTTTATTTTTCTTGGATGAATACCTGGGAGTGGTATTCCTGGGTCAATGAATGAGCTTCAATGACTATTAATAAGTGACTAAATTTATTTTATCTAAACTTCATCAATCCCTTCCTCCATGGATTATTATTATTATTATTTTTTTTTTGAGTTGGAGTCTCACTCTGTCACCCAGACTGGAGTGCAGCGGCCGCTCCCGGCCACCTCAGCCTCGCCTGCTGGGCTCCGGCGATCCTTCCGCCTCAGCCTTCCGAGTAGCCGGAATTACAGGCATGCGCTACCACGCCTGGCTGATTTTTTGATTTATTGTAGAGATGAGGTCTCGCTGCCCAGGCGGGTCTCGAACCCGTGGGCTCAGGCAATCCACTCACCTCAGCCTCCCAAAGGCGCGGGATTACAGGCTGAGCCACCGAGCCCGGCTCTCCATGGATTATTTTAAAGCAGATCAGCCTTTCTATTTTCTGGAAAAACAAAACAAAATTTAAAAAACAGGAAATTATATCTATAATTGGTATTATTATTATTATTATTATTTTTGAGTCGGAGTCTCACTCTGTCGCCCAGGTTGAAGTACAGTGGCACGATCACAGCTACTGCAACCTTGAATTCCTGGACTCATGTGATCCTTCTGCCTCAGCCTCCTGAGTAGCTAGACTATAGGCAATTGCCACCACACCCAGCTAATTTTTTTTTTTTTGAGTTGGACTCTCACTCTGTCGCCTAGACTGGAGTGCAGTGGCCTCTCCCGGCCACCGCAGCCTCAACCTGCTGGGCTCCGGCGATCCTTCCGCCTCAGCCTCAGCTGGAACTACAGGTGCGCGCTACCATGCCTGGCTAATTTTTTTATTTATTGTAGAGATGAGGTCTCGTCAAGTTGCCCATGCGGGTCATGAACCTGCGGGCTCAAGCAATCCACTCACCTCAGCCTCCCAAAGCGCTAATTTTTAAATTTATTGTAAAGATGAGGTCTTGATATGTTGCCCAGGCTGGTCTCGAACTCCTGGGTTCAGGCAGTTCTCTCATCTCAGCCTCCCAAAGTGGTGGGATTATAGGCGTGAGCTACCACCCCTGGCCAATTTTCTGAAATTCTTAATTGTCTAATTCTACCACCATACTATTACATCTATTGACTCTTGCTCAAGATAGTTATTTCCTGATCTACTTTGTCATGTTTGGTTGGGAGCTTATTTTCAGCAGGACATATTCCTCTTATGAGAATCTTTGATCCTAGAATTATGGAAATATCCCTCCAGAGAGTTTTGGGTTTTCGTCTTCCAGGAAGTCTTGTGCTATCACTGGTCTTAGGTCCATTTTTATATTGAGTTATTGGCATGGGGCTCCTTGACCCTGTAAATATTACAAATTCAAACCCTAAGCTCACATGAGGTATAGGCTCCAAACTGAGAATATTCTATGGAGACATTTTATTTTTCCTACTCAGAGGCCAGACAGAAACAAACCAATTTCTTGTCTCCTTAAGCCAGAAGGTACATTTTCTTCTGGCCCACTCTTTCCTTTAAGGGATAGTTTTGTTTGTTTTTAGTAGAATCCAGTTTCATGAGGATGACTTGGTTCCAATTCCTGAGCTTTTGGAGATCTAAAGAAGGCTCATCTTCTGTCCCCACATGGGCATTGTAGCCTGAGGTTACTAGACACCGAGGTTACCAACACCTACCCCCATCCTAGGTGGCTTTAGCATCGGCTCCAGAGCTTATGGCTTGGGTTTTTGAACTCCTTTTCTTGTTTGTTTCTGGTATCCAACATTTTCTATTTTTTCTTAAAAATATATAATAATACTGTTCATATTTTGTTCAAGATTTCTAAGTATTTGTGTTTGGAAGGATTCTTGTTATCTCAGCCTACCATATTGCTTGGACTCATGGAAGTCTTAGTTAAATACATTGTTAACTTGGCAGAAAAAGTTCAATCATTTTTTTATTGCTATTTTTCAACTCAGCCTTTTTATAAATAGGAAACTTGAGAGCCAGAACAGTAAAGCAGCAGGTTAATAACAACCCGGAGGAAAAATTTATTTATTTAGGCTACAGAGTTGCGGGATCTCTAGGATTTTTCTCTGTCAGGAAGTTACACCTGAATTAGATCATTTTGTAAGCGTTCTTCCAAATCTGTGACTTTACAATCCCATGTTGTCTCCAATATTGACTTCCAGGAAATTCCTCCTGCAGGTCTGGCATTCTAGTTAACTGTAAGCTATTAGGAGACAGGAGCTATGTCTGGTACATGTTGCCATGTTGCCAGCATTCCAATGTTTAATACAGAACAGATCCACTGAACTCTATAGCTTTATCACGTCTGCCTTCATTACAGTATCTAATGCACTGTGTTACAATTACAGGTTTACTCATGACCTTCTCTCTTGATTTAAGCTCTTGAAGGGTTGATCTACTAGGTACATAGTTAATATACTCAGTAAATAATTTAAGAAATAAATGAATGAACTTAATCCACTCTTCACATTGCTACCAGCAATATCTTCCTAAAAATATGACATTCAAGACTTGTTTGCATAGCTCCTCCTAATGTTTTAAATTTACTTTTTCTTTCTCTTTACCTTGGGCTATCGCCACAATGGACCACTTGAACACATTCTTGCTGTTGCTTTTTGTGTTTGCCATTCCCTCGTCTTAAGATGCTTTTCCTCCCAATCTCTGCTCATTGCAATACTTTTCCTTCTTTAAGGAAGGCCCATCTCAGATGCCACCTCCTCTAAGAAGCCTTCTGAGATTCCCAAGTCTCCTCCCTTCTCTATGCCATCATGACATCCTACACATTTTCCTTCAAACACTCATGGCATTCTGCCCATATTAGAGTTACTTGAGGTTATATCTCTCTTCTCCTCCAGATTTTAAATTCCTTAAAATGCAAGAACCCTTGTGTCTCCTCCCCACCTGGCATAATGCACTGTATATAATGAATGCTTCCTAATTGAATTAAAATGAATTAGAGATTAAAACACCGTCTTGGTTCCAAAGGCCATCTTACTCTTTGAATTGTCATTTTCTTTTTCCTACCTGTGGACTAAGGCTTTGGTGTTGGTACTTGTGTTCCCTGCAGGTGGCCTATGACATGGGGGATTACTACCATGCCATTCCATGGCTGGAAGAGGCTGTCAGTCTCTTTCGAGGATCTTATGGGGAATGGAAGACAGAAGATGAGGCAAGTTTAGAAGATGCGCTGGATCACTTGGCCTTTGCCTATTTCCAGGTAAGGGAGTTGGTGAAACTCACTGCTCTTATTACAGTACATGCAATGCATACAAAGCATTTGCATACAAAGAGTTTTGGGTTTTCTTCTTCCAGGAACTCTTGTTTTTCTTTTGAGTTGGAGTCTCACTCTGTTGCCCAGACTGGAGTGCAGTGGCCGTTCCCGGCCACCGCAGCCTCGCCTGCTGGGCTCCGGCGATCCTTCCGCCTCAACCTTACGAGTAGCCAGAATTAAAGGCATGCGCTACCGCGCCCGGCTGATTTTTTGATTTATTGTAGAGATGAGGTCTCGCTGCCCAGGCAGGGTCTCGAACCCGCGGGCTCAGGCAATCCACTCACCTCAGCCTCCCAAAGGCGCGGGATTACAGGCTGAGTCACCGAGCCCGGCGCAGCAACTCTTGTGCTATCACTGGTCTTAGGTCCATTTTTATATTGATTTATTCACATGGGGACTCGACCCTATGAATATTACAAATTCAAACCCTAAACTCACATGAAGTATAGGCTCAAAACTGATAATATGCTTTATGGTTTTGCATATGCCTTACAGTTTCTAAGCATGTTCTTGTCTCTTAATTTGTTTCATATTCACAATAAGACCAAATGTAAGTTAAGTAGGGCAGTTATTCTATTATTTCCATATATCACATGTGAGTAAAATTAGCCTCAAAAAAATTCTCGTCACAAAGTTCATAAAGCTGGAATTAGACCCCAAGTCTGTCTGACTCTTAGTCCAGTGCTCTTTCCAATGCATCAACTAATTTACAGTCACAATTTCCCATGTAAGAAGCAGTCTCTCACCTGTATCAGCAGCAGCTGTGTTGACAAATATTTAATGGACTCATAGTAAATGCAGATCACTCTTTTGCAATCTCAACAACTCATAACTCCCCACAGATGGTTTTCCATGGTATTGCTGTGGAGGAAGAAGTTTGGTCGTTTTCCTGTCCCATCTGCAGTTGAATCCAACTGCAACGTGACTAGTGTCCAGCGACAGAGCTGGAGTCACTTTCTACAGTACCAGCCTCTGTGCCTCCTCTGGGTATTATTTTTCCTTGACACTGTTGGTCTACTTACTCTCTTTGTATGTCATGTAGAAGTTCATTTCCATAAATACAGCAGCTACCATCTTTCTCTTCAGCTAACCCCATTTCCAACAGAGCTGTTCAGTCTTCAAGAGTAGGCTGGAATTTGATGGAATTGGAGAACATCATCCTAAGCAAACTAACGCAAAACAGAAAACCAAACACTGCATGTCTTCACTTATAAATGGGTGCTAAACCAAGGATCCACAAAGACATAGAGAATGGTATATTAGGACATTGGAGACTCAGAAGTTGGGGAAGGGATGGAGGAATGAAAAATCAACTATTGGGTACAATGTGCACAGATGAGGGTGGAGGGCACAGACCAAAACTCCAGACCAAAACCTATTTGTACCCCCTAAAACTATTGAAAGAAAGAAAAGACTGGAAAAATCACTGTGGAGCCAGTTCCCTAGAGTTTCCAAAGCTAATAAACCATTTCTGCTTCCTGCATTTCTTTTTCTTTTTCCTAAGAAAAGGGGGAGGTTGTGGGTGGTCCAAACCTCTATGTTACTGCCCAAACAGATTTATTCTCAGTGCAGCAAACAGTCCTTTTCCTTTCACAGAAGTTCCTGGTGAATGGATCTTTTCTGTATAACTGTCTATGTGCTCCTCGCAACTCCCTGCTCAACTGCCACATGTTAAGGCTGAAATAGAATAACTGTGATGTCACAAAGGGCAAGAAGTAGTTGAGTTTTAATAGAGGGAGGAAATGGACAATGTGGAAAGACTCAGAGAAGATACACTATATCAACTTACCCTGAAAAACAGAGTTTTAAATACCCAATTAGAGTAAATCCCCTACATATTGAATGAGTTCTGTTGCAAGACCAAGTTTGTAAGTCCAGTTTGTTCGTAAGTCCAACAAAGTTAGCCTAGGAACCCAACTAACACAATTGGCTATATAGTACTGTACTATAATAGGTTTATACTGTACCAGCTACATCACCACTACTTTTATGCTTCTGGAAATCCTAGACTTAAAATAAAGATACTGTACTACTGTACTCTGTACAGTACTGTACAGTAAGTACACAAAATCACAACTGCTTGTAGATGCATGCAGATGACAATGTACTCTAGGCATATGAGCTAACTTATGTGATTGGACACGCTAACGCACATTCACATCTTTGAAAGCTCACATGAAGGTCCGTATGTAGGGGACTTACTGTATTGGTTAGTTTTGTTTTGCTTCCCCCTACCTCTGATGACTTGGATTTCTCCTCTCATCCCTTCCACACTGTGCTTTGTCTGGTGAAATTCTGTTGCCTTGCAAGGTGCAGCTCAATGTCACCTACTTTGCAAAGTCTTCCTTAGTTTACCTCCCTCCCTGGCCTTTCCTCTTTGTACTCTTGGAGCACCATTATGTCCCAGTAATAGATTTCATTGGCATTGTCTTATAGATGGTTTCTGTCCCCTCTTCCCCCAGTATACTAGAGGTAAATGTTTCTCCATGGTTCTTTTATTATCATATAAAATTTAACATATATATTTCATTACATGTTGTAGTTTTAAAAAGTTAGTAACTGCTCATAATGAGAGACAGTAGAGTACAGTAGTTAAGCCAAGGGTTCTGGAGTCAGGCAGACCAGGGTTCAAATTCTGGGAAAACTTGGGCAACTACTTAACCTCCCTGGGCCTCCATTTCCTTATTTGTAAAAGGGGAGTAATAATGATCTCAATGGTTGCTGTGAGGATTAAATGAGCGTGTATAGCAAAGCCCTTAACAGAATGTGTGCATAGTACATACTTACTTGATAAATGTAAGCTATTACATTATTATATTATACACTGCAAGTACATGTTTTCTTTTATCATTTAATGTTATTTAGCACACAAATTTCCAAAGAAAATTAACTGGGACACTGAAAGTAACTCTAACTTTCATTAAATTTTCATTAAATATAAATATTTTCATAAAATATAATTTTATTCCATTACATAACTCTAGCTTTGTTCTTCATAAAATGTAATTTTGTTTAATTACAAGTCTCTTGAAGTTTAAAATATGTAAAATTGTATTTTGGTTCTCTTCATCTGACAAAGAGTTTGAAAATCTATGAGTTAATATCTGACATTATAGATATTTATAGATATTTATAGATTACTTGAGTATTTGTTATTGAATATAGAACAGAATAATTCATGATATTAAATGATTAGAAACAATCTATATGCCCAACATTAGTGGAGTGGTTAGGCTCTCTGTAATGCAGCTTCCAGATGGAATAGAATGCAGCCATGAAAAATGCTGTAAAGATTATGTAATGATATAAAAATACTCCTGATAACAATGTAGAGTGAAACAATCAGGAGGTGAAGATGTGCAAAAAATGTGATTATGACTATGTAAAAACTATGTTATCCAAAGTACTTGCAGCGCCTGGATTTCAGTGAAGTAATTTTTTTTCATTTTTCACATGTCTTATAATGTGCTTGTTATTGCTTTCATCATTAAAAATGAATTTTTAAATATACTAAAATAAAAATGAGAGGAAATACATTTCTTTTTTTTTTTTTTTTTGAGTTGGAGTCTCACTCTGTCACCCAGACTGGATGGAGTGCAGTGGCCGCTCCTGCCCACCACAGCCTCGACCTGCTGGGCTCCAGCGATCCTTCCGCCTCAGCCTTCCAAGTAGCCGGAATTACAGGCATGCGCTACCACGCCCGGCTGATTTTTTTGATTTATTGTAGAGATGAGGTCTCACTGCCGAGGCGGGTCTCGAACCCGCGGTCTCAGGCAATCCACTCACCTCAGCCTCCCAAAGGCACAGGATTACAGGCTGAGTCACTGAGCCCAGCAGGAAATACATTTCTATCAGTTAGTCATCATTCAGCAGCACCCAGAGAAGGATTGCAGCCCTTCCGTGTGGGATTCTGTTCCCCAGATTTGTCTGGAAAGCCCTGTTTTCCTTTTGATCATGTGGAGCCCAAGGTCGAATGACTGCAGGGAGATTTCATTCCTGTGCATGAGGGAAGGTTACTGGTTTAGTTGTTCCTTTGCCGCCCTCCCACTGTAACTCTGTAGACTCTAGGAAGAACTGAACCTGGAGAACAAATTATATTTTTACTAGGGTTTTTATAGTTCTATATTAAGTTTAATAATAAAATATAACCAAATAACAACACCCTTCAGTTATGTGGTTTTGCATACTGATGGCACTTTAAGAGAGCTTATATTTATTTTCCTACCTTCCCGGATAAGGGTGGGAACGAGTCATTTGTAAGTGAGAAAATCGATGAAACCTGACTCACAGCAGGGCCACAGATTTTCCACATTTCTATTCTGCTGCTCCTTTCAGTGAGCCTTGTTATGTACCTGTGGGAAAACTCTGTTACAGACTTTTTAAAAAATCTATGTAATGATTTGGTCACAGGAAACATGCTCAGTGCAGTTAACACTTTCTTTTTCTTTCCTTTCTTTTTTTCTTTCTTTTTTTTTATAGGCAGGAAATGTTTCGTTTGCCCTCAGCCTCTCCCGAGAGTTCCTTCTCTACAGTACGTATGATAGAAGATAAGTCAGCCACAGGTCTGACTCATAGAGAACTGTCTTCTGTTCCTGGCCTTTAATCTTTGATCGGAAAATACAGCTATCTACCATTTTTATTATAATCTCAAAATAATCCAAGTCATATTTCAAATTTTGGGTGAAACCTTACTTATATGCAGATCAGTGCATTGGGGAAATTTTTAAGTTAGTTGGAAAATGCTGAGAAGATCATATCAATCTGTCCCTGGCCCCTTCCACCCAACCAGTGATATATTAGTGTTGCTACAATGGGGGCAAGTCCAGGAGTGGGAGCCAGTTTCTTCAGAGACCTTTTAAAGACCCAGGTTTTGGAAGTAGATCTTGGAATGAATGAAGTCAGTATGTCCTATGTGTGCAAGAAGGAGGGTGACTCAGCAGGCCTACTCACTTGGTCTGCCCCAGAGAGACAGCAGTTCTTTCCTTTATTTATTTACTGTTTTTATTTATTTTTTTTTTTGAGTTGGAGTCTCACACTGTCGCCCAGACTGGAGTGCAGTTGCCGCTCCCGGCCACCACAACCTCGACCTGCTGGGCTCCGGCGATCCTTCCACTTCAGCCTTCCAAGTAGCTGGAACTCCAGGCGCGCGCTACCATGCCCGGCTAATTTTTTTGATGTATTGTAGAGATGAGGTCTCGCCAAGTTGCCCAGGCGGGTCGCGAACCCGAGGGTTCAGGCAATCCACTCACCTCAGCCTCCCAAAGGCATGGGATTACAGGCTGAGCCACCGAGCCCAGCTCAGTTCTTCCTTTTAAATCAGAGCTCACTTGGTTCTTCGAGCTTCCTGCCCAGGAGGCCTTAAGGTCAGCTTCTACCCCTCCAGGGGAGTGCCTTGCTGATCACACAAGGAGTTAAACATGAGGGAGTCACTTCCTAGCTCAACTCTCTGCTTGAATATATTTGCATAAAAATGTTTCTTTAATGTGTGTGTATGTGCACATATATATACATATACTATACTCGCTTAGGATTTTAGTGGTAGATGGTGGCTTCCTAGGTTTTCCTTTAATAAGGTATTTAGAGACCAAAATAGGATACAAAATCACTATATTGTTTTCATGTGTGTAAATTATTTCATACAGGACTTTACAATTGCATGTATTTATAACTTTTTAATGAATCCATTGAGTAATGTTATTTCTTTCTTATTTTAGCAAACAGTAGGATAAGGATGTAGCACTGTGTTTGCAAATCCATGGGTCATTAGTGATATAGACAAAACTATAACCCAACTGTCCTTTATAGTTTTGTGTTTGATCTATTAAAATCTCTGCCTCTCTCAGGGAACCCTAGTTTGTGCTTTTACAAGTGGATAAGTGAACACAGCAAATTGAGGCTCCCAGTTTCATTTCTAACTTTGCAGTATTTTCATTGGTATTTGGCGTATCATTTCCATTCTCCAAAACTTTACTCCTCTTGTTGAAAGAATGGTGGCTAGGTGCAGTGGCTCATGCCTGTAATCCTAGCACTTAAAGAGGTTGAGGCAAGAGGATTGCTTGAGCCCAGGAGTTTGAGACCAGCCTAGGCAACAAAGTGAAACCTTGTCTTTACAAAAAAAAAAGGAAAGAAAAAGAAAAACAAATTAGCCAGTCATGGTGGCACTCATCTGTAGTCCCAGCTGCTTGGGAGTCTGAGGCAGAAAGATCACCTGAGCCTGGGAGGTTGAGGCCGTGGTGAGCAGTGATCATGGCACTGCACTCCAGCCTGGGCAACAGAGTGGGACTTTGACTAAATTAAAAAAACAACAACAACAGAATGGCAATTTCTGCCCCCTTCTCTCCTCCTTTGCCAGGATAGTGGTTGTGGTTAGAAGCACACTGGGTTCCTCAGAAAAAGATGTTTTGGGAACATTAGAACAATCCAGCACCTTCTTCTGAGATGCAATGAGAATCATGCACAGAGGCCAGCAGGCTGTGGGTAGCTGCCAGTCCACAGGGTACCTTGCAGTCACAGTGGGCACAAACAGGTGGACACAAACAAGACACAGGATTTCCTGGGTTTTCCGAGGGCTCTGTGGGAATCCAGGCTAGAACCAAAGTCTAGAGTCCCATACTGCTCTGCTCTGAGTCTAAGCCAGTTAGGAAATGTGAAGAATCCAGTAGAGATGAGAATGAATTCACTTCCTGTCCTCTAGGGAAGAATACGTTGGGTCCCTCCGCTTTGGCTTGCTGGACTTCCCTCTCATTGCACTTAATGTGTTTGGTTGTAATTGGTAATTTAATGTCCCTTATTTCCAGTAGACTCTAAACTCTGGGAGTTCAGCCTCTAGCACAGTATCTGCTTGCATAGTAGATGTTCATTGAAGATTTATGGAATGAGTGAATGAATAAATGAATGAATGAAGGTCCTTCTTCCCTGTACATAAAACTGACCATCACACTGACCAGAACAGCCATCCTCACACTCGCTTGGCCCAAGAGTGTTAGGTACCACTTTCCTTCCCAAAGTCCTTTGTACCTTCAGATCTACCAGTTCCAAGGCAGTCTTTTAAAAATACCAGGTTCTTCTCTGGGAGTGAGGGCCTTACATCTTCCTATTCATGGACATGCTATTCAGGGGTCCCATTGCCCATCCATGTAGCAGTGAAGCTGGAGGAAGCCTTAGTAGCACTCCCTGGGGCCAGTGTCTGTTCAAATGCATTATTCCTTGCTCTGATTTCTCCCAGGCCCAGATCATAAGAGGATGGCCAGGAATGTCTTGAAATATGAAAGGCTTTTGGCAGAGAATCCCAACCAGGCAGTGGCTGAGGCTGTCATCCAGAGGCCCAATGTACCCCACCTGCAGACCAGAGACACCTACGAGGAGTTATGTCAGACCCTGGGTTCCCAGGTAGGATTCCTCAGAGAACGAGACATGGGGGACAGGCTTGCTAGAGAGTGAGAAGTTAGAACTGAGACACTGTGAGGG
This sequence comes from Cephalopachus bancanus, assembly GCA_027257055.1. NCBI lineage: Eukaryota > Metazoa > Chordata > Mammalia > Primates > Tarsiidae > Cephalopachus > Cephalopachus bancanus. The sequence continues at coordinate 2,230,391 of JAPVLO010000195.1, read as the reverse complement.
GAATGGACTGATGTATTTTTTAAAAAATAAGCTCACTTGGGCAACATCAGAGTGATCACATTCTGTGTCTCTTGCATTCCAGTTTTTTTATGCCATAGTTCCCCTAAGTTGGTTTTTGCTCCTAGACCCATCTTCTCCTATGCCAGTTCTACTATTTCCTTCCAGCCTACTCACTACCAGATCCCTAGCCTCTCCTGTTCCTATGAGACCAACTCCAGCCCCTACCTGCTGCTCCAGCCCGTCCGGAAGGAAGTCATCCACCTGGAGCCCTACGTGGCTCTCTACCATGACTTTGTCAGTGACTTGGAGGCTCAAAAAATTCAAGAGCTTGCAGAACCATGGGTGAGTGTCCCCAAAGCCTGCCAAGAACTTCCCTTTGTGACTTCATATGCCTGGAGTTCAAGAGTGTGAGAACTGGTAACCTGGACAACTAGACACTTCCTCAGTCCAGGAGTTCAAAATGCCAGCCATTCCATAAAACTACCCATGGGAGAAAGGATGAACTGCAATAGGGTAAAGTGATTTGCTGGGGTGCTGAAAATGCGTTCTTAATATGCCTTGTTAGGAAAGTGGTGCACGTGGCTGTGTGCATTTGTCACAGCTCAGCAAATGGTCTGCTCGGCACCTGTTCAAGTCATTGTATGTAAGTTTAACGTTAAAAAAAAGTCAAAATAACAAAGAGTACTTCAAAAATATCAACTATTTCCATAATTGAAAGACGGGACACAGAGGTAGAAATCACAGGGGAGAGGCGTGAAATTCAAGTACATGTTTACAGTTAGAGTGGAAAGTTTAACTTAATTATTTTGTTGAAGAGAAAACTGAGGCCCAGAGAGGGGCAGGGGCTTAATTAAGGTCACACATGTTGCTGGAGCCACGATACAGTAGCCCCTCTTTATCCGTAATTTTACTTTCTGCAGTTTCTGTTACCCTTAGTATAGTGCAATAAGATATTTTGAAAAAGAGAGAAACTACATCCACATGCTTTTATTACAATAGCTTATTATGATTTTTCTATCTTATTATTAATTAACAATACTTGTTGTTCACCTCTTACTAAGCCTAATTTACGAGTATAAATTAAACTTTATCATAGATTTGTATGTATAGAAAAACACGATGTGTGTGTGTGTGTGTGTGTGTGTGTGTGTGTGTGTGTGTGTGTGTGTGTGTTCGGTGCTATCCATGATCTCAGACATCCACTGAGGGTCTCGGATCACATGCCCTGAGGATAAGGGGGAACTACTGTGCATTGATTGCTGCTCTGTTGGTTTGCCTTCTTGTATCAGTTAACTTGGGCTAAGTTATGCTTGGTAACAAGCAGCCACAAATCTCAAAGACAAAAACAGTGAGGATTTGTTTCTTTCTCACATTACGTGTCTGTCTTGGGTTGGCTGCTGTTCCACCCCACACTGTCTTCACTCTGGGACCCAGCCTGACAGCAGCCTGTGTGGGACATTGCCAGTCTCATGGGAGAGGAAAAAAACAGAGATGGAAGTGCCAGACATTACCTCTACCCACATTTTATTGGTCAAAGCAAAGCATGTGGCCATTGTTGCGGTCAACAGGGAGTCTATCTCATTTCTTCCACAGGGAAGACTCCACAAGTCACAGAGCCAAGCTTGACGTCAATGGAAAGGGGACACTTAGTCTTCCCCCTAGGAAGTGTGCTAAATATTTTAAAAAATAATGCCATCCACCCCACCTCCATGAGCACGCTGCCTCTTTAAAGATGGCATATCAATACTGTCTCAGAATTATGTATGTCAAACCAGACATTGTGTCCTTAATATGTGTCATTCACTCAGGTGGCCATTAGCCATTCATCAACAGAACAGTGCCCACTGTGTGCCAGTCACTGTTGTGAGTGCTGAGTGCCGAGCTCTTACAATGAGATGGGCCTTTCCCCTGCATAATGGGGGAAACCAATACTTCCAATACACTATGATATGTACTGTCATAGAGGTATGTGTGGAGAGATGATCTATGGTGGCACCAAAAAGCAGGGCTTCCTCAGAAGAAAGGCAGTGGGGTGAAGAACAGATGGGGAGCAGAGGAAGAATCAGGGAAGGCTCCCCTGTGGAGGTGACATCCACCAGAGGAACAAGGTAGCAAAGGTTATTCCAGAAAGACAAAACAATACATGCAAGGGTCTGATATGTGATGTGTTCAGAGACTGAGGAGAAGCTTGGGGGCTCAAGTGTGCAAGGGACAGGGGTGGGGATGACAAGAGATGAAGACGGATGGTAAGACACTATTCACAGATGCTGTAAATGCCATGCCAGGGAACTTGGATTTTACCCCATAGGCTGTGGGAGAGCTACCGGACAGTTTTAAATAGGAGAGTGGCATGATCAGGTCTGTGATTTTAAGGAAGACTCTGACAGCAGACGTGGATTGGAGGGAGAAGGGCAGTGACAATCATTTTATCTAAAAGCCTCTCTAGGCCAGGTCTCAAATCTTTGTACAGAAGATTTCTGGATGATTAGGCTCCACTGGTGAACTGGATTCATGAACTAACTTTCAATAGGTTCAGCTTCTCAGAGAGGCAGCAGTAGTAGCATTTGACCAGCAACTGCTTTTTCCTAAAAAACAGTCCTGTTGCCATGGTAACAGGCCAGTAGTCCACCCAGAGAGTTCCTTTAGTCATTCATGGCCCGGTCATCCATTTGGCATGTGCAGAAGTGTTCTGGGGGCTGTTGATGTCTGCCTGGCCTGTGGCTCTTTAAGAATACACCCTGGCCGGGCTCGGTGGCTCAGCCTGTAATCCCGCGCCTTTGGGAGGCTGAGGTGAGTGGATTGCCTGAGCCCGCGGGTTCGAGACCCGCCTGGGCAGCGAGACCTCATCTCTATAATAAATCAAAAAAAATCAGCCGGGCGTGGTAGCGCACGCCTGTAATTCCGGCTACGTGGAAGGCTGAGGCGGAAGGATCACCGGAGCCCACCAGGTCGAGGCTGCGGTGGCCGGAAGCGGCCACTGCACTCCAGTCTGGGCGACAGAGTGAGACTCCAACTCAAAAAAAAAAAAAAAAAAAAAAAAAAAGAATACACCCTGAAGCCAGGCTCGGTGGCTCAGCCTGTAATCCTGCGTTTTGGGAGGCTGAGGTGAGTGGATTGCCTGAGCCTGCTGGTTCAAGACCTGCCTGGGCAACTTGGTGAGACTTCATCTCTACAATAAATCAAAAAATTAGCCGGGTGTGGTAGCGCGCACCTGTAGTTCCAGCTACTTGGAAGGCTGAGGCGGAAGGATCGCCGGAGCCCAGCAGGTCGAGGCTGCGGTGGCCGGGAGCGGCCACGGCACTCCAGTGCGGCAGAATGAGACTCCAACTCAAAAAAAGAGAATACACCCTGGGCTTATTCCTGGACTCCCCCTTGGGAACTGAGCACAGATGCCTCAGTGGCTTGCATTGAACTTATCTGCTTTCTATTCACCATCCCTTTCCCAAAGCATGCCCTCTCAACACTTCACTTCCCTCTCCATGTCCTCCCCATCCTTGAAGACTCAGTTATGCCCTACACCTCCGTGTGTCCACTAACCCTGACCACCACTCTGGCCCACTTTGATTCTTTTTCAGAGCATTTTGTGGGGCCTTATATAATAACCAGTCCCTTCTCTGAATTCAAAGCTTTTGTTGACAGTTGTTTGGTACTTAAATTTTAAGTGTATTCTGCCATTTATGTGTTGTCTGGTATCACTCACGGTTTCATGGGTTAGCCTTGTTTCCCCAACCAGACTGCAAACTAACAGGCCCCCGGTGTTGCCTCACTTCAAATGTCTCACCACGTGTTCTGCCTACTGAGCCAGAGTCATCTTTAAAAGGTCAAGTCTGCCCATTCGAGCCCTTGCTTAAACTCTTTAAGTGGTCACTTTTGCCCTCAAATGCTTACAAGCATTGACCTGGCTGCTGCTGACCTCTTCCGCCTCATTTCCCTCTGGCTATCGACTCTCCAGCTACACACTCTTCTCTCTGCCTGAAACGCTCTGCCCTTGACCTCTTCTCGCTTCTATGATTCCATTGTGTCTTGTGGACATCCTGGGAAGCTTCCTGTCCCCTATAAGAATGGGCTCTGTACTTGCCCATTATGGCCCCGTGACATGACTTAGGAGCAGGTTTAACATATTGTTTTTTTGGGTTTTTTTTTTTTTTTTGCTTTTTTTTGAGTTGGAGTCTCACTCTGTCGCGTCAACGCCTCACACTGTGCTTAGCACACAGAACAACAAATAAATATTTGTCCAAAAAAACAAGGTGGACAATCAATGATTGTTAAAGAATTAGGTATAGGGGGCTCCTTAATGAGGGGACTCGCTGCAGTTTTTTTTTTTAAAGCCATTGTTTTTGCCCTAAAAGAACAGAAAGGACCATCTCTCTTCTATGAATCTCTCCTCTACCAATGGGTCAGGAGAGGACACCAGGGATGATTAGTGAGGAATGGAAGCAACATCAGTCACCTTCTGACTTCCCGCATCCTGATACTGCAGGCTGAGAGGAACTCCCAAGGACATGTTGTTCCTGTGCTGCATTTATAGATGGGGAAATGGGTCTAAGGAAGGGAGAAGGCTTTCCCAAGATAGTCCACCTGGGTTAGCAGCAGAGCAATGACATTCTGGAGGCCTTAGAGAAGGGAGAGAGTGTCTTTCTTGTGCAATTCATTGTCCCAAGCCCTGCTCTGCCTGCCTGTGAAGCCCCAGGGTTGGGTCTGAGCCCTGTGAGCGCCCTCAAGTACAGGGCCCTGTTTCATTTATTCATTTGTTCATTTAACCGAGCATCAATTCCCTGTCAGGCCTTCTATGATCTCTGGGGATACAGCACTAAAAAAAGACCAAGTCCTTACCCTCATGGAGCTGACAGTCTGATGACAGAGGCAGAAGTAGACACACCCTTAGTAGATGAACAACATTTATCTCTCTGTCTCTAGTATGGTGGTTTTGCAATTAGGAGGCACTTTGTTTAAAAATAATTGAAATGCTATGTCCAGACATTCAAAACAAAAGAGACACATTTAATTAGTGACTTCAAACCCGTTGCTTTTTCCTAATCAAGGCAGTTGCAGTTATCAAAATATCACATATATCTGAAAAATGTGTATCTATTATTTATCAATTTTTTTTAGTTGGGGGTCTCACTCTGCTACTCAGCCTGGAGTGTAGTGGCATGATCACAGCACACCACAGTCTTGACCTCCTGGGCTCAGGAGATCCTTTTGCCTCAGCCTCCTGAGTAGCTGGGACTACAGGTGCTTGCCAACATGCCTGGCAAAAATTTTTAAATTTTTTTGGTAAGAGACGGGATCTCGCTATGTTACCCAGGCTGGTCTCAAATTCCTGGGCTCAAGCAATCCTCTTACCTCAGCCTCCCAAAGTGCTGAGATTACAGGCATGAGCCACCATACCCAGCCTATATATCAATTTTTCAAAAAGCAGTTGCAGCAAAACAGATTTTGATATTCTATAAGGAAGGGTTTTTGTCAGAATTGTTCCAAAGGGGCAGGCTGCCTCTGAGTGTAGTTTCCGGTTGTTGGAAGTGTTCATTTAATTCATAAACACTAAGTGCTTACCATAGGTCAGGCCCTGTGCTGGACACGAGGATGCAATGATGAATGAGAAACAGCCCTTGTTCTTACCTAACTCTCAGCCTTGCAGATACAAAAGGGATTTAAATACCAGTTTACTTCAGCTCAGCAAACTTGTACTGAATGCGTACTGTCAACCAGGCACAGCATTAAAGGTTATTTTTCAGCTCAAAGATTTTGGGTCACTTATTTGTTTTCCCCAAAATGCATTCTCAGACTGAATTTTTATTTTTTATTTTCAAGATCAATAGCTGTCACTAAATGAGTCTCACATACAAGATTAGGGAGGAACTGGTCATTGTTATGTTTATGCTTGAGAGAGGGGCTTGTCTGTGGAAATGACACAGCCCTTTCCTTTGCATCATGACCACTTGGACTTTGTCTTATGTCTCTTCCCGCCAGCTACAGAGATCAGTGGTGGCATCAGGAGAAAAGCAGTTGGAAGTAGAATACCGCATCAGCAAAAGGTAAGAGGGCCCTTCCTTGGCAGGGACTCCTGGTCATATCTGCTGCCCACCCTCGTGCCTGGCACAGCTGACAGCCAAGTCAGCAACAGCCATTCAGGGACTGTAAGGTACTGCTGGAAACCCATAGCTCACGTTGATATCTCTACAGCCTTTTCAAGAGGGAGAAGTTTCCATTCCCCTTTCCCAGGTTGTTCTATCATCTGAGGATGTAACTAGAAGTCCTTTTGAGAAAGACTCGAAAAAGCTCCTACACCCTAAACCAAAAACTGTATAGTTGTTCTCCTAACCAGGACTGTTGTTTCAGATAATATAGTCCTGTCTGTGTTTGTAATATTACTTTACAAGATTCTGTTCCCCCTCCTGACTCATATTCAAAGCATGACTTGCTAACAGTCAGGTCAGATGGGTGAATGGACTCTGGCCCGGATGGCTTCTCTGAAGGAGCAGATTCGGACGTGAGAGCTCAGCTTTATCCCTGTCTCTCCAGCCCTGACCACTCCCACTCCCTTTATTTGCACTGTGAGGACAGGGCTGGTGATACAGTAAGAGAAGCAACCTCCACCCAAACTGTGAGACAGCAATGTCAGTATCAGTGGGGAGAGGCCAGACCTCAGGCCTGTGGTTAGTTTGTGTTGTCTGGGCAGTGAGGTGAGTGATGACAGCTGTGATTCAGAATCACTTGGCTTACCTTATTTGGTCTGGTACATTAAGGATATTTCACATGAGTAATTATTCTCTCAGCTTTGGAAGGTCCATGCGGCCTCAGCTTCATTGCTGCTTCTAACCTTTCTGATGTTCTAGAGTCAGAAAATTCAACCTTCCATTTAGATTCATTGCTTCTTTGATTTTTCAATCAAGAGACAGCCTCCTCTTTCTCCACTCACATCACACCTCAGCCTTTGTCTTTGCTTCTGTCCTCACAACTTCACTGGAGCTGGTCTCTCAAGAGTCACCAGGGAGCCCCTAATTGCCACATCATTTCCCTGCTCACACATCTTCACTGACTGTTCATTGTCACAGAGCAAAGTACAGATTCCATACCACAGTGTCCTCAGCTTTCAGTGTCTTGTGTCATGTCCTGAGCCTACTCTTCTAGCCTTATCTCCCATTACTTCTTTCACAGACCAAGTGTAAGGAATTTGCACATATTATTTATTGTCACACCTCCATGTTTGTGCTTGTGCTGTTTCTTCAGGCTGGAATGCTCCTACATCTTTTCAATCTATTGGAATTTTATGCATCCTTCAAAATTGGACTTAAATGTCACACACCATCTTACCTGAATACCCCAATAGAATTAGCTTCTCCTTTCTCTGTGCTCCTCAGAACTTTATTTTAAAGTCTGTTTCACTTTTTTCACTTTTTTTTTCTTTTTTGGAGTTGGAGTCTCACTCTGTCGCCCAGGTTGGAGTGCAGTAGCAGACTCATAGCCACCCCAGCATCAATCTGCTGTGCTCCAGCAGTCCTTCTGCCTCAGCCTTCCAAGTAACCAGAACTCCAGGTGTGTGCTACCACACCCGGCTAATTTTTTGATTTATTGTAGAGACAAGGTCTCACCATTTTGCCTAGACTGGTCTTGAACCTGAAGGCCCAGGCAATCCACTCGCCTCAGCTTCCTAAAGTGCTGGGATTGCAGGCTTTAGCCACCGCTTCCAGCCTTATTTTTTTTTTAATTTTGAAGATGTGGGGTACAATTCAGGGTTAGGTATGCAGATGTTCATTATACAGGTATCAGTATTGAGGAGGTGTGCCTCCCGCCCCCCCCACCGGCAGTTTCCCGCTACTGCCAATCCTGGCCCCTGCCTCCACCCAGCAGTTTTCAACTATTGCCAATCCCTTTCTTATATTTCACTTATCTTAATTTGCACTTATTTATATTTGTGTTTGTCTTCTCCCAGGCAATTTGTGAGCTTTTTTGAAGACAATAGCTTTCTCTTGGGAATCTCTGCAAACCTCAGAGCATGTGGCATAGCTCTTTGCTTGTACTCTATATGAAAGAATGAACAAATCAGTCTGTCACTTAAAGAGCAATGAAGTGGTCTTCTCATGTCATTTCAAAGCTCTTCCCTTCACAGCCCTCATGGTCTCCCAAGAGGCTCAGAGGCTTCCCTTGGGGAGCATTCCTCATTTCCCAGGAACCCAAATTCTGATTCCAAAATTTCCATCTTGTTAGAACCTCAACTAGACATTCAGAAAAAGAGATTGAAGAGGTCTTTAACCTTTGATCTATCCTGGCTTATACTGCAGTAGAACGGAAGAGCAGAAATGTTCCAGGGTTTAACAGCAATCACTAACATGTTGCTTACGAGGCATCTTCGTAAGCATTGTCTTTCGCAGTGCTCACAAGTCTGTGAAGTAGGTATTATTATCATTCCATTCTATAGACAATGCACTGAACCTTAGAGAGGTTCATGGTTAAGTATCTGACTTGGGATCACTCAGAGGATCAAGGTACTGGTCATGGTTCTCTAAATCACAAATTTTTTCCATTGTTCCCATCTTCCTCTGTCAAGATAGCTCTTTTACAGAGCAGTTTTAAAGTGCTTATTGTCTTATTCCTCTTTGTATTCCAGTATCTGGGTGCTGTGACCCTTTGCTCTGTATCCTCAGTACCTGGCATATAACCTAGCATTCGGTGGGCCTCAGAGAATGTTTGTTGAATGAATGAATGCATGAATGTTGAGACAGAGGGTAAAGTGGACTGGGCAGACTTTACATGAGGGACAAGTAAGTAACTAGGCATTCATGTCTATCTTCCCTCCCACCCTTCCTTCTTTCCATCTTTCCTTCTGGCAATTGACATAATTCATTTGTTTATTCATTTCTGGCATCCAATCTTTGTCATGTTTTAGTGCCTGGCTGAAGGAAACCATTGACCCAATGCTAGTGACTCTTGACCACCGCATTGCTGCCCTCACAGGCCTTGATGTCCAGCCTCCCCATGCAGAGTATCTCCAGGTGGTGAACTATGGAATCGGAGGGCACTATGAGCCTCACTTCGACCATGCCACGGTAACCATGGGGTGATGACCAATTGCTCAGGGAATACCAAGTGAAATCTTAGACCAAAGTTTCTTGTTCTAGAAATATCTGAAAAGCCTTGGTTTCAGCCCATTGCTGCTGATTCATGTTCTTATTTGCTACCATTCTGCCTCCAAAATTTGCTGGTAAGGAAAGAATGTGGCCTGTCATGGAATCGTCTCTCCGGGTTCACTTGGGGTTTTACTAATGAGGACTGTCCTTCCAGTCACTCTCCTGTCTTCATGATCTCAACTGCCCAACTCTGTTGATTATAGCAAATAATTTTTGAAGATTAAAAAGATCTCCCCTAAATTGATCTGTAGATTCAATGCCAACTCTGTCAAAATTCCAGGAGGTTTATTTTTGTAGAAATTAACAAGCTGATTCTAAAATGTATATGGAAATGTAAGGGCCTAGAACAGCCAAAACAGTTTTGAAAAGGAAGAGCAAAATTGGCAGACACACACTACCTGATCTCAAAACTTAGTATAGAGCTACAATAATCAAGGCATTGGTGTAAAGACAGACACATAGGTCAATGGAACAGAACAGAGAGTCCATAAATAAGCCCACACATTTATGGTCAATTGGTTTTTGACAGAAGTGCCAAGAAAATTCAGTGAAGAAGATACAGTCTTTTCAACAAACGGTGCTGAAACAATTTAACATCTATCTGCACAATAATAATAATGGCTTTAGACACTTCATACCGTATATGAAAATTAACATAAAATGGATCATAGACCTAAATATAAGATGCAACACTATAAAATTTCTAGAAAAAAACATAAGAAAAAATCTTTATGACAAATTAGACAAAGATTTCTTAAATGGGACACCAAAGCATTATCCATAAAAGAAGATAAATTGATAAATTGAACTTTGTCAAATTTAAATCATTTGCTTTTCAAAAAACACTATTAGAAAATGAAAAGATGGCCAACCCCTTTCGGTTCCCTCCCACTGTGGGAGCTTTTCTGTCCTCTTAATAAATCCTGCTTTCAAAAAAAAAAAAAAGAAAGAAAGAAGGGACAAGCCGCCAACTAGGAGAAAATATTTAAAAATCATATATCTGATAAAGGACTTGTATCCAAAATATCTACAGAACTAGCCGGGCTTTGGTGGCTCAGCCTGTAATCCCGTGCCTTTGGGAGGCTGAAGTGAGTGAATTGCCTGATACCGCGGGTTCGAGACCCACCTGGGCAACTTGGCGAGACCTCATCTCTACAATAAATCAAAAATTAGCCAGTCATGGTAGCGCGCACCTGTAGTTCCAGCTACTTGGAAGGCTGAGGCGGAAGGATCGCCGGAGCCTGGCAGGTCAAGGCTGTGGTGGCCGGGAGCGGCCACTGCACTCCAGTCTGGGCGACAGAGTGAGACTCCAACTCAAAAAAATATATATATATATCTACATAACTTTCAGAACTCAGTAATAACACAAATAACTCACATTTTTTTAATGGACAAAAAAGTATTTGAATAGACACTTAACCAAAGAAGATAAATGAACAATAAGCACATGAAAAGATGCTCAACATTATTAGGGAAATACAATTTAAAACCACAATGAGATAGCACTGCACTCCTTTTAGAGTGACTAAAATAAAATTTGCAGATTATAGCAAGTGTTGGTGAGGGTATGGAAGACTTGGAGCTCTCATCTACTGCTGGTAGGCATGTAAAATGGTACAGACACTTTGGAAAACAATTTAGCAGTTTCTTAAAAAGTTAAAGTCAAATGGGTTTGATCAATGGGAAGCAAAAAATATATACATATATAGATATATATATTAAAAGTTCACCTACATATGATCCTACCATTTCACTCCTAAGTATTTTTGCCTAAGGGATAAAGAAATATATGTCTATGCAAACACTTGTATGTGAAAGTTTAGAGAAGCTTCATTTATAATAGCCAAGAATTGGAAACAGCCCAACTATCTATCAACTGGTGAAGAGATAAACAAATTTTGGTATATCTGCATGATAGAATACTACTCAGCAATAATAATAACAATTCCACTACAACAACAGAGATGAGACTTTAAAACAGTATGCAGCCGGGCTCGGTGGCTCAGCCTGTAATCCCGCGCCTTTGGGAGGCTGAGGTGAGTGGATTGCCTGAGCCCGCGGGTTCAAGACCCGCCTGGGCAGCGAGACCTCATCTCTACAATAAACCAAAAAATTAGCCGGGCGTGGTAGCGCATGCCTGTAATTCCGGCTACTCGGAAGGCTGAGGCGGAAGGATCGCCGGAGCCCAGCAGGTCAAGGCTGCGGTGGCCGGAAGCAGCCACTGCACTCCAGTCTGGGCGACAGAGTGAGACTCCAACTCAAAAAATAAATAAATAAATAAATAAATAAAACAGTATGCAAGTGAAAGAAGCCAGACCCAATAGACTACATGTTTTGTGATTTTACTTACATGAAATTTCTAGAAAAGGCAAAACAGTAGAGATAGAAAGCAGACAAGAGCATTGCCTGGGGTTTGGAGTAGGAGCAGGGATTGACTGCAAATTGATATGAGGGAACTTTTTAGCAGACAGAACTGTTCTAAAACTGGATTGTGGGAGCAGTTGGACAACTGTCAAAATTTATAAAAACTCATTGAACAGTATGCTTAACAACAGGATGAATTATGATATATACATTCTATCCCAAACTGTTCCATGACCAAAAAAAAGGGTATGTCTCTTCAGCAAATAACCGGGAACTCCGGTGTTATGATTTGGTACTCCCACAGAATAATGATGTAATATTTTATATATTAATTTCTTCATCTCACAGAGAACCTAAAGGTGCAGTTAACCTCTCATATAGTACTTCCAGACAAGTAGTTCTGCTTGATTAGTATGCAATTAGTTCATATGATTATCTAATAAATTAGTAAAAGATAGAAGAAAGTATACTGAGTGCCTGTCAGCAAAGATGGGCATGTGCTCCAGTAGGTTAGCTCAAGGATACAACCCACCCTTGACACCCCCATTTTACTTCTCCCTGTAGTAATGGTGGAATCCTGGCTGTTACTCCAGTACTATCTGTATAAAATAATGATTTGTTCTATTTTTGTCTCAGTCACTGAGCAGCCCCCTATACAGGATGAAGTCTGGAAACCGAGTTGCAACGTTTATGATCTATGTGAGTCTTGCTCTGGGTTTCTTACTTATTAACTGAATATTTATATCTCTAGTTTATTTTATGGTTTTCAAAGCAATTTCACATATTGATTTTACCAGCACAAAAACCTCCAGGGATTTTGCACGTTTCAGACAGCATTTTTGTTAGTCGCTGTAGGAAATATCAAGAAATAGAAGACAGAGTTTCTACACTCCTAGGGCTTACAGTGTGTAGATCTGAATATGACGTTAGCGTGGGCAGTGGGTTAGAATGGAAAGTGGGGTCCCCTTGAAGGCCAAGAGATCAAGGGACTTGAACACCACAGGAAGAGGATATGAGTCTCTCTCTTTGAGGTCCCACAGACTAGTCAGTGTTGAAAATCATAGACCAGTTCTGGCTCGGTGGCTCAGCCTGTAATCCCGGCACTTTGGGAGGCCAAGGCGGGTGGATTGCCTGAGCCTGCGGGTTCGAAACCAGCCCGGGCAACTTGGTGAGCCCTTGTCTATACAATAAATAAAAAAATTAGCCAGGAATAGTAGTGCGTGCCTGTAGTTCTGGCTACTTGGAAGGCTGAGGTGGAAGGATCACCGGAGCCCAGCAGGTCGACACTGGGATGGCTTTGAGTGTGCCACTGCACTCCAGCCTGGGCAATGGAGTAAGACTCCAACTCAAAAAAAAAAGAAAGAAAATCATAGACTTATAATAGACTTATAAATGAAGTTGCAGAGCTGTGAGGAGAGAGAGAAGAGAATGAGGCAGTAAGATTACAAGAGAGAAGAACAGACACCTACAGAGAAATTCAGTAAGTGTTGTCTCTGATGTGCAGTGAAAATCCTCTTTCTTTTTGCCCCATAAAATCTCCATTATACCCCCCAAAATAAAACAATACATTGGCGTCTTGTCCTAATTTTTGACCTTATCCTATAAGGTTAAGTCCCAGTCTTTATCATCTCACCTACCCCTTGCCATTCAGGTCATGTGAGTTACTCCTTCTCTGTAGACAAGCCACAATCCCAATCATCTGTCTTAGAAGAGATTATTAGAAGTGATCACTTATTAGAAGAGCTATATTACAGGTAACTGAAGAGACAAATATGTTAAATAAAAGGGTTCTATATAACAACCAAAGATGAAGTTCTGGTTTCAGGCTCATTGGAATAGCAGACCCTCCCCACCCTAGCATTCCCTCTTCTCTTAAGACTGTCACTGGTCTCCACAGTACAGCCAAGAAAGGGCAGTCAGCGGTGAGCATTCTACATAGTCTTTTTTTTTTTTTTGGTCAGGTGTCTTGCTTTGTTGCCCAGGCTAGAGTGCAGTGGCACAATCACAGCCCACAGCAGCCTCCACATCCTGGCCTCAGGTGATACTTCTTCTGTCTCAGCCTCCTGAGTAGCTGGGACTATAGGCACTACCATGCCCAGTGTATTTTTTGTAGAGATGAGGTCTCGCTGTGTTGTCCATGCCGGTCTTGAACTCCTGGGCTCAAGCAATCCTCCCACCTCAGCCTCCCAAAATGCTGGGATTTTAGGCATGAACCACCATGACTGGCCAACATAGTCTCTAATGCCGGCAGTTCCAACATATTTCTCCATATGGCTCAGTTCCATACTTCCTGCAGAACTGGAAGGCTTCCACTTACAGTGGTGTCTGGTTTCTTGGTGGTCATTCTGATCATCCTGAGCAGGCACAGAGGGATAGTTGAAGTCAGCTGTCAAGCAGGGAATACATCTTGAATGTGCAGCCGGCTGACCTCTCAAGCTGACATGGGAGGTCACAAGCAGTGAAGGAAAGAACTACTGCCAAAGAACAGGACACCTGGGGGCACAGTATATCTCTGATCTTTGTCTCTCTCAGTATCTCCTGTGGCTGGTTCCCTGGTTACAGGGGCCCAGTTACTACAGTAAAGGTAGCATGGATGTAAGAGCCCAGCAATTTTAAATGGCAAATGTAAGTGTGGGGGAGGGGGCTGGCTTGCACATACATGCAGATATGCTTGTTCATATGCATTTGAGTTTTACACATTTGAGACACAGTGGAATGAAATGCACATTGGGTTTGGAGTCAGCTGGCCTAATCCTGTTCTGCCACTTTCTGTGTGGCCTTGGAGCAAATTGCGTCTATTATTTGAGCTCAGGTATAGCCTCGTGCTTCCACACAGGGTTGTTGTGAGCCTCCGATGAGCGAATGTAAGGGAATATCACTCTGGAAGATTTCATTCCATATGTATCTATCATTGTAACCCATAAAGCAAGTAGAAGAAAGGACCTCATAAAGGAATCACTGTAGTGGGACCTCAGAAGTGTTATGTTAGGCTCAATTCTTTCATCTCCAGGTTGGATAAAGACCATCATAAACATGTCTAAACATGGTTTGTGGGAAATGTAAGAGTAGTATTGTAGGGAAAAGATAATCTTTTAGAAGTACAGCAGGTTGAGTTGAAATCCAGTTAGTGATTTTCTACTCAGATCGGACTTAAGATCAGTCCCGGCACAAAACAATGGAAGGCACACAGAGGAAAGAGTTCTCTCCCCTCCTCCACCCTTACAGCTGACACCCTGCTCATCAGCTTCACTGCACACAGAATCAGGTTGATGGGTATGACATTCCTTTCCACTATATGGTAAAGCTACATGTAAAGGCGCGCAGGAAAGTTCAGGTTGCACCTGTCGTGTCTTGCTTACACCCACTGTGACTGACAACAACGTGAGTTAGAAAGACCCATCCAGTCTGTAAGTTGCCTGAACATGAGGAGCCGATTGTTCTCCTCAGCTTCCCAGTGGGCTACAGGAGGAGCCAGGGAATGCTGAGCGTCACCACTGCCAATTCCAGGTTCTGAGTCACCAGGTCTGTTCACTTTCCTCCAAGCGCCAATGTCCTAACTCCTATCGTCCTTGCTCTGTAACACAAGTAAACATGGTGGGATCTGACTTGCCACAAGATCAGTGAGCATGAACCCTTAGTAGACAGTGCTAGGCAGCACGAGGTAAGACGGGCACTCTCATGTTGTGTAACTGCTGAGAAAATAATTTAGCAGTATGTATTAGAGGTATCGAACTCATGCATACCCTTTGACCCAACACTAATCCTAGTGCTAGGACTCTTTCCCATGAAAACAATCCAAAATGCAAATATAATTTCATTCATAATGTTTAATGCAGTTTACTTATAATAGTGAACATTTGGGCCGGACGCGGTGGCTCAAGCCTATAATCCCAGCACTTTGGGAGGCCAAGGTGAAAGGATTGCCTAAGTCCAGGGGTCTGAGACCAGCCTGGGCAACTTGGCGAGACCTCATCTCAATAATAAACAAAAAAATTTAGCTGGGTGTGGTAGCATGTGCCTGTATTTCCAGCTACTTGGAAGGCTGAGGCAGAAGGATCACTTGAGCCCAGCAGGTCGAGGCTGTGGTGGCCATGAATGTGCCCCTGCACTTCAGCCTGGGCAACAGAGTGAGACTCCAATGCAAAAAAAAAAAAAAAAATAGTAAGCATTTCAATATAACCTAAATGTCCAAAATTGCAGCATAATGGTTATGAGCAGGGATTTTGTAGTCAGATAGCATTGTTTCAGCTCTAATCCTGGCTCTGCCATGGAAGAGTAAAGTAATCTCTCTCTGAGACTTGGTTTCTTCATCTTTAAAATATGAAGAATTAATAATAATAACAGACCAGCCTGGGCAACATGGAGACACCTTGTCTCTATAATCAAAAATTTAGCCAGACATGGTGGCACACACCTGTAGTTCCAGCTACTTGGAAGTCTGAGGCTGAAGGATTGCCTGAGCCCAACAGGTTGATGCTGGGGTGGCCATGAACGTACCACTGTGCTCCAGCCTGGGCAATGGAGTGAGACTCCAACTCAAAATAATTATAATACTACTAATAATAATAACAAATCTAACTCATAGGATTGTTGTGAGGAATAAGTGCGATAATATATTTGCAAGGTCTTCATCTAATGCCCAGCATATACTCAGTGCTCAGTAAGTGTCAACTGTTACTATAATTGTTTTTTTCTGGATGGTAAGATATTTTAAAATGTTTTCCTACATTTAAAAAAGTTTGATTATTATATATTTCTTTGACAATCAGAAAAAAATCTTCATATTATGAAAACATTTCCATACTCCTAGAATATTCCATTAGTGAAACTTCTTAGCTTAGGTGCCCTAGAGAGGATCGTATGAAGAATATGCCGAAGTCACAAAAAGTAGTTACTTTGCTGCTTACCTTTCAAAATGATTTACTGAATTGTAGTCTGAATTGGCTTTCAAGTCACAAGTCATAATCCATTAATAGGCTGTGAGATTAATTTAGTGGACCTGACCAGCGTTTAAGAAAACTGCACTAAACTTGAGTGATTTTAGAGTCTGTAATACTCAGTGATTTATCACAGAAACAAATAACTGAGTGCCATATGTTATCACTCTTCAGCGAGTCCTGAATATTTACCATACTATAAGAAAGGGATTGGCAGAAACTGCCAAGGAAGGAGGGGGCACATATCATTAATAAGGGTACCTGATCTCAAATCAGGCAAAGTGGGGATCAAAGGGAGGCCCAAATTTTGCCCGTACAATGACCACTTATATACCTAATATATAATACCTAATCAGGACTCGCTTAAGAGTGATAACATATGATACTCGGTTATTTGTTTCTGTGATAAATCACTGAGTATTACAGACTCTGACCTGAATTGTACTCCACATATTTAAAATAAAATAAATTTTAGAAAAGAAAAAAACTTTACTAGAATAAAATAAAACAAAATAGAAAAGACCAGAGGGGTTGGCTGTTCATAGTCTTCTTTTGAGAAGTGTCTAAAAAAAAGAGAAAAGAAAACAAAAGACCAGAGGGTATCTCATATTGTAAGAATGTTTTATGAAACTTTTCCTCCAGGAGAATGTGTGTGTGTGTGTGTGTGTGTGTGTGTGTGTGTGTGTGTGTGTGTGTGTGTGTGTGTCTCTTGGGTCATGATGTAAAATGTATTTCTTCCCGAGGGTCTCAATCAAAAAGGTTTAAATCTTCTTATTGTAGCCCTCAATAAGAACAGTTGTTGGAAAAGGGATGAAAGAAGGACTTCCAAAACATTGTCCCCTTGTGGCTCTTCAGGCGAACACCAGTGCCATTGAGTAGGCTCAATGGATGATTGTCTTTCAACTATTTCCCTCAGAGTTGCAATAAGGGACCACAGGAAGGAATCTATGCAGAAATGACATCAGATGTCAGGTTAACAAATACATGACCAAATAGGGAAGTCAGTGACTGTTTTAACTCTGGCTTCTTCCTCTGGCATTGTAGCTGAGCTCGGTGGAGGCTGGAGGAGCCACGGCCTTCATCTACGCCAACTTCAGCGTACCTGTGGTCAAGGTGAGTGGGGCCTGGTCCCAAGAGATGGGGGCTGTAAGTACAGAACTAACAGCCTCGTCTTCATGCTGTCTGTGCTTATCAGCCAACTCCTAGGGTGGGGTGGGGGAATAAAAAGAAGTCTTCCCTGATTTCCAGAATCAATGATCCAGCAGTTTTCCTTAGTACCGCACACATGCGTGTCACTTATGCCTCTGTTATTTTATTTACACTTATATGACTAGCAGGTGATTCCACATCTGTCTTCCCTATCATAGTAGAGCTCCTCAGAGGTAAACACTGTTGTGTTCACTTAGGATCCTCTACAACAGTTAGTTCCTTCAGTCATTAGCTCAGTAAACAGTAAGAGCTAATGGCACGGATGGTATGGAGGAAAATCCGTAGCCCTTTGCTCCAGGAGTTCACAGCAAAGTCAACAGGCAGGACGACATGTTGTAATAAGAGACACAGAAGGGTAGACACTGAGGAGAACCAAGTGGCAAGAGGTTTGTTTAATGAATGAATATTTCCTCCAAATGCCAGATCAGTCAGACTCCCTGGCAACCCTTGCCTAATTCAGGAATGAATGCGTGTCCAAGAGCCCTTAGCTCTGAAGATGGAAAAGAAGCAGAGAGGGGCTCCAGCGCTAAGATAAACGTAGCTGGGAGATGCCGCCCCCTTTTCCCTCATTACTCTGGAATGACTTCATGGGGAGGTGACCTTAGTCCCCATGCATTTGAAAATTAGTTTACAGGAGACAGGACTCGTCAGACTTTTTGCAGGTGAATACACGAGATCATGCCCATAAAGCATGCAGTGTAGTGCCTGGCACATGCAAAGTGTTCAATAAATATATGCGGGGAATCTCTGGGTGCTCAGGGCTTTGGCATCTCTTCTAGGGTTGGGGACACCAAGGCCACCAGGGCGTACTGGAAATCTTTGTATTACCTGGGGCTTTGTCTATTTCTAAGGGCCAAGGGTAAAGTAGGTCTACAGGAAGCATAGCAGGACGCAAAGGCAGTGTAGTGAGGAGAGTGGGGAAAAGAGCATGTAGGATTTAGTGACAAAACACCTGAACTTGAGTCCTTCTTAGCTGCATTGTTTAAAGCCCTGAGCCTCCACTTTTTTGCCAAGAAGATGGGGATTATGCTAGTGCCTGCTCCCTGGAGTTGTTTGAAATAAGTGCCAGTGGGGACAAGCTTCTGAGTTCATGAAGTTCTCGATTGTAGGAGGAGCATCTTGATCCACCTTGTGGTTTTGTTGAATGCTTTTCCTCAGTGATCCAGTGACGCTTCTGCTCTCCTTTCTCCTAGTGCTCACCACACTGTCTTGTCCAGGTCTGTCTCTCATGAGCTTCCCGTGAGCAGAACTGGACATGGTTTGTACCTGCACTCCCAGTGTTCAGAGCACAGTAGACACTCAATCAGCAACCTGTGTGCGAATGAGTAAATGGCAACTCATGCCTTTTGGTGCCAATTTACACATACTTTGCCCCCAGATTGGATGGAAAAGTTTCTTGTTATATGACACTCATTCTTAGTGTGTGCTTCCTGTGAATGGAGACTCTGGACTGACCCTTCCTGGGGCTGGACCCTCTCGTTTTCAGAATGCAGCACTGTTTTGGTGGAACCTGCACAGGAGTGGTGAAGGGGATGATGACACACTTCACGCTGGCTGTCCTGTCCTGGTGGGAGATAAATGGGGTAAGGCCGGCCTTTCTGGGCGTGAAGGGTGCAGAGGAGAGTGAAATGGGGGAGGGTAGGACAGGGCATAGCACTCCCATTCCAAAAGCTTCATTACAGTGTCAGATTGCATGGAGATGATCAGATGACGAACCGGATGCCCTCTGTAGAGCGGGAGCCTTCCGGGGGGTCCTGTCACAAAGCAGGTGTCAATAAGGGTGTAATGACAGGCCTTGGTTCCTGAGCATAGCCAAGGAGGAATATGGCGCATCCTCTCAACCCTCTACATAAGGAGAGAACCAAGAGTCAAGTCATCGCCTCTTCCACTTAGTGCCTTCTCACGAGGGGGTGAAGCCAGAAAAACAAGTGGGAAGTCCTCTCATGCTGAGAAATGCTGCCAGGAGACACCACCCCCCTTTTCTCTCATGACTCTGGAGTGGCTTCATGGGGGAGGTAGGCTTTTAGAATGAATGGGGGAGTGACCTTAGTTTTCACATATCTGAAAATTAGTTTACAGGAGACAGAACCCATCAGACTTTTTCCAGAGGACAACATCCTTATCTCTGCTAAAAGAAACAGCTTGTAGTCTACCGTGGGGCCAGGAATAGGGCGGGCAAGTGCATTGACTAGGGTGCAGGATGTGAGGTGGTTGCTGTCTGCTCTGCTGAGCCTGCCCTCTTCCTCCTCCCTCTTCTCTCCCAGTGGCCAACAAGTGGATCCATGAGTATGGACAGGAATTCCGCAGACCCTGCGGCTCCAGCCCTGAGGACTGAAATGCTGGCAGAGAGAAGTTGGTGGAGTCCTGGAGTCCTATGGCTTTCCAGAGAAGCCAGGAGCCCAAGCCAGGGTAGGAGAGGAGAAAGGAGAGCGGCCTCCTGGAGGAAGGCCTTGTGATCATTGCCTGTTCCTTGCAAGTGAGAGGGAAGGCAGTGGTCTTTACCAGGGCCCTGAGAACTTACGCTTGTTTCTGCTCCAACGATGAGAGTCCGAGTAGAATGGACAACATGAAGGCAAGGGTAATGGGGCCTGGAGGGCTGCTTTCTGAAGCTCAAATGTTCTCTTTCAGGAACATGACATATCTACAGGCTCTGGGGTTTGGTCAGTGGGGCTTTTGCCACTTGAACCTTAACCATAGAAACTGAGAAGTGGCGATGAGGATACCTACAGGAAGGGTTGGCCTGACTCCCGTGACTGTAAGGCCTTCTTCCCACTGCCTTCTGCTTAAGCCCGAGCAGGGAGTACCTGTCTGAGAAGTGTACCCATCGGAAGGGAGCATCATGGGATGATTTTTTTAAAAAGTTGACAGCAACTTTCTTTTTACAGGTTGTTTTTTTAATATGGCCATTAAAAATGTTTACAAATCAGTTTTCTCAATTGAGAAATTCTTACTTCGTAATGTTGAGTGAAAAAAAAAGCAGAGTACAGTTGGCCCTCTATATCTGTGGTTCCCCATCCATGGATCCAGCCAAACTCGGGTTGAAAATATTTGGGCTGGGTGCGGTGGCTCAAGCTTGTAATCCTAGCACTTGGGGAGGTTGAGGTGAGAGGATTGCCTGAGCTCAGGGGTTCAAGACCAGCCTGGGCAACTTGGTGAGCCTTTGTCTCTACAAAAAAACAAAACAAAAAAGCAAGCCAGATGTGGTAGCGTGCGCTTGTAATTCCAGCTACTTGGAAGGCTGAGGTGGAAGGAGCACCTGAGCCCAGCAGATTGAGGCCATGAGCATGCCACTGCACTCCACCGGGGCAACAGAGTGAGACCCTGACTCAATAAATAAAAAAACGAAAAAGAAAATATTTGGGAAAAAAAAGAATAATTGTGTCTGTACTGCACAGGGACAGATTTTTTTTCCTTGTCATTATTCCCTAAGCAATACAGTATAACAACTGTTTATATAGCATTTATACTGTATTAGGCATTATAAGTAATCTGGAGATGATTTACAGTATACAGAGGATGTGTGTAATTATATGCAAATGCTACACTATTTCATATCAGGGACTTGAGCATCTGTGGATTCTGGATCCTCAAATTCCCCAGGGTCCTGAGGGATGACTGTATATAGCATTTTATTTATGTTATACTCTCAGCACGGCTCACTTCTGCCTCTCTCCCTCCCTGGCTACCGGACATTGTTTGTTTTTTGTGTTTTTTTTTTTTTTTTTGAGTCGAGGTTGTACAGGCTGGAGTGCAGTGACACTCTCACAGCTCACTATAGCCTCAAATTCCTAGTCTGAAGTGATCCTCCCGCCTCAGTCCCCCGAGTAGCTGGGACTATAGACGTGTATCCCCACATCTGGCTAACTTTTAAAATTTTTTTGTAGAGATGAAGTCTTGCTATGCTACATAAGCTGGTCTCAAACTACTGGGCTCAAGAAATCCTCCTACCTCAGCCTCCCAAAGTGCTGGGATTATCAGGCATGAACCACCACGCCCAGCTAAAACATTGACATTCTTTCTAGCCCCCGTTGCCAGCACCATTGTTCCTGCTTCTCTGGCCTTGGCATTTGCTGGGCCCTCAATCTTTCCACAGCTGAACTCTTCTCATGATTCCACTCTTGACTCAGTGTTACTTCAGATAGGCCTTCCCAGACCACCCTACCTTCCAGCCACTTTCTTTCATATTAACTGGCTTAATTTTCTTCATAACACTTACCTGGTTTGAAATGACCTTATTTGTGTGTTTCAGTTTGGTCAGTTGCCTTCCATGCAAGACAAGTGCTTTATGGCACCCTGTATTTTTGTCAATGCCGCTATTATAGACACCAGGTCACTGAGTTTCAATATGTGTTTATTTACTAGGCTTTTCCCACTAGACTCTGTTCCTTTTAGAATCCTCAGAAGAAGGTCTGGTTCAAAATAAGTGGGCATTCAGACGATTTGCACAGGCGTCCTTTGAGCTGGGCCATGGAGGACAGGTAGACTTTGTATAAGCCAAGTCTGAGGAGGAGAAGCATTTCCCAGCCAAAGGACTAGCAGGAGCTAAGGCTGCATCGATGGGTGACTGTGCTATTTGGGTCTTTGTGCCAAGAGAACATTTCAGGCCACTTGGCTCAGGCTCCTCCATGGGGGTATAGGCGTGTCTTGCTCACAAGAAAGCCACCCAGGGAAAGGAATGGGTGGTTAGACACCCACTGCCCCCACCCCTCCCAGCTCTCAGGACCTCAGCTACCCAGAGCTCTGTGGCCCCAAAGGAGGGGTTCCCAGTATTTCTGCTGAGTGTGCCAGGATTCTGAAAATCTCGCTAAATTACCCACAACCTGCCTCCTCCAGCTCCAGAGGAATGGGCCTGAGTCAGAAAGTAACTGTCTGCTGGGGAGATTGCTTCCCTTTCTTTATAGAACCTAGACTTCTCAGAATTGCAGGACGGGACTGGGCGCAGTGGCTTGCACCTGTAATCCCAACACATTGGGAGGTTCAGGTGGAAGAATTTATTTCTTGAGCCCAGGAATTAGAGATCAGCCTGGGCAACATAGTGAGACCTTGTCTCTATTAAAAAAAAAAAGAATTACAGAACAGGTCTGAGCTAATCTTAGCAATAGCACTACTCTAAGGGCTGCATGCATTAATTATTTAATGCTCATCCCAGCCCTATGAGGTCCATACTGTTCATTATCTCCATTTTACAGATAAGGAGGCAAATTCAAAGAGGTTAGATCACTTGTCAGAGGTCCCAGAGTCTGGCCCCAAACCTTGTGCTTTTAACACATGTGTGTTTAACAATGTCTGAGATGTGGCAATTGACCAGATGACTGAGACCCAGCAAAGTCTGGCTGCAAATTAATCAACAATGGCTTACTGAGCATTCCTTGGGAGAGGCCCTGGGCTCAGCGGTGCTAGAAGAAGAGCTGGATGCCTCCCGAATGTTGCCAGTCAACAGGAGGCGGATCCTTGTGATGTGGGATAGCTGAGAAAGCCTCATTAGTTTATTCAAGTCACACTGACAAGGTGCCTATTCAGTGCCAGACCCTGCTGGCACGAGGGATGGAAAGAATTAGATGACAACCCTGCTCCTGGAAACGGAGACAGACCCTCCAATCCTCACAAGAAAATGGAGCCATGAGTGTAGACAGGAACAGGGAACATTAAGAGGCCCCCCCAAAGGTTTCACGGGTGGGAGGGACCTGAGCAAGTCTTGACGATGGGGCGGTCCCCTAGAGGCTGCGAAGGAGGGTCCAGGCTGGGCACGCACTAGGGGGAATGCCTGTCCCTGAAGCTACGGATAGTAACACGTTGCTTTTGACCAGCCTGGTAGCTTTCAGAACACATTATCCCTCCTCTTGAAGCTCACCTACCCAGGGAGGAAAGCAGGGCAGGTGCTGTGGAGAGCGAAGTCAAAGTTGGAATGATTAGTGGCTTCCCTGGAACTGCACAGTAGAGCTGGGAGACACCTGGTCTCTGTGTCCCTTACCAGTGCTCTTTCCACGTGGGAGCTTGCTTGTTTGTAATTTTGTTTCTTTCTTTCTTGGACTATTCTGTGAGCTGTTTTCTTCCTTCCTTCCTTCCTTCCTTCTTTTTTTTGGAGCCTCACTCGGTTGCCCAGGCTGGAGTACAGTGGCTTGCTCATGGCCACCTCAGCATCAACCTGCTGGACTTCGGTGATCCTTCTGCCTCAGCCTTCCAAATAACTGGACCCATAGGCGTCCACTACCACGTCCGGCTAATTTTTTGATTTATTGTAGAGACAAGGTCTCACCATGTTGCCCAGGCTTGAATCGAACCCCTGAGCTCAGGCAATCCTCTCACCTTGGCCTCCCAAAGTGCTGGGCTTACAGGCTTGAGCCACTGCGCCCAGCTCTGTGAGCTGTTTTCTAACAGCTGTGTCCAATCTGGGTTTCTGGCATTTCACTATATGTCACTTGCAAGCCTCATTCCAGGTAACGTTCTTTACATTAATGACTATTATTCAATATCGTAAGTAATCACATATTAATCATTTACTATAGGCCAGGCACTATGCTAAGAACTCTGGAGTATTTGTCTCCTTTAATTCTCACTGTGATAGGAGGCCAAGGTGAGAGGACTGCTTGAGGCCAGGAGTTCAAGACTAGCCTGGGCAACATAGTGGGACCCTATCCCTACAAAACAAAACAAAACAAAACAAATTCTCGCATTGAGTTAATTACTAACATGCCCATTTTATAGATGAGGGAAATTGTAGCAGAGAAAATGTAACTTGCTTGAAGTCATACAACTATAAAGTGGCAGAGGCAAGATTCAAATCCAAGTCTGTCACTAAAGGTCTTAACTAGCTGTTGTCTGCAGTACATGTTATTTTGCTGTTGTTGCTTTGCTCCCATTACAGTAATACCTTTGGGAGCCACCAGTTTCAGGGCTTTAGGGAGGAGTCTCCAACATTTTCCCAGGTGTTGAAAAGGTCTATCCACTGTACCACTGATGCCCAGTGGCTAAGAACCCTGTCAGATGTAGAAGTTTGTTGGATACAGGAATTAGTCATTTCAATTCCGCAAATGTGCAGTGAACACCTATTGAATGACCAGCCCCATGCCAGGTACTCCATGAGATCCCGAGGAAAGGAGGTGGCCTGCTCCCTGCCCTAACAGCAGAGTTGGTGCATGTCCAGATGCAAGAGAGGACTGGATACACTCTAGTGGAGAGCTGTGTACTGCTTACCCCGAGGACCGCGGGAGCTGGGGGAAAGGATGGGACCCTATGGCCAGAGGGCTGAGGGCTTCCACACTGGAGCCCCAGGAGCACATGGAAAGATGGAGAATGTATGTCTGTCGAGGGCTCATCGGCCACCCAGCTTGTCCACCTTTCACACATAACAGGGTAGCAGAAAGAGCTGTTGGGGAGGAGGAAGGAGAGGATGCTGATTCTGGGGGGCTCTTGTCCAGCAATGCCAAGAGCAGTACAAACTGCCCTTTCATGGAACCACTGAAAGAGCCTCCTGTCTGGGGGCAGTGGCTGCTCCCACCAAGAGAGGCCAAAGGAGCCTGTGTGGAGGGACTGGGGCTGGGGAGAGGGGCATTTGCCTGCAGGCTGCTGGGTACTCAGGAGAACTATGGAGTCGGCTAAGGGCTGGGGGAGGAAGCAGATGGCTGCGCCTTCTCCTTGCCAGCGAGTCAACTCCCACATCTTATTGACAATGATCATCCCTTTTGGCAAAGGAGGAAAGTGGAGTTCACACAGAAGGGGCAAAACCAGGACTTGGAGCTAGGGAGGGCTCTGCCAACCCCAGCTGGCTTCTAACGTCTTTCTCTCTGCGCTTTTCTCTTCCTCACCTTGAGACTGCCACCATCTCCCCATTAGAAATTAGAGCTTGTCTCTCTCCCATCCTCTCTGCCCCATCCCCCCTTTATATTCACTTTCTTGGTCACAGGAACCCTTCCATCAAGTGCTTAGTCAACCTGTTCCCCCGAGGTTTGAGTGACTGAGGGTTCTTCCTTTGGCCCTGCCAGGGGCATATTTGCAATTGAAATGTGTAGTCTGGTGAAATCAAAGCTTATCTCAAAGGAATGAGGTGCTGGGGTAGATTCTAGGTGCCAGGATATGGGGGTGGTGGCGATCTTTCTGGCTAAGGGGTTAAGGGCACGTCTCAGTCAGCCCAGTGACATCTCTGCCTTCTTTAGAGCTCACCACATTTTCAGATGGAGCATGACTATACAGTAGTGACCATCAAGTGTCCTGTTCATCTGCGTATCACCTCATGGGGTTGGAGGGCAGTAGTTCTTCCCGCCAGCCTGGAAATGAGGCAACTTGCCCATACTTTTTTTTTTTTTTTGAGTTGGAGTCTCACTCTGTTGCCCAGACTGGAGTGCAGTGGCCGCTCCCAGCCACCACAGCCTCGACCTGCTGGGCTCCAGTGATCCTTAAGCCTCAGCCTTCCAAGTCGCTGGAACTACAGGCGCGCACTACCACGCCCAGCTGATTTTTTATTTATTGTAGAGATGAGGTCTCGCCAAGTTGCCCAGGCGGGTCTCAAACCCGCAGGCTCAGGCAATCCACTCACCTCAGCCTCCCAAGGCACAGGATTACAGGCTGAGTCACTGAGCCCAGCTACTTGCCCATACTTACACAGTGTGCTAGTGCCAGACGCAGACTCAAAGGAAGTTTTCCTGCCTGACTGACACCTATGCTTTTTCCAAAGCTCTGAAGGTGCTTCTTAGAACAGGTGCATTGTGGGCAAATGATGGTACCACCCCTTGATGGTATTCCAATGGGCAGAGTGTGTGTGTGGTCTGTCATTCATTCGTTCAACTAAGCATTACTGATGTTGCCTCTGTGCCTGGACCTTTGCTGGGGTTGGGAGCACTGGGATGACTGACTGAGTCTCTGCTCTTGAAAAACTCCCAGAGAAGAAAAACCATAATGACAGTATTAGTGAAATACTAGGGAAAACACTGACATATATGAAAATATGGTGAAAATAGTGACAATTCTAGTGAAATATCAGTGAAAAGAGGAACATACAAAATATTACATAAGTCATGAGAGACATGAGTATATCTTTCATGTGATGTGACTCAGTGACCTTGAAAGTTAAGGAGGTTCATATGTGTGGGGTGTGTGCACGCGCTTGTGTGTGTGTGTGTGTGTTATAGAGGTGTGGGAGTGCAGTACATCATACTAACTCACAGGTGTATAATGAGGATTAGATTAACATTTCTCCAACTCTTAAAATATCCATACTCAGCCGAGCTCAGTGGCTCAGCCTGTAATCCTGCGCCTTGGGAGGCTGAGGTGAGTGGATTGCCTGAGCCCGCGGGTTTGAGACCCGCCTGGGCAACTTGGCGAGACCTCATCTCTACAAAAAAAATTAGCCAGGCGTGGTAGTGCACACCTGTAGTTCCAGCTACTTGGAAGGCTGAGGCGGAAGGATCGCCTGGCTGGGAGCGGCCACTGCACTCCAGTCTGGGCAATAGAGTGAGACTCCAACTAAAAAAAAAAAAAAAAAATCCATACTTTTCTTGATAAACCTAAAAATTTCTTTAGTCTTGAAAACCCAGATATATCATCCTAGGAGAGAGTTTATCTAACTTTATGTTCTGTGATATGTTTCTGAAAAACAGATTTTTTTTCAATTTCCCAAATCAAACATTACCTTAAATCTTATTTTTAAAATTACACATAATCCCTGAGGGGACGCTACCCAGCCTAGAAACTCCCACAATTTTCTACTGGTTCCCAGGTTCTAGCATCACTATTTTCAACTCTCCTGCAATAAAAAAGGAAAAGGAATTGTCAGCAAGTTTACCCAGAAGAACAAGGTCATCCTGCTGCCTTGCTCAGTCACCCTGATGTGAGCCGCTAATCCTGTGAGCCCTCCGGGGTTCTGGAGATGCTAGAGAGACCCTCCCTCCCATTCCAGCTCTCCCCAGCTCCCCCTAGTACCTCTGTCTCTTCTGACTGTGGGCTTGGGGACAATGCCCCAGTGCCCGGGCTAGCCAACCCTCATTTCTGACTCTACAGCCCTCTGTGAGCACTCTGCCCAGGGTCACCCCTTTCACTCTCCCTCCATATTGGCCATCTTGGAATGCAAATGAGGACCATGTGACACTTAATGGACCGTTTGCAATGAAAAAAATAACAAGTGTGGCAAGGATGTGAGGGAACTAGTACCGCTGTGCATTTCTGATGGGAATGTAAAATGTGTAGCCACTGTGGAAAACTGTTTGGCAGTCCCACAGAAAGTTAAATCTAGAACGATCATATGATCCAGTAATTCCACTCCTAGGAATATATCCGGAAGATTGGAAAGCAATCACTTGAACAGACATCTGTACACCCATGTTCCTAGCAGCAGTATTCACAATAGCCAAATGGCTGAAGCAAGCTAGGTAGTCATCAACAGATGAAAGGATAAACAAAAATAGTATATGAGGGGGAACCCCCCAAAATCCCAGAATTTATTTTTAAAATATGTATTTATTCTTACATTAAAAATAATTTTTTTTAGTTGGAATCTCACTTTGTTGCCCAGGCTAGAGTGCAGTGGCATGCTCATGGCCACTGCAGCCCCGACCTGCTGGGCTCAGGCACTTTCTGCCTTAGCCTTCCAAGTAATTGGAACCACACAGGACTATGACACCACACTTGGCTAATTTTTTGGATTTATTGTAGAGAGTAGGTCTCACCAAGTTGCCCAAGCTGGTCTTGAGCCCCTGAGCTCAGGCAATCCTCTCGCCTCCGCCTCCCAAAGTGCTAGGATTACCAGCATGTGCCACCATGCACTGCTTATTCTTACATGTTTAAACTTCAGTCACCTTCTAAGTACTCTCCGTTTGGTGCAAAACACCTATCGAGATGCTTTTTCCTTCTGTTCTAAATAGTTTATGAACCCATCCATTTTAATGCCTTTTAGTGCTTCTGCTGTTTTTGTTTGTTTGTTTCACCTCTTCCACATTGGCAAAACGTTTTTCTTTGAGGACTTTTTTTTTTTCCAGGAAAACAAGGAAAAAGTCACTCAGGGTGAGATCTGGTGAATATGGAGTGTGGGGCAGGGCGTCCTGACGTGTTTTGGTCAAAAACTGAACACTCAGCACAGTGTGAACAGATGCACTCATAAATTACCCAGCATGAAACGGGCAATGCACTAAAAGAATCTCAAAAAAAAATTAAGTGAAACCGAATGTAGCCTCTCACAATGCTAGCTGGTGTGCTGATGCCAGTGGGTTTCTAGAACACTTACCTAGCAGGGGAAGTCTGTACCATAAGGGGCCTGCCCTCCAAAAAAGATAATCTGTTTTTTTGGGGAGTCCCCTCTTGTATGTACTTAATAAAATATTATTCAGCCAAAGAAAGGAATGTAATGTTGATATATGTATGCTACAATACGAATGGGCCTTGAAAGCATTATGCTAAGTGAAACAAGTCAGACCCAGAAAGACAGGTGTTGCATGATTCCACTTATGTGAGGTACCACGAATAGGCAAACTCATACAGACAGATTAGCAGAACAGGAGTTCCCAGGAGCTGAAGGGAGGGGAGTGGAGGTATTGTTTAAGGAGTACAGAGTTCCTGTTGGGGATGATGAAAGGCGCTTGGATATAGATAGTGGTAATAGTCACAGAACTGCCAATGTTATCTACATGCCACTGAATGGTATCTTTACACATTGTTAAAGTGAGAAATATTATGTTGTGCACAACTGACCATTTTTTAAAAAAAACTGGTTAAAAAAATTTTTCTTTGAGTCAGGGTCTCTGTCACCCAGGCTGGAGTGCAGTGGCACCACGATCATAGCTCACTGCAGCCTCAACCTCCTGGGCTCAGGTGATCCTTTCACCTCAGCCTCCTGAGTAACTGGAACTACAAGTGCATGTCACCAGGCCTGGCTAATTTTTTTATTTTTTGTAGAGATGAGCTTTCACTATGTTGCCTAGGCTGGTCTCAAACTCCTGGGCTCAAGCAATCCTTCTGCCTCAGCCTCCCAAAGTGCTGGGATTAAAAGCATGCCGGGCTCGGTGGCTCAGCCTATAATCCTGTGCCTTTGGGAGGCTGAGGTGAGTGGACTGCCTGAGCCCGTGGGTTCAAGACCCACCTGGGCAGCGAGACCTCATCTCTACAATAAATCAAAAAATCAGCCGGGCATGGTAGCACATGCCTGTAATTCCAGCTACTTGGAAGGCTGAGGCGGAAGGAACGCCAGAGCCCAGCAATTCGAGGCTGCGGTGGCCGGGAGCAGCCACTGCACTCCAATCTGGGCAACAGACTGAGACTCCAACTCAAAAAATAAATAAATACATACATAAAAAATAATAACAATAAAAAAAGCATGAACCACTGTGTCCAGCTATAACCGGTTAAAAATTTTTGAGAAGGACATTCCCAGGTCACAGGAAGGTTTATAGCACCGGGCAGCATTTAGGCCCCATGTATGCACCACATTCAACTAATTCTGCATGAGGGCAGCCTCTCCAAGTGGGGGCAGGGAAAGCAGGGAGGAGAGCCTTAGATATAATGGCTTCGGCCTCAGTTTCCCCTCTATTTTGAGATTCCCAGTCTCGATGAATATATCTCCTTGTCTTCTTAGCACCATGGCATGGACTGTTTGTCACTTCAACTTCCTCAGGGAGCACACGTCGACTATACTTCATGTACTTAGGCCTCATTTAACTCCCATAACACCTTGTGAGTTAAGGATTGCCACCTCAGTTTTTGGACGAGGAACCTGAAGTTCTGAAAGACGTGATATGCCAGAGGTTACCCAGCTAGGAGGAGACAACCGAGGTTGAATCGTGGGTCCTGTCACTGTGTTCCAGCCTTCCACGCACCAGCCCCACCCCTCATCTCGTTCTGGTATAGTCTGGAACCAAAAAGGCACCCACTGGCCTGGGAATTGGGTGGCCTCAGTTCTAGTCCAGGAGGTGCCGTGTGACCTGGGGCAAGTCACTTTGCCATCAGAGCTTCCGTTTCCCCATCTGTAAGGATGGTACTGTTACCATTCCACAGAGGAGTTGTGAGGTCTCAAATCCTGTAAATGTGCTTCATAAATGATACACAGTTTATGAACCCATCCATTTTGATGACTTTTAGTGCTTCTGCTGTTTTGCTGGTTTGTTTCACCTCTTCCACATTGGCAAAACGTGTCAGTTATTCGAAGCTTATGTCTGATGACTCATCCATGAGTGGCATCATCACTGATCATGAGGAAAAACCTTTCTCCCCCAATACTCAGTTAACTGTTTCCTCCGCCCACCTGGAAGAGGCCTGCCACTCAGCCAGGTTCAGGTTCCAAGCTTTCGCCTGGCTACAGGCTGAGGTTTTCTAGCAAACTGCCGGGAGAGGAAGTCAGCTCGAGGAATGAGGGAGCCTCCTGAGTTGACATAACTTTCTGAGCCCCGGGCCCGGGCTGAGAAGTGTTGATTCTGGCTGCTGCAGGTGGCCAGCTGGAGCAAAGAAAGAGTTGGCTCTGAGATGGCAAACAGAATGCTGTCCCTGCAGGGAGCTGGGTGACTGCCTTTTGCTCTCTTTGCTGCTGTTGGCAGCTCTTCTTGCTTTTCCTCTGTTAAGGTCTTGACCTTTTAACTCTCTGCCTCCAATTCTGATGACAAGCTCCTGAATCCAACTTAAGGGTGCTGGGCCCCTCACTCTCTAAACACGGTTTGTCTCATTCATTCCGCCTCCAAAATATTGAGCCTATCTCTTTCTCTCATCCTGTGACCACTGTCCTAGTTAAGTAGACCCTTGCCTTTTGCCTGACCTGTCACCACTGCCTCTTAACTGGCTTCTGGGCCTCTAGTCTAGTACTCACCAACCCATCTACCCATCTCTTTCTTTTTTTATTTTTTTGAGTTGGAGTCTCACTCTTGTCACCCAGGCTGGAGTGTAGTAGCACACTCACGACCACCCCAGCATTGACCTGCTGGGCTCCAGCAGCCTCACCCTTCCAAGTAGCCAGAACTACAGATGCGCACTACCATGTCTGGCTAATTTTTTGATTTATTGTAGAGATGAGGTCTCACCAAGTTGCCTGGGCTGGTCTCAAACCTGCAGTCTCAGGCAATCCACTCGCCTCGGCCTCCCAAAGTGCTGGGATTACAGCCTGAGCCACTGAGTCCAGCTGACTTTCTTAAAAAAAAAAAAATTCTGATCTTGTCACATCCCTGCTTGGTAACTTCTGAAATGTCTCATTCTTGCCACTTAAGGCCTTTATGCCCTGACTCCCACCTCCTCTCCTGGTTCATCACCTGTAACAGCCAATACTCCAGAAACCACAATCTTCCTTCCTACCAGTCCTCAGGCTGACTTTCAAGTCTCCAGGGTTCGTATCTGCTGTTTCCTCTACCTGAAATGTGTTGCCCTTCCTTCTCCACCTCCTCCTCGTGATGCTTCAAGGCTCGACTCAAATGCTACCTCTTTTTAAGTTTTATTTTATTTATATATATTTTTAGTAGGGGTCTTGCTCTGTTGCCCAAGCTGGAGTACAGTGGCATGATCACAACAATCATGGGTCACTACAGCCTCGACCTCCTGGGCTCAGGCAATCCTCCCACCTCAGCGTCCCAAGTAGCTGGGGCTACAGGCGTGTGCTACCACACCTAATTTAAAAAAAATTTTTTTTTGTACAAAAAAAGATTTTGCTATGTTACCCAGGCTGGCCTCGAACTCCTAGGCTCAAGTAATCCACCCGCCTCAGCCTCCCAAAGTGCTGGGATTACAGGCATGAATCATTGAGCACGGCTTCCAACAGTACCTTTGTTATGAAATTCTCCCTGGCCCGTTTCCAAATAGGTTTAGTTGCTCCCTGCCCCGACCTTTTTACAGTGTGACCCCTATTTCTATCACTGTCTCTCTGGACAGTGAGTTCATTTGAAGGGCCTCATTATGTACCTGTCTCCAGAGTCCATTGGATGCCTGGTACAGAATGGGTGCTCAGGTTTGCTTCATCAGCAAATAAATTGCTCACAACAGTATGCTAAGAGCATGGAGCTAAGAAGTCGAGGCCCACTCCCCTCATGGCTTTGTCTGAGTCCTCCCAGTCCCTAGATTCTCCCTCTCCCCATCGGATCTGTGTCTGACTCCAAGATTTGCCTACCTTCCTTTTTGACGGAGTTCTCCGTGGACATTCTTTTAGTACATGTGACAATGGCCTTTGGTTTGACCCAAACATTCTCCTTCTGGCCCTTTGTCAATCTTTCATTCAAAGGTTCTGGGGGGCCCTTCTTTATTTTCTTCCTGATATCCTATATGCTGATCTGTAGACCCTGCAAGGACATTGTGGTCAGTACGTAGTAGATGCTCATTCACCGCTGGGGTGCAATGGAATGCTTGGTAGACTTGGAATCAGAAGAGATGCTGCCACCCTGGTTGAGTCTGTGATGAGCCACTTTACATCTCTGTGCTTCAGTTTCCTGGCCTTTAAATTGGGGATCACAGGGAGCAGTGGGCACATAACATCACCAAGTGTACCTGATCCTAAACCAGGTGAAGCGAGGACCAATGGGAGGCCCAAACTTCACCTGTATAAAGATCACTTATGTACCTAAAGATGTACCCCCATTTTTAAAATAAAAAATATATATGAAAGAGGAAAATAAATTGGGAATGATGCCTATAGTTTGCAAGGATATGAAGGATGAATGGAGATGTAAGTGCCTAGCACAGTACCTACTATAAAGCTCGCGATCATTTCATTCATTCTTGGCCTTCGTCTGCCAAGTGTAAAGAGGCTTCATTTCCCTGGTCATTCTTCTCCTGCTCTTTTAACTCAGGTATCTGAGCCAAAATGACTTCTGCCCAGGGTCCCCTGAACCATCCAGGAGGCAGCGGGATGTGGAAACAACCTAGGTTTGATTTCTGACACTATCACTATCAAGCTGAATGAATTTGGACCTGCCTACCTGCAGAAGGGACCTAACAGCATCTACCTCATAGGTTGCTGTGAGGATTAAGCGAGGTGCGTGCCAAGTGAATTAGACAACACTCAAGTCACTATTATGACTCTTGCCTGGTGAACAAAAGTAGTGGACCCAAGTGCCCCTGAAAACCACACAAGTGACCATGCTGCCCCCCTGTGGACAAAAGAGCACACAGCCCAGCAAAGGCACCCCGGCCGAGGACTCCGGTGAGAAATCAAATCACGCACAAGGAACTGTCCTCTACTAGGGAGCTCACGCATTGTCCTGAAATATTTAGTGAACTAAATCAGAATTTCTGACACCAATATACTTGATATAATGCAGACCCGTTCTGGCTTAATAGCTCTGGAGTGGGGACAAAATATTTAACAAGCTTCCAGGAGATGTGACTGAGCCACAGACCACTCCGAATAAAGGTCTTCATTATAACATAGTAGTAACATAACAGGAACTATTTATTGTCTGCAATGTGCCAGTTATTCTATTTTAACTTATATAGTCCTCAAGAGCCTGTGGGGTAGGTGCTGTCTGTCTCCATTTTTCATATGAAGGAACTACAGCACAAAGAGGAAGTACATCACTGTCACACAGCCAGTAAGGGCAGGCCTCAGGTTCTAATTCAGACAGCCTGGCCCCAAAGTCTACTAGGAAGTAGACTCCAACAGTGGAGGGCCACATAGGGCAAAAGAGGCATGGCCAGAAACAGGCATGAAGTCAGAGATGATGAGGCCTACGCTAGGACAGTGGCTGTGGGACACAAAGAGGGAACACAAAAAGAATGAACAGGATTTGGTGGTAGACAGGATATGGGTGTAAGAGCAGTGCACTGTGGGTGTTCAGTGTGGACAAGGGGGGACATGGTGGTACCTCCCACTTACTGAGCTAGGAAACACCAGAGGAAGAGTAAGTTTCAGGGGGAAGGTGAGTTCAGTTTTAGAAATGGTCAGTATGAAGAGGCTTTTGGTCATCTGGGAGAGACATGAGGTGGCAGATGGACCTAAGTGTCTATAGAGCTCAGGAGATGATCTGGATTGTGGACAAAGTTTGGGCGTTGACATAAGTGAAGCTGTGAGTGACTGAGGTCATGTGGACAGTGAACAGACTGTCTTGTTCTGGGTCAAAGTTGGCACAGCAAATAACTGGAGGGGACAGGACAAGAATCCTATCTTGGCTGCAGTGGAAGCTGGCTCTGTCCATCCATCCCGCTGAGCATTCTGGATCTGAAGAGCAGGTAGAGTATGAACTGCATTGAGGGTTACATATAGGGAAAGGGGTTTCTGGAGTTCCATGACAACTAAGTCTAATGATCTGCCCCCTGCCCCCATATCAGCAGAAATAAGGACAACTCCACAGAGGAAGACCACACCGATAAAGGTTGGGAGATACTTATTTTCTTTAAACAAGGTCATAAATAACAAAGAAACAAAGTAGGTCCCAGACTCTGGACCGTGCAGCAGGACAGGGGTAGGAAGTTGTTGGGTGGAACGGTGGAGGGGGCTACGCATCACCTAAGACAGTCACAGAAAAGATGGGCTTCAGGAGACGGCCCCTCCCTGCCCTTGGAAGTGGCGTGCCTGGGCAACAGGGGAGGCCGCAGTGCTATGAGGCAGCTGGAAGAAGGCAAAGACTGGGGATGCCAGGCTGTAATGTTTCTGTGTAAAGTGACATGAAATCCACAAATGGTGAAGAGAAGCTATAGGTCTGAAGAGGCAAGCGGCACTGCACACCTCCAGGAACCAGTTATGAAAATGGTTAAATCTCATTATTAAAAACAATTCCACAGGCTTTAGCCTATGGCTTTGTGCATGGGCTGTATTTAACCTGGGTTGCTCTGTGGCAGGTGAGGGCTCAAGAGGCCCCTGGAGCAGCCTGGCCTCAGCCCAGGACAGGTGCCCAGACATGTGGGAGTGGGACCATGGGCGCTCCCAGATAGGAGGCCATGTGCTTGGACTGGTTGGACCTGACTTTCAGGCTGGTTTCTTGTGATGCTATCCGCCACCCCTCCCTGTACCTAAGGATGGGATCTTGGCCTCTCTGGGTCTTCCAAACCTGGAAGAGTAAGACTGGGATAAAATGGTACCTGACTGGTGTTTTACTTGAAAGGGAAAAATAAGAACCACCTATGCATTGTCCATCCCATGAGGTAGGGCAGGACCATGCCAAGAACAATCTCAAGGAATGAGGTCCCTGAGCCTGGGGAGACATTTGGACCCAGGTGCATTGCCTGATGCCAGGAATAGGGGCCCAGGGTGGCAGCTCTGGAGGCTTCACCCTTGGCAAGGCAGGGAGAACAGGCAGGAGCTACCCCTGTACAGGGAAGGGGTGGGAGTGGAGGAGCGCTGGACTGGGGAAGCTGAAGCTGGTCAAGGGCCCTAGAAAACAATGCTTCTGGCACAAATACACGAAAGGGCTTGTACATCTGGGAATGCCCGTCTACAGGGAGCCGGTGTCACATGGCCGGGCAGGATGAAGAGGAGGGGACAGCGGCATCACAGTGGCCTCTGGTGCGATGTATTTACAACAGAGCTGAATGTTGAGGGAGGGGTGGACAGCAGGTCACTAACACCCAGGAAACACACTGTGAAGAGTAGCAAGAAAAGAAAAAAACAATCAGAACTATCACTAGCTTTTCCCCTGCTTAACCCGTCTCCTGTAGGAACCCCTCCCTGATGACCAGCAAGGCCCTTGCACATCTGTCCCATCTCCCCACAGCTTCCTCCAAGGTCAACACAGGGTCTGCTCTCAGTGTACCGCTCATTTGACCAAGGCTCCAAATGGTCCCAGGGCCCCAATTAAACACTGTTTATCAAGAGAAATTAAGTCTTTATTGTTGGTTCCTGGGATCCAACAGTGGTGAGTTGCTAGAGGGGTGGCTCGGCACAGAGGCATCACTTCTGTGGCTCACAGTCCCAGGCTCCTGTCACATCTCCAATGCCTACCCTGCCCTGTCACTCTTTTTACTTCCCAGGCCCCGGCATTCAGAGTTCTCTAAGGAGAAGCCAATTTTTTTCTTCAACATTTCTTCCCCAAACTTTCTGAAGGTAGGGAACAAGTTGCTCTGAACCCTCATCGGAATCAGAAGAGACTTTCCAATGGCAGGAATGACTTCTCATCAGGTTTGTGGGTTTTCTAAGGATCAAGGACATTTTGCAGCACAGACTAGGAGTTCTCTGAGGTGGGCCAGGACCTCCTGCTTTGGATCAGCATGCCCCTCTTCTTCCTCCTCAACAAAGACCCAACTGTGTTCCCCCAGTCAGGTGAAGAGCTTTCTAGGACTTCTCTAGACTAGTGGTTCCCATGGGATGGGGGGATTTTGCCTCCCTTGAGGCATTTGGTAAATCCGAAGACATTTTGGCTATCAGAACTGTGTGGGAGGTGCTATTGGCACGGGTAGACCCAGAGATGTTGCTAAACATTCTACAATCCAAAGGACAGTCCCATAACAAAGAATTACCCACTCCAAAATGTCACTAGTGCTGAGGTTGAAAATCCTGCCCTAGACCTCATGGGATCGCATCTGTAGAGTGGCTAGTAGTCTGTTGGCTTCGGAAATAGGGAAAGCAAGCCTGGCAGAGGCACCCATTCCATTCCATTCCCAGCTTGCTCAACAGCTGGCAACTGGAAGACACTCTGTAACAATGTGGAAAACCCTACTCTGGATTTCTACACAACTTCCATGGCCGGCCTAGCTTTCCTCAGCAGTAAGGCAAAGAACTTCTCTAAGAGTCTGGATAAGGATCCCAGCCTGCTCAGAGCAGGGCATCTGAAGAAGAAAAGCACATTGCAGTAAGGGGAGACAGGCTAGGCATGATTTAACTGCAGCCTCGGCAACACTCTTCTGGACCAGAGCACAGAGAAACAGCCAACCACAGCTATGTAGAGGCAGATGTGCCAGGCTCTTTGTTGAGGAAGGAGAAGAGAAGCATGGTGACCAAACCAGGCAGGGGTAAGGCAGAGATATTTACAGCCCTGCAAATACCTGTTTGCTGGAGTTGGCCAACACTGCTGGAGTCCTTAAACCCTTGTACTTCCTTACCACTGAAATCCACCGATGGGCTCTGCAAATCTGTGCCGAATCAGGAAAGTGGCAACAGCTTCAGCTACCTGGAAAAGGGAGAGATATTCCAGGCCATATGAAGGTTAGTGACTTAGT
Organism: Cephalopachus bancanus; assembly: GCA_027257055.1. Lineage (NCBI taxonomy): Eukaryota > Metazoa > Chordata > Mammalia > Primates > Tarsiidae > Cephalopachus > Cephalopachus bancanus. The sequence continues at coordinate 2,192,713 of JAPVLO010000195.1, read as the reverse complement.
TTTGGGTTTGGTTTTCTGTTAGAAGGTTAGGCTCTGTGGTACCCTCATGAGTCCTCAGGTGTGGGTGGCTTGAAATCAAAAGGACCTAGGCCCTGACAGGGCTAGGAGACTCCTTCCCACCATCCTTACCAGGGATAGCTCCAGAGAGTTCAAGAGGAATAATGTGAAGGGCTTTTATTTATCCCCTTAGTTACAAAACAGTTCTTCCAACAGGAGGAGCCCATATTAATTCCTGTGAATGCAGTTCAGCGAACAGTTTCTGCCCCAATCACCCCTTCTTCTATCTGGCTGATGGTGGGGGTACTAGAGAAACAGAGCTTACGATCGTAACCTTAGGGCCCTAGGATGAAATAGCAGAGTGCCAGCAGCTCCTCAGCTCCCACACACAAGGCCGATACCACGAGCAGCTGCTAGGGAAAGGTTTGGGGAGCTTGCGGAACTGCATTTGCACAGGCTCCACAGCAGCTGCTGCAGGCAATGGAGGCTGAGACGCTGAGGCTTGCCCTCTCTCCTGTGATATCCAAGGTTACTCTCATGGTTATCCTTGTACAGTCATTGAGTACCAGACTCACCTTGTCAGGGGCATCCTCATGGACTGCATGGCCACACTGGGGTAGGACCTGCATCTGGAACTTCCCTGGAGAGGAAACAAAGCCAGACAACCTCAGGGACTAAAACAGCCTGCTCCTTACCATCTCTGTACCTCACAGGCCACTCCACGAGCCCAGGACCTCCCACCTCCAACCCCACCCCAAAACTCTGGACCCAGTTACCAAGTCTTTGCTGAGAATGGTAACACTTTGTCATTGTCACCTGCCAATTATTTCCCCTCCACTTTTTCCTTTTGTACCTATGTAGTGTACATTTACTGCAGGTCAGACACACAGAAGAAAGAATTCCTGTCCTCAGAGGATTTAGAATCCAGTGGGAAAGTAAAACATAAAACCAACTTTTAATGCAGTGTGCAGTTCCTAAAATAAAACTGGGCACATGGGGCTATAAGAGCAAAGGAAATGGGGCTTTACAATCCAACAGGGATCTAGGAAGGTTTCCTCCACAGAAAGAAGAGCCTGCACAAAGGAGAGAAGGCTTGAAGTGATATTTATTCCTGGAAATAAGAGCAGCTTGGCATGGTGTTTATGAGAATGGTTGACAATGAGGTTGGAGAGGTAAATAAGGACCATACCATTAAGGGCTCTGTAAGCTATGTTAAGGATTTCTGAATTTATTATTTGTTGGGAGCCGGCCGTGGAGGCCCGCCTGAGTATTAGGGATCCAGGAGGGCTGCGGATCCTGAGACCACCAGGCTGTGTTCAGGAGCTGAAGGCCCATTCCCTCCTCCTTTCTTTGTTGTTTACCATTACCCACTGGCAGGGATTTTGAAGATCTAAGCATGAAGTTCTGAGAATATGACAGGCATGGCTGACTCTAGGGATCCATTGTTCCCGTTTCTCACAGACTGTGGTTTTGGCTTTAAACTTAACACAGTTCAAATGCAGATCACATTTGGGAGCTTTATACATGATACAAGCTTCTTTATAAGATTTTAAAGTATATTTGTAGAATTAGTATATACATTTAGAGAGCTGTTTCCAGCTTTAGATGGTATAGATGATTATCCAGAGTTATCAGAAATGGCCCAGCACGAACTTTGGGCTGGGCCACATTCCTAAGGGCCCAGCATCCACTTTGGGCTGGGCTGCATTCTTTTAAACTGGTTCTTTAGTTACAATTAGTGTAAGTTTTTTCTACTTATAATAAAAGCTGAATTTATTTTATTCATAGAAAGTATTATAGAATAGGTTACTCTATGTCAGGGAATTATGTTAGTTCAAGCATGATCAAACATGATACTTTGAGGTTTTATGGAATAAAGCTAACCTTAGAAATTTCATTGTTCCCACTTTCTACTAATTGCAGTTCTGGCTTTAGTACTATTACAGTTTGTATTTGGGTTTTATTTTAGAAGCTTTATTGCTGATGATCAGCTTTATATATTAGGATTAGGAATTAGAAACTTTTATAGAAATTAAGATAGGTACATAGGATTTTAGAATAGCCATTTTGTTAAGAGATCATAATCAACTGTTCCTGGAAACAGTCCAACGTGATCTTTGGACTGGGCCACATTCTTTAGGAACTGGTCTGAGCTATAATTAAGAGTTTTTTATAGTACAGGTAAAGTTAACACAGAATAGAAAGGTATTAGGATTTTAGTCAGTCATTAGGTGTTGGGTATGCATAAGTTTTAGAAGTTATTGATTATTAGGATTTTATAATGTTAGAATTGTTATATTGCTTTTGAGGAATATAAACCAAGCATGAGGAACAGTAAGATAATTTTGGGATTGTCCTTCCTCATGCTTGGGAAAACACCTGGTGGGTGGGGGACGCCCCTCACCTACCTGGCTTTGTGTTCACGTGAAAGTCTTGTGATTTAATTGGGATTGTCCTTCCTCATGCCTAAGGAAACACGTGGTGGGTGGGGGGGATGCGCCTCATCCACCTGGCCTTGTGTTCACGTGACAGTCTTGTGATTTACATGTGAAAATTTGGGATAAAAGACTCACGGTTGGTCCCAATAAACGGCTTCTGCTCATTTCACTGAACAGTTGTCCACTTTCTTTCTTTCTCTTTCTTCCTCTTTATATCTATCCCTCCATCTTTCTTTCTTTTAATATCTATCCCTACTACAGAATCGGCTTCTGCGCTAGACAGAGTCCAGTCTCTTTCTTTCTCCCCCTTTCTCTTTCTTTCTCTTTATTTCTCCAGAATAATCGCCGATGCTGCCCCACCTTCCAGGGATCCTCTAAATCTCTCTGAAGGGGTTAGCCTCCCATAAATGGCCCCCCATAATTATTACAATAAGTTACTATTTAAGTACTTAACTGTGTGCCAGGGACTGTACTAAGCACTTTCTTGCACCGTCTTATGGAACACTGTAAGCTCACAACTAAAGTGACAGTTATTAAGAGTTAACAGAGATGACTGATAAAGAAGATCTCTAAGGAGACTGAAGGACATTAAGACCTAGAGCTCCCAAAGGTAAAGAGAACAGATTTCCTGAGCCTCGGTTTCTTTATTTACAAAATAAAGAAATAGGCTCTGAAAGTTCTTTTGATTATCACGATCTGTGGTTCTTACCACAGTTACACAGTGCTTCAGAAAGTTTTCAATGTACTTCTCTTATCCATTTTTAAAGTTGATTCTCCAATTTACCCTACAAAATTACACACAAGCCGGGCTCGGTGGCTCAGCCTGTAATCCCGCACTTTGGGAGGCTGAGGTGAGTGGATTGCCTGAGCCCACGGGTTCGAGACCCTTCTGGGCAACTTGGCGAAACCTCATCTCTACAGTAAGTCAAAAAATTAGCTGGGCGTGGTAGCGCGCGCCTGTAGTTCCAGCTACTTGGAAGGCTGAGGCGGAAGGATCGCCGGAGCCCAGCAGGTCGAGGCTGTGGTGGCTGGATGTGGCCACTGTACTCCAGTCTGGGTGACAGAGTGAGACTCCAACTCAAAACAAACAAACAAAAAAACAAAATTACACACAAAAACTGAAATTCTTTTTTGAAATGGTGAAACCAAGGCCATGATTAGTGAAATGACTTGCCCAAGGCCACTTAGTTAATAGTGGAGGAACAAGACCATTCCATTTAGTAAAGCCCAGCCTATGCCTCTTCTCCTGCAGTAAGCTGCTTCTCTCCAGTCTAGGCCCCTGTCCCTCTGGCTCCTGCTGTTAATATACTTGGATGCAAATACAGAGCAGCAGGTGTCTCTTTTGTAAGTTTACATTTTATATGCCACTGGGTGCTAGCCTCCCCAGGAATGTGGCATTTCCACAAGAACAGGCTGGTATTATTTATTTGTCCTGTTTCCCTAATAGGACCCAACACAGGGCTGGACACTGAGTTGGTGCTTAGTAAGTCTTGGAAGAATGAATCACCAGACTCTAAACTTACAACTCAAATTCCCTGGTCTTTTTATTAGATCAGCCTCTGATGATTAGAGATGCACTTTTCATTCCTCTTTTAAAAAATAGGTATCATCAGGGAGAACTCACACATACTAATAACAATGTGGCATATAGACATAAAATATATGATCATGGGTAATCCTCACAATTATTCTATGAGGGAATATTTCCAACCTATTAACTCCCATTTTACAGATGAGGAAATAGTTGCAGAGAGCCTAAATTATTTACGCAAGCTGCATTTGAATAAGTGGTAGTTTTCCAGCTGATTTGAACATAGTGCTGGGAAAGGTTAGGTTAGGTTAGGAATCTTTGCAGACTTAGCCATTCCCCTTTGTTTTATGAAATGTCTCTCATCGTAGCCATTTACTCTCCATATGCATGGGAGACCTTCTTTAAAACAGAAAGTGGTCAGTGGATAACTCCCTTATTTCTTGCCCCCTTGTGGCATACTCAATAAGCCTGTTCTTCTACTCTAAAAATAAAATAAATAATAAAAAAAACCAGAAAACGGTCTTAAGTATAACCCACACTGAGAAAACAGGAGGGCATCTTAGGAGGAATCATGATTATTTCCTAGATGTAATGAAAGGCATCGTTTGTCAGACTCTACCCACATTTTCACATTTATGCCTCATAAAACTGTACTGAGATATATCATTATCTCTATTTCACAGCTGAAGAAACTCAGAATTGAAGAAGTCAGAGATTCACTCATGCCACAAGATTAGGAACAGTGATTCAAACCCAGGATTGTCTCATTCCAAGGCTGGTGATCAAAAATGGTTTCAAATGCTATCCTAGTCCATTGCTCTCAGGCAGTCTCAGGGACTATGTCTGATTCTTCTGTCTGCCTAGCATCAAGCATAGGTCTTGAATAGAAAAGGGTGCCCAGGAAAGGTTTGCCTGAATTGAATTTAAGCCCACAGTATGTGTCTAAGCCCAGAATTACCAATATTGCTGCCATAAAAAACAAAAAGTCCTAGAGCTCTAGGCCTCAGGATGTTATATAGTTAAAGGAAGGGAAGGGCATGAGGATCTAGGACCAGAGTCTCATACATTATTCAAGAGCTTCTGAAGAACTATTATAAGGGAATATAGCTCCTTTTGTTGTGGAGAGCTTGAGAGTGGCTTAAAGAAAAATTTCAGGGGTCCATGAGACTTCCAATTAGAGACATCTGGCAGGCTTAATACATAGGCCAGGACTGGAGCTCAGGAAAGAGAGGACGAGTTGGATGGTTAGCTTTGGTAGTCATCGGGGTATAAACAAAATTGTCCAGTGAAAGTAAGTAGAGAAGAAGAAAGGCCAAGAACAGATTCTGCTTGAGCCTGAAAGCTTGGTCTTACAGTTCATGCTTCTTCTTTCCATGACCCAAAAGTTGTGATGCCTTCTGATTTCTCCTTTACCAAATCCTTCACCCATACTAAAAGCAGAAGTCTCATAAAACTGGCCACACTGTTATCTAGCAACATATCTGTATCTGTGCACAGTGTCACTTCTGTATTCATTATACCTCACAATCCCTTTGGGGCTGCTATCAATGTTCTCATTTTACGGATTAAGAAGACTAAAGCTGAGGCAAGTCAGGTAACTTGCCCAGGGTCAAGCAATTACTAGAAAAGCAATATTCAAACTCCAGTTCTCCCAACTTCAGCAATCTTGCTTTTACCACCTCACCATGCTGTCCTCTAAACAGATTTCGTACCTTTTTGTATTTAGATTATTTTGGACCTTTCCCTTTCTTTTTTTTTTTTTTTTTTTTGAGTTGGAGTCTCACTCGGTCCCCCAGACTGGTCCCCCGCTTCCGGCCACCGCAGCCTCGCCTGCTGGGCTCCGGCGATCCTTCCGCCTCAGCCTTCCAAGTTGCCAGAATTACAGGCATGCACTACCATGCCCGGCTGATTTTTTGATTTATTGTAGAGATGAGGTCTCACTGCCCAGGCGGGTCTCGAACCCGCAGGCTCAGGCAATCCACTCACCTCAGCCTCCCAAAGGCGCGGGATTACAGGCTGAGCCACCGAGCCCGGCTGACCTTTCCCTTTCTTAAAAATTCTTTACAAATAATAAAAATACTGATAAGTATTCAGAATATCTTCTTTCACAATATCATATGCCTATATAGTACTTTATAATTTTCAAACACATTGCCTCATTTTGATCCCTATAACTCAGAGACATAGGTAACATTATAATCCTCATTTTTAGATGGAAAAATTAGAAAATCAAAGCTCAGAAAAGGGAAATACTTGTCCATAATAATATAATGAGTAGAGGTGGACTTGGGTGTGACTCTAAAGCTCATGTTTGCTCCATTACACTGTACTATCTCAGAATGTTAATCTCCATTATCACTCTGCCCTCAGAAAAAGGGCTTCATAACTTACCTTGCATCTGGCCAATAGTCAGATCTTTATCCAACCTGTCAACACCTGGAAAACAAGAGACTCCATTGGCAGTTTACTAAAAAAGGCCCTGTGAAATAGGTTCAAGTACTAAGTAAGAACTGTTACAAAGTTGTAAACATGATGACATTTTCAAGTCAAGTTAATGCCAACCCTAACTCCCAGAGCATGTATTCTCACCACCAGATGAAACTTTTCAGGCTGAGAACCACTTTGTTCACTTAAACTAGTTTCTAAAAACAGAGTTTTATTATTTTGATTCTCATAATACTCAGAATATCCTTACACCACTGTATCTCCAACTTGGGCTTGACTAGGCCAGATAAGACAGGTCAGAATTAGGTCATCTGATGAGTGAAGATAGTATGCCACTTTAGAAGTTAATACCCATTGGGTGAGCAGTTAATAAGTTCATACTAGATAACAATATACCCACACTACCATGGACTGAATCGTGTCCCCTCAAGATTCATGTTGAAGCCCTAATTCCAAATGTGACAGTATTTGGAGCTTGGGTCTATAAGGAGGCATTTATCACTAAATGAGGTCAGAAGAGACACCAGAAAGCTTGCTCTCACTCTTCCTTGACCAAGTGAGGGCACAGAGAGAAGGTGGCTCTCTGCAAACAAGAAAGAGAGCCCTTACTGGGACCTGACCATGCTGATCCCCCTGCTTTTGGCATCTTAACAGCATCTGGCCATGCTGGCACCCTGATCTTGGTCTTCCAGCCTCCAGAACTCTGAGAAAATAAATTTCTCTTGTTTAAGTCACCCAGTCTATGATATTTTATTATGGCAGTCTGAGCTAATATACACAAATATATACTTACCAGCCAAGAGCAGCAATTTAGGGATAGGACAACTAAGGAAGAGATTGGATAAGCCTCGAAACCAGCCATCCCAGTATTTTTCTGTTTTTGCCAGTTCAATTCTCCAGGTGTATGGATGGTCTTTCTTGGTCTGGAGGAATAAGAGTAAGTTCTGAGTCTCCAAGGATAAGCCCTGGAGGAACAGGAAAAAACACTAGGTCCCTGGGAAAAAGAAAGGGAAGAAAACTAGCACTTATTAAGGACCTACTGTGTCCCAGACATTTTATTTTATTTTATTTTTTGGAGTTGGAGTCTCACTTTGCTGACCAGGCTGGAGTGCTGTGGTGTACTCACAGTCACCCCAGTGTCGACCTGGGGGGCTCCCGCAATCCTTCCACCTCAGCTTTCCAAGTAGCCAAAACTATAGGTGTGCGCTACCATGCCCGGATAATTTTTTATTTATTGTAGAGATGAGGTCTTGCCAAGTAGCCTGAGCAGGTCTTGAACTCGCAGGCTCAGACAATCCACTCGCCTAGGCCTCCCAAAGTGCTGGGATTACAGGCTGAGCCACTGAATCCAGCCTGTCCCAGACATTTTAATACACATTTAATCCTTATAACAGTCCTGGTTGTTGTAATTTTCATTTTAGATCATTAGAAGTTTATTTTTTACTGGCATTAGTTTCAGTGAACTTAGGAAACTTTCTTAAGATCACAAAGTTAATAAACGGTAGAGCCAAAATTAGGCTTTTCTTAAACACGGTTGGCAAAAAGAATGTTCCTTCAAAAAAAAAATTACATCCCGCACCTTTGAGAGGCTGAGGTGAGTGGATTGCCTGAGCCCGCGGGTTCAAGACCCGCCTGGGCAACTTGGCAAGACCTCATCTCCACAATAAATCAAAAATTAGCCGGGTGTGGTAGTGCGCGCCTGTAGTTCCAGCTACTTGGAAGGTTGAGGCGGAAGGATCGCTGGAGCCCAGCAGGTCGAGGCTGCGGTGGCTGGGAGCGGCCACTGCACTCCAGTTGGGTGACAGAGTGAGACTCCAACTAAAAAAAAAACAAAAACAGAAAAATTACAAAGAACACATCTCTGTGTGGGAAAAAAATGCTTACAATAAATATAATATCAAATGAAAGAATTGTAGCATAACATGTCATCTAAGTTAGGATTATTACTGGAAAAAATGTGGTATACTTATGGGAAAAAACTAGGAGAGAAAACCGAAAATAGGCTGATTTGTTGGCAATTTTTTCTTACATTTTGATTTATAATATGTTCCAGCAACAGTAATTTTAAAAGGAAATAGTATACAAATATGACAAGATGTAAATATCTGTTAAATCTTGATAGTTAGAAAGTGACAGGCATAGAATACGTAATTAAATATTGCTGAACGAATAAATAATTCTCTATACTTTTCTACATTATTGAAATACTTGAAATATTATAACTGAAGTAAATAATTGGGATACTGCATTAACCACAATATGAAAATCTAGAAGTAAACATGAGACAACAACATATTATGTTAAAGATCACTGGATAGTTAAGATATCTGTACTACCCAAAGTTATCTACAGATTTAACATAATCCCTATCAAAATCTCAATGGCATTTTGTAAGGAAATAGAAAAAAAGTCATCTTAGAAATCATATAGAACCCTGAATAGCCAGAACAATCTTGAAAAAGAAGGACAAAATTGGGAACTTACAGTCCCTGATCTCAAAAACAATTACAAAGCTACAGTAGTTGAAACAGTTTGGTACTGGCATAAAGAAAAACAGATCAGTAGAATGGAATAGAGAGCCTTAGAAATAAACCCTCACACATACGGTCAATGATTTCTTTCCTGTAGTGCCAAGACCACTCAATAGGGAAAGAATAGTCTCTTCGATAAATAGTACTCGGATAATTAAACAAATAAATATGCACATGCCAAAGAATGAGGTTGGAGCCTTATCCTAGACCATAAACAAAGATTAACTTAATTTAATTAAAGACTTAAATGTAAGACCTGAAACTAGTAAACTCCTAGAAGAAAATATAGGAGAAAAGCTGAACACTGCACTTAGCAATGATTTCTTGGATGTGACACTAAAAGCACAGGTAACAAAAGCAAAAATAGACAAATGGTACTACATCAAACTTAAAGACCTACTATGCAAAAAAGGACACAATAAACTAGTGAAAAGACAACCTATGAAATGGGAGATCTTTGAAATCATGCATTTCATAATGGGTTAATATTCAGAATATTTAAAGAACTCCTACAACTCAGGAACAAAAAAAAAATCAAATAACCTGATTAAACAATGGGCAAAGGACTTGAACAGACACTTCTCCAAAGGTAATATAAAAGTGGCCAACAAGCAAATGAAAAGATGCTCAACATCACTAAATAGCAGAGAAATTATAAATCAAAACTGCAATGAGATACTACCTCACCCTCAATAAGATACTACCTCACCCCCAATAAGATGGCTACTATCTCACCCCCAATAAGATGGCTACTATCAAAAAAAAAGAAAATAATGTTGGTGAAGATGTGGAAAAATTGGAATCCTTGTGTACTGGGTTGTAAAACTGTTCAACCACTATGAAAAAATCAAGTTCCTCAAAATATTAAAAATAGAACTACTAAGCCGGGCTCGGTGGCTCAGCCTGTAATCCCGCACCTTTGGGAGGCTGAGGTGAGTGGATTGCCTGAGCCCGCGGGTTTGAGATCCGCCTGGGCAACTTGGCGAGACCTCATCTCTACAATAAATCAAAAAATTAGCCGGGCGTGGGAGCGCACGCCTGTAGTTCCAGCTACTTGGAAGGCTGAGGCGGAAGGATCGCCGGAGCCCAGCAGGTCGAGGCTGCGTTGGCCGGGAGCAGCCACTGCACTCCAGTCTGGGCAACATAGTGAGACTCCAACTCAAAAAAAAAAAAAAATAGAACTACTATACAGCCTAACAATCCCACTTCTGGCTATATACTCAAAAAATTGGAAAGCAAGGTGTCAAAGAGACATTTGCAAACCCATATCCAAAGCAGCACTATTCACAACAGCCAAGAGGTGAAAGCAACTCAAATGGCCATCAATGGATGAATGAATAAAATGTGGTATATACATACATAATTCTTCTTAAAAAGGGAAGAAATCCTGTCACATGCTGCCATAGTGATGAACTTTAAGGACATTATGCAAAGTAACATAAGCCAGTCACAAAAAGACATACACTGTATGATTCCTGTAAAATAGTCCAATTCATAGAACCAAAGGAGTCTAATTCATAGAACCAAAAAGTAGAAGGGTAATTACCAGGGGCTTCAGGGAGAGGAAAAGGGGGAGTTGTTGTTTAATGGGTATAGGATCTCAGATAATGTGAGTATACTTAACACTACTTAACTGTATACCTAAAAAATGATTAAGATGGTAAATGTTATGTTATATCTTACCACACACACAAAAAAGAGAAAAGACCACTGGGTGGGAAGTTTAGAAACTTGGGTCTTCTAGTGCCAAGTCTTGCTACTGACTTTCTCAAGTCCCTTCCCTTCTCTGGGTGGCCTTGGTTTTCCATCGGTACAAGGGGACATATAGGTTCGTTATGGTTCTAATATTCTCACTAGAAAAACTAATTCTATTATCTTCTAGTAATATCTTCCAGGGATAGGACACTTTAAAATGAATACTACCCACTATTTCAACTTGGAGCATCAGCCTGTCCTATTCCCTGCAACACTTTCCTTTTATGAGCCATTTCTTTTCTCTTTTTTTGTAGAGATGTAGTCTCACTTTGTCTTCCAGGCTGGTCTCAAACTCCTGGCCTCAAGCTATCCTCCCACCTTGGCTTACCAAAGGGCTAGGATTACAGGCATGAGCCACCATGCTGGCTTTATGACCTATTTCTGAGAGATCAGCTCCACTGTCAGAGACAGGGTATAATCTCACAAGTTCCTCCCATATGCACACGGGACTTCACATACAAATGACAAATTTACAGAGAATCTCCAAAGATAGTAATGCAAACAATTTTTTTTTAAAAAGGAGGCCAGGCGTAGTGGCTTGTAATCCCAGCACTTTGGGAGACTGAGGCAAAAGGACTGCCTGAGTCCAGGGGTCAGAGACCAGCCTGGGCAACTTGGCAAGACCTCGTCTCTACAATATATCAAAAAAATGTGGCCAGGCGTGGTAGTGCATGCCTGTAGTTCCAGCTACTTGGAAGGCTGAGGCGGAAAGATCACCTGAGCCCAGCAGGTCGAGGCTGCAGTGGCCATGAGCGTGCCTTTGCACTTCGGCCTGAGCGACAGAGTGAGACTCCAACATATTTTAAAAAAAAAAAGGGAGTTCATCTTGTCTTAAAATTTGCAAAAACAAAGAACAATTCTAGATAGAATTAGCTCCTCCTGTACTTAGGATATTGGAAATACATCTTCTCCCTGGATAGTTGATCATAAGGTTAGTTTAGTTTAGATGCTTATTAGATGCTCTGATTACTGGTAATAAAATAGATTGATATTTAATAAATGAGATCTAGCTGTTGGATGGGAGAAGCAGAAAGTTGGCTACCAATCTTCCTGGGATGTTTACCTGGGCAAGATGCAGCTCTCCACACAAGGGCATCCACCACAGGCCTTGCATTATCTCCCAATGTCTCACTGGAAAAGTGTTTAAAAACATAACACTTTATGTCAGTCAGACCTGACTGAATGAAAATCCCCAACCCATAATTAACTACTGTTGATCTCTTTGGAAAGTTAGTCAGCATTTTCAAGCCAGTTTTTCTACCTGTAAAATGGGTAACCCAAGGTCTGAAAGAATTGTTACTAAGGATGAGCTAAAGATACTCAGGTATGTAAAACAACAGGAACAGGGCCCAGCATATAAACAAGTACTCAACAAAAAAATTTTAAGCATATAGGATTTCAGTAACATTGAAGAAGAAGAACAAACCTGGAGGACTCACATACTGCCTGATTTAAAAACTTAACAACAAAAGTATAATAATAAAGACAGTGTGGTACTTGCATAAGGATATGCGTATAGATCAACGGAAGACATATAGATCAATGGAATAAAATTAAGACCAGAAATAAACTCTAACATTTATAGTCAATTAATTTTCAACAAGGGTGCCAAGACAATTAAAGAGGAGTCTTTTCAACAAATGCTGCTAGGACTACTGTATATCCACCTGCCAGAGAATGAAGTTGGATCCATTCTTCACATCATATACAAGTATTAACTCAAAAGGGATCACAAACCTAAATATAAGAGCTAAAACTTGAAATCTCTTAGGAGAAAACAAAGGCATAAATCTTCATGCCTGTTATGTGAAGGCTTGTTAGAGATGACTCCAAAAGTACAAGAGACGAAATACATACACACACACCACACACACACACACTCTCTCTCTCACTGAATTTCATCAAAATTAAAATACTTTTGCACTTCCAAGAATTCAACCTGGAGTGAAAGACAACCCATGGAATGGGAAGAAACATTCACATATCAGGGACTTGTATTTAGAATATACAGACAACTCTCACAACTCAAGAATAGACAAGTAATCCAACAAAAAAGTGGGCAAAGGATCTGAATGGACATTTCTCCAGAGAAGATATACAGATGGATAGTAAGCACATGAAAAGATGCTTAACATCAACAGTCATTAGGGAAATGAAAACCAAACCCATGATCAGATACCACTTCATTCACACTAGGATGGCTGTAATGAAAAAGAGAGACAAAACAAGTGTTGGCAAGGATGTGGAGAAACTGGAACCCTCATACACTGCTAGTGGAAATGCGAAATGGTGCAGTGACTTTGGAAAACAGTCTGTCATTTCCTCAAAAGGTTAAACATAGTTTATGATACTATATATGTGATACAGCAATTCCACTCCTAGGTGTATACCCGAGAGAAATAAAAACCTATATCCACATAAGAAGTTGCACACAAATGTTCATAGCAGCATTATTCATAAAAAATAAAAAGTAGAAACAACCCAAATGTCCATCAACTGATGGATTAAAAAATGTGGTACATCCCACAATGGAATACTATTCAACCATAAAAAAAAAAATGAAGTACTGATACATGCTACAACACAGATGAACCTTGAAAACTTTATGCTAAGGTAAAAGAAGCCAGTCACAAAGAAGTCAGTCACAAAAGATCACATATTATGTATTTCACTTATACTTATTGTACAGATTAGGGAAATTTATGGAGATAGAAAGTATATTAATGACTGCCTAGGACTGAGAGGGTTGGGGATAAATGGGAAGTGACTGTTCATGGATACTTCTTATTGCTTGTTGTGCCTCAGTTTGCCTTCTAAAACTGCTGGAGTTTATAAAGCCAAATGATTGGGCTTTAAAAAATTACAAAGAAAAAATGAGTTGAAATTAAAAACCAGAAGATCTGGGTGTGTTTAGCTCTAGCTTTTATGTGTGACCATGAGCAAGTTATCAGTACCTGAGTTGTAAAATGATGATAATACCTACAGTGCAGAGTAAAATGAGAATTAGACATAAATGTAAAGCACTCAGTAAAGTTCCTAGCACTTAAAAGGTAAAAAGCAATTGATTGCATTGAGTCTTAAATCTACGAAATACCTGCTTGATCACCTTGAGCAAGTCTTTTAATTTCTAAGCCTCAATTTCTATACTGTAAAATGGGGGGGAAAGATCTCTTCCACTGCACAGAGTGTTGGGAGGACCAACTAGATCATGCATTATTTCTTTGTAAACTCTAAAGAGGTACAAAGCACTGTTTTAACCACTAATGTTAAGGATGGCAAGAGGATTCTCTTTAAATTAAAAAGTACTCTTCTCCTTGCTAACGGTAGCATCTCTAAATGCAAAGGAGTATGTGATTACAAGTTCATTACCTGCCATTAGTAAGGTGCTTATAATCTAATTCATCCCAGAAAGTTTGCTGTTCATGATCACTAAACATTTCCAAGAAAAAAGCACCCCTTTCTGCTACTATCCTCAAATCAGTTGCCCAGCAAGTACTCATAGAACATTACTATTTACACAACCTTGAGCTAAACACAGAAAAATTCATGCAGAACACCAGTTTCTGCCCTTAAAATACACATGTTTTTGTTTTTTTGTGGTACAATTCTTGTACAACTAGAGGACAACATAAGCTAACATTCTAGAATAACTAGCAGGAGACCATAGTATCTTTGAATACGGCTTATGAAAATCAGTTCTATTTAATATGCACAGCTTCAAAAAGGAAAGTGCTAAGTTGTGTCATACAGACTTTCAGGGCTGTATTGGAAAGAGACTGGCATAAACTGAGGTCAGAAAGTTTCCCCACGGAGATAAAACTTTGAGAGACAGGTAAGCTCTGGATGGGTTTAGAGTACGCTGATAGGAAATGGCTTTTTCTCATGAGAGAAACCACAGGAATAAAAGCACAGGTGAGAAAGCAGTCTGTTTGAAGGTAGGGTATATACTGGAAGTTTTATGCTCCAATTGGTCAGAGCTATCAACAGTGCTTTATATCTTACAGTTAACCTAAGTATCTCTCTTATGATAGTGTTTTGGTCCCCTAAAATATCTAATGGTGGACAAAAAACCATTTTCCCCCCCTTCCCCACCCATACACACTGAACATTCCCTATCCCATCTTTGCAAGAATGCAGGCCTTTACCTACCTCCATGTCATCTTCCTTTTTCCTCTTGCTTATTGACTCACTTCCTTCTTCATCTTCTTCTTCTTCCTCTATGATTCCTTCCACTATAGATTTTGAGCCTTCTGGACTTGTAATTCCTTCACACCTAGGTTTAAAAAAAAAAAGTTATCATACATCTCTCTTCTATACACAAATCTCAGAAATATTCATACTTACAGCCTTTTATAACAAATGTTGGTCAAACAATGGTCCTGGGAGAAGGAGAATGGAAATGTGCATTTCCAGGGCTATAGAAGGTCATGGTCATTTGTATGACTGTACTCCAAAGGCGGTTTTCAGTTTTTGCACCAATATTGACCCATAGAAAGAGAGCAACTATTTCCCGAGGCATGAGTTTTATTGGTATTATCTTATGTAATCCTCGTAATAATCCTATAAAGTAGTCCTGAAGAGTTAAGAAAATTGTCTAGGATCACCTTCCTCATGAGTGGATAAGGTCAAAATGCAAATTCAAGTTCAACTAACTCCAAAGCATGGTGCTTTTCTGCTGTACTCTGCTTACAGTAGAACAAGGTTCAAACAATGGTAAAAGGCCTCACTTTTTAATTAGCTAACAGAAACTGGCAATCACAACCATGGCTAGCTAACCCTTTCAGATTAGACCATCTGATCAAATCAATTATTGGGTCTTTGCTCTTAAAAATGCTATTCTTTACTATATAATTCGGTGGAAAAATTTATTATTGCATGAGCAGCTGATACCATAATCCCTTTTAGAGAAAACTCAATGGAAAAAATACATTCATAAGCTCTAATGGCAAAAAATCCAAAGGCCTAGGTAGCAGCTAGTGCCAAGGTTTTCTCTGCACGATACATAATTTGTTATTTTGCCTATTAGAAAGATAGAAGGGATAAAAAGACACTGGGATAAACTGAGGGGTCAGTCAGTGGTAGATTTTTAAGAATGATAACTTCTCTGTCTTCTCTACCAAGCCTTCATGTAAAGTGTACGTTCACAAATGTTTTGTTAAGTGCGGTTTTTAAAAAACGAAACTTGAAGTGCCAATTTTCACATCTTGTATTCAGTACAGACGTAATTTAAAAAAAAAAGTATAACAAAGAATCATGGGCTTTAAATGTCTCTGGTCTATGGATTAGGAGGTTCAAGGAAATTTCACCTACATCAAAAAGGGCAAGAAAGTTCCACCTATCTCTCATGCATGTAGGTTTACTTATTAAGAGAAATTGCCACTTGAAATAAAATGTTAAAATCACTGAACTACTTGCATATATGCCAAGTAGCTTGCTTAATAAAATGCTTTACCACTGCATAGACAAGCCAGGTTTCAAAATAGTTAGACATTGAAAAGTGGGAAGTCTCACATCTTGTTCGAAGCCTCTGCATTTTGTCTGCCTGTTATTACTACTGAAATTGACCTTTTGGCATAAAATCCTTAATATACGCCTTGAATCAAATATACAGAAGTTAGAATCTCAGCTGTATCATCCATTAGCTATGTAATTCTGCAAAACTTATTTACTTCTCTGAACTTTATTTCCTCACCTATAAAACAATACTTATCTTGAAGAGGTATTATGGGGATTAAATGAGAGAGCACAAATGAATTAATGAATCTAGATAACAAACATCAATGGCTATTGACCAAAAAAAGGCATCCATAAATTATGTGCTTCCTGATGGCAGTATACAATATGACCTATAAAACATTCTTACAAACAAACAAAAAAACCAAAACAACAAACAAGCCTGAACTTGACCAAGCCTCTGGATCTAACAATTTACAGACAATACAGGAAACAAAGAAATATTTTAAATTACAACTTGATAATTCAGCAAATCCATATGGTGGGAAATTCTATGAGGCAAACAACAAGCAAACTGCAAGAAATAAAAAATATATATATATAGAAAGAGCGACAGAAGTGAAAGCTACAGATTAAAGGATACTTAAGAGATATAGCAACCAACTGGTATGTATTCACCTTATTTTGATTCTGATTCTAACAATACAAAATTATTTAAAAATCATTTATGAGACAATCAGAAATGTAAATATTGTTTAGATATTTGATAATATTAAGGAATTATTAATTTTTTAGGTATGATAATGTCATTGTGATTATGTCTAAAGAGCATACTGAAATCTTACAAAGGAAATTATATTTGTTTGGAATTTGTTTCAAAACATTTTGTGTTTCGGGGAAGTAAATAAGGGTATAGATGAAACAATCAAGACAGGCCGTGAATTAATAACCTGAAAATGAACAACAGGCACACTGGGGTTCACTGCATTTTTCTTCCTTAATATGTGAAATTTTTCCGTAACACAAGGTTTTAAAAAATAAGACAGTGTATGTAAAATGCTTTGCAGTGCCTGGCAAACAGTAAGCATTCAATAATGTCATTATCAATTTTGTCTAACTTCTGCACTCTTGTCTGTTCTGTTGGGCAACATTTTCTCAACTTACCTACAGTTTATTTTGTGACTACCCAACAATTCCCGGGACTCATGTGACTTGATCAAGAAAGACCAAACTGGACTAAATAATATACATATTTTTTTGAGTTGGAGTCTCACTCTGTTGCCCAGACTAGAGTGCAGTGGCATGCTCCTGGTCACCGCAGGCTCGACCTGCTGGGCTCCGGCGATCCTTCCGCCTCAGCCTTCCAAGTAGCTGGAACTACAGGCGTGCACTACCATGCCTGGCTAATTTTTTTATTTATTGTAGAGATGAGGTCTTGCCAAGTTGCCCAGGCGGGTCTTGAACCCGCAGGCTCAGGCAATCCACTCACCTCAGCCTCCCAAAGCGCGGGATTACAGGCTGAGCCACCGAGCCCAACTTGGGCTAAATAATATTAGCTCACCCTTAGAATCTGGCTTTCACTCAGGGTAGGCCAGAGCTTTTTCATTGTAATTTCCACACACCCAGGTTTGACCTAGGAGACTGTTACTAGAATAAAACCAGCACCAAAGTGGTCACAATTTTCTGGGATTCTTTACTTTGTAACATCTAGAGTTTTGCTAAAGTAATCCAGTATAATATAAAAATACTAGCTGGTTTTGGGAAAAGGGAGGGAGGAAGGGATAGAATAAAAGGAATGAAGGATGGGAGAAAGGGAGGGAGGAGGAGGAAGGAAGGAAAGGAGGGAGGAGGAGGAAGGAAGGAAAGAAGAGAGGAAGGAAGGGAGGGAGGGAGGGAAGGAGAGAAAGAAGGGAGGGGAAAAAAAGAAAAAAAGAATCTATATGGCTGGCCCAACTGAGCTCAGCTATAAAATTATCTAAAGTAATGAAGGCATTTACCACAATGGTAGAATGGGTATAAGACAAACAATCTGTAATTCCCTCACCATGTTTCTATCTTTAACCAGCCCAAGAGGGAAAAATAAGACCTACTGTTTGACTTGGCCAACCATTGAAACACGGGCTGACTCCAGATTTCGAATCTGGCCACTCTTCACACTAGGAAAGAAAAATGAGAAGGGAAAGAGAAAGTTATTCAGCATTCACCTTATCATGTTACTTACATCAAATGAATACTTCTGTAGATTACATGGGACCTAATAAAAAGTAGTGGTTGCTTAGGATGGAGATGGTCACTTCTCCTCACCTGGCTATATGGCTATAAGCCAGGTAGTAAATATTAAGTAAAGACATCGTAGCCACTTCAGTTCTGCAAATATTTACCAAGAGGATACTATGTGCCAGGCCTATACTCAAGAAGCATTTAATTCAGTACGGGGAAGAAGACACAAACAGATAATGTAAATATAAGAAGGCAAGGGTTAAAAGAGGCACTTTATTCTGAATGAGGAGGTTAGAAAAAGATTCCCAAAGATCCTGCCTAAACTGAGGACTGAAGATAAGGAGCTAACCAGAAAATGAATGAGGTTGGTCAGGGTATTCTAGGCAGAAGGCACATGGTGAACAAAGTGACTGCAATGTAAAAGTCAGCAGGATGATAATTTTAGAGAACTGAGTGCAAGGAGAAGCAGGGAAGAGGCAAAAGGGGAATGTGACAGAAGAGGAGTGGTAGGCAGGGCCTAGCTTCTACAGAGCCTTGGATGCCATGCTACAGAGCTTAGGCTATCTGAATAAATTAGCCTTCTCATACTTGTCTTCCTAAGTACACTTCAGGGTAAAGCAAAATTACTGCATGTCCCAGAGGAACCAGAAACATTGCCTGAAACAAACCATTAGAAGAAAACATCTCTTTAAATCTTATTTTTTAGTCTTAGAAAGTCATGCAAATTTTAAAGCTCCCTCCTCCAATAATGACATTGTTTCTTTCTTTAATGATAAACAGAAGCAATCAGAATTACTACCTCATTTTTTGACAACCAATTGAATCTACAAATCCACCTATGTTTGTAATCATATACTCTGCCTTGAAGCCTAGCTAATACATAAAATATCTCTACTCCTCACCTTGGGTACTAGTTCCCACCTCCTCCTGCTTCTGAAATAATGTTGTTTCCTTCAGTTAACCTGTCTCTTTTCTGTGTTTTTTTCCTTTGGCAGGTGTCATAAACACACTGTTCTATTTAGCCTTTAAAAATACTTCCAACGTCACATTCACTACTAGCCACTATTCCATTTCTCTGCTCTCCTATATAGCAAAACTCCTCGAAAAAGTTATCTTGCTTTCTCTAGAGACTTTGCCACCTCTCATCCTTTCCCCAACCTGTATCTCCAACTTAAATCAGGTCTTTGTCTCCCACTTATTTTCTGAGATTTCTTTTTGTCAAGGTCACTTCTATCACACCAATTCCAATGGTCATTTCTGTCCTCAACCTTACTTGATCTCTCAGCAGCATTTGACACAGTTGTCTTCTCCCTTCTTTTACAAACACTTTATACTTTCCTGGTTTTCGTTCTATCTCATCAACTGTGCCTTTTCAGCTGGGCTCAGTGGCTCAGCCTGTAATCCCGCGCCTTTAGGAGGCTGAGGTGAATGGGATTGCCTGAGCCTGAGGGTTCAAGACCTGCCTGGGTAGCGAGACCTCATCTCTACAATAAATTAAAAAAAAATCAGCTGGGCGTGGTAGCGCATGCCTGTAATTCTGGCTACTTGGAAGGCTGAGGCGGAAGGATCACCGGAGCCCAGCAGGCCAAGGCTGCGGTGGCTGGGAGTGGCCGCTGCACTCCAGTGTGGGCGACAGAGTGAGACTCCAACTCAAAAAATAAAAATAAAAAAACTGTGTCTTTTCAGTTTCTTTGTTGTATCTTCCTCTTCTTCCCTAGCTCTAAACATTGGGGAATATCCCAAGGCTCAGTTCTTGAACTTTTTCTATAAACATCAAATTCCTAGGTGATTACCTTCAATCTGTCAGCTTTTAATATCATCTATGTGATGACGTTTCTCCAATTTATCTCTAGCGCAACCTCTTCTAACTAGGATATATTGCCACTTATACATGTAATAAGCATTTCAGTTTATCCAAACAAAACTGAATTCCCTGCCCCATATCTGCTTTTTTTTCTGTTTCTACCCTTCACCCAATTGCTTGATCTAAAAATCTAGACGTCGTTCTTGAGGTTCTCCCTCCCCTCCAACCCCACCCCCAACATACAATCCATAAACTAGTCATGTCAGCTCGTCCTTGAAATATGGCCATATCCTTTCCTCTGCTGCCATCCTAGTCTATGTTTACCATCATTACTCCTCTATACTACCAGAACCGTCTCCTAACCAATTTCCTACTCCCATGATCACTCCACTTCTTCCTCTATTCCATTTTGAGCAGCCACAGTAGTGGAATCAAGCTGCAAATCCATATCTGTGTGACTTCGAAGCTCAGGTTCTTAATGACTATACCCTACTACCTCTCATCAAGAAAACCATAAGAGCAAAAGTAGTAAAATTCATTGGCCTAGTATTTCAACTAATTAAAAAAAAAGAAAAAAATATATATAGAATAGCCAGAATGGCCAGAAGTCATAAACATATTCAGCAGACTACAAAATTACTAAATACCTAATAGTATTCTTTCTGATTCTCAGGCTCAGAAAAATCAGTGACTCTCATGGAACTCAGAACATCTTCACATTTAACATACAGAATTCTTATTCTATTGTGCATCTGGCAAAAGAAATAAGATTCAGCTGGGTGTTGTGGCTCCCACCTGTAATCCCAGCACTTTGGGAGGCCGAGGCAAGAGGATCATTCGAGCCCAGGAGTTTGAGACCTGGGCAACATAGTGAGACCTCCTCTCTACAAAAAATAAATTAGCCAGGTGTGATGGCACGCACCTGTGGTCCCAGCTACTCGGGAGGCTAAGATGAGCCCAGGAGGTTAAGGCTGTGGTAACCTATGAGCCACAACTGTGCTACTGCATTCTAGCCTCGACAACAGTGAGACTTTGACTCAAAAAAAAAAAAAAAGAAACAAGACTCTCCTTTAAGGGAAGGCCTACCAGGCTGTATTGGTACCCCTCTACACCCCCTATACTTCTTTCTTTGTGTTGTGTTTCTCTATTTACTTGTTTGTTATTTCCAGTGTTTTACAATAGGAAATAAACCTGATTCATCCCCAGCTCTTACTGACGTATCTTAGGCACTAGGGGAAAAACAAATGTCTACCGAATAAATTTTAAAATACCGGAAAAAGAATGGGCTTTAGACAACTCAACCAACTCTAGAATAATTTTCTCATTGGTTGTTACTATGGAAGCAGGGAGGGCACCTGAAGTACAAGCCAAGCTAGCAGCAGCTGCATTTTCAATGTTGTGGCTGCCTAACACATTTGCAACCAGCAAATTTTTCGCTTTCCTAATACTGAGAGCAGGTGAAAATAAAAAAAAACCTGAAGCTGGTTGTCACAAACTTCTCTCACTAAGCACTGAAATGGTCTTTTCTAAATTGTCACCTTTTTCACAATATAGTTGAAAGTTGCAGACATATCCAGTATTTGCCTCAGACAACCACTCTGACTAGCATTCTGTACTTTGCATTTTCATTCGGATTAAAAACATGAAAAGACAGTCTTCCACGATGAGGTGTTATGAATTCTTTCTATTTCATGACATTATTTTTGAAAAGAAAGGCATCACAATTGATGGACGTGTTGACCAATAATCATGTATTGTGTTTTCTTCACTTGTTCCATCAAAATATTTAATGCTAGAAATTTTTTCATCTCAGACACCATAGTATTGCTCCACTTTTTAAATTTCTTTGGACATTTATAACTGTGGTACATCTGATCATAATACCTGTTTAGTTTCAGTTACAATCATTTCTACAAAATCATCTCCAACAAATGGTCCCACAACTTTTCACTTATACTTTGAGGATCATTTGGAAATACTTTGACATCTGGATTACCAATAAACACTACTAAGTTTCTTTTTGGAACATATTTTGTCCAGTCAATATCTGATTAATTCTCACCAGTACTAGATTCACTGTTATAGATTATCTGCGTTATATTTCTTCATTTACACTGCATCATTATTTCACTATCTGTCTCATGGTCACAAGTTCACTGGATTCACCTTCGACCTCAGAAACCTTATCGGCATATATTTCCTCATTTTCCATAATTATGGTAAATTATTTTTAACGTTGATGTATGAAAGTCCTGAAATAGCAAAAATATAAGTATACAACACTAATCGCAACAAAATAATGAACTTGCAATTTTTACCAACTATGCAAATCAGTAACACTGCACCGCTGATATCAGATAATTATCTCAATTAACTTTCTTTCTCCTTGCCTGATAACCCTAACCCAGCCTCACATACATATGACAATGTTGTAGCACTCAGAAACAGAATTTGCAAAGATATATTCACATCAGCAGCAACCAGGAAGAGAATTTGGAATGGCATGAATTCATGTCAGCAGCAAACAGAAATAGAATTTGGAATGATGTAAATTCACATCAGTAGTCATGAACGAGCTAAGATTGAGAGATCTTTTCTGCTTCTGTGAGAACAGGAATCCTGTGTCATGGTAGTGAACAAGGGGTGATAGAAGTAACCTCACAAAACACAAATATCATTCTGGCAAGCTACATTCCAGCATGAAACCCTTTGTCCTAGGAAAACTCCCTAGGATGTGTTCATCAGACCCTAAACTTCCACTTGATATTTCTGATTCAGCTAACAGACATGTTCTGCCTGCTAAGACAGCTAGCAGTATGCTATATGCTACATGAAGAAATAGAGAATAGCTTCTGCCCTTATGATGCAGGAAGGACATTAAGACAGACAATGAAAATTAACAATATGAACATATCCTCAAGGGAGGATTGGAAGACTTAAAGGGTAAACAGTGCAATATAATATAGACTTAAAGGTCTGTGGCAATTTTGCTGAGAGTCATCTGGGTGGCTTGGAGGAGTTGGAAAAAGTATCCTGAAGAAGGGACTGAAGATGGAGTTAGAAGAATAGGTAGAAAGATAGGATGGTTATTTATCCAAAGACTGACCTTGCGGGGGATGACAGTGTTTTACTCATCTCTGAGTTTTTACCCTTTAGCACTAACTGTTTAATAAATACTTAATCAAATGACTGATTAACAAATAAACTCATACCTTTACTTAAATGGAAGCCATAGCCAATTCTGTCAGTGATTTTATTTGCTTGTTTCTGTTTAAGAGACAGGGTCTTGCTCTGTCACCTAGGTTGGAGTGCAATGGTGGGAACATGGCTCACTGCAGCCTCCAACTCCTGGGCTCAAGGAAGTACCATCACACCTGGCTATTTTTTTTTTTTTTAAATTTAAGAGATGGGGTCTAACTATGTTACCCAAGCTGGTCTCAAACTCCAGGCCTCAAAGGATCCTCCTGTCTCAGCTTCCTAAAATGTTGGGATTATAGGCATGAGTCACTATACCCAGTTTGTCAGTGGTTTTTATAAAAGGAATTTACCCATAGAGTTTTCATTTACCTAAATAAAATGCAAATAGATTTGGAGGAATGGAACCTACACCCATCTTCTGTTTCTTCATCATTTTATCTGGAGCACAGAAAGTGAATCTAGAACCACAGTGCATCAGAGGTACAAGAGGCTTTAGAGATCACCTAATCCAAGCTCTCATCTTAGAAGCAGAAATAGCTAGACAACAGATGATCCATAATTACTAAAATTCCAGGAGGTACTAAGTATATACAATATAGAAAGAATGGGCTTCACGGACCTTTCTTTCTTTCTTTCTTTTTTTTTTTTTTTGAGTTGGAATCTCACTCTGTCACCCAGACTGGAATGCAGTGGCATGCTTCCGGCCACTGCTGCTTCAACCTGCTGGACTCCAGCAATTCTTCTGCTTCAGTCTTCCAAGTAGCTGGAACTACAGGCATGTGCTATCATGCCCGGCTAATTTTTTTGATTTTATTGTAGAGATGAGGTCTCACCAAGTTGCCCAGGTGAGTCTTGAACCTGCAGGCTCAGGCGATTCACTCACCTCAGTCTCCTAAAGCGCTGGGATTAAGGCTGAGTCACCGAGCCCAGCTTACAGACCTTTCTTAATACTATAAGAAAGCGATTGGCAGTAGTGGGAAACTGTCAGGGGAGGGGAGGTGGGATTGACAGTTGAAGGAAACTGCAAGGGGAAGGAGGGGCATACCTCATCAACAAGGGTACCTGCATAATCAATGTTTGTATACCTAACCATGAATTGTACCCCATATCTTTATAATAAAAAAAAAAAAAGAATGGGCTTTAGACAACTGGGCCAAATCTAAAATATAGAAAATATTGAAAAAAGGTCTGCTCTTTACATTAATGTTTCCTCACATGCTATTATTCAGCTTAGAAACTAAACTTCTGTTCCTTTGAACTTGGTGCTTGAGCTGACAAAAAAGGAAAGCTACAATCAAACATTAGAAATAAATGGGTTACCTCCATTCAATAGCATTCTCCAGAGACTTGAAGGTTTTAGGACGACCACGTAAGAAGTTCTGCATGCTATTAAGTGCATCCATAGCTGTACCTAGATATTAAGCAAACATTTTAATCACAGGATTTAACTAATTCTGAGCATTTACACTTACTGAGTCAACTATACATCTGCCCACAATGACAGCATAATTTAGTGATGCTTGGGGAGAAATAAAGATGCAGTTTAAGAAAATTCAGAACACTAATGTGATAGTCAGCATCAGGATGTCCTATTTAATAATTTTTGCCTCCTGGTATTCACCCTCTTGTGTCATGTCCTCACATTGAAAGGGCTGACTTGTATAAGCAGCAGTGTGACTTCTGAGGCTGAGTCATAAAAGACATGGTAGGTTCTTATTTATTTATTTATTCATTTATTTTTAAGTCAGGGTCTTACTGTGCTGCCAAGGTTAGACTGCAGTAGCATGATCACAGCTTACCACAGCCTTGACCTCCTGGGCTCAAGTGCCTTAGTCTCCTGAGTAGATAGGACTACAGGCATGTGACACTGTGCCCTGTTAATTTTTCTTTTTGAGTTTTTGTGGAGATGAGGTCTTGCTATGCTGTCAGGCTAGTCTTGAACTCCTGGCCTTAAGCAATCATCCCACCTCGACCTCCCAAAGTGCCGGGATTATAGGCGCGAGCCACTGTGCCCAGGCTGGCAGTTTCTTTTTAAATAATTAAATAAAGTTATGTGAAATACATATGATTGAAATATGCAGCTATAAAAATATGCTAGTGAAGAGTTTCTGATAACATGGATAAATGATTATATAGTGTAAATTTTAAAAAGATACAAAGACAGAGGGATATACTTCAAGATAAGTGAAATCAACAATAAATTAAAACAAGGTAATAAATCTACCATGGATGTCTTTTACAAGTCAGTGATTCTGATTTGGTCAGTGCTAAGAAAACTTACCTTCTACAACATCAATCATGCACAGACCCAAGAGGCTTGGCACCAGGTTGGATGATGCTGTGTGGACTGCAATAGCACCCCCCATGCTGTGTCCAATCAGCATAATTGGAGGAGGGAGATCCCCATACATGGCTTCAACCACATTGCCGACATCTCTACAAAGAAAAGAAGAAAAAAAAAAGTTAAGAATGTCTTCTGACAACAAATTTTTTAAAATTTTCCTTTCCCAGTTCCTTCCTTTGGTCTGTAACTAATAGTCTTGGGGACTATAAAAGTTTACAAGGTCATCTTATAAAATTACCTATACCATCCTCCTAACATGCCCCAGTATCTATACAAGTATGCACACATCAAGTTCTTCTGATAAATGGCAGGTTAAGGACAAAGAACCCACATTTTCTAATTTTCCTTTATATCACACTTTCATGATTCCACACATATAATACAATTACATAAACATATACCTTTATTTTGAACCTAAGCTTGAAACTCTGGAAGAATCATCTAACTACTCTGTGTCTCAAGTTTCCCATCTATAAAACAGGAAAACAAATGTATTAAGCATTATAATGTAGTAAAATTTGGAGACACAAATGACCAGTTTATTTTTTACTATGTGATCTTGGATTAATTTCTCAGACACTGAGCTTCAATATCGATAAAATAAAGATAAGAATATCACTTACTGCTCTAAATTGAAGAGTAACTGAGAATTGAATGACAAATAACTCTGAAAGAGTAAAGTGCTATATATATATAACTGAGTATTTACAATTTCTCATGTATAGTTGCTTAAAGGGTGAACATCAATGTTAAGTGTAGTGCTCTGAGAAATTAGAAAAGCATTCAGAGCTAATTTTTATTGGTTTCTGTTCTAGTCTTTAAATTTTATTGGTTTCTGTTCTAGTCTTTAAATTATGAGATCTGTGTAACAAAGTCATTTTTTAAGCATGTAAGTATGTATTTATAGAGGTGGGATTTCACTATGTTACCCAAGCTGAACTCGAACCCCTGACCTCAAATAATCCTCCTGCCTTGGCCTCCCAAAGTGCTGTGATTACAGGTGTGAGCCACCATACCTAGCTACAAAGTCAAACTTTAAAGCTTCAAAAATAAGAACCGAAGAGTGAACTCTGGTTTTTATTTGCATGTAGGCCTTCCTGTCATAGCAACAGATGGGATAAAAACAGTAAGATGCATGTCTAGAGACTCATTGACTCTACTGCCTTCTTTTGGGAGTGCCTGAGTCAACTTTAAAAGCAGTTTTGCCTTGCTGAGTGTCACTACATATCTCAAACACACAGTGTTAACCAAACATAGCAAGTGTCAATGCAGGGACATAGACATTCAAAAATGATCTCTACAATATTCATAATGCCAAAGGCAAGTGGTATAATTAATTCTGCAGAAATTAATTTTTTAAATTTCATACGACAGTGACAGGTATAAATAGGGTAGCCGCAGCATTTGTAGACAATCTGGATGGGAGATAAGGAGGCCACCAAATTTTATAAGTGAAAACAAATAATAGCTTAATATTCTTTTGAAGTTAAATTTAAGTCTAGGAAAGTAAAGCAGTTCAGGCAGTCATCTAAAGCAAAAACATAGTTAAGGTGAAAAGTCCAAGCTTCTCTGACACCAGTGCAGCTTCCATACTAACAAAAAATTCTCGCTAGAAGACAAAATGAAAGGAAGAGAAAAAAGAGAACTAATATCTATTCAGTACTATAATAATAATATTATTATGTTCTATGAACTTTTCTATAATATCATCTAACATAATCCTTCAATAGCCCTGTCTGGGAAGCATCTGTCATATGATTTTACAGATGATGAAACTAAGGGTACATTTACCAACTACAAGAATTGGCCAAGTCAATTAATCGCATTGGGTCTATAAAAATATTACTGCATTTCTATCAAAGTAAAAAGAGCCGACTGGGCACAGTAGCTCACGCCTATAATCTCAACACTTTGGGAGGCTGAGGTGAGAGGATTGCCTGAGCCCAAGGGTTCAAGACCAGCCTGGACAACTTGGTGAGACCTCATCTCTACAATAAATCAAGAAAAATTAGCCGGGTGTGATGGCGCATGCCTGTAGCTCCAGCTACTTAGAAGGCTGAGGCGGAAGGATCTCCTGAGCCCAGCAGTTCAAGGTTGCAGTGGCTGTGAGCATGCCACTGCCCTCCAGCCTGGGCAACAGAGTGAGATTCCAATTTAAAAAAAAAAAAAAGAGCTGCAGTTTCCTGCTACTTTAAATACTGAAGCATATTTAAAGCCGTTTCCCCTTGGCATAGGGCACTGTGGATTCAGGGTAATTCCATGATGCCTTTGCTCAGAGACTACTGGAAAACATCAGGAACAAAGATTAGATAATACCTGATCTTCAGAGTAAGTACAAGAGGAAAACTACATATAGTTTCAGAAAAATAAAAACAGACAGTATTCCAAAGTTAATTCTATATATCAAAATGGCAGTTCAGAAAAAAATTGTAGGCTCAATTAATCTAAAACTACACTGAACGTGAATTTGGGGGCAATGTTTTTAAAAAGAAAAGACTAAAGTTTAGAACATTTGTGTTAAACATCAACATGTAATTTCCAGAATAATTAATGAAACAATTCCAAGAAACTTTTGGTTGGTAACAGATATAATGAGTAAAATAAGAGGATCCTTTAGAAGAGTACCACAGTCTAGGTGCCCTTAAAATACACAGTAACTGAATTGAAGGGGTTCTATGCTATCTGCTTCATGCACAAAGGCTGACAGAGTCTGAAACACACCAACTTAATACCATGTCTAAGCTTAGGAAAGGTGTATTTACCCAGGGTAAAAGATGATTATGATTGATCACTTGATCATCTATCACCAAGATAAATTTATTATTAAAGTCAGGCAAACTATTCAGTCACCAATTACCTTACTTGAGACAAGTCCAGAAAATCCAGAGAAATAAAATAAAGATAAAGTAGTGGGGCCAGGCACAATGGCTCACGTCTATAATCCCAGCACTTTGGGAGACTGAGGCAGGTGGATTGTTTGAGCCTAGCAGTTCAAGACCAGCCTGGGCAACATAGAAAGACCCCATTTCTACAAACAAATTTAAAAATAGCTGGGCATGGCGGCACATGCCTATAGTCTTAGCTGCTCAGGAGGCTGATGTGGAAGGATCGCCTGATCCCAAGAGGCAGAGGCCACAGTGAGCCTTGATCTTGCCACTGCACTCCAGCCTGAGCGACAGAGTAAGAACCTGGCTCTAAAAAACAATGAGAGGTAGCAGGGGTTACCTACAAATCTAGTCTGTAACTGGATATATCATAATTTTGATAAATGCTTTCTAAGGGGATTTTACTGTATTTTGATACTAGGTTCATATTCTAAGAACAAGTGTAGTGTACCACAGAAATTGGAATGTCAAAATGACCTGAGCTCAAATCTTGGCTCTTTCACATACTTTCTTATGTAGGTTCTGCAGTTGATATATAAGGTAAAAACTGTACCATCAGTATTATTTGAAAACTCTCATTAACTGCCCATTAAATATACTCATTTTGAGATTTCTGTTTCACAGAGTGACTGAATTCAGAAATCACACAAATGTTTTATTGCTTGAATAATTTCAGCAAGAGTCTAATTTGTTGGTCCTTCTGATTTTTGGTCATAATGTTCATCTACTACGGATGATTTTTATCATTAAAAAAATTTTTTTGTGTCAGTTATCAACTTATTGTTCCAATTTATCCTTTACTGTCTGCTCTAGAAAAACAGATCTGAGGTTTTAAATATTTTTCTTTGCCAGCAGGCGTCTTAAGCTACATTAACAAAGAATGCTAGAGAGAGACACAGCTTTCCCAGTGCCCAACTCCTGCAGCTTGGTTGGCTTCTCCAGCATTCCACATGTCCCCCACCCAATGTTTTTGTAGCAGAGTGCCTCTGGGGAGATACTTCCCCATGAATAGCTTTCCCTGAAACCCAGAGGGCAGATTTCTAGCAGGTTCTAACCTTCAGTAAGCCATAGTCATGCCTGCTCCAACAAGGTCTAGATATCAACCCTGGGTGTGCTTATCTCAGCCCACGGGGGTTGTGACTGTTATTTACATCTGCTAGTCTTATATCATTTAGAATTTTCTTTACTTCTTACAAGCCAATACCTCATTCCTCCAAACCAATGTTACAGTGAAATAATTATTTATATTAAATTTTCCCTATTCAAAGTACTGTGGTTTCTCTCTGATTAGACCTAGACTGAAACGTTATTACTAGCAGTTTCCTTAATGTCCTCAATTAATTCTTCAGTTCCTTCTAGAGTGTCAACCAAGCCATCATCCATTTGTCTGGCTACCTGGACCTTAAAAATCTTAAAAAGCCTTAAAAATCATCCACTAATCTTTTTACAGGAATCACTAACATACTTAACTATTTTAGGATATATTCCTTTACAAAGGCAGCAGGAATAATTGTGGGAAACAGATTATTGCCTCTCTTTTCATAGGTTTTCAGGCATATGTTCATTGGGTAGGATAGCATTCATACTATATACATTGTTTTTTTTGTTGAGTTGGAGTCTCACTCTGTCGCCCAGACTGGAGTGCAGTGGCCGCTTCCGGCCACCGCAGCTTCGACCTGCTGGGCTCCGGCGATCCTTCCGCCTCAGCCTTCCAAGTAGCTGGAACTACAGGCGCCTGCTACCATGTCCGGCTAATTTTTGATTTATTGTAGAGATGAGGTCTCGCCAAGTTGCCCAGGCGGGTCTCGAACCCGCGGGCTCAGGCAATCCACTCACCTCAGCCTCCCAAAGGCGTGGGATTACAGGCTGAGCCACCGAGCCCGGCTCTATATACATTGTTATTGCTCTCTCACTCACCTCTCTCTCTCTTTCTCTAAGCACTATAGTTGAATGATCACAAATTCAGTCTATTGACTGTATAGCCTCATAAAGTTATTCAACCTATATAAGTCAGTTTCCTCATCAGTAAAAAGGGTAATATCTATATTACAGAGTTAATGTGGATTAATTTCAATAAATAATCAAACAAATTATGGTTAATTATTGATTCGTAATAAATGCTTAGTTTACATTTTAATAAAGCCTGTCAGATAAAAAGTTCACAGGTAACATCTACTGTAATAAAATTATTGCCATATGAGTTTGGGCTCTAAAGGAAAAATAGTTTGTTCTTGGATTAAAGCTGCTAAAGTAATAGGAGACAAGATATTTTTGGCCAAAGTTGACCAAATACTTGAGAGCATATATTAAAGCAGAGTAATTAGAATAATTCTGCGTACACCATAGGTTAGAGTTCCCAAACACCAGTCATAGAACTGGCTGCATCAGATTCCTTTAGAGAGCTTTAGCAAAATACAAATGCCCAGATCCCACTGCAATAAATACTAATTTAGTAGGTTTAGGGTAGGGACAAATTATGTTTTTGTTTTTTGAGTTTTTTTTTAGTTGGAATCTCACTTTGTCACCCAGGCTAGAGTGCAGTAGCACGCTCCCGGCCACCGCAGCCTCGACCTGCTGGGCTTAGGAGATCCTTCTGCCTCAGCCTTCCAAGTAGCCAGAACTACAGGCACACGCTATCACGCCCGGCTAATTTTGATTTATTGTAGAGATAAGGTCTCACCAAGTTGCCCAAGTACCTTTATGGGTCTCGAACCCGTAGGCTCAGGCAATCCACTTGCCTCAGCCTCCCAAAGTGCGAGGATTACAGGTTGAGCACTGAACCCAGCCTGTATTTTTAATACCTGCTTAAGTAGTACTGAAGAGTGAGCAGGTTTGAGAGCCACTGTATATACTATATTCATTTTTTTACTTTAGGCCAGAGTATAGGGCATAATTAGTTATTCTTTAATAATCTGTTCTCATCTTCCTATGACACTGGACAAAGAATGTAGGCAGGATACCTTAAGAACATACTCCCAAGGCCTCTTGAAGATAATTACTTTGGATCTAAGATAGATATATAGATTCTATTCAACTCCATCAACAGAAGTAAACTTTCTAAAAGTCTACACAAACTAAACTGCCTTGAAGAATTTTCAAAACCATCACACTGGATGTATCAAGAAAGATGGAGGTTTCTTTCAAGATTAAATAGTAAGGAAAAGTAGAGGAAAGAAAATAGAAGTAAATTCTTTTTTTTTTTTTTTTTTTGAGTTGGAGTCTCACTCTGTCGCCCAGACTGGAGTGCAGTAGCCGCTCCAGGCCACCGCAGCCTCGACTTGCTGGGCTCCGGCGATCCTTCCGCCTCAGCCTTCTGAGTAGCCGGAATTATAGGCGTGTGCCACCACGCCCAGCTGATTTTTTTTGATTTATTGTAGAGATGAGGTCTCGCTGCCCAGGCGGGTCTCAAACCCGTGGGTTCAGGCAATCCACTCACCTCAGCCTCCCAAAGGCACGGGATTACAGGCTGAGCCACCGAGCCCGGCTAGAAGTAAATTCTTGTCTGTGTTAATTATCATCCGACAATCTCGTCAGGAGAGTGATTAAGTTAAAATACTATTTATAATAGTGATAGGAGCCAGGCAATGTTAAAGCAATACTTGGTTACGTACTTTGCCATTGTTTCTGCAGACAGGTCTTCAGAATTCCTGACTTTTGTTTCACCTAAAAAAAAAAAAAAAAAATTTTGAAAATAAAGTTTCCAAGGATAGAAATTATAAAAGCAAGAGTATTCTCTTTTTAAAATCTCACCTTTGGACAATGAAATAGGAACTTTATAATTTTATATGACAGGTTTAGCAAGGATTTCCCATATTACAGACACATTTTTATAGTTAGCCAAGGGAGGTTGGTTACAGTAGCCTACTAAAGATTTATGCACATTTCTTATACATTACTAGCACATTAATTTAGTTAAGGGACATTTTCTTAGCTTATAAATATATAAAAATGTATAATGTATATAAAAACAATATATATATACACAAACACATTTATAAAGACTAGAAGCTAGGACTTCCCCCAAAATGCCCAAATGGAATAGACCAGGTTATTTTATGGCCATAATGAAATTTGTAATAGTTAAGACTACTCAAAGAGGTTTGGTGACAATGTCACTGAGTTAATGGCTAATTAAGAACTTTACTCACCATGACTTCGCAGATCCAAAGCCACAATCCTACACTGAACTCTACTAATAATTGCTGCCTAGGAGGAAAAGGAAAAGCAGTAAGATACATTTGGGATACTATATTTTGACAAATTACCAATGGTAACTTTGTTAAATGAATTACCATCAGAATTCAAAGAATCCCTCCCAAAATTAAAAAAAGACTTTCCACTTTTAAACAGAATGAAAGCATTATGCTTCTTTTCTTTTCTGGCCCATATTCTGGGGTTTTGTCCCAACTTCAAAATATAGCTGTATCTACCTAAATCCCTCTTTCAACCTTAACTCTAACTCTTAATTCTTTCTTTCCTGAAATACAGAGTGAGTACCTTTAGGCAGTGGCCCTCTGAGTTCTACTATTACCTATGGTTTTCATCCATATTTCTTGGATATCTTTTCCTTACTCTGAAGACACAATCCCTTAGGGTAAGGAATGTGAGTCAGCTTATATCTTGGCTCAGGACAGCACACAAACATGACGTTTAAATTATGTAATAATCTTGAAAGTAGTACAAGTCATGAAATCTACCAAAGACTCACTTAAGAAAGACACTGAAGTACTGCAAGCTTGTGCCACAGTTAAATAAAAATGTATTGGAAAAGAAATCATAACATCATTGGGGAGGTACAATTTTACAGAGGTTTAAAGAAACCTGAAATAACAGGATCTTCTTCCTCAACTGAACTAGATTATTTGACAATAATATATCACAATTAGTGTTAGTAAATGTCACAAAAATTTTTTAGCTTTTAAGAATAAAATTATCTAACTCTTAGATTTTATGGATGAGGAAATTTGAGGCCAAGAGGAAGACAATTATTTGTCCAGGGTCATGTAGTAAGTTAGCAGTAAAAACAGAACTAGAACCAAGGTAAGTTACCAATATAACAGTCAATATATATCACAAAACAAGTCAGATTCTTAAATCACATTTGAAAAAAATCACCTGGAAAATCAAATCTTTTTCTACTTTTATTGCCCTAAGTAATGAATATCTTTAAAGGCAACAATGGAAAGAAATTCCACTATACTCTGCTGTTTGTTCCCGAAAGGTATCTGCTAATGTACAGGAGTTATTTTACGTATTATGGTGATAGCAAAGCTTTGAATGCCAGAAACAAATCCATATTTTATAAGTTTTGGTTTTAGTAAAGTCAAATTAATTAATCTTTCCTTTATGGCTTTTACTTCTTTTGGCCAACTTTAAGGTCTGTCCCAAGGTTATATCTTAATATGCTTATGGTTTGCTTTTAAAATTCAGTCCTTTAATACATTTGGATTGTTATTTTCATAGTATATTAAATTCTTTTTTATATATGGGCTTATTTCTTATTCTGACAATATACTACTATTATTTGATAAGAATTTT
This sequence comes from Cephalopachus bancanus, assembly GCA_027257055.1. Taxonomy (NCBI): domain Eukaryota; kingdom Metazoa; phylum Chordata; class Mammalia; order Primates; family Tarsiidae; genus Cephalopachus; species Cephalopachus bancanus. Next base: position 2,158,573 of record JAPVLO010000195.1, on the reverse strand, counting down.
AGAAAATGTTTTGATATCTGAGAGGGCAAATGACCTCTCTCTTGTTCATTTCAAATTCTCTTGGTTATCCTTAGGCATTTATTCTTGTGTGAATTTTAGTTTGTTAATTAAGTCTCATGAAAAAGCTTATTGGGATCTTAGCCAGGTTAGCTAGATTCATAAAGGAACAGGATTTACTTCTCTATTCAGATTTTCCTTAAATTCTTCTGTGAAGTTTTATTGTCTTTTTTTTTTTTCCTAAGAGACTAGGTCTCACACTGTTACCCAGGCCAGAGTGCAGTGGCATGGTCATAGCTCACTGTAGCTTGACTTCCTGGGCTCAAGTGATCCTCCAGCCTCAGTCTCTGAAGTAGCTAGGACATGTCACTACACCAGGCTAAGTTTTTCATTTTTTAATTTTTGTAGAGAAGAGGTCTTACTACGTTGCCCAGGCTGATATGGAACTCCTGGCCTCAAGCAATCCTCATGCCCCTCAGCCTCCCAAAGTATGGGAATTACAGGCCTGATCCACTGAGCCCAATCAATTAAATACTTTTTGATCATTCCAAAAAATGATTATAAAGATTTCCCAAGTGTTTTATAGTTTGTTTTCTGTTATTAAAGCCAAAACAGAAATCCTTCCTCTTGATAGATGTTAGATTTCTGGTGAATTTCTAGATTTCTGGGTTTTTTCTCTCCCCAAACCACAAAACAATAGATGGAAAAGGAGTTCTAGTTAGGTCCAGGGATTTTACAGAATAATGAACAAGAAGGAACTTTAAAGGATATATTCACAATCAGATCCTTCCAGTGAGATGATGTTCACTTTTCCTCTGCAGAGGGCTTGGATTGCTTTGTAATAGTCCTAATCTTTAGAAGTTCTGCCTTATGTATATCAAAAATAGGTCTTAATGGTTTCTGCCTCGAGTCTTTCCCTTTAGGCAGCATAAAACCAGTCTTCAAAAAAACATGACACTGGAGTCAGATACAGGTATGTTTGAGTTTTGGTGCTGTCACCGGCTAGGCAATTTCTCTAACTGGCAAAGTCTTCATATGCCCAATCTCGTAGGATCACAAAAAAATTAAATGGGATCATGCACCTAAGCACTTAGCATAGTACCTGGTACACAGTAAATGTTTAAAATATGTGGCTACTTTTTCTCTATTACAGTTGAAAACAAATACCATGTCTCTCAAGTCTTTCTTTTTTTCAAGCCAAACACTTTCAGTTCTTTCAACTGTTCTTTACTCTTCCAAGTGTTCTAACCCTGGCTGTTTCTTTCTGGACAAGTCCCAATTTGCCAATCTTTCTTTAACCTATGGGATCCAGAACTGAATACAGACTTTTTCCTTTGAAAATAGTTTCCATTAAAGGAAAAAAACAATCTTTAAATTATAAAAATGCGATGTGTGGCAGCTCACACCTTTAGTCCCAGCAGTTTGGGAGGCCGAGATTGGAGGATCACTTAAGGCCACGAGTTGAGACCAGCCTGGGTAACACAGCAAGACCTTGCCTCTGCAACAAAAAAAAAATTTAGCCAGGCATGGTAGTGTGCGCCTGTAGTCCCAGCTACTCGAGAGGCTGAGGCAGAAGGATCACTTAAGCCCAGGAGGTAGAGTCTGCAGTGAGCCATGATTATGCCACTGCACTCCAAGCTTGGGCGAGAGTGAGACTGTAACTCAAAAAATAAATGTTATAAAAGTAATAAATAAACATACAACTGAAAACCTAGAAAATAGAAAATTAAGGAAAAATTACTCATAAGCTTTCTTCCATGGTGTCCAGGAAAATTATTTTAAAAGGTTGCATAATATTCTGTCTTACAGGCATGTTCAGTTTATTTAACTATTTACTTAATTTATTTAACTATTTACTTACTATTTAACTATTTACTTAATATTGGACATTGAGATTATTATTAGTAACTTTTAATATTGGACATTGAGATTATTATTAGTAGCTTTTCCTGTATTTGGCATTATTTCCTCGGAACTTAGAAATCTACAAGTGCAATTTCTGTGTCAAATGGTATAAATATTTTGGTGATTCAAAGACAATGCTAAATTATTTTCCAAAAGAGCACTATTCATTTACAATGCCAACAGCAGTGTCTGAAAAGTATCTGTTTTCTGGTACCTTTGTCAACACTGAGGATTCACTTTGAAAAGCATTATTAATTTGATATGTTATAAAATGATACCTTTTATGAATCATCTGATTACTAGGGAGAATGTTCGTCTGTTCCCTACGAACTGTCTCTTCATGTCCTTGTGTCTCCTGGAGTTTGAGATTTTTCTGACCATGTTAGACAACTTCTTTATCTATCAGTCATATGTAAATGACCCACTGTCACATGATAAAGCCTTTAGAATAATTACATACTTTTCTGCTTTCTTAGAATACAGTGAACAGAATCTAACCTTTTCTTAATTGCTCAGGGATGGTATTAACTTATTCAAGGAATAATTATTGAGTATCAATTCATGACAGGCCCTGTGTGCTTGATACATTAGAGTGAATAGGATATAGTTCCTACTCTTTTTTTTTTTTTTTTTTTTCTTTTTTGAGTTGGAGTCTCACTCTGTCGCCCAGACTGGAGTGCAGTGGCCGCTCCCAGCCACCGCAGCCTCGCCTGCTGGGCTCCGGCGATCCTTCCACCTCAGCCTTCCAAGTAGCTGGAATTACAGGCATGCGCTACCATTCCCGGCTGATTTTTTGATTTATTGTAGAGATGAGGTCTCGCTGCCCAGGTGGGTCTCGAACCCGCGGGCTCAGGCAATCCACTCACCTCGGCCATAGTTCCTACTCTTAAGGATCCCATGATCTAATATCATAAACATCAACCATAATTGCCCATCTCTTCTTCTGGCTTCAGTATACTTTTCCTTCTGTAATGCTAGTTCATTTCTCCTTCTATTTTGCTGCTTTATTTTTACCAATTATTATATGGGTGAAAGTCTGAGGCACATTGTCTCTCATGATTATAAGGTACTTGGGCTTATTCCTGCTGTTGTCATAGCTGCTGCTTGCTATAACTGAGTTCTGGATCCATAGACATGTTCCAGTGGCATGAGAAAATCTCATCTCTAGAGTCAATTGCTAGAGTACTAACTTTTATGTATCCATTTTTATTTTCAAAGTATCATCACATATAAACATATTCAGTTGGTTGGTTCACTGTGAGGAAAAACAACAAAAATATTACATATAATATTCTCTTACACCTCTCTTGGAAATTTACCCTACATAATAGTATATTATTAAAGGCTCTGAGATGATGTTCTAAATAGATCTATTTAATTTTAACCTTGTCTTCTAAATGTATTTGACCACCCAGTTTCAACAAAAAAAGGCCAGGAAAATTTAACCGAAGTCCAAGCTATTAAGTCAATTGAGCAGTAGATAATTCTCTGGCTTACAGGGTAAACCAGGTAGGCAAATGGGATATCATGATATATCTATAACAGAATTTCACAAGGTATAGGATGCTAACAGGTGTTTCAGAAAAAAGAAGCTGGGTAATCAAATACATTTGGAAGACAAACTTATAATTAAATAGATCTATTTAAAACATCACATCAGAGCCTTTAATAATATACTATTATGTAGGGTCAATTTCCAAGAGAGGTGTAAGAGAATATTGTATGTACTATTTCTTAAACAAATTTAATCACAAAAATGCCTGTTTCATTAATTTTCATGGAATTAGTAATTTGTAGAATATACTTTGGTAAAAGAAGAACTAGCAGTATCCTTTACAATGTCAACAAATATAACATCAGCAGCTATTTCTCAATCACCTCCTATGTGCCAGGCACTTTGCATTTTATTTCATTATTTCTATCTATGGGATAAAAATATTTAATATTGCCAGGTGCAGTGGCTCAGGCCTGTAATCCCAGCACTTGGGAAGGCTTAGGAGAGTAGATTCCTCAAGCCTAAAAGTTCAAGATCATCCTGGGCAACATAACGAGACCTTGTCTTCACACACAAAAAAATTTGTTTAATTAGCCAGGTGTGAAGGCACATGCCTATAGTCTCAGCAACTCAGGATTGTCTAAGCCCAAGAGGTCAAGTCTATGGTGACCTGTGATCCTACCACTGCACTCTAGCCTGGGTGACAGACACCTCTGACTCAAAAATAATAATAATAATAATAATAATATCATGTATGTCAACAGATTATAATAGCTACATAAGTCTTTATAATTTACAAACAGTTCATAGTCATTATTTTACATAATATTTAACAAAATCTTAAAAGCTAAGGAGAGTAAAGGCTTAAGTGGCTTGCTCAAAGGCTTAAATAGCTTCTTATGACTAATACTGGTTAAAATCAAGACTAGAAATCACATCTGACTCCTGCTTCATTGTTCCTTCCCTTAATGTCAAAAGATAGAGCTGCTGTTTTATGCTGTTTCAGGGAAGTCTGTTCGAGCCCTACCTAGATCCCTCCTCTCTGAGGACCCGAATATTCAGACAGGTAACATGAGCCCTGATTTTGCACTAGAGTCATGGGGAACTGCTCTAAAGTTCACAGAATATAGTGAGGCTACCTCTGGCCTATATATGGAATTCTCATCAAAATTTTATATAATCTTGTGACCCATTAAATACTATCTTTGCAATAAAGCTTTTCCTATTCACTCATGACTTTTTGCCAAATTTTTTATGAGGCAAAGCCTGTAGACACCACCCCTAGCAAATTATGGTACAGCTGTGTGAATGTGATATGCCAATTAAGATAGTGTCTTTTTTCTTTCCCCAGTCACACATCTCTTTCATTCTATGTCTCCAATGTGTTAGCCTCCCATCCTGTGACAGTGTGTTAGCTTTGAGAGGAGCCAGGCAAGTTATGGTACATGAGCCATTTCTGGGGGCTCTAACCTTGGTTCAGGGCAACCAGTGCACATTTACTACTACAGCTGCTATACTCAGAACAGGCATGTGTTGGTGTTACTTGTTCCTTCAAAAAACATCCCCTAAGGTACATGTCTGTAGTTCCAGCTATGTAAACAAAATGTTTTAACTTCAGAGATTTGTCCCTATATGTTAACTGACTTAGACAGTGCTAACATTAACTTCTACTATCAGCAACTTACTTACTGTGAACACAGCCCAGGAAAGGGCAGAATGGCCTCCTCCATGCAGAAGGAGCAGGACTGGACCCTCTGAACCACTCTTATAAACTCGGAAAGTGTATGAATAGTTAAAGATAACATATCCAGGTTTTTGCTCATTGCAGTTTTGATTATTTAATCATAATAATACTGACTAGAAAACTCAGGCAGCACTGACCTATATGAAAACTGCAGACTTCCAAATGTAACAAACTTAAATAAACTTTTCTGCAATACCAACCCTTCGTTTTTGAAGCATGAAACCAGTTCAATGAAAAAAAACAAAAATAAATCCCCTTTGCCCCAGTGAGGACATAGTCCCTGGATTCCAGAAGAGAAACCAGCTCAACATATTTGACTCATGAAATCGCCCCCTGGGCCCTTAAGAGATACAGTATATCAGTTTCTGGAATCTAATTAGTAATCCCTTCTCCATGCATTAGACTATTATAGCCAAGAAAGATACTGACATGGACCCACAGGTAATACTTTATAAAGAATAGTGGGGAGAATAAAATGAAATACACAGCAGGAATAAAGAACATCTTAGAAACAACACAAATCTTTTAACTTAGCATCACATCATAAGCTCTCTAAAGAATAAGACATTTTGCAAAGGATATATCCTTGCCAGTTTCATTTTCTACTTCTACATCTTCCATGGACTCAAAGTACTGACTCCAAGGAACAGGAGAAAAGTCTCGCTTTCTTCCAGGGCTGAGGGGAAAAAAAAAAGAAAGAGAGGTTTCAAGTTAAAAACAAAAAATAGTTATGCATAAAAAGATTAAATCTTGTTCAATAAATGCTAAATATAAAACTGAAATGAAAATAGCAAGGGTATTTTCTCTTAAAGATATAAAGAATTCATGACAAAGCATTATGTTAAAATGTGCTTAAGTTCAAATACAGATTTAAGAATAAAAATTTTAGTATCTTGGAAAAATAATCATATATTCTAATCACAGATAAACTCCATGTATGTACACCCACAAAACCTGCCAGTTTTTTCTCCTTTCTCTTGGCTATAGGCTCATTCCTATCCTCCCAACTCACTTTAATATCATTCCTACTATAATCATTCTTGCTCACTATTATTTCTTCACACCTTTAATCTCTCATCCCCTTTCATGCTTCTTTGCCATTCTCAACCAATCAATATAAAATCGTCTTTACAGGCAAAATGGTAATATAAATATTTTAAACTTCTAGAAATTTATTTGAAGAACTGTTCATACAGAATTGGAATGGCGTATCTATTCAATGCAGCACTGTTTGTCAGAGAGAAAAGTTGGAAGCAACCTTAAATATCTATCAATAGAGGACTGATTAAAATTAATTGTGGTGCATAGAAAAATACTATTTTGTCGTAAAAACAAATAAATTATACATTGATAAAATTCTTTGTAGATGAATGTATAATAACTTCAAGATACAGTTAAGAGAAAAAGACAAACATGATGTACATGCTACTGCTTGGGTAAAACTGGGAAATATGTACAATTGTTTATATGTTTCCAGTATCTTTGGAAGGATACTGATATAATACTGATAGTATCCTGGAAGGGGAAGTATGACTGGAAAATGAGAGGAAAAATTTTCAATGTATATTCCTTTCCATTTTTTTTTACTACATGTTATTTAAAAATATAAAATTACAATAAAACAAAATAAGGGACAGGCATGGTGAATTATGCCTATAATCCCAGCACTTTGGAAGACAAAGGCAGGAGGGCTGCTTGAGTTCAGGACTTTGAGACCACCCTAGGCAACATAGCAAGACTACATCTCTACAAAAAAACAAAAATATCAGTCAGGTGTAGTGGCTCACACCTGTAGTCCCAGGTACTCAGGAGGTTGAGGGTGGAGAATCAGTTGAGTCCAGGAGGTCAAGGCTACAGTGAGCTATAATCATGTCACTGCACTCCAGCCTGGGCAATAGAGTGAGATTCTGTCTCTAAAATAAATAAATGAGACAAAAGTAACAAATAAATGTCTATTTGCAACCTACATCTTCAACCTTGGATGGAACACAGGAAAGAAACCCTGAGCCTTTTCCTATTTTCAGTCTATTCATCTTCCCAGTAATGGAGGAAATTCAGAATTTTATCAGCAGTAAAACATCATCTCCTACCAGATATCTTCCTGTATATGCCATGGAGCTGAATGGAGAATACCTACAAAGTATAATACAAAGCCCCTTTTAAAGACTTAAGTTAATACAAAAGCACTCTTGATTAGTTATAATACCAGAAAACGTTACAATGGAGCAGCCATTGTTTTTTTTTTCAAAATTCAAACATTTATTGAACGTATATTCTGTTCTAGGCATTGTCCTCAATCTCTATAACAATGAAATCACCCCAGAACTTTAAAAAATACTGATGCTTGGGTCACACCCCAGAATCTGATTTGAAGTGGTCTGGAGGTATGGCCTGGGCACTAACAATTTTTAAATTCCCCAAGTTGAGAAAGGTGCTAGAATACATGATTTGGAATGAGAAAGGAGTTGAAATTCCTTATAGTTCCTGTAAGTTCCATTTCCCTATAGCTCCCTACCAATTCCTAACACAGTATGGACTTGTCAAATTATTCAAACTCTTTCTGTCTTAGATTAGTGACTGAATATAATGTCTTTTAAAGAATCTAATACATTTGGCACTTGGTAATTGCAGTAAATGGATAATCCTATCTTCTAAAAGAAAAAGTGGCTCTGTGGAAGTAAACTACAACTTCAGCCTGAATCCATTTTATGTTTTCTGGTTGTGCTTGAACTCCTACAGGAAAACTAAAGGTAGAACTTCTAATTCTACTTACTCATCAATCACTCGCAAATTCACCTATGCATATACTAATTTGAGTATAACCACCACAACATGGCATGTTTTACATATTATAAAAGGTTCAAAGGATCCACGAATGAATTTTGATATGTGGACCTTGGATATCATAATAGTAATAGTACATAATATTTACTGTGCATTAGAGTGAATCACTGGCCAAATACTTTACAGGCATGATTCCATTTAATCCTCACAAAACGCTGAGTTATTTTAATACTCATTTAACAAATAAAAAAATAGATTTAGAGATATAAAGTAACTTGCTCATGGTCACACAAGTACTAAGTGGCAGTGACAAAAGTCTCTTGTCTTTACTCCAATGCTGTATTACTTCTTAGAACTTTTTTTCTTCTCACTCTACCATTTATGCATCTGAAAAGTAATAAGGCTTTAATGTACATTATCAGAGGTTTCCTTTTCAGAGTCTAAATATGCCACAGAAACTTTCTAAGTTGTCCAGGTACCAGTTAAATAAAAATTACTTCTTATAAACAGAAATTATTCATAGGAAAATACCCTCCACTTCTAATTTCCTTCACTAAGGGGGGAAAAAAAGGCTCATCTCCTGGACAACATAGTGGGACTTCATCTCTTTAAAAAAAAAAAAGAAAGAAAGAAAGAAAAAAAGATTCCAGGGACTACCCAACTTATGCCAACCAAATAACTAATTCTCATTTGGTTAAGGAGTCAATAATTCTACATCTCCAAAGGTTGATCCTATTCCCAGAGTTTTTCTAGCATGCCCCTAATACCTTCTTCTGGATACATAATTGTTTATATACTCCAATACTTCAATTAATTTTGTAAACATTAGACATTAAATAGGAAACAAGAATCTTATCCTTATATTCTAGTCAGAACAGACTACTCTGTATTTTAGGAATGTAGTTTTGATTCTTTCTTAAAATAGCTTTAGATTATTATTTTATGCTTACGTATTTTAAAGCTATAATTTAAAAATTAACTACTAACTTTTTTCCTTCATGGTATCATAATGAAAGAATTTTAAGTAATAAAAGAACTTGCAAAAGTATGCCAAGGTTAAGTTATACCTTATGGATTTATTGCAGGGCATGGTGGCGCACCCCTGCAGTCCCAGCTACTTGAGGGACTGAAGCAGGAGGAACACTTGATACAAGGAGCTCAAGGCTGTAATGCAGTATTATTCCACCTGTTAACAGCCACTGCTCTCTAGCCCTGGCAACACAGTGAAACACTGTCTCTTTAAAAAAAAGGGGGGAGCTTTATTCATCCAACAAATACTTACCAAGAATCTATTATATGTATAAAACTGGAACTGAGGTGGGGTGATGGGAAATGCTGGGATAATTGTAAAACTTGAGAAACAATGCCTCTGCCCTCAAGAAGCTAGTATCAAGTACATAAATATATATAATGTACAAAGAGTTAAATACTCTAAAAAGTACAGCTAAAAGTGCAGTGAAAGTTCAAAGGAGGAAATAAAAATTACAGCTTGGGCCATAAAAAGGGGCTTCAAATAACAATTAAGCTAGACAGTGAAGGACAGATAGAACTTGGACTGATAAAAATAGAAAGGGATACATTTCAGGCAGAAAGGAATATGAATAAGGACCAGACCAGTGGATTCTCATAGAGGACTCTAAAACCAACAACAACAAAAACAACAGAAAATAGCTAACTGGAATGAGGTGGGAATAAGTACAGTTTTGAAAAGCTAAAAAGTTGACACAAAAGTAGATAGTGGAGAAGGAATGGCTTTAATTATAACAAAGTGAGTAATATGTATTCTTTTTCTGTTACTTGTATGTGTGAGTTTTTTTTGGAGGGGCGCAACAGTCAGATATGGTTGGGAAAGTATCATAAAAAATGAAGAACCAATAAAATGTGTAGATGAAAGTATTTTAGATCAATCTGAAGAAAGATGGACTTCATTCTGGAAAAAAAAAAAAATGATGCAATAACCTGGCTAGGGAAGGATGAAGGATGGGACTCTTGACTGGCAATGGAATTAGAAAGTTGGAAAATATAGAAAGACCGTTCAAAAGGTAATCAACAAATCTCAGGAATGTTCAGGATACAGAGGATGATGGACAGTAGAGTCAAAGTCAATTCTAAAGTTTTGAAGAGAGAGATATAAATTATTACTAAGTCTTACAATTTTTAAGTAAAAATCTACTTTGGGAGGTAACTGTATACAGTTTTTTACATTAGAATAAAATTTATTTTAATCTTAACAAAATAAATGTATAATTTCCTCTCACCTCTTGCTACCAGAGGAAGGAATTTGGCAGAGAAGGAACAAAGTGGTGCTGTGAGAGACACAAAGGAAATGGGGCTTCTGCCTACTTCATGTGAATCAAATGCACTTATGGACCCTTTGTTATTATCACAGCCCACGTTCAACTGTGATGAAAGCTATGAATCCTCAATCCAGGAAAAACGTATGCACATATGCTTTGCATATAATTCCACTGGCTTCAAGAACTCTGTTTATGAATTCCCAAATTAAGAATCCTTGGTCTGTGACCTTAATAGTTTGATCTTAATAGCCTACTTACAGTAGGAAGAGAAAATTTTTAAAAAGAATGAGAAGACTCTGCATTTGTAATAGTTCCTAAACCTAAGTTCATCTTTCCATTTGCTACCAGTTTATGGTTTATTTTTATAAGTCAGTTCTATTTTCATTAACTGTGTGACCTTGGACAAATCTTTTAACTTGTAAGCTTGAGTTTCTTCATGTCAGATAGGCTATAGTACCAATTTAATGAGGATTGTTACAAGGACCAAAGTAACCCTCTTACCCCCTTGGTTTCTCTGAAATTAGTCTGTTCTATTTTTACCACAGAACTAATAATTTTCTAAAATTATTTTATTCCTATATTTAGTATTATCCTTCAGTCATCCCACCTAATTTGCCATTAATGTGAGCTCCATTAGAGCAAGAATGTTCCCCATCTCTTCACCAGTGTAGTCCCAGAGCCTGATACATCAATGACTAATATCTGTTGACAGTACGAAATGAGCTAATATGCATAAAGCACTTAGCTTTGTGCCACAATAAATATTATTACTATTGTTAAGTAGCTTTGAGGCTAATAAACATAATCCCCTGTTAATCCTTATAAGCTTTCCAGTAAAAGGAAATGGAATACACAAAACTACACAAATCAAGACTGTGGGTACAGGTATAAGGACAGACATATAGATCAATCAAATAGAATCAAGAGTCTAGAAATAAGCTCTAACATTTATAATCAATTGATTTTCAACAAAGGAGCCAAGGTAATTCAATGGGGGAAACGATGTTACAACAACTGGATACCCACATGCCAAAGTATAAATCTGGACCCCCTTCCTAACAGTGGACATATAATTACCTCAAAGCGGATCATAAACCTAAAGACACTAAAGTAAGAGCTAAAACTATAAAATTCTGAGAAGAAAACACAGGAGTAAAATTCTGTGATCTTGGATTAGGCAACAATTTCTTAGATACAACAAAAGCAGAGTGGTTAAAGAGAAAATATAGGACTTGAATGTCATCAAAATTTAAAAATTTTCATTAAAACTATATGCAGTTTTCACACTATGGCTACATACAGAGAAAAGTATTGTTTCATGGATAATAGCATGGACTAAAAAATCAGATTATCCAGTTTAAATTTCATTTCAAATAATTACAAGCTTTGTGACCACTGGTAAGTTAGTCTGTCTCAATGTCCTCACCTGTAAGCTTTGACAAGTGATTATAAGTAAGCACTTCATAAATGTTAGTTATTATAGAAATATCATTTATAGTTGAGCCATATGATATACCAATTGCATTTTATTTCTTGTACAATTTTTTGCTTTTTAAGAGAATAATTGTCTTTAATTTTGTTTGCTTAAATTTCTATTTCTAATTGTTTCCCAAAACACTTTGATAGGCAAAAAACATTAACAGGCTTTTAAACACAGGAAAGGGTTCCCAATTTCATTAATAATCAGAGACATACAACTTAAAATCACAGTAAGATATCATTATACATCCACCATATTAACAAAACATGTGAAGCTAGACATGGCCAAGTGCAGTGGCTCATGCCTGAAATCCTAGAACTTTGGGAGGTTGAGGCAGGAGGACTGTTTGAGCTGAGGAGTCTGAGGCTGCAGTGAGCCATGATCATGCCACTGCACTCTAGTCTGAAACACAGAGTGAGATCTCAACTCAAGAAAAAAAAGTCAAAGAATAACAAGCAAGCTAAATATGCATCACCAGTAGAATATACAAATTGTGAGGTATAATAGATAAAAAAATATGGAATGACAGTGAAAATAAATATTTAAAAGATTTGTATGAATCTGAAAAATAGAGAAAAAAAGCATAAAAGGATAAATACAGTATACTTCCATTAATAATAAGTTCAAAAGCAGGCAAAACTAAATAACATATTTTTTATGTATACATGCAGAAAACTATATGGAAAAACCAAGAACTGATTATCATACAATTAAAAAACAGTGTGGTAAATGGAGGTGCTTTTGGGAAAAGGCAAACAGGTTTCTAAGGTGCTAATAAACTGGTGATGAACACATGGAATTTATTATTCTTTGAACTGTACATCTATATTTTGAACACTTCTACATATATATTTCATAACAAAATTTTTAAATAAAAAAAACCTTTGTATTCTGGAAAACTTTTCTTAAAATATGGCATTCACATTCAATAATCTATAAGGTCCATTTTTCACTTGGAAATTTCTATTCCTGGCACCATTCATTCATTTGTTACAAATGGGACTGCTTGCTGTTAGATACAATGAACTGCTTCCATTTTACCATCAATCTGGGAATTCCTTTTGCCTGTGTTGAATCCCTGATTCCCATATCCTGTATTTTTCTTGGTGCATTCTCTTATTTTGATGGAACAAATCCTCCATCAGCTTCCTGAGAAAGGGAGATTAATTTTGAAAATTTCCATGTCAGAAAATGCTGTTACACCATTTTCATGCAATGACTGACAGTTTGCCTGAGTACAGAAAACTTATGTTGGAGACCATTTCATCTATAATAACTAAGTACCTTGAGAGAGCCAACTTTGGAAATGTTGGCTAAAATTATATGCAAGTGAATGTGTGAAAAATATTATATGAATACACAGAAATGTGATTAAATTATATTATTTATATACTTATATGTACCATTATAGCATAATCATATATATTGTAATTACATACTCATTCAACCTTCTTAAATGCATAGATGAGTTGGCAAGAACACAAGGAACATGGAATGCTCAGGCCAAAATTAAGTAAGGTGGGAAGGCACTTAAACCATTAAATATGGTTTTTATCTTGATGGCATTTGCCAACTGGCTGAACTTGAGGTTTGGGGGTTTTCTGGGGTACACATGACAGGACATGCCCAAGGTAGGAAACCTTGGAGGGGAGCCCAGTAAGAAACCTTCCTCCCATCAAGCTGGGATCCCAACAGATTATACCCTCAGTTAAATGGTGAAGTAGAATTAACTTTTAACTCACCATCCCAAACCCAGGACTAAAGGGGAAAAAAATGCCTATCTTAAAACTTGGCATTGAGTTAGAAGGGAGAAGTATGAAAAAAATATATATTTTCCCTGATGAAACTGCAAGTACAACACAGCTTTCAAACCGATTTGTAGTTAAATATACATCATTTATGTATCCCAAGTTTCAAGATGAAGATTTAAAGTGGACCCAGATTAGTAAATACCCTTGCAACCCCAAGAAAAGCAAGGGCAATAACCTTCATTCTAGGACTGAGAACTCCCATAAACAAAGTTTCAAGGCAAATGGTCACCTCACCATCAAAAAGCATAAAACAGGCTAGACGTGGTAGCTCACACCTGTAATCCCAGCACTTTGGGAGGCCAGGGCAGGAGTACTGCTTGAGCCCAGGAGTACAAGACCAGCCTAAAAACATAGTGAGACCTCGTCTCTACAAAAAAATTTCTTTTAAATTATCTGGGTGTGGTGGAGCACACATGTAGTCCCAGCTACCTAGGAGGCTGAGGCAGGCGGGCCTGAACCCAGGAGGAGGCTGCAGTGAGCCATGATGAGGCTGCTGCACTCAAGCCTGAGCAACAGAATGAGACCATGACTCAAAAAAACAAAAAAGCATAAAACATGGAAAACAAACTTATAAAGATTTCACATAGTGAAATTATCAGATACAATATAAAGTAACTTTAATAATTTAAATAAATAATAGAAACTTGAAACAAATACAACTTCTAGAATGAAAAGAATCAAAATTAAAACACAAATGGTCAACTGGGCGCAGTGGCTCATGCCTGTAATCCCAGCACTTCCGGAGGCTGAGACAAGAGGACTACCTGAGCCTATGAGTTTGAGACCAGCCTGGGCAACTTGGCGAGACTTGTCTCTACAATAAATCACAAAATTAGCCGGGCTTGGTGTGCATGCCTGTAGTTCCGCTATTTGGAAGGCTGAGGCAAGTCGAGGCTATGGTGGCTGTGAGCGTGCCACTGTACTCGAGGATGAGTGACAGAGTGAGACTCCAACTCAAAACAAAAACAAAAACAAACAAAAAAATCCCAGAAAACAAAAAGGTCAAATTTAACAGATTAGACACAGCTAAGGAGGGTAAACTAGTAGGAAATTTGTCCAGATATATCTAGATACATCTAGAATCCAACATTAGAAATAAAAGATGAAAAATATGAAGTTAAGAAATATGAAGAGAAGAGTACATAAGTCTTACATATGTCAAATTGGAGTTCCAAAAGGAAATAAGAGAGTGGTATAAAAGTAATATTTAAAGAGGCAATACAGGTTGAGTAACCCTTGTACAAAATGCTTGACCAGTGTTAGAATTTCAGATTTTTTTTTATTTTGAAATATGTGCATATATACTATGAGGCATCTTGGAGACGGCACCCAAGTCTAAACACAAAATTTATGTTTCATATATACCTTATATAGCCTGGAGATAACTTTACATAATATCTTAAATAATTTTGTGCACGAAACAAGTTTGTGTACACTGACCCATCAGAAAGCAAGTGTCACCATCTCAGCCACCCATGTGGACAATCTGTGATTGTTTAGCATCATCATCATTCCTGGCTGAATTTATATGCTACCAACGGGCACTTTCTTACACTTATTCATACATACAAGGAGGACCCCCACAAAGTCGGAATTTATTCATAAAAATAAATGTCACTCAGGCATGAGACACGCACCTATTACTTTTCTGGGTTGACCATTGGTGAGAAGGTTAAATCAGCTCACAATTGGGCATCAGAAATCCAAAAATGGAAATAGCATTTCACAGAACGTCCTGCATTAGACAGGGCAGGATACTTACAGCCCAATATATGATGTAGTTTCAAGCAAATCAATGAAACTTAACCTCACTTAAAACCATTTTCAGATACAATACTTAATCCATGGGAACTTTCAACCTACTGAGTCAGACCACACAAAAAATATACTTTGCTTAAAATGTATGAATAAAGACAGACTGCTACAGCACAGGAAAAAGAACTGTAATCTTATATCTTTGATAACAAAGAATTCTACTTTGCCTAAGTTAGAAAAAAAATTCTAAATTTTATTTCCACCTTTCACCCAACGTGAGAACATAATTACTAACTTCTTTTTCTAAAACTCCAAAAGTAAAAAGAAAAAAGGATATAATGACAACTTTTCTAAAGATATCTAGGCTCAGACAAAAACAAAGCCACTTATACACCATTAATGAAAGCAAGAGAACAGACAGAATACAGGCTTTTTGATGTTTTGCAAGAGCTGATGTAGCTGCTCACCCTTATAATCAACGTGTGTGGCACTACGCAGTAATCACGATTTACATAAGCTACCATTCTGCCACAACAGGAAGAAAGCAAGCAGGTTTGGGGTCAGAACCTAAAAACCAATGAAGTCCATACAGAAGCCTCTAATGAAGTAAATTTCAGTCAATCGCCATACAACCCCCTCCCCACATGCACCTGAATGCCATGATGATCTGTAATACAAGACATATTTCAAACAACAAACACCATTAAAACAATTATCTTGGAGCTTTTTTTCCAGTTACAACTTGCTTATATAAGCTGCTAATTTAATTCCAAGTCAACTGAAGAGACATTTGGGTATGGCCTACATGGTAGGCCCTGAATACTTCCTAGGCACTAGGAAAATAAGCAGGCCAGACGTTCCCACTGATTAAAATTGGTCCTTGCCCTCAATAAGCTCATGCAGGGGAGAAATAGGCAAACAATTACTGTACACTACAGCTATGACAGAAACAGACCCTGAGAGCTCATTGACAGGACATCCAGTTTTGTGTGGGAAACATATGGGAGTATAATCAGGTCAGAGAAGGATCCACAAAGATGGTATCTGGTGTGAAGATTTTGTTAAATCAAAGCTACAAAAATTCAAAATACTAACCTTATTAAACATCACCCTGGTTATGGAAGAGGCAAATATACAAACCTATTTAATTACCAATAAAAGATTACAATTTCCCAATAATCAGTAAAAAAAAAAAAAGTCAGTATAGAGATTTTCCAATTTAAAAATGGGTTTCTATTCCAAAGGTGTGTCAAGTAGGTTGTTGGGAGTACCAAAGCATATTTTCCCCAATTAATAATATTTATGAAATATTAGTAGCTTCTCTGAGGAGGTCCACTTCCAAGCTTACTTATCTATAATATGCTAAAATGCCGTTTTTGATGAAAAGCAGCTCATAATAATATAGTGCAGGTGACTAATATGGAAAATTGAATTAAAGGTGGTTTGTCTACATAATGAACCCTGGTTCCTATGGCTAAGGAAAACCTGTTCAATGAAAAAAATAAGAAAGAGTATATAAAACAAGCCAGGCATGTACTAGACACTTTACCAGCATTATCTAAATTTAATCTTCTCAACAACCTAAGGTATATTTTCTTAACAGAATAATGTCAGAAGAATATAAATATGGAATCACAGATTAATATAAATAGGGAACAAGTTCATTTCTGCATACTATCAATAATCAAAATTTTAAAATCTCACCCCTATACTCAAATTTATGGAATCACTATGGCTCAAATTATTTACTTCCCTACTAAATTCAGGGTGGACAGTTCTAAACTGTCAGGAAAATGTTATGTTTCTACTGCATTTAAGTGACATTAATTCACTCAACTAATGTTTATTAAGCTCCTAGATGCCAACCACTTTGGGACAAGTAAATAAAATACAAAAGGAGCATATAGTTAAACTAGGGAAGACTAAACAAGTAGATCACAATCTTGTTGCTAGAATAGATAAAATAATGTATACAAGTCACCATCAATTATAAGAAGAACCATTAAGAAAAATAATTATCAACTAAAATATGACAATACTTTATCACTTAGAATTCACTTTATTTTTTACACAAAAAGGAATGCATTTTATTTTTATATGACAATAACAGCTCTTTTTTACTTACATAGATTTGTTACAAATCACTTATGAGTATACACAAAAAAGAAAGTGACATTAGAATAAATACTTAAGGTACTCCTGACCACTTCTTCATATTTAGAGTCCTATTCTCTTTTTACTCACTCTGACCAACATAGTTCTCTGTGCCTTGCAAGAACATTGGTGATGGAACGTTTCTGAAAAGTAAACGCCAGTTCATATGCTGGCTATACAATTATGCAGAGTTATCTTACTTTTGAATCTCATTTTAGGATTACTTAACTCATCTGATTGAACACTCACTCACGCCTCCTCACAAGCATTCAGTTCTTAGTAGTTAAGAGCATTCCACTTTTGTCTCCAAGATTCTCTTCCAAGTTATCAACACCCACACATTTTGCAAGTTTTGATCCTAGTTTGGTGTTCACTCACATACAGGCAATGAGAACTAAGAATTATTACCTGATCAATAGTATTATTAAGACACTGTCATTATAAATATGGAAAAAATGTATTTTAGAATTAATGAGATACAGTAAATAAGTTTCCATTAGATAGTTTTACCGTTTAAATAAATTTTAAACAAACACCATCTTATTTTCTCCTCAAAAACTCTGTTAGGTTAGTATTAGCCCCATTGCAAGAAAATATAAAGTCAACTTGCACCAGTTAAGTGGTAAGTAATGAAGCTAGGAAGAGAGTCCTAGTTTATTGATTTTAAAAATCTATCATCTTTCTACAACAAGACAGTAGAAGTACAGAACTAAAAGTATTGATATTGGGTTGGCAAACTATGACCTATAGGCAAATACAACCACCTGTTTTCGTATGGCCCATGAGCCAAGAATGATTATTACATTTTTAAAAGGTGGGAATTTCACTATTTATTGTGAAATTGTGTGAAATTCAAATTTCAGTGTCCATATATAAAGTGGGTTGGAACACAAGTCACCTTCATTTACATATTGTCTACAACTGCTTTCACCCTACAACACCAGAGCTGAGTAGCTGCAACAGAGACTATATGGCCCACAAAGACTAAGACACTATCTGACTCTTTACAAAAAAAGTTTGCTGATCCAATGATAGGTGCCATAGAAGGGCAGAACATAGATCAATACAGGTTGGACTGGTCAGAAAAAGCTTAGGGATTTCATTTTAAATTATTGTTGTATGACACTACATGTCCATTAAATTAAATTTTATAAATGCATTTAACTGTGTTAAACAGGCACAAAGATCCTTGCACTCCAGGAGCTCCAATTTTATTGGGGAAACACACAAATCTGCATAAAATTACCATAGATAAGTTTGACACAATAGTGAAAAAATGCAATACTAATGCACAAAAATTGACAAGTGGAAATGCCAAAATTGTTATAGATGCTCAGAGAAGAAAGAGAGCAAATGAATGGGCTAGAGCAGTGGTCCCCACCTTTTTGGTATCAGGGACTGGCTTCATGGAAGACCATTTTTTCACGGACTAAGGGAGAGGGATGCTTTAGGGATGATTCAAGCACATAACATTTACTGTGTTCTTTATTTCTATTATTATTATACTGTAATACATAAGAAAATAATTATACAACTCACCATAAAGAAAAGAGGGGTGGATGGAAGTGGTAAATAAAATAATGGGTGGGCCACGCGCAAACTAAACTTAAAGCCTGTCACCAGATGCAGTACAAGGTTGTACTTCAAAATTGAGGCACATCAGCCGGGCTCGGTGGCTCAGCCTGTAATCTTGTGCCTTGGGAGGCTGAGGTGAGTGGATTGTTTGAGCCTGCGGGTTCGAGACCTGCCTGAGAAACTTGGTGAGACCTCATCTCTACAATAAATCAAAAAATTAGCCAGGCGTGGCAGCGCACGCCTGTAATTACAGCTACTTGGAAAGCTGAGGTGGAAGGATCGCCAGAGCACAGCAGGTCAAGGCTGCGGTGACCGGGAGCGGCCACTGCACTCCAGTCTGGGTGACAGAGTGAGACTCCAATTCAAAAACAAACAAACAAACAAACAAAAAAATTGAGGCACCTTAACTCACTTGCCACTCACTAATAGGGTTTTGATATGAGTCTCCAAGCAATTGCTATACTATGGTCTCTGTGCAGTCAAACCTCACTGCTAATGTTAATCTGTATTTGCAGCTGCTCCCCAGCACTAGCATCACCGCCTCAGTTATCTCAGACCATAAGGCATTATATTCCCATAAGGAGCATGCAACCTAGATCTCTCACATATGTAGTTCACAATAGGGTTCACTCTCCTATGAGAATCTAATGCTAGTGCTAATCTGACAGGAGATGAAGCTCAGGTGATAATGCAGACGATGAGGAGTGGCTGTAAATACAGGTGAAGCTTAGCTCACTCAACTACCACTCACCTCCTGCTGTACAGTCTGGTTCCTAACAGGCCACAGACGGTACCATGGGGGAGCATTGGGGACTCCTGGGCTAGAATAGTCTAAAAGAGCTTCATGAGTCTTAAAGGATGGGTAGGACTTGAAAAAGTGAAGAGTATGGGAGGCACTGCAAGCAAAATAAAACTCAGCAATTGGTAAGTACAAGAAACATCTGAGAAATTAACACTGCCTGGGACATGACTATGGAGAGTTTTTAATGCTAACCTGTAACAGTAGACTGGTTGCTCTAGTTCCTACACTTAGTCACAAATGTGCAGGTACGACCTTGGAAAATAATCTTCACTATTAGAGAATAAGAGATAAACTGGACAATGGCAAAAAATCCAACCCTATCAAATGAAGCTAGCATGAAAATACTTGCTAATTGACATCTGCTCAATAATGGAAAATAATCTTCACTATTAGAAAATAATCTTGGAAATAATCTTCACTATTAGAGAATAAGAGATAAATTGGACAATGGCAAAAAATCCAACCCTATCAAATGAAGCTAGCATGAAAATACTTGCTAATTGACATCTGCTCTCTTATAACAATGGACTTGTTTTCAGCTTTAGGAAATCAAAGAGAAAGACATAAATTGTCAAATTTTGATAAATTAAAACTGAGTAAGAGGCCTGAATCTTTACATATAAAGAGGCCAATTATAAGCATGGACTTAATCTATATGATTATTTTAAAACTCAAGTTAAAGTATTTTAAGCACTCACAACAAATTTTGCTAATAGCTACTAGTATTGAAATAGAGACTATTATTCTATGAAGTGTCACAGTTTCAGAAGAAAGGAAGTATATAGCCTTAGTTATGCCACCTTAATGGAACTGGTGGGTAAATAATGTTGTTCTTATAAAAGGTCCAGGATTTGAGTTTCTCATTCAGTCAACACTTAAACAGCTAGCACACCAGGCAACAGGGAAATTCAGACACAATTCCCACCTTACAAAGCCCATAGTCTTGAAGAAGTCACAGTTGACCAATAAATACAAGTCAGAGGGATAAGTGTTATATCTATAGAAGACTAAAGGGGCATAAAGGATGTGCTGCTTGCCTACAATGTGATGATGCCTACTAAGAGATAATGACCAAAACCAACAAAATTACACGAACAGCAGCTAAGGAAAGAAGGAAGGGGAGAAAGAGAGGGAAAAAAAATTTCCCTTGCCTGCTTAGAGAACAAGGAATAAGAAATTTAAGTTGTATGTTTTTAAGTAAATGTCTCAAATCCAAATAAGCATAATACACTTTAACTCTAGGGTGCTTAAGTCTGTTAAGAGAGTTACTGATGAGTCATGAACTACACAGTAGCAGTCGCAATCACTGTCACAAATTCTTTAGTCTAGAAGTCTGGTAGTGGAGGCTAAATACTGAAGTTTAATTGCAGTCAGTCATTTAAATTAAAGCACCACTGCTTTTCAAATGTCCTTATTAGCAGTACTTTGAAGAGAATGGAAAGAAGTCAACCAGATGGCTGGTTGGGGATTGTGATAGGTCTGGAGTGTTCCTTACTAGTGTTAAGGACATGTCATTAAAGCAGTAGACATCAAGAGTCTAAAAAACTACATAATGGTATCAGGCTATTACAGACCATCTAACCCAAATCTTATTTTATAAAAGGAAACAACTAGGTGTTCGTTATGTTGCAAGCAGAATGTTGAACTCTACAAGAAAAGTATTCCCATTTTTATTTATTTATTTATTTTTTGCATTGAGGTCTCATTCTGTTGCCCAGGTTGGAGTGCAGTGGTACAACCACGGCTCATCGCAGCCTTGACCTCCTCAGTAGCTGGGACTATAGGCACATACCACCATACCCCACTAGTTTTTTTATTTTTTTGTAGAGACAAGGTCTTGCTATGTTGTCTAGGCTGGTCTTGAACTCCTGGACTTAGGCAATCCTCCTGCTTTGGCCTCCCAAAGTACTGGGACTACAAGCGTAAGCCACCATACCCAGCAAATATTCCCATTTTAAAGGTGGCTCAGAGATATAAAATAACCTCCCCAGAGCCACTTTTGGTAACATTGGAGCTTGGATTTAATAAAGTATGTCAGGTGCCAAAATGTCCTTTCTAATACACCATAACAGTGAGGCCCAGAAGGAGAAAATAACTGACCAGAGCCACATGGCTTGTTGGTGACAGAGAGAGAATTTCCACTTACACCTGGAAAAAGTCCATGGCAAAGGACACACACAGAGGTATACTGGAAAAGGACTGATAGTAAACAACTTCAGTTGCTGGTATGGCTTGAAATTATAAAAAATTTCAATATAATATCTTATTTAATTTTCAAAATATATTGGTAGGATGTGCTTTGAACCTGATAATGCTGAATTTTGAAGAACATCTATGTGTGACATGTCAGTGGGCCACCTTTTCAATGAAGCTATTAATCTAAACTTTCTTCTCTAAAAAAAAGTCTGTTTCATAGCTTGAAGGAAAAAGCTTTTCCCAACTAACTAAAAAGATCTTCTCAAATCTGACATCATAGGCTGAGGCAGAAAAATAGCTTGAAACCAGGAGCTTGAGACCAGCTTGAGCAACAAATCAAAACCCTCATCTCTACCAAAAAAACCCCAAAAAACAAAAAAACCTGATATCAAGTAACATAACAAGGAGGACTCACTAGGTTTAAAAAAAGATAACAGCAAATTATCCACTTTTGGAGAACTATGAAGAAAAGATTTGCTGGCAATAAGCAACAATGAAAAAATGGATCTTTACTCAGAAGTTCTGAGGTGAATGTCAAAGGACTCAAATCTGGCCATAAGGATCGGGGTGGGAAAAGTATAGGATCACTTCCTATACTTTCATTGCAATGAAAAAAGCAGGGAATTTGAAATCAGAGGATTAGGTTCCTCTACTTGCTAACTTTGGGACCTGAAACTCGTGTTTACTCTCTACTCCAGATATTCCCTCCCCATTCCCTATCACTCTCTCTTCCTCAACAGAATTCTAATACATTTAAGTAGCTAGTGGAGATCTCTTGTCTTCTCTTCTCCAGTCCAAAAGAATGAGCCAGAATTGATCTAAACAAGTCATAGTGATGCCATTCCCTACTGTCAGTGACTGATTTTAGTATGAACATGTGAACCAGTTATGGAAAATAAGACTTAAAGGATAAATCTGCTGGGGAGATTTGCATTTCTACAACAAAAGAAACAAGTTTAACTAGGAAAGGACTTTTCCTTGTTTCTTCATTTTACTTGGAAAGATAAAGATAGAAGTGGCGTTGCAGCAGCCATCTTGCAACCACAAGGAGATAAGCAAGAGAAGAAAAAGCCTCCGTTCTAAGGATGGCACAAAAAAAAAAAGATACAAAAAGCCTGGGTCCTGAACAAAATTATGAGTGACAGTAATATGGAATTTACTCGTATACATAAGAAACTTGTCCCTATTTTTATTTTGTACATATTTAAGTAATATTACATTGTATATAATTTAGGTCAATATTGGAGTCTGAAATATTTTTCCTTCAAAAGAGATTCAAACAAACGTATTTCTTAATATTGAAAAAACGTATTTCTTAATATTCAACATCATAAAATGTTTATTCTAAGTTAATTTACGTATTTAATGTAATTCCAATAAAAATACTATCAGGATTTTTTTCTGGTACTAGGCTAGCTATTAGAAAGCTTATTTACAAGAATAAACAAATAAAAGGAGCCAGGAAAATCCTAAATAAGAATGAGAGGGAAGCTACCTCTACCATCTATTAAAACATATTAATAAAACCTATGTAATTAAAAGTGTAGTAATGGTTCATAAATAAAAAGGCCAATGGAAAAAGAAACTCTATGAACAGACCGAAACCTATGAGGAAATCTGATATATGATAAAGATGTCATCTTAATCAATGAGAAAAAGGACTATTTCTTTATCGAAGTGAAATTCACATAACTGGTAAAAAGTTTCTAATAAAAGGTGTTACAACAACTGGATAGAATGGAGATAAAGATAAAATTTGATCTGCTCACTTTGCATATCAAAATAAACTTCAAATGGATGTTTAAAAAAAAAGAAAGTTTATAGTTACTGGGAAAAAATATATATGAATTCTCTTATAACCTGTAAAAGGAAAAGCCTTTCTATAACTCAAAATCCAGAAACAATACATGCTGGGTAAGGAGTTTCTTTATGGGATGGTGATAATGTTCTGGAATTAGTGGTGGTAATCACAAAATCTGGTGAATGCAGTAAAAATCACTGAGTTGCACAGTTTAAAATAATGAAATCTATGGTATATAGATTATAACTTAATTTTTAAAATTTAATTAAAAAAAATCACTGAAATACTGGGATTTGATTTTTTTCAGTAAACTCAGTCTGTGACCTTGAGCAAATCACTTCATTTTGCCCTTTATTTCTCCATCTGTGTGAATATCTCATTAAAGCCTTCTAAAAGGCCTGACATTCATAATAAACTTAAGAAGATGGATGAAAGACTATTTAACCAAATATAAAAAACATACAACTTGAGGGGGGAAGCTGATGACATAAAAAATTGAAATAAGAGCTTCCAGTTGATAAAGTATGAACCTTTCTCACAGTTCTCAATATACAATAATCTACTAGCTGTCATTCCTTAAGAGTTTATTCTAAGGCAAGCAGAGATATCCTCATTTTAGAGATAAGAAAACAGACTCTGAGGGGTTACATGACTTGACCATTGTAAATATCAAGTTGGGCTTCAAACTGTGATCTATGTCACTTCAAACGCCAAACTCTAAAACTAAAAACTTAAAAACCAAAACACCAAACTCTAATTCAAGGTATAACAAGACTTAAAATATGACGTCTTGGGTTTCAATGTTGTTTCTGCTACTTAATGATTCTGTGATCACAGGCAAGTCAATGAATATTTGGATTTTCTCATTTATTAAAAAAAATATTAACCCCTGCCCTAGTTTACCTCATAGAATACCAAAAGGTAAAGCACTATAGAGTGAGGCATGGCGGCACACACCTGTAGTCCCCACTGCTCGGGAGGATGGGATGGGAGGGTGGCTTGACCCCAGGAGTTTGAGGTTGAGGCACTATAACCGTGCCTGTGAATAGCCACTGCACTCCAACCTGGGCAACACAGCAAGACTCTGTCTCTTAAAACTAAAAAGAAAAGGAAATGTAAGAGACAATTATGGAAAAGTAGTACCATTGATAAACCAAAAACATGTTGAACAATGAAGAGCTTTAATTTAATATTTTATAGTCCCTCAAATGGTAATGCTATGCAGTGACTTTCAAAGTCACTGAAGCACACCAGGGGTACAAAGCAAGTCGGGATTCCAAATCATCTTTAAAAAAGAATAGCCTTACTAAAAAAGTTCAAAACCACTGTTTTTGGCATCATCTACTGACATCTATTAAAAGGGAACAGTGACACCAGGATTTCAGGCCTTACCCAAAAGAAAATACTGGTATACTGAAAAGGCAATGGATTCTACAGACTAAATCTAGATTGAATCCTAGTTCTGCCACATACTAGTTGAGTGACCTTTAATCTCTGAGCCTGAATTTCTTTACCTATAATGAAGGGAAATGCCCACCTTGCAGAGCTGTGGAAATAATAAATAAAATAACACACAAAAAGTTACTACTACAATGCCTGGCACTATAGTATTTACTTTTTTAAAAAGCAACTGCTATTACTCTGCAGCAATATTTTGGAATTACTAAATCCAATTTGAAAGACTGAATTATGGAAACTCAAGAAAATTCACAAAACTCTGAATATGTACCCTGAACATGCAAACACATATAACAAGATTTCAGGAAACTGAAGGCAAGTCATGAAAAATAGTTGAATGAGTAATCACATAAGAGATTGCCAAGGGACCAGTACCAACTTGAGAGTAAGAGACAGATGAGAGAGTGGAAGAAGGGAAGTTAAAAAAGCAAATGAGTATGAGGAGAAATAAAGGATGCTCTGAAATTGGTGGAAGTGAAACTTCATTAGTCAAGGCTGATGGCGGAAAAAGGCTGAATCCTAGACTATTTGGAAAGGAATAAGATACACATCTCAAATTAAGTATTCCCAGTATGACAATTATGAATCCAAAATATACAACGGTTCCCAGAGTCAAGAGACCCAAGTCCTAGTCTTTATTGGCCCTACAACTAAGCTTCTAGGATGCCTTTGTATCAGGAAGATTTGAGTCTCAGTTCCCTCATTTATTAAGAGGAAATATGCTCTCTGCCTCTTACAGTATACAGAATTCTCTGAATCTCAGGTTCTACAACTACATGATGAAGTGGCGAATGAGATAATTTCTAAGCTCTCTTCCAGCTTTATGATTCCAGAGGAAAAGAGAACCTATATAGTTACCAACGAGGCTTAGATGAGGCCAGCTTATGTACCAATAAGGAAGCAGAAAAGAAAAATACAGGAAAATAAGTCACTTGAGAGTCACATAAAATTCACCAATATATTCTCCTCTCTTCACATACTATGTATGATAAAGAAATACCCTTTAAAAGAACTTTCTTTTCTAGGATAAGAAGTTAGCCTAAATCAAGAAGACTAAAGAATCTATTTAAAAAGGGTATGTTACTAAAATTATACAATCTTCTGATCAGTAAATTTTCCCTTTATTTTCTGAGTACTTCCCCCCAGTTCTTCATCTTCAGCGATCTTGTTCTGACAAAGAAGCTAAGCACTAACTTATCTGAAGCATGTGTAGCTATTAAAAAGCTAATTTTTTAACCCTTCAGAGGATAGCAGTCCTGCCACATTATGTGGAGTATATATTTTTACATATTTGTACAGAAAGGTGCAAGTATACTCAAAGATTAAATTTTAGTTTAAGAAAAGCAGCAACTAAGATACATATCAACAATTAATATTAAATTAATTTTATGCTCCAGGTTTATTCTCCCCAATAATGTTATGGGTCATCTTTCTTTCATTCATGTTATAATCCAACAGAAAGTCTTTTAAAGTCAAAACAATCTTCATTTCATCTTATATGTAGCCTTCTACCTCCTCTTTCTATTGTGTCCATCAACTTATCTTCTCCTGTCAGTTTTCTCATTTTTCTACTGTGTACCATAGCAAATCTTCACTTCCATTCTTAGACTCCTTCCCTGGGTTTTCCAACCATTCACAGCACTCCCTTAACTCACTGTTTTAATCGGTAGGATTCTCCTTTCTCTTCATTCCTATGACTTGTTTTCACAGTATTGCATCTCCCGTCCTCAACGGCTGTTTGATCAGTTTTTGTACATATTACCTCTTCAGAACCTAAGTTTTCTCTTCTGTAGTCCTCTTTCTAAGAATATTTACCAGCTTATCTCTAGCACCCCAATACACTCTTGACTACTTTATACTTAAATATCCCTCCTACTCCTTTTCTTTTTATAGTCACATCCCCAGAATCCTGTCTGAAGCTACAAATACCCCTTAATACCAAATGCCTATTCAGTTCTCTCTGTTTTCCAGCAATCACCTCTTCCATGTTCAACTCATTCTTTCTCCTAGGCCCAAGTATCCCCTAACTTGGCACAAGCCATTCAACGACCTAAAATTAATTCCACAACCTGTCTCTTCAACACAGCTCTCCTCCTTTTCCAGCAAACTGTTTCCCCAAAAACATTTTAAGTGGCAACTCCCAATACTTCATTAATTCTGAGTCTTGACTATTACATAGCTTTCCTCAGACCTATTTGCCCACCAAATATCAACTGCCCAAATCTTCCTCTTTAAGGTTACCACTGCAGCACTTTCATTCACCAAAACCTATTTCTAGTCATTTCCCAATCTTCAGAATCTGCAGTCAACTTCGAAGCTCAGACCTCTCCATCATTCTTTCCCTTATTCCCCCAAGCTTCTCAGCACACCCCCGGTACCCTTAACAGTCTCCCCGGCTATGTTCTCCACCTTTCCTTAGGCCTGCTCCCCAAGCTTTCTCATTCTCTCTTAGACATAATCTAATCGCCTCTCACTCCCTGAATCTGCCTCTCTCGAACCTCGCTCTAGACTCTGAGAACGCTCTCTAGAACCTTCTGCTCCCTAGTTCTCTCTCCTTCTCCAACCCTGCCTCAGGTGTTCTCGACTCCCCTCAGCTTTTCTAATATCTAGTTCTCACAGTCTTCTTACTCCTCCCAAACCTATCCTTAGTTGTCCCCCCATTTCCTGTCAACTTTTCTCTCTCCATTTCCCTCAACCCTCCCTGACAGATTTCCCCCCACCTTTGTCACCGTTCCTCAAACCTCCTCCCATCCTTTCTCCGGGAGATGACTCCCACATCTCTTACATTAGTCTCTCAGCTTCCCCGATCTTTGCCTCATTCCCTTCTCCCTGAAACAGCGTTATTTTTCCTCCAATTTCCACCGACTTGGCGCCTTCCCTAGTCCACAAATCTGTCTTGTACTCCATCGAAACGTCCCCAGGCCGCCGCCAACAATTTCTCCTATCCGTAGCCGCCCTTCCCGTGCCGCTCTAAAGGCCCAGAGACGCACTGTTCAAGGGCCAGGGCCTGGCTTCTAGGGAGAAGAGGCACAGGTCACGTACCCCATTCGCATCTTGGCTCCGCTCTGACTGCCGCCGCTGCCAGGTAGAGGAGGGCGAGAGGGCAGGCGGCCGAGGTGCATGCTTTTTTCGAGGGCCGACATCAAGGGGAAGCCGCACGTAGTCAAACAGAAGCCGAAGCGACGTCCCACGCTAACCGTGGCCCAACCGGTCACGACTCGCGCCCCTAACAACGTCCTGTCGCCTTTGGACTGCACCCAGCTACCGGCAGCACCGCCTGCCGCCCACCGGCTCCGTAAGCCCCACCCCTTCGCCTCAGCGCTTCCACCGGAAGTGCGCAACAGTCCTCCCACAAAGGAAGCTGGGTAACGGAGTCTGCGAACTCCTAGGACTTCCAGCGGAGAACCCCACGACCCCCGCCGGAAAGAGGAACGCTCCTAAAGGCAATGCACCCTGGTCAATGGAGTCCTCAAAGGACGTAGCACTTTGCGCTTGCGCAGCTGGTGGTGCCCCTGCCCAAGCCATCACAGGTAGTGTAGCAAAGCATCCTGGGCGTTGTAGTCTGTTGACGGGAAGAAGTCTTGGCGCCTTCCTTTCGCACAGTTTCCCGGAGGCTGTTGAAGGAAGAGCCGGGTCTTCCCGCCTCCCAGGCTGCCCAGCGGCGTCGGTTGCCGGGGAACGCAGGCGCCGTGGAACGGGATGGCGGAGGACGCTGCTTAGGTGCCGGGGCCAGAGTTGAGTTGGTGAAGAAGAACTCGGGCTCCTCATGAAACAACGTAAAGGCCAGGGGCCTGGGGGCGGCCGTGGGCGCAGAAAGAGAGGTAACTCGAGCGATCAAAGGTTACGAAAGGCTTAACAGGGCGGGCATAATAGGGGAGCAGGGTGTAAGGAATTCTAGGGAGACCCCTACCTCGGCCAACAAAAAAATAAAAAGCTGAAAAAAGAAAAGGCACTGAAGAGGCAGAATAACAAGGAACCAGAAGGTTAAAAGGGAGGGAAATTGACCCTCCCAAGAATGGAACAGAAATATGTTCTGTGGGGTGGGGGACATAGAGTGGTGAGGGTTACGGGTAGGGCGACTGTAGAGGAGAAGAATAAAGTTATAGGAGTGTTTTTTGATAGCAAAATCAAACGAATGTGTATGTAGCTTTGGAGGTCCACGGGCACAAGAAGAAATAAATTGGAGAAGGGATTATGTCATTGATTTTAAAGAGCAAGGATCTCGTTTTATACATTACTGAATCCTCAAGGACTAGCACAAATCAGAACTCAGTTAATGTTATTTGAATGAATGAAGCATGAAGGGCTATGAGCAGGAGTTGGAAAAGATAATTATGGAGTGTAGAGGGGGAAATAGTGAGGAATCACAAGGTGTGATAGGAATGGAGTGGGGAATGAAGACCTGAGGATCTCCTGAAGGACCTAAGATGATGAAAGAGTACGTAGGAAGCAGACCTCATTAGGTTAGCAGCTCAAGGAGAAACAAGCTGGTCAAAGGAGTAGGGCATGTTAGCTGCAGTGACAACAGTCATTCTAGGAACCAGGGCAGATCAGGAACCGAGAAATTAAAACTCTATCAGGCTGCCTCCAGAAAAATAAGTAAATAAATAAATAAATAAAGGTCATTGGGTGACGCTGCCTTTTTACATTATAGGCACTTTAGTGAGGAAAGAGGTATTGGGAACAGTGATAGTACATTAGGCTATTGGGTTGAGGGCTGAAGCAACAATTTTGGAATAAATCGTATCCAAGCTGTTTAAAGATCAATAAGGCAGTTTTGAGGCAGTTACTTTTGTGTCAGGAATGATGGGAGGATCTGAGATAAGCATGGAGGGATTCATTGCTGGTGCTTCCTGTGTCAAATGAGTCAAGCATATTTGGTTGATAGGAGGAAAGTCAAAGTAGAAATAATGTAAGATAATATAGAAGAGAATGTCCTTCTTACTATACCGTGTGCATAAGCAGTAACATTACATATACTTCTGTGTATAATTTTTATATTGAAACTATCCATAAAGATTATGATGAGTCTTCCCTCCAGTATAGGGGGTAGAGAGAACATTTGCTTTAGAAGTCCAAAGAATTAGTTGTATAGCTTCCTGATTTGATAGATTCCAGCATATTTTATTCTTGTGAGGCATGACCATTTCCCAAAAGAAAAGTTAGAGGAATAGAAAATTGTATATAATATAGGAATGGTTTCTTAAATCTCTAAGTCTTGGTGAAAAGATACTTTAAATGGAAGACAACCAGGGTCACTAAAAGAAAATTTTATAGAAAGTCATGATTAATTGCCTCATTTACATTTTGATTTATCATATTTTTGAAATCCAATAAATCCTGTGAACCCAGAACTGTGCTAAAAAATAATGGCAGGATCTGAAGATATAATGTCTGTCCTCATTGTATGATCTTGGCAGGAAAGAAAAGACATAGACAATTTAAGATGCACTTCATTAAAATGCTGAGTTGTGTGATTTAGACTAAAAAATTTGTGAGTTGAGTGAAGAAAGTTCTTGCTATTTTATGATTAGTGATGGTTTTAAAATAAGAGAGGTAAAGATAACATAGGATATAAAAACCGTGGATGTTGCAATAATCAAAACAACCGTACTTAGAAAAATTTCAACTACTTCTGAGATTTTAAAAACCTGTCTACTTGTATCATTTGTATTTTTTCTTTTTTTTAATTTAATTTTATTTATTTTTAAAATTTATTTATTTTATTTATTTTTGAGTTGGAGTCTCACTCTGTTGCCCAGACTGGAGTGCAGTGGCCGCTCCCGGCCACCACAGCCTCGACCTGCTGGGCTCCGGCAATCTTTCTTCTTCAGCCTTCCAAGTAGCTGGAACTGCAGGAGTGCGCTACCATGCCCGGCTAATTTTTTGATTTATTGTAGAGATGAGGTCTCACCAAGTTGCCCAGGCGGGTCTCGAACCCATGGGCTCAGGCAATCCACTCACCTCAGCCTCCCAAAGGCGCAGGATTACAGGCTGAGCCACCGAACCCGGCTTGTATTTTTTCAATAGTATCTTAACCAAAAAGAAGTTTATATTAGTGTGTCTTCTTTGGTATGTTCTTTACTTAGAATAGCCTGAATCAAACTCTAAATACTGATTAGCTATCAGGGTAGCTTACGTGACCAGGTAGGTTCTTCTGTGATCTGCTTTGGAAGTTATTGTGTATTAGAGTAGGTATGATAAGCCTTCTTTGTAAACTAGAGACTAAAGTGTTTTGTTTGTTTTCATTCAAAAAGCAGATTATATGTTTTTTATATTTGGTCTAAATTTTGACTCTGATCTTGGATTCTTCCATAGGTTTGAGTGACATTTCTCCATCCACAAGCCTGCCACCTCTGGTTGAAGGCCAACTGCGCTGCTTTCTGAAACTTACTGTTAATAAAGTCATATGGAAAATTGCAAAACCTCCCTCTTGTGTTCTTGTTCGAGTGAGATGGTGGGGAGAAACATCAGATGGAACCATCTTTTGTCCCAAGGATGCATTGCAGACTGAACCAAAAGCTGTGAGAACAACTACGCGTTATGCTATTCGCTGTGGTCCAAAACAGTTTACCTCTTATCTAACAGGTATGTTTTTATTTTATCATTTCACCAGCAAATCTAATACTAAGCACGCATTTATATTGTCAGTAGTATATTTTATTGAATTCTTAGTATCTGGGCATTGTTGAGTCAGAGAGGTTTTATAATAGAGATTTAGATTTTATGTATTTACTGAGTATATACTATGTGTTAGCAGTTACTACATATTACTTCTAATCCTTACAATTACCCTGCAAGATAGGTATTTTCTCTGTTTTATAGACAATGAAACTTAGGGTCAGAGAGATGAATACTTTTTAAGGTCACATAGTTGATAAATGGCAGAACTAGAATTTGAGTCTACTTCTGTCTGACACCAAAACTCATACTGTTCTCACTGCACTATGCTTCTTGAGGTAAAACTTTAGTCACAACTCTGGGGCATACATTATGCTCGAGGGAAAAGAATACAGATGTAAAATTTACTAGTAGTACAAGATAATATATGCTAAATACCAAATAAGTGGTATAGTGAGTTAGTATTACAGGCATTCAGAGATGGAAAGGATTCCTACATAGGGAACCAGAAACCAAGATGTCTTCATTTCTGCACAAGGGAAGTATTGTGTTATTTCTATATTCAGGTCACATTTTCACGTAAACACATTTTGGATGTGGGTTTGGGGTTATTTATCAAATCAATCCAGTTAAAGTCAATAAAAACTGAGCATTTAGGCCAGGCGTGGTGACTCAGACCTGTAATCCCAGCACTTTGGGAGGCCAAGGCGAGAGGATTGTCTGAGCTTGGGGTTTGAGACCAGCCTGGGCAACTTGGTGAGACCTTGTCTCTACAATTAAAAAATAATAGTAATAATAAGCTGGATGTGGTAGTGCACGCCCGTAGTTCCAACTGCTTGGAAGGCTAAGGCATAAGGATCGCCTGAGCCCAACAGATTGATGCTGAGGTGGCTGTGAGCATGCCACTGTACTCCAGCCTGGGTGACAGAGTGAGACTTCAACACACACAAATAAATTGAGCATTTATTATGTAAATATTGTTGAGCTAAGAGTACTGGAGAGCCAGAGATAAATTAAAGATGAACTTTTCCTTAAGTAACTTACATTCTCTCAAGAAAAATTTTTGAAACATGAAAATGTAAAGAACAAATACTATCAGCCATTTGAAAAAATATTTATTGAGTACTTAGCATATGCTAGATATTGTTTTAGGCACTGTGGAGATTACAAAAATTAATCAGAATGGTATCTAATTATAACTTCACAAAGTTTAATTATTAATAGTATATTGGAAGCTATAAATTCTATTAAATGATACCCATAAGTATTATTGGTACCATAAACCTGAAACTTAAATCAGATTGTATCTTTATATAATTTATGAGAAGTGATTCAAAATTCAATAAGAAAGAAGACATTGGCCCGGCATGGTGATTCAAGCCTATAACCCCAGTACTTTGGGAAACCAAGGCGAGAGGATTGTCTAAGCCCAGGGATTTGAGACCAGCCTGGCAACTTGGCAAGACCTCATCTCTACAATAAAAAGGAAAAAGAGAGAAAGAAAAAGAAAACATCTATTAATATGATAACTAGTCAGACATTTGAGCATTCTGTGGCGTACCAATGCGTTTGAGTTGGTATCTGAACATTTAGGTTGATGCTATCACCTGTGGGATTTGAGGAATGTCCCTTCCCATTTGTGACCCCTATTTACTCATCTGCAAAATGGGATCACATAGCTGCCCTTTCACCTTCTAAGTATTTTAACAAAGAAGCAACCTGGTTAAATGGATTAAAAACTAGACAGTTTAGAGTTTGAATTCTGGCTTCAAGACTGGATCATTATATGATGCTGAGAGATATCTTAAACTCTTGGGGCCTCAGTTTCCTATTAGTTAAATGGAAAAAAATAGCACTTACCTACTGGGAATTATTGTAAAGATTATATGAGAAAATGTAAAGTAATTGGTCTAATACCTGGCATATTGTAGGTGCAAGTCTTATAAAAATATTAAGACGTGGGTACTGTGTACAGAGATTTAAGATGTAGTTCCTGCCCTAAAAAATTTAAAGATTAGTTGAAAAAAAAAAGCTGATATACATGAAACAGTAGTGAGCAATGCCAGACAGTATGTTTTGGGCTGATGCAAAAGTTCGTAGCATTTTTTGCTTGCCTGTGGAATGCAAATATCACACAATGTTTGGCTGGTCACAGTTTGTCACATTTGCCAATTCTCAGGTTGACTGATGTGAATAATTGTGGATTAAAGTATTTATATGGTCTTCATCAAAACCTGATGGCCTTCTTGAACATGGAGAATCACTTAGGTCAAAGTAGCCCTCATTGTAACAAGAAAACCATTTTCTTGCCATGCTTTCCCCAATGGCATTCTCCCCGTAATCAGCACAAATGTTTCAATCTGCCTCTGCTGGCTTTACTCCTCTGTTAAACTCAAACAGAAGAATATGTTGGAAATGTTTGATGTTTGTTTTTTTCCACTTGACACTCCATCTTCTTTAGCCCACAATAGCACTAACTTTCTTCAAATCTGCAAAGTGCGAGGCATATTCACAAGCACAACATTGCCACTCCAGTGACAAATAACAAAACAATAAACTCCCAACACCGCAGTGTTGCCCTGCCAAAAACAAGTGCTACAAACATGTGCATCAACCTAATAATTAAATGACGTATAGCATTTTATGGTTTCTAAAATACTTTCAAGTCTGTCATCTTATTTGATATTTAAAATGACCGTGTGGAATAGGCAAGGTGGTTATATTTTATTTGTTTTTTTATATTTCACATTATTATGAACAGAAGTTAAGGCAAGTGCAGAAATGTTAAGTATGTTAAGTAAACATTTGTGAGAAAATCTTGACATTTTGAATCCTTAAAACTTGTTTATGGAAAATGAGAATACAGTAAGAGGAATAAGATGAAGCCTCTGGGAAGTACTAGAAAGTATGCTATGGGGCTCTGTACATTTGCAGTGGGTATTATCCTCATTTTCTGGGTAATGAATTAAAGACAGAAAGAGTTAAAAGTGACTAATCCAAGGTCATCCTAACACCAACCCTAAATTCAGGGAGGCTCTTGACTCCAAAATATTTAATAACTCAGCTGTGCTATACTGACTTGGCAAATAGAAGGATTCTAGGCTTCTGAGATGCCTTTTACTCTCTTTTTACATCTTTCCTCCTTTACCCTTTATTTCTTTGCAGGAAATAGCAGCCATGAAAATGTTTGGGGTATGAGAATATTCAAGTAGAAACTGAGAAAATTACAATACTTCAGTGAGCTGCAGCACTTGATTTTTGGCTCTCTTTAATCAGATAGGGTTCAACTAGTAGGAATATGAAAGAGAGTAGGAATAGTGCTAAACAAAAGGGATTCTAATTCCACAGCAAGTGAAGTATAAAAGTTAAGGATTAAGCTTTTTATCCTAGAGGCAATGAATAATGAAGCAGCATAGTATAGTGGACTTAATAATTGGATAGAACTGAGTTTTACCCCAGTTCTGTTCTTTTAAAATTGGGTGAACATAGGAACGTTACATAACCTTGCTGAGTTTGTTTTATCCCCAAATGAAGACAGAAACACCTGTATCATAGAGTTAAGAGAATTAATGAGACATGAAAGTGCTTGGCTGTTAGTAAATAGCCAAAAACCAAATGTTGATCCATTTCCCTTGTTCTACATTTATGCAGCATCATATATTTTACAAAGCACTTGTACATCTTTTAGCTAATATTATTTTCAGATAACCCCTATGAGTAGGTAAGGCAGGGACTATGATGTGTTAAGTAATTTGCCTAAAATCCTATAGCAATCATTCAGCAACTACCATGTGGAAGGACACTGTACTATGTATTCTACTTGTAGTAACCCCAATTCCTCACACAGCAGTGATGTAGATATCATGATGCCTATTTTCAGACAGTTATGACTTACCTAAAAATTAGTTTGTGAATATTGAAGGCAGGATACAATCACAGGTCTTCTAATTATAATTCCTAAATGAATGAACCATTTTCTCAACTTTGATTAAGAAAATATTCAGAAGCTGGCTGGGTGTGGTGGCTCAATGCTTTTTTTTCTCTTTTAATGTTTTAATTATTTTTAAGATGTGAGATACAATTTGGGGTTAGGTATACAAGTATTCATTATGCAGGTACCCTTATTGATGAGGTGTGCACCCCCCTTCCCAGCAGTTTCCCACTCCTGCCAGTCTTTTTTTTATAGTGTTACGATAATTGTTCAAAGTTCACTTATGAGAGAGAACATATGATACTCAGTTCTTTGTTTCTGTGAAATATCACTCAGTATTATAGACTCTAAGTTCATCCAGGTTACTGTGAAGTTCATGGCTTTGTTCTTCTTTATGGCTGTGTAATATTCCATCATGTATATGTACCACATTTTTTTTATCCAGTCCTCTTTTGATGGGCAGCATGGTTGGTTCCATGTTCTTGCTTCTATGAACAATGCTGCAATAAACATACGTGTGCAGGTATCTTTTTTATAGAGTGATTTGAGTTCTTGTGGGTATATTCCCAGTAGGGGGGCTGTATGGAAAGTTGATTTTTAGATCTCTTAGGACTCGCCACACTGTTTTCCACAGAGGCTGTACTAGTTTACACTCCCACCAACAGTGTAGAAGTGTTCCCTTTTCTCCACATCCTTTCCAGGATCTGGCTCAATGCTTTTAATTCCAGCACTTTGGAAGGCCAAAGTGGGAGGCTCGCTGGAGGCCAGGAGTTCAAGATTAGTCTGTACAGCATAGTAAGACCTAGTCTCTACATAGACAATCAAAAAAATTAGTCAGGCACGGTCGTGCACAGTTGTAGTCTCCACTTCTTGGGAGGTTGAGACAGAAGGATCACCTGAGTCCAGAAAGTTGAGACTGCCGTGAGCTGTGATAATGCCACTGCATTCCAGCCTGGACAACAGAGGAAGAGAAGGAGAGTTAAAGGGAGCCTACTAATAAATTAAATATATTTATTATAAATAGGTTACCAATAAATTAGAAATAATTAAAATTACTAGTGAATCATAAATAATTTATAATTTATTTATATAAAATTATAATTTATTTTATAAAATATGGAATTACTAATAAATTATAAATAATATAAATATTATATAAATATTATAAAATAATTATAAATAGTAAGTTATATATATTATAAATAAATAAATAAAAGAAAATATTCATAAGTTATATTGTCCTGAAATGATCTTAGATTCCATATGTATACATTATATTTCTCCTACTCTGAGCATGAAGGTATTAGGTCTAAGTGACTAGTTGAAGAATATAGTTAAAGAGTTTATTCTGATTCCTTAGTTCCAAGTGCTCTCAGTAGCTCAGTGCTCCAGATATAACCCAGGAGAAAACAGATACTGCTGGGAGGCAGAGACCAACCTTTGCAGCTATGCAAGAGCAGTCCTTTGTCTAGTTCCAAACTAGAAATAGTGAGAATGAAAAAACAGAGTTGTTGCTCGGTTTCAAAACCAAAGCTTGAGTTCTCAGTAAATACATTTAACAATACTCTTTTAAAGGTATTTTTCTTATCAAATACTTGCTGTGCTAAATATTTTTATTCAGTTAATTTATTTTTCTCGCTGTGAGGTGTTTGTCATTATTCTGTAAACTGTTATTGTTCTTTTAATCTTGAATTCATATTCCCCACAATAGTATGGTAAATGACTAGTTTATTTGAAATTAAAATAATTTTTTCAAGTAAAATAAATGTTTTCAGTGTATACACCTTTTCTCACTCCAAACAAATAAAAATAAATGAAAAAATCTGAGTATTTTGTAATTGTTTCTGATTAGATATGGCTGTGCTGGTGCTGGAAGTAATCACCAAACTTGATCATCTTCCTATTGGTAGAGTTCAGATCGGGGGATTAGCTCAGCTTTCTCCAACACATCAGATC
The DNA here is from genome assembly GCA_027257055.1 of Cephalopachus bancanus. Lineage (NCBI taxonomy): Eukaryota > Metazoa > Chordata > Mammalia > Primates > Tarsiidae > Cephalopachus > Cephalopachus bancanus. Next base: position 2,120,811 of record JAPVLO010000195.1, on the reverse strand, counting down.
AATGAATTTTTTACCATTGTTTCACCAACGTCTAAGAAACTTGGAGAACTTCAGGTAAAAATATTTTAATTGTTTGCTGCATAGAGTAAACTTTTTGGGCAGGAATATTTGAGTCTGTTTGTAGAAGATTAGATACGTGATCATGTAAAATAATTCCCACCTCATGCCTTGCTCATGTTTTTACCCAGAGGCCTACCTTTGTTTTCCATTTATCCAAATCCACCTAGGCTTTATTACCTATCTCAGGCTCTAAGAGTCCTTCACACCTCTTACAGCACTCGTTCTTCTTTATTAAATTCATAAAAGCAGTTAACAACATATCATTGTTTAATTATAGTCCTACAGGTCTTCAAAATTATTTATTAGTAGACTCCCTTTAATTCCCCTTCCCTTTAGTTTCTAGATTCCCTGAGAGGCAAGCCTTTTTTTTACTTTGTTTTTCCCACAGTTCCTAATGTAGTGCTGAACAGTAATTGTTTGTTTGACTCATGTAGTCTGTTTTATACTGTTATTTTTACTGTATCTTTGAGTTTAGTACAATATTCTGATGTATTCACTGATTCAGCTTATTTTTTTGTTTTATTTTAGTTGACACAATAATTGTACTCATTTTTAGAGTACGGTGGGATGTTTAGATACATGTATACATTGTGTAACGATCAGATCAGGATAATTCATTGTCTTGAACATTCAGTATGCTCTCTTCTGGCTATTTTGAAATATATGGTTCATTATATTACTTTATAAAACGTTTTAATTTTTTTTAACCCTTTGACTTTTTTGTAATAACACTTGAAACACAACACATTGTACAGGAGTACAGAAATATTTTCTTATATCTTTATTTTATGTTTTTTTCTATTAAAATTTTTTTTCTTTACTTTTTAAACATTTTTGTTACAAAATAAGACACAAACATACACACTAGCCTAGGCCTATAAGGGTCAGAATCATCACCTTCATATCTTATCCTACTGGAAGGTCTTCAGGGACAATAATACGCATGGACCTGATATCTCTTGTAATACCAATGCCTTCTTCTGGAGCAACTCCTGAAGGACCTGTCTGAGACAATTAACTTTTTTTTTTATAAGTTAGAAGAACTACACTCTAAAATAATGATGAAAAGTATAGTGTAGTATAGTAAGTATATAAACCAGTAACAGTTGTTTATTATCATTATTAAGTATTATGTACTGTACATAATTGTATGTGCTATACTTTTATATGACTGGCAGCTCAATCAGTTTGTTTACATCAGCATCACCACAAATGGGTGAAGAGTGCATTATGCTATTATATTATGGTGGCTATGTCACTAGGCAATAGGAATTTTCAGCCCAATTATAATCTTATGTGACTACTGTTATATATTTAGTCTGTCGTTGACCAACATGTTGTTATGTGTCATGTGACTATATAGCCAGTAATGGGATTGCTGGATCGTATGGTAATTTGATTTTTAATTTTGAGGAACCTTCAAACTGTTGACCATAGTGAATATAGTAATCTGCATTCCCATCAACAGTGCTTCTTGTAATATAGTGTTGAGAAAAGTATTTTAAATGAAAAAAAAATGTGTGAGTTGTCCTTTCTCCTCATCTTCACCAACATTTAGTTTTTTTAAGTTTTTTGTCTTTTTTTACCATTCTAAATGGGGTGAGATAATATCTTATGTGATTTTGATTTGCATTTCCTTGATGATTAGTGAAGTTGAGCATTTTTTTATATACTTGTTGGCTGTTCATATTTTTTTGTTGTTGTTGTTTTTTGGGGTTTTTTTTGAGTTTTATTCTCACTCTGTCGCCCAGGCTGGAGTAGAGTGGGCAATCACAGTTCATTGCAGCTTTGATCTCCTGGGCTCAGGTGATCCTTCCACCTCAGCCTCCTGAGTAGTTGGGACTACAGGCACGTGCCACAATGCCTGGCTAATTTTTTTATTTTTTGTAAAGATGAGGTCTCACTATGTTGCCCAGGCTGGTCTCAAGCTCCTGGATTCAAAACAGTCCTCTAGGCTTATAGGCGTGAGCCACTGGGCCTGGCCCCATTTGTATATCTTCTTTTGAGAACTGTCTATTCAGGTTTTATGTCCATTTTTAATTTGATTATTTTTGTTGTTGAGTTGAGTTTCTTATACGTTCTGAATGTTAACCATTTGTTAGATGCACAGTTTGCAAATATTTTCTTACACTCTATAGGTTGGTCTCTTTGTTGTTTCTTTTGCTATACAGAAGCATTTTAGTTTGATATAATCCCATTTATCTATTTACTTTTGTTGCCTATGCTTTTGAGATCTTATTCAAAAAATCCTTGCCTAGACCAGTGTCAAGAAGCATTTCCCCTATGTTTTCTTCTAGTTGTTTTATAGTTTTAGGTTTTACACTTAAGTCTAATCCATTTTTCATTTACTTTTGTATAAGATGAGAGATTGGGGTGTAGTTTCATTCTTCTGCATATGGATATTTAGTTTTCCCAGCACCGTTTATTGAATAGATCAACTTACTTTTTTTGATATGCTGTTATGTGCCACTAACTTAGGATACAGAGATAAGAGATGGTCTTTTCATTTAGTTTTCTAGAACATAGTGTGATATATATTATGCTGTAGATATGCACAAGATTCTGGGAAAGAACATAGAGTGGTCCCTTTTCTGAGGGAGACTCTTTAGGAAAGCTTTCTAGAAAACTCTGAATAAATCCCTTAGAAGTTCCAGGGGTTTGTACTTTATCAAATGTGTTCTCAAATTCATACAGAATATTAAACACATCTAACATTACTAGATATAAGAATGTATTGCAAAATCATAAACATGGCTGGGTGCAGTGGCTCACACCTGTAATCTTTGGAAGGTCAAGGTGAGAGGACTGCCTGGGCCCAGGAGTTTGAGACCAGCCTGGGCAACATGGCGAGACCCCGTCTCTACAATAAATTAAAAAATTAGATAGGCATGGAGGTGCGTGCCTGTAGTCCCAGCCACTTAGAAGGCTGAGGCAGAAGGGTCATCTGAGCCCAGAAGGTCAAGGCTGCAATAACCATGATTGTGGGACCACACTCCAGTCTGGACAACAGACTGAGACTCCAACTCAAAAAAGAATAGAAAAGAAATTCACAAGCATATAATTGTGTCAGTGAAACAGAATAGCTTTCAGAAGCAAACCTGAGTGAAAGAATTTAATATTTGCTTTATTCTATTTATCATATGTTTGTTTATAATATATTCAACTTAAAAATAGTGACGCTTTATGTTGATGACTTGATGGTTAAGTGAGTCTAGTTTACTTAGGCATTTCTGATGATGATATAAGTTTGCATCAGGCTTGCAAGACAGTTTGGCATTGTTTTTAAGACCATATAAATGATCATATATCATTTACCTCAGTAATTCTACTCCTGGAAACTTATTTTAAGTAGATACCATAAAAAGAGGAGGAAGCTACATGCTTAAATCTAATTATAGAAATACATTTTTAATATTGGCAAAATGAGAACAAATTATTCAACAATATTTAAATTGTAGTCTATGAGTAGATAAAGTTACATAGTTATATTGTGCAGCAGCTGGAAAAATGATTTTTTGATTGATGACAAAGGAAAAATCAAAATTTACACATATGCATATGATCAATGACTAGGGAAAAACAAGGAAAAATGAACACAGTAGAAATACAGGGTTCTAGATAGGTTTCTCTCTCTCTCTCTCTCTCTCTCTCTCTCTCTCTCTCTCTCTCTCTCTCTCTCTCTCTCTCTCTTTCTTTCTAAGAGATAGGCTCTCACTATGTTCCCTAGCCTAGAATCAAAATGCCTTAGCCTCCTGAGTAGCTGGGACTACAGGCATACACCACAGTGCTCAACCATGACTACTATCTAATTCTCGAACATTTTATCACCCCAAAAAGAAGCACGGTACCCAATAACAGCCACTTGACAACCACTAATCTGCTTTCTGTCTCTGTATTTGCCTATTCTGGACATTTCATATAAATGGAATTAACATATATAGCCTTTTGTGACTGACTTTTTTCATTTCACATAATGTTTCTAAGGTTCATTCATGTTGTAGCATATATCAGAACTGCATTCCTTTTTATGAGTGAGTGATTATAATGATATTCCTCATTCTTCAGATGGACATTTAAATTGTTTTGACTTTTTGACAGTATGTTTCAAGAATCATATAAATTATCATATATGAATAAAGCTGTTATGAGCATTTGTGTATAAGTCCTTTTGTGAACATATGTTTTCAGTTCTCTTGGGTATATACTTATGAGTAGAATTGCTGGGCCATCTGGTAACTATATTTAACTTTTTGAGGAACTGCCAGGGTGGCTGCACTATTTTTTGTTCATGTTTAAATGTCAATTGATACAATCATATTTGTGGTTTTTTAAAATTTAAAATCATTGGATTTGTTGGAGAGTTGTTTTTCATAGAGCAGTGGAGACTTTTGTCAAATTGTGAGTGATTGAGAAGTACCAAAATAAATAGTGATTACAGTGAAGAAGTAGAAACAACAATTAAGATTTGTTTCCTAGATAGATGACAGTGAAGAGACAGGAAGGTCTTCTGATATAATTGGAAGTACACTAAACTTGGACATAGAGAAACTGTTTATAAAAACAGTTCTGCTGTTTACTAGCCAAGCATTTATAGTTGCTGACCTTTAATTTCCCTTTTGTAAAATGATATTAAAACATTGTTGCAAGGATTATATAAGATGAAAAAATACGCAAATAACATGGTGCTAGGCATGTGACAACACAGCTAATTTACTTGAATTCGGGGAGAAATAGTATTGATAGTGAATAACAGAATTGAGAAGTTGTTCATACTATTTTAGAACAGAGGCTGGGCAGTTTTGCTCTGTGGACCATATCTGGCCTTTGAGCTAAAAATGGTTTTTACATTTTTTAAAGTGTCATTTAAAAAAGAATGCAATGAAGCTTTAAAATATTTACTATCTGACCCTCTGCAGAGAAGGTTTGCTGACCCCTTTTCTTAAGAGTATAGGGAACTGGATTTGCTTTGTAGACCAAAGGGAAAAACAAGTAAAGAAAGAGGTTGAAAATAAAAGCGGAAAATTAAGTAATATCCTAAAGAGAATTAGATGAGAATGCATCCTTAAACTCAACTGTAGAATTACCTTTGGAAAGGAGGAATGTTTTCCGATGGATCAGGGCAATATTGAAGGCATTCATGCAGATAACTTTTAAAATATAATTTATTTATTTATTATAGAGTTGTGGGGTAAAAATGAGGATTTACTACATAAGTAGGCTGCATGCAGGTGAGATTTGGGCTTCTAGGTGGCCCTCACTCCCTCTGGTAGTGGATCAGGTGCCCTTATGTTGTCACATGCCCCCCACTCTTCTTCCTCCCTCCCTCCCCTAGCAGTGCCCAGTGACTGCCAATCCCCCCCTTGTGCTAAATTCATGCTGATAACTTTTTAATCAAATTTATTGTGTGTCTGACTACCATATATTAGACACTATGCATTTTATTTCATTTAGATTTTTTTTGCTGTTATTAAATAGAGATCTTCACGAAGTATGCAAATACATATACATATAAGGTATACAAATATCCATACAGTAAACACCTTTTAGTCTTTCACACAGCTTAAGAAATATTGATAAAATTAGTAGAAGAAGCTAGTTTTAGTGATTCCATCCATCTTATTGTATCAGTAGTTCCCTTTTGCTGAGTTATGTCCCATTGTATGGATATTACACAATTTTTAAAATCTGTTTTCCAATGGGTTAACATTGAAGGGTTTTTTTCACTTTTTAACTCTTACAAATCGTTATTTATTACAAATAAAGCAACTCTTTGTATGGACATGAGAAAGTACCTAAGCATTGAATTTTCACCTTTTAACAATTACAAATAGTTATTTATTACAAATAAAGTAACTCTTTGTATGGACATGGGAAAGTACCTAAGCATTGAATTGCTGAGTCATAAGGTAAGTGGCAGTTAAGAAACTGCCATATTGTTTTCAAGTGCTTATACTATTTTGCATTCCTATCAGTAGTATGTAAACATTCTAGCTGCTCCACATCCTCACCAGCACTTAGTATGATTAGTCTTTTTATTTTTTATTTTTTCTTGTAATAAGTATGAACTAATATCTAATTGAGGTTTTAGTTTGCATCTCCTGATGATTAACATGTTAAGTATGTTTTTATTGGCTTCAAGGACTCACAGACTTCAACCTCCAAGCCAAATCTGGCCTTCCATTTGTATTTGTAAATAGTTTTATTAGAATACGCCATACCCATTCATTTATATTTGGACTCTGGTGGCTTTCATGCTACAGCAGCAGAGTTGGGTGATTATGACAGAGACCATATGACATGCAAATCATAAAATATTAGCTCTCTGCCCCCTTCATAGGAGAAATATACCAACTCCTGATACTTTTTGTGTATAGTTTGTTCAAGTTTTTTGCCCATTTAAAAAATAAATATCTTTTTCTTGAAAATTTTTAATTTTAAAGATATGCAGTACAATTCAGGGTTAGATATACAAATGTTCTCATGCAGGTACCCTTGTTGATGAGGTGTACCCCACCTCTCTTGGCAGTTTCCCACTACTGCCGATTCCACCTACCCTATCCCCCTGCCCCCCTGCCCCGGGCAGTTTCCCACTGCTGCCAATCTCTTTCTTACAGTATTATGATAATTGTTCAAGATCCGCTTACGAGTGAGAACATATGGTATTCTTTGTTTCTGTGATAGATCACTGAGTATGATAGACTCTAAATCCATCCAAGATGCTGCAAAGTCCATATGTTTGTTCTTTATGACTGCATAATATTTCATTGTGTATATGTACCACATTTTTTAAAAGCATAGATGTATCTTTTTTAGTTTTGAGAGCTCTTTTTATATTTGGGCTATATGTAGGTGATTTGTTTGTTTGTTTTCCCAGCCTATAGTTTGTTTTTTTTCTTTAAAAAATGCTATAGAGAGAGAGAGAGAGACAGAGACAGAGAAAGAAAGAGGGAGAGAGAGAAGAGAGAGGTTTTTTTGAGCCAAGCTTGAGGATTGTACCCAGAAGCACAGATTCAAGTTATCCTGAAAATACATTCCCATTCAAGACCAACCTGGGCAACTTGGGTAAGACCTTGTCTCTACAATAAATCAAAAATTAGCCGGGCGTGGTGGCACACTCCTGTAGTTCCAGCTACTTGGAAGTCTGAGGCTAAAGGATTGCCTGAGCTCAGTCGGTCGAGGCTGCTGTGACCGTGAGCAAGCCATTGCACTCCAGCCTGGGCAACTCAAAAAAAAAAAAGGAAAATGCATTCCCTTTATTTTTTTGATGGTGTATCTTTTGAAGAGCAGAAGGTTTTCTTTTAATGAAATCAAGTTTATTGATTTTAGTTATTTTGAGTCTGGGTTTCTGTCACCAGGTTGAAGTGCAGTGATTTGATCACGGCTCTCCGTAGCCTTGACCGCCCAGGCTTAGGCTATCCTTCTGCCTCAGTAGCTGGGACTACAGACAAGAGCCTGCATGCCCAGCTAATTTTTTGATTTTTTGAAGAGATGAAGTCTCACTCTGTTGTATAGGCTGGGAACTCCTGGCCTCCAGTGATCCTCCCACCTTGGCTTCCCAAAGTACTGGGATCACAGGCGTGAGCCACCACACCTAGCCTATCAGTATATGTTTTTTGTATCCTAGCTAAGAAGTCTTTCGCTAATCCATAGTTGCAAAGATTTCTCTAGTGTTTTCCTCTAAGATTTTTATTGTTTTATGGTTAATATTTTTAGGTATAATTCATGTCTAGTTAATTTTTCTGTATATCTGTAATATGAAATAAGGTCAAGATTTATTTCTTCCTATAATTATGTCTACTTGTTCTATTGCCATTTGTTGAAAAAATGATCCTTTACATTTTATTAAATTAAATTTTACAAAAAATATAAATTAAGTTTTGTTTGAATATTCAAAATCAATTGATTATACGTGTATGAATCTATTTCTGGACTCTATTCTGTTTCATTGATCTGTATTTCTTTCTTTCATTCTTTTTTTTTTTTTTAAGATTGTGTCTCACTGTATTGCCCTGGCTAGAGTTCAGTGGCATAATCCTGGCTCACTGTGGCCTCAAACTCATGGGCTCAAGCAATCTTCCTGCTTTAGCCTTCCAAGTAACTAGGACTACAGGCATGTGCCACTATGCACAGCTAATCTTTTTATTTTTTGTAGAGACAAGTTCTTGCTACTTGCCTAGGCTGGTCTGGAACTCCTGGCCTCAAGCAGTTCTACCTCAGCCTCCCAAAGTGCTGGGATTACAGACATAAGACACCATGCTTGGCCTTTTTTTTTTTAATGGAATCCTTGTTGCAGATCTATATTTCTGTCCTTAGTATAGTACCGCTGTATTACTGTAACTTTATTATAAATATTGAAAACTCAGTCTGAGCCCCCTAATTTTATTATTTTTGAAAGTTCTTTGGTCTATTTTAAGATTTTTTGTATTTCTATATAAATGTTAAAAGCAGCCTGTTAATTTCCAAAAAAAAATTTCTGCTGAGATTTTTGTTGATACTGTAGCATATACAGACCAAGATGGAAGAATTGCATTCTTAGCAATATTCCGATCTGTGAATATAGTATATTTCTCCATTTATTTAGAGTTTTGATTTTTCTTTCTGATCTTTTGTAGTTAGCACCCTGCAGGCTTGCATATATTTTGCTTTATTTATCCCAAAGTGTTTATGCTTTTTGTTGACTCTTGAGGATTTTCTGTATAGACAATGTCATCTATGGATAAAAAAAGTTTTATTTATTTTCTAATCTATATACCTTTTGTTTCTTTTCTTTTCTTTTCTTTTTTGCCTTTTTTTGCCCTAGGATCTCCAGTATAATATTGACGAGAAAACAAATATTCTTTCCTGTTCTTTTTTTTAGAAGGAAAGCATTTGGTCTTTCACTTTTTTTTTTTTTTTTTTGAGTTGGAGTCTTACTCAGTCGCCCAGGCTGGAGTGCAGTGGCACACTCGCAGCCACCATAGCCTCAACCTGCTGGACTCAGGCGATCCTTCTACTGCAGCCTTCAAAATACCTGGAAGTACAGGTACACGCCACCATGACTGGCTAATTTTTTGATTTTTTGTAGAGACAAGGTCTCGCCAAGTTGCCTGGGCTGGTCTTGAACGCGTGGACTCAGGTAATCCACTCTCCTCGGCTTCCCAAAGTGCTGAAATTACAGGCTGAGCCACCGAACCCGGCCTGTATAGTTTTAATTTGCATTTCTTTGATGACTAGTGAGGCTGAGCATTTTTTCATGTATCTATTGGCTGCTCGTATGTCTTCTTTTGAGAAGTGTCTGTTCATATCATTTGCCCACTTTGTAATGGAGCTGTTTGTTTCTTTCTTTTCAGCACATTTGAGTTCCTTGTAGATTCTAGATGTTAGGCCTTGTCACACATACAGTTGGCAAACATTTTTTCCTAGTCTGTGGGCTGTCTCCCCACTCTCTTGATGGTTTCTTTGGCTTTGCAGAAGCTTGATGAGTTTGATGAGGTTCCACTTGTCTATCTTACCTATTATGGCTTGGGCACTTGGAGTTTTGATCAGGAATTGGTTCAGTTCCAGTTTCCATAAGGTTGTCGCCTGCATTTTCTAAGATTCTTAAAAGTTGGGGTTTTACGTTTAGGTCTTTGATTCATTTGCAGTTGATTTTTGTGTATGGTGACAGGTTGGGATCCTGTTTCAGTCTTCTGCATGTGGTCAACTGGTTTTCCCAGCACCATTTACTGAATGGGTTCTCCTCTCCCCAGTGGTTGTTGGTGGAGGCTTTGCCAAAGATGAGTTGATTGAGCAATTGAGGTTTTATTTCTGGAATCTCTATCCTGTTCCATTGGTCTGTATGCCAGTTCTTGTACCAATACTAGGTTGTTTTGATTATTATAGTCTTATAATAAGGTTTAAAATCTGGAAGTGTGATACCTCCCACTTTGTTTCTTTTGTTAAGGATTGTTTTGCCTATTCATGGTTGTTTTTGTTTCCATATAAATTCCTGTATTGTTGTTTCCAGGTGTGAGAAGAATGATGTTGGTAATTTAATGAGTATAGTGTTGAATCTATAGATGGACTTTGGTAGGATAGACGTCTTAACAGTATTGATTCTTCCAGTCCATGCGAATGGAATATTTTTCCATTTGTTTGTGTCATCTTTGATTTCTTTGAGCAGTGTTTTGTAGTTTTCGTTGTAAAGATCTTTCGCTTCTCTGGTTAGGAAGATGCGCAAGTTATTTCATTTTTTTGTGACTATTGTGAATGGGATGATGCTTTTTATTTGGTTTTCCGCCTGTTTGTTGTTGGTGTATACGAATGTGACTCTTTTGCATGTTAATTTTGTACCCTGAGGCTTTGCCAGTGCGAGGAGGTTTTTGATAGATTCTCTTGGATTTTTGAGGTATAGGATTATATCGTCAGCAAAGAGGGATAGCTTAACTTACACTTTTCCTATTTGCATACTCCTGCTTTCTTTTGTCTGTTTGCTATAACTAGGACTTCCAACACTATGTTTTGAACAGGAGGGGTGAGAATCAGCAGCCTTGTCTTATTCCGATTTTCAGGGGAAATGCTTCCAATTTCTGACAATTTAGCAATATATTGTCTGTGGGTTTGTTTAGATAGCCCTTACTATTTTGAGGTATATTCTCTCTCTTCCTAGGTGTTCAAGGGTTTTTATCAAGAAGGGATGCTGGATTTTATTGAAAACGTTTTCTGCATCTAAGGATATAATAATGCAGTTCTTGTTTTTACATCTGTTGATGTATTTAATAACTATGTTTATGGTGTTATAGATGTTGAACCAGCCCTGCATCCCAGGGATGAAGCCTACTTGGTCATGGTAGATGATTTTTGAGATGTGTTGTTGGATCTGACTTGCTAGAATCTTGTTGAGATTTTTTACATCTATGTTCTTCAGGGATATAAGCCTGTAGTTCTCTTTCTTTCTTTGATCTTTACCCGGTTTGGGTATCAGTGTGATGTTAGCTTCATAAAATGATTTGGGAAAAATTCCCTCTTTCTTGATTACCTGAAGTACTTTTAATAGGATTGGTATCAGCTCCTCCTTATATGTTTTGTAGAATTCCACTGAAAATTGTCTGGTACAGGACTTTTTTTTTTGTAGGTAGTTTTTTTATGACAGGGTCCATTTCCTGGGTTGTTATTGATCTATTTAGGATCTCAATTTTTTCTTGTTTCAACCTTAGAAGGCTGTGTGATGTTAGAAATTCCTCCACTTCATTTAGGTTATTAAACTTGTTTCCATTACAGTTGTGCATAGTAATCTCTGATAATCTCTTGTATTTCTTTCTTTTTTTTTTTTTTTTTTTGAGCTGGAGTCTCACTCCATCGCGCAGGCTTGAGTGCAGTGGCACACTCATGGCCACCCCAGAGTCAACCTGCTGGACTCCAGCGATCCTTCCGCCTCAGTCTTCTAAGTAGCCGGAACTACAGACTAGCACTACTACACCCAGCTACTTTTTTATTTATTGTAGAGATGAGGTCTCTCCAAGTTGCCCTGGCTGGTGTCAAGTCCGCAGCCTCAGGCAATCCACTCGCCTTGGCCTCCCAAAGTGCTGGGAATACAGGCTGAGCCACTGAGCCTGGCCTATCTTTTGTATTTCTTTGGAGTCATTTGTGACTTGATCTTTTGCATCTCTGATTGTGTTTATTTGGACTTTTTCTCTCTTTTCTTGGTCATTCTGACTAGGGGGTCCATCAATCTTGTTTATCCTTTCAAAAAACCAGATTTTTGTCTTGTTGATTTTTTTTCTTTTTTTCTTTTCTTTTCTTTTTTGTTTGAGTGGAAGTCTCACTTTGTTCCCAGACTGGAGTGCAGTGGCACACTCATGGCCACCGCACCCTCGACCTGCTGGTTGATTTCTTTTTTTATGGTATTTTTGTCTTGTGTCCTGTATTTGAGCTTTTATTTTGGTGGTCTGGATTCTTCTGCTGAAGTTAGGGTTTTGGTGGGCTTGTTTTTCCAGCTCCTTTAGGTGATTTGTTATGCTATTAACTTGTGATCTTTCTGTATTCTTAATGACACACACAGAATTAAGAATTAGTATGGCTTCAGACTTCTCAATAGCAGCATTAGGAGCCAGAATACAATTTTGTTATGCCTTCAGAATATTGAATGAGAATGGCCTAGAATTCTCTTAGTAAACTATCTGTCAAGTGTGAGGGTAGAATAAAGAAGTTTTTGTATGTGCAAAATCTCAAAAATGTATACCTCTCTCACACCCTTCCTGACGAAGAAGCTGAAAGTCTTTCTAAGGCCAGGCCTGTAATCCCAGCACTTTGGGAAGTCACAGCAAGAGGATTGCCTGAGCCCAGGGGTTTGAGACAGCCTGGGAAATTTGGTGAGACCTCGTCTCTACAGTAAATGAAAAAATTAGCCAGGCGTGATAGCATGCCTGTAGTTCTGGCTACCTGGAAGACTGAGGCGGACGGATTGCCTGAGCCTAACAGGTCAATGCTGGGGTGGCCATGAGCATGCCACTACACTCCAGCCTGGGCAGTGGAGTGAGACTCCAACTCAAAAAAAAAAAAAAAAATCTTTCTGTACCAAAATAATACGCTGTGAGTACTTTTTCTCCCTGGTCACTCAACTCTGATTTAGTTGGGTATGACAAGGGCCCAGTTTGTATAATCACTGTTCACCTTCTCGTCCACAAAGAGATATTCTTTCCTCCCTTCCTTCTTTTCTTCCTTCCTTCTTTCCTTCCTTCCATGGAAATGGAGTATTGCCTAGGCTGGCTTTGAACACTTGCCTTCAGGCATCCTCCCACCTTGGCTTCCCAAAGTGTTGAGATTACAAGCATGAGACACCTTGCTCAGCCTCTTTTGAAATTCATAGGTCTCTTGTTCTCTCCTTCATGGACACAATAAATATTTCACTTTCATATTCCTCATGATTCTACTGTAAGAAAGCAGCATACAGAACAAACAGACATTAAGGAAATACTCCTAACAACTTATATATAAAATTTTGACAACTTAGATGAAATGGGCCAATTCTTTGAAAACCATGAACTATCAAAACTCACTTAAGATGAAATAGATAACCTGAATAAAGCTATAACTATTTTTAAAAATTGAATTTGTAGTTTAAAACTTTCTGAATAAGAGATCTCTAAGCCCAGATCACCATATGGGCAAATTCTTCCAAACATTTAAAGAAGAAAATAAGCAAGGCATGGTATGCAACAATAGTCCCAGCTACTCAGGAGGCTGAAGAGGGAGGATCACTTAAGCCCAGGAGTTCAGGGCTGCAGTGAGTATGATGGCACCACTGCAGTCCAGCAGCATAGCAAGACCCCCATTTAAAAAAAAAAAAAAAGCAAACTGAGTCCATCACCATATAAAAAGAGCAATTCTACAACCAGTGGGACTTATCCTAGAAATGCAAGGCTGTTTAAGTATTTAAAAATCCAACAAGCCACATTAACAATTGAATATTACTCAGCCAATTAAAAGGCATGAACTAGTGATACACGCACCACATGAAAAATTCTCAAAGGCATTATGCTGAAAGAAGCCCATATCAAAAGGTTGCATACTATATGATTCCATTTATATGATATTCTTGAAAAGACAAAACTGTGATCAGTGGTTGTTAGGGGTTAGAGGTGAGGAGAGGGTATGACTACCAAAGGATAGCACAAGGAAGTTTTCTGTATCTTATTTATCGTGGTATTTATATACATCTATACTTGTGCTAAAATTCATATAACTATACATTTATAAAAATGTCTGTTTTGCTGTAAGAAGATTAAGATAGAACAGTTTTCACTTTGCCTCACATTGGGACATGCTGAGGACTTTGTAGGTGGAGCATATGCCCTGACTAAAGTCATTAGTTTGCTCCACAGCTAATTTTACCCTCATGGGGACAAGGGCCCAGAACCGCTAGATCTTCTGATTTTTCAAGAGAAGCCAGAAATCTAGATTTTTATAAGAAATCTGATTTTTAAAGCATTGTTAAATAATTTACATTTTTAAAAATGCTGTGTTGACCTCATAAGTCTGAAAATTAGACTTACTTATTTGCTGTCTCTGACACTGATAGATGTTATAGATAGTAGATAATTGTAGGCAACTTAGTGTTAAAGAGTTGGAAGAATGTCCTAAGGTTCTGTTATAGATGTGAGAAGCATATGGTATATTCATGGTTATATGAATGGCGTGGGCTTCAGAAGAAGGGTGATATATTTAGGTGCTAGAATGATGGTCTGGAGATAGCACCAGAAAGGAATAAGTCAGCTTCCTTTATCCTGGCAAGTGAAAGTAGTTTCCATTGGAGAAGGCTTTGGAAAAATGGGGACATTTTAAGAAAGAAATGTTTCATGAATGTGGTAAGGTAGTTTGTATAAAATAGAAATTCTACAGGACTCAATGAAAGGATTGTCAGAGAAGTAAGCACAAGGGCAAACTGTGATTGGGGAAAGGAATGACTGAGATGGTCAGGAATGAAGATCTGGGAGCTAAATGCAGCAGGGGGTTTAGGAGTAGAGAGCACTTAGACTGATAATAATCAATGGAACAATTTTCTGTTACATGCCTCCAATATTTGACTAGTACTTTTCCCTCTGCCAATAATGTTCTGCCTTATCCCCCCTCAGTTTTATCTGCAGAGGTATGATTATAGCTCACTGTAACCTAGAACTCCTGCCTATTCCCCCTCAGTTTTATCTGTCTCGTTTATTTTAAAATTCTAAGCTCAGATGTTTGTGTTTCTCTCCTGGAAACCACCCCTGGCATTTCTTCCTTACCTTTTCCCCAACCCAGACTCCCTCCTTAGTGTTTCCATAACACCTAATACATACACATCCTTATATTAGAACTCATTATTTATATTAAAATTACATATTTTAGGTTCCCCTAGAAGATACTATGATCCTCTGGGTCGGGATCAATGTTTTGGTCATTTCTTTGCCTCAGACAGGTAGCACAAAGCCCAGCACAGAGCTGGTATCAACAAATATTGAACTGAACAGAGAAGTTAGGCTAGGCCCTGTGTTTTGGCTGTAAGATGGGCATGGCAGGTGCCTGGACTTTTTCCAACCCTTCTTCAAGTGCCACTGGTAGTATAAGCCTATAATTGTTTTGTTACTGGTTCCACTCAGAGAAAAAAACAACTCAGTGGCCATTTGGCAGGTCATGGTCAAGGCCAGGAACACAGCCTTTATTCCCAGTGCTTCCTTTGTGTCTAGAATGCAGTGACAATCTTTGGCAAGTGATGAATGGTAAGGGAACACTTCCTGATTTACATTTGAACAACCAGGATTTTATGTGATGCTATTATAGGGATCACTGCACATTCCTGTCATTTGTCTTTGTAGAAAAATATTCATGGTGAATAGATTTGAAGCACTTTATGTTACCTGGTTCATGAGCAGAATTCTTCTCATCAAGGCAAGGCATGTTTTATTGAGTTTGTGGCTTGGCAGTTTCTCTGCACAAAATATTTCATTGACCAGAGACATCTTAAAACATCTAACTGCAATTTTTCATTTTTGTGTTAGGCCATTCATCATTATTTGACTGTCTCTGGCTATTTAAACAATTTCTTGTGCTTTCTATGTCATTGAATCTAAACTTTCAACACTGCCTTTCTTTTCTTTTGGAACATATTCTTCAGTTTCTTCCTTAAGGTTTTGCTTTAGGCTCTATTTTTTATTTTACTCCTCTGTTAGGTTTTTCTCCATTGGACTTTTCAGAGGACTAGAGAGCCTTTTGATTGAGAACTTGAACTCACAGGAATGAGATGATAAGGAAACTTAAAGTGATTATTTTTTCATCTTCATTGTCTTTCTTCCTCACCCGTCTGCATCTCCAGTATAGAAGTAGGACCTTATTTTTTCCCAAGCAACTAAGAATAAAAATGCAGAAGATGCTTTGTCATTCTTTTATTCATTAGATTATTAGGCATTATTAAACATACTAGATTGTGTATTATGTATACAGGCACTATACTAACTAGTTCATAAAAAATTAAGAAACTTGTACTTCCAAGGCATTAATAATCTAATCAGAATTATAAAGTTACAAATACCTTCTCTCAGTCTTTGCTCTTTTTTCTCTCTGAGTCTGCTTGCTAGGGGATGCTTTTTTGTTTCCTTAATTTTCAATTTAGGATAATATACTTTCCTGACAGGGTTATATCATCACAGGAGCTTCTCTGTGTGGGGAACTTAGCACAGTTCCTGACCTGTGATAAATGGTGATTATACTGATGGATAGAAACAGAGTAAGTAGAAACATGAAGGCAGTGAACATGGCATCACTACCTGGACATAAAGAAGTAATGATGGAGGAAATTTATGTACAAAGTCATAATAAAGCAATGAAATATAAGGTATATCTAGAGAACCCTAAGTAAGTATTTAGTCTATCTGGGACAGAAGGGTGAAGGAGAGAAGTGTGGTGAGAGATGAGACTTCTGAGGTAGGCAGGAATTTAGACATAATCCTGTAAGGTTTGGGGGACATTAATTTATATTAAGCAGAGGAGGCTTAAAATGAATCAGGCTGAACAGCGACTCATGCATGTAATCCTAGCACTTTAGGAGACTGGGGCAGGAGGATTGCTTGAGGCTAGGAGTTCGAGACCAGCCTGAGGAACATGGTGAGAGTCTATCTCTACATTAAAAAAAAAAAGTAGCCAGGCATGGTGGCACAGGCTTGTAAACCCAGCTACTTGGGAGGATGAGGCAGGAGAATCGCTTGAGCCCAGTAGTTCTAGATTACAGTGAGCTATAATCATACCTCTGCACTCCAGCCTGGGAGACAGAGCAAGACCCTGTCTCTAAAAAAATAATAATAAAATAATTAATGCTAAAGGAAATTTCTCATATATCACATGTCTCTTTTAGGTCTCACTTGCCCTGGAACCTTTGTCAGAAACGTACAACAGCTACAGTCCTCTTCCTACCACTGACATGACAGAAAATGTGCTTTTATCTGAGCAGGGATTTAGAGAGAATACTGAACCCAGCAATACCCAGTTTTGGTTCCATTAAGGCCTCACAGCATACCTGCCATCAAAATTAATGGAAAAGAGTTAGCAGCCAACAGTAGTAGATCAACCACTCCGAGGTAATTACCATACCTAATACCAGTCAATCTGTCATCTAACTCCCACAGTACTCAGGATTTCTGTCTTTCATTTGTGGTTAAGTAAAAGACTAACAGCAAAAAGAGGCACAGTTCCTCATTCAGCAGATAACTATGAAGTGTTCACTTTAGTCCTAGTTTGATGCCAGATGCTGGGCATAGAAATTTATAAGACACAATTCCTGTTTTCAAGGACTATTCACAATCTAGTGGAGAGACCAGCATAAAAATACGTAAGTATGACTAAATGATATACAGATTCCCTGATAGATGTTTGTGAGGGAAAAGAAGGGAAGGGAATTACTCTGTGAAACAGAACAGAATAAGAGAAACAGATTGTTAAGTAATTATAAAGCATTTGCTTTGTGTCAGGCTCTATGCTGAGCTTTTTATTTTATTGTCTCACTTAAGCTACAGCTCTGCAGCTGTGGGTGAAACATCTATTATTTCCATCACTTGGGAGATGAAAAACAGATTTACAAAGTCACATTGCAAATAAGTCACCTCTTTCAGAGTCCAAGCTACACTGCTGTAAAACCACTGATCCCTTTTCTGTCTCTGACAAAGTAGAATGTTACCATAATGGATTATATACTGCTGACTTTCTCTTTTTTTAAAAAACAGGGGAAAGGACCACTTGTACTTTGCAGAGAACCCTGATACAATAAAGGACTCTTTCTTTGGACTGCAGCACCATCTTAATTCAGGACAGAGTTTACAGTCCATAATTCTGAAAGACAGAGCCCCACAGAAGCAGATGTCCCTTCTCAACAGTTCTGAATTCCAGCCTCAAATTAGAACAGTTGCAAAGAGTCATAGTGACTCATGTATTCTTTCTTCGCACAATCCCCCTACCAAGGACCTTCTTTCAGGTATGTATGTATTTGTGAACTGAGTGAGACTAAGCTGTATTTATTGGGATCACTTTGCTTATTAGCCAGCCTACCAAGAGAACCATGACTTCTGCTTGAACTAAATAGCCAACTAAAAGTGAGCAGTCTTGTTAGAGTCCAGAATCTCTCACCATTTAAAGATAGCCCTATTAAACTACCACGTAACTTCCAAATACTCAGGTTTGTAATTGTAGGTTTGGGGAAGTAACCATTTTAAAAACCACCTTTGGCTTGGTGCAGTGACTCACACCTATAATTTTTATTTTAAAAGTTTTAAATGTAAATCTAAAAAGGGGGTAAGTATTGTGTTGTGCACCTGTAGTCCTAGCTACTTGGGAAGCTGAGGCAGAGGATCACTTGAACCCAGGATTTCAAGGCTTCAGTGAGCTATGATAGTGCCACTGCACTCCAGCAGGGTGACACAGTGAAATCCCATCTCTAATAAAATAAATAAAAAGAAAAAAACAAAACAGGTCTAAGTAAACAATGCACCTATAGTAGGATAAAGCAAAGGACTTTGCTTTAGAGTCTAAGACAATAATGAACTGGAACCGAGGCGCAACTGCTCCCTTCGACAGGGCAGGAGCTCCCTAACTCTGAGCTTGTATCTTCATTTTAAATTGGGATAACAATCCCTATCTCATGTGATTTTTGTAAGATTATTGGTATGAATCACTGCATAATAGCCAGCACATAATTCGTGTTCAGTAAATGGCAACTGTTCTCTCCAGGCTAAATATATCTTGGTAGTCCTTTTACCTGCCTAGTTACTCTCCTTAGAAGGAAGTCAACTACTTTAGATCATTAATGTTATCTTCTTAATGAAACTTTCCTTTGCCAACCTGTGAAAAACCCACAGAGGGATTTCTGTCTTTTATTTGGGGTTAAGTAAAAGACTAAGGCAAAGAGAGGTACAGTTCCTCATTTCGTTCTGGTAACTATGATACCAGGACCTCTAACCTTCCTTGCTTTGTTTTCCCCATTGCCATTATCATCATTAACACCACATACTTATCTAATTTATCATTTATCTTCCCACCTAAAATATAAGATCCATAAGGCAGGAGTTCGTGTCTTTTTTTTTTTAAACCATTGTAGCCCTGACTTCTAGAGGAGTGCCAGACATTTGGTACGTGCTGAATAAATAACTGTTTAATGAATGAGCAAATATCTTAAAGTCTGATGTCCAGGTCTACACAAAATATTCCAGGTATGAGCAGATAAGTGCTGAGTATAGTGGGACCGTTTTCTTTCTTCTCAATATAGTCATTGCATCAAAGACTAAAATTAATAGATGATAATCTTTGGAGTGTATTTTTAGAAATAGGGAATCATAAGGACTTTAAGACTTTTCCACTAATTCTGCGGATATTTTGCTTTGAAAATTTTACTTGCCGGGCTCAGTGGCTCAGCCTGTAATCCCACGCCTTGGGAGGCTGAGGTGAGTGGATTCCCTGAGCCTGCGGGTTCAAGACCCGCCTGGGCAACTTGGCGAGACCTCATCTCTACAATAAATCAAAAAATCACCCGGACATGGTAGCGTATGCCTGTAATTCCGGCTACTCGGAAGGCTGAGGTGGAAGGATCGCCGCCAGAGCCCAGCAGGTCGAGGCTGCGGTGGCCGGGAGCGGCCACTGCACTCCAGTCTGGGTGACAGAGTGAGACTCCAACTCAAAAAAAAAAAAAAAAAAAAGAAAATTTTACTTGTGGGGATAGAGACAAACTCCTGTTATGCTCTTGATGTGACAGAGATATATGGTTAACCGTTACAGTGTAATGTAAACCAAATGCTTTTATTATACCACTCCCTAACATGAGGTAATTTCATTCTGTTCCTGTTTGCTTCTTTATTTCAGTCTAAGCCTGTTTATAGGTAAACTGTCTAGTCTCTCTACTTCTGTTTGGCCACAAGTCATATTTAATTCCCAGGATTAAGATCAGTAGTTGTGTACTGAATGTTTCTACTGAAACTGCTAGTTTTCAGATAGTGAAATGAATTTGGTACTAGCTTCTGTGCAATAATATAAATAAAAGCTGATGAGACAAAAACCTTACCTACCTTGAATTATTTGGTAAAAACTGAGGACTAATATTTTTCCTTTTTTTTAATCTCAACAGTATTTTTATTTTTTACTTTATTTTTTTAGTTGGAGTCTCACTCCATTGCCCAGACTGGAGTACAGTGGCATGCTCACAGCCACCCCAGTGTCAACCTGCTGGGCTCAGGTGATCCTTCCTCCTCAACTTTCCAAGTAGCTGGAACTACAGTCGTGCTCTACCACACCCAGCTAATTTTTTGATTTATTGTAGAGATGAGGTCTCACCAAGTTGACCAGGCTGTTCTTAAACCCGTGAGTTCAGACAATTTGCTTACCTTGGTCTCTCAAAGTGCTGGGATCACAGACTTGAGGCAACATGCCCAGCCAACAGTATTTTTAAATTTTCCTTTTGTGCTTATCAAATTTTATTTTTTACTTGCTGTTCTTTTAAAAGCGAATTTTTTAAAATTTTTGGTCAATTCTTTATTATTTAAAACATTAAAACTGAAATTGACTGTGGCTGTCTTCTTGACATGAGTTTATATAGCCTAATCTTTATTATTTTTAGAGATGGGGGGTCTCACTATGTTGTACAAGTTGATCTTGAACTCCTGGCCTCAAGCCATGCTCCCTCCTTTGCCTCCCAAGAGCACTGAGATTACAGGCATAAGACACCGGGTCTGGCCATGAATGTCCTTTTAATGTGTTCAGGAAATGATTATTGAGTTGAGATGCAGGAAGATGCCATGACAACTCTTATAGTGCAGGGTAGTAGCTTCTTGAAGAGTTGAAATAAGATGTTCTCATTGCTACACTTTAGACTTTAGAGAAGCTTTTTTAAACAATGGCTGTTTCAACAGTAAAGGCTAACGGATGTGCTAGCTGTGCTCAGACTTCTCTTACTTCCATAATATTTATTTCCTTTTTAAAACCTGCTTTTAGAAAGTGTTTTGTTTTGTTTTGTTTGCTGTGTGTGCGTTTTGGTTTTGTTTTTTTTTTTTTTTAATCAGGGTCTGTCTCACTTTGTTGCCCAGGCTGGCATGCAGTGGCATGATTATGGCTCACCACAGCCTTCAATCCCTGTGCTCAAACAGTCCTCCTGCATCAGCCTCCCAGGCAGCTGGGACATGCTACCACACCTCACTAATTTTTATTTTATTTTATTTTTTATAGCAATGCAGTCTCACTATGTCACCCAGACTGGTGTTAAACTCCTGGGCTCAGGCAATCCTCCTGCCTTAGCCTCCCTGTAACTGAGATTACAGGCATGAGCCACTGTGCCTGGCCAGAAAGTATCTTAATTATAGTCAGTCAGATATAAATGACTAAGTCATTCATAAAATGTAATCATTCTTGGAGGAATTATTTAACAGGCGTGAAAACTAAGTTCAATTCAATTCAACAAGTATCTTCCTGGTGCCTATCTTGTATCAATCATCATTCTAAGTTTTCGGGTTATAGTGATAAATGTGTTTTCTTATTAGCCTGCCCTTACGTAATACAGTCTAGTAAAGGCGACAGACTTAAAAGCAAATAAAGGCTGAGTGCAGCGGCTCACACCTGTAATCCCAGCACTTTGGGAAGCCACAGTGGGCGGATTGCTTGAGTCCAGGAGTTTGAGACCAGCCTAGCAACATAGCGAAACCTCATCTCTACAAAGAAAATTTTTTTTAATTATTCAGGTGTGGTGGTGCACACCTGTAGTTCCAGCTACTCGGGATGCTAAGGTGGAAGGATGGCCTGAAACCAGGAGATCAAGGCTACTGTGAGCTGTGATTTTTGTGATCATGTCACTGCACTCCAGCCTGGATGACAGAGTGAGACCCCAACTCAAAAAATAAATAAAAACAGATACATTATAATTATGTGTGATACATAACTGGAAGAATTCATTAAAAACATTTTATCAGGCCAGGCACTGTGGCTCACACCTATAATCCCAAGCACTTTGGGAGGCCGAGATCTCATTTCTACAACAAATCAAAAAATTAGCCGGACATGGTAGCGCACATCTGTAGTTCCAACTACTTGGAAGACTAAGGTGGAAAGATTGCCTAAGCCCAGCAGATCAAGGCTGTGGTGGCTGTGAGCATGCCACTGCACTCCAGCCTGGGCAACAGAGTGAGACTCCCACTTAAAGAAAAACAAAAACATTTTATTGAATGCCTGATATATGCCCTGTACCAGACACCAAGGATACAAAGACCAAGAGCCAGTCCCTGGACTAGATGCTGACTAGATGAAATAGTTATAACAGTACTTTTTTTTTTTTTTTTTTTTTTTGAGTTGGAGTCTCACTCTGTCACCCAGACTGGAGTGCAGTGGCCGCTCCCGGCCACCGCAGCCTCGACCTGCTGGGCTCCGACGATCCTTCCGCCTCAACCTTCCAAGTAGCCGGAATTACAGGCATGCGCTACCACGCCCGGCTGATTTTTTGATTTATTGTAGAGATGAGGTCTTACTGCCCAGGCAGGTCTCGAACCCGCGGGCTCAGGCAATCCACTCACCTCAGTCTCCCAAAGGCGCGGGATTATAGGCTGAGCCACCGAGCCCGGCATAACACTACATTTTAACTTCTTTGATAGTTAAATACAAAGAGTTTTGCAAGAACAGAGGAAGTATTTTGTTTAAGAAATTGAAAATAGTTGAGTATGGGTAGACAATAAAGTACCAAGGCTGTTACCTCTCTATGAACATTTTGAGTCTCAACAGAAAATCTTTTTCTATATGACCTAAAATTAAATGGAGGCTATTACTGACACCACTTGTCATTATCCTCTTTATTCGTAAAATGTATATACTGAGTACACCTGCCTCATTAAAGACCTTTAACCAATATCAAATAAAACCAAGCACCAACCAGAATCTAAAAGGAGGAGGGTAGCTGGGCTCTGGCTCAGCCTGTAATCCCGCGCCTTTGGGAGGCTGAGGTGAGTGGATTGCCTGAGCCCGCGGGTTCGAGACCCGCCTGGGCAACTTGGCAAGACCTCATCGCTACAATAAATAAAAAAATTAGCCGGGCGTGGTAGCGTGCGCCTGTAATTCCAGCTACTGGGAAGGCTGAGGGGGAAGGATCGCCGGAGCCCAGCAGGTCGAGGCTGCGGTGGCCGGGAGCGGCCACTGCACTCCAGTCTGGGCGACAGAGTGAGACTCCAACTCAAAAAAATAAAACAATAAAAAAATAAAAGGAGGAGGGTTTCCTGTCATACAAGATTCTTTGACAACATGGAAGATGTGAGACAAAAAATGGCAGAAGCACTAAAAGGCATCAAAATTGACGGGTTCCAAAACTGTTTTTGAGCAGTGGAAAAATCATCTTGATAGATGTATTACATCAAACAGAGAGTACTTTGAAAGTGACTGAAATTTAAACATGTAAGAATAAATACACAATTCTTTATAAATAATTTCTGGTTTTTTGGGTCCCCCATATGCATAGATAAAGAACTGTAAGACATAAGACAAAATCAGGTGTGTTCAGAGTGGTATGGCCGTAAACTATAAGACATATCAAAATGTTTATCAGTATCCCTGGGTAGTGCCATCAACAAGTATACTAGTTTTCTATTGCTGCATAACAAATTACCACACACTTAGCAGTTTAAAACAACACTCATTTATTAATTTGAAGTTCTTGGGTCAGAAGACAAGCATGACATGATTGGGTTTTTTGCTCAAGGTATTACAAGACACAAATTAAGGTGTCAATCAGACTGAGTTTTCATCTGGAGAATGTGGAGAATTCACTTCCAAGTTTATTCTTGTTTAGTTCCTTGCAGTTGTAGGACAAAGGTCCCATTTCCTTGTTGGCTGTCAGCCAGGGGGTGCTGTTGGCTCCTGGTAAGTCATCTTCATTTCTTCATTTCTGGCCCTCTCCATCTTCAAGACAGCAATGATACGTTAAATCCTTCTCATGCTTCAAATCTCTGACTTCATATTCTTTAATCAACTAGAGAAAAGTTTGCTTTAAAAGGTTACTGTGATTAAGTTCTACCTACCAAGATAATCTTCATGTCTTAAGATGGACTGATTTTTCCCTGATTACATCAGCAAAATCCCTTCACAGTAATACCTGAACAAGTGTTTGAATCATTAGGAGAAGGTATGTGTATACCACGGGCTGAGAGTCTTAGGGGAATTGTATTAGAGTTCTGCCTACCACAGTGAGTGATCTTTATTTTCTTTTAGTTTGGTTGTATTGTTACATCACACATTGAACATGATATTTAAGGTTTTGGAGGGTTTTTTTTTAAGTTTAAGCTATATTTTGATCTTTTTATAGTAACAAATATGGATCTTTTTGGCTTATTTTGGGGGCTTTTTTGCTTTTCTTGCCTTTATTTTCAGAAATTTTAAAACTCTAGATTAGGAGTTGAGCACTTTGTTTCTAGTCTTACCCTCTAAGCCCTATGAAACCTCAAGGAAAATAGTAACACTTCCTATATTCCTTGGAACAATGTTATTGGTCCTCAGCTTTTTTTTTTCTTTTTCTTTTTCTTTAAGAGATGGAATCCTACTATGTTGTTCAGGCTGGAGTGCAGTGACTATTCAGAGGCATGATCATAGTATACCACAACCTTGAACTCCTGGCCTCAAGTAATTCTTCTGCCTCGCCTCCTGAGTAGCTGGGACTATACACTACCCTGCCTGGCTAGTCCTAAACCTTTAAAAAGGAGCCTAAGAACTAAAGTGGGGTCATATGTAGTACAGTGGTAAAGCATAGAGTCTGGAGTTATCTGATTATAGATGTATCGACTATATAACTTGGACAAGTTACTTATCCTCTCTGCATCAATTTTTAATCTAGAAAATGAAATACATAGCACATATCTCAGAAGAATGTCAGGAGGGTTAAATGAGTTAATACATGTAAAAGGGTTCAATAAATGTCATAATTATTGTTGCTGTTGTTGGAGGATTCTTTAAGGATGGAATAAATTTTACCCATCAGAAAGTCTGAAGAGAGGTTTCATTCTGACTTCCATTAACCTGCTGTATGATCTTGGATGAGTCATGGAAGCTTTTTAGCATTCTTTTCTTCATCTATAAAAGTATAAATTTGGAATCAACTCTCACTGTAACTCATAAAGGTTTAGCTTATATAGTTAGTGTTTGTTGGGTAAGAATGACATTAAAACTCTTACAAATAATAAGATAATTCAATAAGGTATCTGGATAGGAGAATAATATATAGATATTACTAATCTTATGTACAGACACCAGCCAGAAGAATCAGGGCATGGCTATAACAACTCCATTCTCTCCAGAAAGGAGATTTTAGTCATTGCAGTAATGTCAGCATGTAAAACTGTGCACGTAGTAGAAGCTCAGTAAACATCTGTTATTAAGTCGATGTCCTCAAGGAACTTTTCAAGGTAATGGAGAAGGCAGTAAAGTAAGCCATTACAGTGCACTGTGGGAAGTCTTGTAATAGAAGGACATATGCTGAATATTGCAAATGTTTTTCAGCAATTTTACATTTTTTACTTTCTGCTTTTGCTGTCTTCAGCTCTGTTAGAACAAGGCAATAAACTTCGTAATGCCATGGTGATTTCTGCAATGAAATCAAGCCCAGAGACCAACATGTTATTGGAAAAAGTTCATTCTCCTATGAAGGAAGATTCTCTGACAACATCAACACAGTAAGTGACAGCATAGACATGAACCCCAGCAGTTTGTTTCTTAATAGTTGTTAGCCTATGTTTTTAGTCAAGTTATTGACTGAATAATCTTGGAAATGCTCAGCAAATAATTCTTTTTTTTTTTATTTGGAGTCTCACTCTGTTGCCCAGACTGGAGTGCAGTGGCCAGAAGTGGCCACTGGGCTCTGGCGATCCTTCCACCTCAGCCTTCCAAGTAGCCGGCACTACAGGCACGTGCTACCACGCCCAGCTAGTTTTTGATTTGTTGTAGAGACGAGGTCTCACCAAGTTGCCTGGGCGGGTCTCGAACCCGCGGACTCAGGAAATCCACTTGCCTCGGCCTCCCAAGTGCTGGGATTACAGGCTGAGCCACCGAGCTTGGCCAGCAAATAATTCTTTTATTTTTTTTATTTTTTAATACATATTTTTAATTTTAAAATTGTGGAGTACAGTTAAGGGTTAGGTATACAAATATGCATTGTGCAGGTACCCTTGTTGATGAGGTGTGCCCCCATCCCCAGACAGATAATGATTACCGTTAATCTCACCTTCCTTCCCCTCCCTTCCCTCCCCTTAGTTTCCCACTGTCTATGCAAATAATTCTTAATGTGTTGAGAAGGAAGTTAAGGACACTCAAAATCTAGTCTTAGCACTAACACTTGCTGAAGATATAAATGGTTAAGCTCTTTGCTCTCCTTGAACTGGCGTGCTTGCCTATAAAATGGGAATATTCTCTCCCTACTGTACAGAAATGAAATGAGATTCTAATGCAGGAAAGAACTTTGTAAAGTATGAAGTTTAATATATGTTTAAGGCAGTTAAGTCTAAAGTATGTTGAATTTTCTGAGTTGGACCAGCTGCATGTATTAATTGATTATTATTTAATTTTTCCCATCTCTTCATCACTCAGTGAGAAAGTGTTTTTCTATCCTTAGAATCAGAACCTTGTCTAGGAATCAGTTTAAAGACCACATTGAAGATCACCTTCTCCCTCCAACTGAGAATACATTTTGGAAACATGACACAAAAGCTGATACCAGGGCTATACAGCTGCTATTAGGCAGGTAAGCACTCTTAGCTAGCATACTTCCTTTTAAATTCTGGTTTAATTGTATATTACAATTTTATTGTAATTTTTTTTTTTTTTTTTTGGAGTCTTACTCTGTTGCCCAGACTGGAGTGCAGTGGCCAGGAGTGGCCACTGGGCTCTGGCTCTGGTTTATTGTATATACTGTTAACAGATCATCTTCCTAAAGCAGCCCTTCCCTAGACTAGCCAAGTTCTCCTATGTTCCTTAAACTGTCACTCATTGCTTACTAAATAAAAGTCCAATCTTTAGCCTTTTAGTCTTGGCTTCACCTAACTAATGGTCCCCAATCCACCTTCCATTCCTGTCTCCCAACTCTCCCCAATACCAGTGTTAACATGGTGTGATTAAAAAGAAAATAGATTTAAAACAAGTTAATGTTTGAAGTCTGTCTCTTATTAGCTTTGTGACCTTAAGCAGGTATCTCTGAACTTCAGAGTCATCAGTAAAATTGGAATTATATCTAACCTTGCAAACTGGGTGTGAGATTAGAAATGATGTATATAAAGGAGCTAACACAAACTACTTTGACACAATGTAGTTTGACTGTTGGAAGCTGTAATTGTTAATATTACTGTGAACATGTGCCCTTGAAGCAGACTCACCTATTTATTGTCTCTTGAATAAGATACTATCCTCATTCTGCTTGGAAAGATAGTAGGGCATAGTGGTTAAAGGCAGTATGTGTTGAGTTATAGAGGTGTGAGAGAACATGTGTTTCAGAAACTCTGATTTGTGTAACTTGGTTAAAGTTTAGACTTCTTGTAGGGAAGTGTCAAGGATGCATAACCACTTAGTATGCTAATGGTAGGATGGGTAGAGTGAGTAGAGGTATAATGGAAAAGGTAAGTGGAAGCCAGATTTTGAATATTATGTTAATGAGTTTGGACTTTATATTGTAGACATTGAGTAGACATCACAATATCTTGAGCAGAAGAGTAGGAAGATCACAGCAGCATGGAAAAATCAACTGGATACGGGAGATGGGAAAGTATGTGGGAGCCCTCCCCATAGAGGGGGAGAGGTAAGAAATTAAAGGTTGAAATGACAGGATTGGTGATTTGATATGTTGTGGAAAGAAGGCAAAGAGTAAAAAATGATCCCTAGGAATTTTGTTATAATGACTTCATGGATCACAATGATTGAAATAGAAATACATAAGCATGCATAAGGCAAAGATTTGAAGTAAATCAAATCCTTACTAAATAAAAATCCAAGTTCAAGTTTGAGTGTATAAATCTGTTAAACTTGAGTTGCCTATGGAACACTCATGTGTAGTTATTAGTAGGCACTTGAATCACTTGAATACAGTATATAGAGCTGAAGCTCAGGAGAAAAGACTAGCATAAAGATAAAATTTGGAGCTTTGTTAGCTATACTGCAATAATTGAAACCTTGGAAGTGGGCAAGATCACCCAGGGAGAGTATGGTGGAATGAAAGTAAGAATAAAGAATGCAACTTTTATGCCCTTTCTTTTTTAAACCAAAGTAAAAAGATAATAAGGGAATAGAAAAAGCATAAACTCACAAGAACCAAAAGGGGAGGTGGCAGCAGAAGAAAGATGTCAATAACATTTTGGAAGCTGGAACACAGACAAACAAGGGTAACTGACTTGGCAAAATAGAGAAAACTGTTCTTGTGAGTTTAGAGGACCAACAGTTTGATTGCAGTATCCCAGAAAGTCTCAGGAATTAGAAACACCAGGTATCTCTCAAAGAATATCTGAATTTGAGACTGAAAATAGGGACTGGCTAAGAAAAAATAAATCGGAAAAATTAGGCTTCTTCTTCCTTGCTCAAAGACCTGGAGAGATAGTATAATGTGGAGATTAATTATAAGACCTCGAGCCAGATTGCCTGTGTTTGAGCTCTGCCATTCACTAATTGTGGAACCTTACATAAGTTATTTAACTACCTTCTACTGCGGTTTCCTCACCTAGAAAATGGATATTCTAATATAACCTACCTCAGTGATAGATGGGTGTGGATTCAGTGAGTTAATTCATGTAAAATTCTTAGAATACTGCCTGGCACGGAGTGACTTCTCATTAAATGTTAGTTATTCTTATTATAATACTGTCCCACCTCCTAGAGCAGAGATTGACATTCCCCTGCCCTGTGAAAAACGAGCAGTTTAATCTCTGTAGGCAGGACTAGCTGATCTCTCAATTCAAGAATATCAAGTTAACTGAGGGTAGAGGTGAGTGTCATACTGAAGAAAAGGAGATTAAGTTAAGGTCTGCATGGAATGATGAACATCCCTCCTACTCCTGGTCCCCTATTCTTGACCCCCAGAATGCTGACAGCCACATCATCTCCTAGGAGATTCAGATTCTACTTGGAAACTGTTCAGCTCAAGAGAAAAGAAATAGAGATACCAGCAATTAGAGATTACCCAACACAATGATCTAGTTCTGTCCAACTATTTTTTTAGTAAAGCCAACCAGTCAACAAGTTCCCCCCATCTCCCAACTGACATATAAGACCTTCCAGTTAGCATTTCAATGTCCAACTTTTAATATGCCCAGGTAGCCAAGCTTTATAGACATTTGAGGAATGCCTCAACATGTAAACAGAACAAGATTCAATGAAAAATTTGGAAGAGAAAGATAAGGAAAAATCCAGAAAGTTTAGCAAGGACAGAGTTGGAAAAATAGGAACGAAAATACAAATTGAGGCTATTTTTAGAAGGGTCAAAATCCAAATAATAAGATTTCCAAAAAGAGAAGATGAAAGAAAGAAAAGGAAATTATAAAAATAAATTTCCCTGAGCTGAAGCACATGATCTTCTATGTTGATATTTGAACCAAGACCTCTCTCTCCCTGTTCCTCAAAGGTGGAAATTTCACTCCAGACTAGGGGAGACAAAAATTTAGGGCTCCCTCTGCCTCCAGTACCTAGTTGGTAGACTGTCTTCCCAGAGAAAGGGTGGCAAATTACTAGAATTAGAAATTGAAGAAGGGACCTTAATACCAATTTGTACAAATAAGACAGATTGTAAAAAAATACCTTGAACAGTTATGTGACAACAAATTAGACAATTTAGGTGAAATGGACAGATTCCTAAAAAGATACAAGTCACCAAAACTATCAGAAGAAATAGACAATATGACCAGACCTTTGACAAGCAAAGAGATAAATAATTACATTAGTAATCAAGGAAAGAGATTGAATTAGTAATCAAAAAACTACCCACAAAGAAAAGCCTAGGCTCAGTGACTTCTCTGCTGAATTCCACCAAGCACTCAAGATTTTGATACCAATTATTCACAAACTCTTCTAAAAAAAATAGAAGAGTAGGGGATACTTCCCAGTTCATTTTGAGGTCAACATTACTCTGGTCAAATCCAAACAGAAATATCACAAGAAAACTACAGATCAATATGAACATGGACACAAAAATCCTCCACAAAACACTAGCAAACCAAATAGCAAACCAGCAACATATAAAAATAATTTTACGGGATACCCCCTTGGGTCCCCTCCCACTGTGAGAACTTTTCTGTCCTCTCAATAAATCTTGCTTTCAAAAAAACATAAATAATTTTACTTCATGACCAAGCAGATTTATTCAGGAATGTGTGGTCAGTTGACATCCGAAAATCAATTTATGTGGCCCACCATATCAGTAGAATAATAAGCAAAAACCACATGATTACCTCAAAAGATGTAGAAAAAATATTTAACAAAATCCAATATTCTTTATGATAAAACTCTCAGCACACTTGAAGTAAGAGGAGAAATCCTCTGATAAAGAACTTCTACAAAAAAATCACAACTGACATCATAATTAATGTTAAAAGACTGGATGCTTTCTTACTAAGATTAGGAAAGAAAAAACAAGGAGTCTGCTGTCACCAATTCTATGCTTTCACCAATTCTATGCTCTCATCAATTCTGTTCAACATTGTGCTAGAGATTCTAGCTGGCTCAGTTATTCAGGAAAAATAAATAAATAAAAGTGATCCAAATTGGAAAGGAAGAAGAAAATACCTCTGTTCACAGGTGACATGATTTGGTATATAGAAAATTATAAAGAATCCACTAAAAAAATTGGAACTAATAAACGAGTTTAGCAAGGTTGCATGATACAAGATCAACATGCAAAAATCAACTGTATATACATTTATATACTTGCAATGAACAATATGAGAATAAATTAAGACAATTTCATTTATAATAGCATCAAAAAGAATAAAATACTTAGGAGTAAGTATTTTAGGAATAAGGAATAAGCTGTAGTCTCAGCTACTTGGAAGGCTGAGGCAGGAAGGTCACTTGGAGCCTAGGAGTTCAACACCAGCCTAAGCAACATAGCACACCCTGTCTCTAATAATAAAAATAAATAAGTGCTACAAAGCATTGTTGAAATAAATTAAATAAATGGAAAAAAAATCCCATGTTCATTATTCAACTTAATCTCTATCAGAATCCCAGCTGACTTCTTTGTAGACATTTGACAGGTTATTTCTAAAATTCATATGAAATTTCGAGGGACCCGGAATAGCCAAAGCAACCTTGAAAAAAAAAGTAGGACTCAACGCTTCTTGATTTTAAAACTTACTTTAGAGCTACAATAATCAAGTCATGTTATACTGGCATAAGGATAGATATATAAATTGAGAGACTAGAATTGATAGTTTAGAATAAGCCCATGTGACTGTGGTCAGCTGATATTCAACAAGGCTGTCTAAACCATTCGGGGGAAAAGAATAGTCTTCAACAAATGGTGCTGGGACAACCTTATAGACATGCGCACAAAAAATGAAACTGAACGCTTACTTCCCACCTTACACAAAAATTAACTCAAAATGGGTCAGACAGCTAAATGGAGGAGCTAAAACTACAAAACTCTTAGGAAAAAAACACAGAGGCTGGCCGGTGCAGTGGCTCACACCTGTAATCCCAGCACTTTGGGAAGCCGAGGTGGAAGGATCGCTTGAGGCCAGGAGTTTGAGACTAGCCTGAGCAGCAAAGCAAGATTCCATCTCTACAAAACATAGAGAAATGTACCAGGCACGGCGGTGCATGCCTGTAGTACCAGCTACTTGGAAAGCTGAGGGCAGAAGATCGCTTGAGCCCAACAGTTAAATATTGCAGTGAGCCGAGAACTTGCCACCGCAGTCCTCCAACCTGGGTGACAGAGTGAAACCCTGTCCCAAAAACAAAGAAAGATGCTTCTTACACTTGCAATCCCAGCATTTTGGGAAGCAGAGGCGAAACGATTGCCTGAGTCCAGGGATTTGAGACCATCCTAGGCAACTTGGCAAGACTTTGTCTCTAAAATAAATTTTAAAAATTAGTCAGGTGTGGTGGTTAATGCCCGTAGTCCCAGCTAGTTGGAAGGCTGAGGTGGAAGGATCGCCTAAGCCCAGCAGTTTGAGATTGTGGTGGCTGTGAGTCGCCACTGTACTTCAGAAGTCTAGATAATAACAAGTGTTGATGGGAAAGTAGAGAATTTGAAACCCTGGTACACTGCTGGCAGGAATATGAAATTGTGCAGCACTTTGGAAAATATTTTGTCAGTTTCTCAAACTGTTACATGTAGATTTACCATATGACCCAGCGATTCAACTCCTAGGTGTAAACCCAAGGAAAATAAAAATATACATCTACACAAAACTGTATATGAATGTTCATAACAGCATTATTAATAATAGTAAAAGAAATGAAAGCAACTGAAATGTTCATCAGCTGATGAATAGATTAAAAAATGTAGAATATTCACACAACAGAGTAGTATTTGATCATAAAAATGAAGTACTGATACATGCTACATCTTGGATGAACCTTGAAAACATGCTACTTAAAAGAAACCTGTCACAAATGAATATATATTGTGTTATTTCATTTATATGGAATATCCAAAATAGGCAAATCTACAGACAGAAAGGAGATTAGTGGTTCCTTAGTGTTGGCTATGGTGATGGGTAAGGTGGTGATAGCTAAAAGTTATGGATTTCTTTTTGAGTTGATTAAAAATGTTTAAAATTGAGAATAAGGATGGTTCATAATTGTTAACATACTAAAAATTTATTTTCTCACTTTAAATGGATGAATTGTATGGTACGTGGATTATAGCTCAATGAAGCTATATATGGGCTGAGAGTGGCAGCTTACTCTGGTAATCCCAGTACTTTGGGAGGCTGTGGTGAAAGGATTACTTGAAGCCAGGAGTTTGAGATTATCCTGGGCATCATAACGGGATCCTATCTCTTTAAAAAAAAATTTAAAAATTAGCTGGGCATAGTGTTACATGCTTGTAGTCCCATTTACTTGGGAAGCTGAACCAGGAGACTCACTTGGCATAAGAGTTTGAGACCACAGTGAGGTATGATCATGCCACTGCACTCCAGCCTGGTCAACAGACAAATTAAGTGGCCAGGCCAGTGGCTCACGCCTATAATCCCAGCACATTGGAAGGCCAAAGTGGAAAGATTGCTTGAGCCCAGGAATTCAAGACCAGCCTAGGCAACATAGCAAGACCCTGTCTCTACAGAAACTCAAAATTAGCCAGGTATGGTGGCTTGCGCCTGTTGTCCCAGCTACTCAGGAGGTTGAGGCAGAAGGATTGCCTGAACCCAAGGAGGTCAGGGTTGTGGTGAGCCATGATTGTGCCACCACACTCCAGCCTGAGCAACAGAGTAAGACCCCAACTCAAAAAAGGAGGGGAGTATAGACTGAGCTTGGTGGCTCACTCCTGTAATCCCAGCACTTTGGTAGGCTGAGGCAGGACAGTTGCTTGAGCCCAGGAGTTCAAACCAACCTGGGCAACATAGCAAAACCTCATCTTTTTGTTGAAAGGAAGGAAGGAGGAAAAGAAAAGAAGGAAGAAAGAGTAAATTATATTCTACTTACCTCTGATAAAATATTAACACTGAAAATTAAGTTAACTAAAAAAATTGTAATATAACTAAATAGGAAAGATGGGTAAAGGGGAAATGTGTGTCCAAGAATAATGATATAAGAGAGTAAGTCCTTCATTTTTCATAGTAGAAAGTTCATAGATCATAGAAAAGTAAAAAATCAGAATAGCAGTATACATGTGTCACAAATATGGAGGTAAATACCAGAAGAAACATTTAAGGAAGCTGAAAGTGATTGCCTTTGAGGAGTTAGGCGGCTACTGGTTTTTTATTATAATCCTTGTAATCCTACTTGACTTTCACCATAGATGTGTGTATTCTTTTATTTTAAATTGTTTAAGAAGAAAAAGAGAATAATGCTGAGAGTACACTCGTCTTGTGGCCAAGGAACACAGACAAATTTAAACCCTTTTAATGTACCATAGACAAGTGAATAAATTCAGAGAAATACTGATTCTTTTAAAAAAGTAAAAAATAGAAGACTAAATACTGAACAATGGAGAGCTTCATAACTTTTAAGAGCATGCAAAGGGGGACAATTGGAGTGGGGAGGAGAGTGTATATGGCAAAGAGAGTTATAGAATATCAATATGTAGAGTTTCAAAAAGGAACAGTGCTCAGAATCTGCATTCAGAAGCTGTAGAGAGGCCATGTAGACTGGCAAGTTGTCAGTTGGATTTCACTACTTAAGAAGTTGTTCTAGCCGGGCTCAGTGGCTCAGCCTGTAATCCCGCACCTTTGGGAGGCTGAGGTGAGTGAATTGCCTGAGCCCGCGGGTTCGAGACCCGCCTGGGCAACTTGGCAAGACCTCGTCTCTACAATAAATCAAAGTGACCCGGGCGTGGTAGCGCGCACCTGTAGTTACAGCTACTTGGAAGGCTGAGGCAGCAGAATCGCTGGAGCCTAGCAGGTCGAGGCTGCGGTGGCCGGAAGCAGCCACTGCACTCCAGTCTGGGCAACGGAGTGAGACTCCAACTCAAAAAAAAAAAAAAATAAGTTGTTCTGACCTTCAAGAGAGAGATTACTATAGATTAATGATGTCAGCTAGGGAATGATTCTTCTCCACCCCGCAGTAAGTATAGCAGCTAGCTTGAAAGGAAGCAAAGTAGAAACAAATAAATGAAATGTGTAGCACACTGCTTGGCACATAGTATTTAATAAATATTGTTGGTTTTATTATTAAGAGCTTGCTCATTAAGAATACATCAAGTCACCTTGGGAGACTGAGGTAAGTGGATTGCCTGAGGGTTCGAGACCCGCCTTGGCAACTTGGCGAGACCTCATCTCGACAATAAATCAAAAAATTAGCCAGGCATGGTAGCGCGCCTGTAGTCCAGCTACTTGGAAGGCTGAGGCAGAAGGATCACCGGAGCCCAGCAGGTCGAGGCTGTGGTGGCCGGGAGAGGCCACTGCACTCCAGTCTAGGCGACAGAGTGAGACTCCAACTCAAAAAAAAGCAAAAAAACAAAAAAAGAATTCATCAAGTTCATTAATAGATGTTCATTAAGTACTAGTTACTACAGGAGAAATAAAAAGAAAAACACACATATTTTGCCCTCTTGGAGCTTACATTTTGAGTAAAAATATGGAATCTATATGAGGACCTGAAAGAAAAGGTAGAAAGTAAAAAATTGGTATCAGAAAAGGTACCAGAACGGTATGGAACTTTTTTTTTAGAAGATAGATTATTTCTTAAAAATTCTGACTTCATAGTTATTTATATGCTTGTCTTTTTATGGTAAGTATTTATTCATTTTTGCATAGAACTAATCTTGACGTAATCCTTAATACACATATTTTACATGGATTTTTTGCTTAATGGAAGAGAGTTATTGTGAATTAGCCATTTTTTTCCCACAAAAACAGCATATAACATTTAATCCATTGAATTATAGTTGTTGTTTACCTTTTTTTCTTCCAACCAGACCATAAACACCACCAGAGTAGAGAGAGTAGAGATTAGCTTAGCCATCCTTGTATCTTCCAGGACCTAGCACATAATAGGTGAGCAGTAATTGTTTGGATGAATAAATGAGTGAGATCACAATCAGTGTCAGTAGTGTGTTTTTGAATACTAGTTGTTAACATCCCAGAGGAGGAGGAATATAATTGGAAAACACTTATCCTATAGCCTTCTGTTTAAATGTGAATCTTATGTTTATTATATCTTCTTTCATGTTTAAAAACTTTAGAAAGTGTCACTAAAGAAAGAATAATTCAGCTGTAAGTTCTGATAAAATTCTTCTGCTCTGTTTTTCTTATCTCTGCAGTGCTGAATTATCCCAAGGTCATATCTGGGATGGGTTAGGCTCTCCTCCAGATTCTCCATCTCCTGGGAGTGATGTGTATTGCAGCAGTGAGCTGAATGACCCTCAGTATGACAAGAGTCTCCTGGAGAACTTATTTTACACAGCACCTGTAAGTTATTGAATCTGAAACTTTAGGAATGAAGAGTAAGAGTACCAATTATAATAGTAGCTATAGGCATGATACCACTTGTCAGACAGAAAGCTATCCATTCTACATACCTTGCCTTATTTAACCATAATGACAATCTGAAGAAGAAACTATTATCTTTATTTTACAGATGAGGAGACAGTCTTAGTAAAATTGAGTATTTTGTCCAAAGATACACAGCAAATAAGTGTTACAGCCAGAATTCAAATTCAAGTTTGCCTGAGTCCAAAGCCTGTGGTCTTGATTAATGTATTATATACTTTCTTAGAACTATTCTAAGGAAGATCTAATATAGTTATATCCTCAGAACCACACTTGACTGGTATCTATTCAGATTATTCTAGAAATGCCTCTACTCACTCTACTTCTACTGACCCTTAAGACAGGACATCCTCTTTTCAGACAGTTCTAGTTTTTTCAAAGTTCTTTTTTTATATCAAGCCATATATTCTATTTATTGGTTTAGCATCTTCTAGAGTTTACATAGTAAGTCCAATCCCTGTTCCACAAAAAATTATTTATATGTGTGAAGATTGCTGTCATATCCCTGATTTTCTTCTTCTCCAGATCAGAAAAAAGATACTGAAATGCAGATAATTTATAACAGCTCGCTGGTAAGACAGTGAAGCCTACCCAGGTTCAGAGGAAACAGGGAAAACTTTTATATAAGACTGCAAGTAAAAAACATAATGAGGTATAAAGGGTTTTAATTGAGACTTCAGTAAAAGACAGTGTTTTGAGATGCAGAGAAAGGATATAAAATGGATATAGAAAGAGTGACCTGTGTAGAAAGCACATTTCCACATGTTCTTACTCATAAATGGACCCTGAACAATTATCATATTATTATACGAAAGGGATTGGCAGTAGTGGGAAACTGCTGTGGCGGGGGAGGGCACACTTCATCAATAAGGGTACCTGATCTCAAACCAGATGAAGTAGGAACCAAAGTGAGGCCCAAACTTTACCTGTACAATGACCACTTATATACCTAACCCTGAATTATACCCATCTTTAAAATAC
Organism: Cephalopachus bancanus; assembly: GCA_027257055.1. Classification (NCBI taxonomy): domain Eukaryota; kingdom Metazoa; phylum Chordata; class Mammalia; order Primates; family Tarsiidae; genus Cephalopachus; species Cephalopachus bancanus. The sequence continues at coordinate 2,083,660 of JAPVLO010000195.1, read as the reverse complement.
AAATTTTTAAATTTAATTAAATTTTTTAAAAAAGCATATTTGTGTGCTGCAAGGGATCTAATTCACTGGATAAGGAGTTGATAGAGCAGGCTAGCAGATTGCAGCCAGTTTGTGAAAGGGTTTGAATGTCAGGTGAGGAGGAAATGACACATCAAAATGATGTTTTAGGAATCTTACTCTGGCAGTCCGAGATAATAACCAAAAGCAGATAGGAAGCCACTGGGTTACGGTAGGCTGAGGTAGAGGCTGAGTGAAAGTAGCAAAAATGGGATTAGCAAGGAGGAGATGGATTAGAAAGGCATTAGGAGTGGTTAGGATTTCATAACTTCCTACCTTGACAGTCAACACCATACTATGTTCCCTATGGGGTAAAGAGGAAAGGATTTGTTTATTACACATTTATTATTACCCATCTTCTGTGTGTCAAGAACTTTACATGTAATCTGTCATTTATTGAGTATAGTACCAAATGTTTTAAATTCATTGTTTCATTTACTTCTTTTACCAGCCCTGTGAGATAGTATTTTCTCTGTTTTACGTGCTATGAAATAGAAGCTTAGAGAGGTTAAGTACAAATGATTAAGCAGAAGAACCGGAATTCTTACCCAAGTCTATCTATCCGAAAGCCTGTATTTTTTGTCTTTCTTTCTTTTTTTTAGATTAGAAAATACAATTTATTTAGAAAGTAAATGAGAGAGAGAGAGAGAGAACTAAAGAGGAGATTTACCTCCCCAAGGTAGGGAAGAGGGCCAAAGCCAGGAAACATGGCCACACCAGACTCTAGTAAGGTAATGGTCAAAAGCCTGTAATTTTTCTACTAGACCACATTCTCATAAACCTTGAGCATGGCATTGTGATCTGACCCTGACTTGCCTCCCTAGCCTCGTCTCCTACTTTTACCTTTCACCCACTGGAGACTCCAGCCATACTGAAGTCCCACCTCACTCCTTGAATATTTTAGCTCTTCTTGTATGTTCCTATTTGCTGCTGATAGTGGTCCTTCTACTTTGAATGTTGAAATGCCCTTATTCACCTGGTAAACTTCATTTTTTAAGATCAGCTTATCACCTCTATGAAGAAACCATCCCAGACTTCCTCAAGGAGAATTTTTTTCCTGACTCCCCACAATATCTTGTGTATTTTCCTATTATAGCTTTTACTACATTGTATGATATAGTTCTTCATAAACAGGATCATGTCTTCATTATCTTTTTATTGCCAGTATAGCAAAGGCCTAACAGATATTGAAGACTCATTCAGTGAATACTTAATGAATAAATAAATGTATGAATGGCACTAAGTAATCTCCCAAGTTATTTGAACAAAATAATTTTAGAAAATATTTGTTGACCAGAAGAATGAGCCAGTTGACTATAAGACAGTGGGAAGACCAAGGAGTTATAATGCTCATGTCCTTCCGCAGGGACAGTGTTTCATGTTAAAATTGAATAATATCCATAGCTTAGAAATTCAGCATTATTGCCTTTATTTTAGTTCCTGAAATTCTTAGCTTTTGAACAACTTAGTTTCTTTTTACCTTAATTTCTTTCAGCCTGTGGACCCATCTAGACTTCATTGCCTTGTCAATAACCATTTTTAAAGCTGGTGTTGAAAGAAAAACTTAAGAGCAAACAGCCATGTAATTTCACCTTTTAAAAAGTTGTATTGCTCCTTAGAAGAATGTTCTTATCATGCTTACTGAATTTGTTCCCTTTTTTTTTTTTTGAGTTGGAGTCTCACTCTGTCACCCAGACTGGAGTGCAGTGGCCACTCCCGGCCACCGCAGCCTCGAACTGCTGGACTCCGGCAATCCTTCCGCCTCAGCCTTCCAAGTAGCCGGAATTACAGGCATGCACTACCACGCCTGGCTGATTTTTTGATTTTTTTATTGTAGAGATGAGGTCTTGCTGCCCAGGCAGGTCTCAAACCTGCGGGCTCAGGCAATCCACTCACCTCAGCCTCCCAAAGGCACGGGATTACAGGCTGAGCCGCCGAGCCCGGCTAATTTGTTCCCCTTTTTACAGGTCAACACATATACCCTGAGATGCTGAAAAAAGGGAGTGGGAGATGGTAGACTTAAAATAACTTTCGGTTGGTCTCCTGAATTTATATTATATTAGCAAACTTTATCCCTTTTTTAAAAAAAATTGTAGCCCAATAACTATATTGCCACTTTCTGTCTTTATTTTACATTTTGATATAAAGGGCTGATCAGTCAATTACAGTGGATGCCTTTTCTCAAAATAAAAATGAATTACTGGGAACTTAGCCACCGATTTCCTCATTAAAATGTGTAAAATATAGTAAACAGTTCACCTGAGCAAGATTAAAAACAGAATGAATCATTTGTAGTATGGAGTGGTGAGCAAAGTAGTCTTTGCGTCCAAGTAATTAGTTAGGTGACATTGTACAAACCTCTTGGCCTCAAACTGTGGTAGAAATACAGGCTTTGAAGCCCATATATATTAAAATCTGGCTTTAGTACTTACATCTATGGATCAAAAACAAGCTGCCTAATTTCTCTCAGCTTTCGTTTTCTCACTCGTAAAAATTTATTTAAAGGCACCTTGTGCCGGGCTCGGTGGCTCAGCCTGTAATCCCGTACCTTTGGGAGGCTGAGGTGAGTGGATTGCCTGAGCCCGCGGGTTCAAGACCCTCCTGGGCAACTTGGCGAGACCTCATTTCTACAATAAAAAAAAATTTTAAAAAGGCACCCTGTAGAAATGTGGTGAGTCTTAGAAATATACACGCAGCATTTAGCACAATGCCAGATACATAGTAGCTAGTCAATAAATAGTGGTTGTTATTAAAAATTTAAAAGCAGAATCTACTTTTATTTATTTGCTTTGAGCTGAACTTGGCTATTTTTGTAATCTTCAGATTATTTTTGTAAAACTGGGGAAAATGTGCGATTAACTTCGTTGATGCGTTATCTCTTCAAGAGAATGATGTATTTGCAGAGAGCTTACTTTCTTTTAAAGAAATTTTCATTAGTATGATCCCCAAAGCAGTTACCTTTAAGTGTCTCTTTTTTTGTTTCTTACCCACCATAGAAATCTGATACCAGCATCAGTGATTTCCTCAGTGAAGATGATGATATTGTTCCTTCTAAAAAAATGAACCAGTCAAAAACTCTTACCAGATCATCTAAGGATCTAGAATCAAGTGATCATAAGCTAAAGAAGAGGACAGCAGGCAAGAAAAATAGGTGAGCATCTCTATGAGTGCTTGTTTAAAAGGCAAAAGCAGAGCCAAGCACAGTGGATCACGCTATCATCCCAACACTTTAGGAGGCCAAGGAGAGAGAATCGCTTGAGCCCAGGAGTTTGAGACCAGCCTGGGCAACATAGTGAGAACTTGTCTCCACAAAAAAATAAAATAATTGGCTGGGCATGGTGGTGCACTCCTGTAGTCCCAGCTTCTCAGGAGACTGAGGCGGAAGGATCACCTGTGCCCAGAAGGGCTAGGCTTTAGTGAGTCATGATTGTGTCACTGCACTCCAGCCTGGGTGACAGAGTGAGACCCCCAACTCAAAAAAAAAGGCAAAAGCAAAGGAATATTATTTTCACAAGATCTCCGAAAGTGAAATGACCTATGTTTATACAACACCCTCAGAGTAGTTAAGTTGTAGTAACTCAGTAAACATTGTAATCCTTAAAAAAGAATGATAACATGAGAAGATGGGTACAATTAAAATGATTAAAGGAGAAAGCAGAATTTTAGGTTGTATATATACTGTGATCATTCCTATGTAGAAAATATGCATAGGAAAGCAAATGAAAAGGAACACATAAAAGTGACAGTAGTTATATTAGGATAGTGGGTAACAAATAAAGTCTGTGTCCCTTCTAATTTTGTAGTGTCAAGTTCTATACTTTTGGTGGAAGTAAACTTCAAGAGTATAAGAATATTTGTATATTTTTTCAGATTTCTTGCAATATAGATTATCCAGATAATTAAAACTGTTTCCAGTGCTTGATAACTTGTGAATTGAGATGCTTGGGGCCTTACTTCTTTCCTCCTCTTGCCTGTACAAATTAGAGTGTTTCATGTTGAGCCTCTAACCATCTGCCTTACTTTATGAACTCCTTTCAGAAATTTGGTTGAAGAACAGATGATCTCAGAACCTCCAGAAGATGCTCAAGTGATGACATTAAGTGTGGATAGACTTGCCCTTCTGGGTAGAACACATTCAGTGAGAATCATCATCAAAACAATGAAAGTTCCTCCAGATAGTCCTCAAATGTCCCCTGGCAAAAAAAGTTTTGCTGGGCGACCACCTAAACTGACAACAGCAAAAAAGCGGTATGTCTCTAACATGAGAAGGCTAAATTTGGCATTTCTGGAAAGTGTGTTGATAGTAATTAATAATTGCTTGGGTTTTATTATTTAATTATTTAGGGACAGCTTCTCACTCTGTCACCTGGCTAGAGTTCAGTGGCACAATCATGGCTCACTGTAACCTTGAATTCTTGGGCTCAAGTGGTCCTCCCACTTCAACCTTCTGAGTAGTTAGAACTGAGGTGCATGCCAACATACCCAGCTAATGTTGATATATTGCCTAGACTGGTCTTGAACTTCTGGCCTCAAGCAATCCTTCCAGCTTGGCCTCCCAAAGTATTAGAATTACAGGCATGAGCCACCACACCCAGCATGATAATAATAATCAATAATTGCATGACACTTTATTATTTGTGATGTTTTCATAAGCATCATTCAACCAACAGAAATGTATTTAGTCTTCGTCTAGGTCCCAAGAACTATGCTAAGTAAGTGTGGGAATAAAGAAAATTAAGATGCATACTCTGTTCTTGTACACCTTATACTTAGCAGAAGAGAAAGACATTTAAATGACTGTCTATAACATAAAACCAAAAGAGATGTTCTATATTAAAAGTGCTGAGGGAGCACAAGGGAAGGGAGCCTTTAATTCCACCTGATAGGATTGGTGAAGGTTGGAAGAAGAGGTAGGGCCTCTGGGAACTGAAAATAGGATGTTCAAAGAAATGTAGGATTTCTCAGACAGAAAATAGATTTATTTGGTTAGTTTTTCAATTACTTTTTTTGTTTTTATTTTTAGCACGTTTTTTCTGGAATATCACTTTCCTGTGGGTTTTTCCAAAAGTGGACTGGGAAAGACAGCTTTGATCACTGAGGCTGTGCGACTCGCCTCCAGTAAAGTTACAGACGGAGGTAAGAGACAGACTGGTTTTCTTCTCCTTAGATATTTTGACTCTGAAAGAATTTTTGAATTCCTGATTATTCATTTGGCTTTTGTAGTATCATAGTATCTTAGCGCTGGAAAGAACTTTAAGTAAATCTACTCTAATTCCTTTATAAGTGAGGAAACTGACTCAATAGTACTATGACTGTCCTGATGTAAGGCAGCATATTAACAACCAAGTTGACCCACACAAGCACAATAGATGCACAAGAAGTAGAAACAGTATGAACCGTCCTACCAGCCATCATCCTTATCCTAATTGCTCTTCCTTCCCTACGTATTCTTTATATAATAGATGAAATCAACAGCCCATCCTTAACCGTTAAAACTATAGGCCATCAATGATATTGAAGCTATGAATATACCGACTATGAGGACCTGAATTTTGACTCCTACATAATCCCCACAACAGATCTTAAACCAAGCAGGTCACTAGCATAGCTGAGACTTGAACTCCGAACTTCTTTCAGTTGTCACCATTTTTCTTTTTTTTCTTTTTTAAAACTGCTTTACCAAGGCATAATTTACACACCACACAATTCACTCATTAGAAGTGTAAAATTTAATGTTTTTTAGTATATTTGCAGGTCTATGCAACCATTACTACAATCTAATTCTAGACATTTTCATCCTCCCTAAAGGAAACCCCGTACTTATTAACATTCACTCCCTATTTCTCTCTCCCTACCATCCCTAAACAACCACTAATCTATTTTCTGTCTCTATCAGTTTGCAATTCTGATTATCTTACATAAATGGAGTCATGCAACATGTAATTTTTGTGACTGGTTAATTTGACTCTCCATAATATTTTAAAGTTTCATTGATGTTGTGATATATATCAATATTTCATTTCTTTTTATTATGGAATAATTTTTCATTGAATGGATTTATCATGTTTCATTTATTAATTCTTCAATTGGGTTGTTTCCACTTTTTGGCAATTTTGCATAATGCTGCTATGAACATTGTGTACATGGTTTTGTATAGATGTGTGTTTTCATTTCCCTTGAGTATATATATTCACATATATCTAACTGTGGAATTGTCATATATATCTAACTGTGGATTTGTTGGGTCATATAGTAACTCTGTTTTAACTTTTTATTTTTTTGAATTGGAGTCTCACTCTATTGCCCAGGCTGGAGTGCAGTGGCATGCTCACGGCCACAGCAGTGGCATGCTCACAGCCACTACAGTCTCGACCTCTGGGCTCAGGCTATCCTTCAACCTCAGCCTTCCAAGTAACTGGAACTGCAGGCACACACTACCACGCCCGGCTTTTTTTTTGATTTATTGTAGATATGAGGTCTCACCAAGTTGTCCAGGCTAGTCTTGAATTCTCTCACCTCAGCCTCCCAAAGCGCTGGGATTACAGTCTTGAGCCACCATATCCGGCCTGTTTTAACTTTTTAAAGAACATTGTTTTCAACAATGGCTGCAGCATTTAATATTCCCTTCAGCAGTATACATGTATGAGGGTTCTAATTTCTCTACATCTTCATCGACACTTGTTACTTTCCATTATTTTTTATTCTAGCCAACATAGTGGGTATGAAATCGTACCTGATTGTGGTTTTGATTTGCATTTTCCTGTTTACTAATCATGTTGAGCATCTTTTCATGTGTTTGTTGGCCATTTTTATGTCTCATTTGGAGAATTTTTTATTCAGATCCTTTGACCATTTTTTAAATTGGGCTATCTTTGTATTATTGAGTTGTAAGAGTTATTTGTGTCATCTGGATTCAAGTCCCTTATCAGATCTAAGATTTGCAAATAATTTCTCCCATTCTGTGAGTTTTCCTTTCACTCTCTAGATGGTATTGTTTATAACACAGAGACTTTTAATTTTTACATAGTCCGATTTATCTATTTTTTTTGTTGCTTGTGCTTTTAGAGTTATTGTTTTTTACAGTTAAAAAATATTTCTAATATAGAAAAAGGGTAATATAATGTATATTTATGTTTCTGCCATCAAAAATTGCAGTTGCTTTTATGACATATTTTGAGAATATCTTTGCCTTGGTTCTCCATTTGGATCCATGAACAGTTCATTGATGTAAAGTTTCTACTGTAGGAGGTAGTTTGAGAAGTAAAAGATGTGGTCCTAACACTCCAACATATACAAGTCACTTTCCTTTACAGAATAGTAGCATTGGGATTTTGTTTTTTGGTTCTTTTGAGTCAGGGTCTCACTATGTCATCTAGGGTAGAGTGCAGTGGCACCGTTACGACTCACAACAGCCTGGACTTTCTGGGCTCAAGCGAACCTTCAATCTCAGCCAGCCAAATAGTTGGGACTACAGACACATGCTACCACACCTTGCTAAGTTTTTTATTTTTTGTAGATCCAAGGTCTCACTGTGTTGCCTAGGCTGGTCTTGAACTCCTGGGCTCAAGCAGTCCCCACTCACTTTGCCAATCCAAGTGCTGGGTACAGGCATGAGCCACCATGCCCGACCATAACATTGGATTTTTGAATTTTTATTTGCCTTGTTTTGTTTATTTGCTTTTTGAACTAGATAATCCATTCACATGGTTCAAAATATCAAGGTTCTATTTTTGTAGGCAAATAATATTGTTGATTTTATATCCTTCCTGAGTTATTTTATGCATATATCAGCAAATATGTTTACTCTTTCCTCCTATATTTATGCAAGTGTTAGTGTACCATATACAGATTGAGTAGCCCATATCCAAAATGCTTGGGATCAGGAATGTTTAGAATTTGGGATTTTTTCAGATCTTGGAATATTTGCACATACATAAGAGCTATCTTAGGAATGGGGACCCAAGTCTAAACATGAAATGTATTTATGTTTCATACATACCTTATACATATAACCTGAAGGTAATTTTATATAATATTTTAAATAACTTTGTGCATGAAATAAAGTGTTGACTGTGTTCTAACTGAGACCTGTCCTATGAATTCACGTGTAGAATTTTCTACCATGACTTCATGTTGGCGCTTAAAAAGTTTTGGATTTTGAATTTTCAAATTAGGGATATTCAACCTGTATACTATTCTACACCTTGCCTTTAACTGCCTGTAACTACACAAAGGATTAACGGACAAGCAAATGGGATAATGAACATAAAAGTATTAAATTCTAAGACAGTATGTAACTAATATTAGGTCATATTTGTTGGCTACTAAACTATGTGCCAAGAACTCTACACAGTGTTTTTACATACATTAACCATTTAATCCTTACATTTAATTTTTCCATAGCTGGACATAAAGAGCTTCCTCATTTCTTTATGACTACATAATATGTCATTATATTGCTATATCATAATGTTAACAATGCACCATTAATCAATATTTAAATTGTTTCGGTCTTTTGCTGTTAAAAACAGTACTTCAGTGAATAATCTTATACATGTATTATTTCTCACTTGGTGTGGGTATATTCAGCGCAAGTATTAAAAATAAGCAGGTCAGGCACAGTGGCTTACTTCTGTAATCCCAGCACTTTGGGAGGCCAAGGCAGAAGGATTACTTGAGGTCAGAAGTTCAAGACCAGCCTGAGCAACATAGTAATACTCCATCTCTACACAAAAATAAAAATAAATTAGTCAGGTACGTTGGAGTGTATCTATAGTCCTTCTTAGGAGACTGAGGTAGGGGGATCATTTGCATCCAGAAGGTTGAGGCTGCAGTGAACTATGATCAAGCCACTGCACTTCAGCCCAGGGAACAGAGCGAGACCCTGTCTCCAAATATAAATAAATGAATAAACACCTATTTCCCCTAAAAAAAAAAATGTTTAAAAACCTAAACTAATATACTCTTTTACTAGAGCACATGGTTTTACTTTCCCTATCACCTTAAGCAAAATTTAAGACATTTAAAATTTCTTCTTATATTTACTTCCTGACTGTATGTTTAAATTATCAACAGCAGCAGAAGCTGTCCTAGAGATTTGTTCAGAGCATTCAAGGATATATAAACGATCCTATTTGCTGAAAGTAAGCATGTCTGAGGAGATTTAGTGTGGTTAAACTGTTTTTATCAAACCCCTACGTGCAAAGAAAAATGTTGGATTCTTTATTCTTTTCCTTCTACCTCCTGCCTATGTGACATTTGATGAGTTTCTGTCAGCTTTAGTTTTTCCTTCTGTAAAACTGAAATACAGCAGTTCTCATTTTGCCCATACAGTGTTCATTAAAACTCATGCCACTTGGAATTGCATTATCAGTTACTGTGGAACTGTGCAGAAGAAGAACACAATTCAGATATGCACAAGTTTTAGTTAACATATTATCTGCAAAGCAAGGACTTCCTGTAACTACACAAAAGATTAATGGACAGTCAAATGGGATAATGAATATAAAAGCATTAAATTCTAAAATAGTATGTAACTATAGTTAGTTAGGTCATATTTGTTGGGTACTAAACTATGTATCAAGAACTCTACTTAGTGTTTTTACATACATTAACCATTTAATCCTTACATTTAAAAACTGTGTATACACACACACACACACACGCACTCACACAGATGAGGAAAAAGAAAACTGAGACATAATTGATTCAGTAGCTTGTATAAGATCACACAGCTGGTTTATGGTAGAATTTCAGTCAAACTAGCACTGATTTGATTCTGTGTTGTATGCTCTTAAAATATATTACTTTTAATATATATAGTTTTTGATTCAGCGTTTTTGTTTATCCTTCATTGTCCCACTTCCAGCCAACCCCATTCTCTTGTTATACTACCTACCAACTTGTCCTTTAAAAACAGTCATATTACTTTAAACCCAGTGAAGTATATGGCTGTGTCTCCTTATACATCTACTGGTCATATTCTTAGCATTCATTTCTCATAGCAAAGCAGAGCAATATAGCAATGGTTTATCTTCTGCATATTATATCCAGGGTTTTCTTTGTCTCTGCTCCTTCAGTCCTACAACCCTAACATTTTTGCTGAAGTCACACTGACTAGATCCCTGAAAGAGATTTTAATTAGATTTGCAAGGTAGGTGGATGGTCTCAAGGTATTGATTGATGATGACTCTAGTTGAGGGTATGACATGTGACCTAAGTGTCTGGTTCTCCTTACAGTGGTGAAATTTCAGCAGCGATTTGTGTTTCCAGTACAGTTTGGTGGCCCAATGATAGAACACTGGTGGAATTCCAACCTTACTTTTCAAATTTATGCAAAGAAAACTCCACAGAAAAAGGTATTTCAAGTGGTTTTGACCTTTGCCGTACTTACTATTCACATCAGGAGTTTGGGGCATCCCTACCTAAACTAGGAGTTTTTCCAGGCTAAAGCAATACTAATGCTTTTTTTTTTTTTTTTTTTGAGTCAGCGTCTCACTCGCTCACCCAGACTGGAGTGCAGTGGCCGCTTCCGGCCACCGCAGCCTCGCCTGCTGGGCTCCGGCGATCCTTCTGCCTCAGCCTTCTGAGTAGCTGGAATTACAGGCATGCGCTACCATGCCCGGCTAATTTTTTTATTTTATTATAGAGATGAGGTCTCGCTGCCCAGGCGGGTCTCGAACCCGCAGGCTCAGGACTAATGCTTTTTATCAATAGTAGTAGTTGGGCCAGGTGCAGTGTCTCAAGCCTGTAATCACAGCACCTTGGGAGGCTGAGGTGAAACCTCGCCTTGGTATGGCCTTGTCTCTACAGTAAATCCAAAAATCAGCCAGGTGTGGTGGCGTGCATCTGTAGTTCTGGCTACTTGGAAGGCTAAGGTAGAAGGATCACTAGAGCCCAGCAGGTCGAGGCTGCGGTGCCGTGAGCATGCCACTGCACTCCAGCCTGGGCAACAGAGTGAGACTCCAACTCAAAAAAAAAAAAAAATAGTAGCAGTAGTAGTAATATTGCTGATCCCTGTTTGTTGCTTGGCATAGGCCAGATATTATGCTAAAGTCTCTATACAAGCATACTACCAAATTTAATCATTACAACAATTCTGTGAATTAGGTACAATTTTTTAAAATTTTTTATTTTAAATATGTGGGATACAATTCAGGGTTAGTTATACAAATGTTCATTATGAAGGTACAACTTTTATCTTCATCTTACAGATGAAGAAACTGAAATTTAGTGACGTTAAGAACATGGCTGAGATCACCCAATCTAATAAAAGATAAAGCCAAGACTCTATCCCAAGTCTTGTGTTTTTAGATACTAAATTCTTAACCTCTTTACGATCTGTTCCCTACTACAGAGGCTATTAGCCTTAATTTGAGATTCTGCTTCCTGTTTGCAGGCAGATTAAATAGGGTATCCAGCCCATGTCTAAAATAACGTAATTGTGGGTAGCAGTTGATCAACTAATTCCTGGTTGATAAAATCTACCTGCAGCTGGCACAGCATAAACCAATAAACTATGACATAAGTAGTTTTTACTGTCTTCAGTAAAAGAGTAGCCATGGTCGGGCACAGTAGCTCATGCCTGTAATCCTAGCACTCTGAGAGGCTAAGGTGGGAGGATCGCTTGAGCCCAGGAGTTTAAGACCAGCCTGGGCAACAGAGTGAGACTTTGTATCTACCAAAAAAAAAAAAATTGAAAATTAGCCAGGCATGGTGGCATGCACCTATAGTCCCAGCTACTCCGAAAGCTGAGGTTGAAGAATTGTCTGAACCAGGAGGTCAACTGAGATGCAATTATGCCTTCCAGTGTGAGTGACGGAATGAGACTCCAACTCAAAAAAAAAAAAAAGAGCATCCTCCTCTTTGGTCACTGGATAACATAAACTTTATCTTGTTTTCTTTTGTTTGTTTTTTCAAAGGATATAAATAATGTTCTTTTTGGAGAATTATAACAAAATAGGGAGAGGAAAACCACGTAATTCCATAACCTCACAGCAGCCTCTAAAATCATTTCAATGTATTTAATAGAATCATTTGCCTGTACCTAGTTAATGGCTTCTATTTTTGGAGGGTGGGAGGTTGAAGTCTCACTCCTTTGCCCAGGCTGGGGTGCAGTAGCAGGCTCATGGCCAACCCACTGGGCTCAGATGATTCTTCCGCCTCAGCCTTCCAAGTAGCTGGAACTACAGACTCAAGCTACCACACCCGGCTAATTTTTAAAAATTATTTGTTGTTGAGATGAGGTCTCGCCAAGTTGCCCAGGCTGTTCTTGAACCAGTGGGCTCAGGCAATCCCCTCACCTCGCCCTCCCAAAGTGCTGGGTTACAGGTTTAAGCCACTGTGCCTGGCCTGCTTTCTTTAATTATAAAATAATTATTTATGATTTTTTAATGGAAAACTTGAAAAACACTTTTTTTTTTTTTTTTGAGTTGGAGTCTCACTCTCTCGCCCAGGCTGGAGTGCAGTGGCATGCTCACAGCCACCCCAGCATTGACCTGCTGGACGCTGGCAATTCTTCTGCTTCAGCCTTCTAAGTACAGGTGGAACTACAGGTGCATGCTAACACGCCTGGCTAATTTTTTGATTTATTGTAGAGATGAGGTCTCGCCATGTTGCCCAGGCTGGTCTTGAAACCTGCAGGCTCAGGCAATTCACTCGCCTTGGCCTCCCAAAGTACTGGGATTACAGACTGAGCAACCAAACCAGCTAAAAAATACTTTTTAAAAGATAAAAATCGCCTACAATCCCATCACCAAGAAATAGCTATTGTTAACATTTATGTCTACCTCCTTTGTCTTTTTCAAATGAATTCAACATGTTACATAATGTTGTGTGCAGTTTTTATCCTTTTTTTGTTTATTTAACATTCTTGAGGGGTTTTATTCATTTTTATTCAAAAATATGTATTTAATGTTTTCAACATATTTATAATTATGTGATTTTACTAGGTGTATAATGTAATACCCTGCTTTTACCAAGCATCATAACAAATACCATTTATATTATAAACTTTTAATAAACATTTTGAAGGCTACATATTATTCCAGTGTATGTATGTGCTATAATTAGTTTAATAATTTCAGATTATTGACCATCTAGTTGTTTCTAATTGTTAACTACTTTGAACTGTTTGCATAAGCTTTTTCTGTATTGTGTATTATTTCTTTAGTATAAATTCCAAGAAATGGAATTACTAGGCCAAAGAGTATAAATATTTAAAGCTTTTTATATTTATTACCAAATTTGCTGTCCAAAAATATGTTGCAAGTTTATATTCCCAACTTCACTCATGACAGACAGACTCATTTTTCTCCATAGGTTTAATAACCTTAGGTATTTTAAGTTTTGCAATTTCCCTAGTTTTAATGGCAAAAATTTGTAACATCTATATTTTATTTTCTATAGTGAAGTTGAACATTTTGAATAAGAATTAAATTTTAATAAAAGAAAAAGGTAATCATCCAACCTCTTTATGGCTTATAAAACCTTCTGTAATCTTCTAGTGAAACCCAGAAGTAGGATCAAAATATGACAGAATATGGGATCCCACTTAGAGGTGCCTCAGTCAAATAATTAAGCTTTTACCGTCATAAGGCACGGGTTCTTTTATAAGCCATCACATGTTGTTATTTAGTTAAAATCCCCTGTGGCTTCTTTTTAATTTAGCATAAACTTTTTCTTCTTCCTTCAGCCAGAAGTCATTGGATCTGCTTTGCTTCCTTTGCGAGCTGTCATTCAGTCAGAACTGCTTTCTTTCAGTGACGAACTTCCAGTACAACAGGAAATTGATCAGACTCCATTTGGCCCCCTCAAGGTACATAGATATATATTCAGGAAGTCAGAAGTATTTACTGAGCATATATTATTGGCTGGCACTGAGAGTATAACAGTGAACAAGAAAAACAAGATTTCTGGTCTTGGATGGCTTCTATTGAAATAGAGTAACAGAAGTGCCCTGGAGGAAACAGTGACAGTGAATACTTGGGAGGACGTAGGAGGTGGAGGTTAGGGAATTTCTCTCTATGGAAGTGACATGTGAGGTGACATTTGAAGAATGAGAGGAGGAGAAAGTAAAAGCACAGGAAAGATCATTCCAGAGATAGGGAATAGCAGTTGTAGAGACCCTAAAGCAGGAATGGGCTTGGTGTCATCAAGGGATAGAATGTTGCCACAAGAGAGTGAGCAAGAGTCAGAATGGTAGAAAGTCCTGTTGATAGGCAAGAAGGAGCTGTAGCATTCAGAACTTTATAGGACGAATAAAGTGTTTAGATTTTCACTAAGAGCCAAGGAAAGGAGGTTGAAACACGGGAGTGACATCATCTGATGTACATTTTTAAAAGATTACTGTGTGGAAAAGAAACTCTAGGGGACAAGGAAGCAAAATGGGGAAGTTGTTGCGTTAGTCTGGAAAACATGATTGATGGTGGCTTAAATTAGAGTAACTTACAGTAAGCAAGAAGAAAAGTAACTAGGTGTACCTGATAGAGTGAATTCTGATGTATAATTCACTGGAGAGAGAGTTCTTTCCTTGTGTACAATGTATCTGGATTTTTTGGTGGCAGAATCTAAATGTGTGGTTTCAGTACAGCTTTGTCCTGGTGTCCCGGTGAATTTTGAAAATTCTCACAGTGATGCCTAAAACATCCCTATGGCTTCTAATCACCCAAAGGATAAAGTACAAAGCTCACCATGTGACCCTGGTTTACCATTTCAGCTTTCTCTCCTACAGCTTCTCTACCAACAGCCATATCAAACTGTAAAGGACCCCGAGGTATCGTGCTGGTTTATGCCTCTGTGTTTTTGCTCTTGGTTTTCATGCTGCTTTCTTTTAAAAACTTTCTCTCTCCTCTTCCTGTTCTTGGTAAATATCATTTAAATTTAAAGACGTGTGATTATTACTGCAAAAAATTGACTTCACCTTACTCTTTTGCTATTTAAGTTGTATTTTTGGCCTGCCTGGTTCATTCTAGACTACAAGATTGAAAATCATGAAGGGGTAATAAGTAGAATTGATGGACTAGAAGTTGTTTCTATCCTAGCTCTTTTGAGAGAAGTACTATTCTGTCTGTATTTGATACAGCACAAGAACTTTGTAGTGTAACACCTACTGGTTTCAGATAAAAGGAACAGCAAGAACCTTTTACTCCTAGTAATTGAGTTTAATCCCTGACAGTAACTGTGCTTCTGTTCTTCAAATTCACCATTTAGTCTGCATTCTTCTTTTTTTTTACTTTTTGACATTTTTTTTAGCTTTTATTATGAAATAACTTCAATCTTAGAGAAAAATTGCAAAAGTGATACAAAGAACTCCCATACCCTTTACCAAGACTCACCAATTCTTACTGTTTGTCACATTTTCTTTATAATTGTCTGTCTGCCTCTCTCCTCTCCCCTCCTCTCCCTCTCCCTCTCTCATTCCTTTATCTCTTCTCCCCTCATATATATACATATACAGATTTTTTCTAAAATATTTGAAAATTACAGACATTATGTTTCTTTCCCCCTACATTCTTTAATTTGTATTTTATGTATTTCCTAACAAGCACATTAGCATACATAATTCTCTAGCGTTATAGAAATCAACATAGCATCAATACTATATTGTATCTATAGTTCATACTCATATCTCACCATTTGTGACAATATACTTTCCTTTATAGCAAAATATTTTCCAGTCTAGGATTATCTATTGCATTCAATTGTCATATCTTTCTATCTAATCTCCTTTAGTTGGGAACAGTTCTGCAGCCTTTTCTTTGTCTTTCAGTACATTAATATTTTTTAAAAGTAAGGCCAGTTATTTTGAAGAAATTTCCCCCACTGGAGTTTACCTGAATCACTCATTACTATGATGACTGTAAAATAATTTCTAACTTCGTCATTTCCTGTGCATTGATTGATTGACTGATTGATTGGGTCAGAGTCTCACTCTGTCACCCATACCAGAATCCAGTGGCACACTTACAGCCGCTGTTGTCTCAACCTGCCGGGCTTAGGTGATACTTCTGCCTCAGCCTTCCAAGTAGCTGGAACTATAGGCACATACCACCATGCCTGACTAATTTTTTTATTTTTATTGTGCAGACAAGGTCTCACCCACTTGCCCAGGCTAGTCTCGAACCCCTGGACTCAGTCAATCCTCTCACCTCAGCCTCCCAAAGTGCTGAGATAGGTGTGAACCACCACGCCCAGCCTGTTATTCATTTTGATGCTTAATATTGACCTAGATTTAGCCTGTGATATCCTCTTCAGCTAGATTCAGGGTCCTTTAAACATATCTCCATTCTTTCTGAGAACTTCCTTATTATCTGACACAAGATGATATTCTAGGCTCATTTTATATTATTGATAATTCATCTGTCTAGCTTTTCTCTGTCTGGCAAGTTAAAGTATATGCAGTCTGTTAGGGTATTTGAGGATAAGATAATTCATTTCCTAATAATTTGCTTCCCTTCAAAATTCTGATTCCAATTCTAGAGGGCAATCTTACTCTTTTCCTTTTGTGTTTTATAGGTAACCATGGAGCTTGTGACAGATAACAAAGATTCCACTGGTGTCAAAACAAAGATAAGTAGCAGCACCCAACATTCTCTACTTTGTGCTCCTAAAAGCCCAGAAAAGACACTACCAGAACCTGGCCAAGATACTACCTGTACCAAAAATCCACAAAACCTAAATCAAATTCATGAGGAAACTGCAAAGAAAGCACAGAATTTGGTGCTCCCCAACCCAAAGTCACCAAGCCCTGTAGCACCAAATCCTTCAACTTTGATGACTATGCCCATCTCCCACAATTCAGTATATCAGACAAATGGATCAACAAAAGAGAGTGCTTTGCTGTTACATGTGCTGTTGATGGTGCCAGATGGAAAGGATTTCATTACTGGAGAATCTGAGAAACAACAACCATCATGCAATATTTATTTAAATTGCAAACTCTTCAGCACAGAGGAAGTCACCAGATCTGTCATTGCATGGGGCACAACACAACCAGTCTTTAACTTTTCTCAGGTAACTTTGTACATTCCATATGCATTAGGGATGTATCGGGATGGGAGATAAATATGTTTCTCAAATCATAGCTCCATCTTAAATCGAGAATGTTCAGACTGGAAGGGACCTTTGTAATTACCTCACGTATAGATCCAGTCCTACTATTAGATGGGAAGAGGAAAAGACATTGTCATTTAAAACATTCTGTGTCTTTATTTCTGTTCTGAGTTCATATGGTTCCCACTATTTTACTGGAGTTTGGGATTCTATTTCTATCTGCTTCCTCTTCCCCATCTTTCCTGCATCTTCAATCTTTCCTTATTATTTTATTTACATATTCTCCTCACTTTCCTTTTTTTGATATTTATTTATTCTATTCCAATAGCTTTAGGGGGTACAGATGGTTTTTCGTTACATAGATGCATTGTATAGCAGTGAAGAAGTCTGGGCTTTCAGTGTACCCACTACCCCCACCTATGCCTATTGTACCTGGTAGGTGATTTTCCATCCCTCCACCCCTTTCCGTCCTCCCTCTTCTGAGTCTTCAGTGTCCATGAAACCATTTTATTTGCCTTTTTGGACACTTAGTTTAGCTTCCACCTATAAGTGAGAACATGTGGTATTTGGTTTTCTGTTCCTGCATTAGTTCATTTCGGATGCTGTTTTTCAATTCCATCTAAGTTGCTGCCAAAGATGATATTTTATTCTTTTTATGGCTAAATAGTATTCCATGAGGGTGTGTGTGTGTGTGTGTGTGTGTGTGTGTGTGTGTGTGTCTCACGTTTTCATTATCCACCAGCAAGTTGATGGACATTTAGGTTGATTCCACATCTTTGCAATTGTGAATTGTGTTGTGATAAACATCCAAGTACAAGTGTCTTTTTTGTATACAACCCCTGTTCCTTTGGATAGATACCTAGTAGTGGGATTGCTGGATCCAGTGGTAGATCTACTTTTAGTTCTCTGAGAAATCTCCATACCAATTTCCATAGAGGTTGTACTACTTTGCACTCACACCAGTAGGGTATAAGCATTCCCTTTTTAGTACATCTGTACCAACATCTATTTTTTAAAAATTTTTTAATGATGGCCATTCTGACTAGTATAAGGTAATATCTCATTGTGGTTTTAATTTGCATTTCCCTAATGATAAATGATGTTGAGTATTTTTTCATATGTTTCTTGGCCATTTGTATATCTCCTTTTTTTTAGTACTTTTTTTTTTATTTTTAGGATGTAGGATATAATTCAGGATTAGGTATACAAATGGTCATTGTACAGGTAAAGTTTAGACCTCACTTTGGCCCCTACTTCACCTGGTTTGAGATCAGGTACACTTATTGATGAAGTGTGCCCCTCCCTACCCCCCAGCAGTTTCCCACTACTGCCAACTCATTTCTTATAGTGTTAGATAGTCGTTCAGGGTCCGCTTATGAGTGAGAACATGTGGTACTTTGTTTCTGTGATAAATCACTGACTATTACAGACTTTTGAGAGATGTCTGTTTGTGTCATTTGCCTACTTTTTAGTGGGGTCATTTGCTTTTTTCCTTGCTAATTTGTTTGAGTTTTGTAGATTCTGGATATTAGTCCTTTGTTAGATGTATAGTTTGATAATATCTTCTCCCATTCTGTAAGTTGTCTATTTACTCTGTTGTTTCTTTTGCAGAAGCATTTTAGTTTAGTCCCACTTGTTCTTGTCTTTGTTGTATTTGCTTTTGGGGTTTTAGCCATAAATTCTTTATCTAAGTCAATATCCAGGAAAGTTTTTCCTAGGTTTTCTTCCAGAATTTTTATGGTTTTAGGTCTGACATTTAAATCTTTAATCCATCTTGAGTTAATTGTTGTATTTGGTGAAAGATAAGGATTAAGTTTCATTTTTCTGCACATAGCTATCCAGTTTTCCCAGAAGAGTCTGTCCTTTCCTCAGTGTATGTTTTTGTCAGCTTTATCAAAGATAATTTGGTGGTATTTAGGTTTATTTCTGGATTCTCTATTCTGTTTTATTGGTTTGTGTGTCTGCTTGTACCAGTACCATGCTGTTTTGGTTACTATAGCCTTTTGGTATAATTTGAAGTCAGGTAATGTGATGCCTTCAGCTTTATTCTTTTTGCTTAGGATTGCTTTGGCTATTCTGGCTTTTTTTGTTGTTATTGTTATTACATATAAATGGTAGGATTGTGTTATCTAATTTGGTGAAAAATGATTTTGATAGTTTGGGGATTGTGTTGAATCTGTAGATTACTTTGATCATTTATACACTACATATAGTATTTTAACAATGTTGATTCTTATAATCCACGGTCATAGTATGTTTCTCTGTTTGTTTGTGTCCTCTACAGTTTCTTTAATCAGTGTTTTGTAGTTCTCCTTGTAGAGATCTTGCACCCCCTTGGTTAAATGTATTCCCAGTTTTTTTAGCGGCTATTGTAAATGGAATTGAGTTCTTGATTTGATTTTCACTTGGCCGCTATTGGTATATAGCAGTGCTGCTGATTTGTATGTGTTAATTTTATTTCCTGAGGCTTTACTAAATTCATTTATCAAGTCCAGGAGTCTTTTGCAGAGTCCTTAGGATTCTCCTCCTTTTCAATCTTATGGAATAGCTTCAGTAAAATTGGTACCAGTTCTTTGAAAGTTTGGTAGAATTCGGTTGTGAGCCCATCAGGTCCTGGTATCTAACACGTTGCCTGGCATGTGCCAGGTATACAGTAAAGATGTGTAAATGAAAGGAGTTCAAAAGTGTCCAAATCTGAATTTATCATTCCTTGCAACTCTGCTTTTGCTCTTTCTGTCTGTCCTAATTCACTTTATAATTTACTCAGAAACTTAAGTAGAACCTGGAAGTTGTCCTTAATTCTTTCTTATGTAATTATTCACCAGGTCCAGTAGATTCTGCAGACTTTATTATCTCTGGGATACAGCCCCTCACTTTTACTACAATGCCACTGCCTCCATGCAGTCTCCCACCCTCTTTCCAAATAGGTTTCTAACTGGTGTGCCTGTTTCCAGTCTCTCTCTGTCTATCCTTTCCTTTATACACCAACAGAAATGATATTTCTAAGACACTAACCTGAACATTTTACTCCCCTGTTTAAACCCTTTCAGTGATTCCCTATAGCCTTCAAGAAAGATATAAATCTGTAATTTGGACTCCAAGACCCTTTGGACTTTAGGGACTTCTTCAGTCTCTACTGCTGCCACTCTTCCCTTCACACTAGGTAACCCAGACATGCTCAGCAGCTTCGAACTTCCTCTTCTCCTACCTCTGTGTCTTTACATGTGCTGTTTCTTCTGCCTTGAATTTCCTTCTCGGCCTTCATGATACCTACTAAGCAGAGCTTTTTGTATTAATTCTTGCTCAGCCATAAGATTTAGGGTTAATTTCTCCCAGAAACTCTATCTGAAACCTCCCTATTTGGAAATTAGGTTGCTGTGTGAATTTTAGGGTTTTTTTGGTTTCAGGGAAAGAAATGTACTTAGGGTACTTTATGTAATTAGAGTTTCTTAGACGGAAACAAAAGGAGCTCTGCTATGGGTCTCTGCTCTTCTGGTGTCTTCTTCCCCTTGTCATACTGTATATCATTTCTGGTGTCAGCCTTTTGCCTCTCATGTTTGCTATTGGTGTCATCACTGGGGTTTATCTCCCCTCTGCTAATTCGTTGTTACTACAGCTTGAATTGCTTCAAATTGGTGGACCCTTGATTCTACTATTAATTTGATAGAACTGCTCTTGGCTCTAGATCTTTGGTTCTCTTTGTGACATTTCTCTTTCATTTACCAACTGGCCAATTCTGGAGTAATTTTATTTTATTTATGTATTTTTTTTTTTTGAGTTGGAATCTCACTCTGTCACCCAGACTGGAATGCAGTGGCCGCTACCGGCCATCACAGCCTCGACCTGCTGGGCTCCGATGACCTTCCATCTCAGCCTTCCATGTAGCTGGAACTGCAGGCGCGTGCTACCACGCCTGGCTAATTTTTGATTTGTTATAGAGATGAGGTCTCATCAAGTTGCCCAGGCATGTCTCGAACCCGCGGGCTCAGGCAATCCACTCACCTCGGCCTCCCAAAGCGCTGGGATTACAGGCTGAGCCACTGAGCCCAGTTTGGAGTAATTTTAAATTGGAACTCCAGATGAGCAGTTGACTTTTTTATTTACAATAACACTTGGGCAGAGCCTTTTATACCTGGCCATTTCATTTAATTCTATCCAACCAGTGGCCTGGCTGCCCTTTGATAAGTGTTCAACCCTTGTCCAATTGGTAGTTATTCTTGTTTCAAAAACATTTTTCAGCAGGGTTTACAAGAGATCATTTTGCCTTAGAAAGGGTTGAATGAGATTGGCAGGCACCATGTTTAACATGTCGGACAATCTTCTCCGTGTTCCCAAAGCCCCATCTATATGAGCTTTGTTGTCAGAGAACTCACACTATTTTTATCTGGCCTTTATAGGTTAGTCTCTAACAGCAGACTGCCATTGCTCTTGAGAATATAGAGTGTGTTTTATTTTAATGTCTTCAGCTCTTAACACTGCACATGCACGCAGTAGACTTTCAGTAAATGTTTGTTGTATAAATTAATCCTTTGTCTCAGCTGTGGGTTTTGTCCTTTTTTTTTTTTTTTTTTCTGGTTATGCCTCTTCTCCAGGTTATTCCTGTCTCCCTGTCTTCCAAATACCTGGAAAGGCTCAAGAACAATATGATGGTAATTGAAACTTGGAACAAGGTGCGGAGCCCAGGACAGGACAAGCTACTCGGGCTGGTGAAACTTCCTCTGCATCAGTTTTACATGTCATTCAAGTAAATGGGATCTTTTGGAGTATTCTTTATTTTACATCTTTAACTTGTATGAACTGAAGAGGAATTCTGATTTGCAAACATGAATAGTTCAGTCATCCCTTGGAGGACCTTTCTCTTTCGTCATTGTAGTTGCTGTTTTTTCTCCTTATTTTAAAGCAGTCTTACAGATACTGCTTACTATGTTTCAGGCACTATGCTAAGAACCTTTCATACATCAAATCACTTAATCTTCATAACAACCCTCTGAGGCAGGTACTTTTTTTGCCCTGTTGTACTGTTGAGTTAATAAAGTCTCAGAGGCGTTAAATTGCTTGTCAGATATATCATAAGATGGAACCAAAGTAAGAACCCAGATAGCTTGGCTCTAGAGTCCAAAAAGCTTTTTCTCTTCAGCAAAAAGCTCTACTGCCAGAAGTTACCACCTCACAAAACTAATGACTTACCTTTTTGTCATAGAACTTTAGCATTATTCATATCAGCTATTTACAAGGTTTCTATAATGAATATTGTCTTTTAGACCTTCAGATTTTATTTCTGTAACTCACTTTAACACCTAGGTGGGGTATTGATTAACCTGAAGGTTATTTCTTTCCTCAGTACAGACTATGCCTCCGGATTTTAAAGTATATTATCACTTACCTCTTTCCTAGAACCCTTTTCATAGATTTCTGTTTTAAAATTTGTGTTTTACATTTTAAAAAGAACACTTTTGGGAGCATTATCTTACTATAACCCCATAAAGTATTGTCATTATCATTAATTTGGACTCCAAGACCCTTTGGGAACTGACTATATGAACTTCTCCCATTTTACAAATGAGGAAGTTTGTCCTTTAATCTGGAAATGTCACTTAACCTTTCTGGCTTTCTTTTCCTCATCTGTAAAATAAGGGTGATAGTTGATTCCCTGTCTTCCTTGTACAGCAGTTCTCAGAATCTAGAGAGAAAATGCATGTTCACACCTTCTATGAACAATTAAGTACTTACAATGGTAACATTGGAAATCATGACCATGCTGAGGAGTCCTACTGGAATCATGGTTGTCTCTGTCTGCTGTAGGCTACTGACTTTTCCCCGTTTTTTAGCTGTGTTATTAGTTTGGTCTGATGTTCCCCTTCCACTTACCTTCTCATTCCATTAGATCCCATTCTTTGCTGATAATAGTGTAAAATAATAGTATCTACCAGTAAATGAGCACATTCTATGTACCAAGCATCAAAGCTGGTATTTTATACTTGTTATCTCAGTTTAGTCCTCATAATAGCCCTATGGTAAAGTTTTACTGCCTACATTTTGCAATTGAGGAAATGGACTCAAAAATGTTAAACAAATTGCTTCAGCAAGTAAGTGGTATTATAAATCCTGTAATAGAGCCTGAGTTTCAACTCAACCTCCTACTAGTTGTGTATCCTTAGCTAAGTTACTTAACCTTTTAAAACTTAGCTTTTCTTGTCTGTTAATAGTGGATAATATCAGCCGGGCGCAGTGGCTGGGCACGGTGACCCACGCCTATAATCCCAGCACTTTGGGAGGCCGAGGTGAGAGGATTGCCTGAGCCTATGGGTTCGAGACCAGCCCTGGCAACTTGATGAGGCCTCATCTTTACCATAAATTAAAAAAAAGATTACCCAGGCATGGTGGCATGTGCCCCTAGTTCCAGCTATTGGAAGGCTGAGGTGGAAGGATCGCCTGAGCCCAGCAGGTCAAGGCTGCAGTGGCCAGGAGCATGCCTCTTCCCTCCAGCCTCGATGACAGAGTGAGACTCCAACTCAAAAAAAAAAGTGGATAATATCAACCTTTGCAGCATTAGGATTAGAAACACCATAAAGTATCTATCACATAGTAAGCACTCAGTATATGGCAGATATTATTAGTAATATTATCATCCAAATCTTACTTGCCAAACACCAAAGTTCGCACTCTTCCTAGTTCACTACACCTCCTCCCTGTAAAATAATGCAATTTAGCAAGGCTCCACTGAGATACTGCTCAGATCACAGACACTGGATTTAGGGCTGTGATAATACAGACATATCAGACACATTCCATGCCCTTAAATTGCTACCTTTTGGACTCTGCCTGGTCATTTATATTTGGTTGGTTACTGACAGATTTATACTTTTTTTTTTTTTAATTTTAAAAATGCAAGACGGGCACGGTGGCTCAGCCTGTAATCCCACGCCTTGGGAGGCTGAGGTGGGTGGATTGCTTGAGCCCGCGGGTTCGAGACCCGCCTGGGCAACTTGGCGAGACCGCATCTCTACAACAAATCAAAAATCAGCCGGACATGGTAGCGCGTGCCTGTAGTTCCAACTGCTTGGAAGGCTGAGACGGAAGGATCGCCACTGTACCCCAGTCTGGGTGACAGAGTGAGACTCCAACTCAAAAAAAAAAAAAAAAATGCAGCGTACAATTCAGGGGATTCACACATTTTTTTCAAACCACTGTTGCTTTTCTAGTTGTAGATCCACTTTTAACAAACTGTAAAAAATGAGTCAAGTAAGAAATGAAGCAACTCTGTAACATGACTGGTGATTGTTATTAACTCATTCATAATTTCTTCTGCTCTAGAGATCCCAAGATTTCTCGCCTTCTGCTTGATGCCCAGTACCCAGTCGTTGCTGTCGACAGCTACATGCCTGTGATTGATGTGTTCTCAGGCCACCAAAATGGGAGTCTTCGAGTCTTTTTAGCTATGGGTTCTTCAGATCAAATAATGACACTACAAAGATTAAAGAATGAAGAAGAAACACTGCCTCCCTTCAGCCCTAGGCCATCCCATTTCCTGGACCAGCCATCTGTTGCATCTGTTGATATGGTAGTAACTAAACACTGTGGTTTACAAAAAGTCATAATCTCATTTTCTCTTGCATATTTTAGTGAATCCATTGCTCAAATCTTTATAATAGTAATAAAATGAAAGACTCAACAAAAGAAAATAACTTATACTCCAGTGCTAGAAATCAAAGGAATCACTGGTGTTTTTCTTTTGTGGTTTGAATGGATCGCTATGTCCCTTCTTACTTCCCTGAATTTTTAAAGAAAATCTAACTGGACAATCAGATCTTAATTCTCTAATTTACTAACTTAATTGCCATTAAAAAAAAAATTGGAGGTGGAGAGTGATCCCAAATGTAACCAGCAAAACCTAATTCTGTTTGTTGGGTAAGTTTATGTTGAAAAGTTGCAGGGAAGTGCCTGCATATCTACTAGTAACTTAAAAATATTTTTTGTACAGTGCTGTAAGATTGAAAAAGCATGTTGACATACTTCATCATGTTTATTTCCCTAACAACTATATGAGGTGGGTCAATGTGATTTTGTGATGAAACAGGGACTCAAAGAGGTTATGTTATTTGTCTGTGGTCACATAACTAAGAGTAAGAGTGGGAGAAACGGGGTTCAGACACAGGTCTTCTAACTCCAAGTCCAGTCTTCATTCCACCGTATCATGTACTACTATAGCTTACATTTGTTATTTTTACTTGGATAGCCAAATCTCAGCATCCACACCATTTAAATATATTATATTTTAAGATCTGAATCCAAAGGTCAAATTTAAATATCTCTAGCAGGGAAATAACGATTAGGAAATATCTATTAGCAGTATATATGTATATTATGAACTCCAAGTTTTTCTTAATTATTTTTTAGATACTATCTATCAATAGGTAATAGCATTCTTCAAATTGAAAATTGCATAAAAGCACAAATAAAGACAAATCACCTATAATATTCCTAAGTCTGTTTAGGGTGTTATATGGCCCACACCTTGTAGTGTAGACTCGGATTTTGTTATATTCCATACTAAAAGTTAGAAAATGTTTCTTACTATGAGCACAGAGGATATCCTTGAAAGGTTGCCTGTGCTTTTCAGCCGGAACTGCCTTTTCCCAGTAATTGACCAAAATGACAAACACGAAGGGAAAGAGGAGGGGCACTTGATACTTGTTCATCAAACCATTCAGAAATCATGGAGCTGTTCCTTTGGCCACATACATGCGAATCTACAAGAAAGGTGATACTGTAGACATCAAGGGAATGGGTACTGTTCAGAAAGGAATGCCCCACAAATGTTACCATCCCAAATGGTAAGACAGGGAGAATATAGTGTCACCCAGCATGCTGTTGGCATTATTGTTAACAAACAAGTCAAGGGCAAGATTCTTGCCAAGAGAATTAATGTGTATATTGAGCATATTAAGCACTCAAAGAATCGAGATAACTTCTTGAAATGCGTGAAAGAAAATGACCAGAAAAAGAGGGAAGCCAATGAGAAAGGCACCTGGGTTCAGCTGAAGCGCCAGCCTGCTCCACCCAGAGAAACACTTGGTGAGAACCAACGGAAAGGAGCCCGAGCTGCTGGAACCTGTTTCCCATGAATTCATGGCTTAATAGGTGTCAAAAATAAAAGATCTCTGGATCATAAAAAAAAAAAGAAAGAAAGCTTTGCCTGTGAGGTTAGATATCTACAAAAACAATTGTTTTTCCTCTTTACTCATGTCTCTTATCCAGTTTACCATTATAGAACTGAATTATTAAATTGCTATAATACTGTAAGGCCAAATGAAGCAGTTTTTGTGACTATGAGAGGTTTTTCCCCAAAATTTTTTTGTTCTAGGGAATCAAATTGCAAGTTTTCCATTTTCCTAAGGAAAATTTTTGAACAGGTATGCAATCTGTGTTCTTGATTTATTGGATTAGTAACTAGAATGTTAAACACGTATAAATCATACAGTCTTATTTTTATGTGAATCCTGAATTTCTCCTTTGAATATTCCTAATAATTGGTGTCTTATGTCTGCTGAGGTTGTGTTGACTAGAGATAAAGAACACTGACTCTGGAGTTAGACTATTTGAGTAGTCTAACTAAACTAAACCCTAAACCCTGGTTCCACTGTTATTAATTATGCATGTTAAATTAGCTAATAAGTGAAGTGCTTGGTATTGTGCCTGGTTCCTAATAAATGCTTAATGAGTACATAATTAACTAACAGTGTCTTTAGTAACAGTATATTCACTACCTTACCAAGTAGTCCTTGCCAGTATTGGACAGTCCAGGTATTATCTCCAACTTCTTTAAAAATAGTAATTAATATCTGTTTGCTTCAAATATGTATTTTTTTTTTTTTTGAGTTGAAGTCTCACTCGGTCGCCCAGACTGGAGTGCAGTGGCCACTCCCGGCCATCGCAGCTTCGACCTGCTGGGCTCCGGCGATCCTTCTGCCTCAGCCTTCCAAGTAGTCGGAATTACAGGCATGCGCTACCACACCCGGCTGATTTTTTTATTTATTGTAGAGATGAGGTCTCGCTGCCCAGGCAGGTCTCGAACCCGCAGGCTCTGGCAATCCACTCACCTCAGCCTCCCAAAGGCGCAGGATTACAGGCTGAGCCACCGAGCCCGGCTTGTATTCTTTTTTAAATTAAGGAAATAACCTTCTATTCTTAGTGTACTAAGCTTTTATTAGGGACAAATGTTGAATTTTATCAAATACCTTTTTAAGCATTTATGAGTTTGTCATTTTTTTTTATTTGTTCATGAATGCACTGAATTACATTTATGGATTTCTTAATATTGACCCAGTCTCATGGTCAGGTATAAATCCTGCTTGGTCTAATTACAGTGAGCAGTTGTGAGAGTTATACACAATATAAGTTAAGTATCTGTTATAGTATCAACTAATTACATTTATTTCTTTATCTAATTCAGACTTCATACAAAAGCAGGAATATTCTAAAAAAGTTACTCTTTAAAGTTCACCAGTGTTTCTGTTTCATATAGAGAGAGAACCAAGGAAATGGATT
Organism: Cephalopachus bancanus; assembly: GCA_027257055.1. Classification (NCBI taxonomy): domain Eukaryota; kingdom Metazoa; phylum Chordata; class Mammalia; order Primates; family Tarsiidae; genus Cephalopachus; species Cephalopachus bancanus. Next base: position 2,056,003 of record JAPVLO010000195.1, on the reverse strand, counting down.
GATGGAGCACCACTTTGAGATCCATGTAGAGATGGTTAAAGGGCTAGCCCCACTTCAGGCAACAGTCTGGGGAGAAGCAGATTGTTATGTCCAGTACTACTTTCTAGTTCAAGACTCACAATCCAGTATGCTGAAAGGACCCGAGTTCTCTGAAAATGGTAGGTTTAAGAGTTAGGCCCTCTCATTCTTGTATGATTCTTTTACTGGTTATACTTAGAATGTTTTTTTCCTGAGTGAATTTTGTGTTGCTGAATGCTTCTGTCTAACCTGGACAGTAAAACAGGAGATATGCCAAGTTTTTATTTTGTTTTTAAACTGTTTTTGTAACTTTTTATTTTGATATAATTTCAAATTTATGTAAAAGTTTTTTAAACAGTACAAAGAACTTCTGTGTACTCTACCTAGATCTACCAATTGTTTATACTTTGCCCCATCTTGTGTCAGTTATATGCCTTTTCACTCTCATCATCTATACACATACAGTTGATTCTCATTATTCACAGTAGTTGTGTTCTATAAAGCCATGATACACACTGAATTAGGGGATACTGAGCCATTAGTCCTAAGGGAAATATGTACATATACACATCTCACATAGATTGTAATCATAAATCCTACAAACAACTTATTCTGATAGATTCTGTTTTCTTTATTTTACTAAAGAAAAACGAGTTTCAGAGTGTTGAGTGATTTGCCTAGGGCTGCCCCACTAACAGGTGCCAAGACTGGGATTCAAACCCCATCCAACTGGACCCAGAACCGGTGCTTCTTGCACTACTCTGTACTGCCCCCTACTGTCTCCATATTCTGGTCATCTCTAAGCACTAAAACAAGAAACCAGACTCTTACCTCCTGCTGTTGTTTTAAACTGGGAACAGATCAGGCAATTCAAATTTTTGCCATTCAGTGAATATCGAAGAGTGACTGCCAAAGCTCTTCCAGTATTGATTTTGAGGTTCAAATAAGAGACTTGTGTATGCAGACTATATAAAGAACTTTTACAAATCAATAATTTTTTTAAAAAGTGGGCAAAGGATCTGAATAGACATTTCTTCAAGACATACGAATGGGTAATAAGCACATGGAAAGATACTGAGTATCAGTAGTTATTTGGGAAATGCAAATCAAAACCCCTGTGAGATACCACTATACACCCCCTAAGATGGGTATACTTTAAAAAAAAAAAAAGAAGCTAACAAGTGTTGGCAAGGCTGTGGAAAATTGGAACCCTCACATATTGTCCACCAGCAAAGAGGTCACTTTTTTCTGAATTATCGGAATCTTAGAAAACCGTAGCTGCTAGGGAAATGGACCTTAATAAGAGTAACACAGTCAGAAGATACAGGCTCTGTTGCAGGTCTGTGACCTACTAGCTCTAAGACCTTTGAGTTAAATGTGTAACCTCACGGTGTCTATATCCTCATCTGTTAAGTAGTAGAAATAATTATCTGCTTTGTTTTTCCTCTCAGGAATATTGTGAGGACAGAACTGAATATTGTATATTAAAGTACTGTCCTAATACATATAAAACCCTAAGTGATATTCATTGGAAGGATATGCAAGGAAAAAAATCACTAAGTGATATGTTGAATTATTCTTAATTGCTTTTCTTTTCCAAAGGAATTACTCTGAAGCCCTTCAGAACTGCAACCACGCTCTGTGTTCCAGATCCCATCTTTAATAGTAAACACCACCACTCTCTCTTATTGCCAACTGAAGTTCCAGTGCAAAGGCTCTTACTAAGTGCCTTCTCTGCACAGGGGCTTGTGCCTGGAGGTGGAATCCAGTTTGAAATCTGGTGCAGGTACAGTATGGAGGACCCAATCCTATGCCTAGCAAGGAAATGCATAATAATAAAGTATCTTATCCTTAGTTGAATTATTGTAAGGAAGCTAAGTAGCCCCTTCTGCCCTGTTTTATATTATTTGGATTTGACAGTGAATCTTGCTTAGTTTGAACTAAAATCTGTTAAATTATTAGGATCTTGGGAGCAACTGTATCTCATACTTCTAGCCACTACTTACATTGGAACTAAAGTTCTATTAATTTTACCTCCTGCTGTCTCTTAAACATATCAATCACTTGTGTTTTTTGTTTGTTTATTTGTTTGTTTGTTTTTAGAGGTAGGGTCTCACTCTGTTGCCCAGGCTAGAGTGCGGTAGTGTGATCACAGCCCACTGCAACCTCAAACTCCTGGGCTCAAGCAATCCTCCAGAGTACCTAGGACTTAAGGCATGTGCCACCACACCTGGCTAATTTTTAAAAATCTTTTGTAGAGACAGTTTATCATTATGTTGCCCAGGCTGGTCTTAAACTCTTGACCCCAAGTAATCTCACCTCAGCTTCCTAAATGCTAGGATTACAGGCTTGAGCCACCGCACCCAGCCTCGGTCACCTTTTTTGTGCTTCTCTTACTGCTTTATTTAGTTCAAGTCCTTATTATATCTTGCCTAAATTACTGTGATAGCCTACTAACTAACTAATCTCCCCACTTCTAAACTCATTTCTTACAATTTATTATTCTCACTACCAGAAGAGTACCCTTTGTAATATACAAATCGACTCATTGTTACAAACATTGGTAGAAGTTTTCCAGGAAAGATAGGAGCATTAATACAGGTGTTCAACCTCCCCATTTTCATCCACACTCCCAAAACAAAACACCAACTAAAATGGTTAAGAGAATATAAAATATAAGTGGAGAGGAAACAGCATCAGGAACAGAGAAGAATGCCATCCACACGTGAGAAGTTTCCTAAATGCAATTAGGTGAAAATCAATTGCAAAAGAATTTTAAAACCACATTTAGCTGGAGTGGGCTCAGTGACTTGTGCCTGTAGTCCCAGCTACTCGGGAGGCTGTCATGGGAGGATCACTTAGCCCAGAAGTTCAAGGATGTAGTGAGCTGTCATCGTACCCCTGCACTCCAACTTGGGTGACAGAGTAAGATCCCATCTTTCAAAAATAAGTAAATATATACATGTAAAATAAACTTTTTTGGAGTGGGATATCACTCTGTCACCCACGCTGGAGTGCAGTGGCATCATCATGGCTCACTGCAGTCTCGACCTCCTGAGCTTAGGCAATCCATCAGCCTCAGCCTCCCAAGTAGCTGGGACTACAGGCAGGTGCCAACATGCCTGACTAATTTTTTAATTTTTTTGTAGAGACAGGGTCTCACTGTGTTGCCTAGGCTGGTTTCAAAATTTTGAAAATTTTTTTTTAAAACCACCTAGGTTTGATTTACAACTTTGTGATCTAAGAATGGATTGCTTTAACATGAGAAGGAAATAGAATAGGTTCTGATGATCCTCGTTACCCCTCCAAATTAGAGGGGTTTAGGAATGACAAGAGTAAGCCATGAAAGAAAGTAGAACTGCTCCACTTAGAACCACTTTTGCTGCTGCAGGGTAGAAGCTTTCCAAAGTGTCTACCCTCAGAGATTCAAGACATATGCAGTTACCTCAAACAGAAAGCTGGTGGGAAGCTGGTCTTTGTCCTGAACTCAGGTTTTAAATTATGGGGTTCCTCCACTATGCAATAGGCAATAATTCCAGCCAGACACAACCACAGCTATATATCATCATTATAGAACAATTGGGCCCCAAAGATAACTAGATACTGAAGGCTGATCTCTGGAGCAGACTGAATCATTTATCTACCTAATTCTTCCAACTGACAATTTGTACTTTTGTGGTTTCCAGATACTATTATCCTAATGTGAGAGACCAGATGGTCGCTAAAGGAACCTTGCCGTTATCGAGAATCTGTGCTATGGTAACCATGCAGCACCACAAGAATGTGGGAGTACAGACCTTTAATCTCCCTCTAACCCCCAGGATAGAGAAAAGGAAAGAACTGAGAAACCAGTCATCAGGTACTTGAAGACCAGTTTGTCTTTCCCTTTCAATATCAGTATACATAAAAATGCCATTTCTCTCTAAGTTAGAGACTCTTCGTGTATTGGAGTATTTATTCTTTTGAGGATCTGGTAAAAACTATGAGATACCCTCTTTTAGAAAAATGAGTATAGCATATACATTGCAAATTCTGTATACAATTCTAGAAAACTCATAGTTCCATGGACTCTGTATAAATGTTACTTATCTCGTTTTACTTTTAACTTCAGTAAGCATTTTTTTTTTTTTTGAGTCAGAGTCTCACTCTGTCACCCAGACTGGAAGGCAATGGCATGCTCCCAGCCACTGCAGCCTCTGCCTGCTGGGCCCTAGCGATCCTTCCGCCTCAGCCTTCCAAGTAGCTGGAACTACAGGCGTATGCTACCAGGCCTGGCTACAGTAAGCATTTAATAAGCCCTCGTGGCATAAATGCTAACTATTATATGGTACACTCAGAATTATTATTCCAAGCCAATGTGAGCAGATGTGGGATTGGTTGAATATAGTTAGCATGCACTGGGAATTCACTGTAAGGGAGAATGTTAGGATTTAAAGTTGGAAGGGGATTAATTCTGATTTGGAGTTTTGAGTGGTATTGCATCCTAATGCTTCCAGGAAGATGACTTACCTTCCACATTTATCATCAGATAAGTCGGTTTAATCGAGTTGCTGTGCATGCTTGCTGAAGAGGATCTGCCAAAATAAAGGGTTTTATCTTGCCTTACAAGTTGTCAGCTTATACACTGTTCGTGGGAGTATAAACTAGTATAGCCTCTATGGAAATTGGTATGGCAATTTCTCAAAGAACTAAAAGTAGATCTACCATTTGATCCAGCAATCCCACTGCTTAGTATCTACCCAAAGGAACAGAGGTTGTTATACAGAAAAGACACCTGCACTAGTATGTTCATCACAGCACAATTCACAATTGCAAAGATGGGGAATCAACTTAAATGCCCATCAATTGATCAGTGGCTTATGAAAATATGACTATACGTACACACACCATGAATACTATTCATCCATAAAAAAGGAATGAAGTAATGTATTTTGCAGCAACTTGGATGAAATTGGAGACCATCATCCTAAGCGAAGTAATGCAGGAACAGAAAACCAAATGCCGCATGTTCTCACTTATAAGTAGGAGCTCAACTAAGGAACTGCATCGGCATACAGAACAACATAATGGACACTGAAACTCAGCAGGGGAAGAATGGAAAGGATGTCATCATGAAAACAATCACCTGTCTGGTACAATGCAGACAGGTGGGGTGTAGAATATACTTAAAGGTCAGACTTCTTCACCACTATACAATGAAGTCATGTAACCAAAAATCATTTGTACCCCCTAAAACCATTGAACTAAAAATTTATTTAAAAACTGAGTTATTCCCCTTGACCCTCATTGATCAGCTTGTTCTGTTATTCCTTAAAGCTTTCCCTGAAATGTGACAGTAGGATGGTAGAATTTTTATAAATAGACAGCATGTGAAAGATAATTCAGATGGTGATAGCAGGAGAGTGATAGAATGTGAGGTGTTGAAACCTTTTAACAATTTAAAAAAGAAAAAAGACTAGAGCCCATCTCAATTCTATAAACATAACTGGAGGTAAAAAAAAAAAAAATCTAGAATTAAGTCCTGCCTTGTATAGTTGAATTTGGCAAGCAGTTGAGTTTCTGAACCACAGTTTCTTGAATATAAATTAGTTTGTTAAGGCTTTATTAACCCTAAAGTACAATAATCAGTGTGATTCTGACCAGGACAGATTCTCTCACTGCCGGTTATTGTTCATTATGATTGAAGTGTTTATCCTCTTCCTTTCTGACCGAAACTTTGTGATTTGGTAGAACAGAGATTATTCTGACCAACGTTTTTATCCTTTTGTCCTCATTTTTCAGGTTTCCTGGATGTGGGCCTAAGGTACAGGCGTAGTCTAAGAACAGCAGAGGGAGTTCTTGCTACCCGAGCCGTCTCCATCTCAGTCCATATTATCAGAGCCTGTGGTCTACAAGCAGCAGCCAAGTAAGTTCACCTGAGAAAAGCAGCTCTTAAACCCTTTGCTGCTACAGTCCACACAATGTAACTTGACTATTTTTTTTTTTTTTTTGAGTTGGAGTCTCACTCTGTCGCTCAGACTGGAGTGCAGTGGCCACTCCCGGCCACCACAGCCTCGCCTGCTGGGCTCCGGCAGTCCTTCCGCCTCAGCCTTCCAAGTAGCTGGAACGACAGGTGTGCGCTACCACACCCGGCTAATTTTTTGATTTATTGTAGAGATGAGGTCTCGCCAAGTTGCCCAGGCGGGTCTCGAACCCGCGGGCTCAGGCAATCCGTTCACCTCAGCCTCCCAAAGCGCTGGGATTACAGGCTGAGCCACCAAGCCTGGTAACTTGGCTATTTTTACTGTTATTAGCAACTTAGTTCCTTGACCTTGAGCAACAATGTTATCCTCTATGTTTCTGAATCATTTACTCCCATAGTCATACCCTGCACCCTCAAACCGTGCCATAACTAATCACTGCAATTTTTCCTGTAATCTCAGTTGATGCATTTCAGTCTCTCTGCCACCTCCTATTTTTCCAGCTTGTTCCCCTTTAATCTCTTCTCAACATAGCAGCTAGTGACCCTATGGAAATTTAAGTCGGATCCTGACACATATCTACTTAAAACCCACCAGTGACATTCTGTCTCATTCACAGTAAAAGCCAGGGTCCTTCATATGATCTGACCCTATTATCTTTGTGACCCCTCCTCCTGCTAGTCTCCCCTCTGCTCTCTCTACTCCAGCCACTGACTCACTTTTTGCTTCTGAACATACCATGCATATTTCCCCCTCAGAACTTTGTCTTGCTGTTCTCTGCCTGGAATACTGTTTCTGTAGAAAAACAGTATGGCCCTCTGCCTTACCTCCTTAAGGTCTTCACTCCTACTTCTCTCTGCCTTGAATGGTCTCCTCCTTTTGTCTACTTAACAGACTCCTATTTTCCTTTAAGACTTTGCAGTGTTTCTGCAGCCTTCCTTTATCCCTTCATACATGTAGACAGTCAGTGCTTTCTCCTTTGTTTGTTAGCACCTATGTTTCAATTATTGGCATACAAGCATTTTTCTCCAACTTGGCTGTGAGTTTGTCTAGGGTCAGAGATACTGCCTGAGTTCTTCTCTTTCCCACCAACACCTAGCTTAATTCTATCATGTAACAGGAGCCCAGAAAGAGAATTAGATCAGGTTCCTGCTTCAGTCTTGCTGTCTTTGGACATAAGTCCAAGAAGGAAACAGGCAAGTGCTCCCTAACTTTTCCCCATGCTGTAACTGAGGGTCAGATTGTTTGCCTGTAACTTTATGGTCTCTAAATAAGTAATTGTGTTACTGTGTGAGATCTGACACTAAAGAGTTGATAAAATTATGTGTCGTTAAATTCTTCTCAGTAGCCGGGCTCGGTGGCTCAGCCTGCGTAATCCCGCGCCTTTGGGAGGCTGAGGTGAGTGGATTGCCTGAGCTTGCGGGTTCGAGACCCGCCTGGGCAGTGAGATCTCATCTCTACAATAAATCAAAAATCAGCTGGGCGTGGTAGCGCATGCCTGTAGTTCCAGCTACTTGGAAGACTGAGGTGGAAGAATCGCCGGAGCCCAGCAGGTTGAGGCTGCGGTGGCTGGGAGCAGCCACTGCACTCCAGTCTGGGCGACAGAGTGAGACTCCAACTAAAAAAAAAAAAAAAAATTCTTCTCAGTAAATTGTGTTCACTTACTAATTCTCCAATAGACTTTTTTAATAACTGTTCAAGAACACCTTAGTGTTAATGAAATCAGGGCAGTTTTCTTTTCTTTTCTTTTCTTTTTTAGTCAGAATCTCACTCTGTTGCTCAGGCTGGGGTGGCACCCTCACAGCTCCCACAGCCTCAACCTACTGGGCTCAGGTGATCCTTCTGCCTCATCCTTCAAAGTAGCTGGAATTACAGTCACACACCACCACACCTGGCTAATTTTTTTATTTACTGGAGAGATGAGGTCCTGCCAAGTTGCCCAGGCTGGTCTCGAACCACAGGGCTCAGGCAGTCCTCTCGCCTCTTCCTCCCAAAGTGCTGGGATTACATTTGTGAGCCACTGAGCAATTTTTAATCATATTACTCCCTTACATTAAAGCTTTTGATGATTTCCCATTGTCAATAGCAGTGGTCTCCGAATTTTAATTGTGCACTTCTATTAATTTTTTAAAATGTAGCGATTCTTATTAATTTTAAAAAGTGGCATACCCTCCAATTATGTGTCTACTTATTCATGTATAAATCATCTTAATGTACTACTATACTTCTATATTAGATACAGATATATTATAAAATATATCATAGAATTGGAAAACTTTAATGTATGAGATAATACGTAAAAAAGTTTCATTGTTGGCTAGGCTCGGTGGCTCATCCTGTAATCCCAGCACTTTGGAAGGCTGAGGCGAGTGGATTGCCTGAGCCCACCGGTTCAAGACCAGCCTGGGCAACTTGGCGAGACCTCATCTCTACAATAATCCAAAATTAACCAGGCATGGTAGTGCACACCTATAGTTCCGTCTACTTGTAAGGCTGAGGAGGAAGGATCGCCAGAGCCCAGCAAGTCGATGCTGGAGTGGCCATGAGCATACCACTACACTCCAGCCTGGGTGACAAAGTGAGGCTCCAACTCAAAAAATTTTTTAAAAAAACGACTAGTAGTTATTAAGGTGCCCAAGAGGGCTGAAAATTATTCTGGTCCAAGAGAAGAACATGTGCAAAGATATGAAAGCATGTATATGGAGTGCCTCTTCTGTGTCAGACCCAGTCAAGATCAGAATTCTTCAGTATGGCATTGAATTAACAAGTATTTAATTGGCAGGGAAGGACCCAGAATTTACTCAGTAGATCTGAGAGACTAAATAATAGACAGTAAACTCAGTAGCTCCTCTGTCTGAAGACTTATGGGGAAAGTCAGATTGGATGGCAGGCAGTTTATTCTAAATCTCCCATTTGGTCTGTGTTGTACTTCCAAGAAGGATGAGTAAGAAGCAAACCTGTTCTAATAGTACACTCTTCTGGTAGTTTGGGGAAGTTCCACAGGATGTGAAACAAAGCATAGTGTAATGGAAACACAACTGTACTAGAAGTCAGATACTGTGTGGCTTCTAGTCCCACTCCCACCTCCTTTTAGCTGTGTAGTATCTTGGGCTGGTTTCTTTACTTTTCTGAGCCTCAGTTTCTTCATCTGAAAAATGGAAATTTAAAATAACTGCCCTGATTTTATAAGGATCAGTGTAAAAATTAGCAAATATTAAGTCACTTTATAAACTACCAACTGTTCTACAAATGTATAAGTTTTTATAATTACTTCAATTTGTATAATTAACGTTACCTTTATTTGCCAGTAAAATCAGAAGTAGGTTTGCATTGCCTCTCATTGAAAAGAGGAATTCTTGTGTTCTAAACTTACCCCTCCTTCGAATCCTTACTCTGGCATCTAGAGAGCAGGTGCTCTGAATTATGAGCCTTCATCTTATCTTATCTGCCAGTGGTCTTCCTGAAAATACATTTTTGGCATCCATATAAAGTAGGCACTTCTTATTCTCTTGCATCTTCTAACTCACCTGATCTATAATTGAGAGTGAGCAGACACTTTCTTGGACACTGCCTGTAGTCTTTAAGTTTCATGAGAGTAAGAAAGTGTAGCTATTTCACGAGTACTATAGATCCAGCTGAGCCCAATGCATGGCACACAGACCATATGCCCAACAAGTAAGTGCTGAATGAATGAATTCAGATCAGGTTGGAGCCCAAGGCTTTCTACCATCTCTCTGTCATTTCTGAGAGTTCCCTGTTAAGAGTCCTTTCAAAAATAATAGTCATCATCATCATCATAAAATAAATTAACAAAAGAAAAAGAAAGAAAAAGGGGCATATATTTAGGGCAACTTGAATCTGTGTTCTTGGGTAAAAATATATGTATATATATTTTTTTAGTTGGAGTTACACTGTGTCACCCAAGCTGGAGTGCAGTGGCACATTCAGGGCCACTGCAGCCTCAACCTGCTGGGTTCAGGTCATCCTTCCACCTCAGCCTTGCAAGTAGCTGGAACCACAGGCACGTGCCACCATGCCCGGCTAATTTTTTTATTTATTATAGAGACAAGGTCTTGCCATATTGCCCAGGCTGTGCTCAAGTAATCCTCTCGTCTTTGCCTCCCAAAGTGTTAGGATTACAGGCGTGAGCCACCATGCCTGGCGATAACCACAATTTTTTTTTTTTTAAGTAAAAAAAAATCCTTTCACTGTTCATAGGCAAGTTCTCTGCTTTATATATATTATCTAATGTTATCTCTGCAGTACCCCATGAGTATTTTATCTCCATTTTTTAAAACCACTAGCATTCAATTTATTTTTACCTCCTTTTTTCCTAGTTATAGTATATATTTCATAGTATATTGTTGTGTGGATACACATCAATCTTGTATTAACAATCAGTCTTCTATTAATGATCATTAATGTTAATGAAAAAGTTTTTCCTTTTTTATTAGAAATGAAAGTGTAGTAATCATTCAAATATACTTACATCTTTAGTTATTATATAGTATCTTTATATTTACTTCATTTCAGTGAAGAGAAAACTGAGACTTTGGAAGGGTTGAAAAGCTGGTCTAGGCCAAACCGTAAGTGGATGGTGAAGCCAGGCTACAAACCCAGATCTGTATAACTCCAAATTACTACTCTCTACTGGGATATACAGAGTACAGTGAAGATCTCAGAGGAAGAACCCCCTAAGACTGCTTCAGGGATATCAGGAAATGCTTTAAAAATAGGTGATTTCTTCGCTGAGATGTCAGTTTTATCCCCTTGGAGAATTTAGGGTAAAGAGGTTTATCTCTTACTGTACCTACACACAAAAGACTTGACTATTCTTTATGAATGTTATTTAAAGTGGTTAGATTCTGTCTGTACATCTTGAAACATCTGTACTGAGAAAGAAAAAAGCAGCTCCTAACATCTGAGAACTAGTTTGACATTCAGAGCTAGGCTCTGGTGTTTCCCTGTTGAGCATAACACCATCATCAGACAAGGACACTGTGTGACCATGATGAAATGAAACAAAAACAAGACTGCTGCATACTCATGTTTAAGTACAGAACAAAACAGTGTTACTATGCAAACCACAGAAACACCCAGCATCTTCCTATCTTGGCTAAAATGAGTGACTACTGCTTCTTTACCAATCACAGCTTTTATTCTTTTCTTCTAGATAAGATTTATTAAGAAAAGCAAACCAAAGCAAAACCCTGCTCCTTTGAGCTCTCACTCAAATCAGCTAACACAAGCCCAATACTCATATGTCATTTCTGATACTTCTTACTGAGTTGCTCTAAGGTGTATATTTTCCTTCATTGCAATGAGCAGAAAACCCAACTTGCTCTACTATAGTTGGTTTCTTTGTTCTTTGGCTGAAGGGCATTGACAGGATAATGGATCATCCTTGGAGTATCACTTTGACAGACAGATGTTGTCTTCCCCCACCCCCCAAATACATACACTATGATATCTAGCTTACTAAGAAAGTACATTGTGGAATTGTCAAAAGCCTAGATAGAAAATATATGGTCGGTTAGTATTCTTGGCAATCTCATAGAAGTAATGGAGTTATTGTCTAAGTAATCAAGCTGATTTCTGATATTACTATGACAACTTCTCATTTCCACTCTTCTCCTCTACAGGGCTTTGGCTGAGCAAGAACCCACTCTGCAGTTTAGTGCTACAGTTGGGGTCAATGCCTCTGTCACCACTCATCTCTCCTTCCTGCCCAAGGGAGAGCAGCGCCGAACCCACCCCGTGGCCTGCTCCTTCTGCCCTGAATTCTCCCATTATGTTGAGTTTACGTGTAACTTGGTAACTCAGCACTACAGTGGAGAGGCCTGTTTCCTGGCAGAGCTGTTAGAGTTTGCAGAAGTTATTTTTGCTGTCTATCATGAAAATACCAAGTCAGGTGAGCACCAGATGACTCATCACCATCAGAAGTAAAAGAGGTTTGTTTGAATGGTATAGTCCTTCCTAGGAGATACATGCTGAAGTGTTTAGAGGTGAGGAGTCATAATCTCTGCAATTTAGTTCTGACGAGCAGAGCAAAAAATAAGGAGAATATGTATCAAATGTGTAAGAGAAAGAAAGCATAGAGATAGTATAGACAGACATAAAGCAAATGTGTCAAAATACTAATGGGCGAATCTAGGTGAGGGGTGTGTGGGAGTTCATTATTGTATTCTTGCAGTGTTTCTGTATGCTTAAATTTTTTTCAAATTAAAACATTTAAATTAAAATGAATTTGGGGACATTCAGGCATTGGTTGGGGTTGTATAGAATAATCTTTAATGTATTTTTTTACATTCATATTCAGTGAGTTTAAGAGGAGGGTTATGTGTGTATATTGTAAACACATGCACCTTGTTTAGTAGACTGCCAGATAATTTTTCTTTTTTACTTGATTTAACAGTCAGTGATATAACCAATCTTCAGTCATACAAAGAATATTTGCTTGGTGTAGTAAAAGTTCCAACAAAAGAGCTGCTGGTCAAGAGATCCGGTAAGGGTCCCCAATTATCAATTTCTGATTTTACCCTCTCCCTTTCACTTGCCTACAAGAGGTCATCATGTCTACCTCCCTTGCAAGATATGCAAAAGAAAACACCACCACTTAATGCGTGCTTCTGAACTCTATTGGGTACATCAGAGTTTTTCTCAGAAGCATTTTAAGTCCTCTCTTAATCATTCCAAATATTTTCTAATGAAGCTAGCTTAGTTTGCCCATCTTCCTTCCTAGGATTATATAATCTAGTTTCCAGAATTCTATCACATATCTCCAGTTTAATTGTGAGTTGATATTTGAGCAAAACCCTTATAACAAAAACCGTGTGTGCACTTCTGTCTGTATAATTTGGTATGGGATTCACATCTTCTGCGCTTAATGATTGTGATCCAGAACAAGTTACTTCTCCCCTCAAATCCATGGTTTCCTCCCCTATGTAAATGGCAATAGTAAGATCTATTTCACATGATTATTGAAGCATCCAATGAAAATATACATTCATGAAAGATCTTGGCACAGGGCTGGACACACAAGACACCTCAGTTTCCCTCCTTCTGTAACTTACTTTAGTTTGTCAGAGAACAGGCATCATCTGGGAAATCCCATCTCTACAAATTAAAATTAACCCCTTAGAGATAAATTATTTAGACACTTAGGGATATATAACTTGTCTTTGTATTCAGAGTTATTCTGAAGTAAACACTCTACTTTGTTTCCTCTTGCCAATAACCTCAATTATAAGATCACACAGCTAATGGAACCATCTAATCTAAGCAGTTTTTAAACGCTGAAATGATGTGAAATTTGGTGTCTACATGCATTTGTGCATTTTTCTGGGGATAATAGCTTTCATTAGAGCCAAAGAGGTCTTTGACCAAAAAATGTTAAGAACCACTAGGTTGTGGGCAACTAATACCCAGAGATAAAAAGCCATAACAAAGGAGCCTTAGAGATCAACATTTTCAGCCTCCTCATTCTACAGACAAAAACCCGGAAGGCCCAGGAAAATCAAATGCCTGTCCAAAAGTCATGTAACCTTTGGCAAATTAACCTTAATAAGCCTCATTTGTAAAGTATAATTGGCAAATTGTTTCTCAGAGAATTGCTGGAAATATTATTATATCATTCCACAGTCTGTTTTATACAATTCTGAAATCCAAAAAGTTCTGAAAATCAAAGTAGTTTATTAACTCATTGAGCAGCCAAACCTGACTTCAACTGACATGAGACTTAGACAACTACCTGTTTATTTAAAGTTTTTTTGGTTTTTGTTTTTGAGTTGGAGTCTCACTCTGTCTCCCAAGCTAGGGTGCAGTGGCACACTCATGGCTACCCCAGCGTTGACCTGCTGGGCTCCAGCGATCCTTCTGCCTCAGCCTTCCAAGAAGCCAGAACTACAGGTGTACTATCATACCCGGCTAATTTTTTTATTTATTGTAGAGACAAGGTCTCACCAAGTTGCCGAGACTGGTCTAGAACCCGTGGGCTCAGGCAATCTACTCGTCTCGGCCTCCCAAAGTGCTGGGATTACAGCCTGAGCTACCGATCCCAGCCTAAAGTTTTATTAGAAAATACCATGCCTATTAATTTATATATTTTCTATAACTACTTTGTTACTATAACAACCTGGTTAAGTAATTACAAAAAGAAAGACCATGTAGCCTAAAATATTTGTTCTGTGGCCTTTTATAAAAAGGTTTTATAAAACCTTATTATAGGCTTGGTGGCTCAGCCTATAATCCTGCGCCTTTGGGAGGCTGAGGTGAGTGGATTGCCTGAGCCCGTGGATTCGAGAACCGCCTGGGCAGCGAGACCTTATCTCTACAATAAATCAAAAAATCAGCCGGGCGTGGTGGCACATGCCTGTAGTTCCGGCTACTTGGAAGGCTGAGGCAGAAGGATCGCCGGAGCCCAGCAGGTCGAGGCTGCGGTGGCCGGGAGCGGCCACTGCACTCCAGTCTGGGTGACAGAGTGAGACTCCAACTCAAAAAAAAACAAACGTTTGCAAACCCCTGGCTTGTATGACCTTTATGCATATATTACATTTATGTACTATTTTACCTTTCTAAAATCTCAAAAATTGTAAATTTAGAAATAATCTGGCCATAAGGGTTTCAGATAGGATAGTATGAATCTATATAGTTGGAATGTAGACTTTGGAACCAGCTGGACCTGGGTTAAAATCCTAGCTCTACTAATTGGTAGCTATAATAACTTGGGCAGATGTGTTAGTACCCACTTCCTCATCTGCAAAATAGGGATTATTATCCCATTTAATTCTCAGAACTTCACAGGGTTATTAGAAATAAATAAGAGTTAAATATTGAATAATATATATAAGGCACTAGCAGAATTTTCCACACATACTAGATACTCAAAAAAGTAACTATTGTTATTTTGAAATCTAGTCCCTGGTCCTTGGTATGAGTTCTCATAAATGGCAGTTCCCTTGGTGGAAGACCTGGTTTAGACTCCAGGTCTCTTTTGTCCCATCCCTCTTCTATTGTACTCATTGCACCATACATATCTTATACCTTTAAAGCACTTCTCTTTCAAAGCTCTTTCTAAAACAGTGTCTCAGTTGACTATCACAACAACTCTGTCTTGTAGACAAGATAAGCATTTTCCCCAATGTGAAGTAAGGAAACCAAAGCTGAGAAAGGTTTATGTCTAACCCAGAATAAACCACTAGTTTTAGGCTGAGCCAAGGAGAAAACTAAGGTCTTTCAACTCCTAGCCTTCAGTCTTCCCATCTAATCTCATTGCCTCTCAGCCATCAGATGAAACACAAATGCCACCTCACTGTGGGTATATGTGTTCTGTTCTGTCTTGAGCTAGAGTGATGGAGACTCTGGGATGGAGAGTGATGGAGAGTAAGTTTTTTTGCTTTTAAGACAATATTTGATAATCTTTCTTTTCTCCCCTAAGGGATCACAGGATGGTTTCCTATCATTCTACCAGAAGAGGGGAGCCTCCATGACTTGGAGCTCATGCAGAAGATTGTAGGTGGTTTGGAGCTTTCCATTTCCTTCACCCATCCTAGAGATAGAGAGCGGGTGTTGGAAGCTGCTGAGCTATTGGGCTGGAGCTTTGAAAATAATCTGAAGGATCTTGTCAAAATGGATGAAGAGGAGCCAGCCACTGTCACCATCTCCACCCCAAGGCTGTGGCTGCCCATCCATTGTGTGCTGCTTGCTGGCCACAGTCACATTCATAAGAGCACATATTGCTACCTTCGCTACAAGCTATTTGATCATGAAGCCTTTTGGACCCCTCTCAAGAAGCCTAAGGAATCTTCAAACAAAAAGCAGGTCATGATTACTTTCAAGGCATCCAAAAGAGCAGAAGTCACTAGGGGCCCATCACTGCTTTGGTACTTTAGGGAGGAGAGACTAGAGATACAAGTGTGGAGAGCATATGGCAATGAAAGTGTGGAGAGGCCCCACCAGACAGACAGCTGGATTGGCTCAGCCTATGTGGACCTGGCCAGACTTGGGGAGAGGTCAGCAAGGACACTAACTGTCAGTGGTAAGTGAGGAGCCAGTTTCAGCTCTTGTGGTTTGAGTACTGTGTCAAGCACTATGTGAGACACTTTCTCAGACATTGTTTTACTTGACCCTCCAGCAATCCTGTGAGATAAGTAATAGGCCCATTTATAGTTATGAAAATGGAAGTTGGGTAATCTGCCCAGGGTTAAACTAGTAAGCGTTGCTTCCGTTATTGCATCCTAAAAGATTAATAATAATTTAGTAGCGCTTCTTATAACTAAAAAGATTTCAAAAAGAGAGGTCCACTGCCTGCCAGGCCAAGCTCAGTGGCTCAGCCTGTAATCCCAGTACTTTGGGAGACCGAGGCAAGTGGATTGCCTGAGCCCGTGGGTTCGAGACCAGCCCAGGCAACTTGGCGAGACCTCGTCTTTACCATAAATCAAAAACTAGCCGGGCGTGGTAGTGCACGTCTATAGTTCCAGCTACTTGGAAGGCTGAGGCGAAGGATCACTGGAGCCCAGCAGGTCAACGCTGAGGCAGCCGTGAGCATGCCACTGCATACCCCAGCCTGAATGACAGAGTGAAACTCCAACTCAAAAAAAAAAAGAAAAGAAAAGAAATAACATTACCAGGCCGGGTTCAGTTGCTCACGCCTGTATTCCCAACACTTTAGGAGGCTAAGGCAGGAGGATTGCTTGAACCTAGGAGTTCAAGACCAACCTAGGCAATATAGTGAGACCTCATCTCTACAAAAGAATCATAAAATTAGCCAGATGTTGTGGCACACATCTGGAGTACCAACTACTCAGGAGGCTGAGGCAGAAAGATTGTCTGAGCCCAGGAAGTCAAGGTTTCAGTGAGCCATGATTGTGCCACTGCACTCCAGTCTAGGCAACAGAGTGAGACCCCAACTCAAAAATAAATAAGAAATTTCAAATTAAAAAAATAAAAAGAAAGAAAAGGTATTTCTAATTCCAGTACTGTGATGGAGTCACCATAAATATAAGAACTGGCTCTGAACTTTGTAGTGCTAGAGTACATCCAAATTCATCAGATTATTGCACCTAACTTAATGCCTAGAATATTATAAACATTCAGTTAATATGTATAAAATAAGAATGAATTCATTTAGGGGGCTACTTTTAACCACATATATAAGAGCTTATCTGATCATCTATAGTGCAAATTTATTAATTGCACGGAAAAGCATATCTGCTAAGGGGACCAGGATATCCTTCGTCTCTGATCAGCACATCTTGGAACCATAAAGAAAATCTCTACAGGATAATAAATTAGTTGACAAAGCAGAAAGGGAAAAACTAACAATTTGCGGGTGGCACTTATTTGTTGGGTATTTTTCTATCAGATACTTGTTTGGTATTTGATACATGTGCTTGGCCTTGGGAATTCGAAGATTAGTAAGAAATAATTCTTAACCTCAATTAGTTGATAGTCTAATGGGGGAATACAGTAATAAGTAAATAATTACAGTGAAACATCAGAGCTATGAGAAAGGTATTCTTAGTGATGCTATGGGAACATAAGGATACAACATCTCTGGTTGCGGGTTCGGGACCCACCTGGGCAGCGAGACCTCATCTCTACAATAAATAAAAAAATCAGCCGGGCGCGGTAGTGCATGCCTGTAATTCTGCTACTCGGAAGGCTGAGGCGGAAGGATCGCCGGAGCCCAGCAGGCGAGGCTGCGGTGGCCGGGAGTGGCCACTGCACTCCAGTCTGGGTGACCGAGTGAGACTCCAACTCAACAAAAAAAAAAAGAATAGCATTTCAGTGAAAGTGATACTTGACCTGAGTTTCAAAGCATTTAAGTATAAGCCAAGGAAAGGGGGAAGAAAGGTAACCTAAGGAAGGAAACAGGATATATAAAGGCTCAGAGGCATGAAGCAGTTTTAATACATTTTTGGCACTGTAAGTGATTTGGGACAACTGGAGCATAGGACACGTCGGCTGGGAAGTAATTGGAGATGAGGCTAGAGAGGGAAACAAGTACTGTGTTGAAGGCCTTCTACGCTGAAGAGTCTGAGCTTTTTTCTGAGAAATATGGAAAGCTATTATAATGGATCCTGAATAGAGGAGAGGCATAGCTTTGCATTTAGACAAATAAGTCTAGTGACTAGTGCAAAATGAATTAGGGATAGCCAGACGAGGTTCTTTACAAATATAGTCTTTATTTGCCTTAACATTGCTGTTCAGTTCATTGCCTTAACATTGCTGTTCAGTTCTCCTACTTTACAGTTGAAGAAACGGAGTCATAACTGTGTTTTAGCCCTATTAGCCTTGTGCTCTGACCCAGTGTTAAGCAGGTGGCCAGGCTAAAGGAGGAGAACTGAGTGTGTCTGGGTGATTGTCCAAATTCTCTGGTTCTCTCTGGACTTAGCAGGTGTAATGCTGGTGCTATTGAGCACCTCATCAAATGCCATTTGCCCTATTTTAGCTGGGCTGGCCTAAAGTCACATCAAAGAACTGCAGAAACTGTCTTTGAAGTGACCCAGGCTCACTTGAACTAAATTTCATAAAGACAGGCTTTTAACTTCATTCAGGCACAAATACCCCTTTTTAATGAATGCTACCAAAGATGGTATTTAGCTTTTTACATCATCCATTTCCGTCATACTTCTCCATATCTCACTTGTCTGAGCTGTTTCCTTTTTTTAGAGACAGAGTCTCGCTGTGTCGCACAGGCTATAGTGCAGTGGTGCATTCATGACTCACTGCAGCTTCGAACTCTTGGACTCAAGCAATCTTCCCACCTCAGCTTCCTGAGTAGCTGGGACTACAGGCATGAGCCACCATGCTTAGCTAATTTTTTTATTTTTTGTAAAGACTATGTTGCTTTTGAGTGTCTTCCCTCCTGTAGTGATTTGCCTTTGTATTTTCTTTTAATAATCATAATAATTTACATATTGTATTGAGAAGAAAACTGGTTATCTAAAAATAGAAAAGGGCCAGGCATGGTAGTTCACACCTGTCATCCCAGCATTTGGTGGACAAAGGCGGGAGGATTGTTTAAGGCCAGAAGTTCAAGACCAGCCTAGGCGATATAGCAAGATCCCATCTCTATAAGAAAATTTTTTTTTTCTAATTAGCCAGGCATTACAGTGTACCTTTGTTGTCCTAGTTACTCGGAAGACTGAGGCAGGACGATCACTTGAGCCCAGGAGTTTGAGTTTTCAGTAAGCTATGTTCTTGCCACTGCATTCCAACCTGGGATGACAGAATGAGACCCTGTCAGAAAGAAAGGGAGGGGGGAAGGGAGGAAAGGAGAGAAAAAGGAAACAAGGAAAGTTTCATCTTACTGCCATCTGTAAATCAGTTGATTCCATTTTCCTAAATTGAAATGACTCTAATGAGGTAAACTTTGAGAATCAGAAGGAACTATTAGCCGGGCTCGGTGGCTCAGCCTGTAATCCCGCGCTTTGGGAGGCTGAGGTGAGTGGATTGCCTGAGCCCACGGGTTTGAGACCCACCTGGGCAGTGAGACCTCATCTCTACAATAAATCAAAAAAATCAGCCGGGCGTGGTAGTGCACGCCTGTAATTCCGGCTACTTGGGAGGCTGAGGTGGAAGGATCGCCGGAGCCCAGCAGGTCGAGGCTGCGGTGGCCGGAAGCAGCCACTGCACTCCAGTCTGGGCGACAGAGTGAGACTCCAACTCAAAAAAAAAAAAAAAAAAAGAAGAAGGAACTATTAATGCCTTCTGCTTTATAAATAAAACCTCATTTTAATATCCAGCAAGTTAGTAAGAGTCAAATCCCTGGGTTTAAATCTGCCACTTATTAGAAGAGTAATCTTGGCAGATTATTTAGCCCCCCTGAGATTCTGGCACATGAAAAAGACTCAACAAATGTTATTTCCTTACTCTTCCTAGCCTTCTGCTACCACCTCCTACTTCCCTTGAAAAAATCTTTAGGGTTTACTGCCAGAACCCTGGTAAAGCAAAGCTATATTGAGCACGTGGACAGCTTCCTGATAGGGAGAGGGTCTAAAAACAGGAGCTATGGGACATGTAGAAGAGAAATCAGGCCATTCCTGATTTCATCAAATGTTAGATTTATCAAAGTCTAGTTGCCTTGCAGTGCATGAATCCCTTCTTCAACAGCTCTACCTGGTAGTTACTTGACTTTGGCTTCAGATCAGAGATCTTACTACTTTTCATTATTAAAGATTGTAGAGGCAGAGTAAGAAAGCTCACATTGTAGACCAGTTTCACGGTTTCTTTTGCAAATGGATGTATTGGTGTCTGTAGGTCTTTCAAAGGAGAGAGGACCACAAACACTCTCAGTATTTCCTTCCAGCCTAAAGAGTGTTTTTGGTTCCTGCTTGCCTAGCCTTATTATTCTCCATCCTCTTGCAGGTGTGTATCCTCTGTTTGGACGAAACGCTTCCAACCTCTCTGGAGCTGCCTTGCAAGTTCATGTGGTTCTTTCCTCTCTTTCCCCACACCTTGAGCGCATTCATGATCTTGACTCCGTGGATTGCAGCAGCCACAGTGAATCTGAGCAACTCCTCAGAAGGATTGATGAAGTCCAGCTCTCTCTACCATGCGGTCACCAGAAGTCTCCTGCCTCCACCCAGGTCCCCTGCAACAGCACCACAGCTGAAGTCTGCCTGGCCCAGGAGGCCCCTGCTGAGTTGGATGGAAGTTTTGCAGTCAGTATCCTTGTAGAAAGAGCAATGCACTTGAGCCTGAAAGGTATGCTCTGCTCACTTATCTAGGAGCGTATGTCTAACTCCTCAGGGTATGGTCCTATCTCCACAAATCATGGCAGGGTCTATAGAACTATTAATCACCTTCATCAATAATAATTCTGTTTCTCAAGCCTAAAAGGTTAAACAACATGAAAGCCTTTCTGAACATATTACATATCATAAATTCCCCAGTCTAGCCACCTGAGTACCAGCCTAGATGAATAACTTCTCTCTTCCTTATCTACCATCAAATTATCAGATCCATTAAATTATTCTCTTCCTTCTCAATTCCTACCAACTCAGGCCTTGATAATGCACTTAGGGCCAGGATTCTTAACACTGGGTCCATAAATCCCCAGGGGATCAAAGTAAAGTCCAAATTCAGAATTGGTGACCCTGACAATTGCATCTTTACTTTTATTAACCTCTACTTAAAATTTAACATTCTCTCTAATTATAAATGTAGACAATAGACCCTAGTAATAGTAACAGTATCTGTGATATTAACAAGAGAAATCACAGGTATTTTTATATCACATAGTTACACAGATATCTTAGGATATCATTTATACTTATGACTAATTTGAAATTACTGTAGTTATCTACAGTTAGATCTTCTTAATAAAGCATATATATTATTATATCACAAAGTTCTTTTAAGTTTTGATAACTATGTAAATATAATTGGATTTCCCTATTTTACATTATGCATTTTAAAGAAACAATATAAAAGAAGAGGCTCATAGACCGCACCAGACTGCCAAAGGAGTACATGTGCCTCACACATAATAAGCAGTAAATATTGGTTAAATGAAGAAGTGGTTGAAATCTAAGGCCTACCTCAAAAACATTTTTCTCCTTAATATCTTCTCTGATGTCTACTTTGCTCTCCCACAGGAGGGTTGCTTACTGGGAATTCAATAGAGAATATGTCACAGGATTAAGAGATTCACTCAGCAAATACTTATTAAGTATGCACTGTGTCTGATATAGGGTATAGGATCATAGCCTTCTACACAAAAGTTCCTGTTATCTCTTCCCCATTCTCACTGCCTCCTTGCTTGTTCACACCTCTGAACTTGGACTAATGCAACAGCCCTCTCAATGGTTGCTGCTTCCAATATTCTCCAGTATTTTTTTCATTCTGCCTCTGAGATTGTATGTGTGGTCAACAATTATGACCTTGTCTCTCCACTGATCACTTATTAAATTACTATGTTGGTCTCATATTACCTGCAGTCTTTGTCACATCACACACAAAGTACTGCTCCTCTGGCCTAATCCATCTTTCCAGCCTCATTGCTCACCATTTTTTACTCACATTCAACGACTTGTTTTTGGCCAGTGTCCTATTGTCTCTCATACCATCAAGCTTTTGGCCATGCTGTTTCCTCTACTTAGAATGCCTTATTCCTCTTGTATTCAGCAGACTTGCTCTTCCCCCTTCAAGAGTAGACTAAAATGATACTAACATTTGCAAGCCTACTCTGACCATTTCCTCACTGTTCCCAAAGCCTTTCCATACCACCCCCACTTTCCTGCACGGTTCCTCTTTCCTGTCATTTATCACTCTGAACTAAAAGTGTTAATGTATCTCTCCATTAGGCTGTCTATTCCTTGGGGACAGAGACGGTGTTGTTTTTTGTTTTTGTTTTTGAGTTGGAGTCTCACTCTTGTCACCCAGGCTGGAGTGCAGTAGCACGCTCACAGCCACCCCAGCATCCACCTGCTGGGTTCAGGCGATCCTTTCACCTCAGCCTTCCAAGTAGCCGGAACTGCAGGGATGCACTACCACGCCCAGCTAATCTTTTGATTTATTGTAGAGATGAGGTCTCGCCAAGTTGCCCAGGCTGTTCCCGAACCCATGGGCTCAGACAATCCCCTCACCTTGGCCTCCCAAAGTGCTGGGATTACAGACTTGAGCTACCACACCTGGCCTGCATTGTATATTTCTGTATTCCAGCACCCTGATCCTCATGATGCAGCAAAGCAAACATAATGTCCTCCTGTTTTGTGAGTATGAGACATAACACCTCTCACATTTCTACCATGAGTTACAAACCTGTAAATCACTTGTCGTTTAGCCTCTTTCTGTTTAGCCAGGTCAAGGCAAGCATCAGGGTAGACACCTGACTTTCAGAGGTCTCTCTCGTATCATGATTTCCACCCTCACGGTGATAAGCCCATGTGGTCTTTCCTCCCACAAACGTGTCAGTCAGGCTCTATGCTGGGCCTTGAGAATACAAACCTGCTGTAATCTTTGAAATGTACCTTCCAAACTGTGATATAATAGAGTTCTAGAATGGGAGTCAGAAGACTGGGTTCTGGCCCTAGCAGAACCATTAACTTGCTTTCTGACTCTGAGCAAACCTAGTTCTCTTCTTCACCTCTGAACTGTGGTAGTCATACAAGATCATCTCTAAAATTCTCATCAGCTCTTATCTTCTAAGAATAAGGAGGTGAGGGTGGCATCCGCCACTCACTGTGAGTCAGCCAAAACTTGCCAAGCTTTTGCGAAAGTCATTCAGACACCTCTTTAGTGTCCACGTTGGCTTCCCTCCTTCAGCAGGGTTCTCAGCGTCTGTCCCTTTTCTGCCTTGGAAGCTCTTCTTTAAAGAAGGAAGGAAACAGTTTCCTCATGTAAAACTTCATTCAGAGGATTCTCAAACAGCTCTAAATTAGGAGCTTTGCTCTCAACAAAACTTAAAACTGAAGCAGCTTTGAAATGTTCTGTGGTCTCCACTGTAGTCCCGGTTTTGAAAACAAAAGAGCTTCTTGGATACTTTTGTGATGAAAAAGCTCTGGGGAACCTTCCTTTAAGACTAGCTTCAGTATTCTTAAGATTTGTACACTTACATTAGACAAAACAGCTGTCTCTAGCCCTGTTTTACAAATAAGACAATTAAGGATCAGAGAGGTAAAATGATTTGAAGTAATGTAAGTTGTACTCAGTAAAAACCAAAGTTAATTTCAGTATCATCGGCTTTTATAGGTGTTCTTTAACTCACCCAGGAAGGGTTTTAAGCCCCTCTGAGTTCCCACATGTTTTTTGTCTTGTCGGATTGTAGTTACCTGTTTGTGTCTATCTCCCCTAGATCAATAATCAAATCTGACTCATAGCCGGGTTCGGTGGCTCAGCCTGTAATCCCGCGCCTTTGGGAGGCTGAGGTGAGTGGATTGCCTGAGCCCGCGGGTTCGAGACCCGCCTGGGCAGCGAGACCTCATCTCTACAATAAATCAAAAAATCAGCCAGGCGTGGTAGTGCGTGCCTGTAATTCTGGTTACTTGGAAGTCTGAGGCGGAAGGATCGCTGGAGCCCAGCAGGTCAAGGCTGCGGTGGCCGGGAGCCGCCACTGCACTCCAATCTGGGCGACAGAGTGAGACTCCAACTCAAATAAAAAAAAATCTGACTCATCTTGTACATGTGTGACACAGGAGGTGTCAATTAATGTTAGTTATAGAACTGCTGGACTAAAATTTCTGTAAACATACACAGTTGGGCATTGCTTGGGAGGAAAGTTTCTTATCCATTCACTCCAGACCAAAGGGGAAGCTCTTCTTTTAACTAGATAGAGTGAATTAGAACTCTTACAATGGAGAAACCCTGAAATAGAAGTCAGGAAATCTGCCTGGTTCTTCCAAATGCTAGTTAGCCAAGTATGTGAGGAGCCAGCCATTTTACTTCTCTGTTCTTTGGCTGCCTTATTTGTAAAGTTGGGATAGAGATGCCTATCTTATGTGCTTTTCAGAAATGTTACCAGCATAAGTATAGTGTATGAGAAAGCAGTTTGTTATTTAAATATGAAATTTTATAAAATGAAATTTTATAAAATGTTATTTAAGTATGAAAACTTATTATTTATTTTTTTTTTTTTTTTTTTTTGAGTTGGAGTCTCACTCGGTCGCCCAGACTGGAGTGCAGTGGCCGTTCCTGGCCACCTCAGCCTCGCCTGCTCCAGCCTTCCAAGTAGCCGGAATTACAGACATGCGCTACCATGCCTGGCTGATTTTTTGATTTATCGTAGAGATGAGGTCTCACTGCCCAGGCAGGTCTCGAACCCGCGGGCTCAGGCAATCCACTCACCTCAGTCTCCCAAAGGCGCGGGATTACAGGCTGAGCTACTGAGCCCGGCTAACTTATTATTTCAATCTCATTGAAACAAGTATTCCTTTCTTGTTGCATACAACTACTTTTCAGACTTATGCAAAACACAGGAAATTCAGTAACTCTTAAATGGTATAACTGGTTAACCTCAAGTCTTCTTAACTGCTCTCAATGTGTGTGAGCTCTCATCCTGTGCGGGGTATAGCAGCTTTCTTCTGGGTTGCTTCCAAAAGCATTTCAGAACTTGACCTTTTCCAGAAATATAAACAGGCCCAGATGAATTTCCACCTACAAGGGGGAGAGCCAGGGAAACCTGATAGACCTGCTCTCTCAAGATGATTTCTTTATCACCCACCTGTTTGGCTAAAAGGAATGTTTCTATTCGAGACTGAGTGAAGAACAATTTTTTCCAAAGTGAAAATAGTAGTTTTGTTCCAAGACCTTTAGCAAATAGTAGCTTTAAAAATAAACATGGCCGGGCTCAGTGGCTCAGCCTGTAATCCCGCACTTTGGGAGGCTGAGGTGAGTGGATTGCCTGAGCCCGCGGATTCGAGACCCACCTGGGCAATTTGGCGAGACCTCATCTCTACAATAAATCAAAAAATTAGCCAGGCATGGTAGCGCGCGCCTGTAGTTCCAGCTACTTGGAAGGCTGCGGTGGAAGGATCTCCAAAGCCCAGCAGGTCGAGGCTGTGGTTGCTGTGAGCGTGCCACTGTACTCCAGCCTGGGCAACAAGAGTGAGAATCCAACTCAAAAAAGTAAATAAAATAAACATGGTGCTGGGCATGGTGACTCACAGCTATCGTCCCAGCACTTTGGGAGGCCGAAGTGGGAGGATCTAGGGGTTCTAGAAGTGAGACTAGGGGTTCTAGACCAGCCTGGGCAACATAGCAAGATTCCATCTCAATGAATAAATAAATAACCAGGGGGAAGGAGCAGTGGTGCAAGAGAGAGAGAGATCTGAACAAGACTGATATACTGCTAGAATTAGGATTTTATTGTGGAGAGAATTAAGGCCTAGGGAGCCAGAATGAAGTGTTATATCCAACCTATGACACTAAAGCAATGGTAGAGTATATCGGTACCTAGGTGTTCTGCCCCTAAGAACAGCAGTTGATCCTCTCTGCTGATCTTTCTTGGAGCTTTCTTGAGCAGATGTTGCTGTCCTCTGCTGATATGTACCACAAGCATGCAAGGCAGCTTCTCTCTCTTCTTGAACCCTGTCAGCCATCTATAGACAAGGGACAGTGGGAAGTTTGCTAATCTTTAATAAGGTCCTTGGGCCTACTCTGTGCATTCAAGGAGCTCTCAGTCTAGTAATGGAAGCACAAATTATTATAGAATACTGTGAGAACTGCCGTGATAGAGGCAGGTTGTCTCTTTCTACTTGTAAATGTGTATGCCATTTTATTGGAAGAAATAGTTGAAGCTTGAGACCTACAAAGAAAAGTGGGAGAAAAAAGAGGGAGAGAGAGAGAGAAATATGAAGAAAGCTATATCAGACAGAGTCTAGTTATAGGCAGCAAAACCCACTCTAGCCATTTTAAGCAGAAAAGAGTTTAATATAGAATATTATAGTACTTTAAATCATTAGAAGAGCTAGAGGAGTGGGCTCTTGGCTAAACTTTCAGGGAGAACTATTAGATCTTTTAAGTCCAAAATACAGTGTCAAAACTGAAATCTAAGAATCAAAACCTCATCGTTGCCATTGCCAGGGCCTCTCTGCACCCAGAGATCAAATGATAGAGCAGAAAACACATCCTTGTTTTTAGCAATATAGTCATCGTTATTAGCAATAGTAGAGAGAAAAAGAAGATGCCTGCTGCTTCACATCTGCCTTCTAAATCTTTTGTGAGGGCATCTGATTGGCAGAAGCCAATTTATATCCATACCTTAGCTGCAAAAAAATCTGGAAAAAAAATGTAGCTTTTAACCCTTTCAATCCCTACAATAAAGGAATACAATACAATAAAAGTAGGTGGGGGTGGATTTTGAGCAAGTCAATCCACATAAACTGTTTTTAGTTTCACTAAAATAAAACTTAAGGTAGCTCACTAGATAAAGATACTATTAGTGCTGTTTTATATATTTTACATTGTAATAATGGTACCATATTACTGATTTTCATTAGCTTTTCTTTGCTTACTACCATTAAATTAGAATCATCTTTCCCTGCCCTTTCAAAAATATGCTTGTAAACTGGTTTTGCCATGTTGTGACCAATGGTTTTCTGTTTTGTTCTAGTCCTCATATATTTCTTCTCTGTATCTTTAATGCTTTTCCTATTCTAAGGCTTCTCTGCCTCCTGGCTCAGCCTTTCTGCAGGTCCTACTTTGTTGGCAACTCTTGCACATGCCCTTCTCTCCTGCCTTGCAGACACCACCAGATCTCATTTCTAAGGCTAGCCTTCCTGTTCTTCATCGGTTATCTTTTCCAAGGCCTCTTTGCAAAATTTTTGTTTCCTTTTCTCTTCCTTCCCATCACCCGATTTCATTCTTTACTAATATCCCCAGTAAGAAGGGTCAGAAGGCAATGCCTCAGGTCTGATTTTGTGCCCTGGGGTGCTAGAAGTCACAAGATGAAATAGCATGGCATGTCACTCATTTACCAGTGTTTGAGACAAAAATACTGTTTCTGGTTTAAACAAATATGGCTGTATTATGAAATATTAAATTTTCTTTAATTTCTAAGGTAAAATACAAGCCTGCTAATAGATGTCATACTTATTGTAGCTGTTTCAAGGCAACAGGGACTCCAACACTTCAAAGTTTAATGTCTACTCTTCTCTGAGTCATTGCTACTTTGGTGGAAAAGTTTTAAAAAGAACTGGTCTACTCTAATGGAAATTCTTTTGTTTAGGGAAAATATGTCAAAGCAAAGCAGCAGCTGCTTCGCTTTCCCAAAAAGAAAGTTGAAGTTGAAAAATTCTAACTATGGGTATAAAATTCAGTGATTCCAACTAAAGAGTCAAGAGGCTTCTCAGAGTACATGGTGCTAGAGCTATCAAGTAAAGGCTACTTATTAGCCAGGTACAGTGGCTCGCACCTGTAATCCCAGCACTTTGGGAGGATTGCCTGAGCCCAGGCGCTCAAGACCAGCCTGGACAATATAAGGAGACCCTATCTTTATAAAAAGTAAAAAATTAAGCAGGCATGGTGGCATGAGCCTGTAGTCCTAGCTGTTGGGGAGGCTGAAGCAGGAAGATTGCTTGAGCCCAGGAGTTTGAGCCATAGTGAGTTATGATTGCACCACGGAACGCCAGCCTGGGCAACAGAGCAAAACTCTGTCTCTAATAAAAAAAGAATAAAGACTACTTATTAAATGTTGTATTGCTTGCAGAGGGAAATAAAACCAGCCATTACTGAGTATGAATTTGTTCATTAGATTGCTTCCTGCCCAGAGGGACAGACAGAGGTCCCTGAAAGAGTAGTTACTGAAAGGAACAGCCAGTTAGAAAAAGAGTATGATAGAGTCTCAAAGATGAACTTTACCTCCAACGAGAAGTGGGAGTATGGATTTGGAGAGACCTTGAGCTACACAGGTAGAAAGAAGACAGATCACTAGAATTCACACACAGAATTTGTTCCCTGGAGCACATAAATTATGTTTAAGACATACTTTTTTTCCCTGTTTTCTCTTTTCTGCTTTGCTCTTTTTTTTTTCTTTTCTCTTCATCTGTAAAGCTGACATTTACAGCATCTTATAACTGAAAGGTATCTTATGGAATATAGAGAGCACATATTTTATAAATTATCTATATTTTGTGCTGTCCAAAAGAACTTTCTGCTATAATGGAAACGTTTCATGTCTTCAGTCTCCAGTATGGTAGCCACTAGCCTCATGTGGCTGTTAGCACTTGAAATATGGCTAGTGCAACAGAAGGACTGAATTTTTTAATCTTATTTAATTTTAATTAACTTAAAGTTGAATAGCCACATATTGCTACTGGGTTATCTTATTGGATAGCTCAGTTTGACTATCTAGTATCATTAACTATATTTATTTTTCATTGTTCTAAGAATAAACGACTGAGTCTCCCACATTGGGAACCTGATCTTGTACAAATTAACGTTAGATATCCTCACCAGCATAGTACAGCACTGAGTGTACAGTGTTTTACATTCATTAGCCTTATAGTAGAGGCAATATAGGGGACAGTTTTGAGCATGGACTCTGGAGCCCAGAGTACTTGAATTCTGTTACAGTCCCATCCAACAGTCAGCTGCTTCCCTCGCAGTTAATTAAATACAAAAGGCAGAAAACTGAGAGAAGTAAGGGGTTTTATTTTTATACCATGGGAACAGGGAACAGGCTGTATAGCCACCCAAAACCTGTTTGTTTAAGCAGAGTTTCCACCAGTATTTATAATAAAACATACAGTTTCTTTTTTCCCACTATTGATTAATAATGACTACATCTCTTATGACCATTACTCAGTTTCTTTCTTAATCAGTGTTTAGACCCCAAACAGTTTCTGTCACAAACTGGTGCTCAGATTACATCAGTCCTGCCATTCTTCTAAGTTACAATTACCGTGAACAATGTGGGGCTGTGTACTTTCTAGTTGGTTACAGTTTTTTGCTTACTCTGAGAGTTCTGGTTCACAAGGCTTGATTAAACATTATACATAAAATTAATACCAAGACATGAAAGAAAGCAGTTGTTGTTTAGAGACTGTGGGGACAGATATCTTTCTGGATTTTAGAAAGTTTCAATAGAACCTATTTCTTATCTAGGTCTGCTAGAAGCTTTTCCAGGGATGTGCAGTCTTTGTGTGTGTCTTCTACTTATCAGGGGACTCAATGAAGATGGTTGGGTTCCCTTCATTACCAGCAACGGTTACTAGATCCAAGGACAGTGAAGGGGGGGAAAGGAAAAATGTTTGCTTTTAAATTCAAATGACAGCCAGGCTCGGTGGCTTAGCCTGTAATCCCAGCACTTTAGGAGGCTGAGGTGAGTGGACTGCCTGAGCCCGCAGGTTCGAGACCCGCCTGGGCAACTTGGCAAGACCTCATCTCTACAGTAAATCAAAAATTAGCCGGGCATGATAGTGTGCGCCTGTAGTTCCAGCTACTTGGAAGGCTGAAGCAGAAGGATCGCTGGAGCCCAGCAGGTCGAGGCTGCGGTGGCCGGGAGCAGCCACTGCACTCCAGTCTGGGTGACAGAGTGAGACTCCAACTCAAAAAAAAAAAAAAAAATTCAAATGACTTCTGTGTTTAACCCAATTCAGCTTAATACAAGTTCTAAATGACTGTTTTAACATAACCAAAATGGCCTCTTTTCAGCCTGTAACAGTTCTACCATTTAATAAATCTGTGACTAACTAACTTAATCTCTCAGTACCCCAGTTTTTTTTTTTCAGTCTATATGATAGAAATAATAATACCTATCTTATAGGGTTGTTGTAAGGATTAAATGAGTAGATATATGTAAAGTACATAGAACAGTGTCTGGTGCACAGTAAGTGATATGTAAATATTGCTTACTCTTCTTAGTATTTATTGGAATCCTTACACCTTAGGAGGTGTAAGTATAATATGCCCCATTTTGCAGTTGAAGAAGCTTTGACCTAGATAGTCTTTGTTCAAAGTCACACATCATGTGTATAACTGAGCTGATAATTGGTCATCTGACTCCTAAGGCCATGACTCTCTGCAGTTCTGTCCTATCTTTTGCCTCTCAACCCAGTATTTTCCATCATCTCACAAAGTACAAGGAGATGGGATAAGTCACTTCTTGCTAGAGAATATTTATGAACTGAGCCTTTAAAGGACAGTGACCTTCTAGTGAGGTCACTGGAAATATTTCAAATACAGAAAATAGCTCGAGCAAAGACCCAAAGGTAGAATAGGGCTAAGAATAGTCCTTCTTGTACCTGTATGATAGGAAGCTTCTTCAGTACCCTAAAGAATAGTCACTCTACTCTATTCTATTTCAGGGAGCCCCTTGACAGAACGGAAAGTATCGATACCCAGTTGTTGTGTATCCTTTGCAACAGCTGATGAACCATCTCCTATATTCACCCAAGTTGTTGAAAACACAGATTCTCCCATCTGGAATTTTCAGCAGCAATCAAGGTTTGTATTTTCTGTTGTTCCATCAGCCTTCTAGAATCTGCTTTTTGTTTCAAGAGACAAACTTAGAACAAGGAATATCACCAACATAATTTTTGAGCACACCTGGAAAATGCTGTTCTTATCCAAGCAGTTATTCCATCCTAGTGTTTAAGAACTCACATCTAGAAGTGGTTAAAGGTTTTGTTGTTATGTTTGTAACTCTTCTCAGTACAACTCAAAAATTATTTAGCGAGAGTGCCTCTTATATGCCCAGTTCTGTTTTAGCCATTTGGAAATAGATGAATAAGACACTGACTGCTATTGAGATCTACCTGAGAAGAATTATCAATAAAAAATTACAATCGAGCCAGATGTGGTAGCACACACTTTTAATTTCAACTACTTGGGAGGTTTAAGTGGGAGGATTGCTTTAGCCCCGGAGTTGGAGACCACCCTGGGCAACATAGCAGGACCCTGTCTCAAAAAGAAAAAATTACAATCAAGTGTGTAAAGACAAGTAAAAAGGATGTTGGTGGAGCTCAGAAAAAGATTATGTAGGCCAACCTAGAAGGTCAGGGAATGCTTTATAAATAAGGCACCTCGGCTAAATATTGAAGAATGTAGGCCAGGCTCGGTGGCTCAGCCTGTAATCCAAGCACTTTGGGAGGCCGAGGTGAGTGAATTGCCTGAGCCCGTGGGTTCAAGACCCACCCGGGCAACTTGGTGAGACCTCATCTCTATAATAAATCAAAAATTAGCTGGGCATGGTAGCACACGCCTGTAGTTCCAGCTACTTGGAAAGCTGAGGCAGGAGGATTGCCGAGCCTAGCAGGTCGAGGCTGCGGTGGCCAGGAGCATGCCACTGCACTCCAGTCTGGGTGACAGAATGAGACTCCAAATTAAAAAAAAAAAAAAAGGAACGTATACAAGTTATCCAGATCAGAGGGGTATTCCAGGCAGAAAGAGCTAATCTCAGAAAAGGCTGTGGTGTGGATTATTAATCCTTGTAAAAGATTTCTGGCCGGGCTCGGTGGCTCAGCCTGTAATCCCGTGCCTTTGGGAGGCTGAGGTGAGTGGATTGCCTGAGCCCGCGGGTTCGAGACCCACCTGGGCGACTTGGCGAGACCTCATCTCTACAATAAATCAAAAATTAGCTGGGTGAAGTAGTGCCCGCCTGTAGTTCCAGCTACTTGGAAGGCTGAGGCGGAAGGATCGCTGGAGCCCAGCAGGTCGAGGCTGCGGTGGCCAGGAGCGGCCACTGCACTCCAGTCTGGGTGACAGAGTGAGACTCCAACTCAAAAAAAAAAAAAAAAAAAAAGATTTCTGGTATGGTGGAAAGAGCCTGAGTTTTTGAACCAGAGAGATTTGGCCTCCAACTTCATCTCTGTCATTTACTAGCTGTGGTCAAGTTACATAACATCTCTGAGCCACAGATTCCTTATCTGTAGAGTAGGGATAATTTTTACAGCATTGTTGTGAGGTCCAATTTAGATGGCATTGGGACCTCATGGTACACAGGTATATAACAAATGTTAGATCTCCTTTGGAAGGCTCAAAAAATAGGAGATAGAGTCCTGTCGATCATGTTATAATGCCACTGAGAGACAGGCGACTGGGATAGGAAGCCAAGAATTAAACTTTATAAAAGGTGATGCAGTATAAGAATAATAATAAAAATAATTCCTATTAGAACTTACACTGTATCACCTTTTATAAAGTTCAAATCTTGTCCATCAACACTAGCCATACCATTTGGTATCTGACCTGTTTTCCCAGAGTGCTTGTGTACTTAGGTCTCAGTAGTTGGTCACATGTTCAGTGTTTTGTAATTTGAGAGGCTGGTCTGAGTCAAAATCTAGTATTGCGTGAAAACTCACTGTCTGTGGTGAGCAACTGGAAATTATAGAAATTCTCACCATAGTGGCCAGGGCACATTATATAAAATAGCAAATCTGCTCTAAAAGGCAGGAAATAAGATCGAGCGTCTATGTAGAGGTGATTTGTTCATTCACAACCTAACAACCTAACATAATTACAAAACTTTATGAACCAATGGAGAGACATAGCAATCTCCTAATTTAATTCCTTCACTTTACAGTTGAGGAGACTGTAACCCAGGGAGGTTACGTTGTTGGTAACAGGGTCGGAATTAGAGGGAAAATGAATAATTATGCTATTTACTGTTCCTTTATTACAGAATTGTTTCCCTTGATCTTCCCAGCAATTTGGAGGTAGATAATATTATCCTGTTTAACATTTAGGGGAACCAGGGCTCGAAGAAGCTGAGTGCAAGCCCAGAATCACTCAGCTATAATAGTAGAGCTGAAATTCAAAGGTGGGTCTTTTGACTCACAGCTAGAATTAGAATCTCCAATGCAGTGTGTGCCTCACTTTAGCAGCATGCCTCTCATGCGTCTTGAAGTAGACTTTCTTCAGATCCCCAGACATGTTCAAGTAATGAAATCAAGTCTCTTGGTTTCCCCTTGGTCTCCATCTTGCCTGGAGCAGTGGCCCCTGGTTTGGAACATTCCAAAGTTTTGTCATTTAAAACTATAATTAACCTCACATAAAATATATTAAAGGTGCTTGATGAATTCCACTTCAACTTCTTTATCTGGTTTGAAAGTTGTGTGCTTTCTTAATTTTTTGCCTTGCCTCTGCATGGTGCAGCATTGGAGTGGAGCAAACCAGGGTTTAAATCCCAATTCTGCCACTTACTGACTCTAATATGACCTTGAGCAAATCACTTTATCTCTCTGAACTCAGCTTTATTATCTGCAAAATAGGGAATAATAATGCCCGTGTTATATACTTTTGTGAAGATTAAATGTTTGTGAAACACTTGACACCATGCCTGACCCAAGGTTGGCACTTAGTAAATGTTCTTTATCCCTTCCTCCTCCCTTCTCACCATTCCCCTACTGTAAGACTTAAGAAGAATCCTAGCCAGGCTCGGTGGCTCAGCCTGTAATCCCACGCCTTTGGGAGGCTGAGGTGAGTAGATTGCCTGAGCCCGCGTGTTCGAGACCTGCATGGGAAGCAAGACCTCATATCTACAATAAATAAAAAAATCAGCCGGGCGTGGTAGCGCATACCTGTAATTCCGGCTACTCGGAAGGTTGAGGCGGAAGCATTGCCGGAGCCCAGCAGGCGAGGCCACGGTGGCCAGGAGCGGCCACTGCACTCCAGTCTGGGCGACATAGTGAGACTCCAACTCAAAAAAAAAAAAAAAGAATCCTTGCCCAATCCAGTAAAACCATTCAGTACAGTACATGTTAAAGAGCTCCCTGTCCGTACTCCCTTCCCATCTTAGAGAACAATGGGAGTGGAGGGGAGGAAGCACTGCATCAGGGGTGCCTGTTTCTTAGTCTTGGCAAGTTACTTCATCTCTTTGAGTTTCCATCCCCTCATTTTAACTGTGAACATAAAAATTGGTCCCAGAAGATTGCTATGAAGATGAAATAGTGTTGGAAAAGTGTTTTGCAAATTATAAGATATTCTTCAAATCTGAGTTTTGTACTGCTGTAGATTTCTACACAGTTAATTTATGGTGGTTTTTTATCTTAATAGGCTATCAAAAGAGCTGCTTCTGGATTCACAACAAAGCCTGGTCTTCAAAGTTTGGCACAAAGGAGGTATGTGTATCTATTCTGTGAATATCTATCGGCTTGTAAAAATAAGTTCACATCCTGTTGACATTTTTCCAGTCTTTTCCTTTTTTAACCAAGTAAAGCCATTCACTGATGGTACTAGAAATGCAGATATATTGTAGAGGATAATCCCACAGAATACTACATTGTTCTGTGGAATTTAAATACTTAGAAATCATATCATTTTGTATGACTACCTGCCTTAGAGCAGAAATTCCAGTACATTTGAGTCTTTGAACTTGTATCTGTCATTAATCATTATGTACAGCCTGCTACACACAAGTGGTTTCTCTCCACTTTTGTATGATACTCAGCCATCTGTTGATTCTAGCTTATTAACCAAGACTCTAGCGTTTTTAGGCAGCACACAAGACTAGAGTCTGACTGCTTATTCTTCCTTTTTTTTAAGAACCTCCCCAAGAGGGAGGATCTGACAACAACAGTTCTACTCAGCTACTGTTTGTTAAAAGGCATAACACAGACAAAAATGTTAAGAGACTTAACTCTGAAGCCAGACTCTTTGGATTCAAATATCAATTCTGCACCTTACTGTAGCAATGTGACATTGGGTGAATGACTAATTTCTCTGTGCTTCAGTTTCCATATCTATAAAATAGGATGATAATAATAACTACTTTATAGGGTTTTTGGAGACATAAGTGAGGGCCTGACACTTAGCAATTACCATATCAGTTTTTGTTGTTTTTATGAGTGAGTGGCAGTGTGCTAAGAGGTTTACAAACATCTCTAATCCTTCAAGGTGGAAATGTAACTAGTCTAATTTTACAAGTGTAAAAGCTAAAGCTCAAGGAAGTTTAGTCACTTGACTAAGGTCATATGGCTTTTAATTGGTAGAGCCAGGATTTGAACCCAGTTTTTACTGACTATACAGCCTTCACTGTTTTTACTTCACCATGCTTGGTGAAGATGGAATGACTCGGAAAAAATGTGATGAGGACATCTAACCTTCTCACAGCTTAGAAAATTTTGTCTCACTAAATCTCTCCTATAAATCTAACTCCTTTAGGGTTCCTGCTAGGTCCTGATTTCCAAAACTACAGTTATTTTGAGTCACAGCACCTACAGAGTCATAGTTTTTTGTTTGCCAGTGGTAAACTTTAGAGCTAATCTCAAACCCTAATAAAAACCTGAGAATAATCAGGGCATAAAGGCAACTGACACTGCACTGTCTCTCCACTGGTGCTCCTGTTTGTGAATGCTGCTGTGAATCCTTTGTTTTGATGATTAGTTCCACACTGCTGCTTTGGATTCACTTAGGTCCCCCACTGCTACCCAACCTCATAAATTCAGCAGGGACTGATCCTAAGTCACTTTTCTCTGAATCAACACAAATTCATGCTGTATTTTGCTAGGCTCCACACTTCTCCCAAATGCTTTTCTTCTTTTTAAAGTACGGCAGAGATTGTCAAGCAGACCAGAGTTCGCAATTCAACACTTATTTTACCAGGAAAAAAAAGAATAAGCTAGCTGGGCTCGGTGGCTCAGCCTGTAATCCCGTGCCTTTGGGAGGCTGAGGTGAGTGGATTGCCTGAGCCTGCGGGTTCGAGACCCGCCTGGGCAGCGAGACCTCATCTCTACAATAAATCAAAAAATCAGCCGGGCGTAGTAGCGCATGCCTGTGTAATTCCAGCTACTTGGAAGGCTGAGGCGGAAGGATCGTCAGAGCCCAGCAGGTCGAGGCTGCGGTGGCCGGGAGTGGCCACTGCACTCCAGTCTGGACAACAGAGTGAAACTCCAACCCAAAAAAAAAAGAATAAGCTTTGGTCTTATACAGACCTGGGTTCAAATTTTGGCTCTGCTGTTTACTAACTGAAGTAAATCACCTCTTTCCTCTTATCTTTCTTTCCATATTTATAAAATTAGGACAAAACCTGCCTTGAGGGTTTGTGAGAATAAAAGATAATATATATAAAATACTTGAGACATAATTGTTACTTAATAAATGGAGGTATTTTTTATTATTAAGCCTGTGTGTCAGATACTGTGTTAAGACTATTGAGTATAGAGAATAAAATACATTCCCTATCTTCTAGGACCTCTCGATGAGGAAATGAAGGTGATGAAGATGCCTAGGCCACAGTAACCACTAGTTATCTAATTCTGTCTCTCAGTGTATCTCTCTCCTTAATTCTCTCCTTTCCATACAGTCTCAACAAATCTTTTGCAGAAAGTACTCAAACCCCAGCAAGCTGTGTTCAATAGATATTTGAGTTTCTACTCTTTGCCAGACACTATGCTAAGTACTAGGAATACAAAGGTAAAATAAAACAGACATCTGGTCCCTGTATTCACAGCTTACAGTCAATGGGAAAACATAAAATTACAGCATAGTGTGATTGGGCAAATACAGGGTGCTCTCTTAGGGAACATCTAACCCAGACTTAGAATGTCAAATGGAGCACACCTTAACTGAGGAATGAAGGAACAGAACATACTCTAGTCAGAGGGTACAGCAAATATAAAAGCTGGAGTAGAGAAAGAGTATGAGGGAAGCTCAAGATGACTAGAACATATACTGCAAAGGGAGAAGGGTAGGTTGCCCTGCTAAACCTGATGTTAAACTTAACTCCTCGGCCAGGCACAATAGCTCAAGCCTGTAATCCCAGCACTTTGGGAGGCCGAGGTGAGGCAATTGCCTGAGCCCACAGGTTAAAGAATAGCTTGGGCAACTTGGCGAGATCTCAACTCTATAATAAAATCAAAAACTTAGCTGGGCATGATAACGCATGTCTGTAGTTCCAGCTACTCAGAAGGCTGAGGCAGAAGGATCGCCTGAGCCCAGCAGGTCAATGCTGGGGTGGCTGTGAGCATGCCACTGCACTCCAGCCTAGGTGATGGAATGAGACTCCAAAAAAAAAAAAAAAAATTAACTCCTCAAATCCATTTCGTTTTCCATGATCTACTTAGGCAAAGTTTTCCTCAAGTATATTTAGGATGTGGTGCTTTCATATTAGGCAGAACCCTCAAAGTAGGGTTACTCTGCATTACAGTACATTAAGAACAAGTTAAGCTGGGCTCGATGGCTCAGCCTGTAATCCAACGCATTTGGGAGGCTGAGGTGAGTGGATTGCCTGAGCCCGCGGGTTTGAGACCCGCCTGGGTGGCGAGACCTCATCTCTACAATAAATAAAAAAATCAGCCGGGCGTGGTAGCGCATGCCTATAATTCCAGCTACGTGGAAGACTGAGGCGGAAGGATCGCCAGAGCCCAGCAGGTCGAGGCTGCGGTGGCCAGGAGCGGCCACTGCACTCCAGTCTGGACGACAGAGTGAGACTCCAACTTAAAAAAAAAGAACAAGTTAGCCGGCTCGGTGGCTCAGCCTGTAATCCCACGCTTTGGGAGGCTGAGGTGAGTGGATTGCCTGAGCCCACGGGTTCGAGATCCGCCTGGGCAACTTGGTGAGACCTCATCTCTACAATAAATCAAAAAATTAGCCGGGCGTGATAGCGCGTGCCTATAGTTCCAGCTACTTGGAAGGCTGAGGCGGAAGGATCGCCGGAGCCCAGCAGGTCGAGGCTGCGGTGGTTGGGAGCAGCCACTGCACTCCAGTCTGGGCAACAGAGTGAGACTCCAACTCAAAAAAAAAGAACAAGTTACATGTCCATTAGCCAATAAAGCACGATGAGTTTTTATTGTAAATCTGTAAAAAAAATCTTTGGTGAAGCAAATTAATGGTTCTTGCCACCATTCTTAACCCCCACTGGGTAAGAATTACTTGACCCCCATTCTGGGGAATACAGCTTCAAGTGTTCATAAAATCAATGACTTTCCAAGTTAAAAGGGATCTTAAATCTGGTTCAATACCTCTCATTATATGTGTGTGACTTGAAGCTCAGGGAGTTAGAAGAATGTCTTCCCGTCAAAACCATGCTCAGATTTGCTCTTGTGGTACACTGCTTCTTTGTCCCACTCTACACTGGCCAGTTCATTTATGTTTTCAGTGGATGTTTATCAAGTTTATCATGATGTGGGAAGATGTTATGCCAGGTATAGAGTATAGGGAACATAGCAAAATACCTGCTCTCATCTTTTAGGTAAGTCCCAGGCTGAAGAAGAGCAAGCAGTCTAAACAAATGTTATATAATATATGATGAGTTCGATGTCATCAGGAGTGTGCCAGGAACTGTGGGAGCTTCATGACTACTCCTCTTGAAAATTTGTAGTATTCAATTTATTTAGCAAATTATAAACCTATAATTATGTCATGTTTGATAGATTCAGCCTTTGATATTCAGTGTATTGAATAGAGCCTATACAAAATAAGAACTCATGGATTGGTGGGGTCCTGTTCGTCCCACTCCTTTCATGTCAGAAATGGAAAGCGACGAGCAAAGAATCTGAAAATGAAGGTCACTGCATGGTAGCTCGTCCAGCAAAAAGAGGGGCCTTCTCTCTCCTCAGTCATTAAGGGCAGCCTCTTTACCATATAGAGATAAACCTGAGTCCAGACTCATCTTGTATCCTGTACTGGTTTTCAGGGGGTTGTTTGTCTTTCTTTTGTAACGTGTGTCACTGTGTTCTTAGTTAAATATAATATGTATGTATGTCATAGGAAATTTGGAAAATGCAGATAAATATAAATAGGAAAATGCAAATCCCTTATAATTCCATAATTTCAAGACCCACTATCCTGAGAAAAATCACTGTGACAGGATAACCTAGGGAAAGCAGTGAATGTGTCTCAAGTTTAGGGATGTTTTTTAATTCCTTGTATCAAGAGGTCTAAGCTCAAGCCTGCCAACTTTTTTCTGCCTTACAGGAAGGGAACTCCTAACAGTGAAAGCAGGCTCTGGATGCCAGTCTTTCCCAACCTCACTATTTGTCTTCCCTGATGGTTTTAGGATCACTGTCTCTTCTGTCCCCTGAATCAGCTTCTCTGTGTGCAGCCTTCAATCTCTGTGGCAAGACGGGCCCAGCCACACTGCCCAGCTCTTCTTTTTCTTCCACAGATGAGGAGAGGGTGATCGGCTTTGCCTCGGTGGACCTCTCTCCACTTCTCTCTGGCTTCCAGTTTATCTGTGGCTGGTACAACATCACGGACTTCAGTGGTGAGTGCCAGGGGCAGATAAAAGTTGCTGTCTCCCCTTTGGAGAATTTGATGCACTTCAAAGAAGAAAGGCAAACAAGACGTGGGGCAGAGAACCCAGGGTCACTGGTACGTATCCTGATTCACACACCTAACTAATAAGTGTTATACTGACTTGTAAGAAAACCCTTTACACGTAGTTGACACTTTCCAGATCACAGAACACATTCTTTAGTATCTGTTTCTCATAACAACCTCCTGACCTTTTGCGGATAATGAAAGTGTTCTGGAATTAGTTAGTAGTAATGGTTGCACAACTCTGAATGTAATGAAAACCAGTGAATTGAACACTCTAAAAGGGAATTTTAAAACACATGAATGATGTCTCAATTTTCAAATAAAAAAAAGGTTAACTATAATATGAAATCTGAAACCTTATCAGGTGACTTTTTGGTTTTGGTTTGGGTTTTTTTTTTTTTTTTTGAGTTGGAGTCTCACTTCGTCACCCAGGCTGGAGTGCAGTGGCACATTCACAGCCACCCCAAAATCAACCTGCTGGGCTCCAGCGATTTTTTCTTCTCAGCCTTCCAAGTAGCCGGAACTACAGGTGCATGCTACCACACCCAGCTAATTTTTTATTATTGTAGAGACGAGTTCTGATCTTGAACCTGTGGGCTCAGGCAGTCCACTCACCTCGGCCTCCCAGAGTGCTAGAATTACAGTCTAAGCCACTGAGCCTGGCCATCAGGTGACTTTTAAAAAACTCTATTACGTTGAAACCAAGAAAAAAAAATAGAAAGAGAGTGGGAAGAGGGGAATTGATGATGGTAAATATAGACAACTCCTTTCAAGGAGTTTAACTGTAAAGGAAAGGAGAATTTTCCAGACTCTCCAAGATAGAGGAATTCTATGAAGGTAAAGCCTGTGTTTTATTCATGTCTCTATCATGTATGCCTGGCCCAGGGTCTGACCCAGAGTGGGCATCAATAAATATAGAATGAATGAATACATGAAAAAAGACCAAGAGTTCCTCAGATCTTTTCTTCAAATCAACTCTGGTAGTTATGAGGCAAGAAATTTCACAGCCAGATTATCCTCACATGTAAAGTAAATGTAAAGTGATATCCAGTCAGGAGTTTACAAACAAACTGAAGGAACAAGAGCATAAAAAAGCAACTAAAAAACAATCTGATATCATTGTCTATAAAATGGGGATAAAATAGTACTTTTTTTATTATTTTGAGTTGGAGTCTCATTCTGTCGCCCAGATTGGAGTGCAGTGGCCGCTCCCAGCCACTGCAGCCTCGACCTGCTGGGCTCCG
Organism: Cephalopachus bancanus; assembly: GCA_027257055.1. Taxonomy (NCBI): domain Eukaryota; kingdom Metazoa; phylum Chordata; class Mammalia; order Primates; family Tarsiidae; genus Cephalopachus; species Cephalopachus bancanus. The sequence continues at coordinate 2,015,139 of JAPVLO010000195.1, read as the reverse complement.
GCGATCCTTCCGCCTCAGCCTTCCAAGTAGCCAGAATTACAGGCGCGCGCTACCACACCCAGCTAATTTTTTGATTTTATTGTAGAGATGAGGTCTCGCCTGCCCAGGCAGGTCTCAAACCCACAGCTCAGGAAAATAGTACTTTAATAAGATATTTGTAAAGTTTAAATGAGAAAATGTATATAAATTGCTTAACATCATGTTCATCACTTAGCAAGTATTCTGTAAATTATATTTGTACACACACAATAAATTTTACAAATGTATTTATCCAGTTGCTTTGTCCCAAAAGGATTTATGATGACAAGTATGCCATTTTTCTCATTGCATCTACAGAATCCAACATACAGTCCCTTTTCCTTCCCCACCTCTGATATGTATACTGCATTCTCCAGCCACTTCGCAAGACAGACCGCAGACCAGCCTGCTCACACTTCATCAAAGGACCTTGCTTTCTCCTCTCCTGGGAGGTGAGTGAACTATTGGTGATGATAAGAAATGGGGCCAAAGGGGGAGGTATGTAAACTGGCTTATCATTTTTCCTTCTTTTATCAGAGAAAGAAATGAGATAGAGTAAGAGCTTTGTTGATATTCTGTCACAATACTGGGAACCCCAAGATCCTATGAAAACATAGTTTTTATAAGATAGGAACTAGAGCCAGGCTCGGTGGCTCAGCCTGTAATCCCGCGCCTTTGGGAGACTGAGGTGAGTAGATTGCCTGAGCCCGCGGGTTCGAGACCCGCCTAGGCAGCGAGACCTCATCTCTACAATAAATCAAAAAATCAGCCGGGTGTGGTAGCGCGTACCTGTAATTCCGGCTACTTGGAAGGCTGAGGCAGAAGGATCGCCGAAGCCCAGCAGGTCGAGGATGCAGTGGCCGGGAGCGGCCACTGCATTCCAGTCTGGGCGACAGAATGAGACTCCAACTCAAAAAAAAAAAAAAGATAGGAACTAACTAGAGGCTGGGCTCAGTGGCTCAGCCTATAATCCGAGCACTTTGGGAGGCCAAGATGAGTGGATTGCCTGAGCCCACAGGTTCGAGACCAGCCTGGGTAGCTTGGTGAGACCTCATCTCTACAATAAATAAAAAATTAGCCAGGTGTGGTAGAGCACGCCTGTAGTTCCAGCTACTTGAAAGGCTGAGGCAGAAGGATTGCCGGAGCCCAGGAGGTCTACACTGGGGTGGCCATGAGTGTGCCACTGCACTCCAACCTGGACGACAGAGTGAGACTCCAACTCAAAAAAAGAAAGAAAGAAAAAGAAAAAAAGACAGGAACTAGAATTTTACTGCTATTAAAAGGATCTCTTCAGTAAAAAGGACAAGTTTCTCTTATCCTCAAAAACCTTTAACCTTTATTCCTAAACTTAATCATCAGCTGTGTGAGAAATATATCTTCTTTCCCCTCCTAAAACTATGTGCCATATTTTCTGGCAAAAAGTAACTGTTCCATCCTTTTTACTAAGGCATACTTGGATATGTATATGGCTGTCAGGGCTATATCATATTCCATCCTGTCAAAGGACAGGGTCTAAGAGTAAGATTACTGCTTTCCACTCCACATCCTTCTAGGCCCTAGTGTCATTTGGTATCCCTCTGCCTCTACCAGTCTTTCCCATGTCTTTCTCTCCAGCTCAGGGAGAGGGCAAGAAACATCCCCCCACATTAGCCCCTCCTACAATAGCAATTACTGAGCAGATCCCTTATTCCAAGAAAGATACTCTAATACTGCCTAACCAATCTAAGGCTCATTTCAGTGGTATGTAGGTTTTACTTGCTCACCACATGAGAAGATCCTCTGTCCTCTGAACAAAGGGAACTATGTGTCTTTTAACTCCTCGATCCCAGGTTTAGATCATTCCTATGTTTTCTGTTTTATAAGTGTTACTTTGACCATAGCCAGTTAGTGGGACATAGGGGTATAATGAGGGTGTCTCTGCTGCCCACTGTCTAATATTTTTAAAATCTAAAGTTCATGGTTTAGGGTTATAATGAGGGTGTCTCTGCTGCCCACTGTCTAATATTTTTAAAATCTAAAGTTCATGGTTTGCTTTTTGTTCACCTAAAAATATCCGTCACCACTTCAGAAGGACCACAGCCAGATGTCATATCCAATCACCTATCTAAGCCTAGGCTGTAATTCCCTCTCTAACCACCTCACCAGAGAGCCACCTCTTCCTGAAAGTGGGCCCTGAGGCCAGACAGATTTGGAATCCTATCCTGACTTCACCACTTACAATCTATATGTGACCTTAGGCTAATTACTTCAGTTCTCTGAACCTTAGCTTTCTACTTTGTTAAATAAAAATAATATGTACCTCAGGGGTTGTTATAAAGAGTGAATGAGAATAGAAATAACTCATATGTACTTTATTTTGGTTTTCATAGCAGCCTTAAGAGAGAAGTTTTATTACTAATAATATATGTGCCTAGAGCTGAAGTTTCCAAGCTTTTTGGTCTTTGTGCTTTATTTGTAATACCCAAACACTATAAGCAACTCAAGTGACTGTCAACTCAAGTGAAACTGTAATGTCAATACAATGGAATACTCTTAAAAATAAAAAGAAGCCGGGCTCAGTGGCTCAGCCTGTAATCCCAGCACTTTGGGAGGCTGAGGTAAGTGGATTGCCTGAGCCCGCAGGTTCGAGACCCGCCTGGGCAACTTGGCAACACCTCATCTCTACAATAAATCAAAAATTAGCCGGGTGTGGTAGCATGCGCCTGTAGTTCCAGTTACTTGGAAGGCTGAGGTGGAACGATCACCGGAACCCAGCAGGTCGAGGCTGCGGTGGCCGGGAGCGGCCACTGAACTCCAGTCTGGGTGACAGAGTGAGACTCCAACTCAAAAAAAATTAAAAAATAAAAAGAAATGTGCTATTGATATACAACAAAATTAATCTTTAAGTGATTATGCTGAGAGAAAGAAGATAGACAAAAAAGGGTACATTGTGTATGATTCCATTTATATAAAGTTCTAGAAAATCGTCCAGGCACAGTGGTTCATACCTGCCTTTGCCAGGCCAAAGCAAGAGGATTATTTGAGGACAGGAGTTAGAGATTGGCATGGACAACATCTCTACAAAATAAATAGTAAATAAATTAGCCAGACATGGTACACACCTATATTTCTAGCTACTTGGGAGGCTGAGGTGGGAATATCACTTGAGCCCAGAATTTCAAGGTTACAGTGAGCTATGATTGAGCCACTGCACTCCAGCCTAAGCCACAAAGCAAGGCCTTATTTCAAAAAAAATAAAAGAAAGAAAAAATTCAGTACTTGCCTAGGGACAAGGAAGGATGGGTAATAGAGAAAGGCAGAAAGAATTGCAAAATTCAAGAAGGTTTTAGAGGTAGTAGATATGTCCATTATCTTACGATAATGGTTTTCTTGGATGTATACATGTGTCATCAGATTGCATTTTTTTAATATGTAAAGTTTATTGTATATCAGTTACACTTTAGTAAAGCAGTGGTTCTCAAATATTCCCACTTGGAACCCCTTTTATATTATTAAAAATTATTAATGACCCCCCCAATGAGGTTTGTTTATGTGGGTTATATCTATCATTTTTTTTACTATATTAGAAATTTAAACTGAGAAACTTTTAAAACAGGATCAAATTCTATTTCTTAAACCAACAATGAATAATCAAAAATGAAATTGAGAAAACAATTCCATTTACAATAGCATAAAATAAAATACTTAAGAATAAATTTAACAGAAGTACAAAAATGGCCCAGGCAAGGTGGCTCACACCTATAATCCCAGCTACTCAAGAGACTGAGGTAGAGGATCACTTGAGGCCAGGAGTTAGAGACCAGTCTGGACAGCATAGCAGACCCCACCTCTACCAAAATAAAAATAATTAGCCAGGCATGGTGGTGCATGCCTGGTTCCTAGCTCCTGGGTTCCTACATCAAGGATGCGATAAGCTATGATTGCACCACTGCACAATTATACAAAATAAAATAAAAAGAGAAAAGTCTGCCCCCACAGATGAGAAGGAATCAGCACAAGAATACCAGCAATCCCAAAAGCAATAAATCCTATCCAGAAAGAATTGTTCATTAACAACAAATACAGAAGTCAAAATATGTATGGCAAAGAGACTCAACGAGATTCAAGAGAAAGTGGATGCCCAAATCAAACAGGCCACAAAAACAGTCCAAGAATTGAAAACTGACATGGCCATCTTAAGAAAGAACCAAACTTCACTCCTGGAAATGAAGAATTTGCTTCAGAAATTCCAAAACACATTTGTAAGCCTTAATAGCTGGCTTGACCAGGCAGAAGAAAGAATTTCAGAGCTTGAAGACCAATCATTTGAATTAACCCTATCAGATAAAAATAAAAAGAAAAGAATTTTTAAAAAGAACAAAGCCTTTGGGAGGTATAGGGTTACGTAAAAAGACCAAAACAGCATGTGATCAGCATTTCTGAGAGAAAAGGAGAAAATGAGAAAAATGTAGAACAAGCTTTTCAAGACATTATCCAAGAATGATAACAAGCCATGAAAATAACTCAGTAGTAAAAAATTTACCTACAAAGGAAAGCCCTGGACCAGATGGATTTACAGCCAGATTTTACCAGACATACAAGGAAGGGCTGGTACCTATCCTATTGAAAGCATTATCTAAGAAAACTTCCTCTATTTTGCCAGGAAGGCCACCATTCAGGTACAGGAAATTCAGAGAACTCTTGTGAGGTACTAGTATGAGCTGACCATCCCCGAGGTACGTAATCATGAGCCTAGCCAAAGTAAGCATGAAAGAAAAAATATATATTTTTTCCTTTTTTTTGAATTGTAGTCTCACTCCATCGCCCATGCTGGAGTGCAGTGGCACACTCATGGCCACCCTAGCATCAACCTGCAGCTGGAACTACAGGCACACACTATCACGCCGGGCCAATATTTTTATTTTTATTATAGAGACGACATCTTACCATGTTGCCCAGGCTGGTCTTGAACCCACAGACTCAGGCAATCCTCTCGCCTCAGCCTCCTAAAGTGCTGGGATTACTGGCTTGAGCCACCACACCCAGCCCCCCAAAAAAATCTTAACCAAAAAAGGAAAGAAAAAAATAGAAAATCCAGATAAATAAAATCAGAAATGAAAAAGACAACATTAAAATTAATCCTGAAGAAATACGAAAGATTATCAGATTATTATAAACATCTGTATGCATGTAAACTAGAAAATCTAGAGGAAATTAATAAATTCCAAAAACCACACAGTCTCCCAAGATTGAAACAGGAAGGAATTGAAACCCTGAACAGAATGATAACAAGCCATGAAATTGACTCAGTAATAAAAATTTACCTTCCAAGTAAAGCCCTGGACCAGATGAATTTACAGCCAGATTCTACCAGACATCCAAGAAAGGGCCGTACTTATCCTATTGAAAGCATTCCAAGCAATCAAAAAGGAAATCCTTCCTAACTCATTCTATGAAGCCAATATCATCCTGATACCAAAAATTGGTAAAGACACAACAAAGAAAACTACTCACTGAAATCCCTGGTGAATATAAATGCAAAAATTCTCAACAAAATGCCAGCAAACCACATCCAAAACAGCACATTACAAAGACCAGGTGGGCTTTATTTCTGGGATACAAGGCTGGTTCAACATTAATCAGTAAATGTAATTCACCACATAATCAGAAGGAAAACCAAGAACATGATATCTCAGTAGACATAGGAAAAAAATTGATAAAATCCAACATCCCTTCATGATAAAAACCCTCAACCATCTAGGCATCAAAGGATCATTCTTCAAAATAATAAGAGCCTTCTATAACAAATTCACAGCCCACATTTACTTAATGGGCAGAAGCTGAAAACATTCTCCCTAAGAACCAGAATAAGAAAAGAATGTCCACTCTCACCACTTTTTTTTTTTTTTTTTTTTGAGTTGGAGTCTCACTCTGTTTCCCGGATTAGAGTGCAGTGGCACGCTCCCGGCCTCCGTAGCCTCAACCTGCTGGCTCCGGCGATCCTTCCGCCTCAGCCTTCCAAGTAGCCGGAACTACAGCCACGCACTACCACGCCCGGCTAATTTTTGATTTATTGTAGAGCTGAGATCTCACCAAGTTGCCCAGGTGGGTCTCAAACCCACAGGCTCAGGCAATCTACTCACCTCAGCCTCCCAAGGCACGGAATTACAGGCTGAGCCACTGAGCCTGGCCACTCTCACCACTTTTATTTAACAGAGTACTAAAAGTCCAAGCTAGAGCAATCAGGCAAAAGAAAGAAATAAAAGTTGTCCAAATAGGCAAAGAGAAAGTTATCTCTCTTCACAGGTGATGATTCTATACCTAGAGCACTTAAAAGAGTGTATCAAAAAACTCCTAGCTCTGATAAGTGACTTCATAAAGTTTCAGGATACAAAATTAATGCTCAAATATTCATTGTGTTTCTATATACCAACAACAAAGAGGCTGAGAACTAAATCAAAAACGCAATCCCATTCACAATAGTCACAAAAAATAAAATATCTCAGAATACATCTAACCAAAGAGGTGAGAGATCTCTACAATGAGAACTACAAAACGCTGCTGAAAGAAGTGAAAACTGACACAAACAAATGGAGAAAAATCTCATACTCATGGATTATAAGAAGTCATATTATTAAAATATCCATACTGCCTAGAGTAATCTACAGATTCAATGCAATCCCTATCAAACTACCAGCATCATTTTTCACAGATCTAGAAAAGACTATACCTAAATTCATATGGAGACAAAAAAAGAGCCCAAATAGCCAAAGCAATCCTAGGCAAAAATAGCAAAACCAGAGGCATCACATTACCAGACTTCAAACTACTACAGGGCTACAGTAACCAAAACATGGTACTGGAACAAAAATAGACACATAGACCAATGGAACAGAATATAGAACCCAGAATTAAAACTGCTGACCTACAACCAACTCATCTTTGACAAAGGCAACAAAAACATCGGGGGAAGGACACCCTATTCAACAAATGGTGCTGGGAAAACTGGCTAACTATATGCAGTTGAAGCCCTACTTCTCACCATATACAAAAATTAACTCAAAATTAAAGACTTAAGCATAAGACTTCAAACTATAAAAATCTTAGAAGAAAACCTAGGAAACTCTCTGCTAGACATAGCTTGGGCAATGAATTCATGACCAAGTCTTCAAAAGCAAATTTAGCAAAAACTTAAATTGACAAGTGGGACCTCAAGTTAAAAAGCTGCATGAAAAAAGAAGTCATCAACAGAATAAAGAGACAACCCACAGAATAGGAGACAATATTTGCAGACAGTATATCCAACAAAGGCCTAATATCCAGAATCTGTAAGGAACTCAAACTAATCGACAGAAAAAAAAACAGCCCCATTGCAAAGTGGGCAAAGGACATGAATAGAGACTTCTCAAAGGAAGACATTCAAGCACCCAACAATGAAAAGAATGTTCAGCATCACTAATCATTAGAGAAATGCAAATCAGCACCACAATGAGAAGGCCGGGCAAGGCTTCTCATGCCTATAACCCTAGCACTTTGGGAGGCTGAGGTGAGAGGATTGCCTGAGCCCAGGAGTTCGAAACCAGCCTGGGCAACATGACGAGACCACATCTCTAGAATAAAAAGATTAGCCAGGCATGGTGGTACATGCCTATAGTTCCAGCTTAGAAGGCTGAGGCAGCAGGATTGCCTGAGCCCAGCAGGTCAAGGCTGCAGTAGCCATGAGCGTGCTACTGCTCTCTAGCCTGGGCGGCAGAGTGAGACTCCAACTCAAAAAAAATTTAAAAAGCCACAATGCAATACCATCTCACACCAGTCAGAATGGCCATCATTAAAAAGTAAAAAACCAACAGATTTTGGCAAGCTTGCAGAAAAAAAAGGAATTGGTGGGGATGTAAGCTAGTTTAACCCATGTGGAAAGCAGTAAAGAACTAAAAATAGATTTGTCATTGATGCATACCATTTGATCACATTACTAGATATATATTCAAAGGAGCATAAATTGTTTTACTAGAAAGGCACCTATGCTGGTATGTTTATCCCACCACTATTCATAATAGCAAAAACATGGAACCAACCTAGGTGCCCATCAGTAGTGGACTGTATTTAAAAAATGGTACGTAGCCGGGCTCGGTGGCTCAGCCTGTAATCCCATGCCTTGGGAGGCTGAGGTGAGTGAATGGCCTGAGCCCGCGGGTTTGAAACCCACCTGGGCAACTTGGCGAGACCTCATCTCCACAATAAGTCAAAAAATTAGCCGGGTGTGGTAGCACGCGCCTGTAGTTCCAGCTACTTGGAAGGCTGAGGCGGAAGGATCACCGGAGCCCAGCAGGTCGAGGCTGTGGTGGCCGGGAGCGGCCACTGTACTCTAGTCTGGGCGACGGAGTGAGACTCCAACTCAAAAAAAAAATGGTACAATACCATGAAATACCATGCAGTCATAAGAATCAAATCATGTCTTTTGCAGCAGCTTGGATGCTGCTGGAGGCTATCATTCTAAGTAAATTATCACAGAAACAGAAAACTGAATACCTCTCACTTGTAAGTAGGAACTAAATATAGGGAACACGGGCACAAGGATGGGAACAACAGACACTGGAGACTCTGAAAGCAGGGAGGGGATGAAGTTTGAAAAACCACCCATTGGATACCATGCCCACCACCTGGGCAGTAGGCTCAATAGAAGCCCAAACCTTGCAGTATACCTATGTAACAAGCATACATATGTATTCCTTGAATCTAAAATAAAATAAAGAGATTGCAGGAGTCAGGTTCTTGAATACCAAGCTCAGGAAGTTTAGATCTGTTCTATAAATAAAAAGGAAAAGCCAAAACTAGAAAGGAATGATGGTTTCTAGCTTTTTAAAATAGGTTAATACACATTGAATGTTTACAATAGAGCTTGGCATATGATAAGGACTCTAGATACATTGTTCTTGATAGGTTGATGCATAAGTTCATAGCATTTGTTTTTGGCATGGCAACACGGCAGTGTTGGGAGTTTGTCATTTGGAGTGACAGTATTGTGCTTGTGAATATGCCTTGCATATTTGCAGATTTGAAGAAAATGCTATTTCTAGGCTAAAAAAGATGGAGTGTCAAGTGAAAAAAAAAAACCAAACACTTCTGATGTAATCTTCTGTTTAAGTTTAACAGAGGACTAAAGGCAGGAGAGTCAGCTCGAAATATTTGTGCCGTGTTTGGGGAGAATGTCATCAGGGACAGCACGGCAAGAAAATGGTTTGTCATCTCAAAGAGGGACATGTTGACCTGAGTGATTCTCCACATTCAGAAAGACCATCAGGCTTTGATGAAGACCGTTTAAACGCTTTAATCCATGATGATCCATGTCATCCACCCCGAGAATTGGCAAATGTGATGAACTGTGACCAGTCAACTGTCATGCAACATTTGCATTTCCATGAGCAAGCAAAAACGCTATGAACTTATTCATCAGTTCAATACTTCAAATTTGTTTTATTTGTTTGTTTTGAGATAAGGTCTCCCTCTGTCACCCAGGCCAGAGTGCAGTGGCGCAATCACAGCTCACTGCAGCCTTAAACTCTGTGCTCAAGCGATCCCCCTGCCTCAGCCTCCTGAGTAGCTGGGACTACAGGTGCATATCACCGTGCTTGGCTAATTATTTTGTTTTTGTAGAGACAGGCTCTTGCTTTGTTGCCCAGGCTATTCTCAAGGTCCTGGCCTCCCACTTCAATCTCCCAAAGTACTGGGATTAAAGATGGGCACCACCACACCTAACCCAGATTTATGTTTTAGAAAAGTAACAACAAGGGTACCTGCATGATCAATGTTTGTATACCTAACCCTGAATTGTACCCTACATCTTTATAATAAATAAATAAATAAAAATATTTAAAAAAAAGAAAAGTAACTCAGGCTGTCATGTGGAGAATGGATTAAAAGGAGTTAGGCAAGATTGAAAGCAAGATTATTTGCAAAACATTTGTAATCCAAGCAAGAGTTGATGAAGCCAGAGTTGTGGTAGTAGGGATAGATTTACAGTACTGTTTCAGGAGAGTGATTTGTTTATTGTCACACTAGGAGGTTTCTCATTGGTAGGGTATTTATTTTGCTGCAATTTTTCTTGACAGAAGTGGTACCACAAGAAGCCAGACATCACGCCATGAAGAACATGTGCAGAACATCCGCCGATTTCATGAGTCCCTACAGCAGGGAGAGGCAGTCTTGCCATGTGATGACAAACTGACCACATCACCTTTGTCCTCCCATACCTCTATTTTGACTTCTCTCAGGTGAGGCTGTCTGCTGAGAAAAGATGCAGGAAGCCATAATAGGGCACAAGGTGAAGAGAAAAATGGCAATGTTCGTTATTGCTTTTCCATCAGTTACCACTGTTCTGGGAAGTTGCAAAGAGGGCTCTCGTGCATGGTATTATCAGCTTATAGATGAATCTGTCTCAGCTTGGGGCCTTCCGTTCCTTCAGGATATTACTGATCTACCTATAAATACAGGAACTTTACATTGTTCACCAAAACCTAATAATAACCATTTTCACATCTGCACAGCCTCACATCCTCTTTACAATGTACAAAACCTCATCCTGCCCACTCTTTTTTCATGCAACCACTGACTTCTTCCAGCCAAGTATCTGCACTGTTTACTCTTTTCTGTTCCTTTCTTAGTATCTTAGCCAGAGATCCACTATGAAAATTGAAAGGGCCTTTATAAATTGTCTAGATCAGGCTGTAAGTTATCTAGTGGGAAGTGTGGTACAGTGGAAAGGACTTGGCTTCAGAGTCCTTGACCTCTAATCCTGGCTCTGTCATTTTCAGTGGAGAAGATAAGATAGCCATGTTGCCAGATACTTATAAGGCAGGGTGGTAAGAGTTGCAGGTTTCCTTGGCAAGGGTAGACAGAGGAATGTATAAATTCTGGGTTGGTCCTGGAAAGACTTTTAAAAGCCACATTTGAACTGGCATTTGAAGGAACGGATCAACAAATGTGAAGGACATTCTGTGAAGAAAGATCATGTGTCAAGGTCCAGAGGCAAGGTCCAAGTCAGGTTTGGGGAAATACCAGCAGTGCAGTTAGGAAAAAGCTGAGCATAAGGTGCAAGGAGCAAGGTGAATTCTATAGGGGCCATATCATAAAGGACTTTGCATGTCAGACTGAGAGCTTGACTTTTAAGTCAGTTATTCTCAAGTGGAAAGTGATGGGGAAAGGGAAGGAGAATACGTAAAGTTTGAGGAAAAAAATGTTTAAAAGATTTTATATTTGAAAAAAATTAGCCTATTCTTTGGTTTTATGTTGCCAACTCAGGAAAGCAAAATATTTTTGGTTCATGAGGCAAATTAAAAAGGATTGAGCAATAGTGCTATAGACTATGGGAAACTGCCCAAACTTAAGTTGAAAGAAGTAGTGTGTTCAGCTGCACTTCTTCAGATTAATAAGATGCTGGAGACTGGAAGCTATTTAAGTAAAACTATTGATGATTTAGGGTTATTCACATAACATATTTAGAACCCACTAAAAGAAGAGAAAAAGAAACTCTCCTTTTCTCTCAACCTCATCATTGTGGCCAGATATTTTCTTGTGGGGACCAGTTCTGTGCATTGCAAGATGTTTAACAGCATCCCCGGCCTATGCATACTAGTAGCACTCACTCGCAGTTGTGACAACCAAAAGTGTCTCCAGATGTTGCCAAGTGTCCCCTGGGAAGCAACATCACCAGGTTGAAAACCACACTGCTCAGCGATTCTCAAAATTGAGGGTATATTAAAATTACATGAAGGGCTTATTAAAATACTGATTGCCAGGTCTCATCCACACAGTTTCTGATTCAGTAGGTCTAGGATAGAGCCTGAGAATTTGCATTTCTGTGAAGTTTCAGGTGATGCTGATGCTGTGTTAGGTCTAGAACTAAGCTTTGAGAACTACTGCCCTAGATGAAATATCTACCAAGTGGAGATGAAAGAAGATAATATCAACTTGCATTACCTCCTTGGATTCAAAGAGCCCTAAAACATTGCTTCATTTGAATCACAGTAATCCTATGAGACCTGTCTCACAGATGGAAAATTACAGCTCATTGTTAGCAGTTTGATGTTCTATACCCAGAACCTCTGACGAGACTAGTAGGTTTGCATATTTTCTAAAGCTGCACCAACTTTATACTTGTTGACATGTTCCTCCTGCAGGTGTCTATCCACATGGTATACATGAGGATATAGACACCTAAGGGATTTGGTAGGCACTACTAAGATTTGATAGAATCTTGGCCTCTAGTGATAGAATAAAGGTCCCCTTTGTCCCCTCATTCAATTTTGACTTGCCTCTAAGAAATTCCAACTATTCCTAACAACAGAATAGGAAGTTCTTCAGTTCAATTCAGAGTTGTTTAGTGCCAAGGTTGTGCCAGTCGTACTAGGCACACTGAGAGTACTAGAGAAATAGAGAAGTTTGAGATACTATTTTCTATTCCCAGATATTCATGGCCTAGTTAGAAAAACTGAACTAATTCAAAATGAGAAAATTAAGAACATATCTAAGACAGAAGATATGATGGAAATAATGAAAATAAAGGAGTTTAAGGGACAAATGGCCCAAGATTTGGAGTAATGGACTTTGAAAAGGAGAAATATGAATTGCAGCCTTAAAAACTGAATGGAAGACTGAGCGCGGTGGCTCATGCCTATAATCCCAGCACTTTGAGAGACCAAGGTGAGAGGATTGCCTGAATCCACAGGTTCAAGACCAGCCTGGGCAATTTGGCGAGACCTCGACTCTACAATAAATCAAAAAATTAGCCAGGCATCATGGCACATACCTGTAGTTCCAGCTACTTGGAAGACTGAGACGGAAGGATCGCTTGAACCCAGCAGGCTGCGGTGGCCAGAAGCGTGCCCCTGCCCTCCAGCCTGGGTAACAGAGTAGGACTACAACTCAGAAAAACTCCTGAATGGAGTAGGGACAGAGCAGGGAGTAGCTTGAACTCTGGTGAGAAAGGAATGAACCTGTTGGGACACAGTCCATCTATTATGGAAAAAGCACAAGACTTGTAGTTCCACATTCTGAGTAGCTACATACTATTTCTTATCCTGGATAAATCATTTAAATTATCTGAACCTCAAGGTTCTTAGTTGTAAAATAATAATTTTGGTTGTCTGAGAAGTGAACAAGATGGTGTATTTGAAAACGTAAAACCCTATGCAACTGAAGGTTGGTGTGATTTCTCATTGGAGAGTGGCGAGAATGTGGCCCTATTAAAGTTTCAGCTGGGCATGGTGGCTCACCCTCTAATCCCAGTACTTTGGGAGGCAGAGGCGAGAGGATTGCCTGAGTCCAGGGGTTCGAGACCAGCCCGAACAGCTCAACGAGACCTCATCTCTACAATAAATCAAAAAATTAGCCAGGTGTGTTGGCATGTGCCTGTGGTTCAAACTACTTAGAAGGCTGAGGTGGAAGGATCACCTGAGCCCAGTAGGTCAAAGCTGTGGTGGCCATGAGCATGCCACTGCACTCCAGCCTAGGCTAAAGAGTGAGACTCCCACCAAAAATAAATACATAAAATAAAAATAAAGAGTTTTAAACAGAAGACTTTTCTTTTTGGAGACAGGGTCTCACTCTGTCACCCAGGCTGGAGTGCAGTAGCACAATTGTGGCTCACCACAGCCTTCTGGGCCCAGGTGATCCTTCTGCCTCAGCATCTCAAGCAGCTGGGACTACCGGTGTGTACCACCACACCCGGCTAATTTTTGGTACTTCTGGAGAAATGAAGTCGTGAACTGATCATGAACTCCTGAGCTCAAGCGATTTTCCTGCCTTGGCCTCCCAAAGTGCTGGGATTACAGGCGTGAGATACTGCACCTGGTCTTTAAACAGAAAAGTTTTGTTGTTTGTTTGGGTTTTTTTGAGTTGGAGTCTCACTCTGTCACCCAGGCTGGAGTGCAGTGGCCATGGAGTCTCACTCTGTCACTCAGACTGGAGTGCAGTGGCACGCTCACGGCCACCCCACCATCGACCTGCTGGGCTCCAGCGATCCGTCCACCTCAGCCTTCCAAGTAGCCGGAATTACAGGCAAGCACTACCATGCCTGACTAATTTTTTTTTTAATTTATTGTAGAGATGAAGTCTCACCAAGTTCCCCGGGCTGGTCTCGAACCCATGGGGTCAGGCAATCCACTCGCATTGGCCTCCCAAAGTGCTGAGATTATAGACTGAGTCACCAAGCCCGGCCTAAACAGAAAACTTTTAAAAAGTCACTTATTCATATCTATTTCTCCATTCAGCATTCTTTTATTTTGTGCCAAGCACTGTGCTAGGTGCAGTGAATGTAAAGGAATCAGCACAGAGCTCCTAGTATATCAGAGAAATAGTTGTGAAATAGACAAGTTATATGATGGAAGAGTAAAGAAAGAACTGTGACGCATAGAGGAGAAGCCCCTAAACCAATTTAAAGGCTCAGGGAAGGCTTTTAGAAGAGGGAGCTTGCTGAAAAATCAGGAATGGTTACAACATAGCAAAGGATAATGTCAGCCCAGAGTTCTCTTAGAGCAAAGAGAAGTGGGAACTGGAATGATTGTCAAGGATGATTCCCTTCTAAAGAGGTGGCACTTTTGCTGAACATCAGAAGAGAAACTGTGTTAGACAAACAGAAGGTGGAGAAAGTGTCCCCAGCAGCAGGATCGAAGTCAGAGGGGTAAAGGGATTGGAGGAAGAGGGCCCAAGCATTTATAGTCCAAGTAATAGGTATTAAGATTTTGGCTCAAGCAGTAGAATGTCCAGGGAACATAAGAGATGTTTGTAATCTTCGTGAATGACACTTTTGTTTTCTTCTCCCCTTTATATTTGTAGGAAGAATCTGAGTGAGCTTGATCAGATCCAGGAGTACTTCAGCCAGAAGCTCGCCAAGCCTTTCTTACCCCTCAGCCAGACTCATACGGCCAACTTGGAGTGCCAGGAGAGCCATAGGGACCATCCTGGGACAGAAGCCAGCAGCCTCGACCCTGAGAGCCAGTGCCTCCTGGAGAAATCCAATAACCTGGTGTTGCAAGTCAGCTCCTTAATCACGGGTGTGGTGCAGTTCCTTTCTTGTTGAGGAGTTATGGTTACTAGGTGCCATTGTGAAAAGCATTTGAATATGTGCCCTCAGAAAAAACACTGGGACACGTAGAAACCAGTAGTTTTCACTGTCTTCCCCTTTTTATTTTTTTTAAACCATCTTCCTTTTAAAAGGAAGGACATAACTGTATGGCACAGCAACATGGGGCAATGGAAAGAGCACTGGACTGACCCAGGACCTTGGTGGGTTTCTGGCACAGACCTGCTGTTTAACTCTGAGCACATTCCTTCCCTTCTTGAGGTTCAGTTTTCCCAGCCTAAAAAAGCAGGGAGTGGATAAGATGAGTGTTTCCTCATTAGCAGTTCTTGAACTTGTTCTTGAACTTTTTTCTCTTTAGAGAAAAAATCAATTACAGATGTGTTTAAAATTCTGATTCTCAGAGCCTAGAAGTCTGCATTTTTAACAAGCACCCTAGATGATTCTGGATTTTTTCACCCTGAAAAGCCACTAGAGCAGTGGTTCTCACTTTGCACACTGGAATTATTGAGGGAGCTTTTAAAAATCTCCATGCCTAGGCTGCACTATAGATCAGCAGAATCTCTAAGGTGGAACTCAGACATCAGTATTGTTTCTAATTCCCCAGGTAGTTCTAGTGCATAGCTAGAACTGAGACCACTCTAGAGCAAGTATTTCCCAAACTTGCCAGAGCTTAAGAATCACCTGGAGCACTTATTTTGAAATACAGATTCCTGGGTCCTGCACCATCCTACTGAATCAAGATCCAGGGTTACAGCATGGAAATCTTTATCAGGCAAGCTCTGGAGAACATTGAGAAATCAGCTAGATCAGCATCTTTAGCCCTCACTTGGTGTCATTTTTGCTCAAGCAAAATGTGTAGGTTCTATACAGGGATATATACAGGAAGTTCAATTTCCTGTATAAAGTGGGAGAAAAACACCATGTTTGATATTAGAGCCCTTTCTAGCCAGGCTCGGTGGCTCGCCTCACTTTGGGAGCCTGAGGTGAGTGGATTGCCTGAGCCTGTGAGTTCGAGACTCGCCTGGGCAACTTGGCGAGACGTCATCTCTACAATAAATCAAAAAATTAGCCGGGTGTGATAGCGCGCGCCTGTAGTTCCAGCTACTTGGAAGGCTAAGGTGGAAGGATAGCCGGAGCCCAGCAGGTCGAGGCTGGGGTGGCCGTGAGTGTGACACTGCATTCCAGCCTGGGCAACAGAGTGAGACTCCAACTCAAAAAAAAAAAAACCTTCTTTCTATCCTATTCTCCCAGATACATAACCTGTTGAAATGCAGGACCTCAGATGTATACAAGGGGGGACCCCAAAAAAACCGGAGTTATCTTTTGGAGAGCAGGCCCCTTCTAGTACAGGCTTCCTCTCACTACATGAATGTTTCTAGAAACCCACTGACATCATTGTAGCAGCTAACGTAGTATGAGAGGCTGCCTTTAGCTTCAGTGAATTTTTTTTGGTGATTCTTTCAATGCATTTCCCCATTTCCTGATGGGTGATTTACAAGTACACTCGCCCATACTGCACTGAGTGTTCAGCAGTTTTTGAACTAAAACAGCATGATCCCCATGTCTCACCTTCCCTGTTCACCTGATCTCACACCAGATGACTTTTGTTTTATTTCCCGGGATGAAGAAAGTCCTTAAAAGGAAATGTTTTGCCGCTGTGGAAGAGGTAAAACAAAATATGACAGAAGCACTAAAAGGCATCAAATTGACGAGTTCAAAAACTATTTTGAACAGTGGGAAAAGCATCTCAATAGATGTATTGCATCAAACAGAGAATACTTTGAAGGTGACTGAGGTTTAAACATGTAAAAATAGGGCCGGGCTTTGTGACTCAGCCTGTAATTAGCACTTTGGGAGGCTGAGGCAAGTGGATTGCCTGAGCCGCCGGGTTCGAGATCAGCCCGGGCAACTTGGCGAGACCTCATCTCTACAATACATCAAAAATTAGCTGGATGTGGTAGCTCATGCCTGTAGTTTCGGCTACTTTGAAGGCTGAGGCAGAAGGATCACCGGCGCTCAGCAGGTCGACGCTGGGGTGGCCATGATGTGCCACTGCATTCCAGCCTGGGCGACAGAATGAGACTCCAAGTCAAGAAAAAAAATGTAAAAATAAATATACAATTTTTTATAAATAAATTCTGAGTTTTTTGGGAGCCCCCCTCTTATACGAGGTTTGACTTCCACTAATTATTGAGCAACAACTATGCCAGGCATTATTCTGTTATTAGTTCCGGGAGAATACAGTGATGGACATGACAGGTCTTATCTCTGCCTTCATCTGGCTTATATTCTAGTCAACCAAAGAAAATTGTCCCTAGATAGTAAGTATAAGAGTAAAACATAGCCGGGCTCGGTGGCTCAGCCTGTAATCCTGTGCCTTGGGGGGCTGAGGTGAGTGGATTGCCTGAGCCTGCGGGTTCGAGACTCACCTGGGCAACTTGACGAGACCTCATCTCTACCATAAATCAGGGCGTGGTAGCACGCACCTGTAGTTCCAGCTACTTGGAAGGCTGAGGCGGAAGGATCGCCGTAGCCCAGCAGGTTGAGGCTGCGGTGGCCGGGAGCAGCCACTGCACTCCAGTCTGAGTGACAGAGTGAGACTCCAACTCAAAAAAAAAAAGAGTAAAACAATGTAGTAAGTATAGGAGTAAAACAGGGTTTGTTTGGAGTAAAGAAGAGAACAAGTAGGAGAATGTTCCTAAAGGGGTATATTGAAAGAGGAAAGAAGAAAATTGAAGGACTGAAACTGTAGAGGCCTTGAGGCCAAACTTGGGAGTTTAATATTTAACCTGGAAGAAAATGGGGAGTTCTGAGGGGATGGCAGAATGAGAGCTGGTTTTCACAAGGACAGGATGAATTTGAAAAGGGAACATTATTAGATCAGGGAAACTATTTTCAAAACAAAACAAAAATAATGCCCCTTCCTCCTTTATACTTCAGTACACTTTTTTGACAAGCAGGTATGAGCAAACCTTGAGAGTGAGTTACTGAGTGGGGTTTTATTTAAGCCACAGCTACGTGCCAGGCCCTTTGCTGGGCCCTGGAGACATAAACAGAACCAGACATATGGTCCTGACCTTGAGGAGCTCACAGTCTGATGGGGGAAACATATAGACAGTTATACAGTAGTATGTATTTCAGTGCGTCCTTATAGAACAAAGCCATTTAGCAATCCCATTCAGCTGGTGCACCTGGAAGGGCTTCCTGGAAGAGATGCAATAAAATAGGATCTTGATGACTAGGCTGGTTTGTTAAAAGCAAGAAGACTGCTCCAAGACAGAAAGGGTAGTTCAGGCCAAAGAATCGGGATCAACTAAGTCTAACTCCTGGTGCCTGTTCCTGTTTATAGATGGGTGATGTTCCATTTTCATACGTCGACTTACTCCCCTTTGAGCCTGAAAACTGTCAGTGTATTAAACAGCCAGCACTTCTTGTAGGCAGGTGTTATGAGGAGTCAAATTTGCCTGCAGTTCCTAACTTCTCCTCTCAAATCATCATGCAAGCATATATCATTTACGGAGCCTATTTATTAATTTATTCACTCCCATTTCATTCCAAAATAATTTGAAATGCCTAGTAGCTTCAATTTATTAGGTGCCTATATATGTATCACACAATGTATGCCCTTTATCTCGTATATCTTTGCTATAACTGTGAAATGGGTGATGTTAATTACACTTTACAGATAAGTGGGCTCAGAGGGGATAGTTGGCTCAAAGTGACAGTAGAGCTCTGAACCCAACACAGACTGGCTCCCTAGTCTCTGCTCTTCCAACATACCCTGCTGCTTTCATTTTCTCTGTAAACGTCCCCTGTCTTATCATGTAGGTGATAGCTATTTCCTTGCTTTTATTTTCCAAGTAAAATAGATAGTTTTAATAACTCTCATCAAATAGGTAAATAAGTGGATTCTCATTTTGGTTTTTAATATAGGTAATTACTGAAGTAAATGGAAGCATGAACATGCCCACCAGGACTCCCAGCTCCCGAGAAATCTGAGCATGAGCAGATAGTCTCTGAACGCATTTCCACAGATGTATCCACAACTATAAATAGATTAGATTTTGGTGCACTGATAATAGAATAAAGTACTAGAAATTGTACTGCCTTGAATATAGTTTCACTGACTCTTGGGTGGATTAACTGCCTTTAAGTTTTGTTCAAAGTCTGATTGTAAGAATGTTTTGGAAACTAGAGACTAGTGTGGGAAACTTGAGTGGTCTGTGGCCCTGCCTTGTAGTAAGAGTGGTATCTATTGCTGTTCAGATCTGCAGACTCTCACCAAGAATTCCCAAGCAGCTTGGAGTTCCCACCAAGCCAGAAGTAGAAACCACAAGGTCACTATCCTCCCAGATGCTCAGGACACAGAAGCCATGCAAGAACGAAGCACAACTCCAGATGAGCCATTGGCAAGAGCTCCAGATAAGAGCACCAATTCCCCACTTCCCCCTGCTCTTGGAGAGACTTCAGATGGAGAAGGAATGCTCCGTGAGTCCCTGAGACATACAGTACCCATTACAAGGATACAGAGCAATGAAGACATTGAGGCAGATCCAGCCTACAGTGATGAGGACTATGAGGAAGACATCATTGAGCCCAGGACCTTAAATGAGATCACCACTGTGACAGACAAAACTAGCCCCTGGTCCAGTTTTGTGTCAGACACAAGTGAGGTCATCAGCCCTCAGCCTGATGGGGTGCAGAGGGAAGGCCCCTCTTGTCCTTCTCCAGAGCCTTTTCTCAGGGAGGAGCTCAAGATCAGAAGTAGCTTTCTGTCTAGCCCAGAAAGGACTGTCAACCCTCACCTGCCTAGTCAGGGGTCACCTGGCCAAAGTCTTGTTGCTTGTAAAGGTGGGGCCTCTAAGGTCAGGATTGGTGAGCCTGCTTCAGCTGGCCCTCAACTCATCCCACGTCTGACACTCTCAGGAGCTCAGAAGAGCAACACTTTTGTTGGGTGGAGCTCACCACAGGTGGATCAAGACAAGGAGCCCAAGCCAGAAGCCCCAGCTGAGAATGAAGCTCCCTCTAGTGAGCTTAGTGACTCTGCTGAGAGCACTGAGAAGTTGCCTCTAAACCTAGCCTCCCAGAACAGAAGGGAAAACCATAAGGGGCCACTCATTGACTCCCCTGACATCAAGAAAAGGCAGGCGACAACTGAATCAGAGACCTCCACAAGGCAGAGCCTCCTCCTGTATCCTTTGGTGTTTCCCACAATGGCTCTTTAAGCCATCTCCAGGCATTTTGGATGCTAGTGCTTAGGCTAGCCTGGTGTGAGTATGAGCATGAGCTGTGGCCACCCTTGTGGATGTGCTGGGGACATGGGAAGACCCTTCAGAAGACTCACCTGCAGGGCAAGTGCTACCATACTACCATTAAAACCTGGCTTCTGAAGCAGACTGCTTTGAACTGGGTTTAGGTGTTCATAGCACATTCATGAGCCTAGTCTACCTGATTAATCTGACTCATCTGTTGGGTATTTTACCACCTGAAGGCAAGGCTCTGGATCTAAGGGAATGAGACCATTTATCTTAGTTGAAGGAGAAGTGCACTCCTATTAATTCAGCATTTACTATGTGCTGGGCACATTACATACATTTTTCATTGAGTCATCACAAGTTTTTTTATGTAGGTAATACCTCTGTTTTGCAAATAAGGAAACAAACTCAGAATTACAGTTACTTGCTTAAGTTTTCTTTCTTTTTTTTTTTTTCTTTTTTTCTTTTTTGGTCAGAGACAAGGTCTTGTTGTGTCACCCAGACTACAGTGCAGTGGTGCAGTCATAGTTCACTGCAGCCTCGAACTCCTGGGCTCAAGCAGTCCTCTCACTTCAGCCTCCCAAGTAGCTAGTATTACAGACATGTGCTACCACACTCAGCTAATTTTTTTTTTTAAAGCTAAGGGTCTTGCTCTGTTGCCCAGACTGTTCTCAAACTCCTGACCTCAAGTGATCCTCCCACCTCATTCTCCCAAAGTGCTGGGATTATAGGTGTGAGCCACTGCACCAGGCCAGATTTTTTTTTTTAAGTGATGGAGCTAGCAGAAGTGAGTGCCATAGAGATGAACTTGCCCAAGGCCCCAGTAAGGCACTGTTGAAGGGAAGGAGGGACATCTGACATTCCTCCTCTGAAACACAGACTGACATGTTGTTGGGAAAGGGAACCACTCAGGACCATCTACAGCTTTCACACCTGTAGCCTAACCAGCTGATCAGATCAGCTCACCTGGTATCCTGACAAGCATGGCTGGTAGGATGAGGCAGTCTGCTTTCCTAGACTACAGATTTCCTTTAGTAGAGGTCAGGGGCCTGATTTTTACAATTCTCCACCCAGCTTCTTATTACTTGTGTGACTTGAGGCATATAGTTTAACCTTTCTGAGCCTGTTTCTTCTATACATGGAAGCAGTAATCCCTTACCCAGCAAACTACAAGTGCCCCAGGTCAGGGACCTTGTCTTTTTCTGTTTAGGATGAGAAGGGATCAGTAAATGAAGATTGAGCTGAACTATCACAATTCCACAACTTTGTGGAAAATCAAATGTGTGGAAATATTTGTACATATCACATAGTGTGATTCTTGATGCAGGTCAGAGAAAAACCTAAGGGTCGGAGTGGATTTAGGAAAGGCTTAAAGGCTGGAGGCTGAGCACTGAAGTAGCCCACCTCTGATGAAGTTCTTCCTTGGCCTTGTTCCTCCTGGTTCCGAGCTCCAGATGTTGCTACCTTCACAGTAATTGAGCTATGCTCAGAATGTGGTTGACAGAGGAGCTGCCACATGTGCCCAGACCCTGAGGCATCCATTAACTTAGGCCCTCTCAACTGGTCTTTCAAAAATGAGTATTGTCAGGCCCTGTGCCGAGTACTGAGGTCAGATTTGATTCAGATCTTACTTCAAGGAGTTCTGTTATAAGATAGGGGACAGTCAAGTAAACAGGCAGTGACAGCTTGTTGTTCCAAGTGCTGTGGTGAGACATGGGCTGAACACTAGAGAGCAAGAGGCTGAGGCTACCCTAACTCTGCTTGGAGGTATCCCAGTAAGAGAGACATGAGAGCCAGACCTTGAAGATGAACTGGCATTGTGTAGGCAGAGACAAGAGGAAGTTCTAGTCTTGGTGGACTGTGTGTGTAGAGTCCTAGTCAGATAAAGAGCCTGGCCTGTGGTCAGCAGTTCACTGTGGCTAGAGCCCAGGGCCAGAAGAATGATGAAAGGTAAGACAGGGCCTGGATCTTAAAGGCCTTTTATACCTGGCTCAGGTGCTTGGACTCTAACCTGTAAACAAAAAAAACTTCTTCTCTATACATGGAGGCAATAATCCTCATCTGTCAGAGGTAATAATAGTACTTACTCAGTTGTTGGGAAAATTAAAGTAAATTAAAGTAAATGTAAACTGGCTAGCACAGTGCCTGGTACAAAAAGAGTGTTCGGTAAATGCTAACTGTTAGGCAAGTGTGTGATATAGCCAGATTTAGATACTAGGAAAGTTGCCTCGTGCCTTAATAGAAGGGGGATTAGATCTGAGGAGGCCAGGCAAGGAGACTCATTAGGAAACTGGCAATAATAATAAGAGATGAAGAAAGTTTGGCCTAAGGTATAGGCTGCTTTGTGATGGAGAGGAAGGGGATAGGTCTGAGAGGATTGATAGAGGGACAGGGGATAAGAAAGGAGACTTAGAGATAGTTCATACATAGATCATGTCACTTACTGGACAGGGAACACACATAAAGAGATGGGTTTGGGAAAAGATGCAGGTTTCCATCTCAGGATGTACCTGTAGGGTGTCCAGTAGGGGATGCAGGCGTGGAGTTCAGGCATGAGCTTGGCTGTAAGATAGATATTTGTCTCTGGAAATCGATAAGGGCAACAGGGAGAACTTAGAGAGAGAGAAGCACACACACAGGCAGACTCAGGATCTCCAGTGTGTAAAGGACACCAGGACAAGACATGCCCACAAAGGCGATGAGAAGAGCTGGCAGGGAGGGGGAGGAGCTGGGGAGAAAGGCCCTGCAGGAGTAGACGGGCAGTTTCAGGACGTCATGGTCCAGGAGAACATTGCCTGGCATGTGTTCGCTGGCATTAGCATTAAGGATGACCTTGCAATGGTGGGAACTGGTCAAGGGAACTAGTAAAGCCAGCTAGAACGGGCACCTTTTTACCACAAACTGGGAAGACAAGAATAGCTGTCATTTATTGAGTGCTCACTGTGCCAGGCACCAGTCTAGCACTTTACATACATAAATTCATTTAACCCTTAGAACAATAAATACTAATATTGTTTATTTTAAAGATGAGGAAATTAAGACACAAAACCATACTTTCCTGAAGTTGCCCATCTCGTAAGTAACAGATTGTCACTAAAAGGGAATACAAGGTCAGGGTGTTTTGCCCTAGGTAGAAGATGAGCATTTTCATAAACTGAGGAGAAGGAACTTAAAAGTTGATGAAAGAGGGTGGCTGTTGGAGCAGGTCCCTAAAGCAGACAGGAGGCAATGGGCTGGGAAGGAGGCTTTGGTGCTTTTGACTCGGCCCTGACACCTCACAGCAAAGCTCTTCCTTCCCACAGCATCAGCTGACTGTCTAGTAGAGCCCCCAGCAGTCACAGCAGCAACAACAAATAGGCCCTAACTCACCTGGGCCTCTGGAGAAGTCTTAGGGTCAAAAGGTCTCTCCCTTCAGGATTTCCACTCTACCTCCACCTCTCTATAGAAAAATCAGAGACTTGAACCAAAGCAGGAAATGGGTGCATTTCATTTTGTCCAGTAGTTACCTTTTTTTTTAGGCTAATATAATGTATTTGGCCAACATTAAGTAAATTCAATAGAAAAAACATATTTGTGATCTTGCTTTTCTTTTTCCAATTACAAGTAAACTCAGGCTTCCAGCACTTCCATACTCAAGGTTTCTAAAAAACATCTGACAATAATTTTTATCAAGGCCAAATATTTCAAGTATTAGTGCTCAGAGAGTTCCCCAGCACAGGTCTGTTCTACTCTCAATATCTTTCATGTTTTAATCCTCTTTTGATACAGTAGCTGAACAGAATGAAGCTAATAAAAATGAAACCTGGGGCCGGGCTTGGTGGCTCAGCGTGTAATCCCACGCTTTGGGAGCCCACGGGTTCAAGACCCACCTGGGCAACTTGGCGAGACCTCATTTCTACAATAAATCAAAAATTAGCCGGGCGTGGTAGCGCGCACCTGTAGTTCCAGCTACTTGGAAGGCTGAGGCGGAAGGATCGCCGGAGCCCAGCAGGTCGAGGCTGCAGTGGCTAGGAGCTGCCACTGCACTCCAGTCTGGGTGACAGAGTGAGACTCCAACTCAAAAAAAAAAAAAATGAAACCTGGGAAGGTCTGTGTATAGCTCACACTGAGGAGTATAATTGAGCTTAACTTCTCACACTGTTCTAATTATATGTATTCAGTTTTCTTGCTACTTGTAAAACTTGGGACTCTGAATCAAGGCTATTTTGCCAGAAAAAATAGATACTTCTCAACTATTCATATCATGATAAACAGTTGTGCCTGTGTCTGTATTAGGCATTTGAAAGGACAATGATGTAACCTTTAAAACAAAAGTACAGATACTTGATATAGGTATACTTGATCAAAATAGAGTTTGCAGGTTTTGAATATACAAGTTCTCTTTTTTTTAAGATGTGGGGTACAATTCAGGATTGGGTATACAAGTGGGCATCATACAGGTAAAGTTTGGGCCTCCCTTTGGTCCCCACTTTGCCTGGTTTGAGATCATGTACCCTTATTGATGTGATACTTATTGCTTACTTAAACTGTATCACAAATACTGTGCTAGGTGATAGGCACATGGTTATGAAAAAGACAGATCATCTCCTCCCTCTTAGAGTTCAAAGTCTAGCATGGAAGAATAGTGATAAAATAGAAAACCTGGTAAGCACATTTGAATCATAATCGTACTTATTAAACAGAAACAAAAATTAGAACATCAAAATAGTTCCCTGCTTCCCCATCAAAGTTCAGCCAACTGAATCAGTGCTTTGATTCAACAAATATCTGTGGAACACTGTTCTCATCACAGCATTGGGTATCTCAAAGCGGTATGGAGGAGCACAAGATATGGTACCTGCCTTCTAGGGCTCATATCCAGACTGGGTGGACCAGTACCCAGGAACAGGCCCTGATGCAGAGCCCTTGTTTCTGGATGTGAGCCCAGAACAACCACACAGACAGGCCCTTCAGGCAACCTGAAGACCTGAAGGCATTGCCCAGCCTAGGACATTGCCCCTGGAGCCACCCCACTCTGACTGACTGACTTCTAACAGGTCAGTTTCTAGCCAGCAGGCCCGCAGCAAGTATCATTCAGACGGATTGAGCACTTCAGGGTGATATGACTGTAGACAGCAAGTATCATTGAATATTTGATACCTACCAGCCTCATGATGGGCTCTAGGGAAGTACTGAGGTAACTGAAGGAAACAATACGGTCTGCCACTGAGAAACTTTAGGGAATGTTGAGGGAACAGAATCATATCAGACTAATTAAGCGTTCTCTTGAGTTGCAGGCTGTGCTCTAGGATATGAGAAAGGAGGGATCACAGTGGGCTAAAATTGCAAGGCTTCCTGGAGGCAGGATTTGAACTGATCTATGAGGAATTTTTTTTTTTTTTTTTTTTTAGTCAGGGTTCCACTCTGTTGCCCATGCTGGATTATGCAGTGACATGATCATGGCTTACCACAACCTTGAAATTCTGGGCTCAGACAATCCTTCTACCTCAGCTTCCCAAGTAGCTGGGACTACAGGTGTGCATCACCATGCCCAGCTAATTTTTTTATTTTTTTGTAGAGATGAGGTTTCACTATGTTGTCCAGGCTGGTCTCAAGCTCCTGGGTTCAAGCAGTCCTACCACCTTGGACTCCCAAAGTGCTGGAATCATAAATAATATAGACTATGATTTGTTAGGTGTGGGCAGGACCCTCCAGTCAGAGGGAACTACTTGAGCAAAGGATTTATGGACAGGAATAAGTTGGGGGAAAAACACGAATGGAGATAGAATGAATGGTCAGTGGAGATGTTTGGTATTTTTGTCCCTTGACTACCATCATAGCCCAGAGCCTATCACGGTGCCCAACTTCTTTTTGCCTCCCCAGCAGTTGGAGGCTTCCCTGCGGATGCTGTCACTCTCTGCAGCTTTGCCACCACCAGTCACAACAGATCAGGTAAGAGAACAGCCATCTCTCCTCCCTCTCCCCTATAGAGCAGCATCTCTTCTGTAAACGTGTGCACAGAGTGCAGCTGCCCCAGGCCTCCTTCCTGCAAAGGCTGAGGTAGTGGTCACTCCTCATGCTTGCACTGAGCATATTGTGGGCCCAACAGTGGACAAGGAGCTCAGGAAAAGAAGAAAAATGTGTAAGAGCAGGGCATTGCCAGCGGAGACTAACAAGTGAAAGAAAAACTGTACCGAAGCAAGTCAACCAGAAAATGTACACCAAGTGCTGTTGGGAGCCAAACAAGGTAGGCACTGGCAGAGGATGCTTCGCACGGGAGATGCAGTCTCAGGAGCATGACAGATGACTAAGATTCAGAGGAAGAGAATAGTACTATCAGTGGTATACCTATCTACCATTTACAAAACACCCCAGCTACTTTTGAGCACCTCCCCTGTATCAGGCATTGCACTAGGTCCTGGAAGTTCCACAGCCCAGGATACCCTGGGAGGTTAGTCATCCTAGCCAGTGATGGGCCTCCCTACTGACGCATCTGTTACAGCATATCTTCTTAGAGTCTGATGCTCTAGGAATCAAATCAAATATGCAACTAGCAAGTAGAAATACCAAAAATTAGTTTTGGTATCTAAATCTTTTTTTTTTTTTTTTTTGAGTTGGAGTCTCACTCTGTCACCCAGACTGGAGTGCAATGGCCGCTCCCGGCCACCGCAGCCTCGACCTGCTGGGCTCCGGCGATCCTTCCGCCTCAGCCTTCCAAGTAGCCGGAATTACAGGCATGCGCTACCACGCCCAGCTGATTTTTTTATTTATTGTAGAGATGAGGTCTCGCTGCCCAAGCGGGTCTCGAACCCGCGGGCTCAGGCAATCCACTCACCTCAGCCTCCCAAAGGCACAGGATTACAGGCTGAGCCATCGAGCCCGGCTTGGTATCTAATTCTTAAAAGAATTAGATTTTTGTAAAGCATTGAAATAGTTACTGTGGGTAAGTGAGAACTTTTATTTCCTTACACTTATTTTAGATATAATTGCAAGTTATATTTGGGCAGAAGCATCATACTCTTCTCAGACCTTGGGGACTCTGAAGCTCTTAAAAATAGCCTTACCTTGAAGAATTTAAGACCAAAAAAATTTTTCTTTTAACCCACATACTTAATATTTCTGGTATTCATCTTTCCTTCTTCACATCCTGACTTCTATCTGGGACCACTTCCCTTCAGCCTGATAAACTACCTTTGGAATTTCACATAGTGTGGACCTACTGGTAACTGTCCAACTTCAGTTGTCTTAAAAAAATCTTTATTTTGACTTCTTTTTTTCTATCACTCAAGAGTGCTTCATCTTTTAAAGATATATTTTCCATTGGATATAGAATTCTAACTTGAATTTTTGTTGCTTCTTTTAGCATTTTAGTGATAACATTCCACTGTCTTTGTTTTCCATTGTTTCTTATAAGAAACAAACATTAGGCCGGGCACAGTGGCTCAAGCCTGTAATCCCAGCCCTTTGGGAGGCCAAGGCAAGAGGATTGCCTAAGCTTAGGAGTTCGAGACCAGCCTGGGCAACTTGGTGAGACCTCATCTCTACAATAAATTTAAAAAATCAGCCAGGTGTGGTGGCATGTGTCTATAATTCCAGCTACTTAGAAGGCTGGGCAACAGAGAGACTCCAACTCAAAAAAAAAAAAAAAAGAAACAGACATTGTTTATATTGTTGTTGCCCTGAATATAACATGACCTTTATTCTCTTCTTGCTTTTAAGATTTTTCTCTTTATTTTCAGTTTTTACCAGTTTGACAACAATGTTTGTAATTTTGGAGCCAAGGGATGGGATAGAGAAAGAACACACAGGTCTACTCAACAGTATTAGTAATATTTCAGGTCTTAGGTTGGGTTGTGGGCTTACAGGTGTTTGTTTTTATTATGCTTTATAATTCACTGGTGTTACATAGATTGATTGGTATGTATGTATATATGTATGTATGTATGTAATGTATCTAGGTGACAGAGTGAGAGTCCAACTCAAGAAAAAAAGTTGTCTATTTTCTGAGTTGTCCTACATGCAAGTAATGTTTTAAATGTTGTCTGTCTTCTGTGCTTTTCCTGTAAGTTTGCTGTTAAAATATATTAAAGTCGGGCTCGGTGGCTTAGCCTGTAATCCTGCGCCTTTGGGAGGCCGAGGTGAATGGATTGCCTGAACCCGCGGGTTCGAGACCCGCCTGGGCAACTTGGTGAGACCTCATCTCTACAACAAATCAAAAAATTAACCGGGCGTGGTAGCACGCGCCTGTAATTCCAGCTACTTGGAAGGCTGAGGCGGAAGGATCGCCGGAGCCCAGCAGGTCAAGGCTGCGGTGGCCAGGAGCAGCCACTGCACTCCAGTCTGGGCGACAGAGTGAGACTCCGACTCAAAAAATAAATTAATTAATTAAAAATAAATTAAAAAATAAAATACATTAAACAGCTGGGCTTGGTGACTCACGCCTATAATCCCAGTACTTTGGGAGGCCAAGGTGAGAGGATTGCCTGAGCCCGGGGATTCGAGACCAGCCTGGGCAGCTTGATGAGACCTCATCTCTACAATAAATCAAAAAATTAGCTGGGTGCAGTGGCACATGCCTGCAGTTCCAGCTACTTGGAAAGCTGAGGCAGAAGGATCAACTGAGCCCAGAATGTGGAGGCTGCAATGGCTGTGAGTGTGCCAGTGCCCTCCCACCTGGGCAACAAGAGTGAGACTCCGACTCAAAAAAAAAATGAAAAACTACATTAAACTACTTTTTAAAGTTATTTCTGATTCTGTTTGCTTAGCTGCTTATGAGCAGACTAGTTTATCAGCTTCCCTAATGGGGAAGAGAGAGAGAGATGATAAGAACAGTAGTAGGCCGGGCTCAATGGCTCAGCCTGTAATCCCAGCACTTTGGGAGGCCAAGGTGAGGGGGCTGCCTGAGCCCATGGATTGAAGACTAGTCTGGGCAACTTGGCAAGACCTCGTCTCTACAATAAATAAAAAATTAGCCAAGCGTGGTAGCATGCACTTGTAGTTCCAGCTACTTGGAAGGCTGAGGCAGAAGGATCACTGGAGCCCAGAGGATCGACACTGGGATGGCTGTGAGTTGCCACTGCACTCCAAACTGGGCGACAGAGTGAGACTCCAACTCAAAAAAAAACCAAACTGTGGTAATTTACTTTACATGTTGTTTTCCTCAGTCTATGGCTTCTGCTTTTGTAGATTTTCTTTCAGCAAAATCTCACTTACTCTGGTAACTTCAGGTATTATTTACAGTTTGATGACTCTGAAATTCATGTCTTCAGTCTTGTCTTCTCTCCCATGCTGCAGACACATGGATCCCTCTGCGTCATAGACATTTTGTCTTTGATGTGTCACAGTTTGCTCTGTCCAAAACTTGAGCTTATCTGCCTTTGCCTACCCCTTTACCACCAGCATTCCTTATCTCAGGAAATTCAGCCACCTTCCATGTAGTTATTCCTGCCTGAAGTAACTACTACTCTTTCACTCCTACTGTTTTTTTGTTTTGTTTTGTTTGTTTGTTTTTTGTTTGTTTGAGTCATAGTCTTACTCTGTCATCCAGGCTGGAGTGCAGTGGCACGCTCATGGCCATCCAAGCGTTGACCCACCGGGCTCAGGCAATCCTTCCATCTCAGGCTTCCAAGCAGCCAGAACGACAGGCATGCACTACCAAGCCTGGCTAATTTTTTGATTTATTGTAGAGAAAAGGTCTCACCAAGTTGCCCAGGCTGGTCACAAACCCCTGGGCTCAGGCAATTCACTCACCTCAGCCTCCCAAAGTGCTGGGATTACAGGCTTGAGCCACTGTGCCCAGCCTCACTCCTACTCTATCTCCCTCGACCCACAGCCAATCCATTACCAAGAACTGTTAGCTCTACCACCTGAGTATTTTTGGAATCACTCACTTCTTACCATTCCCTAATGTGGCCCAGTCATCTCCCCCATGACTATTTCTAACTAATCTCACTCATATCCATGCTCTCTGCCACTGCCCTTTCTTCATACTGTGGCCAAGATGATCTCCTACCCTAATCAGACTTTTACTCCCCTTTACCACTGGGATGGGGGGGAATGCATGTTAACATTTTTAAATTCCAAAAAATCTTCCATATTTCTAAGCCAGTTATCAAGTCTCAGTGCTTAAGTTATTTGGCATATGACACAGTTGATCTCTCTCCTTTTTAAATACTTTTTTCACTTGTTTCTGAGGCATCACTCCTTTTTTTTTTTTTGAGTTGGAGTCTCATTCTGTTGCCCACACTGGAGTGCAGTGGCCGCTCCCAGCCACTGCAGCCTCGACCTGCTGGGCTCCGGCGATCCTTCCAAGTAGCCGAAATTACAGGCATGTGCTCCACGCCCAGCTGATTTTTTGATTTATTGTAGAGTTGAGGTCTTGCTGCCCAGGCGGGTCTCAAACCCGCGGGCTCAGGCAATCCACTCACCTCAGCCTCCCAAAGGCGCGGGATTACAGGCTGAGCCACCGAACCCAGCTATCACTCCTTGATTCTCTTTCTCCCTCATTGACTGCCCCTGCTCAGTCGACTTTGCTAGGTCTCCCTCATTTCCCCTACTTCTTAATATAGGGGTGCCCCAGAGCATAGTCTTTAGACCTCTCTATTTACACTTACTTTCTAGGTGACCCCATCCAGTCTCAAGGCTTTAATAATTTACTGGTGTTGCATAGATTGATTGGTATATATGTATATTTTCCCACACCTTCCCTAACCCTCTAGGGAAGATGAGGAAAATAAATAAATAAGTCTAACCCTCTATATGCTGAAGACTCCCAATGGCTATCTTAGCCCAGGCCTCCTCTAACTCTACAACTGCCTTCCTAACATCTCCACTTGGACATCTAATATCTCAAATTCAGCATGTCCAAAACTGGACAGATAGTATTCCCAAATCTCTTCCTTCCTCAGTTTTCTCCATTTCAGTTAATGGTTACAACTTAACTCTAGTTTAGTTGTTCAGACCAAAACTCTTAGAATGCTCCCTGGTGCCCATTTTCAAACAAACCAGGAAATTTTGGCAGCTCTACTTTTAATATATATCAAAATCTACTTCTCACCACCCCCACATTACCAGCCTGGTCTAAACCATCATCATCTTGCCTGGATTACTACGGAGCCACCTAACTTGCCTCTCTGCTTCTGTCTTTGCCCTGTGCCATCCATTCCCTATACAGCATCCTGTTAACTGATGTTAAATAAATCATCAGTTAAATCATGGGGACTTTTCTGCTCAGAACCTTCCCATAATTTCCCATCAGTGAATAGGAGAGCCAGAGCAGGCCAGAGAGTATAGAAAGGTGGTTTTGACCTCAAAGTTAAAATTTACATATTTGGCAAATGTGCAAAGCCATAGACCTGAGCTAGGTCCTGGAGAAGACAGAAGAGCTATGCCCCCTTCCCTCAGGGAGCTCATAGTTCCCCATAGGAGCCAGCCTCATATCCTGAGTTTTGTCAGCTCCTACCACCTGTCTGTCATGCCTAGAGAGCCAGAATTGGTGCTGTGCACCCTGTCTTCAGGGAGCTCACAGTTCTTTGAAAGGTCCTGGCCTCCAACTACTTACTTCCTCAAATGACATTTGCCTCTATTAGCACTTAAGTAAAACAAAGCAAAGGACAGAGTATGGAGAAGACAAAACCATATAGGGTGGCTTGAGTAGAATTTAACAAAGATGAAGGGACAGCTTTTCAGCCTATTGATTTGAAGATAAGAAAGCTCAAAGATCAACAGAACTTGGCAACTGGGAGATGCAAACAATATGAGCAGAAAGGTAGTCAGAAATTGGAAGAGATGGGCCTGGACTGACACAGTCAGGATAGGTAAGAATCAAAAGCAAAGAGCAGGAAGCAGCCCGTCATCCAAGCCTCTCTGTCCTGCCACATCTGAGATGAGCCTGGTTTTGTCCTGTGTCTTCCTGCATTAAGCCCACACACTGCCTGCATCATGAGCGAGCCCTTGATTAACAGGGCCAGACGCTGTTGTTCATGAGGAGTGAGCGTAGGAGGCAGGATGTAGGAGACAAGGCCAGGATTGAGTGTACCCCTAAAACCTTGAGTTTCCCCTCCTGCCCTAGTGTCCTCACTGCCACTCAGCTGGACCACAGCCTTTCAGAATCACTAGGGATCGAGATGCCCCAGGCCACTGGGGGCTGAGAGTCGGCAAGGCTGGCGTTCTGTGCTGGCTCTGCTGATGCCTTTCTGAGGTCCTCAGCAACAGTTCTCTCTGGTCTCTGGGGAGGCAGCAGACTTAATTTGTGACTGTATGCCCCTCTTCTCTCCTACCAGGCAGTTTTGTATAGTGGTTAGGAACATGGCCTCTGAATCCAGATAGCCTCAGTTTCAAGCTTAGCTTTATTACTTACTAGCTGTGTAACCTGGAGCAAGTGACCTAACTGCTGTGCTTCAGTTTCTTTATTT
The DNA here is from genome assembly GCA_027257055.1 of Cephalopachus bancanus. Classification (NCBI taxonomy): domain Eukaryota; kingdom Metazoa; phylum Chordata; class Mammalia; order Primates; family Tarsiidae; genus Cephalopachus; species Cephalopachus bancanus. The sequence continues at coordinate 1,982,416 of JAPVLO010000195.1, read as the reverse complement.
GAAAAATGGGCATAACCATACCTGCCTTCCTCTTGTTCTGTTACATTTTGGCATGTGTGGAGCGGGAAGGGGTACTGGTAGGAAAGAAATGTCAAGGACAGGGACATGATCAAGAGGTTAGAGACTGGAGCAGGGCCCTGGGAAGTTAGGCCCTACAGAGCAACCCCAGAAGTTTGGAGAGCGATTCTCCAGGCTTAGACATTGACTATGTGTTCCGTGTTAGATGCCCAGGAGAACACACAGCCCCAACCAAGGGCAATAGAACCCTAGCCTCACAAGTCTGGTCTATCTATGAATCCTAAGGCTTCTTTTCTCCTTGGAGCCCAAAGGATTTTTCTATCTCTTGGTTTCCCTTCCACAAATCCAGAGGCATTTGAAAGATGCACAGTCCTAGCAGAGAACCCAGCCAGATCAGATCAGTAAAGGGCCTGAGGGAATTCCTCCACCCCAGGGTTCTTTCATCTCAGCCTGTGGTCCAGGCCTGATGGCTGAGCTGCTCCTCTTGGGGCAGGAGTCCCTGACCTGTTGCCTCATTTCTTTGGGCCACCAGGTCTCTAGCCTTCTGATAAAGGTCACACAAAGCTTTTAGAAGATGAGCAATCTGGCCAAGCGTGTACAGAAGTCAGGGGAAACAGTCAGAACTGGCTGATGCTCACTCTGGCCCAGACTGCAAGTTGGCAAGCACCTCGCAGGAAAGCGCCCACAGGCCTGCTGGGCAGGTGCTAGGCTCCAGTTGTCAGGCTGTTCTGAGGCCAGAGGAGCTAAGAGCTCTTGCAAGAGTATAACTTTAACTCTTCCCTCTCAAGAATCTGGAGTTTTGAGTTCTCTCCCTGGCAGGGATGGGTTCAAAAGGTTGAGGATCATTTTGCATCAGGCCCTGTTTAAAAAAAAAAAGTTGAGTCTTGCCTTACTCTAGCCCCTTCATTGTGTAGACTGAGGCCTTGGATGAGGGAGTGACTCTAGACCTTATGGAATGTTCCTGACAGAAAAGGCTTCTTGGAGGAAGGATAGGGTGACGTCAGGTGGGGTGGGGCATGGAGGTAGCCTTTCGGCAGTGAGAACTACCAAATGGAGAGTGAGCTCAGAGCAGGAGACCAGCCATGCTGCACCTGGGCTGGTTGGGTCAGATTTAAAGTTTGCCTCCCAGGGCTGGGCCTCCAGTCTAAGTGCCTTGTCCTTATATCCCCCCTGCTCCGAGCTGTGGCTGCTGAGTTTGCTGCTCTCTTTAGCACCAAGGAAGTCCTAGTTCAGGCCAGACTCTGGGAGCCACCTCAGGGCAAGGCAGCCAGCCAAGAGGGTGAAAGGTGAGCGAGGCAGCAGCTATATTGAGCCCTCACTCAGTCTCTGAAGCTGCACTCCCTTGGCAAGCCCACCTCGCCAGCCAGAACCCACGATGCTTTACTTTCAGTTTTCAGCTCCTGAGTCAGTGTTTACATCACTGAAGATGGTTGGTCTGGAAGAAAACAAAACTTTAACCCTACCCTCAGGCCAGAGGCTCACTGGCAGGGGAGAAGGGAGAAGGCAGTGGTGTGGGGAGAGCTTGCCTGGCCTAGCACCGGGCCTGCCTTGGAGAGGTGCTGTATCCCCAAGTCTACTCACGATCTTTGGGGCCTAACCCTGCCGGGAGTGGGATCTGAGAGCAGGAAGTGGGAGACAAGGCCATTGTCTGAAGGCAGGGTGCACAGCACCAATGCTGGCTCCTACTTCATTTTGCTCTGGTGTCTGTATTACTTGGGCTCCAGCTTAGCCTCCGTGCGTGGCAGGATGTTGTACCTTGGCCAGAACCTTGGTCACATCTAAATTTTATTTGTACTTCAGTATAGACCTTGGTAAGAAGATCAAACACTTTAGCTCCACTTGGCCCAGAGAGACCCACAGAGTGAAAGTGTCTTACTAGTCTTGAGTAGGAGTGGGGCAGTTGAGCAGGCACAGACCACTGTCCTTTCCACTCCACCCCCCTGCCTTTCCTCTGAGAAAGTCCCTGGGATACCCTGAAGCAGGAGTAAGTAGGGGCACCTGCACCCACCACCCACTGGAAGCATGTGGCCTGTTCAGGGGGATCCATCTCGGAGAGAACCCAGAACACAGGCTGGGATCAGATCACATTTCAGCCCTCCTGAGAGCGCTTTTGGAGAAGAGGCTGCATCACAGCAACCTGGGCAAAGAGGGAGACAAGGGCCGGACTGAGTCCATGGTTTACAGAGCACCTCCTCTTGCATTATCTGCCCATCCTGATCCCTGTTTTCAGATGCAGAAACCGAGGCCTGCGGAAAAAGTGGCTTGCCCAAAGCCACTTGGCTAAGAATGGTAAAGCCAGAGCTAGAACCCCACCTCATGCAGAGCTAGCCACTCAACCTAAGAAGCCCCACTTTTTTTTTCTTCCACCGCCATTCCTCCTTCCTTCCTGTGTTCTGTTTTCTCTCAGCAGTGTCCTGTCTTTGGCTTGGAATGCTCCTTCAAGACACATTTAGGACCAGAGAGGCCTGTCATGTTTGCGGCTTGGATGTCCAGAAAAGAGCAGGTCCCCATATATGGATGGGGAAGTCTTAATGGGGCAGCCTGAGAGCCCCTGGCCTGCTTGGTACCCAGACCATAGGAAAACCTGTGCTATCCTTCAGTCCAGGGCAGTGGTCAGACACACCCCCCCCCGATCACTGGAAAGGCCCTGACAGATCAGTTCTCTGAGGTCCAAGAGGAATAAGGTCAGATCCACCCCCCATATTCAAGAACTTCCCTCAGCAGGCAGAACCCCCTCTTTCTAGTTTGTCTTCTGCGGCTCTTCACACCTGCAGTTCAGCCCAGCCCATCCTACTACTTTCCCAGTGAAGAGAGTCCTTCTTGACACCTTTGCTCAAGCTGAGCTTCCTCCTGACATGCCCTCTCTCATCTTCTCTTCACACTCACTTTCATGTTTTCTCCAGTCCTTGTTCACAGTGCCCTTCCAGAGACTTCACTTCACTTGTGACCCCACAGTCTAGACTCCAAGGTTACCTGCAGCCCCTCCATCACTGGCTGCTTCTACTTCCATATGAATTCCTCTTGCTTCCCTAGGAAGGTTGATGGCTCCTGCAAACCACACACTTTGCTACAGTTTTCTTTTGCCCTCAGGCCTCTTGCCAGGGGTTTGGAAGCATTTCAGAGGAAGGGTTAGTCCAGTCCACTGAAATACTAGGAACATCCCTGCTCTGAGCAATTCACCTCTGTGCAGCTCTTCCAGAGCAGTATGTTTTAGTGTAGCAATCCTGACAGAAAGATCTTTACTACTTGTCAAGATGTTTTTTAAACTCTACTGAGGTCAACAAAAGCCAAATGCTGCTGAGTGTGTGTTCTCTATCCTTCCACACCCCAGCCCTACCCTGTACACAGAGCCAAGCCCTGTCCTTGTCCTGGTCCCTGGGCCTGGGCCATGCAGATAAGGCCTCCCAGGTCACTGAGTCTGGGTGTGGGTGCTGGAAGGTTGACTGAGCAAGCCACACTCAACTCAGCTCCAGGACAGATATGGGCCCAACCAAGGAAGTGTAGGCCTGTGCCCATGCTTGTTCCCTCTAATGGATGACTTCACCCCACCTCCAGCTCTGTTGAAACTCTGCGCATCCCAGATCCCACCTCTGTGTGAAGCCTCCCCAGACTTTCCCAGCTGTCACTAATTGTTCCTTGGTGCTCTCAAGCTCTAAGCCTCATCTGTGCAGTTGTTGGGTAGGTCAGTATCTGTCTCCCCTCTAGCTAAGCAGCCCTATGACAACAAGAATCACACCTGCCTACTGTCTGTAAGAATTGATCAGGTTGAGTAGATCTTAGGCTCCTGAAAGTTTTGATGAATAACCAACAGAGATCTTTTTATGGTCATTTCATGAACTGAGATAGTTGGTGTTTCCAGCCATGGTCTTCCAGCAAGACCCATCTAAGTCTCTCTAAAACAGAGAATGCAGCCAGGCTCAGTGGCTCAGCCTGTAATCCCAGCGCTTTGGGAGGCTGAGGTGAGTGGATTGCCTGAGCCCGCGGGTTCGAGACCCGCCTGGGCAACTTGGCGAGACCTCATCTCTACAATAAATCAAAAATTAGCCGGGCGTGGTAGCACATGCCTGTAGTTCCAGCTCCTTGGAAGGCTGAGGCTGAAGGATCGCCAAAGCCCAGCAAGTTGAGGCTGCAGTGGCCGGGAGCGGCCACTGCACTCCAGTCTAAGTGACAGAGTGAGGCTCCAACTAAAAAAATAAAATAAAAGAGAGAATTCGTCTCTTCAGGAAGATAGGGAAACAAAGGCCTGGTTTTATGTGGGGTAGATTTAAGGTAGAGGACCACTTACATAGGCGTGTGTTCCCACCTGGCTTATAAAACAAACATCTTCCTAATCCTCTTTCACAGTAGCAGAGAAAGAAACGGAGGGTAAACGCAGCTGACGACCCAAGAAAACTACCTGCAGTACAGCCAGGAGGCTGGAGTAGAATTTGTGTCACCTCTAAATCCCAAATAGCCCAGGAAACAGCCACCTTGGATCTTGGGAATAGAGAAGGGAATTCATGAGCATAAAGTGCTACAAAAACCCTAAGAGGGTTTGACTTAACTAAAGGCCTGCCCTTTCTAGAATTTCTATTCTAGAATGAATGAATGAGCAATTTGCTGCAAGTCTTCTCCCCACCCAGTTTAAGCCTCTGGTCACCATGACCTGTTCTCACCCACTAGCAGCTATCAAACTCCTATCCTGGATCTGGCCCAGCTGGGGTCTCAGGCATAAGACCCAGTCCATGCCCCACAGGAACACCCATTCTGGAGGGAGAAGGTAGCAAGAGGAGTCTGGCCCACTGGCATCCTCTGACCTGAAGATGATGCAGGAGCATTCCATAGTTTGGAAGGAAGAACTGCAAACACCAGCAAAAGATGGGTTTCCTTCTTCCCTTCGACCCTTGGCCTGCCTAGAATGTATCTTCCAGTCTCTGCTGGGCAGCCCAGCCCCAGCACTTTGCTCTTGGTTATAAGGAAAGTCTGCCTGTGGGCTTACAGCGTGGAGCTTGCTCAGGCTGGAGACACTCATATGGCATATAAAATCTAAATTAGCAGGAACCCTCGGGGTTGCTCATCCACCCTCCTATTTCTTGGGTAGGGAAACTGACACTCTGGCAGTAGAGCAGGATGCCAGGCCTTTATCTCACTCTGGGTGCTATTCTAATTCCTTGGGCGGATCTCTCTGTCTCCCAGAGCTTAACTCTGAGCATTGAAAGTCAAGAAAGGAGTTCTCTTAATTTGTGTTCCTCTTACAATAAGCATTAAAAAGCTTAAGGAAATGAAGGAAAGAAGGGATTACTGAATGTCACTGATCCCAACAGCAGCTGGGCCTCAGTTTATCATTAGCAGAATTGCAGGGGGTGAGGAGATACTCCCAATCTCTAGCTGAATCTCAGTGCCTGAGAAGTGGTACAGTGTGCTCTCAACGCTCTGTCAGTTCAAGACGATCTTAGCTCATGGGATTTGAGAACAGGGAAGAGATATCTATCCATAGGGCAGGCCACCTGCTATGAAGTCTGCCGGTTTGACTGTGGTGGCTTCTCCACACAGAAGAACTGCCTCTTCCACCGCCAAGCCACTGTCTCTTCCCCAGGGCCTTGCTCTCAGCCAACTCCCTGGGAGGTCTTCCTGTATAGCTCTGAGTCCTTCACAGGAACCTGACATGAAGTAAGAAAAATATTTTAATTCGCTACCCGCCTGGGCAGGCGAGACCTCATCTCTACAATAAAATAAAAAAAATTAGCCCGGCATGGTAGCGCGCGCCTATAATTCCAGCTACTCGGAAGGCTGAGGTGGAAGGATCGCCTGAGCCCAGCAGGTCGAGGCTGCGGTGGCTGGGAGCGGCCACTGCACTCTAATCTGGGCAACAGAGTGAGACTCCAACTCAAAAAAAAAGAAAAATATTTTTAAAAGGTTGAAGGTTGAATGAGCAAATGAGTGTCAGGGATCCAGAAGACCTTGACACCATAACCCAAAGGCAAGCACCTTAAAAGTGTAATTAGCAGTGCCTGTCAGCCCGAATCCAAAAGTTGTTTGGTAGCAGGACAATGAGTGTGTGCTTCATGTCACCTGGCAATTCCAGAAACTCCAAAGAGCCAAGCAGAGAATGTATTGTTCACCATCATCTTTACCCTGAGACTTGGATATATTCCTTGGGCCACACATAGGACAGTAACAACTCGGAAGACAAATGACTTATCTGGAGCCATGCAGCAAGAGAAGAGATTAAGCTTCAAGCCTGTCCTGGAGGTGACACCCAGTCCTTCTCCAGAGGCACAGAAGGAGTTGGAGCTGGGGTTCACATCTCAACTCTGCTACCCAGAGCTGTGGGACCTTGAGTTTATTCCACCTGAATGTGTAGTTTCCTCATGCGTGACCTTGTGGGGCGGAGGTGAGGGTTAAACAAGGTAATGTCTGTAAAGTGCTTCGTAAACCATCAACTCTACGTGAATATTAACTGGAGGACCAAAAGATGATAAGAGCCAAAGTCATCCATTGGTGTTACCATGTTCTCAGTGCTAACCTGACTTCTTCCTCTCCAGGACAAGAGCAAAGCCACCAGAGGAACCCTCTCCAGAAGGCCTTGTCGCCCCAGACCTATTTCGCTCCCTCCCAACCTGCCTGAGGAAGAAACCCGCAGGATTGCACGGATATTTTCTTCCCAGTACTCCAAGAAAGACTGAGCACTGAGAAGGGGCCACCTGCCCACCCTCCCCAAGTCTTGTCTGGCTTGCAGGAGGCAACAGGTCTGGCAGCCCCGAAGCCATCACTAGCCTAGTCCTTGGGTGCCTCGAGAGAGCCAGTCAGGCCAGGCTGGAGGAGTGTCCCAAGCCAACCCAGGACTTGAGCTTCTCTCTTCTATGCTGAGGCAAAGGCTACACACAAAATGAATTCTAGCACCCAAGGGGCCCACACAGGCTTCTCTCAGTAGAGAAAATCCTCCCAGTGTCCTTGACACTGCTGATCTGAGCCCACGCTCTGCCTGAATATGAGGGGCCATTTTTGCCTTAAAGGTTAGGGAGGGGGTGTGTGCATTGTGCATCACCAAGGAAGTCCTGGGGCCACCTCCAGTTCATTTGTGTGGGAATAAGGGAATGTTATAGGTACAAATTATTTTTATGCTGTGTTGAGTTAATCAATTGGGAGAGGAGGGGAAAATCACCTCCTTCAAACTTTTTATCTGATTGTCTGAAATTCTAACCATGCTTTTAACTTATTGTTTTTACCTGGCTCTGAAGGTCATTATTGTTCCCGCCTGTGTTTGAATAAAATCATATTGGTCTTTGTGATCTGTGCACAGTGTTTCCTGGGTTGGCTACTGGAGTGGGGTTGCTAGGAATTCATCTGTGCTCTGACTGCCAGAGAGAAAGCTTGACAACCATTCAGTCCCTAGAGAAGCACGTCTAGCACAAAGGACCAGGGTCACCATGAGGCTTCTGAGCTCCCCGAAAGATCAGGTTGGTCCAATTACAGTGATGCTCAGTATTTTCTTTGCTGGTGCTTGCATCTATCAGCAAAGTGGAGTGGCCTCTGAAACAGCCCCCTCAGAATGCCCTTTGTCCCTGGGATAGGTAACTGAGACTGTCAGACCCCACACACGAGCAGCTGCCACAGACGAGGCCCTGAAGGGAGGGCAAGAAAGGGGCCGACTTGCAGAGTGTGCAGTGTGACTGGGAGCTAGAGCTGGCAGGGAGCTAACCTGGGGGCCCTGCTTTCACCCCAAGTGCATGCCATTTCACTCAGTCTCCAAAACAGCTCTCTGGATATGAGGATGCCCCTTTTATAGTTTAACTGATGCTCAACAAAGTTAAGTGGTTTGGCTCTGTTTATGTGGTTAGGAAATGAGTCACCGCATAAGATATCCCCAGAGATGTCACTAGGCTACTGTACTCAGTGATCAAAACAAGGTACAACCAGTGAATGCTCTGAATTTGGGGATTTGTGGGGGAAGGCCACGTGGGCTGGAGCAGTCAGAGAAGACTTCCTAGAAGAGACAGATCTGGAGAGAACAGAATTGAACAGGCTGTGGACCAGGAGAGCCCCCTGAGCCACGTGTAGCTGGAGATGAGCAGAGACCAGTCTTGCCCTGCCTCAGCCTCTGTGCCCTCATCTGTAAGACAGAGATAAGAACCCCAACTTCAGAGGGGTTGTGATGAAGATAAATGAGACAACATTTGTGAAAGCACTTTGCCTACACTTGTCACATGGTGGAGACTTAGCAAATGTCAGCCCCCACCCACTCTCCTGAAGCTCCTGGAACAAACCAGTAAAGACGCAAGCACCAGTAACTTCGAAACAGGCAGTGCACACCCAGCCTCAGAGGGTGCAGAGTGGCACAAGGACCCCAGGGAGGGAGTGGGGGTACCCTTATTGGTGATGTGCCCTCGGACCAGCCTTCCCCCTTCTCTTTCCCTTGCTCCCTAAGCCTCAGCCTGGCAGCCTGCCCCTTCCTCAGCACAAGGACGGAAGGGCAGAATCTGGTCCAAAGAGAAAGACAGGTAAACCCAAGCTTTGCCCTTGAGTGTCTGCACTTATGACCTGCCCTGCGACTGTGGCTCTGTGCCCAAATCCAGAAATGGCTTCTGCCCACTCCTCTGTCCTACCCAGTTAACTCCCTTTCCTTCCTTCCCTTCTCCCTCTCCGCTGTCCTCCCTGTGCTCCCTCCCCGCCCCCCATCACCTGAGTCCCAGATTCAGCTTTGCTGAACCTCAGTTCCCATGGATGGAACCTACAGTAGCTGCTGTGGGGCACCCTTCCCACCTGCCCCAGCTCCCTTTGGCTCCAGCAGTGTTCACTGTGAAGTCTCTTAAGTGTCATGTCCCAAAGGAGTCACAGCAGATAGGCTCCAAATGAGTTATAGTTACAAACTGGAGGTCAGGCACTGCCATGTACTAATTTTATGACCTGCGTAAGTCACTGCCCTCCTAAGACTCATTTTTCTCCTCTGTAAAATAAACCATAGCATTTTCAGATCCTCAGCAATGAAAGGTAATGAAGTACTGATACATGCTACAACACGGATGAACTTTGAAAGCACTACCATGCTAAGTGAAAAGAAGCCAATCACAAAAGAGCACATATTATATGGTTCTATTCACGGGAAATGTTCGGAATAGACAAATCTATAAAGACAAAGTAGATTCATGGTTGCCTGTGACTGGGGGAGAGAGGAGGGAAGTGACTACTGATGTGGAGTTTTTGGCATGGTGGTGAAAATGTTCTAAAATAGATCGTGATGATGGTTGCACAACTCACAATACACTAAAACTACTTGAATTGTACACTTTAAATAGGTGACTTGTATGTGAATTATATCTCAACCAATCTATAATTTTTTTAAAAAATTAGAATCCTAATAGTACCTTCCTTATAGGGCTGTGAAAAGTGGAAGTAATGTACATAAAATATTTAGCACATAGTAGGCACCAAGAAATGACAGTTATCATCATTGTTGTTTTATGAAAAAGAGGCCTGGGAGAGCCGTGCCCAGCTTATCAGAGAGGCCTTGACCTTTGGACTCAAAAGTGGCAGGTCCACCCCCAATATACCCTTGACACCAAAGAAGCTTTCTCTGCTTGAAGGAGCTATATTGAAGTGCCCCAAGTCAAGGGAACTGGACCAGATCTGGCCCTCCTGACCTCCTCCCTCCCCTTCCTGCCCCTCACCAGCCAGCCTCTTGTCAAGTGATCAGGCTGTCAACTAGCTTCTCTAGGCTAAGGTTTCAGGTCAGCTGGAGCATATAAGACCGGTGCCAAGGCAGAGACAGCAGAAACAACAGTGAATGGCAAGGAGGAACCTTCAGATCCCTGCTGCCACCTCCTGGGATGGAGTCATAGGGAGCCTGGGTTCTTCCCCTGCCCTGGCTGGACTCACAGGTAAGACCCCTTCTCCCCTCTCCCCTCCTCATTCTTTCTCCCTTCCTCTTGTTCTCCCTTTCATTGGAGCTCACGGGGAGCAATCAGCCACTCTCGGGGATCACTAGCTAGCGTGGCAGACCTGCTGGATTCAGTCCAGCCCCCACTTTAAGGTGAGGGAGCTGCCGGGCACTGTGACAGGGCTGGGACTTGAACCCACCACCTGTGTCACTCATCCAGGAGTCCCCCCTTGCCCTGTGACTGCCTCTGGTGGGGTTTAGCACATCCCCACAGATAGAAAGTGGGTCTCTTTTTCAGCTGGCCCAGAATCTTTAGGATTCCTCCAGTGCAAAAAGCCCTCTCCCTGTGAGGATCCTGGAGCCCTTTTCCTGAGTGGAGAGTGGGGGCGCATGTGACCTGAGGCCTGGCCCAGGTCGTATGCTGGGAGGGTTTTGGAGGCCATGGTCACTCTGCCCAGATGGCTTCCTCAGCAGGATGCTATGGAGGCTTTGCCAGGAAGGGGGAGTTGGAGTTGGGAGGGCAATATGCTGTCAGATAGGATGTCTCAGAAGGGGTCCTCTGACCGGTGCTCCAGAGCTGCCATGTGGAATTTCTTTTTATTCATTTTTAAATGTTTATTACATAGAGACAGGGTCTCACTATGCAGCCCAGGCTGGTCTCAGATTCTTGGTCTCAAGCAATCCTCTGCTTCCGCCTCCCAGAGTGCCAGGATTTTGTTTCTAATGCAGATTCCTGGGCCACACCTCAGACCTGAATCAGGATTTCTGGGGCTGAGGGCTGAGAATCCACTCTGTAAACAGCTCAAGGGATCCTGAAGTCTGAGACTCTGTGGGCAACAGCACAGGCACAGATTCAGGTGTCAGACAGACCTGGGCGCCAATCCCAGATCTGTCACTGCAGCTAGGGACCTCGAAGCCTCGGGTCCCTAGCTTACGAAGTGGAAATAATTAAGCGCAACCTCCTTATAGCCTTATAAAGGGATGGAGTTCGTCAGTGTCTATAAAGCCCTCCACACTGTGCCTGGTGCAGGAAGCGCTCAGCAAATGTTAATGGGCCATGCAGGATAGCACACCCTGTCCCTCAAGCACCCCAACAGAGCTTCAAGGATGAGGATTCCACTTTTGACTTACCCTCTTCCGGCCAGTGGCAAGGGCTGCTGGTGACTAGGGCTCCAAGGGAGGGTAGAGTGAAGGGGGAAGGAGTTTGGGAGCACTGGCCTCAGAGCAGCCCCTACCTGTGCCCACCACCGTGGCCTCCCTTCCTCCCCAACTTGACCACTGAAAGTTCTAGAGCCTTCTCCCTGAGATGACCTGACTCCATGCCCATCCATTCCATTTCCTCTGGGTGCCTCAGGGCTGCCCTGGAATGCTCCAACTTCACCCCTGGCCACTGCTCTAGGCCAAGTTCAGGCTTCAATACCTCCTGTGGGCACCATTCCAACCACTCCTCACTGGTCTCTGAGCCTCCATTCTCTCCCTTCCAGTCCATCTTCCACACCTGAGCCAGCATGCTCTGAACACAGTGTTACACCCCTACTTGAAAACCACCAGCCACTCTCCCCATCTCACTAGATGAAAAATAACCCCAGCGCTCAAGGCCCTCTACCAAAGGCCCCTGCGATAGTCTCTGGTCTCATTTTCTACTTCCCCACTTCAGGAAGTAGTTTTTCCCTGTGCCAGGCTTCAGGGAGCAGCAGGATAAGGACAAGTAGATCCTTTCCCTATCTTTGGGGCTCCCCATCTAGTGGGGAAACATTTTGCAGTTAATGAGGGTGTGGGGTCTGAGGTAACTGGGGACAAAGTTGGTTCAGAAGGGAAGCCCTGCCTGATGGTTCAGCCCTCCAGCCAGGGAAGAACAGGCTTCCCCAGGGAGACAGACCCAGCCACAGCAGGAGGCAAATCTTGTGAAGTGCTCCTCTCAGGGCCTGGCCCAGCACAAACACTCCACACCAAGTGGCCTCTGGAGCCACACAACCCTGCTGGGAGTCCCACCTCTGCTCACTGTGTGATCCCAGACAGGTCATTTCACTGTCTGGGCCTCAGCTTGTAACCCTGAAAGTGAAGTAAAAATACCTAGCTGGAAGGGTTCTTTTCTTAAAGCCTTGGGTGGCCCCCAAAGGTTTTGATGAAGGGACATTCCTACAACCCCTGAAAGACACTGAACACGAGCCCAAAATTCCCCCCCAACTCCAAGAGCCAGATTCTCATTTGTGATGCTGTGGTCCCAAGCATCTCAGCTCACTTTGGAGGAGAGGATGGCAGGAGGAACGCCAGAGTCTGGGAGACAGAGGTTACCAGGATGCAGGCACTGCAAGAAGCAGCTGCTCCCACCAGAGGCATGAGCCCAGTGCCTGGCAGCTGCTGGTCTTCTGTAGGGCAAAGGGTAGAGGGGAAGGAAGCAGAGGAGGACAGGTGAAACAGAGGAGGACGGGTCCCCGGCACGCCTACAGAGCTGTCTCCTTGGCCAGGCTCAGCTCCCGACCCCTGGGCCTCTGCACCACCCTCCCAAAGGCCCCTCTTGGGCCCTTCTCAGAGTGGCAACTCAGAAAGGCAGGACTGGCTGAGGGAGGAACAGTGGAGAAGCCGGGGCCTGACTGTGCCCACCTGCACAGAGCTCAGCCCCTCTGGGCAGTGATTCCCACCCAGGCTTCCTCACCAAGCTCTTACTCCAGATACTGGGCACTTAATTCCTCATGGATGAGTTTTTACATATCATTTAGATACTGCTAAGGGCTTTGAATGCCCTCAATAAACGGTTAGACCGTTGGTTCACACTACCACATCAACATGTTTGGTTTTGTTTTAAGTATAGTAAGACTATATGCAGGCAGCCTTGGAAAAATAACAAAGTCTTTGTCCACGATGAAAAACAGTTTCGTCGAGTCATGAGGAATGTTTATTTCATATTTGAGAGGGAAGGATTGTAAGTGATGAGATTCGGCAGACTTTGTACACCTCAGGGAGCAGGATTAGCAGAGAAGGCCTCTCACACTGGGGAGAACAGGAGGTGTGTAGAGTCAGAACTAGGTATTGTCCTTGCCTGGGCCTCGGTTCCTCATCTATACAGTGGAGATACCACTACCAGCCCGGCCTGCCCGTGGTGTGGAGGGGAGGGAGACAGCAGCGGGGAGGATTGCAAAACAGGAGAGATGGGAATGTGACCTATTCTTAAAGGCCAAATTCACACAGCATAAGTGTGGCACTGTTCAGGCTTCTCACTCTCTAAAACCCCTCCTGGGTGCTGAGGGGTGCCTGGGGACAGACAGGCAACTGCCCCATCTGCCTCCTCCTGGCCTCTCTCCTGCAGCCTCCCCGCTGCACTGAAGTCTGGGTGCAGAGCAGCCTCTCTCCTTGGGCCTCCTCTGGGCCCTGAAGGAACCCTACAGAGCCATGGTTGGCCTGAAGCCTTCAGAAGTGCCTCCCACGACCGCTGTGAAATTCCTGGGGGCGGGCACAGCAGGCTGTTTTGCCGACCTCCTCACCTTTCCACTGGACACAGCCAAGGTCCGCCTGCAGGTAGGTACCCTTTGGCCAGGACTCGTTGTTCACATCAAAAGAGGGGCTAGCTCTCCACCACAGCCCCCACCATCTGCCAACATGCCCTTCCTCACACAAAACGTGGACAAGGCCACTTACTCCACCGCTTGGGGTCCTTCCTTGCCTCCTCCCTGTGGCCATCACACGGAACAAAAAGCAAAGCTAAATTCCTTGGCATGGTGTGACAGGGCCCTTCCCTGCCTATGCCCTACTTTGTTAAAAAAAAAAGTGTGAGGTAAATGTAAGGGATTAATTGTGCGACCTTGCACAAGCCACCAACCATTCCCAAAATGGGAAAAGCACCAGGCATGGTGGCTCACACCTGTAATCCCAGCACTTTCAGAGGCCAAGGCCAGAGGATCACTTAAGCCCAGGAGTTCAAGACCAGCCTGGGCAATAGTGAAATCTCGACTCTAAGCTAAATAAATAAAAATGATTTATTTATTTATTTATTTATTTATTTTTATTTATTTATTTTGAGTTGGAGTCTCACTCTGTCGCCCAGACTGGAGTGCAGTGGCCACTCCCGGCCACTGCAGCCTCGACCTGCTGGGCTCTGGCGATCCTTCCGCCTCAGCCTTCCAAGTAGCTGGAATGACAGGCATGCGCTAGCACGCCCGGCTGATTTTTTGATTTATTGTAGAGATGAGGTCTCGCTGCCCAGGCAGGTCTCGAACCCGCGGGCTCAGGCAATCCACTCACCTCAGCCTCCCAAAGGCGCGGGATTACAGGCTGAGCCACCAAGCCCGGCCAATAAAAATGATTTAAATAAATAGGGAAAAGTGATCTGTCCCCCTGAGAATCAGATGCCACACCATGTGTGTAGACTGTTGCTTTTGTGAACTGCAAACTGCTGCACAAAACCTCAGCCGTTTTTACTGTGACGTGATAACTGTGATCGCCATGCTTGTTCCCAGGTCCAGCCCGGGTGGGTCCCTGGGCACACGACCCCTTCCCATGCGCCCACCCAGTTCTTCATTCACTGTGGTTGTCTCTCAGATCCAGGGGGAGAATCAGGCGGCCCAGGCAGCCCGGCAAGTGCGATACCACGGCGTGCTGGGCACCATCTTGACCATGGTGCGCACCGAGGGCCCCCGCAGCCCCTACAATGGGCTGGTCGCCGGCCTGCAGCGCCAGATGAGTTTTGCCTCCATCCGCATTGGCCTCTACGACTCTGTCAAGCAGTTCTACACCCCCAAGGGGGCAGACCGTGAGTGCCAGGTTTCCCGTGGACACCAAGAGGGTGGGCAGAAGTATGTCACGAGACCAGGGCAGTCCTGACTCGGCGCTGGGGGCGTGGGGAAGCTGGTGACAGACACTCTTGGGAGACTCTGAGAGGCAGTCAAGGAAGCCACAGACCCTAACCCAGGAAAAGAGCACAAGCCCTGGGCAGGGGCAGCCCCATAGAGAATAGCATCATCCCAGAGAACTGCTGAGCACAGGACACTGGCCCAATCTCTCTGCTTCTCTCAGACACCAGCATCACTACCCGGATTTTGGCCGGCTGCACCACGGGGGCCATGGCAGTAACCTGTGCCCAGCCCACGGATGTGGTGAAGGTTCGATTTCAGGCCAGCGTGCACCTCGGGCCTGGGAGTGACCGGAAATACAGCGGGACTATGGATGCCTACAGAACCATCGCCAGGGAAGAAGGGGTCAGGGGCCTGTGGAAAGGTAGGTCTGGGCTCCAGGCTCCTGGGCCTTAGGCTGGGCTTTCCTTCCCTTCGGCCTGGGGCACGGAACCCAGCAAAGGAGGAACTCCTGCATGGTGGGCCAAAAATGCCTCCCTGACCTGCCACCATGCCTCAAGTTCAATTCCCTTTGCCGTCTCTCCATGATGTGTAGGCTGCTGCCAGGGACACAGAAATGAATATGACTTCTTCCACACCCTCAGGGCACTTATGGACAGCCGGACAGCCAGAGAGAAATGTCAAGGAGCACCTTCAGCCAGGCAGGACTTACTAGGTCAGAGGTGTAGATCCAGGGGTAGACCATGTAGACCATGGCGACTCTGCAGGACTTCAAAGGCTAAGCAGGCCCTGGGTGTGTGGAGAAGGAGGGGAAGAGCCTTCAAGCAGGACAGAGAAAAAAAAAGCACGACTGTGAAGATTCGGGCTCAGAGAGATGCAGTGAGGAGAGGGCTTCCTTGGGAGCAAAACCTTTAGGGTTGCCTATGTGTCTATGCGGAAGAAACAGTGAGCCAGTGACATTTAAGGGCAGGATACCTGGGTCATAGCCCCAGCTCTGCACTCACTTGCTTGTCCCCTCATCTGTGAAGCCAGGGAGGGCGTTGATCTTGACACTGTCCTAGGGCCCTGCTAGTGCTCATTCTGTCGTTCTATCAAGAGTCCAGCCCCCCTCTTCCAAAGAATGATGAATGACTCCCTTTTCTGGCTGCAGCTGGGTCTCAGGGAGGTACATTTTAATGTTGACCATTATTATAGATTGTCCACCAAAATGTGGCCAAATAAACACAAGTGGGCCTCTGTGTTTTCTTTCTCTGAGGAAATCATGGATACTCTGAGAGTAGTTAACCCTAAAAAGGGAAGCGTGGAATCTGTTCGGCTGGGGTGGGCTCCTCTGACTGAGACCACTGGGATGGGACACTATGCCCCCCCAACTGGGGGCTGTGGCCTTGTAGCCAGGGCGTGCACCTCTCCTGTTCCCCATCCATCGCCCCCTGCTGCTGCCTTCCTAACAGGAACTTTGCCCAACATCACAAGGAATGCCATCGTCAACTGTGCAGAGATGGTGACCTATGACATCATCAAAGAGAAGCTGTTGGACCATCACCTGCTCACTGGTGAGGCCCTGGGCTCCAGGCAGGCGGTCCCCTCTCGGTAGGGAGGGAACCCAGAACTCCACAGACTGGGCACCACCCAGAGGCAGCTGGGTTATAGAAAGAGTAGAGGACTGGATACAGTGGCACATGCCTATAATCCCAGCACTTTGGGAGGCTGAGGCGGGAGGATTGCTTGAGCCCAGAAGTTCAAGATCAGCCTAGACAACATAGCAAGACCTCATCTCTCTAAAAAAAAAAAAATCACTGGGAGGCTGAGGTGAGTGGATTGCATGAGCCCGCGGGTTCGAGACCCGCCTGGGCAACTTGGCGAGACCTCATCTCTACAATAAATCAAAAAATTAGCTGGGCGTGGTAGCGCGCACCTGTAGTTCCGGCTACTTGGAAGGCTGAGGCGGAAGGATCGCCGGAGCCCAGCAGGTCGAGGCTGCGATGGCCGGGAGCGGCCACTGCACTCCAGTCTGGGTGACAGAGTGAGACTCCAACTCAAAAAAAAAAATCAGCTGGGCATGGTGACACGGCCTATAGTCCTAGCTACTCAGGAGGCTGAGGCAGAAGGATGACTTAAGTCCAGGAGGTTAAGGCTACAGTGAACCATGAGAAAGAAAAAAAAGGAGTAGAAAGAGGAACAGTACCCAGTAAAATCTTCAGAACATCATTGTGACAAGTAGGAAAGACCCCTGGACTGGGAGGCTGGAGACCTAGGTGCCAGTCCCAGCACTACTTCTCATTTGTAGCTTTAAGCAAGGGTCTCTCACCCTCTCTGACTTCAGTCTCCTCCAACAAGGTAGTTGGACTGGATGACCTTCCAGCTCTGGGACAGCCTAAGTCTAATTGCCAGTACTTACCAAGAGCTTAGCCCTCAGCATGGCACAAGATATGGAAAAAACTGTCTTTACGCCCAAGGGGGTCAAGGTGGTATTGGGCATAAACAGTGAACACATGGAACAGAACACCAACGCACTCCTTGATATGTGCTGTTCCCTTCCCTTCCACAGACAACTTCCCCTGCCACTTTGTCTCTGCCTTTGGAGCCGGCTTCTGTGCCACAGTGGTGGCCTCCCCAGTGGATGTGGTGAAGACCCGGTATATGAACTCCCCCCCAGGCTGGTATCGCAGCCCCCTGGACTGTATGCTGAAGATGGTGGCCCAGGAGGGCCCTTCCGCCTTCTACAAGGGGTGAGCCTCCTCCTCCTGCCTCCAGCATTCCCATCCAGAGTATCTGGGCTTCTTTCTTTTCTCATGTGGCTACCGTGGGTCAATCTGGATATGGTGGTGAACAGTGTGAATCTAAATGCCACAGAGGAGACATCTTAGGAACTATGGAAGAAAAAAAGTGAACCAAATCTGACTTGAAGTTAGGGAAGCCTTAACGAGAAAAAGGAGTCTAGGGATAGTTCAAATTACTTTCTGTCTCCAAACTGTTGGGGCAGGAGAGGAGGAAAGACGGTCAGTAATCCTGGCTCTTTTCCCAACTACTGCCATAACCATTGGTCACCACCAATGGCAGCTGAAGTGCCTCACTCACTGTTCCGACATATTCCATATTTTCTTGCTTCCGTGCCTCTGCACTTAACGTTCCCTCTGCATGGAATACCCTTCCCTCACCACCTATGGGCTCTGAATCTAGCCATCCTTCAAAGCTAGTGCAAACAACACCTCCTCCCTAACATGCTCAGGTATCGACTTTCCCTCATCCCTGTGACCTTTGGCAATACCATTTTAATTGTAGAGACAGGGTCTTGCTTTGTTGTTCAGGCTGGTCTTGAACTCCTGGGCTCAAGCGATCCTCCTGCCTTGGCCTCCCAAAGTGTGGGATTACAGGCATTAGCCACTGCACCTAGCCCATGTAAGTTTTGTGATCATCATGATAGCTAGGTCGCTATGCACTAGGCTTTGTGCTCAGCACTTCACATATATCATCTCTATAACCCCTGAACTGGGTGGTATTCTCCACATTTACCGAGGAAGAGATTGAGTCTCAGGAAAGTTGAGTAACTTGTCCAGATTCACAAGTCAAAGTGGCAGAACCGTGGCTCAAACCCAGACCACTGACACCATACCCAACATGTTTATCCTGCTGCCAAGCTGTTGACTTGGTCCTTCACCTCTCACTGCTGATGCCTTCAGCAGATAGATTTCTGGTGCCCGATGTTAGATTGACCCAAGAAGCAAACAGGAGATTCTCAGGCTTGGGAATGACATAACCCAACTGTATTTCAATTGACAGACTATTCTGGTAAGTGCCTTTACCATCACAGTCTTTAACCATAGCCATTTGTCTGAGTTAATTATTTCACTTGTCCAACATTTATTGAGCATCTTGTGTGTGCCAGTCCTGTGCTATGCTTCCCTCAGAGAAGAGCAGATGACATTTGTTGAGCGTTTACTGATACTGGGCCCTGTGCTGTGTGCAGTCCAGCATTAACTTATTTAATCTGCATGACAACTTTGTAAGGCAGATACTGTTATTTTGCTCATTTTGCAGATGAGGAAACTGAGGCTCAGAAGATTAAGTAACGTGTCCAAGGTTGTAAAACTAGAAACTGATAGGGCAGCCTGGTGTGGTGGCTCATGCCTGCAATCCCAGCACTTTGGGAGGCAGAGACTAGAGGACTGCCTGAGCTCAGGGGTTCGAGACCAACCTGGGCAACTTAGCGAGATCGCATCTCTACAATAAATCAAAAAATTAGCTGGGCGTGGTGGCACGCACCTGTAGTTCCAGCTACTTGGAAGGCTGAGGCAGAAGGATCGCCTGAGTCCTGCAGATTGAGGCTGCAGTGGCCGTGAGTGTACCACTGCGCTCCAGCCTGGGCGACAGAGTGAGACTCTAACTGAAAAAACAAGAAAGAAAGAAACTGGTAGAACTAGGATTTGAACCCAAGTCTGACTCCAGAGTTCACATTTGTTGCCACAATGCTCTGGTCCCTGTGAAGATCAGGAAAGGCCATGGCATGAGGATCTGGTGTGCAAGCTGAGTCCTCCAGAGCAAAGAGCAATGGGCCAGGCAAAGAAGAGAGCAGGAGACATTCCAAACAGAGGGAGCATAGGAGCAAAGGCAGGGAGGTGAGAGGGAACTGTAACTAGCTGAGTCTGCCAGGAGCAGAAGGCCCGAAGGGTGATTAGCGGAGACAGGTTGAAAGGAAGGCAGAGGCCAGGTCACAGACTCCTCCTTGAGTCTGTGAGGCACAAATGAGGTGGGGACACTCTCCCTGTGGCACCATCACAGCACAGGCAGGCTTCCTAGAGATGAGCTAAATTTGCCGCCACACTGTCTTCACCCTGCGGTGCCCCAGCTTCTCAATGTCCTGGCAGGGGGCCTCCTGGGGGAGGGTGGCCACTCTAGATGTAAATGAGCTGAAATGGCAGGTACAGTCAGGTGAACAGCTCATTTGAACCCTGTCTGACACTAGCTGTGTGGTTTCGGTTGAACTTCTTCACCTCCCTGAGCCTCAGTTTCTGAAAAATAACCCACGGCACTCATAGCTGCCTTACAGAATTGGGAGAATGAACTGCCTGACACAGTCACCTGGCTTAGAATGTTTGTTTTCTTTCCTTTCCTGAATCCAACGTCTGCCTAAATTCCCTCAGCAGAGAAGACAAAGACTGAAAGGATCTCAGAAAATGCTGTGGCAAACAGAAGTCTAAGTCCTTTGGCACCAACCCCGTGGCGGGGGGGGCGGGGCGGAAGCACAGTGTACCTACCTATTTGTGGTCTCCAAGCCCACTCCAGCTGATGTTTTGTTGTTTTTCTCATCAGATTTACACCCTCCTTTTTGCGTCTGGGAACCTGGAATGTGATGATGTTCGTAACCTATGAGCAGCTGCAACGGGCCTTGATGAAAGTCCAGATGTTACGGGAATCTCCATTTTGAACAAGACAAGAGGGCCACTAGTATTAAACGTGTACAAAACCAGTTAAGAATGGAATAAAGCCAGGCATGGTGGCTCATGCCTGTAATCCCAGCACTTTGGGAGGCCAAAGTTGGAGGATCACTTGAGCCCAGGAAGTCAAGGGTGCAGTAAGCTATGATCATGACATTGCATTCCAGCCTGGGTGACAGAGAGAGACCCAGTCTCTAAAAAGGAAAAAAAAAAAAAGGAATGGAATAAAATGGTGGATCCACGCACACGTGGACACAGACCCACACATGTTTACAGAATTGTTTACTTGCTGCTGATTCAGAAAAGCAGTAGAAGGGGAGAAAGGATTCTGGTTTTCAGTGCTCTGTCTTAACATGTTTGCACTGACAAGATGGAAAATAAATTATATTAATTTTTGAAACCCTTGGGTGATGCCTAACATTTAGGCAAGAGAAAAGAAACTAAAACAAGTCCATTTGGATAAAACAGAAGTTTGCAAACTTGTATCCCCTAAAAATTCTGATTAGACAACGAATTATAAGCAGGAAAGATGGCAACCACGGGACAGGAGTGGCCCAAAATACAGCTGGCAACCAGCTAAGGCATCTAGAGGGATGCTACCAAAACAACACAACACTTGCAGCTGCAGACTTCCTGGGCACACATGGACCATCAGCCTGTTTGCAATGTGTCTGCCGTACAGAATCCATTGCGATTCTAGGACATGTGAGAAACAAAAGAAAAACCTGGAGCTTGTGCCAAAGGAGCCCCGCTGGGCCAATGTGAGGCTGAGGCTTGTAAATATTCCCTGACAGCACTGGTGAATCAAGAGGGCAGCCACCTTTTCCATCTTGTGACAACACAAGGCGACGGCATCAGCTATGAACTGGAATGTCAGCCCCACCGGACGCTGAATCGGCACCTCGATCTTGTACTTCCCAGCCTCCCAAACTGTGAGAAATAAATTTCTGTTGTTTATAAGCCGGAAAAAAAAGAGGACAGCCTCAGTCTCTTTTCCTATAAAACAGGGGTCGCAACCCCTTCCCTACCTACCTCCCCAGGGTGTTATGAAGATCAAGTGAGAGTCTGGGCATGAAAGCACTTTATAAAAGCAAAAGCTTAGCTGGGCTCAGTGGCTCAGCCTATAATCCCGCGCCTTTGGGAGGCTGAGGTGAGTGGATTGCCTGAGACTGCGGGTTCGAGACTCACCTGGGCAACTTGGTGAGACCTCATCTCTATAATAAATCAAAAAAAAAAAAATAGCTGGGTATGGTAGCGCGCGCCTGTAGTTCCAGCTACTTGGAAGGCTGAGGCGGAAGGATCGCCGGAGTCCAGCAGGTTGAGGCTGCGGTGGCCGGGAGCGGCCACTTCCCTCCAGTCTGGGCGACAGAGTGAGACTCCAACTCAAAAAAAAAAAAAAGTTTTGTACAAATGTAACTGTAAGGACAAGGTCTTGGAGAGATTTTTGTTGGGAGAGACAGGAACTACCAGGGAAGAAGTTCTTGAAAGATACAGTTGTTTAGAGATCAGTTGTCTGGTGCCCCAAGGAACCAGAGACTTGGGGGTTGGTGACAGACGGTGTCATGAAGCTGCAGGAACCTCAGTCCCTGGCTTGATTGTGGGCACCTTGAAGGATTGTGAGGCTTGGGAAAAAGGGGTAAATGCCTGACCAACAGCCTACGATATGGCAGGACTCCGAATTTTTGGAAAATGATTACAGCTCAATAAAGGAACTCACACCCAAGATGTGGGATTAAGAACAGTTGGTTTCCTGCCTTCTCTTTCTTGGACAGAATTTTCCTGTCTCCCTCAGGCTTCCTGTTTGTCAGGACTGGGCCAGATCTGGCCCCACATGCCTGCCCTTCCTCTGCCCTCTCTCACCCTGTTCATTGCAGGCAAGTTGCTCTACCTTTTAGGGCTTCAGCTCCACCATCTGCAAAAGGCAGGGTTGAACCAGGCAACCTACTTCCAAGCTTAAGACTGCATGCCTTTCAAATTGATCAGGGGGACAAATTGACAAAGCAGTGTCTTTTTCTGCTTCCAGGCAACCTTGTGGACCTCTGATGATAGAAATGGTTCAAACCCCACCCCACCCCTCTTACTAGTTACCCAACCGTAGGGAATTCTCACACCTCAGTGTCCTACCAGAGAAGTAGGAATAACAATCCCTACTTCACAGGCTTGTTGTGGGGTTGGTCTAAGATGCCTTGGGATACAGGAAGTCCTCAGTAATGTCATTTCCCTCCTTCCCAATTCCGACTCCTCTGCACCCTGGGAACAAGCATATATCCATTCATCCTCTGCACTTTTCTACCTTTAAATTATAACTTGAGCCAGGCACAGTGGCTCAAGCCTGTAATCCCAGCACTTTGGGAGGTGAAGGCGAGAGGATTGCCTGAGTACAGGGGTTTGAGATGATGTTCGTAACCTATGAGCAGCTGCATGTGATGATGTTCATATTTTTAACATCATGGGCAACTTGTCAAGGCCACATCTCTACAATAAATCAAAAAATTAGCCAGGTGTGGTGGTGCACACCTGTAGTTCCAGCTGCTTGGAAAGCTGAGGCAGAAAGATCGCCTGAGCCCAGCAGCAAAGGCTGCAGTGGTCATGAGCGTGCCACTTCACTCCAGGCTGGGCGACAGAGTGAGACTCCACGGAGGTCCAGCCTCCGGTGAGCAGGGCCTGAGTTGGGGAGAGGGAATGAGAAAGAAAGACAAGAGACAGCGGGATTGGGAGGTCTGTCTCCTCAATAGGTGAGAGCAAGTTTATTTTTTAGCATGCCTCTTATATAGGGCAAAACTAGGGCAAAACTGTACAAGGGAGGGCAAAACCACACAAGGGGCTGTTGAAAAAACAAGCAGCATCAGCATCCGGGCTAGGCGTGATTGAGGTCATGCCACTCTGCTTTATTATAAAGTAACAAATCAAGGTCAGGAGAGATGAGGGAGCCACAGCAGAATTATGTTGCTACTAGAAGGCGAGCTATTCTGCGTTTACCTTCTTGTACCTAGGGCTTTATTGTAGCTAAGACTTTATCTGTACTATGTGTACCCGGATGTGTGGGCATCTGAGAGACACTGCCTCGTGTAGCAGGCTGCATTCCTCACAGCCTGCCTTTGGCTAGGATGCAGAGCTTCCAAGTGAGACCTTGCCTATGAGCTTGGGGTACTCAAGGCCTGCTACAGTGGCAATGCTTGACTGCTCCCCACATCACATCTGCTCCAAGACGGGGGAGTATAGGCTTGGTTCCTTGAACACAAGCAAAGAACACAAGGACCTTGTCAGCTTATGCGCTGGTTTCCTTCGAGACTTCAACTCCAAAAAATAAAAAATAAATTATAACTTGAGATCATCTACATATACAAACTGAAGAGTTCATACAAAAACAATTTATATATATATATATATATATATAAATTTTTTTTAATGTCTGATTTAGCTTTCAAATACAACCTATATTTAAAAGTTTCTCTTTCTTTTGACTTGTCGGACATATGCAAATCACTCTCAAACTCCTGGTCTCAGTGTGAAGTTTCCAGGGTCCAGGAACTGTATTTCATGAATTTCTATATAACAATATTAACACATTATCTACCCAGAGGAAACTATTCAGATGATGATTATGAGAGAGGGGATAATTTTTCTTTTTAGTTGGAGTCTCACTGTGTCACCCAGGCTGGAGTGCAGTGGCACAATCACGACTCACCACAGCCTCAACCTCCTGGGCTCAGGTGGTCCTTCTGTCTCAGCCTCCAGAGTAGCTGAGATTAGAGGTGAACACTACCATGCCTGGCTAATTTTTTGATTTTTTTGTAGAGACAAGGTCTTGCTATGTTGCCTAGGCTGGTTTCAAACTCCTGGGCTCAAGTGATCCTTCCACCTCAGCCTCTCCAAGTTCTGGGATTACAGGCATGAGCCACTGTGCCTGGCCAAGAGATACTAAATTATTCTAAGATATATTTTGACTGGTATCAAAAGCCTAGTGACCTCCAAGTCCAGTCTTTTGGAAAAGGGAAAACAAGATTAATGGGAGTCTTGTGAGGTTTCCAGGGCAAACTACTAGATTTCTTTCCCCATTTCTTTTTTGTTTTGTTTTGTTTTGTTTTTGAGTTGGAGTCTCACTCTGTCGCCCAGGCTGGAGTGCAGTAGCACACTCCCGGCCACCGCAGCCTCAACCTGCTGGGCTCAGGCAATCCTTCCGCCTCAACCTTCCAAGTAGTCAGAAGTACAGGCGCGCACTACCACGCCCAGCTAACTTTTTATTTATTGTAGAGATATGTTCTCACCATGTTGCCCAGGCTGGTCTCAAAACCGTAGGCTCAGGCAGTCCTCTCGCCTCGGCCTCCCAAAATATTGGGATTATAGGCTTGACCCACTGTGCCCGGGTGTCTTTCCTCACTTCTTTTGTTTTTTGTTTTGTTTTTGAGCTGGAGTCTCTGTCGCCCAGACTGGAGTGCAGTGGCCGCTCCCGGCCACCGCAGCCTCGACCTGCTGGGCTCCGGCGATCCTTCCGCCTCAGCCTTCCAAGTAGCCGGAATTACAGGCATGCGCTACCACGCCCGGCTGATTTTCTGATTTATTGTAGAGATGAGTTCTCGCTGCCCAGGCGGGTCTCGAACCTGCGGGCTCAGGCAATCCACTCACCTCAGTTTCCCAAAGACGCGGGATTACAGGCTGAGCCACCGAGCCCGGCTTTTCCTCACTTCTTCAAGGTTGAACCAGATAAATCTATGGCTCTTTAGTTCTGTGATTCCAAGTACTAAGAGACAGTTGCTGCCAAGTCACAGTGTGCATGTCTTTTCTAGCACTGGCCTCATTTTTCTGCTTCCAGAAAACCAGGGATGTATATTCATGAGAAGGTCAGATCACCAGCTGAGGCCGACTGCTGAGTTCTGTATTCCCATTTCCCCATCACACACCCAGATACACCCACCTCTAGTCAAGACTTTCAAAAGAAATCTGCTTTCCCCCAAACTCTTCTAGTATACCAGGCAAAAGTGAAATAGTCTGAGTTCTGACTCAGTCACATTTTCGATTATCTATTCATCACCCTGCTAATTGCAGGCAAGTTGCTCTACCTTTTAGGGCTTTGGCTCCTCCATCTGCAAAAGGCAGGGTTGAACCAGGCAGCCTACTTCCAAGCTTAAGACTGTATGCCGGCCAGGTGCCTATAATCCCTGCACTTTGGGAGGCTGAGGTGAGAGGATTGCCTGAGCCCATGGGTTCAAGATCAGCCTGGGCAGCTTGGCAAGACCTCATCTCTACAATAAATCAAAACATTAGCCAGGCATGGTGGCATGTGCCTGTAGTTCCAACTACTTGGAAGGCTGAGGAGGAAGGACTGCCTGAGCCCAGCAGGTCGAGGTTGTGGTGGCTGGGAGCGTGCCACTGCCCTCCTGCCTGGGTAACAGAGTGAAACGTCAACTCAAAAAAAAAAAAAGACTGCATGCCTTTCAAATTGATCATGGGGACAAACTGACAAATATGACTAAGTTATCTAAGTTATCTATTGTGTCAGTAGATAATTGACTTCATAGAAACTTGTAAATAAAGGCAATATTTTTCATTCGTTCTATTTAGGAAGAATGAATGTTAAGTAAGTAAACGTAATTATATCTCTGTAGATGGGTTTGTTTCGGGGCACTCTGAAAACTACAGTGTGCTATACAAATGAAAATATTCATTGTACATACGTTATAAGCCACACATTATGTTAGGTGAACAAGACAGGTCCTGAAGGAGCTCCCTGGGGTGGGGCAAGAAAGACAAACCGCCAACTATTCGTTTCCATACTGAGTGATAAAAGCTACACGCAGAGGTACGTGCAAGGCACCCAAGGGCAGGCACACAGATGAGGGACTCCAGACCTGTCTGGGAGCCAGGAAGCTTCTTGGAGGAAGACCCCTAAAGGCAGGGAGGAGTTATCCGAAAAAAGAAGGTGGGTGAAATCACTCTAAACAGAGGAACTGGCTTGTGGAAAGGCCCTGAAACAAGACGAGGACAAGGTGCATTCGAGGGCTTGCCTGGCTGTCAGCGTGGCTGGGTTGCGGACTTAAAGTGGAGAGTGAGAAGGATGAGGATGAAGAAGACAACAGGAGCCCTGAAAGCCTGTGGAAGCCACATGCTAGACTGAATGTTTGTGCTCTCCTCACCCCCAGATTCATATGTTAAAGAAGCCCCAACCCCCGATGTGATAGTGGCTGAAGATGGGACCTTCAGGAGGTAATTAGGTGTAGATGAGGTTATGAGGGTGAGGTCCCCATGATGGGACTCATACCATTACCAGAAGAGAAAGAGCAATCAGAGGTCTCTTTCCTTATCATGCGAGGACACAATAAGAAGACAGCCATGAGCCGGGCTCGGTGGCTCAGCCTGGAATCCCGTGCTTTGGGAGGCTGAGGTGAGTGGATTGCCTGAGCCGCGGGTTCGAGACCCGCCTGGGCAACTTGGTGAGACCTCATCTCTACAATAAATCAAAAAATCAGCCGGGCGTGGTAGTGCGTGCCTGTAATTCCGGCTACTCGGAAGGCTGAGGCGGAAGGATCGCCGGAGCCCAGTGGGTCGAGGCTCCGGTGGCCGGGAGCGGCCACTGGACTCCAGTCTGGGCGACGGAGTGAGACTCCCAACTCAAAAAAAAAAAAATTCCTGTTGTTTAAGTCACCCAATCTCTGGTATCTTGTTATGGCAGCCCAAGCTGACTAATATACCACATTAAAGAACTGGAGTATGGTGAGGGTAATGTGGAGCCACTGACATGTCTTAAGTAGAGGCGACTGGCTGCAGTATGGAGAACGAATTAATGGAGTGGATTCTGGTCCTAAGAAGATGAGGCTGTTATCAAAACCAAGGCAAGAGTACTGGAAGTGAGAGCTGACTGAAAAGAACAGCAATAAAATCAATTGTACTTGGTAAGATTCTATCTGGAAGGACTAGTAAGCGAAAGACGATGCTCACATGTTTAAAATAACACATAAATACCCTCAGTGATATCCCCCAACAGATCGTTTTCTTTTTTTTGAGTTGGAGTTTTTGAGTTTTTTGAGTTTTTTGAGGCCACCACAGCCTCGACCTGCTGGGCTCCGGCGATCCTTCCGCCTCAGCCTTTCAAGTAACTGGAACTGCAGGCGCGCACTACCACGCCTGGCTAATTTTTGATGTATTGTAGAGACGAGGTCTCACCAAGTTGCCCAGGCAGGTCTCGAACCTGCAGGCTCAGGCGATCCACACACCTCGGCCTCCCAAAGAGCTGGGATTACAGGCTGAGCCACCGAGCCCAGCCAGACCATTTTCTTTTTTTTTCCTTTTTTTGAGTTGGAGTCTCACTCTGTCGCCCAGACTGGACTGCAGTGGCCACTCCCGGCCACCGCAGCCTCGACCTGCTGGGCTCCAGCGATCCTTCCGCCTCAGCCTTCCAAGTAGCCGGAATTACAGGCATGAGCTACCATGCCCGGTTGATTTTTTGATTTATTGTAGAGATGAGGTCTCACTGCCCAGGCGGGTCTCGAACCCGCAGGCTCAGGCAATCCACTCACCTCAGCCTCCCAAAGTGCTAGGATTACAGGCTGAGCCACCGAGCCCGGCTAGACCATTTTCTTACCTCTGAACCAACCCACTTGGGCAGGAGCAGACTCACCATCTCCAGAGGCTCCATTGTTGAATAATTCTGTCTGGGAGGAAGCTTTCTAATAATGAATCAAAGACAGAGATATGGTAGCATTTATTGCTTTATCTACTTCTGTCATTTCTTAGATATATGCTGAGTCTGACATGCATGGGGAACTTAGATGCCTCTCTGATGGGCTTCCACAATCATGGTCACACTGTGTTATAGTTTACGGTTTACTTCTCTGACGGCCCTACTAGCCTGTAAGTTTCTTGTAGGCTTGCACAGGATCATGCTGGCAATTGTATCCCCAGCCCTTAGCAGAGGGCCTGGAACACTGCAAAAATGATGAGCAAATGAATAAATTTTTGAGTTCGTTTTTTAAAGTGTAGTAAAATACACATAACATTTACCACTTTGTTGTTGTTGTTGTTGTTGTTGTTTTGAGTCAGAGTCTCACTCTGTTGCCCAAGATGAGGTGCTGTGGCACACTCATGGGCACCCCAGCATTGACCTGCTGGGCTCCAGCGATCCTTCCGCCTCAGCCTTCCAAGTAGCCAGAACTACAGGCGTGCGAACCACACCTGTCTAATTTTTTGATTTATTGTAGAGAGAAGGTCTTACCAAGTTGCCCGGTCTGGTCTCGAACCTAGGCGCTCAGGCAATCCACTTGTCTCGGCCTCCCAAAGTGCTGGGATTACAGGCTGAGCCACCGAGCCGGGCAACATTTACCCTTTTTAAGTGTACAGTTCAGTGACATTAAATACATCCAAATTGTTCTGCAACCATCTTCATCCTCTATCTCCAGGACTCGTTTCATCTTGCAAAACTGAAACTCTACCCATTCTCCCTTCCACCCAGTCCCTGGCAACAACTATTCTACTTTCTGTCTCCTTGAATTTAACTACACTAGGTATCTCATATGAAACAGAATCACAGTATTTGTCACTTTGTGAATGGTTTGTTTCACTTAGCATAATGCCCTCAAGGTTCATCCGTGCTGTACCATGTCCATTGAAGGGTGCAGGAAGCGACCAGAGGGGCGGCTCCCAAAATGGCTCCCACACACCAGACAACAAGGGCCCTCGGTCTGGCTTCTGCGAGCACAATTCCCCGCATGCACGAATTTCAAACCTTCCTGCTCGCAAATTTCAAACATGCAAGCCTCCAATCAGTAGCCAACTTTGTTATGCATCCAATAGGACCATAACACGGCATTGGCCCCACCTTACTCCAATGCAGCTCCTCCAATAGGAGCATAGCACGGCCCCTTTCAGCCCCTGTCAGGCTGATAAATACAGCCCTCTCCCCGCAACTCTCTCTCTTTTTCTGTTTTTCCATTACAGATCCTCTGTGTAACAACCCCCTTTTAATAAATCTCTTGGTCCTGGCCGGGTGTGGAGTCATTACTGGCGCCAAAATTCTTTTATCCATGATATGAATATATCATTTTTTGCTTATCCATTTATTTGTCAATGGACACAGGATTTGTGCACTGCTTTATATGTATCCTACTTCAATAAAAACTTTATTTTAAAAGTGCACTTAACTTGAAGAAGAGATTGATGATGGTCTCCAAAAATGTGTGTGGGTTTGGGTGCAGAGTGGGTTAAGAGTTGTTGGCTAGGCAAAGATCTGAGGAAGAGTATTCCCTGGCAAAAGGAACAAGCAGTCCACAGACCCTGAAGTACTAGTGAGCTTGGCATGTTGAAAGCACAGAAAGAAGGCCTGTGTAGATGGAGCGAAGTGAATGAAGAGACGAGCATGAGATCATTCATCAGAAATCTGTAAGAGTTGTGCCAGAGGCTGAGAAGTCAGGGGACAGCCAATTGTATGGCAGAGAGAAGCAGGAGGGAAAAAATAGCCATTGTAGAGGAGGAAGATTCTGAAGTGGGTTCCTTTTGATTTACACACACACACACACACACACACACACACACACGCACACACACACACACAGAGAGAGAGAGAGAGAGAGAGAGAAAGGAAACACCGAAGAATAGGAGATCAGATTGCAGAGGCAAGATCCTGGAGAAATCAGCAGGGGATAGAATAATGAGTATAAGTAGGCGCGATCATTCTGGAAAGAGTATGAGAAACCTAGAAATAAAAGGTAGTTGTAAAGGTAAAAATGTTGAAATGGAGAAAGGCGGGACAAGGGCATTCTCCAATCTTTTCAGTAAAATTTGAAGAATGGTCACATATGGGGGAAGGTCAGTGGGCCTGGAGAGTTAGTTATAAGAAAGAAGACTCTGAAAGTCTTTTTTCCCTAAAATATAATTTTTTTTCGTCGGAGTCTCACTCTGTCGCCCAGGCTGGAGTGCAGTGGCACGCTCCCGGCCACCACAGCCTCTACCTGCTGGGCTCAGACGATTCTTCCACCTCAGCCTTCCAAGTGGCTGGAACTACTGGCATGCGCCACCACACACGACTAATTTTTTCTTATTTATTGTAGAGATGAGGTCTCGCCAAATTGTCCAGGCTGATCTTGAACCTGTGGGCTCAGGCAATCCTCTCACCTTGGCATCCCAGAGTGCTGGGATTATTGGTGTGAGCCACTGCACCCGGCTTAAAATATAATTTTTTTTTCAGTGAAATGAGCAGAAGCCATTTATTGGGACCAACCATGAGTCTTTTATCCCAAATTTTCACATATTAAATCACAAGACTTTCACGTGAACACAAGGCCAGGTGGATGAAAAGCATCCCCCCCCACCCACCAGGTGTTTCCTTAAGCATGAGGAAGGACACTCCCAATTAAATCACAAGACTTTCACGTGAACACAAAGCCAGGTAGGTGAGGGGCGTCCCCCACCCACCAGGCGTTTTCCCAAGCATGAGGAAGGACAATCCCAAAATTATCTCACTGTTCCTCATGCTTGGTTTATATTCCTCAAAAGCAATATAACAATTCTAACATCATAAAATCCTAATAATCAATAACTTCTAAAACTTATGCATACCCAACACCTAATGACTGACTAAAATCCTAATACCTTTCTATTCTGTGTTAACTTTACCTGTACTATAAAAAACTCTTAATTATAGCTCAGACCAGTTCCTAAAGAATGTGGTCCAGTCCAAAGATAACGCTGGGTCATTTCCAAGAACAATTGATTATGATCTCTTAACAAAATGGCTATTCTAAAATCCTATGTATCTATCTTAATTTCTATAAAAGTTTCTAATTCCTAATCCTAATATATAAGGCTGATCATCAGCAACAAAGCTTATAAAATAAAACCCAAATACAAACTATAATTGTACTAAAGCCAAAACCACAATTAGTAGAAAGTGGGAACAATGAAATTTCTAAAGTTAGCTGTATTCTATAAAACCTCAAAGTATCATGTTTGATCATGCTTGAACTAACATAATTCCCTAGTGTAGCGTGACTTATTCTATAATACTTTCTATGAATAAAATAAATTCAACGTCTATAATAAGTAGAAAAAGGCCTACACTAATTGTAGCTAAAGAACCTGTTTAAAAGAATGCAGCCCAGCCCAAAGTGGATGCTGGGCCCTTAGGAATGTGGCCCAGTCCAAAGTTCGTGCTGGGCCATTTCTGGTAACTCTAGATAATCATCTATACCATCTAAAGCTGGAAACAGCTCTCTAAATGTATATACTAATTCTACAAATATACTTTTAAATCTTATAAAGAAGCTTGTACCATATTAAGGCTCCCAAATGTGACCTGAGTTTGAACTGTGTTAAGTTTAAAGCCGAAACCGCGGTCTGTGAGAAATAGGAACAATGGATCCCTAGAGTCAGCCATGCCTGTCATATTCTCAGAGCTTCGTGCTTAGATCATCAAAGTCCCTGCTAGTGGGTCCTGCCAAACAACAAAGAAGGGCAGAGGGACTGGGCCTTCAGCTCCTGAACGCAACCTGGTGGTCTCAGGGTCCGCAGCCCGCCTGGATACCTAATGCTCAGGCGGGCCTCCATGGCTGGCTCCCAACACAAGACTGTGTCAGAGTTTGAAAAAGGTGATAGCATTTGGAAAACTTAGAGATGGCAGAAACAAACAAACAATTAGTATATTAACATTTCCAACCCCATGATCCTGGAAAATTTTCAAACTTATAAATTTTGAAGGAAAGAAGAGCCAGCCTTCTACTATATAAGTCATTGAAACAATGTAGTGATTTTCCCAGACTCCTTTGCAGCTTGAGTATAAATTCATACCAAGTCGACCAGTCATGCTTACCCACATAGGAATTTGAATCAGGAGTCAGTGATACAAGGAAGTAGGGTTTGGGGAGAATTCATTTCATTGGCATCAGTGGTGGGATGGCCGGTAGCTGCATCCAGGATACAATGACCACAGTGAAGATGGTGTCCAGTGTCATCCATGGCCATCATGGCAGCAGCATCCTCACCAGGCTAGTTCTTCCGTCCATTCTAGGCTGTGTCTTTAATCTTCCTGATAACTCTCCAATATTTTCTTAATGAGTTACTTTTCCAAGTTGCGCAGGTAGGAGATGAAGACCGCCAGGTTGCGTCCCCCTTAGACAGGGCTGACATCCCGTCCCCCTTAGACAGGGCTGACATCTTCAGCGCAGGGAGCGGCCTCGGCTAGTGGGCCCTGGGAAAAAGCGTAGAGACGGGATCGGCGGCGCCGCTGCCGCTGCTGAATCCGCCTTCGCCTGAAACGCTGTGAGCCGTCACCCCGCTGCGGGCTTCAAGCACTACCTTAAAATACAATTTAATGAAGAAATTTGGAACCTCTGATGTACCCCTGACACTGTTCTCTGCTCCCTGACATAATGAGCGGTCAGGAGCCCTTACCATGGGCAGCCCTGGCATTCTAAAGCCGTAAGTGCCAGGACTCCTGAAGGCTCAAACCAGCTGTCCACGACCTTTGAACCATGGACATAGTGTTCTACATCCAGCACAACCACACATGGACCGAGCTGCCAACCAACATATGATAGAGGCTTGGGAATTCATAGAGAAAATATGCAAAGCATGCTGTCCCCTACTTATCCACAATCAGTAATGACCCAGAAATAAACACGTTAAGAAAGATAAATGATGCCGGGCTCAATGGCTCAGCTTGTAATCCCAGCACTTTGGGAGGCCGAGGTGGGTGAATTGCCTGAGCCTGTGGGTTTGAGACCAGCCCGGGCAACTTGGCGAGACCTCATTTCTACAATAAATAAAAAATTAGCCGGGCATGGCAATGTGTGCCTGTAGTTCCAGCTACTTGGAAGGCTGAGGCGGAAGGATCCGCCGGAGCCCAGTGGGTCAATGCTGGGGTGACCATGAGCATGCCACTGCACTATAGCCGAGTGATGGAGTGAGACTCCAACTTAGAAAAAAAAAAGATGAATGAAAATACTTTGATTGGCAGTAGACAGCAGACACTCTTGTTGTTGACCTCCCCATTGTGCCCTTCACAACGTATCTTGCGTTTAATAAATCTACCTTTCTTAATTCAAAAAAAGAGAAAGAAATAAAATAAAATAATTTGAGGAGCTATTACAGTTAAGATAATTTCATGTGGCACCTTTACAATTTATTGGATATTATGGTAAAGGGTCTGAGGATAACATATTTTTTATATTAACCTGGGATTGTGGAGGACATACTGAGGAAAGTTATGATTCACTGAATAATTTGATTGGAGCTGACTGTCTAAGGTGTCTTGGCATAAAGACACCAGTACATCGAGAATCAATGTAGATTGTAAAAAAATTTTCTTTTCGACATTTGAAAACTTGTCACATATTGGTCATCTTCCACCAACATAGCTAGTGGGAACTACCAAGAGTCATTGTGGGTGGTATAGACTGTTCAGATCACAAAAATGACCAATGACAAAGATATGTACGTTGCCTGAGAAATATGATATTGATAAGATCGTTGACTCAGGTCCTCAATTCTCTGGATCACTAGATTGTTGGTTCATAGTTCATATAGCAAAGAAATTATTTATTTGGACATATCAATATCTGACAGCAACTTATAAAACTTGAAAGTTTTATAATGAATTGAGTGAAAAGTGATTAATTGATTACTTTGAAACTCTTAGATATTTCTTTCAATAGATGAGTATACTTATGCCGCAGAGTTTGAAAAATGTTTTCTCTTTTTTTTTTCTTTGAGTTGGAGTCTCACTCTGTTGCCCAGGCTGGAGTGCAGTGGCACTCTATCCTTCCACCTCAGCCTTCCAAGTAGCTAGAACTACAAGTGCATGCCACCTTGCCTGTCTAATTTTTTTACTGATTGTAGAAACAAGGTCTCACTATGTTGCCCAGGCTGGTCTTGAACCCCTGGACTCAGGCAATCCTCTCGCCTCAGTCTCCCAAAGTGCAGGGATTATAGTCTTGAGCCACCATGCCCAGCCACAAAGTGTTCTTAAGATAGGCTTGTCCTTGGCTAGGAATGATGTTTCGTGTTTTGCCAATTGAGCTTTGTCCATAAGAAGAGACAAGTAATAAATTTGGATCAATATCATTTATTATGGTACAATGGTCCATCTGTAAACAGATTTAAAAGCCCTTAGTCTGCAAGAAATTTTCCTATCACAGGATGGTGAAGAACATAGGAGCCCCTATACAGAAGCTTTGTCAGCTACTGATACTAATACAAATAGTCAAGATCCAGCTGGCACAGTCAGTACTAGCTTCTTGGGTCTGTCTACAGGATACACAAAGCATATCACTTTGCTATTTGACTAAACTTTTGCCTCTTTTTTTTTTTGAGTTGGCGTCTCACTGTCACCCCTGATGGTGTACAGTGGCCCACTCACGGCCACTACAGTCTTCCAAGTAGCTGGAACCACAGGCTAATTTTTTTATTTTTTGTAGAAATGAGGTCTCACCAAGTTGCCAAGGTTGGTCTCGAACCCCTGGACACAGGCAATCCTCTGGCCTCCACCTCCCAAAGTGCTGGAACTATAGGCGTGAGCCACCACGTCCGGCAATTTTTTCCTTTTTAATGATGGGAAATCTTTTACCAAAAGTTGACAGACAGTCATGTGAGTGTACAGCTTCCTTAAAGAATTGGAAAAGGTTCAAGACGCTAGTGAAGGAGAAGTACAGAGTGCAGAGAAATTGTGATTGGGCACTTACTCTAAGAAGCACAGTACTGTGTCTGTGTCATGATAATGATATAGTGAACCAGAACATCCCAGCTGTGGTTTTCCTCTGAATCTCTTACACTGAGAAAGCCTTCTTGATTTGACCTTGTGACTTGCAGCAGAGTTCTAAATAAGAATTACACATTGTTTGTTTCCATGGTTCCTTTCACCAGTGAATCCAGTCCATCAGAGTAGAACTCTTCAACATATTAGACCAGGCATCCAGAAGTCACCCCCCAGAAGTCAGACCCCCATTTCTTTTACTATTCAGAGGTACAAGACCTAAAAAATCATCAGACATATTTTAAGGTGGTGATGATGTTTTGAACCCATGATTCTTGAAGTAATCCTGCTTCACATGTACTTATAATGTTAAATGTGCCTGAGCCCACAGGTTCGAGACCCGCCTGGGCAACTTGGCGAGACCTCATCTCTACAATAAATCAAAAATCAGCTGGGCATGGTAGCGCATGCCTGTAATTCTGGCTACTCGGAAGGCTGAGGCGGAAGGATCGCCGGAGCCCAGTGGGTTGAGGCTGCGGTGGCCAGGAGCGACCACTGCACTCCAGTCTGAGCAACGGAGTGAGACTCCCACGCAAAAAAAAAAAAGTTAAATGATGGGAGTGTTAGGTCACCATCCCAGCAGGGCCTCCAGAATGTTAGGTCAGGCCTGATGGGGAGGTGTCTGGTTTGCAATCTGATACTGCGTGAAAGATGCAAAGAATTGCACAGACGTTAGATTAGAAAATATAGTTTATTTAGAAAGTAAATTAGAGAAAAAGAGAGAGAGAGGAGATTCACCTCTCCAAATCAGAGGAGGGAACCAAAGCTAGGAAACATGGTGACCATAGCTCAAGGAGCCACATGGTCAGACCACAGCTTAGCACAACAATGACAGCCAACTGCTTGAAGTGGAATCCTTTTTAAACTTTCCCTTTGATGGGGGAATGTTGTTAAGGTGACTGGGTGGTGGTCTGCTCCACATCATCATAGAGGGCAGGTACGCACAGGTACTGATGTCAGATGATGGACAGCAGGCAAATGGGTGGGTAAATCACGTGACAGTTGCCATGTTGATGGAGTCAGTGGGAGGGGGTTGTAAAGCAATTATCAATAGCTACCTCTGAGAAACTGGTTCTGTCCTTGGCTAGTGATTAGAGGGTAAAGTGAACTGCTAGAGAAACATGACAGATCTAGGCAAGCTAAAATGGCTGCTCACTGAGTATATTGACTCCATGTTATGTGCTTTCAGGGAGAAACACTTTTTCCATTTGATAAAACAGAAATACAAGGAGAGTTTGCTCGTGTCAATATGGATGCTCATAAAGCATTGCAAATACTTTTTTTTTTTTGAGTTGGAGTCTGACTCCATCACCCAAACTAAAGTGCAGTGGCAAGCTCATGGCCTCCCCAGTGTCGACCTGCTGGGCTCTAGTGATCCTTCTGCCTCAGCTTTCCAAGTAGCCAGAACTACAGGTGTGCACTACCACACCTGGCGAATTTTTTTGATGTATTGTAGAGACGAGGTCTCACGATGTTGCCCAGGCTGGTCAACAACCTGCAGGCTCAGGCAGTCCTCTCACCTTGGCCTCCCAAAGTGCCGGGATTATAGGCTTGGCCCGGCCTTGGAAATACATATTAAGGAACAAAGTGAGCTTACAGGAATTTCTGTGGATATCTCACCATATTGTACATCCTAGTCAACTTGCAAACTGAAAGTCTGGTGATGAGAAAGGAGAACCTGATTTGACTTTCTGCTTAGAGCAGATGAGTGTACAGAGTCACTGGAAATAGTCACTGAGGAAGCAACTATGATTCAACAACAAAACAGAATTCTGATGTTGCCACAACAGAAACAGGCTGGGTTCCTCTTGAACTGTGCTTTGTAAGTCCACTGTTTTGTTCTGAATTAAAGTTTTAGAGGCCAGGCACAGTGGCTCACGCCTATAATTCCAGCACTTTGGAAGGCCAAGGTAAGAGGACTGCCGGAGCCCACAGGCTCAAGACCAGCCTGGGCAACTCGACAAGACCTCATCTCTACAATAAATTAAAAAATTAGCTGGGCATAGTAGCGCGTGCCTATAGCTCCAGCTACTTGGGAGGCTGAGGCGGAAGGATCGCCTGAGCCCAGCAGGTTGAGGCTGCGGTGACCGGGAGCGTGGCACTGCACTCCAGGCTGGGCGACAGAGTGAGACTCCAACTATAAACAAATAAATAAACAAAAATAAAGTTTGTAGAAAAACTGCACGCCAACCTTTGCAGAAAAGACTTCAAAAACTCATATTCCGGTAGAAAGCCCTCTCTACATATCCTTAACTTTGTTCACCTAGGAGAAAGGTACTTCAACTATGGATATTCACATGGAAGCCAGTTTTTCCAGTTTTCTTTACCATCTTAAGTTCCATTTCCTGCAAAGAATGTAATGTTTTAAGATGGCATCTTATCAGAATGCAGAGATGGCCACCTTCCTCATTTCTTACTGCTTTTGCAATAATTTTGTTACATAATTTATTATGCACACTTTGTGTCTTTTTTCTTTCCTAAAATTAGCTTTATACCGCTAGCTACTAAAAAGCATCTTGCTGGTGCAGTATAATTTAGGTTTAAATTTGGTATTGTTTGGTATCTTAATCATTATAGCACATCCTAATACAACTAAGATCGTCTTAGCAATAAGCAATGTTTTTTTTTTTTTTTTAATTGGAGTCTCACTCTGTCGCCCAGATTGGAGTGCAGTGGCACGCTCCCAGTCACCACAGCCTCGACCTGCTGGGCTCTGGCGAACCTTCCGCCTCAGCCTTCCAAGAAACCGGAACTACAGGCGTGCGCTACCATGACTGGCTAATTTTTGATTTATTGTAGAGACGAGGTCTCGCCAAGTTGCCTGGGCGGGTCTTGAACCCACAGGTTCAGGCAATCCACTAGCCTCGGTCTCCCAAAATGCTGGGATTACAGGCTGAACCACCGAGCCTGGCTGCAATGTATTTTTGATCTTGAGACAATCTGCATTTGTTTTAAATGTAAGGGTAAAGTTTATGGACTTTATAATGACTGTTAACATAAGATCATTATGAATATTGTAATGATTATTTTATGCATTAGCTTATCAAACATATGTCTTAATTTTACATTTTATTATTTACACTTTGAAGGATAATGGAAAGAGATTTAACTCTTCCTATGACAAGTTTTCTTGTTATTTAAAGTAACCAAAGCATAAAACAATAAATATTCAGTATTGAGAGATGATGGGGCATTAAAAATTCCTGTGGCTATCTATAACTTATTGTATCAGTTAAACCGTATCAAAGGTATGCAAATTAGCATAGTAATGTATAATTTAACCTTCTCATAGTCTCAACTCAGACTATGACAATTCATTGATATCTTATGAGAAGCCTTGGAAAACATTCTTTTTTTCCTTTCTTTTTAACCCATTTAGAA
Organism: Cephalopachus bancanus; assembly: GCA_027257055.1. Classification (NCBI taxonomy): domain Eukaryota; kingdom Metazoa; phylum Chordata; class Mammalia; order Primates; family Tarsiidae; genus Cephalopachus; species Cephalopachus bancanus. The sequence goes on along the minus strand of JAPVLO010000195.1, from coordinate 1,944,202 downwards.
TTTATGCTAATTGCAATGAGCAGTCTTTAAAATAATGTTATCATGGTCCACTTCCATTTTGGTTTTCTTCTTTTGGTAAGAGCTTTATTGAAATGTAATTCACATGCCATACAATTCATCATTTAAAGTATACAATTCAATGGTTTATAGTAATTCACAGAGTTGTGCAACCATCACCACAATTAATTTTTGACCATTTTCACTGACCCAGAAACAAACCCCATTCCTTTAGCTGTCATGTCCCAACCTTCCCGTTCTCCTCAGCCCTACTTTCTGACTTTATAGATTTGCTTATTTTGGACATTTCATATAAATGGAAACACACAGTGTGTGGTCTTTTGTGATTGGCTTCTTTGACTTAGCATATTTTTAAGGTTCTTCCATGTTGTAGCATGTATCAGTACTTCATTATTTTTCTTTTATTTTTTTTTAGTTGGAGTCTCACTCAGTTGCCCAGACTGGAGTGCAGTGGCCGCTCCCGGCCACCACAGCCTCGACCCGCTGGGCTCCGGCGATCCTTCTGCCTCAGCCTTCCAAATAGCTGGAACTACAGGCACGCACTACCATGCCTGGCTGATTTTTTGATTTATTGTAGAGATGAGGTCTCGCCAAGTTGCCCAGGTGGGTCTCGAACCCACGGGCTACGGCAATCCACTTACCTCAGCCTCCCAAGGCATGGGATTACAGGCTGAGCCACCGAGCCCGGCTACTTCATTATTTTTCATTGATGAATAATATTCCATTGTTTGGACAAGCTATATTTTATCTATCCATTCCACAGTTGATAGACATTTGGGTTATTTCCTTTTCCCTGGCAATTTTTTTTTTTTTTTTGAGTTGGAGTTGCCCAGGCTAGAGTGCAATGGCATACTCACAGCCACCACAGCCTTGAACTTCTGGGTTTAGGCGATCCTTCCGCCTCAGTCTTCCAAGTAATTGGAACTACAGACGCACACCACCACATCCAGCTAGTTTTTGTGATTTATTGTAGAGATGAGTCTCACCAAGTTGCCCAGGTTGGTCCAAACCCACGAACTCAGGCAGTCCTCTCGCCTCGGCCTCCCAAACCAAAGTGCTAGGATTATAGGCTAAACCACCACGCCCAGTTGCAAATGTATTTTTAAGAGTTTTTATTTGTAGATTCTGCCACTCACTCTGGATTTTTCTTTGCACATATGTTTCCTTTTCTTTGGGGGGGTCAGAGTCTCACTCTGTTGCCCAGGCTGGAGTGCAGTGGCACGCTCACGGCCAATGCAGCCTCGACCTGCTGGGCTCAGGTTGTCCTTCCACCTCAGCCTTCCAAGCAGATGAAGCACAGGCATTCCCCGCCAAACCCAACTAATTTCTTGATTTATTGTAGAGACAAGTTCTCTCCAAGTTGCCCAGACCGGTCTGGAGCACCTGAGCTCAGGCAATCCTCACCTCCGCCTCCCAAAGTGCTGGGATTACAGGTGTAAGCCACCACTCCCAGCATATTTTTTTTCTTTTAGAGATGGAGGTCTCGCTGTGTTGCCCAGGCTGGCCTTGAACTCCTCAGCTCAAGCAAACCTCTTGCCTCCACTTTCCAAGTTGCTGGGAGTGCACGTGAGAGCCACTGCCTCGTTTGTTTTCTAGTTTCTCATGTAAAAATGGAAAGATTAACTTCTGAACTCCAGCTGAAGACCTGTCATGCTCTAAGTAGTTGGGGGAGAATCTGCAGTTTTACAACTGTGAGCAAAATATGAACTAATGCTATGTTCACACTTTGCTTTACGAATTTGGTTTTATTTCATTCACACAATTCATGTAAAGATGCATCTTTTAACTCTGTTTTTCCAATTCAATATTTAAATTATAGGACTTCTGGCCAGGCACAGTGGCTCAAGCCTGTAATCCCAGCACTTTGGGAGGCCAAGGTGAGGGGGTTGCCTGAGCCCATGGGTTCGAGAACAGCCTGGGCAACTTGGCGAGACCTCATCTCCACAATAAATCAAAAAATTAGCCAGGCGTGGTGGCACGCCCCTGTAGTTCCAGCTACTTGGAAGGCTGAGGCAGAAGGATCGCCTGAGCCCAGGAGGTCGACCCTGGGGTAGCCGTGAGCATGCCACTGCACACCAGCCAGGGCGACAGAGTGAGACTCTAACTCAAAAAATAAATAAAATAAAATATAGTATTTCTTACCAGAGAAGATTCATTGAAAAAATTGTAATCTAAATCTGTTGTAGCTGGGTGCAGTGGCTCATGCCTATAATCCCAGCACTTTGGGAGGCAGAGGCAAGAAGATTCCTGGGCTCAGGTGCTCAAGACCAGTCTGGGCAACTTGGATAAGGTGCAATAAATAAAAAAAATTCTAAAAACCATGCCTGTGGTTCCAGCTATTTAGAAGGCTGAGACAGAAGAATCACCTGTGCCCAGCAGGTCACAGCTTTGGTGGCCATGAGCTTTCCATTGCACTCCAACCTAGGCAACTAAGACTCAAAAAAAAAAAAAAAAAAAATCTGTAAATGTTTAAAGTAATTCCATCTGGTTTTGTGTCGACATTTCCCAACCCCCACTTTTTTTTTTTTTTTTAAGAAACCAAGAGGAAGCACAAACATCAAAAGGGACATGGAAGTTAACAATTGCAGCACTTCTCAAATGGGTTTTTCTTAAAATTCAGTTTTATATAATTTTTAAAAAATGTATGATCATCAAATTTCCTTGATTTCTTTTTAAAAATGCAATCAGATAATTTTATGTTTGGTGAGAAGAATTAATATAGCCAATCTATTCAATATTTTTAGAATAAATAACCAGAGACAAAATGTTTAACTTTTTCTGTTTTTATACCCGATGTTTTCAGTTTTCTCATTCATTCTTGTGTCTTTTTTTCATTTTCAGTCCCTCACACACAATTTGTATTTAAAGATTTTTTTCTTTATTTAAAGATTTTAAAGTTTCAAAACTGTAAGCATAGTGGATTGTCTCCTGGTATGTCAAAATTATAAAACAAAATGAAACTATCAACTTGATTATTGGTACATATAACATGTTTACTAATAAACTGCTATGTGTATTTATATAATTTTTTTTTTTTTTTTTGAGTTGGAGTCTCACTCAGTCACCCAGACTGGAGTGCAGTGGCTGCTCCCGGCCACCGCAACCTCGACCTGCTGGGCTCCGGCGATCCTTCCGCCTCAGCCTTCCAAGTAGCCGGAATTACAGGCATGCGCTACCACGCCCGGCTGATTTTTTTATTTATTGTAGAGATGAGGTCTCGCTGCCCAGGCGGGTCTCGAACCCGCGGGCTCAGGCAATCCACTCACCTCAGCTTCCCAAAGGCACGGGATTACAGGCTGAGCCACCGAGCCCGGTTTATATAAATTTTTAAGTGAAATTGGTGTGGAAAATTTTCAAAATGTACTTATTTATACTGATACATTCTCTAATTTGTCCACACCTTATGACTCGGGAATGCTGCCTGCTAAAAATCCAGAGGTACAGAGTCTGTATGTCCATAGCATTGCTCTGATCAGCCTGGTTTCCTCTAAATTTTTTTTCTTTTTTCTTTTTTGAGTCAGAGTCCCTTTCTGTTGCCTAGGCTGGAACGCAATGACACACTAACGGCCACCACAGCCTCGACCTGCTGGGCTCAGGCAATCCTTCCACCTCAGCCCTCCAAGAAGCTAGAACCACAGGCATGTGCCACCATGCCCGGCTAATTTTTTGATTCATTGTAGAAACAAGGTCTTGCCAAGTTGCCCAGGCTGATCTCGAACCCCTGAGCTCAGGCAATCCTCTCCTCTCACCACTGCCTCCAAAGTGCTGGGATTACAGACGTGAGCCACTGCGTCTGGCCTTTTATTTATTTGTTGTTGTTTTTTTGAGTTGGAGTCTCACTCTGTCGCCCAGACTGGAGTGCAGTGGCCGCTCCGGCCACCGCAGCCTCATCCGCTGGGCTCCTGCGATCCTTCCGCCTCAGCCTTCCGAGTAGCCGGAACTACAGGCATGAGCTACCACGCCCGGCTGATTTTTTGATTTATTGTAGAGATGAGGTCTCGCTGCCCAGGCGGGTCTCGAACCCGCGGGCTCAGGCAATCCACTCACCTCAGCCTCCCAAAGGCGCGGGATTACAGGCTGAGCCACCGAGCCCCGGCTATTTGTTTTTATTTAAGAGACGAGATCTCGCCAAGCTGCCCAAGCTGGTCTCGAACCCCTGGTCTCAAGCAATTCTCTCGCGTCGGCCTCCCAAAGTGCTGGGACTACATGCTTGAGCCACCGCTCCCGGCCTAACATGATTTCCTTTTAAGGAATTCACGCTGGGTCCTGGTGATCTCTGCTTCCCTTTCTAAGTGTCCACGTCCTCCTAATCTTGTCAAGGATAAACAAGGGGAATGCAGCCCCTGGAATCCGGATTCCTCCCTGTTTTGCCAGCTTGCATCTGTAGGCCTGTGGATCTGTCCGTTCGTCGCATCTCACCACGAATCTGCTGAGCATCCTAGGAATCGGCTCGCCCAGAGACTTCAGGCGCCAGAAACCACCTTCGGTCTCGGCTTCTGGTCTCCACCCCGCTTCCGCTTGAACCACGCGCTCGGCGGGCTTCTCTTCCTGCTCCCATCACCCCAGCCCCATTCCAGCGACGGTCCCTCGGCTGTTCCCGGACAGTCCCTTCTGCTTGGAAACACACCCCTGGCGCCAGACTGACCAGGGCTTAAGCCAGGGCTCGCCGCTGTGCGACCCTCGGGCAGATTTAACGTCATTGTAAAACGGAGCCTTCTCCTGCTCCCCGAGTGCTTGTGTCGGTCCGGCCATAGGCCCAGAGATGGGCGGTTTCCTCGTCTGTCACCACCCAGCCCTCGCCAAGGTCATCAGTCACTGAGAGACGAGCCAGGCCGGGTCCACCTCCCGACCCCCTTTCTCAGCCCAGGGCTGGGCACGCAGCGGGCCTGGACCCCGTTCAGCCTTCTCGCTTGCAGGGCGCCGGCCCGTTTGCTAGTCTGTCGGGGTCGGGAAGCCACGTTTGACGTCCCCGCCCTGCCAGGGCCGGAATCTCCGGGGTCCCCAAGGGCGAGGCTGCTCCGCGGCTGGAGATCGCGGGAAGCCAGCCTCGCCCAACGGTCGCGGTGAGTGGTGGTGGGGGTGGGGTCACTGCCCCCGCAGTCGGATTGGTTCCTTGCCCTGGCAACGCGGCGGCCTCAGCCAACCGCCAGCGAGGCCGGTCGGGAGCCCCGCCCCCTTCTCAGAAGGCCGCCCTCGAGCCCTGGCAGCCCGGCTGATGTTTGCGGACTGTGGGGGTCGGAAGCTGGGCGCATAGCGGAGGATGTGCACTTATGCCCAAATCTGCCTCTTGCGTGCTGTTTGAAAACGCCCTGGTTGGCATGCTGAGTCCTTGTGACCTCTGCCTCTCTCTGAGCGTCAGTCTTGCCATTCTCACCATGAGCTTGGTGGACCCGGGCATTGTGAGGCAGAGGCTGGAGGGGCGAGGGCATGACCGTCTAAGGGAACGAGGAGGGTGAAAACGGCCATCAGCCTGCACAGAAATGGGATGAAGACCCGGAGAGGACCCTGGGCGGGGCGGCCCCCGCGGAACGGCGGTGGCTCGAGGATATCCCCTCCCCCGGTCGAAGCCGGCAGGCCTCCCGGGTCCCCAGGCCCCGCCCCGGCCTCGCGAGCCCCGCCCAGGATCCGCCCCCGAGATCTAAGCCCGCCGCCGCCCGCGCGGACTCGCATTGCAAGCCGGGCCGGCAGTGTGTTCGGGTCTTAGCCGGTTTGCGCCTCCCGACGCGCCCTTCGCCCGCCGACAGAGCCGCGCGCACTCTCGTGTTTTCCTGCGGCCCGGTGAGTCGGCCCCGGCCGGCCCGCCCTGCGCCCGCCACACCTGCCCCACGCCGCTCCCAAGCCGCGCGCGCCTCCCGCTCTTTAGTTCCCTAGCTTGTACTTTTCCGTTCTGTCCTTGGTTCTTTTTCTCTGCCGCCCAGGCTGGAGTGCAGTGGCACGCTTACAGCCGCCGCAGCCTCGACTGCTGGGCTCAGGCGATCCTTCCGCTTCAGCCTTCCAAATGGCTGAAACCATTTGGCGTGCGCCACCACGCCTGGCTAATTTTTTTATTTTATTGTAGAGATGAGGTCTCGCCATGTTGCTCAGGCTGGTCTCGAGTCCGTGGGCTCAGGCAGTCCTCTCGCTCCGCCTCCCAAAGTGCTGGGAATACAGCTGTGAACCACCTTGTCCTTGGTTCTTTTTCTTCCTCTCTCTCTCTTCTGGACTCCTTTTTGTTCTTTCCCTCTCGCGTTCAGTTGGGTACCATTCGAGCCTCCACCCTTCCACTCCTTCCTTTCGGCCACAATGCGTAGCCCCGCCTTGGGCGGGGGCCTTTGGCACAGCCAGAGTGACCTCTACCTCCCCCGTGGCTGTTTCTGCCTCGAGGAGGCTTTGAGCTGCTTGTTCTGGCCTCTGCAGGACCCAGTCTCAGGCCCTCCACCCTTCTTGCAATCCAGCCTGGACCCTAGCCAACTCCCAGAGAATCTCTGCCCCATCATGACCCCCTGACAACTCTCCCACTCACCAAAGTCTGATGACTGTGTTGGGGGATGCTTATCTAGAGTACTGAGTGCTACAAAAACAGAAATCTGGAAGAGGGTCAATTTGTGATACTAAGCTGACTAGAAGAAGGGGCACTCCTGGGCTTATTTTCCTTCCCCTGGTGTATGCACTTAATTAGTCCCTGGCTGCCCTGGGTGAGATGGGCTCTTGTTCCCCACCTGCCTCCAAGGCCAGGTCTGAGTGGGCTTGTGTGTCTTGGGCAGGTGGCCTTTTCCTTGCTGGGGATGGTCCTTTAAGGTGGATTTCCTTTGTAAACTCTCCCCCTTTGCCTCACCCACAGGACACATAGTATGATCATTAGGTGTTTCGTCTCCCAGCCATTTTCTATGGAAAACCAAGGGGATCGGGCCATGATAGCCACTGGCAGCTTTGAAGAATGGGATGCCTTTAAAGAAGCTTGATCTTGAAGGCCTCAGCGTGAGACCTTACAAAGCCGGGTAAGAGTCCAGACTAAGGGAGAGGTCTCCTAGCTGCCTCCTAGTCCTGTGATCTAGGGTGAGAGTCAGCAGGACATCAACAAAAATAACTACCATCATCGCTCCAGTGAAGTGACTCTTCATTGTTCACAAAGGACTTTCATACATCCCTGGTCTCAATTCTGGCCCTTAAGCCAATGATAAGCCAAAGATGATGGTATCCATTTTATAAAGTAGAAAACAGGCCCAAGCGGAACAGTGATTGGCCCCAGGTCACCCTGGGAGTCAGCAGCAGGGCTAGGACAGAAGCTTTTTGTTCTAACTTCATATTGTTGACTCTAGCTTTTAAGTGTCCCTGAGACAGAGATTAGTAATCAGATGTACTTTTTGGGCTCTGAAACTGGTTATTTCCCAGGGACTAGAAAACATGATGAACTCTTTCTAGAACTGAATTTTACTCTTCTTAGTAGGCCCATTAGCATGGGTGACCTTTGCCACCTTTCCCACCCCTCTGAGGGACCTGACTTTTTGCAAACCTGAGGCAACATTCACAATGGCAACTGAGCCTCTGCATACTTGTCTGTGAGCTGGGTAGCAGCAGGGTCTTATTCTTGTCTGGCCTTTACAATACCATGCAGCCCAGCTCAAAGTCAGGCATGTGATAGACATCATCATGTTTATTTTTTATTTTTTGAGTTGAAGTCTCACTCTGTCGCCCAGATTGGAGTGCAGTGGCACGCTTCCGGCCACCACAGCCTCAACCTGCTGGGCTCCGGCAATCCTTCCGCCTCAGCCTTCCGAGTCACTGGAACTACAGGTGCGCGCTACCACGCTCGGCTAATTTTTTGATTTATTGTAGAGATGAGGTCTCGCCAAGTTGCCCAGGCGAGTCTCGAACCCGCGGGCTCAGGCGATCCATTCACCTCGGCCTCCCAAGGCGTGGGATTACAGGCTGAGCCACCGAGCCCAGCTGACATCATCATATTTCTGATGCCCAGAGAAGGAACATAATTTGCCTGACGCTTCTCAGAACTGTTTAATTGGCATGAGAGAACTTTCTTTGTGAAAGGCCCTGCCAGTGCCTGGGGCTGAGAAAGCAACAGAAAAGAACTAAGGAGTTGGGCAGCAGTGTAAAGCAAATATAATGAGCTTCAAAGCCTGTAGAGGTGGCTCTTACTAAGTTCCCTTATCCAACCAGAAGTGAGAGCTGCTACCTCGCAGGGCTGCTCTGAGGATTAACAGAGTGCCCTGGGCATTGGGATGGGGAAAGGTACAGAGTACCTCCTGGGGAAAGGGAGCATCAGAGCAGTGTGGCTGGGGGCACCTTCATCAACCCATTCTGTCATTTGAGCACAGTCTTCACTGAGCCTCGTGGGCCAGGCTCCAGGGAAACATGAGAGAAGGTCAGGCTCAGCTCTGCAGGAGATCCCAGTGTGGTTGCTCTTGGTTTCCTTGTTTGCCTTAGCCACCGCTGGTGAGAAGCCCAGGGAGGAAGAAGCTGGGTCAGCTGTTTGTTTCATGGGTCTCTGTGTTCACAGTTGACTCCCACCATATCCTCCCTCCACAAGCGAGTTCCTTTCTACAGAGCCACAGAGACAGGGGCAGCCAATCAGGCTGGACTCAGAGCAGCTGCTCCTATGAAGTCAGAGAAGCAAGCCCAGGGGAAGGAGAAAGTCACCCTCCCCCACTGGGGTGTTGGGCTCACTTCCTCCTGGGGCATCTCTGAGAACAAAATGGAGCTTTTGGTTTCCTGTATCACTCTTCATGGCTCTACACCTCCCCACCCGTGCCTCTCTTGTGGTGAAGGTGTAGATTCTCTATAGAAGAGAGAAGGAAATTGACGAGAGAGAGCAATTTTCCCTGAATCAGTGTTTACTCTTAGCCCCGAGAATCACCTAGCATCCTGAAGACCCAGCTAAATGTTACCTTGTCTAAGAAGTCATTTCCAATCACCCAGACTTCCTTACCACTCTTCCAACAGAATTAGTTGTTTCTTCCTCTGCATTTTGAAAGTATGTACTGTAAGCCCCAAATGCAGTTTGAATCACCTGCCTACCCCTGTACCTGACAATAAGCACCCTCTAGGGTAGACATTGTTTCCAGTGTCTCAGTGAACCAGTGCCCAGCAAAGCAGATTTATTGAAGGAATGACTAGAGAGTCTAAGCTGTGTGGGGGATGGGGGAAGAAATTAGACTTATGGGTCTAAAGGAATTGAACTGGTCATCTTGTCCATTCCTTTTCTTCTTGGCTTAAGTAATTCAGACTCATGGGAACTGCTCCTACTTAGAAGTCCAGAAGATAGGCCTGTGACTGAAACCTTTCTACACTCTTGTCTGCCCTCCAGATAGCTCAGCAGAAGCAGGAATGTGGGCATCGTCAGTGAAATCTCTGCTCCTAGCGGACAGAGAGAGCTGGTTCAATGACTTTTTGTGAGACAGCACTAGGACAGCCCTGGTCCAGACTCTGTGTAGTGAAAGGGAGGTAGCCCTTCGAAAGCATGGACTTCTCGAGCAGAGATAGCTTCACCAGCCCCTGCTTGAGTACCTCTGGAGCTCACTCCTATTTTCCCTAGAGGGGCTGCTCTGAATCCTGCTTAGGAAGTTGGTGCTCTCAGGGAAAGTAGAGTTGGTGAGCAGGGAGGGCTTGGGGACACTTGCTAATGGGACTTCCCTCCCTTGGCTTAGATTCCGGCAGAGTTCCTCTATCTCGTCTTGTTGCTGATTGAAGGTGCCCCTTCTCCAGTTTTTCTCCATCTCTTTGGAGGTAGCAGGAAAGCATCATGGTGGGGTTCAAGGCCACAGATGTGCCCCCTACTGCAGCGGTGAAGTTCCTGGGGGCTGGCACAGCCGCCTGCATTGCAGATCTCATCACCTTTCCCCTGGATACCGCTAAAGTCCGGCTGCAGGTGAGGGGATGAGAGGCCTGAGGGTCCTGATGGTGTATAGTCTGCTTCCTCCCCAAGGACACAAACTCCTCAAGGGCTAGTGAGGTGTTTGGGACAGCAAACCTTGGAGCATTAGGATGGCAGGAGGTGAGGAGGGCAGCCTGCTTCCCACCCTGTCTTGGCCTTGCAGATCCAAGGAGAAAGGCAAGGGTCAGTGCGCACTATGGCCAGTGCCCAGTACCGCGGCGTGCTGGGCACCATCCTGACCATGGTGCGCACTGAGGGCCCCCGAAGTCTCTACAACGGACTGGTCGCCGGCCTGCAGCGCCAGATGAGCTTCGCCTCTGTCCGCATCGGCCTCTATGACTCTGTCAAGCAGTTCTACACCAAGGGCTCTGAGCGTGAGTATGGAGCTGGGCCACAGGCCCTTGGGCCTTTTTTCCTTGGTGATGAGTGATCTTAGTTCATATAACCAAACAGCTCCTTCAGGCCCCATGATCCCTAGGAGGAACAGAGAACTAGAAGGGGCCCTGATTCTCCATGTGATTCCTGAGTACCTGGGCTATGCCAGGCTTGAGCAGACATTATCCTGTGACAGTCTGAGACTGAGACTGAGGCTTGAAGTGGGGATTGGGAGAACTTGGCCATGGGCACAGCGGGGAGCCAGAAAACACACCCAGGTCTCTTACCTTAAAGGTCAGCATTCTTCCATCTCCTCTCCTTAGCATGCCATGCCAACATTTCATTTTACACGTGAGGAAACTGAGAGCCTGAAAAAAGTTTGACTTTTTTCCATCAGAAAGCCACTTCTTTCTGAGCCTTGGCTTTCACATTTGTCAAATGGAAATGGTTCTGATTTTACAGGCCTGTTGAGCGAGTTAAATGAAAGTGCTTTATGAAAGAAGCACTTTCTCCTTTTGTTGTTATTCCTTGCTTTTGTCTCTAGCAAGTAGTAGACATTCACGATGATATTTTGTTTGCTGTGAGGAGTTCTAGGAGTGAGAGCTTGTCTGGACCTTATTCCCAAAAGCAGGAAAGGACAGTGACGTGGTTTTGGTGAGGAGAGATGAGGTGGAAAACAAGTATGAACCAGCTGACCACTGGCCTCCATGGTTTGCCCACAGATGCCAGCATCGGGAGCCGCCTCCTAGCAGGCAGCACCACAGGTGCCCTGGCTGTGGCTGTGGCCCAGCCCACAGATGTGGTGAAGGTCCGGTTTCAAGCTCAGGCCCGGGCTGTAGGTGGTCGGAGATACCAAAGCACTGTCCATGCCTACAAGACCATCGCCCGAGAGGAAGGGTTCCGGGGACTCTGGAAGGGTGTGTATACCAGTTGTTTTCCTGTCCCATTTTCTTCCTCCCCTGTTTCCTGGTCTCACACAGGCTCTCCTTCCTCCTATAGGGACCTCTCCCAATATTGCTCGTAATGCCATTGTCAACTGTGCTGAGCTGGTGACCTATGACCTCATCAAGGACACCCTCCTGAAAGCCAACCTCATGACAGGTGAATTGGGGTAGATGGTGCTGGGTCTTGCCCTTTCCCCAACCCAGGAGCAGGTGTGGGAGTCTCCTTGACACCTGAAGACTCCGTCTTTTCATCCTGTTTGCCCTTTGCATAGAGTGAGATCATACCTCTTACCTGCCATGTTGAAGCCAGCTGGGATGAAGCGCCCACTCTGCATGTTGAGGAACTGAGGCTAGATTGGCAAAATGACTCTTAGGCCCCCAGAAAAGGTCCCAGCTAAGGTCCCAACTGGAGTCTCTGAATCTTTAAAACCATGAGAAGTCTTAGCTACTTAAGTACTTCCCTTCTGGAATGATGAGTGAGGAGCCTGACTGCCATGCCTGTTCCTTCTTGGCAGATGACCTCCCTTGCCACTTCACTTCTGCCTTCGGGGCGGGCTTCTGCACCACCGTCATCGCCTCCCCTGTCGATGTGGTCAAGACGAGATATATGAACTCTGCCCTGGGCCAGTACAGCAGCGCTGGCCACTGTGCCATTACCATGCTCCAGAAGGAGGGGCCCCAGGCCTTCTACAAAGGGTGAGCTTCTCATCCACCCCACCCAATTCCAGGCCTGTCATGCAGGTGGGAGAGGACTACCTGGAAGTGAGTAGCAACCAAGCTGAGACTATTTCTGGTCCTGGTCCTGGTCTTTCACCAGCATTCACTCTTAATTCCTTCCAGAGTTGCTGCTATCGCTATTTTGTGGGTGCTAAATGGAGACTCAGAGAGGGTTCTTGCTCATAGCCACACAGCTGTGAGGCTCAGTTCATTAAGTCTCCCAGCCTTCTTTGGGACAGAGCAACTGGGTTGGATTGGATGCCAGGCTCAGTGAGGGAAGCGGTGCCCCTGTGACCTGTGTTTTCTCTCCCCTAGGTTCATGCCCTCCTTTCTCCGCTTGGGTTCCTGGAACGTGGTGATGTTCGTCACCTATGAGCAGCTGAAACGGGCCCTCATGGCTGCCTGCACTTCCCAAGAGGCTCCCTTTTGAGTCTCTCCTGCTGCTGACCTGATCACCTCTGGCTGTGGCTGTAGCTCCGGCCGGGCCCTCTGTCCCTTTTCCTCCCTCCCCTTCCCTCTTTCCCCCTCTTCCTTCTGTTCCTTTTCCACCACCTCCTTCCTTCTCCCCACATTATCACCCCCTTCCCTACATTATCTCCCCATTGTCTCAGTGCTGGTGGAGTTGACATTTGACAGTGTGGGAGGCGTGGCACCAGCCAGGGTCCTAAGCCCTTGATCCCATGCAAAGTTCAGCCCGAATCTTCATTCTGCCCCCCAGCCCCGCCCACAATGTCACCCATAAAGCAAGCTCAACCTTGGTGTCTCCTCCCTCTCTTGTAGCTGTTACCAGAAGTCTTGGTCCTGTGGGCCCTTTGGCACCTGGTGGGCAGGGCAGAAGCCACCTGACTTTGAAAGGGTGTGTGGCCCACCTTCCACCTCTGGCATTTAGTCTGGGGCCCACGACGGTCATCTGGTCCATCTCTCTCCAGACGCATACCCTGGGCTGAGGTGGCAAGTGGAGGAGCAGCCGGAGAAACCAGTGGCTTTGCTCTTGCCTCCCCTGGCCTTGCCAGGCCACTTGGCTTTCACTCACTCAGCACTTGGTGCTCTAGTGCCTGCCTTTCCAGTTCCAGCTGGCCCCAGGCCTGTTAGTCCACAAGGGAGAGTACCCCATCCGCCCTGCATCTCCTGCACATCTCAGAAGTCTTGGCAGTGCTATGGACTTAATTTTTATTTTTATTTTTTTTGAGTTGGAATCTCACTGTCACCGGGGCTGGAGTGCAGTGGCATGCTCACAGCCATCTTATCCTTGACCTGCTGGGCTCAGGCGATCCTTCCGCCTCAGCCTTCCAAGTAGCTGGAATCACAGGCATATGCCACCATGCCTGCCTAGTTTTTCGATTCATTGTAGAGACAAGGACTCGCCATGTTTCTCAAGCTGGTCTTGAACCCCTGAGTTCAGGCAGTCCTCTCACTTCCACCTTCCAAAGTGCTGGGATTACAGGTTTGAGCCACCACTCCTGGCGGTGGACTTAATTTTACTCCATTTCACAAATGGGAAACCTACCTCCCCAAAGCCCTAGTGAAAGCAAGACAGGCTATCTCCACCCTCCACAGTCACGCCTGTAAAAGGAAGTGTCACTGACTTGGGTGGGACAGGCCCTGACTCAGCAGAGGTGGGATCCAGGCTGCAGGGCAAACATCTCATCTCTGCCTGAGGTTACTTTGCATCTGGAGTCTCACTCTCCCCAGGCTAGGGATCCCAAAGAGGCAGGAACGAGCCAGGACTTTTGCTGTGCTTCTTGTTCCCAACCCACCCCGAGAGGCAGGAAAGCAGATAGGCAGGACTACCATTTCAAGGGTGGGGGAAATCCCAGAATCCTGAGGCATCTCGTGAGAGCTGGGCCCTTAGAATTAAGTCATCCAGGCTCATTTTGTAGATGTCTGAAAAAACTGAGGCCTAGGTCAAGTCATGCAGGCAGGAATCCAAGGAAGTCAGCCACCAAACCAGAACTCACTCCTCCCTTCTGGACTCTTCCCCCAGGGACCAATAGGGTCCTTAGAGAAGACTGTTAGCCGGGCTCGGTGGCTCAGCCTGTAATCCCGCGCCTTTGGGAGGCAGAGGTGAGTGGATTGCCTGAGCCCGTGGGTTTGAGACCCGCCTGGGCAGCGAGACCTCATCTCTACAATAAATAAAAAAATCAGCCGGGCGTGGTAGCGCATGCCTGTAATTCCGGCTACTTGGAAGGCTGAGGTGGAAGGATCGCCAGAGCCCAGCAGGTCAAGGCTGTGGTGGCCGGGAGCGGCCACTGCACTCTAGTCTGGGCGACCGAGTGAGACTCCAACTCAAAAAAAAAAAAGACTGTTTAGCATCTGTGGAACCAGGCTTAGAGAACATGGCCTTCCTCTGCCCCCAACCCAAAGCACCTGACACTGCGTCTTCCTCCTTGTTAGCATTGATGGACCTGGAAACTGGACCCTTCAATGTTTGGGCAATGGGGCCAGGATGTTAAACTGATTCCTGGAGAAGCCATGAGGGCCTGGGATTCCTCAGTTTCCTAGCTTCTGACAAATTGAGCTGAGGTGTTATAGTCCCCAAGAGGGATAGGGTTGAGTGCTGTAAGACAGCAAATCAGTGTGGGGGTGACAGGCAGCCCAGCCAGGCTGTAGGGAGTTGGCATAAATGGAGGACCTGGTCACTGCCTTATATACCTTTATTCTCATGTTACTCCTGTGGGACAGGCTGTTAACTGGTTTGTACTGAAAGAATGAGGGGCAGTTGGCTGCCTTAGGTGTGTCTGTCAACTGGTTCACTCAGCAGCCTGTGTCTCAGCCACTAGGATAGACACCAGACTTCACCATGGTTCAGAGCATGGCCTTGGGACATTGAGCTAGAAAAGGTGGTAGGAACCACTGGAAAACACCAGTGGGCCTCAAACTGATTATGGGTAGGTCAGTGCCCTGTGGTCCTGAATCTTTGATGCCTAGTTAATGGGCACATGGGCAGAGCATGGTGTCTCATGCCTATAATCCCAGTGCTTTGGGAGGCTGAGGCCGGAGGACCACCTTGAGGCCAGGAGGAGTTCAAAATCAGTCTTGGCAACATTTTGAGACCTCATCTCTACAAAAAATAACTTAAAAATTAGCTGGGAACGGTGGCCTACAGTCCTAGCTTCCTGAGAGGCTGAGGTGGGAGGGTTCCTGAGTAGTGAGGGAGCCTGAGGCCAGGGCTCTGAAACTCACTGACTCTAGGGCAGCAGGAAAGTCTATGATGAGGCCCAGGAGTTTAAGGCTACAGCGAGTTTGTACCACTCCACTCCACCATACCTGGCTATAGGCAACAGTGCGAGATCCTGCCTCAGAAAAAGGGGGGAGCATATGATAAGCCCTACTTTGCCTAACCCACAAAGTCACACTGAAGGTCACTGAGGTCATAGAAATCTCAAAGATCTCTCAACAAGCATGAGTCCAGACTTCCTCCAGAGCCTCATCATAAAGAGCAGACTTTCCTGCTGCCCTAGAGTCAGTGAGTTTCAGAACCCTGGCCCCAGGTTCCCTCACTACTCAGGGCTTGCTTTCAGAACAAGCAGCTACCACCACCCTCACCCCTGGGTCCTGCCTCAGGGCAGTGTCAGCTTCATACCAACTGGTTTCCACAAAAAGCCTGCAAGATAGGAGCTCAGACAGGCTCAGAAAAGTGAAAGTTTGCCCAAGGGCAACACAGCTGGTTAGTAGCATAGCCAGTATTCAGAACAGGGTGTCTGATTCCAGAGGCCACATCCTCTTATTTTTTTTTTTTAGTCAGGGTCTCACTCTCTCCCAGGCTGGAATGCAGTGGCACAATCACAACCTTGACTTCCTGAGCTCAGGAGATCCCACTTCGGCCTCCTGAGTAGCTGGGACTACAGGCATGTGCCACCACACCCAGCTAATTTTGTTTTTTTGTACAGATGAGGTCTCACTATGTTGCATAGGCTGATCTCAAACTCCTGGGCTCAAGCAGTCCTGCCTCAGCCTCCCAAAGTGCTGAAATTACTGGTGTGAGCTACTGTACCCAACTTCACATGTGAGTGTACTGAAATGCTTCCTAGAACTGTGGTCTCACAGTCTTCATTTCAAAGTCTTGGGCTAATGCCTTCTCAATTGTTTCTTTTTCTGTTATTATTTTAGATACAATGTCTTACTCTGTCCCCTTCGCTGGGTGCAGCAGCACAATCATAACTCACTACAGTCTTGAACTCCTGGGCTCAAGTGATCCTCCTGCCTCAGACTGCCAATTAGCTAGGACTATAGGCACACACCACCACACCTGGCTACTTTATTTTTCTTGTAGAGTTAGGGTCTCACATGTTGCCCAGTCCAGTCTTGAACTCAAGCAATCCTGCCTCAGTCTCCCGAAGCACTGAGATTACAGGCATTGCATGATGATTTTTTAATTATTTTATTTTATTTTTATTTATTTATGTATTTTTTTGAGTTGGAGTCTCACTCTGTCGCCCAGACTGGAGTGCAGTGGCCGCTCCCGGCCACCGCAGCCTCGACCTGCTGGGCTCTGGCAATCCTTCCGCCTCAACCTTCCAGGGAGCTGGAACTACAGGCGTGCGCTACCACGCCCGGCTAATTTTTTGATTTACTGTAGAGATGAGGTCTCGCCAAGTTGCCCAGGTGGGTCTTGAACCTGCGGGCTCAGGCAATCCACTCACCTCGGCCTCGCAAAGCGCGGGATTACAGGCTGAGCCACTGAGCTCGGCCACATGATGATTTTTAAATGGCTGACAAGTGCTACTGAACTCCCATCTAAGAAAAGACCTTAAGCTGATAAGGTATTTTGAATGGAGATGTTCCAAGGAATCTGGATAATATGAGGCCTTTTCTGGCACCTCTGAAGTCACTTCACAGAAATGTCCACCCACTCTCCATAAGCCTGGACCAATCCTAGCCTCAACTCAGATTCAAGAGGGGAATGTTTCCCTGGCACGAAAGAAGAGCACAGCACAGTGTTGATGACTCTGGGAGGCAGGTGTGGTCTACACAGGCCCTGTTGGACCTGGAGGCTGAACTTCCTCCAGGCCACATCGGCCTTAGTGCTGTAACCATCCTGAAATCTAAGCAGTGAGTCCACCAAGCACTTTCACATCAATGGTCTGAATCCTCACAGCAAGTGGGAGAGGGGTTATGAGTTCTGCTTTACTGACAAGACTGGCAAAAACTGGTCTGAGGGGAATGTGGCAGGGTTGGGGCTAGAATCCAGGGTTTCCTGCCTTCCGGACCACCTGCCTCAAGATGGCTCAGGGCCCATCGCACAGATGAGGGAACTGAGGCCAGAGAGACAAAACCAAAGCTGTGTCAGTGCTTGCTTCTTTGTGCTGCCTCTAATCTATGCAGGGTGAGGCTGCGGGGAGAAGCCTTCAAGGTTCTGAGACATGAGGCTGTGGGGAGAGGCCTTCAAGGCTCTGAGACAGCTTTGGCACTGAGCCCTGAATGACCTGGACAAGAATTCTTTGTGTGCTTCGGTTTTCCCGTCTCTATCATGTGACCATGTACTACAGAGACTGTCTTTCTGTCATGAAGTCAGAACAGAGCTAGGGACCCTCAAAAGCCATGCAGCCCTGCCCCACTCCGCCCTAGGTGGGAGCCCGGAGACTCAGCCCTTGGACCCTGTGCATGCTCACCAAGCCAGGACAGGGACCCAGGCGCTCAGGTCTGTGGGCCTGCTCTTCCTTCCGTCCCACGAGAAGGACTGGTATGAACCTCTCCTTCCAACACACTCCCTGGGTGTAGCTGGAGGATAAATAGATATTTATTATGTCCATTTAAGCCCATGCCACCCCACTCTCATGTCACATCTGTGTAGTTGGCTGGCTCCCTGCATACCCCAGGGCTGTGGGGGGCAGGGGTACAAGCAGGCACGGCTAGCCTCCTCCCACTCCTGCTCCAGCCCAGCCCACCAGTTATGTCAGCAATGCCTGGCGCAGCATCTGCTTCTTCTGGGGTGTGAGGCGAGTGGGAAACTGGATGTCGAAGAAGATGAAGAGGTCACCCTTCTTGGCGGGGTCCTCAGGCAACGGCATCCCCTCACCTGGAACCTTCTTGAAGTACTTGGGACTGAGACAGGAGGATGAAAGAAAGCTCAGGAAGCACTCCGGAGCGCCTCCGCACGTCCCTGCCACCCTGCTCACACCACCTCAGGAAGGGACAGTCACTACAGCCTCCGCCTGGAAGGGGTCTCATCAGCCAGAACTGCTTGGGAGTGGAGGAGATGGGCTTGTTCCAAACAACTTGCTCCCTGAAAAGCCTGTTTTTACACTGAGTTTCTGCTGGAGGGTTCCAGAAATCTTGTTTCCAGAAATCTTGTTTTAGATATGCAAAGTGGCAAGGAAAGAAGTTGAGCAGACCCTGAGGGTCTGGGGGGCGCTGCACCGACCTTCCCATGCAGAATGCCTTTCTTTCAAAAGGACTTAAGGTCTGCAACTCAGAACTCTAATGAAAGGCTTGAGGGAATGGAGGCAACAGAGGTTCCCAGTACCGGGGGCTTGTCTCTGCAGTGGCCTCATGCAAATGAGGAAGAGGCCTTCCTTTTGCCAGGTGCATGCAGCCCACAACTTGGCTGGAGTATGGGCTGGACTTCCGTCCTCTCTTACCCTTCAGTGGGGGACCTTGTGTCAGGGCAGCCTGCACTACTGCACTGGGCAGACCTGTCTGACACCACCCCTTAAGTCCCAGGCCAGCCTCCCCTTGGCTCCTGGGCCCAAGGTGGATGAACTCACTGGATGATGTCGTTGATGGGGATGTTGAGCAGACGGTCGTCTAGGGTCTTCACCTCCACGGTGCAGCAGGTGAGAGCCTGGGGAAGGTTAGGGCCAAAGGTGGGGGGATGGGGAGGTCACTATGGCCTCTTTAGAAGGTACTTCATGCCTGAGCCGGGCACCAGGGAGATGAAAGGCTGGTCAAGAGCTACTAGGTGCATGACCCAGTGACGGCCTGCTCTGGAGGAGCACACAATCTGGCAGGTACGGTGATCGAGCTGGAAATAAAAGGCCTGTGGGAACCTGGACTCCTTGCTGAGGGGCTGGAAGGCTACACAGTGGTGATAGCAGCTGATGAGGGCCAGGTGGGGTGAGTGGGCAGACAGCATTCCAGCAGAGGGCCCGGCAGCCACGAGCAGGGAGGTGTTAAAATGCACCACATGGGCATTGTCAAGTGGCACAGTGCTGTAGTGTAGGGATGAGGCCAGCCTGCAGAGGCCCTCGAGCGCCATGCCGAGGTATTTAGACAGCAAGGAGTGTACCAGGTCCGAGGGATGCGTGGAAAGACCCCGAGGAGAAGAGCCTGGAGGTGATGAGAGTGGGGCAGGAGGGCCTGCAGCCCAGACCCAGGCAGCGGAGGGACAGAGGGGACCACGTGCAGGGAGACTCGGGGTGGAACCGGCGGGGCCTAGTGCCTGCTGACAGTGGTTGGGGGAGGGGAGGCCAAGTCTAGGCCCATGCCGGGAGGCTCACTCTGATCCCCCACCTGCCGCTGTGGTACTTTGCCCACACACCTTGCCCAAAGGGATGGGATTCACAAAGAAGAGGTTGTCGTTCTCCCTGCGGAAACGGGGGTGCAGCTTCTCTTTCACGACGAAGATGATGTCAGC
This sequence comes from Cephalopachus bancanus, assembly GCA_027257055.1. Taxonomy (NCBI): domain Eukaryota; kingdom Metazoa; phylum Chordata; class Mammalia; order Primates; family Tarsiidae; genus Cephalopachus; species Cephalopachus bancanus. The sequence continues at coordinate 1,924,704 of JAPVLO010000195.1, read as the reverse complement.
TGGAATGATGTTGGGGCCCTGGGCAGGGGAGACCACGGGGTAACAAGGACTGATTGGCTTGTGACCTGGGCCATGTTCCTGCCTCTACTTCTCCATGTCTTCATCTGCACAATGCGGACACTAGCCAGGTTTTCTGGAAAGGCCTTTTAAGTTCAGCCCCATGCTCTGAGAAGCATACTCGGATGAGTCCCCCAGAATCACTTCTTCTCTACTGAGCATGTCCAAAACAGATGCCCTCAGTGGAGGGGCAAGAGGCTGTCTCAGTGGCAGGCAGATCACAGAGCTGGCTGTCAGCTACTGCCCACAAGTCTCTGTCCTGCCTCCCCTCCCCCAACCACCACCAGCAGTCACTAGGCCCTGTCGATTCCACCCTCCAGTCTCCCTCCACTTGGTACCCTCTGTCTCTCCCCCGACCTGGGTCTGGGCTGCAGACCCTCCTGTCCCCTTCTCATTGCCTCTAGGAATGATGCCTCTCACCCAAGCTTCATTAAGCCACCAAAACTCTGCTGAGGTCTCTTCTGGGCACTGGGGATAGAGGAATCAGACTGGCCCCTTCGCCAAGGAGCTCCAGTCTAGTCGGGGACACAGACATGGCATGGCCAAGACTGTGATAAAAGGGAGGCCCAGAGGCTAGGGGGCTCAGAGGAGGCACTGACCCATATGAGGAGGTCAGGAAAAGCTACCCAGAGGGGGAAACATTGGAGCTGAGTCTTGAAGGGTGATTTTTAGAAGTAGATGTTTTATAGGTAAGAAAGAGGGCAGTCGGGCTCGGTGGCTCAGCCTGTAATCCCGCGCCTTTGGGAGGCTGAGGTGAGTGGATTGCCTGAGCCCGCGGGTTCGAGACTCGCCTGGGCAGCGAGACCTCATCTCTACAATAAATCAAAAAATCAGTCGGGCGTGGTAGCGCGCGCCTGTAGTTCCAGCTACTTGGAAGGCTCAGGCGGAAGGATCGCCGGAGCCCAGCAGGTCGAGGCTGCGGTGGCCGGGAGCGGCCACTGCACTCCAGTCTGGGTGACAGAGTGAGACTCCAACTCAAAAAGGGGGGGGGCAAGAACTGTGGGTCTCTTGGCTCTGAATATTCCACAACTCTGTCTCTTAGGACTCCAGGACTCAGCATGCTCTGGACAAAAATTTATTGTTCTTTTAAATAAGTGTTTAACTTAGAAGTACTTTTTTTTTTTTTTTTTTTGAGTTGGAGTCTCACTCTGTCGCCCAGACTGGAGTGCAATGGCTGCTCCCGGCCACCGCAGCCGCGACCTGCTGGGCTCCGGCGATCCTTCCGCCTCAGCCTTCCAAGTAGCTGGAACTACAGGTGCGCGCTACCACGCCCGACTGATTTTTGATTTATTGTAGAGATGAGGTCTCACCAAGTTGCCCAGGCGGGTCTCGAACCCGCGGGCTCAGGCAATCCACTCACCTCGGTCTCCCAAAGTGCTGGAATTACAGGCTGAGCCACCGAGCCTGGTCAGAAGTACTATTAGTATGTGCTTTCTTTCTTTTTGAGTCAGGATCTCACTCTGGTGCTCAGACTGAAGTGCAGTGGCACCATCACAGTTCATTGTAGCCTCAAATTCCTGGGCTGAAGTGATCCTTTCACCTTAGCCTCCCAAGTAGCTAAGATTACAGGCGCATACCACTATGCCTGGCTAACTTTTAACATTTTTTTTTTCGTAGAGACAAGGTCCTGCTATGATGCTCAGGCTGGTCTCAAACTCCTGGGCTCAGGCAATTCTCCTGCCTTAGCCACCCAAAGTGCTGGAAGGCACTCTGAAGAAAGTCAGGAAGAGCACTGGAATTAAGACTGGGTTTTCCTTTCAGCTCTTGTGCTCTTGCTCTGGGCAAGTCCTATCCCTCTCTGGGCCTCAACTTCCCACTCTGTAAAATGGGGATTCGTCCCTGGGCTACCCACTCCCTTGGAGGGATCATTAAGAATCATCTCATCCACTCTGCAGACTGGTCCCTTTACCAGACCAGAGCTCACAGGGGCAGGAAAAAGTATTGCAATCTTCCCACCACCTGAGCCCAGGTGACCGACCTTAGTCAGCTTTTATCCCTCTCACCTGGTCCCCTTCCTTCTCAAAGGTGATGCGTGTACCCTGCCTCCAGCCAGGCTTCACATCAATTGTCAGGATCTTGTCCTTGATGGTGGAGGAGAACCTGTCCTCGTTCAGCACCTGCAGCCAGATGCCAGGGGTGGCAGGGGAGGTTTCCATGAGCACCCAGCTAGCCTTTGTACACATACACCCTCTGTGGGATTTGTGCTGGGGCTCAGTTCTCAAGCAATGGTGAGAACCTGCCCTGAGCCGTTCCCATTGCCCCTCTGTTGCCACCAGAGCCAAAAATTCCAGAATGGCAGGGCATACCAAGCAGTTGCTAGGAGTTGATCAAACCAACTCCTACCCTGGCCATTTACAGTTACATGGTGAAAACGTACCCACTTTCTCTCTCCAAATCCCAGACCTGGCCCTGCGCCTCTGGCAGGTCTCTTAATCCCAAAGGGAGAAAGAACATGGAGATCAAAATATCTGACCCTCACCGAGTGCCTTCCCCCATTACGTCATTCATTCCCTAGTCGCATCCCCAGATAGGTGTTGTTTGTAGAAAACATGGCCATGCTGGCACCTCCTTTGTTGGGCAAAGGTGAAGGGCCTACTCTTGTGCCTGGCACATGGCTGGGTCATGGGACAAGGCCAAACCAAGGGTGGACTTGAGGTACTGAGGGTCTTCCTCAACCAGTCACCCTGGGGACTGTCTCCCAGCCCACCCCCATGCCCGCACTGCTCCCTCTTACTCATGAGGCATGTACCCTGATGAAATCCCGATGGCATGGTCAGGTACTGCCCAGACAGAGGGCAGAATTTACAGGAGACTGTTCCCATGCAGAATCTTCCCAGAAGATTCTGGGAAGGCTGTAGAGCGGACTTCTGCACTAGGAAAGAATTGACCCTTCCAAGTTTTAGATTCTGGAATTCTCAGGTCTCTGAATCTAAGATTCTGGAATTCCATCAGAGATCATCCCTGAGCTCTCCGGCTGGGGACAGGGACAACGACTGGCAGGTTGCTAGGACAGACGATGGCTCCCGGCAGTAGTGAGTCAAGTACTCACCCTGCGGGAGATCTTGATTTTTTTGGTGCAGCCGAAGAACAAGTCCTCCAGGGACAAGTAGAGGTCCCGTTCGATTGGGGGATCTTGTTTCTTGACCCCTCGGCCCCGGAGTCCCCCAAAGTTCAAATCCACTTCACTTCCTTCTGCATCAAAAAACTCTGCAGGAGGTGGGAGGAGGAGTAAAATAAATTGTGTCTAGAGACTCAGATTCTCTCTCTCGCTCTCTCTCGCTCGCTCTCTCTCTCTCTTTCACACGGGCACACACACAACAGCGTCTCTGTCCTTGTATGCCTTCCCACCTCTTCAGTGCCCCATGTAATACCCAGCATCCTGTAACCACCTCTCAGACTTAGACTGTCCATCCAGGCCAAGAGGCCGTCCTCAACTGCAGTCCCAGTGATGATCGACGCTTGCATTCCCCATTGCTTCACCTCCACAGCGCCCCACCTTCCCCTCCACAACCTGTCTCTTTAACCCGCAACTTGAGTAACTTAACTCTGGCTGTCTCAGGAGAGGTGCGCCCTCTAGCGGCAGTACCTGGTCATGTCGAAAAAGACTCGGGCTGTTAGCTTTCGGCGGGAAGGTCGTTGCAGCCAGTCCTACCTACCCTTTCCCGGATTCTACTCCCCTTGATGTCCAGCCCAGCCCAAGACCACTAGAGATCCCAGACTCAAGTTCCTAAAAAGTGGTCAGCAGAGATGGGGTAGGGGTCGGTTGGTTCTTAACGTCAGCGAGCCCTACACTCTTCTTTCCTCAACCTCTTTTGCCCCTGCCCAGCTCTACACCCGTATCCCTTCCATCCCAGAGCATCAGCTATGCCCCTGATGTGCTATGCAACCGTTTGGACTTCAGTTTCTCGGTTTGTGGCATGGGGCAATACTGCCTGACCTGCTTTCCACCATTAAGATGACGAAGAGCAGCTAAAACTTCTGAGAGCTTACTATGCATCAGGCGCTATTTTCAGCACCTCGTTGTTATTGCATTATTCCAGATAGGCCAAACAAAATGCTTACAGCTCTCACAGTCAGTCAGTAGTGGAGTCGGGAGCTGAATGAACAACAGGACAATTGACTGCAGAGCCTGTGCCCTTAACCAACACACTGTATTGCTGGGTGTGGAAGTCCTCTATAAACTGCAGCACCAGGAATCGCTACGATGATCAAGATTTTTTGTACTCTGCCTGTCATGGTTAACACCATGGAATAAACTTCAAGGGCTAGAATGGTGAAATGACGTTAGTCAGGGACGGTGAGATGGCTTCCCACTTTGCCCCTCTAAGGCAGATGGGTAATCCAGAGGCCTGTGGATCTTCTGGTATCCCTCTTGCATTACTGAATTCATCTCTTCACCCAGCACCTATGGTGTGCCAGGCAATAGACCCCAATAGCCAAGCCACAGGAAGCCCCAACCCTCAACCCTGCAGGGAGATGGGACACAAGAACCCCTGGGGTGGTTCCCTGTATCAGTATAGCTCCTGGGCACTGCCGATGGGACCCCCAAACCCTGAGCCTGGTCTTCCCTAATGAGTGATGCCTCTGTAGACTCTTCTTTGGTTCCTTTGAACTGCCTCTTTTCCATGCACGTGTTCCTAGACGGATTCACAGACACACACAACTCACTTCCTCTGTCCTAAGAGGCAGGTAGGGAGACAAGGCCCCATTGCATGGCATTTTCTGACTGCAAAGCCCATTGTCATAAGCATTACCTTATCTGATAATGAGCCCTAAGCCTTAATCATTATTATGGCTACTTCATAGTGAGGAGGCTGAGGTTTCAGAGAGGTGAAGAAATTCACACAGTTCATAAGTGGCAGCACATGGATTTGAAGCGAGCCCCCGACTCTAAGTCCCTTGCTTTTTTCAGTCGCACATGGAATTGACAAGCCCAGCTTCCTCTGGCAGACTGTGAGGGCAATCACAGTGGGAGAGGGCTCTGAGGGGGAGGGCGTAGGCTACTTACTAGCAGGGAGAAGAGAAAGAAATAACTTCTGAAATGCAGAAAGGCCGTAGTACAGCCAGGAAGAGGGGTGGCAGGTAGCGGGGGAGACAGGCAGTGAAAATCTAGACTCTCTGAGTTGCATAACTGGAGTCAAGAAGACAGTTCTTAAGGTTAAATGTTTTTGCAAAATGATTCTGCCAGGCACAGTGGCTCAAGTCTGTAATCTTCTCAGCACTTTGGAAGGCAGAGGTGAGAGGATTTCCTGAACTCAGGGGTTTGAGACCAGCCTGGGCAACATGGTGAGACCTTATCTCTACAACAAATTTTTTAAAAAATTAGTTGAGTGTGGTAGCACATGCCTGTAGTTCCAGCCACTTGGAAGGCTGAGGCAGAAAGATCACCTGAGTCCAGCAGGTGGAGGCTTCGGTGGCCTTGAGCATGTCACTGCACTCCAGCCTGGGCAACAGAGTAAGACTCTGACTCGGAAAAAAAAAAAAAAAAAAAGAAAAGAAAAATCATTCTGGTCTCAAAAATCAACTCTTGGTCAGTTTGCCTGGGACCTGGGATCATGCACCCACCTACCCACCTACCTACCCACCCATCCATTCATCCATCCATCCTCCCTTCCATCCTTCCATCCTTCCTTTCATCCCTGTATCCACAAGCTCTTGTCAGATGACAGGCTGGGGTTTGATTACTGACAGATTAATCAGCCCCAGAGGCTCTCCTGGTCTGAAAGGGAGACACACATATTAGGAAACTAACTAGAAATGGCATGAACACTGTTTCAACTAAAAAAGAGACAAAGGGCATCTACCCTTATTGCAGCATTGGCAAAACACTGGAAGGAAACTAAATGCCCATCAATAAGGCAAGTAATTTAAAATAATCAACTCAGCCAGGGTCGGTGGCACAGCCTATAATCCCGCGCCTTTGGGAGGCTGAGGTGAGTGAATTGCCTGAGACCGTGGGTTCGAGACCCGCCTGGACAGCGAGACCTCATCTCTACAATAAATCAAAAAATCAGCCGGAGGTGGCAGCGCATGCCTGTAATTCCGGCTACTTGGAAGCCTAAGGCGGAAGGATCGCCGGAGCCCAGCAGGTCAAGGCTGCGGTGGCCGAGAGCGGCCACTGCCCTCCAGTCTGGGTGACAGAGTGAGACTCCAACTCAAAAAAATAAAATAAAATAATCAACTCTAGAACACCCAAGTGCTCTGCTGGCCAAGTGTCCATTCTAGCCTCCTCCCTGTACACCCACCCTGCTGAAGACTCCGTAGAGCAGAAAGGAACGTTTCCTAGACGTTCAGCAGTCAGGGCTCTGGCTTTGAATTCTGCTCACCATGTAAACCCTGATACTTCAGGGGAAGAAAGAGGAAAGGTGGGAATCTCTCTGTGGCTGGAGTGGGGAGCACAACATGGAGACGCCGGGTTTTCTACAGCAGCATTTCCATGTCACCTACTAGTGTCATCCTGTCAAAGGCAAGCAGGGTGGCAGTGACACGCATCCCTTAGCCATGGTTGCAGCCACAGGGGCATGTTGTGGAGCATAGCAGCAGTGTTTCCTGATTCCTTCTTTTTTTTTTGAGTTGGAGTCTCACTCTGTTGCCCAGACTGGAGTGCAGTGGCCGCTCCCAGTCACCGCAGCCTCAACCTGCTGGGCTCCGGCGATCCTTCCGCCTCAGCCTTCCAAGGAGCTGAAACTACAGGCGTGCACTACCATGCCTGGCTAATTTTTTATTTATTGTGGAGATGAGGTCTCGCCAAGTTGCCCAGGCGGGTCTCAAACCCGCGGGCTCAGGCAATTCACTCACCTCAGCCTCCCAAGGAGCGGGATTTCAGGCTGAGCCACAGAGCCCGGCTTGATTCCTTCTTCATGACTCTGGCAGAGTCAGTGGCTCTCCCTGAAGGACAGTTTAGGGGTGTTGTTCTCAGAAGAATTCCTGGGGGCCAGTCTACAGCCCTCACAAAGACCTTTCAATGATTTGTGGTTTTTTTGAGTCAGAATCTCACTCTGTCGCTCAGGCTGAAGTGCTGTGGCACTCTCACGGCCACTGCAATCTTCCAAGTAGCTGGAACCACAGGTGCGTGCCACCACGCCCAGCTAATTTGTTTGTTTGTTTGTTTGTTTGATTTATTGTAGAGACGATACCAGCTACCCAGGCTGGTCTTGAACCCATGGGCTCATGAAACTCTGGCCTCAGCCTCCCAAAGTGCTGGGATTATAGGCATGATCAATGACTTTTTAAGTACCCAATTCCCTGTCTTGAACCACTTTCTGCTTCACGTGGCTGATTCTTTCTTTTCTTTCTTTTTTTTTTTTTTGAGTTGGAGTCTCACTCTGTGTCCCAGAATGGAGTACAGTGATATGTTCACAACCACCGCAGCCTAGACCTGCTGGGCTCAGACAATCCTTCCACCTCAGCCTTCCAAGTAACTGGAACTATAGGCACGCACAACCACATCCAGCTTATTTTTTGACTTATTGTAGAGACAAGGTCTCACCAAGTTGCTCAGGCTAGTCTCAAACCCCTGAGCTCAGTAGATCCTCTCACCTTGGCCTTCCAAAGATCTGGCCTAAGTATCTGTTTCTATAATTGACCCCCGAACTAATACACATCTGTACAATGAAATCTTATGCAGACTTATATATAGTATGCAGATTTACATATAAATGAATAAAGTCAATTATATATAGTATAATATATACTAGATTATTCCAAGACATATGTGAAAAAATCAGTGTGCACAATGCAGTCCCATTGCCTTACAAAATAAAAGGCTTATGTAAAAATAAATATAAGCTCATAAATGCATAGAAAATTTCTGGAAAGAAGCCAGGTGTGGTGGCTCACTCCTGTAATCCCAGCACTTTGGAAGGCTGAGGCAGAAGGATCACTTGAGCCCAGGAGTTTGAGACCAGCCTTGGCAACAGCAAGACCCCATCCTTACAAAAAAATTTTAAAAATTAGCTGGGCATGGTGGCATACCTGCAGTCCCAGCTACTCAAGAGGCTGAGGCAGGAGGATTACCTGAGCCCAGGAGGTCAAGGTTGTGGTAAATGATGATTGTGCCACTGTCCCCCAGCCTGTGTGAGAGAGCAAGACCCTGTCTCAAAAAAATAGGAAGAGGAAGAGGAAGAAGACGACGAAGAAGAAGGAGGAGGTGAGAAAAGAAAAGATCTGGAAGGAGACAAACTGTTAAAAGCGAGTGTCTGCTTCTGGAGAAGGAAATGGAAGGTTGGAATTTATTTATTTTTCAATCAATTGTTTTGCTGTTTTAAAAATCATTTTATGCATACACACACGCGCGCATATATGTAAAGTGCAAATAAAAACAAAACTACTCAAAGAACAGCATCTTTTACAGCTGCGTCCTTTCCCAGTAAGGCAGAGAAGGAGAGCAAGACATCTTACCACTGAAGGGGTTGTCTCCCCCGAAGAACTCATGGAAAACCTTTTCGGGGTTGCCGTGGAAGACGTAACCAGTTGTCCAAGGGGTCTGGGATCCAAACTCCAAAGGAATCCCGCCCTTCAGGCCCTCCTCTCCAAACTTGTCATAGATGCCTCTCTTCACAGCTGTGGATATGCGTCACCTTGAGAAGGACTTCGGAGGCTGAGCTAGAGGAGGGGCTGGGAAGCAGGAGGATATGGACAAAGGGGAAGGGCAAAACCAGCCTTATTTCCAAAGTGCCTGCTGCCTGGTGGTCTTTGGATGAGACCTAGAGGTTAGGGGATCCATTCATGCTGGGTGGACCTAGGTTTGGCCCTCAAGCCCAGAAGAGAGATGGGAAAGACACGGGTTGGCTGAGGGCCAACTAGATTATTCCAAGACATATGTGAAAAAATCAGTGTGCACAATGCAGTCCCATTGCCTTACAAAATAAAAGGCTTATGTAAAAATAAATATAAGCTCATAAATGCATAGAAAATTTCTGGAAAGAAGCCAGGTGTGGTGGCTCACTCCTGTAATCCCAGCACTTTGGAAGGCTGGAGATTGGAGGAAGAATGGAGCAACTTAGGGTCAGGTGATGGCCCCGAGATCCAGCCTAACTCAGCCATCATGGCCACTGTTTTATCTGGGGTGAATAGAATCCCAGAACCTTGACATTTTAGAATCTGGGAATTCTAGAGTTTCCAAATTGTAGTGCTTTGAAATCCTGGAGTTAGAAGTCCTGGAAACTCAGGGCTGAGGAAACCTTAGTGATTTTCTGACTGAACTTCTGCAGGAGCCAGGATTAGTCTCCATGACCAGCCAGCAGGGAAACCCCGCCCCGTTCCCTCCCACCCTCCAGTGCCCCTCGCCTGCCAGCTCCTCTCCACTCCCCTGTTTTGGGGCAGGGAATCACACTTTCTCCACTCTGTGGCTTCCATAGAAGAGAAATTTCCTAACCACTCCCGGCCTTTCTCTGCCCCTTTGTCCTCCTGGCCCTGGGGAGATGGAGGTTCCAGCACGGGTAGATCCGGGAAGGACAGGTAGGCCTGCAGGCCCAGCTTCAGCCTCCTTCGCCTGTGTCCTGTGGCAGCAAGCATCTCACGCCACTCCTCCCGGGAGAGTTCTGACATGGGCAATGCTCCTGCTCTGCCTTGACTGGCTGAGCAAGTTGGCCTAATCCTGGGCCCTGCATGCCACGAGCTGGCTGTGTAGGCTGAGAAAGGTGATTCTTTTTTTTGAGTTGGAGTCTCACTCTGTCGCCCAGACTGGAGTGCAGTGGCCGCTCCCGGCCACCGCAGCCTCGACCTGCTGGGCTCCAGCGATCCTTCTGCCTCAGCCTTCTGAGTAGCTGGAACTACAGGCATGCACTACCACACCTGGCTAATTTTTTTTGATTTATTGTAGAGATGAAGCCTCACCAAGTTGCCCAGGCGGGTCTGGAACCCATGGGCTCAAGCAATCCACTCACCTTGGCCTCCCAAAGCGCTGGGATTACAGGCTGAGCCACCGAGCCCAGCGAAAGGCGATTTTTTTTTTTTTGAGTTGGAGTCTCAGTCGGTCGCCCAGACTAGAGTGCAGTAGCCGCTCCCGGCCACCGCAGCCTCTCCTGCTGGGCTCCGGCAATCCTTCCGCCTCAGCCTTCCGAGGAGCCGGAATTACAGGCATGCACTACCATTCCTGGCTGATTTTTTTATTTATTGTAGAGATGAGGTCTCGTTGCCCAGGCGGGTCTCGAACCCGCGGGCTCAGGCAATCCACTCACCTCAGTCTCCCAAAGGCGCGGGATTACAGGTTGAGCCACTGAGCCTGGCTGAAAGGCGATTCTTAACACTGTTTTCTCTGTTTCTCTAGATTCCAGGCAGGGAAGAGGGATGCTTCCTCTCTCTGGAGTCCCCTCAGAAAACCCAACAGTCTAGAGACTTAAGGAACAAACTTAATGGAGAGGTGGGTGAAAGAGAAGATCTGGAGTGACCCTGCATGCTCAGCCCCTTGGTCACTCACGGTCACTCAGCACGTCGTAGGCCTCTGCTATCTGCCTGAATGTCTCTGGTGAAGATGGGTCATTTGACCTCAACGGGTGGTTCTTCAGGGCGAGTTTCCGGTACCTACAGGAGGGAGGGTTTATACAAGTCATAGCAGCTGACCTGCTTCTGAGAGCAGACCACAGCTCATAGCTGGTGCCACTGTCCCCTGCCTAGCCATAAATCGGGGTGACTTCACAGGCCATGATGGCCTGGAAGTGCGTTGCTCAGATCTCCTTGAAGAATGCCTGGCTAGGGAGCCTAGTTGGCTGCCAGTCCCAGCAGCTGCCCCCTGAGCATTCGTGCCAAGGCTGCCCTGGCCAATGCCTGCATGTGGTGGGGATATCAGGGTCAGCCATTCCTGCAAAACACAGGACTCTTCCGTCAGGCAAGCTTTGCTGGAGGGCTCCCCACCAGCCTGCTGAGATTCCTCCGGCCACACTGCAACTTTCCCTCTGCCATCCTTCTTTCCCTGTCTCCTTTTGCAGGGACCAGCCTTCAGCATGCTCTGTCCCTGCCCTGTTTCTTTTACAGGGGTCTCCCCAGTGCATTTTGTGCACATCTAATCCCGGTGCTTCTTAGAGGACCGGAAGTGACACCCAGGTTTCTTGGAGGATGAGATGAAATTGGGTGTACAAAGGGCCCAGCTCAGAGAGGTGCAAGGGGCTGGTCAAGTTCATGCACTGTCTCCCACTGAGCTCATTCCTTCTCCACTTGTGTTCCTGCTCAGGCCCATCAGGGTGGGACACCCGCAGCATGCGGGAATACAGATCATCAGTGTCCTAGGAGGGAAGAGATGGCACAGACTGGGTGGTCTGTGGAGAGTTTAATAGAGGGACCATTCACTGAGGTGCAGGAAGAGGGATGGGAGACCACGAGGGGCAGTGCAGGACCCGAGGCTGGGGACCCTGAAGTGCCTGGGTCACCGCTGAGTCTGTGGGTGTGGGAGGGCGGGGAGCGGTTATGAACCCTGGAAGGAGAGAGTGTGGACAGGGCCCTTGGCAGGAGCTGTGACTGAAGGAAACCAAGAGCACAAGCTGACAGAGTCCTTGTGTTCTTTGTTTTACGTTCAAGGAACTCAGCCTACGTTTCCTTTTTCTCCCCTGGCCTTTTGGTTGCATGCCTGGAACCTGCTCATCCTGAGTGATTGCCTTGCTTAGCATAGATGTTAAGATATGCATGGTTTAGTCATTGATACTTATCCTGCTTGTGTGATTTAACTCAGAAATTAACATATCCTGTGTGTATGGTTTCGCCTTCCTTTGTGAGATTTTTGTCCTATATAAGAGGCATGCGGTAAAATAAATTTGCTCTCTAGCCCCTTGCTATCTGAGAGGGAGTCCTCCCGATCCTGCTGTTTCTCTTTTTCTTTCTTTTCTCATTCCCTCCCCCCAACTCAGGCCCTGATCAGCAGAGGCTGGACCCCTGCATGTGACCTTCTGTTAAGGGATGCAGCCAAGCTGCAGAGACCTGAAGGAAGCGGGGAAATAAAACCCACCCCCACCTCCTCCCTACCCTCCCTGTCCCCCCTTCCCTCTTGATGTCCTGTCCTGGTTCCCCTTCACAGGTTGTATCAGGACGCCCAAGGGCAGGAAACCTATCAGTGCCACCATCACCCATCAGACTCCCAAAGCTTGAGCGGCTGAGGAAGGTGGAGGAGCAGGTTTGAGAGCCAAACAGAAGGCATTCAGCATAGACTCCTTCCCCTGCCCACACCTGCTGTGTTGGTGTCCCCAGAGTCCGTTGTTTCTATTCTCACTCCAAACACTCCGGAGACACGCTCGCCTCTCCATGGCTGATGACTCCACATCTCTGCCTCAAGCCAGACACTTCTCTGAGCCCTGGACTTCTGCACCTGCTTCCATCCCCTCTCCAGTGTTCTGCAGGCACCACAGATTCAATGAGCCCAAACGTGAGCACTTGCTCATTGCCTAATTTTCCCCAGGCACTGCAGTCAGAAATTGGAGCACAATTTTGGACGCTGAGCCCCTCTTTGTCCCCTCCACCACCATCCAATCAGACACCAAGTCACGTCAGGTTTTCCTTCTAGAGAATGCTCTGTGCCCGCCTTTTTATTCCTGTAACTACTGCAGCACCGTGTCTTCCTGTATCCAGAAGTCTTTCTCCAATCCACTGTGTGCTGCCATTGCATTGACCTCTATCTCCTATCTATCTGTCTATATTCCTTTCTCTGTCTCTCTCAGTCTCTCCTTAGTGCTGATGCTTCTAAAATACTCTCTGGTATCTGACTGGAGCCACAGATACAGAACAGCATGGAACTAGCATTAAACAAAACAAACCTAAATTAAAATACTCTCTGACCAAGGCACTCTCCTGCCAAACCCCTCACAGCTTCCCTGTTGTCTCCACCATAAAATCCGAATGTCTCGCACTAAGACTCAAGCCCCTATCACCGCACTCCCTCCCGCCTCCACGGCCTCTCCTGCCTGGCTCTGAACCTCTCACCACCCCGCATGCACACCCTACTCCCCTTACCTGTAACACTCGCCCCTCTGCGGCCCCCCTCTCAGCTCCTCTTGGCTATTTTTTTTTGAGTTGGAGTCTCACTCTGTCACCCAGACTGGAGTCCAGTGGCCGCTCCCGGCCACCGCAGCCTCGACCTGCTGGGCTCCGGCGATCCTTCCGCCTCAGCCTTCCAAGTAGCTGGAACTACAGGCGCGCGCTACCACGCCCGGCTGATTTTTTTGATTTATTGTAGAGATGAGGTCAGCGGGTCTCGAACCCGCAGACTCAGGCAATCCACTCACCTCAGCCTCCCAAAGGCGCGGGATTACAGGTTGAGCCACTGAGCCCGGCTTCCTCCTGGCTATTTTTAACTCATCCTTCAACATTCAGGTCAGGGGCCATCTCCTCCAGGGCACCGTCCCTGACTGTCAGCTTCCTTTCTAGGTTGGATTCCCCTTCCCAAGTCCCCAGTGCCTCTGATGCCAGTACTTAGCACATGTGTCCCAGCGTCTGTCTCTCCAGCTAGGGGGTGAGGTCCGGAAGTTGCTGAGTCCAGTTCTCGGCGTCCCCAGTGCCTAGCACCCAGCAGGAGTGAGTAAATGAATGACGTGAACTCATCACCCTGCAAGGCAGCCCCTCTCGCTGTGGGACAGCTCTGATTTCTAAGCAATGATTCCTCTTACTGAGCTGGACCTGCTGTCCTGTGACTTTCCCACCATCCATAAGGATCCTGGCTCTGTCCTGGAGGGCCTTACAGAGAGAATATCTACCTTCAGAGACTTGAGGACAATTGACACAGCCGTCTAAGCCTGCCCTTCTCAAATACAAATGTCACAGTAAATGACAAGTAAATGCTACCACTGAGTACAAGCAACAAGGTTTGAAAAGAGTTTCATTTTTCTTTTTCTTTTTTTTGAGTTGGAGTCTCACTCTGTCACCCAGGCTGAAGTGCGGTGGCACACTCGGTCACCACAACCTCGACCTGCTGGGCTCAGGCAATCCTTCCACCTCAGCTTTCCAAGTAGCTGGAACAACAGATGCCTGGCTAATTTTCTGATTTATTATGTAGAGACAAAGTCTGGTCAAGTTGCCCAGGCTGGTGTCGAACCCATGAGCTCAGGCGATCCTCTCGCTTCCGCCTCCTAAAGTGCTGAGATTACAGGCGTGAGCCACCGCACCTAGTGAGCTTCATTTTTCATATACATTTGAGTGGTTTCAAAATTATCTCTGGGCTGGGTGCAGTGGCTCTTACAGTGCCTGTAATCGCAGCAGTAGGATTGCTTGAGCCCAGGGGTTTAAGACCAGCCTGGACAGCATAGAAAGACCTTGTCTCCACAAAAAAGTCAGAAAAATTAGCCAGGCATGGTGGTGCATACCTGTAGTCCCAGCTACTTGGGGGCTGAGGCAGGAGGATCACCAGACTCCAGGAGGTCAAGGTTGCAGTGAGCCATGATTGTGGTGTCACTGCATTCCAACCTGATGACAGAGTGAGACCATGATATATATCTGCAGAACATCACATCTGCTTTCCTGAGTGGGAGTCACAGCTTGAATGCGTAATTACAAATCATCATGGTGGTTTTCTTCTTCGTATAAGTTCCGCATTAATTTTTTCTGCTACTATCTAGGTACTCCCACGGGAAAGCATGTCACATGTGACTTAGAGTTGTTGCAGGGAGAAGGGCCATGGACTGTTTCATGAAACACATGCAGCTCTCTTATTCACTCTTTGTATGACATGGTTTTACATGCAAATGATGGCCAGACATTTTCCCATACATTATTTCATCTAATCCTATTCAATACCACAACAACCCTTATTTATCATTATTATTTTTTTAGAGATGGGAAAACTTAGGCTCAGGGAGGTTAAGTAATTTACCCAGGTCACATTGCTGGTGGTTAAGTTAACCTGGATTCTGATCTAGCTCTCTGCAATGCCCAACTAAGCTGTGCTTACCTTTCTGCACTCTAACTGCCCTCCTGCTGGCAACCTTTTCCTAGATGAGTCCAACTGGCCAATGAGGTGCCCTGAACAGTGGGTGGCATCATATGCTGCCCCAAATCGTTCTCAGATGGCTTTACGAGTGTGTCTCTTACTTCCCCACCCATACAGTAGACCTGCCACATACCCCACTGAGATCCCCTAGGGATCCCTAGGCCCTGCGGTAGGTGATTCTAGTAGGTATGGCACCTAAATACTGACTGTCATTTACTAGTGCAGGTCTTGGGACAATGATGGCACTCACCTCTCAGGGTTGCTGTAAGGATTGAATGAAATAGTGATGGGAAGCTGGGCACGGTGGCTCACTCCTGTAATCCTGGTACTTTGGGAGGCAGAGGCAAGAGAGGATTGCCTGAGCCCAGGGGTTTGAGACCGGCCTGGGCAACTTGGCGAGACCTTGTCTCTACAATAAATCGAGAAAAATTATCCAGGCATGGTGGCACACACCTGTAGTCCCAGCTACTTGGAAGGCTGAGGCAGAAGGATCGCCTGAGCACAGCAGGTTGAGGCTGTGGCGGCCGTGAGCATGCCACTGCACTTCAGCCTAGATGACAGAGTGGGACTCTGACTCAAAAAAAAAAAAAAAAAAAAGAAATTGTGATGAAAAGTTCTCAGAACCGCACCAACACACTCAGTAAATGGAGCTGTTATCACTGCTCAACATAACTGAGTTATCCTGGACACCTCTTTTGCCCGCTAATGATTCATTTCATTCCAAGTTCATTTTCTCCCCTTTCTCCAGTCCACTGCCCTACTCCCAGCCTCATCTGCCTTGATTACACAGCAGCTTCTTCAGGGGTCTCTCTCCTTCCAGCATAAACTTCCACAGCACTGTGAACTTCCTTTGTTGTAACATTCATCACAGTTGTGGTGACTTATTCAATGTCTGAATTCACCGACAAAATTAAGCAGTATGAGGTAAGGGAGCATATCTGTCTGATTCCAGTGGCTACCACCACACTTAGCCCAAATAGTAGGCACTCAATAAATGTTTTTTTGTTTTTGTTTTTGTTTTTGTTTGAGTTGGAGTCTCACTCTGTTGCCCAGACTGGAGTGCAGTGGCCACTTCCGGCCACCGCAGCCTCGACCCGCTGGGCTCCGGCGATCTTTCCGCCTCAGACTTCCGAGTAGACGGAATTACAGGCGCGCGCTACCACACCCGGCTGATTTTTTTATTTATTGTAGAGATGAGGTCTTGCTGCCCAGGCGGGTCTCGAACCCGCGGGCTCGGGCAATCCACTCACCTCAGCCTCCCAAAGGCGCGGGATTACAGGCTGAGCCACCGAGCCCGGCTAATAAATGTTTTTAAAAAATATTTTTTCAGAAAAAATGTGGTGATTCCAGTCTTAGACTTTCTTAAGAATGGACCACGAAGTCCTTATAATCTAGTGGAAGTGGCCAGGCGTGGTGGCTCAAGCCTATAATCACAGCACTTTGGGAGGCAGAGACAAGGACTGCTTGAGCCCAGGGGTTTGAGACCAGCCCGGGCAACTTGGCGAGACCTCATCTCTATGGTACATCAAGAAATTAGCTGTCACCTGTAGTTCCAGCTATTTGGAAGGCTGAGGCGGAAGGATGACCTGAGCCCAGCAGGTCGATGCTGCGTGGCTCCGATCTTGCCACTGCACTCCAGCTTGGGCGACAGAGTCAAACTCCAATTAAAAAAAAACACAAAAAACTGATGGAAGTATTCAGAGATGCAGTTTAGTCAATGCTGAAAACCCGAATACTGGCCAGAATAAAATTTGTAACACATCCATGTGGCCAGCCTACTCCCCTGTTCACTATCCTCTGGTTCTCCACAACATTCAGGATACAGCTCTTCTGCTCCTATTTCATGGCCAGGAAAACCGAGCCGCCCAGGAGAGGAGACGCGGCACAGATCATAAAGGGAGTGTGGGTTAGGAGCCGACTGAGGAGCTAAGGTGTTCGAATTTCCAGACTGGGCCCTGACCCAGCCCAAAGCCAGGATACAGGTATACCGGAAGCAGAAGGAACCCGCTTTGCCTCGCCTGTCCTCAGCCGCTCAGGAAAGCTCGGTTTGGAAGAGATGAGGGTGGGACCTGCCCCAGCAACCCCCTAAGGCATGACTCCCACCCCAACTTACGCCTGCTTGATCTGGGCATCCTCTGCATTGCGCGTGATGTGGAGCACAGAGTAATAATCCTGGCCCATGGCTGGCCGTGAGCCTGCGGATAGTCCTCAGACCCCGGCAGGGCTGTTAGTCTGCGGCTCCTCGGTTGCTCCTGACAACCGCACAGGGGCACTCTGGGAGTTGGAGTCCTACCTTCTCGAGCAAACCGCCTTCTCAGCTCTGCCTCACAGAGGCGCTAATGGGACGATTGGGAGACGGGCTGATGCTGTGACCCTGGACGAGGTCACTCAACTCAAACGGGAAAGTCACAGAGCCCCGTTTTGTTGTATTTCGTTTTTAAGGAGCGCAGCAGTTAGTTTCAACTAAAAGTTTTTAGAACAAGGCACTTAGATAATTTTTTTAAATATTTTAACTTTCAGCATAGTTTTAGGTTTTCAGAAAAGTTGAGACAATAGTACAGAGTTACCATACACCCTACACCCAGGTTCCCCTATGACTAACATATTAGTATGGTACGTTTACCACAAATGATGACCAGTATTGATACATTACTTTCTTTCTTTCTTTCTTTGGAGTTGTAGTCTTACTCTGTCACCCAGGCTGGAGTGCAGTGGCATGACCACGGTAGCCTCGACCTACTGGGCTCAGGTGATCCTTCTGCTTTAGTCTTCCAAGTAGCTGGAACCACAGGCATGTGCCACCATGCCCTGAGGAATTTTTAAAATTTATTGTAGAGATGAGGTCTCGCCAAGTTGGCCAGGCTGGTCTTGAATCCGTGGGCTCAGGCCATCCGCTCACCTCAGCCTCCCAAAGTGCTGGGATTATAGGCATGAGCCACTGTGCCTAGCCAGATACATTAACTAAAATCCATATTTTATTCAGATTTACTAGGTTTTAGCCTAATATCTTTTTTTCTGCTCAGGATCTCATCCAGGATACTACAATACATTTATTTTAGGTTTTTTTTTGTTTTGTGTTTTTTTTTTAGAGACATAGTCTTGCTCTGTCACTCACCCAGGCTGGAGTTCAGTGGCATGATCACAGCTCACTGTGACCTCAAATTCCTGAGCTCAAGCCATCCTGAGTTGCTGGGACTATAGGCATGCACCAGCACACCAGCTAATTTTTAAATTTTTTTGTAGAGACAGGAATCTTGCTATTTTGCCCAGGCTGGTTTTAAACTTCTGATCTCAAGCGATCCTCCCACCTCAGCCTCCCAAAGTGCTGGGATTACAGGTGTGAGTCACCATGCCCAGCCCTACATTACATTTAGTTGTCATATCTTCTCAGGCTCCTCTTAACTATGAGAGTTTCTCCATGGTTTTCATGACCTTGACAGTTGTAGACTCCTTGGTCAGGTATTTTGTAGACTGTCCCTTCGTTGGAATTTGTTTGATGTTTTTCTTTCTTTTTTTTTTCCTTCCTTCCTTTCTTTCTTTTTTGAGTTGGAGTATCACTCTGTCCCCCAGGCTAGAGTGCAATGACACACTCACCGCCACCCCAGCACTGACCTGCTGGGGCTCTAGCGATCCTTCCGCTTCAGCCTTCCAAGTAGCCGGAATTACAGGCGTGCACTACCACGCCCAGCTAATTTTTGTTTTATTGTAGAGACGAGTTGTCTGGGCTGGTCTCAAACCCACGGGCTCAGACAATCCATTTGCCTCGGCCTCCCAAAATGCTGGGATTACAGGCTGAACCACCAAGCCCAGCCCTGTTTGATGTTTTTCTAATGATTAGATGGGTTATGAAGTTTTGAAGGAAGATAATAGAGGCCAAGTACCATTCTCATCACACATATCAAAGGTATACACTACCAACATGACTTACACTGATGATGTGACTCTCGATTACCTGGCTGAGATAGTGTTCATCAGGTTTCTCCACAGTAAAGTTATTTTCTATTCCCCCTTTTTGTATCTTGCTGTTTGGAAGGAAGTAACCATGCAGATCACCTTTTGAGGGGGGTGTTAACACTTCACTTCCTTGAGCACAGAAAAGCCCTGTTTTCCACTCATCCCAAATTCCATCAGTCATCAAAATCAGTCCACGCTGCCTCCCAGATGCCCCTCAAGCCCCTGCTCTGCTCTTCCTCCTCATAGCCACAGCCCTGCTCTAGCTCCTTCTTTCAGCAGGATCACAAGGCCAGGTGAGGTGGCTCACGCTAATCCTAGCTCTTTGGGAGGCCAAGGTGAGAGGATTGCCTGAGCCCAGGGGCTTGAGACCAGCCTGAGCACTTGGAAAGACCTCGTCTCTACAGCAAATAAACAAGTAGGGCATGGCGGCACGCACCTGTAGTTCCAGCTACTTGGAAGGCTGAGGCGGAAGGATTGCCTGAGCCTCGCAGGTTGAGGCTGTGGTTGCCATGAGTGTGCCACTGCACTCTAGCCTGGGTGACGGAGTGAGACTCTGACTCAAAAAAAACATCACTACAGCTTCCCCAGGTTCTGCCTGTCTTGTCCCTGCTCTGCCAAAACCACGCTCACTGCCCAGAGTGAAGCACAAACTGCTGGCTGTGGCACGTAGGTCTTGTGATCTTGGGCCTCCCGTCCCACCTGCAGCTCTGACCTCTACCCAACATACATGCGTTGCTCATCGGAATGGATGGCGGTGCTTGCAATTTTCCAAACTAACCATTCCCTCTCTCACATTCACCTGCGCTGCAACCTCTGCTTGGAGCCTCCCACCCTGTCCACCAACAACCTTGACCTCGACCCAGCTAACTCCTGATATTTATTTATTTATTTATTTATTTATTTATTTATTGAGTTGGAGTCTCACTCTGTTGCTCAGACTGGAGTACAGTGGCCGCTCCCAGCCACCGCAGCCTCAACCTGCCGGGCTCCAGCGATCCTTCCGCCTCAGCCATCTGAGTAGCCAGAATTACAGGCGTGCACTACCACACCCGGCTGATTTTTGATTTATTGTAGAGATGAGGTCTCGCCAAGTTGCCCAGACGAGTCTCGAACCCACGGGCTCAGGCAATCCACTCGCCTCAGCCTCCCAAGACGCGGGATTACAGGCTGAGCCACCGAGCCCAGTTTATTTTTTTTCTTCTTAGGAAGTAGTGTATATGCATGAAAACAGCATTCAAACGTTCCTTATTGAAGGAACGTAATCCCTGTGTGCCCCTCTCTACCTGTTTATTCTTTTGCTTTTGCTTTCCTTTATAGTTTTACTACATATGCATGGGATCCAGTGGTGTGCTGGTAAATGTTTAAAAACCAGCTCATCGCCAGGCTCAGTGGCTCAGCCTGTAATCCCGCGCCTTTGGGAGGCTGAGGTGAGTGGATTGCCTGAGCCCGCGGGTTCGAGGCCCGCCTGGGCAACTTGGCGAGACCTCATCTCTACAATAAATTAAAAAAAAAATAATTAGCCGGGCGTGGTAGCACGCGCCTGTAGTTCCAGCTACTCGGAAGGCTGAGGCGGAAGGATCGCTGGAGCCCAGCAGGTTGAGGCTGCGGTGGCCGGGAGCGGCCACTGCACTCCAGTCTGGGCGACAGTGAGACTCCAACTCAAAGAAAAATAAAAAAATGAAATAAAAACCAGCTCTTCAGAAGGAAAAAAAGTCCTGATTTGTAGCATTTGCCAGTTTTTCTCAAGCTGGTACAAGCAAGTTCCAGCATCACACTGCAAGGATCCATAACAACAGATGTACATCTTCATATTTGTATAAATGGTGTCATTTATACAAATGGTAGGGGTGTGTGTGTGTGTGAGAGAGAAAGAGAGAGAGACTCATTTTCCCAGAGGTTGTATTGTGCTCTCTGTTGATGAACCTTCAGGCATGTGTGTCCACTTTGCAAGGTAATGCCCATTTTCTGGTGTGGTTGTTCTAACGGCCACAGGCAGCAACAATGCATGAGAGTTCCCTCTGCTCCATGTCCTCACCAACTCTTGTGTCAAGTTCTTAAATGATTGTCAATAGATTCCAAGATGAAGACAGAATTGGTCAGATTGTGTGAGTCTCCATGTAAGTGAGTTTGCATAAGGATAAATATGCATGCAAGTGTGTATGTGGAAGTGGGTGTGTGAGTGTCTGACTGAGTGAGGATGTAGGAACAAGTGGCCTGAGCTCTCCTGCTGAGGCAGCTTCCCTGCACACTGCTGCCATCCATGGCACAGAGGCAATCACCATCTTCGGAACCTTATCCAGAAGAAAGCCGCAGGGAACAGCGGCTGCTCAGCACCACTCATCATAACCTTCGGAGCCAGATAGGGCACTGCAGCAGGGTCTGTGGACAAAGTAGGGGGGCAGGGAGGACAGTCGCAGAGTCCCACCAGAGGAGAAGTCACAGAAGCACCACCACTGCCTTTGCCCTGGAACCCAGGCAGGGACATGTTCCCGCCTGCCCATTTGAACTGTGGAGTTACACCCTGAGACTGAAGTGTGAATACAGCACCTCTCTAAAGTTGATCACCGCCAACCCACAGAGGATGCCACAGGTGCATTGTCCCTGGAAGGACAGGGTAAGCGCAGACACTCAGTCACCCCATCCCCCACACTGGACCATTCACAGGACTATGGTGCAATCAGAGGTGAAGAATCCAGCCCAAACAGATGGGTAGAAGTGGATTTTATTTTTATTTTTTATTTTTTTGAGTTGGAGTCTCACTCGGTTGCCCAGACTGAAGTGCAGTGGCCGCTCCCGGCCACCGCAGCCTCGACCTGCTGGGCTCTGGCGATCCTTCCGCCTCAGCCTTCCGAGTAGCCGGAATTACAGGCGTGTGCTACCACACCCGGCTGATTTTTTATTTATTGTAGAGATGAGGTCTCGCTGCCCAGGGGGGTCTCGAACCCGCGGGCTCAGGCAATCCACTCACCTCAGCCTCCCAAAGGCGCGGGATTACAGGCTGAGCCACTGAGCCCGGCTAGAAGTGGATTTTAAAATGGCTTAACTCCTTTCCCCCAGTAATTCAGGAAGCATACAACCCGTATGACCCATGCAGGGAGTCACCTAAGTGCATGTGCAAAGAGAGCTGAACACAGGCAGATCTGTTGGGGTCAGTTTGTAGCCTCTCCCTGACTGCACAGTGAGTAGGGAGGTGGGTCTAGAGGCAGAATCCCTCCCTTCCACCACCAAGAGCAGCAGGACTTGGGCCACAATGGCAAAAAAGGAACCTGAAGTTTCAGAAATAGCCAAAGACAGAGTTCAAGGATTACAAAAAGTTTTTTTTCCTTAATTTTTCTTGTTCTCTATATTTTGTGTGTGTGTGTGTGTGTGTGTGTGTGTGTGTGTATTTCATTTTGTTTTGTTCCTTCTCCTTCTTCTTCTTTCGCATAAGAGTGTATATAAGCCGGGCTCGGTGGCTCAGCCTGTAATCCCACGCCTTTGGGAGGCTGAGGTGAGTGGATTGCCTGAGCCCGCGGGTTCGAGACCCGCCTGGGCAACTTGGCGAGACCTCATCTCTACAATAAATTAAAAAAAAAAAAAAAATTAGCCGGGCGTGGTAGCGCGCGCCTGTAGTTCCGGCTACTTGGAAGGCTGAGGCGGAAGGATCGCCGGAGCCCAGCAGGTCAAGGCTGCGGTGGCCGGGAGCAGCCATTGCACTCCAGTCTGGGCGACAGAGTGAGACTCCAACTCCAAAAAAAAAAGTATGTAGAAGTGTACTCATTTTATCAGTTTTAGTTTTTTGGGTTTTTGTGGGGTTTTTTTTTGGTTTGTCTCTGTGTTGATTTGTTTTCCCTTCTTTATTTCTTCCTCTTCATTTTCTTTTCTTCTTTTTCTTTCCCATATGTTATTTTGTACTTAGGGTGTATACATATGTTTGCATCACATGTGAATATTGTGAGGTGATGGGAAGTGGGTGCCAAAGGGGTCCACACTCCAGTCAGTCAGCAAACATTGTGATCTGCAGGCAGCTTTTGAATCTTAGCTCCCCCCAATACACATTGTTCAAATCTCAAAACTGCAAAAAGACAGCACAGCTCCTCACCCCAACCCAGCTTCAAAATTGAAGAAATCCAGAGACTCTACCTAGGGAAGAATAGGGAGTTGAGCAAACAGAAGTGAAAACTATTCCCTCTCCCACTGAGCAATGGAAATAAAGAGAAAAGAAAAATTTGTCACAAATGAGAAATTAATGAAAAAATACAGGTAACCCAGAGAATCCTAAAATAATAATCCTTGAGAATACAGATGTCAGAACTCGAATAGTGAAGAGCACCCAGAATGACTGGCCTCAGACCACAAATGTAGAGATCAAAGTATGGATGGAGCAAATGAATAAGAATCAAGAAAGGCAAGATGAAAATGAAAGAATTAATGACAGAGATGTTGGCCATAAGGAATACTACTCATGAAATAAATAATAAATGGACAAGCATGGAAAGCAGAATTAACCAAGCAGAAGAAAGAAACTCAGAGCTTGAAGATCAAAATGTGGAACTAACACAATCTGTTAAAAACATAGAAAGGAAGCTTAAAAATACAGAACAAAGTCGCCAGGAGATGTGCAATTATATTAAGAGACTGAACTTACGCCTGACCAATATACCAGAAACAGAAAAGAAGACAGAGAACACCTTAGAACAAATATTCCATGAGGCCATCCCAGAAAACCTCCCTCATCTCATCAGACTCAACCATCCAAACATGGGATTCAGAGAACCCCTGCAAGATGTCTAATGAGAAGACCAACTCTCAGACACATAGTAATTCACTTACACAAAGTTGGCATAAAATAAAAATCCTGGCCAGGTGTGGTGACTGAAGCCTGCAATCCTTGCACTTTGGGAGTCTGAGGTCAGAGAATTGTCTGAGCCCAGGGGTGCAAGACCAGCCTGGGTAACTTGGCAAGATCTCATCTCTACAATAAATCACACAAAAAATTATCTGGCCATGGTAGCATGCACCTGACGTTCCAGCTACTTGGAAGGTTGAGGTGGAAGAATCACCTGAGCCCAGCAGGTCAAGGCTGCAGTGACTGTGAGCATGCCATAGCACTCCAGCCTGGGTGACAGAATGACTATGCACTTCAGAAGAGTAAAGGAAAACACAGAATCAACAGAGAATTCATCATGACTGCAAAATTAAACACACGCACACACATATATCAACTCAAAAGTTAAAAGAAAACAAACAAAAAATGTTATAAGAGCATCATGACAGGGATAGACTCTCATATTTCTATAATCAACCTGAATGTGAACTGACTAAATGCACCACTGAAAAGACATAGAATGGCAAACTAGATTTAAAAAAATATATGGGGCTGGGCTCAGTAGCACAGCCTGTAATCCCAGCACTTTGGGAGGCCAAGGCAAGTGAATTACCTGAACCTGTGGGTTCATGACCAGCCCAGGCAACTTGGCAAGACATCATCTCTACAACAAATCAAAAAATTAGTCAGGCATAGTAGCATGAACCTGTAGTTCTGGCTACTTGGAAGGCTGAGGCAGAAAGGTTGCTGGAGCCCAGCTGGTCAACGCTGGGGTGGCCATGAGTGTGGCACTACACTCCAGCCTGAGCAACAAAGTGCGACTCCAACTCAAAATAAACAAACAAAAAAAGCCCGAAAAAATATGACCCAATAATATGCAGCTTTCAGGAAATACTTCTCACTACAAAGGACACCCGCATATTCAAAGTAGAAGGATAGAAAACAAACTTTTGGACAAATGGAAAACAAACAAACAAAAAAGACAGGAGTCACGATTTAATATCAGACAAAACAACCTTCAAGCTATCAAAAATGGAAAAAGATTGAAATGACACTACATAATGATAAAAGATCAATCCATCAACAAGAAATACTTATCATAAACTTATATGCACCCAACAGAGGGGCACCAGGTTTTATAAGGTAACTACTAAATAAACTAAAAAAAGATATTGATTCTAATACTCCCATACCTGGGGACTTAAATACCCCACAAAAAACCCTAGATAGATAATCAAGGCAAAAAATTGATAAGGAGATCCAGAATCTCAATTTGGTGCTTGACCAAATGGACTTAATTGATACCTACAAAACACTTCACCCAACAAACACAGAATATACATTCTATTCATCACCACATGGAACATACTCCAATACTGACCACATCTTTGGCCATAAATCAAGTATAAGCAAATTTCATAAAATCAAAAATTACCAGGCACCTTCTCAGACCACAGTAATAAAATAAATATGACCACCAATAAGATCTTCTTAAAACACACAAAGACATCGACAACAAACAGCATAATGCTGAACAATTCCTGGGTCAACACAAAAGTCAAAACAGAAATTAAAAGATTCTTGGAAACAAATGAAAACAAAGATACATCTTACCAAAACCTCTGGGATACTACAAAAACAGTACTAACATGGAAATTTATAGCTGTATGCACAAATATCAAAATAGAAAGATAACAAGTTAACAGCCTAACAAATTACCTAAGAGGGCTGGAAAGGCAAGAAGACCACCAAAACCCTAACTTCAGCAGAAGAATCCAGATCACCAAGTAAAATCCCAAATATGAAACATAGAAGACAAAAAAAATAGAATAAAAATCAATAAAACAAAAAGCTCTTTCTTTGAAAGAATAAACAAGATTGATGAACCCCTAGCCAGATTGATCAAGAAAAAGAGAGAAAATGCCCAAATAAACACAATTAGAAATGCAAAAAATCAAGTCACAACTGACCCCAAAGAAATACAAAAGATTATCAGAGATTACTATGCACATCTGTTTGGAAACAAACTAAAAAACCTAAATGAAATGGAGGACTTTTGGATACCACACAACCTCCCAAGGTTGAAACAAGAAGAAATTGAGACCTTAAATAGACCAATAACAACCCAGGAAACTGAATCCATCATGAGAAAACTACAAAAAAAAAAAAAAAAAAAAAAAAAAGCCCTGGAAGAGATGACTTTCTAGTGGAATTCTACAAAACATACAAGGAGGAGTTGATACCAATCCTAATGAAAGTATTCCAAGTCAGGTGTGGTGGCTTTGGGAGGTGGAGGCAAGAGGATTGCCTGAGCTCGGAGGTTCGAAACCTGCCTGGACAACACAGTGAGACCTCATCTCTACAATAAATCAAAAAATTAGCTGGGCATGGTTGTGAACGCCTGTGGTTTTAGTACTTGGGAAGCTAAGGTGGAAGGATTACCTGAGCCCAGCAGGTCGAACCAGTTGCCCTGATTGTGCCACTTTGTTGGGAGCCGGCCACGGAGGCCCACTGAGTGTTAGGGATCAGGGAGGGCTGTGGACCCCAAGACCACTAGGATGCGTTCGGGAGCTATTGACCCCATTCCCTCCCTCCTTTTTGGCACTGCAACCAGGAAGGGCTCCTGCTGGCTCTAACAGAGGACTCTGAAACCGTAACGAACACAGCTAACTTGGGAGTCTATTGTTCCCGTTTTCCACAGTTTATGGTCTTTGCTTTTAAACAATTTAAGTTTAACTTTGAGTCACATTGAGGAGTCTTAGTGCAAGTCACAGGTTCTCTTGATGTGATTTTAGAAATTTATAGATATAGGTTTTAGAAAATAGTTTATAAGCCAGGCTTGGTGGCTCAGCCTGTAATCCTGCGCATTTGGGAGGCTGAGGTGAGTGGATTGCCTGAGCCCACAGGTCCGAGACCCACCTGGGCAGCAAGACCTCATCTCTACAATAAATAAAAAATCAGTCGGGTGTGGTAGCGCGCACCTGTAATTCTGGCTGCTCGGAAGGCTGAGGCGGAAGGATCGCCAGAGCCCAGTGGGTTGAGGCTGCGGTGGCCAGGAGCGGCCACTGCACTCCAGTTTGGGCGATGGAGTGAGACTCCAACTCAAAAAAAAAAAAAAGAAGATAGTTTATATAGATTAAGAAAATTTAAGTAACCATTTTGTTATAGAAGTATGGTTAGTTCAGTTTGATTTAGGGGGGGCCAATGAAGTTTGAATTAGGCCAGCTGGTGCTAGGAGATTGTAACCATAGCAGCAATTGTTTTAATAAAACTAGTTTGAATTAGTACAGAATAGTAGAAGTTAATAATTCACTATGGTGGTTTCAGGTTTAGACATTGAGTGATGCTAATTCAAGATGATGTAGTTGTAATACAATTAAGGGCACATAAGAAACTGGTTTGGGGAACATTAAGCTAGCATAAAATACAAAAAGACAATTTGTGGTTGTTCTTCCTCATGTTCTTCCTTATTTGTGAAAAAAACATTTGCTTGAGAGTGGGGGGTGTCCTTTGTGCACCTGGACCTGTTTATGTGAAAGGCACATGCTACCTTTTGTTTCCTGTGATGATGACTTTACAGAGTTTGGGGATAAAAGCCCTGGGATAACATTCAATAAACGGCTTCTGGTCACTTGAGCAGGAGTCCAGTCTCTTTCTTTCTCCCCCTTTTCTTTCTCTTTATATCTTTCCCTCCAGTTTACTCGCCAACACTGACTCACCTACCAAGGGATCCCCGACCCTTGCAGGGCAGGACCCCTGCACCACTTACTCCAGCCTGGGCCACAGAGTGAGACTCCAACTCACACACACACACAAAGAAGTAATCTAGGGTTGGGTATGGTGGCTCATGACCATAATCCCAGCACTTTGGGAGATGGATGCGAGAGGACTGCCTGAGCCCAAGGGTTCAACCAGCCTGGGAAACTTGGTGAGACCTCATCTCTACAACAAGCCAAAAAATTAGCCAGGTATAGTGGTGCTCTCCTGTAGTTCCAGCTACTTGGAAGTCTGAAGTGGAAAAATCAACTGAGCCCAGCAGGTCGAGACTGCAATGGCTGTGAGTGCGCCACTGGACTCCAGCCTGGGTGACAGAGTAAGATTCCAACTCAAAAAAAAAAAGCCGGGCTTGGTGGCTCAACCTGTAATCCTGCGCCTTTGGGAGGCTGAGGTGAGTGGATTGCCTGAGCCCACAGGTTCGAGACCCACCCGGGCAA
Source organism: Cephalopachus bancanus (assembly GCA_027257055.1). Lineage (NCBI taxonomy): Eukaryota > Metazoa > Chordata > Mammalia > Primates > Tarsiidae > Cephalopachus > Cephalopachus bancanus. The sequence goes on along the minus strand of JAPVLO010000195.1, from coordinate 1,896,767 downwards.
CTTGGCGAGACTTCATCTCTACAATAAATCAAAAAATAAAGCCGGGTGTGGTAGTGTGCACCTGTAGTTCCAGCTCCTTGGAAGGCTGAGGTGGAAGGATCGCTGGAGCCCAGCAGGTCGAGGCTGCGGTGGCCGGGAGTGGCCACTGCACTCCAGCCTGGGCGATGGAGTGAGACTCCAACTCAAAAAACCCCAAACAAACAAAAACAAAGACAGAACTCTACTCAAATCTTTTTTTTTTTTTTAAGTAAAGGATGGAGCTTTAATGTAAACCAAGAGATGTGAATGGGGCAATCTCCAAGAGGGAGATGCCAAATCATTTTATAAAGCTAACATCACACTGATAGACAAACCAGGCAAAGACCCAACAAAGAAAGAGAGCTACAGGCCTACATCCCTGATAAACATGGTTACAAAAAATCTCAGCAAGATTCTACCAAATCAGATCCTACAACACATCTCAAGAATTATCCACCATGACCAAGTAGGCTTCATCCCCAGGTTGCAGAGTTGGTTCAACACCCACAAGAACATAAATGTAATTAAATACATCAACAGATGTGAAAACAAGAACCACATGATTATATCATTAGATGCAGAAAAGGCTTTTGACAAAATCCAGCATTCATTCTTGATAAAAACACTTGAGCACCTAGGCATAGAAAAAACATACCTCAAAACAGTAAGAGTCATCTACGATAAACCTACAGCCAACATATTGTTAAACAGACAGAAATTAGAAGCACTTCCCCTGAAAACTGGAACAAGACAAGGCTGCTCACTTTTTACCCCTCCCGTTCAACATAGTGTTGAAAGTCCTAGCTAGAGCAATCAGACAATAGAAAGAAATCAGGGGTAACCAAATAGGAAAAGAGGAAGCTAAGCTATCCCTCTTTGCTGACAATATGGTCCTATACCTAGAAAACCCAAGGAAATTTGGCAAAAACCTCCTTGCTCTGATAAAGGACTTTGTCAAAGTCTCAGGGTACGAAATCAATGTGCAAAAGACAGTTGCATTTTTGTTTTTTTGTTTTTTTTTTTGAGTTGGAGTCTCACTCTGTCGCCCAGACTGGAGTGCAGTGGCCGCTCCCGGCCACCGCAGCCTAGACATTGAGTGATGTTAATTCAAGATGATGTAGTTGGAACCACAGGTGCCAGCATGCCCAGCTAATTTTTTGATTTATTGTAGAGATGAGGACTTGCCCAGGCTGGTCTTGAACACATGGGCTCAGGAAATCCTCTCGCCTCCGCCTCCCAAAGTGCTGGGATTACAGGCATCAACAATCATGCCCAGCCAAATTTGTTGTCGATGATATGAAATACATATCCCTTCCTCCGTTTGAAGCTTTTCTCCTTTATGAGGTCAATTTTTTCACTCTTTTGTTTTTGGTTATACATTTTTGTGTCTAGTTTAAGAAATATTTCCTTATGTGAGGTCACAAAAATCTTCATTTATATATGTGTTCTTCCAAAAGTCCATTCCCCATTTAAATGTTTAATCTAACCAGATCTTTTTTTTTTTGAGTCAGGGTCTCACTCTGTTGCCCAATCTAGAGTGCAATGGTGCAATCATAGCTTACCACAGACTCCAACTCCTGGGCTCAAGTGATCCTCCTGCCTCAGCCTCCTGAGTAGCTGGTACTACAGGTAAGTGCCACCATGCTTGGCTAATTCGCTTTTTTTTTTTTTTGAGTTGGAGTCTCACTCTGTCACTCCGACTGGAGTGCAGTGGCAATCTCGACCTGCTGGGCTCCAGCGATCCTTCTGCCTCAGCCTTCCAAGTAGCTGGAACTACAGGCACGTGCTATCACGCCCGACTGATTTTTGATTTATTGTAGAGATGAGGTCTCGCCAAGTTGCCCAGGCGGGTCTCGAACCCGCAGGCTCAGGCAAACCACTCACCTCGGCCTCCCAAAGTGCTGGGATTACAGGCTGAGCCACCAAGCCCGGCCCTCTTTTTATTTTTAAATTACCAAGTTCTCTTGTGGATTTTAATTTGCATTTATTTAACTACTAATGAGGTTCAGCATCGTTTCATGTTTTTTTGTCATTTGTTTCATTTCTTATTACCGGAAAAAAAATATATTAAAATTAAAACCCAGAGGGAAGCCGGGCTCGGTGGCTCAGCCTGTAATCCCCCGCCTTTGGGAGGCTGAGGTGAGTGGATTGCCTGAGCCCGCGGGTTCGAGACCCTGCCTGGGCAGCAAGACCTCATCTCTACAATAAATCAAAAAATCAGCCGGGCGTGGTAGTGCATGCCTGTAATTCCGGCTACCTGGAAGGCTGAGGCGGAAGGATCGCCAGAGCCCAGCAGGTCGAGGCTGCGGTGGCCGGGAGCGGCCACTGCACTCCAGTTTGGGCGACAGAGTGAGACTCCAACTCAAAAAAAAACAAAAAAACAAAAAAAATCCAGAGGGAAGAGGGAAGGCCTTGCTCAGCCTGGGCCTGGCTGAGGTCAAATAAGGAGAGAGAGACCTCATCTGAGTGACAAGCATATGTGCGGGGCCAGGGCAAAAGGGGAGGAGGTAGCCTGTGTGCTGGCAGACTGGTTACTCACAGAGGTACTGAACAAATAAATGTATATATGAGGGGGGACACAAAAAAACCACAAATTGTATTTTAAAAGGCAGGCTCCTTGTAGCGTAGACTTTCCCCCTAGGTAAATGTTCTAGGAACACATCAGCATCAGTGTACCAGTTAGCATTGTTTTTGTTGTTGTTATTGTTCTTGTTTTGTTTTGTTTTGAGTTGGAGTCTCACTCTGTCTCCCAGACTGGAGTGCAGTGGCCACTCCCGGCCACCACAGCCTCAACCTGCTGGGCTCCGGCGATCCTTCCACCTCAGCCTTCCGAGTAGCCAGAATTACAGGCATGTGCCACCACGCCCGGTTAATTTTTTATTTATTGTAGAGATGAGGTCTCGCTGCCCAGGCAGGTCTCAAACCTGCGGGCTCAGGCAATCCACTCACCTCAGCCTCCCAAAGGCACGGGATTACAGGCTGAGCCACCATGCCCGGCTAAGCATTGTGAGAGGCTGCAATTGGCTTCGATGAATTTTTACGGGTGATTTACAAGCACACCTGCCCACACTGCACTGAGTGTTCAGCAGTTTTTGATCAAAAACGGCATGACCCCTATGTCCCAACCTCTTATTCACCTGATCTCGCACTGAGTGACTTTTTTTTTAGTTGAAGTCTCACTCCATCACCCAGGTTGGAGGGCAGTGGCACTCTCACAGCCACCCCAGCATAAACCTGCTGGGCTCCAGCGACCCTTCTACCTCAGCCTTCCAAGTAGCTGGTCCTACAGGCACACACTACCATGCGCAGCTAATTTTTTTATTTATTGTAGAGACAAGGTCTTGCCAAGTTGCCCAGGCTACTCTCGAACCTGTGGGCTCAGGCAATCCACTCATCTCGGCCTCCCCAAGTGCTGGGATTACAGGCTGAGTCACCAAGCCCAGCTCCAAGTGACTTTTTTCGTTTCCCCAGATGAAAAAAGTCGTCAAAAGGAAACATTTTGCTGGTGTGGAAGAGATGAAACAAAAAATGGCGGAAGCACTAAAAGGCATCAAAACTGAGGAGTTCAAAAACTGTTTTGAGCAGTGGGAAAAGCGTCTCAATAGGTGTATTGAATCAAATGGAGAGTACTTTGAAGGTGACTGAAGTTTAAACATGTAAGAATAAATACACAATTTTTTACAAAAAAATTCTGGGTTTTTTGGGCCCCCCCAGTATTGAGGATTATGAGAGCCAAGTGTCTCCGTGTTGAAGAAATGAGGTGTATATACAGAAGGCTAGAATAAATCCTGGGGAGTTGGTTTGGAACTGGAGAGTATGTGGACTCCTGATTTTTACTATCTATAGAATGATGGATGTTGAAATAGAAATGCATTCATGTACTGTCCCTGAGAGGGCCTAGAAGCAATAATACTCCAGTAATTAAGATCATCCTAATGCCCAGATTTTGGTTTCTGAATACTGTTCTCCACTAAAAGGAACCAGGGACACTTGGACAAATGATTGATTCTACAACTGGGGCTGGGAAAGGATAAGATGAGGGTAGAATATCTTGTGGTACCAGAAAATATAGAATTGCATATTAAAGCGGTTACAAGGGAAAGGGTCTGGAGGGAGAGAGAGAGAGAGAGAGAGAGGGAGGGAGGGAGGGAGGGAGGGAGGGAGGGAGAGAGAGAGAGAGAGAGAGAGAGAGAGATATATATATATATGCAGGGAGAGGGTTGTATTTACTAGCCTGACAGGGGCCGGAAGGGGCTGTGCTAGGTTCTTATTGGAGGAGCGGCATGAGAGCAGGGTGGGGCCAATTCTGTGTTATAGTCCTATTGGACGCATAACAAAGCTGGCTAAGGATTGCAGGCTTGCAGGTTTGAACTTCGGGCGCGCGGGGAATTGTGCACACAGAAGCTGGGACCTAGGGCCTTTGTTGTCTGGTGTGTCCTCACCATGCTCGGCAACATTCTGGGAGCCGCCCCTCTGGTCACTTCCTGCACCCTTCATTCCCACCTTTTCTGTTCTTATGGGGAGGGGCGTCATTACTCTTTCTGGCTACTTCCTGCTGGTGGGGGCGTTGTGGGGGTAAGGTGGTGGAAGGGTGCAGAACCAGCCAGAGCAGGGCCCAAAGGTAGGTGCTGAAGGTGTAGATTTCCGCAGGTGAGAGTTCCATGAAGGCTCCTTGTAAGTGTAGGACAGTGTCTTGTTCCAGCCAGTCTTCCAGTGGGTCCGAGGGCGGTAGTAACCAGCTGTCTTGGAGTAGACTGTGGAGGTAAATCGAGAACCTGGAAGAGAGCATATCTAAAAGAAACATTGAGTGATGTTTAGGGACAAGGTGTTGACTCCTCTATTGGGACAGGTTGATAACTATTGAGTAATAGGAGGTTGAGGTTTTGATTTGAGAGTTTAGTTAAGCGTTGTTGGAGAAATTTAAAGATACATGGGGCTATTAAGCAAAAACGCAAATTAGAAAGAGGCAAGTGCCTCCCGTTGGACTGTTGAGAACCAGGAAAATGGGGTGACTTTGGCTGTCTGTTTTATGGAGGTTTGTAATATTGACTAAAGTTTTTAAAAGCATGTTATAACACAAAATCACAGTAGTTATTGTAAAAGTTACTTCTTTAGCCAAAATGATAGTGCAACAATTTTGAAAAGAAAAAAACCTCGTTCTTTTGTAACAAAGACAGTGGGGGAGGGGGGAGGGCTAATTGAATTTTGTCTCTTTTTTCTCCCCTCTGTTATTTAAAGAAGAAAATTTTTTGGAGATTGTTAATTAAGAAGCTCATGTTCTGGCCTTTGAGTAGCATGTTGGCCTAGCATTAGTGTAATTGATATTAATGGTAAATTTATGGAACCCTTTTTGTAGCCTCGAGTGTTTACAGAATTTCTTTTACTTTTTTCCACTTTCACCTAACATGTTCGATAAACTTATACCATTCTTTGACATGCTTAAACCTTCTATTTTTGTTCTATGCTTTCTTTAACCAGCCATTCTATTATAGAACAAAATGTATCATACAAGATTCTTTCCTATACAATTATTTATCTTTTCTTTATACTTTCTTACTAAAAACATACCTTACACCAACAACTTTCTTTACATTTTTCCTAACCTCAGAGCTCTAACCAAAGCAATAAATTTATATGTAGTGGAAGGGCTTAGATAGGATCCAATGTGGAACTATTAGGGAAATCCAAAGCTATACAAAAAGTACAGTGGTGTGAGTTTTAATTTTTGTCATAATGTCCCTTCCCAATAATGGAGCTGGACACATTGGCACAACAAGGAAAGAGTGTTGAAATACTTTATCTCCCAGAACACATGGAAGTAATGGTGTAGTGAGGGGCCTGGATATAATGCCCTGTGCCCCCACAACCAAAAGGGGTGAAGGAAGGAGTGGACCAGGAAATGTAAGTAGATCTGAGCATGTAGCCCCCGTATTAATAACAAATGATATAACCCCACCAGCTACTGATATTTTCACCCTAGGCTCGGTTGGTTTAATGGTTTGTTCCAAGTTAGGGGCAAGTCAACCTGACAGGAGCAAGCCCAAGAGATCCCCTTTGGAGATCGTGTAAGATGCCTGGTGTCCCTTAATTGCAGCAAGCCTCTGGGCCATGTGCCCTCTTCCTTCTGGGTGAATGAGGCAATGATGAGCCCAATGTCCATGCTGTTTGCCTTTGGGACAGGGTTTTGCTGGTGGGCAGGGCTTGACAGTCTTTGGCCATATGCCCATTTTGACGGCATCAGAAACAAACCTGGGAAGGGGGCTGTGTACCCCTTCTGCTATTGACCATCTGGGGTGGAAGATTATCAGTGGTGGCTTTTTTTGTTAAAGTGGTAGATAAAAGCTGAAGTGCTTTCTGCTTATGTTGGTGGTCCTGTATTTCTTCTTCCTTTTGGTTGTTAAAGATGTTAAAGGCCATGTCCAATAGCTCTAATTGAGGAGTTTGTGGGCCCTTTTCTAATTTTTGGAGTTTGTGCCTAATACCCGGTGCTGAATGGGAGATAAAATACATAGCCAAAAGAGTTTGTTCCTCTACAGAGTTTAAACCAATATTAGTAAACTGCTGCAATGTTTTAGAGAGGCAACTTAGAAACATTGTTGGATTTTTATCTGGTCTTTGAAAAACCTCTTTTATTCTGTCCTAGTTAGCCTGTTTATTTACACCTTTTTGTAGTTAGCTAACAGGATTTATTTACATGATCTCTTTATTTTCATCTGGGAAGAAGGTTGATATAGTCCCAGTTTAGATATAACTTGAGAGAAATTTATTATAAGGAAACAACAAAGACTTGTTGCAGCTGGTAGGGCTGCTATCAGGGGGTTATCAAGCAGTGAGGGGAGGGGGGGTGAAAAGGCTGGAGTTTGGGATTAGGCACCATGGCCTTTGGCACCGGCCCTTCCTCCAAAGACAAAAGAGAAAGGCTGGAGACTGGGGTCAGGTGACCCGGCTGGAGATGCCAGCCCCCTTCTCAGATAAAGGTGGAGGGTGAGAAAGAGGAGAAACTAATGGTGAGTGGAATAACAAAAGCAGACTGTAGGAGGTTTATCTGCTGGGTTGCAGTTAGAAAGAGGGAGGTGGCAGGATTAGTTGTGTATGATCTAAGACTTTTGTTTTTGTTGTTTTTTTTTAATTTGTGAGAAGTCTGAGATAGAGAAGGGGACGTGCACCTGAACAATATCCTTTGTGCCCACTACTTTGCGGAGGGGAGCGAGGACGACCAGTGCGGCCTTGGATCGGGTTACGGGAGGGCTATACTGGGGAATGATTGAAAATGGGAGGGCACAGAGGTTGAATTGCTGGAGAAGTGGGTGGAGCTGAAGAGGAAGGAGGGGGCTCCTCTGCAGGATTGAAATCCGAGATGGGAAAGAAGGGAGGGGACTTACAGTGTTTGCAGTGGGGGGAGGGGAACTTAGAGGAGGAGGCTCACACGTGCATGGAATAATGGGAGAAAGAGAAGTTGTAGGAGAAGCAGTAGATGCTAGCATGAGTTCAGAGTGGAAGTTGGGGGGGGTTACAATTGAGACACAGGTGAGGATGTTTATGGAGGAGAGAAAAAGACTGAACATAGGGAATCTCTATTCACCGTTTTGAAAGCTTACAGAAATTATATAGGCCACTGATTTTGGTTGTCTAAGGGATATGTTGGCCAGTCCTGTGTGCAGAGGCAAATTAGGCATTTGGGTTTAATATCAGAGGACAGAGAAAGGATAGTGAGATTGTTTAAAAGGGGGTTAAGAGGGGAGTTGGCTGGCAGGGATGACGAACCTCCCATAGCAGGACAGGTGGGCTAAAGGGGGCGTCCCCGAAGAGTCGGCTGTCTGAGAAGTGTGGCTGTGGCACAGAGGTTTGGCACAACCAGGGTTCTCCTGGAGAACTGAGGGGGTCAAGGCACCTTGCTCAAGGATTTTTGGACCAGACGGAAAGCACTTGACCGGGCATCGGGTGAGAGCGTGTTTGAGATTCCTGCCAGTCGAATAGGGCTTACTGTGGGTCAATTGACGTGGAACCTCCGAGGTTTACTGTTGTCCGACAGATATAGGAGTCCTTCAGAATCTGCTGTGGGCCAGCAGACGTGGGACCCCTGGGGTCCACTGCGGCCCAACAGCCATGGGATTCCTTGGAGGGAGGGAGAGAGAGTTGTGCGAGATCCGCTGCGGGTTAGCAGACATGGGACCCCTGGGGCCTGCTGCAGCCCGGCAACCATGGGAAGGTGTGAGAGAGATGAGGAGGAAAGAGCCTTTAGCTGTAGCTTGGCAGCCGTAGGAGTTTTGGGTTTAAGAGAGAAAAGGAGAAGAGGAAGCCTTCAGGGTCCGCTGTGGCTGTGAAGGCCAAGGCGGGGTGCGTTCCCCCTTTCCCGGGGGCCGGAGGGGCTGCTGGACGATCAACAGTCATTTCCCTCCGGGGGTCCCAGGCAAGTTTAGACTTCCGTATCTGGGGTACTCACCTATCCAACGACCACTGGTGGATGCAGTTCACGCGTTCAAAACAGTGGGAAGGTCCAGGAGGGCTGGAGTGGCCACCGGCGCCGGGTCAGGGGTCCTGCCTACGGGGATAGACCCGCACAAGGGCAGGAGAGCACCCGATCCGAGTCATGGCACCAATGAAAGAAGTTTGGCACCAGTAACGACTCCTCACCTGTTTAAGGCCAAGAGATTTATTAAAGCGGCAGTTACAAGGGAAAAAGGGAAAGGGTCTGTGGAGAGAAAGAGAGAGAGGAAGTGGGAGAGAGGCGGGGAGAGAGCTGCAGAGAGGGAGAGAGCAACAGAGAGAGAGAGAAAGAGAGACTGAGAAAGAGATATGCAGGGAGAGGGCTGTATTTACTAGCCTGACAGGGGCCAGAAGGGGCTGAGCTAGGTGCTTATTGGAGGAGTGGCATGGGAGCAGGGTGGGGCCGACGCCGTGTTATAGTCCTATTGGACGCATAATAAAGCTGGCTAAGGATTGGAGTCTTGCAGGTTTGAACTTTGCGCGCACAGGGAATTGTGCACACAGAAGCCAGGACCTAGGGCCTTTGTTGTCTGGTATGTCCTCACCATGCTTGGTGCCATTCTGGGAGCCACCCCTCTGGTCGCTTCCTGCACCCTTCATAGCCTCCACTGACCAACTGAGACATTTTAAACAAGGAATTATAATCATAGAATAAAATATGAATCCATCAGTAGTCCACATTGATGTATCTATGAATGAATCAACAAGTGAATGAATAAGTAAATGGGGGAGAAAGGAGAGTTCTACCTTAAAGTAGAAAGCTAATTATAAATGTAGAAAGAATGGAATAAAGCCAGGCTGAGGAGGCAGGATCGCTTGAGCCCAGGAGTTCAAGACCAGACTGGGCAACATAGCAAGACCTCCCCTCTACAAAAAAATCAAAAGCTGGGTATGGTGGTGCTTGCCTGTAATCCCTGCTACTGGGGAGGCTGAGGTGGAAGGATTGCCTGAGCCCAGTAGGTTGAGGATGTAGTGAGCCGTGATTTTACCATTGCTTTCCAGCCTGGGTGACAAAGTGAGTCCCTGACTCAAAAAAAAAAAAAAAAAGATGGAATAAGAAAGTCACGATTTGGTAATTAGCATAGGAATAATTGAATCAGACAAGAATCATCAAAGAATGCTAAAACTAGTTGATGCAATTTTTACGAGGAACAAGATATTTATAGTTTCAAGGTAGCTCCCCACAGGGTGCTTATAATTTTGCTGTGGAGAAACCTAGCAAACACCATTTTAATCACATTAACATCAACTGACTATAATGAAAAAGATGAACAAAACAAGTTCTGGCAAGGACATGGAGAAATCAGGAGGCCTCATACACTGCTGGTAACAATGTACAATGGTGCAGCCACTTTGGGCAAACAGTTGACAGTCCCTCAAAAAGTTAAATATAGTTACTTTATGACCCAGAAATCCCACTGCTGGGTATATAATATATTCACCCAAAAACCTGCACATGAATGTTGCTAGTAGCATATTTCACAATGGCTAAAAAGTATAAACAGTCTAAATGTCTATTAATTAATAAATGGATAAACAAAATGTGGTATATTCATACAATGGTACATTAATAAGGGTTCTTCAGACAAACCAAGTCCACAAGATGTGTGTGTGTGTGTGTGTGTATGTGTGTGTGTGTGTGTGTGTGCATACATATATATATATATATATATAACCACAGCGAGAGAGAGGGAGATTTATAGAAATTGGCTCACAGGATTGTGGAGGCTAGGTGAGTCCGAAAATTGATGGGGAGGCCAACAGGCTGGAGATTCATGAAGAGTTGCAGTCCATGTTCAAAGGCAGTCTGCTGACAGAACTTTTGGTTTAGGGGAAGTCAGTGTTTATCCTAGTAAGCCCTTCAACTGATTGGATGAGGCCCATTCAGATTACAAAGGGTAATCTTTACTGTCAATCCATTCATTTAAATGTTAATCTCATCTAAAAAATACCTTCATGGAAACATCCAGAATAATGTTTGACCAAATATCTGAGCAGCATGGCCAGGCAAGTTGACATAAAATTGACCATCATACATTGAATATCATTTGGCAACAAAAAAATGAAGCATGGGCCAAGTGTGGAGGCTCACACCTGAAATCTCAGCACTTTGGGAGATGGAGGCAAGAGGATTGCTGAGCCCAGGGGTTCAAGACTAGCCTGGGCAACTTGGCAAGATCTCGTCTTTACAAAAAATCAAAAAATTAGCTGGGTGTGGTGGCACACACCTGTAGTTCCAGCTACTTGGAATGCTGAGGTGGAGCCTGTGGTGGCTGTGAGTGGGTGTCACTGCACTCCATCCTGGGCAACAGAGTGAGATTCTGACTTTTAAAAAGAAGCATTAATACATGTTACAACATTACATTATGCTAAGAGAAAGAAGTCAGACACAAAAGGACACACATCATATGATTCTATTTATATGAAATGTCCAAGCCAGGAATGGTGGCTCACACCTGTAATCTCAACACTTTGGGGGGCCAAGGTGGGAGAATCGCTTGGACACAGGAGTTTGAGACCAGCCTACACAAAATAGTGAGACGCTGTCTCTGTAAAAAATCAAAACATTAGTTGGGTATGGTGGCACACACCTGTAGTTCCAGTTTCTTGAGAGGGTAGGGGAAGGATTGCCTGAGACCAGGAGGTTGAGGCTGCAGCGAGTTGTGACTGTGACATCCACCTAGGTGACAGAGTGAGAACCTGACTCAAAAAAAAAAAAATTCATAGACAAATCCATAGAGACAGGAAGTTGATTAGTGGTTGCCAGAGCTGGGGGGGAGGGGATAAAGGGGAATGACTACTAAAGGGTTTGAGATTTATTTTTGGAGTGATAAAATGTTCTGGAATCAGTGGTGATAGTTGCACTACCTTGTGAACATACTAAAAACCACTAAGGTTACACTTTAAAAGGGTAAATTTTATAGCTTATGAATTATATCTCAAAGCAGGTTATTAACATCACCAGATATGGAACACATCAACATTGTGTACTTTCTATTATGATGCTCTTGGAACACAGAATCACTTCTGGGCATTCTTGCAAAAATGTGTAACCTGAATCTAATCATGAGGAAATAACAAACAAACCCAAACTAAGGGCCCTTCTACAAGTTGGTCTATACTCCAAAAACCATGAGAGAAAAACTGAGGAACTGCTCCAGACAAAAAATAGATGACGCGTACAATCCTGGATGATATCTTGGACCATAAAGGAAAGGGTGAGCATAAAAACTACATACATCATATATCGCAAATTTAAATGAGGTCTGCAGATTGGATGATAGGCCCACTCAAAGTTGATTTCCCTGTTCCGATAGGTATACTGTGGTTATGTAGGAGAATGTCAGTTTTAGTAAACACAAGTAAGTGAAGTATTTAAGGATAACAGGATATAACGCTTACATAGTACTCTCAAGTGAGTCAGAAAAATAAATACAGCATATACAATCTGAGTATATATACACAGGGGACCAAAAAAAAAAACAACCCGGAATTATCTTTTGGAGGGTGGGTCCCTTGTAGTATAGGCTTCCCTCAGTAGGCAAGTGCTTTAGGAACCCATTGGCATCAGTGTACCAGGTAGCCTTTATTGTGAGAGGCTGTGTTAAGCTTCAGTGAATTTTTCTTTTTTTGAGATTCTTTCAACATGTTTGCCCACTTCACAGTGGGTGATTTACAAGAGCACCTGTCCACACTGTACTGAGTGATCAGCAGTTTCTGACCAAAAATGCCATGACCCCCATGCCGCTCCCTCCTTATTCACCTGATCTCACCCCAAGGGCCTTTTTTTGTTGCCCTGGGTGAAAAAATTCCTCAAAGGGAAACAGTGTGCAGAAGTGGAAGAGGTGAAACAAAAAACAGCGTCACTAAAAGGCATCAGCATTGACGAGTTATAGCTGTTTTGAGCAGTGGAAAAAGCATCTCGATAGCTGTATTGCATCAAATGCAGAGTGCTTTCAAGGTGACTGAAGTTTATTTATTAATTAATTTTTGTGACTGAAGTTTAAACATGTAAGAAGACACACAATTTTTTTTTTTTTTTTTTGAGTTGGAGTCTCACTCTGTCACCCAGACTGGAGTGCAGTGGCCGCTCCCTGCTATCACAGCCTCGACCTGCTGGGCTCCGGCGATCCTTCTGCCTCAGCCCTCCAAGTAGCTGGAACTACAGGTGCGTGCTACCACACCCGGCTAATTTTTTGATTTACTGAAGAGATGAGGTCTCGCCAAGTTGCCCAGGCGGGTCTCGAGCCCATGGGCTCTGGCAATTCACTCACCTCAGTCTCCCAAAGGCGTGGGATTACAGGCTGAGCCACCAAGCCCGACTGCACACACAATTTTTAAATAAATTCCAGTTTTGTGTGTGTGTGTAATGAAAGGTTCACAGTTGGGAGATTTGGGTGGGGTATACTGAAATCCTTTGTACTACTATTGCAACTTTTCTGAAAGTTTAAAATTATTTCAAAAGAAAAAAATATAAAATATATTCACAAAGAGACTAGTTCAAAGAAATCTTAACCTATTTTGAGGCCCCTGAGAGGCCTGCGCCTGGCACAGAGTACACACTGAATAGCTGATGCCGCTGCCAGCTTTTCAGGTCTGAGAGAGGAAGGTATTTCTCACAAGAAGTCACAAGGGGGCATCAAAAAGCCAAGAAACAAAGTTTAACATTAGGCCCTAATCACTGGGCCCTATCATGCTATGAATGGAAATTGTCTTGCCCTTTTTTTTTTTTTTTGAGTTGAAGTCTCACTCTGTCGCCCAGATTGGAGTGCAGTGGCCACTCCCGGCCACCGCAGCCTCGACCTGCTGGGCTCCGGCGATCCTTCCGCCTCAGCCTTCCCAGTAGCCAGAATTACAGGCGCATGCTACCACACCCAGCTAATTTTTGATTTATTGTAGAGATGAGGTCTCGCTGCCCAGGCGGGTCTCGAACCCGCGGGTTCAGGCAATCCACTCACCTCAGCCTCCCAAAGTGCGGGATTACAGGCTGAGCCACCGAGCCCTGCAATCCTTTTCTTTTTCTTTCTTTTTTTTTTTTTGAGTTGGAGTCTCACTTGGTCGCCCAGACTGGAGTGCAGTGGCCGCTCCCGGCCACCACAGCCTCGCCTGCTGGGCTCTGGCGATCCTTCCGCCTCAGCCTTCCAAGTAGCTGGAATTACAGGCATGCGCTACCACGCCCAGCTGATTTTTTGATTTATTGTAGAGATGAGGTCTTGCTGCCCAGGCGGGTCTCGAACCCGCGGGCTCAGGCAATCCACTCACCTCAACCTCCCAAAGGCGCGAGATTACAGGCTGAGCCACCGAGCCCGGCTTCCTTTTCTTATAGTATTATGATAATTGTTCAAGGTCTGCTCAAGTTGAGAACATGGGATACTCAGTTCTTTGTTTCTGTGAAAGATCACTCAGTATTATAGACTCTAAGTCCATCCAGGTTGCTGTGAAGTTCATGATTTTTTTCTTCTTTAAGCTGCATAATATTCCATCATGTATATGTACCACATTTTTTTATCCAGTCCTCTTTTGATGGGCAGCACGGTTGGTTCCATGTTCTTGCTACTGTAAACAATGTTGCGATTAACATACATGTGCAGGTATCTTTTTGATAGAGTGATTGAGTTCTTCTGGGTATATTCCCAGTAGGAGGGTAGTGGGGTCATATGGAAGGTCGATTTTTAGATATTTTAGAAACCGACACACTGTTTTCCACAGAAGTTGTAACTAGTTTACACTCCACCAACAGAGTAGAAGTGTTCCCTTTTTGCCACATCCTCTCCAGCATCTGTTATTTTTTGAGTTATTGATGATGGCCATCCTGACTGGAGTTAGGTGGTATCTCAGTGTGGTTTTAATATGCATTTCTTTGATGACTAGTGAGGCTGAGTGTTTTCTCATGTATCTGTTGTCTGCTCGTATGTCTTCTTTTGAGAGGTATCTATTCATATCTTTTGCCCACTTTGTAATGGGGCTGTTATCTTTTCAGCACATTTGAGTTTCTTATAGATCCTAGATATTAGGCCTTTGTCAGACATACAGTGGCAAATCTTTTTTCCCAGTCTGTGGGCTGTCTCCCTGCTCTCTTAATGGTTTCTTTGGCTTTGCAGAAGCTTATCAGTTTGATAGGGTCCCACTTGTCTATCTTATATCTTATGGCGTGGGCACTTGGGGTTTTGATCAAGAATTGGTTGCCTGTTCCAATTTCCATAAGGGTGTCTCCTGAACTTTCTAAGGTTCTTATAGTTTGAGGTTTTACGTTTAGGTCTTTGATCCATTTAGAGTTGATTTTTGTGTATGGGGATAGGTAGGGGTCTTGTTTAAATCTGCACATGGTCAGCCAGTTTTCCCAGCACTATTTACTGAACAGGTTCTTCTCTCCCCAGTGGTTGGTGGTGGAGGCTTTGTCGAAGATGAGTTGGTTGAGAAATTGAGGTTTTGCTTCTGGAATCTCAATCCTGTTCCATTGGTCTATATGCCTGTTCTTGTACCAATACCAGGCTGTTTTGATTATTGTAGCTTTATAATAAAGTTTAAAGTCTGGGAGTGTGATACCTTCCACTTTGTTTTCTATTCTCTGCTTCTATGAGAAGCATTCTCATAGAAGCATCAGAACAGTCTTCAAATGTTTTAGATTCCTCATTTAAGTGACAATATCTCATCTTGTTTTCATTTTAAATTTAGATTCAGGGGGTACACATGTATATTCATTACATAGATATATTGTGTAGTGGTGGGGATTGGTCTCAAGTGGCCTGATAGTGAACCCTGTGCCCAGTAGGTAGTTTCGGAACCCTAACCCCTCTCCCCCTATTTTCCTTTTTTTTTTTTTGACTTGGAGTCTCACTCCGTCACCCAGGCCAGAGTGCAGGGGCACACATGCTCACAGCCACCCCAGCGTCAAACTGCTGGGCTCCAGTGATCCTTCTGCCTCAGCCTTCCAAGTAGCCAGAACTACAGGTGCACGCTATCATGCCCAGCTAATTTTTTGGTTTTTTATAGAGATGAGGTCTCACCACATTCCCCAGGCTGGTCTCGAACCTGCGGGCTCAGCCAATCCACTCACCTCCACCTCCCAAAGTGCTGGGATTACAGGCTAAGCTACCAAGCCTGGCCTTGTTTTCTTAAACTGACTTCTTAGATGTTCCATCTGGACCTCCTAGGAGTCAGTGTTTCTAAGCCCTGGAATATATTCCTTCCAGTCTTCCTGACCCTATCACAATTACTCCCTGAAATGAAATTGCTCTCATTACAAAGGTCTCTTGCTACCTGTTTGTGATGGTGTAGCAGAATGAGCACGGGCTTTGGAGATTGACCAAGGTCCAAATCAAGGCTCTGGTATTTAATTTCTTGAGCCACAGTTTCCTTATATAAATAAAACAGGAATAGTAACATTCACTTCTTAAGAGTATTTTGAGGATGAAATATGTAAATATAGTACCTAGAACAGAGTAGATACTCAATGAATTGCAGTATTTTATTTTATTTCATTTTTTGAGTTGGAGTCTCACTCTGTCGCCCAGACTGGAGTGCAGTGGCCGCTCCTGGCCACCGCAGCCTAGACCTGCTGGTCTCCGGCGATCCTTCCGCCTCAGCCTTCCAAGTAGCTGGAACTACAGGCACGCGCTACCACGCCTGGCTAATTTTTGATTTATTGCAGAGATGAGGTTTCGCCAAGTTGCCCAGGCGGGTCACGAAGCATTATTTTATTTTTACGCTTTGGTTTATACATAAGCAACAGGATGTTGTAGGAAAAAAACGGGATTTAAAGTTAAGGTTGCTGCTCTCTATGATCCTTTGCAAATCACTTCTTCAGTGCCTACGTGTCTTACTACAGTTACAAGAATTACACGGGAAGATACCTTTAAGAACTTTGTCAATCATATATATATATATATTTTTTTTTTTTTTGAGTTGGAGTCTCACTCTGTCGCCCAGACTGGAGTGCAGTGGCCGCTCCCGGCCATCGCAGCCTCGACCTGCTGGGTTCCGGCGATCCTTCCGCCTCAGCCTTCCAAGTAGCCGGAATTACAGGCATGCGCTACCCTGCCTGGCTGATTTTTTGATTTATTGTAGAGATGAGGTCTCACTGCCCAGGCGGGTCTCGAACCTGCGGGCTCAGGCAATCCACTCACTTCAGCCTCCCAAAGGCGCGGGATTACAGGCTGCGCTACCAAGCCCGGCTTGTCAATCATATTTTTACCCCAGCCAAGAATTACTTTCCTCCCTTAAATAAATTGAAATCTTAGCCTGCATGTCCCAGCTTGAGTGTTACATCCTCCAAGAAACCTTTCTCTAATAATCACAAAAATATAAATAATATGTTATCCATACCCTGAACACTGTTAAAAAGAACAAGGAAGATCTAAATGTACCAAAAAGATTTCAGAGACACAAAGTGAAAATAAACCATGGAACACATACATTATGATTCCATTTTTGTGTTTAGAGAAAAAAAGACATGATCGTGCATAAATTCCTTCAGTGGGGCTGGGAGGCAGAGGTGAGAGGACTGCTTGAGACCAGGAGTTTGAGACCCACCTAGGCAACATAGCAAGACCTCATCTCCACAAAAATAAAAAATTAGCCAGGCATGCTGGCATGCCTGTAGTCCCAGCTACTCAGGAGACTGAGGTGGAAGACCACTTAAACCCACAAGGTCGAGGCTGTGGTAAGCTGTGATTGTCCTACTGCTCTCCAGCCTGGGTGACAGTGAGAGTCTGACTCAAAACAAAACAAAAAATCCTTCAGTGGTTTCCCACTGCCAACCAAGTGATGTCCAAGCTCCTTACCTGACATTCACACTCCTTCACTATCTGGACCCTCCCAACCTCTAGCCTCATCTTCTACAGACACACCATCCTATGAGTCCTGGGTTCCAGCTATGACTGAAGTACCTTCACCATCTCTTTTTCTAGGTCATGGTTCTTAAACGTCAGTGTGCATTACAACCACCTGGAATGCTTGTTAAAATACAGATTACTGACACTGCTGGGGGTGAGGGTGAGGGTGGGAGGCGACACAATATCAATAACATATTGCCTGATCTCAAACCAGGCAAAGTGGGGACCAAAGAGAGGCCCAAACTTTACCTGAACAATGCTCACTTTTGTACCTAATCCTGTTTGTGCCCAATACCTTTAAAAATTAAATTAAATTAAATTAAATTAAGATTGTTGGTTGCACCCATAGAATTTCTGATTCAGATCTAGGTTTGGGCCCAAGAATTTCTATTTCTGATAAGTTTCCAGGTGATACCGATGCAGCTGTTTCAGAGACCATACTTTGACTGCTGCTGGCTTTACAAAGGTTATTATTCAACTTCCTCATCTACATATAGGTTGATGGACCATGTTGGTTTGCCTGGAACTGCTCTAGATTTTAGCAATGAAAGTCCAATGTCACAAACACCCCCTCAGTTCCAGGAAAACTGGGATAGTTGCTTACCACATGTATAAGCCTCTTTCCTAGGTCGAAACTTATAGGACAATTATTTACTGCCAAGCAGTCCTCCTCTATGGTCAGGCCAACAGGGAGAACTGAGGAAGGAGTCCATCATCTTGGCTGACTTTTTGGTAGAAAAAGAGTATTTAACAAAGTTTTTCAAATTCAGGCACCTCCAAACATATTTTATTTTCTCCAGAGAACAGACTTTGGTCCTTGTAAACATTTAACACAACTGGTATAAGAACAAACTGGAAGCATCTATATCCTTGTGTTGTGTTGCTGGGGTGAGTTTACACAAAGAGAAGTTGGGGCAAATGCAGTGAGCACATGCGAGCTTCTTACTCAGTTCAATGTAGGTCTTGGGATGATAGTTTCACATGGTCCAGCCAACTGTGACTTCTGTGACACCTCAGGTGCCCAAGACACTAACGGCCCTGGCCCTGGTGTTTGGGAAGGATTGATGATGTTTCTGCTCAGTATTGATCAGTCTCAAACCTTTTCAGTAACTGGAACTCCTCTTTCCAAGGGCTCAGAGGTCAGAAAGCTGATAGCGTCGCACAAGACCATCTCGACAGCATGCATAGACCTGCTTCTCCCATGTGGCTACCTGCAACACAAGATTCATGGTTCTAAGGAAGCCTCAGATTCTTCCGTTTCAAAAAGATGAAGTCTTATCATTGACCCCTACTGTCCCAGGGAGTCTGAAAAGCTTTATTGACTCCAAAGGTAAGAGAAGAATTATATACGTGATAAATGCTTACAAAATCACTGGCCTGTGACTATAGAATGGTGTTCATAGTTTAGTACAGAGGGTTTTGCACCTAGGGAGGAGATGGTACATAGATGGTATCCTTGAATCTCATAAATCTGGAGGCAAAAGGTCTGAATTTGTGCTTTTTGTTCTCAGGAAGATTTCATCAGCTTCTCAAAGAAAATAGCATGAATTCTAGTTAACTTAATCTCAGGTTTACTACCAAGTAGCTGGGGCAACTTTCTTGGTCCCTCTGGGCCCGTTTCCTCATTTGTAAAATGGGAATATATTAATTCACAATATAGAACGCTATGCAGAAATTTTAAAAATAAAATGGATCTGTATGTATATACTTGGACAGAGCTCTAAGATGTTAAATAAAAAAATTGAAAGTCGCAGAGCAATATATATATAGAACAATCTCATTATGTACAAACTGAAGATAAAACTATATTATTTATATAAACACATAAGATGTGTGCAAATTCTTTGAAAACAAGCTTGAAAGATATGCGCCAAACTGTTAATGCTAGTTTACTTCTGGAAAGAACAGGAGAACTAAAAAGGAAAGACACTTTTAAATATGTATACTTTTGTATACATATTTGAATTTTTTTTTTTTTTTTTTTTTTTTTTTGAGTTGGAGTCTCACTCTGTCGCCCAGACTGGAGTGCAGTGGCCGCTCCCGGCCACCGCAGCCTCGACCTGCTGGGCTCCGGTGATCCTTCCGCCTCAGCCTTCCAAGTAGCTGGAATTACAGGCATGCGCTACCACGCCCGGCTGATTTTTTGATTTATTGTAGAGATGAGGTCTCACTGCCCAGGCGGGTCTTGAACCCGCGGGCTCAGGCAATCCACTCACCTCAGCCTCCCAAAGGCGCGGGATTACAGGCTGAGCCACCGAGCCCGGCTCATATTTGAATTTTTATAAGTATTATTTGTGCAGTTTTTCTAAAATTACAAGAATAGGAATAATAATACCTATACTGCAACAAATGGCAACAAAGATTAGATGAGATATAAAATTCAGCACAATGTCTGGTCAATAAATATTATTTCCTCTTTTGTTTTTCTCTTTCCACTCCTAAGCAAATGAGAGAATCAGTCTTGAACTTTTAATAAAAGTAATAATAATGGATAATATTTATAGACTATATTTAGAAGGAGCTTTCATATGCATTATCTCATTATTCATTTTATAGATGAATTGACAAACTAGGAAGGTGAAGTAATTTTTTAGTTTTCTAAAGCCAGTAAGTGATGCCATTATTTCTGACTTAGCATCTTGAGTTCTTCTCCTCCCACCATGTTGCTTACACAATAAAGAGTATTTCATCTCCCCTAATGACCACAAGGTAGTGGATTAAGTCCCCTAGTAGCTTTAAATCCCAGGTGGGAATCATCCAGGCCTAGTTTCTTCTCAGACCTATACCTTATAGACAGGGTCACAGTCAGCCCCAGTGAGTTCAATGACATAGTCTAAGTCTTGCTGAACAATAAAACAGCTTCCATCACCTAAAAGGAAGAAAGAAAATTTATATAACTAAAGAGAAAGCTCCATATAAAAAGTTTTTTAAAACTCTCAATATTGTGATTTCTGTATATAACTAGCCTCAAGAAGATGGTCCTGAGACCCAGAATGGCAAATAGGTCTCATATGTTAACCATCTATGATGACCTACAGTGGCTGCCCAGAATGCTGGGATAGGGAGGATTTGAAGGTCAAGGGCAAGCACAGTGGAAATAAGTTATCTTTGATTAGTGATACCTGCCAAAGGCACAGAGCAAGCAACTACACGATTATATGTAATTGCAAACGTATTCTAGATAATGATTTTTAAGAGAAAACATCTTTATTTTCTTAAAGGAAAATAATTCCTCAATCCGTAAACTTCACCATTTGCACTGCAAGGAGGAAGAGAGTTATACCAAAAAATTAAAAGTATGCCTAATTCTTAAACTTCATTTTCTAAGAAGAGCATGGAGAAATGAAACTTGCAGTGACCTATAAACTGCTTAATATAGTGATTCTTTTTGGTCAATATAAAAGTAGTACATGCTCACTGAAGAAAACTTTAAAAATTAAAAATGCAAAGTGGTAACAAGACCACCCATAATCTACCACTCAAAGATAACTATACTGTTAACATTTTGATATATTTTTTCAATCTTTTTGTGTCAATTTTTATTTTACATGATTGAAAACATACTACATAAAAGAATGTCTTTATGCACAAAGTTTTTCTGTATTAAGGTTATGACTTTGAGCCCTGGGAAAAATAAGTCAAAAGATATCAATTAATCTTTCCAAACTTTTTGGAAATCTGAAAAACTGCTTTCCAAATTTATCTGCTAATCAACCTGTTTCAGTCATCAACATATGGGAGCTAATACTTTATTAAAATAATTACATTATTATTAAAAATAATCTTTTCCAAAAAAGAACCCTTATCTTTTAGAGAAACAAATAGAAATACTGACAGATGAAATAATATGCATGTGATACAGCCAACATCATACTTAATGGAGAAAAGTTGAAATCATTGCCTCTAAGAACTGGAACAAGATGAGGATACCTATTTTCATCACTCTTATTCAACATAGTACTGGAAGTGCTCTCCACAGCAATTGGGTAAGGGAAAAAAATAAAAGCCATCCAATTTGGAAAAAAGAAAGTCAAATCATCCCTGTTCACTGATATAATCTTATTTCTGGAGAATCCTAAAGATTCCACAAAAAAACTCTTAGACTTGATAAATAAATTCAGTAAAGTTTCAGGAAACAAAATTAACATAAATAAACTAGTAACTTTTTTTATACACCAATAATGATTTAGCCAAGGACCAAATCAAGAAGGCAATTCCATTTATGATATGTGTACACACACACACACACACACACACACACACACACACACACAGAAAGGAGGAAAAAGATTACTATAAGGAGAACTACAAAACACTGATGAAAGAAATTGTACATGATACAAATGAAAAAAACATACCATGTTCATGGAATGGAAGAAAAAATATTCTTAAAATGATCACACTGTCCAAAGTAATCTATAGCGTCAACGTAATCCCCATCAAATTACCAAAACCATTTTTCACAGAATTAGAAAAAGCAATCCTAAAATTCATAAGGAACCAAAAAAGAGCCCAGATAGTCAAAGCAATCCTAAGCAAAAAGAACAAAGCTGGTGGAATCACATTATCCGACTTCCAGTTGTGCTACAAGGCAAAACAGCACGGTACTGGTGTTAAAAATAGACACATAGAGCAATGGAAAAGAATAGAGAACCCAGAAATAAAACCACATACCTACACCAACTGATCTTTGACAAAGTCAAAAATATACATGGAAAAAACAACACCCTATTCAATAAGTGATACTGAGAAAATTGAAAAGCCATCTGCAAAAGAATAAAACTGGGCCCAAACCTCTCGTCATATATAAAAATTAACTCAAGATGGATTAAAGAACTAATAAGACCTGAAATTATAAAAATCCTTGAAGAGGCTGCACTGGGTGGCTCAGCCTGTAATCTCAGCAGTTTGGGAGACTGAGGTGAGTGGATTGCCTGCACCTGCGGAGACCTGCCCAGGCAACTCGGCGAGACCTCATCTCTACAATAAATCAAAAATTAGCCAGGCGTGGTAGCACGTGTCTGTAGTTTCAGCTACTTGGAAGGCTGAGGCGGAAGGATCGCCGGAGCCCAGCAAGTCGAGGCCGCAGTGGCTGGCAGCATGCCACTGCACTCCAGTCTGGGTGACAGAGTGAGACTCCAAATCGAAAAAAAAAAAAAAAAAATCCTTGAAGAAAACCTGGGAAAAACTCTTCTGAACAATGGCCTGAGGAAAGAGTTTAAGACCAAGTCCTTGAAAGCAAACACAACAAAAACAAAAAGACACAAATGGAACTCAATTAAACTAAAATGGTTCTGCACAGCAAAAGAAATAATTGACAGAGTATACAGACAACCTGCAGATGGGAAAAAATATTTGTAAACTATGTGTGTGACAAAGAACTAATATCTAGAATCTACAAGGAACTCAATTCAATAAGAAAAAAACAACTCCACTGAAAAGGTGGGCAAAGAGGCCAGGTGTGGTGGCTCAAGCCTGTAATCCCAGCACTTTGGGAGGGTGAGACAAGAGGACTGCCTGAGTCCAGGGTTCGAGACCAGCCTGGGCAACTTGGCAAGATCTCTTCTCCACAATAAATCAAAAAATTAGCCAGGTGTGGTGGTGTGTGCCTGTAGCCAGCTACTTGGAAGGCTGAGGCAGAAGGAGGCCAGCAGGTCAAGGCTGCAGTGGTCATGAGTGTGTCACTGCACTCCAGCCTGGGTGACAGAGTGAGACTCTGACTCAAAAAAAAAAAAAAAAAATGTGGGCAAGGACATGAACAGACATTTTTTTGAAAGAAGACAAACAGGGCTGGGCATGGTGGCTCACACCTATAATCACTTGGGAGGTCGAGGTGAGAGGACTGCCTGATCTCAAGGGTTTGAGAGCAGCCCAGGCAACTTGGCGAGACCTCACCTCTATAATAAATCAAAAAATTAGCCAGGCGTGGTGGCGCATGCTTATAGATCCAGCTACTTGGAAGGCTGAGGCAGATGGATCGCCTGAGCCCAGCAGGTTGAGGCTGCGGTGGCCATGAGTGTGCCACTGCATTCCAGCCTAGGTGACAGAGTGAGACTCCAACTTAAAAAAAAAAAAAAAAAAAACGCAAGAAAGAAGACACATAAGCAGCCAACAAACATGAAAAATGCTGTCATCAGAGAAATGCAAATAAAAACCACGAGATACCATTTTATACTAGTTGGAATGTCTATTATAAAAAAGCTGGGTTCAGTGGCTCTGCCTGTAATCCCAGCACTTTGGGAGGCCGAGGTGAGTGGATTCCCTGAGCCCGCGGATTCGAAACCAGCCCGGGGAACTTGGCGAGACCTTGTCTCTACAATAAATAAAAAATTAGCCGGGGGTGGTAGCGCGTACCTATAGTTCTGGCTACTTGGAAGGCTGAGGCAAAAGAAGCCTAAAAACAACAGATGTTGGCAAGAATGAGGAGAAAAGGGAACTCTTATTTGCGTGGGAATGTAAATTAGTGCAACCTTTATGGAAAATAATATGGCGATTTCTCGAAGAACTAAAAGTAGAACCATAATTTGATTTAGCTATCCTACTTCAGGGTATCTACCTAAAGGAAAAGAATCATTATTTCAAAAAGATACCTGCACTTGTATGCTTATCACAGCACTATTCACAATAGCAAAATTATGGAATGGACCTAAATATCCATCAATGGAGGACTAGATAAAGAAAATGTGGAGCCGGGCTCGGTGGCTCAGCCTGTAATCCCGTGCCTTGGGAGGCTGAGATGAGTGGATTGCCTGAGCCTGCAGGTTCGAGACCCGCCTGGGCAACTTGGCGAGACCTCATCTCTACAATAAATCAAAAATTAGCCGGGCATGGTAGCGCGTGCCTATAGTTCCAGCTACTTGGAAGGCTGAGGTGGAAGGATCGCCGGAGCCCAGCAGGTCGAGGCTGCGGTGGCCGGGAGTGGCCACTGCACTCCAGTCTGGGCGGCAGAGTGAGACTTCAACTCAAAAAACAAACAAACAAAAAACAAAAAAAAGAAAATGTGGTATATATATACCACTCAGCCTAAAAAAGAATGAAATAGTGTCTTTTGCAGCAATACAGATGCAACCGAAGGCCATTAGCCTCAGTGAAATAACTCAGAAAGTCAAATACTACATTTTCTAACTTATAAATGAGAGCTAAACAATGGGTAGAAGCTGGGCACAGTGGCTCATGCCTGTAACCCCAGTACTTTGAGAGGCAGAGGTGAGAGGATTACCTGAGCCCAGGGATTCAAGACCAGCCTGAACAACTTAATAAGACCTTGTTTCTACAGTACATCAAAAACTTAGCCAGGCATGGTGGTGTGTACCTGTAGTTCCAGCTACTTGGAAGGCTAAGGCAGAAGGAGCGCCGGAGCCCAGCAAGTCGAGGCCGCGGTGGCCGGGAGCATGCCACTGCCCTCCGGCCTGGGCGCCAGAGTGAGACTCCAACTTAAAAAAAAAAAAGAAAAGAAAAAGGGGGAAAAAAAACACCAACGTGTAGTCATATACATATAGAGTATAATAACAGGCATTGGAGACTACAAAAGGTGGAAGGGAGATGAGGGCTGAAAATTACCTACTGGGTACAATGTTCACTACTCACATGATGGGGACACTAAAAGCCCAGATCACAACGCAATACATGCATTAAAAAAAATCTGTATCTATAGCCCTCTAAATATATAAAAATAAAAACTAACTAATTAACTTTTTAAAAGGATAAAATGCTTGTGATATGTTTCAAAATATGCAAGGACTGGGGATGACAAGATTAGTCATATACTGATAACAGTGTAAGCTGGATAGTGGGTACACTTGGTTTATTAGATTATATTCTCTCTGCTTTTGGGTATGTTTGACATAAACATATGTCATAAACATATGACTAAAAAGTTTTTAAAAACTATTCCATTTGACAATTTAAATCTCCTCACTTAATAATCAACGAGTTCCAAAGGGCCTCCTCTATATCCAACTTTTACACCAGTAAAGAATTTCCTAAGCTGGGCTCGGTGGCTCAGTCTGTAACCCTGCGCCTTGTGAGGCTGAGGTGAGCGGATTGCCTGACCTGCGGGTTCGAGACCCGCCTGGGCAACTTGGTGAGACCTCATCTCTACAATAAATCAAAAATTAGCTGGGTGTGGTAGCGTGCACCTGTAGTTCCAGCTACTTGGAGGAGTAGCCACTGCACTCCAGTCTGGGCGACAGAGTGAGACTCCAACTCAAAAAAAAGAAAAAAAGAATTTCCTCGACAGCACCTTACAGAGTATCCACTCAGTCTATGCTTGCTCATCTCCAGAGCTAGGGCTACTTGCTCACTACTTCAATGGCAGCTTCTTTCTTATGGAAGAAAAATCGATTCCCTATAATGAACTGAAATGTGGGGTTTTGTTTTGAGTTGGAGTCTCACTCTGTCACCCAGGGTGGAGTGCAGTGGCACACTCACAACCACCACAGTCTCGACCTGCTGGGCTCAGGTGATCCTTCAGCCTCAGCCTTCCACAGGCATGTGCCACCATGCCTGGTTAATTTTTTTATTTATTATAAAGACGAAGTCGTGCCATGTTGCTCAGGCTGGTCTCAAACCCTGAGTTCAGGCAATCCTCTCACCTCTGCCTCTCCAAGAGCTGGGATTACAGACTTGAGCTATCGTGCCCAACTGTTTTATTTTTTTGAGTAGGAGTCTCAACCTACCCAGGCTGGAGGGCAGCGGCACAATCACGGCATTCAGTATCCTCAACCTCCTGGCAGCCTTGACCTCCCAAGTAGCTGGGTTTACGTGCACACACCATGACCAGTTAATTTTTTGACTTTTTGTAGAGATGAGATCTCACTATGTTGCCCAGGCTTGTCTTCAACTCCTGGGCTCAAGCTATCCTCCTGCCTCAGCCTCCCAAAGTGCTAGCATTACAGCTGTAAACCACAGCACCTGCCTGAAATGTGGTTTCTTTTCTTTTTTTTTTTGAGTCGAAGTCTCGCTCTGCGACCCAGACTGGAGGGCAGGGGCACGCTCCCAGCCACCGCAGCCTCGACCTGCTGGGCTCCGGCAATCCTTCCGCCTCAGCCTTCCAAGGAGCTGGAACCACAGGCACGCGCTACCACGCCCGGCTAATTTTTTTTTGATTTATTGTAGAGACAAGGTCTCGCCAAGTTGCTCAGGCGGGTCTTGAACCCGTGGGCTCAGGCAATTCACTCCCTTCAGCCTCCCAAAGCACGGAATTACAGGCTGAGCCACCGAGCCCGGCCGAAATGTGGTTTCTGATAGCTTTCTCTTATTGGTGTTAGTTTTGTCCTCTGAAAACAGAGTTATAATTTTATTCTCTTTACCTTCAGATACTAGTTAGAAGTTATGCCTTGCCTTCTTCCAAGCATAAAAGAGCTATAAAAAGTAAAAGAGCCACGAGCTAGCTCTTCACCTGTTACCCCTTATCTTACTCTCATATTACCTTTTAGCTGAGATGCTAATCAACGAAGTGGCCTAAAAGTAGGACAAGGGAGGGAAGAAATGCAGAGGCCCTGAGTAGCCCACCTGCTGGCTCTCAGGAATATTAAGCTGTTACTTCAGAGATGCCACTTATACAATATCAGCTTCTCATCTGCTGCAATATGGCTCTAGGCTTGAAGAACACATTCCTCATCTCAAAAAAAAAATCTCACTTTAAGCCAGAATGGGATACTAGTCATAATCTGTCAGTGTCTCATTGTTATTACCTCACTCAGCAAGGAAAAGTGACATCTACTATTAAGTTTCTTTCCTTTCCTCTCAAAAAAGGAAATTATACAGAATCGCAGAAGTCAAAGGAGAGAAGAGTTTTCAGAAGGAATTAATAGTGATAGAATTTATAACCATTAAGAGTGATAAAAGATGAAGAATCTTTACTCATTCATTCAACAAACATTTGCAAAGATTCTTCAGTTCATTGTAAGAGCTAGAGATATGGAGATGAAGAAGACATGAAACCTTGCGCAAGGAAACTCAGAGATCGGTGGATGAGATACAGAAAATGCCACTGGATCTAGCAAGAAGTACATCATTGGTGGTCTTTAAGAGAGCAGTAGGACCAGGACAGGGATAAAGGCAAAATGTAGAGAGTTTTCAAGGGAAGAGTGTGTGGCATGGCAGCAAAATTCTCATCCCAGCAATCTGTCAGCAAGGGAGAAATCAAACAAAAAGGATCCCAATGAGTGGTGGCAGCAGCAACAAGTGAAGGTGCCATAAGAGTATGCCAGCTCTTCTCTTACCAAGGTTCTGAAAGAGGGCACTACTGCATCACCACACTGGTGCCAAGGCACAGGGGAGAAAGACAGATTGAGAAAGAGCAAGTGAGAGAGCCAGAAAATTAGACCTACAGATAAACCTGAAGACAAAGTCAGCATGCTAGGGAGACAGTTGAAAGACGAAAAGAAGCTGTGTTCTTTATCTGTTTCCTTTTCCCTGCTAATGCTTTGGTTTTTTTATTTAAAAAAAATAAACCCACAAACTTTATATTTTAGAGTAATTTCAGGTTACATAAAAGTTAAAGATAAGTTTCCATATGTCCTTTAGTCAGTTTCAGTTCTTCCCAAATGTTATCATCTTACATTTGTCAAAACTAGGATACCAATATTGGCACACTATGATTAACTAAACTCCACACTTTATTTGGATTTCACTAGTCTTTCTTAGTTGGCAAGTTTCCTTAATCTCCTCTGTTGATTTTGTTTTCAAATCACTAAGTTAATATTATCTGAAACCACCATACATCTGGACTTCTTGTTAAGTGAAGCAGTACACTTTCCTAACTGTTTAAGCTATCTTCAGTTGGGTGTTCTGTGAACAGCCAAAAGCATCCTAACTGATACACTGAAATATTCAAGCTAAGTGGTCACTCCAGGTCATATAGTCCAGTCCTCCTCACCTACATCATATCTACGAGGATTTGTGGTACCCTTTAATGTACTTTGTTTTGTGTATTTCCCCAACCCCACTCCTGAACTCCTTTCCAAATATTTTGAGTTTCGTGGCTACACCAAAGCATTCATTTTACCTAGAATATGTATGTAAAACAATAAACACAGTACCTACTACATAGCAGGTACTCAGTAAATGCTAGTTTCCTTCATTTTACCCCTTCCCTCCCCTATGACTTTACTCACACTATAGTTTCAGTCTTCAATGTCCATCGTTACCTCTCCAGCTGGTGAAATTTTCTTAAGTTTACATGTCACCTAGTCCATGAAGACCTCAATGAGAGCATTCCTACCTCTAGAATTAGTTATGCTCCGTGTTCTCCTGTAGTCCTCTGCCGTAGTATTTATCAAACTGGACTGCACTCACATGTTCCCATGCCTGTCTGCCCTACTAATTCTGAGTCATTTAGGGCAGAGAGACAGTGGGCACTGAGCTAAATGCTGGGAATATCATGACGAATAAGTCACAATAACTACTCCCAAGAAGCCTGGACTGGAGGGGGACAGAGACAATCACAATGTAGGGAGATAAACATTACTAAGAAGCATGATATGCCAAAAACTTGTGGAGACCCATGCACCAACTCAGCCATAGATCAAGCACTAAAATGTATATTTAATTAACTGAACTACAGGGAAACATCTCTCTCAACTGGCCTATGGACCCACCTTGGCTAGCAATGAATCCATCTCTGAAACTCAGCAGGGATAGAACTGGTGCTCCTGATCTGTGGATGACTTGTACTGGAGCCCTAGGATTCAGAGTAAAAGGGGTAATTTTACTTTTTTTCTTCAAAGGTAGTGCTTGACTATATTCAACATATAGTACTAACCACATAAAAGCAAATAGGAGAAACATGGAGAAAGACTAAACATTCATTCATATGGTTTCTCTCCTGGCAAGATCCTTAAATAGCAGATCAAGGTAATTCATTCAAAACCACCTAAATGTGTCTCCACACATGAACTAAGTCACCACCAAAATCTTGAGTTTTTAGGGAAGGTCTGACACGGGTTGAAGATAACGAGGTTAACAATATGTTAATCTTTTTATTTAAAAACTGAATTAAGGCTGGGATTGGTGGCTCAGCCT
Organism: Cephalopachus bancanus; assembly: GCA_027257055.1. Lineage (NCBI taxonomy): Eukaryota > Metazoa > Chordata > Mammalia > Primates > Tarsiidae > Cephalopachus > Cephalopachus bancanus. The sequence continues at coordinate 1,867,401 of JAPVLO010000195.1, read as the reverse complement.
GTAATCCCAGCACTTTGGAAAGTCAAAGTGAATGGATTGCCTGAGCCCACAGGTTCGAGAACAGCCCAGGCAACTTGGCAAGACCTTGTCAAAATTAGCTGGGCATGGTAGTGTGCATCTGTAGTTCCAGCTACTTGGAAGGCTGAGGCAGAAGGATCACCGGAGCCCAGCAGGTCGACGCTGGGGTGGCCATGAGTGCCACTGCACTCCAGCCTGGGTGACAGAGTGAGACTCCAACTCAAAGACAAAACAAACAAACAAAAAACTGAATTAAGACAAGTTATAAAATGTTGACATTGCCAGGACTCTAAAGAGAGAGGTGAGAGAATCAATTTACTATGTATATAAGGGTGATTTTATAATAATGATAAGAGACTCGATTTCCATGGAGGCAAAAAAAAAAAAAAAAAAAGAGCAAAAATAAAGTAACTTAAACAATGGAAGAAAAGGAATAAGCTAGTCATCATCTACTAGAATTTCTTCACTGCCCTCAGAATAAAGCCCAAAATCCTTTGAATGGAAGATAAAGACTAAGCAGGCTCCATTTCCCTGTCTGTCACTTTTTACTGCTGCCCTCATCTACAGGATACATACCTGTCATATTAATTACTCAGAGTCCCTTGAAAGTAACACTCTTTCACAGGCCTTCATGCTTCTGTACATGCAATTCTATCAGGCCAGGGCCTTCCCTTCTTTACTTGCTAACTGCCTACTCAACAAAATCCAATGCTTCTCATTTTCTTGGAGAAACAGTCTCACTGCCTTCCCTCTTTTTGGTGCTTCCTCAAGCCCTGTCAGACCCTGTTAGACCAGCGATCACACACATCCCGATAGCCTTCTGCTTGCCCATCTTTACCATTAGACTCCAAGTGCCTCAAAGGCAGAGTATGTAGTTTTTATTTCTGTTTCTCAGTGCCGTGGTGCCTATAGAAGCCATTCAATAAATATTCGTTGGAGAAAGGGAGAAAATCAAAGGAGAAAGGGACAGAATCATAGAAACAGTTAAATCCTACAACAGAGTATGATCATCTTTGGATATCCTAAAGACCAGGGTAAGGCCGGTTTTACATAAGTCATTTTTTTTTTTTTTAAGTTGGAGTCTCACTCTGTCACCCAGACTGGAGTGCAGTGGCACGCTCCTGGCCACTGCAGCCTCGACCTGCTGGGCTCCAGCGATCCTTCTGCCTCAGCCTTCCAAGTAGCCGGAACTACAGGCGCATGCTACCATGACCGGCTGATTTTTTGATTTACTGTAGAGATGAGGTCTCGCCAAGTTGCCTGGGCTGGTCTCAGACAATTCTCTCACCTTGGCCTCCCAAAGTGCTGGGATTACAGGCTTGAGCCACCGCACCCAGCCACCAGCTAACTTTTTAATTTATTGTAGATATGAAGTCTCGCCAAGTTCCCCAGGCTGGTCTCACCCGTGGGCTCAGGTAATCCTCTCACGTTGGCCTCCCAAAGTGCTGGGACTATAGCTGTGAGCCACCATGCCCGGCCCTACCCTTGTTTCAACAGTCATCTATATGCTAAGCTCAATCAACGTTAAAGCCAACAATAAACACCCTGTAGAAGACCTGCATCATACAAATGAATGGTGACTCACCTTGGACTCCTCACATCCAGCTGATAAATGTTTCCATCTTGAGTCCCAGCCAATAGCAAGAAGCCAGAAAGAAAAGTACAGCAGTTGAAGGCATCTGAGCCAATAAACTGGAATATCTGGAACAAGTAAGAAGCAAAATGCTGTTTAAAGAGTAATTTGTTTTCAGGAATAAATAGGCACCAAAAGAGGGAAGTTTTCGCTATTTTTAGAGATATTTTCTTCCCCCTTTAATCCTTCACAAACAGTAAATTATGCATTCACCAGTAACTGAGATTTTAGGAATCTGAGGTTGGCTGAGGACTTGAGTAGTTTATGTAATACCATATGCTGAGGTAGCAGTTTTCCAGCTATTATGCCTCAAAACATTGCCTCATAGGATCCTCACCACCCAAATTCCTTCTTTTCCCTTTTCTTCATGACAACCCTCCATTTGAGAAACATTTGCAATTCTCACATTTAAGTTTTGCTTCATGTAGCTATCAGCAATCTTTTGAAGGGAGGTACTTTGTAGGAAAAGAAACAAGCTTAAATAAAGTGGCAATATAAAGAGTCACAGTTCATGCATCTGAAAAAAGAAATTATTAGGTTTTCACTAATTACTTATTGTTAGCTCAAAATGATCATCTCTCCTCCAGATGTTCTAAAAAGAAAAAAGAAAAAAAAAATCCCTGACTTTCCTTTGGAAGCAAAAGCCAGCATAGGGCTGGGCATGGTGGCTCACACCTGTAATCCCAGCATGTTGGGAGGCCGAGGTAGGAGGATCGCTTGAGCCCAGGAGTTTGAGACCAGCCTGGTCAACATAGAGAGACCCTGTCTCTACTAAAAAATAAAAAATTTCCTGCAGTCCCAGCAACTCAGGAGGCTGAAGCAAAACGATTGTCTGAGTCCAGAAGATTAAGCCTGTGGTGAATAGTAGTTGTGCCACTGCACTCCAGCTTTGGCAATAGAGTGAGATCCTGACTCAAAAAAAAAAAAAAAAAAAAGGCAGCATGAAAACTTGAATGCAAAGGGCATAGTTATAAAAATGATGATGTCATGAAACAAACTTTGAAAATGGAAATAACACCATCACAACTGAGTAACAAGGAAGAAATGAAAATAACAAACCCTGTGGCTAAACCAAATCATAAAATTGTCTGGATGATGATAACAGGAAACATCTAATCTGAGGGAAGACAGAATTTAGAAGAGCACAGTCTGCCCAGCACAACTTCAGAGGATGTAGGAAGAAAATTCAATTAATGGTTCTGATCATTAATTAGATTAAAAACCTTGGCTGCATGAGTCCTTGACTCAGAATTTCTTCATATTACCTTCGAAGTAGAAGGACCCGTAAAGAAAAGCTATGCAACTTCATCATTTTACACATAGTACACTAAGGTTCAGAGAGGGAAAGCTAATTAACAAAGGTTACAAAGCAGTTGAGCATTTAATTCTCATCACATAACCCTATGAGGTAAGTCCTATTATGTCCAGTTTAGTGATAAGGAAACTGAGGCTTCAGAGAGGTTAAATAACTTGTCCGATGTCTTGCCATTAAGTGAAAGAGCTGAGATTTGAATGTTGCCCTTATTAACAAATTCCACACTATGCTATACTGCCTCTCACCCATGCAGCATTCTCAAAATGTGAACACAGGGAGCAAGTAGAAATGTTTCCAAGAATCAGAGTAACCCAGTTGCCTCAGAGTTCAAAGGTCATATAGGAACCACTTGCCGGCTGCCTGCTCTGTAGTCCCAAGCACTGAAGTTTCTTATCTTCCCGGGCCAACAGCAGCATTTTCCCCTCTGTTCCAACCTCCCGTTCACCTGCATGACAGATGAGCTATGTTAATAACAGCTAGGCTGATCAGTTGGCAGAGTCCACAAAGCAGATACTGATAGCTGATTACTGACTATACTCATGTAAGTGATTCACTTATTAAAAGGAAAACATTTATTATTTCTATAACTCACTGTGGTATTATTTATACAACTGTACACATTTGTCAAAACTCACTGAACTGTTCAATTAAAATGGGTGACTTTTACTACATATAAAAAGATACCTCAATAAACCCAACTTTACACACATATATATGCTGCCCAGGCTGGAGTGCAGTGGCTATTCAGAGGCACAAACATAGCATACCACAGTTTTGAACTCCTGGGGCTCAGATGATCCTCCTACCTCAGGCTCCCAGGTAGCTAGGGCCATAGGTGCACGCCATGGCACCCAGCAATAAACCTAACTTCAAAATATTAAGTTGTCTGGCTGAGCACAGTGGCTCATGCCTGTAATCACAGCACTTTGGAAGGCAGAGGCAAGAGGACAGCCTGAGACCACAGGTTTGAGACCAGCCTGGGCAACAATATGGCGAGACCTCATTTCCAGGTATGGTGGTGCATGCCTGTAGTTCCAGTTACCTGGAAGGCTGAGGCAGAAGGATCGTCGGAGCCAAGCAGGTCGAGCAAGGCTACAGTGACCATGAGTGTGCTACCGCACTCCAATCTGGGCAACAAAGTGAGACTCTGACTCAAAAAAAAAAAATTAAGTTGTCTGTAATGTGATAAAACATCATACTAGGAATAGGGGCACAGTGCTAAAAAAAATTAGTCACTGCTCTCAAGGATCTTACAGCATGAAGGAAATCAAACCAATTCATTCACTCAACAAATATTTATCAAGGAAAGGAAATAAAACAGGAATATATGATCAGGAGTGAGTAGGTGGTGAAAGCCAGGTGGGAGAGGGTGACTTTAAGTTTAAACTTCAACTTTAAAAAGGCTCTGTGGGCTGGGCCCGGTGGCTCACGTCTGTAATCTCAGCACTTTGGGAGGTGGAGGCAAGAGGGATGGCCTGAGCTCACATGTTTGAGACCAGCCTTGGTAACATGGCGAGAACTCATTTCTATAATAAATAAATAAATCAGCCAGGCGTGGTGGCACACTCCTGTACTGGCACAAAGCTACTTGGGAGGCTGAGGTGGAAGGATTGCCTAAGTCCAGCAGATCAAGGCTACAGTGGCCATGAGCATGCCACTGCACTACAGCTTGGACGAGAGTGAGACTATGACTTAAAAAAAAAATGTCTTTGTGGAAGTCACTTTTTTTTTTTTTTGAGTTGGAGTCTCACTCTGCCACCCAGACTGGAGTGCAGTGGCCGCTCCCGGCCACCGCAGCCTCGACCTGCTGGGCTCCGGCGATCCTTCTGCCTCAGCCTTCCAAGTAGCTGGAACTACAAGCGCGTGCTACCACGCCCGGCTGATTTTTGATTTATTGTAGAGATGAGGTCTTGCCTAGTTGCCCAGGCGGGTCTCGAACCCGCGGCCTCAGGCAATCCACTCACCTCAGCCTCCCAAGGTGTGGGATTACATGCTGAGCCACCGAGCCCGGCTAAGTTTACTTTTTAAAAGTGTGAGGGGCAGCCGGGCTCGGTGGCTCAGCCTGCAATCCCGCGCCTTTGGGAGGCTGAGGTGAGTGGATTGCCTGAGCCCGCGGGTTCGAGACCCGCCTGGGCAGCGAGACCTCATCTCTACAATAAGTCAAAAAATCAGCCGGGCGTGGTAGCGCATGCCTGTAATTCCGGCTACTTGGAAGGCTGAGGCGGAAGGATCGCCGGAGCCCAGCAGGTCGAGGCTGCGGTGGCCGGGAGCGGCCACTGCACTCCAGTCTGGGTGACAGAGTGAGACTCCAACTCAAAAAAAATAAAAATAAAAATAAATAAAAGTGTGAGGGGCTAAAATGATGGTAGAAAAAATAATACTATGTAACACAGAAGTCATTATTAACTACTATCATGGGAAAACAGAAATGAAAGTTGCTTTATTAGGACCTTTATTACTATGTCTCATCACAGCTATTTAACCTATTTCCCACTACTATCACACTTTTTTTCTTTTTTCTTTTTGAGTTGGAGTCCCACTCTGTCGTCCAGGCTGGAGTGCAGTGGCACGCTCATGGTCACCCCAGCGTCAACCAGCTGGGTTCCAGCAATCCTTCTGCCTCAGCCTCTCAAGTAGCAAGAACTACAGGCACGTGCTACCACACCCGGCTAATTTTTTATTTTATTGAAGGGATGAGGTCTCACCAAGTTGACCCAGGCTGGCCTCGAACCCATATGCTCAGGCAATTCACTTGCCTTGGCCTCCCAAAATGCTGGGATTACAGGCTGAGCCACCAAGCCCAGCCTACTACCATTCTTAATTCAGTCTTCTAGCCCAACCAAGCACATCTTTTTTTATTTTTTATTTTTGAGTTGGAGTCTCACTCTCTCACCCAGACTAGAGGGCAGTGGCATGCTCTTGGCCACTGCAGCTTGATCTGCTGGGATCAGGGGATCCTTCCGCCTCAACCTTCCAAGTAGCTGGAACTACAGGCACGTGCTACCACGCCCAGGTAATTTTTTTTAATTTATTTGAGAGATGAGGTCTCGCCAAGTTGCCCAGGCTGGTCTTGAACCCAAGGGCTCAGGCAATCCTCTCACTGCGGCATCCCAAAGTGCTGGGATTATAGGCATGAGTCACTGCTCCTGGTCTTTTATTTTTTCAAGCACATCTTTTTATACGACACTCTGTTTCACATCTAAGCTGTGATGCAAACTGTCCCTAAACCTACCTCTTGCCCTAGCTTCTCCTATTCTTAGTATTCTTGTCTGTTCAGGTTGAACTCATCTTCAAAGGTTTAAGTCAACTTCTTTTGTGACACTTACCATCTACACTAACCTGAAACATTCTCTTCCTCTGAAAACCCATTATGTTTACCTTAGGAATCACTAATTTCCGGCCCGACACAGTAGCTCAAGCCTGTAATCCCAGCACTTTGGGAGGCCGAGGCAAGAGGATTGCCTGAGCTCAAGGGTCCGAGACCAGCCTGAGCAACATAGTGAGACCTCGCCTCTACAGTAAATCAAAAAGTTAGCCGGGTGTGGTGACACTTGCCTACGGTTCCAGCTACTTGGAAGGCTGAGGTGGAAGGATTGCCTGAGCCCAGCAGGTCAAGGCTGTGGTGGCCATGGGCATGTCACTGCACTCCAGCCTGGGTGACAACTTAAAAAAAAATAAAAGGAATCACTAATTTGTCGGGCATGATGATACATGCCTGTAGTCTCAGCTACCCAGGAGGCTGAAGCAGGAGGATTGCTTGAGCCTAGGAGCTTGAGGGCAGGCTGGGCTACATAGGGAGAACCTCTCTCCATAAACAAACCAACAGAGTTGCTAATTCATCTTGACCAAAATATTACTGTTCTCTAAATGTTTTATAGGCATTTGTTTCATCTGCTAAATTAGATTGTATCTACTCCAATGCAGTGACTATGACATACAGTTTCTCCTGTGGATTCCAAAGTGTCAGAAACATAACAGGTACAGAATAAACATTAATCATAAGGTGGAAATAGAAATACCATCTACAGAGCAGGAGAGAATGAGGAAGAAAAGGAGAAATCAAGGCAAACACTGAAGGGGGCTTAAGAAAACAAAACTAGCTCACATCTCATTATCAACTTACTGGGCATCTGCTCGGGGGAGCCGAGGTTTATGGAGTTGTCAGCAGCACCCACCGCCACTCCATTGATGGAAGAACTGCAATCTGCAATGACTCCCAAGCAGGCTGAGCGTCCACAATCCCAAAGTCGTGCTGACCCATCCCGAGAACCAGACACCACATTCCTCCCCCGATCAACAATGGCTGTATCCAGGATACCTGGCAAGAGAAAATGGAAGAAGGAGTAAAGAAACTACAAGAGCAGAGAAGATGGAACTGCATAAATGTTCTTTTTATTATTATTATTATCATTATTTTTTGAGTTGGAGTCTCACTCTGTCACCTAGACTGGAGTGCAGTGGCCGCTCCCGGCCACTGTAGCCTCGACCTGCTGGGCTCTGGCGATCCTTCCACCTCAGCCTTCCAAGTAGCTGGAACTACAGGCACGCGCTACCACACCTGGCTAATTTTTGATTTATTGTAGAGATGAGGTCTTGCCAAGTTGCCCAGGTGAGTCTCGAACCCCGCAGGCTCGGCAAATCCACTCACCTCAGCCTCCCAAGGCACAGGATTACAGGCTGAGCCACCAAGCCCAGTTTTATAAATGTTCTGAACATGAGTATATGCTGGGCACGTTCAAATGCTAGAAAAAAAGAAAAAAACAGAAAGAGTCTCTGCTTCCCAATAGTTTAAAGACTAGCTATGAGCCGGGCTCGGTGGCTCAGCCTGTAATCCCGCGCCTTTGGGAGGCTGAGGTGAGTGGATTGCCTGAGCCCGTGGGTTCGAGACCCGCCTGGGCAGCGAGACCTCATCTCTACAATAAGTCAAAAAATCAGCTGGGCGTGGCAGCACATGCCTGTAATTCCGGCTACTTGGAAGGCTGAGGCGGAAGGATCGCCGGAGCCCAGCAGGTCGAGGCTGCGGTGGCCGGGAGCGGCCACTGCATTCCAGTCTGGGCAGCAGAGTAAGACTCCAACTCAAAAAAAAAAAAAAAAAAAGACTAGCTATGAAAGATGGTCTTAAAAAGTTGGCTCTGGGTTTAACTTTTAGTGGAGTGTTCTATAGCAGTGGTTTTCAAGTTTTTGTTTTGACTTCAAAACCCTTTTTTAAAATAAAAATTAAGTAGACACTGTAGAGAGTTCAGATTGAGATTCACTGCTTTAAAAGATCCTGCTGCTTCCACTGATAATGGATTAAAAGGGTTAGCTCCTCATTTGAAAGAAAGAATGTGACTTCTGGTTCTCTCCAAGATGGAGCAGCCCCATTTATTCCAGGTCCTTTCCTTTACGACTAAAAAAACATGGACATAGCAAGCACAGGAAGACTTGGAATGATAAAAAGAAGGTGGCAGACTACTCAGAAACTCATGACAAGACCAACATGGCAATGAGTTCCCTGGATTTCCTTACTGCCTCCCATATATCCTGAACAGAACACAACAGAAGCCTCCAACATAGAAATGCCCACAGGTACAGATTAAAAAACAAACAAAAAACTCCCAGAACAGTCTGTTGCCCCTAGCCAAGAGATTGGGAAGAGGTGACCTCACTGAATAAAAAACCGTCTTGGTAACATCCACCCTACTCCAGTAGACTCCAACAGAAAAACTGCTACTTTCCTCCCCCATGGTTTCAGAAGGGCTGAACAGTGTCTTCTACCCCATCCCCATGGAAGTAGGTGGTAGCCCTCCAATTCCCCTACCCAGTGGGGTTAACAAGGTTAAGCAGGGTACTCTCAGCAGGGTACCTGGCAGGTACAGGTAGAAAAGGCAGGATCAGGTGGTGGGAGGTAGCACTCGACTTTTCCCAACTCCTCCCCTGGTGACAGTCAGCAGGCAACTGAGCTTATAACTCCGCTAGCAGGCCATGAAGTGGTGCAAGTCAGTGTCCTACTTTCACCAAGAGGACATGTCGGCAGGACCAAGGAAGAAGCTGAACTTCTACCTCCTCTGTCTGCAGTGTGAGTCAGTGTGACTGTGAGGGGGTGTGAGGCAGTGCGAGGCAGTGTAAGGTGATGTAAAGCAGTGTGAGGCAGTGTGAGGCAGTGCTCCACTTTTGCCAGAGTAGTGTTGGAGAAGCCCAGTAGGAAGCTGAACATTCGCATCTACCCAGTCCTTGTACCACACCTCAACAGAAGACTGCCTGCTAAAAAGGATGATAGAATTAAGATCTTCAGTGTTAGAATATAATGTCTAAAATGTCCATGGGTTTTAGAATTTTTAAAGCCCTTTATTATCCATCATCTGAATATATGCAATATTTGCTAATATTTGGTCTATAGCCTAGGAATACACAGCAAAAAGAGAGATAGTCATTATGTAAAGACTTGCAAAACCCAGGCACAGGTATAGAAACACGGGGTTGTACAGAGTAGAAAGGCAGCAATATAACCCATGGTGATTCAGGCTGGGCTAGTATTTGTTTTATTAAAAATCATTTAACTGGGCACCGGCAGGGCTCACGCCTATAATCCCAGCACTTCAAGAGGCAGAAGTGGAAGGATTTGCTTGAAGTTCAAGACCAGCCTGGGCAACATAGCGATACCTCATCTCTACAAAATATCAAAAAATTAGCTGGGTATGATGGGACATGCCTATAGTCGACTACCAGTCTCTCTGGAGGCTGAAGTAAAAGGAATGCCTGAGCCCAAGAGGACAGGGCTGTGGTGAGCCATGATTGTGCCACTGCACTCCAGCCAGGGCAACATTCCTGACTCAAAATCAATCAATCAATCAATCAATAAACACACATATAACCAAGCTTATTGTAGGTACCCAATAAATTACGAGTGCTTGATCAAAGGTCACTTAGTTAATTGATGATCTTGAGCACACTCCCATTCCTCTTAAAATGAAGTGACTTCAGATACATAAACCTTAACAAAAAACTCCACAGCAACTCAACACAACATACAGGTGACAATCCTATGTGATTAATCAAATATCTCTCAACTCTTACTGGAAATGTCACTTTGTTCAGAAAAAAAGATGAGTTTATGAACACTAACTTTTAAAAGTAGCAAATTTAGGGTCTGCTTGGGAAAATATGATTAGAAACATCTCAGGTGGGAACTAATCACTACAGTGTAACTTACCAAATAGGTCCAATTTAAAACAAAAGCTAAATACAATTTACATAGCTGACAATAGTTCTGGAAAAATAAAATGTAATTCTCTCAATAATACATACTCTGGCTAAAGACGACTGAAATTTTTTTTTTTTTTTTTTTTGAGTCAATGTCTCACTCTGTTGCCCAGGCTGGAATACAGCGGCATGCACACAGCCACTGCAGTCTCGACTTGCTGGACTCAGGCGATTCTTCCACCTCAGCCTTCCGAGTAGCTGGAAATACAGGTGTGCACCAGCATGCCTGACTTATTTTTTGATTTATCATAGAGACGAGGTCTCGCCAAGTTGCCTAGGCTGGTCTCAGACCTCTGAGCTCAGGCAAACCTCTCACCTCGGATAGGATTACAGGCTTAAGCTATAATGCCCAGCCTTAGAGATAAGATTTTTAAAATAGTCTTCCCCTCAAAAAAAGATATATGGAGCCAACACGTGTTGCTGCTACTTTATGTTTCTTATTTACAACATATTTTGTAATTGGTTACTAAAGTTTTTGAGTTTGGAAAATCTACCTTTCTACTCTAACTCTATAATACACTCAGCAAAAATCTAGCTTAAAAGGGATTTTAGAACTTTAAAGAATCCTAAGGAATAATAAGGAAGGAGCCTTCAGCTCTTATTAAGCAATCAAAGATCTTTTTGTATCTTTAGGAAAGTTCCAACTGCTATTTAAAAATGTTAGAGTTGGCCAGGCACAGTGGCTCATTTCTGTAATCCCACCACTTTGGGAGACTGAGGTGGGAGGATTGCTTGAGTCAGGATTGTTTGAGACCAGCCTGGGCCACATAGCAAGACATCATTGCTACAAAGATAAAAATAAAAATAAAAAATAAAAATGTTAGAGCTCCATGGAAGTAATACAAGCTTTTGGAAAAACCAGTTCTGAAAAACACATACCCAAGGCAAGATTGCTACAGCAGTGGCTAGAGAGTTGTCACTAGTACAGTGTTAACTGTGTATACATTTTAAGTAACACTCAGCAAAGAGCTGCCATCTAGAGAGTTTCCCTTTCCTATAAAAGCAGAGTGGAAAATTATCACCTCTCTCTAATAAAATGTCACTGACAATATAATGGCATCTAGTGTGGGTCTTTTCACACTTACATGACAAGAATAAAGGAAAGAGGAGCCTACAGGGGCAGGAATCTATGAGGAATTACTTTAAAGAAGCTATGAAAGTAGTAATTTCAAAACGCCTTGTAATAGAAGCAGCCATAGCTAACACCTACCAGAAACTACCACAGGCTTTAGAAACAAACCAAACAGCTATAAGGCTTCAACATATAATCAAGACACAAAAGTAATTGTTGCCAAAAAAAAGATACAGTTGAATCACCTATAAGCATTCCAGCCAAAATCTGAGAAATAATTATAATATTAGATGAAACTATTTGTTTTTTTGGTTTTTATTTTATTTTACTTTTATTTTAGATGAAACTATTTGTAAGAAATAGGAGCAAATTTTATATTTCTAGGTGTATATTTTTAGCAAGTTTATTAAAATTATCTAGTCTTACTAACATATTAAATATTAACATATTACTAACATTTTGATGTCACTATGGAGCAATAAACATACATGTGTACATGGGAAAAAAATGGCTTGTGACTCAGATCTCTGAAAAAAATAAGCCTTGAATCAAGCACCTCCTGTTACTTGGAGGCTGCATAGCTTATTTCTAAGAAAGTGTCTAAGAGTTTGAAAATAATGGCCCAGCCAGGCTTGGTGGCTCAGCCTGTAATCCCGCGCCTTGGGAGGCTGAGGTGAATGGATTGCCTGAGCCCACGGGTTCAAGACCCGTCTGGGCAACTTGGCGATACCTCATCTCTACAATAAATCAAAAATTAGCCGGGCATGGTAGCGTGTGCCTGTAGTTCCAGCTACTTGGAAGACTGAGGCGAAAGGATCGCCGGAGCCCAGTAGGTCGAGGATGCGGTGGCCGGGAGCGGCCACTGCACTCCAGTCTGGGCAACAGAGTGAGACTCCAACTCAAAAAAAAAAAAAAGAAAAGAAAATAATGGCCCAAGTGCTGAAACTGTAACTTGCTTTCTTTATTCTACAAATGTATGCATTTCCACTACCCTGATGAACAATAACAACAAAAATACAACCAAGTGTTTATTATAAAAAATTAGGATTGCAAATGTATATCTCCAAATTTAACAACCTTAATTAAATGGCCTGGGCAACTTGGCTTCACACTGACCAAACTGATTTTTTAGCTACTTATTAATCTCATATATTATCTTGATTTCAGGCACTAAGTAAAAAAAAAGCAAGAATAAACTACTTTTAATTTATCTTTCCATCTGAAAACCTCAGATTAAACAGAGAAACCTTATCTCTGCATGTTTTTTTTTTTTTTAGTTGGAGTCTCACTCTGTTGCCCAGACTGGAGTGCAGTTGCCGCTTCCGGCCACCGCAGCCTCGACCGGCTGGGCTCCAGTGATCCTTCCGCCTCAGCCTTCCGAGTAGCTGGAATTACAGGCATGCGCTACCACGCCCAGCTGATTTTTTGATTTATTGTAGAGATGAGGTCTCGCTGCCCAGGCGGGTCTCGAAACCGCGGGCTCAGGCAATCCACTCACCTCAGCCTCCCAAAGGCGTGGGATTACAGGCTGAGCCACCGAGCCCGGCTTCTGCATGTAAATTTACAGTAATTTGGCCAGGCTCAATGGCTCAACCTGTAAACCCAGCACTTTGAGAGGCTGAGGTGAGTAGACTGCCTGAGTCCGCGGGTTTGAGGCCAGCCAGGGCAACTTGGCGAGCCCTCATCTCTACAATAAATAAAAAATAGCTGAGCATGGTAGCATGCACCTGTAGTTCTGGCTGCTTGGAAGGCTGAGGCAGAAGGATCACCTGAGCCTAGCAGGTTGAGGCTGCAGTGGCCGTGAGTATGCCACTGTACTCTAGCCTGGGAGTCAGTGAGACTCCAACTCCAAAAAATAAAATAGTAAAATAAATAAAAAAGAATATACTAATTCTTTAATTATATATATTAAAAAATATCTAAAGTATTAGGGGATCAATTATGTAACTAATTCATATTTTTTTCTATTGTAAAATGCCTCATCTACTAGAAATAACTATTTGTTTTTCACATTTCACAAGTACATTAAAATATAACAAGGATCACATTTCTTGGCAGATATTAAAGCTGTTTTATATTTTATATGAACAGTAATATTTGTTGTGTACTTACTATATGCCAGGAATTTGGCTAAGTGCTTCATATGTGCCCTCTCGTTTAATACTACTGTCCCCATTTTACACATGAAGAAATTAAGGCTCAGAAAAGTTAAGCAATTTTCCAAGGTCATACTTTGTAAGTGGCAGAGTTAAGATTTCAAACAGGATTTATCTGCCACAATTGCATGCTTAACTACTGTACTCTACTGCTTCCCTTACTATTGTGTTTTCATATACTAAACACAGAAGCAAGGCAGGGATTTAATTAAGCTTACAAACAGCTATCCTTTACAATAAGTCTATATACACAACTTTATTAGTTTTTTTCTTTAGGGATAGGGTTTTGCTCTGTTGCTCAGGCTGGAGTACAGTGGCACCATCATAGCTCACTACCACCTCAAACTTCCAGGCGCAAGCAATTCTCCTGCCTCAGCCTCCCGAATAGCTAGGACTATAGGCTCATGCCACCTGGCTAGCTTTTTTATTTTTTATAGAGACGGAGTCTCACAATGTTGCCCAGACTGGTCTCAAACTGCTGGGGATTACAAATGTGAGCCACTGTGCCCAGTCCTGTATTAGTTTCCGAATGGTTCTCTGTAATAAGTATCAGGATATATTTAGTCCAGTCTTTATTGTGTTTTCTTTTCATATAATGCTTATCAGAGACTTATCCTAAGTAATAAGGGAGTCTCACTCTGTTGCCCAGACTGGAGTGCAGTGGCACACTCACAGCTACCAGCAGCTACATGCTGGGCTTAGGCAATCCTTCCACCTCAGTCTTCCAAGTAGCTGGAACTATAGACATGCATCACCATGGCTGTCTAATTTTTTTATTTATTGTACAGACGAGGTCTAGCCAAGTTGCCCAGGCTGGTGTTTCTCTTATTTAGTTACCACTTGTGACCCATTAAATGTAACAAATGCAGGTAATAATTTTTCTATTTTTCTTTTTGTATGGCTCATGGCTTTGGCTTTGGCTAATAAAAGGCTGTCATACTCTTACCCCTCACTTCAGGACTTTCTTACAAGGTAAAAAGAATGAAACAACTACATGAATAAAAGCTTAAATCTAATATAACATTCTGCTATTCTCTGTAAGCTAAGGGTCATACACATATTGTTAGGGAGATCTGAAGAATGTTGGAGACTTAGTGAAGATTCATGTGGAAGGCACACTAACTACAGTGCTCCAAAGGTACTATTCATAAACTGAATGTGCATCGATGTTGAATATGCATCTTGTTAAACTAAATGTGCAGTCATGACTTGTTCCACTGAAAAGTTTCCCTGGGCTCCAGGAATCTCCAATTTTGTAGGCCACTCTGACTCCTGAAACTTGTCAGTTCTTCAGGAAGTGATGAGTTATTCAGTAATGTGAGGAAGGCTCTGAATATTATTTCCATTCCCTCTCAATGTTCCCATCTAAATTACAGTCATAGAAATAAATCATTTATTTGCTAAGGTTAACATGCGTGTTGCTAGATCAAGTACAATCAATCTAACAAACCCTTATAAAGAAATATTAAAACTTAAAATTTGATCTCCACACACAAGTTACTCACAATGTAGTGGGGGTTCACAAGGCAAAAAACACAGGGTTAAATACCATAAGTACAGGATAATAAATTAACTCCCAAATGAATGGTATAGACAATACGTATTATGTTTCAAAGGAGGGATCAAGGTAAGGCATTATTAGGGAATTATTATTACATTTTTAAAATATTCAGCCGGGTGTGGTGGCTCACACCTATAATCCCAGCACTTCGGGAGGCTGAGGTGAGAGGACTGCCTGAGCCCAGGGGTTTGAGACCAGCCTGGCAACTTGGTGAGACCTCATCTCTACAATAAGTTAAAAAATTAGCCAGGCATGGTGGCGTGTGCCTGTAGTTCTGGCTACTTGGAAGGCTGAGGAGGAAGGATCGCCTGAGCCTAGCAGATCAAGGCTGCACTGGCCGTAAATGTGCCAGTGCACTCCAGGCTGGACGACAGAGTGAGACTCCAACTCAAAAAAAAAATTCAAATTTGCAAAATAATTATAGAACATATTATCACCTTTTTAATAGTCCAATTAAGGATAAAACATCTAAATTAAATTTTTGTCCCACAAACCAACTAGTAAGTTTCAAAGGGAGAATGTTCTCACTCTGTCTCTATAATCTGATATTATCAGTTATATGGCTAATCCATTTAAAAAATATAAACTGTAATTTAAATTCATGGGAATCACCAAGCTCTGTCTTTGATCTCTGATGACACAGCCATTCACCACCAGCATTCACTGTCATCTCAGCCAAAGGACTATCAGTGAGAAAATTTAGGCAGACCTCTCACTCTTTCTTTTTTTTCTCCAGCACATAAGTAGATGATCTCCTAGGGAGGATTTTTCTTTTCTTTGTCTAATTGTGGAAAACAACTGTTTGTGTAAAACAGTTAGTTCTAGATAGCAATAGCAAGACTGACTAGCAAAGGAATTTCTAGTCCTTGGGGAAATAACAGCTCATCTAAATGGCGAGTTGGGTGAATTATTTGTGTGTTTGTGAATAGCTTCTGTTTCCAACTTTTTGGTGAATCATCTCTGGGGATCATTAGAGAACTCCTTTGAAGAAACCACCCTTCATACCTCCTTTATGACCTTTGAAGGTCACCACACAGCTAGCATCTTCAGCTGACCAGATCTTCAGCTGGGCATCCATTCCCCCACTCAGAACCACAAGGCCTGACGGGAAAAACCTGCAACAATTCACATCAAACACATGTCCTTCCAATACTCTCTGGAAAAACAAAAGAAAATTCCATGCTAGTTCTCTTCTTGTCCATCCCTCAATGTTTTCTCACCTCCCATATCTTTGGTTCCTTAAATGAAATACCTACTTGCTATATCCACATGCTAGGCTTTAAAACTAAGGATGTCCAAAGGATCTCTTAGTTCATTTGTCTACCAGGTAGTGTTCTAAGAGAGACTGGCTTCCTTTCCTGGAATTCAGCTGCAGATCTTACAGAAATGAATTCCATGGCTTTCACAGTCATTTCCAGGTCTATTTATTTATTTATTTATTTATTTTGAGTAGGAGTCTCACTCTGTCGCCCAGGCTTGAGTGCAGTGGCATGCTTACAGCCACTGTAGCCTTGACTTGCTGGGCTCAGGCGATCCTTCTGTCACAGCCTCCAAGAAGCTGGAACCACAGGCATGCACCACCAAGCCCAGCTAATTTTCTGTTTTATTGTAGAAATGAGATCTCAGCAAGCTGTCCAGGCTGGTCTCAAACCCATGGGCTCAGGTAATCCTCTCGCCTCAGCCTCTGAAAGTGCTGGGATTGCAGGCATGAGCCACCATGCCTGGCTCTAGGTCTACTTCTAAGTATAAGAAGCTGATGAGGCTTGGGGACTCCTCTACTCATCTCATCTTAAAATCCTCTGTATAGGCTGGAGACTCAGCCATATAGTCAGTCTAACAGCCTAGATATTCTGTCTTGGAAACCCATCACCGATGGCAGTTCAAACCAAGGGAACACCCACTTACACATTCAGTGTCCTTCCTCAACTGCTCTAGCCCCACTATGTTCCGGCTAATCACTAAGATTGAGAATGATTCTCCAATTAACAAATGCGAGAACAGAGATCAGCTGAAGTGCAGTGGTCCTACATTTTTTTTTTTTTGAGTTGGAGTCTCGCTCTGTTGCCCAGACTGGAGTGCAGTGGCCGCTCCCGGCCACCGCAGCCTCGACCTGCTGGGCTCCGGCGATCCTTCCGCCTCAGCCTTCCGAGTAGCCAGAATTACAGGCATGTGCTACCATGCCCAGCTGATTTTTGATTTATTGTAGAGCTGAGGTCTCGCTGCCCAGGCGGGTCTTGAACCCACAGGCTCAGGCAATCCACCCACCTCAGCCTCCCAAATGCGTGGGATTACAGGCTGAGCCACTGAGCCCGGCTGGTCCTACATTTTTAGAATGAGCCACTCTTCCTTCCATGATCAAATCCAAGGTTTCTCAGACCACCCTTCATATATAAGACCCTAAAAACATATCTAAATCCTTTACTCTGAGTTCTCCATTGAAAGCCTGCCAGATCTTCATGCTTCCATCAGTACTAGAAGACACACCAAGGCCTCCTCCACTGGAAATGTCCAGGCATGTTATCTGTACAGAAGACAAAATAATCAATGTGTAAGAAACAATGAAATGATTTTTCCCTTGAAATATGTTATATATCTCCCTTATTTCACATTCTTCCGAAATTTCTTCAAGCCTATGCCTTTCAACACAAAAGACATATGTTTGATGTAAAAGTTGAATTATTACCACCAACCTCCCAACAAGAATGGAGCCAACACCTTTCATTTCTTCAAACAAAAAGGTATTCCTGCTTCCACTGATTACTACAAGAACTTTGGTTTTCTTCTAATAAACCATAAGTGGAAGACACAATATATAATTTCCAGTTTTTTACTCACATTTGCAAAGCAATCTAAGAGCAAAAATTCAACTACGATTTTTGTTGCTGTTGTTTTTGTTTTTGTAGAGATGAGGGTCTCACTATGTTGCCCAGGCTGGTCTTGAACTCCTGGCCTCAAGTGATCCTCCCACATCCTAAAATGCTAAGATTACAGGGGTGAGCCACTCCTGCCTGGCACCAACTAGGGGTTTAAAAAAAATTTTTTTCCCCATAACATCTTGTATTTATATTGCCTACCTATACCATTAATAGCAGTGTTTGTAAAAGTTCATTTTGGTCAAGTCTTTACAAAGCAATCAACTTAGTTCTCAAAGAAGTAATTGCTCTCCGCCTTTCATACTCCTATTTCATTGCCTTAATTAGCTTATTCAATTAATTTATATATATATATAATTTTTTTTTTTTTTTTTGAGTTGGAGTTTCACTCTGTCACCCAGACTGGAGTGCAGTGGCCGCTCCCGGTCACCGCAGCCTTGACCTGCTGGGCTCCGGCGATCCTTCCGCCTCAGCCTTCCAAGTAGCTGGAACTACAGGCGTGCACTACCATGCCCGGCTAATTTTTTTTTTGGTTTCTCATAGAGATGAGGTCTCGCCAAGTTGCCCAGGCAGGTCTCGAACCTGCGGGCTCAGGCAATCCACTCACCTCAGCCTCCCAAGGCGCGGGATTGCAGGCTGAGCCACCGAGCCCGGTTAATTTACATATTTCAAAAATTATATAATGGGCATTGCAACTGACTCTAGATAAAGATTCAATGTAACTGGTAGTGGCAGAATGTCCAGGCACAATGGTGAAGAGCTTCCAGACCACACATATGCTGTGTGCATCAGTCAGTATATTCTGCAGAGGACACACACAGCAACAACTGACTCCATAAATCAGTTTATCATAAATAGTGGAGGCAATTGGAACACACTCAAAGCCTTCTAATTTACATACCCTATCGCTCACCAATTCTACGTGTGTGTGTGTGTGTGTGTCTGTGTGTGTGTGTACGAGTTGGAATCACACTCTGTCGCCCAGGCTGGAGTGCAGTGGCATGCTCCTGGCCACCGCAGCCTCAACCTGCTGGGCTCAGGCGATCCTTCCATCTCAGCTTTCCAAGTAGCCGGAACTACAGGCACACGCTACCACACCCCGCTAATTTTTTTATTTATTGTAGAGACGAGGTCTCACCATGTTGCCCAGGATGGTCTCGAACCCGTGGGCTCAGGCAATCCTCTCGCCTTGGCCTCCCAAAGTGCTGGGATTATAGGCTGAAGCCACTGCACCCGGCCCAATTCTACTATGATAAAGGTATTTTAATTTCTTCCTCTTTGTAAACAAAAGTTTAGCTACAAGTATATTCATAAAACATGAAACCGTGCAACTGGAAACACCTGAATGACCAGTAATATAAGATTGGAAAAATAAATTATAGTGAAGTAATATAATGGAATACTATGCAGCTCTTAAAAGAATACATAGAAAGATAGCAGAAAATAATGTGCATATTATTAAGTAATAAAAAGCAAGTTATAAAACAGCATGTACTGTAAAAACCTATTTTGGAAAAATATTTAACAAAATGACTGAGAGGATTAAGTAAAATAATGATATGTAGGATTACCATGATGGTGGCTCATAGAAGGGAATCAATAAATGTTATCTCTATTACTATGATTTTTTTTAAAAGGATACAAAGCAAAAGTAACCAACAATTATCCTTAGGTTATAGAAATATGAGTGATTTTCACTTTCTTTTCCATTTTCTAAATTTTTATTACTAAATATACATTTGTTTTGCAATAAAAGTAAAAAATAGCTCTTTTTAAAATGTACCACACAGTAAGAAGTGGGCGGCTTTAATATAATCAGTGTATCAGCCAATTTCTCAGTTCAGCTTCCAAAAAGCTCATGGTAACAGAAAAGCCTTTATTATAAAAACCTTTGAAAATTATTCTTCAATATGGTATATTTGGAACTTTGAGAAAATGTCCCTGTAGGCAAAGGAATAAAATATAAGAAGGAGTATATTATGCAAGTATCAGCTCTTATATCATTATCCAAAAACTGGTAAGCAGCTCTGCTAAAACATACATAATGAAATTTTATATAATTAATTACCAATGAGTGGATTTGTACACACATTCTATGTGAACCTGAGTATCAGTTTTGTCAAATGCATCACACTTCACCGCTGTATCATCTTCCAATGCAAAGTAAATGAAAGACATATTAATTATGAATATGTTTTTATGGTACTAGACAAGCAAATAAAATGAAAAATTGACATGCTATTACATTTTTTTTGTTTGTTTCATCAAAATACTTACACTCTTTGTATGAATTCTGGATAAAGTAGTGTATGGGGCCAAAAATTTAGAAGATGCATTTTCCTTTGGGCATGAAATATGAATGCTTTTCTAAACAAAGAGAAGACGAAATTCATCAGTAAAGCTACTCTAATGTAATTAAAGGCTCTTAAAACATTGGGACTACAGGAAATTCTCATCCTCTTTAGTCCTCCTTTCCCAGCCCATAAAATGATCCCTCCCCTATAGTTCAGCAGTTCTTCTACTGTAGAGGGCTGCGAAGCAATTTGGTATCACTGAATTGTCATTATCTTTTTATGTTAAAGTAAATTGTTTCACAGAATACGGACCAACAATAAAATACAACTGACAAGCATGAGAACACTAATTTTTAGATGAAAAACCTAATACCAATACTTTCAATTGCAGTGGCAAGAGGAACAGAATCAGCAGAAGAGTACAGAAAGAGATATGCAGAAAATCAGCATCAGCCCTCAAGCATAGAGCCTAACAGAAAAGTCTAAAAGTAAACTTGCTGCCTATAAGAACTTTCAGAAAGAATGTTAGATCACTGACATTTATATTTATCAGATAAAATTGGTAAATTATGGTACATCCATAAAATGTGTAGCCTGAGCCAGGTTTGTAGTGCCTATACCCATCTAAACTGACTGTATGTGTTCATGGACTAGTTGTCATCACATAGTTGTACTCTGATGCCCTGTGTATTTTGCCTAGTCATTATCACCTGTTGTTCAGCTACTGTAACAAAATGACACTGGTGGCATAGTCAGAAAGTATACTCAGACCTGGATGTTAGATTCAGGAGACAAGGCTTGTTAAAGGTCATTTGTAATCATATTAGGTAAGTATGTTGGTATTTCACAGTAGTACGTGTGGAGGTATAAAAGGATTGGTAAACCCTTCCTCAAAGACTCTTGCAACATGACAGTTCCATACTCTAAGCAGAACAATATGAATACTCCCACCTAAGTATATATCTCCTATGAGGAGCTAAGAAGCTGCTCTCACCAAAGGGCCCCTAGCCTGTTATCTCTTCTGCAGTAGTACGTCAAAGTCTCTGGAAATTATGTAGGACAATAAAAATATCTTCAATAATAAATATTTTGTGAATCTCTTTATGTCAAACAAGCACAGGTTCTCACAGTTAATTAGAAAGAACAGTTTCAAAGTCAAAATAGTCTCATTACTGAAAATCAATACGCATTTATTACAGATCATCTACTCCTTTTTTTTTCTGAGTTGGAGTCTCACTCGGTCGCCCAGACTCGAGTGCAGTGGCATGTTCCCGGCCACCGCAGCCTCGACCTGCTGGGCTCCGGCGATCCTTCCGCCTCAGCCTTCCAAGTAGTTGGAACTACAGGCGCGCGCTACCACGCCCAGCTGATTTTTTGATTTATTGTAGAGATGAGGTCTCACTGCCCAGGTGGGTCTCGAACCCGCAGGCTCAGGCAATCCACTCACCTCAGCCTCCCAAAGGTGTGGGATTACAGGCTGAGCCACCAAGCCCGGCCATCTACTACTCTAAAAAGACAATTACACTATCTACACAAACAGTACTTTCTTAGCCAGCATATCCATGCTTGGCTGCCTGCAGGCCCTTCATTAAGAGAATTTTTGCTTCTAACTACTTGACAAAGCCCATATAGCTACAAGAAAGCTGACCTGGATTTGGAACTGCTTCCTGTACCAGAAACTAAAGTGTCAGCTAAACTCTCTTGGCTGAATATTCATACCAGCAAGGATGCACTCCAAAAGCTTAGTGTTCTGGCCTCTGTAAGAACTGGGTTTGCTCTCAGAAGATTTTGTTTCTTTGGGGCTAATTATATGGCCAGTTTCAGGAATCAGTGCTTTACTCCTGCTTACCAATTCTGCAAATTAACCTTTAATCCATAAACAGAGGAAGATAAATGTTGAACTACCTTCTAATGTCATGCTGTTAATGAAAATATTTTAAAGAAAAGCTGCCGGAGATATCAAAACAGATGAAATCCAAAGGAGAAAAGTGTAAGTATGCCACAATATGCAAAGTCAAACTTTATTTATCCTCCAGGATTAGACATTTAAGTATAATAACAGATCTACTGTTTAACAGAACAATGTAGCAATATCAAATAGCTAAGTGACTCATGGCAGTTAGGAAACAAATGAATGCTCAACTAAGCACTTACTGCATGAACCCACCCAAAGGTTCATAGCAAAAATTAGCAGTGATGCTTGAAGACATAAGGATTGTATCCAGGTCTGAGTATGAAAGGAAGAAAGAAGTCAGCACCCAGGTTTTGGATAAATAATGGCAAAACACCTGAGAAAAATGTAGGCTTACAAGGTAGTGCTAAACTTGTAATCAAATTCTAGCATACAATCTAACTAACTTTGATGACCAGGGATTAATTAACCTTTCTGAGTCTGTTTGCTTAACTGCAAAATGGAAATTTGAAATGCCAACCTCATAGGATTGTTACAGTAAACAACCAAAACTAACTTTTCTAATATTTTACAGTTTCATCCACATGTAGTCTCATTCCCCATTAACCAATCTATGAGGTAGAATAGCATTACAATTTTATAGATAAGGAAAATAAAGACTCAGAGAACTAAGTTATTTTATTTTTTTCAGTTGGACTCTCACTCTGTCACCCAGGCTGGGGTACAGCAGCATGCTCATGACTACTGCAGCCTCAACCAGTTGGACTCAGGCAATCCTTCTGCCTCAGTCTTTCAAGTAGCTAGAATGACAGGTGCACACCACCATAACCAGCTATTTTTATATTTATTTATTGTAGAGATTGAGATCTTGCCAAGTTGCACAGGCTGGTTTTGATCCCTTGGGCTCAGGCAATCTTCTTGCCTCCACCTCCCAAAGTGCTGGGATTATAGGCAGGAACCAACACACCTGGCCTCAGAAAACTAAGTTATTTGTTTAAAATCACATAGCTAGCCGGGCTCGGTGGCTCAGCCTGTAATCCCGTGCCTTTGGGAGGCTGAGGTGAGTGGACTGCCTGAGCCTGCGGGTTCAAGACCCGCCCGGGCAGCGAAACCTCATCTCTACAATTAAAAAAAAAAAAAAAAAAAATCAGCCGGGCATGGTAGCGCATGCCTGTAATTCCGGCTACTCGGAAGGCTGAGGCGGAAGGATCACCAGAGCCCAGCAGGTCGAGGCTGTGGTGGCCGGGAGCGGCCACTGCACTCCAGTCTGGGCGACAGAGTGAGACTCCAACTCAAAAAATAAATAAAAATAAAAATAAAAAAATCACATAGCTAATAAGTGTCAGAGTTAACTAAGACTTAGCTCTTCTGATGCTTTCTACAATACCTATAGGTGCTTTGAAAAACATAAAAACATATTGTAACAGGCAGCCTACTGCCTGACACAAAGAAAAATAAATAAATTTTTGCTAAAAACCGTATATAAAAATCAATGTAATCTCTATTCCTTGTCAGTATATGCAAAATATTTTACAAGTTAAAAAAAGAAGCTGGGCTCGGTGGCTCAGCCTGTAATCCCAGCACTGTGGGAGGCCGAGGCGAAAGGATTGTCTGAGCCTGCGGGTTCAAGACCCGCCTGGACAACTTGGTGAGACCTCGTCTCTACAATAAACCAAAAATTAGCTGGGCATGGTAGCACATGCCTGTAGTTCCAGCTACTTGGAAGGCTGAGGCGGAAGGATCGCCGGAGCCTAGCAGGTTGAGGCTCCAATGGCCGGGAGCATGCCACTGCATTCCAGTCTGGGTGACAGAGTGAGACTCCAACTCAAAAAAAAAGGCTTGTTTACCCTTTGGGAATCATCTCACCAGAGCACGACTGCAGCAGGCAGAATGAGTAAGAAAAGCAAATCACAGGTCCTCCAACACTTAACTTAGTCATCTACTCACCTCAAAAACAAAGAAGGGAAACTACTAAGTACTATTAATGAAGGCTCTGCACCGAGGCCTCACCAGACACAGACTGTAGGGTTATGTTGTCCATAGTATGGTAGGTACCAGCTACATCAGACTACTGAACTACTTGGATATGTGAATCTATGTTTTCAATAGTAAATTTTATGAAACCCAAATACAGATTTTTTTTCAAGAAAAAAATTAAAAGTCTAAACTGAGATGGGCTGAAGTGTAAAATATACATGGAATTTTGAAGACTTTTTTTTTTTTTTTTTTTAGTTGGAGTCTCACTCTGTTCCCCAGGCTGGAGTGCAGTGGCACATACACAGTCACCACAGCCTAGACCTGCTGGACTCAGGCGATCCTTCCATTTCAGTCTTCCAAATAGCTGGAAACACAGGTATGCACCACCATGCCTATCTAATTGTTTGATTTATTGTAGAGACGAGGTCTCACCAAGTTGCCCAGGCTGGTCTTGAACCCCTGGTTTCAGGCAACCCTCTCACCTCTGCCTCCCAGAGTGCTGGGATTACAGGCATGAGCCACTGCGCCCAGTGATTTTGAAGACTTGATGAGAAAAAAGGAATTTAAAATTTCCTCTTAATTGTTTACATTAATTACAAATTGAAATAATATTTTAACAAAGATCAGAATATCACATGTTCTCACTCATATAATGGACCTTGAACATCCAATGTAATACTATAAGAAAATGACTGATGGTACTGGGAAATTATGGGGGGGAGGAGGATGGGATTAACAGTAGCTAATATCTATCTGGGACTGGGAAAACACCTCTTATCAACAGGGTGCCTGAATGAAACGTAATTGTACACCTAACCCTTAACTGTACCCCACAAAATGATAATAAAAAATACTGATTAATTATTAAAAAAAAAGAAATAATATTTTAGATATATTGCATTAAAGCAAATGTATGATTACAATTAATTTCATCTACTTTTTTTTTTTGAGTTGGAGTCTCACTCCATTGCCCAGGCTGGAGTGCAGTGGCACATTCACGGCCACCCCAGCATTGACCTGCTGGGCTCCAGCGATCTTTCTGCCTCAACTTTCCAAGTAGCCAGAACTACTGGCGCACCTCCAGCTAATTTTTGATTTATTGTAGCGATGAGGTCTCGCCAAGCTGCCCGGGCTGGTCTCGAACCCACGGGCTCAGGCAATCCACTCACCTTGGCCTCCCAAAGTGCTGGGATTACAGGTTGAACTACCGAGCCCAGCCTCATCTACTTCTTTTAACCTTTTTAATGTGGCTACTAGAAAATGTTAAAGTACCCAGTTTGCATTATCAGAGCTGATGTAAGAGAAATAAGAGAAAGTTTGCACTTAAAAATATATGTAGCCAGCCGGGCTCAGTGGCTCGGCCTGTAATCCCAGCACTTTGGGAGGCCGAGGTGAGTGGATTGCCTGAGCCTGCGGGTTCAAGATCCACCTGGGCAACTTGGCGAGACCTCATCTCTACAATAAATAAAAAAAAAAAATTAGCTGGGTGTGGTAGCACACGCCTGTAGTTCCAGCTACTTGGAAGGCTGAGGTGGAAGGATCACCAGAGCCCAGCAGGTCGAAGCTGCAGTGGCCAGGAGTGGCCACTGCACTCCAGTCTGGGTAACAGAGTGAGAATCCAACTCAAAAAAATAAAAATAAAAAATAATATGTGTGTGTGTGTGTGTGTGTGCGTGTGTGCGTGTGCGTGTGTGTGTGTGTAGCTGAGCACAGTGGCTCACGCCTGTGATCCCAGCACTTTCAGGGGATAGAGGCAAGAGGACTGCCTGAGCCGCAGGGTTTGAGACCAGCCTGTGTAACTTGGTAAGAGATTGTCTCCACAATAAACCAAAAAAATAGCTGAGCATCGTGGTGCGTGCCTATAGTTACAGTTACTTGGAAGGCTGAGGCAGAAAGACTGTCTGAACCCAGCAGGTCTAGGCGGCAGTAGCTATGAGTGTGCCACTGCACTCCAGCCTGGGCAATAGAGTGACACTCTAACTAAAAAAAAAAAAGTATATATAACTATAAGAAAAAAAAACTCTTGACATTCAAAGGCAGAAAAACTATGATTATTGTACAAATAAAGTGGAGATGACACAGATACACAGATAATAGTATACATATCTAAAGTAGATTTATAGGTACTACCATAATTTTGAATACTGTACCATCTAGAAGACATAAAAACATACCTTATTTATTTCATTCACAAAAAATCCTTCCGAAGCTGTAACCTCAGGGATGCCATCTAGGCCAATTCCTTGACAAGTCAGACTGCCATACAAAGATGGTTTTCCTATGTGGCACAAAAGAAGCATGTCTCAAAAGTTAAGAATTTTGCATTTTTATCCTTGGAAGACCCAATTCAGGCATCTGTATAGATGGAATGCTCATGACACTGGCCCATGAAAGAACGATAGGTACCTGTGTTAAAAGTCAGATGAAGAGAAAAGACTAGAGGTAATCCATTTAGTGTTACTCTAAAGGAATACTTGAGGCTGGGTAACTTACGAAGAGGAGAGGTTTATTTAGCTTACAGTTCTGCAGACTGTACAAGAAGCACAGCACCATCATCTGCTCCTGAAGAGAGCCTCAGTCTGCTTCCACTCATGGCAGAAGGTAAAGGGTAGCCACCATGTACAGAAATCACATGGCATGAGAGGAAGCAAGGGGGAGGAGGTGCCAGGCTCTTTTTAACAACCAGCACTCTCAGGAACTAAAAAGGTTGAGAACTCACTAACTTTCCCTGAGATTCAGAGGGATCAAACATCCAAACTGTAGCCCTAGGCATACCTAATTTGAGAGGGAATACACTGAAAGAATAAAATCTAAAAACAAAAATTTTGAGATATGATACAGCATTTGTAGAGAGAGCTATTAGAGTGATCTCAATCTGTTTTAACAGCCTGTGAAATGTAATTATTCCAGGATGCAAGGTGAAGATCAGCATGAATATATTTATTTATCCACAGTATAGTCATATAATACATAGCAAAGAATTAAGCTTCAATACCCTGGAAAGGCCAGGCTCGGTAGCTCAGCCTGTAATCCCAGCACTTTGGGAGGCTGAGGCGAGTGAACTGCCTGAACCCATGGATTCGAGACTCACCCAGGCAACTTGTCGAGCCCTCGTCTCTACAATAAATCAAAAAAAGTAGTACACGCCTGTAGCTCCGGCTACTTGGAAGGCTGAGGCAGAAGGATCACTGGAGCCCAGCTGGTCAAGGCTGCAGTGGCCGGGAGCATGCCACGGCACTCCAGTCTGGGTGACAGAGTAAGACTCCAACTCAAAAAATAAAAAAATAAAAATAACCTGGAAAATATGCCTAAGTAGAATGCTGACTTTGCAGTAACATGGGCTAAGAAAGATATTATCCTACACACAAACATGTAAAGATGATAGAATTAAGTTAAAAACTTTTTCCATTCTTCTTCTGTACCTTATTTACTCACATCTATAACAACCCATAACACACTGGTTACATGACTGACTTCACTAGACTGTGAAGTCCTTGAGTTCAGAAACTATCAAGGTGCTACAAGTCATTCAGTAAATAAATGTTGCACCAAATTAAAGTTATAGGAGTAAGTGGGAAGTAGAAACCATCATGGATTAACACAAGAGTGGAAGGGCTTTCTAGAGAAAGTGGGACTTGACCAGGATCTTCAAAGATGAGACCAGCCTGGGAAGAAAATAAGGGAATGAAAACTCCAAGTCAAGGGGGAGCATGTCCAGAATAAAGTAAAAAATAACAAGGGTGAAGGAGGTATCAATTAATATACCAGTTTAGTTATAGTAGTCATAGAAACAGTAGTTTAAGGATATACCACAGAGAAACTCATAATGCCACAAAAACAAGACAGAGGCAACATTGCTTTTTATCCCACTCCATGATTGCCTCCTGTCTTCACCAACCACCCTGAGAAGTCTGGCCCTCCTGGTACATCATTTCAACCAGCCTCCTGTCGGCACCTTCAGTGGCTTCTCTACATTTGCGAAAGTCACTAAAATAATCTCAGCCTCAATTTTGTTATATAACAGAAGTGAGATCAATCCAACTCACCATCTACATTCCTATATGCAGGCTGCTGAGTGCTGCTACAGAAAAGGACACAACTGTGCAGACTGGCAACATGCCAATTCATGTTTCCAAACTCAGCAGTTTTATAGTCCTTTTGCCGCTCCCACTCCCCACAGAGCCAGTTCCCATACCACCTACCTCGCCATTAAAATCTCCTTCTTCGCGACCCGCCTGGGCAACTTGGCGAGACCTCATCTCTACAATAAATCAAAAATTAGCTGGGCGTGGTAGCACGCGCCTGTAGTTCCAGCTACTTGGAAGGCTGAGGCGGAAGGATCGCCGGAGCCCAGCAGGTGGAGGCTGCGGTGGCCAAGAGCGGACACTGCACTCCAGTCTGGGCAACAAAGTGAGACTCCAACTCAAAAAAAAAAAAAAAAATCTCCTTCTTTCATCATAGTCAAAAGGTGGAAATAAATGTCTATTGATCAATTAATGGATAAACAAAACATAGTATATCCATACAACAGAATATCACCTGGCCACAAAAAGGAATGAAATATTGATAAAAACTACAAAATGGAAACATCATAAATGAAAGAAGTCAGACACAAAAGACCAAGAGTTTTATGATGTCGTTTATACGAAATGTCCAAAGTAGGCAAATCCACAGAGACAGGAAGTAAATTAGTGGTTGCTAGGACTGGGGAATGGGGAGTGATTGGTAATGGGTCTGGAGTTTTTTGGGAGGATGTTTAAAATGTTCTAGAATTAGATAGTGGTGATGACATACAATTCTGTAAATATACTAAAGTCCACTGAATTGTACACTTTAAAAAAGTGAACCTTATGGTATGTGAATTATATCTCAATAAAACTGTTCAACAAATAATCTAGAATCCTAACACCATCTACCTCACATGATTGTAAGAAACAGAAATAAATGTATGTAAAGTAACTAGAACACAGCATACAATTTACCTAATAAAGCTTTTATTTAAAATAAAAACACGTTGGGTACGGTGGCTCATGTCTATAATCCTAGTACTCTGGGAGGCGGAGGCGAGAGGACTGCTTGAGTCCAGGGGTTTGAGACCAGCCTGGGCAACTTGGTGAGACCTCATCTCTACAATAAATAAAAAAATTAGCTGGACGTGGTGGCGTGCGCCTGTATTTCCAGCTACTTGGAAGGCTAAGGCAGAAGGATCGCCTGAGCCCAGCAGGTCGAGGCTGTGGCAGCCGTGAACGTGCCACTGCGCTATGGCCTGGGTGACAGAGTGAGACTCTAACTCAAAAACAAAGAAACAAAACCCAAGAAGTCAGGTGGTGACTCATCCATGCCTGTAGTGCCAGTTACTCAGGAGGCTAAGGTGGGAGTGTCACTTGAGCCCAGGAGCTCAAATCCAGCACCTGGGAAACACAGTGAGAAACTCATCTCTTAAAAAACAAACAAATAAGCCAGGCATGGTGGCTCATGCCTGTAATTTCAGCAGTTTGAGCGACAGAGGCAAGAGGATTGCCTGAGCCCAGGGGTTTGAGACCAGCCTGGGCAACTTGGCAAGACCTCGTCTCTATGATAAATTAAAAAATTAGCCAGGCGTGGTGGTGTATACCTGTAGTTCCAACTACTTGGAAGGCTGAGGTGGAAGGATCGCCTGAGCCCAGCAGGTCAAGGCTGCAGTGGCCATGATCGAGCTACTGCTCTCCAGCCTGGACAATAGAGTGAGACTCCAACTCAAAAAGAAAAAAAAAAAGAAAGAAAAAGAACAAAACCCTGCTCCTTAAGAGTTGATTTAGCTCCAACTCATAAAGAAAACTGAGGCTATAAGTTACCCTCAAATTTCTACATACATGTCCACACATTTACCTACACTTGCACTTACCCTCATCTTATTTCATCCAAGCCTCTTAGGCTTAATTCAATCTCCTTCTCTCTCCTCTAAGACATTGGTTCTTCAGGTAGTCCTTTTCTCCTCTACATTCAATCTATATATTTTCATTTTCATTTTTATTTTTTTTAGTTACTTAGTGATTTAGTCTCCTCTAAAGGCTCTATCAGCAGGTAGAATGGAAGACACCTTAGGCCAGGTCCGGTGGCTCAAGCCTGTAATCCCAGTACTTTGGGAAGCCAAGGCGAGAGGATTACTTAAGCCCAGGAGTTCAAGACCAGGAGTCTGGGCAATCTGGTGAGACCTTGTTTCTACAATAAATAAAAAAATTAGTTGGGCGTGGTAGCACTCACCTGTAGTTCCAGCTACTTGGAAGGCTGAGGCAGAAGGAGTGCCTGAGCCCAGCAGGTCAAGGCTGCGGTGGCCGTGAGCGTGCCACTGCACTCCAGCCTGAGAGACAGAGTACAACTCCAACTCAAAAAAAAAAAAAAAGAATGGAAGACACCTTGACTCCTTGGGCAACCAAGACATTATACTCCTTCACTGCCTGCTCTGACTGGAGGACCCATACATCAATGCCTTGCTTCTTGTGGGACTCTACATTTGATGGAGGCACCTTCAAGGGCTCACTTATCCCTTAGCCAATCACAAGTCTATACACCCTTCTTGACAACTACCTTCACATCTGCAGACTGCACACCAGATGAGTTTTGTGCATAGGCCTGGGATTAGAGCATAAGACTGTTATTGAGGCGTCCCCAACCTGCCACCAGCTCTTCGTGTGTGTGTGTGTGTGTGTGTGTGTGTGTGTGTGTGCGCGCGTGCGTCTTCCAATCCCTCAGGGAAAACCACTAAGGCTCTCATCCCTATTGAATATCTGGTTCCATCCCTCTTCTTTAAGAGGCTTTCTGTCATAGAACCTCAACCTCAGTTCCTGTTTCTCTCTAATCTCAAGCCCCATTGCCCCAGGCCATATTTATAGGCTGTAGTAGAGACTTGTATTTTCATCAGCCCTGAGGGAGGGAAGCAATTCCAGGACAAGACATAAAGAACTGAACTGAAATCTCTCACCTCCACCTGAGGTACAGTTCTCTGCTAGATGCTCTCTTCTCTATTTTTAAATTGCTCTTTTTTCAATTATTTCCCTTAAAAAAAACACACACACACAAAAAACAAAACCCTAGCTACCACCTTCTTAATACATGCAGCATAATTTCCTCAGAAGAATACACAACGTTTAAAATTTTATTTCTAATGGCTTCTGAAATGAAAGATAATCAGTAAAACAAAACTTTCACATAGAATTTATTTTCTTCTTCTTTTCTCTCTCTCTCTCTCTCTCTCTCTCTCTCTCTCTCTCTCTCTTTTTGAGTGGGCTCAGGCAATCTTCTCACTTCAGCTTCCTGAGTAGCTGGAGCTGGGACTACAGGCACATGTCACTGTGCCAGACTAATTTTTTTTTTTGTAGAGACAAGGACTTGCTTTGGTGCCCAGGCTGGCCTCAAACTCCTGGGCTCAAGCATTCCTCCCTCCTTGGCCTCTCAAAGTGCTAAGATTCCAGGTGTGAGTCATTGTGCCCAATCTTTCCCATAGACTTTTGAAGGAAGGTTGATTTGTTTTTGCAATGGTACCACAATGGTTACAATGTGAATCAAATGGTTCAGAATGACATAGGAGTGACAAAGGAAAAACAGGTAAGATTTGGGAGCTGCCTAAATATGACAGGGTGAGGTAACTAAGTTTTTTATGCTAATGCCTAGAAAAATGATGGCATTTTAAAAAATGAGAAGAATCAAGAGACAGAACCCATTTGACAATATATAAGCTCAGCTTGGTTTGGGACTTGAGTAAGTAAAGTAATTTAAGATGACAGCAAGACCTTTATGCAGAAATGTCTAGCAGACAACTGTTTAATATCTGCTTGAACTTGAAGCACTCAGGTCTGGAGCTATAGATCTAGAAATTATCACCAAGAAGGTCCCAACTGAAGCTATAGAACTGCTTAGAATACAACAGCATAGAATTAAGGGACTGATTAAGATGCATGAGCAATGTCTCCATGAATAAGTCTGTGGCTTCCAAATGGAAAACCAATCCAAAGGTCTTCCACTGAAATTGAGGAGTTAGGATAATGTCCATATAGCACAGACCAGTCAAGCAAGTTTGCAGACTATGAGCATTATGCAAGATGGATGGGCCAGGAAAAAGTAGCAAGCTTTCTTCTAAAGGAAGCAAATCCCTCTTCTTTAAAGTGAAAGCATATAGATTTATGAATATTACCTGGGGGATGACAGCTCAGCCAGGCCTGCCCTTCATCCTTCCTATGAAGAAAGACAAAAGTCTAATTAGGCTCACCTAAAGTTGAACAGGATGCTACTGGTAACAGAGGAGAAAGACAGCACATAATCTCCAGTTTGGTCATAGTACTTAGACATGATCTAGTCCAACCTCCCATTCAGCCATAGATCGTTCTATGACAGTCAAACTTTATTTGTTGAAGAAATATTTGTAGATTAAGTATTTAATGAATAGGCATATACTGGTTAAATTAATATTGAAACACTCATATTAATAGGGAGTTCACTTTAAAGAACCAAGGTTATTTATATTTAGATATTTATTGGGATCACTGTAAACCAGGCCCCACATTAGGCACTTTGCATATAGCATCCTTAATCCTCACAACAAACAAGATAACTTTTATTGTACTATGTCAAAGATAAAAAACTGAAGCTTAAAGTGATTTGCCCAAGGTCACCAAGCTATGAAATTGGAATTGAAACCTACTACTGGTACACAGTAAAGTCTGTGTTCTAACACCTTACACTGACATTTTACATGTTTTAGAATGCACCTCCCCAATCATCCAAATCCTGATCTCTTCACCTAACACTATTAGGTATGATAGAAAGGGCCTAGGCTTTTTTTTTTTTTTTTTTTTTTTGAGTTGGAGTCTCACTCTGTCACCCAGACTGGAGTGCAGTGGCCGCTCCCGGCCACCGCAGCCTTGACCTGCTGGGCTCCGGCGATCCTTCCGCCTCAGCCATCCAAGTAGCCAGAGTTACAGGCATGCGCTACCATGCCCAGCTGATTTTTGATTTATTGTAGAGATGAGGTCTCGCTGCTCAGGCGGGTCTTGAACCCGCGGGCTCAGGCAATCCACTCACCTCAGCCTCCCAAAGGCACGGGATTACAGGCTGAGCCACCGAGCCCGGCTGTGGGCCTAGGTTTTTAAGAAAGAAAAATCTAGGTTGATAGCAACCCTCTATCACATGACAAGCTGCATAAACTTGGGTATGTCCTCTGATTCTGATCCTGTATTTTCTAATAGGTACCTAGTAGCACTTTAAAAATGCTATTGTTCTTTATTACTTATCATATTCTGCATACTAGTAAGTAGTCTGCATTTTATTTTAGCCCACCTAGTAAGTAATACATTTCTTAAATGCAAGAGGCTATTTTTCACTCATCTTCATCACTGTTTCAATCTGAAAAACCCTTATTAGTAATAATAGTTGCTATTAATGGCACTGCTATACTCATTCTGATACCTTGATAAATAAATGGCTCAATACTTATGCTAACTGAATGGTTTGCTGTGTTATTCTCAATTCCAATTAAGATGTCAGCTTCTTGAAGAGCAGGAACCATCACTTACATTTAGAGTACACATCTGAGCTCCACTGAGCACCCAGACCGGGCCTGGACATGGTAGGTGTAACATGGTAGATGATTGCTGACTAGAATCATCTAGTATGCCTCATATAGCATCAGGGGTCTAGGAGGATACAAAGATTCCATCCCATACACAAAGTGGTGTTGAGTACAGGGACCGTGGCCAGTTAACTGATGACCAATACATATTTGCTAAATGACTACTTGGCCAAGAGTCTTCTGCCTCTCGGTGTCCCTGTCTTTCTCCAACTCACTGATCCTAGTTCTGACGCAGGGATTACACAGCGCATGTTCAGTTCCTCGGAATAGCTGTTCACAGACCGAAAAACAATGACCATATGGGTTTGAGATTTCTTTTTCTAAACGCTGTGCCCTCCATTTCCCTCAACAATTGATGAGGTAACCCCTACGAATATGCTGAACGGGCATGGCTCTCCTTGAAGTAAAGGCAACATCCGCTACCCGCCTCGTCTGCCCGTAGCCTGGGCCTGGATTCACCTGAGGGCTTGAGACCAGTCGCTCTGAATCCTCAAAGGCGCCGCCATCTCGACCCCGCCTCCACCAGCCCGCCTCTTCCGCCCCTTCCCGGAAGTGGGTGCGGCGAGGACGGAGGACGGGTTCTACACCGGGGGTCACCAATCAGAAAGTGCGCTGGGCTGACTCTCCCGCCCCTTCCGTGAGCGCGTTTCCCGCAAGAGGTTGTTTCCTGGGAGGAGGAACGGAAGAGTCCCAACTCCTTGCGAAGCCCGCTCTGCAGCGCAGGAACGCGCGTTTGGATCCTCTTCTCCCACCTGTTCCGTGAGCGCCGCGTACTGCGTTCTTGCGCGGGGAGGTGTTGGAGGCGCAGGAGATTGCGCCAGGCGACTGCGAGCGCGCGTGCGTCCTCACCTTCAAGTGGGAGAGGAGCTTCAGGTGATCTGGCCACTTGCATTTTTCAGCTTTCCCGTCCTTTCTGTGCCTTTGCTAGCCCAGCGTCCACGATCCTGTTGTCAGCCATCTAGTCTGCCCTGATCGGTGAGTGGGGTTCTTCCTCACTTTAGTCCAAGGGAGACTGAAGGTGGTGGGAGAACAGTCCATTAGCTATTACTGAGTCCTATTGTAGCCAAAGCACTTTTTATTCACTATATTAATATCAATCCTCATTGAGAATGTACAAGTTAAATATTAATGAGGAAAATGATTACAAAGTAAGGTGTTGTAACTGTGATTCGAACCCAGATCTCTTGGCATAGGATCCAAGGCACTTTCCATTCCACCTTTCTCGCTCTAAAAGATTTGCCCCTGGCCTTTACAGAGTTCACAGTGTATTTAGGAAGAGGAAGCTATCGCTTGACTCTTTGGACATACCAGGCTCCTTACAAACTTTATCATTTTTGTTTTAAAAGAGAAATTATTAATTGACTTGCCCAAGGGCACCCAGTGAGGCAGCGACAGAGCTAAGTCCAAGTCTGTTTCAAAGACCATTTTCCCTCTCCTCCCTTAAGTTATGCTGCCTTCAAAGCAGATGAGTTGAGCAGAGTGTTTAATCACCCTTGTGACTTCCTCATTGCCTTCAGGATAAAAATCTTAAACTCCTTAACATGTCACAAAGCCTTCTTATGATCAGACACTTATATCACCAGTTTAATTCATTGTCTTGTTCTCAAATTCCAGTCACTGAACTTTTTATTCCTCTCATGTGTCAAATTCTTTCTCAACCCTCTGCTCTTCCATTGACCAGAAATATTCTTCCAGTCTCCAACTAACTCGTATTCATCTTTCAAGTTTCAGCTTAGAAATCACTTCCTCTATGTCTAGCATGGTGTCTCACGCCTGTAATCTCAGCACTTTGGGAGGCCAAGGTGAGAGAATCGCTTGAGCCTAGGAGTTCGAGACCAGCCTGGGTAACATAGACCTCATCTCTAAAAAAAATAAAAATAATTAAAAAGAAATAGATAAAAAGAAATCACTTCCTGTAGGGAGCCTTCCCTGCCTGTTTCTGCCCTTGTCTGAATTAGGTATCCCTCCACTGTGTTCCCAGTCTTAGCTATCTGTATGCACTTGTAGTAGATTGCACTGCCTATTTCTTGTCTATATTGTAAACTCCAAGAAGACAGAAACTTTAGCTGACTTACGCATTCCTGAATGCTCAGCTCTAGCATAGTGCCTGGTACATGATAGGTACTCAGTAATCATTTGTTGAATGAATGAGAAACACAGTAAAGGCATTAAGAGTCCTAGCTTTTTGACAGCCCATCATGGTGAACTTTGTGCAAAGATTGAAGTCATTTCTCTTGAAACCTTTCTTAAGTTCCCTCTACTGGGCGCTCTGAAGCAGATATCTTAGGAAGACAGCCTGGGAAAAATAAATACACCTCAAATTTTTGTATCATTGACAAAGCTGTCTCTCTTACCTCATAGACTCATTCTTGCCCTGGCATACTTCATGCTACAGCCATACTGAACTCTTTCCATTCCTCTCAAAACCTACCCATATTTGGGTACTTTTTCAAGTTTTAAACTGTTCTTCAGGCATAGAGTAGA
The DNA here is from genome assembly GCA_027257055.1 of Cephalopachus bancanus. Classification (NCBI taxonomy): domain Eukaryota; kingdom Metazoa; phylum Chordata; class Mammalia; order Primates; family Tarsiidae; genus Cephalopachus; species Cephalopachus bancanus. The sequence goes on along the minus strand of JAPVLO010000195.1, from coordinate 1,831,260 downwards.
GCCAATAGAAGTAAAGAAGAAAGTTAATTCTTGAACAGTTATCATAATACTATAAGAAAACGATTGACAGTAGCAGGAAACAGCTGGGGAGTGGAGGGGAAGCAGGATTGGCAGTAGTGGGAATCTGCCTGGGGAAGGGGAGGCACACCTCAACAACAAGGGTAACTGCATAATGAATATTTGTATACCTAACCCTGAATTGTACCCCACATTTTTAAAATTAAAAAAAAGGAAAAAATAAGGAAGTTAATTCTTTTGAGGTAGACCATAGGCTTCTTAAAAAGATGCTATTTCACCTAATTCATATTCCATTGGCTGAATCCACTGAGCTTACTGAGTTTTGTTAAGCGTTCTCACATACTTTATCTCATTCGGTTCAGTTCAAAGCATTCTGCAAGCCTACTCACTGCCAGGCCTAGTACTGGGGGCACCAAGGTAAATCAGGACAAGCATCTGTCCTCAGAGAGCTTAGAGTCTCCCAGAGGAAACAGACACACAGGCTTATAACAGTGCAGTTTGGTCAGTACTAGTTATTATCCAGGAATATTATATATAATCATATCTCTATTCTAACCTTGTCTCTGTTGATATTCTATAGACTCCCCAAGATGTCATCCTCAGTCCCTCAGGGCCATACCTGGGCCCAAAAGGTGAAGAAGGAGGATGAAGAAGAGGACCCACTGGACCAGCTGATCTCCCGTTCTGGCTGTGCTGCCTCTCACTTTGCAGTGCAGGAGTGCATGGCCCAGCACCAGGACTGGCGGCAGTGCCAACCACAAGTGCAGGCCTTCAGGGATTGCATGAGTGAACAGCAGGCAAGGCGGAGGAAGGAGCTGCAGAGGAGGAAAGAACACGCCAGTGCCCACTGCTGAGATCTCAAACTACCCATCCCCAGGAGCAGGCCCTGCAGAAACCAGCACCCAGAAGGATTATGGGAGGAGGAAGTCCTAAATGGTGGAAGTATGGGTCAAGAGGTGTGAAACTTGGGGCTAGTCTTTGGGATTAGAGTTGAGAGCCAGACACCATGGGTCTGGACATGACTGCCATAAAGAGCTGTCATATTTTCATGGTCAGATCCCACACAGCTTTATCCATTTTGTTCCACCAGTATTTGTCATGTAAAACAAAAAGTGGGGTAAGGGATGCTCCCCACCCCACATTTGGATCAGTGTGCCGAGTGTTGAGATGATTACAGGGACATTTTCATTTTCAAAGTAAAATCACAGTCTAAAGGTAAATTGGTTACCTAATTAGGCCTTCATTTCTTTAGTCTCGGGTTCAACAACAGCAAGTATTTCTGAGGCATTATGTTGGAAACTAATGTGATGAATAGTGTGACCTCTGCCTTCATGTTAAATAAAGTCGAGTTTGAGAGATGGCAATAAAACAACACTGGAAGAACTAATTCCTGACAATGACATAAGTGCCTTTATCTTTCATCACTTGTTCTGGATGTTTCATTCAGTTTAATGGAAGGAAAAAAGCAAACGGGGAAACTTTTTAGTCAAATATTAAATACCTGCTATATGCCAGATTCTGTTGAATTAACAGATGCAGAGTCTGTCACCCTGTTCCCATCCCAGGAAACACACAAAGTTGGCCTAACATTTTGAAAGTATATTTAACACCAGACACAGTGGCTCACACCTGTAATTCCAGCACTTTGGGAGGCCAAGGTGGAAAGACTGCTTGAGCCTAGGAATTTGAGACCAGCCTGGGCAACATAGTAAGACCTTGTATCTATAAAAAATTTAAAAATTAGCCAGGTGCAGTGGCTCATATCTGTAATCCCAGCACTTTGGGAGGCTAAGGCAAAAGGATCACCTGAGCCCAGGAAGTTAGAGCTGCGGTGAGTCATGATCATGCCACTGCACTACAGCCTGGGCGACAGAGTGAGATGCCAACTCAAAAAAAAAGTATATTTAACATTAAAATATGGACTTTCGCTCTTGAAAAATGAAGAAGCTGTCAACATGGAGCTTGTATTGCCACTTGGCAACAATTTGCTGGAGCTGAGTAGTAGTTCTTCCTTTAAGGAGGTTGTATTCTCCTCTTCATAACAACTGCCATCACTTCTCATTTTTCTTCAGTAAATCTACTTTACCCATTTTATGCCCGCCTGGCCCTGCATGGCATTTGGGAGTGGGATGGGGGTTGGGGAAGTAACTCCTGACATAGAAGCTGGAGTGTAAATGATGCTTTCATCATCATTAGGAACAAACATTTCTTCAGCACCTATCTACTAGAGGCCCAAGTCTCAAGTACAGTAGACCCTAAAATCTACTTGGAGCCTTTGTGCTGGTATTTGGGGAAGATGGGAAGAGAAAAGAGGGGAGAAGGTGGGAGGAGATTAAAGAACATATCCTATTTCAGGTTGAAGGGGATGGCCAGGTAAGTAGATAAAGACGGATCTCTTTGGGTCCATGAGTGCTCAGTGCTGTGGGTTATCAAAGAGAGCAAGCAGTGTGCACTTCAAAGAAAGGAGAATTAGTAGAGTTGCACCTCTAAAGCTGAACTAGATTTACCTATTTGTAACATATAACGAAAAGGATTACTATCCAGAATAAAAAGTACCCAGAAGTCAATAAGAAAAAGCACACACCTTGATAGAAAAGTGACCAGCCAGGCATGGTGGCTCATACCTGTAATCCCAGCATTGTGGGAGGCGGAGGTGAGAGGATTGCCTGAGCTCAGGAGTTCAAGACCAGCCTGAGCAACATGGCAAGACCTCGTTTCTACAATAAATCAAAAAATCTGGACATGGTGGCACATACCTATGGTTCCAGCTACTTGGAAGGATGAGGCGGAAGGATCACCTGAGCCCAGCAGGTCAAGGCCATGGTGGCCGTGAGCATGCCACTGCACTCCAGCCTGGGCGACAGAGACTCCGACTTAAAAAAAAAAAAGAAAGTGACCAAATTTGCTCCCAAATATAGGAAAATGTAAACATGTTCTGCATCATGGATAATCAGAGAAATGTAGATTTATTTTTATTTTTAGATGGTAAATATAGTTTATTTAGAAAGTAAATTAGCCGGGCACAGTAATCCCACGCTTTGGGAGGCTGAGGTGAGCGGATTGCCTGAGCCCGCGGGTTCGAGACCCGCCTGGGCAACTTGGCGAGACCTCATCTCTACAATAAATCAAAAAATTAGCCGGGCGTGGTAGTGCACACCTGTAGTTCCAGCTACTGGAAGACTGAGGCAGAAGGATCGCTGGAGTCCAGCAGGTCGAGGCTGCAGTGGCCGGGAGCAGCCGCTGTACTCCAGTCTGGAGTAAGACTCCAACTCAAAAAAAAAAAAAAAGAAAGTAAATTGGAGAGAGAGAAGTGATTCACCTCTCCAAGGTAGGGGAGGAGGACAAAGCTTAGGAAAACATGGCCCAGCCAGATCTTAACAAGCCAGGGCTTAACAAAAGAATGGCCTGAAATGTAGATTTTAAAAACAAAGTATTATTAACTGATTCTACTGACAAAAATTATTATCAAAGAATTTATAATGACTACTGTTGGTGAGGATGGGGATAAATTGACACATTCACATTGCTGAAGAAATAGACACATTGACATTAGTTAAGCTTTTGGAGGGCAGTTTGGTGGGATCTGTTAACATTTTAAATATTCAAATTAATTCCTCTTTTTAAAGATCCTCAGGATTGTATTTTTATAAGATTTATATACTATTATGTTAATTGCAGCACTGTTTATAATTGTAAATAAATGGTCATAATATAACTTTCCATCACTAAGGACTATTTGCTTACATGTTCAAATCTCTTACAACACGAATGTATCTATGTATTTGTGTAATTAAAAATATGGGCTGTGGGGGAGGAGGGGTGATAGTAGCAGAGAGAAATGTAAAAGGACATCCTTAACAGGAGGAATGGCTTCCAAACCAGCTAAGCGGGAAGACCAGGTTTTGGGGGACTCCAGCTCTAATGGAAAGCTAGTACTGGGTGGGTCACTGAGTATCTTTAATCAGGCAAAGAGAACTGCTGCCACCCAAGACTGTTCCCTCAAATAAAAGGCAATACTTATTCATAAGCTTACTAATTGAGGGAAATAAACAGCTAATACTAAAAATTGAAAATTAAAATCGTTACCATTTTACAGAACTTTTTTTTAGTCAATCTCACTCTGTCATCCAGGTTGAAGTGCAATGGCTTGATCACACCTAACCACAGCCTTGATCTGCTGTACTTGGGTATTCTTCCACCTTAGCTTCCTGAGTAGCTGATACTACAGGTGCCTTGCCACCACACCTGGCTAAATACTAAATATTTGATGATATTTTGTAGAGACAAGGGCTCGCTATATTGCCCAGGCTAGTCTTGAACTCCTGGTCTCAAGAACTCCTCTCACCTTGGTCTCCCTAAGTGCTGAGATTACAGGCGTGAGCTACTGTACCTGGCCTTATTGAACTACTATAATTAATAACTATTGGGCATTTAACTTAGGCAGTCTGGCTCCAGAGTTTGTGCTCTCAATCCCCATGATATGCTGCCTTCAAATCCCAGTTATGCCTCTTACTAGCTTTGAGACTTTGGACAAGTCACTTAACATCTCAGAATGTTTTCTGTGAAAATGCACATATAGTACCTTCCTCACAAGCCTCAAAACTAATAAATATAAACCTTCCTCATAGGGTTGTTGAGTGAATGACCTAATATTGATAAACAGCTTTGAAATAACATAGTAAGCATTCAGTGAATGTTTGCTATTACCATCATCGCTATTGTGTGCTAGTAACTGTCCTGAGCTACATTATCTAATCTAATCCTCCCAACACTGCATTCGCTTCCCTTTATAGAGGAGAAAATAAAGGTCAGACTGAGGATCAGACTTTAAGCATGTGTTCTCTAAAGCCGAAGTTGTTCTCTACTCTGTGCTATCTTGAAATTATCTGGTACTGGCCAGGCACAGTGGCTCAAGCCTGTAATCCCAGCACTTTGGGGGACCGAGGTGAGAGGATTGCTTGAGCCTGTGGGTTCGAGACCAGCCTGGGCAACATGGTGAGATCAATAAATCAAAAAACTAGCCAGGCGGGGTAGCATGCGCCTGTAGTTCCTTGGAAGGCCAAGTTGGAAGGATTGCTAGAGCCCAGCAGGTTGACGCTGGGGTGGCTATGAGCACGCCACTGCACTCCAGATTGGACAATGGAGTGAGACGCCAACTCAAAAAAAAAAAAAAAAAGTATTTGATACCTAGTATAGAGCTTAAATCACAGTAACAACATTGACTATGTAAATATTACTTTGTTTTAGTTGGTCTTTTGCAGAAAGGAAATCAACCATTAATGCAAGTTGCCCACAGTGATCTAGCTTGATGATTTTTCTCTTTATATTTTTAATTTTAATTTAATTTTGAGTCAGAGTCTCACTCTGTCGCCCAGGCTGGAGTGCAGTGGCATAATCACGGCCTACCACAGCCTTGACCTACTGGACCCAGGCAATTCTTCCACCGCAGCCTCCCACTGCAGCCTCCCGAGTATCAGTGACTATAGGCACATACCACTACACCCGGCTAATATTTTGATTTTCTGTAGGGATGATGTCTCACTATGTTGTCTAGGCTGGTCTCAAACTTCTAGACTCAAGCAATCCTCCTGCCTTGGCCCTCCAAAGTACTGGGATTACAGGCATGAGCCATCACATGCAGCCTATTTTTTTAGAGATGGGATCTGGTTCTGTCACCCAGGCTGGAGTGCAGTGGTGCAATCATAGTTGACTGCAACTTCAAACTTCTGAAAGCTCTCACCTCAGCTTCCTGAGTAGCTAGGACTATAGGCACATGCCACCACACTCAGCTAATTTTATTTTTGTTTTTGTAGAAATAGAGTCTTGCTATGTTTCCCAAGCTGGTCTTGAACTCCTGGCCTCAAGCGATCCTCCTACTTTGGCCTCCCAAAGTGCTGGGATCACAGGCATGAGACACTGGTACTGACTAGATTGATATGCTTTTCTTTAGTCTCCAAGTACTGCAGCTCACAGCCAAGGAGCTGGACTTTTAAGGTGGCCCATGCCTGTCCCTGTATAATCTACACCGACTTCTGGAAGCTTTGGGTTGTCTCTGCAGAGACATGGTACCAGGAATGAGTGGAGAGACCTTTTGGCTGGGTGCCTCTCTTGGCTAAGCCTAGGGCAAACTCATGGTTTAGTTCTTCCCTGCAAGGTCCTTGGTGTGGGAGTTGGCCATGTGCTCAGTACAAAGGTGCACTGTAACGTGTTTTACAAGATGAGTAAGAAGATACTCCTCCCAACCTCCCTCAAGTAAAGTTGCCAGACTAAGTCCTTGGGCTGCTGACTTTAGAAATCCAAAGAGAACTGAAGTGAGTCCAGATTGAAACCTTATACTTTCCTTCAGTGGTGAATGCTGGGGCTCTCTTCTCTGCGCCAGCAAGGACTTTAAGCAGGCAGAGGAAGTGGGAGGGATCCTTCTCTTCTCAGCAGCTATCTTTTGGAGAGTTTTCATTCTTCAGAGCCTGGACATTCTGTCTTAATGGTAAGCTGATTCCCTAAAATGAGCTGAAATGTCTGAAAATAAAAGTTATTTCAGGGAGATTATAACAGCCAAATGACTTATTTCAGATTCTGCAGGAATCTGCAGGGAAAACAAAATGTGAAGACAAAAACATCACAAAGAGATCAAAACACGCATTAAATTATCACCAGACACACTGGCCACCTATGTCTGCAATGTTTCCCCAGCGGGTCTAGTTTTAGTCGTGTCCAATGCATGCTCAGAAAACTTTCCTTCCTTAAGTAAACAAGAAACATAGGAGACCCAGGGGTCTCACATTGCTAGTGTCCAAATGCCCAAAATACCTGGATTTCATTTATTTCTCTGTGACTAAAACATACCTTTTCAGTATCCACAGCTGGGCATTCTCAGGCTTCCATGGTGGAGGAACAAGGCATCCTCAACCAGAGGAAAGAGACTAAAGCACGAAGCTGAGGCATCTGCTGACCTTAACTAGGAAAACTGCCCATTTTACTCAGGCATTCTGTCCTTCTTGAAAGTTACTGATCTACATAAAAATCCTTTTTAAAAAAATCTCAGTAATACGCACGCACTCAACCAGTGACCTTGAACTATCCCTGGCTCTGCCAATGGCTAACAAGGAGAACATGGACAAGTCTGTTTCCTTCCCTAGGCCAGTTAATACATCTGTAAAATGAAGACCAAAATAGTTTATCACATCTAATCTGATTCCTAGTCCACTGACATTCCCTCTCCCTCCTGTCTATCCTTAGTGATTTCACAGCATTAGGAATAGATTAACCCTAACTGGGGCATTCAAAACTTAAGTATGCTGAAGGAATGAACCAATATATGCAACCCAATGGATAAAACATTATGATAAATGAATTAAATCAGATACAAGAGTACTGTATTTCATTTATATGTAGTACTAGATAGGAAAAACTAATTATGGCCATAGAATTGAGATTAACAGTTGCTTCTGGGGGAGAATGACTGTGAAAGAACATAAGGGAAATTTCTGCAGTGATGGAAATGTTCTTTACCTTGATGGGAAGTATGGGTTTCATGGGTAGATCCATTTTCAAGATTGATGAAATGTACACTTAAAATCTGTGTTTCATTATATATAAATTATACCTCAGTGGGAAAAAAATCTTTTAATAAAACATACTGAAGAAGTTAGAAGGGAAGAAAATCTAACATTTACTGAGCAACTGCCAGCCTGCTATATACATTATCTCCATCTCAAACCTCTAAAAAAGGGATTACCCCCATTTTACAGATCAGAAATCTGAAGTTCACTGAGGTTAAAATAACTCAGCAGAAGCCTCAAAACTAACAAATGTAGAAGCAGGCACAACCCAGGTTTGTCTGCCTCTTTTCCATGCAATCGGTTGTCTCAGGGAAGGAGGGGAAAGTATTTTCAACCCGAAGCCAGGAGACTTGTATTCCATTTGGTTTCACTACCATGTGATCCTTAGAACATCCATTTCCCTCTGGGCCTCACTCCAGAAGAGTCAAACGAAGCTCCTAATTGTTTTTGTAACCCTGAGGTTCTAGCAATCAGAATATCTCCAGTACCTCTTACCAGGATAAGGCATTAAGAACAATTTCCAATTGTCTCAGGGCAAACCAATCATAAGCAACACAAGGTGTCTGACACTGGTGAGAGGATAAATCATCAAGTAGGTCAGTGACACAAGAACTCCAAGGTGACAGAATCAAGCTGCCTCCTGTGTAACAAATAAGCCTGACTCATCCCTCAAGGATGTAATAAAAAGGAATGGACTGGGAATCAAGAGATCTGAATCCTGCTGCTTCTCTGTCAGTGAGATGTCCTGTGACCTTGGGCAAAGCACTGTCCTCTATGAGCCCCTAACCTGCACTTGCTAAAAAAGACAGTTTGGTTGACTGGGTCTTACAGTCCTTCAGCTCCAATATCTTGTCACCTTAAGAAATCATCAGAGCCGGGTAGCTCAGCCTGTAATCCCGCGCCTTTGGGAGGCTGAGGTGAGTGGATTGCCTGAGCCCGCAGGTTTGAGACCCACCTGGGCAACTTGGTGAGACCTCATCTCTACAATAAATCAAAAATTAGCCAGGCATGGTAGCACGCCCTGTAATTCTGGCTACTCGGAAAGCTAAGGTGGAAGGATCGCCGGAGCCCAGTGGGTCAAGGCTGTGGTGGCCGGGAGCGGCCACTGCACTCCAGTCTGGGTGACAGAGTGAAACTCCAACTCAAAAAAAAAAAAAAAATCCTCGGGGAGACACCTCTTATCAACAAGGGTACCTGAACGAAGCATATTTGTATACCTAACCCTTAACTGTACCCAACAATATCATAATAAAAAATATTGATTAAGGCTGAGGTGAGTGGATTGCCTGAGTCCGCGGGTTTGAGACCCACCTGGCCAACTTGGCAAGACCTCATCTCTACAATAAATAAAAAAAAATTAGCCGGGCGTGGTAGCACGCCTGTAGTTCCAGCTACTTGGTAGGCTGAGGCGGAAGGATCACCGGAGCCCAACAGGTCGAGGCTGCGGTGGCCAGGAGCAGGCACTGCACTCCAGTATGGGCGACAGAGTGAGATTCCAACTCAAAAAAAAAAAAAAAAAAAAAAAATACTGCTGTGTTTTCCAGGTTCCTAAACAGGACCCATGTGACATTGTTCTTTGTGGGTATGATATGGGGGAGTTATATATGCAGCTACTTAACTCTACCATAGACAGTATGTAAATAAGCATGGCTTTGATCCAATAAGACTTTATTTATAAAAACGGAAGAGGAGACAAGCGAGGTAACTCATACCTATAATTCCAGCACTTTGGGAGGCAGAGATAAGAGAATTGCTTGAGCCCAGGAGTTCAAGACCAGCCCAGGTAACATAGTGAGACCTCGTCTCTACAAAAACTACAAAAATTAGCCAAGTATGGTGGCCTGGGATTGTAGTCCTAGCTACTTGGGAAGCTGAGGCAGAAGGATTGCCTGAGCCTAGGAGGTTGAGGTTGTAGTGAGCTGGGATTTTGCCACTGTACTCCAGCCTGGGCAAAAGAGAGAGACCCTGTCTCACAAAAACAAATAAATAAACAAACCAAAAAAGCCAGGGAATGGGGTTTTAGAACTAGACAGAGGTGGTGATTGCAAAGCACTGTGAAGGTACTAAATGCTATTGAATTATTCATTTTAAAATGCTTAATCTTATGGTATATGAACTTCATTTCAATAAATTATTTTAAAAAACAAACAGGCAGTAGGTGAGATTTGGTACATGGGCAGTAGTTTGCTGATCCCTGACCAAGATTAGCTTTCAATTATTTGCTCAAATTCATTCCAGGTAAATTTGATTACAGCAGTTGTATAACCTCTACCTGAAAACTTATGATAAGTCACTCACTACCCCACAGAGCAATTTCTTTCACTTTTGGACAAAACCGGATTCTTTTTTTTTTTTTGAGTTGGAGTCTCACTGTCGCCTGGACTGAAGTGCAGTGGCCGCTCCCGGCCACCGCAGCCTCGACCTGCTGGGCTCCAGCGATCCTTCCGCCTCTCAGCTTCCAAGTAGCTGGAACCACAGGCGCACACTACCACGCCCAGCTATTTTTTTTTTTTTTTGTAGAGATGAGGTCTTGCCAAGTTGCCCAGGCGGGTCTCAAACTCGCGGGCTCAGGCAATCCACTCACCTCAGCCTCCCAAAGCGTGGGATTACAGGCTGAGCCACCGAGTCCGGCTAACCTGATTCTATCTGGAGAGTTTTTTCACATACAAAGCCAAAATCTCCCACTCTATGAGTTTTACCCACAGAGAGTTTACTTATGTTATGATCCTATGCTCATTACAGGACTCCATGCCAGATTGCTTACTTGCTTGCTTTATTTATTTATTTATTTATTTTGATTTTTTTGAGACAGAGTCTCACTCTATTGTCCAGGATGGAGTGCAGTGGTGCAATCATGGTTTACTGCGACCTCAAACTCCTGGGTCCAAGCAATCCTCCCACTTAAGCCTTCCCAGTAGCTGGGATTATAGGCATGTGCCACCACACCCAGTTAATTTTTTACTTTTATTTTTGTAGACACAATGTCTCACTAAGTTGCCCAGGCTGACCCCAAACTCCGGGGTTCAAGCAATCCTCCCACCTAAGTCTCCCAAAGTGCTGACATTAGAGGTGTGAGCCACCATACCCAGCCCAAATTGCTTTAAAGGATGAATTTGCTCTAGCTGAAAAATATGGAGAGGGAACATACTTCTATGCTAAAGCACCTGGCAAAGAGAAAATAGAACTTCTTAGTTAAGATACTTAACAGGGTGGGTTGGTTTCATTCATACACAGACACACACACACACACACACACACACACACACACCAGCAGTAGTAGCAGATTTTTATTAGATAGAAGATAACTAGGGTTGCTCGCAGGTAAGTGGTAACAACTGGCAAGCACAGCCATGTCACAGAGTAGAGAAGGCATTCCTGGCTGTGGGAATGGGTACCTATGAAATCTAAGGGTCAGAATTTCCTGCTTTATTCTGATCACCCAGGAAACTCTTCTTCTTTGCACTCAGTATGACCAGTGCTGGCACAGCAGGGTCTACAACTGCTAGTTCAACTTGGCTAACAGTTCTTCCAGTTCTGGTCGAGCTTTGAACCTTCCCTTGAAATCTTCTTCAGTGTGCTATGGAGAAGAAAAAGAAAATAGGCAGAAATTAGTCCAGAGCATTTAGTTACCCAAATACACACAGCTTCTAGAAAGGGCCCATGAGCTAGCACTCTAGAGAATGGTTCAGATTTATTTATTTATGTATTTATTTAGAGAATGATTCAGATTTAACTAACTTTTATATCTACTATGTAGCAGACCTATATTAGGTACTAAGGTCTTAAAGTTGAATCAGACTTCCTCTTTGCTTTCAGTGAACTTATAATCTGATGAGAGAAAACAGATATATAATGACTTGATGTCAAAATGGATGATGATCATTAATAGAAGCATCTTTTTAAGAGACAGAATGACAAAATTATCTATTTATAATAGGAAATAAATATCTTCACATAAATATCTCGCAGGGATTGGAATATCTTTTTTTTTTTGAGTCAGAGTCTTACTCTGTCACCCAGGCTGGAGTGCAGTTGCACACTCACAGCTACTGCAGCTTCAACTTTCTGGGCTCTCAGGCAATCCTTCCGCCTCAGCCTTCCAAGTGGCTGGAGCCACAGGTGCAGGCTACTGCGCTCAGCTACTTTAAAAAAAAAATTTTTATTGTAGAGATGAGGTCTTGCCAAGTTGCCCAGGCTGATCTCAAATCCCTGAGCTCAGACAATTCTCTCACCTCCCCCTTCCAAAGTGCTAGGATTACAGGCGTGAGCCACTGTGCCCAGCCAGGATTGGAATAGCTTAAGTCCACATGACCAGCACATTCTTTCCCTGTATACAGATCTATGTGAAAACCAACTAACAAACAGAAGATGCTTGACAAGCACGAACTTAGAACAAGTGGAGCTGGATGAAGCAAATGGTACCAGTCTAAAATGACCTGATGTATCTGTGTCATAAGAGGGATGATCTTGGCAACTGGACCCAAATACTCAGTACTTAGGCGAGATTTCCAACATTTTACAAGTTTTCCATGCCTGACCAAACATCTTTTTGACTAGCATTCTTTACCAATCAGAAGGTCTGGAAATTTTCTCTCTAAAGTACATTTTCCTATTTGTGTTCTGATTATTACACTGTGTATACTCTTAAACCATGTTCTTCCTGCTATACAACTGACTGAAAGAAGAGAATTTTGAGATGTCATGAGCTTACCCCTAACATTAGGATGCTGTGATAAAAGTCAGCCCTAATGGTCTACAAAGCATCATCCCTTGTCCCTCAGAAGAGCCAGAGTAATGATCATGGTACCATCAGACTGCACAAATTTCCTGATTGTTATCTGGGCTGCATTACTCACATTTCTCTGATGTTTCTAAAACCAAGTCCAGATGTTCTTACCCTTATTTTGAACACAAGTAGGGCCAGCAAGGGGCCTCTTCCCAAACTAGCACCTACCTCCTTTACTGACAATCTGACTCCTTCAGGAAGATTGCTTTGGATTATTTCCAAGAAAATCTCGGCAAATGTAGCACTCAAACCACTGATCTGCAAAATGAAAGAAGATACTTTAAGGGAAGGAAATGAAAGCTAGGTGACTGGGCCGATGTGGCACGGGTTCAAATGCCCCAGCTCCAGGAGAGGTTTAATACCAAAAGCTGTTTTCTGAGCCTAGCTTCTACAGGATTTCTCTTGCCATCTGCCAAGGTATTTGCTTGCTGAGATGGTCACCGTCAACATCTGCTCCTGTAGACAATGGATGTCATAACTGGACCAACATGTTATCAAGTCCAGGGTGACTTTCTGATTCAACTCAGGTTTGCCCATATATAGACGAGGACCTGACTGCTATCAGATGCTGTGCTAAGAATCCAGAGGTAAATCAGATATATGTTAGAAGGGCAGGCAGGGGGCCATGAGGACCTATAAGGGAAATACCTACCCAACTTAATCAGGGAAGATTTAGAAAAAAACTTTCCAGAAGAGATAATATCTGGTTAGAGTCTTGAAGAAAAACAAGGTTAAACTGGGAGCATTCAACAGTAGTTTGGCTGGGTGCGGTGGCTCACGCCTATAATCCCAGAATTTTAGGAGGTCGAGGTAAGAGGATTGCCTGAGCCCCCAGGTTCGAGACCAGTCTGGGAAATTTGGTAAGACCTCATCTCCACAATAAATCAAAAAATTAGCCGGGCATGGTGCCACATACCATAGTCCCAGCTACTTGGAATGCTAAGGTAGAAGGATCCCCTGAGCTCAGCAGGTCGAGGCTGGGGTAGCTGTGAGTATGCCACTGAACTCCAGCCTGGGCAACAGAATGAGATTCTGGCTCAAAAAACAAAGAAAAAACACAGTAGTGTGGAGAGATAGGCAGAGGAAAAAGCGTTCAGTAAAATGTGGAGGCATAATAGTGTTAGGGACTTAAAACTAGTTCCACATGTGGCTGAAGTGAATGGGATATGAAGAGGAAAAACAGGAGGAGAATCACAAAGAATCACCTGAGTGCCAATTAAAGCATTCAAATGATCCTATGGGCCTCAGTGGCAAATCAGATCTGTCATAAGATGAATCACAAATTCCTGATTTTATTTATTTATTTTTTGTTCCACCTCTCCTCTGTCTTTCTCCCTTCCCCTCTCCCCACTATTTATTTATTTTTGATCAAAGATAGGGTCATGCCCATTCAATGGAACATTATTTGGCAATAAAAAGGAATGAAATACCAATGCATGCTACAATATAGAGAAGCCTAAGAACATTACGCTAAGTGAAAGAAGCCAGACACAAAAGGCCATATATTGTACAATTCCATTCCATTTAAATGCCCCAAAGAGGTAAATCCATAGAGACAGAAAGTAGATTAGTGGTTGCAAGGAGTTGGGGGGACCAGGAAAGAAGAGTCACTGCTAATGGATATAGGACTTCTCTTGGGGATGTTGAAAATGTTCTAAGATTGACTGCGGTGACTGTTGCCTAATTCATTGAATATACTAAAAACCATTTTATTGTATACTTTAAATGGGTAAATTGCTTGATATGTCCATTATATTTTAATAAAGCTGTTATAAATAGCTTTATAATGTTGAAGCTGGTAAGCTGTAATTTTTAATAACTCAGCACCCTCATGGTGGTGTGGTTGTCACCCAACTGGATCTTCAGGGAAAAAAAAAAAACCAGAGGACAATTGCTAGAGCTAAAAGAAAGTCACTGAGAGCTTTTAAGCAGGAAATGACATGATCACTTGGTATGGGGGGAAAGTGAAGTGGATAAGATATGAAAGATTTTCAGAGCCGTGCTCGGTGGCTCAGCCTGTAATCCCGCACCTTTGGGAGGCTGAGGTGAGTGGAATGCCTGAGCCCACGGGTTCGAGACCCGCCTGGGCAACTTGGCGAGACCTCATCTCTATAATAAATAAATAAAAAAATTAGCCGGGCATGGTAGCGCGCACCTGTAGTTCCAGCTACTTGGAAGGCTGAGGCGGCAGGATCGCCGGTGCCCAGCAGGTCGAGGCTGCAGTGGCCAGGAGCGGCCACTGCACTCCAGTCTGGGTGACAGAGTGAGACTCCAACTCAAAAAAAAAAAAAAAGATTTTCAGGAGGTGGAAGCTATTGAATTTGGTGAATGAATGGATAGCAAAGGACAAGGAAGTGTCATGCATTAGGTTCAAAGGTGGGGAAGATTATAGAAGAAGAGGAAAATCAGTCCCTCTACAATTAGTTTTGCATACATTGAGTTGGAAGCTTGAGTAACAGATCAGAAATACACACACACACATGCATTAGAAATATACACACATACCCACACATCTATATATATATGTATATCTGGGGAATATATGTAATTGGGGGTTATCAGTATGTTACGACGGTAACCAAGGCCAAGGAAATGAATGAGACTACATAGCGGGAAGACATAAAAGGAGAGATGGAGGGGTCAAGAAGTGAACCCTGGAGAACACTATCACTCAAGGAACAGGCAAAGAGCATAAGAAAAGGAGGAAAAATGAATACAGAGAGGAGCCAGGAGAGGAAAACACCTTTTGGGTTTTCCTGGAGTACCTACCTGAACCACTCGCTCATGGGTGGTAAGAACTGAGTCCAGGAACATTTTGCTGCCTTGGTCCTGCAGCCTCAACACCTCCATGGTTTTGGTAGGCATCGCATAACTGTGGGAAGGAAGAGTCAGCTATGGGAGGGTTCACTTAAGCCAGCAGCACCACTTCAATCAGAGCAGTCCATGAGTATAGTCACCACTGCATGCAGTAGCAACCAGGAGCAAAGTAACCAGATCCTCTTCACTTCCTCCAGATGTCTCTAAATTCCCTGAGCAAATGGACTATGTCTAATGCCTTTCTGTATCCCTACTCATGCTTAACACAATACTCTGAATAAAACCTGGTAATAAGTAAATATTTGCTGCTACTGAAGAATAGCCCATTCTAAAAGAAGCAAGCTCATCACTGGGTATGCTTTGGAGGTTAATCTTGGCTATTTCACCTGTTCTGGAGAAATAAGGTATGAAATCTAATTGTTCTAGAACACAATTTATCAACATCAGCACTACTGACATTTTAGACCCTGTAATTCTTTGTTGTGGGCTGGCCTGTTTATCTCTAGTCTCTACCCTCTGGATAACTATAGTACTCCCCAAGTGGTGACAGCCAATATTATCTCCAGGCGTTATAAATTGTCCCCTGAGGAGCAACATCTCCTGGGTTGAGAACAACTATTGTAGAGTCTTTACTTACTACTATCAGCTTCAGCAGGTCTACATGCTGCAGTGAAAAGAACACAAGACTTGGAGTCAAGTGTTGGCCCTGCTACTTGTCAGCAATATTAACTTTGGTAAGTCATTTCCCCCTTTGGGCCTCAGTTTCTTCATGTATAAATGGAATAACAGGAGGCTAAGGTGAGAGGATCGCCTGAGCCCACGGGTTCAAGACTAGCCTGGGAAACTTGGTGAGACCTCATCTCTACAATAAATAAAAAAATTAGCTGGGCCTGGTGGTACATGTCTGTAGTTCCAGCTACTTGGAAGGCTGAGGCGGAAGGATCACCTGAGTCCAGCAGGTCCGAGGCTGCGGTGGCTGTGAGCATGTCACTGCACTTGGCGACAGAGTGAGACTCCAACTCAAAAAAAAACAAAAAAACAAAAAAAGGGATAATGATCTGGGCCTACTGTATCAATACACAATTGTGAGGACTGGGTGTGATGACAAGATAGGACTATTGACTACACAGAAATATGGTATTAGTGTTGTGTTCACCTTATCAAAAAGTTCATCAAACTGAAGATAAATGAAATGATAATAATGACAGTAGGAGTCCTGAATTTTCATGTCTCACAAAGTTTTACTCTTAATATCAAGGGGCATGGTCCTCCATAGATAGACCTCTATTAAAGGAAGTTTAGAGCCATAGAAAATGAATTAGAGACATGACAGTCACTCCTGAATTTAAATACTGGCTCTGCCACTTATTACCTATTTGAACTTGGACAAATTAATTCAGCTTTCTGAGTCTCAGCTTCTTCAGCTGACACGTGAGGGTAATAATACCTAACTCATAGGATTATTGCAATGATTAAATGAGATATTATAAGTAGTTTTCCTGGCGTACTATGCCCACAAAAGCCAGTTCTCTTTCCCTTATGAACAATCAGTAAATGGTGAGCATTATAAACTCTTTCAGGTAGCCTCTGTGGATAACATTCTCCCACTTTCTTTTTTTGAGTTGGAGTCTCACTATGTTGCCCAGGTTGGAGTGCAGCAGCATCCTCATGGCCACCGCAACCTCGGCATGTTGGGCTCAGGTGATCCTTCCATCTCAGCCTTCCAAGTAGCTGTAACTACAGGCACACGCCACTATGCCTGGCTAATTTTTTAATTTATTGTAGAGATGAAGTCTTGCCAAGTTGCCCAGGCTGGTCTTGAACCTGTGGGCTCAGGTAATCCTCTTACCTCAACCTCTCAATGTGCTGTGATTATAGGTGTGAGCCACTGCTCCTGGCCATCAACACAATTTCTTTCTTTTTTTTTTTTTTTTGAGTTGGTGTCTCACTCTGTCACCCAGACTGGAGTGCAGTGGCCGCTCCCGGCCACCGCAGCCTCGACCTGCTGGGCTCCGGCGATCCTTCCGCCTCAGCCTTCCAAGTAGACAGAATTGTAGACATGCGCTACCACGCCTGGCTGATTTTTTGATTTATTGTAGAGATGAGGTCTCGCCTGCCCAGGGGGGTCTCGAACCTGCGGGCTGAGGCAGTCCACTCACCTCAGCCTCCCAAAGGCACGGGATTACAGGCTGAGCCACTGAGCCCGGCTCAACACAATTTCTTATCTCCTTTTCATCCAATTCAAATATAGAAGTAACTTCCTAATATTAAAAAATTGGGACACAATCATAGACTTCTTATAAAAAATCAAATAAAATAATGATGTCAAAGCTTTTAGAAAAGTAAAAAACACTCTAAAATACTGTTTTTCCTTTTTGGCATCCTATAGATAAGATTGAACTGACTACAGATAAGACTGACTGGGAATTGTCCATTCCTGCCACTAATCATGGTTTTTATTCTTTAATATTTCAGCAAGCTTTCACTGATTTGTTTGTTTATTTTCAACAAACATTTACTAACTGCCTGTTCTGTTCTAGGCACTCTGATGGGCAACATGAAGTCTATGCTTTTTTTTTTTTTTCCTTTTCTTTTTTTTTTGAGATGGAGTCTCACTCTGTCACCCAGACTGGAGTGCAGTGGCACGTTCCCGGACACCACAACCTCAACCTGCAGGGCTGCGGCGATCCTTCCGCCTCAACCTTCTAAGTAGCTGGAACTACAGGCGCGCACTACCATGCCCGGCTAATTTTTTTGATTTATTGTAGAGATGAGGGCTCACCAAGTTGCCCAGGCGGGTCTCGAACCCATGGGCTCAGACAATCCACTCACCTCAGCCTCCCAAAGCACGGGATTACAGGCTGAGTCACCGGGCCTGGCTAGTCTATGCTTTCAAAACACTTCCAAGAGTGTTTCAGATAGGTAAGTACGTAAACATCTGCACTACAGTAAGACAAAAGCAACAAGTATATGTTGAATATCACAGGGACAAAGGGAGAGAAGGGGAGCTTGGGTAAGGTTTCACAAGAGGTAGTGATTTTTCAAGATATAAAACAGGCCTTTGAGTGGTAAGAATACAGATAATTTTTTTTTTTTTTGAGTTGGAGTCTCACTCTGTCACCCAGACTGGAGTGCAGTGGCCGCTCCTGGCCACCGCAGCCTCGACCTGCTGGGCTCTGGCGATCTTTCCGCCTCAGCCTTCCAAGTAGCTGGAATTACAGGCATGCGCTACCATGCCCGACTGATTTTTTTTTTTTTTTTTTATTGTAGAGATGAGGTCTCACTGCCCAGGCGGGTCTCGAACCCGCGGGCTCAGGCAATCCACTCACCTCAGCCTCCCAAAGGCGTGGGATTACAGGCTGAGCCACCGAGCCCGGCTTAGATAATTTTTTAGTAGCTACACTTTTCTGTATTTTCCAGATTTTCTGGAATAAACGTTGTTTGGATGATCAGAGAGCAAAAACAGAAGAAAATAAATGAATGAATTAAATTTCAAGAGTTAACCTAACATGACAAAACAGTGCTATTTTGGGAGATACTGCCTAGAAAATGACACAAGGGAGCCTGCTGCGGTGCTGGGGAAGCTCACTTTATATAAGTTATTTCTCAATTTTTAAAAATGTAAGTAGATTTTTTAAAAAGGAAAGAGTAGCCTCATAGCCAGTGATGTTCTACTCTCTGCTGAACACAGGGGCTGCTTCAACTTCAGGCTTGGAAGTCGCTCCCAGATGAGTGAGATTTCCATCTCCTCAAGCAGCTGCTCAGCAAGGGTCAAGCAGGGGACCTGCAAGAGAGGCCACATCCTCTCCTTTCCTTCTGGGTGAGCTGCCAAAGCAGCAGTACAAACCATTTAAAGAACAAAAGCTGGCAAGCTGCTGTCTAGCCCAATTCCATCTCAAGGTCACAGCCATCATCTCTACCCCCACTCCCTGAGGATAAATGGATCAAGATGAAATGAAAATCAGAAGAAAAGAATTTCATTTCTAAAAAGCTGAGCAATGAGCATGCCTAACAATATGACAGTCTGAAAACCTCAATCAATGCAAAGAAGCAAGTTGCTAAAAACAAACAGCTCTTTATGTTCTGAGCTATTTGGAGCAAAGAGGCAGGAAAGAGGCAAAAAGCAGCACATCATTCATTCTGCTGTTCTAGGAATCATGTCCATGCCTGTTAGGATTCAATCCAAATCAGCAAATATTTATTCAGTGCCTACTATGTGTCAGGGACTCAGCAAGGTCTTAGGTTAGACCACTAGTGAAGACAGAAAAAGTTCTTACCTTACAGGAAAGACGAATAATAGTCAATTACAGGGGCAAGGAATGTATGTTATGAAACAGTAGTTAAATACCACTTACTTCTCTAAATATATAACATAAGAACCTAACATAATGAGGTTTCCTGACGAAGTAACATTCAAGATATACTTAAGAAAAAATAAGTGTTAGGTGAAGGGAGAAGAATATTTTAAGCATTAGAGAGCATATGCGAAAAAAGTCCTAAGGTAGAAAGGGACAAAAAGCCAGTGTAACTGGAAGTAGAGGGAAGTAGGGAGGGAAGTGTGAAGAGAGGCAATCCCAGGCCACAGAGCATCTAGCAAGACATGTAAGGAACTTACATTTTTATCTTAAGACAGTGGAAGTCATTGAAGGATTTTAAGCAGGAGAGTAATATAATCACTTTTCCATTCTAGAAAGAACGGAAAATTAAGGGAGCTAATACATAGAAAGTGCTTAGAACTATGATCAACAACTGTTGGCTACTTTTTAAAAACATTTTATTTATTTGTTTTTGTCCAGGCTGGAGTGCAGTGGTACAATCATAGCTTACTGCATCCTCGAACTCTTAGGCTCAAGGCATCTTCTAATGGCTGTGTAGAAAATCAGTTCGAAGACTCAAGAATTAGGAGAACAAAAGGGTTCAAATCCAGACCTTGCCACATATTAGGTGTAGGACTTTGGGCAAGCTTTAATAACAACAACAACAACAACACAATAATAATAGCACAACCCGGGCAACATGTCTCTTAAAAAAATATAAAATTAGCTGGGCATGGTGGTGTGTACCTATATTCCTAGCTACCCAGGAGACTAAGGCAGAATGATCCCTTGAGTCCAGGAGTTGGAGGCTGCAGTAAGCTATGATCATACCACTGTACTCCAGCCTGGGCAAAAATGAATTTTAAAAAAAATAATAGGCCCAGCTTGGTGGCTCAGTCTATAATCCCAGCACTTTGAGAGGCCAAGGCGAGTGGATTGCCTGAGTTCGTGGGTTCAAGATCAGCCCAGGCAACTTGGCAGACCTCATCTCTACATTAGCCGGGCGTGGTAGTGCGCGCCTGTAGTTCCGGCTACTTGGAAGGCTGAGGTGGAAGGATCACTGGAGACCAGCGAGTCAATGTTGGTGTGGACATGAGCATGCCACTGCACTCCAGCTTGGCCGATGGTGTGAGACTCCAGCTCAGAAATAAATAAATAAATAAACAGTAATAATAGTATAGCCAACAGTTGTTGGGTATAGTTCCAAGCATGTTTTGTATATTAGCTCCCTTAATTTTCACTATAGCCTTTTAAGGTAAGTACTTTTTTTTTTTTTTTTTTTTTTTGGAGTCGGAGTCTCACTCTGTCGCCCAAACTGGAGTGCAGTGGCCGCTCCCGATCACTGCAGCCTCAACCTGCTGGGCTCTGGCGATCCTTCCACCTCAGCCTTCCGAGTAGCTGGAATTACAGGCATGCGCTACCATGCCCGGCTGATTTTTGATTTACTGTAGAGATGCGGTCTCGCCAAGTTGCCCAGGCAGGTCTTGAACCCGTGGGCTCAGGCAATCTACTCACCTCAGCCTCCCAAAGCACCGGATTACAGGCTGAGCCACCGAGCCTGGCTAAGGTAAGTACTTTTATTAACCCCATTTTACAGATGAGGGATCCAAGACACAAAGTGATTAAGTAAACTGCCACTGTCACATGGTCAGAATGCAGCAGAGCAAAAGTAACACCTAGGCAGTCTGGCTCCAGAGCTGATGCTTTGATTCACTATGTACAAGGTGCTTATATGAGTTAAGTAAGATAATACACAAAAAAGCACTTAGCTTTTTCAAAGTTCCTCACTAATAGCAGGTGCTCAACAAATGTTCATTGTCTTTCTGCCTTCACTGAAATGTAGTCAGGGCTTTTTACAGCCAGGTTCTAAAAAGCAGCATTTTCTATTTTTATTTATTTATTTATTTTGAGTTGAATTTATTTACTTTGTCACACTGGCTGGAGTGCAGTGGCATATTCACAGCCATCGCAGCCTCTACCTGCTGGGCTCAGGTGATTCTTCTGCCGCAGCCTTCCAAGTAGCTGGAACTACAGGGACGCGACCATACCCAGCTAGTTTTTTGATTTATTGTAGAGATGAGGTCTCTCCAAGTTGCCCAGACTGGTCTCGAACCCGTGGGCTCAGGCAATCCTCTCACCTCGGCCTCCCAAAGTGCTGGGATTATAGGCATGAGCAACAGCGCCCGGCAAAAAGCAGCATTAAAAAAAAAAAAAAAAGAGTCCTTCTGAAAATTTAAAACACCATTCCAGAGAACTGATCCACTAAAGATACATAGGTAATATTCTGTGAATGGCATTTAATGCCTCTTTGCCACCACAACCTCTGAGAAGCCATCTCTAATTCCTGCCAGCTGAAAAAAGCAGAAAAATTATCATCCTTGTTATATAAATGAGGAAACCGAGGTTCAGAATTTCCCAAGGTCATATTGCTAATAACTGGTAGAGCTAGAATGTGAATGCTGGCAGTTTGATTTCTAGAGCTTGTACTTTTAATAATTTATTATTACAAGTGTGGTCCACAGACAAGCTGCCAAGTGAGCAAACTGTCATCAGTCCATGACAAGAGAGGGAGCATGCATCAGTCACTAAACACAGTTTAATTTAGCCAACTTTTTTTTTAATAACAAGACTTTTTTGCTGGGTGCAGTGGCTCATGCCTGCAATCCCAGCACTTTGGGAGGGTAGAGGCAAGAGAATTGCCTGAGCTCAGGGGTTCAAGGCCAGCCTGAGCAACATGGCAAGACCTCGTCTCTACAATAAATCAAAAAATTAGCTGGGTGTGGTGGCATGTGCCTGTTGTTTCAGCTACTTGGAAGACCGAGGCAGAAGGATCATCTGAGCCCAGCAGGTCGAGGCTGCAGTGGCCATGAGTATGACACTGCACTCCACATGGGCAATGGAGTAAGACCTTGACTCAAACAAAACAAAACACTCTCTTGATAAAAGAAGCAAAATATTAACGTACAGTTTGTTTTCTCAGAGTGGTACCTCCCAGAGTGGCACAGCTCTAAATTATTACTCTACTTCACTTTCGTGAACTCTCTTTGCACTTCATCTTTCACATACCACCTTCCACTGTAGCCATGTCTCTCAGTATGTGTGTGTGCACTGTGTATGTGTGTTTCCTGAAATAAGAAAGGTTCACCTTAGTGTCCTCCAGTCAGAATGTCTAATGCGGTATCTACCACATAGCAAGAAAAGGCTCAATCTAGTTAGTTTTTTTGAACTAACTAAAAGGACTTTTATAAAACTTTACAAAATGTGTACCACATAACTGAATTGTGTAGACATATTCAAAAACTTGTCATTCTTTCAACAATGGCCAAATGTCTTCCATGTACATGGCATGCCTCGGGCTTGGTGCTAAAGAAACAAAGAAGGAATCTGGAAGGAATGCATAGTCAGAGGGAAGAGGAGCTGACGCATGAGTAGATCATTCAAGTCCAGAGCACTAAGTGACATGACAGAGGTGTGACAAGTGTTAAAAGAGCAACCAACTCTCTGGGGCATCAGAAAGAGATAAAGAACATTTTTAGGCTTAAAAGAACTGAAGCACTGTCAACTGTGAGAGCTGAAGTCACAGGTTATTATCAAATCTTCTAAAAAGCACTTTTAGAACAGTTGCACTCTAAGTTATAAAGGTTTAAAAGTTCAAATTTGGTCTAAGAACTTAAAATAAGACCCTATACAACCAAAAGTATTGGGGTCAGGCAGGACTGGGTTTAAATCAGGCAAGTTACTCGTTTTGTGACTTTTGATCTTTCTGAGCCTTGGATTTCACATCTGTAAAATGGGAATATACTAGTATCTAATGAATAAGAAAGTATAATTTTTTGCCATATCCATACACTATCTTGCCAAAAAGGCAAACTACCTAAACTTTTATTTATTAAATATTTTTCTTTTAAATACAATCACTTAAAAAATTAATTTTAAAAGGAAACTTGAGATGTGGAACAACTTAGAACTCTTAAACATTGCTGGTGAGAAAGTAAAATAGCCATTTTGTAAAACAGTTTGGCAGTTTCTTAAAAATTCAAGCACAGACTACACTTACCATTTGAACCAGCAGTCATACTCTTAGAGAAATGAAAACTTAAGTTCTCACAAAAACCTGTACATATTTCAAGTAGATTTATTCATAAGAGCTAAAAACCAAAAACACAAATGTTCTCCAATTAGAGAATGAATAAACTGTGGTATATCCTTTCAGTGAAATGCCACTCAGCAACAAAAAGGAACAAATTACTTGATACTGGCAACGGCATGGATGAATCTCACATACATTATGCTAAGTGAAAGAAGCCAGATGCAAAAGGAAAAATATCATATGATTCCATTTATATGGCATTCTGGAAAAGGCAAAATGCTATGTTCATTGTGGAGAGAAAATACATCAAAAATTGCCAGGGATTAAGGATGGGGGGAGGGACTGATGACTACAATTGACTACAACTACTGTTGCTGGAGGGAACTTTTTGGGATGATGGAAACACTCTTTATCTTGAACACATTATGTTAAGTGAAAGAGGTCAGACACAAATAGCCACATACTGTATGATTCAGTTTATATGATACTCTGGAGAAGTTAAAATAATGGGGACAGAAAATTGATCAGTGTTGCCTGGAACTTGAGTGGGCGGGGGAGGAGAAAAGTGAGTACACCAGGGCACCAGGGAATTTGGCAGGTTAATGGAACTGTTCTGCATTTTGATTGTGGCAAACGATATACCTAAAAAAAGTAGATTTTACTACATATAAATCATATATCAAAAGCCTGATTTAACCAAAAAGTAGAGTATACTACCTATACCAAGAACATCCCATCCAATGGCATCCTTCATACCTTTCCTCGACTTTAATGGAGAGCTGGTTACAGAGGTTGTGAACATATTGGGCATAACTTTCTGCCAGGGTCATGTCGTATGCAGTCAGGTGGATGTTTAAAACCCCATATTCATAATCTGTCCCCAGATTAATAGGTCTCACTTCAACTTTTCCCCTCTTCTTCTTGAGCTGAACAGAAAACAAAAAGAGAAAAAATAAATCAAAGTGTTATACAAGAAATTCTAATAATGTCATCTTGATATTTTAAAAAGTCAACCTCGCAAATAAATTTCTTCACCATTTTTCTCTCAGGTTACCCTAGCTATAAAATGAAATTCTCCTGGGAAGGAATGAGCAGCTTCCCTTGCTAGTGTGGGCTGTGACATTAGTCAGTACAAGGAGAGAGAATATTGTTGTTATCAGTTGAACACATGAATTATTTGAATATATGGAATACTTCAATACATGAATTCCTTGAACATAAATACATGTGACTGTCTTCTGTTATTACCTTATTTTGAGACTCACCTCCTATCCCTGGCTCTCTGCTTCTCAATTTGTAAATTGATGGGGTTATGCTAGATTTAAAAATTTTTAACCCATAGATTAATCGCAAGGGGTCTATAAGCACCCAAATACATATGCAAAATTTTACATGTACATGTTTCTTAGGAAAGAATCCTGAGCTTTCCTCAAAATCTTAAAGAAATCAACAACAAGGACTTTCAGTTGTCTTCTAGTCCTCCTAGCTCTGAAATTCTACAATTATCTATACAGCTTTTCTTTTGAGAACTGAGAGGTAGAATAATTAATGTGTTCAAAATATTGCCACAAATACAAAAAGAATAGGTGGGAGAGAATAGATGTGTATGTCCACATGCACATGAGCATGTGTGTAATTACATACATACTTATTTGCTTGCATATCTAAAAAATATCTCTGGAAGAATGTACAAAAATACTAATATCTAATATCATTGTCTGCCAGTGAGGTAACCGGGTGGATGGGGTATAGGTGTTCAAGAAAAATTTAAACTATTTTCCTTCTATGTTTAAAAAAATTTTTTGTTTTTTGAGTCAGAGTCTCACTCCATCACCCAGGCTGGAGTGCAGTGGCATGCTCACGGCTACCCCAGTATCGACCTGCTGGGCTCAGGCAATTCTTCCGCCTCAGCCTTTCAAGTAACTGGAACTACAGGCACGTGCCACCACACCCAGCTAATTGTTTTATTTATTATAGAGACGAGGTCTTGCCAAGTTGCCCAGGCTGATCTCGAACCAGTGGGCTCAGGCAATCCTCTCACCTTGGCCTCCCAAAGTGCTGGGATTTATAGGCATGAGCCACCACACCCAGCCTATTTATTTACTTATTTATTCATAAAGACCGGGTCTCACTATGTCTTGAACTCCAAGGATCAAGCGATCCTCCTGCCTCAGTCTCCCAAAGAGCTAAGATTACAGGTGTGAGCCACTGCACCTGGCCCTTTTTTATTTGTAAAGATGGGGGGGTCTTGTTTTACTGCCCAGGCTGGTCTTGAACTCCTGGCTTCAAGCAATCCTCCTGCCTAGGCTTCCCAAAATGCTGGGATCATAGACGCAAGCTGCTGCATCCAGTAAATCTATTCTGCTTTAAAATTTTGTTTTGTTTTGTTTTGTTTGTTTTCTGTTTTTTGTTTTGAGTTGGAGTCTCACTCTGTCGCCCAGACTGGAATGCAGTGGCCGCTCCCGGCCACCGTAGCCTTGACCTGCTGGGGTCCGGCAATCCTTCCGCCTCAGTCTTCCAGGTAGCTGGAATTACAGGCGCACACTACCACACCCAGCCAATTTTTTGATTTATTGTAGAGATGAGGTCTCGCCAAGTTGACCAGGTGGGTCTCGAACCCGCGGGCTCAGGCAATCCACTCACCTCAGCCTCCCAAGGCACGGGATTACGGCTGAGCCACCGGGCCCAGCTTGTTTTAAAATTTTTTAAATAAAATTTTATTGCAATGTAATATTCCTATCTAAAATGCATAAATAAGTGTACAGCTCAGTGAATGTTCAAACTGAAAACACCCATATAATCAATATTCTACCTAAAAAAGAAATAGATTACTAGTGCCCTGAAATGTCTCCTTTCCCCAAATTGGTAACTACTATCCTGACTTAAAAAACCATGGGGTTAGCTGGGCTTGTTGGCTCAGCCTATAATCCCAGCACTTTGGGAGGCTGAGGTGAGTGGACTGCCTGAGCCCGCAGGTTCCAGACCCACCTGTGCAACTTGGTGAGACCTCATCTCTACAATAAATCAAAAAATTAGCCAGGCCGGGCATGGTAGCGCGCGCCTGTAGTTCCAGCTACTTGGAAGGCTGAGGTGGAAGGATCGCTGGAGCCCAGCAGGTTGAGGCTGCGGTGGCTGGGAGCGGCCACTGCACTCCAGTCTGGGCGACAGAGTGAGACTCCAACTCAAAAAAGAGAAAACAACAACAACAAAAAAAAAACATGGGGTTATTTTGCCTGTTTTTAAAATTTATGACAATAGAATGATGAAGTGCCATCTCTTTTGTATCTGGCTTCTTCAATTCATTAGGTTTGTAAGATTCATCATACATTACATGAAATGGCAGTTTTTTCCTTCCTATTACTCTAGTAGTCCACTGTGTGAATATGCTACAATTTGTTTATCCTTTCTACTGTTGGTAATTTGGGTTGTTTTCAGTGTAGGGCCATTATGAACAGTATTGTTATCAATGTTCTTGTATGTATCTCTTAGTGTAGTGGTCCCCAATACTTTTGGCATCAGGTTCCAGTTTCATGGAAGACAATTTTTCTGCCAACTGGGGTGGTGGGGATGGTTTTGGGATGATTCAAGCACATAACATTTATTGTGCATAACATTTATTTATGTTATTACATTGTAACACATAATGAAATAATTATACAACTTGCTATTAAAAAAGGCATGGATGAAAGTGGTAAATAAAATAATGGGCGAGTCATGCATGGACTAAAATAAGTGTCAGATTCTGACTTAAAGCCTGCCACTAGATGCAGCTGTACAACTGAAGTATGTCAATTCACTTGCCACTCATTGATAAGGTTTGATATGAATCTGCAAGCAATTGATTTTTATGGTCTCTATGCAATCAAACCTCACTGTTAATGCTAATCTGTATTTGCAGCCATTCCCCAGAGACATTATCATTGCCCCAGCTCCACCTCAGATCATCAGGTACTAGATTCCCGTAAGGAATGCTCCTTGTACATGCAGTTCACAATAGGCTTTGCCCTCCTATGAGAATATAATGCTGCTGCTGATCTGACAGACGGCAGAGCTCAGATGGTAATAGAAACGGGGAGTGGAAGCCCGGCTCAGTGGCTCAGCCTGTAATCCCGCGCCTTTGGGAGGCTGAGGTGAGTGGATTGCCTGAGCCCGCGGGTTCGAGACCCGCCTTGGCAGCGAGACCTCATCTCTACAATAAATCAAAAAATCAGCCGGGCATAGTAGCGCATGCCTGTAATTCTGGCTACTAGGAAAGCTGAGGCAGAAGGATCGCCGGAGCCCAGCAGGAGAGGCTGCAGTAGCCGGGAGTGGCCACTGCACTCCAGTCTGGGTGACGGAGTGAGATTCCAACCCAAAAAAAAAAAAAAAAAAAGACATGGGGAGTGGCTGTAAATACAAAAGAAGCTTTCCTTGCTCACCCACCACTCACCTCCTGCTGTACAACCCAGTTCCAAACAGGCCACATACTGGTACCTGTTCATGGCCTGGGGGTTGGGGACCCCTGTTGTAGAGTATGCATATATTCATCTTTCATAGATAACTCTCAAACACTTGTGTAAAGTTGTTTCCAATTTATTCTTGTCAACATTTACAACACTTAATATAGCCAGATTTTCTGGTTTGTTTCAGTCATTTTGGTGGTATGTAGTGGTGATGCAATGAGGGTTTTTTTTGTTTCTTTGTTTTTGAGTGAAGTCTCACTCCATCGCCCAGGCTGTAATGCAGTGGCAAGCTCATGACCACCCCACCGTCGACCTGTGGGCACTGGCAATCCTTCCGCCTCGGCCTTCCAAGTAGCCGGAACTACAGGCCCGCGCTACCACGATCGGCTAATTTTTTATTTATTGTAGAGGCGAGGAATCGCCAAATTGCCGTGGGCTCAGGCAATCCACTAGTCTCAGTCTCCCAAAGTGCTGGGATTACAGGTTGAGCCACCAAACCCTGCAATGCGGTTTTAATTTGCATTTCCTTTATGTCTATTGAGCCTGAGCACCTTCCCATATGTTTACCGACCATTATGGATGGATATTGTCTTTTGTAATATTTTGACTGTTTAAAAAATTGGAGCTGTGCACAGTGGCTTGCACCTCTAATCCCCGCATTTTGGGAGGTGGAGGAGAGAGGATTGCCTGAGCCCATGGGTTCAAGACCAGCCTGGGCAACATGGTGAGACTTCGTCTCTACAATAAATAAATTTTTAAAAATTAGCTGGGCATGGTGGCGCATGCCTTTAGTTCCGGCTATTTGGAAGACTGAGGTGGAAGGATTGCCTGAGCCCAGCAGGTTGAGGCTGTCTGTGAGTGTGTGGTGGCTGTGAGCATGCCACTATACTCCAGCCTGGGCGACAGAGTGACTGCTACTCAAAAAAAAAAAATTGGGTTGTCTGCCTTTCTCTTACTGGTTTGTAGAGGTTCTTTATACATTCCAAACATGATCTTTTACACATAGCTGGAAATACTTTCTCCCTCTCTGTAGTTTCCCTTTTCACTTTTTCATGGTGTACTTTAATTTTTTTTTTTTTTTTTGAGTTAGAGTCTCAGGCTGGAGTTCAGCAGCATGCTCACAGCTACTGCAGTCTCGATTTGCTAGGCTCAGGTGATCCTTCTGCCTCAGTCTTCCAAGTAGCTAGGACTATAGCCATGTGCCACACACTTGGCTAATTTTTCAGTCTATTGTAGAGATGAAGTATTGCCAAATTGCTCAGGCTGGTCTCGAACCCCTGGGCTCAGACAATCCTCTTGCCTCCACCTCCCAAAGTGCTGGGATTATAGGTATGCACCACTATAGCTGGCATATTTTAATAATTGTAAAATATTTTCTTATTTTTTAACATAGTCCAATTTATTCATTTTTTTCCTTTATAGTTACAGTGGTTTTTGTGTCTCATTTAAGAACCTTAAGATCATAAAGACATTCTTGTATTTCAGCTTCTAGTAGTTTTATTATTATTATTATTATTATTATTATTATTATTATTATTGAGTCAAAGTCTCACTCTGCAGCCCAGGCTAGAGTGCAATGGTACGCTTACGGCCACCACAGCCTCAACCTTCTGGGCTCCAGCGATCCTTCCGCTTCAGCCTTATGAGTAGCTAGAACTGCAGGTGCGTGCTACCATGCCCAGATATTTTTTTTTATTTATTGTAGAGACGAGGTTTCGCCAAGTTGCCCAGGCTAGTCTCAAACCCCTGAGCTCAGGCAATCCTCTTGCCTTGGCCTTCCAAAGTGCTGGGATTACAGGCTTTAGTCACCGCACCTGGCCTATTATTTTAACACTTATATTTAGATCTACAATTCTTTTTTTTGAGTTGGAGTCTCACTCTGTCGTCCAGACTGGAGTGCAGTGGCTGCTCCCGGCCACCGCAGCCTCGACCTGCTGGGCTCTGGCAATCCTTCTGCCTCAGCCTTCCAAGTAGATGGAATTACAGGCACGCGCTACCACGCCTGGCTAATTTTTTGATTTATTGTAGAGATGAGGTCTCGCCAAGTTGCCCAGGTGGGTCTCGAACCCGTGGGCTCAGGCAATCCACTCACCTCAGCCTCCCAAAGCGCGGGATTACAGGCTGAGCCACCAAGCCTGGCTTACAATTCTTTTTTTTTTTTTTTTTTTTTTTGAGTTGGAGTCTCACTCTGTCGCCCAACCTGGAGTGCAGTGGCCGCTCCCGGTCACCACAGCCTCGACCTGCTGGGCTCCGGCGATCCTTCCGCCTCAGCCTTCCGAGTAGCCGGAATTACAGGCACGTGCTACCACACCCGGCTGATTTTTTGATTTATTGTAGAGATGAGGTCTCGCCTGCCCAGGCGGGTCTCAAACCCGCGGGCTCAGGCAATCCACTCACCTCAGCCTCCCAAAGGCGTGGGATTACAGGCTGAGCCACCGAGCCCGGCTTACAATTCATTTTTAAGAGATTTTTGTGTACAATATGAAATAGGAGGGAAGTCAAGGTCATTTTTTTTTCTTCATAATCACCTGACCCAAATGACCCAGCACTATTGCATTATAGTATCATCTTCATCATATGTGTCTATAGATATGGATCTGTTTCTGTACTCTTTATTCTGTTCCATTGGGCTAATTGTCTATCCTTGAGACAATACCACACTGTCCTAATAATTGGAAATGTATAGGTCTTGCTATGGGTAGAAATAGTTTGGGACTTTTGTTGTTTGCTTGTTTGAGTCAGGGTCTCACTTTGTTGCCCAGGCTGGAATGCAGTGGCACAATCATGGGTCACCACAACATCCAATTCCTGAGCTCAAGAAATTATCCTGAATCAGCCTCCTAAGTAGCTGGGACCCCAGGCATGCACCACCACATGCTGCTAATTTTTTTTTTTTTTTTGTAGAGACAAAGTCTTACTATATTGCCCAGGCTGGTCTTAAACTCCTGGTCTCAAGCAATCCTCCCACCTCTACCCCCCAAAGAGCTGGGATATAGGCATGAGCCTCTGCACCCACCTGTAGAAATTGTTTTTTTAAGAAAAAAATCTATCTCTACTTTTAAGTCTTAAAACACCTCTATCTGACAGGCAAAAGGTTGGTGGCTTTCACAGAAGAGTTGTCCCTGACAGGGTACCTGGAATGGTTCCCTCATGCTACCGCTCTCAAGGTCAACCTACAACAGCAGGAACCCAATTTAGACAAAGAAATGTTCTTTTCACAAGACAGTAATAATGATAATAGACCTGATCTCACAGGAATGTTTTCAGAATTGAACAAAGTGTTGTATGTAAAATGGCTAATACAAATGTGGCACACATTTAAGCACTAAATAAATATTAACTTTTATTATTATTTTCATTTTATATCTCTCATATTTAGCCCAGGACCTAGCAGAGAGAACACATGTAATGAATTGCTATTTTAGAATGGGAAGACATTTAGAGATGACCTTGTCCTGGTTCTTCACCTTTACAGGGGAAGAATATGAAGCCCAGAGAGATTAAATATAAGTTTCCCAGAGTTACACAGCCAGACAGGACAGATCCCAGGAACTAAAGCTCAGACCTCCTGTCCCTCATGCAGGAAATTTTCTACTGCAGCCTCTGCATTACTAAAGTTCCTAACAGTGGTGGCCACCCTAGGGTGCTAGACCTTGCTATGAGTGAGAAGCCCACCTCTAGAGACCAGCCATCAAGTTGCAGGGGTTTGACTCTCCTCCTCGGAGGCCACACCAGTGGCCAAGTGCAGCAATCAGTAATGTCATCATGACAGTCAGCACTGCAGTCAGAGCTGTAAGGAATGCTAAATTCAAAATGAAATGGAGAGTGGCTGAAATTTTCCAGTAGAGAGGGGAGGAGCTTCTCTGAAGCCTGTAGCCTGCAGGAGGCTTTTCTTAACTAAGGAAAATGCCAGGACTCTCCAAAGGTATTGCTTCAGAGGAACAAAGAAAGAAAGCTGATTCCAGTATCCCTCTTGGCATCTCTCTTACTTTTTCGTGTTGGCCTAGATCTGCCTGGACCAATCCACAGAAAACAGGATTCCACTGTGCTACTACAGTATTTATTTCAGTTCTGAGCTAGGACTACAGCATAGCCAGCAAGAGCTTAATTGCATATAATATTAATACTAGTTTCTGTAATTTTACACGATTTTTGTCACATCTATCCTATTCTCTCTATTCCTATTGACTGAGTTCAGGCCTTCATGAATGTCATGGGAAGCTATTAGAGATATCTGTGCAAAGGATGTATGAGAGAGGACCCCCAAAAAACCCTAGAATTATCTTGTGAAAGGCAGGCCCCTTGTAATACAGGCTTTCTCTGCAAGATACATGTTCTAGGAACCCAGCAGCATCAATGCATCAGCTGGTGTTGTTGTGAGAGACTGCATTTGGCTTCAGTGAATTTTTTTGTGGCAAATAGGTGACTGGTTCTTTTACCATGACAACACACTTGCCTACACTGTGCTGAGTATTCAGCAGTTTCTAACCAAAAATGGCATGACCCCCATGTCCCATTCTCCCTATTCACCCAATCACCACTCAGAACAACATTTTTTGTTTCCCCAGATTTTAAAAAAAGTCCTCAAAGGGGTCTTAATTGCATATAATTTTACCTACACAATTTTTGTTCTCAAAGGAACTTTTTTTCTTTTGCCAACATGGAAGAGGTGAAACAAAAAATGGCAGAAGCACTAAAAGGCATCAAAACTGACAAGTTCAAAAACTGTTTTGAGCAGTGGAAAAAGTGTCTCAATAGGTGTACTGCACCAAACGGAGAGTACTTTGAGGGTGACTGAAGTTTAAACATAACCGGGCTTGGTGGCTCAGCCTGTAATCCCAGTGCTTTGGGAGACTGAGGTGAGTTGATTGCCTGAGCCAGCAGGTTCAAGACCCGCCTGGGCAACTTGGCGAGACCTCATCTCTACAATAAATAAAAAAATCAGCCGGGCCTGGGAGCGCGCGCCTGTAGTTCCAGCTACTTGGAAGGCTGAGGCGGAAGGATCGCCGGAGTCCAGCAGGTCGAGGCTGCGGTGGCCGGGAGCGGCCACTGCACTCCAGTCTGGGTGACGGAGTGAGACTCCAACTCAAAAAAAAAAAAGTTTAAACATGAGGCTAGGAGAAAGGTGGCAGGGAGGATGAACTGTCCACCATCAAATTGTACAGAAATGTGTACTTTTTTGCCCCCATTTTACAGACAGAAACAGAAGTCCTCTGAAGGTAAGCTACTTGCCCAAGTTTACTGGGACACTTTGCTGCAGCTAAAGGAGCCAAATTAGAATGACAGGCTACTATAGCCAGAATGAATCTTAGAGATAATTTAGTCTCTCCGTCCTTCCTAATTTTACACAAAGAGGAAGTTGAGGTCCAGAAAGAGGAAATGACTTGTTTAAGGTTATAATAGTAAGGAAATGGCAAAGGTAGCCACTTTATGTCTAGCCATAAGTGGAAGCTGGATCTGTGGCCCCAAGCCTAGGCTCTCTCCTGTAAGTAATAGTATCTACCCTTTGCTATAGGTGACCTTTTCCAGGGTAGGAAAGTTGGGAAGGAATTGCATCAGCTGAATTGTCAAATCAAAAGACTGATATGCCTGCAGCATATTCAGCTTCCAGGAGTTCTGGCAATGAAAATAACAAAATTTATACCCAAATGATTAGGTAATAGTATTATGAATAGTCCACAATGAGCTGTGTGGTGAATAGAGATCGAGTGGGTAGGTTTATAACCCAGTTCCCACACTCGAGAGATACACAAAAGGCTTTGCCTGACTGATGGCAAGGAGGGACAGCCTGGCGCTGCATGAAGAGCCCTAGGTTTAGATGGAAGCCAAAGAAAATCTGGGCTCAAATCCTAATTATCTGCTTAGTCACTACACAACATTGAGTGACCTCTCTAGGCCTCAGCTTCCTCATCTATAACACCTAAGTTATTATGAGGCTCAACATAGTGAATTTATTTGAAATAGACATTGGATATTGAATTCTGACCATCCTCAGTTCAAATATTAACTCTGAAAATTATTAGCTACTTGGACAAGTCACTTAATCTCTTTGAATCTCAGATTCTTTAAACAGGGTCCATAATATATTCTGGAGATTAAATAAAACTATAAAATAAAATAGTATTTTTAAAGCCTGGCACATATTAAAGCACTTGGTATATGATACTTTAAAAACAGTATTTTTAAAAGAGGATGAGTAGTGTACATAGATAGGATATTATTATTACTCCTATAAATTGGAGGTAAGCATGCTCTCAGTAGCCTACTGGTAAGCTTTACAGCATGATAGACTTATCAAGCACTTGCGATGTGCAAAGTGTTAGTTCAACCACTCTAAAGAAAAACACCAGAGAAGCAGAAAACATAGTACCCGCCCCCAAGGAACTTACAGCCTAGAGAGAAAGAAAAGCCACAGATGAAAGAACCGATCATCTCAATTTAATCATAAAGAGCAGCCCTAGGCTGGGCTCAGTGGCTCAGCCTGTAATCCCGCGCTCTGGGAGGCCGAGTTGAGTGAATTGCCCGAGCCTGAGGGTTCGAGACCCGCCTGGGCAACTTGGCGAGACCTCATCTCTACAATAAATAAAAAAAAATTAGCTGGGCGTGCCTATAGTTCCAGCTCCTTGGAAGGCTGAGGCGGAAGGCTCGCCGGAGCACAGCAGGTCGAGGCTGCGGTGGCCGGGAGCAACCACTGCACTCCAGTCTGGGCGACAGAGTGAGACTCCAACTCAAAAAAAAGGAGCAGCCCTAGCCGGTTGCAGTGACTCAAGTTTGTAATCCCAGCACTTTGGAAGGTGGAGGCAAGAGAATTGCCTGAGTCCAGGGGTTTGAGAACAGCCTGAGCAACTTAGTGAGACCTCGTCTCTACAATAAATCAAAAAATTAGCCAGTTGTGGTGGTGCATGCCTGTAAATGCAGCTACTTGGAAGGTTGAGGCAGAAGGATTGTCTGAGCCCAGTGGGCCAAGGTTGTGGTGGCCGTGAGCATGCCACTGCACTCCAGCCTGGGCAACATAGTGAGACACTGAAAAAGAAAAAAAAAAGAGCAGCTCACTTCCCATGTGCCAAGTAAGTCAGCACAAGCCACTTTGCCTGCACTATGCCAATTAAATTCCAAAAGGGAACCCAAGAGCAACCACTTCAGGTAAGTGCAGTTGAAAGGGCAGTGATCAGTACCCATGGATTTCTGCTATGGCATATAAAGCAATATAGCAATTACTCAATAAATGATTTTTTTGTTGTTGTTTTTGTTTTTGTTTTGAGTAGGAGTCTCACTCTGTTGCCTAGGCTGGAGTGCAGTGGCATGCTCCCAACCACTGCAGCCTCTACCTGCTGGGCTCAGGTGATCCTTTTGTCTCAGCCTTCCAAGTAGCTGAAACTACAGGTGCACACCACCACATCCAGCTAATTTTTGATTTATTGTAGAGATGAGGTCTTGCCAAATCACCCAGGCTGAGCTCGAACCCCTGGACTTAGGCAATCCTCATGCCTCCACCTCCTAAAGAGCTGGCATTACAGGCGTGAGCCACCAAGCCTAGCAACAAATGGTATCTTTAAAAAGATTGATCCAGACCTGCCTACTTCTCAGGTGTCATCTCTCCTCATCTCCTAGTGCCCACTTAAGATTCCAGGATCACCAAAATGCTGAAAGTTTCCCAACTGCACCTCCAGGATCAATGTCTCACCACCTTTGCCCAGAATGTTTCCCTCCCTGAAAAGGCTTTGACTCCTCACCCCATATCCTTAATGAGAAAAACTCCTACTTTTCTTTCTTTTTTTTTTTTGAAACAGGTTCTTGCTATGTTGCCCAGGCTAGAGTCAAATTCTGGCCTCAAGCGATCCTACCACTTACTTCAGCCTCCCAAGTAGCTGGGATTACAGTACATACCACCACACCCAGCTCTACTCATTTTTTTAAAGACAGTTCAGGCTTTTCCAGAAAACCTTCCCTGAATCTTCATGCTGGGTTGGGTACCTCTCCTATGTGCTTGCAAAGCATCTCCTCCATGCATAACACTTACATTTATCACACATTTAATTTGTTTTATTTTATTTTTTTGTTTGTTTTTTGAGTTGGAGTCTCACTCTTGTTGCCCAGGTTGGAGTGCAGTGACATGCTCATGGCCACTGCAGCCTTGACCTGCTGGGCTCAGGTGATTCTTCTGCCTCAGCTTTCCAAGTAGCTGGAACTATAGAATCACATCACCATGCCTGGCTAGTTTTTGTGATTTATTGTAGAGATGAGGTCTCACCAAGTTGCCTAGGCTGGTCTCGAATCCCCAGGGCTCAGGCAGTCCTCTTGCCTAAGCCTCCCAAACTGCTGGGATTACAGGCTGAGCCACTGCGCCCAGTCATTTTAATTTTTGCATATGTTCATTTTTTCAACAAATATTTACCAACCACCAGTGATAAGTCAGACTACAGTTAGCATGGGCAATATGATAGTACATAAGGCAGCCACAGTCCTGCTCTCTGAAGCTTGGAGTCTATCAGGAAAGGCCTATAAAGAACAAGTAGTCATAAGGAAATGCATGTTTTGAAATAAGATAACAGAGTGCTATGGGATGGTAAAAAGAGAGACTAATGCTATACTCATTGTCATCATCATCTCTTATGGGCATGACACTGTGCTAAGTATTTAAAATTTTCTTATTCAACTTACTCCTCACAACAGCATTTGGAAGCATAATTTCCTACTTAAAGCCCCAAAACTGTGGCTTGAAAAAGTTAAGTAACAAATCCTTGAACACACAACTAGTAAGTGTCAGGACTGAATTTTAAACTTAGGTCTGCCTAATTTCCAAACATTTCTCTTAACCTCTGTCTTTTGCTCTAAGGACAGTGTGCAGAGTCTGCCAGTTTCCTCAGTATCAATTCCCTC
The DNA here is from genome assembly GCA_027257055.1 of Cephalopachus bancanus. Classification (NCBI taxonomy): domain Eukaryota; kingdom Metazoa; phylum Chordata; class Mammalia; order Primates; family Tarsiidae; genus Cephalopachus; species Cephalopachus bancanus. Next base: position 1,794,352 of record JAPVLO010000195.1, on the reverse strand, counting down.
TTTTTTCTTCAATAACAAAACTGATAGATTTTAGCTGGGCACACAACTGTTCATAATTAAAATAACATTTCCCAACCAATTGGGCAGCTAGGTATAATCATGTGAGTGGGTTCTGGGCAGTGGGTTATGAGAAGAAGTGATGTGTGCAGTGTCTTGGATGTTTTCTTAATGGGAAGAAGCAAGCCCACTGTTTCACCTTTCCCCTTCCTGCTGGCTAAAATGAGAATATGATAGCTGAAGAGGCAACAGTCAACTCAGACCATGAGATAGAAGGCGGGACTATGGCTGTCTTATTTACTATCGTATTGCTAATGCGAACCCTTGTCTTGCTCATCACTGGTGGTCAGTAAATATTTGTTGAAAAAATGAACACATGCAAGAATAAAAAATTTAAAATGAACATATGTGATAAGTATAGCAAAACAAAAATCTGAAATGTCTACTTATTTCTTTATGTCAGTGAGAAGTAAATTTCTATCTTGTTTAGACCTCTGTTATTGAGAGTCTCTCTATTATAGCAGTCAAACTATTCCTAGAGCCCAGCAATATTAAATGTTGAGTTGAAATGCATTCTGGTTCTGGTTGTCATTTGCTAGTCATATGTTCACTGAGAAATCACTTAGGCTCCTCAATCAGTTTTTTCTGCCCTGCCTGCCTCACAAGACAGTTGACAAATCAAAAGACAGTTGATGAATCAAATTTGTTTTGGTTGCAAAGGGTCCCCAAAATCATGTTTTGTTTGTTTTTGTTTTTTGTTTTGTTTTGGTTAGTTTTGAGTTGGAGTCTCACTCTGTCGCCCAGACTGGCATGCCGTGGCACGCTCCCGGTCACTGCAGCCTCAACCTGCCAGGCTCCAGCGATCCTTCCGCCTCAGTCTTCCAAGTAACTGGAACTACAGGCGTGCGCTACCACGCCTGGCTAACTTTTGATTTATTGTAGAGACGAGGTCTCGCCAAGTTGCCCGGGCAGGTCACGAACTCGCGGGCTCAGACAATCCACTCACCTTGACCTCCTAAAGCACTGGGATTACAGGCTGAGCCACCGAGCCTGGCCATCAGTGTACTTTCATCATATATAACAGGCAGATTTTACTAGCAGAAAATTCGGTTATAGTATATAAATGGAGTTATCTGCACCTTGAAAAATATGAAAACATATCTGAGTTCCTCTGCTAATATTTGTTTTCATCAAGTAAAACTGATAGGAGATAAACTTGAAATTTAGAAAATTCTATCCATTCATTTGATGTTTCTCTAAAATGGGGAAAACTTATTATTAAACTCGAAGAGGGGGTCAGCTCTAGGACCACCATGTTCTAAGGGCATATGGTTTGCAAGGGACTGAGATAATGGATCTGAAAGCATTTTTAAAGTGAAAAGGGATCATTACTACCACTCATATCAAACATGAATCCCTCTAAAAATCGAACACTGTTATACTTAGGCAGAACAGGTGAGGCAGAGTAAGACTCCCAGTAGACTGGAGACCAGGCACTCCAACAGTACTGGCAAAGAGTCAGGTCTTCGCAGGAGCTAGTCTCTGTGCCTGGAAGAGCTCCAGGGAACTTCTGTATGTTCTTTACAACCCAATGTTCCCAGTTACCCCAAGCAACTGGATACTCCCAGAGGACTGTTTGGTTCAATTTTACAGATCCAGTGCCAAGAATACAGGTAGCACATAATAAACATTTGTTGAGCTGAACTCCTTGTACATCATCAATAACCCTGTTAGAGATAATTGCTTCTCTGTAAAAAAAAAAAATTATTTTGTATTTCATTTTATTTTGAGTTGGGGTCTCACTCGGTCATTCAGGCTGGAGTGCAGTGGGAAGTTTACAGCTCACCATAGTCTCAATCTCCTGGGCTAAGGTAATCTTCCACCTCAGCCTCCTGAGTAGCAGGGGCTATAGGTGCACACCACCACACCTGGCTAATATTTTAAATTTTTTGTAGAGGCAAGGTCTAGCTATGTTGCCCAGGGTGGTCTTGAACTCCTGGGCTCAAGTAATCCTGCCTCAGCCTTCCATAATGCTGGGATTACTGGTGTGAGTCATCATGTTTAGTCAAAAAATTTTTTTTATTTTTTAAATTGAAAGATAGAATTGTTCGTGATCTGCCTGAGAAACTTGGTGAGACCTCATCTCTACAATAAATCAAAAAATTAGCCGGGTGTGGTAGCGCGTGCCTGTAGTTCCAGCTACTTGGAAACCTGAGGCGTAAGGATCGCCGGAGCCCAGCAGGTCGAGGTTACAGTGGCCGGGAGCGGCCACTGCACTCTGGTCTGGGCGACAGAGTGAGACTCTAACTCAAAAAAAAAAAAAAGAAAGAAAGATAGAATTGTATGTATTTACCATGTATAGCATAATGAAAGAATTACTTCTCTATCTGCTTTCTTGATATTTAGTTTATCCCCATAGTGATGTACTTACTACATGTGTTTACTTTTTTCTTTTTTTTTTGAGTCAGGGCCTCTTTTGTTGCCCAGGCTGGAGTGCAGTGGCATGATCATGGTTCACTGCAGCCTCGATTTCCTGGGCTCAGGTAATTCTTCCACCTCAGCCTTCCAAGTAGCTGGGACTACAGGTTCATGCCACCATACCTGGCTGATTTTTTTTTTTAATTTTTTGTAGAGATGAGGTTTCGCTATCTTGCCTAGGCTGGTCTCAAATTTCTGGGCTCAAGCAATCCTCCCACCTCAGCCTCCCAAAGTGTTAGGATTACAGGTATAAGTCACCATTCCCAGCCTAGTTACATTTTTGAGCACCAACTTTCCCAGCAGACTGTAGGCTTTCTGTAGGAAGAGACTATGTCCCATTCACTTAAGTATCATTGGTACTCAGCACATGGTACACAGTAGATGCTGAATGATGGCTTTTCTTTTCAATTAGCTACAAGAAATAGACCTGAGGGAAAACATGGGTGCTAGTATAAAACAACTATCCCTAAGCCAGTCCTATAATACATGTCTAGACCAGCAATTACAGTTGCTAAACCAGCAAAGCCAATCTTTTTGTTTCCAGGAAGCTATGAGTATTACCATAAAGTGATTCTGACCTACTGGTTTTTCTAGGAGTGATTCCACTCTCCTCACAGACTTGTGGCTATGAGAGCTGATCTATGCATGGGTGCTACCACAAAATAAATAGGTGTCAGAAATGGCAGACACCTCCTCTATGTCAACAGTAAAAACAGCAGGAAGTTTCCAAGAGAAAAGCGATGTTGATTCCTAGGGACCATTCTGTAAAGAAGAAGAAGATTGCCTGAGTCACAAAAGATATTCCTAACTCTCTAGCTCCAGGGCCTGGAAATGAGAATATATAACAAATTTACAGCAATTTACGGTGCCTCCATTTCATCCCTCCACATCTTCCTCTTGACAATTATCTGATTATTGAATCACTATTACTGCAAGATTGGAAAGTGGATAGCAGGTGAGGGTAAGGAAGTCAGTGGTCCTGGGAGAAAAGACTGGTGCTATATAAATGTGAATGAGTATTATTACTTTTATTTCTATCAAATATAAATCACTCCAAAATATCAGAAGCCTTTTAAATTCAACAGAATGATACAGGACCTTTGAGGGAATAATGAGCTCCATACATTGAGATGGTGCTCAGTTTGGAGATGTGCTCTGAAATGTGATCGCTCACATCCACAAGTCAAGCTGGCTCCTGCAGGATGAGCACCATAGAGAAAAAAGGAAGGGTAATTAATAAACCAAACAAGGAGAAAACGTGTGAAGGTACAGAGGCAGGAAAGAGCATGAGTGTTTAAGAAAATGTGCCTGAAACACAGAATGCAGAAAGTGAAATCCCTAAGAGAGGTCAGGTTCGTACTGTAAGAGACTTGGAATATCACATTTGTTGCCATCCCCCATGCTGCCACCCAAGAGGAAGTTTCATTTTTATCTCTTCTCTTACCACCTCCTCAGAGAAGCATCACAGACAAGGACACAGGATGAAGGAATGAGAACCAATTTAGAGTGAGAAGCCAGGTCATGTAAGAAAGAGAAAAAACCAGTACTGACAAGGAAAGCTAAGATGAGGTAGAGGCCCTATTTCCCTTCCAAGATTTAGTAGTCATAGACTGAGTATGGGACCTTTGGAAGGAGGAAGAAGGAATTGCACAAGCAGAAGTGGGATAAGAGAATTAACTCCTATCTCAGGGATGTTGGGCCCAAGAAAGTAGAGGGGCCAGACTGAGACCCAGAGAGGATAAAAGTGGGAATCTGGCTGCTTACTGTTTTGTCTAGGCTTAGGGAGAGAAAGAAAGGAGGTCACACAAGATTTCTTCTGGTTGACCTAGTCCAGTTCCCCAGAGAGATAAAAGAAATAGAGACCCAGGACAAAGCCTCTGTAATCTGGCAGATGCGAGTCTTCACTGTGCTATCCTGTGCAGGAAGTCAAGAGGCCGGAGCAACTTCTATCAGTATCCAGCACTACTGTACTAACCACGCCGGGACACTGAATGACATCAGAGAAAAGCCCTAACCAAAGGTAGCATCACTCCCTTTAAGCAACCAAGATCAAGGTGCCAGGTGTTTACAGATAGGTTGTGTTTGTCTGATTTACAAAACTTTGGGGCAGCTCCAATAAGCACATTTCAGTTCAGCTCAATCAATATTGACTGTCCCATGTTTGATGCCAGGCCCTGTGCTGGACACTGGGAATACAGAGCAAAATAAGACATGGCCTCTACCCTGAGGGACCTCACAATCTAGAAGGGGACACAGTCATCAAGACAGATGGCTAAAACATAGAGTGATAAGTCCTCAGACAGAGGAAGTACAAGGAACACTTGTAGGACAAGTAACTCAGTACAGAGAATCCAGGAAGGTTTCTTAGAAGGAAAGCTTTGAGTCCCTCCTCACCCTGGTTTCTCACTGAGATTTAAAAGTTGAAGAGGAGTTTGCCAGGTGAAGAAGGGGAGAAGGTCTTCCAAGTAGACAGAACAGCATGTGAGAGGCCATGAAAAAGTATAATGATTTGGATGAAAAGCAAGAGACCCAAAACAGTTAAAGCATAGTGTCCATGAGACGGGAAAGAGGCTGGAGAGGAAGATGGGAAGAGATGGCATTAAGCTTCCTTTTATACCAAGCTAAGGAGGGGGTCGGAATATGACATATGCAGAAAATTATTTTAAAGGGAGAATTCCAAGAAATTTTTTTCTTTTTGAGTCGGGGTCTCACTCTGCTGCCCAGGCTGGAATGCAGTGGCACAATCACAGCTAACTGCAGCCTCAAACTCCTGGGCTCAGGATTCAGCTGCCTCAACCTCCTGAGTAGCTGCTACTATAGACAAATGCCACCATGCCCAGCTAATTTTTTCATTTTTTTGTCTCTACAAAATCTCACTATGTTGCCCAGGCTCGACTTGAACTCCTGGGCTCAAGTAATTCTCTTGCCTAGGTCTCCCAAAGTGCTAGGATTACAGGCATGCGCCACATCCCAAGAAATTTTTTAAAAACAGAAGAAAAAAAAAAGAATCCCACCCAAATAAAACTAATTTTATTTCCCACTAATTTATGTGAGACTTTTAGAAAGGAGACGTCTCAAAATAAAACAACTCCAACAACTTACTCTAAGGTGTCAAAAGTCTGAAGGGTGTAAATCACTCCTTCTGAATTTTTTTTTTTGAGTCAGTCTTACTCTGTCACCCAGGCTGGAGTGCAGTGACACGCTCATGGCCACCGCAACCTTGACCTGCTGGGCTCAGGTGATTCTTCTGCCTCAGCCTTCCAAGTAGCTGGAACTACAGGCATGTGCTACTACGCCTGGCTAATTATTTATTGTAGAAATGAGGTCTCACCATGTTACCCAGGCTGATCTCAAACCTGTGGGCTTGGGCAATCCTCTCGCCTTTGCCTCCCTTAGTGCTGGGATTTTAGGCGTGAGCCACTGTGCCCAGCTTCTTCTGAATTTTAATAGCACTTTGTATCTTCCTTTCAGCGCATGTCACTTTCTCTCTAGGCATATAATGGCCTGTGCCTTAGCTCTGCTGGTTTACCAGCTCCCTCTGAGAATGAACCAGGTCTTGTTTATTCATTCCATAAAATTATTTTGCAACCTACTCTGAATGGGTGAGACACCAAGAGTGCCTAGCACATAATAGGTGTTCAACAATTATTTCATAGCATCATGAAGTTACATGATATATAAGTTGAAAGACTCAAAGATAGTCTAATCCAGAGTTTCTTAACCTTTGTGAAGAGTCTGGTAAAAGCTATGGACTCAGAAAAATTTTTCTTCCCTGGAAAATTCATATATAGAAAACAATGTACATATAATTTCAGGGCCCATCATGCCTAGAGAGGTAAGATTAACTTACCCCAAATCACAAAGCTGAAAAGTGGCAGAACCAAGCTTAGAATACAAGTTTCCTGGTTCCTAATTTAGTATTCTTCCTACTACAAAGGAACAATTTAAGTAGGCCATTTGTTTCCTGCTGGGAGACTGCCTGATATAGGCCTGAGAGGTGACAATGTTCTTCTCATGAAATTCCTTAACATAAGGATGACGGTCAGGAAAGCATGGCAAGTTTGGTGGCTCCTACCCAAAGACAGTGATATGGAATTCTGCCAAGAAGAGAGGGGCAAACAGGAGATGTTCGCAGTTGCGTGGGAGCACTGAAGTAAGCTAAAGAACCAAAAGATGTTGAAGTCTCCTCAAGTAGAAGAGCAAAATCTCCCCAGCTGTATTCTTTACAGGAAGTGATAGAATCTAGACTGAAAGCCAGATCTTCTAACTTTTGGGCCAGTGTTATATCTACTCCATCACAAAATCCTCTGCACACACACAGTGTACCTGGGGCCAAAGAAATGGGCTAAATAGTTGTATAATGCTGAAAACTAATACTCAGGTAGCTGTGATAATGGGTTTAAGGAGTACACATATTTTAGATCTGCAAATACAATAAAAATCAGTTATTTGGCTAAACATGTCAATCTACCTCTACTTGCCACAAACTTGGCCTGGGGACAAGATTGGAAGTTGGTAGAAACATATCCAGTTTGGCCGGGTGCAGTGGCTCAAGCCTGTAGTCTCAGCACTTTGGGAGACTGAGGCAAGAGGACTGCCTAAGCCTAGGAGTTCGAGATCAACCTGGGCAACTTGGTAAGACCTCATCTCTACAATAAATCAAGAAAAATTAGCTGGGCATGGTGGTGCACGCCTGTAGTTCCAGCTCCTTGGAAGGCTGAGACAGAAGGATCACCTAAGCCCAGCAGGTCGAGGCTGTGGTGGCCGTGAGCGTGCCATTGTACTCCAGTCTGAGTGACAGAGTGAGACTTTAACTCCAAAAAAAAAGAAAAAAAATATATCCAGTTTGGATAATTCTAAACTAAATAACTGGTGAGGACTGAGGGGCAATTCTCTATCCTTTCTAGCTACAATATCACAACCTATGCATACCTGATTTTCAGGTTTTTGCAAAAGCTGTACACTATCTTCCTTCAAGGACTCTCCCTTGCCCCTTACCTCTTGTGCTTTAATCAGGTGCTTGTATCTCCCAATGCCGTGGGTAGGCTTTGTCTTGTAGTGCCGACAGGAACTCAGTAGAGTGCTACCTAAAAGATAGAAAATAAGACAAATCTGTTTCTAAGCTCCTCGAGGGACAGGCAGATCATGTGAGGAGATACATTTTCCACTACAGGACTGGGAATAATTAGAGGTAGAGGGCTTCCTGCTGGCTTAAAGAACCGTAGGCATTTCTTGATCCTGGACTGGTTCTCAGTTTGCCTCCTTTTGCCTCCTGGAATATATCTAATCCCCACTGCCCATCTTTCTTTGATAAATTCTCTCCTGATAAAGGTGCTGGCAGTAGAAGGACAAAATACATTCTCATATTGTCCTTCAATGGGCAATAATTCTTTTGAAGATTGGTGGCTGTATAGAGATACAGGCAATTTAAAAAAACAGCAAAGAGGAAAATCATAAAGTTCCATAAAGTTTTGGGTTTTTTTTGAGTTGGAGTCTCACTCTGTCGCCCAGACTGGAGTACAGTGGCCGCTTCCGGCCACCGCAGCCTAGACCTGCTGGGCTCCGGTGATCCTTCCGCCTCAGCCTTCCAAGTAGCTGGAATTACAGGCATGCACTACCACGCCTGGCTGATTTTTTGATTTATTGTAGAGATGAGGTATCGCTACCAAGGTGGGTCTCGAACCCGCGGGCTCAGGCAATCCACTCACCTCAGCCTCCCAAAGGCACAGGATTACAGGCTGGACCACAGAGCCCGGCTCCATAAAGTTTTTTTGTTTTTTGGTTTTTTTTTGAGTTGGAGTCTCACTCGGTCGCCCAAACTGGAGTACAGTGGCCGCTTCCGGCCACCGCGCCTCGACCTGCTGGGCTCCGGTGATCCTTCCGCCTCAGCCTTCCAAGTAGCCGGAATTACAGGCACGCGCTACCATGCCCGTCTGATTTTTTGATTTATTGTAGAGATGAGGTCTCGCTGCCCAGGTGGGTCTCGAACCCACGGGCTCAGGCAATCCACTCACCTCAGCATCCCAAAGGTGCGGGATTACAGGCTGAGCCACCGAGCCCGGCTTCCATAAAGTTTTTAAACCCATCTAATTTGATTTATTTGTGCTCATACAAAATATTGTTAAGTGAACAACAACAAAAACCCAAGGTACAGAAGAGTGTATATATATGCTACTACTAGGTAAAAAAAAAATAGGGTCTCTCTATATATAAACTCTGTGGTAGATCCAGATTCCCATTCAAGGAAGGACTTGCTATGTTGCCTAGCCTGGTCTCAAACTCCTGGGCTTAAGCAATCCTCCCACTTCCAGCTCCTAAAGTGCTGAAATTACAGGCATGAGTCACCCTGCCAGCCTCACATTCTCCCTTAATCCTCATTTACAGATAAAGAAGAAATAATTGCTTTTAAAAATCTGGTAACATGACCAAGGTCATCCAACAAGTAAAAGGTAGAACTTCTGTTTAAACTCAGGTCTTTCTGACTGAGCAGACTGTGTCCATAACCACCAGGTAATGACACCTGAATTTTGTAATATGAAATCAAGCTAGACCTGATCTTTCCTAGCTCTAATCTCAGTTCTTTACACTTTCTTTATTTTTTTAATTTACAGACAGGAGTGCAGTGGCTATTCACAGGCATGATCCCAGTACACTATTGCCTTGAACTCCTGGTCTCAAGCGATCCTCCTGCCTCAGCCTCCCGGGCAGCTGGGACTACAGGCATTTGCAACTGCACCTGTCTCCCTTGACCATTTCACTGGTCTTCTGTGTCTATCTTGCTCAGTCACCACTTTCTAGAAAGTACTAGTCCTAGATTCTGTTCCCTATCCTCATGTTCCTGTGATCCTGCCCTCATGTCCTCATAGTCACAAAACATAAACATAAACCCCTTGTGAGGGACTAAATGGTGTGTAGAGATGTCTAAGTGACATTAAGTGAAAGATTTCTTAGGTTTCTTTTCTAAAATGGGCTTTCAAGCAGGTTTGCTGTGTGTGAGGCCAATCTGATATAGTCCTGGTTTCAGAGAACTTCCCTGCATTTACAATCCACACTATTAAATCAAGACAACCCAGGGATATCATGAATCCCTTCCATGATATGCATTAGTCCACGTTTGTGATCACATGCCAATAACCATATAGCTACTAGGATGGTTACAAAGATGAATAAACTATGCTACTTTCCCTTGAGACACCCAGATTATTCTAGGGAAGGATGATGGCAAAACAGATAACTACCTTGTGGTGTACTGTGTACTTTAATGGAGATGTGAGCAATGTTATAGATGCCCAGAGAGAAGGAAAACTAACTCTGCTGTCGGAGTAGGGGTTCAAGGGTACAGGGGAATCGGTTTAAAAGAGGTAAAAACTAACCGGGCTCAGTGGCTCAGCCTGTAATCCCGCGCCTTTGGGAGGCTGAGGTTAGTGGATTGCCTGAGCCCGCGGGTTCGAGACCCGCCTGGGCAACTTGGCAAGACCTCATCTCTACAATAAATCAAGAATCAGCTGGGCATGGTAGCGCATGGCTGTAATTTTGGCTACTCGGAAGGCTGAGGCAGAAGGATCGCCGGAGCCCAGCGGGTCGAGACTGCAGTTGCCGGGAGCAGCCACTGCACTCCAGTCTAGGTGACGGAGTGAGACTCCAACTCAAAAATAAATAAATAAAATTAAATAGAATAAAAGAGGTAAAAACTGTGTTTTGAAAGCAGAATAAGAGTTTACCATGTAAGGAATAGGGAAGTATTTCTGGCCAGAGGTTTATAAAGAGCACTGAACATAACTAAGGTATCTTCCTGACTTCTGCCTCAGTTCCATCTCTTTGTATCTAAGACCTTTGACCTTTTGAGGCTGGAGGCTCCAGACTCTCCAACCTAGGTACCCACCCAGGAAGCTGATATCCAAACCTCCTTGATGGGTACACAATGATCCTCAGACCTTGCAAATTAATCTCATCCAACAAAATTATATTATGATCTCAAAATATGACCTCCTAGCTGGGCATGGTTCACGCCTATAATCCCAGTACTTTGAGAGGCTGAGGCAAGAGGATTGCCTGAGTCCAGGGGTTCGAGATCAGCCTGGACAATTTGGCAAGAACTTGTCTTTACAATAAATTAAAAAAAAAAAACATTAGCCGGGCATGGTGGCGCATACCTGTGTTTCAGCCTGGGTGACAGAGTAAGACTCCGACTCAAAAAAAAAAAATGACCTCCTAAAAAGCACTGAACTCTCCAAAGTATATTCATTCATCAAATATTTATTATTACTCACCCGGGTAGGCAGAGACAATTGTACCCTTACAACTATGTTAATGACTAGAGTTGTGCAGTGTACAACTAACCCAATATCCATGGCAAGACCTGACTGGTACCAAGCACTGCCCTAAAAACTGGAGCTATAACAATAAACAAAGACAAAGTCCCTGCAGCACAGAACCTACCACATAAGGAGACAGACAATAATACCAATGCAGGAAGATAAGAGCTGTCTATGATAAGGGCTATACATGAGAGGGGCACCTAGGCTGGACTGAATGTCAGGAAAGGATTCTCAGCATGGGTGAAACTGGAAGGATATGTAGGAGTAAGTGGGGAGAAAACAGTTTTGGGAAGGAAGGAGCCGGAGAGAATTTCAAAGCAGAGTGTGAGGATAAGGTTGGCAAGAGATGAGCTTAGAGAAACAGGCAAGGCTTTGGAAGGGCTTACCTATTGAGTACCTATATGCAGGCACTGTGCAAAGAGCTGAGGATCTAACAATAGATAAGGCCAACAAAACTCTGCTTATGGAGTTTACAGTCTAGAGGGAGGAGGGAATAATTAGAGGAAAATTACAAAATTACAAAATTACACAAATTCACAAAATTACAAAATGTGAAAAATTATAAAAAGAAAAAGCACAAAGGTCTATGGTGATACAACAGATAGACCCATTTTAGAATTGGGTATCAGGGAAAGCCTATATGAAAAAATTAGATTTGAACTTAGACCAGAATTTAGAAGAAAATGGCCACAGTGGTTATTCCTAGGAAGGGAGGCAAGTGGGTAGAAGGAAGGAGAGTTACTTATATTCTTTTGTGCCTTTTATCTACTGTATTTGTATTATTTAATTTTTTTTAGAGACATGGGTCTCACTCAGGTTGGAGTGCAGTGGCATGGTCATAGCTCACTGTAGCCTCTAACCAACCCTAGGCTCAAGCAATCCTCCTGCCTCAGCCTCTGGAGTAGTTGGCACTACAGACATGAGCCACCGTGCCCAGCTTTTGTATCTTTTCAGATTGGTTCTATGTACACATATTATCTATTCAAAAAATAAAATAAAATAAATAGTCTTTTTTTTTTTTGAGTTGGAGTCTTACTCTGTCGCCCATGCTGGAGTGCAGTGGCACGCTCCCGGCCACCACAGCCTCAACCTGCTTGGCTCAGGTGATCCTTCTGCCTCAGCCTTCCAAGTAGCCGAAACGACAGGCGCACGCTACCACACCTGGCTAATTTTTTGATCTATTGTAGAGACGAGGTCTCACCATGTTGCCCAGGCTGGTCTCAAACCTGCAGGCTCAGACAATTCTCTCACCTCAGCCTCCCTAAGTGCTGGGATTATAGGCTTGAGCCACCATGCCGGGCCATAGAGTCTTGAAAGGCAAATAGGAGTTTATTAGATGAAAAATGGAGGATGAATCTTCCAAGTAGAGGGAAACAGCATGTACAAAGCCCCTAATGCGGGACACAGCTTGGGACATTCAAGGAAAGAAAGGCTATCAGTGTGGCTGAAGCAAGTGAGAGAGACAGAGTGCACCAAAGAGACTAGAGTTGAGTAGTAGTTGGAACCAGCCATGCTGGCCCTTGTTAAGGGTTTGTATTTCATCCTGCAAGGAATGAAAGTAGTGAAATTTTATCTCTCATATATGTTTTTAAAAGATTACTTTGGAGCTGGGCTCGGTGGCTCAGCCTGTAATCCCACGTCTTTGGGAGGCTGAGGTGAGTGGATTGCCTGAGCCCACGAGTTCAAGACCCACCTGGGCAACTTGGCGAGACCTCATCTCTACAATAAATCAAAAAATCAGCCGGGCGTGGTAGCGCATCCCTGTAATTCGGTCTACTCAGAAGGCTGAGGCGGAAGGATCGCAGGAGCCCAGCAGGCGAGACTGCACTCCAGTCTGGGCGACAGAGTGAGACTCCAACTCAAAAAAAAAAAAAATTACATTGGACTTTTTTTCCTACCATGTGAGAACACTGAATTCAAGGCCCATCTTGGAAGTAGAGAAAGGGGCCCTCGCCAGACACCAAACCTGCAGACACCTTGATCCTGACCTTTTCAGAACTATAAGTAAATAAATTTCTGTTGTTTATTAAGTTTTTTTTAAAAAAGATTATTTTGTTTGCTGTGTGAAAAAAGTGGGGAGAATTGTAGATGGGAGGGTTAGGAGATGAGAGTGGTGGCCCCAGTTAAGTTGTTGATTTCTCTGTACCATACCCCCGCCCCCTCTCTATTCCATCCTCTAGCGTTCACAGTTAAATCCTTCTAAGATACAACTCTAACCACGTTATTCTCTTTTGTTAATTCAACCATTTATTTATTGTACACACAATTTTTTTTTTGAGTTGGAGTCTCACTCTGTTGCCCAGGCTGGAGTGCAATGTCATGCTCACCGCTCCTGCTGTCTCAACCTGGTGGGCTTCTGCTTCAGCCTTCCAAGTAGCCAGGAATATAGACACGCGCATCACCACGCCCAGTTAATTTTTTGATTTATTGTAGAGATGAGGTCTTGCCAAGTTGCCCAGGCTGGTCTTGAATCCCTGGGCTCAGGCAATCCTCTTGCATCTGCCTCCCAAAGTGCTGGGATTACAAGTGTGAGCCACCATGCCCAGCCTTATAATTTTTTTTTAAGCACAGGTATTTACTATGTGTCAGGCACTGTAGCAGGAACTACAGAAGGTCTCTGCCATATTTTAAAATGTTTGATGGCTTTCCAATGCCCAAAGTTTGAAGTTCTTTAGGTAAGCATTTAAGAACCTTGAGTGTATAATCTGGATCTCAATCCTTTATCATTTTTCCCACTCCACTAAGACTTTAAAAGCCTGCTCCCCAGCCCCTGAGCAATATTTGCCATTCTGTATAAACCCTGCAGCTTGCATGCCTGTGTGCTTTACTGGGCTGTCTCCCATGCTGGGACTGTACCTAACTGGCAGTGAAATTCTACATAGCCTCCAGGGGCAGCTCAAATGTCATCATCTCTGTGAAACTCCTCTGCTGTCCTAAACATACAAAGATCAAGAGTTTAATTCATGATTAGAACTCTATCCTGCCTCTATTATATAATAAAACATTTTGTTTAAATAAAAAAGAAAACTCAGATGTCAATCACAATCTTTAATTACATGGAAACTCAATCACCCACAGTAATTTCCTAAAGCAGAACCAAAACAGACCTTGGAGATGATGGCACATCTTAGGCAAAAGTGCTGCAAATGCTTGTCTCAGCCTCCTATCTACTGGAATTCCTTGGCAAAGAAGCATTTTCAAATTCAGGTTGGGGAAATTCCTCTAATTAGAGCAACTGGTTAATTAAGAAGCTGGTGCAAACCACTGTTAAATGAACCATTTTCCCCCTAAATGAAAGGTTTTGGTCAAATTACCAACGGTTAAGCTGCTTAATTAGCCAGTTGTTTTAATTATAAAATTTACAAGTTTGAAAGCCTCTGATTTCCAGTAAGTTCAATTGAATTCTTTCCCACTTTGAGTCAATAAACTGGGCTTCCTGCTGTCACATTAACATTGCAGATTCCCAGGAGAAAAGGCAACTCTTCACTGAAGAAAGACAAAAAACCCCAGGGTTTCGAAAGGAAGCTTTGAAAATCGTTCAGTTACCACAATTATAAGATGTAATCACGTACTGACTTTTCCCACATCACTCCCTTTCATTTATGTATGCCAGAGACAGTTGTCCTTCAATGTCCTTGTTTACTAAACTGGGAACTAAACTCAACAATCCAGGATGGGAGTAAGCAATTTTATTTTAATTACACAGGGGACTCAAAAAAACCGGAATTACTTTTTGGAGGATGAGCTTCTTGTAGTACAGTCTTTCCCTGCTAGGTAAGTGTTCGTGGAACTCATTGACATCAGTATACCAACTGGTTTTGTTGTGAGAGGCTGCATTTGGCTTCAGTGAATTTTTTTTTGGAGACCTTTCAACATGCTTGCCCATTTCATGATGGATGATTTAGGAGCACACCTGCCCACACTGCACTGAATGCTCACCAATTTTTGACCCACAAAAGCATGACACCTATGCTCCACCCTCCCTATTCACCCAATCTCACCCTGGGGGAATTTTTGTTTTGTTTCCTTGGATTAAAAAATGTCCTCAAAGAAGAACATTTTGCCAATGTGGAAGAGGTGAAACAAAAAATGACAGAAGCACTAAAAGGCCTCAAAATTGTCCAGTTCCATGCCCAGCTAATTTTTTGACTTATTGTAGAGACAAGGTCTTGCCAAGTTGCCCAGGCTGGTCTCAAACTCTTGGGCTCAGGTAATCCTCTCCTCTCGCCTCTGCCTCCCAAAGTGCTGGGATTATGGGTGTGAGCCACCACACTCGGCCTGGAGTTTAAACATGTCAGAATAAATATACAATTGGCTGGGCATGGTGGCTCAAGCCTTTGGGAGGCCAAGGTGAGGGATTGCCTGAGCCCACGGGTTCAAGAACAGCCTGGACAAATTGGTGAGACCTCATCTCTACAATAAATCAAAAAAGTAGCCAGGCATGGTGCATGCACCTGTAGTTCCAGCTACTTGGAAGGCTGAGGTGGAAGGATTACCTGAGCCCAGCAGATCGACGCTGGGGTGGCCATGAGCATGTCACTGCACTCCAGCCTGGGCGACAGAGTGAGACTTCAATTCAAAAATAAACAAATAAATATACAATTTTTAATAAATAAATTCCTGGTTTTTTGGGATCCCTCCTTGTATTTCTCCTTCAGAATTAGAACAAACATTATTAGCAGGCTATGCAAGTAGAGAAAGATGAAAAACTGTGTTAGCCCCAGTCGAGAATCTAATTACAGGTTATTCGACAGTCTGTAAGTCCCTCAAGGGCAGATATAATACCACCACCTGGCAAACAGTATGTGTTCAGTAAGTGTATATTAAAACAAAGCCAAAAAACCACAAAATAGTTCTTAAGATATTTTACTCAATTTGCAATTATTTGTTCCTGCAGCTGCCTACATTTCAAAATTTCTTTTCAGACCTCTTTCACTTCTTCTAATTACACTGAACTACTTGGACTTGAATATATCATGTTTCTCTAACTCTCCTTTTTTGCTCATGTTGTAATAAGAGTACTCTGAGTTCCTTTCATTTAACCTCTTTAGGTCTCTTTTTATATGTTTACTCCTACCTGTCTATGTTTAAATCAATAAAAAAAAGATGGTCACCACAATCAGGCCCCTCCTTGGACAGAGCAACTAGGATGTACATAGAGCCCATACACCATGGATGGGCGAAGGTAGGAACGAGGCACTGATCCCTACTCTTCTTTTCTGAACATCATTGTAATGGTGTAATTTCCATTTTGAAATATCGGACTTTAAAGATCTCTCAAAGAACCTATAAAAAAGTGCCAATAACAAAAGAAAGAAAAAAATGCCAAAAAAATTAAAAAAAGAAAAATGCCAACAAAGCTGCATCCTTTAAAGTGGAATTATCTTGGCAAGCTGACATTGGTGAGTTACTCTGAGCCTTGGAACCCTCTAGAAACTGGGATTCCCCAAACACAGTTGAAAAATGGTCAAAGGAAAGGATAAATGACCAGTACAAAATACATGAAAATATGTTTGGCTGGGCTTAGTGGCTCAGCCTGTAATTCCAGCACTTTGGGAGGCCGAGGCGAGTGGATTGCCTGAACCCGTGGGATCGAGACCAGCCCAAGCAACTTGGCGAGCCCTCGTCTCTATAATAAAAATCAAAAATTACACACCTGTAGCTCAGGTTACTTGAAAGGTTGAGGCAGAAGGATCACCAGAGCCCAGCAGGTTGGCGCTGCGGTGGCCGTGAGTGTGCCACTGCACTCCAGCCTGGGGGACAGAGTGAGACTCCAACTCAAAAAAAAAAAAAGAAAAGAAAATATGTTCAGCCAACTTGTAATCAAAGACATGTAAACTTCAAACATAAAAAGAAAGCCTTTTTAAATACGTAATATTAGCAATATTAAAAAGAACACTTGGCCAGATGCAGTGGCTGACACCTATAATCCCAGCACTTTAGGAGGCCTAGATGAGAGGATTGCTTGAGCACAGAAGTTCAAGACTAGCCTAGGAATCATTGTGAGACTCCCATTTCTACCAAAAAAACTTAAAATTTGTGGAGTGTGGTGGTGTATACCTGTAGTCCCAGATACTCAGGAGGCTGAGGTGGAAGGATTGCCTGAGCCCAAGAAGTCAAGGCTGCAGTGAACTGTGATCATGCCACTGCACTCCAGCCTGAGTATTAGAGTGAGACTGTGACAAAAAAAAAACTAAACAAACAAAAAACCTCAATGCTGATGAGTGTGCAAAAAGGGATTCTCAAAAATCAAAGTATAAACCAGGCTCGGTGGCTCAGCCTGTAATTCCGCACTTTGGGAGGCTGAGGTGAGTGGATTGACTGAGCCCGTGGGTTCGAGACCTGCCTGGGCAACCTGGCGAAACCTCATCTCAACAATAATTCAAAAATTAGCTGGGTGTGGTAGCACATGCCTGTAGTTCCAGCTACTTGGAAGGTTGAGGCAGAAGGATCGCCGGAGCCCAGCAGGTCAAGGCTGCGGTGGCTGGGAGTGGCCACTGCACTTCAGTCTGGGCAACAGAGTGAGACTCCAACTCAAAAAAAAAAAAAAATCTAAGTATAAAATCATGTAGTCTTTCTGGAGAGTAACATCAGTAGCTTTAAAAATATGCATTTCTGATCGTGGCTCAATGGCTCAAGTACTTTGGGAGGCAAGGCAGGCAGATTGCTTGAGCCTAGGAGTTTGAGACCAGCCTGAGCAACAAGTGAAATCTCATCTACACACACACACACACACACACACACACACACACACACACACAAATTAGCTGGGCGTAGTGATGCATGTCTGTAGTCTCAGGCTACTCAGTATCTTGAGGTAGAAGGATCACCTGAGTCCAGGAGGTTGAGGTTGCTGTAAGCTGTGATTGTTGTGATCATGCTACTGCACTCCAGCCCAGGCGACAGTGAAGACCTCGACTCAAAAAATATATATATGCATTTCCTTTGACTCAATGTATCCTAAGTAAAAAATCGACAAGGGCACAAATATTAATGTACAAGGATATTCATCATAATCTTGCTTATGTTGCAAAATCTTGGAGACAACTTAAATTTCTCCAAATAGAAATTGTTGAGAAAACTGTGCTATTATCCCATCTCTCTTTTCAAAAGAATCCCTATTGGATTTTCTTCAATGGAATTTGACATGCCCTATTTGATACCAACTTTAAAAACAAAATAAAACAAAAAAAGACTTCCGAATTAGGTAGCTACCGATACGAAAATATACTACAAAACTATAGTAACCAAAAGCATTAAGACAGTTTGATAATGGCATCAAATATATAGACACATCAGTAAAACAAAATAAAGTTAAAAAATAGTCCCAGATCTATATGAAATTTTAGTATATGATAAAGGTGACATTCTTAAGCCTCCAGAAAAAACATAGATGTTCAATAAATGTCAAAATAACTGACTACCCATATGGAGAAAAAAAACTGCATCCCCACCCCACTTCTAACTTCAGAGGGATCACATATCTAAAGGAAAAAAATATATATCAAAGATAACAAAGGATTCTTAAAAATAATCTTAGAGTAGAGAAGAACTTTCTAAGCCTGAAGCAAAATCTAGAAATCAAAGATTAATAAACTTAGCTAAATAAAAGTTTCAAACTTTTGGTTAGGTGAGGTAGCTCACACCTGTAATCTCAGCACTTTGGGAGGTTGAGGCAGGAGGATCACTTGAGGTTAGGAGTTTGAAACCAGCCTGGGCAGCACAGTGAGACCCTAACTCTACAAAAAAAAAAAAAAAAAAAGCCAGGAGTAGTGATGCACACCTGTAGTACAAGCTACTCAAAAGGTTGAGGCAGGAAGATTGTTTGAGCCCAGGATCTGGAGGTTGCAGTGAGCCACTGCACTCCAGCCTACACAGAGTGAGACCCTGTCTCAAAAAAAAAGAAGAGAATAAGTACAAAGACTATGTTACAGAAAAATGCTAATTTCTGTTGGGAGCCAACATCTATAGCTACATGTATGAAGGCCTATAAGGGCCCCTCTGGAAAACTGTCTCTGACACAAGGAGATCAGTACAGCTACAATATTGGCGTATGAATAAAGACCAATGCATATACATAATAATAAAGTTTATACAGTAATATACAAAATTCAAGTATGATTAAAAGAAATTCACAGCAGAATCATTTTCTATTTCTCCCTCTTTTCTTAAACTGTTTTTTCCTTCTCAAGATATTTTTTAGCTGTTATTTCCTGGTAAATTGGTTAGTCAGGCTTTGTTCTTGCCAGAAAGTTTTCCCTTAGGTTAAAATTAAACATTATAATTGTGATAATAGTTTTGTTATGTTGCCTTAGGTCAAGCAGAATGTTCCTGGTTTCTGTATGTGCTGAAACTCTCAGTTTACTTCAGCCCCTGGCTATCGTCATGGCAACAGTGCATTTCATTGTTTCAAAGTAGTGTGACAGGTTCCCAGACGCAGGTAGCCTCCACATAACAGGAAATAAGATTTAGGTTTTAGGTTAAATTACAGTTATATTAAGTTTTATAGAAGATAAGAGTAAGTTTATAGTTTGGATATTAATTAAGGCTAGTGATAAGGTTTATAAGAGTTTATAATAAGATAGTGGTTCAATTAGTATAATACATAGTGTTAAGAGTTAAGTAATGAAGTATATAAGGAAGTAAAGTTTAGACACGAGAAATTCATAGAAGTAATGTTAAGATTTTAGTTTAAGGATAAGTTTTCAGGTAATTAGTATAGGATTCTAGGGCATTGCATATTAAAAATCAGTAGGTTATAAGTATAATAAAAATAAGTTCATAGATACAGTGTAAGGTTAAGTAATACTTAATGTGGTGTTTGATTATAACTTAGAAAGTTACAATAATAAGAGTATAGGTGTAAGTTAATAGGATAAATATAAATTGAGTAAGGATAGAAGATTAATATAAAGTTAAGGTAATAATAAGTTGATAGTCTTAATTGTTAAGAATCATTAGAAGTTATTAATTTTGGATTTAATGTTAATCAGAGTTTAGCTCACTGGATTGATTAGAATTTAGTATTAATCAAGAAGTTTAGAACATAAAGTATAACATGAATGGGTTATGGGAAACATCTTGTGAAACTATTGATTAATTTGTGTACCTGTTACATTGTGGGCAGCACGTCATGCATCATGGAATAGTAATTGTGTGCTTGGGACTTGAAAGTCTCGTGATAATCTTGTAAGGCATAGTTTGTAAACCACGTTACACATCATGGAATTTGTATGCCCCCAGCAAGTGATTGTCACACTGCTGGAGGGTATGAAAAATGGTATATAAGTTGGAAGAAGTTTGAATAAAATTTGGCTTCAGTCCTGATCAGACTGTTCCCAGAAGAACTGCCTGAGTGGTCTCTTCTCGCCTTCCGGATTCTCCGTTGCGGTCCTTACCCACCCTCGGTCGGGGCTGGTCCCTGACAAATTTCCTTATATATAAGAATTATATTAAAAGTTCTTACAAATGAAAACGTAGTCCCAATCCTAACTACTTGGGAGGCTGAGGCAAGAGGACGGCCTGAGCCCAGGAGGTCAAGGTCACTGTGTTCCCAACTGGATGACAGAGTGAGACCCTCAACTCAAAAAAAAAAAAACACAAAGAAAAAGAAAAAAAACGAACAATCCAATAGAAAAATAGGTAAAAAATATAAATGGGCAGTTCATTAGAAAATCAATACAAATGGTCAATAAACATATGAAAGATGACAACTCTCTCAAGAAATGCAAATTAAAACAAGGAGACATAATTTTTCACTAGCAAAAAAATTAAGGTTTTTTTTGGTTTTTTGGGTTTTTTTTAGAAACAAGTTCTTGCTATGTTGCCCAGGTTGGAGTACAGTGGCTATTCACAGATACAATCAGGGTGCACTACAACCTCGAACTCCTGGACTTAAGACGCCTTAAGTGAGCCTCCTGCCTCAGCCTTCTGGGTAGCTGGGGCTATAGGGCACATGCCATTGCACCTGGCTAAAAATAAAATGTTTTATAAAACGCAGCTGGGGCAGAATAGCAAAATGTAAATTAATTCTTCTCTGATGGTCAATTTGGCAATACTTATCAAAATTTTCAATTCATAATCCAATGACTCGACAATTTCCATTCCAGGAATTTATCTTATAAATATACAGGGAAAAGTTTACAAAGATATAAAAATTGTGAGTGCAGCATTTTCTGGAATAGTAAAAAGCTAAAAACAACTTAAATGTCCAGCATTAAGATATAGTCACACACACACGGAATATATATTTTAATGTATGCATAAAATTTTCCTGGCCGGTCTCAGTGGCTCAGCCTGTAATCCCGTGCCTTGGGAGGCTGAGGTGAGTGGATTGCCTGAGCCCCCGGGTTCGAGACCCGCCTGGGGCAACTTGGCGAGACCTCATCTCTACAATAAATAAAAAATCAGCGGGGCGTGGTAGCGTGTGCCTGTATTTCCAGCTACTCGGAAGGCCGAGGCGAAAGGATCGCCGGAGCCCAGCAGGTCGAGGCTGCGGTGGCCGGGAGCGGCCACTGCACTCCAGTCTGGGCGATGAAATGAGACTCCAACTCAAAAAAAATATATTTTCCTGAAAGATACACAATGAAATGCCATCAGTGGATATCACTGGGGAATAAGACTGAAAAAGAGAAAGAAAATTTAACTTTTTATCATATACCCTTTTAGATAGTTTATATTTATTCTGACCATATGCATCCATTTTAAACTTCTAACAGTTGATAATTTTAACATATCAGAATATACACTAGCTCAAAATAAACTTTGCCTCTGGTTGGAGAAGGGGTGAGGTCAAAGCAAGAGAATAAAAGGGACTTGAACATAGAACTTTCTTTTTTTTTTTTTTTGAGTTGGAGTCTCACTCTGTTACCCGGACTGGAGTGCAGTGGCGGCTCCCAGCCATCGCAGCCTCAACCTGCTGGGCTCAGGCGATCCTTCCGCCTCAGCCTTCCAAGTAGCTGGAACTACAGGCGTGCCCTAACATGCTCGGCTAATTTTTTTTGATTTATTGTAGAGATGAGGTCTTGCCAAGTTGGCTAGGTGGGTCTCGAACCCGTGGGCTCAGGCAATCCACTCACCTCAGCCTCCCAAAGCACTGGGATTACAGGCTGAGCCACTGAGCCCCGTTTGACAAAATGTTAATAGTTACCAATTCTGGGTTTATTTAGCATGCTACCTTTCCTTCTTCCCTCCCTCCCTTCCTCTCTCCCTCCCTCCCTTCCTTCTGTAGCCTGGACCTCCTAGGCTTAAGCAATACTCCTGCCTCAACCTTCCAAATAGCTAGGACTACAGTGTAGGGCGCACCATCATGCCTGGCTAATTTTTTTTTTAGAGACAGTATCTTGCTATGTTGCCCAGGCTGGTCTCGAACTCCTGGCCTCAAGCTATCCTCCTACCTTGGTCTCCCAAAATGCTAGGATTATAGGCATTAGCCACTATGCCAGACTTTTTTTCTCTTCCTTCCTTCCTTCCTTCCTTCCTTCCTTGGTCTTCCAAAATGCTAGGATTATAGGCGTTAGCCACTATGCCAGACTTTTTCTTTCTTCCTTCCTTCCTTCCTTCCTTCCTTGAACTGCTGGGCTCAGGCAATCCCTTCATCTCAGCCTTCCAAGTAGCTTGAACTACAGGCATGCACCACCGCACTCAGCTAATTTTTTGTAGAGGCGAGGTCTCGCCAAGTTGCTCAGGCTGGTCTTGAACCCCTGGACTCAGGCAAAGTACTGAAATTACAGGTGTGAGCCACTGTGCCTGGCCTCATTTTTCTATATTTTTTACATCTTTTGAAAATAAAAAACATAATTAATAGAGAAATAACCATTAAAAAATAAAAAACTTTCCTCAACCCCACATCCTTCAAGTCCTGCCAGTAATCTCTTATCAATCTCAAACTTCTTAAAAGCAGTTTATAGTAGTTTTCTCTAACTTTGGAACCTCATTCACCTGCCAATTCATGGTTGATTTCCACAGTCCACCTGATCTTACCTACACAGTCCGCTCTCCTAAGGTCGCCAGTGAATATTACAAAGTTCATATTCTTCCTGATCTCCTGGAAGCACAGTTGAAACTCTAACATGGTTAGCCACTCTTTCCTTCTTGAAACACTCTCCTCTTCCCTGCCATGAAGCTATACTATCCTGATTTTCTCTACTCTGACCCTGCCCCCATTTCAACCTCATTAGTCATCTCTTTCAACCTCTACCCAAATTTTTAATGTAGTTCCTCAGGGCACGATCCTTAGGTCTCCTCTTTTTTTTTTTTTTTTTTTTTTTGAGTTGGAGTCTCACTCTGTTGCCCAGGCTAGAGTACAGTGGCACACTCATGGCCACTGCCACCTCAACTTACTGGGCTCAGGTGATCCTTCCCTCTCAGCCTTCCAAGTGGCTGGAACTACTGGCATGCGCCACCACACCCGGCTAATTTTTTTATTTATTGTAGAGATGAGGTCTCACCAAGTTGCCCAGACTGGTCTTGAACCCCTGGACTCAGGCAATCCTCTCGCCTCAGCCTCCCAAAGTGCTGGGATTACAGAAGTGAGCCACCATGCCTGGTCAAGTCTCATTTTTCTCTTCCCTTTCTCCTTAGGTGATCACATTCATTCTCATGACTTCAATTAAAATTGACAAAACAATGACTTCCAGATTTATAGTTTCAACTCAGGTATATATTTTGTGCTCAAGATCAGTGTATCCAATGGGCTACTTAATATGTCCTTTACACATGCCAACTCAACACATTCAAATTCAGAATCTTCCTCCCAAAACTGTCCCATTTAATACAGTACTATACAACCATTCAAAATAATGTATTAGGCTGCGGTCAGTGGCTCACACTTGTATTCCTAACACTTTGAGAGGGTAATGCAAGAGGAATGCTTGAACCCAGTAGTTTTAGATCAGCCTGGGCAACATAGTGAGATCTCACCAATACAAAAAATCAAAAAATTATCTGAGCATGGTGGCATGTACCTATAGTCCTAGCTAGTTGAGAGGCTGAAGTGGGAGGAAGACTTGAGCCCAGGAGTTTGAGGCTGCAGTGAGCTGTGATCATGCTGCTGCACTCCAGTCTGGACAACAGAATGAGACCCTGACTCTAATAATAATAATAATAATAATAATAATAATATATATTTGTTAAAATAAACATGATCACCATAGATTAAAGTGAAAAAAAGCAGATTATAAAGTATCATATATCATTTGTTCCCATTATTTTAAGACCACACACACACACACACACACACACACACACAGAGTAAGATAAATATATATGTCATGAGAGAGTGAAAAAGAAAAACTAAGTAGGATATACACCAAAATGCTAAGAAATAATCTTATTTTCCTCTTCAGCTTCTTCTTGCAGTGTGTATATGTGTGTTTATTATCCATAATCTTCAAAATGAATCCTTTTCATTTTTATTTTTAAGAGATGAGCTTCACTATGTTGGCTAGGCTGGCCTCAAACTCCTGGGTGCAAGCCATCCTTGGGTCTCAGCCTCCTAAGCAGTTGGTACTACATGTGTGTGCCACTGTGCACTTCTCACTTTTTTTTTTTTTTTTTTTGAGTTGGAGTCTCACTCTGTCTCTCAGACTGGAGTGCAGTGATACGCTCCCGGCCACCAGTGCCTCAACCTGCTGAGCTCCAGTAATCCTTCCACCTCAGCCTTTCTAGTAGCAGGAACTACAGGCGCGCGCTACCACACCCAGCTAATTTTTTTTTTTTTTTGAGTTGGAGTCTCACTCTGTCGCCCAGATTGGAGTGCAATGGTCACTCCCAGCCACGCAGCCTCAACCTGCTGGGATCTGGCGATCCTTCCGCCTCAGCATTTCAAGTAGCTGGAACTACAGGTGCATGCTACCACGCCCGGCTAATTTTTTATTTATTGTAGAGATGAAGTCTCATCAAGTTGCCCAGGCAGGTCTTGATCTGCGCGGGCTCAGGCAATCCACTCATCTCGGCCTCCCAAAGCGCAGGATTACAGGCTGAGCCACCAAGCCCGGCCTAATTTTTTTTTTTATCTAGTGTAGAGACGCAATCTCGCCAAGTTGCCAAGGTGGGTCTCGAACCTGCGGGCTCAGGCAATTCACTCACCTCGGCCTCCCAAAGTGCTGGGATTACAGGCTGAGCCACCGAGCCCAGCCGACTTCTCACTTTTAAAACCAAATATTCTTACTTTTTAAAAATCTCCTGACAGGATGCATATGAAGTCCAGGGCATCAGTTATTAAGTTTTCTTATTAAAACTATTTAACTTAGGCCAGGCACAGCGGCTCATGTATAATCCCAGCACTTTGGGAGGCCGAGGCGAGAGGATTGCCTGAGCCCACGGGTTCGAGACCAGCCTAGGCAACTTGGTGAGACTTCATCTCTACAATAAATGAAAAAAATTAGCTGGGCGTGGTGGCATGTGCCTATTGTTCCAGCTACTTGGAAGACTGAGGCAGAAGGATCACCTGACCCCAGCAGGTCGAGGCTGCAGTGGCCACGAGCATGCCATTGCACTCCAGCCAAGGTAACAGAGTGAGACTCTGACTCAAAAAAAACAACCATTTAACGGGCAACCCCTTCTGGTACCCTCCTACTGTGGGAGCTTTTCTGTCCTCTCAATAAATTCTGCTCTCTAAAAAAAAGAAAGAAACTGTTTAACTTGAATCTAGTCAAACTTTTAGATCCAACTTCCAATTTGTAGGCAGGGACAGAATAACATGTTATACCACACCACAAGAAAATAATCAAGCAAATCCAGAAGGGAGGACATTCTGTAAGACAAATGGTCTGGCCTCACCAAAAAAAAAACAAAAAAAAAAAAACTCCACAGTTTTATGGGGAAAAAAGTGGCAGACCTGTTCTAGATTAAAAGTGACAAACAGTGAAATGCAAAGTGTGAAACTTCATTAGTTTCTGATTACAAACAATACGTATAAAGGACATTTTGGGAACAACTAAGAAAATGGATAGAGTATGAGGTCATATTGGGGCATTATTTTATTATTGTTATTATTATTTTTTGAGTTGGAGTCTCACTCTGTCGCCCAGACTAGTGTGCAGTGGCCACTCCCGGCCACCGCAGCCTCGACCTGCTGGGCTCCGGCGATCCTTCCGCCTCAGCCTTCCAAGTAGCCGGAATTACAGGCATGTGCTACCACGCCCAGCTGATTTTTTTTTGTTTTTTGATTTATTGTAGAGATGAGGTCTTGCTGCCTAGGCGGGTCTCGAACCCGCGGGCTTGGGCAATCCACTCACCTCAGCCTCCCAAAGGTGCGGGATTACAGGCTGAGCCACCAAGCCCGGCTTGGGGCATTATTATTAACTTTCTCTTTTTGAGTTGGAGTCACTCTGTTGCCCAGACTGGAGTGCAATGGTACACTCCCAGCCATCGCAGCCTCAATCTGCTGGGCTCTGGCGATCCTTCTACCTCAGACTTCCAAGTAGCTGGAGCTACAGGTGTGGGCTACCACACCTGGCTCATTTTTTTGATTTATTGTAGAGGTTGAGTGAGATAAAAAGATTGTGTTTTTTGGCCAGGTGCAGTGGCTCACGCCTGTAATCCAAGCACTTTGGGAGATGGAGGCAGGAGAATTGCCTGAGCCCAGAAGTTTGAGACCAGCCTGAGCAGTGAGACTTCATCTCTAGGATAAATTTATTAAAAGTAGTTCGTCATAGTGGTGTGCATCTGTGGTTCAGCTACTTCCTGAAGTGGAAGGATCACCTGAGCCCAGCAGGTTGAGGCTGCAGTGGCCATGACTGTGCCACTGAACTCTAGCCTGGGCAACAGAGTGAAACTCCAACTAAAAAAACATTGTATTTCTTTAACAGAATGTAGAAATTATATCCTTATTTCTAGAAACACATGCTGAAGTATTTATTTAGGGTACAGTATCATGACATCTGATAAAAAAAGCTAACATGACAAAATGTTAACAAATGTTAAATCTAAACGGTGGATATAGAAATGTTCACAGTATTATTCTTGGGGAAAAAGTATTTCTTATAAGACTAAGCTTCTAAATGACAAGGACTATATCCTCCTAATTTTGTATCCCTGGCATCTAACACACAACCTGGTACAATACATTATTTTGTTTGTTTGTTTAGAGACAGAGTCTCATTCTGTTACTCAGGTTGGAGTGCCGTGGCACATTCATAGCTCAGTGTAATGTCAAACTCCTAGGTTCGAGATATCTTCCTACCTCAGCCTCCCAAGTATCTGGGACTACAGGGAACACCCACATACCTGGCTAATTTTAAAAAATTTTTGTGGCAATGAAGTCTTTCTATGTTGTCTAAGCCAGTCTCAAACTCCTGGCCTTAAGTGATCTTTTCCCTAAGTGCTGGGATTACAGGCATAAGCCACTGCATGTTTGTTAAGAGAATGATTAAACTAAAAGTCCAAAGCCGGGCTCGGTGGCTCAGCCTGTAATCCCGTGCCTTTGGGATGCTGAGGTGAGTGGATTGCCTGAGCCCGCGGGTTCGAGACCTGCCTGGGCAGGCGAGACCTCATCTCTACAATAAAATCAAAAAATTAGCCGGGCGTGGTAGCACGCACCTGTAATTCCGGCTACTCAGAAGGCTGAGGCGGAAGGATCGCCGGAGCCCAGCAGGTCGAGGCTGTGGTGACCGGGAGCGGCCACTGCACTCCAGTCTGGGCGGACAGAGTGAGACTCCAACTCAAAAAAAAAAAAGTCCATATCTTGAGATGCTGAGCTTTGAACCCAGTAGAAATGGCAATTTCGTACACATTGCTGCCATCTACTAAAATAATTAACATATGAAAAGTCTCTTACATATTTCCTTGTATGTAGTAGGCTTGCATAAATGTTAGTTCCTGTCCTTACTCTCTCATTTTTGTATCACTGATAGTCTTTGGCCACATGACAAGTGTCTTTAAAATCCAACAATTAGACCAGGCGCAGTGGCTCACACCTATAATCCTAGCACTTTGGGAGACCAGGTAAGAGAACTGCCAGAGCCCACGGGTTTGAGACCAGCCTAGGCAACTTGGCGAGACCTCACCTCTACAATAAATCAAAAAATTAGCAGAGCATGGTGGCACATGCCTGTAGTTCCAGCTACTTGGAAAGCTGAGGCGGAAGGATCACCTGAGCCTAGCAAGTCAAGGCCGCAGTGGTCGTGAGCATGCCACTGCACTCCAGCCTAGGTAACAGAGTGAGACTCCAACTCAAAAAAAAGAAGAAAAAAATCCAACAATTGCTTTGAAATGTCACATAATAGACAAAGCAAAAATGGGGTTAAAACAGAGAATGACATTCAATGAGTTAATCAGATTAAATAGGCATTCATTTGGGATAAAGTAAAATTTTTTAAGTCAGTCAACATGTCTTTATTTAAGCATTCCTTTGTGCTAGGCACTGCAGATCGATAACATTAAACAAATGTGGTCTTGTCGCCCTTGACCTTGGCATTAAGAGAACCACTTCTGTGAAGATTTGTCTGAACTCCAACTTCAACTGTCATGTGCTTAATAAGTGTACTTTACATCTTCAATTTTCCCTCCACAGTATTCCCATTACAGATAAGAAAACTGAGTAGAAGAGTAGAAGAAAACTGAGGCATTTCTGGTGTTGGACCCCCAAACCCACATTAATTACTCACAGTCTCCCAAATACTACTGGCCTCCAACCAGACATAACACTCAACTCCTTTCTTCTAACAGATGGAAGCTGTTATCTGCCCCATCTCTAGGGCATCTCTAGCATGCCTATTTTCCACATCTTACAGGAGGCCTTCCTTTCAGGAAGCTGACACACACCCCAGTCAAGGGGGTTCTCTCCCTTCTTACATATCACCAGGCTGGTCACAGGTAGAGCAGACTAGGGAACATGCCCAAGCTCCAGGTCAGCACACCCCATCTCTTCAGTGAACAGCTCCCACCATGTTGGCAAGCATTTGACCCTCTTTTCCAAGTGTTTATTCTAATGACCAGCGATATAAGCAGCAGGATCTAAAATGCTACCTATAGAACTAGGAAAAATAAACTCACTGAAAACAGAAAATACTGAAATGTAACTACAATGGGTTGGGTCCCCTGGCTTTGAGAAGTTGAGATGGGAGGATTACTTGAACCGAGGAGACAAGCTTGAGCAACAACATAGTGAGACACCATATATACAAAAGAACAAAAAAAATGTAGTTGGTCATGGTGGTGTACACCTCTAGTTCCGGCTACTCAGGAGGCTGAGGTAGGAGGATCACTTGAACCCAGGAGTTTGAGGCTGTGGTGAGCTATGACTGCAACAAAGCAAGGCCCTGTCTCAAAAAAAAAACTGGTTTTGGTATAGAGCAGGATGACTTTTGTAATGCATGTATTACTTTCATGAGAACTTCTCCCCTTTTACATGCCTCCCCCACACCCCAGAATTTCCTCTGTGAAGAAGCAATCACAGCATTTTCCCAAACCTTGTTCACTTCAGGGAATAGCATTCACCAAGGAAGGCAACAGCTATACACTGTCACAGACACTCTTGCTATGCACGGCTTTGAAGGTTCAACACGGCCAGGTGGAAGTGCCAGAGTCCACTGAGGTATTTTATTTGTACATATGCATTGCATCCCTAGAAAAAGAATCCCAGGATTCTCCCTCCTATGTGTTTCCTTCCTGCCTCTTCATGGTCCATGATACCAGTTGAGGTTATCAGTACAATGAAACCAAACTGGCAGGATGGAAGTATATTATGCTGCTACTTTCTAGATCTTTGAGCTGTACATCAAATCTGGGGCTGATCACGCCACATTTGTTCAACCTGCCTGTGACGTTCACAACAATTTTTACAGCTCTGTGATCACAGTGATTTCAAATTGACCAATGTAACCATGCTTCATCATCACTGCTAGAAACCAGATGACAAAGGACGCAGAGAAAAAGGAGACACTACTACACTGCTTGTGGGAATGCAAACCTCTTTGAAAAACAGTATGGCGATTTCTGAAAGAACTAGAAATTGACCTTCCATATGACCCAGCAATCCCCCTACTGGGAGTATACCCAGAGGAACTCAAATCATTCTATAAGAAAGATACCTATACACACATGTTTATTGCAGCACTATTCACAAGAGCAAAAACATGGAACCAACCTTGCTGCCCATCGAAACTAAACTGAATTAAAAATCTGTGGTAAGTATAAATAATGGAATAGTATGCAGCCACAAAGAAGAACAAACATATGAACTTCGCAGCAACTTGGATGGATTTGGAGTTTATCATGCTCAGTGATCTATCACAGAAACAAAGAACAGAGTAGCACATGTTCTCAATCATAAGCAGACCCTGAACAATTACCATAATACTTTAAGAAAGGGATTGGCAGTAGTGGGATACTACTGGGGTAGAGGTGGGGGGGGGGACACAACATCAACAGGGGTACCCGATCTCAAACCAGGGGAAGGCCCAAACTTTACCTGTATGATGACCACTTGTATACCTAATGTTGAATTTTACCCCACATCTTTAAAATAAATTAAAATGAAATAAAATAAACCAGACGATGACTTTGGAGCATGGCCTGATAAGAACCTGGCGTTTGCCTCTCTTTTCAGCATTGTTGATGCTCTTAAGAGCATCAGCCAGAACATTCATGTACACCATGATGGTGGCACAGAAAGATGGTGGAAAGAGAAGGATAAAATAATTAAAGAAAAGTCCTAGTCTGATGATGGATATAAAAAACAGATCTGAATAGTAGCAGTATTAATGATAACTTTTCTAAACACTTTATGTGTTTTATCTCATTGAGTCTTCAAATAGTTCACTGCAGTTTGTACATTTATTCCCAATTTTTATTTATTTTTATTTTTTATTTTTTTGAGTTGGAGTCTCACTCTGTCACCGAGAGTGGAGTGCAGTGGCCGCTCCCGGCCACCGCAGCCTCGACCTGCTGGGCTCCGGCGATCCTTCCGCCTCAACCTTCCAAGTAGCTGGAACTACAGGCGCGCGCTACCACACCCGGCTAATTTTTGACTTATTGTAGAGATGAGGTCTCGCCAAGTTGCCCAGGCGGGTCTCGAACCCGTGGGCTCAGGCAATCCACTCACCTCAGCCTCCCAAAGCACTGGCATTACAGGCTGAGCCACCGAGCCCGGCTTATCCCCAATTTTTAATGTGAGGAAACAAAGCTATAGAAAAACAGCCAAAGATCACAGAATAAGTATGTGGCAGAGCTGAAATCCAAACTTACCACAGAGTCCATGCTCTTAACCACTACTTTGTGTTCTCACCCATAGTTCTGCTTCATATGAGGGATGGGATTTGGTCTGGACCACTCTTTTTGAAGATATGTTAGGTACCCTTCTAGACAAAATTAGTATAGAGCGCTAGAGAGTATAGAGTGCTAGAGAGCAGGCATTCTTCATCAGAAAATAACTACTTACCTACACAATAGAAAGGATTCTCTCCTGAAGTTCTAACCCTATAAAAATAAGGACAAAGTATGTTGAATACAATTAGATACTTACATTTTATTTACACAGTTTCCAAACCTTATATTCTTCTCTTTAAAGATAAGTCACCCGTTATGTTGTCTCACACCTGTAATCCTAGCACTTTGGAAGACCTAGGTGAGAGACTTGTTTGAGCCCAAGAGTTCGAGACCAACCGAGGCAATATAGCGAGACCTTGTCTTTACAAAAAAAACCAAAAATTTATCCAGGCATGGTGGTACATGCCTGTAGTCCCAGCTACTTGGAAGGCTAAGGCAGAAGGATCACCTGAACCCAGGAGGAAGAGACTGTGGTGAGCTGTGATCATGCCACTGCACTCCATGCCTGGGTGACAGAGTGAATCTCCAACTTAGAAAAAAAAAGATACATCAATGCTAGATATTTCCTTACTCCCTCTTTCCCTTCTTTCTTCCACAAACATTATTAAGCATCAACCATGTGCCAGACAAAGTCTTAAGGATGCAAATATAGGCAAGATGTATCTATGGTCATGATCTAGTTGGAAAGGATATAGATAGACAAATGTGAGCCACAATACAGTATTGATCCAGAACAAAAACATGTGCAAGATTCAGTGAAATACAAAGGAAAGTATGGCCACTTCTACGAGGGTGGTGGAGCTATTTTGATCTGAGTTTTTAAAAATGAGGAGCTGTTCTCAATTATTTAGCATGCAGGAAAAGCACTCTAGGCAGAGATATGAAAGAGTATGCTTGGCCGGGCTCAGTGGTTCAGTCTGTAATCCCAGCGCTTAGGGAGGCCAAGGCGAGTGGATTGCCTGAGCCCATGGGTTCGAGACCTGCCTGGGCAACTTGGCAAGACCTCATCTCTACAATAAATCAAAAACTAGCCGGGCGTGATAGTGTGCGCCTGTAGTTCCGGCTACTTGGAAGGCTGAGGAGGAAGGATTGGAAGGCTGAGGAGGAAGGATTGCCAGAGCCCAGCAGGTTGAAGCTGCGGTGGCCAGGAGCATGCCACTGCATTTCAGTCTGGGTGACAGAGTGAGACTCCAACTCAAAAAAAAAGAAAGAGTATGCTTGAGGACCCACAAGCTGCAGGATGTGAGTGGAAATTAAGCAGCGGGGAGCAGGGCAGGGTGAAGGCTAAAGATGAAGAGGTAATCAGGGACCAGGTCATGGAGAATCCTGGACACTGCTGTGCTAAGGAGTTTGGCCTTTACTCTGTGTAGACAATGGGAAGTTCTTGGCAGATTTTAAGCACAGGAGTGATGTGATGAAATCAAAGTTTTGGAAAGTTAACCCAGGGAGCAGCTGAACAATGAATGGGAAGTGGTGAGACTGAGGCAAGAGAACTAATTAGGTGGTTCTTGCAACAGCCTAGGAGAAAAGGGGTATAAGCCTGGGTGAGGTAGCTCACACCTGTAATCTCAGCACTTTGAGAGGCAGACGTGAGAGGATTAACTGAGTTCATGGGTTAGGGACCAGACTGGACTACTTGGCGAGACTACTTGGCGAGACCCTGTCTCAATAAGAAATCAAAAAAATTAGCCAGGCATGATGGTACATGCCTGTGGTTTCAGTTACTTAGTGAGACCTTGTCTCAATAAGAAATCAAAAAAATTAGCCAGGCATGATGGTGCATGCCTGTGGTTTCAGCTACTTGGAAGGCTAAGGTAGAAGGATCACCTGAGTCCAGAAAGTTGAGGCTGCAGTAGCCATGAGCGTACACTCCAGTCTGGGCAATAGAGTGAGACTTAAAAAAAAAAAGAAAGAAAGAAAAGGGATAGAACCCTTGCCTTATTAGAACAGGCTCTGGGAAGATGGATAGGAAAGAAAGGCAATGAAAGGCAGACTGAATAGAAAAGTCAGAGAACACAGAGAATAGTATGGATCTGTTCGGCTGACTAGAGTATTTCGTTCTGAGAAGCTTTGAAACTAAACTATGGAATAAGCTGAAGACAAGCAGCTCTATGATTAAATGCTGTCTCTACCTTTTCTAAGCTGTGACCTTAGGCAAGTTGTTTGATATCACTATAATTCAGTTTTCTTATCTTTAAAATACAGATAATAGAGCCGAGGCTTGGTGGCTCAGCCTGTAATCCCGCGCCTTTGGGAGGCTGAGGTGAGTGGATTGCCTGAGCCCACGGGTTCGAGACCCACCTGGGCAGGGAGACCTCATCTCTACAATAAGTCAAAAACTCAGCCGGGCGTGGTAGCACATGCCTGTAATTCCGGCTACTTGGAAGGCTGAGGCGGAAGGATCACCGGAGCCCAGCAGGTTGAGGCTGTGGTGGCCGGGAGCGGCCACTGCACTCCAGTCTGGGCGACAGAGTGAGACTCCAACTCAAAAAATAAAATAAAATAAAATAAAATACAGATAACATCACAATCTCACGGGACTGAAAACCTCTTAAACACTCTGAGTCAGTTTTCTCTTTTGTAAAGTGGTTTTTGTATTTGTTCTGTAGTAATTCTGTATAGATTAAAGATAACATGTATAATGCCTAGCAAGGTGCCATAGCATGTGCTTATCAAACAGTAGATGACTGATTAATGACGGAAAAATAGATTAAGAGAATAAAAAGAGAAAGGCTTCAATAAATGTAAAGGACTCAAGAAATTATCCAAGCTCATGAGTGCCAAGCAGTCCATGAAGACATACAATTCATTTTTGTTGTGTGTCCTGTGGCTATTACACATGACACTTAATGTGTATTTGCTAAAGAGATAAATAAACTACCAAATGCATTTCTTTTTTTTTTTGAGTTGGAGTCTCACTCTGTCACCCAGACTGAAGTGCGGTGGCTGCTCCTGGCCACCGCAGCCTCGACCTACTGGGCTCCGGCGATCCTTCCACCTCAGCCTTCCAAGCAGCCGGAACTACAGGTGTGCGCTACCACGCCTGGCTAATTTTTTTTTATTTATTTATTGTAGAGATGAGGTCTCGCGTGCCCAGGAGGGTCTCGAACCCGCCCAAATGCATTTCATCAGCACCTTGAGAATAATCTGGAGGCTGCACTCTATACACAGAAGAGTAAAAACAAACAAACAAACTTGGGTTTAAATTCTAATTCCAACCCAAATTAGCTAGGTCATTTTAGAGCAATAGATTAACCTCTCTTAAGCCCAGTCAAGTATAAAATTAAGATAATACCATCTGTTTCATCAGGTCACTATGAGGGCCAATTAATTCATTAAACAAGTATTTATTTATTTATTTTTATTTTTATTATTTATTTTATTTTTTTGAGTTGGAGTCCCACTCTGTTGCCCAGACTGACATGCCGTGGCATGCTCCCGGTCACCGCAGCCTTGACCTGCTGGGCTCCAGTGATCCTTCCGCCTCAGCCTTCCGAGTAGCCGGAAACACAGGCATGTGCTACCACACCCGGCTGATTTTTTGACTTACTGTAGAGATGAGGTCTCCCTGCCCAGGTGGGTCTCAAACCCGCGGGCTCAGGCAATCCACTCACCTCCGCATCCCAAAGCGCTGGGATTACAGGCTAAGCTATCGAGCCTGGCTAACAAGTATTTATTAAATGCTACTATGTGCCAGACACCATTCTAGGCACGAGGGATAGGACAGTAAACAAAACTAACAAAGTCCTTATCCACAGAATACTTATATTCAGTGGGAAGGTTGGGGGAATGTGGGGAGACTGTTAAAAAAAATCATGTACATATAAAATGTGTCAGGTAGTGACATCATCCTGCTGTGAAGAAAAATAAACCAATGTGAAGAAAAATAAAGCAAAATTGATGGAGGTGCGAACTATTTTACACAAGGTAGTCAGGAAAGGCCTCTCTGATTGGATGATAGTTGGGTAGAAATCTGAATAAAGCAGGGGGTAAGCTATATGGATATCTGAAGGAAGAATATGCAAAGATCCTGGGGTTAGAAGGTGCTTAGATAAAACAAGAAGGCACCAGTACAGTTAAAGCTGAGTAAGTAGTATAAAATGAAGGAGCAGATTATGAAAGGCCTTGTAGGCCATGAGAAGGATTATAGATTTGAGTAAGATGAAATTTTACTCATTGGGGAATTTTAAGCAAAAGAGTGATACAAGCTAACTTGGTTTTAACAGAATCACTCTGGTTTTAGTGTGAAGAATAGAAGACAAAAGTAAATGCAGGGAGACCAGGAGACAGGGTAATGGTAGCAAAGACGATGAGAAGAGAAGCTGGTCCCTAGAGATTTACCAAAATAGAAAGCATAAGGAAAAAACTGGAGGTAAGAAATGGTTCTGGCCAGGCATGGTGGCTCATGCCTGTAATCCCAGTTCAAGAACAGCCTGGGCAACATAACAATACCTCATCATTACAAAAAAAATTTTAAAATTAGCTGAGTGTGGTGGTGTATGCCTATAGTTCCCAGTTACTCAGGAGGCTGACGCAGGAGAATTGCTTAAGCCCAGGAGTTTGAGGCTGCAGTGAGGGGTAATCACGCCACTGCACTCTAGCCTGGGCAACAGAGTGGACAGCCTGACTCAAAAAAAAAAAGGAGAACCCCAAGAATTGTGGCCTGAGCAACTGGATGAATGGAGTTACCATTTACAGAGAATGAGAAAGGAACAGGATGGCAGGGGAGTTAAAGTTTGAGATGCTTAGTAGACATGCAAGTGGATATGATGAAAGAATTATGCTATGTGAACTATGGAGCAGAATGCAAATGTTAGCTGTATTTAATTACTGTTATTAATATCCTTACCTTAAGAGGGAAAAGGCTTGTTTGAAAATGGTACTGTTCCTCAGACACAGCACCTACAGCAAAATAGTCATGTTAGGACAATTTTAAGCATTTACAGATCTCCCCAAGTACCTCTGCTCACAAAGGTAAGAAATAGTATATTTATGGATACTATTTCAATTCATCTTTGCATCAACCCTGATAGTGGCATCATTGAGATAATGCCTCTATTTACACAAGAAAAAAATAGATATTTATATAAATTGTCTAGAGTTAATAAGTTTGATAAGAGGAATTCAAACCTAGGTCTGCCTGAATCCAGTACACAAGCCAGAAGGAACAAAATGGCTCTTATCTAGCAAGGAAGCGATCCTACAGTTAACACAAAATATGCAAGTAAACCAAGGTCATCTTTCTCATTCTACCCACTACAGTAAGCGCTCAAAAAACATAAGTCCCCTTCTCACACTGCCATTTTACCCTTGATCCATTTTTATTTAATATCAATCTACAACTATTATGTATCTGCCATGCACAGTACCATGAGAGGTGCTTTCTTAAATCTTTAATACTCAAAACACTAAAAAACAATTTTAAAAGTGAGGCAACTGAGGGGCTGATGCTTAGGAAATTAGAGGAAAAAAGATCAAACTCAGAAAAAGTCTCCCAGAGAATATGAGGCCATAAAGATAGGGAAGGACACGAATAGACAGAAGGAAGGGCAAAAGCATGCAGATGATCCTAAAAAGCATAATTAAGTCAGATACTAAAAGATTTTATAAAGTATGTGTACAATCTGGTTAACCTGATATTGGTCAGCATAAAAGACAAAATCGAGTAGGGAGCTGGGAGTCCTGGGAGAGCTCAGGCTGGCTCCCCCCTCCACTGGCCATGTACCTTGAAGTTAGAGCAGATGATTCTAAGGTTTCCCCCAAGCCAAAGATCTATTAACCATGACAAACAGGACGGAAATCAGAGAGAACAGAATATATTTTTAAATGGGTCACTTCATATAGAAAAGGTACTGGATGGCAAGAAAGATCTAGATGAAAATGCTTACTCCTCATTTTAATTGTTCAGATTTCTGAGTCTGCAATAGCTAAAGATTTAATTATCTAAAAGCCAGACTTAAGGATTGACAACTTTCTGGAAGACATTCAAATTGTGGTGTAAACTCTCCCTGTCAGCTCTGGGAAATTTGTTTCCTCTCTCATGCAATGCTCGGCATTATCTATCAGGACAAAAGTAGTCTATTTTAGGACTGTATCCACAATTACCCTCCTCCCCCCATGAGCAAATGAAGAGCAGCTTTGGCTCTCAAGTGGAAAAGGCGGGTGGTGACGCCAGTGAATGAATGAATGAATGAAGGACACAGCTGCCGCAGTGGGTTACAAAAATACTTGTCCCATGAGCTACCGAGCCAGGAACCAAGAAAGAACTGCACAGCTACCAAAGAACTGAAATCACAGGGCAAAATCTATAGTGTATGAGTAGCTTCAGACACCAAAGCCCAGGGTGGGTGGTGACAGCAGTGGGTCAGGGGCCTCTGACACAAGCAACTGTGAGCTGTTTTATTAATAGTAAAAGACTATATTTGTGTATTCATAAATATTATTTGAAATAGCATTGTTACTACTATTTATTGAGTACATCCATTGTGCTCAGTACTTTATGTATACTATTTCTTTTTTTTTTTTTTTTTGAGTTGGAGTCTCACTCTATCACCCAGACTGGAGTGCAGTGGCCACTTCCAGCCACCGCAGCCTCGACCTGCTGGGCTCCGGTGATCCTTCCGCCTCACCCTTCCAAGTAGCCAGAATTACAGGCATGTGCTACCACGCCCGGCTGATTTTTTGATTTATTGTAGAGATGAGGTATCGCTGCTAAGGTGGGTCTCGAACCCGTGGGCTCAGGCAATCCACTCACCTCAGCCTCCCAAAGGCACGGGATTATAGGCTGAGCCACCGAGCCGGTTTATGTATACTATTTCAATTCATCTTTACATCAACCCCTGATAGTGATGTAAATTGAGATAATGCCTCTATTTACACAAGAAAAAAATAGATATTTATATAAATTGCCCAGAGTTATAAGTTTGGTAGGAGGAATCCAAACCTAGGTCTGCCTGAATCCAAAGCCCATATTTTCCATTCTGCCACACTACTTCTAAAAAAAGTGATATCAATTTATGCTAGTGAAATTCATACACTAATAATAGCCTCAAACCCTCTACCATTTGTGGAGCACCTGCCATATGCTAAACATCATCATCTTTAGTCCCTGCAACCATTCTGTGAAACAGATATTTCTACCCTCATTTTCTAGTGAGGAAGCCAAAGCTCAGAAAGGTGAATTAACAGCCTAATGCACATAGCTAATAAGTCATGTTCTAGCTAAACCCACAGTCAGGGCTCTTTCCACTACCATATACTCTTCTTGCAAAGCGAGTTTCACTATTAGATGAAAGCTCTTATTTTCTTCCCTGAAATGAACAATACCTTGATCTCTATTCCAATAATTGCAAACAGAGGTTACTCTCATCTCAGGCATCCTTGAAAAGCCCAGTCTCTGCCTAAGTTCATTCATCAGAAGCTTTTAATTCTCCTCACTGACCTCCCACTCTAGTCAGTGCCCACCTCTACCTTTCTCATACACAGGGCCAACGCTAGCCCCTCTGTCCATAACGACCCATCGGTTACTAAAATATTAATACCTCGCTGATCAAGAACTAAAACATTTTCAGACACTTTTAATTATCTGAACGTTCTCCCACACAGGAAACCCAAACTGACCTTCCTATAACTTCCATGGTTTGAGCCTAGTTCCCTACTCTGGGATGACACAGAGTGAGTTCAATTAATGTTTTCTATACAAAAACTCAAACTCCTTGAGTATTTGAAGACAATAATCATTGACTCTAGTTCTTATTTTCCTATGTTCTTTCAAAAATTGCTCATTTCCTGTTTTTTCTTTGGCCATATCTTCAGAACATGTTTATGCTGACTGTCAAAGTCCACCTTTGCATTGGGTCCATATAGCAATTAGTACCACAAGTTTTTTAATCACCCGGATTTGAATATCAGCACTTCCATTTTATAGCTGTGCAATCCTTGGCAAGTCACTTACAAAATACCTGGCCTCATATACTATATAATTCCATTTATATTAAATGACTAGAATAGAAAAATTCATAAGACAGAAAGTAGATTAGTTGTTGCCAAGAGTTGAGGAGATTAGGGAATGGGGTGTGACTGCTTGTGGTGAGGAGTTTCTTTCTGGGGTGATGAAAATGTTCTGGAATTACCAGGCACAGCAGCTCACACCTGTAATCCCAGCAATTTGGGGAGGCAAAGATAAGAGGATTTTTTGAGCCCAGGGGTTTGAGACCAGCCTGGGCAACTTGGCAAGACCACATCTCTACAATAAATCAAAAAAATTAGCCGGGTATGGTAGCACATATCTGTAGTTCCAACTACTTGGAAGGCTGAGATGGAAGGATCACCTGAGCCTAGCAGGTTGAGACTGCAGTAGCCATGAGACTGCCACTGTACTCCAGCCTGGATGACAGAGTGAGACTCTGACATAAACAAACAAACAAATAAATAAATAAATGTTCTGGAATCAGATAGGGGTAATGGCTGCACAACTTAGTGAATAATATACTAAAAACCACTGAATTATCTTTAAGAAAGTGAATATTATCTAACTTATATCTCAATTTTTTTTCTTTTTATTTTTCCTTCGTTAGAGAGAATGTCTTGCTATGTTGTCCAGGCTGGAGGGTAATGGCTTTTCACAGGCATAATCATGCACAGAACAGCCTTGAATTACTGATCTCAAGTGATCCTCCTGCCTTAGCCTCCTGAATAGCTGGGACTACTCATTTTTCTAAAATTTAAAAAAAAAAAAAAAAGCCGGGCTCGGTGGCTCAGCCTGTAATCCCGCGCCTTTGGGAGGCTGAGGTGAGTGGATTGCCTGAGCCCGTAGGTTCGAGACCCGCCTGGGCAGCGAGACCTCATCTCTACAATAAATCAAAAAATCAGCCGGGCGTGGTAGCGCATGCCTGTAGTTCCAGCTACTTGGAAGGCTAAGGCGGAAGGATCGCCGGAGCCCAGCAGGTCAAGGCTGAGGTGGCCAGGAGCGGCCACTGCACTCCAGTCTGGGCAACAGAGTGAGACTCCAACTCAAAAAAAAAAAAAAAAAAAAAAAAGCCGGGCTCGGTGGCTCAGCCTGTAATCCCGCACCTTTGGGAGGCTGAGGTGAGTGGAATGCCTGAGCCCACGGGTTCGAGACCCGCCTGGGCAGCGAGACCTCATCTCTACAATAAATCAAAAAATCAGCCGGGCGTGGTAGCGCACGCCTGTAGTTCCAGCTACTTGGAAGACTGAAGCGGAAGAATCGCCGGAGCCCAGTAGGTCGAGGCTGAGGTGGCCGGGAGCGGCCACTGCATTCCAGTCTGGGTGACAGAGTGAGACTCCAACTCAAAAAAAAAAAAAAAAAGATTCATCCAAGGTGTAATAAATTTGGACTCTTAAAAAAAAAAAAAAAAGGAAAGGAGGAAGAAAACAAAAGAAAAGAATAAATACCTGGATTCACACCACAACTGCTGGATAGTAATTCTAGGCCACAATTGAATTAAACCCAATTCCCTAACTTCCTCCAGGACTCCACCCAGTTTTCCAACCCCTGTGGTCACCACCTGAAATGCAGGTCCCAACCCCTACCAACTCCCCAACTCTCAACCCCATACTACTTCTCTGTATACTCTCCCTTGATGCAAGCCCCATTGCTTCTCTCACTCCCAACTTCCTGTGGGTTCTCTAGAACTCCAAGTGTATTCTCATTTCAGGACCTTTAAATGCACTCCTCTCCTTGCCTGGAATATTTTTTCTCTGACTAAATCCAACTTGTTTTTTAAGTCTTAGCCGTGTAACTTTCTCAAGAAAACGTTCCTGACTGCTTAGACTTGCTTGGATCCTGAGATTATACACTCACATAGTACCCTAAATCTTTCCTTTGTGGTTTTATCACAACTAGTTATGTAGTTATATGTTTGCTCAATCTATCTCTTTTTTTTTTTTTGAGTTGGAGTCCCACTCTGTCGCCCAGCCTGGAGTGCAGTGGCTGCTCTTGGCCACCGCATCCTTGACCTGATGGGCTCCGACGATCCTTCTGCCTCAGCCCTCCAAGTAGCTGGAATTACAGGCGCGCGTTACCACACCCGGCTAATTTTTTGATTTACTGTAGAGATGAGGTCTCACCAAGTTGCCCAGGCGGGTCTCGAACCCGCGGGCTCAGGCAATCCACTCACCTCAGCCTCCCAAGTGAGGGTTTACAGGCTAAGCCACCGAGCCCGGCTTAGTCTATCTCTTAATAAATTCCATGAAGACAGGAACCTCCCATGTCCCAGCATCTAGCATATGCTCTGGCACAGAGCAGGTGCCCAATAAATATTTGCTGATCAAATTAATAAATTCCTCTAAATTTCATTTCCTTATCTCTAAAGAGGTTATAAAAATATTTCATAGAGCCGGGCTCGGTGGCTCAGCCTGTAATCCCGTGCCTTTGGGAGGCTGAGGTGAGTGGATTGCCTGAGCCCACGGTTTGAGACGCGCCTGGGTAACTTGGCAAGGCTGCATCTCTACAATA
The DNA here is from genome assembly GCA_027257055.1 of Cephalopachus bancanus. Lineage (NCBI taxonomy): Eukaryota > Metazoa > Chordata > Mammalia > Primates > Tarsiidae > Cephalopachus > Cephalopachus bancanus. Next base: position 1,752,811 of record JAPVLO010000195.1, on the reverse strand, counting down.
ATTCAAAAAATTAGCCAAGCGTGGTAGCACGCACCTGTAGTTCCAGCTACTTGGAAGGCTGAGGCGAAGGATCGCCGGAGCCCAGCGGGTTGAGGCTGCGGTGGCCGGGAGCAGCCACTGCACTCCAGTCTGGGCGACAGAGTGAGACTCCAACTCAAAAAAATAAATAAATAAAAACAAAAATAATGATCAAATTGGTAGCAGTGATAATGGTGGTAGTGATTGTTCGGTTTCTCATTTGTTAAACAATATATTAGAGTGTGACAGGTGCTGAAAATAAAATCATGAACAAATAGTATCTCGGGTTGTGACAGGTGCTGAAAATAAAACCATGAACAAAATAGAACAGTTCTTCCAGAGCTTACAGTCTAGTAGTGACTAGGAAATCACTAACTTCTTAACTATTCTCTTGGGCTTTTGGACTTCCTGCCCTTCTAGGCACCCAAAAATGTGTGTACTCCTAGTTCAAGTCTTCTAATGTCCTAATTCATGCTTGTTGGTTTGTCATTTGCTCCAACCCTCATTGTTCTTTGTTCATATGAATTCTACTCCACTCTAGCTCTCAAGGTTTTCATCTGAAAACAACTTATTATCTGTGAGACCAGTCCCCAAGGTTGCTCCTTTTGGGCTGATATATTAGACACAAACTTGTATATCATTACTGATCAACACCCCTCAACTACCCTTGTGGTTCCGGAGTATGGTAATCCCTGAGAAAATAGTTGTAATCTCAGGGTGAGTAGCACCCAGACCTGAGTTTGACATTCCAGGGCCATTCATTTTCTGTGCATTTTCTAGTTTGTGAGCCATTGCCTACTTCTTGGTATATTCTGACTTCCCCAGACACATTCCTGCCATCTTAACCAATCAACACATTTTGTGGGATCCGATGAATATCTCCATTAGTGTCTTATCTGGATCCATCTTGCTGCACTCCATCTGTTGACCCAAAGGAGTACTGGTTCCAACCTGCTTTAATCTAGCAAAGCTGAGCTTTTCACTCATCTAAAATTGGAGTTGCAGCCCAAAACTTTTTAGGGTCCCAAGGAAAGAGCACTGCGTTAGGAGTTAGAAGTTCTACATTAGCCGGGCATGGTAGCGTGCGCCTGTAATTCCGGTTACTTGGAAGGCTGAGGCGGAAGGATCACCAGAGCCCAGCAGGTCGAGGCAGCAGTGGCTGAGAGCATGTCACTGCACTCCAGTCTGGGCGACAGAGTGAGAATCCAAGTCAAAAAAAAAAAAAAAGTTCTACATGTACTTACAATGTAATAACATCATTTGTTCATTCACTTATTCATTCAACATAATCAGGTACCTATTTCAGGCCAAATACACTAGGTGGTAGATGCATACAGACAGGAATAAGACAGTTGCCCACTCATAAAACTTCCTAGTAGGGAAAGATGTGAATATGTATTACATTACAATGTGAGATCAGTATAATGAACTGTATGGGTGACAAAGAAGGAAAGCACTGATGCCTGGACAAGTCAGGAAAGGTTTTCATTTCTCATTTCACAGATGAGGAAAGCCAAGATTATTATCAAGTTAGGGAGATATGAAATACTAAGAAAAGGAAAAGCATTAGGGTCTTAGGAGGGGTAGAAAATCTGGGTTCCAGCCTCATGACCACACTTAGATGCTATTAACCTACAAGCAAGGCATTCATTCATTCAAAGAATTCAGTAGAGCCGGGCTCGGTGGCTCAGCCTGTAATCCCGTGCCTTTGGGAGGCTGAGGTGAGTGGATTGCCTGAGTCCGCGGGTTCGAGACCCGCCTGGGCAGTGAGACCTCGTCTCTACAATAAAGCAAAAAACCAGCCGGGCGTGGTAGCGCGTGCCTGTAATTCCAGCTACTCAGAAGGCTGAGGCGGAAGGATTGCTGGAGCCCAGCAGGTCGAGGCTGCGGTGGCCGGGAGCGGCCACTGCACTCCAGTCTGGGTGACAGAGTGAGACTCCAACTCAAAAAAAAAAAAAAAAATTCAGTAGAACAGGAGATCACACTGTATACAAGACACTGTGCCAATAGCTTCCATTTCCTCATCTGTTGTGTCTGCCAAGTTATCTCATAATATGTGAAAATCAGATGAAATTATGTAAATGAAAGTTTATTAACTATAGAATAACATCAATATTCTTACTTTCATCGATTTTCACACCTTACAAAATACTCCTATTGCTGGGCGCAGTGGCTCATGCCTGTAATCCCAGCACTTTGAGAGGCAGAGGCGAGAGAACTGCCTGAGCCCAGGGTTTTAAGACCAGCCTGGGCAATGTGGTGAAACACTGTCTCTACAATAAGTCAAAAAATTAGCCAGACGTGGTAGCTTGCACCTGTAGTTCCCCCTACTTGGAAGGCTGAGGTAAAAGGATCACCTGAGCCCAAACAGGTCGAGGCTACGGTGGTCATGAGCATGCCACTACACTCCAGACTAGGTGACAGAGTGAGATTACAACTCAAAAAAAAAAAAAGTACTACTTACATTTATTCTTTATAATCTTTTTTTTTTTTTTTTTTTGAGTTGGAGTCTCACTCTGTCGCCCGGACTGAAGTGCAGTGGCCGCTTCCAGCCACCGCAGCCTCGACCTGCTGGGCTCCGGCAATCCTTCCGCCTCAGCCTTCCAAGTAGCCGGAATTACAGGCATGCGCCACCACACGCGGCTGATTTTTTGATTTATTGTAGAGATGAGGTCTTGCTGCCCAGGTGGGTCTCGAACCCGCGGGCTCAGGCAATCCACTCACCTCAACCTCCCAAAGGCGGGGGATTACAGGCTGAGCCACCGAGCCCGGCTTCTTTATAATCTTTACAACAATTCCATGCAGTGGGCACATCTGCATCTTACAGATAGAAAAGTGAAGCACAGAGAAGTTAAAGGTCATACAGCAACCAAGAGATGCTCTTGGTCTGATGCAAATTTCATGACTTGCCTTATAAGTAAATAGAAAGTATTAATTAACACTTCAAGACAAACAGAGGTAAGGATGGTCACAAGATTGCATATAATTAGGTGTCAAAAGGTAAAACAAGCCAGGCTCGGTGGCTCAGTCTGTAATCCCAGCACTTTGGGAGGCTGAGGTGAGAGGATTGCCTGAGCCCACCGGTTCAAGACCAGACTGGGCAACTTAGCAAAATCTCATCTCTACAATACAAATTTAAAAATTAGCCAGGCGTGGTGGCATGTGCCTATAGTTCCAGCTACTTGAAAGGCTGAGGCAGAAGGATCATCTGGGTCCAGCAGGTTGAGGCTGCAGTGGCCATGAACGTGCCACTGCACTCCAGCCTGGGCAAAAGAGTGAGATTCCAACTCAAAAAAAAAAAAAGATAAAACAGACCAGGAGTTCAGAAAATAAGTAGGCAGAGAGGCAGAGGGGGGCTCAGTGGCACATGTGTGTAGTCCCAGCTACTCAGGAGGATGAGGCAGGAGGATCACAGGAGTTTGGAAGCTACAGTGTACATGATCATGCCTGTGAATAGCCATTGCGCTCTGGCCTGGGCAACATAGTGAGATCCTGTCTCTGAAAAAAGTAGAATAATATAAAACAAAGACACTTGAGCCAGAGTGGTCAGAAAGGTTTTATGGAAGAGAGACCTGAGCTGGGCCATGAAGGATGGAGCATTTGGATAGACGGTGAAAAGGGAGGGAGCATTCCAAGTGAGAAGCCATCACAAGATTCAGGATCAGAAATTGAGTATTTGTCAAGTAATGAAAAGACTAGCTGCTCAAAGCAGGAGGGCTAAATGAAAGAGTAAAACTCAGTAACAAAGGAGTCTGGAAGGGAACAACTAGCACCAGACTCGGAGAGTTTCTTTATGCCCTTGCATCTTTACATGCTGGCCTTAATGACATATTTCCATGGGCTCTTCTGGAGTATAGAATGATCGGAAATAGTATTCCTTGAAAAATACCTCTACCTTTCAGCATTCCTCAAAACCAAGGCAAACAGAACATGAAAGTGGAGTCACCAATGTGAACATCTTTTAACAATGAAATTTTGAAACTTTCTGACTTTTTTCTATTATCCTTGCACCAGATCTGGCCAAATTCTCATAACTTGGCTAAGATGACAAGTGCGTCATTCCATAAAGGATGAAGTGCAGCTTGGGTCCTTAGATACTCAGGGGCAGTCCCAAAGTAACTACTGGTGGATCCATGAGTTGCAACGACCATACCGACCATCATAGAGGTATAGTCTCCACATAATGCCCAAAATAAAGATTTAATATAAATTGTTAAAACTAGTCATTAATCAAAACAACATGATACAACTGAAATAGCACAATAGAAATCTGTTAAGGTAACGGAGGAAGGCCAAGGAATGCATCTACAGTTGTTTATATGGTTTTATGACAGTCATTTAAATAAGGTTTTGGAAATAAGAATGTAGTTTATTATGAGTCTTTCCTTATCACCACGCATCTTCACATTCTTATCAGTTCAGCAAGTCAAAACTGTATTCTTGGAGGAAAAAAACTCTGAAAGTTGATGACTAAACGCAAAAATAAAATGGCCCGCCCAAGGTCATGTAGTTTATAGGGACCGTATCCTGATGTCGTTTCTCTCACTGTGGAACTCTCCACTCACCCGGCACTGGCCGGAGAGTGGCATGTGGTAGAGGCGTGGCATAGGTTAGCGCAGCCGAGTTCGGCGGCGGAGAGACGCCGCATGGGCTGCTGGGAAGCGCCTCGTTTGTCCCGGCGTCTCATAACCGGATGCCTTCGCGCCGCCACCGCTCAGCTCTGCTCTCTGCACCCTCTCCCTCGCGCCCTGCGTGCGTGGACTCGGGGTTACCTTTTTCAGAATTCCGCTCATTCTTTGCTGCCGCGGCCTCTAACCGTGCAAATCGAAGACCCGCCCGCCGCAGCCACAATCCCTGAGCGTCTGAAAACACTGACGGAACGGCTTTGAGCGGGTCCAGTAGCAATATCCGACCGAGACTTCTTAACTCCCGCAGCAACTTGGTTCCGGCAGCTTCTGAGACAGCATCTAGAAGCTTACTGCTCTTCGGTCTCACTCAGATGTCACCTTCACTATTTCTCCAGGCAGAATTAATTGGCATCTCTGTGTTATCCCAGTACTTTGCACACAATTCTGTGATTACACTTACCATACTATATATTAATTATTTGTTATTATCTCTTCTCCATATTTGTTAGAGTTCTTCAAAGACAGATTCTGTCTGATTAATTCATTTCAGCGTCTAGCCCAGATCTGACTTCTAACTTCAAGTTAGGAGCTGACTGACCCTAAGTGAATTTTTTTTTTAATTTTTATTTAAAGATGTGTGGTACAATTCAGGTATACAAATCGTTTTACAGGTAAAGTTTGGTCCTCACTTTGGTCTCCACCTGGTTTAAGATCAGATACCCTTATTGATGAAGTTTGCCCACCCCCTTTCTGCCATTCAGTTGACTCATAATAATTGAGAATAATTACATTTTGAGTGACCACTATATGCGATACATTATACTTGCTGCATCATGCAATTTATTCCTCACAAACTTGTTAAGGAGATATTATCACTTGATTTTTGGTTTTTTTTAAGTTGGAGTCTCACTCTTGCCCAGACTGGCCTCAACCTCCTGACTCAGGAGATCCTTCTGCCTCAGCTTCCCAAAGTGCTGGGATTACAGGTGTGAGCCACTGGTCAAGCCTATCACTTGACTTTGATATTGATATTAAGGACTCAAGAGGTTTAAGGGATTTATCTGGTATCAATCTACTGAGGCAGAACTGAGTTTTTCAAGTGTTTTCCCTCTGACACACCCCTTCTCACTTGAGATAATAATGTCACTGCCATGTATTCATTTACTTACTTTGCACACACTATTGCTATTTACTTAGCATTACTTTGTGCCAGTCCTTTGATCAGACCCTGGGAACATAGATGAATATTACATAGACCCTGTCCTAAAATGGACCGTAGGGATTAGTGAGGAAGCCAAGTCAAAAATAAGCAATTATAAAGAAATAAGAGCCAGGCTTGGTGGCTCAGCCTGTAATCCCGCGCCTTTGGGAGGCTGAGGTGAGTGGATTGCCTGAGCCTCGGGTTCAAGACCCACCTGGGCAACAAGACCTCATCTCTACAACAAATTAAAAAATCAGCTGGGCGTGGTAGTGCATGCCTGTAATTCCGGCTACTTGGAAGGCTGAGGTGGAAGGATCGCGGGAGCCCAGCAGGTCACTGTACTCCAGTCTGGGTGACAGAGTGGGACTCCAACTCAAAAAAAAAAAAAAAAAGAAAGAAAGAAAGAAAGAAGGAACTCGAGTTACAGAAATGTACACATAAACTCTTAGTACAAAAGGAATACATGAGCACATAAATTCAGCATCAAGTGAAATAACAAATATACAGTTATTTTCATTATTGCTATTATCAGTTCTGCTACGGTTATTATTCTTGGCAAGGAAAAAGTACAAAAACTGGTAAATATGAATGGGGCTTCAGTGACAGAAAGTTTGTTCTGTTGTCAGAATCCCTGCCAAGATCCCTTATCCTAATTTTTTACCAATTTTTCCTGTGATGAAATTCAAGGAACTATAGAGAGCTATGTAGGTAAATCTCTTTCCCACAAAGGTAGCCCTTCTTCCCTCTAGGGCAGAGTTCCTAGGAGACCATGCTGATTAATTTTATGTTAGCTGGGCAATAGGGTTCCCAGAACTTTGGTCAAACGTTATTCTGAGTATTTCTATGAGGGATTTTAGAATGAGATTAATGTCTCTTTATTTATTTTAATTTTTAATTTTTTTTTAAGAAATGAGGTCTACTCTGTCCCTCAGGTTGTAGTATGGTGGTGCAATCATAGCTTACTGCAGCCTTGAACTTCTGGGCTCAAGCCATCCTCCCACCTCTGCCTGAGATTAACATTTAGCTGGGCTTGGTGGCTCAGCCTGTAATCCCGCGCCTTTGGGAGGCTGAGGTGAGTGAATTGCCTGAGCCTGCAGATTCGAGACCTGCCTGGGCAACTTGGCGAGACCTCATCTCTACAATAAATCAAAAAATTAGCCGGGCGTGGTAGCACGCGCCTGTAGTTCCAGCTACTTAGAAGGCTGAGGTGGAAGGATCGCCGGAGCCCAGCAGGTCGAGGCTGCGGTAGCCGGGAGCGGCCACTGCACTCCAGTCTGGGTGACAGAGTGAGACTCTGTCAAAATAAATAAATAAATAAATAAATCTATAGACTGAGTAAAGCAGATTGCCCTTCATAGTTTGGGGTGGGCCTCATCCAATCACTCGAAGGCCTGAATAGAACCAAAAATGCTGACCTTTATCCAAGGTCTGCCTATCTGCCTTTAAACTGTAACATTAGTTTTTGTGTGTTTGTTTGTTTGTTCCTGCCTTCTAATTCTAACTGAAACATCAGCTCTTCCTGGGTCTTGAGCCTATCAGCCTTCAGACTGGAATTATACCATCAATTTTCATGCTTCTCAGACCTTTGGACTCAGACTGGAATTATACCATCAGCTCTCCTGGATCTCTAGCTTGCCAGTTCACCCTACAGATCTTGGGACTTCTCAACCTCCATAATCGTGTGAGCCAATTTTTTGTAATAAGTATCTCTCAGCCGGGCTTGGTGGCTCAGCCTGTTATCCCACGCCACGCCGTTGGGAGGCTGAGGTGAGTGGATTGCCTGAGCCTGTGGGTTCGAGACCCGCCTGGGCAACTTGGCGAGACCTCATCTCTACAATAAATCAAAAAATTACCCGGGTGTGGTAGCGCCTGCCTGTAGTTCCAGCTACTCGGAAGGCTGAGGCGGAAGGATCGCTGGAGCCCAGCAGGTAGAGGCTGCGGTGGCCGGGAGCGGCTACTGCACTCCAGTGTGGGCGACAGAGTGAGACTCCAACTCAAAAAATAATAATAATAATAAGTATCTCTCTCTCTCTCCTCTGCTGTATACAGTCATGCACTGCATAAAACATTTCAGTCAACAATGGACTACAAATACAATAGTGGTCCTGTAAGATTATAATACTGCATTTTTTCATACCTTTTTTATGTTTAGTCACGTTTAGATACACAGATACGTACCAATGTGTTATAGTTGCCTACAGTATTCAGTACAGCCATGTGCTATAAAGGTTTGTAGCCTGGGAGCAATAGGCTATACCATATAGCCTAGTTGTGTAGGAAGTTATTCCACCTGGGTTTGCTTAAGTGCACTGTATGATGTTCACACAACAAAATCACCTAACAACATATATCTCAAAACATATTCCCATCATTAACATTAGGTACAAGATTGTATACACACACATCCGATTGGTTCAGTTTCTCTGGAGAACCCTGACTCATACAGAGAACATCTAAAAAGACAAGATCAGCCGGGCTCGGTGGCTCAGCCTGTAATCCCGTGCCTTTGGGAGGCTGAGGTGAGTGGATTGCCTGAGCCCGCGGGTTTGAGACCCACCTGGGCAACTTGGCAAGACCTCATCTCTACAATAAATCAAAAAATTAGCTGGGCATGGTAGCGCACGCCTGTAGTTCCAGCTACTCGGAAGGCTGAGGTGGAAGGATCGCCGGAGCCCAGCAGGTCGAGGCTGTGGTGGCCGGGAGTGGCCACTGGACTCCAGTCTGGGTGACTGAGTGAGACTCCAACTCAAAAAATAATAAATAAATAAATAAATAAATAAAAAGACAAGATCACAGTTAAGTGATATACTGAGACTAATGCATTGCTCATAGTGGTCATTCAATAAAAGATAGTTATTCTCTATTATTAGGAAACAATTGAATGTCAGAAAGGTTCACTTAGAGTCAGTCAGCTCTTAAATCGAGATTAGAAGTCAGATTTCCAAGTTGTGTGCTAATGAATAAATCAGGCAGGATTTCAGTCCTTAAGGAACTCAGTCAAATATGGAGAAGAGATAGTAACAAATAACTAAAATGCAGTATGGTAGGTGAAATGCCAGAATTGTGTGCCAAGTACTGGAGTAACACTGAGATGAAATTAATTCTGCTTGGAGAGATAACAGGCAAATCACATTTCCTTCAGTACAGTGACTGGTTATTGCCCAATAAAAGCTACTGGGATTTTAGAAGTAAAATTTTAAAAAAGGAAAAAAGCCAGGCTTGATGGCTCAGCCTGTAATCCCGTGCCTTGGGAGGCTGAGGTGAGTGGATTGCCTGAGCCAGTGGGTTCGAGACCCACCTGGGCAACCTGGTGAGACCTCATCTCTACAATAAATCAAAAAATTAGCTGGGTGTAGTAGCGCACGCCTGTAGTTCCAGCTACTTGAAAGGCGGAAGGATCACTGGAGCCCAGCAGGTCGAGGCTGCGGTGGCCAGGAGCGGTCACTGCACCCCAATCTGGGCGTCAGAGTGAGACTCCAACTATAAAAATAAAAATAAACAGGAAAAAAATAAACATCTATCAAGTGATTAGGGGAAGGGCCAGGTCAAGTCTTTTCTGGTGTATGGGTCCATCCGTCCTCCCAATAACACTGTGATCATTGGGCCCATTTCATGGATGAGGAACAAAGGCAGAAAGTACCTTATTAACATAAGGTTATACTATAACTGGTGGAATATCTCATTTAAATTCCTGTGCTATTGTTTCATAGGACTGTGACTATAGGTCTGCAAAAGGGCAGGATAGCTAGACCAGAGAGTTTATTTTGTTGTCTAGTTCAGGTAAATGCAGTCTCATAATGTACAAATTTATCTTCGTGTTGAGTATTCATTCTGCAGAGTGGGGAAGATGAAGGGACAAAGAATAAAGAAGAGGACAGTTAGTTCTTTATTTGAAGTTACGAGGATTCCCAAGACAACTAGACTATTTTAAAAGGTCAGAAATCTAGAAGCCAAAAGGGAGGTGAAATCAGCAATACGGATGTAAAGGCATCTTAGCAATATCCATGAATGGGTCGGGCGTGGTGGCTCATACCTGTAATCCTGCACTTTGGGAGGTGGAGACAAGAGGATTGCCTGAGCCCAGGGGTTAGAGATCAACCTGGTCTAGTTGGTAAGACCTCGTCTCTACAATAAATCAAGAAAAATTACCGGACGTGGTGGCACATGCCTGTAGTTCCAGCTACTAGGAAAGCTGAGGCAGAAGGATCACCTGAGCCCAGGAGGTCAAGGCTGTGGTGGCCATTAGCCTGCCACTGCACTCCAGCCTGGGCAACAGAGTGAGAATCCAACTTAAAAAAAAAATCAATGAGCCCGGCTCAGTGGCTCAGCCTGTAATCCCAGCACTTTGGGTGGCTGAGGTGAGTGGATTGCCTGAGCCCACGGGTTCGAGACCCGCCTGGGCAACTTGGCGAGACCTCATCTCTACAATAAAATGAAAAATTAGCCGGGCGTGGTAGCTCACGCCTGTAGTTCCAGCTACTTGGAAGGCTGAGGCGGAAGGATTGCCGGAGCCCACCAGGTAAAGGCTGCAGTGGCCGGGAGCGGCCACTGCACTCTAATCTAGATGACAGAGTGAGACTCAAACTCAAAAAAAAAAAAAAATCCATGAATGTATTGGAATGGATATTATTGTTGCCAAGCTCTGCTAATGATGTTATGTGTTATAAAGGAATATGAGCTCGCTGAGCTTCCCAGAAAGGGACTTTCACAGATGTAACCAGAAATCCTTGCATATCAATCATTCTGTAGCTTCTATTACCTCCTTTGTCTCCAGCCTCTAAAAACTAAGATTCTGTTCCCCCTTACCCCCACTTCCCCACCCCCCCACCTCTACCTTGGAAAAATGGACACAGCTCAGCATAGGCCACTTTCTCCTACCTTTTCACTTCATCCTTCTATAGACTATGAACTCCCCCAAATCAGGGATATACCTTATTCATCTTTGTATCTCCAGCATTGAGTCCAGGACCTGACCTTTAGTAGTATTTATCTGGTAAACTGAATTGAAAGTTTCCTCTTTTAACCAGGCTTGGTGGCTCAGCCTGTAATCCCGCGCCTTGGTAGGCTGAGGTGAGTGGATTGCCTGAGCCTGCGGGTGTGAGACCCACCTGGGCAACTTGGTGAGACCTCATCTCTACAATAAATCAAAAAAATTAGCCAGGTATGGTAGCACACGCCTGTAGTTCCAGCTCCTTGGAAGGCTGAGGCGGAAGGATCGCCGGAGCCCAGCAGGTCAAGGCTGTGGTGGCCGGGAGCGGCCACTGCACTCCAGTCTGGGCGATAGAGTGAGACTCCAACTCAAAAAAAAAAGAAAATTTCCTCTTTTTCTTTCTCCTTTCTCCCACCTATAACCCATTCCTAGGATGATATTTCTTGTCTGATTCTTTACAAGTGACATAGTAGAGATGTAGGGATGGGAGAATGTGCATAGGAATATAGCTTAGATCCAGTCCTGCCTCTGCTATTTACTTACTGTGTGGTTTTGAAAAAGAGAGTGGGCCAGGCTCAGTGTCTCAGCCTGTAATCCCAGCATGTTGGGAGGCCAAGGTGAGTGGATTGCCTGAGCCCGGGGGTTCGAGACCAGCCCAGGCAAATTGGCAAGACCTCATCTCTACAATAAATAAAAAAATAGCCAGGCACGGTAGTGTGCGCCCGTAGTTCCAGCTACTTGGAAGGCTGAGGCAGATGGCTCGCAGGAGCCCAGCAGACCAATGCTGGGGTGGCCGTGAATGTGCCACTGCACTCCAGCCTGGGTGACAGAATGAGACTCCAACTCAAAAAAAAAAAAAAAAAAAAAGAGTGGTGAATGTTTTGGGGACTTCAAGTTTGGCTGAAATGTAAATATAGAAAGAAAACTGGTGAGAAAGAAGATTAGAAAGGCAGGATGGAGTTAAATTAAGTGCCAGCCTAGAGGGTTAGAGAGGCTTTTGCCAGTCAGGAGCCAGTGAAGAGTGCTATAGTGGAGAAAAGAATGGAGCCAGAGAGTCTAGCTGGAAGACTAAGGTAGTATTTGAGAGGGGAGAACAAAGTCAAGGCACTGAAAGAGATAGAGAGGGATGTTAAGGAGATCAAATGGGCAGACTTCGGTGACTGATTAGACATGAGCAGTAAAGGACATTCTGACTTATAATCTGAGATGGGTATTCACATCAGTCCACAAGTGGTAGTATGTAAGCCAATTTCCTACTCTCTCAGGCATATGACCTGCTGCTGCCTCCTCTATTGCTTAGAAGCTCCTGTGGCCATCAGCCTAGAGTGGGAAATACCTCCTGACCTCCCTAGTGGGGAGAGATAGAAGGAAAGAACTGGAACATTTGGATGCCACTTGTAAAAGGCTGCCTGAAGTAAATGCTTTAGGTCTAAATTCTGTATGGTTTTGTCCTTCATGATTAGTGAATATTGGAAGAAAGGCAGTTATGATAGTAAGGCTAAGGAAGAGAGAACCAAATAGTAATTTGTGATCATTTCACTTTAAAAGTGATTTGACAGGCCAGTGCAGTGGCTCATTCCTGTAATCCCAGAACTTTGGGAGGTTGAGGCAAGAGGATTGCCCGAGCCTGGGAGTTCAAGAGCAGCCTGGGTAACATGGAAAGACCTCATCTCTACAATAATAAAAAAAATTAGCTGGATGTTGTGGTGTATGCCTATAGTCGCAGCTACTCAAGAGGCTGAGACAGAAGGATCGCCTGAGCCCAGCAGGTCGAGGCTGGAGTAGCCATGATTGTGCCACTGCACTCCAGCCTGGGCAACAGAGTGAGACTCCGAAATTTAAAAAAAAAAAAAGATTTGACATATCCCTTTTGACTTTTCTGTAAAAGAGACAGGTTCTTGCTATGTTGCCTGGGCTGGACTCAAACTCTTGGACTCAAGTAGTCCTCCCACCTCAGCCTCCCAAGTAGCTGGACTCTACCCGTGCTACCATACCCTGCAACCATGTTTTGTTTTGTTTTTTGAGTTGGTGGTCTCACTCTGTCACCCAGGCTGAAATGCAGTGGCATGCTCACAGCCACCGCAGCCTCGACCTGCTAGACTTAGGCAATCCTTCAACCTCAACCTTTCAAGTAGCTGGAACTACAGGCACGTGCCACCACGTCCAACTAATTTTTTTATTTATTGTAGAGATGAGGTCTTGCCAAGTTGCTCAGGCTGGTCTTAAACCCCTGAATTCAGGCAATCCTCTCACCTCAGCCTCCCAAAGTGCTGTGATTACAGGCATGAGCCACTGCATCTGGCCCTATGCCATTCTTTTTTTTTTTTTTGAGTTGGAGTCTCACTCTGTCGCCCAGACTGGAGTGCAGTGGCCACTCCCGGCCACTACAGCCTCGATCTGCTCGGCTCTGGTGATCCTTCCGCCTCAGCCTTCCAAGTAGCTGGAACTACGGGCATGCGCTACCACACCCAGCTAATTTTTTGATTTATTGTAGAGATGAGGTCTCACCAAGTTGCCAAGGTGGGTCTCGAACCCATGGGCTCAGGCAATCCACTCACCTCAGCCTCCCAAAGCATGGGATTACAGGCTGAGCCACTGAGCCCGGCTCCTATGCCATTCTTTATACTGTCATCAGAGTGATATTTCTAAACATAAGTATGATCATGTCACTTATCAGCCCAAGGTCATACAATGCCCATCACATACTGTCCAACAGAACTCTCAGCAGATATGTAAATGCTCTTTATCTGCTCTGTCCAGTAGGTAACTACTAACCACATATGGTTATTGAACACTTGAACTGAGACAAGTGTGACTTAGAAGCTATATTTCAATTTAATTTAATTTTAATAGCCACATGTGGCTAGTGGCTCCCTACAGTGGCCTATTGGATCAAGTCCAAACTCCTAAATATGACATACGAAATCCTTTGCTCTCTAGATCATATTTATCTATCTAACCTTATTTCACACCCTTTTCAACACAAATATTATTTCACAGACAAAATTAAATCTTGTAATTCTCCAGTCATAATATGCTTTATCACACCTCCTTGCCTTTGCTCCTGCAATCCCTCTGCTGAAATGACCTTTCTTTACTCATTCACTTGGAAGACTTCTATTCCTCTTTCCGGACACAAGTCCAGTGTTACCTTTCGTATGTAGCCTCTTCTGGACACTTCACAGGAATGGTGTGGTCTCTTCTCTGTATTTCCACAGATTATTTGTCATGCCCTCAACACAGTGTATAGTGACTGTTTATTCACTAATATATCTTCTCTACTAGATCCACTCAAGCCCTTTTAGAGGAATAGCCTTCATTTTTCTTTGTATCCTCAGCATTTGGCACAGGTCATAGAGCATCATGAGACTCCACCAAATGTGGAGTAAAATAACAAATGTGTGAATATTAAAAAGCTCCTAGATATAAATATAGATTCTAGATTTTTCTGAGATCTTGCATCACAGAAAGAGCATTGAGATACCTGCCTTTCTGGTTTTATTTTTACAAGCTATCCTTCTTTAAAAGCTTTGAAAAAACTGCTCTGGTTCTCAGGACAGCCACATCAGAGAGTGCCTTAGGGAACAAGAGAATAAAGGGAGGCCCTTTAGAAGACTATGTTTGATCTCAGGTTAAGCTTCCTTTAAAATAATTCCATTGTCACCTATTATAAAAAGTTTCCCAGGACCCAAAAGTTCTAATTTGTGACTTAAGTGAAAATATATACCTTAAGCTACCTCAAACTGAAAACTATTTTAACTTCAGTAGGACTTTTCCACTTCTATTTTTGGTATGGTTTTGGTACAAGATGAGAATCATGCTTAAAAGGAAAGGAATAAAAAGGCCGGAGGTAGAAAGGTCAGAAGGTCTAGAAAAAAGCCAGAAAGAGATGGTGCTGGTTTGCTGGTTCCCCAACCTATGTTTTCCCAGGAGTTTTCTCCTTGTGCAAGACTGGGCAGAGTGACTGGGGATTACCTAACCCTGGAGAGAGAGGAAGGGATGATGAAAGCGACTGCAAGAGGGAAGCTCACGTGGTTAGTAAGAGCATAGAAGCCTGTAAGAAGGGAGGGAGATGGTGCAGAGATCCTTTGAACAGGCAGCGAGGTATGCATCTCAGACAAGAATCTTTCTAGAAGCCCCAAACCTATCTTCTGGTTCCAGCCCAGCCTCCAGCACAGGTATACCGGGATAACTCAACACCTGAGAAGCTACCTTTATCCATCCTCCTCCCACCCCTTTCTATAGCTTATAAGTTTCTTTCTTTCTTTTTTTTTTTTTTTTTTTTGAGTTGGAGTCTCACTCTGTCGCCCAGACTGGAGTACAGTGGCCGCTCCCGGCCACCGCAGCCTCAACCTGCTGGGCTCTGGCGATCCTTCCCGCCTCAGCCTTCCAAGGAGCTGGAACTACAGGCATGCGCTACTACGCCCGGCTCATTTTGATTTATTGTAGAGATGAGGTCTCGCCAAGTTGCCCAGGCGGGTCTCGAACCCGTGGGCTCAGGCAATCCACTCACCTCAGCCTCCCAAAGGCGCGGGATTATAGACTGAGCCACCGAGCCCGGCTGCTTATAAGTTTCTTAACATGAAAAACTTAAGAAGGAAGAATCCTTTGTGTTGCTGCTGCCCAAGGCCCAGATGTCACACATGTACAGAAAAACAGAAACAGAAACACCATAGTTCTGCTCTAACAAACCGCTCAGCCTCTAGTGTGATTTTCCTGCCTGGCAGTTGGGAATTAGGAGACACATACAGATTTTACAAAATCATAATGTGGAGGTAGATTGTGAAATAAATTCCTCAAAAGATAGGAATAACTCCTTGACCTAATAAGATAGGGGCTTCTGACCTTCATCTCCTACTATTCGCTCCACTACTTGCTATGTCACTTCATTTGAATGCCTTCTTCTCTTTACCTCCATGTCTATTATCCAGGGTCCACTTTCATCATCTCTCACCTGAACATCTTTCACGTGAACTACTGTGCTGGTCTTCTAATTGATCTACCAACCTTCAGTCTAATTCCCATTCCAGTTTATTTCCAAACACAGTCTTCCTGAAGCACATATCACAGACATCATGAT
Organism: Cephalopachus bancanus; assembly: GCA_027257055.1. Taxonomy (NCBI): domain Eukaryota; kingdom Metazoa; phylum Chordata; class Mammalia; order Primates; family Tarsiidae; genus Cephalopachus; species Cephalopachus bancanus. The sequence goes on along the minus strand of JAPVLO010000195.1, from coordinate 1,736,954 downwards.
TTTAAAAGCAAAACAAAAACCCTTCAATAGCTACTTTCAGCCCTCCAATTTAACAATTCAATCCTTACCTTGGCATTCAAGCACTCATGATCTATCTCCAATTTGCCATTCCAGCCACTCTGTTCATGTACCCATTGCTCCTAGGACACTGATAACTCTGTCCAACACATTTCCTATACCTCCCTTATAGACTTTATAATTTGTTTCATAGTTGTTTAAAATGTGTTTGGTAAGACCATTAGACCATGCTCTTTGATTTTACGATCCTTGTCTGATTTCATTCTGGGTTTCTCCTAACATCTTTTTAGCATCTACACATTGTAGGTACCAGAAATAATTTGTAGATGAACACTGGGCTCGCTGAAGAATACTAAGACTTTTGGCTCCATGTATTTGATCAAAATAGAGATGGTTGTCATGATAAGCTATTTTAGCCCCTGAGAGCCTTTTCCTAAATAAAACAGGGGGGCATAATGCATTTAGGAAACACAGAAAAGTAAAAACAAAACAAAACATAAAAACTACATCACCCAAATACCAAATACAGCCAGCTAAAAAGTTAACATTTCATTATATTTCTATTTTTTCTATGTCTTTTTAAAAGAGCATACAATTTTATGGGCAGTTTTGTTCCCAGTATTTCATGACTTAAGTTATTCCCTAGTTTACTTCTTTTTTTTTTTTTTTTTTTTTTTGAGTTGGAGTCTCACTCTGTCGCCCAGACTGGAGTGCAGTGGCTTGCTTCCGGCCACCGCAGCCTAGACCTACTGGGCTCTGGCAATCCTTCCGCCTCAGCCTTCCAAGTAGCTGGAACTACAGTCGCACGCTACCATGCCCTAATTTTTGACAAGGGAGGTCTCACCAAGTTGCCTGTGTAGGTCTCGAACCCGAGGGCTCAGGCAATCCACTCGCCTCGGTCTCCCAAAGTGCTGGGATTACAGGCTGAGTCACCAAGCCTGGCCCCTAGTTTACTTTTTTTTGTTTTTTGGGGTTTTTTTTTAGTTGGAGTCTCACTCTGTCGCCCAGACTGGAGTGCAGTGGCATGCCCATGGCTCACCACAATCTCGACCTCCTGGGCTCAGGTGGTCCTTCTTCCTCAGCCTCTCGAGTAGCTGGTACTACAGTGTACACCACTGTGCCCAGCTAATTTTTGTATTTTTATTTTTTGTAGAGACAAGTTCTCACTATGTTGCATAGGCTGGTCTTGAACTCCTGCGTTGAAGCAATCCTGCCTTGACCATCCAAGTGCTCAGATTATAGGCATGAGCCACCATACCAGACCTGTTTTGTTGTTGCTGTTTTTGATATAGCATATTGTGCTAAAATTTCATATTAAAGAAGAAACCAAATTAGTTCAGATGAATTCATTTTAAGACTTTTGATATATTTTCCCATATTGCTATCTCTTTACTTCTCTGTATTTTCTATTTTACCACACGCTTATAAGCACTGAATATCAACATATTTGAAAACTTTCCAAATTTGTTAAATAAAAAATTGTAAATAAAAAAACTTTGCAAATTTGGTAGTTTAAAAATTGCAGATCCGGATTGCCTGAGCCCACGGGTTTGAGACCCACCTGGGCAACTTGGCGAGACCTCATCTCTACAATAAATAAAAAATTAGCCGGTCGTGGTAGCGTGCGCCTGTAGTTCCAGCTGCTTGGAAGGCTGAGGCGGAAGGATCGCCAGAGCCCAGCAGGTCAAGGCTGCAGTGGCCGGGAGCGGCCACTGCACACTCCAGTCTGCGTGACAGAGTGAGACTACAACTCAAAAATAAATAAATAAAAAATAAAAATTGCAGACCAGGCACAGTGGCTCATGCTTGTATTTCTAGCATTTTGAGAGCCCAAGACAGGAGAATCATTTGAACCCAGGAATTCAAGACCATCCTGGGCAAACATAACAAGTCCTGGTCTTCACACACACACACACCCAAACACACACACACACACACACACACACACAATTACACAATTACCCAGGTGTAGTGGCACCTACTTGCAGTCCTAGCTACTTGGAAGGCTGAGGTGGGAGGATCCTCTAAGTCCAGGAGTTCGAAACTGCAATGAGGTGTGATTGTGCCACTGCAGTTCAGTCTGGGCTACAGAGGGAGCCCTGTTTTTAAAAAAAATTTAAAACTAAAACTTTTTAAAAATTGGATTTTTTTTTTTTAGTTTTCTCTTTTTAGAGACTAGCCTAGAGTACAGTGGGGAAAAATCATAGTTCACTACAGCCGTGAACTCCCAGGCTCAAGCCACCCTCCCAAATAATTTTTAAATTTTTTTAGAGACAAGGTCTCACTATGTTACTGAGGCTGATTGTGAACTCCTGGCCTCAAGCGACCCTCCTGCCTCAGCCTCCCAAGTAGCTGGGTTTATAGCCACGAGCCACAGCACCCAGTCATTTTCATTTTTTATTGTTAGTTTGGTTGAATCTTTCCCCTATGCTTTGTTATCCAGTTGTATATCCTTTGTGAATTACCTGTTCCTATCCTTTCCTCATTTATCCTTTGGGGTCTTAATACTTTTATTCCTTTTATCATGTTTTAGGAAGGAGCTAGTATTCATGAAAAGAACACTATCCTGGGAGTCATGAAATCCGGCTTCAAGTTCCAGCTATAACACATTGTGACCTGGATCAAGTAATTTCTCCCCTCTAGATCTCAATATCCAGATCTATAAAATGTGGGTGATGAGTTAGGACCTCTAAGATCAAGGGAAAGGCCAAGGAGAGGAGAGTACCCTCCCAAGCTCCTGCTCTCCACTTTGACTAGAACGACTCCTCTTTTATTCATTGTTATTTTTTTTTAAATTCCTAAGGCCATTTTATCTCTAATGGTTTTAGAAATCTTTTTTCTTTTTTTTAGAGACAAGGTCTCACTCTGACACCCAGGCTGGAATGTAGCATCATTATTTTGGCTCAACCTCCTGAGCTCGAGTAATCCTCCCGCCTTAGTCTCCTGAGTAGGTGGGACTACAGATGTATGCTACCACACCTGGCAAATTTTGTTTTTTAAGAGACAGGGTCCTAGTTGGGTATGGTGGCTCATGCCTATAATCCCAGCAGTTTGGGAGGCTGAGGTAAGAGGATTACCTGAGACCAGGGGCTCAAGACCAGCCTGGGCAACTTGGTTTGAATCTCATCTCTACAACAAATCAAAAAATTGGCCAGGCATGGTGGTGCATGACTATAGTTCCAGCTACTTGGAAGACTGAGGTGGAAGCCGGTCGAGGTTGTACTAGCCATGAGCGTGCCACTGCACTCCAGCCTGGGTGACAGAGTGAGACTCTGACTCAAAAAAAATAAAAAATAAAAGAGGGACGGGCCTTGTTTTGTTGCCTAGGCTGGTCTCAAACTCCTGGCATCAAACGATCATCCTGTCTCAGTCTCCCAAAGAGTTAACAGGCATGAACACTGTGTCTGACTGGTTTTAAATTTCATTGTTCGGCTATACATAGGTACTGTATAACCCAGCTAGAGAACAACTCTATGGTTATTTACATTTTATAGAGGAAACTAAGTCTCAACCCAAGTGAATAGATTATCCTATAAATCTGGCTAAAAGGAAGCCACATCTTCCAGTTCTATCATGGTCCCTAGCTCCTTCTTGATTCCAGAACCGCCCTCTCTTCTTTAATCTCAACTCCTTCTGCAAGTGGATATTTAGCATCTCAGGATCCTCTAACATGCATATCCTTATAAGAAAATGCTCAACAAACTTCCACCCTGAACAACTTGATGCGGATGGGCACAGTGGCTCAAACCTGTAATCCCAGCACTTTGAGAGGCTGAGGTGAGGGGATTGCCTGAGCCCACAGGTTTGAGACCAGCCCCGGCAACTTGACAAGACCTCATCTCTACAATAAATCAAAAAATTAGCCAGGTGTGGTAGCGTGCGCCTGTAGTTCCAGCTACTTGGAAGGCTGGGGTGGAAGGATTGCCTGAGCCCAGCAGGTCAATGCTGGGGTGGCTGTAAGCATGCCACTGCACTCCAGTTGGGAGATAGAGTGAGACTCCAACTCAAAACAAACAAACAAACAAAAACCAACTTGGTGTAACCTGTTCCTTACAACCAGAATAACTAAATTTTCTTTTTTTTTTTTTGAGTTGGAGTCTCACTCTGTCGCCCAGACTGGAGCGCAGTGGCCGCTCCCGGCCACCGCAGCCTCGACCTGCTGGGCTCTGGTGATCCTTCCGCCTCAGCCTTCTGAGTAGCCGGAATTATAGGCGCCCGCTACCACGCCCGGCTAATTTTTGATTTATTGTGGAGATGAGGTCTCGCCAAGTTGCCCAGGCGGGTCTCGAACCCGTGGGCTCAGGCAATTCACTCACCTCAGCCTCCCAAAGACACAGGATTACAGGTTGAGTTACCGAGCCCGGCTAGTGCTTTCTTTTTTCTAAAAACACCTTCACAGTTGTTTCTCACCACAGTCTCATAAGCAAATGTAGAAGGACTCACCCTCATCACAAGATGAACAAAATAAGGCTCAAAGAGTTGAAGTGACTTGCTCAATGTCACACAGTTAGAAAGTGAACCCAGGTTTTAGCCCTTGAGCAGTCAATCCCTCCACCCCCAGGGCCACATTGTAACAGTAGATGAGGTTTAGCATAACTGGCTCAACTTTGCCTCTGACCCTCGGCGGTAATATTCTCTTTTTTTTTTTTTTTTTGAGTTGGAGTCTCACTCTGTCACCCAGACTGGAGTGCAGTGGCCGCTCCTGGCCACCACAGCCTCGACCTGCTGGGCTCCGGCGATCCTTCCGCCTCAGCCTTCCAAGTAGCTGGAACTACAGGCGCGCGCTCCCATGCCCGGCTAATTTTTTGATTTATTGGAGAGATGAGTTTTCGCTGCCCAGGTGGGTCTCGAACCCGCGGGCTCAGGCAATCCACTCACCTCAGCCTCCCAAAGGCGCGGGATTACAGGCTGAGCCACCGAGCCTGGCTGGCGGTAATATTCTTTAGGTTAAAAGTTTCTGCTTAGTTCTGCATATAAGGAGAAATTTCTTAGCTCTGCTGAGAGAAATTTAGCTTGTAGTTCAACTTTTTAAAAAATGATAGGCTGGGTGCGGTGGCTCAGCCCATAATCCCACTTTGGGAGGCTGAGGTGAGAGGATTGCCTGAGCCCAGTTGTTTGAGACCAGCCTGGGCAACTTGGTGAGATCTCGTCTTGACAACAAATCACAAAAACTAGCCGGGCGTGGTGGTGTGCGTCTGTAGTTCCAGCTACTTGGAAGGCCGAGGTTGAAGGATGACCGAAGCGCAGCAGATCGAGGCTGCGGTGGCTGTGAGCAAGCCACTGCAGTCCAGCCTGGGCAACAAGAGTGAGACTCCAACTCAAAAAAAAAAGAAAATGATAACAGTCCCTTTCCCAAAACTAACCCCTGAGGAGATAAGGAAGTATACATACAAATAACAATGTTATGTTAAAGATTTATAGGAACACTGTAACCTGACCTAGAAGAAGAGAAGTTTTACAACCACCTCAGACCTTTGCTGGTTACCAGACAGTCTGTGGTTATCAGTCACCTCTTGATTCCCACCTTCTCTTCTTCCCCTTCCTTTAATATAAAAAGGAGCTTGAAGTTCAAACTAACTAAAGATGGTTCTTTAGGACACTAATCCACCATCTTCTCAGTTTGCTGGCATTCTGAATAAAGTTGCTTTTCTTTTCTTGCCCCTACACCTCGTCTCTTGACTTTTTTTATTTTTTGCGTTGGAGTCTCACTCTGTCGCCCAGACTGGAGTGCAGTGGCCGCTTCCAGCCACTACAGCCTCTACTTGCTGGGCTCCAGCGATCCTTCCACCTCAGCCTTCCAAGTAGCCAGAACTACAGGCGCGCGCTACCACGCCCGGCTATTTTTTGTGACTTATTGTAGAGATGAGGTCTCACCTAGTTGCCCAGGCGGGTCTCGAACACGCGGGCTCAGGCAATTCACTCACCTCGGCCTCCCAAAGCGGGATTACAGTCTGAGCCACCGAGCCCAGCCATCTCTCAACTTATTTACTGTTGTGCCAAGTGGTACGCACTTGGACTCGGTTACATGAAATGGACCAACAAGGACTAAAAATTATTTCTTTTCAGTCAAATAAATTAATAAGCAAATAAACCTAAGGCAAATGCCCACTTCCCTATCCTGCTTATCTGCCTAATAAGAAACTGTAGCACAAGACAAACCACATTTAGATACCTAGGAAATCCCAAATCCCCTAGCTGGGAAGGTTAGAGCTGGAAGTCTTTTTTTTTAAAAGTCAGTGTCCCTCTCTGTCACCCAGGTTACAGTGCAATAACACAATTGTGGCTCACCGCTGCCTCAACCTTCTGGGCTCAGGGGATTCTCCTGCCTCAGCTTCTGAAATAGCTGGGATTACAGGCACACACCACCATACTCTCCTAACTTTTTTTTTTTTTTGAGTTGGAGTCTCACTCTGTCACCCAGACTGGAATGCAGTGGCCACTCGTGGCTACCGCAGCCTCAACATGCTGGGCTCTGGCGATCCTTCCGCCTCAGCCTTCCAAGTTGCTGGAACTACAGGCACACACTACCATGCCCGGCTAATTTTTGACTTATTGTAGAGATGAGGTCTCACCAAATTGCCCAGGTGGGTCTTGAACCCGCAGGCTCAGGCAATTCACTCACCTCAGCCTTCCAAAGCGCAGGATTATAGGCTGAGCCACCGAGCCTGGCTCTCTCCTAACTTTTTAAATTTTTTGTAGAGATGAGGTATTGCTATATTGCCCAGGCTGGACTCAAACTCTTGGGTTCAAGCAGTCCTCCTGCTTCAGCCCCCCAAAGTGCTGGGATTACAGGTGTGAGTCACCATGCTCAGACAGGGCTGGAAGTCTTTAATTTCCTCCTTGGTCAGTTTGTGAAGGCTTTGTTAGAACCATTTTGACTACAGAGAGACACTGAGTATAACTAATGAGAAGTGACATTTTAAATGTAAACGACTACACCTTTGAGAAGGCTATGATTTTTAGATACTCCAACATCTGATGAAGTTCAGACTTGTTTCTTCAGAGTTCTCTCCCAGTCCAAGATATTATAATTTTGAGTTTCTCAAGATTGTACTACTCTAGACCCCTATGATCGTAAAAGCTCTAAGATCCTATAATTCTTGTTCAGGCTGTTCCAAGCTTTGCAAAGGGAGGGTGAAGTTGTAAAATAGCCAGTTCTTAACTGTTTCTCCTTCCCTACCTGCCTTATATCCAATCTGCTATCCACTCAAAGTTCAGCGTTTAAAAGTTCAGTGGGAAAATATAAAAATTTCACATTCATCCATGGAATACTTTATGTATTCAATTAAAATGACAAAAATCACTTAGTATGCAACCAACGATACATAACTTATACAGCATTGTCCCAAGCATGTTAAAAATAGATACACAGAAGGATGATAAAGGTTAATCATGATTGTTTCTAGTTGGTGGACAATAAAGTGCTTTTATTTCCATCACATTTTTCTTAATTTCCCAATTTTCAGGCTGGACGCAGTGGCTCAAACCTGTAATCCTAGCACTTTGGGAGACCAAGGCGAGAAGACTGCCTGAGTCCAGGGGTTCGAGACCAGCCTTGGCAATTTGGTGAGACCTCGTCTCTACAATAAATAGAAAAATTAGACGGGCGTGGTAGCTTGCGCCTTGTAGTTCCAGCTACTTGGAAGGCTGAAGCTGAAGGATCGCCTGAGCCCAGCAAGTAGAGGCTGCGGTGGCCGGGAGCGTGCCACTGCACTCCAGCCTGGGCGACAGAGTTAGACTCTAACCAAAAAAAAAAAAATTCCCAATTTTCTAAAATATACATGCATTTTTATAATCAGAATAAAGAATGTTTTACGTTCCAAAGTGTCAGGCCACACCTGGCGCCGCCAATTTATCTCGGAGTTGGGACATAGAGATGAGTCATCTCAAAGGAGAGGGAGGGGCGAGCAGGGCTTTGACCAGGGCTGGCTTTGAAGAGAAAAGAACAAGCAGTGGTTAGGGTGGGAACTGATGAGCTCGCTGGAGTTCAACCCGGAAGCGCTGACGGTAGCACACCACCGGGCAAAATCCAGCCTCAAAATCCAGGAATAACGTGGCAGCCGCAACCTGACAACAAGACCCGCCTACTCAGGCCAACCCCACCACCTTCCGGCCGGCGACTCCCACTTGTCCCCGCCCCTTGCCTCTCCCCATTGATCCACCGAAGCTCGTTCGGTTTCCAGGGCCCACCCCTCTGAGGCTGCGAGAGGGAGCGCGCTCCCTCCTCCCCCTGGCCAGTGACGGCCATGCTGAGTGTGGCCAGACGAAGGAGGGTGGGGTCGTTTTCTCTTATTGCCGCGGAGGACTCCATCCCACATACTCTGCAAGTGTTTCTCCTTAATCATAAATTCTAGGAACCTGAAAGAAAAAGGTGATTTGTCAATGAAATTAGTCTCACTTGGGAGTTGAGCGTTTGTGTGAAATGCACACGTCTTCTGCCCGCCTTCCATTCCCTGGAGGCCCGTGGGGTTCCAGTTTTCAGAGATGATGTCATCGCCAAACCTTTCTACCGTCCTAATGCCCGAGTTTAGGATTGCAGAGCCACTCAAAATCAGAACTTATTGTTCAAACTGAGACAGCTTTGAGAGTCCAAGGGACACGACTGATAATTATGATCGGCACAACAGTTGTAAATGTGAACTGTTTTGGAGTTTATAGCCACCCTACTTAGAGACCACCAGATCCTAGGCTCAGGTCTTTGTGTGTGTGGTAAAATATGTATGACAAAATTTTCTAGTTTAGCCATTTTTAAGTGTATAGTTCAGTAGCATTCGTTACATTACATTAGTTACAATGCCGTGCAACCATCACCATTATCAGTTTACAGAATTTTCCATTACCCCAAACAATCTCTGTAACCATGAGGCAATAACTGTCATTAACCTCTCACACTAGACTCTGGTGATCTCCAATGTACTTTCTGTCTCTATAAATATGCCTATTTCAGGTATGAATCATACAATTTTCACCTTTTCTATCTGGCTTGTATCACTTAGCATAGTGCTTTCAATGTTGTAGTGTGTATTAATAGTTCATTTGGTTTTATAGCTGAATAATATTCCCGTGTATGAATATGCCACATTTGTTTATCCATTCATCTGTAGATGGACACTTGAGTAGTTTCTACCAACTGGCTATTGTGAATAAAGCTGCGATGAAGTATTTGTTTGGGGGTCCCAATTTCTCCACATCCTTGTCAACACTTTTTTTTTAAAGCCATCCTAGTAGTCGAAAGTGGTACCTTACTGTGGGTTTGGTTTGCATTTCCCTAATGACTAGTGATGCTGTGCATCTTTTTATGTACTTATTGATCACTTATTCATTTATGTATTTTCTCTGGAGAATTCCTTTGCCTAGCTGTTTTTCGTTTCTTTGTTTGTTTTGAGTCGAGGTCTCACTCTGTCATCCAGACTGGAGTGAAGTAACACCATCACAGCTCACCATAGCCTCAACCTCTTGGCCTCAGCCTCCTGAGTAGCTAGTACTATAGGTGCACGCCACCATGTCCAGCTAATTTTTTTTTGTAGAGACGAGGTCTCTCTATGTTGTCCAACTGGTCTCAAACTCCTGAGCTCAGGCAATCCTCTCAACTCAGCCTCTCAAAATGCCAGGATTACAGGCATGAGCCACCATGCCAGGCCTCCTTTACTTATTTTTAAACTGGATTTTTTTTGTTGATGTGTTGTAGGATTTCTAAATATATACTCTGAATATTAAATTCATATCAGATATCAGTGATTTGCCAGAATCACTCCCAGAATAAAGAGGGAAGGTTGAACACAATCCAGATACAAAAGGTAAAAATGGCATGATTCCACTTACATGGCATATCTAAAATAGGCAAATTCATAGACAGAAAGGACACTGGAGATTGCCAGAATTTAGTGGGAGGGGCTGATGGGGAGTTATTGCTTAACAGATACAGAGATTTGCAAATATTTTCTCCCATTACGTGGGTTTTATTTTCACTGTCTTGATAGTGTCCTTTGATGTACAAAAGTTTTTAATTTTAGTGAAGTCTGACTTACCTATTTTTTTCTTTAGTTGTCTGAGCTTTGATGTTATATTTAAGGAGCTATTTCCTTTTTTTTTTGAGTTGGAGTCTCACTCTATAGCCCAGACTGGAGTGCAGTGGCCGCTCCTGGCCACCACAGCCTCGACCTGCTGGGCTCCGGCGATCCTTCCACCTCAGCCTTCCGAGTAGCCAGAATTACAGGCATGCGCTACCATGCCCGGCTGATTTTTTGATTTATTGTAGAGATGAGGTCTCGCTGCCCAGGTGGGTCTCGAACCCACGGGCTCAGGCAATCCACTCACCTCAGCCTCCCAAAGGCACGGGATTACAGGCTAAGCCACCGAGCCTGGCTTAAGGAACTATTTCCAAATTCAAGGTCACACAGCCCATCTCACTTTACAGAAGTATTTTTTTATTTAAAAAAGAATTTTTTTTTAATACACAGGGTCTCACTCTGTTGCCCAGGCTGGAATACAGTGGTGTGATCATAGTTCAACGAAGCCTCAAACTCCTAGTCTCAAGCGATCCACCCACCTTTGCCTCCCAAAGTGCTGGAATTACAGGCATGAGCCACCATGCCTGCCTGGCCTTCATTTTACAGGTGTAGAAATTGAAGCTTATAGGAGAAAAGCCTTAGGGCTCATGGAAGTTAACAACAGCTTCAACTAAGACCCAGGGTTCTCTTCACAACCAGTGCTAAAAAACAACTTTAAAAAAATTATTGGCCGGGCTCCGTGGCTCCGCCTGTAATCCCACGCCTTTGGGAGGCCGAGGTGAGTGGATTGCCTGAGCCAGTGGGTTCGAGACCCGCCTGGGCAGCGAGACCTCATCTCTACAATAAATCAAAAAATTAGCCGGGCGTGGTAGCACGCACCTGTAGTTCCAGCTGCTTGGAAGGCTGAGGCTGAAGGATCGCTGGAGCCCAGGAGGTAGGTCGAGGCTGCGGTGGCTGGGAGCGGCCACTGCACTCCAGTCTGGGCGACAGAGTGAGATTCCAACTCAAATAAATAAATAAATAAATAAATTAATTAATTAAAATAAAATAAAAAACAACTTTAAAAAAATTATTGGCCGGGCTCGGTGACTCAGCCTGTAATCTCAGCACTTTGGGAGGCCGAGGTGAGTGAATTGCCTAAGCCCACGGGTTCGAGACCCGCCTGGGCAACTTGACGAGACCTCATCTCTACAACAAATCAAAAATTAGCCTGGTGTGATAGCGTGCTCCTGTAGTTCCAGCTACCTGGAAGGCTGAGGCGGAAGGATCCCCGGAGCCCAGCAGGTCGAGGCTGCGGTGGCCAGAAGCGGCCACTGCACTCCAATCTGGGCGACAGAGTGAGATTCCAACTCAAAAAAAACAAAAAACAAAAAAACACAGAAAATAAGTATTAGTGATTATGTGAAGAAAATAGAACCCTCGCACACTATTAGTAGGAATGTAAAATGGTGCAACTGCTATGAGAAATGGTGGAGGTTCCTCAATAAATTCAAAATAAAATATCTGAATCATATTCCAAAATCGGACTTCCGGGTATACATCCAAATGAATTGAAAAGAAGGTCTCAAGGAGATATTTGCATACCCATGTTCATAGCAGCACTATTCCACCTAGAGGTGGAAGCAACCCAAATGTCCATTGATGGGTGAATAAATAAACCAAATGTCGCTGGGCTCGGTGGCTCAGCCTGTAATCCCACGCTTTGGGAGGCTGAAGTGAATGGATTTCCTGAGCCCGAGGGTTCGAGACCCGCCTAGGCAACTTGGCAAGACCTCATCTCTACAATAAATCAAAAAAATCAGCCAGGCGTGGTAGCTTGTGCCTGTAATTCCGGCTACTCGGAAGGCTGAAGCGGAAGGATCGCCGGAGCCCAGCAGGTCGAGGCTGCGGTGGCCGGGAGCGTGCCACTGCACTCCAGTCTGGGCAACAGAGTGAGACTCCAACTCAAAAATAAAAATAAAAATAAAATAAAAATAAAAATAAAATAAAATAAAATAAACCAAATGTCATATATTCATACTATTGGAATATATATTATTCCGTCTTCAAAAGAAAAGAAATCCTGTTGCAAGCTACAACATGGATGAACCTTAAAAACATTATGCTAAGTGAAATGAACCAGTCACAAAAGGACAAATACTGTGTGATTCCACTTATATAAGGTACCTTTAGTAGTCAAAGTCATAGAAATAGAAAGTAGAATGGTAGTTACCAGGGGCTGGAGGTGGAGCGGTCGAGAAATTGTTTAATAGTATGACGTTTTAGATTTACAAGAAGAAAAAGTTCTTGAGATGTTTCACAACTGTGAATATATTTAACACTGCTGAACTGCACACTTAAAATGGTTAAATAATATAGTTTATGTTATGTGTTTGTGGTTGTTTTTATTTTTGAGTCAGGGTCTTTCTCTGTTACCAAGGCTGGAATGCAGTGACATAATCATGGCTCACCATAGCCTCGACCTCCTGGGCTCAGATGATCCTTCCACCTCAGCTTCCTTACTAGGTTTTTTAATTTTAATTTTAATTTTAATTTTTTTTTGAGTTGGAGTTTGACTCCGTCACCCAGACTGGAGTGCAGTGGCCGCTCCCGGCCACGGCAGCCTCGACCCACTGGGCTCTAGCGATCCTCCCACCCCAGCCTTCCGAGTAGCCGGAATTACAGGCACGCACTACCATGCCTCGCTGATTTTTGATTTATTGTAGAGATGAGGTCTCGCTGCCCAGGCAGGTCTCGAACCCGCGGGCTCAGGCAATCCACTCACCTCAGCCTCCCAAAGGCGTGGGATTACAGGCTGAGCCACTGAGCCCGGCTCAGTTTTTTTATTTTTTCTGGAGACAGGTTTTCACTATGTTGCCCAAGTTGGTCTTGATCTCCTGGGCTCAACAATCCTCCTGCCTGGTCCTCCCAAAAATGCTGGGATTACAGACATGAGTCACCCTGCCCAGTCTGTTATATGTTTCTAACCATAATTTTTTATTAATAAATGTACAATAAGCAGCTATTTGTTTATTTGACAATTTATTATCCAATATATAGGGTGCTTGTATGGAAATACCCTGACATTTATTCTGCCCTTGAGGAGTTTAGCATCTAGTTGAGAAGGAAATACATGTGAAAAGTTAAGTAACAGAGATTTGAACAATATTTTGAAATGACAGATCTCAAAAGGCATTGCATGACCACTTGCCAAATAAGGTACAAGGTCCTCTGTAAAAGATTAGAGGAGAGAGAAGTTAAAACAAGGGTGAAATCTTAGTTACATATTGGTAGACTGGCAGAATTTTCCCTTCCGGGAAAGAGAAAAAGATAAGTGTACTGACATTTGTGTAAAAATGTGACAACAGCAAAGAACCAGTGTCAACATATGTCTTCAACCCTCCTGAAGATTACTACTATTGGGACTCTCTCCTTAACCAGCATTAGGTGGTAGAGTCAACTGAAAATTCTCATTATTTTCATCAGTAAAAATAAGAAATTTCCATATACTGATCCAACTGTCTTCCTGGCTTTACCTGACATACTATTATTTCTGTTATGTAGATCTGAAACTTTTTTTTTGAGTTGGAGTCTCACTCTGTCACCCAGGCTGTAGGACAGTGGCACGCTCCCAGCCACCACAGCCTCCATCTGCTGGGCTTAGGCAATCCTTCCACCTTAGCCTTCCAAGTAGCTGGAACACATCACCATGCCCGGCTAATTTTTTGATTTATTGTAGAGATGAGGTCTCGCCAAGTTGCCCAGGCTGGTGTCGAATCCACGGGCTCAGGCAATCCTCTCACCTCAGCCTCCCAAAGTGCTGGGATTATAGGCGTGAGCCACTGCGCCTGGCCCTAGATCTGAAACAATTAAAGTCGGTGTGTATTCTTTCCAGAGGAGGCTTACAAGAACACCTACATTGCAGCTGTAGTCCAATACAGACAATGAGGATTACAAATTCGGTTTATGCCCTGTGTCTAGATTCCACTCTCTTTTGATGGGGGCGGGGAAGACACAACTTATTTACTTTGTGATCCATTTACTGACATTATCAGCCAGGAACCTTTCAGCTGGAAGAAACAGAAAACCCAACTCTAAATAGTTTAAACAAGCCGGACTCAGTGGTTCAGTCTGTAATCCTGCACTTTGGGAGGCTGAGGTGAGTGGATTGCCTGAGCCCGCGGGTTCGAGACCCACCTGGGCAACTTGGCGAGACCTCATCTTCTACAATAAATCAAAAAATCATCCGGGCATGGTAGCGCATGCCTGTAATTCCGGCTACTTGGAAGGCTGAGGTGGAAGGATCACCAGAGCCCAGCAGGTGGAGGTTGCAGTGGCCGGGAGCAGCCACTGCACTCCAGTCTGGGCTACAGAGTGAGACTCCAACTCAAAAAGAAAAAAAATAGTTTAAACAATAGGGCAAATCACATAAAGAATTCCCACACCAGGTCAGCTCCAGGGTTGCTTAATTCCCGTTCAGCAATGTCTGCAAGGACTAGGTTTTTCTGTCTTTCTGTTTTGTCTTTTTTAGTATATTGACTGTTCAGAGACAGTAGCTTCCCAGTAACCACAAGATGGCTGCCATAGTTCAAGCTGATACTATAAAATCTAGATACTATAAAATCCAGAGAAAGGAGATGCCCCTATATATCTCTATTTATAAACAACAACAAAAAACATTTCCCGAGCCGGGCTTGGTGGCTCAGCCTGTAATCCCGCACCTTTGGGAGGCTGAGGTGAGTGAATTGCCTGAGCCCGTGGGTTTGAGACCTGCCTGGGCAGCAAGACCTCATCTCTACAATAAAATCAAAAAATTAGCCAGGCGTGGTAGCGCGCGCCTGTAATTCCGGCTACTCGGAAGGCTGAGGCGGAAGGATCGCCGGAGCCCAGTAGGTCGAGGCTGCAGTGAGACTCCAACTCAAAAAAAAAAAAAATTTCCCAGAATCCCCCAGCAAACTCCCGATTACATCTTATTGACCAGAATTGCTTCATATGCCCATTCTAAACCTGTCACTGCAAGAGAAATGAGATTACTATCCCTAGAATAAAGAGATAAATGGCTCTGTAAAAGAAGATTGATTTTTGCAATAAAATTAGAATTTTGTTATGAGGAAAAGATGGAAAACAACATTTGGCAGCCCAACACCAATGTTTACTACACTAAACACACCAGTTCAATTTCAAGTATGATTCGTTCTAAAATTTCATTTGTTCATTTATTCATTCTACAAATAGGTTTTTTTTTATAGACCTTAAGAATCACTTGAGTATGAACTGATGATAATTATCCATGATGTTTATTGTGGAGGGTGTGGTTGCTGAAAGAACTTAGGCGCCAGTGACAACTCCACACCAGTTAAAGACCAAGAGATTTATTAAAGCGCGGCTACAGGGGAAAAGGAGAGGGGTCTGTAACCGCGGGGGATGGGGAGGGAGAGATGGGGGAAAGAGAGAGTGAGAGAGAGAGGGGGAGAGAGAAAGAGAGAGGGTGAGAGAGAGAGCGTGAGAGAGAGAGAGAGAGACGGAGAGAGCTACAAATAGTTTTGACTATTGCTGTACCAGGACTCTGTTTTCCTGCTGGAAATACAGAGCAGAAAACAATTTTGTCCTTGCTCTTGAGGTTACATCGGTCTACAGGTGAGGCAAACATAAAAGATAAAAAAACCTAAATTTGAATCAGAAAAGTAAGAGAGGTACAGGTACTTTAAAACTCTATTTAACTTAGCAGATATGTTGAGACGAGTATATTATGGTCTATAGACCAGAAAGACCATGCATATATTTCATATATCATCCACTATTTTGAAAACTTGATAAGTTATGGGCTAATCTATTCCCTCCTCTAAGAATAGGATTTATTCTCTAATTTGATGTTTTCCATTTTCATTTATTATGGCCAAAGTCCAAGAGATGAAACACTGTTGATGAAAAGTATTTTTACTACTCTATCATATCAATCTACAACTCAGGGCATAAGTCTCAGCTGGAGTTAGAGACTTTGGAGTTATCAGCTTATGAATGGCAGTTGTAGAAATGAGGGCGGATATTATCACCTAAGTAGAGTGTAGGCTGAGAAGGACAGGACAGAATCCTATGGAACAGCAAAGTCAGGCAGAGAAACTAATCTGTGAAGAAATGCCAGAAAGTTAGGCGAGAAACCAGGGGACAGAGTGGTGACAAGAAAGCCAAGGGAAGAGAAGGTTTCAAAAGGAGAGGCGCAGTCAGCTGTGTCAAATACATCAGAGCAGTTAAATAAACCAAGGACTGAAAAGCATCCACTGAATCTGCTATCAAAAGGTAAGTGACTGCAAATGGGGAAAAGGAATCTTTTTAGAATGATAGAAATGTTCTAAAATTGGACTATGGTGATGATCACACAAGTCTGTACATTTACTAAAAATCACTGAACTGTATGCTTAAGATGGGTGACTTTTATGGTATGTAAATTATACCTCAAAAAAAGTATTCTTTTTTTTTTGAGTTGGAGTCTCACTCTGTTGCCCAGACTGGAGTGCAGTGGCCACTCCCGGCCATTGCAGCCTCGCCTGCTGGGCTCCTGCGATCCTTCTGCCTCAGCCTTCCAAGTAGCCAGAATTACAGGCATGCGCTACCACGCCCAGCTGATTTTTTGATTTATTGTAGAGATGAGGTCTCGCTGCCCAGGCGGGTCTCGAACCCACAGGTCAGGCAATCCACTCACCTCAGCCTCCCAAAGGCACGGGATTACAGGCTGAGCCACCGAGCCCAGTTTAAGTATTCTTTTTAAAAGGGCTACAGGTGGCCTGGGTCTGAGAAGTTTCAATAGAACAATGAGGACAGAAGTCAGATTTGGATTTAGGGGCAAATTTGAGATGAAGAAATGAAGTCTCTTTTATTTAAATAATTTGGTTCTAAGGGAAGGAAAGAAAAAAGCAGTACTTAAAGAGGCCCATGAGGTCAAGAATGGGAGGAAGATGGTAAGTTTAGTTTTTAGATATATGCCATTTGAAGTAAGAATCCAAATAGCTAGTAATTATTATTTTTTGTCTCAAGTAGGACTTGCCGCAGATTGGTTAGTACAAGATGCCACAACAGGTGGGCATTGGGTTGAAGCTGGAAAGAGTAGCACAGCAGATAAAGATCCCCACTTTGGTCTCTAGGGAAACTCCATTTCCTAGAATTACAGAGCTCAGAGTTTATGCATGGAACTTCATCCCTGTCAGCTTCTGGGTATACAAACATCAACTGATTCTTTAGTATATAGAGTGAAGAATATCTCAGCACTCTCCCCTGTTCCAGTTCTTCATTATCAGGAAGTTTTTCCTAATGTTTAACCTAAATCTCTCTATTCAAAATTGAGTCCTTTAAAACTCCTCATCTCGGAAAAAATGTATGCTGTTATGCTTTCTATTTCTAGTGTTTACTAGGTTACCAGATGCTCTCCAAAAACACTGGACCACAACTCTAACCTCTCTAATCTTGGTTTCCCTATAAGGATTCGATTCAATGATGTCTATAAGTACTGAGCACAGTACCTGCACCTAGAAATAACTCAATAGATAGTTATTCTCACTCAGAGGGAGAAAGATGAAAAAAATGTTTCAATAGAGATGTCACTTTCTCTCCTTGGGATATCATCCCTTTTATGTTGTTTGATAGAAAACTTAACATTAGTATCTGAACTACTAACCCATTTTACTTATAAACTCATAAATTAGAGAATAAAATTAATCACATTACAAAACCATTCATGAGTTGCAATGGAGTCACACTGTCCCTTTAAGTGCCATCTTCTCAAGTGTTTAGGGATCATTAAATTCCATTAAATTTGTAACAGAAGGTATAACCAAAAACTCGAGTATAACAACCCACTACTGATTAGATATCAATCACGAGAGAAAGAAAATTTTAAATTATAATGAAAAAGAAGTATTTAATTATTTGCTTAATGAAAGTATTAAAATACTTTTAGACCTGGTGTGGGGGCTCACACCTGTAATCCCAGCACTTTGGGGGGCCAAGGCAGGAGGATCACTTGAGCCCAGGAGTTTGAGACCAGCCTCGGCAACATAGGAAGACCTTATCTTTACAAAAAATAAAAAAGTTAGGCAGGCATGGTGGCACACACCTATAGTCCCAGCTATTTGGGAGGCTGAGGAAGGCAGATCTCTTCAGTCCAAGAGCTTGAGGCCATGGTGAGTCATAATCATACCACTGCACTCCAGTCTGGGGGACACAGTGAGACCCCCAACTAAAAAAAAAACTTTTAATTTAATAGTTAAACGATAATTTTCTAATTATTCACTTTACATTATGGGGAGCTGAAATATTAGGTAGCTTTGTTCAAAACAAATATTTATGCTTTGGTAGCAATGAAGCCATGCTGATTCTCCAAGGCAGAGCTTTACTACAGAGGAAGAACTTTGCTGTTATTAGAAACACAAATACCTGGAAAGGACCAATACTCAAAATTCAAAGAAACAAACTATAAAAAGATCGATAAAAAGTCCTATGTATATTACTACACATGAAGTTTTGTTTGCTTATTTTTAATTTCAGTATCCTGGCCTGCATCTACCAATAATTATAAATTATTTGAGGACATAAATTTTATATTCAGTCTAACCCTACAAAGCCTAGCTCAATGTTTGAAACTAGTGGTGTTCAATAAATATGTGTTACATTGAAATAATAAATTAATAATAGTAGTGTATTATAGATTGGGTTGCCAGATAAAATACAGCATGCCAAGTTAAATTTGTTTCTGTTTTTTTGAGTCAAAGGTTTCACGCTGTTGCCCAGGCTGGAGTCAAGTGGCATGCTCATAGCTCATCACAGCCTTGATCTCCTAGGCTCAGGAAAGCCTTCCACTACAGGTGCACCACCAAGCCTGGCTAATTTTTTTACTTTTTCTTTTGAGTTGGAGTCTCACTCTGTTGCCCAGACTGGAGTGCAGTGGCCGCTTCTGGCCACCACAGCCTCGACCTGCTGGGCTCCAGCGATCCTTCCACCTCAGCCTTCCAAGTAGCTGGAACTACAGGCGCGAGCTACCATGCCCAGCTAATTTTTTGATTTATTGTAGAGATGCTGTCTCGTCAAGTTACCCAGGCGGGTCTCGAACCCGCGGGCTCAGGCAATCCACTCACCTTGGCCTCCCAAAGTGCTGGATTACAGGCTGAGTCAACGAACCCGGCCAATTTTTTTACTTTTTATAGAGACAAGGTCTTGCTATGTTGTCTAGGCTGATCTTAAACTCAACAATCTTCTTACCTCAGCCTCTCTAAGTGCTGGTTACAGGTGTGAACCATCGTGCTCGGCTTTGTTTTTGTTTTTATTTTGAGTCAGGGTCTCACTTGTTGCCTAGGGTGGAATACAGTGGCACAATCACAGCTCACCACACCCTCAACTTCTTGGGCTCACACAATCCTCCTGTTTCAGCCTCCCAGGTAGCTGGGACTACAGGCATGTACTACCATGCCTGGCTAATTTTTGTGTTTTTTTGTGGAGATGAAGTCTCACTATGTTGCCAAGGTTGGTCTCAAACTCCTGGGTTCAAGCGATCCTCCCACCTCAGCCTCCCAAAGTGGTGGGATTACAGGCGTGAACCACCATACCCGACCCAAGTTAAATTTGAATTTCAAATTTTTATATCAAAATTTAACTGGGAATCTGATTTTTATTTGTTAAATCTGGCAACTCTAATTGTGAGTACTATTTAGTAAAGAATTTTGCAGTCCCATAGACTGGCTAAGGGCTTCTCTCCTTAGCAGTGAGACTGCCTTAAATTGAAAAAGTCTTTAGAACCAAGCAGTCTCACATGCCCAAACAGAAATTAAACTAGAAAACATGTACTAGTATGGTCTGCTTTTTATAGGGAGGTTAAGATAAAATACTTACTATAATTCTTCTTTACAGGTATCTTGGGAAGGACCAAAGGACACTATTATTATGTTTTTTATGTTCTTGAGATGAGATATGCTTTGCAGTTCCAAAAATTATATTTTTGCTTACTTTTCTTTCAGGTTTCTTTACTTTTAAAGCCAATTCTGGGCCCAGGAGGTCGAGGCTGCAGCGAATCATGATCATGCCACTGCACTGCAGCCTGAGAGACAGAGTAAAATCCTGACTCAAAAAATAAAATAAAATAAAGCCAGTTCTGATAAAAGATTGGCTCAGGAGTGGGAAAGTTGGTGGAAAGATGTGAAAGAGGGAGATATTACAATTGGCAACTTCTCTTCCTATAAAATGAAATGCTTAATGAAGGGACCTTTTGTGGCCTCTATTTTGGGTAGAAAATTTTTTAAACTTCCAACAGTGAAAGCTTCATATACTTTATTTTTATTTTTTGAGTTGGATTCTCACTCTTTGTTGTCCAGGCTGGAGTGCAGTGGCATGGTTATGGCCATTGCAGCCTGAAAGCTTCATATACTTTTAAAAAGCACAACGGAATAAGGTAATGGCCCTTCTCCCCCAATCACCACTACCACCACCTACTCTGATTAGGACAGAATCTAAGAATTCATCTCTTCTATTCTTATAATGTCTAATTAATTTCTCTCTGTCCCACTCTTTATAGTTTTGAAGGAAAAAAATGATACTATTTTAAAATGTCCAGAAATGGATGTGATGGGGAAGTGTTGGCATTACATCACATTCACTTTGACTTGAATACATGATAGAAGAACGAGTTCTGCACACCTCATCAAGGGCACATGCATAATGAACAATTGTATACCTAACCCTGAATTGCATCCATCTTTAAAATAAAAAAAATCAAAAAAAGAACCATTTTTGTTCAAGTCCTAACAGAGTGTACCATGTAAATCTCAGGGAAAGAGAAGTTCATAATATTCACATTTCAAATTAATGAATAAAAAAAAATAATAAAAATCCAAATGGACCTAAAATTCTCTGCAGATACTGGCTGAATGAAATAATTTTAGACTTCAGACATGTGTCGCCAGTTTTGCTTTGTTTTTTAAGGTTAAATTTTGTGAAGGTATTTCTATTAATGTACACTGGTGAAAAATTTTAGTGAAGTTGACATTTGGCTCTTCACTTCAGAAAGGGAGCCCTTCAGGTAATTTAGGTAGGGAAGATTTAGGTTTTTCAAATTCCAGTATCTCAAGTCATGAATGAAAGGGCCATTCTATAAACTTTATGTCCAGAGAAAGCCAGGATCCCATTATTTTCTTTATCAGCAAAATCAACTTTGTTTGCTTAATATTGATCCCCAATTTATTCAATCAGAGTTGTCTATAGTCATAATAATCTGAACTATATGTACAATCTTCTTTTTTTATTCCAGGAGTAAATTTGTTCTGAAGGTTTTACTCTATTACACAGTATTTTTTTTTTTTTTTGAGTTGGAGTCTAACTCTGACACCCAGGTTGCAGTCTTCAGTCTTCAGGTTTTGTTTCTGTGACAGTTCTCTCAGAATGATGGTCTCCAGTTGCATCTATGTTGCTTTAAAGGACATGATTTTGTTCTTCCTATGACTGCCTGTTTTTTGTTTTCTTAATAGTAGCCATCCTAATGGGTGTGAGATGGTATCTCATTGTGGTTTTGATTTGCATTTCTTTGATGATTAGTGATGTTGAGCATCTTTTAATATACATGTTGGCTATTTTTATATCATCTTTTGAGAAATATCTATTCAAGTCCTTTGCCCATTTTAAAATCAGATTATTGATTTTCTGTTCTTGAGTATTTTATATATTCTGGATATTAACCTTTATCAGATAGATTGTGCGTTTTTAAATATATGATGTTAGGAGTGTATAGAGGAAACCGATTTAGCAAAGGAATTAGAAATCTTTTTAGAAATTTTCTATATATTTTGTTACTGAGAGCTAAACAGATTATTGGGATTACAAAAATATTCTTACTTTACCTCCTGAAGTATATAGTAATTCAGTGGTAATAGGTATGGGGAATCAAAGACAGGATTTGTTTAAGTGTTATATGATGTTGATTCTTATGCTTTATTTTGTCCTCCTCTCCTAAACACAGAGCACGTGGTCTTGTATATAATTTGTTCATAATAAATGTTGAAGCACATCGAAAAGTTGATAGAGACTTGAGGATAGGTTCATGAGTGTTGTACTGCCATATTTTACCTTTTATAAATATTCTTTGTATCTATTCCATATTTATTAAAAACAATTTCACAGCAAAATGAGGGCTTACAATAATATTATGCAAACTGAAATTGCAGCATGTTTTCAAGGTTCATTGATACTATAGTATCTATCAGCACTTCAGTGCTTTGTATGGCATAATAGCAACCCGTTATATAGTTATAATATGTTTATCTATTCATCAGTTGATGGACATTTGGGTTGTTTCTACTTTTTGGCTATTAGGAATTATACTGTTGTGAACATTCATGTACATATTTTTTTTTTTTTTTTTTGAGTTGGAGTCTCACTCTGTCGCCCAGACTGGAGTGCAGTGGCCGCTCCCGGCCACCGCATCCTCGACCTGCTGGGCTCCGGCGATCCTTCCGCCTTAGCCTTCCGAGTAGCTGGAACTATAGGCGTGCACTACCATGCCCGGCTGATTTTTTTATTTATTGTAGAGATGAGGTTTCGCCTGCCCAGGCGGGTCTTGAACCCGCGGACTCAGGCAATCCACTCACCTCAGCCTCCCAAAGGCGTGTGATTACAGTCTGAGCCACCGAGCCCGGCTCATGTACACATTTTTATGTGGTTATATATTCTCAGAACTCTGTACACTGTATAGTTAAAAGTGTAGCTATACATTCTGCATAGCTCAGAATGCGACTGTTGAGTCAATTTCTTCTGAAAAGTGTTTTATAACAATAGAAGGTAGCATATGAATACTGTTTAGTGAGGGACTGACACAAACTATAAGAATTAGAGGAGGCTGGGCACGGTAGCTCAAGCCTGTAATCCCAGCTCTTTGGGAGGCCGAGGTGAGCGGATTGCCTGAGCCCACAGGTTCAAGAAAAGCCTGGGCAACTTGGTGAGACCGCATCTCTACAATAAAAATCAAAAAATTAGCCGAGCATGATGGCACGTGCCTGTAGTTTCGGCTACTTGGAAGGCTGAGGCGGAGGGATAGCTTAACCTTAGTAGGTTGAGGCTGCGGGGTTGTGAGCATACCACTGCACTCCAGTCTGGGTGACAGGATGAGACTCCAACTTAAAAAAAAAAAAAAAATTAGAGGAGTTGTAGTGAGGGAAAGATCACTGGCCTGGCATGAAACTTTCAGTATTTAAAATCATTCAGTATAACCGGGCTCGGTGGCTCAGCCTGTAATCCCATGCTTTGGGAGGTTGAGGTGAGTGAATTGCCTGAGCCCGTGGGTTCAAGATCCGCCTGGGCAACTTGGCGAGACCTCATCTTTACAATAAATCAAAAATTAGCCGGGCGCAGTAGCGCGCGCCTGTAGTTCCAGCTACTTGGAAAGCTGTGGCAGAAGAATCGCTGGAGCCCAGCAGGTCGAGGCTGCGGTGGCCAGGAGCGGCCACTGCACTCCAGTCTGGGCGACGGAGTGAGACTCCTACTAAAAAAAAAAAATCATTCAATTATTCTTAATCAACGTGGTTATGTACATAGTTTTAAAAGGTCTAATAGTGCTACATGCTATTTTAATTTATCTATTTGGGGGTGGTTGGAGTCTTACTCCATCGCCCAGGCTGCTGTGCAATGGCACGCTCACGGCCACCCCAGCGTCAACCTGCTGGGCTCCGGCAACGCTTCCACCTCAGACTTCCAAGTAGCTGGAACTACAGGAGTGCGCTACCGCGCCCGGCTAATTATTTTTTTATTTTTATTGTCGAGACGAGGTCTCAACAAGCTGCCCAGGCTGGTCTTGAACCCGAGGACTCAGGCAATCCACTCACCTCGGCCTCCCAAAGAGCTGGGATTACAGCCTGAGCGACCGAGCCCGGAAATTTACCTATTTTTAAATTATTTTTTATAGAAACAAGGTCTTGCTACCTTGCCCAGGCTGGACTTGAACTCCTGTTCTCAAGCAGTCCTCCCACCTCAACCTCCTAAAGTGTTGAGATTACAGGCATGAGCTACCTCATCCAGCCTTATTTTACCTGTTTTTAATTGTACTTGCTGGTAAGTTTTCCTTTATCCTCTAGTTGTCTCTCAAGTCAGTTTTCGATATGGTCAAATTGAACCTTCATCCTTTGCTCCATCCGGACTAATTACCCTTTAGGCCTGTTGTACAGCTCTTGCCTTATGACTTTTTTGGGCTTTTTCTGAGAATTTTTTTTTTCTCCTTTCTTGTATAGGACTTCCTATTCCTGGAACTATATCTTCCTTATCTGTAGTTTAGCTCCTGGGTTGGCTACATAGATAGCTTTTTGAAAAAGATGACACGAGAGGTGAACTTTAAGACCGTGCATATCTGAAAATATTTTTGCTTTACCATACATTTACATGATAGTTTGCCCAGGAAATAATTCTAGACTGAAAATTCTTTTCACTTAGGTGTTGCTGAATTGTTTCCAAGTTTCCAATGTTATTACTGAGAAGGTTGATGCCGTTCTGGTTTTCAATCCTTTCAGTATGTCCTGTTTTTTTTTTGTTTTTTTTTGAGTTGGAGTCTCACTCTGTCGCCCAGACTGGAGTGCAGTGGCCGCTCCCGGCCACCGCAGCCTCGACCTGCCGGGCTCCAGCGATCCTTCTGCCTCAGACTTCCGAGTAGCTGGAATTACAGGCGCACGCTACCACGCCCGGCTGATTTTTTTTTTGATTTATTGTAGAGATGAGGTCTCGCTGCCCAGGCGGGTCTCGAACCCGCGGGCTCAGGCAATCCACTCACCTCAGCCTCCCAAAGGCGCGGGATTACAGGCTGAGCCACCGAGCCCAGCTATGTCCTGTTTTTAATTTCTGGGAACTTGTAAAATCTTTTGTCTCTAATGTTGTGGAATTTCATGATGATACAACTTGACACAGTCTTCTTTTATCTTGACTGGGTATCTGTTATACCCTCTGTCTGGACACTCAAGTCCTCCAGGTGTGGGAGATTTAATTATATTATATTATATTATTTATTGATTTATTTATTTGAGTTGGAGTCTCACTCTGTCACCCAGACTGGAGTGCAGTGGCCGCTCCCGGCCACCGCAGCCTCGACCTGCTGAGCTCCAGCGATCCCTAAGCCTCAGCCTTCCAAGTAGCTGGAACTACAGACATGCGCTACCACGACCGGCTGATTTTTTTTTTTTTTTTTTAATTGTAGAGATGAGGTCTAGCCAAGTTGCCCAGGCGGGTCTCGAACCCACGAGCTCAGGCAATCCACTCACCTCAGCCTCCCAAAGTGCTGGGATTTCAGGCTGAGCCACCGAGCCTGGCTTATATTATTTATTTTATAATTTTCTCTGCACTAAAGTTTTCTTTGCTCTCTTTCTATGTAATTCCTATTATTTGTATGCTGGATCTCCTGGATTAACCCTAGATAATCCTCAAATTATCTAGTCTGCATCTTTTAACTTTTTGCTGTATTTTTTGGAACATTTCCTTTATGTTTTATTTCAACTCTTTTATTTTTAAACTTTGGCTATCATACTTTTTTTTTTTTTTTTTGAGTTGGAGTCTCACTCTGTCGCCCAGACTGGAGTGCAGTGGCCGCTCCCGGCCACCGCAACCTCGGCCTGCTGGGCTCCGGCGATCCTTCCACCTCAGCCTTCCGAGTAGCCGGAATTACAGGCATGTGCCACCATGCCCAGCTGATTTTTTTTTTGATTTATTGTAGAGATGAGGTCTCGCTGCCCAGGCGGGTCTCGAACCCGCGGGCTGAGGCAATTCACTCACCTCAGCCTCCCAAAGGCGGGGGATTACAGGCTGAGCCACCGAGCCTGGCTACTATTATATTTTAAAGAATATAATTAGGCCAGGAGCAGTGGCTCACGCCTATAATCCCAGCACTTTGGGAAGCCTAGGTGAGAGGATTGCCTGAGCCCACAGGTTTGAGACCAGCCTGAGTAAATTGGTGAGATCTCATCTCTACAATAAATAAAAAAATTAGCTGGGTGTGGTGGCGCATGCCTGTAGTTCCAGCTACTTGGAAGGCTGAGGCGGAAGGATCACCTGTGCCCAGTAGGTTGAGGCTGTGGTGGCTGTGAGCATGCCACTCCAGTCTGGGTGACAGGGTGAGACTCCAACTCAAAAAAAAAAAATAAATAAAATAAAATAAAAAAATATATGTATATAATTTCTCATCAATAAGGGTAGCTGATCTCAAACCAGGCAAAATGGGGACCAAAATGAGGCCCAAATTTTACCTGTACAATGACCATTTGTATATCTAATGCTGAACTGTACCCCATATCCTTAACATAAAAAATTTAAAAAAGCTTAGCACATTGCCTCGTACACAGTGGAGGCTTAATAAATACTAGATATAATTGTTGTTAGCAAATCTATATCTCATATTATACAGTCATTGAAAGCTAATATAATGTCCCCACTCTCTCTCTCTCTCTCTCTGTCTCTCCCCCTCTCTTCTTCCCTCCCTCCCTTCCTTTCTTCCTTCCTTTTTTTTTTTGAGTTGGAGTCTCACTGTTGCCCAGACTGGAGTGCAGTGGCCGCTCCCGGCCACCGCAGCCTCAACCTGCTGGGCTTCAGCGATCCTTCCTCCTCAGCCTTCCAAGTAGCTGGAACTACAGGCGCACGCTACGACGCACGGCTAATTTTTTTTTTTTTTTTTTTTTTTATTGTAGAGATGAGGTCTCGCCTGCCCAGGTGGGTCTTGAACCCGCGGGCTCAGGCAATCCACTC
This sequence comes from Cephalopachus bancanus, assembly GCA_027257055.1. Lineage (NCBI taxonomy): Eukaryota > Metazoa > Chordata > Mammalia > Primates > Tarsiidae > Cephalopachus > Cephalopachus bancanus. The sequence continues at coordinate 1,710,204 of JAPVLO010000195.1, read as the reverse complement.
ACCTCAGCCTCCCAAAGGCGCGGGATTACAGGCTGAGCCACCGAGCCCGGCCCTTTCGTTCTTTCTTATTCATTTTACTTTGTCACCCCAGCTGGAGTCCAGTGGCTGGTCTGGAATCCCTGGGCTCGGGTGATCCTTTCACCTCTGCTTCCCAAAGTGCTGGGATTACATGTGTGAGCAACTGGACCCTGGTTGAGAATATGATTTCTTTTTTTTTTTTTTTTTTTTTTGAGTTGGAGTTTCACTCCGTCGCCCAGACTGGAGTGCAGTGGCCGCTCCCGGCCACCGCAGCCTCGACCCACTGGGCTCCGGCGATCCTTCCGCCTCAGCCTTCCGAGCAGCCGGAATTACAGGCGCGCGCTACCACGCCGGGCTAATTTTTTTATTTATTGTAGAGATGAGGTCGCGCCTGCTCGGGCGGGTCTCGAACCCGCGGGCTCAGGCAATCCACTCACCTCAGCCTCCCAAAGGCGCGGGATTACAGGCTGAGCCACTGAGCCCGGCTGAGAATATGATTTCTTAAAGAAGAAAGCCCATTTTTGTTCAGAGTGACTTAAAAAAAAAAAGGATCTTGCTCTTACTTCATAAGTGCAGTAGGTTTTTTCTTATAAACTTTCTGGGTTGTTTCTTTTTTTTCTGTTTATTTCATATGGGAGACTTTTCTTAAATATATGGTGAACTTTTACAGTTTGTTCATATTTACGAGTAGTCAACAAATGCATTGAAAACTCAGTATGACTGGTGACGTTATTAGATGGGGCTCATTATAGAATGGTTTAGTGGTGAACTGGCTTTTTTATTGAAGAGTTCCTATATTCAGAATGTATAGGTCCTTTCTTTGGGATGTTTATTTATAGAGAGAAAGGTCTTTTGAGGGCATATATGACTGGCTGCTATTGTTATGGAAGATGCTTGGACAGAGATGATTACCAATCCCTTTGTTTTTTGGCAGCACCTCACCCTGGTACTCTACTATGCCTGGTTAACTGAGCATAGAGCTTCTTGTGTTTGGTTCCTCTACAGAGGATGGGTCTACAAGTGGTCTTTATACATGATTTGATTCAATTTCCTTGTTTTCGATTCCTTGCCTTACCTCTGTCTTGTGTGGTTTCTAGTGTTTCATGTTTCTGAACCTTTCTACAATTCTGCTTGGTTGATTGGCTTGCTTCTTGCTACTTTCTCCTTCAATAAGCACTTTATATGTTCTGTTTAGTCAGTTACCACTGCTGTTTATCTCCCGACTTAAAAGAATATAGCTCTGGGTTCGAGATGTCAAAGCTAAAGTTTGTGCTTTGATTTTTTTATCCTTGTTTTGGAATAGATTCAGAAGGGAAGGAGATAGAAACATCTGTAATCTATCTTCCTAAAACTGGAAGTTTGTTCAAGTTTTTCCCATGATGTTGTGGCTTATTATCTCACTAGACAATTTCTGCTACAATTTCTTTAATTATTTTGATTTTTAAAAATTTTATATAAAATAAACTTCTAGTCACTTTGTGTTACTAAAAAATCTGAAGAAATATTCACAGTTTTTATTGGCCTCTCAGGCAAGTTACATTTTGGTTGTACAGTCTTGTTGGTATTTCAGTGCAAACAGTGTTGTTCTCACTTTTCTGTCCTAACACGGTCTGTTTTTTTTGTTTTTTGAGTTGAAGTCTCACTGGGTCGCCCAGACTGGAGTGCAGTGGCCGCTCCCGGCCACTGCAGCCTCGACCTGCTGGGCTCCGGCAATCCTTCCGCCTCAGCCTTCCCAGTAGCCGGAATCACAGGCACGCGCTACCACGCCCGGCTGATTTTTTGATTTATTGTAGAGATGAGGTCTCGCTGCCCAGGCGGGTCTTGAACCCGCGGGCCCAGGCAATCCACTCACCTCAGCCTCCCAAAGGCGCGGGATTACAGGCTGAGCCACCAAGCCCGGCTACACGGTCTGTTTTTTATATAAACAGCAGTAGAAGCAGTTGTTCTCTTCCACTCTCAGTGACTATCTCTTAGTAGCAGGTGAAGTGATTCATTCTTCTGTACATCTTAGAAGAGATTTTATTATGTGTGGAGGATAAAGTGTGGGGAGAGTGTGTCAGGCATTACACATCCTGGACTAGCATAAAAAGAAGCAACTTCTCTCACTGCAATTTCAAAGCCTGGAAGTAACACCTCACTTATAAGACTCTGAGAAATCACATTATTCACAACAGGGACTATGATTCACATGAACAGAACAGAATGGAATTATCAGAAATAGATTCTGTAGATCAATCTGCAGCAAAAATATCCCTGACTTAGCTATTAATTGGCTATAATCACAGGAAGGTCCATTCCATTTACATTCCACCACCTTCTCTTCCACTGTGACTGAATAACCTTTATTCTTCTCTTATGGCATATACTTAGAGGTCAAAACACAAAGTTGGAAAACAGGTTTTAACATGATCCCCTCTTTTTTTTTTCCTTGTGGTCCTTTTAAAATAAGACTTACTTCTTTGGGAGGCTGAGGTGAGTGGATTGCTTGAGCCCACGGGTTCGAGACCCGCCTGGGCAGCGAGACCTCATCTCTACAATAAATCAAAAAAAAAAAATCAACCGGACGTGGTAGTGCATGCCTGTAATTCCGGTACTCGGAAGGCTGAGGCGGAAGGATCGCCAGAGCGCAGCAGGTCGAGGCTGCGGTGGCTGGGACCGGCCACTGGACCCCAGTCTGGGTGACAGAGTGAGACTCCAACTCAAAAAAAATTAAAAAATAAATAAAAATAAAACTTACTTAACATGCCTTGTGTTAATTGTACTCATTTAATTGGTCACCTTGAATTATTGAGCATTTGTCATTTTTATACTTTGTATATTGACCCACTATTATTTTTAGTAGCAGTGATTATAATAACCTGCAGTATGGGTTAGAAGAGCTTTGTAGTTGATGGAATTTGAATTCCTGCCAGAGCTATTATTTGCTTCGAATGTGAGCAATATGATTTCAGTTCTTTTACCTGGGCAGTTTTTCTCCTGCTATTGATTTCCTGCCTCTCTAACAGTAATAAATCCTTTTTAGGGAGTAAACAGAAAAAGGCAGTTCCAATTTGATAGCTACTACTTTATATGTATGAAGAGGGACCCTAAAAACTCCAGAATTTATTTATTTTAAAATTGTGCACGTTTTCTTTTTTTTTTTTTTTGAGTCAGAGGCTGTCACTCTTGTCGCCCAGGCTCGAGTGCAATGGCACGCTCACAGCCACGGCAGCCTCGACCTGCTGGACTCCGGCAATCCTTCTGCCTCAGCCTTCCAAGTAGCTGTAACTACAGGCATGTGCCACCATGCCGGCTAATTTTTTGATTTATTGTTGCAACGTGGTCTCGCCAAGTTGCCCAGGCTAGTCTTGAACACTTGGGCTCAGGTAATCTTCTCACCTGGCCTCCCAAAGTGCTGGGATTATAGGCATGAGCCACTGTGCCCAGCAGACATTTATTCTTACACGTTTAAACTTCAGTTGCTTTCAAAAGGATCTCCGTTTGATGCAATACACCTATCAAGGCGCTTTTTCCACAGCTCGAAACGGTTTTTGAACTGTTCAGTTTTGATACCTTTTAGTGCTTCTGTCATCGTTTGTTTCACCTATTCCACATTGGCAAAATGTTTTCCTCTGAGAACTTTTTTTTTTGTCCAGGGCAATAAAAAGTCGCTCAGGAAGAGATCTGGTGTATAGGGAGGGTGGGGCATGAGGGTCATGACATTTTTAGTCAAAAACTGCTGAATAGTCAGCGTGATGTGGGCTGGTTTTTCGTGTAAATCTCCAATCATGAAATGGGTAAATGTGTTGAAAGAATCTCAAAAAAAAAAAAAAAAAAAAGTACTGAAGCTGAATGCAGCCTCTAACAACGTTAGTTGGTTGGCTTCTTAGGCAAGTTACATTTGGTTGTACAGTCTGATGTACACTGATGCTGATGGGTTTCTAGAACATTTACCTTGCTGGGAAAGACTACTACATGGGATCCGCCCTTTAAAAAATAATTCTGTTTTTTTGGAGGGGTCCTCCCTCATACACATATAATATTGAGTGCCTAATTTTTAAAGAACTATGCAAGAAGTTTTAAGGGATGTACAAATGAGAATGTCAGTTGCTTTCAGCCACAAGTAACAATAACAAAGAAATACAAAGACACTTAAATTACAAAGACATTATTAACTATAAAGATATTTATTATTTTACTAAACAGAAATCCAGAGGAAGGCCAGTCCCAGGGTCAGTACAGTAGTTCAATGATGCCTTTTAGCTCTCTGCTTAGCCATCATCAGTGGGTTGACTTTTTTCTTCAGAATTATATATTAATGTTCAGAAGAGCTTTCTTAGCTCTAAATATCATGTCCTTACACAACCACATCCAATGGCAGAAAAAAATGGCAGCTTTTTTTCTCATTGATCCATTTCATCAAGGAAGAAAATTCATCTCAGAAGCCTCTAGCACATTTCCTTCATCTCTCACTGGCTCAGATCGAGTTATATGCCTGTACCTTAGGAAAGATGGAAATATCTCGTGTCCAGAATGTATTGTGAAAGCAAAGCATGTTTCTGTGTTTTTTGTGTATTTTTGCAACCAATGGTGTCTGGCACTATAAGATGAAATCTCAGTTCTCCCCCAAAAAGCTTTTTGTCTCTCGGGGCATAAGACAAGTTATGATTTTATTACAATTTCTGTGTGGTAGATTCCTAACACACTCATGGGCTTCAAATTAGAGATTCCCTTTAAATTGATCAATGAAAACTGCTGTAAGTACTTTGAATTTGTGAGCCTGTCCTCTCCCATTGTTCCTCATTTTTAGTTACAAAACCTTTTCTGGGCATCTTTTTTATAAATAATGTTTAGGAATGAAATATCAATTTACGGCCGGGCTCAGAGACTCAGCCTGTAATCCTAGCACTGTCGGAGGCCAAGGCAAGTGGATTCTCTGAACCCGTGGGTTTGAGACCAACCCGGGCAACTTGGCAAGACCTCATTCTATGATAAATTTAAAAAAAATTAGCTGGGCGTGGTGGCATGCCTGTAGTTCCGGTTACTTGGAAGGCTGAGGTGGAAGGATTGCCAGAGCCCAGCAGGTTGAAGTGCCACTGCACTCCAGCCTGGATGACGGAGTGAGACTCCAACTCAAAAAATAATAATAGCCGGGCTTGGTGGCTTAGCCTGTAATCCCGCGCCTTTGGGAGGCTGAGGTGAGTGGATTGCCTGAGCCCGCGGGTTCGAGACCCGCCTGGACAGGCGAGACCTCATCTCTACAATAAATCAAAAAATCAGCCGGGCGTGGTAGCACATGCCTGTAATTCCGGCTACTTGGAAGGCTGAGGCCGAAGGATCGCTGGAGCCCAGCAGGATGAGGCTGCGGTGGCTGGGAGCGGCCACTGCACTCCAGTCTGGGCGACAGAGTGAGACTCCAACTCAAAAAACAAAAAAAACAAAACAAAAGAAAACAATAACAAAATAATAATAAATATAAATTTACACATGTTTTTGGGTGATACTATTCTCTTTCTCCAGAATGCTCTTACTCTTCCTTCTCTGCATGCCCACATCCCATTCATCCTTTGAAGATAATGAAAAATAAATAATTCCTCGAATCTCATCAGCAAATATCTTTTGCATGCTTACAATGTAGCAAGCACTCTTCAAGAGTTGGGTATATAAGACATTAAATCTGACTTAAAGGAGCTTATAGTCAGGGAACACTGACAAATAATAACAATGAAGTGATGGGGAAGAATAGGGTACAATGGGAGGACAGGCAAGGGTACTTACATTGTTGGTGGGTATGGGAGCAGATGGGGTAACCATCTTCAAGACTTGTACAGTAGACTGAATGTTTGTGTCCTTTCAAAATTCATATGTTGAAAGTGTAATCCCCAATATGATGGTATTAGTAGGTGGGGCTTTCAGGAAGTAATTAGGTCATGAGGGTGGAGACCTCATGAATGGGATTAGTTCCCTTGGAAAAGAGACCCGGGAGAGCTTTCTTGCCTTCTTTCTGCCATGTGAGGAAACAATGGAAAGATGGTTTTCTGTGAACCAGGAAGCAAGCCTTCAGCAGACAGTGAATCTTCTGGCACTTTGATCTTGGACTTTCCAGTCTCCAGAACTGAGAGAAATAAATGTTGTTTAAGCCATCCTGTCTATAGTATTATGTTATAGCAGCCTGAAGGGACTAAGATAACTTAATTGGGGAAGGGAGGGAAAAGTGTTCAAGATAAAGAAGTGTGTGTAGGAAATTATGGAGCTAAAAATGTTAGAGAATGTACTCTTGAAAAGGGCCTAATTCCTCCTTCTCCAAAATTATTTTTCTATTTGCTGAGCCCTATAACACTTAATATGAAACTTTTAGACCATAAAATCTCTGACGATATAACTTACACAAAGTATCTGATAAATATAAAGGCAGCTTCAGAGGAGAATGAAGCAGTATATATGTCAATGCAAAATGAAAGCTGAAAACATTAGAAGTAAAAGGTAGACTATACCACACCTCTCTTCAAAATGATAGGGAATAGCATCTAGGTGACTATAGAGACTAAAGCAGCAGGGAGGAATTGATTCATAAATTCTGTAGGAAGTACAAAGTAATTATAGTTTCAATCCTCAAATGTTACTTTAAAGCTATTTCAGGAAACATAATGAAAACCTAGTACCCATCAGAAAGAAAAAACGGCGACTCACTTTTGTTTGTATGAGCTTTTAAAAAAAGTTTCTTGGTTTAGGCTGCTCTTTGTGCAGGCTTCTGGGTTAATGGTGGGGAGGTCAATAGACTTGACCAGTTACTTGTAAAATCAAATATACATATATACATATTTTAAAAGGGCTGGGTACAACAGCTCATGTCTCTAATTGCAGTATTTTGGGAGGCCAAGGCAGGAGGATTGCTTGAGGCCAGGAGTTCAAGACCAGCCTGGGCAGCATAGCAAGACCTCATCTCTACAAAAAATAAAAATAAAAAATTGACCAGGTGTAGTGGCACACTTTTGTAGTTCTATCTATTCAGCAGGCTGAAGCAGGAGGATGACTTGAGCCCAGGAGGTAGAGGCTGCAGTGAGCGATGATTGCACTACTACACTCCAGCCTGGGTGACAAAGTGAGATCCTGTCTCAACCCCCCCCCAAAAAAACCCATCCAAAATAAAAAATAAAAAATAAAAAAAAAAAGTCCATGTCACAACTCAGGTTTTTACCATTTCATTTTAGATACTTGTTACAGATGATATTTTAAGAACTTCAGTTCCTCCCTTAATTTATTCTATGTCAGCAATTCAGGTCTGGGTTTGAAAAGTTGCTTGTTTGATCCTGTCATTTCTGTAGCAAGTGAATAACTCCCAAATAAGAAGATCTATATACATGTGTTTTGTGAATAAGATATTTTATACAAATATAAGGACTTTTTTTTTATTATTAAGTTGGGAAGTAGTTTTGATGCCAGTTTTTTTTCTTTCTTTCTTTCTTTTTTTTTTTGAGTTGGAGTTTCACTCTGTCGCCCAGACTGGAGCGCAGTGGAACGCTCCCGGCCACTGCAGCCTCAACCTGCTGGGCTCTGGCGATCCTTCCGCCTCAGCCTTCCAAGTAGCTGGAACTACAGGTGCGTGCTACCACGCTCGGCTAGTTTTTGATTTATTGTAGAGATGAGGTCTCGCCAAGTTGCCCAGGCAGGTCTCGAACCCGCGGGCTCAGGAAATCCACTCACCTCGGCCTCCCAAAGCACTGGGATTACAGGCTGAGCCTGGCTTGATGCCAGTTTTTAAAAGTATCCTCTCCAAGAGCAGGGATTTCTTTTCTGGATCCTGTCCCACAATATGGTGAGGTGTGGCTGAAGTTGTTTGGATGTCAAATTCTCTAGCTTGATGGTTTTTAGCTTTTTTATTAATAAACTATTTTTAAGAACAGTTTTAGATTTACAGAAAACTTGCACAGTTAGTAAATACACAAAGTTCCCATATACCCTTCTGTCTAGTTTCCTCTATTATTAATAGAGGAAATAATACATGTGCAACAATTAATAAACCAATTATTGATACATTGTTAACTGAAGTTCATACTTTATTCACATTTCCTTTGCTTTTGTCTGAAGTTCTTTTCTGTCTCAGGATCCCATTCAGCTTAAAACTTAATGTTTAGTTGTGTTAGTTGTCTCAGTAGTTACTATCATATTAGTTAACATGCCATGCTAACATGCCATGCTAGTTGTCCACGTTACACTTAGCTGTCATGTCGCCTTAGATTCCTCTTGGTTGAGTTGTCAGTCTTCATTTTTTTGGATTATAAACCAGGCTGAAAATCTGGGATAATAGCTATGGACCCTCTCCACAGGAAAATGTGCATGCTTCATATGGCTTAGGGAGATCCACCCATAGCAGATTCAGAAGCCCTGCTTTAGGAGCAAGGAGTGATCCTTAAAATATCCCCTTCCCCAGATTTGGGCTTTAGTTCAGGCTTTTCCTCTAATTTATTGTGTGACCTTCTGCAAAGCTGCTTCCTATGTGGGCCTCAGTTTCGTCATCTGTGAAATGAGGGGTTTGGTTTAAATGATGTCTAAGCCCTTTTCTAGCAAGGTAGAAGGTAGGTGTCAGTCATCAATAAAGTTATGAGTTATCAAAATCTAGGGAACAAGGATTGGTAACAGAATACCAAGTCAGGTTAGGCAACTGTGTATCTCTTTATCAATAAGGAGGTTTTAAAGGTTCAGAGGAGGAAAAGCAAGAAAACCTCGGCTCCACTTTATGGATTTTGCAAGTCATTTTCTCCTTCTGGGCTACAGTTTCTTAATCTGCAAAATAAGAGGCCCTGCTTCTGGCAGTCATAAAATCCCTGGGAGCAATGGACCAGATTGTATCTAGTAAGATGCTGTGAGGAATTATGATGAGAAAGAAGGTGGAGAAGGTGGGTTGGGAGCAGGGGTGAAGGGTGAATCTGAGGAATGTGAAGCAGGGCTGAGGCCTCAGAAGAAGGCACCTACCTATTACACACCTTAGGGCTACTGGACCCCTCCCGCACTTTGCTGGGGTCATTCAACCTCCGTCCGGGTCCCGCCTCCCTCCGCCTTCCTTCCCTCCCCTCAGGCGCAGACACGCCACACTCATCATGGCCGCCGCCATGCTCCGCTTTCCAGGGCTCGAGGGCTGCGCGCGCTCTCGCGCCGCCACCTCACTCGCGTGCCTGCTCGCCCTCGGACTCTTCCAATTGGCTCATCACGCAAGTGACGTAAGTGCTCCATTTTTCCACCCCTTCACTTACCCCGGTTCTGCCCCACCTTCTCCTTGCTTCTCCCGACGCGAGTCAAAACCTGCCCTCGTCGCCGCCGCGCGGGAGGAGCCGGGAGAGCTGGCTCAACCAGGGAGGCGCTGGCGGTGGCGCGCACGCACGCACGCACGCACGCACGCACGTCGGTAGCCGGCGGGCGGCAGGCTCGCGCCCGGGCTCGCCCCGCGTCGCCCCAGAGGCTCGCGCACTCAGCAGGTTGGGCTGCGGCGGCGGCGGCGGCGGCGGCGGCTGTGGGAGCTGAGGCGCTGCGCGTGAGAGGTCCCAGACACGTCTGCGGTTCCGGCTCGGCCACTCTCCGCCTCTGTCACCCCAGTCTCCGTGCCGGGTGCCAGGGACCGGAACGGCCCTAACCTTGGGAACCCAGAGCGCACCCCTGGCTTCCGACACCGCCTTCCTTCGGCCCTAGGAGACTCTGCGGGAGGCGGCAGCGGCGACGGCAGCCTGTCTGTGGAGAGTCCTGCTGCCCTCCAGCCTCGCTCCGCCGCCGGGCCCTGCAGGGGCCGAGAGAGCTCGGCGCCCGCCCTTCCGCTCGCCTTTTCGTCAGTCGGTTGGAGCAGCGTCGGTCCGGGAGGTCTCTGGGCTGAGGCGGCGGCAGCTCCTCCAGCTCCATCATGTCCGCGGGCGGAGACTTCGGGAATCCGCTGAGGAAATTCAAGCTGGTGTTCCTGGGGGAGCAGAGCGGTGAGTGCGCGGCTCCCCCTCTCCTGGCAGCTGGCCGCCGCTGCCCCGCACCGCCCCCAGTGCGGCCTTTCCGTCCACGGAGGCTCCCTGCCGCCTCGCGTCCGCGCTCGGTTCCGCCCCAGCCCTTCCCCCGGTCCCCCCTTGCCGCCGGCTCCTCGCCAGGATCCGTCGCTCGGATTTTTACCCTGTTCTGCGGTCCCTTCGGTCCCTGCCTCCGCCGTCCCCGTTCCCCGCAGCCCGGCCATCTCCGGTGGTTCTGCGCCCCTCCCCGCCCTCACCCCGCCCAGCCCCAGCCTCCTGTCCATCGCTTTCTTCCTCCGGTCTCCGTCGTCTCCCCTACCCCGGCCCCTTTTCTTGAGCCCCACCCTTGTTTCTTGCTTTTTGCTCCGGTGCTTCAGCTCTGTGAGGCCCACTCCAATAAGCCCCACTCCTGGGAGCGGGCCCTCTTCAACCTTGGCCAAGGAGGGTGGGATCTGGGCGTTGTTTTCCCCTGAGGCTTGGCCCTGAGAAGTGCGGATGTCGTGGAAGGTTTAAAGTGGTGATCGTAGAGAAATTTGATGGATGGTTTTTACCTAGGTGAGAAATTAGTCTGAAATATCCGAATTGGAGACGACTTGGGAACGGGGTGCTTGGGGGTAAAAGGGGTGCAGCGATTTTTGCCCCTTAGATTAGATTGGGCTGTGGCTTTTCGGAAAACCTGATTTTCTTCTCTTGACTTTAATCACTGACAATTCTTTTGGCAGTGTTGATGGTTTTTCAATCTCTGCCAGATGCTATGTCATGATCATTTCACTTGGAATTTTTCGCATCTTACCTCCCCCCTTTCTCGTTTCAATATGAAGCAGCGTCTGATTCTCGTGGTGGTGCAAACAGGAATTACTGGGGAAATGTTAATTATTCATTTCTTCTTGAGTATTTTCCAGTGATATACGTAGGCTTCATGTGAAAGAAGACTTAGAATAACGAACATCTTTGTTTCGTAGGATTTCCTTTGGTTAATGGAGTAGTAATAGATTCATCATCTAGTTAATCTAAATTAGATTTAAATACCATTTGGGCTAAATGATTCTTTTATACTTCACAGTTTCACTCATCAGATAGTGTAGAATATTATGTCATTTACCTGGTCAGGTTCTGCTGTCGCTGTACTTTGTATAACATATAAGATCTTAATTTACGATGGTTGTCTCTAAGATTGCTTCTTGTAGTAACTTTAATTTTATGCTGTGTTTGTACAGATTTAACTCTCAACAATACAGAGATTATTATCTTCCTTTGTTTTTCTGACTTTTCATGACCATCTTTAAAATTCAGACATTGAGAGATTAGTTCCAAGTCATCAAACATTGGGTACTCACTAAATGTCTTAGGTGAGGTTATAGAAAACATTAGTTATTTGTTTTGACCGGAAGACATGTAACTGAAATAAATTCATAGCTTTTATTACTATCTTGAACTATTATTTATGCTAATTTACATGCCATTAAAGTAGACTAATACTAGTTGCAGAATTTCCTCTAGTTGGACCTGGGAAATTATTTTTCTCCTTTCATACATAAATTATCTTCTTCTCTCCCCTTTTGGGGCTAAGAATACAATCTCCTTCTTTAGCTTACAGATTTTCCTGAAGTAAATATAAGCTCATTTCCTTAGGTGAGTAACTTGGTAGAACCCATGGGGTTGATTCTGGTCCAGCTATTTTATGTCAATTTCAGGACAATGCCATACATAAAATATAGCTTATTGGTCATTATTGATAAATAGGATCCAAAATGCTTATTGTGCACTCTATGTCTGTCATTGCCTGCCTTAAATTGTAATGCATAGCTATTTAGTTTGCATGAAAAGCCATTCATTTCTCTGTCTAGGGAAATTTTTATCATGAATAGAGAGTTTAACTTAAGTATCTTATAGTTTCCCTTTAATATCTTGAGTACTTATGTTCTAATTCACAATCCAGGGTTTTATGGCTTTTCATTTCTTACTTTAAGTCTTTACTAACCCCACCTGAAGCTTTGTTAGATTTTTACATAAAATCGACTGTATTTTTTAGAACAGTTTTAGATTTACAGAAAAATTGAGAAGATAGTGCAGACTTTTTCCATATACCCCATACATGATTTCCTCTGTTATTAGCATCTCACATTAGTATAGTACATTTGTTACAATTAGTGGACTAATATTGATATACTATTATTAACTAAAAAGTCCATTGTTTGCTCAGATTTCCTTAGTTTTTACCTAATGTCCTTTTTCTGTTTCAAAATTCTATTCATGATATGAGGCTAATTATCTTTCAAGACTACCCTATTGCTAAGTAATGCCATTCAGTTGTTTGACAATGAGAGATTGATCTCTGTTTTCATGGTCAGTGTCTAGTTTTTTATGCATTAGCAAAGGTCTGTAGAATCCATATCATCTTGATGTAACTCTTCATGAATTATTTATCTTTAGGTCTGTTAGAATTCCACAATTCAGCTTTCAAAGACTGTAATTTGTGGCAGAGCCTTGTTTGTTTCCTTAATAGCATTTACCACATTTACAATTACCTTATTTTTTGTGTATTTGTTTTTGTTTCCCAGAGCAGAATGCAAGTCCATTGAAGATAAAAACTATTATCTATTTTGTTCATTGTATCCCTCCCTTTTTTTTTGAGTTGGAATCTCACTCTGTCGCCCAGACTGGAGTGCAGTGGCCGCTCCCGGCCACCGCAGCCTCCACCTGCTGGGCTCCGGTGATCCTTCCGCCTCAGCCTTCCAAGTAGCTGGAACTACAGGCACGCGCTACCACACCCGGCTAATTTTTGATTTATTGTAGAGATGAGGTCTTACCAAGTTGTCCAGGCAGGTCTCAAACCCGCGGGCTCAGGCAATCCACTCACCTCAGCCTCCCAAGGCACGGGATTACAGGCTGAGCCACCGATCCCGGCTCATTGTGTCCCCTTTGCCCACCATAGCATCAGGCTCATAGTAGCTGCTTAAACATATTTGGTGAATGAATGATGGTTGAATCTGATGGTAATGAAAGCTGTTAGCCTATATTATACTCTGCTATGGTAAAGTCTACGTTTTTTTAATGCAATTAATAGTTTAACAATAACATTTTATGCTTACATCATTTGATTATATTCAGGGATACTTCAGATACTCATAGGAGTGAGGAAACCAATAATTTAGAAACCTAACCATTTCATTAAAAAAAATATGACTGGACCTGAATTTTGTACTTAGTTGAGCAAAGTTAGTTTTGCTTTGTTAAAGTTGTTAAATTATTTGCTATTAGTATAACATAACAGTATTCAAATTATATTAAAGTGTGTTCTTGGAACCAATTTGAAATTAGGTTTTATTTGGCTTATCAAAAATTTAAGATACTATGTTCTATAATGAAGATGAGTTGTGTCAATATATGAAACAGATTGAGTTAGTGATATCAGTATTGATCTTCAGATAACTTATGATTTCTCTATATTTCAGTAGTACATATGATTTAATAAAGGTGTGTTGAAATAGACAATTGGAAATTTCCTTGAATCTCTTTTGTTATTACCTCTGGCTATTGTCTTGAGAAGCAGAGGTACTTTTAGTTATGTCACTCAATGGTTTATAGTAGAAGATTTTACTATATACAAATGTTACCAATTGTAAATTAGGAAATCTAATGTCAAAGAGAGAAGCACATACCTTGCCTAGTACTACTTCCTCGTTCGCTTTGTATTGCCTTTTTTTTTTTGAACATCAACTCTTTTGAATTTTAATATGCCAGATAGGGAAAAGTATCTTACTGTGTGATTAAACTTTTCTTCTCAAGACGCCTTTGTACTCTTATAAATTGTTGAGGACCTAAAAGGCTCTGTTTATGTGGTTTTACATTTTTTTCCTTTCTTTTTTTTTAGAGTCAGCGTCTCTCTCTGTAGCCTGTCTGGAGTACAGTGGTGTGAATTTAGTTCTCTGCAGTCTCGAGGTCCTGGGCTTAAGCAATGCTCCTGCCTCAGCTTCCCAAATTGCTGGGACTGCAGATGCACATCACCAGGCCCAGCTAATGTTTTGTTTTTTTGTAGTAATGGGGTCCCACTAGGTTGCCCAGGCTGTTCTCAAACTCCTGGTCTCAAGTGATCTTGTCTCATCCTCCGAAAGCATAAGGATTGTAGGCATGAGCCATGGCACCCGCCCCCGGCTTTTGTTTATGTAGTTTATATCAATATTTGCTGTATTGAAAATTAACCTCACAGAGAGGTGACCATACAGATACCAAAAAAAAAAATAAATTTCAGAGTAAAAGAAAATTAACTTAGTCCAGGTATGGTGGCTCATGCCTGTAATTCCAGCACTCTGGAAGGCTGAGGCAAGAGGATTGCCTGAGGCCAGAAGTTTGAGACGAGGTTGGGCAACATGGTGAGACCTCATTTCTACAATAAATCAAAAAATTAGTCAGTTCTCCTGTAGTCCTAGCTACTTGGAAGACTGAGGCGGAAGGATCGCCTGAGCCCAGCAGATCGAGGCTGCGGTAGCCATAATAGTGCCATTGCACTCTAGCCTGAGTAACAGAGTGAGACTCTGACTCAAAAAAAAAGTTAACAGAAAATTTAAAAATATTGAGCACAGTGGAAAATAATAGTAATACACCCATTACATGTTGACATAATCATTTTAATGAAAAATGTAGTGATAGTGGCATTGTTTTACATATTTGCAAATTTCTTTATTTTTTATATGAGCGTAGGCAATTCTCTCTTCTCTACCTCCCATAGTGCTGAGATTACAGGCGTAAGCTACCGTGCCTGGCCGCACATTTCTTTAATGTGTGACTTAATAGAAGACAGCTAGATTCCTATAACTGCTTAAGCATTCGGTCTGTTGTAAAGTCACACACATCATGCAGTCTCTGTGAAACTCTGCTATACGTACATGACAGAATGAGAGTGAAAAAGTCAAATAATATCAGATTAGGAAAATGGTTTTGACCTAAAAGGGTCTTGGGAGATCTCAAGGGATCAATTGACAACACTTCGTGAACTTCTGGATTAGGTGATAGCAAGCCATGTACCTTCTTGCAGCTTCATATTGCAAGTTAGACTACTCAAGAAGAATGTTTTTCATATCTTGTTTTGAAACTTTAAAACAAAATAGTACAGCTAGTGATTCAGAGTTAGTGATTTCTAGCACTAGGAGAGCTAGAGATTAGGAGTCTAGGTTTCATATTTTAGCACTGACCTCTGACCTTTGGCAAATTACTCAACATCTCTTTATGCTTTTATTTCCTCATCTATAAAGTAAAGAGTAATAGAACCTATTATAGAATTATTGTGAAGTTTCTTTTTTTTTTTTGAGTTGGAGTCTCACTCTGTCGCCCAGACTGGAGTGCAGTGGCTGCTCCCGACTACCGCAGCCTGACCTGCTGGGATCCGATGATCCTTCTGCCTCAGCCTTCCGAGTAGTGGGAATTACAGGCACATGCTACCATGCCCGGCTGATTTTTTGATTTATTGTAGAGATGAGGTCTCGCCAAGTTGCCCAGGCGGGTCTTGAACCTGCAGGCTCAGGCAGTCCACTCACCTCAGCCTCCCAAGGCGCGGGATTACAGGCTGAGCCACCGAGCCCGGCTTTATTGTGAAGTTTAAATTAGGTAAATAATGTAAAACATTTAGAAAAGTGTCTGGCACATGGGAAGTGCTCAGTACAATTTTTGTTTTTTTGAGTCAGAGTCTCACTCTGTTGCCCAGGCTGGAGTGCAATGGCATGATCATGGCTACCACATCTTGACTTCCTGGGCTCAGGCAATCCTTCCATCTCAGTTTCCCAAGTAGCTGGGACTACAGGTGTACACCACCATGCCTGACTGGTTTTTTGATTTGGTGGAGTCTTGCCATGTTGCCCAGACTGCTCTTGAACTCCTATATACAGGCAGTCCTCTTGCCGCAGCCTCCCAGGGTGCTGGGATTACAGGTGTGAGCCACTGTGCTTGGCCAGTATTTTAATTTAACAAATGTTTATTGAAAACTGCTACAGTGTCAACTGGTTAAGGAATTTACATTATCTAGGTGAGAGACTGAGGCAGGAAGAGGCTTGAGCTCAGGAGTTTGAGGCTGCTGTGAGTTATGATCGCGCCACTGTATTATAGCCTAGGCACCAGAGTGAGACCTTGTCTCAAAAAAAAAAAGAAAGAAAGAAATTTACATTTTATCAAGGAAGAGATATAAAATATCTAATACAGGGTGATGAGTGCAGCTGCTTTTAAAAGTAGAACGAAAAACTACTTAGGAATAATGGGAATGTTAAATTTCAGGAAGATACATTTATTAAAAGTTTAAGCATCTTTTATTTGAAGCTCTTGAATTGGAACATTCCAGAGTTAGAGGAGACTTTTTGTTTGTTTGTTTGTTTGTTTGTTTGAGTTGGAGTCTCACTCTGTCGCCCAGACGGGAGTGCAGTGGCCGCTCCCGGCCACCGCAGCCTCGACCTGCTGGGCTCCGGCGATCCTTCCGCCTCAGCCTTCCAAGTAGCCAGAATTACAGGCATGCGCTACCACGCCCGGTTGATTTTTTTTGATTTATTGTAGAGATGAGGTCTCACTGCCCAGGTGGGTCTCGAACCCGCGGGCTCAGGCAATCCACTCACCTCGGCCTCCCAAAGGCTAGAGGAGACTTTGAGAGGTCATCTAATCCATTTGTTTTAGGGCTTAAACTGGACCACTCTTTATTTTTCTTGAACTTTATTTTTAGTAAATAATGTAATCACATATTTCATAAATAGAAATTATGTAAAAATATATCTGAGAAAATTTACTCCTACACCTGATTTTTGTGTCCCCACTTCCTAACCCCCCTTCTTTTTTAGTAATTATGCATATTAGTTAATTGGGTATATTCTGGACTTTCTTTGAGCAAATACAAGGAAATATGAATATAAGTTCTTATTCCTCCTTTCCCTGGCATAAAATGTATCAGACTTTATTCTGCACCTTGATTTTTTCACTTAGCAATGTGTTCTACAGATCTTTACATATTAAGACATATAGAACTTTACCATTCTGATTTTTGTTTGTCTTGCTCTGTTGCTCAGAGCAGTTGCAGTGGTGCAATCATGGCTCACTGCAGCCTTGACTTACTGGGCTCAAGCAGTTCTCCCACTTTAGCTTCCTAAGTAGTTGGGACTGCAGTTGTGCACCACTATGCCTGGATGATTTTTTTTTTTTTTTTGTAGAGACAGAGTTCTCACTGTTACCCAGGCTGGTCTCAAACTCCTGGACTCAAGTGATCCTCCTGCTTCAACCTCCCAAAGTGCTGAGATTACAGGCGTGAGCCACTGTACCGGACTCCATTCTGTTTTTTTTTTTTTTTTTTTTTTTGAGTTGGAGGCTCACTCTGTCGCCCAGACTGGAGTGCAGTGGCCACTCCCGGCCACTGCAGTCTCGACCTGCTGGGCTCTGGTGATCCTTCTGCCTCAGCCCTCCAAGTAGCTGGAACTACAAGTGTGCACTACCATGCCCGGCTAATTTTTTTTTTTTTTTTTATTGTAGGGACGCGGTCTCACCAAGTTGCTGGGCTGGTCTCGAACCTGCGGGCTCAGGCAGTTCACTTGCCTCGGTCTCCCAAAGTGCTGGGATTACAGGCTGAGCCACAGAGCCCAGCCTGTTTTGTTTTGTTTTTTTTCCAGAAAGCAGGATTTATTGAGAGGACAGAATACTTCCACAGTGGGATGGGACTCAAAGGGGTTGCCTGTTGTTTTTTAAGAGATGGGATCTCTGTGTCTCCCAGGCTGGAGTACAGTAGTTGATCATAGCTCACTGCCACCTCTAGCTCATGGGCTCAAGTGATCCTCCCACCATGGCCTCTCTAGTTGCTGGGATTATAGGCATGCGCCACCACAGCTGACTAGTTTTTTTTTTTTTTTTAGAGATGGGGTCGTCTTGTGGTGTCCAGGCTGATCTCGAGTCACTGGGATTATAGATGTCTGCCACACTGGGCTTGAAATTCTTATTATACCTCCTGATTTTATTTCATCTTGTCTCTTTCTCATTTCCTTATGTTTCTGTTTTAATTCTTACAGGATTTTCTCAGTTTTCTTCCATCCTGTTAATATTATGTTTTATTTCTGCTACTGTTTTTTTTTTTTGAGTTGGAGTCTCACTCTGTCACCCAGACTGGAGTGCAGTGGCCCCTCCCGGCCACCGCAGCCACGACCTGCTGGGCTCCAGCGATCCTTCCGCCTCAGCCTTCTAAGTAGCTGGAACTACAGGTGCGCGCTACTACACCTGGCTTGATTTATTGTAGAGATGAGGTCTCGCCAAGTTGCTCAGGCAAGTCTCGAACCCGCAGGCTCTGGCAATTCACTCACCTCAGCCTCCCAAAGCGCAGAATTACAGACTGAGCCACCGAGCCCGGCTATGCTACTGTTTTAATATCAGAGGGCTCTGTTTTGTTTTCTGAATGTTCCTTCTCTTTAGCATCTTTTTAAAATGTTTCTGTAGAGACAGGGTCCCGTAGTGCTGCCCAGGCTAGTCTCTATCTCCTTGCCTCAAGCAATCTTTCTGCCTCAGCCTCCCAAAGTAGTGGAATTACAGGCTTGAGCTACTGTGCCCAGCTGTACTTAGTTTTTGTAAATTGCTTTTCACCTCTGTTTGTTTTAGTTTCTCTATTTCCTGTTTGATGTGGTCCTCACAAAAACTAATGATTCCTGGTTATTTGCTTCTGTTTAAGAATTGAGTACAGCCGGGCTTGGTGGCTCAGCCTGTAATCCCGCTCCTTGGGAGGCTGAGGTGAGTGGATTGCCTGAGCCCGTGGGTTCAAGATCCACCTGGGTAACTTGGGGAGACCTCATCTCTACAATAAATCAAAAAATTAGCCAGGCGTGGTAGCACGCGCCTGTAGTTCCAGCTACTTGGAAGGCTGAGGCGGAGGGATCACTGGAGCCCGGCAGGTCGAGGCTGCGGTGGCGGGGAGCAGCCACTGCACTCCAGTCTGGGCGACAGAGTGAGACTCCAACTCAAAAAAAAAAAAAAAAAAGAATTGAGTAAAATGTGATCTTTGTGTGAGTTTGTGGGGCTTCCCTGTGGGATGATCTAGTTGACTTCCTTTTTTAGGAGTCTCTGATATTAGGTCTTTAAGTCTTTATGCAGGTCAGATTTCCTAAAGCTTTATTCAGTGAACTGCTGGAGAGAATAATCCTGGTTGTCAGCATTCTTGGAGCTGAAAGGTGAGAGGGTTTGAAGTCAGCATACAGTAAATGGATTTAGTCTCCTTGTTTTTAATATTGTTAGAACTCTGTCCCTCAATGGTACCTTGTATTCCCTAGTCTAGAGACCCTGTTTTCCTTTCCCAGCAGCACAATCTTCTGATGAGGTGAGGCAAAGATCTGACTGTGTGGAATAGAGAATGAGATAGAAGAAGGTGTTAATGTACCCACTAAACAGACTTTTATCTATTTCTTCTGTTTTTAGCTTCACCTTTACCCTTATTTCTAGATGTTCTTGGTGCAGACAATTCCTGAACCATTGGGGCTTCTGTGGCACAAATCAGAATGTTTCTCATCTTTCCCTGTTGTCGATTTAAAATAGATATTTTTAGAGTTTGTTAGGTCAATTACCACTTTTTTATTTGTTTTCTAGCTTCTAACTTGGATGATTTGGATTTTCTGAGAATCAACACCTTACATTTAGAAATTTAGAATTGCTTAAGGTTTTCTGAGTTACTCTTCTTTTCTTTTTGGAGATGGCATCTTGCTGTGTTGCCCGGTTGCCTAGGCTAGAATGCAGTGTCTATTTACAGGTGTGTCACAGTGCACTATAGCCCTGAACTCTTGGGCTCAAGAGATCCTCTTGCCTCAGCCTCATGACTACCTGGGACAGCAGTCTCATGCCACGGTACCCAGCTCTGTATTTGTTTTGTTTTTTTTTAAGTTGGAGTCTCACTCTGTCACCCACACTGGAGTGCAGTGGCATGCTCCTAACTACTGCAGACTTGACCTGCTGGACTCAGGAGATCTTTTGGCCTTAGCCTTCCAAGTAACTGGAACTACAGGCGCGTGCCACCTCACCTGGCTAATTTTATTATTATTATTATTTATTGTAGAGACAGGGCCTCACCAAGTTGCCCAGGCAGGTTTGGAACCCCAGCGCTCAGGCAGTCCTCTTGCCTCTGCCTCCCAAAGTGCTGGGATTACAGGCATGAGCCACTGCACCTGGTGTATATTCTTTTTAAAAAATATGTTTTATGAAACAAAACCAGTTCATTTACATCATGTTCATAGTGGTATTATTTATGGTACCCAACAGATAGAGGCAAACAAATGTCCATCCACTGAGTAATGGATAAACAAAATGTGATACATACATGTATTTTTTTTTTTTGAGTTGGAGTCTCACTCTGTCATCCAGGCTGAAGTACAGTGGCACACTCATGGCCACCACAGACTTGACCTGCTGGACTCAGGCAATCCTTCTGCTTCGGCCTTCCAAGAAGCTGAAACTACGGGCATGCGCCACCATGCCCAGCTAATTTTTTATTTATTTATTGTGGAGACGAGGTCTCACCATGTTGCCCAGGCTGGTCTCTAACCCATGGGCTCAGACAGTCCTCTCACCTCCGCCTCCCAAAGTGCTGGGATTACAGGTGTGAGCCACCATGCCTGGCCATACATACAATTAATTTGGCCTTAAAAAGGAAGGAAATTCTGACACATTCTACAACATAGATGAACCTGGAGGATATTATGCTAAGTGAAATAAGACAATCACAAAAGGACAAATACTATATGATTTTTAAAATTTATAAGTACTAAATAAACCTCAGTTACTCTCTCCTGTCATTGTGAGATTGAGTAAAATCTTGCCAGAAACATTTCAGTAAACTTATCTTGTGAGATGAAGTCCTAACTCTTTTGTCTAAGTTAAAGGTGTGCATAGTATGACTTCTGCTTTTCTATCTCTAATGTTATTTGTAGCACTCATCTTTACTTGTTATTATAAGGCAGATTTTAAAAAATTCTTTTATTAAAAAATTTAAAATTAGAGATAGGGTCTCACTATGTTACCCACGCTGGCCTTGAACTATTGCACTGTAGTGCAGGAACTCCTGCCTCTGCCTCCCAAGTAGCTGGGACTACAGACGTGCATGGATGCTTGGTTTGGTTTTCTGGGATTTTTGAGTCAGGGTCTTGGTCTGTTGTCCAGGCTGGAGTGCAGTAGTAGGAATCATGGCACACTATAGCCTTGAACTTCTGGGCTTAAACCGTTCTCCCATCTCACCCTCCTGAGTAGCTGGGATTATAGTTGCGAGCCATCACACCTAGCTCTGGTTTGTTCTTTTAAATCATCATTATGGTATATACTATACATAGCCTGTCTTTACTTTTTATTTTATTTTTTTTATTTTTTTGAGTTGGAGTCTCTGTTGCCCAGGCTGCAGTGCAGTGGCACGCTCATAGTCACCCCAGCATCGACCTACTGGGCTCCGGTGATCCCTCCACCTCAGCCTTCCAAGTAACTGGAACTACAGGGGCGTATGCTACCACGCCTGGCTAATTTTTTGATTTATTGTGGAGATGAGGTCTCACTAAATTGCGCAGGCTGGTTTTGAACCCAGGGGCTCAGGCAATCCACTCGCCTCGGCCTCCCAAAATGCTGAGATTACATGCTGAGCCATCAAGCCCAGCCCATATCTTTGCATTTTAAAACTCCATTCTAAGAATGATAGAGATCTTAGGTATTTATCCATTTAACATATACCTAATGTGTCCCAGGCACAGTGCTAGGTCCTGGGGAGTATAGTTAACATATAGTTATAGTCTCTATAGTCTTCTTGATTACAGTCTTGCAGGAGTATAGGGTAGATTTAAATCTTTTACATTGCTCTGTATCTTCCTACTTCTGTTCTTGAACCTCCCATTCAGTTCCTTTTTCCACATTGATACCAGAGTAAAACATTACAAAAATGAAAATCAGAGTAACTTGCCTTCAAAACAAAAACATTGTGAGTATGCTTAATGCCACTGAATAATGCACTTACAGATCATTAAAATAATATATATAGTTGCTGGATTTTTTTGTTTTTTGTTTTTGTTTTTGTTTTTTTTGAGTTGGAGTCTCACTCTGTCACCCAGACTGGAGTTCAGTGGCCGTTTCTGGCCACCGCAGTCTTGGCCTGCTGGGCTCCAGCAATCTTTCCGCCTCAGCCTTCCAAGTAGCCGGAATTACAGGTATGTGCTACCACGCCCGGCTGATTTTTTGATTTATTGTAGAGATGAGGTCTCGCTGCCCAGACGGGTCTCGAACCTGCGGGCTCAGGCAATCCACTCACCTCAGCCTCCCAAAGGCACGGGATTACAGGCTGAGCCACCGAGTCCGGCAATATGTATAGTTTACCACAATGTGAAAGCTTTTAGAAATTTTAACAAAAATAAATAGGTTTTAAAAATTACTCTTAAAATGGCTTTGCAGACGCTGCTGCCTTGAGCCCTTTTCTGTCAGTCACCATCAAACTCACTGTTCTTCAACATTGTGGTCAACGGGGAGCCCTTGGGCCGCATCTTCTTCAACTGTTTGCATACAAAATTCCAAAGACAGCAGAAAACTTTGGTGCTCTGAGCACTGGAGAGAAAGGATTTGGTTATTAGGGTTCCGACTTTCACAGAATTATTCCAGGGTTTATGAGTCAGGATGGTGACTTAACTCGCCTTAATGGCACTGGCAGCAATGGCACTGGATAGCTGAGACCAAAGGATTGCCTGAGCCCAGCAGGTCGAGGCTGCGGTGGCCTTGAGTGTGCCACTGCACTCTAGCCTGGGCGACAGAGTGAGACTCCAGCTCAAAAACAAAAAACAAAAAAGCTTCCTCCTGAAGCATGCAGGTCCTGGGATCTTGTCAATGGCAAATGTTGACCCTAACACCAACTGTTCCCAGTTTTTCATCTGCACTACTAAGACTGAAAGGTAGAATGGGAAGCATGGGGTCTTTGGCAAGGTGAAAGAGAGCATGAATGTTGTGCAAGCCATGGAGGGCTTTGGGTCCAAGAAAGGGAAGACCAGGCAGGAAGATCACCATTGCCAACTGTGGACAACTCTAATAAATCTGACTTGTTTTATCTTAACTACCAGACCATTCCTTCTGTAGCTCAGGAGAGTACCCCTGCATCCCATTTGCTTGCAGTATCCTATCATCTTTGTGCTTGCTGCGGTTCTTTGGGTTCCATATTTTCCTTATTCCCTTCCACGTCTAGTTGGATCACAGAGAAATAAAAACTAAATAACAGCAACAACAACAACAAATCACTTTTAGAATGAAGCTCAGAATTTTTCCAGATGATCTATGTGGCCCACACTGCATTATGTGTCGTCTTTTCATCTATCCATTCTTGTCTTAAACACATCTCCCACTTTCTCTGTTTCAGCCATACTGGCCTTTTTTCAGTTGTTGGAACTTCTCATGATCTATATCTTTTTACACACCTGCTTTTCCCATTTGCCTGGTTAACTCCAGCTTATTTTAGTTTTCAGTTTCAAGTCACTTAGTCAAAAAAGCCTTTGCTGACTTCCTTAGATTAGTTTAGATCCCTGAAATTTATTTATTTATTATTTTTTTGAGTTGGAGTCTCACTCTGTCACCCAGACTGGAGTGCAGTGGCCGCTCCCGGCCACTGCAGCCTTGACCTGCTGGGGCTCCGGCGATCCTTCCGCCTCAGCCTTCCAAGTAGCTGGAACTACAGGCCTGCGCTACCATGCCCGGCTAGTTTTTGACTTATTGTAGAGATGTGGTCTCGCCAAGTTGCCCAGGCAGATTTCGAACCCACAGGCTCAGGCAAGATTCCTGAAATTTATATTCTCAATGGCCAGTACTTCTTGCTGCATTTAATACAGTTGGAATTGTTTGTCTATTTATTAAAATTTCTACTTTCCTTTTGGTCTTTAATTTCCACAAGGATAGTAGTGAATGAATTTCTTGTTCATTGCTTTTTTGAGTCAAGGTCTTGCTCTATTGCCCAGGCTAGAGTATCGTGGCACAGTCATGGCTCATTGCAGCCTCCAGCTCCTGGACTCAAGTCAACCCCCTTCATCAGCCTCCAAAGAGTAGCTGGGACTACAGGTGTGCTCCACCACACCCAGCTAATTTCTTAATTTTTTTTAGAGACAAGGTCTTGCTATGTTGCCCAGGCTGGTCTTGAACTCCTGGGCTCAAGTGGTCCTCCCACCTCAGTCTCCCAAAGTACTGGGATTATAGTCATGAGCCACCGTGCCTAGCACGTTGCTGTATTCTAAGTGCATTGCAAATGCTTGGCATATAGCAGGGGGGGCTCATCAAATATTTTTTGAATAGATAAATAACTTACGATTTTTACCCTACTTAGTTTCAGAAAGGCCTTGGGGTAGCTTGTGATAATAAGTATACATAAAGGAGAGTAATTGAAAGAAAAAATGGAATAAAAATAAAACAATTTTTAAAAACTAGCTTCAGAGGAGAAAGGTTTGATATCCTAAATATTTGGGATGGGTCTGCAGAATCCATGGGGCTCAGTTTGAGAAAAATGACTGCTCAGAAGAGGCCATTGGGTTTATCAAAAAGAATGAATTGATAATTTTTAGAAGGTAGTTTTGGCAGGACTTTAGGGGAGTGAAGGATTCAGAAGTAGGCAATAGGTATATATGGCATATCTGTGATTTAACCAAATATATGTTAAGGTATTTTTTTAGCTCTGTATTATGGAAAATTTCAAATATATTTTAAAAGTACAGAGAATAGCATCATCAGCTTCCAACAACTGTTGCACAGCTTTAATAATTATCAACTTTTATTTTAATATTTTTTTCAACTGTATAGCACTCCCACCCCTCACCAAAGTGGGTTATTTTAGAGCAAATTCCACAGATCATTTTCTAAATATTTTGCTGTGGCTGCTAAAAGATGAAAATCTTGTTGAGAGAGATATATATTGTTAACACTTTAAAAGTAGAACCAAGCCGGGCTCGGTGGTCCAGCCTGTAATCCCGCACCTTTGGGAGGCTGAGGTGAGTGGATTGCCTGAGCCCGCGGGTTCGAGACCTGCCTGGGCAGCGAGACCTCATCTCTACAATAAATCAAAAAATCAGCCGGGCGTGGTAGCGCATGCCTGTAATTCCGGCTACTTGGAAGGCTGAGGCGGAAGGATCGCCGGAGTCCAGCAGGTCGAGGCTGTGGTGGCTGGGAGCGGCCACTGCACTCCAGTCTGGGGACAGTGAGATTCCAACTCGAAAAAAAAAAAAAAAAAAAAGTAGAACCAGTGAGATATTCTTCATGTGTATATATGATTGCTCACAGAGGCTTTTGTTTTTAGGATACTTTCCTTTCTTTTACTTGTTTTTTAACTTAATATTTCAGGATATCTAGATTAGAGAATCAAAACATTTATGACTTTGCACTAATACAAATAAATAAAGGAGAAGAGATATCTGTTTCTTTTTTTTTTTTTGAGCCCAGACCGGAGTGCAGTGACCCCTCCCGGCCACCGCATCCTCGACCTGCTGGGCTCCGGTGATCCTTCCGCCTCAGCCTTCCAAGTAGCTGGAACTACAGGTGCGCACTACCACACCCGGCTAATTTTTTTGATTTCTTGTAGAGATGAGGTCTCGCCAAGTTGCCCAGGCAGGTCTCGAACCCGCAGGCTCAGGCAATCCACTCACCTCAGCCTCCCAAGGGCGCGGGATTACAGGCTGAGCCACCAAGCCCAGCTAGCTGTTTGTTATAAAATTATTTTTTGGGGGGATTGGCAGTAGTGGGTCACTGCCAGGGGATGGGAGGGGCACATGACATCAATAAAGGTACCCACACTTTACCTGTATGATCATCATGTATGTACCTAACCCTCATTTGTACCCCACATTTTAAAAATAAAATAAAATAATTATTTAAAAAAATATGCTGGAGTGCAGTAGTGTGGTTACAGCTCTTTGCAGCCTGTAACTCCTGGGCTCAGGTGATCCTTTTGCATCAGCCTCCCGAGTAGCTAGGACTACAGGTGGGTGCCATCATACCTGACTGATTTTTCTATTTTTTGTAAATTTGTTTCCCGGGCTGGTCCTGAACTCCTGGCCTCAAATAATCCTCCTGCCTTGGTCTGCAAAAGTGCTGGGATTGGCCATGTGCGGTGGCTCAAGCCTGTAATCCCAGCACTTTGGGAGACTGAGGTGAGAGGATTGCCTGAGCCCACAGGTTCAAGAACAGCCTGGGCAACTTGGTGAGACCTCATCTCTACAATAAACCAAAAAATTAACCAGGTGTGGTAGCACACACCTGTAGTTCCAGCTACTTGGAAAGCTGAGGCAGTGGGATCGCCTGAGCTCAGAAGGTTGACGCTGGGGTGGCCGTGACCTTGGCACTGCACTTCAGTGTGGGCAATGGAGTGAGAGTCCAACTCAAAAAAAAAAAAAAAGGCACTGGGATTACAAGCATGAGTCACTGCACCCTAAAATAATTTTGATTAATAAATGTAGACAGAATGTGCTTAATAGAAAATTACTGTTTATTAAAACACCACAGTAATACTTGCTGCAGATAAGATACCTTTTGATGAATGCTAAAATTAATGGGCAAAAGATTGAGAACAGGATACTTGCACAGTCTCAAAGCATCTTCTTCAAGATATTTATTATTTGCAAAGGGAAAAACGTTAACTTTATGGTAGAGAAAACCTGTAGATACCTAGTAACGAAGTGATCAAGGTTAACATCACCAGGAATAAGACATCAATGTGCCTGTTATAATGCACTGAGAAAGATACTTCAATTCTGCAGTAGTTTTGCCAAAAAGGCATGAACTCAGTCTAATCATGAGAAAACATCAGACAAGTTTAAATTGAAGGACATTATGCAAAATAACTAACCAGTATTCTTTGAAGGTATCCAAGTCATGAAAGTAAGAAATAATGGAGAAAATGTCACAAGTCAGAGGACACTAGAGAGGCATGACAACTAAATGCAATGTGGGATCTTGGAACAGAAAGGGTATTACTAGAACAACTGGTGAAATCCAAATACATTATATAGTTAGGTTAATAACATTTTGTCACTGTTAATTTCTTAGTTTTCATCATTGTGTTGTATTATATAAGATGTTATCTTAGAGTAAGCCGAGTGGTATACTGAAATTCCCTGTACTATTTTTTTTTTTTGAGTCGGAGTCTCACTCTGTTGCCCAGGCTGGAGTGCAGTGGCACACTCATGGCTACCCCATTGTTGACCTGCTGGGTTCCGGCAATCCTTCTACCTCAGCCTTCCAAGAAACCGGAACTTGCTACCACACCTGGCTAATTTTTTGATTTATTGTAGAGACGAGGTCTCCCCAAGCTGCTGGGGCTGGTCTCAAACCCGAAGGCTTAGGCAGTCCAGTCACCTCGGCCTCCCAAAGTGCTGGGATTACAGGCTGAGCCACCGAGCCCAGCCATAGCTAATTACTTTGCAGTTCTCCTGCAAATCTGAACAAGTGCAGGAAGGTTTAAAAATGAAAATAGTGAATTTAAGTCAGATACATGGAATAATTTACTGATTGAAAGACTTGTAGAATAATTAGAATGGGTTATAAAATTACCTGGAGAATATTTTCTTTTCTAAATAGAGAATTGATTTATTGGAGAGCTAGAAGTTCCTAGAAAGAACCAGAAGTATACTTAGAGTACTTAACAGTTGGGTTCTCACTCTGTCTCCCAGGCTGGTGTGTAGTGGCACAATCGTGGCTCACCACAGCTTTGGTCCCTGGGCTGAAACAATCCTTCTGCCTCAGCCTTCTGAGTAGCTGGGACTACAGGTGTGCACCGCCACGCTGGCTAATTTTATGATTTTTTTTGTAGAGATGGGGTCTTGCTATGTTGCCCAGGCTGGTCTCAAACTCCTGGGCTCAAGTGATCCTTCTGCTTCCCAAAGGGTTGGGATTTACAGACATGAGCCACCTCACCTAGCCTAAGCTTTCTTTTTGTCAGAACTTCTTGTTGATTGATTTTATTTATTCTGTATTACATAAATCAATTTATTACTTGGTGTTGGGAGGTAGGGTAGGAAGAAAAGCATTGGTGCATACTGCTATACGAAGTATCTGTTTGCACAGGGGTAGTAGAAAAAATGTAAAAATATTGTTGAAGAAAAAATGAATACATAGTACCAAGATAAGGTAGTTAGGCCCTAATTAAAATGGTCATTTAAACTTATTTTCTAGGAGAATATGATTAGTGCACTATTAGAGATTTTGAAAACTGACGATACTTTGGAGAGGAAGGAAAGTTCAGCTAAAGAGCTGAATGAATACAGAAGACATACAAACTGTGTTTTAAATGTAGATGTGTCTAATCTTTCTGTGGAAAGGAGTTATTTTAATTTCTGAAAGTCTTGTGGTTGTATATGGGTAGGAGCTTATGAAAGGATGCTGAAGTATGTTCTTGAGTGTTAAGTGGCACTATAAAGGGGCTACCTAAGTGGATTATACATCCTTTTCTGGGAGTTTTGTGGTAACTTCAATACAAGGAGTGGACAATGGCCTGAATGCTGATCAGGTAAGACATTGAGATCCTAATCTACTATTTGGAGAGTCCTTCTTTAAAATAAAACAAAAAGGAACTTGAACTAAAATGTAGAACAATTTATTCTCTATACCAAAATGATATATGCCTATATTATAATGTGTTTATTGTCAGTTTAAAGTTCTGTGAGAGCAAAGACTTTCATGTACTAATTCCCTGTAATTAAAAAAAAATTGTTGTGCTATAAAATTTGCTTCACATTTGAATATTTGTTGGAGAGTGTTTTCAAGCTTTATTTTTCTTGGGTTTTCAGGTTTTGATTACATCATTATTGTAATATCCAGGAGTATTTTCTCAAAGTCAAAAATTATTTGCTTCAGGTATACCATGGGGAGAAAATTTCAGGTATCATAAAAGAGATTACAGTCAGAGTTTTGGGAAACAAGAAGTTTTAACCCATGACACAGGTGGGCATTGTGTAGTTGAGTCTTATACACTATTGCTTCATCCACCTTCAAAGCTTGTGTCCAAAAGGTGTTAAGGTTTTTCCTAAACAGACCAACCTAAATTTGCTTAACTCTTTCACTCTCAATGGTAACTTCTTCATGAACAGAAAATGTTAAATTTAAGGTAGATAGATGTATCAGACTTTTATCTGTGGTTAATGATTTTTATTTTATTATTATTATTTTTTGAGTTGAAGTCTCTATTGCCCAGACTGGAGTGCAGTGGCACGCTCATGGCCACCACAACCTCAACCTGCTGGGCTCAGGTGATCCTTCTGCCTCACCTTCCAAGTAGCTGGAATACAGGTGCATGCCACTACACCCAGCTATTTTGTTTGTTTGTTTGTTTGGTTTTTTTTTTGAGTTGGAGTCACACTCTGTCGCCCAGACTGGAGTGCAGTGGCCGCTCCCGGCCACCGCAGCCTCTACCTGCTGGGCTCCGGCGATCCTTCCGCCTCAGCCTTCCAAGTAAACGGAATTACAGGCATGCGCTACCATGCCCAGCTAATTTTTTGATTTATTGTAGAGATGCGGTCTCGCTGCCCAGGCGGGTCTCGAACCCATGGGCTCAGGCAATCCACTCACTTCAGCCTCCCAAAGGCGCGGAATTACAGGCTGAGCCACCGAGCCCAGCAGCTATTTTTTTTTTTATTTATTGTAGAGATGAGATTTCGCCAAGTTGCCCAGGCTGGTCTCGAATCCCTGGGCTCAGGCGATCCTCTCACTTCTACCTCCCAAAGTGCTGAGATCAGGCGTGAGGCCCCATGCCAGGCTTGTGTCCTTTTTTTTTTTTTTGAGTTGGAGTCTCACTCTGTCGCCCAGACTGGAGTGCAGTGGCCGCTCCCGGCCACCGCAGCCTCGAACTGCTGGGCTCCAGAGATCCTTCCACCTCAGCCTTCCAAGTATCCAGAATTATAGGCATGCGCTACCACGCCCGGCTGATTTTTTTGATTTATTATAGAGATGAGGTCTCGCTGCCCAGGCGGGTCTCGAACCCGCGGGCTCAGGCAATCCACTCACCTCAGCCTCCCAAAGGCGCGGGATTACAGGGTGAGCCACCGAGCCCGGCTGTGTGTCCTTTTTTAAGGAGCTTTTCCATAACCTGAGTAACGAAGATAGTCTCCTCTGTTGTTATAAGGGGCGCCAAAAAAATGTATACACATTTTAAGCGATATTATCTATGTATTACTTTTCAAAGGCAAAATAAATTACAGTAGCAATGTGTAGTATGACATTCACTCAACCGTGCTTCCTGCTTCCGCCATTTTCCTTGCTTGTCCTGCCTGTCACATGGTAACACTAGCATTCATTTGATTAATGCCGTCTTTGGAACAGATGCCATACTTAAAATGTGTGTATAATTTTTTTGGCACCCCCTGTATCTTTTAGAGGTTTTGTTTTTTGTTTTGCCTTGCCCTTCTTATTTAAGTTTTATGGGGGGGGGCAAAAGCACCTGGAATTTATCTATAAAAAATTGTTTATTTGTTCTTTTTTTTTTTTTTGAGTTGGAGTCTCAGTCGACCAGACTGGAGTGCAGTGGCCGCTCCCGGCAACCGCAGCCTCGACCTGCTGGGCTCCGGCGATCCTTCCACCTCAGCCTTCCAAGGAGCTGGAACTACAGGCGCACGCTACCACATCCAGCTAATTTTTGATTTATTGTAGAGATGAGGTCTCGCCAAGTTGCCCAGGCGGGTCTCGAACCCGCGGACTCAGGCAATCCACTCACCTCAGCCTCCCACAGGCGTGGGATTACAGGCTGAGCCACCGAGCCCAGCTTGTTTATTTGTTCTTACATGTTTAAACTTTAGTCACCTTCAAAGTACTCTCCGTTTGATGCAGTACACTATCAAGATCCTTCTTTCACTGCTCAAAACAGCCTTGAACTTGACAATCTTTATTAATACCTTTTAGTACTTCTGCCGTTTTTGTTTTTGTTTTTTTTTTTTGAGTTGGGGTTTCACTCTGACGCCCAGACTAGAGTGCAGTGGCCGCTTCCGGCCACCGCAGCCTCGACCTGCTGGGCTCTGGCGATCCTTCAGCCTCAGCCTTCCAAGTACCTGGAACTACAGGCGTGCGCTACCATGCCCAGCTAATTTTTTATTTATTGTAGAGATGAGGTCTCGCCAAGTTGCCCAGGCGGGTCTCGAACCCGCGGGCTCAGGCAATCCACTCACCTCAGCCTCCTAAAGCGTGGGATTACAGGCTGAGCCACCGAGCCCGGCTTCTACCGGTTTTTAATTTCATCTCTTCCATATCGGCAAAACGTTTCCCTATGAGGACTTTTTTCTTTGCGGCAACAAAAAAAGGTTGCTCAGGCTAGATCTGGTGAATAGGGAAGGTGGGGCACAGGAGTTATGACCTTTTTGGTCAAAAACTGCTGAACACTCAGCCTGGTGTGGGCGGGTGTGCTCCTAAATCACCCATCATGAAATGGGTAAATACTTGAAAGAATCTCCAAAAAAATTCACTGAAGCCAAATGCAGCCTCTCACAACACTGCTAGCTGGCACACTGATGCTGATGGTTCCTAAAACACTTACTTGGTGGGGGAATCTTTACTAGAAGGGACCTGCTCTCCAGAAAGATAATTCCAGTTTTATTTGGGGAACGAGGTCCCTCCTTGTATAATTCACCTGAAATTGATTTTTCGTATATGTACTATGAAGTAGATGTCAGGTTTCATTTTTTTCAATAGGGAGACAAAATTATTCACACACATAATGTATTTAAAAGATGGAGTTAGCCGGGCTCGGTGGCTCAGCCTGTAATCCCGTGCCTTTGGGAGGCTGAGGTGAGTGGATTGCCTGAGCCTGCGGGTTCGAGACCCGCCTGGACAGCGAGACCTCATCTCTACAGTAAATCAAAAAATCAGCTGGACGTGGTAGCGCATGCCTGTAATTCTGGCTACTGGGAAGGCTGAGGCGGAAGGCTCACCAGAGCCCAGCAGGTCGAGGCTGCGGTGGCCGGGAGCGGCCACTGCACTCTAGTCTGGGCAACAGAGTGAGACTCCAACTCAAAAAAAAAAAAAAGAAGATGGAGTTTTTTTTTCCTCTCTCCCCCCCCATGTCAGTTTTTTAATAATCAAGTATATATAAATTCATTGGTCTGGTTCTGGGATTTCTGTTTTGCTAATTAATTTGTCTACTCTTGGAACAGTATCAAACTGCCTTACTCACTATAACTTTATGTAAAAATTACTAATTTCCCAGAGAGCTAATTCTCCCATCTTACTCTTTTCATTCAAGAGCAACATGGCAATTTTTGGTCTTTTGTTGTGGGGAAGGTTTTTTTTTTTTTTTGAGTTGGAGTCTCACTTTGTCCCCCAGACAGGAGTGCAGTGGCCGCTCTCGGCCACCGCAGCCTCGACCTGCTGGGCTCCGGCGATTCTTCTGCCTCAGCCTTCCAAGTAGCCGGAACTGCAGGCATGCACTACCATGCCCGGCTGATTTTTTGATTTATTGTAGAGATGAGGTCTCGCTGCCCAGGCGGGTCTCGAACCTTCAGGCTCAGGCAATCCACTCACCTCAGCCTCCCAAAGGCGCGGGATTACAGGCTGAGCCACCGAGCCCGGCTCGGGAGGTTTTTAAATTAGGACTTCACTTTCTTTGGTAGTAATAGCACTATTAAGATTTTCTTTTGTTTCTTATTATCCTAGAGCTTTGTATATTTTATCTTATATTTCAAATTGTTAACACAAAGTATTCTTTTTTTTAAATTTTTTTTGAGTTGGAGTCT
Organism: Cephalopachus bancanus; assembly: GCA_027257055.1. Lineage (NCBI taxonomy): Eukaryota > Metazoa > Chordata > Mammalia > Primates > Tarsiidae > Cephalopachus > Cephalopachus bancanus. Next base: position 1,677,536 of record JAPVLO010000195.1, on the reverse strand, counting down.
CACTCTGTCGCCCAGACTGGAGTGCAGTGATCGCTCCCGGCCACCGCAGCCTCGAGCTGCTGGGCTCCGGCGATCCTTCCGCCTCAGCCTTCCGAGTAGCCGGAATTACAGGTGCGGGCTACCACACCCAGCTAATTTTTTGATTTATTGTAGAGATGAGGTTTCGCCTGCCCAGGTGGATCTCGAACCCGCAGGCTCAGGCAATCCACTCACCTCAGCCTCCCAAAGGCACGGGATTACAGGTTGAGCCACCGAACCTGGCAACACAAAGTATTCTTATTGCTTTTATGTTTTTATGTCTTTAGCATCTGTTAGTACCTCTATTAGTTTCTGACACTGATTATTTGTGCATTCTCTTGTTGATAAAACTTGCTAGAGGTTTAACAATTTAAGAGTTTTCCAAAATAATTTTTTTTTTTAGGAGTCAGGGTCTTATTCTGTTACTCAGGCTGGAACGCAGTGGCACAGTCATAGCTCACTGCAGCCTCGAATTCCTGGCTCAGCCGATCCCCACAAACTCCAAGCAGCTTGAATTATCAAAGAACTATTGATTAGCCATGTTGGTCTTCTCTGTTTAGTGTGTTTTCTACTTTATTCTGTTTTTTTATTTTCTTTCTTCTTTCTTTGGGTTTCCTTTGTTGGTGGTTCTAACTTCTTGAGAGATATACATAGCTCATTAATTTTTAGTTTTCCCTCCCTATAGATGCTGTATATAATTTTGTGTGTACTTATATAAATTTTGCTTTAAATACTATCATAGTTGTATTTTAGAAATTTGATAGACACTTTTTAAAATTTAAATTTATTGTTGGGTTTGGTGGCTCAGCCTGTAATCCCGCACCTTTGGGAGGCTGAGGCGAGTGGATTGCCTGAGCCCACGGGTTCGAGACCCGCCTGGGCAGCGAGACCTCATCTCCACAATAAATCAAAAATCAGCCGGGCATGGTAGCACATGCCTGTAATTCCGGCTACTCGGAAGGCTGAGGTGGAAGGATCGCCGGAGCCCAGCAGGTTGAGGCTGCAGTGACCGGGAGCGGCCACTGCACTCCAGTCTGGGCAACCGAGTGAGACTCCAACTCAAAAAAAAAAAAAAGAATTGTACTGTTTTATTACTAAGCACCTGGGGATTGTTTTGCTTTATATTTTTTATTTTTACCTTAATTGCACTGTGATCAGGAAATATTTAGTGTTACTCTTCTTGAGACTTTCTTTATAGCCTATATGGCATGTCAGTTTTATAAGTATTCTATGTTTGCCAGAAAATAATGTGTATTTAGCTTTTGGTAGGAGCGGAATTCTATAAATGATCAGTGCATCAGTTTTGTTAATCATGTGACTCAAATCTTTTGTGTCTGAATTGAATTTTTGTCTGTTCTGTTACTGAAAGAATATGTTAAAGTCTTCCACTGTGATCGGAGCTCTGCATGTTTATTCTTTAGTTATATACTTTTGATACTTTAATATTAGGTGTATACAAGTTTTAAAATGTTTTATCTTCTTGCTGAATGGAACCTTTCATCATCATTAAATGTCGCTTTTCATTTCTAGTAATATTTTTTGTCCTAAAGTTTACTGTGATGTTAATATAGTATACTATCTTTCTTTTGGCTAGTGTTTTCATTGTACTTACATTTTTCTGTCTTTTTAGTTTCAACCTATTTTTTATTTTTTGGTTTCAGATATGTCTTAGTAAAAAGCATCTAGTTAGGCTTTATGTTTTTCTAGTCTATAGTCTTTTTAAAAAATTAGAGTATTAGTACATTTATATTTGGCTTTAAAATAAATCTTCCATCTTGTTAATATGCTTCCATTTTGTTTTTTGTTTTTTGAGTTGGAGTCTCACTCTGTCACCCAGACTGGAGTGCAGTGGCCGCTCCCGGCCACTGCAGCCTCGACCTGCTAGGCTCCGGGGATCCTTCCACCTCAGCTTCCGAGTAGCCGGAATTACAGGCACGCGCTACCATGCCCAGCTGATTTTTGATTTATTGTAGAGATGAGGTCTCGCCAAGTTGCCCAGGAGAGTCTCGAACCCGTGGGCTCAGACAATCCACTCACTTTAGCCTCCCAAAGCGCGGGACTACAGGCTGAGCCACCGAGCCCGGCTATGCTTCCTTTCTGACCTAGATATTTCTTTTTCTCCCTTATGTTGTTTTAATTCATAGTCTTTAAAAAATCATTTTATATTTAATTGGGAAGTTACATATATTTTTCTTTTACTTAGTGATTATCCTAGAAGTTGTGGCACATATTCTTGACTTATCAAAGTCTTAACTTAATCGATACCTTTCCCCTTTCTGGACAAAGGTTTAAAGGAACCTTTAAACACTTTGATTCTACTTATCACTCCTCCTGACTTTACTTACTGTTAATATATTTTAATTTTATGTTTGTGTATATGCATGTGTATAAAACTCCACTAGACATAGTCATTTTAAACAGTGATATGGTAGATTTCTTGGGGGGTTGTGTGAGGAAAAAATTTGTTTTGAAGCGTAACATTCATATAGGTAAGCATACAAATTATAAATGTACAGCTTGAATGAAAAAATATGCTAGTCATATCAGCTTGAATGGTCTCATTCTTACAAAAGTATTTTTTTTTACTGTATGTTGGTAAATATGAGACCCACTCTCTTTCTTTCTTTTTTTTTTGCTGAGTAGGAGTCTCACTCTGTACCCCAGGCTGGAGTGCAGTGGCATGCTCACAGCCACCGCAACCTTCACTTGCTGGGTTCAGGCGATCCTTTTACCTCAGCCTTCCAAGTATCTGGAATTACAGGCACGCATCACCACCCCTGGCTAATTTTTTTATTTGTTGTAGAGATGAAGTCTCGCCATGTTGCCCAGGCTGGTCTCAAATCTGTGGACTCAGGCAGGCCTCTCGCCTCTGTGTCCTAAAATGCTGGGATTACAGGCGTGAGCCACCATGCCTGGCTTTTTAATTTTTTATGTTGCTCAGGCTGTTCTGGGCTCAAGGTGTCTTCCTGTCTCAACTTCTTGAGTAGCTTGAACTAGAGGCATGTACTACCACATCCTGCTGACATTGTTTTATATCTCTATTTCCTGAGTTTGATTTTATATGTCTGTTCCTATAAGTTTTATCAACTTTTGTTTTTCTAAGAATGCAAGCATGTTATAGACTAGACTCTGGATCATATTAACTGCTTAAGGTAGTGAATGATGTCCGCTTGGTGAAGTTTCTTTTTCATTGATTAGTTTATTCCTTCAGTGCCAGGCAAGAGTCAACACTGTGAGTATAGCTATGAATAAGAAATATAAAGTTCCTGTTTTCCATCTTACCATTTGTATTTAGGAGAAGTAAACTAGTAAATAAATGCACAAGAAAGATAATTTGAAGTATGCTGTGCTTTTTTATTATGCTGCCAATTTTTCTCATTTTCCCCATAACAACAACAAAAAGATCATGCTTTACTTTGCGTTTCTATACTTCAGTGTTTCTTTGAAGTAATGCTGATAAGGTGGCTCGGTGGCTCAGCCTGTAATCCCACGCCTTGGGAGGCTGAGTGAGTGGATTGCCTGAGCCCATGGGTTCGAGACCTGCCCGGGCAACTTGGCGACACATCATCTCTACAGTAAATCAAAAAACTAGCTGGGTATGGTGGCGTCCCTGTAGTTCCCGCTATTTGGGAAGGCTGAGGCGGAGAGAGCGAGAGAGAGAGAGAGAGAAAGAGAGAGAGAGAAAGAAAGAGAGAGAAAGAGAAAGAGAGGAGTTGGCGTCTCACTCATTCAAAGTCCCCTGTTTGCATTAGGGTTCACTTTTGGTGTTGTACATTCTATGGGTTTGAACAAATATGTAATAATGTCCACCCAATATTATAGTATCATATGGAATATTTCACTTTCCTAAATATCCTTTTGTGCCTATTTGTCCCCATTCCCCCACCCCTGACAACCACTCATGCTTTTTCTGTCTCCTTAGTTTTGCTCACTCTTTAGTTTTGCTGTCTCCTGACCTCAAGTGATTCTCTTGCCTCAGTTTCCTAAAGTGCTGGGATTACAGGCTTGAACCACTGTGCCTCATCACATTAATCATAGTGGCTAGCTGGGCTCAGTGGCTAGCTGGGCTCGGTGGTTCAGCCTGTAATCCCGCGCTTTGGGAGGCTGAGGTGAGTGGATTGCCTGAGCCCGTGGGTTCGAGACCCCCCTAGGTAACTTGGCGAGATCTCATCTCTACAATAAATCAAAAAATTAGTCGTGTGTGGTAGCACACGCCTGTAGTTCCAGCCACTTGGAAGGCTGAGACGGAAGGATCGCCGGAGCCCAGCAGGTCGAGGCTGTGGTGGCCGGGAGCGTGCCACTGCACTCCACTCTGGGTGACAGAGTGAGACTCCAACTTAAAAAAAAAAAAAAATCATAGTGGGTTATTTCTGAGGGAAAAAGTTAGAAAATATATCTAATTGGTATGAATAAATACTATCTGGACAATGTTAGTGATCAGGAATTATGAAGAATTATAATTTGTCATATACATATATGTTACAGAATAATTGAAGCTTTTCCTTTTATGAAAAACCAGTTTTATGGTTAGGGTTAGAATGTTATATAGTTGGAATAATACACTATTATTATATTGTATCAGATTGGCTTCTTTAATTTAATAATAGTATGTACTTAAGGTTCTTTCATGTCTTTTCATGATTTAGTAGCTTATTCCTTTTTAGTGGTGAGTAATAATACTCCGTTGTGTGTATATAACTCTGTTTGTTTTTCCATTCAGCTACTGAAGGACATCTTGAGTGCTTTCAGGTTTTGTCAGTTATGGATAAAGCACCTATAACATTCCTGTGCAGGTTTTTTGTTTTTGTTTTTTTCCCCCGTACAGATTTTTGTGTGGACATAAGTTTTCAGCTCTTTTGGGTAAATACCAGGGACCATGGTTACCAGATTATACAGTAAGAGTGTTTTGTGAGGTGAATCTTGTTGTTTTTACTTTAGATGTCTCCATTTCATCATGCTGAAAGCTCATACTATAGATCTAATGAAGATACCCTAAAGGAATAAAACATCTTTATTAAAAACAACTTCTGAACCATAGATGTGAAATTACTTAATTCAGCAGATATTTTGTACAACTAAATTCTATTTTAAAAGAAGATTGTACAAATATAGTTGTAGTCTTTTATTTTTTAACTTTAGGAGAAACAATCTTTATTCAGTTTAGGTCTTTTAGAGAAAGGCTAGTAGATTTTTAAACTTTATTGTTACTATATGAGCTACATTGAAGTAGTGTCAGCTTTAAGTGATTTTCTGTTTTGCTATAGGATTGCATCACCTAGGTAAAACATCCTTGAATACAGTTAGTGCAGTGAGATTTGCTTGCAGCTGAGCTCTTCTGCTGTGATCCCAAGGCACTTTTTTTAGCTGTCTTTGTTACCATCATGGAGCAATGACTACAGATAGTGTTGTTGTTTGTTTGTTTGCTTAGCTTTGGTATTAAAATCATAGCATATGATATGAGCTACCATTAACAAAGCACATTAATCTTTTTTACTTTTTTTTGTAGAGACAGGATCTCTGTACAGTGCTCAGGCTGATCTTGAACTCCTGACCTCAAGTGATCCTCTTGCCTGTTTCCTAAAGTGCTGGGATTACAGGCTTGAGCCACTGTGCCCAATCACATTAATCATAGTGGCTTATTATTGAGGAAAAAGAGAATATAAATATCTAATTGGTATAAATTAATACTATCTGACCAACATTAGTGATCAGGAATTATGAAGAATTATAATTTTATATACATAGGTTATAGAAGAATTGAGGTTTTTCCTTTTATGAAAAACTAGTCTTAGATTCTTTGAACCCTTGTTATCCTTGAGGAATATATTATGTGAGGAGTTACTTTACCACTTATAGAAATTATCTCCTAAATTAGTATCCTTTGGTTTTCTGGAGGCTCCCATAATTACTTTCTCTGACCTTTAATAATCAGCCTTTTTTTTTTTTTTTTTTTTGAGTTGAAGTCTCACTCTGTCACCCAGACTGGAGCGCAGTGGCTGCTCCCGGCCACCGCAGCCTCAACCTGCTGGGCGCCGGCTATCCTTTTCGCCTCAGCCTTCCAAGTAGCTGGAACTACAGGCGCACGCTACCACGCCCAGCTAATTTTTGATTTTATTGTAGAGATGAGATCTCACCAAGTTGCCCAGGCGGGTCTCGAACCCGCGGGCTCAGGCAATCCACTCACCTCAGCCTCCAAAGTGCTGGGATTACAGGCTGAGCCACCGAGCCTGGCTAATAATCAGCCTTTTAAAGTGTTCTTTTTAGTATTCCAATATTGGATTTTTGTGTTCCATTATTGGATTTTTGTTTTTCAATATTGGATTTTTGGTGTTCCAATATTGGATTTTTTTAATAATCTTAATTTTTTTGCTCTTAAGTTTGTAAAAAATTGTGGCAAAATGTACATAGCAAAATATAACATTTTAGCCTTAACATTTTTTTTTTAAAGAGGGGATCTTGCTCTGTCACTCAGCCTGGAGTGCAGTGCTACCCTCATAGCTTACTGCAGCCTCAAACTCCTGGACTCAGCCCATCCTCCTGCCTCAGCCTCCTGAGTAGCTAGTATTACAGGTGTGAGCCACTATGCTTGGTGCTTTTAGCCATTTTTAAGTGTATAGTTTAGTGACATTAAGTACATTCACATTGTGGTACAACTACCACCTGCATACATTTTTAATAACAACTTTATCAACGTAATATTTACGTACCATATAGGTTTACCAGTTTCCGGTGTACAATAACAGAGTTGTGCAACCTCCAAAAGAATCCCTGAACCTCTTAGCCATCACCCTCCCCACTTTGTATTAACAGCCACTCTGTGAGATGGGAATTGCTCTTATTTTATAGATGAAATAAGCAAAGAAAGATTAAGTAAACTGTACAAGTTACATAACTGGTAAAAAGGTGGGCTGGAGAATAGGCAAATTCATAGAGATAGAAGCTAGATTTGTGGTCTCTAGGGCTTGCTAATGGATATAAGGTTTCTTTTTTGAAGTGATGAAAATGTTATGGAATTGATAGTGGTGAAGTAAAATCCTATTAAAGAGCCTATAACTTAAGGGTTGGTTATATCCTGTATGTGGCTCATTACAGATTGGCTTTTCTAATTTGTTTTTGAAAAATTCAGGAGCTCTCATAAGTAAAGAGTTACATATTTAAATTTACTTCTTTTATCTTGTATTCCAGATAAAATTGGAAAAATAAATAAAGCTCTGTAAGTGAGCTCTCTGATACTCATGGTACTTGTTCAAGGCCTGGGACACCTTTTCTCTCTTCTAGCTAACCTCTCTTCAGACCTCAGCTTTAAAGTCACTTTTCTCTGGGAAGTTTTTCTTACCTTCCAGCTCATTATAGAATACTGCCCCACCTACAACATCCTTTAGTACTTTTTTATCACACTACAGTGATTTTGTTCTGTCCTCTTGACTTAACCTTAACCAGTACTTTGTTTTAATTGTTTTTATATCCCCAGCATTCGTTCAGTCTCTGGCACTTAGTGTATACTTGTTAAAAAGTAGAAATTTAAGTGAGTAAGATTACTCTCTGTTAGTATTTTCCTTGGACTACAAATGTTTCAAAGATATAGCTCTGTCATTTGAATTAGGTTTCATACCTAAGTTGTCTACTATGGGTTGTTAATGTAATAAAATGGAATAAATCTCACAGAGATCATTGTCACAACTGGCCTTTATAGCATTGCAAGGGGGTGTAATTAACATGTTACAGATAGTTTGATTTCAGAAATGTTGTTATAAATGCTGGAGCTGGGCTAAAATTTCTATTTTGTTTCTGGTGCATTAAGACAGCATTGCAAATACCATTGTAATTTTTTAGAGATGATTTACAAATATATGCATCAGAATGGAATATTGGAACACTTCATTGTACTCTGCTAATCCAAAATAAGAGCTGACATGACACTCAAAAGAAATGCACATTGGAGCATTTCAGCTTTCAGATTTCTGGATTAGGAATACTCAAGTATAATGCACATATTCCAAAATTGGGAAAAAAGATCTGAAATCTTGAAACACTTCTGGTTCTAAGCATTTTAGATCAGGGATATTCAACCTGTAATTATCTTGTTCCTACCTAATTTTACTGAGAGAACTTCTCATTCAGTGGGTTTTTTTCCTCCTAGATTTTGGATTTTTACTATTAGAGGTTGTTTTGCATTTTAAAATTGACTATAGATCTAATTTTTTTTGAATATGGATGATAAATAGATGTTTTTGCTTTAGCACAATTGGGATGATAAAATTAGCTTTTCTAAGATGTGATTTTACATTAAAATGTTTTCATCTATTTCCTGTTGCACAAAGGTTTCTGTTGCAAAAATTTGAATATATAATATTATGACCCTTACAAATGTATCATTAAGGTAATTACTATTGGAATAGTAAAGTTAAGTTGGTAACACTCAATGGTAAAATCACCTTATATAGACAGTAAGCTGTGAGGGTAATAAAGATTTTGTTAGATGGCTTGTTAGACATTTTACATATTTATACACCCTTGTATCTAATGGCACTTAGGAAATTCCCTGGCTCCCTTTCCCAGTAAGAAACTCCTTAGAAGGTTATAACCTGACTTCTGTGATCGTTGATGATTAATTTTGCCAGTTTGAACTTCATATAAGTGAAATCATACAGTATAAATTATTTTGTGTCTGTCCTCTTCTTTCTGTGTAATGTCTGAAATTTGTCCATGTAGTTTTATGTATTAGTAGCATATTATTTTTACCTGTGTAATACTTCATTCTATAACTATGTCACAATTTGTTCATTCTCTTATTGACAGACATTTGGATTTCTTCTGGTTCCTAACCTTTATGAGCATTCTTCTACATGGTCTTATTGGTTCAAATGCATAGACTCTCTCTTTTCTTACTGAATTTTAGTAGATTTTCTTAAATAAATGTTTTGTCATTTGCTTTATGCTTTTAAGACTATTTCCAGGAACTTTACGTTTTTTGTTTGTTTTTGTTTTTTCCATTTTCACTGGAGAGCATATATTTGTAGCTCCTTGCACTGTCATGCTGGAATTTAACCCTTTATCAGATATTTCCCAGTCTGGGCTTGCCTTTTCACTTTCTTTTCTTTTTTTTTTTTTTTGAGTTGGAGTCTCACTCTGTCGCCCAGACCGGAGTGCAGTAGCTGCCCCTGGCCACCGCAGCCTCGACCTGCTGGGCTCCGGCGATCCTTCTGCCTCAGCCTTCCGAGTAGCCGGAATTACAGGCATGTGCTACCACGCCCGGCTGATTTATTGATTTATTGTAGAGATGAGGTCTCGCCAAGTTGCCCAGGCAGGTCTCGAACCCGCGGGCTCAGGCCACGGTAATCCCACGCCTTTGGGAGGCTGAGGTGAGTGAATTGCCTAAGCCCGCGGTTCAAGACCCGCCTGGGCAGGTGAGACCTCATCTCTACAATAAAATAAAAAAATTAGCCGGGCATGGTAGCACGCACCTGTTATTCCGGCTATTCGGAAGGCTGAGGTGGAAGGATTGCTGGAGCCCAGCAGGTCGAAGCTGTGGTGGCTGGGAGCGGCCACTACACTCCAGTCTGGGCGACAGAGTGAGACTCCAACTCAGAAAAAAAAAAAAAGAAGTTTTTAATTTTGATGAAGTTGTTTCTACATTTTTTTCTTTTATAGTTAATGCTTTTTTGAGTCTTGGTAAAGAAATCTTGACCTACCCTAGGTCATAAAGACAGAATCCTGTTACTTTCTGTTGAAACTTTAGTGTTAAGCTTTTACAGTTAGAATTATTACATCTTGAATTATTACTTTTGTGTGTGTGTGAAGCATAGGGGTTAAGGTTTTTTTTTTTGTTGTTTTTTTTTAGTGTTCCATTTCTTTTCTACTGAATTCCAATGGCTCCTTTGTCATAAATTAAGTGGTATATGTGTGGGTCTGTTTTGGACTCTGTTCTACTCTCTTTCCTTATTTGTTTATATGTACATTAATATCACATTGACTTCTTTACTGTAGCTTTATAATAAATCCTGAAATCTGGTAGTGTGAGGTCCTCAGTTTTGTTCTTCAAAATTTTCTTGGCTATTCTAAGTCCTTTGCTTTTCCAAGGAAGTCTTTGAATCAGTTTATCAATTTGTATCAAACCAAAACCCTGCTTTGTTTTGTCTGAGATTGCATTGAATCTATACATCAGTTTATAGAGAATTGACATCTTAGCATTATTGAGTCTTCCAGACCTTGAACATGGTATCTCTCTCCATATATTTAGTTCTTTGTCTCAGCAATGTTTTACAGTTTTTACTGTAGAATTCTTGCATATATTTTGTTAGATACTAGGTATTTTGTTTTTGATGCTGTCATTAATGGAATTTTTTTCAATTTCAATTTTTATTTGTTGCTGGCGTATAGTAATATAGTTGGTTTTTGTATGTTCACCTTGTATTCAGAGTCCTTGCTACTTTTACTCATTATTGTAAAAATCTTGTGGATTCTTTTGCATCTTTGGTCAAGTGATACTGGCCTATAAGTTTCTTTTTTGGGGGTGATATTACAGGTTTTTAAAACATCCAGGTTATATAAGCAAGAATGGCTTAACTTTTTTAAGTTGATCGTTCTAATTTATTGTATTAACAAAAAGAAGCCATAGAGTTATATTAGTAGAAGCAGGAAAGGCATTTCACAAATTCAAAATCCATTTCCGATTAGCTACAAATCCCTAAGGATAGAAGTGAAACATTCTAAATCTAACAAAGAATATTCACCAATCTATGCCTCCCCTCAAAAACAATAAAACTACAAGGAACATCATACTTAATATTGAAATATTGACCTCTTTTCACTTGAGTCTAGGAATAGACTATGATATCTATAGGAGTATTTTAAAGCCAGTCCCAGAAATCTTACCATTTTATCAATAAGTATTTCAGCAGTTAGCTTGTATAATGGAAAATAATGGAGTGTATTAACTTCGTCAAGTAAGTTGTCGCATAAAACTTTGATTTATATAATTGTGTACTAGTTTGGGGTTCAAATTGTATTTCTTATTTTGGCATTATGGTCAGAAAACCAAGGACCATGTCCTAGAGATTGAGTCTTTTAGAAGTTTAAGTATTGGTGACTTGAAACTTCAGTTTAAGTGGTTTTTTTATTATCAACTGTATTGAGGAATATTAGATGCATATAATATACTGCATCTATTTAAAGTGTACAGTTTAGTGAGTTTTAACAATGAAGCCATTGCCACAAAATAGCATTTTCATTATCCCTAAAAGGTTTTTCCCTTTGCCTTCTAGTACCAGGAAACCACTAATCTGCTTTGTTTGGGTGTTTTTTTGATTTAAGGGTATTTGAATATCGAATATATGAATATTGAATTTTGTAATAAACTTTATTTTTTAGAATACTTGTAGATTTATAAAAAGACTAACAAGGTTGTACAGAGTTCCCATAAACCTGTATCTGGCTTCCCCTATTACTCACATCTCTCCTCAATATATTTTTATAATTAATGAACCACTATTGTATATTATTATTAGGTAAAATGTATACTTTATTTAGATTTCTTTAGTTTTTGCCTAATTTTTCTTTTAATTCAGAGTCTTACTCTGTTGTCCAGGCTGGAGTGCAGTGACATGATCATGGCTCACTGCAGCCTTGGGCTCAAGCAGTCCTCTCACCTCAGCCTCCCGAGTACCTGGGACTACAGACACATGCCACCATACCTGGCTAGTTTTTTAAAATTTTTTGTGGAGAGGAGGTCTTCCTATGTTGGTCTTTAATTCCTTGGTTCAGGTACTCTTCCTGCCTCTGTCTCCCAAAATACTGGATCATAGGCGTGAGCCACCTGACCTCTAGTATCCTTTTTCTTTTATAGAAAGGAACTTATTGGATATCTTACAACATTTAGTCATCATGTGTCCTTAGGTTCCTCTTGACTGTTTAATTTCTCAGACTTCTCTTGTTTTTGATGACCTCGACAGCTTTTTATTTTAAATTTTTGAAGCATACTGATCAGCTTTTTGTAGAATATTCCTCTGTTGAATTTGTCTGATAATTTTACTTTCTCTCTGTCTTGTCTCTGTTTTTAAAGACAAAATCTCACTCTGTTGCCCAGGCTGGAGTGCAATGACTTAATCATAGTTCACTGCAGCCTCACTCTTCTGGGCTCAAGTGATCCTTTTACCTCAGCCTCCTGAGTAACTGGGACTACAGGCATGTGCCACTATGCCCAAAATTAAATTTGTTTAACTTCTTGTAGAAATGGAGTCATTGTGTTGCTCACCCTCTCAGAGTGTGGGATTACATGTGTGAATCTCTGTGCCTGGCCCATTATTACTTATGACTAGACTGGGGTTATTTGTTTTTGTAACTAATCTGCTCTTCATAAGGAAAAATAATACTCTGAAAATGGAATAGTCTTTCTTAAAACTGTAATGACTATGAGATGAAAATCTGATCCTCATAAAATATTTTTGTGCACATCTGGCACAGCATAAATAATATAGTGAAAAAAGAGTCCTGGACTAAGCATAAATGTCTTTTTAAAAACGACATATTCAGAGCACATTTTTATCTTTACTTGCTTTATATACACTCCTTATTAAAATATTTTAATCTCTTATTTTTATAAAGACGTATCCTGTACCTTATCAAGTTCATCTTAAATATTTCTATAAAATAAACTTACTTAGGTATTAGATCTCATTGCAGTTTTAGAGGCAAACTCCCATAATCTTTACTTCTAGGTGCAACTCTCATCAGTGAAAAGAGCAGGTTTTTAAAAAAATCATCATCATCATCATCATTATTTTTTTAGAAACAGGATCTCGCTCTGTCACCTGGACTGGAGAGCAGTGACACAGTCGTGGTGTACTGTAACCTCAAATTCCTGGTCTTCAGTGATTCTCCTGCCTCAGCCTCCTGAGTAGCTGGACTACAGGTGCAAGCCACCACACCCAGATGGCTTTAAAAATTTTTTTTATGGAGATAGAGTCTTGCTATGTTGTTCACACTGGTCTTGAACTCCCGGCACCCAAAGTACTGGGTTTACAGGCATGAACCCCGCTGCACCTGGCCATAAAAAACATTTTTTATAGGATTGGGGCAGTAACAAAATAGAAACAGTTAAAATTTCTCTGACGTCATCTTTTTTTCTATCAGTTGAAATTTTTCACTCGTACAGGTTAATGGTATACTATTAATCACATCCCAGTGCAACTTTTCTCTGTTGCTAGCAAAATTAAGGTTTTCCTTAAACAAAAGAAATTGACAGAAAATAATTAGATCTCTAACTCACTAATTTTGTAAAGAGTAAGGAATGAAATGAAAGTGTATAACAGTTGACTCTTGATTTTGAACTACCTGGGTTCACTGATGCGGATTTTTTCAATAAATATATTGAAAATCTTTTTTGAAAATTTGTGACAATTTGAAAAAACTCACAAACTATGTGTAGCCTAGCAACATTGAAAAAGTTAAGAAAAAGGAATGTCATTAATGCATAAAATATATGTAGATACTGTTTTATCATTTATTAAATACTACCTTAGAATATATATACAAATCTGTTGTAAAAAGTTAAAATTTATTAAAATTTATGTACACATTTATAGACTATTCATGGCATAATTCACAGCCAGATGAAATTTAAACAACATAAAGATGCAGTATTATATCATAACTGCATAAAATTAACTATAGCACATACTGTAGTACTGCAATAATTTTGTGCCTTCCTCCTGTTGTTTTTGTGGTGAGTTCAGGTGTTGTGAATATCCATTTAAAACACCATGTAACCCTCATCATCTCTGAGTGAGCAGATGTCTCTTCAGTAAATTGTATATTGCAGTAAAATGAACAAAATGATCAATCTCTCATGGTTCTTAAGTTACTGAGCTTAGTGAAATACTGTAAACCTTGAATAAAATAATGGGAATCATATGAACTGCCAGTAGTGATGCTGAAGAAGCTCCTGAGAAGCAGAGAAAAGTTGTGATATTACAAGAAAAATTTGAATTATTTGATATGTACTGTCAATTGAGGTCTGTGACAGTGATTGCCTACCATTTGAAGATACATTAATTCAGCATAAGGACAATTGTACAAAAAGAAATGGAAATTTGTGACCCATCATAGCAGCTAAGCCAGCAGGTGAAAACCTTGCATTTTCTTGAAATACCTTTTTGTCGCTTTCAATAACGACTCTCACACGATTCTTCTGCAAGCTGCTTTAATCCCAGGTTACTACATCGTTCTTCTTTTCTTTCTCCTATTCGTGACCTTAAATCTAGTATCTCTGCCAATCAATAAAGGTAGCAGCACGGCTGTAAGAGAGGATTGTATGCTGATATCCTTTAGTTGCCTTATCAGGGCTTGTTTTGTCTTGTGGTCTGGCTGCTTCAGGCGCCATGCTAGGGCGGAGGCGCTCCACAGCTCCCCCTTTTTTATTTATTTTGGCAGGAGAGGGTAGTGGTCACAGCCCCCATATAACAAGGACCATGTAAGACAGTCTATCTCGCGTGTGTAATCGCCAGACCGACTGCCCACCTGTCCGACACCGATTTTCTGGGGATGGGAGAGGCGGTGTCAACCCATATGCAGCTGGACATACCCTCCACGGGATAACTCCTCCTGGGCCCCGTGTGCAGTACTATTCTCACATCCTGCCCTGTTCTTACTGCCCTAACACGGCAACCCAGACCTGAGGGGATTGATCCACCTCCATGGCAGCAAAGGCCTGCGCTAGTAGCGCACGGTCACGTGCATTGCGTTGATGCATACGGCAGAGACAATAGAGGCACAGGACACAACAAGAGAATAACAAAAAGGCCATTGAACCCATTCCCGCCCACTCTTTAAGGTGGTATGCCGCCTGGGCGATCCGGGAGGCCAAGGTTTGAGCGACTACTGGATCTACTCTGATGGAGTTGACACTGATGATTTCACGACGTAGAGCCTCCGTCAGGTTGTCGAACTCTTGGGACCAATTACCTAAAAGATGGAGGGAAAGCTCTCGAGAGAGGTTAGCAGCAATGGTCATATTGTGGTATGGGATGCCGGTTACGCATAAAGCAATAGTGTGCCATTCACACCCTATTTGCACCATGCGCCAGAGAATGTCTACTTGTTCTTGTACTACGTCAACTCTTTGATCTAAGATCATAATGCCGCCACACAAGTGACTGTTAATATTACTTTGGCAGCAACAGTGGAAGACAAGGTGTTTAAAGTGGTGGCGGTCTGTACTGTGGTACACATGGCAACAGCGGCTGTAGCAGCTGCAGCGGCTGCCATTGCAATTGCTGCAATGATGGCGGCTGTAATGCCGAAGTCTCTCCTCTGTCTAAAAGGAGAGAGAGCATTAGGGCCCCAGCAAGAGTGTAATAGAAATCAGGGCTGGTGCCAGTTAAAAATCTGGGGAAAGTACGTGCCGAATAAGTGTCTAGGAAATACTGTTAAAATTCCCCATTGTTGCTCAGCACGACTTATGGGGAGGTTCAGCATCAGCGTTCCCAGCAGAAGCCACGTTGTCGGATTCATCATCAGCAATCGGGGTTCGTTCCTTGGGGGTCTTTGTAGTGCGTGTTAGTCGCTCAGGTACCCACACCGGGTCTGGGCTGTCCTGTGGAAAAACACACACAGATCCTCTCGCCCACGTTAATACTGGGTCGGGACCTCTCCATTGTCCCGTGATAACATCTTTCCATTTAACATAGCCCCTTTTATGCGGTACTGCGCCTAGATGGTGGTCCGCAGCAGAATTGTTCTCGTTGTCCAGCTGAAGAAAATTTAAAGTTAATAATGCTAATGACAGTCTTTGTTTAGGTTTGTAACCCATGCCTATTCCCCCTTTTTGTTTTTGAAGTAGTTCTTTTAGTGTGCGATGAGCCCTCTCGACTATCCCTTGACCTTGGGGATTATAAGGGAGCGCATGGCGCAGGTCCACGTTCATTTGTGCACCGAACCGTTGAAATGTTCGGGAGGTGTAGGCGGGGCCATTATCTGTTTTGATTTGCTGAGGCATGCCCCAGGTGGCCCACGCCTCCAAGCAATGGGAGATAACATGATGTGCCTTTTCTCCAGCCATGGCCGAGGCAAACAAAATTCCGGAACAGGTATCTATGGAAACATGGACATACTTGAGGTTACTAAACTCTGCCACATGAGTGACGTCCATTTGCCAAACCCGTGAGGGGAGAAGGCCTTTTGGATTCACCCCCCATGAAGGGGGGTGGTGGAAAGTAACACATGATTCGCAAGATTTTACAATATCTCTGGCCACATGACGTGGTATTTGGAAACGGGTCTGTAATGTTTTTGAGTTAACATGAAACTGGGCATGAAAATCTTGTGCCTTTTGGGCAGGGGTTACAAGGAAAGCCTGTTGAAGTCGCGTAAGGTTGTCAGCCTGGGCATTACCCTCTTTAAATGTCCTGGTTTACCACATAAGAAGCAGTTTCCAGAACTGGTGGCTCGTCCGGTACCACCTCGCTTGGTTAATTGTAAGACTGCCGCGGCCAATCCAGTATTGGACAGGGCCCCCCAATCTCTCTGCACACTTTCATCCACACTTCCATCCCTTTTCCTTTGAATGGTGTTATGGCAGCCCTACATTCCTTTGTACACTGTTCATAAACCAGCTGCTTCACTAAGGGCATGGCAGTGTCTGGGTCCCCAAAAATCCGCCCTGCGGCCTGCATCATTTGGGCCACAAAGTCTGAAAAAGGCTCTGTGGAACCTTGAGTAATTTTGGTGAGATTACCTGATACCTCCCCTCGGCTAGGCAAGGCCTTCCAGGCTCGCATTGCCATGTGATTAATTTGATCATACACAACCTGGGGGTATTCTATCTGTTGGTTAGCAAAACGGCCCTGCCCCAACAGCATATCAACGTCCCAAGCCCCGTTACCCGCCGCCCGGTTTCTTGCTGCCTGCTCATTAGCCAATTCTATATAATAGGCCTTCCAATCTAAATATTGTCCCGGGTTCATGCAAGCCTTCACTAATCTCTGCCAGTCTCCGGGGGTCATGGCGAACTGGTCTAGTGCCTCCACCATTGCTGTCGTGAAGGCAGCAGTGAGCCCGTACGTTCGTACGGCCTCCGCGAGGTTTTTTACTGTTTTGAAATCTAATGGCTCATGGTACCGGTTCCCTGCATTATCCATGAACACCGGAAAAGTTTGCAATGTGCCGCTGGCGTGGACCTCCCTCCACACTTCATTGTTGAAAGAAGCGCCTCCTTTTCCGGGAGGCGCAGAAGGATTATACGGGGAGGAACTCCTACCGACCCAGGGACAGAGGATCCGCCCTTATCTCGGGCGCGGCCCCGACTGAGTTCTAACTTTTCAACTCGAGTCACGAGATCTCTAAGTTCCTCATCTGACTCCAGTTCTGAGTCAGAGGCTGCCTCGCTGTTCCTCTTGAGGAAGTTGATCGTTCCTCTTTTATTTGGTCAAGCGCTGCTTGGCCTTGCTTGACTGTTTGCACGCACTTTTGATCTTCCAAACAGGCACGAACCAGTCTCCAAAGGGGCTGGACCCCGCCTGCCACCTCTCCTAGCTCTCGGGCGCGCTCAATATCCTGCCCCACTTTGTCCCAACTACCCACTGTGAGATTCCCCGAAACGGCAAACCACGTGCAATCTCGTCTACCTGTGTGATAAAATCAGTCAAGGTTTTATCCCTTAATTTTAGTCCTTTTGTTCTTAGGAGAGTTTTAAGAGCCTGAAAAAGCGGGTGAGAGGAAGTAGTGCCCATGTTAGCAAAAAGGGGATCACCTCTACACCGAGGACCCTTTTAGATCGCCTCTTTACCGAGGACCTTCCCAAATCGCCTCTTTACCGAGGACCTTCCCAAATCGCCTCTTTGCCGAGGACCTTCCCAAATCGCCTCTTTGCCGAGGACCTTCCCAAATCGCCTCTTTGCCGAGGACCTTCCCAAATCGCCTCTTTGCCGAGGACCTTCCCAAATCGCCTCTTTGCCGAGGACCTTCCCAAATCGCCTCTTTGCCGAGGACCTTCCCAAATCGCCTCTTTGCCGAGGACCTTCCCAAATCGCCTCTTTGCCGAGGACCTACTTAAATCGCCTCTTTACCGAGGACCTTCCCAAATCGCCTCTTTGCCGAGGACCTTCCCAAATCGCCTCTTTACCGAGGACCTTCCCAAATCGCCTCTTTGCCGAGGACCTTCCCAAATCGCCTCTTTGCCGAGGACCTTCCCAAATCGCCTCTTTGCCGAGGACCTTCCCAAATCGCCTCTTTACCGAGGACCTTTCTAGTTTTTTTTGTTTTGTTTTGTTTGTTTGTTTGTTTCCTCCCTTGTGGGATCTACATACCAGTCGACTGCCCTGAGCAGCTGCAGTTCTGAATCCAAGGATTTCGGCTTCTTTGAGTTCCCCGTACGGGCCACCACTTGTCGCTTTCAATAACGACTCTCACACGATTCTTCTGCAAGCTGCTTTAATCCCAGGTTACTACATCGTTCTTCTTTTCTTTTTCCTATTCGTGACCTTAAATCTAGTATCTCTGCCAATCAATAAAGGTAGCAGCACGGCTGTAAGAGAGGATTGTATGCTGATATCCTTTAGTTGCCTTATGAGGGCTTGTTTTGTCTTGTGGTCTGGCTGCTTCAGGCGCCATGCTAGGGCGGAGGCGCTCCACACCTTTTTGCCTTGTATTGAAAATGCAGCTTTTATGTGAGTGGAAGATTGCTATAAGAAAAGCATATCTTTAGATTCTAATATGATTTGAGAAAAAAAATCATTATAGACAATAAAAGGAAGGTAAAGGATCTAAACCTAGAGAATTTAATGCTAGCAAAGGACAGTTTAATCATCTTAGAAAGAGGTTGTTTGACTTTTTTAAAAAATCAAAATAATAGGAGAAACAGCTTCTGCTGACCAAGAGGCAACAGACGAGTTTCCAGATGCCGTTGAGAAAATCATTGAGGAGAAAGGATATCTGCCCAAGCGTGTTTCTAATGGAGACAAAAACACCCTATTCTGGAAGAAAATGCCACAAAGAACATTTAATAATAAGGAAGAGAAGGAAACCCCAGGATTTAAAGCAGGAAGGGATAGGCTAACTCTACTGTTTTGTGCAATTGCAGTCTGGTTTGTGATCAGGACTGCCCTTATCTTTAAAGATGCTAACCCCTGAGGTTTGAAGAGAAAAGATAAACACCAGCTGTCAATCTTTTGGTTATTTAACAAGATGACCTAGATGAGAACCATTTTTCTGGAGTGGTTGCATTCATGCTCTGTCTGTGAACTCAGGAAGTACCTTATCAGGTAGAGACTGCCTTTTAAAGTTCTTTTGATATTGGATGGTGCTCTTGGCCACCCAGAACCCCTTGAGTTCAACATTAAAGACATCAAAGTGGTCTGCTTGCCCCCAAACACAACATCTCTAATTCAACCTACAGATCAGGAGGTCATAAGAACCTTTAAGGCTCTTTTAACACATGGTATTCTATGGAAAGGATTGTCTACTGTACGGAAGAGAATCTCAGTAGAGAGAATATCACAAAAGCCTGAAAGGATTATACTATTGAAAATGCCATCAGGTAGAAAAAGTCATGAAAACCATCAAGCTCAAAAGAATAAATTCCTGCCAGAGAAAAACTGTGTCCAGATGTTATGCATGACTTCACAGGATTTATGACAGAGCCAATCTAGAAAATCATGAAAGAGATTGTGGATGTGGCAAAAAAGGTGGAGGTTAAGGAATTCAAGACAGAAATCTTGAAGAAACTAAAGAACCAATAGATACCACACCAGAAGAATTAATAGAAGACCGCTTGATGGAGATGAGTTCTTCCAAACTACTTCCAGACTAATAGGAAGAAGATGTAGAAGAAGCAGCACAAGAAAACAAATTGACGGTAGACAGTCTAGCAGAAGGGTTTCAGTTATTTAAGATTGCGTTTGAACTCTTTTACAATATGGACTTTTCTATGATATGGGCACTGAAACTAAAGCAAATGATAGATCAAGGATTGGTACTGTATAGATCAGTCAGAGAAATGGAAAAGCAGAAACCTCAGGTGGAAATTAGGATGTATTTCTGTAGAGTTATATCAGGTGTTCCTGCCTCTCCTTTTACCTCTTGTATCGCTTCTGCCTCCACCTCTTCTACCTCTGCCACCATGAGAGACAGCAAGACCAACTTCCCCTCTTTTTCCTCCTCAACCTACTCAGCGTGAGGATGAAGACCTTATGATGATCCATTTCCACTTACTGAGTAGTAAATATATTTTCTCTTCTTTAATGATTTTATTTTTATGTAGGTAGAGATGGGGGTCTCATTCTGTTGCCCAGGCTGGTCTCAAACTCCTGGCCTCAAGCAGTCCTCCTACCTTGGCCTCCCAACGTGCTGGAATTATAGGGGTAAGTGACCCCTTGTGGCCCCAAATGGGGCTTATTTTTGTTTTGTTTTTTATAATCTTTTCTCTAACATTTGCATTTATCTTGCCCACCAATATTGCTAATAGGAGTTTTTAATTGTTTTTCTTACTTTGCTGCCCAGGCTGGAGCCCAGTGGCATGATCACAGCTCATCGCAACCTTGAACTCTTGGGCTCAGATGATCCTTCCTGAGTAGCTCGGACTACAAGGATGCATCACCATGCCTAGCTACTTTCTGCATTTATTTTGTAGAGGTGAAGTCTCTCCTTGTTACCCAGGCTGGTCTCAAGCTCCTGGACTCAAGCAGTCACTCTGCCTTGGCCTCCCAAAGTGCTGGGACTAACAGGCATGAGCTGCTGTGCCCAGCTATTTCTGGACTCTGCTTTGTTCCTTAGATTTATTTGTCTGCCTTTAAGCCAGCCACTGTCACATGTCTGAATTCCTTTAGTTTTATGGTCATTTTTGAGGTTGGAGAATAAGTTCTTAAGATTTGTTCACTGTTTTCACGATTTTTTTTTTTAGATTGAAAAATACAGTTTATTTAGAAAGTAAATTTGAAAGAGAGAGAGGAGATTCGCCTCCCCAAGGTAGGGGAGTGGGCCAAAGCTTAGGAAAACATGGCTTGGCCATACCTCAAAGAATACATGACCAGACCATAGCTTAGCAAGGCAATAGCTCAAGATTTTTAAAAAACTATTTTCAAACCTTTGCATTTCCAAATAAACTATAGAATCTGTTTGTCAATCCTTATTATTGATTTGTTTGTTTATTTTGAGTCAAGGTCTCACTCTGTCATCCAGGCTGGAGTGAAGTGGTGTGCTCATGGCTTACCGCAGACTTCAACTTTTATACTCAAGTAATCCTCCCACCTCAACCTCCTGAGTAACTGAGACTACAGGCACATGCCACCATGCCCGGCTAATTTTTTTGATTTTTTGTAGAGATGAGGTCTTGCTATGTCACCTAGACTGGTCTCGAACATAGCAAAACAGTCCCTAGGCTCAAAACAGTCCTCTCAACTCAACTTCCCAGAGTGCTAGAATTACAGATGTGAGCCACCTCACCTTGCCTGTCTTTATTTTATTTTTATTATATTTTTAAAAGCAGAATTTATTGGGAAGACAGAAAAGCTCCCACAATGGGAGGGGACCCGAGGGAGGTACCCTATTTTAAAAAGGTTGTTGGGTGCGAGTTCGAGACCTACCTGGGCAGCAAGACCTCATCTCTACAATAAATTAAAAAATCAGCCAGACGTGGTAGCGCATGCCTGTAATTCCGGCTACTTGGAAGGCTGAGGCAGAAGGATCGCTGGAGCCCAGCAGGTCGAGGTTGCGGTAGCCGGGAGTGGCCACTGCACTCCAGTCTGGGTGACAGAGTGAGACTCCAACTCAAAAAAAAAAAAAAAAGAGGTTGTTGGGATTATGATTGGGATTATACTGAATACATAATTTGGGGGGATATTGTCATCTTAACATTGTTTCTTCTAACCAATTATGTATGCTATAGCTTTCCATTTATTTAACTTTTCTTGATTTTACACCAGGAGAGTATTTTTGTTGATTTCAATGTAGAGGTCTTATGCATCTTGCTAACTTTGTTCCTGTTTTATATCTTTTGATGTTATACCTGTAGTTTGAATTTTTTAATTTTTTCGTTCTTTGCTTCTAGTATTTAGAAATGTAATTGAGTTTTGTATTCTGACCTTCTATACTAAGACCTTGCTAAACTTAATTATTAGTGCTTATAGGTTTTTTGTTTGTTTCTTAGGATTCTTCTACATAAGTAATCATGTCATCTACTAAGGAACTGTGTCATCCTGTGAGTCTTTTCTTAACACAGCAGTTAAGACCACTGTGTAGAAGTGGTAAGATTGGACATTCTTGCCTTTTTCCCCTTCTTAGGAGGAAAGTATTTTGGAGTTTCGCTATTATGTGTGATGTTAGCTGTAGGTTCTTCATAGATGTCCTTGTAAGTTTTTCATAAATCTTATAGAAGTTTCCTTCTATTCTAATTTGCTAGTTTGCTTAGAGTTTTCATCATGATTGAAGTTGAATTTTGCCAAATGCTATGTCTGTATCAATTTAGATGATCAGATGAACTTTTTATACTGTTAATATGCTGAGTTATGTTCATTGATTTATTTTGTATGATTAAACTAACATTTTTTCCTGGGTAATTCTCACTTGCTTATAAGGCATCTTTTTCTGTGTGTAGGTAGATTTGATCTGTTAATATTTTGTTAAGGAATTTTAAGTCTGTGTCGATGAGACATTGGTGCATAATTTTCCTTTTCTGTAATATGTTGGGTTTTGATACAAGGGTTATGCTATGCTGGGCTTGGTGGCTCAGCCTGTAATCCCAGCGCTTTGGGAGGCCGAGGTGAGTGGATTTTCTAAGTCTGCAGGTTCGAGACCCGTCCGGGCAACTTGGCGAGACTTCATCTCTACGATAAATAAAAAAATATCAGCCAGGCGTGGTAGCACGTGCCTGTAATTCTGGCTACTCGGAAGGCTGAGGTGGAAGGATCGCCGGAGCCCAGCTGGTCGAGGCCGTGGGAGCGGCCACTGCACTCCAGTCTGGGCGACAGAGTGAGACTCCAACTCAAAAAAAAAAGGGTTATGCTAGTCTTATGTTCTGAGTTAGAAAGTAGTCTTTTTTTTTCCTAAAAATTTTTGATTTCTAAATGCTTGATTAGAATTCAGTAGTGAAAACATGTAGGCCTGGAATTTTCTTTGGAAGATTAGTACATCCTTCTACTTCAAGTTTTTTTTTTCCTTAAGTGTATTCTTATAGACAGAAAATAGTTGTTTCTTGTTTTCTTATCTAGTCTCACAATCTGTCTTTTAGTTGGAGTTTTCAAATCTACTTTTTATATACTCTACATAACGATTGATATGTCTGGAATTTGATCTGCTACTTTGTTATCTTTTTTTGTCTCATTTGATTTTTATTCTTATTTTAATATTCCATCTTGATTTCTCTTGACTTTTTTGGCTTTTCATTTTTGCATATTTTTTTAATGGTTGTGCTAGCTTACAGTAAGCATCATTAGCCACTTAGAGTCTATAATGTTCTATTCTCATAAACTATAGAAACTTTGTAGTGGTAAAGTTACATGTATCTCTCCCTGTCTTTCATGTTGTCATATTATCTATATATAGTTTAAATTCTATAATACGGTATTTTAATTTTTACCTTAAAGTTGTTACATGTCTTAAATAAATTGTAAAAATATATAGTTTATTTTTACCATTTCAGTCACTATATGGTATAATTTGCCTTTAGCCTGAAGAAATCCTCTAAGCTTTTTTGAATACAGATCTCCTGGCAAGAAATTCTCACTTATTTATCTGTAAGAATACTTAGCTTTCATTTTTGAAAGGTAATTTCATGAGGAAAAGTATTTTGGGGTTGAAAAATATTTTTTCTTTTTTTGTTTTGAATTGGAGTCTCACTCTGTTTCCCAGGCTGGGGTGCAGTGGCACGCTCATGGCCACAGCAACCTTGACCTGCTGAGCTCAGGTGATCCTTCCTCCTCAGCCTTCCAAATAACTGGAACTACAGGCACGTGCCCGGCTAATTTTTTGATTTGTTGTAGAGATGAGGTCTCACCAAGTTGCCTGGGCTGGTCTTGAACCCATGGGCTCAGTCAATCCTCTCATCTTGGCCTCCCAAAGTGTTGAGATTATAGGCGTGAGCCACCGCTCCCGGCTTGAAAGACATTTTTTCTTTCAGCAATTTAAAAATGTTATCATATCTGTTCTTGCTTTCTCTGTAAAGAAGTTAGTGTCAGTGGCTCAGCCTGTAATCCCAGCACTTTGGGAGGCTTACATGAGTGGATTGCCTGAGCCGGCAGGCTTGAGACCAGCCCAGGCAACTTGAGACACCTAATCTCTACAATAAATAAACAATTAGCTGGGCGTGGTATGCACACCTGTAGTTCTGGCTACTTGAAAGGCTTAGGTGAAAGGATTGCCAGAGCCCAGCAGGTGGACACTGGGGTGGCAATGAGCGTGCCACTGCACTCCAGCCTGGGGAACTGAGTGAGACTCCAACTCAAAAAAATGTGTATATGTATCACTTTCCTCTTGGCTTCGACCCCATCCACTTCCCCATGTGTAATGTGTTTTTCCCTGGATGTTTTCAAGGTTTTCTCTTTACCCTTGCATTTTGACAGTTTGCTAAAGTATGATTTTCCTAATATTTATCCTGCTTAGGCTAGGTTCATTGAGTTTCTTGGATCTGTAAGTTCTTGTCTTTTACTGTATGTGGGACATTATCAGGTGTTATTTCTGTAAATCTTTTTTTCTCATTTTCTTCTGTCTTCTCCTGAAACTTCAATTATACATATGTTAGAATACGTGATCTGTATTTAGCTTTACTTATTCTTTCTCTGCCATCTACAGTCTGCTGTTGAGTCTAAATAGTTACATTTACTCATCGTTATTGTAATTACCTAGAGTTACATTTGGTTCTTTTTTCTCATTTCTATTTCTGTGGATATTTTCCTTCTGTTTGTTCCTTATGTTCCTTATATCTTTAAGTCATAGAACATTTCTGTGATAGCTGCCTTAAATCCTTGTCTGCTAACTACAACATCTAGGTCATCTTAGAGCCTCTTTTTTGCTTGATTATAAATCATATATTTTTTGTTTCTTTGCATATCGATTAATTTTGTATTAGATACTGAACATTATGAAAAATAGATGCTGAGACTCTAGATTTTGTAGTTCCTCCAAAGTGTTATTTTTGTCCTAAGATGCTTGGCAGCAGCTAAAATCTCTACTCAGTTCTTTTAACATCCAGCTGCTACTTTTTTACTGGGAACCCTGTCTCCCCAACATGTCCTCATATGTAGTTTAAGAAATTAGCCAAGTATTTGGACGAGTTTTAAATGTGTATTTTGCTTTTCACCCTCTTTTGTAGTTCTTTCCATTTCCTTTGAGCCCTGAACTTAGTCCTCCGACTCCTCAAGCTTTATAGGTTGTGGGCTTCCACTTTCAGAAACACATAGATAGGGTAATGTTTCAGGCAGATACTTACAAACTGGCAAATCTCACCCTTCATCATTTTTCCTTTAAGGTTATACTGCCTTTCATTTTCTGTTTTTTTATGGTTTGTGTTCAGGTTCTTTAAAACCTAGAGACTGGATCGGGTATGATGGTTCACGCCTGTAAACATAGCACTTTGGGAGACTGAGAGGCCAGAGGATCACTTGAGAACAGGAATAGGAGACCAGCTTGGGCAACATAGTAGTCCCTATCTCTACAAAAAATTAAAACTTGGAGACTGGGTAGGTAGTGTAACATGGCTCTTCTGCCATTATGGCCTTGTTACTTTAAAATAAATACATAGATAGATAAATACACACACACATACACACACACACACACACACACACACACACACACACACACATAAAACAGAGAAGGCAGTGTATTGAGAAGAACATGATTTTTGGTTAAAAGTGGAATGCAGATTACATTTTTGCAGAGACCTAATTGATTAACCTTGAGCAAGTTACTAAGCTTCTGAGCTTGTTAGCTTTTTTAGAAAAATGGAAATAAAATTTCCTCTCATAGACTTGTTATTTATAAACACCTAGTATAATACATGATATGGACACTTTTAAGAAAACACAATTTTACTTTTCTTTGCATTCTACTTGGAGATGAGACCCATAACTGTGGCTTTACAAGCCATAGAGACTTAATGTGTAGTTCTTGTATTTAAAAACAAAAGTCAATTGTCATTAGGCATCTTTTAAAATATAAGGTATATTATTAATTTTACTATTCTATAATAGCAGTATTTGTAATAGATCATTTGGTTAAAAATAAAATTTACTGTGAATACCCCTATATATATATATTTTTTTTTACCTTCTTAAAAAATGTTTGTGGTGTTAAGTCAACAAACATTTATTGTTCACTTAGAATGATGTGCCAAGCTCTGATGATATGGAGTAAATAAGATAAATGTGGAGTTTATAGTCTTACAGGGAAAACATACGTATATTAAGCAAATCATTACCAGTTGCATACTATTTTATTATAGGTTTTAGGATGAAGAAGAACAATAAATTTATAAGACCTCTGTATTAAAGAATCATATTAAAAATACTTTATTGAATTTTAACCCTTTGAATAAAAACTGTTTTTAACAAACAGGCTATTTTTTATTTCTTCATTATTTATTCCATATGTTCCTTTGCTTTTCCCACATTTCTCTGTGAAGTGAGTAGTGCTTTTTTATCTCTTTATATTTTCACATTTAATGTTTACAGATTGAAATCAGTATTAAATAGTATTAGTACGTATATTGTTCCTGATTTTACTGTGAATAGTTTTAGAGTTTTGCCTTCAAGCCCCATTTTTTTTTTTTTTGACATTGTTTAGTTTAAAAATTTTTTTTTATTTTAAAGATGTGGAATACAATTCAGGGCTAGGTAAGGCTACATATTTTTACATGTAAAAATATTTTGGAAAAACTTATACAAAGTTTTAACATTGGTTACATATTGTTGGTAGGAAATAGGTAACTTTCACTTTGTTCTTGATCTTTTCTGTTCTGCCTGGTCAACAATATGCATTTTGTTCTTTTATGTTAAAAATTTGACATTTTTTGCTGGGCCTGGTGTCTCATGCCTGAATCCCAGTACTTTAGGACGCAGAGGTGAGAGGCTTGCCTGAGCCCAGGGTTTGAGACCAGTCTGGACAGCTTGTTAAGACCTTGTCTCCACAATAAATTAAAAAAAAAATTAGCCAGGCATGTGGCATGCACTTGTTGTTCCAGCTACTTGGAAGGCTAAGGTGGTGGGATCATCTGAGCCTAGCAGATTAAGGCTGTGGTGGCCGTGATTAAGTTGCTGCACTCCAGTCTGGGCAACAGAGTGAGACTTTGACTCCAAAAAAAAAAATGTTGACAATTTTCAAAACAAAATAAAATCTGTACATACTATTTGCTAGTGAAGACGGAGATAGCTTAGCTCATTGCTTTGGGAGACTTCTTCCCAAACATCAGTTTGCTAGTGTCTAAGGAAACTAGTTATAGCTCTTCTCTTTAATCTGCTGTTTTGAGTCTCTGCAGAATAAGACATTTGAGGGGAGGTGATTTTGTAGGACTCTTCTATTTTGTCCAGCTTTTTCCTCAGGGTTTTATATGGTATGTGAAAGAGGGAAATGTAGAGGCCAATATCTAGTCTCTAAAAATTGGATTGGAATAAAAAGTTGCTTAATTTCATACTCAAATATGAATGATTAGGTATGGTTCTTATCCTCCCAAAAGGCATTAGGGATGTTCATTTACCCAAATTCCTTTTTAATTGATAAAGTTTCTTGCATTCATTTAGTGTTTATTGAGTCTCTGCCAAGCTACTGGAGAAATAGAAAGATAACAGATATGGTTTTTGCCCTTGGAGAATGTTGGTAATTCCTTATTGGTAAGGAAATTGTCAGCATTTTACTGTTTTGACATAGTGACACTTTCATATGTATTAACTAGAACTATCAGTAAAAAATGAAATTGTGGATCTTTGGGAATTCCCTGTCAGAGAATTGAGGAGATGTATCTGATCTTGAAATGAATTTCAAAAGTTTCACATGTCACTTCTTTGTCACTCTTCTTATGAGCCCTCCTACCCCCTCTAGGACTCTATTTGTCCTTCTCTTTCCTGGGATTGTACTTTGACTTACTCAGGCTTATTTACCCAAGCCTTCATTAATTGTTTTTGTTAGGACTCAAGTAAATATCTTCTTGGCCTTTGTGAATTAGAGTTGTCAACATAATTGATTGTTTTTCTCCATCCTGTCTCTTCATTTTCCTCAACTCTAAACTCTTCACCTGTGCCCTTAATTTGAGAGATTGTTATATGTTATGGGAAAAAGTCATATAAACTTGGGACTGTATGTTTTTTATTATTGTTAGTAGAACCATTGCAGATATTTTCCATTGATGTGTTAATTGCAGTTCTCTGTAGAAGAATTGTCTGAGAACCCAATGTAATATGTTCAACTAAACAAATCTCTTTTTTTCCTTTTCATTTCAGTTGGAAAGACATCCTTGATCACCAGATTTATGTATGACAGTTTTGACAACACCTATCAGGTATTTTGTTTTTGCCAATTTATTAGCTATTTTGTGTTATAAGTAATATGATATTTTAAAAATTCATTTATTTACTTGCAGTTATGGATGTAAAAGTGCTTTCTATAATCTGTAAAATGCTATTTCAGTATAAAGTGTAAATGATTTTTTCCACAGTCCTCAACTTTATCACTTTATGTCTTTTGTCTCCTCTTCCAAAGTCTATTGAAATATTATTTTTGTTACCATCTTGATTGGAATTAGAAGTGATGACAGACATTCTCTTACAGAGATTTTCTCCAAATCTAGGATTCTGTGACATTTTGATCTATACTTAAAGTCAAGGATAAATTAATAATGAAATTAAAAATTATTAACAGAAGGAAATTTGGGAAATTCACAAATATGTGGAAATTAAACTATACTTTTAAATTAATGAATGTCAAGGATGAAATCACAAAAAAAATTAGAAAATACTTTGATGTAAAAAAGAAAACACAGCATACCAAAACTTATGGGGTACAGTGTTATACAGAAAAGAAGACAGACATTAAATTAATAACTTAAGCTTCCACTTTAAGAAACTGGAAAAAAGCAAACTAAATTCAAAGCAAGCAGAAGGAAGAAGCTATTTTAAAATGTAGGTTTTATTATTATTCAGATGTGAGGCCAATAGATCAGATGATTGCCATTGAAAATATAGTTTGTTGCACTCATGGATCCCAAGAGGTGGGGGTATGTCATGCCATGGGGAAGCACTGGGGTCAGTCAGGAGAAAGGGGGTTGGGGGATATGAGCAGGAGCCTTTTTTGTGATTTCCAAGGGAAAGAACAGGTAAGACAGGGTAGCATGTTTAGGATTAGCTGGTTCAAATAATTTTAGGGGTCTTGGGGTCCAGTTGTCTAGTACTTGGCCTAGGTGATTAGGTCAATATAATTGTGGCCCTAAGTGTGATAGAGGATGTGCTGGGACATTGGCTTTAGATTGATTGGTTTGCCTTTGAAAAGCATGCTCACAAGTAAGCTTACTATCTCTTAGAAAAAGGCTAACCCTGAGAATGGCAGTCCCTTTAGTGTCAGCAAGTGTCTTAATGTCAAAGCACCAAAAATACAGAAAGTAAGACATTCTTGGCAGGGCACAGTGGCTAACCCCTATAGTCCCAGCACTTTGGAGGCCAAGGTGGTAGGATCGCTTGAGGCCAGGAGTTGGAGATCAGTCCAGGCAATGTAGCAAGACCTAGTCACTATAAAAAAATTTAAAAATTTGTTGAGTGTGGTGGCACGTACCTGTAGTAGCCACCCAGCTACTTGGGAGACTGAGGCAGGAGGATCGCTTGAGCCTAGGAGTTGGAGGCTGCAGTGAGGTGTGATTGTGCCATTGCACTCCAGCCTGGGCAACAGAGTGAGACCTTGACTCAAAGAAAAAAAAAGACATGCTTTATACAGAAGCTAATAAGGATTAGAGCAGACATGTATGAGATAGAGAACAGAAAAACAGTGGAGAAAATCAATGAAACCAAAAGTGGTTTCATTTAATGTTTTCTTGAAAAGATCATCACAATTGATTAACTTTTAGCAAGACTGATCAAGAAAAAAGAGAGAAACCTCAAATCCCAAAACCAAGAGGAAAAGAGGAGATGTAACTACCAGCCATACAGAAATAAAAAGGATTACAATGGAATGCTATGACCAATTATATGCTAAAAAAATTAGATCCCCTAGATAAAATAGACAAATTCCAAGAAAGACACAAACTACTAAAAATTAAAGAAGAAATAGAAAATCTGAATATACTTAGAGAGACAGAATTAATCATGAAAAAAGCCCACAAAGAAAATTTCGGAACCAGGCTCGGTGGCTCAGCCTGTAATCCCGCGCCTTTGGGAGGCTGAGGTGAGTAGATTGCCAGAGCCCGCGGGTTCGAGACCCGCCTGGGCAACTTGGCGAGACCTCATCTCTACAATAAATCAAAAATTAGCCGGGCGTGGTAGTGCGCACCTGTAATTCCGGCTACTTGGAAGGCTGAGGTGGAAGGGTCGCCCGAGCCCAGTAGGTCAAGGCTGCGGTGGCCGGGAGCGTGCCACTGCACTCCAGTCTGGGAGACAGAGTGAGACGCAAACTCATAAAAAAAAAAAATAAAGAAAATTTCGGGACCAGATGGTTTCATTGGTCAATTTTATGAAACATTTAGAGAGCACCACCAGTACTTTATAAACTCTTCTAAAAATTAGAAGAGAAAGCCGGGCTCGGTGGCTCAGCCTGTAATCCCAGCACTTTGGGAGGCTGAGGTGAGTGGATTGCCTGAGCCTGCGGGTTCGAGACCCACCTGGGCAACTTGGCGAGACCTCATCTCTGCAATAAATCAAAAAATTAGCCGGGCGTGGTAGCACGTGCCTATAGTTCCAGCTACTCGGAAGGTTGAGGCGGAAGGATTACGGGAGCCCAGGAGGTCGAGTCTGCGGTGACTGGGAGCGGCCACTGCACTCCAGTCTGGGTGACAAAGTGAGACTCCAACTCAAAAAAAAAAAAAAAAAAACAACCAAATAAAAATTAGAAGAGAATACTTTCCAACTCATTCTATCAGGTCAATAACTACCATTATTTCTTATGAGTATAGACACAAAAATCCTCAATAAAATACTACTAAACGGAATCCAGCAACAAATAAAAGATTATATAGCCGGGCTTGGTGGCTCAGCCTGTAATCCCGTGCTTTGGGAGGCTGAGGTGAGTGGATTGCCTGAGCCCGCGGGTTCGAGACCCGCCTGGGCAACTTGGCGAGCCCTCATCTGTACAATAAATCAAAAAATTAGCCAGGCATGGTAGCGCGTGCCTGTGGTTCCAGCTACTTGGAAGGCTGAGGCGGAAGGATTGCCGGAACCCAGCGGTTGAGGCTGCGGTGGCCGGGAGCGGCCACTGCACTCCAATCTGGGCTACAGAGTGAGACTCCAACTCAAAAAAAAAAAAAAAAAGATGATCTGCCATTTAACCAGTTTACTTTATCTCAGGATTGCAAAGTTAGTGCAATACACAGAAAACAATCAGTGTAGTATTCTGTATGGGTAGAATAAAGGACAAAATCGCATGATCATTTTAATGGACACATAAAAAGCATTTGACAAAATACAGCAGCTTTTTGTGATAAAAACATATACAATAAACTAGGAATAGAAGGGAACTTCAGCACAATAAAGAGCATCTATAAAAATGTCACAGCTAACTTCATACTTGATGAGAGGATGAATAATTTTTAAGATTAAGAGCAAGACAAGGATGTCTGCTTTTACAACTGCTTAATTTCAAAAGAAAAAAATCAAAGAATAAATAAACTGAAAAGAATAAATTAGTAATCTTAAGGCCAAGTAATTTGAAGCCCTAAGTATATTGTAAATCTTTTTCCATATTAAGTGTCTGAAATATTTTTATTACAAAAAATTTTTAAAGGCACTATTAATCTACTTACCTATTTTGCATTAATTATCATGTCATTAGTATAAACTTGCTTTTAATTGCTTTGTCTTAATAATACAACAGATGTTAATCTGATTAAGGGAATGATTAATTTCCATAGAGTTATTACCTGTAACTTGTTAACTGCCACTGTCTCAATGATTTATCAAGCCCTTTTTATTTTTCAGAAAGCTTTTAGAGTAAACTTAAAATCTGAATCCTTAGTATGTATTTTCACACATTTGAAATATTTATTTTATTTTAAGAATATACCTTCTGAAATGAATCTTTACTCTTGAAAAACTTGGGCTTTGTTTTCTAGGAAAGCCATTTCTAGGCAAACCTTAGAGTTGGAAGTTATTTACATGTTTGTTCTTCCATTTAGTAGTTGGGTGGTTTTGGAACCATTATTTAATTTTTCAGAATCTATATTTTCACATCTGTAAAGTGAAAATTGTAATCCCTTTGCAAGATGACTCATTCCTTTTTTGGAAAACAATTCTATTCTTTTATGATTATTGTCATTTACTATTGAGAAAAACATTGATTGTTTTTATTTACTTCCTTCTTTGAAGACTTTGATGCTTGTTTCTTTTTTTTGTTTTTTTTTTTTGAGTTGGAGTCTCACTCTGTCGCCCAGACTGGAGTGCAGTGGCCGCTTCCGGCCACCGCAGCCTCGACCTGCTGGGCTCCAGCGATCCTTCCACCTTAGCCTTCCGAGTGGCCGGAATTACAGGCATGCGCTATCACGCCCGGCTGATTTTTTGATTTATTGTAGAGATGAGGTCTCGCTGCCCAGGCGGGTCTCGAACCCGCGGGCTCAGGCAATCCATTCACCTTAGCCTCCCAAAGGTGCGGGATTACAGGCTGAGCCACCGAGCCCGGCGATGCTTGTTTCATACTACTCTTCTTCATTGTAACCTGTCAGTGTTTTAGGCAACTATAATGTTCACATGGAAGATCTACTAGTTACCTGTACTTTTCATTTCCACAATTTCAGCATTCTTTAAAAATCATTGGTTCATGTATTCTCTTCTCAGACCATATTCTTCTGTCTTTCCAACTTTTTTATTCGGGTACTTTTACTGTAATAGTTTCCACTCTAGCAGTTCACATCAACCCCTCCAACCTATTAATTCCTCCCTGTTATTTGTAAACATCAGATAGTGTGTTTTTTTTTCCTTTGGAAAATCTCCTTAACTGTTTAGCCTGTCTTTGGTTGTTTCTCTTTTGGTTCAGTCACATATGCCTGGAAAAATCCATGTTATGAACCATCTCTTTTTGTCTGTTCTTTTTTTTTTTTTTTTTTTGAGTTGGAGTCTCGCTGTCGCCCAGACTGGAGTGCAGTGGCTGCTCCCACCGGCCACCGCAACCTCGACCCGCTGGGCTCCGGCGATCCTTCCGCCTCAGCCTTCCAAGTAGCTGCAGCTACAGGCGCGCGCTACCACACCTGCCTAATTTTTGATTTATTGTAGAGATGAGTCTCGCCAAGTTGCCTAGGTGGGTCTCGAACCTGCGGGCTCAGGCAATCCACTCACCTCAGCCTCCCAAAGGCGCGGGATTACAGGCTGAGCCACCGAGCCCGGCTTGTCTGTTCTTGAATATATTGGTGTTGCTAGTGTCAACTGAGTTATCAGTTTTACCAAGCACCCTTTAGAGTAACTATTTCATACTTATCTGTACTCATCAAGCCTTACCTTGACTATCTCTTTCCTTCCCCACTTTGAAGATTTTGTCTTATCTCAGAGAAATGGAAGTTATGAGACAGGAATGCCATTATTTATTTTTCTTACCACACCTACTGTGTACTTAAAACAATATTTATAACAATCTTCTTTCGTTCTGATATGCTATAGAGATCCTCTTCCTGCCAATAGCTAGTCCCTAAGTGTGCTAAATCTCATTTTGATATACAAGGTGCTGGTTTAAAGTATATATATATATGTGTGGATGGGGGTTTGGAGAGTAATTTTCTTAGCCTTTATTGAGTACCCTCTCTAAAAATATCAACACCATACCATAATATTTCCTATTGTCCTTTTCCTAGTTTTTTCTCTTATACTAATCTCTAACATACATTTTTACTTAATTGACTTGTTAATTGTTTATCTTAGAATGTACACTTTTCAAGGCATAAATTGTTGTCTGTTTTTTATTTTTTTACCAGTGAATTCTCTCAGGGATCATGCTTACTAGGCAATCAATACTTTTATTTTTATTTTTTATTAGGAACAGAGTTCAATAAATATTTCTGATGAATGTGAACAGATTTACATGATTTTTAAATTTCTGTTTTCCAATTTGGGGTAGGTACCAACTGTATCTCTGTTTATCACTCTATCTATCTCTAGTACCAAGCACAGTATTTGCAAGTACATGGTCAGTAAATATTTGATGGATTAAGTGATGTAATTTACCTTTTCTTTCACTCTTAAATATAGGTAAAAATGTGTGAAGACTTAATAATACTATGTTAGTTTTTTATATAAAGGTATTATCTTTAGTACTTACAATGTTTAGGAATTACTTTAAATCTTGATTTTGTCCTGTCTGTAATCAACAAGCCTCACATTTCAGATACTAATGACAGAATTGACTTTTTTCTGTGTCTGTCAGTCTTAAACGTTAAAAAAAATGCTTATTTGGTAAACCTTCTCCATATTCAAATAATAGATCAATTTTAGAATTTGACTGCTGTCCTTATGCTGTTTACAAATTCTTTATTTCATAGGATTTTTTAAAGAAGTTTCTTACCCTCTTAAACTGAAATATGCTTCAACACAAGACATATTTTCTGTGTTCCCTGAAGTAAATGCAACAGAGAAATGATAATTTATTTTATTCCTATGGTAACTGTATGGGATGCGTGTGCTGTTATTAATAGTTATCTCCATTTTACGTTGGAAAAATAGTAGGTAACTTCTCCAAGATAGCGCAACTAGGGAATTATAGAATAAGAGTTTTAAATGCATCTGTGTGACTACAAAGCCTGTACTTTTAACCACTATGCCATACTACTGCCTCATAACAACAACAGAAAAGATTCTTCAAAATGTTGAGCCCATGCCGGGCTTGGTGGCTCAGCCTGTAATCCCGCGCCTTTGTGAGACTGAGGTGAGTGGATTGCCTGAGCCTGTGGTTCGAGTGGTTCGAGACCTGCCTGGGCAACTCGGTGAGACCTCATCTCTACAATAAATCAAAATGAGCCAGGTGTGGTAGTGTGCGCCTGTAGTTCCAACTACTTGGAAGGCTGAGGCGGAAGGATTGCTGGAGCCCAGCAAGTCGAGGCTGCAGTGGCCAGAAGCGGCCACTGCACTCCAGTCTGGGTGACAGAGTGAGACTCCAACTCAAAAAAAAAAAAAAAAAAATGTTGAGCCCATCCTGTTCACCCTATAATTTTTTCAAGTGTACTCTGAAACTAATACTAGATTTTTTTTTTGTTTTGAGTTGGAGTCTCACTCCATCACCCAGGCTGCAGTGCAGTGGCACGTTCACGGCCACTCCAGCATCAACCTGCTGGGCTTAGGTGATCCTTCCACCTCAGCCTTCCAAGTAGCCGGAACTATAGGCATGCGCTACCGCACCCAGCTAATTTTTTATTTATTGTAGAGGCGAGATCTTGAACCCGCGGGCTCAGGCAATCCACTCACCTCGTCCTCCCAAAGTGCTGGGAGTACAGGCTGAGCCACCAAACCTGGCAGTACTAGATTTTTAAAAATCGGGTTAATGCTTTGTATTTTGAAATTGATATGTGAAAATGCTTTGATCATATGAGCAGACAAATGATATTTGTTAGTAGCTCAAACTGCTCTATGAAGAGGAAGGCTAAACATTGTGTACAAAGAAAATATGTACAGATGCTCCTCAACTTAGGATGGAGTTATATCCCAAGAAACTCATCATTAACTTGAAAATTTTGTAAGCTGAAAGTGCACTTGATAGACCTAAGCTACCAAACATCATAGCTCAGCCTGTCCTACCTTGAATGTGCTCAATACACTAACATTAGCCCACAGTTGGGGCAGAATCATTTAACACAAAACCTATTTTATAATAAAGTGTTGAATATCTCATGTAATGTATTGAATACTGTACTGAAAGTGAAAAAGAATGGTTGTATGGGTACACAAAGTACAGTTTCTATTGAGTGCATGTTGCTTTCATACCATTGTAAAGATGAAAAGTTGTTAGTCAAGCCATCATAAGTCAGGGACCATCTATATTTAAGAAATGTGGTGGTCGGGCTCAGTGGCCTGTAATTCCAGCACTATGGGAGGCTGAGGCAAGTGGATTGCCTGAGCCCTCAGGTTTGAGACCCACCTGGGCAACTTGGTGAGACCTTGTCTCTACAATAAAATAAAAAATAGCCAGGCATGGTAGCACGTGTCTGTAGTTCCGCTACTCAGAAGGCTGAGGTAAAAGGATTGCTGGAGCCCAGAAGGTCGATGCTGAGGTGGCCATGAGTGCAATGCCCCCAGCCGGGGCAAAGGAGTGAGACGCCAACTCAAAAAATAAATAAATAATAATAATAAAAAAGAAATGTGACTTTTTTTCCTCTCTTGTTTTTAAATTTCAGGTTATAATATTAGCAAAAGTCGCCACGTGGAATAATGGAAGCAATTTTTTTTCCTTTCTTTTTCTTTTTCTTTTTTTTTGTGTCAGAGTCTCACTCTCTTGCCAAGGCTGGAGTGCAGTGACATGATCATGGCTACAGCCTCAACCTGCTGGGCTCAGACGATCCTTCTATTTCAGCCTTCTAAGTATCTGGAACTACAGCTGTGTGCCACCATACCCAGCTGATTTTTTAATTTATTGCAGAGCTGAGATCTCACCAAATTGCCCAGGCTGGTCTCAAACCCCTGGGCTTAGACAGTCCTCTTGCCTCTGCCTCCCAAAGTGCTGGGATTATAGTCTTGAGCCACCACACGAGGCAGGAAGCAATTTCTAAAACCAAAAAGTGTAATTAGAAGTAGAACTTCAGGATGGTGGAATGAGGAGCTGGACAAATGCACTACCCTACTCCCCCCTATGATAAAATTGGGACAAAATTGTCAAAAGCCACCATTTTAAGACTCTGGAATTGATCAGAGGCATACATTAAGTTGAGAAGTGATTACCAAAAACAAAACAGAGCAAAAATTGATTCTTTGTAAGAACTGTGAGAATATTTGGTGCTTTAACCTGAGACTGCTGATATTTCCCTCCACCTGCTCCCCAGCTTCATGGTGCAGTCGTTCTACCAGGGCTGTACAGGCCATGAGAACAGTGTTAGATTGATTTGGAGGGAACAGTCACCATGTTTGGAGGTATTATTGAACAATAGTGACCTCAGTGACAAAGTATTGGTAAAGTACAACATCATAGATACCTGTGAGTGTAATTCTGAATGGAGTAAGCCACAGACCACCCAGAAATTTAATAAGGTGGTTCAGGGAATGAGACAGCTGCAATGGGCCTTAATAAACCTGTCTATATCCCTAATGGTCTGGAAGGCCATGTGTATGTTCAAGATTTTGCATCTGCCAGGTGAAAGAGGAGACCTTAGCTGTCCCTCTCTGATTGAATGTAAGACCTTGCAAATTCAGAAAACAAAAGCTGAGCAGACTTGGAACATATTTTTCAACTCATCCAGAAAATCAGTCTTCAACAAACTTTTCCAATATATGGAGAAAGAGGGTACACATCCCAGCTCATTTTGTGAGGCTCATTTTGTAAATGTAGACAAGGATCATTCCTCCTAAATACAGATGAAAACAAAAATCTTTTGCAGAGTATTAACAAATCCAGCAACATATATAATTTTTTAAAAATCGCTTATCGGCTGAGCACAGTGGCTCACACCTGTAATCCCGCACTTTGGGAGGCCAAGGAGAGAGGACTGCCTGAGCCCAGGGGTTTGAGACTACCCTGGGCAACTTGGCGAGACCTTGTCTCTACAATAAATAAAAAAATTAGCCAGGCACGGTGGCGCATGTCTGTAGTTCCAGCTACTTGGTAGGATCGCCTGAGCCCAGCAGGTCAAGGCTACGGTGGCTGTGAACATGCCACTGCACTCCAGCCTGGGCAACAGAGTGAAACTCTAACTAAAAATACAAAAAATAAAATAAAATAACCATGACAAATGGAATGTATCCTAGGAAAGCAAGGTTGGTTTAACATTTGTTATGAACTGAATATTCATGTTTCCCCTTTGCCCCCTAAAATTCACATTAAGGCCCTCCTAGTGTGCCTGAATTTGCCAATCCAGGCCTCTAAGGAGGTAATTAAGGTTAAATGAAGTCATAAGAGTGGAGCCCCAATCCAGGAGCATTGACACCTTTATGAAAGAGGAGGAAGCATGAATTCTTTTTCTTTCTCTGTGCACACACATACATGCATACATACATAGAGGAAAAGCCATATAAGGGCACAATGAGAAGGCACCCGTTTGCAAGTCAGGAAAAGAACCTCCACTGGTATTGGCTGGAACCTTGATTTTGGACTTCTAGCCTCCAAAACTGTGAGAAAATATATTTCTCTTCTTTAATCCACCTAAGTATTTTTATTATGACAGCCCAAGTAGACTAATATAACATCTAAAAGTCAATTCTTATAATTCATCATATTAATAATGTTCAGACTAAAAGCAGAAAAAGCATTTGACAAAATTTGTCACCTGTTTATGATTAAAAACTATCAGGAAGCCGAGCTCGGTGACTCAGCCTGTAATCCCGTGCTTTGGGAGGCTGAGGTGAGTGGATTGCCTGAGCCCGTGGGTTTGAGACCTGCCTGGGCAACTTGGTGAGACCTCATCTCTACAATAAAGTCAAAAAAATTATCCGGGTGTGGTAGCGCGTGCCTGGAGTTCTGGCTACTTGGAAGGCTGAAGCGGAAGGATCACCAGAGCCCAGCAGGTCCAGGCTGCGGTGGCCGGGAGCGGCCACTGCACTCCAGTCTGGGCGACAGAGTGAGACTCCAACTCAAAAACAAAAAAACAAAAAAACTATCAGGAAACAAAAAGTAGAAAAAACTTCCTCGAGCTTATGAACGTCATCTGTCAAAAACCTGCAGCTAACGTTATACTTAATGGTGAAAGATTGCTTTTCTCCTATCAGAGACTTTCTTTCTTTTTTTTTGCCACTTCTTTCTTTCTTTCTTTCTTTTTTTAGAAAGCAGGATATTGAGAGGATAAGAAAGCTCCCACAGTGGGAGGGGACCCAAAGGGGTTGCCCTCTTGCCACTTCTAATTAACATCACACTGGATACTTTGGCCAATCTAACCAAACAAGAAAAAGAAAGGCATTTAGATTGGAAAGTCAGAAGTAAAGCTGTATTCATTCTCAAATCACTTGTTTCTGTGTATTAGAATATCCGAAAGAATGTATTTTTTTAAAATATAGAATACCTAAGTTCAGTAACGTTGCAGCATATATGATCAATCTAGAGTAATCATTTGTATTTTTGTATACTACCAGTAAACAATTCAAAATGAAATTACAAAAGCAGTTTCATTCACGGAAGCATCAAAAAATAATAATCTACTTAGGAACAGATTTAACAAACAATGTAAAACTTATACTCTGAAAACTACAAAACATTGTTGGGAGAAATTAAAGGCATAAATAAATGGAGAGATGTTCATGGGTTGGAAGACTACATTGTTGAGATGGCAGTTTCCCTCAAGTTGCTTGATAGGATCTTTGTTAAAATCCCTGGAGGCTATTTTGCAGAAATCAATAAGCTGCCCTAAATCAAATAGCCAAAACAACGTCACAAAGAAATAAAGTTGAAGAATTTACAAGACCCAATTTGAAAACATACTATAAGGCTGTAGCATTCAAGATGATGTGGTACTAACTCAAACAGGGATGGGCACATAAATCAATGGAACAGAATTGAGAGTTGAGAAACAGAACCTTGCATTTATGAATAAGTTTTATAAAAGTACCTGTACCAAGGCAATTCAATCAAAATAGTCCTTTCTACAAATGTTGCTAAAATGGTTGGCTGTCCACAAGTAAAAAAAATTAATTTAGACCCTTACCTCTACCATATATTAAAATGAACTCAAAATGGATCATAATCCCAAATGTTAAAGCTAAAACTATGGGCTAGGCTCGGTGGCTCAGCCTGTAATCCCAGCACTTTGGGAGGCTGACGTGAGTGAATTGCCTGAGCCCGTGGGTTTGAGACCAGCCAGGACAACTTGGTGAGACCTCATCTCTACAATATAAATTTTAAAAAATTAGTCAGACGTAGTAGCACATGCCTATAGTTCTGACTACTTGGTAGGCTGAGGCAGAAGGATTGCCTGAGCCCAGCAGGTCGATGCTGGGGTGGCCAAGAATGTGACTCCAATTAAAAAAAAACAAAAACCAAAAACTATGAAGCTTTAGAAGAAATTTTTTAGGAAAAAAATCTTCATGGTTTTGAATTAGGAAAACATTTCTTTCATATGACAAACACCAAAGGTATGATTCATAAGAGAATAAAATGTTAAATTGTAGTTTATCAAAATTAAAAGCTTTTGCATTTCAAAAGACTTCTTTAAGAGAATGAAAGTAACCCATTAATTCTGAACAATCCTCAAAAGGACAAAGCCACAAATAAGAATCTCATTTTCACTACTGATGATAACCAGTACATCAACTCCTTACTGTAAAACTGGCAATTAGCTGGGCTCAGTGGCTCAGCCTGTAATCCTGCGCCTTTGGGAGGCTGAGGTGAGTGAATTGCCTGAGCCCGTGGGTTCGAGACCCGCCTGGGCAACTTGGTGAGACCTCATCTCTATAAAAAATCAGAATGAGCCGGGTGTGGTAGTGCGTGCCTATAGTTCCAGCTACTTGGAAGGCTGAGGCGAAAGGATCGCCGGAGCCCAGCAGGTCGAGGCTGCGGTGGCCAGGAGCAGCCACTGCACTCCAGTCTGGGTAACAGAGTGAGACTCCGACTCAAAAACAAAAACAAAAACAAAAAAAACCTGGGAATTAAAAGGAAAGAAGTATCTATCCTGCCTTTCCTGTGCAAACTATACTTCAGGCTAACTAAGTAGCTCTGCTTGATAAATTCTATATAGAGTAATTCTATCGGTTAAATGTAGCAGAAGTGATAACTAGAAAGTTACCATTTTGTAACTCTAATGAAATCATTCAGAAAACTATTATTTGTGGATATTAAGCTTATCAGGTAAAAAGTTAATGGGATATTGGGTAGTTGCAGAATCTCAAGGTGTCATCTCATAAATAATTTGTTGGTTATGAGTTAAAACACAGCTTTACCATGGAAAAACTCACTGATCACTGTTAGCCACACTAACAGTAGATATTGTATGCCTATTAATGTGTTAAAGTATGAAATACTCAATACCACTTACAAACCTAGAGCACTCTGAACCTAAATCTCATCAAGCTTTATAACTAACTTCTAAGAAATACAGAGGACAGGAGAAAAAATAGGCATCACAAGGAAGTAAGAAGACAGTTTCGGAATATGGACTACTCTCTAGAACAACTGACCCATCTCTTCAAGTCTGTTTCATGGGAAAAAAATAAGTGGGGGCGGTGGATAGTTTACAATTAAAAGATTGTTATGACTGGGCTTTGTGACTCAACCTGTAATCACAGCACTTTGGGAGGCCAAGGCAAGTGGATTGCCTGAGCCCACGGGTTCGAGACCAGCCCAGACAGCTTAGTGAAATCTCGTCTCTACAGTAAATAAAAAATTACAGCCGGGCTCGGTGGCTCAGCCTGTAATCCCAGCACTTTGGGAGGCTGAGACAGAGGATTGCCTGATCCCGCGGGCTCAAGACCCACCCGGGCAACTTGGTGAGACCTTGTCTTTACAATAAATCAAAAATTAGCTGGACGTGGTAGCGCATACCTGAAGTTCCCGCTACTTGGAAGGCTGAGGCGGAAGGATTGCAGGAGCCCAGCAGGTCGAGGCTGCAGTGGATGGGAGCATGCCACTACCTTCCAGCCTGGGTGACAGAGTGAGACTCCAACTCAAAAAAAAAAAAATTAGCCAGATATGGTAGCATGCGCCTGTAGCTCCAGCTACTTGGAAGGCTGAGGTGGAAGGATCGCCGGAGCCCAGGAGGTCGATGCTGGGGTGGCTGTGAGCATTCCACTGCACTCCTCCAGCCTGGACAACAGAGTGAGACTTCAACTCAAAAAAAAAAAAAATATTCTTATGAGAAAAGCAGATACATGCAATTTGTGCAACTTGTTGGATAAAAATCATAAAGATGGTAGTTGTACAGAGATGACTAAAACATAAATCTGACATTTAAGAAAAGTCACTTTATAATAAAAACTAAATGTATAGCCGGGCTTGGTGGCGTGCATTGGTAGTTCTAACTACTTGGAAGGCTGAGGCGTAAGGATTGCAGGTCAAGACTGCGGTGGCCATTAGCGTGCCACTGCACTCCAGTCTGGGCGACAAGAGTGAGACTCCAAACTAAAAAAAAAAAAAAAAAAAAAAAGACTAAATATAATAAAAAGCTAATGAATATGTATTGTATATATTTAATTATTCTTTTGAATATTTCAGAAACAATTTAACCATCTCTTAAGATTTTATAAAAGGACAAGTTTAGAAATGGCAAATTGTTCAGTCAGCAAGCATGTTTCATTTTCTTTTGGACTCCTTTTAGATCAGTTATCCACAATTTTCTAAGTTTCTGCAATTCCACAGTTTATAGACTTTACCCAGATGACCTTGTCTTGTATATAATATTTTTAGAGTGAGCAGTCCTTCTGTTTCTTCTCAGCAGGGGATCCACAAATATCAATCTCAATGACTACAAAAAGTGTCGAAATTATGGAGCCAAATGTGGATAATTCCTGAGGGTAGAAACTCAGATCTCTGAGGACAGAACCAAAGACCACAGTATAAGAAATCTGAACCTAGAGGGTCTTAGGCTAAGTAATTATGAGCTACAGAGTATACTTAGAGTTCTCTGGGTGTTTTTAAAGTACTTTGTTTTATATGTAAGTTCTCTGTTGAATTAAGGATACCTTTCAAGTATACTTGGAAGTGCCATTGCTCTTTTTTCATGCACTAAGGCTATTGCTTCTGTGCGTTCAGACATAGATAAGGGATGTGATGATGTTGATGGGCTGTGAGATTGTATAGAATTTGACAGATAAGGAAAGATTTTGATTCTTTGTGGAAAATATGTTGAAGTCAAAATATCATTGTGCTTTGGCCCTAACGGGATAAGGTAAGCAGCAGTATGAACTGCAGCTGTTTTTAAGAATTAGGTACAGTCCTAGATCTAAAGATATTACTCTATCAAGAAAACCCTACATACTTACTTAGGGGAATTGATTTGAAAGTGCAGAACATCAAGTATTATTTTTGAATATGTAGAATTGACCCTGTGTGGTTAACTGCTAACTTAGTTATTAAGTAAAGAGCTCTTCAGTGAATCATGAAGGTTCCCTATCTTCACACACACCACAGATAGACTCCTGAAATGAATAATTAAAGAGTGCTATTCTCATTGCTAGAAACGTATTATTGAATGTACATGAGCCGTGTATAATCTGAAACTTGGTTAAGTGAAGTTTTATTTTACAGAAAAGATAAATTTTATGTAATTCATAACTCATATTCTGTATATGACTCCTTTGCATTGTATTAATTTCATTTTTAAAAGTGGAAGCTAGTTGGAAGAGTCCTTAATTGGCCAAATTTGAGACATTATTTCAAAGTGAAGCAAAAAAACTGTTACCTGGGAAACAGTTTTTCTAGCTAGAATCTGGAAGTGATTTTGGAAGTTGCTCTTGTTTTTCATT
Source organism: Cephalopachus bancanus (assembly GCA_027257055.1). Classification (NCBI taxonomy): domain Eukaryota; kingdom Metazoa; phylum Chordata; class Mammalia; order Primates; family Tarsiidae; genus Cephalopachus; species Cephalopachus bancanus. Next base: position 1,633,839 of record JAPVLO010000195.1, on the reverse strand, counting down.
TCTTTTTCTTTTTCCAATTGTAAACCTACAGATATATTTGAAACTATTCTAATAGTTTCAAATATATCATATCAGTTTGAACCATATTGTTGCCCTTTTTATAATTAAAAAATGATAGTATATTGGCAGTTTTACATGGTTCAGTTTAATATAAAGCTCAAGAAAGAGTCCTACAGTTGGGGCAAATTCATTATTTTATCTGGGAAAGATAATATTGCTCAAAGTAACTTTTGAGATTACTTTTAATTTAGAGGATTCTTATTACTTATTGTTTTGTGTTATTATTTGTTATTGTTGCAGATTGATAGTAAATTTAAGTACCAAGATGCATAGATAAAACAGTGGGTTTTAGACACATGATGAAATTGTTGGCCTGTCACAGTGGCTCAAGCCTGTAATCCCAGCACTTTGGGAGGCTGGGGTGAGGAGATTGCCTGAGCCCACGGGTTCAAGACCAGCCTGGGCAACTCGGTGAGACCTCATCTTTACAATAAATTAAAAAAAAAATTAGCTGGGCATGGTAGCACATGGCTGCAGTTCTGGCTACTTGGAAGACTGAGGTGGAAAGATCGCCTGATCCCAGCAGGTCAGCACTGGTGTGGATGTGAGCGTGCCACTGCACTCCAGCTTGGGTGATGGAGTGAAACTCCCACTCAAAAAAAAAAAATCATTCAGAAAGATGGTGGTAATTGAATATACTCTTAACCTCTTTAAATTAAAATTCTAGATCAGGCGTGTCCAACTGCGACCCGCCAGCCACATGTAGCCCAGGACAGCTAGTAATGTGGCCCCGCAACATCTTTTAACATCATTTTTTTTTGGTATTTATATTCTTCATGACCCCATGTGTAGTTATATTTTTGAAGTTCACAATTGTACCTTATTCATGACATTGCTTCTTGGCAGCACATACATTTGTGAACAGTTGTTTTCAATTATGAAGCACACGAAGAGCAACTTTCCAGCAAACATTTCTGATGAGGAACTTGAGAACACAATAAGAATTACGACCACTTCCATCAAACCAGAGATTGATAGATTAATTTTACAAATATAAAGTCAAATTTCCCACTAGTTTTATATTATCCTCATTTTTCTAAACTTTATAATAAAATATTTTTTAAAAAGAAGTCTTATTATGTATATACACCAACTATATTATATAATTTATGTGCATCCCGAGACAATTCTTTACTCAGTGCGGCCCAAGGAAGCCAAAAGGTTGGATACTGCTGCTCTAGATTGTTCTACACAAAATTCTATTTTACTACCAACAGAAATAAAATATTCAACTAAATAACATTTTTTCTGATCCAGTGTTTAGTTTTTTGGTTTTTAATATTTTTAAATTTGCAATGATTCATTTATAAAATGTACAGACTACTTGGTTTCTATTTTAGGAAATATGGCACAAAGATAATTAGGAGGGTGTGTGTGTGTGTGTGTGTGTGTGTGTGTGTGTGTGTGTGTATACACACATATACATACACATTTCTTCATGAATTGATTAAACTTCTAAAATAGATTCTACATCAGCATCCTCTTTCTAGCATCCTTTGCCTTTCTTCCATTCTTTATTTATTTATTTCTCCTATTTAGTTTTTGTTCTTTCCTTAACTTGTTCACTTTCTTCCTTCTTTTTTCTAGTCTTTGCCTGTTCAACTCTCTGTTTTGCCACTTTCTCTTGTTAGGGAAAGCAGCGAGCAGCAGCCAGCAACAGAACTTAACATGTGTTTACACTACAGAAGGAAGCTGATTATCATTGCTTCATACAGAGGAAGCCCTGTTTTCCTTACTTAATTGCTTTTCTTTTATATTAGAAAAACCATGTGCCTTATGGAGCATCATGGTGCTTGTGGTTGTCTGTCTGTGGCATCAAGACAGTTGATAAACCACTATGTAGGAAGTCAGACAGGATAGCAGTTTATGTCAGTAATAATTTATGAAACTTGTTGGTGCAAATAAGCACCATTCTGAGTGGGGAGCATTCAGATATTCAAATTGAACTTCAAATACATTTATACATCCATCCGTCTGTCTGTCTGTCTGTCTATCTATCATCTGTTTGCTCATTTGTTTTTTGAGTTGGAGTCTCACTCTGTCACCCAGGCTGTAGTGCAGTGGCAGGCTCACAGGCACCTCTAGCCTTCCAAGTAGCTGGAACTGCAGGCGTGCACCATCGTGTCCGGCTAATTTTTTATTTTTTATTGTGGAGAAGAGGTCTTGCTAGTTGCCTAGGCTGATCTTGAACCCCTGGGGTTCAGGCAGTCCTCTCTCCTCTGCCTCCCAAAGTGTTGGAATTACAGGTGTGAGCCAGCGCACCCAGCCAAATACAAATATTTAAACTAAAGTTTTCATTGTCTTGTTATCTATAAAATGAGAAAAATAAGGAGGAGAATAAACTACCAGGCAGCAATATATAAGGATAAGAGATGATTATGTAAAAGGCTTAAAGCAATCTCTAACAAGAAGTAAGTGAATATGTGAAAGTCACTATCACTGAAAATTTGTTCTTAATTGTCTATGTTATGTTGATGTATTTATTCATTATTTCTTCCACAATTGTAAATCCCATTTGAATCCTAAACTGCTGACCACCATTAAACTATTATTATTTAACTTCTTTGTTTTGTTTTACAGGCAACAATTGGCATTGACTTTTTATCAAAAACAATGTACTTGGAGGATCGAACAGTGAGTAATGTTTTCACTGTGCAATTTTTTGCAACATTCCAGCTTAGAAAACTATGATCAAAGCTATAGTCGGTTGTTGTTACCGTAAGAAGTACTTAACAAAGTTACCAAAGTTGAGAAAAACTCTTACTACAGAGTGAATAGTACCTATTCACCTGATCAGGAACAATGAGAATAGCTTTAATAGCGAATTGTCATGAAGAAATTGGAGTTGCTTAAGATTCTTTGAATGCTACTCTTGAGGCTTTCCGGCAGATTCATTTGCATATCACACAGTTTGTGAACTTCAAGATTTTCTCTGTCAGAATAGGATGTATAATGAAGTGACTGAATAGGAAGAAGTAATATGTATTTATTTGTTAGATTTTTGTCTTCCTTCCTTTGAAATGCTCTCTTTAAATTCAATATTAAATTTGTATTCTAGCCTATTCCCTTGAAGAGATTCTTGTCACCTAAACGGTGAATATCTTAAATGCAGTATTTTGGGACCTGTACCCCAAAAGCATTATTTCCAGTGCTGTTTCTTAGAAGTGTGTGAGTTTTTTTCTTTTCGATGTTCTCTTATGTTTTAATATATAGCATGCCATTTCTTAAAATTTGAAAGCCTGGAAACTGCTTAATAATGGTTATAAGGTCTTGAGAAAAACTCTTATTACCGAGTAGTATCTAGTACTCATCTTGACTTGTAAAAATGAGGACAAATAACTTTAATATAAGTAATTAATAGAACTTGAGAACTTGGTGTGTGTTTTCAGACTTTTCCTGTAATATAGAAATGAGAAAGTAAGTAAAGAAATTTTTATGAAAGGTAGCAAAAAGATAGTCTTCCTTTTTGATACATTATATACCATATTCTAGGAAGAAACGTATGGGAGAAAAATAACCACAGTAGTTAAAGACACAATTTCAAAGTGTTCTAGAGTCCATAGGAAAGGAACACATGTTAGCCTCAGAGAGGCGATCAAGCAGCATTCATTCCTTTACTTTGATAGCCTGGACTGCTCACTGACATTTGCCTTAGTGTTTATCTTTTATGTTCCATATTTGAACATTAGCAGTCTACTTTTTGCCATCGGGAAGGCATAGGGATTCAGAGATTTTAAAGACGGAAAAAAGGGAAGCCATATTTCTGATTCTGTGAAATCTTTCCCAGAAGTGTTTTTCTTTCATATACCGTCAGAGTAAGCAACTTTTTAATATTACCCTTTTGCAAAAGGATTTTTGAGTTGTTTTCATTTCTTTCTTCCCTGAAATCTCTTGCATGAGTCTCCTTTGTACTTCCATCCCCCCCTCCCCCTTTAAAAATACATTATTTCTTTTTTATTTTTAGTATTAGTTTGGTTTTTTTTTTTTTATTTATTTTTTCCCATCCCACAGATCAGGCTGCAGCTGTGGGATACTGCGGGTCAGGAACGTTTCCGTAGCCTCATTCCCAGTTACATCCGTGATTCTGCTGCAGCCGTAGTAGTTTACGATATCACAAGTAGGTATATTGCAGCGGGTTGACCTTTCTTATTTTCTTGCTTGTTTGACTGATTTTGTTGTTAGGTACGATTGCAATTATGGGACACAGCAGGTCAAGAGCGGTTCAGGAGCTTGATTCCTAGCTACATTCGTGACTCCACTGTGGCAGTTGTTGTTTATGATATCACAAGTGAGTGGGGGGAATTATGCGTTTCTTATCTTCTTTCAACCTTTAGCTTAGCTGCATGCATGTTCTTGTCTTGTGCTTGTTTTCCTTACTGGCATGTAAAAATAAGTTTATCATAGTAAATCACATACCTGCCAGGTCAGAAATATTTTCTTTGGTTTTTGTACCAATAAGCTTGATTTCTATTGTGCCAGGTTTTTTCCTGCAGAAATTTTCTTTTGGGTTCAGTTATGAATCCTCTTCAAGACTTTCTTAGTATCCTGTTATCCCTAAGTCATACCATAATTAAGCTGGAGGAATGTCTCCTTTTCATTTAATTTGATCTCAAATTTCTCTAAATTAAAATAATCTGCATTTAAGCATTTAAGCCTCCTGCCAAGTTTTTCAAATCCTCCAAGGTTTCTGTTGAGGCTATTAAAAGCTTCTGCTAGCCAGCTTTTCTCTGCTTTCCCCTTCTAGCCATTTTCCCCTCTATAGAGGAAGACAGAGAAAACACACGTGCTATTTTCTTTTAATCATTTTTATTGGGAATCATATCTGGATTCTGTGACTGACTTATTTACTTTATTGCTAACATTACACTTTCATGTCTGTCCAAGAAAAAAATTTTAAATGGAAGACAAAACAAGTAGTAATCTGTTTTTCTTTTCCCCCCAAACTGAATAATGCCTTTGGCCTCATAAGTAACTATTAGTTTTCCATGGAGCATTGATGACTGACAGGAAAATGCTCTCTGATTGAAATTGTCTTTGTAAATCGGTTTGTGACATACATTAGGCAATATTAAGCATCATTCCATATAGTAGTCCCTAATTTGTGGAAAACCAGGGTTATATAGCATCTTGGCCTTTTAAAAAAACATACAGACAAACTTTTGTTTTGAGCTAGTAATACTGTTACTATACATTTTTTGCGTATCTGCTCAATCAGAGGTTATATCTAGTAAACAATAAATGCACTGGCAAAATGAGAAGTTAGAAGATTGTATTCAAGAACTTTTTTTTTTTTTTCTGGATAGGTGCTATATGCAGACTTTCTTCCCTTGCAGCTTTACTTTGGGTTGCTACTTGTTTAAAAATATATATATATGTTCATTATTGTGCATTGATAAGTTTTGTAGCTTAAAGATGTTTGTGCTTACTTTAACCAAAGCAAGTGAAACATGGTATATTTTTCTTTAAAAGTTCCACAAACGTAGTTAAAATATTAGTAAATTATATTCTTTAGTTGTCTTGAAAAGTGCTGAAGTTCTCTACTTAGAATTCAGCACTAGAAAAAATAAATTTTGTTACAAGTGGTTCTGGTGCATTAAACCAATAAACTTTAGGTTAAAGTGATCACAAAATGAATAAGCAGTGCAAACAGTGGTGTTGAAAGCTATTGAAAGGCTTTACAAATCTGGATGTATTGGGATATACTGGCTGATGTTCTTTTGGAAATGCTTTCTTTGTCATGTTTGGTATGTGTAAGTGATCAACAAAGCATTGTGGCAATGTGACACCATATTATCTGCCATAGCTGCCCTTATCTTTCTTTCTTTCTTTTTTTTTTGAGTCAGAATCTCACTCTGTCACCCAGACTTGAGTGCAGTGGCACTCTCATGGCCACCCCAGCATCGACCTGCTGGACTCCAGCAGTCCTTTTGCCTCAGCCTTTCAAGTAGCTGGAACTACAGGTGTGCTCTAACACACCCGGCTAATTTTTTGATATATTGTAGAGACAAGGTCTCACCAAGTTGCCCAGGCTGTTCTCTCACCTTGGCCCCTCAAAGTGCTGGAATTACAAGGCTTGAGCCACTGCCGTGCCCAGCCTGCCCTTATATTTCAAAACTTTTTCCGGTTGCATAGTACATTGTACTCATTTGATCATGTTCAAACATTTTTAAAACTACTCTAAAAGGAACCTTGAAGATTTTACTCTTGTGATTTTTTTTCTTTTTAATCACTGACAGTTATAATCAGATAAAATGGAGTTATGTTGCAGGCACATTAAAGGTGGGGTACTAATGTGCCAGTCCCCTTTCAACTTGCAGGGCTTTTTTGAAGGAGGGTGTCCATCATCTTGGGAGGCATTTTTCAGTAACACTAATCTCTCTATCCACCCTCCTATATTAGATGTTAACTCATTCCAGCAAACTACAAAATGGATTGATGATGTCAGAACAGAAAGAGGAAGTGATGTTATCATCATGCTAGTAGGAAATAAAACAGATCTTGCTGATAAGAGGTATGGAGTGATTTTATGTGTGTGTAATATTTGGTTTGTATATTAAGCAGCCTGTTATTTTTTTTCACCAAAAAATTGTAGTAAAAGGAGACATTGTATTGTATTGTACCGTATTGTATTATATTGAAAGGAATAATTGTGTTGAAAGGAGAATAAGTTTGTACTACCCTTTTTCTTTAGTGTGGGTACCTGATATATACATGTAAACATTAAACCCAGTCCTTAAGGGAAAATGAGTTTTATTTTGTTTAAGTCCTATGTAAATAACTCTTGTGCAAGATTGTTAAGACATAAAGCTGGTAAATATTTTGCAATTTTTAGATTTCATAAGTGTGAGTAGTGTTTTGTTAAGGAGCAAACCGTTTTAGAAAACAAATCTTATCTTTAAAAATTATTCTTAATGACTAAATGCACACTCTTAGTAGTCTTACAGACATTCATTATAATTCAGTAGGTTTTCTGTTTTGGGGGCTTTTTTTTTCTTTTCTTTACTTGTATGGTTAAGCCAGACAGTGTAGCTGACCTGAATAGCTTGATTGTATTACCTTAGTCAAATGAGCAAAGCCATATTCAAGTCACAGGATGCAAAATGTATTAACATTCACTGTAGAACCCATGGTTTGAATATCTGCTTTCAGCCTTCTTAAGCATTCTACTGCATATTCTTTCTGCTTTGAATAGTTTTGACCATACTACTTAATAGTAGGAACGTTTACTATTTATTATTTGTTTATTCATTAGATAAATTTTGGAATTTGGATAGTGAACTTGTGATATTAATTAAAATGTTGCAAAGACATCCAGTATTCAAAGACTTGTGGAGGTGTTAAGCCCATTTCTGTCCATGGCACCTCAATTAGAATTACTAATACATTTGCAAAAAAATTCTTTCTTAATTTAAAAGTAAATTTAAAGTATGATTTCATCTTTTCTTCATGAAAATCGTTTTTGGACATGAACTGCTATGATGAAAATTTTTGCTGTATTATTTATCTTCAGTGTGAGATTCTGAAGATTGTGTTAGTATATTCATTCTAGTAGAGAGTTAATAGGTACCTTCTTTTTTAAATAGAAAAATTGTATATTTGATTTTTTTCCCTTTAAACCTAGAGTCATTAGAGTAGGATACCTATATGCATTTGTTCTTTTATTGCTTAATATTTCAGTTGAATGCACAGATGGTAGAAACTTATCTAAGGTAATATTTGTTAGTTGCTTTGAAATTACCATCTTTCTCAGTAATGTTGCCAGACTACCTCTCAACTATTACATTGAAAAGAATGAAGAGCTTATTCTTTCCACTACAGTGATTATCAAATGAGTGAAAGATTTCTTGCTTTTTTTAAAAAGCATTAAGAGAAAATATTTTGGTAGTAAGTGGACTTCTGTAAGCATGACATGAAATCCTGAAGCTATAAAGGGAAATACTGATAAATTTGAATACATAAATATAAAGATCATATTCACCTATCAGCTCGGCCTTAATCAAGAAGATTTATAATGCATAGTATTGTCAAGAGTTTGAATAAACAAGAACTTTCATACACTGAAAATATGACTATATCCAATTTTGGGGAGAAACAATTTGACAATATCAGAATGTAAACTACTTATTGACCCTAATTTACCACCAATATCCCACAGACAGGCTCATGGAAATATGAAAAGTTGGCCATATAAGACTGTTTCTTGCAACGTCATCACCATCATTATTATTATTTTGACTTGGAGTCTCTGTCACCCAGGCTGGAATGCACATGCTACTGCAGCCTCGACTTGCTGGGCTCAGATGATCCTTCTACCTCAGCCTTCTACCGTCCTCAGCTAACTTTTTTATTTATTGTAGAGACGAGGTCTCACCACGTTGCACAGGCTGGTCTTGAACCCTTCAGACAATCCTCTTGTCTCCACCTCCCAATCTCTTGCAACATTATTTATAATACTAAAAAAATTAAAATCAATCCAAATATATATCAGTAACTGATTGGATATATAAATAGTATTTTATAAGTGAAATACTTTGTAGTCATTAAAAAAGAATGAGACCAGGCACGGTGGCTCAAGCCTGGAATCCCAGCACTTTGGAAGGCTGAGGTGAGAGAATTGCCTGAGCCCAGGAGTTCGAGACCAGCCTGGACAACTTGGTGAGGCCTCGTCTCTACAATATATCAAAAAATTAGTGGGGCGTGGTAACGCATGCCTATAGTTCCAGCTGCTTGGAAAGCTGAGGCAGAAGGATCGTCTGAGCCCAGCAAGTCGAGGCTGTGGTTCCCATGAGCGTGCCACTGCACTCTGGCCTGAGAGACAGAGTGAGACTCCAAAAAAAAAAAGCATATGCCCAACACATGAAGCTTAGAAAGCACTCGATCAGTGTGTATAGCGTGATATCTTTTCCATTAAAAAAAAAAAAAGTAGAGATATATTTATTTGCTTAGAACACATCTGGATAAAAGTACAAGAAACTTAATCATGATTGTTTTTTGGGAAGGGAATGGGGTTTTAGAGCAATTGATTACGGTGATTCATCTTTTAAAAATGGTTACTTCTGTAATCAGAAAAAAACTGTTTTTTATCATTATTATTATTATTTATGTATTTATTTTTTTCTGAGTCAGGGTCTCACTCTGTTGCCCAGACTAGAGTGCAGTGACATGATCTTAGCTCTCTGCAGCCTCTAACTCGTGGACTCAAGCAGTCCTCTCATCTCAGCCTCCTCAGTAGCTGGGACAACAGGCGTGTGTCACCAAACCAGGCTAATTTTGATTTTTTTGTAGAGACAAGATCTCACTCTGTTACCCAGGCTGGTCTCAAACCCCTGGCTCAAGTGATCCTTCTGCCTTGGCCTCCTGAAGTGCTGGGGTTATAGGTGTGAGCTACCATACTTGGCGAAGATGTTTTACAAAAAAGTTCAAAGTTAAATGTTTTTATCACTTTCTTTGAGAATGAATACTACTTTTTTTCTTTTCAAGGCTTGGAGAAGAGTCCGAAGTATATCTGTTTCAGTGTCTTAGTATAAACTCCTTGGTGCTCAGTGCTCATTCTGTCCTCTGTAGCCTAATGATTCTCAAGTGTTTCAAATTTAAGAATCACTTGGTAAATATGGCTTACTAGATTCTCTTATAAGACTGGCTCTAAAGGATCATGGTGAACCTTTTAAATATGGGAGTTTTTGATCCTACTTCTACATACTTTGTTTTGGTGGGTCTAGAGTAGGGCCCTTGAATCCATATTTTAAAGAATCTTCCCTTGGTCGGTCTGAAACAGTCATACTACAGTTGGGAACCATTGCTATAGCTAACCTTCAATCATTTTATTAGAATGAACCTACTGAATATACTCAGGATTCCAAAACCAGGAAGAATTTCTGTCTGGAGCCCTCCACATGTAGGGCTTATAGACTAGTGATCATTCAGGAAATATTTATTGGTGTTATTTATGTCCCAGATGCAGCATTTATGTCCCAGATGCTGCTGTCCTAGCATAGAACAGTGAACAAAAAAGACAAATCGTCAAGGAACTTTTATTCCAGAGAGTGATCCATACAATAAATTAGTCTATAAGATACATAGTATGTTAGGTAGTGATATATGCTAAGGGGGAAAAATTAAGTAGGGAAAGGGGACTTGAAATGTTAAGGATGAGTTTGAAATTTAACATAGATTGGCAGTGGAGTTTAGATTGGCAATGGAGTTAACTATGTAGAGAGGGAAGTTAACTATGTAACTATCTTGAGTGGAAAGAGGTTCTAGGCAAAGGGCAAAATGCAAAATCCTCAGAAAATGCAAAATCCTGACTTAGGAATACACTTAACTTATTCAAGGAATGGCAAGGAGGCCTAATATATGCGGGGAAACCCAAAAAGAAACAATTATTTTTTGGTGGTTGAGTCCCTTGTAGAACAGGCTTCCCCCACTAGGTAAATGTTTTAGGAACCTACCTGCATCAGTGTACCAGCTAACGTTGTTGTGAGAGGCTGCATTAGGCGTCAGTGAAATTTTTTTAGATATTCTTTCAATGCTGATTTATACTTGCCCACACCACAATGAGCTTTCAGCTGTTTTTGACCAAAAATGGCATGACCCTCGTGCCCCACCCTTCTTATTCACCCAGTCTTACACTGAATGACCTTTTTTTGTTTCCCCTATGAAAAAAGCCCTCAAAGGGAAATGTGGAAGAGGTAAAACAAAAAAAAAAGGCAGAAGCACTAAAAGATATCAAAATCAACATTCAAAAACTGTTTTGAGCAGTGGAAAAAAGTCTCTGTAGGTATATTGCATCAAATGGAGAGTACTTTGAAGGTGAATGAAATTTTAAAATGTAAGAATAAGTACATCTTTTTATACATAAGTTCTGGGGTTTTTTTGGGTTCCCCCCATATGTAAAGAACTTCTAGAAATATAGAATAAAATAGAAAAACAGCACTATAGAAAAACTGACTAGAAATATGGACAGTTCATGGAGAAAGTAAGATAGTTCTCTTAACTATTTGAAAGGCTCAGTCTTGCTCTTGTTGAACTATAAGCTGCAGTGGCTTCTAGCACTTGGGGAGACTGAGGTGGGAGGATTGCTTGACCTCAGGAGTTTGAGATCAGCCTGGGCAGCACTGCGAGACCTTGTCTCTACCAAAAAAAAAAAAAATTAAAAAATTACCTGAGTATGGTAGCATGTGCTACTCCAGAGGCTAAGATGGAAGGATTGCCTGAGCCCAGGAGATTTAAGCTATTGTGACTGTGCTACTGCACCGGCCTGGATGACAGAGAGCCTCCGATTCAAAAAAAAAGAAAAGAAAAGAAAGAAATACAGGTTGAAACTACACTGAGAAACATTTTTGAGTCAGATTCAGATTGCTAGAATTCTAAGTTTATTGAAAGCCTCTGCTACTAAGGCTACAGGGGAAACAATTGTTTTCATATATTGCTGAGTAGTGCATAGTGCTTATATCCCTATAGAAAAGAGAGGGTTAATTTTTTGGCAGTGTCTAAAATGTGCATTTAGACACGGGTGAGAATACAAAAAGATGGCTGGGCTCAGTGGCTCAGTCTGTAATCCCAGCATTTTGGGAGGCCGAGGTGAGTGGATTGTCTGAGCCCATGGGTTCGAGGCTAGCCCAGGCAACTTGGCGAGACCTTGTCTCTACAATAAATAAATAATTAGCCAGGCATGATAGCGTGTGCCTGTAGCTCTGGCTACTTGGAATGCTGAGGCAGAAGGATTGCTGAACCCCAGCAGGTTGACGCTGGGGTGGCCATGAGTGTGCCACTGCACTCCAGCCTGGGTGACAGAGTGAGACTCCAACTCCAAACCAAACCAAACCAAAAAAAAGAATACAAAAAGATATATATACACAAGGCTGTTTACTGTCACTTTTTATAATATCTAAAGACTGTAAATAACCCAAATGCCCACAAAAGGGAAATGATTTGATAAAATTAGGTACAGCTTTATAAAGGAGTACAAAACAAGTGTAAAAAAGAATGATGAATATGTATATTACTATGAAGTGAATCTTCAGGATATATGACTAAATGAAAAAAGGCAAGTTGAAGTAGTATATAACATATGGTACAGTTTACTTAAGAAAAAAGGAAATACAGATGTATATACATATTATTAAAAACAAAATGAAGTCCCTGCTGGGCTACTGCCCCACCTGGATTAGAATGCAGTGCCAGATACCTCCAGGAGAACCTGCAGCAGGAACTAGAAGCAGAGCATATGGAGATAGAGGACACAACCTTCAACTGTTGTGCTGTGCATCCAGCTTCCAAGCCCTGGTGGTCTCTGCCAAGTTCGAGGAGGGAAGCTGCTGCTTCAGAGACAATGGCTAGTAAACTATGTGCCTAGTGGAAGAGCTCCCACTCATTCATGCCTTTGAGAAGAAGACTCTGTCTCCAGAGCAGTGGGCCTATGAGCAGCAGAAATGAGGGACTGGGGCCTGTACAGCCATTAAATTATAAATCAGAGCCAAAAAGGAAAGACATAAGTTTATTTTTTTATTATATTTTGTTTTAATTAATAAATTTGTTTGTTTGTTTTTGAGTTGGAGTCTCACTCCTTCACTCAGACTGGAGTGTAGTGGCACGCATGCTCACAACCACCCCAGCATCAACCTGCTGGGCTCTGGCAATCCTCCCATCTCAGCCTTCCGAGTAGCCAGAACTACAAACTCACACTACCATGCCTGGCTGTTTTTTATTTTATTGTAGAGATGAGGTCTCGCCAAGTTGCCTGGGCTGGTCTCGAACCCACGGGCCCAGGCAGTTCATGCGCCTCGACCTCCCAAAGTACAGGGCTTATAGGCTGAGCCACCGAGCCCGGCCTAGACATACGTTTTTTGGGTTTTTTTGAGTTGGAGTGTTACTCTGTCGCCCAGACTAGAGTACAGTGGCACACTCCCAGCCACCGCAGCCTTGACCTGCTGGCCTCCTGGGATTACAGGCTGAGCCACCAAACCCGGCCTAGACATAAGTTTAAAGAAAATAGGCCAGCCACAATGACGCACTCTTATAATCTCAGTGCTTTGGGAGGCTGAGGCAGAAAGACTGCTTGAGGCCAGGAATTCGAAACCAGCCTGGACAATATAGCGAGACACATGGTGGCATGCTCCTATAGTCCTCACTGCTTGGAAGTCTGAAGCAGAAGTATCACTTGAGTCCAGGAGTTCGAGTCTGCAGTGAGTTATGATCGCACCACTGCACTCCATCCTAGGCAACAGAGCCAGACTCTCTCTTAAAAAGAAAGAGAGTGGCCAGGCGTGGTGGCTCACACCTATAATCCCAGCACTTTGGGAGGCTGAGGCAAGTGGATTGCCTGAGCCCGTGGGTTCGAGACCATCCTGGGCAACTTGGCAAGACCTCATCTCTACAATAAATCAAGAAAAATTAGCCAGGCATGGTGGCACATGCCTGTAGTTCCAGCTTCTTGGAAGGCTGAGGCCAAAGGATCGTTGGAGCCCAGCAGGTCAAAGCATGTGGTGGCCACTGTGGTGGCCGTGAGCATGCCACTGCACTCCAGCCTGGGCAGCATAGTGAGACTCTGACTCAAAAAAGAAAGAAAGAAGGAAGGAAGGAAGGGAAGGAAGGAAGAGACACAGAAGGAAGGAGGAAGGGAGGAAGGAAAGAAAGAAAGAGTGGGAGGGAGTCAGCACTCTAGTCTTGGGGGTTGGAGCTTCAACACATGGAATTTTGGGAGTTCACCTAGTGACTGAATGACCTTGAACAAATCATTCATCTTTCTGAGCTCCAGTTATCTCAGCTACTGAATCTAAATGCCATTTCTCTCTAAAGGAACTAGGACTACTTGAAGAAATGGCAGATTTGGAGACTGGGCCAGGAAATTTATTTTAATGGGCCTGGAATATCTTGTCATACCATAACTTAAGGAAGTGATTAAGCACCATTGGGGTCATGTCAGATTCAGGAGCCAACTCAAAGAAGCTCTATCGGTTAAAGATAGGAAAATTTGAAAAGTGGTAATTACTACAAAATATGTTTAAATTCACAAGTCATAATGATGTAATACTTGGGGAAAGATTAATTGGTTACCACTGGAAGATGCTAGAGATTGACTTGAGCATTTATCCTACTCCTCTTCCTCCATCCCTTCTGCATCCTCAGAATAACCAAATAGTTGAAAAAGTTTCTTTTTAAAGAAGTATTTCATTTGCTATAAATGACATTATTGGAATAATTAGCACCTGAATAAAATCTATAGATTCGATGATGGTATGATACTGATGTTAATTTCCAAATTTTAATAATTATCTGGTGATTATATAAAAGAATGTCCTTGGCTTTAGAAATTCACACTGCTGAGGTATTTCGAGATAAAGTTCTGCAAATTGACAATTTACTCTCAAAATGTTAAAATGTTTTTAGACGCAGTAATTCATGCCTATAATCCCACATTTTGGAAGGCAGAAGCAGAGAAATCTCTTTAGTTTGAGACCAGCCTAGGCAACATAGTGAGACCTTGTCTCTACAAAAACTCAAAAAATTAACCATGTGCAGTACAGCCTTCCTATAGTCCCAGCTACTCAAGAGGCTGAGGTGGAAGAATCACCTGAACCTGGGAGATCAAGGTACAGTAGCCATGATGGCACCACTGCACTCTAGCTTGACCAACAGAGCAATAAATAAATGTTTTTAACATTTAAAAATACAACAAGAGAGGCTAAAACAAGAAAATGTGAAATCTGAGTAGTTGGGAGTGTTATATAAGAGAATGTCCTTGTTTTTAGAGAGTGGAGATTTTCTGGAGTAATATCTTAATAGTCAAGAAGGGAATGGGATCTACCACATGGGTGTAAGTTTTGGGAATAAGGACAGTTCTTCCATAATAATAGGACTAGAGATAGGTCATACATGTAGATAGACAGGGGATCAGAACTTGCGGAAATTATCTTCCATTGTTCAGTTATCCATATTGTAGGAAGCAGAGTTTGTAAACAGATAGTTTAGATCTATTTGATTAAAATATTTGCATATTTATTGAATACCTGTGTGCCAGCTAGGCATTAGGAATACCAAGATAAATGAGATAATCTTGCACTTAAAGAGCTCACAATTTGAAACACAGTGCTAATTGCAATGCTTCACAAAATACCCTGTAAAAGAAATATTAAAGTATTAATATTTTGTATCAAGAGGACTTACCATGCATTTCTTTGACTCACTTATTTCACTTACAGAAATCCACAAAATTCAATCTAAGAAAGTGATTCACAGTGCACAATATATTAAGCACAAAGATGTTTAGGGAAGCATTTTCTTTTTTTTTTTTTTTTTTTTTTTTGAGTTGGAGTCTCACTCTGTCGTCCAGACTGGAGTGCAGTGGCCACTCCCGGCCACCGCAGCCTCAACCTGCTGGGCTCCGGCGATCCTTCCGCCTCAGCCTTCCATGTAGCCAGAACTACAGGCGCGCGCTACCATGCCCGGCTAATTTTTTGATTTATTGTAGAGATGAGGTCTCGCTGCCCAGGCAGGTCTCGAACCCACGGGCTCAGGCAATCCACTCACCTCAGCCTCCCAAAGGCGCGGGATTACAGGCTGAGCCACCGAGCCCGGCTGGGGAGCATTTTCATAGTACTATAAAATTTTAAGGCAACTTGGATTTTAATAGTTTGGGGATGGTTACATAAATTATAGGAGCAGATTGACAAACATTATCCAGCTGTAAAAATTATTTTACACAAAGTTTTAAATCACAGGCTAAATGCTTATGATCTAACATGGGAAAGAAGCAGGTTATTACATTTATAAAAGTAAAAAGATTATAGGATGAGCTTAACCAAGTAAAAGCAAATCAGTACAAAATGCCTTTTTAAAAAAGTATTAAGGCCAGTGGCTCCTGCTTATAATCCCAACACTTGGGGAGACCAAGGTGGGAGGATTACTTAAGCCCAAGAATTTGAAACCAGCTTGTGCAACATAATCAGACCATGCCTTTACTAAAAAAATTAGTTTTGATTGGCCAGGCATAATGGTACATGCTTTTAATCTCAGCTACTTGGGAAGGTGAGGCAGAAGGGTCCACCTGAGCCTAGGATATTGAAGCAGTGGTGAGCTGTGATTGTGCCACCACCCTCCAGCGTGGGTGACAGTGTAAGTCCCCAACTCAAAAAAATAAAAAAGTATTAAATATAACACACACAAAAGTGCACAGATTTCCGTTGTGCTCCAGGTTGATTAATTTTCAACCCAATCTCACTTATGTAACCCCAGCACCTGTATCAAGAAAAGTTATTTTCAGAGTCTTATTTATAATTTTGTAGTACCATATCATCTTTCAAAAGTAAGGCTTTGTTTCTTTTTTTATTTTTCTGTAGGCAAGTGTCAATTGAGGAGGGAGAGAGGAAAGCCAAAGAGCTGAATGTTATGTTTATTGAAACTAGTGCAAAAGCAGGATACAACGTAAAGCAGGTAAGTGTTCTTTGAGTATGGGTTCAGGTTACCAGATTGTAAAAGCAAGAAATAATTGTGGGAATATTCTATTCTCTGGTATAAGATTTTCTTCCCATTAGCATCAGGCATCACAAATGAGCAATGTGTTCTCAAAGAATGAAGAAATGTAAATGTGGCATAGTTTTTGGAAAAAAGAGAAAAGATGCCAATATTTTCAGATTGTACACAGGACAACTTATTGCAAAAGTTTAAATATACCATAATCTCACTACATTCCTACTTCATTGTTTTAAAGGAAAATTTTCCTTATTTCAGAGTTTGATGAAAAGACTTCGGTGAATGAAAGCAAGTATTTGCTGTCAGTAGTGGTGTTTTGCTTGTTGTGAAAGTAAAGTCTGGTTACTTTATCCTTAATAATAATAATAATAAACTGCTGATGTTTAAACAGTATTTACAACAGTTGTTTTGAAGGAAAGAGGATAGGAAAATATAGAGAGACTTCACATTATCAAGCTAGTTTTTCTACAAGGTGAATCAGCCAGACTCACCTGCCTAATTTTGCAAGGCTACATTTCATATATAGTAGTGGTGCCAGATTTAAAGGATTTATGGACCAGTAATTTTTTTACCTGAAGGTTGTCAACAGAGGGTAAAATTGGCATTCTTTAAATAATTAAGGCTTTATGAAAAAGTCTCTATATTTCATTTTTGCTGCTTTATTTCCCATCCCTCCATGCCTTGGACCATTATGTAATAATGAATAACATACTGTTTCATAGTTCCATACCTCTTTCATGCTCTTGCTCCCTTTGCTTAAAATGCTCTTTTTTTTTTTTTTTTTTCTGACTAATTCTTACTCATTTTAAATTTCATCCTAGCCGGGCTCGGTGGCTCAGCCTGTAATCCCGCGCCTTTGGGAGGCTGAGGTGAGTGGATTGCCTGAGCCCGCGGGTTCGAGACCCGCCTGGGCAGCGAGACCTCATCTCTACAATAAATCAAAAAATCAGCTGGGCGTGGTGGCGCATGCCTGTAATTCTGGCTACTTGGAAGGCTGAGGCAGAAGGATCGCCGGAGCCCAGCAGGCCGAGGCTGCGGTGGCCGGGAGCGGCCACTGCACTCCAGTCTGGGTGACAGAGTGAGACTCCAACTCAAAAAAAAAAAAAAAATTTCATCTTAAATGTCAGTTCTTCAGCAGTGTTTCCTCGGACATTTCTCACCTTACTTCCTATCTGTGATAAATGATTCTCTTCTATGAAACCAGTGTCCTTGCTTACCACAACATACTGAAAATCTCTCTCTCATCAAAATTATGTTTCCAAAATCTAGCAATGTGTTTGGAATGTAGTAAGTGATAAATAACTGAACCCACAGGAGCTACAGACAGGTAAACAATTTGTATAATAGAAGTTAACACAATATTAACCATATGCCACTGTTCTAGGACAAAGCAATGGATAAACATCTGGCATTCTTTAATAGAGACATTTTGATAAGAATGTGAACTAGTTGCTTATATGTCCTGCTACAGGCTGTGTTTTTCTGTGTTAACAGCTAAAGAAGGTATTGCTGTAGTCCCTAGTCCTGATCCTAAGTAATCTCATAGGTTTCAAAGCTCTAGAATCGTCAGATAGCATATAGTGAGCACTACTGATGGTTTGTGTCTTCATAACATTTGATTGCTTCCAATTTTAGATAATTCCTAGGAAAACAAGGTATCTCATTCATTTACTAATTTTAACAGCTTTATTGAAGTATAATTTACATATGATAAAATTCACTTGTTTTAAGTGTACAGTTTAATGATTTTTAGAAAATTTACAACATTGTATAACCATTACCACAATTTGACATTAGAACATCTTCATAACTACATACATTTTTCCAAAAACCGAATTTACAGATATAGCTATCTAGCAATAATGAAAAGAGATTATTTTACAGTCTTGTCCTGAATTTTAAAAACCCACTTGCTACTTTATTACTTCTCTTTATTTAGATGGTATGTCATTTTACAATCTTGTCCTGAATTAAAAACCTACTTGCTGCTTTATTACTTCTCTTTATTTAGATAGTATGTCTGAATATCTAATTTTGTTGGAGTTCCTGCTTTTACTGGGACTTGATTTTATTTTAATTTTTTTGTAGCTTCCTTCTTAACTCACAAAACCATTACTTGTTTTTCATTACAATATCTTAGTATTTTATTTTTATTAATTTTATTTTATTATATTTTATTAATATACTGCAGCATATTACTAGTTTATTTCATTATTTACAGACAGTGCTTTGTCAGCTCATATAATTCATTTAAGGAAGAAAAATCCTGGAAATAGGAAAATGAAACCAAAAAAGAATTAAAATCAAATGTTAATAAACATATTTAAATAATAGTTAAACTCTTCCCCTTTCAACTGGCAGTGATTAATCATATAGAATATATTTCTGTCAGCTGAGCCTGATGGGTCAAGCCTGTAATCACAGCCCAGGAGTTTGAGACCAGCCTAAACAACATAGTAAAACCCATCTCTACAAAAAATCAAAATAATTAGCCAGGTGTAGGGGTGCACACCTGTTGTTCCAACTACTTGAGAGGTTGAGGCGTAAGGATCACCTGAGCCCAGGATTTCAAGGCTGCAGTGAGCCGTGATCGTGCCACTGCACTGCAACCTGAGTAACAGTGAGACTCCAACTCGAAAAAAAAGAAAAAGAAGAGAAAAATGGATTTTTCAGCTGGGCACATGGCTCATGCCTTAATTCCAGCATTTTGGGAGGCTGAGGTGAGAAGATTGCTTGAGCTCAGGAGTTTAAGACCAACTTGGGCAACATAGACCTGACCATTACAAAAACTAAAAAATTAGGCAGCATGGCACACATCTGTTACTTAGTTACTCAGGATGCTGAGGCAGAAGGATCACCTGATCACCTGAGCCCAGAAGGTTGAGGTTGTCATCTTAATTCACAAAAACCGTTACTTTTTTTATTACAGTATATTAGTTAGTATTTTATTATTTATTATATTTTATTAATTTTACCACAGTCCTCCAGCCTGGGCAACAGAGTGAGACCCCAACTGAGGGTGGGGGGGGGGGAAGAAAGGAAATTTTCCTTGTTTTGTGAAATACTACTACTACACATAAATGACAGGCATAAAAACTTAATCCATTTTTTAGCTATCTAGACAAAATTTTTATCTATGGCTTCAACCAATGTATTTGACAAACATAGTGTTTCTCTCAAGATATTCAAATTAGAATAGAAGAATCAGGGTTACTAATTCAGAGCATCCCAAAATGGACCAAGAAAATGCTTTACACAAAAGTTTTCAGATTCAAGCTTACTGCTTAGTTTAAAAAAAAAAAAAAAAAGCTGGGCTTGGTAATCAGCCTATAATCCCAGCACTATGGGAGGCCAAGGCAAGTGGATTGCCTGAGCCCACGGTTTCAAGACCAGCCCAGGCAACTTGGCAAGACCTCGTCTCTACAATAAATAAAAAATTAGCCAGCATGGTAGCAGACGCCTATAGCTTTGGCTACTTGGAAGGCTGAGGCAGAAGGATCGCCAGAGCCCAGCAGGTCAACGCTGTGGTACCTGTGAGTGTACCACTGCTCTCCAGCCTGGGTGACAGAGTGAGTCTCCAACTCAAAAAAAAAAAAAAGAAAGAAAGATAAAGACTCAGGCACCTCAACTATCCTGTTCTCTGAAAGAATACAAAGTATACAAAGTACATAAAATGGCACCAACCTTATTAGCAGCTCTCTTTTTTCTCTCCAGCCAGACTATGGTGGACACAGAGGCAGATTCATTGTATTTAATATCATCAACTGGTCTCCAGTTGCCTGTTACTCTGGGAATCTACCCTTTTGCTAAGACTGCAGGCTATGCCTTCCAGAGATAGTAAACAGGACTTGAAGAGGTAGAAACAGATATAAAAGGTACCACACAGATGACCAAGCTTAGCTCCAGAGTTCAGCAGACCTTGAGACAATGAAAATAAACTGATAATGATCATTTTCAGATAATTACAAAGGGAAAGTTCATGATTTTTGGTTGAGTCTCACTGTTGCCTAGGCTAGAGTGCAGTGGCACGGTCGTGGCTCACTGCGGCCTCAACCTCCTGGGCTCAAGCAGTCCTTCCACCTCAGTCTTCTAAGTAGCTGGTACTATAGGCGTGCTTCACCGTGACCAGCTGTGTTGCCTAGGCTGGTCTCAAATTTCTGGGTTCAAGCAGTCCTCTCTCCTCAGCCTTCCAAAGTGCTAGGATTATAGACGTAAGCCACTGCACGTGGTCTAGAAAGTTGTTTGATTTCATAGTGGAGAACCTTATCTAGCTCCACCTTAACCAAATGGAGGAAATTCACTTCATTAGTAATGACACAGACCAATATAAGGTGCCTCCTCATATGATATACCAAGAAGAACACAACATCTCTTATGTAGTATTACCGACAAAGTGAAGAAGCTAAGGTATTAGGAAGCACCAAGCAAACCCAAATTGAGTGACAGTCTACAAAGTAACATCCCTGTATTCTTCAGCAATGGATTGAATAATGACTATAAAAACAGAGAAAAAAGTAGACTGACTCAGGAAATATCTAGAAAATACATGTCTTGAAGACCTGTGTTTTCTGTGTAGCAGGTGCTACCATTTATGTAAAAAAAAAAAAAAAGTAACACTTCAGAAGCCAGTGTGTACCTAAGATTATGCTCATTACCCTAAGATTATATCTGCTTTCCTTAGAGAAAATGGGATTCTTTTAATGGTGATAAAATATATATAGCAAATTTTTAATTTTAATCATTTTAAGTGTACAATTAGTGTACACTTATTAAGAAGTAAAGAAGTGACCATGCGTGGTGGCTCATGCCTATAATCCTAGCACTTTGGGAGGCAGAGGCAGGAGGATTGCTTGAACCCAGAAGTTCAAGACCAACCTGGGCAACATAGCGAGACCTTGTCTCTACCAAAAAAAGCCAGATGTGGTGATGGTGTGCACCTGTAGTCCAGGCTACTTGGGAGGCTGAGGTGGGAGGATAATCTAAGCCCAGGACAACTGCACTCCAGTCGTGCCATTGCACTCCAACCTGGATGACAGAGTGAGACCCCGACTCAAAAAAAAAGTAAAGAAATGCATTCACACTGTTGTACAAAGATCACCACCATCCATCCAGAACCCTTTTTATCTTGTAAAACTGAAACTATGTACCCATTAAACAAAAACCCCTACTTCCCTCTTCCCACAGCCACTGGAAACCGTCATTCTGCTTTATGTTTCTACTGTTGAATACCTCATATGAGTGAACTCAGAATATTTTTGTGTGACTTATTTAATTAACATAATGTTCTCAAGGTTCATCAGTGTTACATAGTATGTGTCAGAATTTTCTTCCTTTTTAAAGGCTGAATAATATTCAATTGTATGGACATACTCTCTATATATGTACATATTATACAATATGTGGTTGGTTTCCACCTTTAGCTATTCTGAGCAATGCTGCTGTAACACTGGTGTACAAATACCTACTTGACTTCTGCTCTCAATTCTTTTCGAAGTAGAATTGGTGGACCATATGTTAAAGAATTTTTAAATAAAGAGATGTTATGAAGTACTGTTTTTTTAAATTGTGAAAATAGTCTTCCTATATTATATGTGTGAATATAACAGTACTTGCCCTGGAATACCTCATTAGTTACATGCTTTTCACTAAAGAAACTATTTTAATGTTTTTAAAAGCCTCAAAACTTGTAAAATTAGTTTTATTCCATTTTCCCAAGCTCTACCCAGAAAGTAACCAAACTTTTCTGTGCCTCCCTCTTAAAATTTGTTTCAGTTTCTAAGCTAGCCAGTAATAAACCTGATATTCTTTGCAACCAAAAAGATTATGTATCTTGAACAGGCACGCTGCTTAATTAATATTTCATGTCAGAAGCAAACTATAAGATCATGGGAACAATTTCTGAATATTCATAAGTACCAACATTTCAGAAGTTCTCCCTCAACCCCCATACCTTTCCCACTAGTATTTTTGTAGTTCCTTTCTAAAGCAGAATTAAGCCTGTGGGTGTTTTGCTGTAGTCCTAAAATTCACTGCAGAATTGTATAACACTTGGAAAGTTAGCCCACAGGACCATGAGTTATTTTGTCTCTGATAGAGTTATTGTCTCTTGTATAAATACAACTGGTTTTCATTAAAGACTTTCTATATAACAGGTCAATCCTAAGCACTTTGTGTAATTATTTCCCTTAATTTTCATAATAATCTAGTCAGAGAAGTGTACTATTGTTTTAAGCCCATTTTACAGATCAGTGAATCAAGGAACAAAGATTATGTGATCTATTGCATAAGTGACCTACCCAGAGTACAAATGATAGTTGTTAACAATTACCCTGTATTGCTCCCCACACTTCACCTTTTAGCTTTTGCCACCCTACCCTCATACCGTTTACTTTCTCTCTCTTGTTTTTTTTTGAGTCACAGTCTCACTCTTATCACCCAGTGGCACAGTCATGGCTATTGCAGCCTTGACCTACTGGGCTCAGGGAATCCTTCTGCTTCAGCCTTCCAAGTAGCTGGAACTACACCACACTGGCCTTTTTTTTTTTTTTTTTTTTTTGTAATTCATTGTAGAGACAAGGTCTTGCCATATTGCCCAGGCTGGTCTTGAACTCCTGAGCTCAGACAGTCCCTCTCTCCTCCATCTCCCAAAGTGCTGGGATTACAGATGTGAGCCACTCCGCCCAGCCTCCTTTCACTTCATTATGTGATTTCTGTAGCCATACTAAGGTAATCACTGATAGAAGTCCTAGAGCAAACTCCCGTGTTAGTGGCTTCCTTTGCCTACAGGATGTAAAGAAAAGTCTTTTTCAGTCTGGCTTCCAAAATATATATCCTTATCCTAATTCTTTTACATATCTTATACCGCAGCCAGTCTGGATTGCCTAACCATTCTTAAATATACCTTGTGCTTTTCTGTCTCTGAACATTTGTTCAGGAAGTTCTTTCCTCTAAAATCTTTCCCACCTCTTTTCCTCTACCCTCATCTCTACTGAGACAGAAATGTACTGAACATACATTTTGGCTAGATGGCCAAGTGTTAAAATTATTGAGACCAAAACAGAATATAGCCATACCTCAGAGACATTGCAGTTTGGTTCCAGACCACCTCTATAAAGCGAATATCTCAATAAAACAAATCACACACATCTTTTGGGTTCCCAGTGCATATAAATTGTGATTATACTGTAGTCTGTTAAGTATGCAGTACCATTATGCCTATAAAAACAGGGTACGTACCTCAATACTTTTCAGCCTAGACAACATAGCGAGACCTTGTCTCTATAAAAAAAAAAAATTTTTTTTAAATGAACTGGGCATGGTGGCATGAGCTTGTTGTGCTAGCTACTCAGTAGGCTGATGCAGAAGGATCACCTGAGCCCAGGAGGTGAAGGCTGCAGTAAGCCATGATCATGCTACTGCACTCGAACCTGGGCGACAGAGTGAAACTCTGACTCAGAATATTTTATTGCTAAAAAATGTTGACAGTCATCTGAGGCTTTAGCAAGTTGTAATCATTTTGCTGGTGGAAGGTGTTACCTCATTTTTGATAGTTGCTGACTGATAAGGGTAGTGGTTGCCAAAGGTTGAAGTGGCCGTGGCAGTTTCATAAAATAAGATAATAAAAAAGTATGCTGCATTGATTGCCTCCTTTCACAAATGATTTCTCTGTAGCCATGCTGTTTCAGAGTATTTTACCTATGGTAGAACTTCTTTCAAAATTAGAGTCAGTCCTCTTAAACCCTAATGTTGCTTTATCAATTAATTTAATCTAATAGCCTAAGTCCTAACTTGTTATTTTCAACAACGCTCACAGCACCTTTACCAGGAGTAGATTCTGTCTCAAGAAACTCTTTGTTTGCTCATCCATAAGAAGCACCTCCTCATTGTTTTAAGTTTTATCATGAGGTTGCAGCAGTTCAGTTACATTTTCATGCTCCACTTCTAATTCTAGTTCTTTGTTGTTTCCACCACATCTGCAGTTACTCCCTCCACCGAAGTCTTGAATCCCTCAAAGTCATCTACAAAGGTTGGGATCAGTTTCCTTTAAACTCCTGTTAGTGTGGATGTTTTGTCCTCCTCCTGGATCAGGATTTTTTTTTTTCTAACAATCTCGTTCTGTCACCCGGGCTGGAATGCAGTGGCATGATCATAGCTCACTGCAGCCTGGAACCCTGGGCTCATGCAGTTTTTCTGCCCCTGCCTCCCAGGTAGCTGGGACTACCAGCATGCATTACCACACCTGGCAAATTATTATTATTTTTTATCTTTTATTTTTTGAATCAGAGTCTAACTCTGTCGCCCAGTCTGGAGAGTGCAGTGCCACACTCATGGCTACCGCACCTTGACCTTAGTGGCTCAGATGATCCTTCCACCTCAGCCTTCCAAGTAGTTGAAACCACAGGCGTATGCCACCACCCAGCTAATTTTTTGATTTATTGTAGAGACAAGGTTTCACCACGTTGCTCAGGCTGGTCTCGAACCCCTGGACTCAGGCAGTTCTCTGACCTCAGCCTCCCAAAGTGCTGGGATTGCAGGCATGAGCCACCGTGCCCGGCTATTATTATTTTTTAAGACACAGGGTCTTGGCCAGGCATGGTGACTCACGTCTGTAACCCTAGCACCTGCGGGGAGCCAAGGCAGGAGAATCACCTGAGCCTAAGAGTTCAAGACCAGCCTGAGCAACATAGTGAGACTTCATCTCTACAAAAAATACAAAAGTTAGTCAGGCATGGCCACCTGTAGTCCCAGCTACCTGGGAGACTGAGGCAGAAGGATCACCTGAGCTCAGGACGTCTTGGCTGGAATCGCATCACCACATTCCAGCCTGGGCAACTGAGTGAGACCCTGCCTCAAAAAAGAGAGAGACGGGGTCTCACTCTGTCACCCAGGCTGGTCCCAAACTCCTGACCTCAAGCGATCCTTCCTCCTCAGCCTTCCAAAGTGCTGCAGTTACGGGCTTAAGCCTCTGTACCTGGCCATGAGTGTTCTTAATGGCATCTAAAATGGTGAGACCTTTCCAGAAGGCTTTTCATTTTGCCCAGATCCATCAAAGGAATCATTGTCTATGGCAATATAGCCTACAAAATATATTTCTTAAATAATAAGGTTTGAAAATTGAATTACTCATTGATCCTTGGGCTGCAGAATGGATATTACATTAATGGGTTTGAAAACAAAATTAACCGGGCTCAGTGGCTCAGCCTGTAATACCACACCTTTGGGAGGCTGAGGTGAGTGAATTGCCTGAGCCCGCGGGTTCAAGACCCGCCTGGCAGGCGAGACCTCATCTCTACAATAAATCAAAAAATTAGCCGGGCGTGGTAATGCGCGCCTGTGGTTCCAGCTATGTGAAAGGCTGAGGCGGGAGGATCGCCGGAGCCCAGCAGGTCCAGGCTGCGGTG
Source organism: Cephalopachus bancanus (assembly GCA_027257055.1). NCBI lineage: Eukaryota > Metazoa > Chordata > Mammalia > Primates > Tarsiidae > Cephalopachus > Cephalopachus bancanus. The sequence continues at coordinate 1,607,908 of JAPVLO010000195.1, read as the reverse complement.
GCTGGGAGCGGCCACTGCACTCCAGTCTGGGTGAGAGTGAGACTCCAACTCAAAAAAAAAAAAAAAGAAAACAAAATTAATCACCTTGTACAGAGCTCTTGGGAAACCAGGTATATTGTCAGTGAACAGTAATATTTTGAAAAGAATCTTTTTTTTTTTTTTTTTTTAGATTGGAAAATACAGTTTATTTAGAAAGTAAATTAGAGAGAGAGGCGAGCACCTCCCCAAGGTAGGGGAGGGAGCCAAGGCTAAGAAAGCATGGTGACTGTTGTTCAGAGAACATATGGCCTGGTCAGTGTTTTACAAAACAATGGCCCTTCTTTTTTTTCTTTTTTTTTTAAATTTGCTGAGCAGTAGGTCTCAACAGTCAGTTAAAGTAGTCACTAAATTATGCTGTAAGCAGATGTGCTGTCATTCAGGCTTTGTTATTTCATTTGTTGGATACAGGCAGAGTAGATTTATAATAATTTTTAAGGGCCTCAGAATTTTCAGATGATAAATGAACATTGGCTTCAACTAAATGTCATCAGCTTACTTACCCTGTAACAAGAGAGTTAGCCTGTCCTTTAAAATTTTGAAGCTGGTCACTGACTTTGCCTCTTTGGCTTTGAAAGTCCTAGATGGAATCTTCTTTCAATATTAGGCTGTGTCTACTTTGAAAATCTGTTGTTTAGTGTAGCCACCTTCAACTGAGTGAGACCAGTTGCCCAGGCTGGTCTTGAACTCCTAGGCTCAATTGATCCTCCCACGTCAGTCTCCTGAGTAGCTGGGATTACAGACTTGTGCCACCACACTAACTAGAATGTATATCTTTATTTCTGATAACAGAATAACTGAATATTAATATATTAATTCAAACGGACCCTCCTCATACTATGAACGTTAACACTGATATGACATGATGGTAATTTATACAACAACATGGTCTCTGATCATGCTTATTTTCTAGCATACCAGGCTTCGCTACTCCTATCTGCCCTATTGGGCTATTATCTAACAGATCCAGATTTTAATTTTAATTTTGCTCCTTTTGCATACGTTTATTTTTAAGACACAGGGTCTTGCTCTGTTGCCCAGGATGGAGGAGAGTGATTTAATCATAGCTTACTGCAGCCTTGAACTCCTGAACTCAAGCAATGCTCCTGCCTCAGCCTCCCACGTAGCTGAAACTACTGGCATCCACCACCACACCTGGCCTTTTGTTTTTCCTCTTTTTTTTTTTTAAGACAGGGTCTTAGTATGTTGCCCAGGCTGGTCTCGAACTCCTGGGTTCAAGTGATCCTCCTGCCTTGGCCTCCCTAAGTGCTGAGATTACAAGTGTGAGCTGCCATGCCCACCTGTATACCTGAATACTTGTTCTTAAACATATTACTTACAGTTTCAGTCTCTCCTCTTTGGCCTTCCATTCATTCTTTTATTTCCTCAGTTTAATTCAGTAACATTTATGGAACACTTAAACACCAAGAATTTTGCAGTCTTTCTGCCAAGTAAAAATTTAAAACTGCCTTTGAATCCCAACCCAGATGTCACCTCCTAAAGATTTTTTCCAGCCTCCTGTGTTGAGCCTTCTTACATCTGTATTCTTATATCATTTTATACTTCCTTGGTTTGTACCACCACATTTTGACATAGGGAATATGCTTGAGTCTCTCTCCCTTACCAGATTGTGAGCTCCTTGAACTATATCTTTGCTGGGTGTAGTGGCTCATGCCTAGAGTTCAAGATTAACCTGGGCAGCATAGTGAGATCTTGTCTCTACAAAAATAAAAAAAAAAAATTAGTCGGACATGGTGGCACATACCTGTAGTCCCAGCTACTTGGGAGGTTGAGGTGAGAGGATCGCCTGAGCCCAGGAGGTTAAAGCTGTGGTGGACCATGATCATGCCACTGCACTCCAGCCTGGTGACAGCATGAGAACCCAACTTTAAAAAAAAAAAACCGTATCTTGTTTGTTTTTGTGTCCCTAAAGAGCCAGAGACAGGCCGGGCTTGGTGGCTCAGCCTGTAATCCCAGCGCTTTGGGAGGCCGAGATGAGTGGATTGCCTGAGCCCGTGGGTTCGAGACCCGCCCGGGCAACTTGGTGAGACCTCATCTCTACAATAAATAAAAAATTAGCCAGGCATGGTAGCGCATGCCTGTAGTTCCAGCTATTTGGAAGGCTGAGGCGAAAGGATTGTCAGAGTCCAGCAGGTTGAGGCTGTAGTGACCGGGAGCGTGCTACTGCACTCTAGTATGGGCGATGGAGTGAAACTCCAACTCAAAAAAAAAAAAAAAAGCGAGAGCCAGAGACAGTGCCTCAAGTAAACAAGTGTTTGGGCAAAGGAGTTATGGCACATGTACATTTAACTTATACAAATTCTGCATGGCATGCCTAACTAAAAGATAAATACCATAATTGACACAGGCAATTTCGCTTGCTGTTGTACCCAGTGAGTGTGTGCCTAAGATTGAGACAATATAAGAGGTATGAACCTGTTGTTGGTCTTCAGTCAGTGTCTCTTCCCATATGCCTCTGAAGGTGAACATTTCACCAAGCTTGAATGTTTCTCCTGTTGAAGATACTTTTTATAACATCATATGTCAAACCAACCCACTGGCACTCCTTCCAGGCCAGCTATCTTGGATTTGAGAAGTAGTGTGTTGATCTCTAACATAGTGCTTTTCTAAGGAATTATCAAGGGTACTTTTGACTAGACTGACTTTCATACACACTGACTTCAGAGCCTAATCCTTTATGCAAGATAGGAATGCTGCTATATAGTTCTACTACATGAATAATCTGTCCTTTCTCTTGAGTTCCTGTAGGTATTTGTCTTATCTTACCAGTTAAAAAGCAAGGATAATGTCTTTATACCTATTTGTATTTGGCATACTGCTTTCCAGAATGAATAGACATTTTATTATGCTTTTATGGTGCTGATATCTGTGGAATGACCCAGAATCATATCCTTTAACTCACTACCAGTAATCATCCACCTTGATACCATTTGCTAAATTTTCCCTCTCAATTGTCACATTTCTTTCTTTCCCACAGCTCTTCCGACGTGTAGCAGCAGCTTTGCCTGGAATGGAAAGCACACAGGACAGAAGCAGAGAAGATAGTATCCTTTTTGTTCCACAGGAAACTTTTATTGTTAAAACTAATCTGTAGAGCCTCCTTTGTTTGGCTAAGGAATATTGTGCCATTGCCTTTTGCAACCAGGAAGTGATGGCTTGAGGGCATAGGAACTCAGAGGCTTTCTATAGCAAATGAGGTCTGCTTTTTCAAATGCACCCCTTTCAACCTGCTGCTCACTATAATTAATAAGAGGGGTTTTGTTTGCTTGCTTTCTAATGAGCAAAATACTCTTAGAATCCCAAATCCCTCTCTCCTTGTTTCTTTGTTTTGAGTCCCATTGACTGTGGACTTTTTTCCCATAGAATATCATATTTTATTTTATTTTATTTTTTGAGTTGGAGTCTCACTCCTTCTCCCAGGCTGGAATACAGTGGCACACACGCTCACAGCCACCTCAGTGTCAGCCTGCTGGGCTCCGGCGATCCTTCCGCCTCAGCCTTTCAAGTAGCCAGAACTACAGGCACGCACTACCACACCCGGCTAATTTTTAAAATTTACTGTAGAGACAAGTTCTCGCCAAGTTGCCCAGGCTGGCCTAATATTTTCTTTTCCTACTTTTTCTAACACTTGAGTTTTCTGCTTGACACAGGCAAGAAATAGAATGGAACTTTATTATGGCCTCTACTTTCAAAGACAGGACATAATGAAGCACATGTAATAGTATCTCCAAGGATTTTGAAGTTTGATGTTTTTATTGTTTCATATGGTAAAACACTAGAAGGTTTTACCATATGCAACCATTTTTATTAAGCCATAGAGTTTATAGTACTTTGTATTCCACTCTTCCCACTTCTAAATGTTTTATACTTTCCAAGCTTTTATTACTTTTCTTTTTTTTGAGTTGGAGTCTCACTCTGTCACCCAGGCTGGAGTGCAGTGGCACACTCACGGCCACCCCATTGTCAACCTGCTGGGCTCAGGCAGTCCTTCCATCTCAGCCTTCCAAGTAGCCGGAACTACAGGCACACGCTACCACGCTTGGCTTGCTTGCTTATTTATTTATTCATTTATTTTATTTTATTTTTTTTGAGTTGGAGTCTCACTCTGTCGCCCAGACTGGAGTGCAGTGGCCACTCCCGGCCACCGCAGCCTCGACCTACTGGGCTCCGGCGATCCTTCTGCCTCAGCCTTCCGAGTAGCCAGAATTACAGACGCGCACTACCACGCCTGGCTGATTTTTGATTTATTGTAGAGATGAGGTCTTGCCAAGTTGCCCAGGCGGGTCTCGAACCCGCGGGCTCAGGCAATCCACTCACCTCAGCCTCCCAAAGGTGCAGGATTATAGGCTCAGCCACCGAGCCCGGCTATTTATTTATTTATTTTAGAGACAGGTCTCACCAAGTTGCCCGGCTGATCTCGAACCCATGGGCTCAGACAATCCACTCACCTCGGCCTTCCAAAGTGCTGGGATTACAGAGTGAGCCACCAAGCCTGGCCCTTTATTACTTTTAATGGCATAATATGTTCTACTGAGTTGAAGTCCCATTATTACATTTTTCCCCTTCTGTTAGAACTATTTCAGGCCACTTTCAGTTTTCTTTTATAAATTATTCTATAAGGGACATCATCTTAATATTAGTTATTGTTGCTGTAGAATAATTTCCTTAGGATAGATTCCCATAAATAGGGTTTGTGCCTCATTCTGACCCTTGCTGCATCCATAGATATAAGCAAACTTACCGCATTTGAGCACCTTGTATGATGAGATGGCTATATAGAAAATATAGTAGCTGTGTAGGATCTAAAGTCAAATAGGAGTAAAAAGGCCTTACCAGAAATGTCAGTGTTTGGCAGAATTGGAATTGCTTTTTTCCCTTTTATGGGTCCTTAACTTTTGTTTCAGTGATTGACATAAAACTGGAAAAGCCTCAGGACCAACCTGTCAATGAAGGAGGCTGTTCCTGCTAATCCCTCGTGACATCTTCAGCTCCACTTCAGAAGCTCACTGCTTTGGTCCCTTACTCTCTCATTGACTGCAGTGTGAATATTGGCTTGAACCTTTTCCCTTCAGTAATAACGTATTGCAATTCATCATTGCTGCCTGTCTCGTGGAGATGATCTATTAGCTTCACAAGCACAAAAAAAGTCAGTGTCTTCATTATTTATATTTTACAAAAAGCCAAAAGATTTCAGCATATTCCAGTGATAACTTTAAAAATTAGATAACATTTTCTTAACATTTTTTCCTTTTTTAATGTTATGATAATATACTTCAAGATGATGGAAATGTAAACAGTATGAGTGTGGCTTGGTTAAGGAGCAGTATGTTCACAAGACTACTTGATCTCTCCCTGCTTTTCTCACCTCTCTTTTCTTGCCCCATTCACTATTTTTACCCTCCTCCTCCTCAAAACAAACAAGAGGTGGCAAAGCAGCAGTCAGACCAAGCCCATTGGAATTATTCTTCAATTTTACAGAGGCCAAGGGCCAAGATGTTCAACATTTTTCTTGAGCACTGGTGTAAATTACTTAGTCTTTGAGGTCAAAATGCAGCTTTTTGATAGTGGACAGTGCTTGAATGAGAAAAGGGTTCTGGTGCATCTTCAAAATGAATCCTAATGAACACACTGAGTACTTACAAGTAGAAGAACATAAATGTGTTTCCACATTTGACCCTTTCACATGTGCTTTATTAGACTCTGGGAGAGAAAAGCAACCAAGTGCTTCAGAGCAGGTTTTTAATGTTTAGTTGTGAATGGTAAAATTACAAAGTTCTAATGAACTGTTTCTTCCAAGGTTTAAAATTGTCAAGATAAATTTATTGTTTGTTTAAAAAAACAAACCTTTATAAGCAATAGATTTCTTGTGAGTTTTCTTTATTTTTTTTAAATGTTATGCAGGCAGGGCACTGTACAAAGTCCTTTAAGAAGAACCAATGGAATAAAAATTTGGCACCATGATCAAAACTACTAAACTAGTAGATGTAATGATATCTAAAGCTTACCAACAAAAGAACCCTCAGTGGAATAGCAAATACTTTGCTCAGGACATTTGAGGTCAAATTGAAGACATAACAGTTTTTTTTGTAAGCCCCTAGAGGCAGATCAGAAAAAGCATACATAGAAGAGGGAAAGGAGAGAATGGAAATAAAATTCAATATTATGCAGATTTATGCCTTATTTTTTAGCATTTTTAAAATGTTGGGTCCTTCAGGCTGGTTTTGCTTTTTATTAGATCTGTATAGTTTGGTTAATTAACTAGTGATTTAGTTTTATATTTAAGCTACAATTAATCTTTCTTTGGTGATATTTATTTCTTTGCCTTTTTTTTAAACTTTCAATTTTTAGATGTTTTGTTGAATCTATTAGCGCTTCATCACCATGGCAATATGTATTTCCCTTAAAACACTGCGAACAAATAATACTAGAAGTGCACCCTTTTAATCTTTACTAGTTATTGTGAGATTGCTGTGTAAGTTAATAAACATATTTGTAAATACATTGTTTGCAGGAAGAAAATTTCTGAGTTACAGCTCAGGAAAAGCCTGCTGAATTTATGTTGTAAGCATTACTTAACACAGTATAAAGATGAAAAGACAGCAAAAATATCTTCATACTTCCTTAACCCTTCATTGCAACAAAACCCTTAACTGGGAGAACCTTAGTCCCCCTCTCTTTCCTCTTTCTCCTCCACTTCCCACTTATTATCACCTTGTAATATTCAGAGAGCACTTGGATTATGGATCTGAATAGAAATGCTTTCAGATAATCATTAGCCCACATACCAGTAACTTATACTCAAAGATGGGATGGAATAGTAAAGTGCTTTTATAATACGATATTATTGTTAAAGGCAAGGGTTGACTCTTTGTTTTATTTTGACATGGCATGTCCTGAAATAAATATTGATTCAATATGGCAGATGAGTCATATTCTTTATTTGGAAAAAGTTGTGATTTCTGACAAGGAGGTGATTGTCTTCCTACACTGTTGCATTTGATTCTTTTTGTGTATCTTTAAGAAAGTAACCAGTTATGCTGCTTTTAATATTGGTACTTTTATTTGGCTTGGGGTTCTTCAACTGAAGCAGTGAAGTGTGTTCATAGTTCAGATTTTTTTTTAATAAACACAATTTTGCTGCCAAAAATATATAAATAAAACATGAAATAAAACAGTTATTGACTTGGTTTCCCATTCCTGACAAGGCAGTGAATTAGCATATACTTCTTACTCTCTCCTGGAAGAAATATAAAGAGAATGTGGAATCCAGAAAGGTAAACAGAACAACAACAAATGTGAGAAACACTAGGGGAGTCTGAAGACTTCAATTGTTGAGTGTGGGGGAGAGTGGCTGCACCTGGAATAATAGGATATATTAAGAAAATTGTTTTATTAAGATATATTAAGAAAAATGTTGTAAGTTCTGCTTTTGCCTCCTCATTCATAACCACATCTTTGCCCTTGGAACAGGGACCCAATAAACTGTGACTCTCCTACCAAATCTAGTCTAGTACCTGTTTTTAAAATTAGGTTTTATTGGAACTCAGTCATACTTTCTCACTACAAAGGCAGAGTTTAAAAGCTGCTTCATGACTGAGCATGGCTCATATCTGTAGCCCCAGCGCTTCGGAAGGCTGAGGCAGAAGGATCACTTGAGACCAAAAGTTTGAGAATAACCTGGGCGTCATAGTTAGATTTCATCACTAGAAAAAAATTTAAAAATTAGCCAGGCGAGGTGAGGAGGAACAACCATAGCTGGCCCCCCTTTCTGTAGAAATGAAAGCCACAGCCAGAATCCTGGTGCAGGTGTCCACAGGGGTAATATTAGTAGAAAATTAGTGAAAAGCCCAGATAAGCTGGTGAAGATAAAGAAAAGGTCCTAAAATAAGATATGATTTGGTTCGTGACCCACCTGGGCAACTTGGCGAGACCTCATCTCTACAATAAATCAAAAATTAGCCGGGCGTGGTAGCGCATGCCTGTAGTTCCAGCTACTTGGAAGGCTGAGGCGGAAGGATTGCTGGAGCCCAGCAGGTCGAGGCTGTGGTGGCCGGGACCGGCCACTGCACTCCAGTCTGAGTGACAGAGTGAGACTCCAACTCAAAAAAAAAAAAAAAAAAGATGTGATGATACTGAGTGGGAGTGATTACATGTAATGATTCCTGGAACTCTTTGCCCCTAGATTTGTCCCCTCTGCTTAACTTGACAGTCTGGTCTTTGACCCTTGTCCCCTCTACCTTCCCAGACTAGCAGCCTGTGCCCCCAAGGAGAACCTGAACTCACACAGCAGTATAGTTGAATACCTAAAAGCTGCATCAAAAGAAAAAGTAAATACTATCTGATGCAGAAATACTTTGGGAAAGATAAGCAATAATTTAAAGATGGCATAATATTAACAGAAAATAATACAAAACAGTTAAAAGTAATACAATCAAAAAATTAAGTGAAAAATTTAATAATTGAAATAAGGAACACAGATGGGATAAATGGTAGACTGAATTCCATTGACAATGAATTGGAACATTAAATTAAACTTATTCATTAGAAAACAAATAGAAAAGATACACAAGAGGATAATAGTGTAACTGGCAACAGCAGTAGCAATTCTAGATTTTTTAAATGTACTGAAAAGAATTGTGAGCATGATATGCATGTAATTTTAACTTACTGTTTATTTACTTACTTAGATGCAGGGTCTCACTGTGTTGCCTAGGCTGCACTGCCAGTACCTATTCACAGGTACAGTCATTGTGTACTATATCCTCGAACTCCTTGGCTCAAGCAATCCTGCCTCAGCCTCCTGACTAGCTGGGACTACAAACCACACGCTACCACACCTGGTTTTGAACATGGTATTATGATAAGTATCTGTACATCTTCTGAATACAGCTTCTGAAACAGTTCCAGACCCCTGCCTTCTGGTATTCATGCCTTGTATGATTCCTTCCCTTGAGTATAGGCTTGACTTAGTGACTTACTTTTGAAGGTCTAGAATACAGCAGAAGTGATAAGGTGTCACTTCAAATACTTGATTACAAAAGACTGGCTTCTGTATTATTCACACCATCTCTCTGTCTCTTTCCTCTATGAAGCAACCTGCCATGGTTGTGAGCTGCCAGTGGAGATGCCCACATAACAAGGAACTGAGGGCAGCCTCCAGCCAGCAGCCAGTGAGGAACTGAGGTCCTCAGTAAAACTGAATGAAAAGCCACGGATTAAAACAATATTTGTAAATAGCATATTTGGTAAGGGGCTGGTATTCAAAATATATGAAGAAGTCTCGTAATCTGATAGAACAATCCAATAAAAAACAGGCAAAATATTTGACCAGACACTTCACCAAAGAAGATAGAAAGATGGTCTAAAAGGACATGAAAAGATACTTGACATCATTAGTCACTAGGGAAATGCAAATTAAAACTACAATGAGATACCCCTACACACACATTAGAAAAACTAAAAACTAACCGTACCAAGTGGTGGTTAGGATGGGAGTGACTAACACACACTGCTGGTGTAAGATTTTGGGAAGACAGTATGGCAGTTTCTTACAAAGTCAAATGTGTACTTATATAACTCATCCATTCCATGCCTAAACATTTACCCCCAAGAAATGGAAGTATGTGTTCATACAAAGACTTGTATACAAAATTCATGGTAGCTTAATTTGTATAATAGAGAACTAGAAACTACCCATTAAAAGGCCAGGCTTGGTGGCTCAGCCTGTATTCCCAGCACCTGGGAAGCCGAGGCGAGTGGATTGCCTGAGCCTGTGGGTTCGAGACCCACCTGGGCAACTTGGCAAGACCTCGTCTCTAAAAATAAAATAAAAAATATAAAAGGTGAATATGTAAATATATTATGGTACATGCACACTCTGCAACACTACTCAGCAATAACACAGTGAACTTTTGATACCCAAAACAGCAATCAGCCTCAGAACTATTTTTAGTGAAAAAACATGGACAAAAAAGTACTTATTTTGGCTTGGCACGGTGGCTAAGACCTTCAGTACATGGCTGAACAGAGTGATGAAAGCAGACATCCCAACCCTTGCCTTGTTCCCAGTCTTTTCGGAAAATAGCATTTAGTTAGCAGTTACGTGTTAGGTGTGTGTGTCAACAGATGAAGTGAGATATAATGTATATAGCATATATCTCACTCATTTAAACTGTACAATTTAATGATGATTTTGGCATATTTCCAGAGTTTTGCAACTATCACCACAATCCATTTTACAATATTTTCATCACCCCCCAAAGAAATCCTGTACCTAATTAACAGTCACTTCACATTTTCCCCCAACATGACAATTACCACCCCCACCCCTAGGCATCCACTACTTTCTGTCATTATAGATTTGTCTATTCTGAACATTTTTTATATAGATCAAATCATGTAATACACAACTTTTTGTGACTGGCTTCTTTCATTAACAACGTGATTTCAAGGTTCGTTCATGTTATAACATGCATCAGTACTTCACTTTTTATTGTGTGGATATACCACATTTTTGTCTATCAGTTGATGATGATTTGAATTGTTCACACTTTTTGGCTATTATGGATAATAGCCTTTTCATAAGTGTATAAGTTGTGGGTACATATGTTTTTATTTCTCTTGGGCATCTATTTAGGATTGGAATTTCTGGGTCATATGATGACTGGTTTGTTTTATTTTCCTTTTATGATAGACTTTTTTTATAACTTTTATATTTTTAGAAAAAAAATTTTTTTTTTTTTTTTTGAGTCAGAGACTCTGTCACCCAATCTGGAGTGCAGTGGCATACAGCTCACTATAACCTCGACCTCCTGGGTTCAGGCTATCCTTCCGCCTCAGCCTCCCAAGTACCTGGGACTATAGGCACATGCCATACCACCCAGCTAATTTTTATTTTTTGTAGAGACGAGGCCTTACTGTGTTGCCCAGGTTGGTCTCAAACTCCTGGCCTCAAGCTTTCCTCCCACCTCAGCCTCCCAAAGTGGTCAGATTTCAAGTGTGGGCCACCATACCTGGCCTAGATTTTCAGAAATATTTGGAAGAGAGTGTTTCCATATATTCCACACCCAGTTTCCCCTAGCATTAAATATTATATTAGAGTGGTACATTTATTACAATTACTGAACTTTTTTTTAAAAGACTTGGCATCATCCCTATATTGCACAGGCTGGAATGCAGTAGCTATTCACAGGCACTGTCAGGTGCACTACAGCCTCAAACTTCTGGGCTCAAGTGATCCTCCTGCCTCAGCCTCCTGAGTAGCTTATTGATAATATTGATAAATTCTTATTAGCAAAAGTCCATACTGTATTCAGATTCCCTTTATTTTTAACCTTTATATTTCTTTTCTATTCTGGGATCTTACCCAGGTTACCACATTTCTTTTAGTAAAAAAGTCTGCTTTTTTTCACATTTCTTTTAGTAAAAAAGTTTAAAAGTCTGCTTTTTTACTGTAACAGTTTCCCAGACTTTCACTGTTTTTTTGGTGACCCCAATAGTTTTGAGAAGTACTGGTCAAGTATTTTGTAGGATACTTCTCTATTGGAATTGTTGTTTTTTCTCATGATTTGATTGAGGATATAAGTTGCTGGAACACCACAGAAATAAAGTGCTACTTTCATCACTTCCTATCAAAGGTTGACGTTCATCACCTGGCCAAAGTTGTGTTTGTCAGTTTTCTCCATTATGTTACTCTTCTCGGCCAGGCATGGTGGCTCACCCCTGCAATCCCAGAATTTTGAGGAGGCTGAGGGAGGAGGATTGCTAGGGGCCAGGAGTTCAAGACCAGCTGGGCAACATAGTGACCCCGCTTCTACAAAAAATAAAAAAATTAGCCAGGTGTGGTGGTGAGTGCCTGTAGTCCTAGCTACTTGGGAGGTTGAGGTGGGAGGTCCCAGAGCCCAGGAGTTTGAGATTACAGTGAGCTATGATTGCACTACTGCACTCCAGCCTGTGACAGAGCAAGACCCTGTCTCTTAAAAACAAAACTTTTCCCCTCACTTCCTGCCTTTCCATATTTGTTTCCTATGTGCAGCCTGTGCTTAAGGGGTGGAATTTATGCTTCTTCAGGGTGACTAAGTAAATTATTGGGAATTCTACAAGGGAGATTTGTCTCTTCTCCCTCATTTGTTTAATAATTTGAACAAATGGATATTTCTTTTATACTTTGGGTTATAATCTAATACTACTTTACGTCTATTTTCCCAACTTTCCATCCTCTCTCCATTTTTTTGATTTATAATTTTGTATACTTGTAGATAGTTAATTCTCATTGTTGCATATTATTCCATTTTGTGAATATACTGGTGAGTTTATCTTCTAGAATTTAAGTTGTTTCCAGTGCCAGTGCTACTACATTTTTGTACCTATTTTTTGTGAATGTCATTTGTACCTCAGGCTTTACCAGTTTCCCAAGCATTGTACCAGTTTACACTCATTCCAGCAACGTATGAGATTTCCAGTTGTTCCACATCAATACTCATTTTGTCTTTTTCATCTTCAGCCATTTTTTTTTTTTTTTTTTTTTTCAGTTGGAGTCTCACTCTTTCGCCCAGACTGGAGTACACTGGCTGCTCCCAGCCACTGCAGCCTCGACCTGCTGGGCTCCGGCGATCCCTCTGCCTCAGCCTTCCAAGTAGCTGGAACTACAGGCACGCACTACCACACCCGGCTAGTTTTTTTTATTTATTGTAGAGATGAGGCCTCACCAAGTTGCCCAGGCGGGTCTCAAACCCACGGTCTCAGGCAATTCACTCACCTCAGCCTCCCAAGGCGCGGGATTACAGGCTAAGCCACCGAGCCCGGCTATCTTCAGCCATTTGGGTGGGTGTGTAGTGCTATCACATCTTAATTCAAAACTTTTACTGTGCTGGCCAGACAAAGCAGCATGTGGACCAGGTGTAGCCCATAGGCTACCTCCAGATTAGAGTGTGTTGTCTATGAGGATTAATGTTTGTCTTGGTGTGTGTGCAAATAATTAAAAATTATTTACTACTGGACAGCTGGAAGAATTAAGAAGTCATGTTGTAGTCCTACTAGTGGAGAGATTTTGAAGCAAACTGCATCTGGAACATCCATTTGCATTGATCGTTCTCTTCAGTGGCAGAGTAGAAAGCCCCAGGCAGGAAAGGGTAGAGAGATCTTTTGGGGGAAATCCAGGCAGAGGACAGGGGAGTGAGGTGAGTAAGTAGAATTTCTACAGGTAGACTGAAAACCTGTCCCCCTATTGGGGAAATAAGGAGTAATTTTATTTTTTTGTTTCCTTCTTTTTCCTTTGGTGATCCAATCATTTCTATGAAGTTTCATGCACACGTCTTGATGATGGAACTGGTAATGACATAGAAAATTAAAAGTGGGAATTTCCAAGGTTGAGGGGCACTGTGATCTGAGGCCCAGAAGGAAAGCTAGGACCCAATTCCTAGGCGTTCCCAGGAGGCAGATCTCAGCTCCAGGTGAGAAAGGAGGTCTCGCAGGCTGAGCTATCCCACAAGGGCAGGGAAAGGGAAAGAGTAAAGGAACTCCCAATTCTTGGGGGTGGCAGAAAGCAGTAGAATGGTCCCTATCAGGCAGGGGAGGAATCTTTTTAAAGGGTATTTAGGGTCCTTTCCAGCCAGGTGTTCTGGATGTAGGACTGTAGTTCCAAGACTGAATCATACACTTGATTTTGGAGAAGTGCTCTGAGTGCAACAGATCCCCACTGTCTACAGAATCTCTCCTAGTGGGGGCTGATGGAGGTAGGGTGGTCTTAAGAATGGATCAGGAGTGGAGCGCCCACAGTAACCTGTGAGCAACCAGGCAGCACCTGGGCTGCCCAGACACTTTGCAGAGATGGTTTTGTCTGAGTTTAAACTACGTTGTCCATGAGGATTAATGTTTGTTTGTGTGATATTTCTAACTTTCCAAGTCTGACCATATCCTTCCTTTGCTTCAAATCTTTTGGAGGCTGGCTGTGGCCTGGGAATATGTAGTTCAAGCTCCTTCCTTGACACTCAGAACCTCTGGTGGTCTGACCCTTCTACCCAGCCACAGATCTAGCCTTACCCAGAGAACTCCCAGCATTGACTGAGTTTAGCTCGTTTCCTCTTCACCTAAGTCAGCAAGCCCCACAAGACCACAGTTGGAGGAGCATTTATCTTTTAAGCCAGCTTAAGACACTTCCTCCTACACCTAGGTTAAGGGCTCCTTTCCCTGTGTCCCTACAGCCTCAGGGCTACTACCATTTGACGTAGCCCTCATAACACCGCTTTGTCATCGTCTGTGCCTACATATGGGATAGACACATAAGCACCACAGAACTCCTTGAGTATAAGAACTAAGTCTCATCAGTCCCCCAGTACCCAACCCTGTCTGCCCACAGGGCAGGATTTGCTACAGGAAAAGAGATGTTTGCGCTGTACAGCTGATTGCTTAGACAGTCCTGTTCTCTTCTCTGGGAATTATTTTCCTGCCAGGTGACGAGCCACACAGGATGTATGGCGCAGAAGCAGTGTAGTGTGGTGGACAAGGTCAAGTGGCCTGCATTTGAATCCACATTCTGACAGCATGCATGACCTTGAACAATGTCTTTCTCTGCATCTCTTTCTCTGTAGGTAAAATAAGGCTAGTGACACTTGATGCTGTGAGTACTTGTGAGAAAAATAAAGCAGGGAAGCTCTGGGCAGTGAACGTGAGTGTTCTGGCTGCCTGATCTCAAATGCCCACCCGTGTCCAGCCGGCTCCTTGGCCTTTGTTTAACCCATATTCATGGTAAGGACTCGGGATGGGATGGGCTCTTCCTGTGTACTGACTCTCTAAAAGCCCTGAGACTGAGCTCCAGAGGGTAAGAGGAAAGGTCATTCCCGGAGCCAAACTCAGAGATGTCTCTGTTGGGCCATGCAGGGCACCCTCTAATGAGATGGCTTAATGAGGACGCCACTGAAAGACTGAGAGACTGAAAGACTTAATGAGGACGCCACTGAAAGACTGAGAGACTGAGACTGGGCACCTGTTAGAAAATTAAGGTTGAGGCTGATCCGAAGGTGATGAGTTATCTCGATTTTTCAGTCAGTTACAGATCAAACTCCTTGTTCTATTCTTTGCCCTTCTCACTACTGCACTTGACTCAGCTTAAAAAAAAAAAGGCCTGGCATGCGGGCTCACACCTATAATCCCAGTGACCCCAGAGGCTGAGGTGAGAGAATCACTAAGCCCAGGAGTTCAAGACTAGTCTGGGCAACATCTCTAAAAACATTTAAAAATTAGCTGGGTGTGGTGGTGCATGTCTGTAGTCCAGCTACTCGGGGGCTGAGGTGGGAGGATCACTTGAGCACAGGAGTTTGAGGCATGCTATGATCACACCACTGCACTCTAGCCTGGGCAGCAAAGCAACACCCTGTCTTTAAAAAAGAAAGAAAAAGAAGATTAAGGCTGAGGTTCCATCCAAGCCACGGACTGGGTCTGATTCACTGCTGAGTCTTCAGAACACAGTACAGGCCTTGGGACACTCAAGGTATGCGACCTCCAACTACACAAATGCTGACAAACCTTGAGCTTCTCAAGAGGCTCTTTCTTGCACCCATGCTTTTGCTTATGCTGCTGCCACTTATTGGCGTTCCCTGCCTGGCCCACAAGGTCCTCTATAACCTGGCCTCACCCACCAGCTCTCCTCACCATGCAGCCTGCTGTTACATGAAACTGGTTCCTCAACTTCTTGATGCTCTCAAGCCTCTCAGGCATTTGCTCATGCCATTTCTTCCACCTAATCGTTCTATGTGGAAAGCTCTCCCACCTTTCTTGGATTGGCAAACTCCTACCATCCTTCAAGGCTCAGACTAAATTTCTACTTCCTGTCCCAAAGCTTTCCCCAGTTCCCTTGGTAGAGAAGGATATCCCCTCTTCAGAGCTCCTACTGCACCGTGTTTCTCTCTTACCTTGCTGAGTCATTGCTATTTGTTTGCGCCCTCTAATTCAGTGTCCACGTGACTGAGGTAGACACCTGACATTTTTGCCATCTGGCTCTCATGCATTCATTCCACTCCCGGGAACAGTGCCCTAAATTTCCTTTGGGATGCCACATCACACCTGCTGTAAGCCCTGTTGTTTTAGACTCCTTTTCCAGATCACTGAGATTGCTTCAGGGATGGCCACAAGACCCAATTTAGGCTGCTGTCCATCAGCACTTTTATTCATACCACTGGAGGAAGAGAAACTCTCTTGGCTACTTGAGTTCCGGAGGGCATTAATCCGGAGCTGCTAAACATCACCACAGCCTCCAAATGAGTCAGCCCAGCGACTGTAAAGATAGAAACAAAATCTCAGTGATTCTGTTTGAGCCCCTGGATCACACAGTTCTTGGACCTTTCAAGTTATCTGACTCAGTGTCTTCTCTTTGGCCCAAATCCGTTTGACTAGGGGGTTTCTGCCACTCGCAGCCTCAAGAGGCCTGATGCAGGATGATTGTGTTTTCTTCCCTGGCCACCGGGTCTCTACAGTAAGAGATCCAACTCTAGAAGGATGACAACCTACTGGAAAAGACCTCAACACCACAGGACTCTCAGAAAGTGAGCAGGGCCTGGCCTGGATCGTCTATCAGCTCAGACAACAGAAAGCCTGACAGCCCCTCTCCTCCAGCCCTCAGGGAGGGTCAACTTCAACCTGCCACCTTATGTGCAGGGAAAGCAAGATCCAGAAAGGCTAAGTGACTTGCCCCAAACTGCTCAGCTAACATGCTGTCCACCTGATCTCAAAATCCACTCTTCTCACTACACCAGAGAAGACACTCGTGATGCTGGGTCATGGAAATGTCCCACGGAGACAAGGCCTCCTAGGGGAACAAAGCAAGTCAGAGCCAGGGCTAGAGCCAACCACACCTTTATTAGTCTCTGCAGCAGAACCAATGGATCCCCCATCTGCAGGGGAAACTTAGTAGGCTACTCTGAGCAGGGATATTAGCATTTCTATTGGTGACTGGGAAGAGACTGGAAGGGGAGACTGCTGAACCACCTGAAGGCAGGCACATATGGGGCTAGGTGGATCAGGCCCCAGAGAGGAGCACTGTCATCTCCCCCAGAATGAAGGAAGAGACAAAGCCTGAGATGGTGACAGGCACAGCTACAGAGCTCCTGGTATCAGAAAGGCATTTCCACATGGAGGCAACTTCCTAGGGCTGGAGGTCCCAAAGAGAACTCACCTGTCCCCCAAACAGGAGCCCAACCCAGGTTCAGCTCAGCTGTTGTCATAGTTAAGAGGGAACCCAGGAAGCTGGTGGTGAGGATGGGGTGTTTGGGGTATGGGCATGGTCAGTATTAACAAAATGGGCCAAAAGCGGGGGCTCACGCCTGTAATCCCAGTACTCTGGGAGGTGGAGGCAATTGGATTGCCTGGGCCCAGGGGTTCAAGACCAGCCTGGGCAATATGGTGAGACCTCGTCGCTACAGTAAATAAAAATATTAGCTGGGTGTGGTGGCGTGCACCTGTAGTTCCAACTACTTGGAAGGCTGAGATGGAAGGGTGGCCTGAGCTCAGCAGGTGGAGGCCACTGAACTCTAGCCTGGGTGACAGAGACTCCGACTCAAACAAAACAAAAATCTGGCAATACACTCATCATAGGCACAATCATGAAACTTCCCTCCACAGAAAGTTCATATCTCTCCTTTTCCCAGCAAGCTACTTCGCCTGAAGACCTGCCACGATCTCACCCTGGCCTCCACCCCAGCCCAAAGGAACTCCTCTTTAATTCCTCGGACATGCTGTGATGTTCATGGCTCTGCACGTTTGCCAACAGCCCTACTCCCAGCCTACCTGCCTCACTCCCTGCCCCCAAGCGTCCTCGTCGAAGGCCTGACTCTACAGCTCTGTCAAGCGTGTGGACTCCTGTCTTCCCCACTAGGCCTGGAGCTCCCCAGGGGGAGAGCAGAGAGCCGACCCATGCTGCGTCTCCAGCGTCTGGGGATCTCGAAGCCACATGAGGTGGTGTTTGCTGTGTCCTGATGTGTTAGGAGGAACTCTATCCGTGTGTGTCTGTGAGGGATTGCTGGGGTGTCTGGCAGCAGATGTGAAGATGTCGAGCGATGCGTGTGCCTGGGATGACAGCTCCTTCCGATGTGGGGGGTGAGGATAGGGAGCAGGGGGAACGATCCAAGCCCATAAGGAGCCAGAGTGGGACAGAGCTTGGAGGGAGGAGGGGTCTAGCAGTCTACGCGAAGGGTCCAGGGCTGCGAGTCCCGGGGCTCAGAACCAGCAGGGCGACCACATGAGCGAGCCCAGCGCGGCACCGGTGGCGGCTCCCGCGAGCATGCCCATGGCCAGCGGGGCGCCGGAGCTGTAGCAGGGATCCTCCCGCACGATCACGTGCGCCACGCCGGGGCCTGCGGAGAGAGCTCGTGAGGGTCGGGGATTCCGAGGAGGGGGCAGAGAGGTCTTCCTCCCCTTCCCGCGTGACTCCCACCCAACCCAGTGGAAGGCTCTGCGCCCACTCTCCTGCTCCCCAGCCGGGGAAACAGATCCTGACGCGGGAAGCGCCGTACTCCACGGCTTCCAGCCCTTGGAACCGCTACGAACGGTCCAGAACCGTGGGGCTAGGGCGGAGCGGCGAGGAAACCCCGGGATCTCTAAGCACCACCTCGCCGCACCTGAGGGTGGGCGGTGGCCGCCGCCAGGCCGGGGTCAGGAGGCGGGCGTTCCCACATTGACCACGAGGGGGCGCTGCCGGCTCAGGAATGGGTATTGCTGAGCAGCCCGGCTGAGCAGGGCCGGCCCGGAGAGGTGAGGTCAGCTCTGGAGTGGGGACCGACTCTGGTCCCAGGGCTATTCTGAGTCTCGGGAGAGGGGGGGCTTCCGGAGGGTCCTGCCCGGGAAAGTCCGTGAGCACTAAAAGGGGAGGCCAGGTCCTGACGGATGGCCCGTGGGCGGGGCCTGCCACACGGCCGAAGCCCGCCGCGGGGCAGGCTGGGACTTACCTGCGTAGGGCGGTCCGTAGTAGCTGCGGACATACGTGGCCTCGTGCGCGTTGGGGGGCACCACCTCGTAGTAGTCCTGGTACGGGCTGTAGACGCGCACCTGGGGAATCCGGCGCGGTCAGGTGCCCAAGGCCCGGCTCAGGCCTCTGTACCCCCTCCGACCCCGCCCCCACGTTTAGAAACGGGCCTCCGGCCGGGCTTGGTGGCTCAGCCTGTAATCCCGCACCTTTGGGAGACTGCGGTGGTGGATTGCCTGAGCTCGGGGTGGAGACCCGCCTGGGCAGCGAGACCTCAGCTCTACAATAAATCAAAAAGTCGGCTGGGCGTGGTAGCGCGCGCCTGTAATTCCGGCTACTCGGAAGACTGAGGCGGAAGGATCGCCGGAGCCCAGCAGGTCGAGGCTGCGGTGGCCGGGAGCGGCCACTGCACTCCAGTCCGGGCGACCGAGTGAGACTCCAACTCAAAAAAGAAAGAGAGAGAGAAATGGGCCTCCGGGCACCAGCAAGCACCTGGAGAAAGGCCCTGCCTTCCACATCAGCTCCGTGGCCCTCATCCTCTAAAACTTCAGCCCCTACATCCAGCCCTCAGTGGTGCCCATTCGCCTCCCCTGACCTCCTGTCTAGCTCAAAAACTTCTCCATGGCTCCCAACTTCCCTTCACAGTCTAATATTTGCTAGCTGCTCCACGATAATCCCACTGGGAGCCTAGCTCAAACCCAGTGGATTTCTCTCCTCTCCTAGTCACAGGGAGGAGAGCGTGGCCAAGCCCCAGGCCCGCGAAATAAATGTGTTGGGGAGGAAAGAAGGATGCAAGGCAACTGAATACAGTCATGCGTTTCTCAAATAACAGACAATAACATTCCGAAAAATCTGTCCTTCAGCAATTCTGTCTTTGTGTGGACATCACAGAGTGTATTTACGCAAACCTAGATGGAGCAGGCCACACCTAGGCTATAGGGCACAGCCTGTTGCTCCTAGGCTACAAATCTCTTCAACATGCCGGTGTGCTAAATACTGGAGGCGATTGTAAGTATATGTGTAACTCAACACATGTAAACACAGAAAAAGCGATGCATTGTGCTACCACATTTTGACAGCTACATCACTAGGTGGTAGGAATTTTTCAGTTCCGTTATGATCTTACGGGGCCACTGATGTATATGTGGTCTGTCACAAAGCTTTAATATGCTGCGCAAGGCTGTAACTAGTTTTTTTTTTTAGTTAGAGTCTCACTCTGTCTCCCACGCTGGAGTGCGGTGGCAGGCTCACAGCCACCACACCCTCAACCTGCTGGACTCAGGCAACCCTCCCCCCTCAGCCTTCCAAGTAGCTGGAACTATAGGTGCGCACCACCACACCCAGCTAATTTTTTCATTTATTGTAGAGACAAGGTCTCACCAAGTTGTCCAGGCTGGTCTTGAACCTCTGGTCTCAGGCAATCCTCTCACCTCAACCTCCCAAAGTGCTGGGATTACAGGCTTGAGCCACGTGCCTGGTCAAGGCTGTTACTCTTATTGAGCATCTACTATGCACCAGGTCCTGAAAAAAACGTTCATGTGTGTTGCCATCTCTAATCCTTAAGGCAGGTATTATTATCTCTACGTTACCATGAAGTTGGAGACTGAGACTTGGGAAATGGTCAGTGTTCTCTCTGGATGCACTCCCTGTCCTCCCTTTTCTCCCATTAGATTTCTACCAACCCTTCAAAGCTTGCCTCAGAAGTCACCCACTCCAGGAAACCCTCTTGGCCTCAGAAATAATTCTTTCTTCCTGAGCTCTCTGAACAGTGCTTGCAGCTCCTGTTGCTCTCCTTTCTCCTGGCCTTTCCTGTCTACACCCCAAATGGGAGCTACCTGTGGACAACGATTCATTCATTTGTGTCACCAGTGGGCATTGTGGATAGTAGGAACTAATAAATATGTGATGAATTAAATGGAAGCTCCCAATCCAAACCCCTCATTTTACCCATAGGGGAGCAGACCTGGACAGGGGCAGGATCCCTTTCTCTTCTGGGTCCTCCTCTTAGCCCCCTTCTATCCTGTCTCTCTCTCTCCAGCTGGTCCTCACACCTGAACGGCCAACTCCCTTTAGAAGTCGAGGTGTCTGAAACTGCACTCATCTCAAGGCGACTGCAACATCTCTCCATCTCCCAAAACTGTCCCTCTCTCCCTCAGTGATCTCTGCATACGCTGCCACCATGCACTCAGATCAAGAAAGCAGTTGGCACCCTCGTCATCACACACTCGCCTTCCACAACACATCAGCCACCAGGTCTTGTGACTTTGATCTTCTAAATAGGCTCTTCTGTCCCCCCCGTTGGCCAATGCCAAGAGAATCAGCCACTGGTTTTAGCAACTTAGAAGTTATAGGCGAACTTGAAAAAATACTTTTCAGAGGAGTGGTTGGGAGGAAAAGCCAAACAGCGGAGGGTTGAAGAGTGGTTGGGGAGGGAAGGAACCAGCATGCCACCACATCTCTCTCAAGAAGTCTGGCTGCAGAGCGGAGTTCTCCAAGTGCACCTTGTGATCTCAGGGCTCTGGGCCATCTCCTCTGATGGGGATGCCCCCTGGCCTTTTCTTCCTCAACTCCCTTATTTGTCTTTCAGGCCCAAGTACCACTCTGCCTAAACCTCAGGATCCCCTGGGATCCCGTCTGGACACCCGCAGCCCTCGGACTTCCTGCTCCCAGCGCTGATCACATTCTCACCATTGAGTCTCTGTGAATGTGTGTCTCCCCTGTCAGACCTGGAGACCCTGCAAGTCCAGAGGCTGGGTCTAATCAGACAGCAGGTATGTAATAAGTGTTTATTGACTGTATCTCAAGTGAACCAAATGCAGGGCCAGAATGGAACTAAGGTTGCCCAGCTCTGAGTTCAGTTTCCATTTAGGTAGAACAAACAGTGCTGAGGCAATGTAGGAGGCTCAGACAAGGAATGCTGCAGGGCCTTGCTTTCAGTTGATTCTCCTTGCTGTCTCCCTCCCCAGGGTGCTCCAACAGGGCTTTCCAGTGAGCGTGCCTGGGATCTGGGCTCCTGTCCAGAAGGGGCTACAGGGTTCTCAGAAATCAGATCCAATTTTACTGGGAGAGCAGTTAAGGCCCAGAGTCTCCACTTGCCCTGCTGCTGTACAGCCAGCCAGTGGCCTCACAAGGCCCCAGAGAGCGTGGAAAATACTACCTCATGTCCCTCTGGGGCACCTCTTTCTCCCTTCCAGGTCTGGGAGGCCCAGAAGTAAACTCGTGTAAGTCACCTGGCAACAGGCAGGGACACCTGAGACCCATGGGCAGAACCTGCGGGTTTGATCTCTGAGCCTCTTTCTCTTCAGAGGCCCAGCCCCTTTGTAGGTGGGGACAGTGTTGGCCAACCAGGGGGCAACATGCAAATAAATGACTCCCCTTAGATAAGCTGTTGTTTACAGTATTTTAAATTCTATTTTTAGGCTTCCCCACTCATATCCTAGTTTGGGCATTGGGACTGCCTCTGAATGATGGGCTGGAAATCCTAGGCTTGCCACAAATTAATCGAGTGGCCCTGATCAAGTTATGCCACCTCTCAGAGGCTTCAGCTCTCTGTCAAGTCTTTGCTGTGCTGCCCACTCCCAAGGTAATACAAGGAACCAGCAGAGTCACACCTATGTGACTTGGTGGCCCTAACATTTCTAGGCCCAGAGGTTCTGTGCATCAGTCACCAGGAGTAGTTATTTGACTTATAGCTCTCCTAGGCTCCAAGCCAGACCTATGGAATTAGAGTGTCCAGAGGTAGTTAGGAACACGTGTTTCTAGTCCCTAAGCAATTCTAATGCACAGTCACACTGAGTACCACTATGCAAGGAGAGCTCACAGGTACTAACTTGAGCCCCCCACTGCCACCACCCCTCCCAGGCCCTGTGCTGAGCACCAAGGACGGAGGAAGGACTCAGGCCCAGACTTTCTTTTTTTCTTTTTCTTTTTTTTTTTCTTTTTTGAGTTGGAGTCTCACTCTGTCACCCAGACTGGAGTGCAGTGGCCGCTCCCGGCCACTGCAGCCTCGACCTGCTGGGCTCCGGCGATCCTTCCGCCTCAGCCTTCCGAGTAGCTGGAACTACAGGCGTGCGCTCCCATGCCCGGCTGATTTTTTAAAATTTATTGTAGAGATGAGGTCTCACCAAGTTGCCCAGGCGGGTCTCGAACCCGCGGGCTCAGGCAATCCACTCACCTCAGCCTCCCAAGGCGCAGGATTACAGGCTGAGCCACCGAGCCCGGCTTAGGTCCAGACTTTCAAGAAACATTCAGGGTGGAGAGAGACAGACCCTGACTAAATTATACTCTGTAGTAGTATTAGGATAACAGAGGTTTTTCTCATCCCTTCCTTCCTTTCTTTGCTCATTCAGTGAACACTCCCTGAAGCCTACTTGTGCCAGACCCTCAAATGCTAGGAATGAGGAGGGTCAGCATAGACTGTCCTCATCATTGAGCATTCTTTGAGCACCTGCTGTATGCCTAGCCCTGTGCCAGGCTCCACAGGGGCAGAGCTAATCAGACCTGGTCCTTGCCTTGGAGGAAGTTCTAGGTCTTATGGGAAACTAAACAAAGAGTAATAGCAGACTCTGAAACGAGGAAGAATGAAGAAAGTACTGAGCACTAGTACCACTGAACTGTGGGAGGGAGTGGCAGTTCCCGGGGGTCTGGAAAGTCCCCACGGAGGAGGTGGCAGCCTTCGAGGTGAACCTTATAGGATGAGCATGTTTGTCAGGTGAGTGAGGAAACTACGGTCTTGGCAGCGGAGAGAAGAGCGTGTACAAAGCCTGGCAGAGGGGAGAGGTCTGGTGGGGCTGGGGACAGCAGTGTGGTAGGGGCACAGGGATGAGGAAGCTGCGGCAAGCAAGACTGGCCCAGGTCAGATCTGGAGGGCCTTGAAAGCCAGGCTGTGGTCAGTGTCCCTTGGGCGATAGGGAGTCATGGAATGTTCAGAAACAAGGAAGGGATGTGACTGGGCCTGGCTTTGGAGGCTCATCCTGGTGGCCAGGATGGAGGCAGGGAGGGCCGAGCCAGCACTTACCCAGATCCGCCTCTCAACCTGACAGGGGCTCCACGAGCGGGTCACACACCTGACCTTGGGGCAAACCCGGCGGCTCCTGGGAGGGACGGTGGCTCCAGCTGGGGCCTGCTCAAGCCACAGAAACCCGAGAAGGGGGAGGGAGGGGAGGAGTGTCAGAGGCCCCCTACACCTGAAGAGATGCAGTGCTCTGACCAGACTCTACCAGAGTCCTCTGCCAGCTGGGCTGGGGGCAGGGGCGGTGGGGGGTCGGAAGGGTATCTTTTTCCTCCTCGGCTCTTGGTAACGTGGGGGAGACTCAGGGGGCGTGGTGACTGGCAGTTACACAGGGAAGGACAAATATTCTGTTTCCAGAATCAGCCCATCCTCCATTACCTCATTCATCGAGGGTTCCCAGATTCTAGGGAGAACAGGGCAGCTCTGATGTGTCCTCCAGCCCACCTGGCCCCCTTCACCACCATCCCCGGCCTTGCCCCTGGCTGTTTCCCCAGGCCCTGTGTTCCCTGGTGCAGTTGGTGTCAGGGGCTCCTGGAGCCTCCACCCAGAGTGGGGTGTGAACCTGCAGCAAGTCGGGGATCAAAGTGCAGGTCATTCCCACAGAGGCACCGGGTCAGAGAGAAACCCACACACACAGACGTGAACACACAGAGACAGGCAGACACAGGTACACAGATACAGACACACACACACACACACACACACACACACACACACACCCCCCTAGTGAGCTCCAGGTCCAGAGGCATGTGTGTATGTGGAGCAGGGGAAGGTGGAACAGAATCTTGAGCAGAGAGAAGGGTACACAGAGCTCCAGGAGAAGGACAGGTGGAGAAGGAGGAGAAGGACAGGATGGCTTCATAGAGTCACAGAGCGCAGAACGGTCACCCTCACATGCTTCCTTCTCTCCAGTGGGACTGATTTGCCCCGCATAAAGAGGCTTTGGAGCTCTACACCAGGGTGGCCCAAGCCAGGTCCCACCTGCTGACCACTGCTCTGACCCCCTTACTCCGTCTCCTCCCATCCACCCCCACCAGGAAGCCTGAATCTGCTCCCTAGGGTCTGGCTATAGCCCTCCCTGCTGAGTGCCTTTACTGCTTCCCACAACCCTCAGGAAAAGTCCAGTTCTTCCACATGGACTTCGAGACCCATTGGGACCTGGCCCGATGACCTCAGAGCTCATATCTCCCGTTTCATTCCCTCCATGCATTATCCTTCAGCCAGGCCAGACTCCAGAGCCTCAAATACACACTTGTGCTCACACACACACGTGCACACATCACTTCCCTGTCTCTGCTCATGCAGCAACTTCTGCAGGCAACGCCCTCCTCTCAAAAACCCCACTGACCTGGGCTCCAATACAGACTCTTCCACTGACTTAAGACTATGGGACTCTGGAAAAGTCAGTTCCCCTCTCAGAACCTCAGCTTCCCTATCTGTAAAACGGGACTAATAATACCAACCTCCAACCTTCCCCTTGCCAGGGTTTCTGGAAGATGAAATGATGTAAGCCTTGCCAGGTGTTTAGCATGATGCCTGGCCCTCGGAGGTCTGAGGGGTTTCTAAATGCATCCTGGTCTCCCCTGCTACTTCCCAATGGATCTCCTGAGAAGGGAGGGGGCTCCACTGTGCCACAGACAGAGGGAGCCAGCACAGATCTGGAGTCAGGCAGATGAGGGGTGAAGGCCAAGCCAGGCCTTAGGCAGCTCTTCAAACCCACACCTTCCTCTGCCACTCAGCTCTGGTGACTCCATCTCCTAGTATGTCCCATACTCTTCAGCCTGTCTCTGCCAGAAAGACTTTAGTCAAGACTCCAGCCTGTCACTTGGACACTGTCCCAGCCTACCTGGTCTCTGGGTGTCCACACTGACCCTCTACAATCCATTCCCTATCTACCAACCAGACTATCTTTTTAGAAATACAGATCTGGGTCGGGCACAGTGGCTCGGCCTGTAATCCCAGCACTTTGGAAGGCCAAGGCAGGAGGATTGCCTGAGTCCATGGGTCCAAGACCAGCCTGGGCAACTTGGTGAGACCTGGTCTCTACAGTAAGTCACAAAAACTAGCTAGGCGTGATGGTGTGCATCTGTAGTTCCAGCTCCTTGAAGGCTGAGGTGGAAGGATCGCCTGAGCCCAGCAGATTGAGGCTGCAGTGGCCATGAGCGTGCCACTACACTCCAGCCTGGACAACAAGAGTGAGACTCCAACTCAAAAAGAAAAGAAAAGAAATACAGATCTGATCTGGGCCGGGTGCAGCAGCTCATGCCTGTAATCCCAGCACTTTGGGATGCCAAGGCAGGAAGATTGCTTGAGCCCAAGTTTGAGACCAGCATGGGCAATATAGCAAGACCTCGTCTCTACAAAAAAAAATTTTTAAATTAACTGGGCATGGTGGCACGCATCTATAGTCCCAGCTACTTGGGAAGCTGAGTCAGAAGAATTGCTTAAGCCCAGGTGTTGGAGACTGCAGTGAGCCATGATTGTGCCACCGTACTCCAGCCTGGGTGACAGAGTGAGACCTTGACTCAAAAAAAAGAAAGAAAGAAATGTAAACCTGATCTGATCATGCCATTCATCTGCTTTAAAATTTGTAATGGCTTCCTGGTGTTCTTTGCAGAAACCAACATCCTTAACACAGCCCACAGGCCTGACCCTGTCATTCCTCCTTCCCCATCGCCCCCTCATTCCCTGAGCTCAGCCTCCCAGCCTTCCATCTGTCCTCAACTTGTCAACATCTTAACCCCTCTCAGGGCCTCTGCACATGCTGATCCCTCTGCCTGGAAGGCTGTTCCCCTCACCACAGTCACCTTTCACCCAGTCAATTTCTGTTTATCCTACAGCTGTCAACTGAAGCCTCCTCTGAATTCCCACCTAGACCAAAGGGTCACACACTCTAAGTCTCTGTCAGAGCCGTTACCACTACTGAAATGAAATAATGGACCAATTGATTAGTTGTTTCTTGTCTGGCTTCTCACTAAGCTGAATTCAGGAGGGCAAGGCCCACATCTCCTTGGGTTATCTCTCATCCCAGGCACTCAGCACATAGTAGGGCCTCAGTAAATGTCTGTTGTATGAATGAACCTCAGTCTTGTCATCTGAGAGGGAACAATAATCCCAACCTCACAGGACAGTTGTAAAGGGTAGCTGGAATTATACCTGTACCATGCCCGGTGTATATAACAGTTGCTCAATAAAAGACAGTGCCCTTTCCCCAGCTTACATGCCACTCCCTGCAACAAGTCTTCATGGAGCTTCATTCTGTCCCTCTTCTGAGCACCAGCTGGCTATCTTCTATGCCTTTCTGCTGGGACTCAAGGCATCTGAGTCTGCACAAACCTATCCACACTAGACTGAGAACTGCTGGCAGGTAGTGACCGAGTCTGAGCCACCCATGATTCCATGGCACATGAGGGTGAGGAAGGGAGGGGGAGCGAATGGGGGGCTCACCGGGGTCGAGTTCGCCTCCAGCAGTGCCGTCTTCCATGCTCTGCAAGAAAAATCCCATCAGATCATGAGGAGGGAGTTTGGGGGGGGGTCGGGTTCCCACGTTTTAGACGTTCCCCTCCAACTTAGTCTCAAGCCCCAGTCTCTTGTGAAGGCGGAGATCCTCCCTCAGGTGCTCCAGTCACATAGGTGAGCCCCAAGTTAGGCTAATTCATTCTTCGTTCATAGTCTCTTCCCATCTAGAAGTTTCAGTTTCCCCATCTGCACGGTGCACTGTTGGGCTTGGGTGGTCTCTTAGGGGACTTCAGAGTTCAAAATGCCTGGGCAGATGCTCCAGCTGCCCACTTCCACGTCCTAATCTACACACACGGTTCCCCAAAGCTCTGACCCCAGGGCTCCGGGAAGGCCCAGTGGACGCCAGACAATTGGGCCTTTGTTGGTTGCCATGGCACCTGGCTGGGTGGCACAAGGCAGCTCTGTGCTGCATGCCTGGAGTTCAGCTTCCCCCACTCTTACACACCCATCTCTTTCACTGTCCTCCAACGCAAAGGCCAAGGCTCCTCCACCAGGGGGTAGGAAGAGATGGAACTCGAGTGAGCAGGCGGCGCCAGAGGAGGACACACCCAGCCTGGCTGTGGGGCTATGCATCTGACATTGGGGCATCTTTCCTGGGACACAGCCGGCTGCTTCTGTAGCCAGGTCCAGGTCTACATCTCAGATAGGAGTCTCCCACCAGGAGGCTCCCTTGCATCACACCCAGCTGAGCACCCACATCAGAGGCTGCTAAATACCCAATTCTGAAGGACTAGGGGCCTCACACCTGAGGCAGGTGTGCACACCTATCCCTCGACACTTCTGAATCCATCGTAGAACATGGAAGGATTTGCTGGGTGACATACCCACCGCCACAAACCCTTAAATCCACTCTGCCTAGTCTCCAATGAGACACCCTCACTGATTGGAGAACCAGAGACGAAGGGGGCAGGGGAGTGTCTGGCTGCATTCCCCGAGATTCTCCCCGTCCTCTCCTGAAAGTGACTCACAGGGCATCATCCCGGGTCTCTGCACATAGATGCAGGCGGGAGCCTTCCCGCAGGTTCACGGTCAACAGCCCATCCCGGCTCCGGCCCTCAGGGGGCTGCACATCTGGAAGCAGACACACATATGTGGGTTTTCACAGGTACAGGCCCCAGATCCCCCCAGGAAAACCAGGAACAAGAGTAGGAACTGACTTCTCTGGTCCTGCTCACTGGTCATTGCCAACCTCCTCTGATCCCACATGCTTTCTTTGGGATTCCGACCCCACTCTTCAAACCTTTTCAGCCATTCCATGTTGCCAGCTTCCCTAGTGACATCTCCCAGTTACCCTGTTATAATTGTGGGCTGAGTTTTGGTCAAGGAATTGAGAGATTTGCTGTGTCTCTCTGGGCCTCCTTATTTTATTTCATCTTTATCCAGTACCTAGTGCCTAGAAGGTGGGAATTGTATCTGACTCACCTCTGTGACACAGCACAGAGTTGAAACTCACTAAAGAACCGATTTATTTACTTCCTTCTCTCTTTTTCTCTCCTTTTCTGTTTCAGAGATAGGCTCTTGCTCTGTCACCCAGGCTGGAGTACAGTGACTTGATCACAGCTCACTGTAGCCTCAAACTCCTGGACTCCCACCTCAGTCTCTTGAGTAGCTAGGACTACAAGTGTGTGCCACAACACTCAGCTAATTTTTTAATTTTTGTGTAGATATGAGGTCTTGCTACGTTGCCCAGGCTGGTCTCAAATTCCTGGGTCTAAGCAATCCTCCCACTTTGGCCTCCCAAAGCACTGGGATTACAGGCATGAGTCACTGCACCTGGCCTCACTTCTTAACTCACACCCAGCTGAATTGGAGTTGACAGGGGCTCAGAAGCAATGTCTGCGAAAGCCCTCTGTAAGCTGCAAAGAACCTTCCAACTGCAGGTGTTTTCTGACACAGCAGGAGAGCACTGCCTGTAGTCACAGAGCCACAGAGGAAGGGGCTTCTGCTCACCATGGCACTCTTGGCCGATCTTTATATCGCGGACATTAAAGTGGATGAGCACGCGGTCCTCTTCGTCCTGTGCTGTCTCATCGTGGTAGTAGCCCAGGGTCCCGTCCAGCCACAGAGCAAACCAGTTCCGCTTCCAGCGGCGGAGGATGGAGCCTGTGTGATATTCCAGACACACCAGGTGGGCTGATCCCAGAGCCTGCTGGGGATAGGAGCCCCAGACAGGCTCTCCAAGTCCCCTCAGTCCCAGTCCCCAGTGTTAGAACTGCCTCTTCCTTGTCATCTACCCCCTGAAATGAGGGAAGGGCCTCTCTCTGTCTTGCTCACCCCCTTCCTCCCATTGGGCCTGACACATAGTAGAGGCTCAATAGATGTGCTAAAT
The DNA here is from genome assembly GCA_027257055.1 of Cephalopachus bancanus. NCBI lineage: Eukaryota > Metazoa > Chordata > Mammalia > Primates > Tarsiidae > Cephalopachus > Cephalopachus bancanus. The sequence continues at coordinate 1,578,040 of JAPVLO010000195.1, read as the reverse complement.
GGTCAATAAGTGACTGGACCCATTGCTTGGAGGCCAAGCCCCAGGTTTCTTCAAGGGAAAATTCCTCTTCCTACCTCGAACCTCCACCTTATCTCTTGTCTCTGGCTTGTATGACAGCTATTTGTGTAGCATCTGCCTCCTTCACCAGACCAGGGGCCCACAGCTCTCCACACAGGTCATAGGTCCCAGCATCCATGTTGGGCTCTGTGTTCAGTGTTTGCCGAACAAAATGAACTGAGAATGGCAGGGGACATGGGGCATGCATGCTCCTAGTCCTGAGGTCCCCGGGATAGCTCTTGTTCAGATTGTGATTCTGGGCAGAGGTGGGTCTGGAAGCCTGAGACCTCATGCAACTAGCAAGTCTTGACAGGAAAGGGCAGGGACATGAGAGAGCTCCTCAGAGCTTTACGGATTCCCAAGCACAGGGACATTTTTCATTTGGCTCTATGCCCTGTTCTGTGTAAAGCCCTGGGCTGGGATGCTGTGGACACCTAAAGGGTCAAGCCTGTCCCTTGAGAAGCTCACAGTCTGGGCCAGTATGGGGTCGGGGAATAGGGAGACCCACAGATACACACAGTTCTCCTGTAAGTAGATCACAAGAAGGCCTTGTGGGAACCGAGAGGGGAGGCTCTAATCCAGCTTGGTGCTACAGCGGGGGCGGGGGTGGGGGCATGGAAAAGTCAGAGAAGTCTCCTCGAAAAAGGGGACATCTGAGCTGGGTCTTAAAGAACAAGTAGAAGTTTACCAAGCAATCAGGAATGGGAAAGACATTCAGGCAGCGGGAAGAGCATGGAGGAAGGAAGGATGAAAGATCCCGGTTTCTTGGGGTAAGGGTTCACAGTGGCAGGCCCAACAAGTCACCTCCCTCACCCTGCCCAGGATCACTCACTCTGTCTCCACAGCCAGCCGCCCCTCACCAGGGCCATTTCTTCAAAAGGACTTTCCAGGACGGAGTCAGGCGGGATCTGTCAGAGGAGCCACAGGACACACAAGGCTCAGCAGCAGCTCCCAGGAGAGAAGCCCCCAGCCCTGTTAAGGGAGCGTTAGTAAACAAGCAAGGGCCCGGCAGCCTCGGTCTCCTCCCCATTCTCTGGCTCAGAGAATTCTCAGGCAGAGAATGGGAGCACTGTTTTCGTGGGGTCAGCAGGGCAGCTGGCCATTGGCATGGGGTGGGGGTGGGGGTGGGGACAGGAGCCTGGATTCCAGCCTCAGCTCCATAACCTTGGCCAAGTCCCTACTGTCTGCCCCTCTGGCCTGGTCTCAGTTTCTAGATCTGTAAACGTGTGTCTGTGAGGCAGGTAGAGGCTGGAGTGAGGAACTCTTAGAGTATCTGAAACCCTGGAACTGTGAAATTCCGGAAGCACAGAATATTAGAATCCTGGCAATGACTGAAGAAGTTTCATGATAAGAAAAACCTCCCACACATTTGGACCCCTCAGGAACTGCTTACAAAGCACATGAAATAATAGTTAAACAGCAGCTAGGCCTGACTGAGTGCCGTGCACCAGGTACACTCCTCAGTGCTTCCATCATTGGCTCATGTAAGCCTCCCAGCCATCCTCCTTACTCCTGTTTTAGAGATGAGGAAACCATTCTACCAACAAGAGATTTGAAACTCCTGATGCCCAAGTCATGCCATTAAATCAGAATGTCTGGGGGCAGGAGGCAAGCTTCATCTTTAAAGATCCCCAGAGGATTCCAATGTTTAGCAAAGAGTGGGAGCCACTACACATACTATGCTACCTTACCTTGTCCCCATCAGACCCTGTTAGGAAAGGAATCTTTACTGCTATTTTTATAGGTAGGTCATCTGAGAGGCAGCAAATTACTCATCCACTATGTGATGGCGCCTAGACTGGAATCCAGGTGCCCTCCGTTCCTGCTGGCGACGTACTTGCCAGCAGGCGCCTCTGCCCCTCCCCCACCTGCTTACACCTGTTGCTGCGTAACAGGGGATGGCACACCTGGGCTGGAAGGCCGGCCTCGGCTCCGTTTCTCCTGCCGCTCCCACCCTTCCCCAAGCTCTTGTCACAGGTCAGACAAGAGGGCCAGGCACAAGCTATCTTTCCAGTCCACCTCCTTTCACCGCCATGCACCCACCTTGTCTACACCTGTTGTGGATGCTGCCAAAGCGGCTGCTACTCGATGCTGCTGCCACCCAACCTTCTGCGCCTGCGCTTTGTGCGCCCCAGAGAGCCTGGGGTATCTCACTCCTCAGGCTGTGCTCGGGGAGTCTGACTGCCCCAGGGCCCCGCCCTCCGACCTGCCCCACCCCCAGAAGGGGGCGTGGCGAGATACTGGCCCAAGGCATTCTGGGACTTGTAGTGTGCAGCTCTAGAGCTGGCCAGAAGTGCCCTCACCTGAGATGTTCTTTTTATCATTATTTGTAATAGAGATGAGGTCTCACTATGGTTGCTCAGACTGATCTCGAACGTGTGGCCTCAAGCAATCCTCCCACCTCAGCCTCCCAAAGTGCTGGGCTCATAGGTGTGAACCACTGTGCCTGGCCAAGATTTTATTTTTCTATTAAGACATTTGCCCATTCGATCATGAAATACTTATTCTTAAGAATCTGCGAACTCATTTTCTAGAAAAAAAGGTAAAATTACAGGGAGAAATAAGTTTCCTAGTTTTGTATTTGTTTTCTATGCTCAGTTTGCGCCAGGCACTGCACTGGACTCTAGGGCAGCATGGAACACTGCCGTTCCCCCTTTCATTCCCAGCGTCCAGTGTGATGGGGGAGACTAAATGTAAACACACAGTAGAACACAGGGTGTGATTTAACCAGGAAAGTTGAGTCTGACTTTGCCCAAGAGGTTCAGGAATGCTTCCCAGAGGAGGCTGAAAGGGGTCCTGGAGAACTGAGCAACAGTTTCTCAGGGCAAACCTAACCCCCTGTGAGCACCGGTCAGGATGTTCAGGAGTGCCCAGTAGTTCAGTGTGTTTGGAACATAGGGCACAAGGGTGGGGAGGACACGGGGAGTGGCAGGAGACAGAGCTGGAAGTAGCACAGAAGCCTTGGAGGAGGGGCTGAGAGCTTGGATACTACAGCGAAGAGACTGGAGCTTGGGGATGGGAGTTTCAAGACGAGGAGTCAGGAGATGTGATTAGGAAGTGGGAAAGGTCCCTCTAGGGCACAGTCGGAAATGGACTGGAGGGGGCCCAACTGGGGAAGGAAGACAGTTTCTGGATCTGTCCCCTCCGTCAGCCCCTGCAGGACCGTTTCCTCCAATAGCTCAGCCTCACAAACCCTCGCCTCCCAACAGACACAGATGTCATTCAGGGAACAGGGACTGTCAGGGCCTGAAAGGCTTCTGGTCCCATCCCCTGTTTGGGAAGGGGGTCCACCCTGCCCTGGACCCTTCCTCCTGCCCCAGAGAAATCTTCCTTACCGGGGCTGCAGGGCTCATGGTTCCCGGGCGGCCAGGGCAGCATTTCCGAGAAGGCTCCTGCAGGGGGGCATTTCCCTGAGCGCCTTAGAGATTAGGGGATCAGGAAGGTGCTACCAAGTGGGAGCCTGAAGGGGGGGAGGCCGTCCTCTTTCCCCAGTGCCCTCCCCAACCTTCCCGACTCAGGGCGCTGATGCTCGCTTCACTGGACAACAAGTCATCCCGGATTCGGAGGTGTCTTGGCCTGGCCGGGCCGGGATTCCGGAGGACGTGGGCGCTGGGGGTGACCGGGGAGGAGGGGGCGGGGCCGGTCCTCCTCCCTCGGCCGGGGGCGGAGCTAAAGCTTCACTCTCGCGTCTGGCGGGACGGCGCCGGTCCCCTCGGCCTGGGCAGCGAAGCCTGGCTCCTTAAGCCTCTCTGTGTTGCTCCTGCGTCTTTGTAATCCTGACCTCAGGCCACCCTGGCGCGTCGGCCCTTTATGCAGTGCGTGCGCCGCTGAGGGATTCGCCGCTGAGGGATTCGCCAGGGCCGATCCTATTAGCCGCTGAGCTCATCCCTCTTAGCAGCCCCCGAGCCCGCTCTCCCAAGCCACGCTGTTTTTCATCCCTGTGCCTTTAACTCGCTATCTAGTCCCTGGAATGTCCCGCCCCTGCCTTTCCCTGCCTAAAGCTTTCGCCCCCATAGTGGAAGGAAGAAAGGCAGGAGGTGGGGGCGGCGGGAAGGATGCGAGGTGCAGGGGAGGTGATAGGAAGGGAGGGAGGGAGGGGGGATGGGCTGGAAAGGCCCGGCTCCGCTCCCTGACGGGCAGCGTTCTTCGCTGGGGCGGACGGGATGCCATCGTCTCCTAAATTTCATTCTCCGGATTCAGCAACCAAACGCAGAGGGCTGGTTCTCCAGCAGCGTGTGGCATTCCGGGGAAGAGTCTCTACCACCTCCCAGAGAGGGGGCGCTACGATCAGAAAGAAGGGAAGGGACTCGGACAAACTGAAACCACTGACACCCTGCAGAATCTAAATGCCGCCACATTGGCACGTGTCTCTGAAATGTTGGCCAGCGACTCTCTTTAAAAAGCTGAAAAAGGTGTGGAGACCCTCCTGCGATTAAGAAAATAATGCCCACACGCATCACAACGTTCCTGGGAGTTCAAAGACCCCTGAAGCCGCGATGATCGCTGCTGGATTGTTTTTAATCTTCAAAGCTGTCTAGACGGGAGAACCGTGTGGATTGACCAGTGAGAGGTATCAGGGAATTCCAGCCCCAGCAGTCCTGGCTGTGACAGAGAGACTGTTTAATCAACTAAAACTTATTGAGACCAATAAGCCAAGTAACTTTTTTTTTGAGTTGGAGTCTCACTCCGTCGCCCAGACTGGAGTGCAGTGGCCGCTCCCGGCCACCGCAGCCTCGACCTGCTGGGCTCTGGCGATCCTTCCGCCTCAGCCTTCCAAGTAGCTGGAACTACAGGCGCGCGCTCCCACGCCCAGCTGATTTTTTTTTTTTTTAATTTATTGTAGAGATGAGGTCTTTGTAGCTGTGACACAGAATCATTGGCAGAGAAAATTATTTTGCTATTTTAAATATCTCTGGTGGATGAACATCTTGCGGCTAATATGTTGTTTAGAGAATAGTGGGTGGGCTCATCAAATTCAAACTTACTACTTGCATTTTCTAGAGAGTATAATATAATAAGAGTAATTTATATTATCTCTATTTACTAAAAAAATTCAAGTTTATATAGAGATGTAATTGGAGCAAAAGTAAAACCACTTATGTAATCTTTTAAAATAATAATTGTATTATTATTGTTATTATTAACATATTGTTAGGTCACACTCCCAGGCGGCCTCCAGAATGTTAGGTCAGGCCCTCTGGGGGTGTGGGTGTCTGGTGTGCAATCCAGTGCCACAAGAAAGATGCAAAGAATTGCACAGAAGTTAGATTAGAAAATATAGTTTATTTAAAAGGTAAACGAGAGAGAGGGTGAGAGAGAAAAAGAAAGAGGAGATTCACCTCTCCAAGGTAGGGAAGTGGGCCAAAGCCAGGAAACATGGCAACAGCCATAGCTCAAAGAGCACATGGGCCACACCAGAGTCTAATAAGGCAATGGTTGAATTCTTTTAATCCTTCCCTTTGATGGGGGGAAGGTCATTAAGGTGATTGGTCGTTAAGATGTGTAGAGATGGGGGTGCAAATGCTCCCTTAACAGTGCTCCGTCTGGGTCATCAGATGCATGAAGGCTCACTTCTAGAAGCTCAAGTTTAGTCACTTGTTTTCATTATGAATAATGCAGGTCATCAATGTGGTCTGCTACATGTCATCACAAAGGGGCAGGTAAGCGCACGTACTGATGTCAGGTGATAGCAGGCAGATGGGTGGGTTAGTCACATGATTGTGCCATGGTGGTGGGGTCTGTTTCTGAGAAACCGGCTCTGTCCTTGGCTAGTTATTAGAGGGTAAGTTAAATGAACTGCTAGAAAAACATGAGATGTAGGCAATGTTAAAATGGCTGCTCACTGGGTCTATTTAATCCATGTTATGGCCTTTCACGTATCATAAAATTCATCCTTTTATGCTTTTTGTTTCTTTTTTGTTTTTTGTTTTTTGAGTCAGAGACTCACTCTGTCACCCAGGCTGGAGTGCAATGGCACAATCACAGTTCACAGCAAGTTCTGCCTTCTAGGTTCAGGCAATCCTTTCCCCTCAGCCTCCCAAGTAGCTGGTACTACAGGCATGTACCACTACACCTGACTGATTTTTTTTTTACTTTGTAGCGAGATGAGGTCTCACCATATTGCCCAGGCTATTTTCAAACTCCTAGCCTCAAGCAATCCTCCCATCTCAGCCTCCCAAAGTGCTGGGATTAGAAACATGAGCCACCACTGCCAGCCACACTCATACCATTCAGTGTATGCCATTCGGTGTTTTTAATGTATTCACAGAATTGTGCAACCATCACCATTATCTAATTTCAGAACATTTTTATCACCCAAAAGGAACCATGCACCCTTTAGCAGTCACTCCCAAACCGCATTTCTTCCAGTCACTGGCAATCACGAATTTGCTTTCTGTCTGAATGGATTTGCCTGTTCTGGACATTTCATATAAATGGAATCATGCTCACACCTGTAATCCCAGTGCTTTGAGAGGCTGAGGGGGAGGATCACTTGAGTCCAGGACTTCGAGGTTACAGTGAGCTATGACCATGACACTGCACTACAGCCTGGGTGACAGAGTGAGGTCCTATCTCCAAAAAACAAATAAATAATTTTTAAAAATAAGTGGATCATACAATATGAAATCTTTGGGACTGACTTCTTTTACTTAGCATAAGCTTTTCAAGGTTTATCTTTGTTGTAGCATGTTATCAGTACTTCATTCCTTCTTACTGATAAATAATATATTTGGAGCAAACCCCTCAGGTTCCCTCCCACTCTGGGAGTTTTTCTTTCCTTTCAATAAATCCTGCTTTCTCAAAAAAAAAAAAAAAAAAAAAAAAGCTGGGCTCAGTGGTTCATCCTGTAATCCCAGTACTTTGGAAGGCTGAGGCAAATAGATTGTCTGAGCCCATGGGTTCAAGACCAGATCGGGCAACCTGGTGAGACCTCGTCTCTACAATAGATAAAAAAATTAAGGCCGGGCTCGGTGGCTCAGCCTGTAATCCCAGCACTTTGGGAGGCCGAGGTGAGTGGATTGCCTGAGCCCGCGGGTTCAAGACCTGCCTGGGCAACTTGACGAGACCTCATCTCTACAGTAAATCAAAAAAATTAGCCAGGCGTGGTAGCGTGTGCCTGTAGTTCCAGCTACTTGGAAGGCTGAGGCGGAAGGATCGCCGGAGCTCAGCAGGTCGAGGCTGCGGTGACCGGGAGCAGCCACTGCACTCCAGTCTGGGCGACAGAGTGAGACACCAATTCAAAAAAAAAAAAAAAATTAGCCGGGTGCAGTAGCATGCGCCTGTAGCTCCAGCTACTTGGAAGGCTGAGGCGGAAGGATCGCCAGAGCCCAGCAGGTCAACGCTGGGGTGACAGTGAGCGAGCCACTGCACTCCAGCCTGGGCAACGGAGTGAGACTCCAACTCAAATAATAATAATAATAATGATAATATATTTGAGTATATGAATACACCATTTTTTATTTATCCATTCATCGGCTAGTGAACATTGGGATGGTTTACCATGTTTTAGCTACGATGATTATAATACTACTATGAACATTTGTGTACAAGTTTTTGTGCATACATATGTTTTCATTTTTCTTAGGCATGAAATTTCTGGATCATACGGTAATCCCATGTTTAATATTTTGAGGACGTGTCAAATTATTTTCCAAAGTGATTATACCATTTTACACTCCTACCAGCAACCAATGAGAGTCCCAATGTTTCCATGTCCTTACCAACACTTGTTATTGTCTTGTCTTTTTTCTTATAGCCATCCTAGTAGGTAAGAAGTGTTATCTCATTGTGGGTTCTATTTGCATTTTCCTAATGACCAGTGATGTTGTGCATCCTTTCTTGTGCTTGTTAGTCATTTGTATATCTTTTTTTTTTTTTTGAGTTGGAGTCTCACTCTGTCACCAGACTGGAGTGCAGTGGCCACTCCAGTCACTGCAGCCTCCACCTGCTGGGCTCCGGTGATCCTTCCGCCTCAGCCTTCTAAGTAGCTGGAACTCCAGGTGTGCGTTAACCACGCCCAGCTAATTTTTGATTTTATTGTAGAGATGAGGTCTCACCAAGTTGCCTAGGCGTGTCTCGAACCCACAGGCTCAGGCAATCCACTCACCTGAGCCTCCCAAAGTGCTGGGATTACAGGCTGAGCCACCGAGCCCAGCTTGTATATCTTCTTTAGATAAATGTTTCTAATCTTTGGTCCATTTTTAAATTGGGTTATTTGTTTTTTGCTGAATTGTAAAAAGTTGGATTTTTTTTTTGAGTTGGATTCTCACTCTGTCTTCCAGACTGGAGTGCAGTGGCACAATCATGGCTTACTGCAGCCTCAAACTCCTGGGCTCAGGCATTCCTGCCTCAGCCTCCCAAGTAGCTGGGACTACAGGTGTATGCCACAACACATGGCTAACTTTTTAATTTTTTTATGAAGACAAGGTCACACTATGTTGCCTAGGCTGGTCTTAAACTCCTGGCCTCAAAAGGAAATTGTCTTTGATGATGTAGGTGGGCCTTATCCAATCAAAGAGCCTGAAGAGCAAAACTGAGGTTTCTCTGAGGAAGAAATTCTGCCTGGGAACTGGACTGCAGCCTCAGCTCCTGCCTGAAAGCTTCCAGCCTGCCCTGCAGATTCTCCTTGAAATAAATTTCTTTATATGCCTCCTACTATTTTTTTTTTCCTCTAGCGAGCCCTGAATAATGCAGGGAGGAAGAGGATGTCATCTTGCCATGAACTCCCCATTTGAATCCACTGAAAACACCAGATTTGATAATGAAAGAGGAAAGCCTAACAGCCAAGGAGATGGTCTGAGGGGAGGGAGTTGATATAGAATTGATTTTTCTCTCTGTCTTAGATGTTTAAACGTGCGCTTGACTTTTCAACATCAGTTAGTTTCCTCCTGGTTCTCTCGTCATAAATACTATCTCCATCTCCTGATTCCAAGTTATTACTCATGTCTCAGAGGAAACAGCAACCCATGTCTAGAGATGGGGGTGCAAATGCTCCCTGAACAGTGTTCCATCTGGATCATCAGATGTATGGAGGCTCACTTCTGGAAGCTCAAGTTTAGTCACGGTTTTCATTATTCTTTGTCTCATCTGTGATCTCTGTCTTCTCCTCTTTGTCTCATCTATGATCTTTTTGTCTTCATCTCATCTTTGTCTGGAGATGAAGAGATTTCTTTCAACTTCCTGCACCCTCAACCAATGATCATGAGTTCAAGGGAAATAACTTGGCTTTGAGAAAAACAAATGATTTTGTCCAGGCTTGCTTCAAGGTCTTGGTCACTTTCTGAAGGTTTTCAGTTCTTCATTTGCAAGCTTATCTTGTCACTTGCTCCAGAACCTTTCTCCTCTTGCTCCAGGTAATACTATTTCTGGACAGATGATTTCTCAAGAGACTCCATTTCTTTCTTTTGACAAAGTTCAGTCACTTCATTTCCTCTTTCTGAAAGATTTTGATCTGCACTTTCCTTTTTTTTTTTTTGAGTTGGAGTCTCACTCTGTCACTGACTGGAGTGCAGTGGCACATTCACGGCCTCCACAGCCTCGACCTGCTGGGTTCAGGCAATCCTTCCACTTCAGCCTTCCAAATAGTTGCAACTACAGGCACACACCACCATGCCCAACTAATTTTTAAATTTATTATAGAGACGAGATCTCACCAAGTTGCTCAGGCTGGTCTTGCACCCACACCATTCATATTCAGCACTAGTCCTAGTAAAATTAAAGCTAGTGTCAAGTTTCTTGCTGCAGTGAAAGAAGATAAAAGTCTAGAAGTGCCTGTTGCTCTGGACATGTCTAACCCTTTGATTTGGTCCATCTTTTTTTTTTTTTTTGAGTTGGAGTCTCACTCTGTAACCCAGACTGGAGTGCAGTGGCTGCTCCCAGCCACTGCAGCCTCGACCTGCTGGGCGCCGGCGATCCTGCCGCCTCAGCCTTCCAAGTAGCTGGAACTACAGGTGCGCGCTACCATGCCCGGCTAATTTTTTATTTATTGTAGAGATGAGGTCTTGCCAAGTTGCCTGGGTGGGTCTCGAACCTGTGGGCTCAGGCAATCCACTCACCTTGGATTTGGTCCATCTTAGCTTAATAGGAAACCAACTGGGTTTTTTTTTTTTTGGTCTGGAGAGCCCTGACTAATGCAAGGAGGAAGAGGAGAAAAGATGTCGTCTTGCCGTGAACTCTCCATCTGAATCCACTGGAAAACCAGATTTGGGAATGAAGGAGGAAAGCCTAACAGCCAAGGAGATGGTCTGAGGGGAGGAAGTGGAGAGCCTCCTATCTCATAGGAAACAGCACCCTATGTCTAGAGATGGGGATGCAAATGCTCCCTGAACAGTGCTCAGTACAGATTCATGGCAGAATGAGGCACCTAGAGCACCCAGCCACACAGACCTGCTGCCATTGTCAAGTCCAACTAGACCACGACACACCATGGAGAACACTGAACAACACTCCGCCCAGAACCGAGCTTGCATCTGGCAACTCTGCAGACCAGGAATGGAGAGAATGGCGGGTGGGGGGGCAGGACTAATCCAACATAGGACTCACATGCCTGTAATCCCAGCACTTTGGGAGGCTGAGGCGAGAGGATTGCCTGAGTCCAGGGATTCGATACCAGCCTGGGCAAATTGGTGAGACCTTATCTCTACAATAAATCCAAACATAAGCCAGGCGTGGTAGCGCTGCATGTGATTCCAGCTACTGGGAAGGCTGAGGCAGAAGGATGGCCTGAGCCCAGCAGGCTGAGACTGTGGTGGCCATGAGCGTGTCATTGCACTCCAGCCCGGGCGAGAGTTAAGACTCCAACTCAAAAAAACAAACAAAAGGACTCACATGCCCTCAACCTTGTTCAGGGCCACTTCTTTTCTCAACTTGAACTTCCTCTGTGGCCCTGGAGGCCTCATCCTATCTTCTGGCATGCTGTTCCCTCTGCCTGGAAAACGCTCCTCTTGCCGCCCACACGGGAGCAAGACCCGCCCTGTAGTTACTGGACCTCATAGTCCCTGTTTCCCGTACCCAAGGCAAGGCCTGCACAGAGTAGGTGCTCAGTGCTCCACACGTTTGTGGGGAGACTGGATGGATGAGTGAGTGAAAGAATCATTTACCGTCCATGAAGAGTCATGCTTGGCAGATGGTGCCCTCAGGAAAGCTTAAAGCTCCTTTCAGAACTCCATGTAGGCTAGCGGAGGGAAGACGAGGCGGTGGCAGCTCTGGCCTGGGTTCCTTCTCCGCTCCTCCGCGCTACTCCCACTCTTGCCACCCCTACTGTAAGACTTTGACCAAGTTGCTGAACCTTTCTGAGTCTCCTTTCCTCATCTATGAGTGGGAAGACACTGCCCACCTCAAGAGATTGTTGGGAGGATTAACATGAGGAAGACACAGAGCCCAGGAGGTGAAGCATTCAACACATTTTAGTGAACTTTATCCCATTATCCAATGCATTAGCAACTCCTTCCTTTATTCAAATATTTGGTTATTCTACTCAGGGTTAGCCAGAACATTACGATTTTTTTAAAAATAGCTGCTGCAGGCTTAAGAAAAAAAGAAAGAAAACTTTACTGTCGTAATAGTATGTTTAGTAAACATAAAAGATTCTAATAGGCTCAACCTGTAATCCCAGCACTTTGGGAGGCTGAGGCGAGTGGATTGCCTGAGGCCGCGGGTTCAAGACCACCCAGGCAACTTGGTGAGACCTCATCTCTACAATAAATCAAATACTAGCCGGGCGTGGTAGCGCACACCTGTAGTTCCAGCTACTTGGAAGGCTGAGGTGGAAGAATCGCCGGAGACCAGCAAGTCAATGCTGGAGTGGTCTTGAATGTGCCAAGGCACTCCAGCCTGGGCAACAGAGTAAGACTCCAACTCTCTAAAAACAAGAATAGACTCTAATAAAAACTACCAGACTTAATAAGATAATCGGGCAAAGTAATATAAGATAAACATAAAAAACAAAACCTTTTTCTGAGGAGTAAAGAGCAGTCGCAGCCTGTTAGCTCCCTTTCCTTCCGTTCCCTCCCTGGAAACTGGGCCCCTGGGCCTGGTTGTTTCAGCAGTTCTTCAGTGTCTTTATAAATTTGGTTTGGTACAAGGAGTCAGGGGCACATTTTATCTGACTTTTCTTGTTGTTCTCAGCAAGAGCACTCAATACCAAAGACTGCACTATCATACTTGGAAGCAAAAATGCCCATCTTTTTTTCTCCTCTCAGAGTAAATACCTAGGCTGGATACAGTGGCTCACACCTGTAATCTAGCAATTTGGGAGGCTGAGGTGGAAGGATTGCTTTAGGACAGGAGTTCAAGAACAGCCCAGACAACATAGTAAGACCCTGTATCTACAAAAAAATGTAACTAAAAAATTAGTTTGGCATAGTGACATGTGCTTATAGTCCCAGATATTCATTTGAGGCCCAGGAGTTAGTGTATTCCAACCTGGGCATCAGAGCAAGACCCTGTCTCTTAAAAAAAAAAAAAAAATTGCCTAGAAGGCATATGAGGGGGAAATTGCATTTACAATCGCAACCAAAACTATGAAATACTTCATAATACATTTTCTTTAGAAAAGTATAGAAACTATGGAAGGAAAACCACAAAATCTTATTAAAAAGATATAAAACAGCCGGGCTCGGTGGCTCAGCCTGTAATCCCGCGCCTTTGGGAGGCTGAGGTGAGTGGATTGCCTGAGCCCGCGGGTTCGAGACCCGCCTGGGCAGCGAGACCTCATCTCCACAATAAATCAAAAAAATCAGCCGGGCGCGGTAGCGCATGCCTGTAATTCCGGCTACTCGGAAGGCTGAGGCGGAAGGATCGCCGGAGCCCGGCAGGTCGAGGCTGCAGTGGCCGGGAGCAGCCACTGCACTCCAGTCTGGGCGACACAGTGAGACTCCAACTCAAAAAAAAGAAAAGAAAAATAAGAACAGAGGAGGAGACCTGCTCTTCAGATATCAGCATTGACGAGGAAGCCACTGTAATCAGAGCAATCTGATACCATTTTCCTTGGTAGAGTCCTGGAGTTACATCTGGGCACATAACCACTTGGAATAAAGACCACATCTCTCAGCCTATCTTCAAGCTTAGTGTGGCCATGCAAGTAAATTCTGACGAATGAAATGTAGGCAGGGAAGGCTGAGGAGAGTGGATTGCCTGAGCCCACGGGTTCGTGACCCACCTGGGCAGGCGAGACCTCATCTCTACAATAAAATCAAAAAATCAGCCGGGCGTGGTAGCGCGCTCCTGTAATTCCGGCCACTTGGAAGGCTGAGGGCGGAAGGATCGCCGGAGCCCAGCAGGTCGAGGCTGCGGTGGCTGGGAGCGGCCACTGCACTCCAGTCTGGGCGACAGAGTGAGACTCCAACTCAAAAAAAAAAAAAAAAAAAAAAAAGAGCCGGGCTCAGGGGCTCAGCCTGTAATCCCGCGCCTTTGGGAGGCTGAGGTGAGTGGATTGCCTGAGCCCCGGGGCTCGTGACCCGCCTGAGCAGCGAGACCTCATCTCTACAGTAAATCAAAAAATCAGCCAAGCGTGGTAGTGCATGCCTGTAATGCCGGCTATTCGGAAGGCTGAGGCGGAAGGATCGCGGGAGCCCAGCAGGTGTAGGCTGTGGTGGCCGGGAGCAGCCCCTGCACTCCAGTCTGGGTGACAGAGTGAGACTCCAACTTAAAAAAAAAAGAAAAGAAAAGAAATGTAGGCAGACATGACCTGTGCAACTTCAGAAAATGTCTTTAGGGGCATCTTTCTTTGTCCCTCTCACCTTCTGGTGGTTGCAAAGCAGCCATTCTGGCTAGAGTTTAAGCTGTTGTCTTGGATCAGGAGAAGGCAGCCATATGTTGAAGCCAGAACAAGACAGAAGGAGACGGGGTCCCTAAAACTGTGGCAGGTCAAACCAGCTCTAGATTACTTATCTCTTGACTTCATTTACATGAGAAATAAATAAACTTTTATTTAGTTTAAGCCTATATTACTTTATTTTTTCCCTCAGCAAAGCTGACTCTAATTGACATTAAATTTAGTACCTGGGCCAGGCACAGTGGCTCACACCTGTAGTCTCAGCACTTTGGGAGGTAGAGGTGAGAGGATTGCCTGAGCCTATGGATTCAAGACCAGCTTGGGCAAATTGATGAGATCGTGTCTCCATAATAAATCAAAAAATTAGCCAGGTGTGGTGGCACATGCCTGTAGTTCCAGCTATTTGCAAGGTTTAGGCAGAAGGATCACTTGAGCCCAGCAGGTGGAGACTGCAGTAGCCACGAGCATGCCACTGCACTCCAGCCTGGGTGACAGAGAAGACACACACTCAAAAAAAAAAGTTGGTACCTGCAAATAGGGTTCCAAGCAACAGAACCTTAATGTAGTTGTGTGGCAGATGGTAAGGACTCAAACATTGCTGACAGGAAAGCTTATGATGCTTGTTTTACAACAGTCAAACATCTGTTGAAAACCTTGTTTGCCGAGGCAGGCACTTGAGGCCAGGAATTTAAGACCAACCTGAGCAACACAGCAAGATCCTGTCTCTACAAAAAATAAAAAAATTAGCCAGGCATGGTGGTTTGTGCCTGTAGTCCCAGCTACACTGGAGGGTGAGGTGGGAGGATCCTCTGATCCCAGGAGCCTGAGACTGCAGTAAGCTATGATTGTGCGAGTTCAGTCTGTGTGAGAACCTGTCTCTAAAAACAAAAACCTTGTATATTAGTTAGGTGTTATTCTGTGGCAAACCACTTCGAAACTTAATAGGTTAAAACAACAAGCTTTTTGTTTCTTCTCACCATTCTGTGAGTTGACTGTGATCAGCCGGGTGGTTCCCGTGGGTCTCACAGGGGTCGTTCATGAGGCTGCAGGCAGATGGCAGTTGGGGATGAATTCCAAGACGGCTTTACCTCATGGTGTGGCACCTCGGCAGGATGACTAAAGACTGTGACATTTCTCTCTCTGTGTGGCTTAGCTTGCACTTCTTTACATGGTGGCAGCAAAAGTGGAAGCTGCCAGACCTTTTTAAGTCTTAGGCTCAGAACTGGCAAGTGTCACTCTGCCACATTCTTACTCATTGGTTAAAGTGAGTCACAGGAAACCGGATGCAATGGCCCACACCTGTAATCCCAGCACTTGGGGAAGGCGGAGGTGAGAAGATTGCCTGAGCCCAGGGGTTCGAGACCAGCCTGGGCAACTTGGCGAGCCCTCATCTCTATAACAAATAAAAAAAAATTAGCCAGGTGTGGTGGTGTGCACCTGTAGTTCCAGCTACTTAGAAGGCTGAGGAGGAAGGATCGCCTGAGCCCAGCAGGTCGAGGCTGTGGTGGCCATGAGCATGCCACTGCACCCAAGCCTGGGCAACAGGGTGAGACTCCAACTAAAAAAAAAAAAAAAAAAGTGAGTCACAGGACCAGTCCAGATTTAAAGGGACGGTATTACACAAGGTTGTAAACACTGGGTGATGTGGTTCAATCTCCACATCTGAAGATTGAGGGCAATCTTCAGACTCTAGCTACCTCACCTTGGAAGGCAGATCTTCGGTTGACTGGGTTGTAGCAATGTGATGTAGTCATGTATAAATAGTAAAAAACAAAAACAAAAAACAGAATGATTCATGTGTCTGGCTTCTTGCTACTTTTAGCAAGTTCTGTGAGAAAGAAAGAGATAGAGAAAATCAAGTGAGAGCTCGCTACTCTGTACAACTTTACAAAGGGAGGAACTCTCTGCTATAACCTATAATCTGGGTTGACTAAGACTCTTATAATTTTGAGTTTTCCACACTTGAAAGAGCCATTGCTTCTGCACTGAAGCAGTTATAAGTGGTAACTGCAAAGTGGTAGCCTTAGTAGGAATTAAGACTAGCATCCTCTTTAGAAAAGCTGTGAGCCTATTGGAAAAGAAGGAATCAAAGTTGGTGCTTTCCCACTCATCTGTTTTTTCAGATAGCCTGAAGAAATCATCATTAAGTTGGGGGATAAAATCAGAGTTTTCAAGTTTGAAAACTATGTCTAGATACCGAATCAAACTGACCAAAGGTCTATTGAATTTTTTAAGGAACAGTGCTTTCAACAAACCCAAGGCCCTGCCTGCAAGAGCCTGTGGTTGCTCTATCCTCAAAACACTCCCTGGCTCCTTGAACGTGCCCCAGCAGGAAGTGGACTTGAATGACCGTGAAATTCCCAGAAGGCTGTGCTCTCTAATCTTCTTCATGGTTGTGGCAATCCAGCCTGGGCTTATGTGCTGCTTCTTGGTAATGTGGCCAATCTAGGAATTAAGTAAGAACTGTTAGCTTATTCTTCAGTTTAACCAAACGTGACTGAATGTTGCTGGCATGGAGCTAGTACTGGGGATGCAATTGTGAAGGGAGGAGAGGCAGCTGAGGGTCCAGAAGGTGTGGTAGGACCCCCCAATCACTCAGACTCATCACCCACAGCTGTATCTTGTCAGGGACGCCCTTTCAAAGGGATACAGAAGTCACCACCTCTGTCTCTGTTGCGGATCTCACTGCTGGGTGTCCTGAATGCACCACCTTCCTTCTATGTCCTAGATATGTCAACTTTGTTGGATTTCCCAACTCATCCCTGTTTCTGAGTCTGCCATTTGACATTTGCTAATGCACTGGTTATAAATAGGTTGCAGGCGCTGGAAGGACTCATGTTCCTGGCGCTCTCAGAGAGAATATCCCCAAGATTGGTCTATTCAAGGCAGTGGCTTGCAATCTATTGCACCATGGCCCTTTTACGTAGTGCAAAAAACTCACATCCCACCCAAGAAACCATTCCATGTTCAAGTGCTGGTGGTAACAGCAAGTATTTTTGAGGTTATGCTCTAGTTTTATGCTTTAACAGTGGGGGTATGACTAATTTAGATATGAACTCTAACATACACTTCTAGTCATAACATGGCATATATGCCAGCTCTAGAGATAAGTATGCCTGATTGGGGGAGCTTTCAGAAACAGCCTGTATCAGTCAGGCTTCTGATTATACATGCAGGAAGCTGGGTCTGGCTTAAGCAAAAAGCAGGTTCTCTCTCTCTGCTTTATTGTGTCTGCTTTATTCCCTTCTACCGCCAGTTCTAGAGGTATAATTCCAGAGGAGCATGCTGATTGACCCAGCTTCTGTCATGTGCTCATCTTCAGACCAGTGAGCAGGCTGTGTTTCCTACAAAGGGGGTGGGAAGGGAAGAAGAGCTGCTGAGAGCATTGAAACAAGAATCTATTCATTTGGGTGGAGTCAGTAAGGCTCTAGGGAGCAGACCACTTGGCAAAGAGTTACCAGAATGACTCCTTTGGTTGTGTACATGTAGGGTAAATAAGTACCAGCGCTCTGGGTTAAGGGTCATTAGGATTCTGTTGTCTTGAAAAGGACCTCTCCTCTTACCCTTTTATTTGGTCTCTGGGAAGAAGCAGAAAAATTTATATTCTAGTCAAGGAGCCTCCCAGAAACATCGAAGTCACATTGTTAACAAATTCTTGGTTGATTGAGCTGATACAAAGTGAACCTGTAGAAAAGGATGCTCAGGGCCCAAAGTATCCCACCATAAGGAACACCAGATACATGCCTTGTTTTTCCTCAGCTCATGGCTGAGCTGGAGCTCTACACACCCCTCTCATTCCTCCATAAAGAAAATATTTCTGTTCTATGAGTGCACGTAGTGATTGAACATGAGAAAGGAAGCTAGAGAAGCCAGGCTGCTCATCTGGCTGAGGGTAACCGTCAAAGGGGAACCTGAGTTGGAAGAGCCCCTGTGATCTGTTTTGGGATTTGGATCAGCAAGAGTATCAAGCCAGCCATGATTAAGGAATCCTCGTATTGGTGGAATGTGGAAACCAGACCGTCCTCTGTGAGTAAGCCTCTAGAACTCTTGGGTAATTCTGGGTTTTATGCCCAAAACCCTGCCATAAAATAGAGATAAATTGAATGTTGAAGAAAAGTCAAACTCAGGCTGGGCACGGTAGCTCACACATGTAATCCCAGCCCTTTGGGAGGCCAAGGTGGGAGGACTGCTTGACCCCAGGAGTTTGACATCAACCTAGTCAGCATAGGGAGACTTTGCCTTTACAAAAAAATTTTAAAAATTAGCCAGGCATGACAGTGCACACCTGTAGTCCCAGCTATTCAAGGAGCTGAGGTGGAAGGATCACCTGAGCCCAGGAGGTAGAGGCTGTGGTGAGCCATGATGGTGCCACTGCACTCCTGCCTGGGCGACAGAATGAGACTTCAAGTCTAAATAAATAAATAAATAAAATAAAGTACAATTTTAAAGTGTGAAAGTAGACCATATGAATTAGGTAATTCTCATCATACCCAACTAAAAGAGTCAAGAAGCTTGGGGGGGAGAACTCAGAACAACATAACATTGCTCTAGAAATGTAACTCTCTCCAAGTCCAGATGCTGAAACTGCCTCTTGTAACCTGAGACCAGTTTTAACTGTAACTGCTGAGATAACTTGCTACAACTGTAGGATTAATTTGGCCTACTGCTCTCTGTCATTCACCAATCAGAGCTTGCCAGCTCCCAGAACCTTATTAGTGCCAATAGAACTTTTTCAAAGAGCAATACATAACATTTCTCTCCTTTTTTTTTTTTTTTTTTTTAAAATCTTCAACCTTCTCTTTGTTCTTTGGACATACCAAAGACCTTCAGTCTGCATGTATACCCCAAATTACAATTACTTTTTCCAAATAAAAACCATTGCATTAAGAGATTTGTTTCTTATATTTTAATTTTTTTGGAGGCAGGGTTTCACTCTGTTGCCCAGGTTAGAGTGCAATGGTATGAAATACTCACTGCATCCATTCCATAATCCCGGGCTCAAGTGAGCCTCCTGCCCCAAACTCCAAGTAACTAGGACTACAGGTTTGTTCCACTACTCTCAGCTAATTTTTTTTTTTTTTTTTTTAGAAATGGGATCTTGGCTGGGCTTGGTGGTTCAGCCTGTAATCCCAGCACTTTGGGAGGCTGAGGCAAGTGGATTGCCTGAGCCTGCAGGTTCGAGACCCACCCGCGCAACTTGGCGAGACCTCGTCTCTACAATAAATCAAAAATTAGCCGGGCATGGAAGTACACACCTGTAGTTCCAGCTACTTGAAAGGCTGAGGCGGAAGGATCACCAGAACCCAGCAGGTTGAGGCTGCGGTGGCCGGAGTGTGCCACTGCACTCTAGTCTGGGCGACAGAGTGAGACTCCAACCCAAAAAAAAAAAAAAAAAAAAAAAAGAAAAAGAAATGGGATCTTGCTATGTTGCCTAGGCTGGTCTCAAACTCCTGGGCTCAAGCAATCCTCCTGCATTGGACTCCTGGGAATACAGACATCCTGGCTTACATTTTTATTTTAATTTCAACAAAAGAAAACCAATATTATTACATTTATCAAGATTTTTTTAAAAGTACATTTGAGTATAGTAACATATGTGCTTCTTTCTTAACACATTCTGTAATGAGATCTAGCAACAAGTCTAATAACTCCTCATTTTGAAGGAATAATGAGTGTGAATGCTATTTAAAGATATCACAATTGTAATGTAGTGTGAAAATATCTGTGATTTCTGTTAATGACATAGTCACAGTTACTACTAATACAACTGCAGTTGCCTACATTCATAATTGAAGGAAATGGTAATTGAAGGAAATGGTAATATTCATTAAGGGTGAAAAAGGAATTTTTTATGAGGAATGTGAGTCCTTTTTAAATGATCAGGTCCAACCAAGGCCGGGCGCGGTGACTCATGCCTGTAATACCAGCACTTTGGGAGGCGAAGGTGGGAGGATTGCTTGAGACCAGGAGTTTGAGACCAGCCTAGGCAGCATAGAGAGACCTTATCTCTACAGAAAAATAAAAAAAATTAGCCAGACATAGTGACTCACGCCTATAAGCCCAGCACTTTGGGAGGCCAAGGTGAGAGGATTGCCCAAGCTCAGGGGTTTGAGACCAGCCTGGGCAATTTGGCGAGACCTTGTCTCTACAATAAACCAAAAAATTAACCATGCGTGGTGGCATACCTTGTAGTTCCAGCTACTTGAAAGGCTGCAGCCCAGCAAGTTGAGGCTGCAGCGGCCATGAGTGTGCCACTGCACTCCAGCCTGGGTGACAGAGTGAGACTCCGACTCAAAAAAAGAAAAAAAAAAAAAGAAAAGAAATTATGCTCCTGAGTTGTAATCTTCAAGGTTGGCCCAAGTAAACTCTCTACTTATACTAATTTTGCCTCAGTTTCTTCCTTTTAGGTTAACAAGTATTAATAAATATAAAGATATAATTTTTTCAACCTGCTGGGCTCAGGCAATCTTCTATCTCAGCCTTCCAAGTAGTTGGAACTACAGGTACATACCACCACGCCCGGCTAGTTTTTTTATTTATTGTAGAGACGAGATCTCACCAAGTTGCCCGGGCTGGTCTCAAACCTCTGGTCTCAGGCAATCCTCTCGCCTCTACATCCCAAAGTGCTGGGATTACAGACATGAACCACCACGCCCGGTGAGAGCTCTGACACCTTCAAAGAATGAATAAGAGACATTTGCCATCTCTCTAAGGACTGCCACCTATGAGGCTTCATCTATATAATAAGAACCTTAGTCTCTACAATCCCCTTTTCTTTTTTTTCTTTTTTTTTCTTTTTTTTTTTTGAGTTGGAGTCTCACTGTTGCCAAGGCTGGAGATCCCCTTATCTTAATTCAGACATTCCTTCTACTGACTTCAAGTCTTTAGCCAATAGCTTAACTCTTTCAACCAACTGTCAACTATAGGATCCCTTAAACCCACCTATAACTTATAAGGCTCCACTTCAAGATGTCCTGCATTTCAGGGTCAAACTATGCATACCTTACATGTCCTGATTTATGTCCTTGCCTGTCAACTTCTGTCTCCCTAAAATGTAAACCAAGCCGTAACCCAACCACCTTGGGCACATGTTCTCAGGGCCTCTTGAGGCTGTACCTTGGGCCACGGTTACTCATATTTGGCTTAGAATAAATCTCTTTAAATATTTTACAGAGTTTGACTCTTTGTCAACACTGAGTTGTTTTTGAAATCCTAACCTCCACCAAACAATTCCTCTGGCACATAGACCCCAAATAAGGGGAACAGAGGATTAAACTCTGACAGCTGTTCTTTATTCTAAATTTCTCCCTGAGGGCTCTGGAGAAGGTCACACGCACAAGGGAGAGCTAACATTCTTTTCTGCTGAGCCCCAATTTTTAGACAAAGCTTTGCCTCCTTAACCAATTGCAAATCAGAAACTCTTAGAATCCACCTATGACCCGTGAGCCCCCACTTTGAGGTGTCCCACATTTTGGGGTCAAACCAATGTATACCCTCCACGTATTGGCTTATGATTACAGAGAGGAAGACTGGAGGGAACACATATTATACAATGAAAGGCCTTGGAGAATTTTCAACAAAGAAGTGAAGTGATGTGATTTCTATTTTTAAGCTCACTCTGCCTGCTGGGTGGAGAATGACTTCAAGTGTGGCATGAGTGGAAGCAGGGAGACTTGCAGGAGACAGACATGATTTAGCAGAGGAAGGTGGCAACAGAGATGGTGAGAAATAGATGAATTTTGCATGCATTTATGAGATTTTGCTCACTTGCAAATAGACTGGGTGTAGATCTTGAGGGAAAGGGAGAATACAGGAAAGATTCCCAGGTCTCTGACTTGAAATGGAGCCATTTGTGTATGTGTATTTAAATATGTACAAAATATTTCTAGAAGGATATAAGAAATTCTGTGAGAGATAGGACGTGGTAGCTCATGCCTGTAATCCCAACACTTTGTGAGGCCGAGGCGGGAGGATAGCTTGAGACCAGGATCTCGAGTCCATGCTGGGCAACATAGCAAGACCTTGTTTCTACCAAAAGAAAAAAAAATTAGCTGGGCATGGTGGTGTGTATCTATAGTCCCAGGTACTCAGAAGACTGAGGTGGAGTTGGAGGCTGCAATAACAGAGAGAGAGACCTTGTAAAAAAAAAAAAAAAAGAAGAAAAGAAAAAAGAAACTCCCTTGAGGCATGGTAGATTGCAAAAGATGGTCACAAATTCCTCACAATCCCAATTTGCACAGGCTTTTGCAATGTGACTTTGCTGCATCTCTCCTCAAAGTGTATAGTCTGTTTCTCCCTCAAATCTGGCTGACTTTGACCAGTACAAGGCAACTAAATGATGTCGGTGTTCTGGGCCTGGGTCTGAAGAGGTCCTTTGGCTTCTATCCTTTTCCTCTTGCTGCCCTGAGACCACCATGTAGAGTCCAGACAAGTTTCCTTCAGATGAGAGACCACAGGGAGAGAGAGGCCCAGCAGACAGCCAGAGAGAACAGCCGCACACAAGAGTGATGCCGTCTTAGATGTGTGTAGCCCAGTTGATTGGCAGGCCCATGATTCACCCAGGCAAGATCAGTGGAAGCACTACCTAGCTGGGGCAGGGGGGCGAGGAGAAATGATTGTTAAAAAAAATTAAAGTTAGCTGGGCTCGGTGGCTCAGCCTGTAATCCCGCGCCTTTGGGAGGCTGAGGTGAGTGGATTGCCTGAGCCCGCGAGTTCAAGACCCACCTGGGCAGCGAGACCTCATCTCTACAATAAATCAAAAAATCAGCTGAGCGTGGCAACACATGCCTGTAATTCCGGCTACTCGGAAGGCTGAGGCGGAAGGATCGCCGGAGCCCAGCAGGTCGAGGCTGTGGTGGCCAGGAGCGGCCACCGCACTCCAGTCTGGACGACAGAGTGAGACTCCAACTCAAAAAAAAATTAAAGTTAAAAAAAAGGGTTGTTGCTTTAAGCCACTATGTTTTTATGGTTTGGGGTTGTTTATAGAATTGTTATGAATGGGAACTCAGTGGCTGGAGAAGAGGAATGGGAAAAAAATTTCAATTCACTCTTTTGTGTCATTTGAATTTTGAAACTTATAAATGTATTACCTATTTTTTTTTTTTGAGTTGGAGTCTCACTCTGTGACCCAGGCTGGAATGTAGTGGCACACTCACGGCCACCGCAGTCTCGACCCGCTGGGCTCAGGTGATCCTTCCGCCTCAGCCTTCCAAGAAGCCGGAACCATAGGCGCGTACTACCACGCCCAGCTAATTTTTTGATTTATTTTAGAGACGAGGTCTCCCCATGTTGCCCAGGCTGGTCTCAAGCCCCTGGACTCAGGCAATCCTCTCAACTCAGCCTCCCAAAGTGCTGGGATTACAGGCTTGAGCCACCACGCCCAGCTGAATGTATTACATATTAATTCTCCTTAAAAAAGTATATCACATTGAGTGCATAAAATAAATCTCTTATTTTGAGCACAAAGAATACAATTTTTAAGTGATCCACCATTACCATGATTTCTGTTGTTGTTGTTGTTGTTGTTTTGAGTTGGAGTCTCACTCTGTCGCCCAGACTGGAGTGCAGTGGCTGCTTCCGGCTACCGCAACCTCGACCGGCGGGCTCCGGCAATCCTTCCGCCTCAGCCTTCCGAGTAGCTGGAACTACAGGCGTGCGCTACCATGCCTGGCTCATTTTTTGATTTATTGTAGAGATGAGGTTGCACCAAGTTGCCCAGGCGGGTCTCGAACCCGCGGGCTCAGGCAATCCACTCACCTCAGCCTCCCAAGGCGCGGGATTACAGGCTGAGCCACCGAGCCTGGCTACTATGATTTTTTAACAAACTTTTTTTTTTAGTTAAACAATCATTTTATTACTTGAGTACATAGACAAATTAAAAATATGGAACACTTCACAAATTTGCGTGTCCTTCTTGCACAGGGGCAATGCTGTTCTTCTCTGCATCATTCCATTTTTAGTGTATGTGCTGCTGGAGTGAGCACAACAAACTTTTCTTAAAGCAAAACATGCCCACAGAAAAGTACACCATCATAATAGTACAGTTGATGAAGTTTTGTTTGTTTGAGTCAGGCTCTCGCTGTCACTAGGCTGGAGTTCAGTGGCACGATCACCGCTCACCACAGCCTTGACCTCCTGGGTTTAGGTGAACCTCCTGCCTCAGCCTCCTGAGTTGCTGTGGCTACAGGTATGCACCACCAAGCCTGGCTAATTTAAAAAATTTTTTTAGCCGGGCTCGGTGGCTCAGCCTGTAATCCCGCGCCTTTAGGAGGCTGAGGTGAGTGGATTGCCTGAGCCCGTGGGTTCGAGACTCACCTGGGCAGTGAGACCTCATCTCTACAATAAATCAAAAAATTAGCCGGGCGTGGTAGCGCGCGCCTGTAGTTCTGGCTACATTGAAGGCTGAGGCGGAAGGATCGCCGGAGCCCAGCAGGTCGAGGCTGCGGTGGCCGGGAGCGGCCACTGCACTCCAGTCTGGGCGACAGAGTGAGACTCCAACTCAAAAAAAAAAAAAAAATTTTTTTGTAGAGGCAAGGTCTCGCTACGTTGCCCAGCCTGGTCTCAAACTCTTGGAATCAAACGTTCTTCCTGCCTCAGCTTCCCAAAGAGCTGGGATTGCAGGTGTGAGCCAGCACACTTGGCCCACTTGACTAGTTTTCATAAAGGAAAAATACTGGTGTTACCAGCACCCAGGTCAAGAAACACCACCAGCAGCCTCTTGCATGCCCCCTCCTCAAGAGTATAAATGTATAAATGTACAGGCCTATGTATCTGTGGATTTTGCATCCAAGGATTCAACCAACCACGGACTGGAAATACTCAGGAAGAAAACAAAAAATTCTACAAAGTTCCAAAAAGCAAAACTTGAATTTGCACATGCTGAATACTACCTTGAATCCACATGAAAGAAGTGCTGTGTAGGCATCGTATTGGATATTAAAAGTAATCTCAAGATGATTTAAAGTCTATGGGAGGATGTGCGTAGATTATATGCAAATACTATGCCATTTTGCATAAGGGACTTTAGCAACTGTGGATTTTGGTATCTGTAGGGATCCTGGAACCAATCCCCTGGCTTTATATGTTTACATTCAGTGTATTTGCAGTTATTGTTTTTATTTACACATATTGTATGAACAGAAAAGTAATTTCTTTTTGTACCCACTAAATACATTTGAACACGTATTTAAGGAATGTCATTTTAAAGGTACATCCTGTTATTTGCCTTCCCCGGGGCACCTCCAGATCTCCATCTGGCTCTTCTGCTTTAACAGGATAAAAATATCTTGAACTATTCCTGGTTGAAGTCAAACCCTGCCACTGGCAAGAGGTGTTACTGCCCCATTGTGGCCATGTTTGGTTTATGCACCCAGCAGGTCAAGACAATATTTTCCAGTGCTTTAGTCAAGGTGAAGAACTAGATAAAACTTGGCTCCGATCTGGGCTGGCATTTTAGAACAACTCTTCAGGTCGAGGTGACCTGACAGTCCCCAGCCTAGGGAGCACTTATAAAGTTACCCCTGTGGCTGTTAGATGATTTTCACCAGCATCCTGTCCCTTGTGAAGAGAGGATGGGGAGTGGGGAGGGGTACACTGAATGTTCCTCCAAAGAACAACCAGCTATTAGGGACTGTGGCTTTGGCATTCTCTTTCTTTTTTTTTTTTTTTTTTGACTCAGAGTCTCACTCTGTCGCCCAGACTGGAGTGCAGTGGCCGCTCTCGGCCACCTCAGCCTCGACCTGCTGGGCTCCGGCGATCCTTCCGCCTCAGCCTTCCGAGTAGCTGGAACTACAGGCGCGTGCTACCATGCCCGGCTAGTTTTTGATTTATTGTAGAGATGAGGTCTCGCCAAGTTGCCCGGGCAGGTCTCGAACCCGCGGGCTCAGGCAATCCACTCACCTTGGCCTCCCAAGGCGCGGGATTACAGGCTGAGCCACCGAGCCCGGCTTGGCATTCTCAAAACTCGGTGTTTGGGAGGGTCTTAGGTGTGCCCATATGGCTGAAGTCCTCAAGTTCAGCTTCTCCCTCCTCCGAGATCCTGTGGAAGGAGTTCTATGTGGGTTTTCAATAAATCCCAGGAGGTATGGCCCTGAATACCCGGAATGCCACAGGCTGTGACCCATCACTGTAAGCAGGTGCAGAGAGGAAGGCAGGAGCGAACACATACTGAGTGTGGTACAGAGTTTGACGTGATGTGATTGATAGAGGTTTTAAAAGGCTCATTCTTTGGGGAGGTGGGAAACACTGGTAATTTCTTGATATGAGCATGGTGGGCGAAGGGCCATGGAAAGTGAATCCCTGGGGAGGACTCCTGGAGTAGAGGGCACCGCTGAAGCTGCAGACCTCTCCCCTCCTCCACCTCTTACACCTGGGTACATTCGAGATCCTGAGGGGCATGTCTGGTTGAGACAACAGAGCCAGTGGCAGTCAGTAGATATTGACATTGGTCGGTTCTAGTTTATGTCTACTTTGCTGTCCCTATCTCAGGGTTTCCTCTTTGCATAACACTTTGTCATGCAATGAGATTATGGGAAGCTCACCACTAGCCCTGCCCAGCAGCGCAGATATAAAATAGGATATAATAGGGGGAAATGTACAAGCAGAGAAGCAGGGCCCAGGCAATCCCGGGGCTCTCATTGCCCCACTACACTGTGGCCAGGGTCCCAGAAGAAAAGGGCCCTGTTTCAGCAGTGTTGAAATGGGGCAGGAACATATTTTGCTGGCTTGAATGATAGAAAAGGAACTTAAAAGTAGGGTGGGCAGAGGGAGGAAACAGCTATGTGACTATGTCACATTGGAAGCTCATCTATAGAAGTGGCATTGGCTAGGCATGGTGGCTCAAGCCTGTAATTCCAGCACTTTGGGAGGCCAAGGCAAGAGGATTGCCTGAGCCCACATGTTCCCCTGAGCAACTTGGTGAGACCTCATCTCTACAATAATTCAAAAAATAATCTGGGCATGGTGGCATGTGCCTGTAGTTCCAGCTACTTGGAAGGCTGAGGTGGAAGGATCACCTGAGCCCAGCAGGTCAAGGCTGAGGTGGCCATGAGCATGCTACTGCACTCCAGCCTGGGTGAGAGTGAGACTCTGACTCAAAAAAAAAAAAAAAGTGGCCTTGTTAGAAAGGGGAGTCCCTAGAAGTCAGTGGCTGATAACACCAGCCAGTTCTCCCATTCAGCTGATTCATACATGCTGAGTTAGTAGTCTGGGGAGATAAAATTGATCTCTAAGGCCATCCAGGTGTGTCTCTCCTCACATGTAAAAAAATATTCTGTGTCAACTAGGATGTTTTTGGCTGTAACTGAGTCTTCCTAACTGAAAGTGACTTGAACCACTGAAGTTTTATACCTGGCTTAACAGGAAGTTAACAGAATGGTATTTGGATTGACTCAGTGACTCAAGCTGTCATCCAGGGCCTGACCATCTCTCCCCTCAGCCACCCTCCTCGACAACCTCTTCCCTGAAGGTTGCAAGACTGCTACTGCAGATCCAAATAGCACAGCATTTACATGACAATATCCAAAATCTAGACAAGAATATCAAGAGAGCTTCCCCATTTGTCTCTTCTCTTTTTTTTCTTTTTGTTTTAAATCAGATAAGGAAATCTTTTTTTTTTTTTGAGTCAGAGTCTCACTCTGTCACCCAGACTGGAGTGCAGTGGCCACTCCCGGCCACCGCAGCCTCGACCTGCTGGACTCCGGCGATCCTTCTGCCTCAGCCTTCCAAGTAGCTGGAACTACAGGTGCACACTACCATGCCCAGCTAATTTTTTGATTTACTGTAGAGATGCGGTCGAGCCCGGCTAGGAAATCATTCTTAAAATCCTGCCTTAAAATCAGCAGACTTACCCCTTTATCTCATTGGTCAGAACTGGGGCATACAGGCATCATCAACAAACAACAGGGAAGGGGACTATAACTGGGGCCGACTTGGACCAATCATGATTCATGCTGTCAGCAGGGAAGAAAGAGAATGCCTGTTGTGAAGTGACCAAATGCATTTGTCTTAATATATTTTGTTTGTTTGTTTTTTCTCTGATTACAAAAGTCATATATGTTCATCATAGAAAATTGGGAAATCCAGAAAAGGATAAAGAAAATAAAATCTTATATGTCAGCCGGGCTCGGTGGCTCAGCCTGTAATCCCAGCACTTTGGGAGGCTGAGGTGAGTGGATTGCCTGAGCCCGCGGGTGCGAGACCCGCCTGGGCAACTTGGCGAGACCTCATCTCTACAATAAATCAAAATGAGCTGGGTGTGGTAGCGCGCGCCTGTAGTTCTAGCTACTTGGAAGGCTGAGGCGGAAGGATCGCCGGAGCCCAGCGGGTCGAGGCTGGGGTGGCCGGGAGCTGCCGCTGCACTCCAGTCTGGGTGGCAGAGTGAGACTCCAACTCAAAAAAAAAAAAAATCTTATATGCCACCACCCAGATCCAACCATTTTCTTTTCTTTTTCTTTTTTTTTAACCTCTGAACTTTTTATTGGCCTCCTGCTTCCCCAAACACAGAGGCGGGTACCCTGCTCCCACTGCCTCGCGTCTCAGAAGTCTGGTGTCATTGGTCTCAGACACTACTTTGCCATCCACTATCCTGCGGGTGGTGGTTTTTTGGATAGTCTGAATGGAGTTGCTGCTGTCGAGGGCATCACCGAGACTGAAGTCCTCCCCATCCTCCAGTAGGCGGCGGTAGGTGGCAATCTCAACCTCCAGCTTGACCTTGAAGTTCAGCAGGGCCTCATACTCCTGGGGCCTGGTGCTGGTCCTCTGCCTGGGTCTGTGACAGCTTGGAC
Organism: Cephalopachus bancanus; assembly: GCA_027257055.1. Classification (NCBI taxonomy): domain Eukaryota; kingdom Metazoa; phylum Chordata; class Mammalia; order Primates; family Tarsiidae; genus Cephalopachus; species Cephalopachus bancanus. The sequence goes on along the minus strand of JAPVLO010000195.1, from coordinate 1,549,426 downwards.
TCCAGGTGCAGCAGGGTCCTGTTGAGCTACTCCATCTGCATGGTGTAGTGGGCCTCCACCTCCTTCAGCCTGTTTTCCAAGCTGGCCTTCAGATTTCTCATCGAGTCCAAGTTGATCTCCAAGGACTGCACTCACAGTTCCCTAGGTGTCATCTCAGCAGCTCTGATCTCGGTGGACTGCATGGTGACCACTGTGGGGCTCGCCTTGATCTGCTGTGACCAATACTTGTCCAACTCCTCTCAGTTCTTCTGAGCCAGCTCATCATAATGAGCCTGGATGTCCGCCATGATCTTGCTGAGGTCCTGAGATTTGGGGGCATCTACCGTCACAGTCAACCCAGGCGATCTGGGCCTGTAGGTCTTTCACTTCCTCCTCATGGATCTTCTTCATGAAGAGCAGCTTGTCCTTGAGAGCCTCGATCTCTGCTTCTAGCTGCAGCCGGGTGACATGGGCGTCATCAGTGACCTTGTGGAGACCATTGATTTCGCTCTCTACAGACTGGCACATGGCCAACTCTGTCACATACTTGACTCTAAAGTCATCAGCAGCAAGCCAGGTGTTGTCGATCGGCAGAACAATGAGGGCATTATCCACATAGGTTGCAAAGATCTGAGCCCTCAGGCCCTTAATGGTCTTGAAGTAATGCCCCCAGTCTCTGATCTGGGGTCCCTTCTTCTCCAGGTGTTCCAGAATTCTGCTCTCCAGCCTCCAATTCTTGGTCTTCAGGTTCCTCACCCTGTCCTGGTAGGAGACCAGGTAGTCGTTCGGCTCTTGCATGGCCTCCTTCTCGCTCTGGATGCCCCCCAGGTACCCCAAAATCCCTGTGGTCGGGCCCTCAGACCCCCACCTGTCCCAGAAGCTGGTAAAGTGGGAAACAGAGACCCAGAGCCCGAGCCCCTGGTGCCTGCATAGATGCTGGCCGTGCTTATGATGGATGGGACGCTGGGCAGCTGGATGGAGCCCAGGGACCAGTAGTTGGTGGAGCAAGTGGTGAAGTTCATGGTGACCACAGAGGAGAGCGAGATGACAGGACTCATGTTCTCCCAACCATTTTCTTATCCCCCTTGCACTGGTTCTATCCATCTTTGCACCCCAACCCTCCCATCCTCATTCTGCACCAGCCCTTGAAATCTTCCCACCCTTTCTCAAACCACCTTCCATTCAGCACACGGCCCCAAACTTCTCCCTCACTCTTTTTTTAACTATGAAAAAAATTCATAAATGACAGAGTAAATATACTGGAAAGGCTGAAATGGGAGGAGGATTTCTTGAGCCCAGAAATTCGAGGCTGCGGTGAGCTATGATCTTACTACAGCACTTTAGCCTAGGCAACAGAGCGAGACCCCATCCCTTGATAGATAGATAGATAGGACAGACAGACAGATGATAGATAAATAACAACATATGTATAATGTATGTGCACAGTTTGAAGAATGATGATGTAACAAACACTCGTAAACTCCCCACTCAGCTTGAAAAGCAGAGCACTACTAATACTTTGAAGCCCCATGTGCCCTCCCCCTTTGCATCCCCTCTTTTCCGTTCCTGAATTTCCCGTCGTTTATTGTATTAGTCAGTTACCACAAAAATGCCATGAATTGCCTCAAAACTCAATGAGCGTTCATCTCATGCCTGTGGTCTGCAGGTCGACTGCTTTGCAGTTCACCTAGGAGGGGTTTGCCGGGATGGTTCTGCTTTGGGTAGTGGGTGGACTGGTTGAGCTCCAGGCTGCAGATTGGATCCAGGTCTGCTCCACATGTTTCTCATCCCTCTTGGATCAGGATCTACTGAGGGCGTATTCCTCCCCATGGCGGCTCACTGAGGTGTGGCAGCCAAGTTAAACAGCACAAGAACGTTGAAGTCCGCTGCTCATATCATGTCTACTAACAGTTCACTGTCCAACACAAGTCATGCGTCAAGACTGGCTGGAAGCCGGGCTCGGTGGCTCAGCCTGTAATCCCACTGGCTTCCAGCCAGCCTTGGGAGGCTGAGGTGAGTGGATTGCCTGAGCCCACGGGTTCGAGACCCGCCTGGGCAACTTGGCGAGACCTCATCTCTACAAAAAAAAAAAAAATTAACCGGGCGTGGTAGCGCACACCTGTAGTTCCAGCTACTTGGAAGGCTGAGGCGGAAGGATCGCCAGAGCCCAGCAGGTCGAGGCTGCGGTGGCCAGGAGCAGCCACTGCACTCCAGTCTGGGCAATGGAGTGAGACCCCAACTCAAAAAAAAAAAAAGACTGGCTGGAAGTTGGAGAACCAGGAATTTATTGGAAGGGCGCTGGGTGATTCACAGAATTGATGAGGACATTGGAGAACCAGGCTCAGGAGGTGGACAGGACGCAAATCAATGGTTGCTTGGGGCTGGAATGGAAGGGGATTCCCTGTAAAGGATCATGATGAAACTTGGGATGATAGAAATATTTTGCATCTTGATTATGATGGTGTCAAAACTCAACAAACTATGCTTTTTAACGATGCAGATTATTATATGTAAATTGTTATAAAGTTGATACAGAAAAGAAGATCTGGCCAGGCACAGTGGCTCACGCCTGTAATCTCAGCACTTTGAGAGGCCAAGGTGAGAGGATTGCCTGAGCCCATAGGTTTGAGACCAGCCTAGGAAAACTGATGAGACCTCATCTCTACAAAAAATTAGCCAGGCATGGTGGTGTGTGCCTGTAGTTCCAGTTACTTGGCTGAGGTGGGAGGATCGCCTGAACCCAATAAGTCGAGGTTGTGGTAGCCATGAGCATGCCACTGCACTCCAGCTTAGGCAACAGAGTGAGACTCCAACTCACAAAAAAAAAAAAAAAGAGGATCTGCTTCATTTAATACATCTTTTTTTTGAGTTGGAGTCTTACTCTGTCACCCAGACTGGAGTGCAGTGGCCGCTCCCGGCCACCGCAGCCTCAAACTGCTGTGCTCCGGCGATCCTTCCGCCTCAGCCTTCGAAGTAGCTGGAATTACAGGCACGTGCTACCACGCCCATCTGATTTTTTGATTTATTGTAGAGATGAGGTCTCGCTGCCCAGGCGGGTCTCGAACCCGCGGGCTCAGGCAATCCACTCACCTCAGCCTCCCAAAGGCGCAGGATTAGCCACCGAGCCCGGCTTAATACATATTTTTAAAAGCCTGCAGTGGATAGTGGTTGAGGTAGCAACTGTGGGTTCTCCCCAATCCAGATTTGTCTGATCTAGGCTGATGTTGCTAGTTCCAAACCAGGTTCTCCAGGCCTGTTGTTGATTCTGTGAATTCCCCAATAGCCTTTTTTTAATAACAGTTTTATTGAGATATAAGTCATATATTATATACTTCATCCATTTAAAGCATGGATCCCTAAACCCTGGGCCACGGACCAGTGTGTGGCTTGTTAAGGAACCAGGCCGCACAGCAGGAGGTGAGCAGTGGGCAAGTGAGTGAAGCTTCATCTGTATTTATAGCTGCTCCCCATCACTCACATTACTGCCTAAACTCCGTGGCATTAGATTATCAGAGAAGCATGAACCCTATTGTGAACTGCACATGCGAGGGATCTAGATTGCATGTTCCTTATGAGAATCTAATGCCTGATGATCTGAGGCAGAGCTGAGGTGGTGATGCTAGCACTGGGGAGTGGCTGCAAATACAGATTAACATCAGCAGTGAGGTTGAACTGCATGTGCCACTCCCCCAACCTTCCCACCCCACCCTTGTCCATGGAAAAATTGTCTTCCACGAAACCAGTCTCTGATGCCAAAGAGGTTGGGGATTGCTGATTCAAAGGGTGCAGTTCAATGCTTTTTAGTATAGTCAAAGAGTTGTGCAAACATCACCACAATGATTTTTTTTTTTTTTTTTGAGTTGGAGTCTCACTCTGTCGCCCAGACTGGAGTGCAGTGGCCGCTCCCGGCCACCGTAGCCCAGACCTGCTAGTCTCCGGCGATCCTTCCGCTTCAGCCTTCCGAGTAGCCGGAATTACAGGCATGCGCTACCACGCCCTGCTGATTTTTTGATTTATTGTAGAGATGAGGTCTCGCTGCCCAGGCGGATCTCGAACCCGCGGGCTCAGGCAATCCACTCACCTCAGCCTCCCAAAGGCGCGGGATTACAGGCTGAGCCACCGAGCCCAGCTGATTTTTTTTTTTAAAGTCAGGGTCTCATTCTATCACCCAGGCTGGAGTGCTATGGCAGGTCATGGCTATTGCAGCCTTGACCTACTGGGCTGAGACAATCCATCTACCTCAGCCTTCCAAGTAGCTGAGACTACAGGCACATGCCACCACACCTGGCTAATTTTTTGATTTATCATAGAGATGCAGTTCCACCAAGTTTCCCAGACTGGTCTCGAACCCCTGGACTCAGGCAATTCTCTCACCTCCACCTCCCAAAGAGCTGGGATTACAGGTGTGAGCAACCACACTGGCCCATAATCAATTTTAGAACATTGCTCTGCCCCCTGAAGAAAGCCTCTACCCTTCAGCAGCCACTCCCCATCCCCCTAGACTCCTGCATTGATTTCCTTGGGTTGCCCTGCAAAGTGCCACAAACTGGGAAGCTTAAAACAACAGAAATGCATTCTTTTGCTTTTGGAGGTTAGGAGTCCAAACTCGAGGTATCAGCAGACTCTCCCCGCAGGCTCTGTGGAGGAACCTATTCCATGGCTTTCTCTCAGCTTCCTGTGTTGCTGGCAGTGCTTGGTGTTCCTTAACTTGTAGACACTTTGCTCTGATCTCAATTCCCGTGGTCACGTGACATTGTCCTGGCTTTCACATGGTGCTTTCACATGGTGCTTTCACATTGTGTTCTTCTCTGTGAGCCACTCTATGTCTCTTCTTATAAGAACAGAAGTCATTAGATTAAGGACTCACCCTGTTCTAGTATGACCTCATCTCAATTTACATCTTAATATCTCCAAAGACCCCATTTTCAAATAAGCTCACGTTTACAGATATGGGGAGGGTAGAGGCACAAACCTATAATACCTCCTCACCCCTAGGCAACTGCTAATTTACTTTCTATATTTGTGAATTTACCTACTCTGGACATTTCATATACATGGGCTTATATAATATATGATCCTTTGTGACTTTTACATAGTTTGATGTTTTCAAGGTTCATGCATGTTGTAGCATGGTCAGTACTTTATTCCTTTTAACTGCTGAATAATATTTCATTGTATAGATATACCACACTGTGTTCTTTTTTTTTTTTTTTTTTTTTTTTTTTGCGTTAGAGTCTCACTCTGTCACCCAGACTGGAGTGCAGTGACCGCTCCCGATCACCACAGCCTTGACCTGCTGGGCTCCGGTAATCCTTCCGCCTCAGCCTTCCGAGTAGCTGGAATTACAGGCACGCACTACCACCCCCGGCTAATTTTTTGATTTATTGTAGAGATGAGGTCTCACTGCCCAGGCGGGTCTTGAATCTACGGGCTCAGGTAATCCACTCTCCTTAGCCTCCCAAAGGCGCGGGATTACAGGCTGAGCCACTGAGCCCGGCTTTTTTTTTTTTTTTTTTTTTTTTTAGTTAGAGTCTCACTCCATTGCCCAAGCTGGAATGCAGTGGCATGCTCATGGTCATCTCAGCGTCAACCTGCTGGGCTCCAATGATCCTTCTGCCTCAGCCTTCCAAGTAGCTGGAACTGCAGGCCTGCACTACCATGCCTGATTAATTTTTGATTTATTGTAGAGATAAGGTCTCACTAAGTTGCTCGGGCTGGTCTTGAACCTGTGGTCTCAGACAATCCACTTGCCTCGGCCTCCCAAAGTTCTAGGATTACAGACTGAACCACCAAGCCCGGCCTATTCATTAATTAATTGGTAGACATTTGAGTTGTTTTCACTTTTGGCTATTATAAATAGTGCTGCTGTGAACTTACATGTACAAGGTTTTATGTGGATATGAGTTTTAATTTCTTTTGAGGATATATACCTAGAAGTGAAATTTCTTAGTCATATGGTAGTTCTATGTTTAACTTTATGAGAAATTGCCAGACTGTTTTCCAAAGAGCTACACCATTTTACATTCCCAACAGCAATGTAGGAGGGATTCCATTTTTGCAGATCTTCACCAACTTTTATTACCTTTTTTGTTGCTTGTCATCTTGCCTGCCCCATGCCTTGCTCTGTTCCTCCAAGGAACTCATCATCTCCTAGAGAAAGCCGACATGGACATCCTTGGTGGCTGCTCGGTGTGACCAGTGCTATAGCAGAGGAAAACGAAGAGGATCTCTATTCCTGGGAACAGGAGGCATCTTAGTGATGGAGGTAGCTGAGGTATATCCTGGAGGATAAGTGGGAGGTAAACAGGTGAAGGGGCAGAGGGTGTGATGGTCAGAGGTATGATTTTGTGTCAGTAATGATCTAGGCTCAGCTGCTATAACAATGATCCCATGTGACCTAAATAGACAGAATTTCTTTAACACTTCAAGGGCAAAGAGTTTGGGTGAGAGTTTTTTTATTTTTATTTTTTGAGTTGGAGTCTCACTCTGTCGCCCAGGCTGGAGTGCAGTGGCACATTCCCGGCGAATGCAGCCTCGAACTGCTGGGCTCTGGCAATCTTCCGCCTCAGCCTTCCAAGTAGCCAGAACTACAGGGGCGTTCTACCACGCCCAGCTAATTTTTGGTTTATTGTAGAGATGAGGTCCTGCCCGAGTGGGTCTCGAACCCATGGGCTCAGGCAATTCACTCACCTCAGCCTCCTAAAGCACTGGGATTACAGGCTGAGCCACCGAGCCCGGCCTAGACAGTATTTTTTTTTTTTTTTTTTTTACAATTTTTTTCTTTTTAAATTTGAGATGTGATCCCAGTAATTTGGGAGGCTGAGGTGAGTGGATTGCCTGAGCCCACAGGTTCGAGACCAGCCTGGGCAACTTGGCAGACCTCGTCTCTACAATAAATAAATAAATAAATAAATAAATAAATAAATTAGGCAGGTGTGGTGGTACATGCCTGTGGTTCCAGTTCCTTGGAAGGCTGAGGCAGAGAGATCACCTGAGCCCAGCTGGTTGAGGTCATGGTGGCCATGAGTGTGCCACTGCACTCCAACCTGGGCGACAGAGTGAGACTCCAACTCAAAAAAAAAAAAAAAAGGGTTGAGATGTTGTCTTGCTATGCTACCAGCCTGGAGTGCAGTGGCTATTCACAGGCGTGATCATGGCTCACTGCAGCCTCGAACTCCTGGACTCAAGGGTTCCTCCTGCTTTAGCCTTCCAAGTAACTGGGACTACAGGTGCATGCCAGTTTATCCAGATAAGAATATTATCTATTTCTGCATTAGAAATTATCCCAAGGCTTAGTGGCTTAACACAATGGCCATTGTTTGTCTTACATAGTTTTTGGGTCACAGATTTGGAAGTGGCTTAAGTAGGTGGTTGTGGCTCAAGGTTGTAGTCAAGACATCAGCCAGGACTGTGATCAACTGAAGTCTTGACAGGAAGTTTGGCTGTCGGCAGGAGGTCTCAGTTCCTCATCATGTGCGTCTGTTTTCATGAAGTGGCAACTGGCTTCCCCAAGTACGAGTGATAAAAGAGACAGTGAGCAGAAGTCATGATACTTCTTTAAAAATAAATAAATAAATAAATAAATAAATAAATAAATAAACAAATAAACAAACAAACAAACAAGCTCTGCCAAGTCTTTTTAAAGACCAATTTTGCATGGTTTACTTTTCACCAGTCTGCTCTAGCATGCTTCTAGTGATATCAGAATCACTTAGATCAGTGATAGTCAGTGTGCATACTCTAGTATTTTTCACATACTGTGCCCAATTCAATATTATTGCCACTGTAGTGATGGACACCGGTTCTGGCCAACATAGCATAGAACTCTATTTCAGATTTCCTCAAAGCAGGTAGTTGTTGGCGAGGATGACCAATTTCACTTTGACTTGTCGGACCATCTTCAGAGTCTGCTTGTTCCCCAGCACATACTTTCCACTTTTCATAATGAGTTGGAGCCCTGAGTTGATGGATTCCAGCAACTTCTTCATCTTCTTTGTAGCCACCATCTTCCTGCCTCAGTTGCAGGATGGCCTCCAACCAAGAGCAGCCGCCAAGATGACTGGGTAGCGAGAAAGCCACAATACTTCTTCTTTTTTTTTTTTTGAGTTGGAGTCTCACTCTGTCACCCAGACCTGCTGGGCTCCGGCAATCCTTCCGCCTCAGACTTCTGAGTAGCCGGAATTACAGGCGCGCGCTACCACGCCCGGCTAATTTTTTGATTTATTGTAGAGATGAGGTCTCGTCTGCCAGGCAGGTCTCGAACCCGCGGGTTCAGGCAATCCACTCACCTCAGCTTCCCAAAGGTACGGGATTACAGGCTGAGCCTCCGAGCCCGGCTGCCACAATACTTCTTATGATCTAGTTTGAGAAACTACAGTCTGTAAGTAGTGTGAACAGCAGGAGGTAAAAATTACTAGAGACCGGGTGCAGTGGCTCATGCATAGCTATAATCCCAGTACTTGGGAGGCTGAGGTGAGAGGATTGCCTGAGTCCAGGGGTTTGAGACCAGCCTGGGCAACTTGGCGAGACCTCATGTCTACAATAAATCCAAAAAAAATTAGCTGGGCATGGTGGTGCATGTCTGTAGTTCCAGTTACTTGTAAGGCTGAGGCAGAAGGATAACCTGGGCCCAGCAGGCCAAGGCTGCTGAGGCTATGAGCGTACTACTACACTCCAGTCTGGGTGACAGAGTGAGACTCCAACTCAAAAAACAAAAAAAAATTATTAGAGAACATTTTGGAGACTGGCTAACATAATCTGCCTTTTTGACCCCAATGATTTATATCTTTCCTACATACAAAGCACTCTCACCCTTCTCCAAGGCCCTCAAAAGTCTCATCCCATTGTATCAGGGTGCCCAACCTTTTGTCTTCCCTGGGCCACATTGAGTAAAAAGTAATTGTCTTGGGTCACACATAAATTATATAATATTGCTGGGCATAGTGGATCACGCCTGTAATCCCAGCACTTTGGGAGGACGAGGTAAGAGGATTGCCTGGGTCCAGGAATTCGAGACCAGCCTGGGCAATATAGCAAGACCTCAACTCTACAATAAAATTAAAAAACTATCTGGGTGTGGTGGTGCAGGTCTGTAGTTCCATCTACTTGGAAGGCCGAGGCAAAAGGATTGCCTGAGCTCAGCAGGTTGAGGCTGCAGTAGCCATAATCGTGCCACTGCACTCCAGCCTGGGTGAGAGTAAGCCTCTAAGTAAAAAAAAAAAAAAAAAAAGTATGTAATATACTTAGTGTATATACATAAAATATTTCTTTTATTATTTCATATTTTTATTATAAAGTTTGGAAAAATGAGAATAATATAAAACTAATGGGAAATTTGACTTTGTTTTATAAAAAAACCAATCTATCAAAGTCTGGTTCAATGGAAGTGGTCACAATTCCTAGTGAGTTCTCAAGGTGCTTCTCAGAAACGTTTGTTCGAATTTTGCTCTTCATGTCTTCAGTCTAATTGAAAACAACTGCTCACAAATTTATATGCTGCCAAATTAAGAATGATTCTCCCGTCAGGCGCAATGGCTCATGCCTATAATCCCAGTACTTTGGGAGGCCAAGGTGAGGGAATTGCCTAAGCCTACAGGTTCAAGACCAGTCTGGACATTTTGGTGAGACCTCATCTCTACAATAAATCAAAAACTTAGCCGGGTGTGGTGGTGCATGCCTGTGGTTCCAGCTACTTGAAGGCTGAGGTGGAAGGATCACCTGAGCCCAGCAAGTTGAGGCTATGGTGGCCGTGAGCGTGCCACTTCACTCCAGCCTGGGTGACTGAGTGAGACTCCCACTCAAAAAAAACCAAAAACAAAACAGAAAAAAAAAAAAAGATTCTCCATGGGTCTTGGTTCCGCCCTCTGAGTCATTCTTCCTTTTTTTCATGAAAGGTAGCCTGTGTTTGCAGCTGAGTTGTTTTCTCAGACTATTTCCTGTTTGTACAAGTTTAGGAGTCTAAAGTCTCCTTTTAATTTTATATTGTCTCTGACCCTTTCAAATATAGGCATTTGAGTCTGTGACACATGGTTCAGATAAAAAGTCTTTGTATCTGTCTGGTTTCTCTAGAGAAATAGAACCAATAAAGTGTATGTGTGTATTTTTTTTCCCATTCGCTCTAGAAATTGACTTATGTGATTATGGAGGCTGAGAAGTCCCCAGATCTGCAGTCAGCAAGCTGGAGACCTAGGAGTGCTGATACATAGTTCCAGTCTGAGTCTGAGGTCATGAGAACTAGGAGAGCCGATGCTGTGAGTTCCAGTCTGGAAACCAGTAGGCTCAAGTCCCAATAAGAGCTGATGCTTCCGTCTGAGCCTGAAGCTGGGAAATGACCAATGTGGCAGCTCAAGTAGTCAGGGAGGAGGGTTTTCCTATTACTTAGCCTCTTTGCTGTATCCAGATCTTCTGTTGATTGGATGAGACCCACTCACATTAGGGAGGGCAACTGGCTTTACTCAAGTCTACTGATTCAAATGTTAATCTCATCCAGAAACGATCTCACAGAAACACCCAGAATAATGTCTAGCCAAATGTCTGGGCAACCTGTGGCTCAGTAAAGTTGACACATAAAATTAACCATTACAGCCGGGCTCAGTGGCTCAGCCTGTAATCCCACGCCTTTGGGAGACTGAGGTGAGTGGATTGCCTGAGCCCGTGGGTTCAAGACCCACCTGGGCAGCGAGACCTCATCTCTACAATAAATCAAAAAGTCAGCCAGGCGTGGTAGCACATGCCTGTAATTCCGGCTACTTGGAAGGCTGAGGCGGAAGGATCGCCAGAGCCCAGAAGGTCGAGGCTGTGGTGGCTGGGAGCGGCCACTGCACTCCAGTCTGGGTGACAGAGTGAGACTCCAACTCAAAAAAAACAACAACAAAAAAATTAACCATTACAAGTCCACCCCTTGTCAACTAATTACATATTAAGTCATATATATCTCAGTCATATCTTTGTTTTCTTTTCTCTCATTCTCTTATCTTGTAACAAAAGATGTATTGACTTTACATCATATTTTTGGGGGGTATTTTTTTTGAGATGGAATCCCACTATAAACATAAACACTCATCAACATCTTCCAAAATCATTCTTAATCTCCAAATAAAGACAATAACAAGGTTATAATTCCACCTAACACAAAATATTTATACTATTTACAACTAAAACACATGAACTAACTCCACAGAAGAGGAGGTAGTCCTTGAGTGATGTTTACTCTTCTCTTTGATATCACATAACAAATACTATGATATAAGCCTGGGCATGGTAGTGTGTGCCTATAGTCTCAGCTACTTGAGAGGCTGAGGTGGGAGGATTACTTGAGGTCAGGAGTTTGAGACCTGCCTGGGCAACATAGCCTCTGGAGAATCTCGATCCAGTCCTGCAAGGTACTAACACCTAGCTGGCATTGCAATTAGTCTTCAAAAGGTCATTCCACCATTCTATCAAGCCAGCTGCTTCAGGGTGGTGAAGAAAACGATAAGACCAGTGAATTCCCTGAGCATTGCTTCACTTGTTTGGCTGTGAAGTGGGTTCCTCAGTTAGAAGCAATGCTGTGTGGCATGCCATAGTAGTGAATAAGGTATCCTGTAAGTCCATGAATGGTCATCTTGTCAGAAGCAGTACGTGCATGGAAGGCAAATCTGTATCCAGAGTAAGGTTTACTCCAGTAAGAACAAAGACACTGCCCCTTTCATGATGGTTCAATATAATCAACTTGCCACCTGGTGATGGTCAGATCACTCAGGGAAAGGTGCCCTACTGGGGGCTCAGGGTTGGTCTATGCTGCTGCTAATATTGTCTAGCCAAATGTCAGCAGTGGGCAGTGGCTGTAGGCAGGTGAGTGGAAGTCCATATAGCTGACCTTACACACAGTCTGCAATCCTGCTATGACAGTCACATTGTTCATGAGCCCATTGGTTAATAACCAGGTTGCTGGGAAAAGAGACTCACTGGTATCTATAGAATCATCCTACCCACTTGATTATTAACTCTTCCTCTGCTGAGGTCACCCTTTGATGAGCATTCACATGGGACACAAATATCTTCATGTTTTTTGTTCATTCAGAGGGATCTATCTGCATACCTCTCCCCCAAATTTCCTTGTCACCAATTTTCCAATCATGTTTCTTCCAAGTCCCTGACCATCCAGACAGACCACTGGCTACCGCTCATGAATTGGTATATATTAATAATTGCACATCTGGCTATTTCTCCTTCCAAGCAAAGTGAATAACCAGGTAGACTGCTTGAAGTCCTGACCACTGAGAGAATTTCCTTTCTCCATTGTCCTTCAGGGATGTCTCAGAAAGGGGCTGTAGTGCTGCAGTTGTCCACTTTCAGTTGGTGCCTGCATATTGCACAGAACCATCGGAGTCTTCTCTTCCTCTATCAATTGATCATAGGGAACTCCCATGAGTCTACAAGTGCAGGTTGGGAGAAAGAAGGTAATGTAACAGGAGTGGGGGCCACGGGCATTGAACCACTTCTTTGTGTAACTTATTTGTGTCTTCAAGGCCTGCTCAGGTCTAGTCCAATCTCATATATACCATTTCAGTGTGATGGTGGAGTGTGCTGTACACACTCAACTTGATGGCTTGGTGTGCCAGATAACACCCAGTTCATAATAGACAGCTCAGGTCACATGGCAACTTGATGCCCCATGGTTAAGCATTCCGTCTCTACTAAGGCTCAGAAGCAGACTGAGAGTTGTTTCTCAAAGGAGGAGGAGTTATTCACAGAGGGTGGCATTGCTTTGCTCCAAAAACCTAAGTGCCTGCACTATGATTCACCTATAGGGCCTGCCACAGTCTCCAAAGTGCATCTCTATCTGCCACTGATGCTTCAAGTTCCTTGGATGATATGACACAAGTGGCAGTGCAGCTGGCACAGCAACTTGTGCCTGGGTTGCAGAGCCTTCTCTTGTGAGAGCCACTCAAAATTAGCAGCTTTTCAGGTTGCTCTCAGCACATAGGCCAGAGAAACACACCCAAGAGAGAAATATGTTGACTCCAAAAATCAAAAAGACCCACAAGACGTCATATTTTTTTCTTTAATGGTTGTGAGGGGGCCAGATACAACTTATCCTTAACCTTAGAAGAACTATCTCAGCCGGGCTCGGTGGCTCAGCCTGTAATCCCACGCCTTTGGGAGGCTGAGGTGAGTGGACTGCCTGAGCCCGTGGGTTCGAGACCCGCCTGGGCAGCGAGACCTCATCTCTACAATAAATCAAAAAATCAGCCAGGGTGGTAGCGCGCGCCTGTAATTCCGGCTACTCGGAAGACCCTGACCTGTCACTCAGGCTGGAGTACACAGGTATGATCACGGCTCACTGCAGCCTCAACCTCTTGGGCTCAAGCAATCCTCCAGCTTAGCCTCCTGAGTAGCTGGGACTACAGGTGCATGCCACCATGCCCAGCTAATTTTTAAAATGTTTGCAGAGACAAGGTCTCTTTCCATTGCCCAGATTGGTCTTGAACTCCTGCACTCAAGCAATCCTCCTGCTTTGGTCTCCCAAAGTGCTGAGATTACAGGCATGAGCCATCCAGCCTAAATAATATGCACATGGAATATTTATTGATAAGCTAGCCCATATTGTAAATATCAACAAATTTTAAAGAACAGAAATATATCCTATAGAGTACACTCAATGATCACAGTTGGATTATACTAGTAATCAAAAAACGAAAAGAAAACTAGAAAATCCCAAAATGTTTGGAAATTGAGCAGTATACTACTAAATAACTCATGGGTCAAACAATAAATCACGTAAAATACAAAACTATTTGAGTAAAATGATGATAAAAGCACAATATGTCAAAATTTGTGAGAGGCAACCAAAGCCATGCTAGAGTGAAATTTATGGCTTTAAATGCATATTTTGGAAAGAAAAAAAAATAGATGAAAATTTATTATCTAAATATCTACTTCAAGTAGTTAAGAAAAATTCAGAATTAAGTCCAAATAAAGTAAAAGGATGAAAACAATTAAAATGATAGAAGAATTTAATAAAAGCAAACAAAGATATGAACTAGAGAATCAACAGAACCAAAGTTAATTCTCTGATACAACTACTAAAATTGGCCGGGTACAGTGACTCACACTTATAATCCCAGTACTTTGGGAAGCCAAGGTGGGAGGATTGCTTGAGTCCAGGAGTTCGAGACCAGTCTGGGCAACGGAGCCCTTGTCTCTACAAAAAATTTTAAAATTAGTCAGTGCCGGGAGTCATGGCTCAAGCCTATAATCCCAATATTTGGGAGACTGAGGCAAGAGGATTGCCTGAGTCCAGGGGTTCAAGACCACCCTGGGCAACTTGGTGAGACCGTGTCTCTATAATATATCAAAAAATTAGCTGGGTGTAGTAGTGTGCGCCTGTAGTTCCTGCTACTTGGAAGGTTGAGGTGGAAAGACTGCCTAAGCCCAGCAGGCGTGCCACTGCACTCCAACCTGGGCAACAGAGTGAGATTCCGACACAAAAAAAAAATTAGCCAAGCATTGTAGCATGTACCTGTAGTTCCAACTACTTGGGAGGCTGGAACAGAAAGATGGCCTGACCCTCAGAGGTCGAGGCTGTGGTGAGCCATGATTGTGCCACTGTATTCCAGCCTGGGTGACCGAGTGATACCCCAACTAAAAAAAAAAAAAGTTAAATTTAAAAAGAAAGAAAGAAGTAAAACTAATTATTTGAGGGCTGGAACGTGGACTGATTCCCCTGCCAGGACCTTGCACAGAGCAAACACTTGCTAAATATCTACTGAGTGGACAGATGATGAGATGGATGGACAAAGGAGTGTTAAGATGTGGGCCCCAAGCAGGGCTTTTAGTAGGTGGGCACTACTCACTACCTAATAACAGCAAAAGCTGAAACTTACGGTAGTGAAATTGTACACAGTGAAATTTTTATTGATAAAAATTGATGGAAGAATCAGATAAATCTTTTCAAAACATAAATCAGCAAACACTTGGTCACTGGTCTCCATTTCTGTTTTCTCTCCAGGAGCTTCAGCAGGTCGGGATATTTGGCCCCCTTTTTTGACCCTATGTTTTTGTCTTGTGTTTTTGAATATAGACTTTTTTTTTTTTTTTTTAAGTAGGAGTCTCACTCTGTTTGCTGAGGCTGGAAGGCAGTGGCATGCTCACGGCCACTGCAGCCTTGACCTGCTGGGCTCAGGTGATCCTTCCGCTTCAGCCTTCTAAGAAGCTGGAACCACAGTTGCGCACCACCATGCCCAGCTAACTTTTTATTTATTTATTTATTGTAGAGATAAGGTCTCGCCAAGTTGCCCAGGCTGGTCTCGAACCCCTGGACTCAGGCAATCCTCTCACCTCAACCTCCCAAAGTGCTGGGATTACAGGCTTGAGCCACCATACCCAGCTTATGAATATAGACTTTTAGATGGAATTACATCATATTGATTATTTTTCGCTGAGAATCTTTACCAGAGCAAGTGTCATTAGGTCAGTTCAATACTTTTGATTTTTCTATACAACCTGTTAAATCTATTTCCAGCGCATCTATTTTCATTTAAATTGAGTGCAGTTATATTCATCTGAAAAATAATTTTCCATATACATGTTATAATGATGATTTGTGTAATCAATCAATCTTAAAAATCCATATCATGGTTTAATAATTATATCTCCTGCCATTGTAAGTTATCTTTTGTGGTCATTATTTCTATCTTCTATCAAGTCCACTTTTTCTGGGACAAATTTTGCAGAGCTATACTTTGTCAAGAAGATTTATTTGATTTCACATCAATTATTAGTCAATAAGTAATTTCACTGTGTGGAAGTTAGCTGTTTTCTGGGATTTTTTTTTCCTGTAGATTATATAGTGAGTATGAATCCTATACCACAAACTTAGGAGAGTAAGAAATGACATATTATTTTATTCATTTTAAATCAAATTAAGGCCAGTTCAGAACCTACATCCTGGACATAATTTGGGATCCTTCTACCTCATGATTGTGCAAAGCATCTGGGGGTCTTATATAGAGAAAAAATATTTGAAGAGGTCTCTCCCATCTTTAGTGGATATCAGTGTATTCCTGTCTACCTATATACTGTTCCTCTTTCACTCCCAAAGAGCAGGGTATATACATGTCCAAACCCAGACCTTCCTAGCTTTGGGAATCTTCTCTCTTTCACTACCTTCTCTCCTCCACCCAGCCCCCGACATAATCCTTTCTTGGCCTTTCCAGATATCAGCCTCCAAGGCTGTCTTGGGCAAGAAGCAAAAAGATTTCTTTTCCCCTAATTGGTCCAGGTTAGGATGGGACTATTTCAAGCATATTTCAAGTTTATGAGAAAACAAGATGCCAGAAGAAAACATGAGAGCTAGAAGGGGTGAATTTGGTTTAGGAGTACGGATTTCTTGTCATCTTTGAAATCAGTTTTGACTGACAAAGCGTGATTGTTCACAGTATATAAAGATCCTTCTTAAAATAAATTAAAAAATCAGTACAGTGGTGCTTACTTGTAGCCCCAGTTACTTGGAAGGCTGAGGAGGGAGGACAGTTTGAGCCCCGAAGTTTGAGGCTGCAGTGAGCTATGACTGTGCCACTGCACCCCAGCCTGAGAGACAGAGTAAGACCTCATCTCTAAAACAAAGAGAAAAAAGAATAAAAATCATTTAAACCATAATGAGATTTCACTACATATCTATTAGGACAGGTAAACTTAAAAAGTTGTAAGTGGGGATGTAGAGAAACTGGATCACCATAATTGCTGATGGAAACATAAAATGGTACAGTCACTGTCAAAAATAGTTTGAGAGCTGGGCGCAGTAACTCAACCTGTAATCCCAGCAATTTGGGAGGCTGAGGCAAGAGGATTGCCTGAGCCTGGGGGGTCAAGACCAGCCTGGGGAACTTGACGAGACCTCGTCTCTACATTAAATCATAAAAACTAGCCGGGCATGGTGGCATGCATCTGTAGTTCCAGCTACTTGAAAGGCTAAGGCAGAAGGATTGCCGAAGCCCAGCAGGTCCAGCTGCTGTGAGACTCCAACTCAAAAAAAACAAACACAGTTTGACAATTTTTTTTTTGAGTCATAGTCTCAGTCTGTCGCCCAGGCTGTAGTGCAGTGGCACGCTCACGGCTACTGCAGCCTCGACTGCTGGGCTCAGGTGATCCTTCCACCTCAGCCTTCCAAGTATCTGGAACTACAGGTGTATGCCACCATGCCCAGCTAATTTTTTATTCATTGTAGATACAAGGTCTTTCCATGTTGCCCAGGCTGACCTCGAACCCACGGGCTCTCAAAATCCTCTCGCCTCAGCCTCCCAAAGGGCTGGGAGTACAGGCGTGAGCCACAGTGTCTGTCCAACAATTTCTTATAAAACAAAACATGAGGCCAGGTGGGGTGGCTCATGCCTGTAATCCTAATACTTTGGGAGGCTGAGGCAAGAAGATTGCCTGAGCTCAAGGGTTTGAGACCAGCCCGGGCAACTTGGCAAAACCTCATCTCTACAATAAATTAAAAAAAAAATTAGTTGGGTGTGGTGATGCACACCTGTAGTTCCATCTACTTGGAAGGCCTAGGTGGAAGGATCACTTGAGCCCAGCAGGTCAAGGTTTCGGTAGCTGTGAGCATGCCACTGTGCTCTAGCCTGGGAGACAGAGTGGGACTCCAACTCAAAAAAAACCTCAAAACAGCCGGGCTCCATGGCTCAGCCTGTAATCCCGCGCCTTTGGGAGGCTGAGGTGAGTGGATTGCTTGAGCCCGCGGGTTCGAGACCCGCCTGGGCAGCGAGACCTCATCTCTACAATAAATCAAAAAATTAGCCGGGCGTGGTAGCGCATGCCTGTAATTACAGCTACTCGGAAGGCTGAGGTGGAAGGGTCGCCGGAGCCCAGCGGGTCGAGGCTGCGGTGGCCGGGAGCGGCCATTGCACTCCAGTCTGGGCGACAGAGTGAGACTCCAACTCAAAAAAAAAAAAAAAAAAAAAAACCTCAAAACAAAACAACAACAAAACCTGCACTTATATGACCCAGCATATGGCCCAGCAACCACACCCTTGGGCATGTATCTTGGAGAAATAAAAACTTATGTTCACACAAAAACCTGAAACTGAACAGGCATAGCACTTTTATTTTTTATTTTTATCTTTTTTGTTTTTTGAGTTGGAGTCTCACTCTGTCGCCCAGACTGGAGTGCGGTGGCCACTCCCAGCCACTGCAGCCTTGACCTGCTGGGTTCCGGCGATCCTTCCGCCTCAGGCTTCTGAGTAGCCAGAATTACAGGCACGCGCTACAATGCCCAGCTGATTTTTTTTTTTTTTTTGAGTTGGAGTCTCACTATGTCGCCCAGATTGGAGTGCAGTGGCCGCTCCCGGCCACCGCAGCCTCAACCTGCTGGGCTCTGGCAATCCTTCCACCTCAGCCTTTCAAGTAGCTGGAATTACAGGCATGCGCTACCATGCCCGGCTGATTTTTTGATTTATTGTAGAGATGAGGTCTCGCTGCCCAGGCGGGTCTCGAACCCGCGGGCTCAGGCAATCCACTCACCTCAGCCTCCCAAAGCGCGGGATAACAGGCTGAGCCACCGAGCCCAGCTAGCACTTTTATTTTAATCACAACAGCAAAAAACAAAAAACTACCCAAATATCCTAAATAGGCTCTGGTACATCCATGTGATGGAATAATATTCAACAATCAAAAAGAATGAACTTTGTGACTAGCCTGGGCAATGGGAAGACCACGTTTCTTTTTTTTTCTTTTTTTTAGTAGGAGTCTCACTCTGTCACCCAGGCCAGAGTGAAGTGGCATGCTCACAGTCACCCCAGTGTCAATCTGCTGGTCTCAGGCAATCCTTCCACCTTAGCCTTCCAAGTAGCCAGAACTATAGGTGTGCTACCATGCCCTGTTAATTTTTTTATTTATTGTAGAGATGAGGTCTCACCATATTGCTCAGGCTGATCTTGAACCCGCAGGTTCAGTCAATCCTCTTGCCTCAGCCTCCCAAAGTGCTGGGATTACAGGCTTGAGTCACTGCACGCCCGGCCTTTTTTTTTTTTGATATATTGTAGAGGTGAGGTTTTGCCAAGTTGCCCAGGCTAGTCAAACCCCTGGGCTCAGGCAATCCTCTAGCCTCAGCCTTTCAAAGTGCTATGATTATAGGTGTGAACCACTGCACTCAGCAAGACCTTGTTTCTACCAAAACAAAAAACAAACAAAAACAGCCAGGCAGGGTGGTGTGTGCCTGTAGTCTCAGCTACTCAGGAGGCTGAGGTGAAAGGATCACCCAAGTCCAGGAGATTGAGGTTGTGATGACCCATGATTGTGCCACTGCACTTCAGCCTGGGCGGCAGATTGAGATCTTACTCACAAAAAAAAAAAAAAAAAAAGGCAAGAGTAAACTATTGATACATAGATACATATAACAATTTAGATGGAGTTCAAAGTCATTATGCTTAGTGAAAAAAGTCAGTCTCAAAGTTACATTCTCTAGATGGCAAGACTAGATGAATGTATTAGTAGTTACCAGGGGATAAAGAAGGAGTGACAGCACAAGGGAGCCTCTTTGTAGTGGTGGAACTGTTGTGTCATGACTGTGATGGTGGTACGTGAATCAATACACAAGGTGAAATTTCAAAGAATTATACATACACACAAATGAATGCATGTAAAAATGGTGAAAACTGAACAAGGGCTGTAGTCTAGTTAATGATATTTTACCAATGTCAGTTTCTTGGTTTGATTTTGTAGTACCATTGTATAAGATGTTATTATTGGGGGAAACAGAGTGAAGGGTGTATGGGATTCCATGTACTATTTTTGCAGCCTTTGGCAAGTATATTATTTCAGAATAAAGAGTTTAAAAATGAGAGTAGCAATCTTTAGAAAAAATAGACTAGAAATACAAAGAATTTATAGAGAAAAAAATACAAAGATTTTTTTAAACTTACAAAAAGATGATCAACCTTGCTCATAATAAGAGATATATAAATTAAAACTATACTGAGAAACAATTTCTCACCCACCAAATTAGCAAACACCCCAAAGTTTGTCAATATACTCTTTGTATATGAGCATAGGACAGAGTACTGGCCATGGCTTTACTAGACGCTGGTGTGGTCATGTGCTCTTTCAGCTATGGCCGTCACCATGTTTCCTGGCTTTGGCCTCCTTTCCTACCTTGGAGAGGTGAATCCTCTCTCTGTCTCTAATTTACTTTCTAAATACACTATATTTTCCAATCAAAAAAAAAAAAGCCTGGCTCGGTGGCTCAGCCTGTAATCTCACGCCTTTGGGAGGCTGAGGTGAGTGAATTGCTGAGCCCGCGGGCTCGTGACACGCCTGGGCAACTTGGTGAGACCTCATCTCTACAATAAATTAAAAAAGTAGCCGGGCGTGGTAGCGCGCACCTGTAGTTCCAGCTACTCAGAAGGCTGAGGCGGAAGGATCGCCGGAGCCCAACAGGTCGAGGCTGCAGTGGCTGGGAGCGGCCACTGCACTCCAGGCTGGGTGACAAAGTGAGACTCCAACTCAAAAAAAAATAAAAAAATAAAAAAAAGGGGTACTATGCAGCTGTCAAAAAAACAAACCCAAACAAACAAACAGGTGATCTCTGGGATTTATTATACAGTATAGTGAAAAAAGAAAGATGGAGAAAACTGTGTGTAGCATGCTACTGTTTGTCTAATAAAGAAGGAGGATACAAATATACTTGTAAATTTGCACATATTTCAAAATTGGTAGTATAAGCCAAAAATGAAGGGAAACACAGTTTATCTTTAGGGGAAAGGACATAACATTGTCAGGGGAGGGATAGAAGCTAGCTTTGAATTAAGAATGTACTTTGTCTTGTAGACTAGGCTTTGGAACTACATAAATGTTTTATATAGTCATAAGGTAAAATCTTAAAAAAGAAAAAATTCCTCCAAATCAAATGCAAAGTGAACAAAACTGTGTATCATGCCAGAAAGGATTTATTTTAAGTGACCTTAAAATATGTTTTTTTGACTACATATCCCAAGGAAAAGAGATTCAAAGGAGAAAAAGTACTGCATGCTGGGCGTGGTGGCTCACTTCTGTAATCTCAGCACTTTGGGAGGTTGAGACAGGAGGATTGCTTGAGCCCAGGAGTTCAAGACCAGCCTGGACAACATAGTGAGACCTTGTCTCTACAAAAAAATCAACTAGTGCACAACTATGGTAGTGCGTGACCATAGTCCCAGACACTCAGGAGGCTGAAGTAGGAGGATTGCCTTAGCCCAGGACATTGAGGCTGCAGTGAGCTGTGATCATGCCACAGTATTCCAGCATGGGCAACAGAGTGAGACTCCAACTCAACAAAAAAAAGTACTACAGAAATCCTATATACATACACACATATCTAGTAAGACTATGCATATTGGTAATTATGGTAATATTGTTAGGAATCATGTTTCTCAGTGTATGAGGAAAAATATATATATATATAAAATCAAAGAAGTGGAATCCTATGAACCTAAAATTGGAAATATCATTATGAATTATGATACACTTTTCTTTTAGGAACAAAAATGTGTTTCCTAACTTCGTCCACTAAAAAGAAAAGCCTGGCCGGGCTCGGTGACACAGCCTCTAATCCCAGCACTTTGGGAGGCCGAGGTGAGTGGATTGCTTAAGACCGCGGGTTCAAGACCCGCCTGGGCAACTCGACGAGACCTCACCTCTACAACAAATCAAAAATTAGCCAGGCATGGTAGCGCGCGCCTGTAGTTCCAACTACTTGGAAGGCTGAGGCGGAAGGATCGCCGGAGCCCAGCAGGTTGAGGCTGTGGTGGCCGGGAGCAGCCACTGCACTCCAATCTGGGTGACAGAGTGAGACTCCAACTAAAAAAAAAAAAGAAAAAAAGCCTAGAAACGATGACTAATCATTAGGTATAAGCTACTCAGACCTAGATGTAATTTCTAAGTGCCATTCCCCATTAAAATGAACCAGAGCTTCTTGGAAAAGTGACTAATTCTACATCCAGGGGAGGAAATACACAATGAGCTTGAAAATTATCTTACCAGGAGTCAAAGGATTTGTCAAAAACCATCGGGGTTGTGTTGGGAGCCAACTTGAAGAAGCTTTCACTAGACATGGATGAAGCTAAGAATAATTATAAGGGATGACAGTATATTCAAGTCAATGAATTCATAATGATTCCACAAGAACAAAAACTTGTCACCTTTGAAGGATGCTATGAACCAATTCATTGTTTTGAAAATCAGCAAATCAAGGAAAAAATCAAGCATGTATTCTAGTCTTTTCTGAACAAACTACATAATTCAGGATAATTAAATCATTGATGAGGGCCAGCTGCGATGACTCACACCTATAATCCCAGCACTTTGGGAGGCAGAAAGATCTCTCGAGGCCAGGAGTTCCAGAACAGCCTGGGCAACACAGCAGGACACCATTTCTACAAAAGAAAAAAAAAATGTTAAAAATTAGCCAGGCAAAAAAAAAAAATCAGCCAGGCATAGTGGTGCGTGTCTGCAGTCCCAACTACTCAGGAGGCTGATGCAGGAGGATTGCCTGAACCCAGGAGATCAAGGCTTCAGTGATTGTGGCATTGCACTCCAGCCTGGGCAACAGAATAAGACCTCGACTCAAAAAAAAATTACAATCACATTATAGAATGAAGACTAAGAAGGGGGAGGGTAGGAAGCGGGGGTGGGGGAGATGAAAAAAATCACCTATCGGGTACAATGTGCACAGGTGGGGGGTGGTGGGTACACTTAAAGCCCAGACTTTTGCCACTAATGTACCCATGTAACCAAAAACCATTTGGATCCCCTAAAGCTATTGAAATAAATTTTAAAAATATGAAAAAATTACCGTCACAGACACAAGCCCCCAATCTTTGTCATCCCTTCGACTAATTGTGAGAGAGATTCTTCACTTAGAGCCTATCTGAAGTCCATGGAGAGAACTCCGGGACTTTGTGATTTATTTGCAAGCATTACATTTTTATGTTCATTAACATTTTCAGAAACTTAGTATTTCCTCCAATTTTGAATATAAGTAACAAATCAGTTGAATTAGTAGTACCTCAGTATCTGTGACTTTGTCACCAACAGAAACCACGGATGTTTTCATATCACATTACGGTTGTTGCAAATAACTCAAAATATTATTTGTGTGTATCACTTCTTTAAAATTATGGCAGTTATTAGGCTGGGTGTGATGGTTCATGTCTATAATCCCAGCATTTTGGGAAGTGGAGGCAAGAGGATTGCCTGAGCCCAGAGGTTCGAGACTATCCTGGGCAACTTGGTGAGTCCTCATCTCTATAATAAATGAAAAAAAAAAGTTAGCTGGGCATGGTGGTGTGTGTCTGTAGTTTCAGCTACTTGGCAGGCTGAGGCGGAAGAATTGCCTGAGCCCAGTGGGTCAAGGCAATGGTGGCTGTGAGCATACCACTGCACTCCAACCTGGGCGTCAGAGTAAGACTCCAACTCAAAAAAATAAAATTATGGCAGTTACTAAACTACCAGTGAGATCTTTTTAGTTAATTTGTTAATAAACATATATATATACTGATCACATTTTAAAATATTTTGATAATGGTTTCTATATAATTTGTTTCTTTTATAATCTTATGTATTTTATGTTATGCATGTAAAATCATTATTTTGAGAAAAGGTTCACAGTGTGCCTACAGGGACCATGGCACAAAAAAGGTTGTGAACCCCTGACCCAAGTTTTCCTGAGCTCAGGTTATGTTTCTACTGGGTTCCTTCCTCTGCCCCCACAGGCTCCTCCATTATCTACTGAGCTCCTCTTTGTCCTTCAAGTTACAATTCAGGGGTCTTGACTTCAGGAAATCTTCCCAAAGGAGCTTAGTCTAGAACGGAGTTTGATGATTAGAATGAAAGCAACCTGTGCTGCTCCCACCCTGTCCCTACTGCCAGCAGCTGCAGCAGCCGTGTTTCCTTGGCAATGCAAGGTGCTTGCTTTGCAGGTGATCCTTGATGCCGGAAGTGAGCAGGGCCAAGTCAGAAGCTGGAGGAGGACTTTCTGAGCCTCCAGGTACCAGAGCCCTGCCTGCCTTGGGGCAAAGGTGTCTGTGGACAGCACAGAGCAGGGGAGAGGACCCATCCCTTTTCTTCTAAATCGGGTGCTTTCCTGGAGTCTGAGGCTGGGTGAAGAGGACATCAACACAGGACAACGGGGAGTTGGGCCAGGACCGAGGGAGCATGGGGTTCCATAGGGAGTTTTTCTGTTCCCCCTGAACAAAAGATTTCATGAAGCCTTGTCTGTTTTGGCTCACTCACTACTCACAACCCAAAATCTGGCATGGTGTCTGGCAAATGATGGGAACTCAGTTAAAGCTAGATGGATGAATGAATGGATGGATGGAGATCACACCTGTGGGGCTGGGAGGTGAGGGGAGAGACAGGAGGTCCCCTGCAAGGTGACTTTTTAAATATTCATTCACCTGACAAATATTACTAAGTGATTACTATGTGCTTATCAATGTTCTAGTGCTGGGATACAGAAAAAAAAACAGGAAAAAAAAAATATCCTAGCCCCCATGGAGCTTACAGTGGAGACTGTAGGTGGCAACATTGTGCTCATGCCTGACCCTTGGCTTGGGTTATGTGTTCTCTGTGGATTCCTACATGCCCTTATTCTCTTCTACCATGGCACTGATCACACTGGGTGCAACCATCTGTCAGATTATACACCTTTGGACTGTGAGTTCCTGGGAGACAAGGCCATGTTTGAGCTTCCCTTAGCCCAGTGGCACTAGCAAAGAACCTGGTACAAAGTAGGGAGCAGTACCTTATGCTGAATGAGTAATGAATAAATATTCAGTGCGTCCATTCCCTTCCATGAGTCCTTAGACTCCAGATGGAGGAAATTTCAGCTCTTCTGGGAATAAAATCCCCTTTGTTCTTACGCTTTTTCTGGAAGGATTTCCTGCCTTCTCTAGCTGAAATGAAAATTGATAGCTTCCTCGTTCCCTCCCTCCCAACCATCCAAACATTTATCACCCCTCACCCTCCAAAAAAGACCTCTTTTGCTCTCTGGACAAGGCAAAGTTATGAAACTCCTAGGTCAGGAGCTGGGCTTTCCATAAATTAGCTCATTTCATCCTTTGAAGGAAATAATGTTAATGTTAGTCACATCTTATAATCAAGAACACAGAGGTCCAGTAAGAAGACATTATTTTCCCAGTGTCATAACCTGTAAGTTACTGCTGGGGTGGGAACCCAGGTCTGGCATCCCCAATATCTTAGCACTTTGTATGACATCAGAGTTCTTCACACTAATTATTATTATTATTATTATTATTATTATTATTTTGAGTTGGAGTCTCACTCTGTCGCCCAGGCTGGAGTACAGTGGCACATTCACAGCCACCCCAGCACCAACCTGCTGGGCTCAGGCGATCCCTCCGCCTCAGCCTTCCAAGTAGCCAGAACTACAGGCATGCGCTACCATACTAGGCTAATTTTTGATTTATTGTAGAGACGAGGTCTCGCCAAGTTGCCTGGCCTGGTCTTGAACCCATGGGCTCAGGCAATCCACTCGCCTCGGCCTACCAAAGTGTTGGGATTACAGGCTGAGTCACACTAACTATTAATAGAAGTATCAGTCATCTTAGGAGACAAGGTAAGAACTAAGAGTACAATAAGAGTTAAAAACAGAAAAGGCACAGATTCAAAGACAATGGCTGTTTGCATCAATTTTCCATAGCTGCTGTTAGGAATGACAAATTAAATGAAACTGATAAACATTTACCAAAAGAGACCCTTCTGAATCCATTTTTGGGAATCTGTTAAAATATTTGCAAATGACTTGATTACATGGGTTGCTGACTATATCAGTGTATTAATTTCCTATGGCTGCTTCAGCAAATTACCATCAACTGGGTGGCTTAAAACAACAGATATATATCATCTCACAGTTGTAGAGGCCAGAAGTCTGAAATCAAGGGGTTGACCAGAGGTCTGAAATCAAGGTGTTGGTTCCTTCTGGAAGTTTTGAGGAAGAATCCATTCATTGCCTCTCTCCTAGCTTCTGGTGCCTGCCAGCAAGCCTTGGCATTCTTTGGCTTGGGACTGCCTGACTCTAATCTTTGCCTCCATCTTCACATGGCCTTCTCCTTTGTGTCTCAAAGACACAGATTTTTCTCTTTTTTTTGGGGGTTGGAGTCTCACTCTGTCGCCCAGACTGGAGAGCAGTGGCCGCTCCCGGCCACCGCAGCCTCGAATTGCTGGGCTCCGGCGATCCTTCCGCCTCAGCCTTCCAAGTAGCTGGAACTACAGGCGCGTGCTACCACACCTGGCTAATTTTTGATTTATTGTAGAGATGAGGTCTCGCCAAGTTGCCCAGGCAGGTCTCGAACCCGCGGGCTCAGGCAATCCACTCACCTCGGCCTCCCAAAGTGCTGGGATTATAGGCTGAGCCACTGAGCCTGGCCGGTAACATCTTTTTAGGGGGAGGGAACACAATTCAACCCACTACAATTGCAGGCATGCGCTACCACGCCCGGCTGATTTTTTGATTTATTGTAGAGCTGAGGTCTCGCTGCCCAGGTGGGTCTCAAACCCGCGGGCTCAGGCAATCCACTCACCTCAGCCTCCCAAAGGCGTGGGATTACAGGTTGAGCCACCGAGCTCGGTATACTTTTTTAGTGTTGTGAACAACTTTTTTTTTTTTTTTTTGAGGCAGGGTCTCACTTTGTCTCCTCTGTCTCACTCTGAGGCTGAAGTGCAGTGGCGCTATCACACTCACCCGGGCCTCGACCTCCTAGGCTCAGGCAATCCTTTCCTCTCAAGTAGCTGGGACTACAGGCATGCACCACCACACCCGGTTAATTTTTTGATTTTGTGAAGAGACGAGGTCTAGCTATGTTGCCCTGGCTGGTCTCGAACTCCTGGGCTCAAGCAATCCTCATATCTTGGCCTCCCAAAATGTTGGGATTACAGGCAGGAGCCACTGTGTCCAGCCTTGAGCAGCATTATGTAATGGATCCTGCTGGACTTTAAACTCCAACCACTTCCCTCCAGATTATCTTCTAGTCCTTGTCAATAACAATCCTGTCTGTCAGTTCTTCGCGACGCACAAAGCATCTGTTGCTTTAAATAGCTGTTTCATCTGCCCTGGGAGGTATGCAAGGTTGGCCATTTTACAGATGAAGAAACAGGCACAGGCAGCATAGTGATTTGGCAGAGAACACCCTCCTAGGAAGTGGCAGAGGCAGAAATTGAACCCAGGTCATCAAGGCTCTCTCCTTGTACTGCTGCGGCTGCACAGGAGCTTCAGGGGCTGTCGTCAGTTCATGCAGATTCATTAGTGATTTACTTTTGCCCTTAACTTTATTTAATGTGTATTTTCCCCTTGTCATCCTAATTGATTATCTATACAGTCTACATACTTGTCATGTTAATTGATGGATTCATCAATTCAACCACCGTTTATTGAATCCCTAACCTGTGAGAAGCCCTGAGCTGGACCTGAGCTCTGGGCTACAGAGATGCATCAGACCACTTTGTCCTTGTCCTTGTCCTTGAGGGCAATATACAGACAACGAACAATGAGTGTGAGCAAGGTTGTGGGAGCCCAGAGTGGACTCCTAATCCAACTGTGGGTCAGTAGAGGTTTCCTGGTGTTTGAATTAAGTCTTGAAGGATAGGAAGAATGCAATTTTATTCTTTTAACATTGGCTTTTAGAAACAAATATTGGGTGGGCATTTGATACTCATCTGCCAAACATTAAGGGTGTGTTATCAGCTTTCTAACACTGTGGTGAGCTGGCATAACAGGTTTACATAACAGCCTTCAGCACAAATGGCAGTAACTTCCATTGGCCCAGTGTTGGGTCATTTACTAAAACGTTTTCACACTTGTCTCATTTGTTCTCACAAAAAGTTCTTTGACAGCGCTTTGTTTATATTCATGTGATATCTCTTGTTTTATCTCTTAGCGAAACTCAAAAATTACCCAACAAGATAATTATAAAAGTTTATAAATTAAATGAGATAACTTTGGGAATTATAATATTCAGATTGCACTAAGAATTAAACCAAGGCCTGGTTCTAATTACAGCTTGCTCGATCCCTTACTTCTTTTGGGTCTCAATTTCCTCTAATATAAAATGGGCATGTGAAGGAGGTCTAGGCTGAAGGATTTAATGAGATAATGGAGCTTGGACACCAGCACAGCACCTGGTGCTTTTTTTTTTTTGAGTTGGAGTCTCGCTCTGTCGCCCAGACTGGAGTGCAGTGGCTGCTCCCAGCCACTGCAGCCTCGACCTGCTGGGCTCTGGCAATCCTTCCGCCTCAGCCTTCCGAGTACCCGGAATTACAGGCGAGCAGTACCACGCCCGGCTGATTTTTGATTTATTGTAGAGATGAGGTCTTGCTCCCCAGGCGGGTCTTGAACCGTGGGCTCAGGCAATCCACTCACCTCAGCCTCCCAAAGGCGCGGGATTACAGACTGAGCCACTGAGCCCGGCTGCACCTGATGCTTTAAAGATGAGTTCTCTTAGTATGATTTCTAATGTTCATTTTTCCTTGATTCTAGAGCAATCCTTTTTCTTTTTATTTTTTGAGTCGGGATCACACTGTTGCCTAGAGTGCAGAGTGCAGAGTGGAGTGCAGTAGCATGATCACGGCTCAACAGGCATGCACTACCACGCTCAGCTACATTTTTTGTAGAGACAAAGTATCCTTATGTGGCCCAGGTTGGTCTTGAACTCCTGGCCTCATACAATCTTCCTGCCTCAGCCTCCCAAAGTGCTAGGATTATAGACATGAGCCACTGCACCTGGCCTAGAGCAAATTTTTTTTTGAGTTGGAGTCTCACTCTGTCGCCCAGGCTGGAGTGTAGTGGCACACCCACGGCCACTACAGCCTTGACCTGCTAGGCTCAGGTGATTCTTTCACCTCAGCCTTCCAAGTAGCTGGAACTACAGGCATGCGCCACCATGCCCAGCTAATTTTTTGATTTATTTATTGCCAAGTTGCCCAGGCTGGTCTCAAACCCATGGGCTCAGGCAGTCCTCTCACCTTGACCTCTCGAAGTGCTGGGATTATAGGCGTAAGCCACAGAGCCCGGCCTGAGTAATTCATAAAGTAAAGCCGACATATGTGTGCCAAGGCTCCTAAAGAGTACCTTGACAGAGAGCTCTGAAAGAAACACATGAACATAGCTAGGACGAGACCATTCCAGAGTATGTTAATCAGACAGTAACAGGCACAGGATAGTATTTTGACATTGTCATTTTGACTCTGAGTTTGTTTTGATAGGGTTGCAGAAAAAAATTATGGTAGAAATAATCAACACAAAATAAAAGTGACAATGGCAAAAGCTACACGTGGTGAAATTTATTATGGATGGAAAGGCAAACTGAATGATCCCATCTTTGTTGGTAACATTGAACACTGCAATGTTGAGCCCTGGGAAATTCCACCTAGTAGAAATAATCAACACAAAATAAAACTGACACTGGCTCAAATTGCTCCCAGGAAAAGGCGGACTTGATGGAAATGATGACCAAGAAATAAATTTTATAATGACTGAAGCAATAATCAGTAAAAATCAATAAAAATTAAAGATAACTTTGATTAATCCAATTTTTCTTGTAAAACTCACAGAAAAAATATATCTTGATGAAAATTCAATATAGAAAAAAATCTTTAAAAGATAGAAATGATTTAACTGTGCCATATATATCATTTTGAGTTAAAAGTTTAGGCCGGGCATGGGCTCACACCTGTAATCTCAGCACTTTGGAAGGCAGAGGTGAGAGAATTTCCTGAGTCAAGGGGTTTGAGACCAGCCTGGGCAACTTGGCAAGATCTTGTTTCTACGATAAATAAAAAAATAGGCGGGTGTGGTGGCATCTTGGAAGGCTGAGGTGGAAGGATTGCCTGAGCCCAGCAGATAGAGGCTGTTGTAGCAGTAAGCATGCCACTGCACTCCAGCCTGGGCGACAGAGTAGGACTATCTAAAAAAAAAAAAAAAAAAAAAAAAGTTTACATGCCTTTTCTTGGCAGGGATTTGTAGAGAGGTTTCTCAAATTAGATGAAGGCTTTGGATTATAGAGCAGTATTTTAGTCTTCAAATCACTTTCATACCCATTTAAAAAATTTTTACTATTAATCTGTGATGTGGCAGGGTGAGAATTGCTTCTTCCATTTTGCAGATGTAGAAACTGAGGTTTACAAAAGCTAAGGGATTTATAAAGGTTACCCATCATGCTCAAGGCAAGGTCTAATTTAGGATCTGATTCCCAGATTCTTATTGCAGTAAACTTCTCATTTCTTTCTATATCCTTAACTCAGATATCCTTTACTTGCTGGATAGACCTTTCCTATTTTGACCATACAGTCCCCACTTTCTGCCACTAGGAGAAAGAAGCAGGGGAAATGGAAGAGAAGTACAGACAGGGTTTAGAAGAGGGGATGCCAATGCGACATTAAGAGAGAGGAAGGGGCTGGGCACAGTGGCTCAAGCCTGTAATCCCAGCACATTGGGAGGCCAAGGTGAGGTGATTATCTGAGGCCAAGGGTTCGAGAATAGCCTGGGCAACTTGATGAGACCTCATCTCTACAATAAATAAAAAAAAAATTAACTGGGCATGGTAGTGCATGCCTGTAGTTCCGGCTACTTGGAAGGCTGAGGTGGAAGGATTGCTGGAGTTTGGCAGGTGGATGCTGGGGTGGCTGTGAGCGTGCCACTACACTCCAGCCTGGGCAACGGAGTGAGACTCCAACTCAAAAAAAAAAAGAGAGAGGAAGGGACTTGCTTGTCACACAGCCAACATGTGATAGGCACCTTTTGCACTATGCTAAGCAAAGGGAGAAGAGGGGCTGAGATTTTTAAGGTTGGGAGAACAGAATGAAAAAGGAGATAGGCAGTTTGAAAAAGGCAGTGCCTGATATATTTGGGGAAAATGAGTCCTGAGGGACAGAAGTGTTAATTAGAGTGAGGTGGGGTTTAGCTAGAGAGGCAGCAGCGGGACTGTGAACTAAGTTACCCTTTGAGTTAAGAAACCTGGGCTTTCTCTTGTAGGCCTACAATTCTCCAGCGGTCTGGGTAGTGGAGCTCAAATGTCCTGGTGTTTTACAGAACACTTAGGAATAGTGACATATAAAAATGAAAAGTTCTATAATTGAATCAGAGATAATCTAATACCTTATTCTGTATTCTAGAAGAGCTAGACACAGGAGTCAGAAGGAAAAAAAATTTTAAGTGCAAGACATGTATTCAGTCTACATAAAATGCTTTGTGTAGGTAAAGCTTTGTAGGCCTTTTATAATAACTGTTCCTCCCTCTTCATTCCACTTCTCCACAGTAATCTCTGGTCCACAGATTAGAAACCACTGCTACAAGAATCCAGATATAAGGAAAACAAGTGTACTTAAAATATGTTCTAGGGAAGATTGAACTTTGGCTTGAGTTTGAAGAATGAGAGAAGAGGAAATTGGTGTGGAAAGAACAGAAAAAGAAAAAATTTGAGAAACTGGTCCCTACTAATTTAATGTTCTTTTGTCAGTTGGAAGTGACCACCATTATTTGTTTTAATAGTGGAACTGTTGAGCTCAGAGAAAAACCAGACAGGCATAGTCCTGAAGCGCCGATGAGGCAATGGGAAGTCATGGAAAGGTTGTAGGCAGCAGAGAGGTTGTTGGATTTGGAATTTACATTTTTTGGAAGTAGTTTTACAGCTTAATAAATTATATGTGCTCCTTCAAAAAATTCAAACCATATGAAAATTAAAATTCCTTGCCATCTGACACACTCTCAAGAAAAACTGCTAATAATATTTTGGGGAACCTCTTTCCTGACATCTCTCAATGCTTATAGAATATTGCCTCAAACTTCACATAAATTGTACCTGTCTAAATGCTGTTCTGTAATCAATATCTTCCCCCTCGAGGATAAATTGTGACTAGCTTTTCATGTCAATAAATAGATCTATATCATCATTTTAAATGGCTGCTTAGTACCGCATTATGCGTGTAAGTCACAATTTATTTAAGCAGCTCCCCACTGATGTACATTTACCCCATCATAATCAACAACCTCATATAACAACCTTGTGTATTCATCTTTTCTAAATTGTTCAATCGTCTTTTTAAAGTAAATTTCAAAAGTAATGGAGCTGGGTCAAGAAGCATGCCCTTTTTACATTTGGATTCAAGTTGCCGAATGGTTCTTAAATTTGCAGCGAGGCCACAGAGGAAGCTGCTGCATTAGTTGTGATGAGAGCGGCACAGGAAATGGCGAGAAGAGTGCAGAATCACAGGTGATCTAGCTCATCTTAGGCCCATCCTAGATTGCGGGTTAGCATATTCCTTCCCTTTTTCCTCCCTTTCACTTCTTTTTCTTAACATGGAGGAAGAACCCAGAACTGCATCTCCCAGCATTTCGCAGAGACCACGCTCCCTGGGAACTGTAGTACCGGGTCTGAGAAGCGTCCGGAAGGAGGGCGGGAGGCCGTGAGGCCGTGGGGCATGCTGGGAGGTGTAGTCCAGCGCGCGCGCGTGTATCTGTCGCGTGTATCTCTGTGTGTGTGTGTGTGTGTGTGTGTGTGTGTGTGTGTGTGTGTGTGTGTGTGTGTGTGTGTGTGTGTGTGTGTGTGTGTGTGTGTGTGTGTGTGTGTGTGTGTGCGCGCGCGCGCATGCAAAGAGGTTGCAGACGTTGCGAGACTGCCCCTTGGGATGGGGCCTCGGAGAGACCTGACTTTCCTCAGAGGAGGTCTTTGAGTCTCCAGAAGTCGCCAGCGGACGGCTGGCTTTATTCCATTGTCCGTGACCGGAGAGGGCGCGGCCCCTCGGCACTGGGCGCCCGGCGGGAGGCGCAGGCCGCGCGCGGGCAGGAGCAGGGCATGCCGGGAGTTGTGGTCCGGGCGCGCTAAGGCTGTGGGACGTGTCGCGGCGCCGCGCCGGTTCCTCCTTCCCCGCCCTTCTCAGCAGTCCCCCCGCCTCCTCCTCCCTCGCCCGCAGCCGAGCGTCCCCTCCCCCCACCCGTCGGGCTTCTCGGCGGCTACTGCAGAGGATTCAGAGCCGAGACGCCGAGGAGGAGGCTCCCGTCCCTGCGCGCCATCCGCCACCCTACTGGACACGGGCGAGGGAGCGAGAGCGTCGGCGCTGTAGCCTCCAGAGGAGACAAGGGCATCGCCGCCGCCGCCGCCGCCGTTTTCGCCCGCAGCCGCTCGCCGGTGAGGAGACCCCTGCCCGGTCCCAAGCCTGGGCCGGCGGTGCTGGGGAGAATGAGAGTGGGGGCTGCGGAACCCCCGCTCGTGCTGGGGGGAGGGGGTGGAGGTCGCGATGGAACCGCGGGCTGGCGGGGGAGACTTGTCCAGGCGCGGGCTGGGGGTGGGGTGAGGGTGGGACCCAAGCAGGTTGGGGGGCGGGCGACAAGCGAGGAGGACTTTTCAGGAGGGAATAACCGGACCTGGGACCGGAAAGTGGGGTGGGGGCGTCGGGTTGGAATTTGGGATGGTCTTGGGGCGAGACTGGAGTGGGATGGCTTTTAATGGGGGAGGGGACTGAATGAGGGTGGTAGATTTGGGGTTGGCCTGGAGCAGTTGACAGCTTGGGCTCTGAGCCGGGGTGGGGGGTAGGGGAATGATTTCAGTAGAAAGTGGGATGTGCAGGGTTGGTTAGGACCCTGGGGAGTGTTAATTCCGGAGGGTGGAATTTTGGGTGGACTTAGGGCAGGCTGATGGAGGTGGTCGGAGCTTGGGGTGAGGGGCTCGGGTATTGGTTTAGACCTTAGCTTTCAGTGGGTGTTTGTCATTTGGGGGTGGTGGAATTTGCGGAGACTTATGGAATAGCATGGTTTAGAATGGAGCAAGGAGGTGGAATTTGGGGTTTTCCTGGGGTGGTCCCGTGAAGGTTGGAATAGGAGCTGGTGGGGGTGGGACATTCAATAAGGGGAGTGTGATGTTCAGTGAGGGGAGTGTGATGGTGAGCTGGCAGGAAGGGGCCAAATTGAGAGTTAGGCCCTAAATGGGAGGACAAGGATTGAAACTGGGGGTGGGGCTCAGTGGGATAGGATTTAGGGTGATCTTAGAATCACTGGAAGGGGCACAGTGGTTCTCTGGGTGCAGGGTCAAGGCAGAGGGCACATAAGACATCAATGGGCCGGACTTATCGTAAGAATAGTGGCAGGCGGTGAGCAGGTGGGAGATTGTATCTTTAAGAAAATGTTCCTTGGCCAAGGTGGCAGAGGGAGTTTTGGAGAAGGAACATTAGAGATGAGCTGGTGAGCCTGGAGAGCTGGTTGCCAATGGTGAGGTGGCATAAGAGAAATATAGGGAGTGAGAGACCTGGAGTTGTTGGTATGGATGGGGCAGAGAGACTAGAGGGGGACAGTGACTAGTGATGGGAAAGAGTGGATTGGAGAGGAAGGATTCGGATGGCTTCCAAGAGACACAGCGGGATAGGGGTTGGAACACTTGAATGGACAGCTTTGGTGGCCATGGCTGGGGCAGAGGCCGTAAGCTTGTTGAGGGGACTTTGCAGGGGACACAGAAGGTACATTAAAGATTCTCTTTCCTAGAGGACACAGTAAGGTGTTAGTTTGATATTTTTGTTTCTTTCATTTCTGTTAATATCATTTACTAGTAAAGTTAGCCCGGAGGGTGAAGTTGAGGGGGTTCAGTTAAGGAGGAGAGGGTGTCTTCTTTTATTCAGACACCATACAAAGAAAGTTGGGGTAATATTGCACTTCCAGACTAAAGGTGGGAGAAGATGAAACTGGATTATGATAGATATCTTTCTATACGGTGTCTGCCTTCTTTTCTCCCTCCCCCTGGTACATTTAAAAACTAGTCCTGGAATTTGGAATTTAAATAGATTTGATGAGCTTGAAATTAAGGGTGCATTCCTTGCTCGAGAACTGATAAATGTGACTGAAAAATGAGGCTGAATTTATTTTCCAGGTAGGCAACGTGCATGTAGGCAAAAAGAGCTTAGACCTTTTTCCCTCCTTTCTTAAAATTGATTGCTTTAAGACTCCATTTATTGGTGTCCTGGTTTGCAAGGCAATTAGGCCCATCATTGTATTGCAGGCTAATAATCCTGAGATGAGTCTTGGCACCACCGCTTTATGTAAACAGAGAGAAGACAGGAAATATGGAAATGTCATAAATATTCATTGGTTAGATGGTTTGGTACTGATGGAGTTTTTCATATGATTCTCTTTTGACATTGCTTGATAAGATTGAAAATAATTGGACTGTATTTCTGTAGATTGAATTTTCTTCTAAAGGAATTCAGGTGATCAGAATTCTGTCAGATGTGAATAAATAAAGCATACTCATTTTTATTTTTTTTAGGGAATGATGTTGATGTAGGCACATTGCATTAACTACAGAAACGATATCTTCTTTTATTCATCAGAAATTTGATATAAAGCTTAGGTGATATGCTCAATCTCATGACAGAATGATGATGGTGGAAGGTAGAGAGGAGTATAAATGGAGGGAATGTCTTCAGGGAAAGAGTTTCTGGACTTAATTGCATTAACTATGATATGTTAGACATGAAGTGGCTGTTGATTAGAGCTCAGACTGAGAAAAAATGAGAAGGAATGTAAAGAAGATAAAATTGGCACCAATAGGATCAAAATAATTATTTTCGTTCTGTTCAAGCTTCAGAGTTCAGCTTGCAAACCATTTTCCTTGGCTTTCGCGATTGAGCACATAAAAATACCCATTTAGAATCTTTTTTTCTTTTTGTAGTTCTGAAATGGGCAGAATGATGGAAAGTTGGACTTGTCTTTTGAATTGAAAGTGTTTTGTTACGAGGAAGCTTTCTGTATTATAATAAAAACCAGGTTTGAGCCGTTACCTGTAGTTCAGTGAAAATGTAATCTAACTAATGCAAGCATTTATCCTCATAACTTTACTCTGGGGTCCAGACATTGTTTTTGTGGATCTGCAGGCTTGGTCTAGAGGTGGGATGTTTATATTAAAGCCCTAGCTTTTGAAAGCTCAAAGAGAAAGTAATCGCCTGGGAGAAATGTGTTGGCGAATTTTTTTATTTTCCACAGCTGTGGTCACCTGTGAGGTAGTAATGTGTTTAAAGTATTTTAGTATCTTTACCCTATTTGATCCTCCAGATATCCTGGTGAGAAGGGGAGAGCAGATGGAGATATTGGTAGGCAGAGGCCTTAGTAGAATTAATAGCCTAAGAATTTAGGGGTCAAGAGTTCTAGCTTCAAATCCCAGTTCCACCACTTGAAAGCTGAGTGATTTCAGTTAAAGTCATTAAAAACCTTTCTTACTTAGTGGTAATGGTTGTGCAACATTGTGAATGTATTTAATACCACTGAATCATACGTTTAAGTCTGGTTAAAATGATTTTTAAAAAATCCAAAAACCAAAAACTTTCATACTTCATAAGGTTGTCAAGGGGAACAAGCCAGTTCGTGTTTTGAAAATAGTGTACATATATGAAATACTTCTTCCCTATTTACTTATTTATTTATTTAATGCCTGTTAAACACCAGGGGAAATGAAAATGAACAAAAAGCAGTGGTCAAGGTGCCTTTAGTGTCATGGGAAAGACAGATAATTTAAATATAGTAAGAGAAGTGAGGCAAAACGAATGTGGTGGTGAAGAATGTGAGTTCTCAAGTCTGTCTACTACTTACTACTAGCTGTTTGACCTTGGGCACAATGAGCCTCTCTATAAAGTGGGATAATAGAACTAATCTCATAGGGTTATTTTGAGTATTAAACAAGATAATCCACCAGGTGTGATGACTCACATCAGTAATCCAAGCCCTGTGGGAGGCTAAGGCAGGAGGATCACTTGAGCCCAGGAGTTTGAGACCAGCCTGGGCAACATAGTGAGACCTAGTCACTACAGAAAATAAAAAAATTAGTCATTGCACTCCAGCCTGGGCAACAGAATGAGACCCTGACTAAAAAAAAAAAAAAAAAAAAAAAAAAAAAAATCCATAAGAAGCATTTAACACAGTGTAATTATATACTACACATTAAAAAATATTAGTTGTTGCTATTATTATTAGAGAGATAGGCAGAGGCTAGAATGGTGAATAGCTTGTGTGCCCTACCAGTGAATTCTTAGTATTATGGTATTCTGTTATTTATTATGGAGGTATTATTTTGTGTTATTATGACCTCATAGTTTATCTGCGTATTTGCATGTTTGTAGTCGAGCAACTTTAAACAGTTCTTTAAATGCCAGGAAAAGTACTAAACAAATGCTAGCTGTTAGCTTCTTCATCTATAAAATAAGAAGATAAACTATGCTTTGAGAGATTAAATGACTTGTTCAAGGTTACACAGCCAGTAGGTGGACAAATCTGGGTTACAGCCTTAAAATTCTGATTTTTCAACCCTGTTTATATGCTTTATTTAAATTGTGAAATATGCCATCTGTATATATAACCCAAATCCACAGTATAAAGAATAACAAATTGAAGACCTCTGTAGGTACTACCCAGCTTACCAAAAAGATTTCTAGTACCTTTAAAGCCTCTTATGAGACCCTGCCTGATTGACTATTCCACCTTCCCTTTCTCTCAGAGGTAAACACTTTCCTAAATGTTATGTGAATCATTTCCTTGCTTTTCTTTATACTTTTACCAAACATATGCATATCCCTAAATAATATATTTTTTTTACCTTTGCAACTGTTTATAAATAGAATAATAGTTTAATTATTTTTCTGTGACTTTCTTTTTTTTTTTTTTGAGTTGGAGTCTCACTCTGTTGCCCAGACTGGAATGCAGTGGCTGCTCCCGGTTACTGTAGCCTCAACCTGCTGGGCTCCAGCGATCCTTCCGCCTCAGTCTTCCAAGTAGCTGGAACTACAGGTGCGTGCTACCACACCTGGCTAATTTTTGATTTATTGTAGAGATAAGGTCTTGCCAAGTTGCCCAGGCGGGTGTTGAACCTGCAGGCTCAGGCAATCCACTCACCTCGGCCTCCCAAAGTGCTGGGATTACAGGCTGAGCCACCGAGCCCGGCCTGTGACTTTCTTTATTCTTATTGAGTCTCCTTTTCTTTTTTTGAGTTGGGGTCTCACCCTGTCTCTCAGGCTGCAGTGTAGTGGCACTCTCATGGCTTACTGCAGCTTTAACCTCATGGGCTCAGGAGTCCTTCTGCCTCAGCCTCCTGAGTAGCTGGGGACTACATGTGTGTGTGCACCACCATGCCCAGCCGATTTTTTATTTTTATTTTTTCTGTAGAGATGAGATCCTGCTGTGTTGCCCAGGCTGGTCTCAAACTCCTGGACTCAAGTGATCTTCCTGCCTCGGCTTCCCAAAGTCCTGGAATTATAGGCACGAGTCACTGTGCCCAGCCTTTTCTTTTTCTTTTTTTTTTTTTTTTGAGTTGGAGTCTTACTCAGTTGCCCACACTGGAGTGCAGTGGCCGCTCCTGGCCACTGCAGCCTTGACCTGCTGGGCTCCGGCAATCCTTTCGCCTCAGCTTTCCAAGTAGCTGGAACTACAGGTGTGTGCTACCACGCCCAGCTAATTCTTTTGATTTATTGCAGAGATGAGGTCTCACCAAGTTGCCCAGATGGGTCTCGAACCCACGGGCTCAGGCAATTCACTCACCTTGGCCTCCCAAAGTGTGGGATTACAGGCTGAGCCACCGAGCCCAGCCCCTATTCTTATTTTTTAACTTAAAAAAAAAGCTTTATTTCTTCTACCATTAAATAATATATGTTCATGATAGAAATTGGAAATTATAAAAAAGTAAAAAGTAGTAAAATTATTGTCTATAGTTCTGTTACACAGTAACACTTTCTATTATTCTATGTATGCATATATTGAAGAATGTGAGTAGTCCAGATAGCAACAGGAAGCTAGTTTACCTTTTTGGATGATCAAATTACCCAGATGTGGACCAATCATTCTAGGGAGGGTGTAGAAAAACTTGGAGAGT
Source organism: Cephalopachus bancanus (assembly GCA_027257055.1). Classification (NCBI taxonomy): domain Eukaryota; kingdom Metazoa; phylum Chordata; class Mammalia; order Primates; family Tarsiidae; genus Cephalopachus; species Cephalopachus bancanus. Next base: position 1,510,577 of record JAPVLO010000195.1, on the reverse strand, counting down.
TTTTCTTATTGACAGGAGTTTTGTATATTCTAGATTCTAATTCTTTGTTGTATCTGTTTGAAACTTCATGTCATGTTTTGGCAAGTCTCTTAGCTCTTTTGGTCATCTTTCCTGGTAGGTTGGTTCTCACCTGATTGTGTAGGAGGAGGTCTGTTATGTGATGCACAGAGAGTACCATGAATAGGAAATTCTCAGTTATATGTATTAGAAGCTTAGCATCTTACTTGTCAAAAATTTTTTGTGCAAGACATTTGAAATCCAAATTCCTTAATAATCTGTGTATCTTCAGTTTACTTGTTTGTAAATTGGGGCTCAATGAGATAATAAACATGAAAATACTTTTTAAACTATAAAGGGCTATAGAAATGTTAGTTGCTTTTTTTTCTCCCCTCCTAGTTTATAAAACTGAAATCAGGGCACCCTACACGTAAGTGAAAAGCTTGTCACATTTGGATTATTGTCTTTCTGAAGGATTTTTCTCCCAGTAGAGGAGGGAATACATGGTCAGTTCACAGTTCCTCCCTTGAAATTCAATTGTTGGATATAGTGGGACAGAGAAGTACTAGAAGACAAATTCCTAGTGAATTTGTGGGACCTGGTTCCATAATAACTGTTGGCTGTCTCAAAATGAAACAATGAGGCTTTATTGAGGTGGAGAATGTAGTATACATGGTTTGCTCTCTATTATCCTGACAAATACAGTCATTTCCCTCTTAGTTTTCTACCTGTAACTTATTTACAGAGATGGTGGTAAAGTGAGAAGGATTGTTTGTGCATATGTAAAAGAGAGATTATACCCTGTTGTTGGGGTTTGATATATGTATTAAATGAGAGAAGAAGTACCTGGAACGCTGACTGGCACATACATGGTTGGAGCTTAATATAGTAGCTATTACTTTTTTTTTTTTTTTTTTTTGAGTTGAAGTCTCACTCTGTCGCCCAAGCTGGAGTGCGGTAGCATGCTCACAGCCATTGCAGCCTTGACCTGCTGGGCTCAGGTGATCCTTCTGCCTCATCTTTCTAAGTAGCTGGAACCAGAGGCATGTGCCACCACATCTGGCTACTTTTAAAAAATTTATTGTAGAGACAAGGTCTCACCAAGTTGCCCAGGCTGGTCTCAAACTCCTGGCTCAAGCAGTCCTCTTGCTTCCCTTTCCCAGAATGCTGGGATTACAGGCATGAGCCACTGCATCTGGTGGTAGCTATTACTATTATTATTTATATTTTTATTTTACATGTGAATTGTTTAGAGTTAACTTTTCTTCCTAGCTATTCTTTTGCTACTCAGTATTGTCCTGGGCTACCTTTCACATCATTCAATTTACATTTGGAGTGTAAATTTATTTATTTATTTATTTGAGTTGGAGTCTCACTCTGTCACCCAGACTGGAGTACAGCGGCCGCTCCTGGCCACCGCAGCTTCGACCTGCTGGGCTCCGGCGATCCTTCCGCCTCAGCCTTCCAAGTAGCTGGAACTACGGGCACGCGCTACCATGCCCGGCTGATTTTTTGATTTACTGTAGAGATGAGGTCTTGTCAAGTTGCCCAGGCGGGTCTCGAACCCGCGGGCTCAGGCCATCCACTCACCTCAGCCTCCCAAAGGCACGGGATTACAGGCTGAGCCACCGAGTCCGGCTTAGAGAGATATTTGAAGTTGTGAAAATAGCTGATAATTTAAGAAAAGATCTTTATTGTTTCTGCCTTTTCAGTAAACATTGATTTTCTTTGGGATTGGCTCCTTGGCTCATTGGACTTTTTATATTCTTTCCTTGAATATTGCCCATATGCTGATGACTCTTAAATCTCTATCTCCAGTTCAGAACTTGCTCTTTCTCTCTCTTTTTAAAATTTAGAGGCAGGGTCTTAAGAGCTCAGTTGCCCAGGCTGGAATGCAGTGGCTTGATCACAGCTTGCTGCAGCCTTGAACTCCTGGACTCAGGTGATCCTTTTGCCTCAGCCTCCTGAATGGCTGGGACTATTACAGGTGTGTACTACCATGTCTGGCTAATTTTTGGATTTTCTGTAGAGACAAAATCTCACCAGGTTGCCAAGGCTGGTCTGGAACTCCTGGGTTCAAGTAATCCTGGGTTAGACTGGTCTTGAACTCCTGGGTTTGACATCCCAAAGTGCTGGGATTACAGGTGTGAACCACAGCCCCCAGCCAGAACTCTTGAGCTCCAGACTTATGTATTTCACTGGCTACTATCTCCCACCTATAATACTCTTATTTCAATGGTTCTCAAATTCTGTCTGAGACAGAACTCATTTTTTCCATCTAATTCTTCTGACCTCCCCTCTCTGTACCCCCTCACAAAAAAGTTAAAATTTTGTCCTATCTAAAAGGCATTACCATTTATTAATGATTCAAATCTATCATTAGACTTTTCTTCCCTTTTATCTCTCATAGCCAAACTTAAATTCTTTAAATGTTTCTGGAATTCAATTCTCTAATCTCACTTGCACAAGTGTAGCAGTCTCGTAGCTGGTTTCTGTATCTTCCACCTCATAAACCTATCTTTTACCCAGCAGTCTGAACATCTTCCCAACAGATGGATATGTTTATGTTACTCCTCTGTTTAAATCCCTATATCGACTCTTTAACATGACATTAGGTCTTCTGTGACCTGTTCCTATATAATCCTCCTACCTGATCACCTATCACTGATAACACTGAGCAGCATGTACTTTTTGTAGACATCTTGCCATTTCATACCTTTGCTCATGCTATTTCTCCTCTTGTTTATCCTTTTGGGCCAGATGTGTCATCTCCCCCAAGAAACCTTTCTGAATCCCTTCGGTTGCCATAAACAAGAAAGTGCCCCCATTTTGTTCCCTAGAAGCATCCAGCACATGCTTCTGTCATAGTACTTGCCCAGTTTTAGGAAAATTAACTGTTTCTGTCTGCTCCTTCACTTAACTGTACGTTTTGTGAGGGCAGGGACTATGTATGTCCTAGTCATCTTTATAGTCCTAGCTCCTGGAGCCTGCCTTGCAAGTAGCTAAGTGATTCGTTTTTGAACTGAACCCAGTGAAGATAGATGACAAACCAGTTGTATGATATTCTAAGAGAGAGTAAGGGGGATTTTGTTTTCCAGATGTGAGTTTTTATTTATTTAGAATATAATTTAGAATGTTATTGCGTTGATAAAGGCTTTGACGATGGTGATGATGTACAGCCCAAGGTTCAAAAGTAGGAGATAGCAAGATATTGTGTTCAGGGATTATCAAATGCTTTCTGTAGAACATATTTTGACTTTGAGGGCCACATATGGTCTCTGTTGTTCTTTTCTCTTCTCTCTCGCCCTTTCTCCCCTCCTTCCCTCTTCCCCTCCTTCTCCTTTTCTTTTTTTTTTTTTCCCTGAGTTGGAGTCTCACTCTGTCACCCAGGCAGGCGCGCAGTGGCACGCTCACCACTACGGCAGCCTTGATCTGCTGGGCTCAGGCAATCCTTTTGCCTCAGCCTTCCAAATAGCTGGAACCACACGTGTGCTACTATGCCCAGCTAATTTTTGGGTTTATTGTAGAGACGAGGTCTCGCCAAGTTGCCCAAGCTGGTCTCGAACCCCTGGACTCAGTCCTCTTGACTCTGCCTCCCAAAGTGCTGGGATGACAGACGTGAACCTGGCTCCTTCTCCTTTTCTCTATTCCTCCTCTTCCCTCGCATCCTTCCTCTCCTTTTCCTCATAGTACATGGTTGTAAGAATGTAAAAACCATTCTAAGTCTATGGGTATGCCATAGCTTGGCAATCCCTGATATATTATCAGGAATTAACTAAAAGTTGTATGAAATTGTAAAGCAAAGAGACTAAGCAAGCTCATATTTCTTGCTGTGTTTATTTAGTAAAATTTAATTCCTTGGGCAATTATGCATATTTTTAGTATTGAAAACAATTTTGTGTAGTTTTTGTTTTTGTTTTGAATTGGAGTCTCACTCCTTCACCCAGGCTGGAGTGCAGTGGCATGCACGCTCATGGCCACCCCATCGTTGACCTGTTGGGCTCCGGCAATCCTTCCGCCTCAGCCTTCTGAGTAGCCAGAACTACAGACGTGCACTACTATGCCTGACTATTTTTTTATTTTTATTGTAGAGACGAGGTTTCACCAAGTTGTCCGGGCTGGTCTCGAACCCACGGACTCAGGCAATCCAGTTACCTCGGCCTCCCAAAGTGCTGGGATTACAGACTGAGCCACTGAGCCTGGCCTTAAATTTTTTTTTTGGTCAAACTATGTTTATCTAAAAGTTTAACATTTTGTCAAATGGGCCATTATTCTCTGTAGGAAGATGCTCTAAGAACACCTTGGTTTATAAAGCTGTAATATAACCCCTTCTCTTCCCACCACTTAGGCTGATGTCTGGGTCCTTTCAGAAATGTGCCTATTTTTATGATGAAATAGGTTGTGCTTTTTCTTAGATATAGACATTTTGAAGGAACCCTGGATGATACATTTTTCACAGTAAACTTCAATCCCTGGCTATGACCTTGATTATGATCTTGATCTTGATTTGCCTTCTGATAATGTCCCTGAAGCTTAACAATTTCCATCAGTGCTCATATTTCTTTTCTAGTCTCTGTTTTGTAATTTTAAAAAGTATTTTAGTTTTCTTTCTTTTTTTTTTTTTTTTTTTTTGAGTTGGAGTCTCACTCTGTCACCCAGGCTGGAGTGCAGTGGCATGCTCACGGCTACCGCAGCCTCGACCTGCTGGGCTAAGGTGATCCTTCTGCCTTTGCCTTCCAAGTAGTTGGAACTACAACCACGTGCCACCATGCCCGGCTAATTTTTTGATTTATTTTAGAGATGAGGTCTCGCCAAGTTGCCCAGGCTGGTCTCGAACCCGTGGGCTCAGACAATCCTCTCACTCAGCCTCCCAAAGTGCTGGGATTATAAGTGTGAGCCACCATGCCCGGCCTGTATTTTAGTTTTCCAATGTCTTCTTCCCTCTTTTATTTTGAGTTGATAGCAAAAATTCTTATCAGTAATTATATTTATACTGCTTTATACTTATTCATAATTATGCTATTTTATTTGACCTGTCATGCCTAGGTTGATCGTGTGGCAGTATTTTCTTTTCAAAGATGAAGAAATTGAGACCCAAAAGGGTAATTTGCCTTGGGCCTTAAGACAAGTAGGGGATGAAGATGGAAAGACAAAAATGACCTAATAACTGACTATCTGTGGTAGGGAATATTCTGGTGCTTTCTCTTATATAATTTAATCCCTATACGTCTTCTATGTAAGGACTTGTGCCCATTTTCCAGAAGAAACTGAAGCATCTGAGGCCTGTAAGGATTAAGTAGTTTGTTTGCATTTGGTTACATAGCTAGTAAGAGAAGAAAAGCTTATATTAAAATCCTGATTTGCCTTGCTCCAAAGCCTTTTTTTCTTTTATTTTCTGTACTGTTTATAAATCTTTCTGGTTTTAAACCGTTAAATCAGTAGTCTTCAACCTATTTAGACAAGTAGTATCTGACTATTCATTGGAATCACATGAGGAACTTAAACAAAAAAAGACATACTTCATTTCCACACTTGACCGTTAACAGAACTTCTGTTGGTGAGCCTAAGGCAGATATGTATATGGGTATATGTTTATATAGGAAATATAAATTATAGCCTGGTATGGTGGCTCACATCTATAATCCCAGTACTTTGGGAAGCTGAGGTGGGAGGATTGTTTGAGTCCAGGAGTTTGAGACCAGCCTGGGCAACATAGTGAGACCTAGTCTCTACCAAAAAAAAAAAAAACTATTAAAAAAAAAAGAAAATATAAATTAAAAAGAAATTGTATTGCATTATATAATGACATATAGGAAAAAATGCAAAGATATAACCAGCACTCAGATTAAAAAAAAAAGGAACATTATTCCCTCCTCCAAGAAAATGAACAAACTTCTAATACTAATAATTCTAATAATCTTATGACTATTTTTGCCTGTTTATGAATTTTCATAAGGTATAAGTGGCTTTTTGTACTCAACATTGTGAGATTCATTTATGTTCTTGTATGTAAGTTAGTTTGTTCTTGCTCATTGCTATACAGCAACAGTTCTCAAACATTTTGTTTTCTTCACTTTTTTGCTTATTATTGAGGACACCAAAGAACTTTTGTTTGTGAGTTATATCTATTAATACTGTATTAAAATTTAAAACTGAAAAAATTTTGGGTTTAGTGCAGTGGCTCAGCTTATAATCCCAGCACTTTGGGAGACCAAGGCAAGAGGATTGCCTGAACCCAGGGGTTCAAGACCAGCCTGGACAACTTGGTGAGACAGTGTACAATAAATCCAAAAATTAGCTGTAGTTGTAGTTCCAGCTTCTTGGAAGGCTGAGGCATAAGGATCACTTGAGCTCAGCAAGTTGAGGCTGCTTGGCCGTGAGTGTGCCACTAAACTCCAGGCTGGGCAACAGAGTGAGACTCCAACTAAAAAAACAAACAAACAAACAAACAAAATTTTAACGTACTTTAAAACTCTTATTATGTTAGCCCATTTTTATGAAAATAAATATATTATTTCATACCAAAACATTAGAAGAATAATATTTTATATTTTTTCCAAATCTCTTTAATGTCTGACTGGGTTCATATCTGCTTCTGCATTCAATCTGTTGCAGAAGGTTGTTTTGCTTGGATAGGTATGTAGTTGGAAAAGAGAGGAATGTTTTAATTACCTTTTTAGATAATTGTGGATTTTGACACTATACCAAAACTTGACAATTGGTAGTTTCTTATGGTCCATTGCCTTGTGGAATCTGAAACCATATTAGTGAACTTTTCATGCTGTTACATTAAAATCCATTGGTTTGTTTTGTACTTGAATAGATCTTTTATCCATGCATGATTTTGTAGCATCATGCGTTAGTTATTTGGGAAATATTGGTTCATTGAGTGTCTTAATCTGCCTGGTCTGCAGTAATAAAATGCTATAGACTGGTGGCTTAAATAACAGAAAATTAAATTTTCTCGCAGTTTTGGAGACTAGATGTCTAAGATCAAGGTTTCAGCATGATCAGTTTCTGGTGAGGGCTTACTGCCTGATTTGTAGATGGCCACTTTCTCTGTGTGTCCTTACCTGATGTGCTCACCAAGTTTGGGGGGAGAGAGAGAGAGAGAGAGAGAGAGAGAGCAAGTATGAGAGTGAGCAGGCTAGCTCTCTGGTGCCTCTTATAAAGACACTAATCCCATCATGGCAGCCTCAACCTCATGACCTAATCTAGACCTGATTATAAATCATCTAAATCTAATTACCTCCCAAAGGCTCTGTTTCCGCATATCATCACACTGAGGGATAAGGCTTAAATTTGTGAGTTTTGGGGGGATATAGTTCAGTCTATATCACTGAGTTACGCAGATCTTCTGAATGTTGACATATTCTATTTTATAATGTCAGAAAACCCCATTTGTTAATATTACCACCGATCTCATCAGACAAGTCTTTTTAATTTTTGCTTGAAAGCTCAAATTCTATCATTGGCAATAAATACTGACAGTTGTTTTCCTTGAAGTGACAGTCTCACATTGTTCATTTTCGTAAAAACGTCTGCCAAACATCCAAGTCTGAATAATCATAGTTCTTCTGCCAGTCGTTTTTTCTCAAGTAAAAAATGGTGTTTTGTGAAAAAAGCAGATAGTTCAGCTTGCAACTCAGTTGCACAAGTAGTTTAGTGCTTTTCTTTTTTTTTTGAGTCAGAGTCTTACTCTGTCGTCCAGGCTGGAGTGCAGTGGCATGCTCACAGCCACTCCATCGTCGACCTGCTGGGTTCAGGTGATCCTTCCGCTTCAGCCTTCCAAGTAGCCGGAACTACAGGCATGTTCTACCATGCCCGGCTAATTTTTTAGTACAGTATAGAGACAAGGTCTCACCAAGTTGCCCAGGCTGGTCTCGAACCCCTGGGCTCAGGCAGTCCTCTCACCTTGGCCTCCCAAAGTGCTGGAATTACAGGCTTGAGCCATAGCGCCCAGCCTAGTGCTTTTCTTTGAGACAACTCTTGTACTCTGATATGTGACAGAAATTTTTTATGTGTACATCCGATTTATTGACACACAATATTAAAAAGATGTGTAGTTAAAGATTAAGATTTTTAAAAAATTAATCTTTTTTTTTTTTTAAACAAGATCTTGCTGTGTTGCCCAGACTGGTCTTAAGCTCCTAGCCTTAAGTGATCCCCTTGCCTCAGCTCCTGAGCAGGCAGGACTGCAGGCACACACCACCGCACCTGGCTAAAATAAATAGGTTGGTTTTTTTTTTTTGAGTTGGAGTCTCAGTCTGTCATCTAGGCTGGAGTGCAGTGGCACACTCATGGCCACTGCAGCCTGAACCTCCTGGGCTCAGGCGATCCTCCCACCTCAGCCTTCCAAGTTGTTGGAACGTTGGAACTATAGGCATCACTACCATGCCTGGCTAATTTTTTGATTTATTGTAGAGATGAGGTCTCACCAAGTTGCCCAGACTGGTCTCAAACCCATGGGCTCAGGCAGTCCTCTCACATTAGCTGGGATTATAGGCGTGAGCCACCGTGCCTGGCCAAAAAATAAATAATTTTTATGTATTCTTCAAGAGCAATCTTTAGTGAAACCGAAACTAAGTTTTTTTTTGTTTGTTTGTTTGTTTTTTTTTTTTTTGAGTTGGAGTCTCACTCGGTCGCCCAGACTGGAGTGCAGTGGCCACTCCCGGCCACCGCAGCCTCGCCTGCTGGGCTCCGGCAATCCTTCCGCCTCAGCCTTCCCAGTAGCAAGAATTACAGGCATGCGCTACCATGCCCGGCTGATTTTTTTTTTTTTTATTTATTGTAGAGATGAGGTCTCGCTGCCCAGGCGGGTCTCGAACCCGCGGGCTCAGGCAATCCACTCACCTCAGCCTCCCAAAGGCACGGGATTACAGGCTGAGCCACCGAGCCCGGCCTAAGTTTTTTTTTTTAATCTTTTTTTTTTTTAAGCATGACCATGAAGGATGCAATGGCATTATTGCATTTTGGTGTCACTGCCTTGATTTAGTATAAGATGATATATATTTTTGTTGATATGATTATGTTTACTTATTTCTTATTGGAGGAATAGGTGGTTTCATCAAATGTTTACTAAAAATACTGTTTTGAAAACCAACATGAATACAGTTTTTTCCTTGGCTCAGTAGAGCCAAAAAACTTCAGAGTTGAACAGTTTTACAACTTTGTTAGGATGTTAGAAAATCACTGGTCTTGGTGCTTATTTTCTCTACCTTGTGGTGAGGGAAAGGTCTGAAGTGCAAAGCTGTGCATAAAAATGATTTTTAAGTATAGTAGGTCTCTCTTCCCTTAGCCAGGAGTATTTATAGTAGAAAAAGAAAAAGATACAGATGAAGCTATAACCAAGAATCTTGTTGTATGATGACTGGTTTTTCACTATGATCAGTCAGTGGAGAATGAAGGACGAGAGAGGCTAAGCAAGTCATAGTGCTAAACAGTATTTTGCCTTCCACTTAGCACCCCTATGCAGCCTGGAACTTTAGTTCTGGGGGTGAGGCGTTAGTGTTCATTGTGTACTTACATTGTGCTATGCCCTGTTACGTTAGTTGAACCTCAAACTTTATATGGTGGTCATATTATCTTTTTTAATTTTCTTTTTCTTTTTTTTTTTTTGAGTTGGAGTCTCACTCTGTCGCCCAGACTGGAGTGCAGTGGCCGCTCCCGGCCACCGCAGCCTCGACCTGCTGGGCTCCGGCGATCCTTCCGCCTTAGCCTTCCGAGTAGCCGGAATTACAGGCATGCGCTACCACGCCCCGCTAATTTTTTTATTTATTGTAGAGGTGAGGTCTCGCTGCCCAGGCGGGTCTCGAACCCACGGGCTCAGGCAATCCACTCACCTCAGCCTCCCAAAGGCGCGGGATTACAGGCTGAGCCACCGAGCCCGGCTAACTCTTGACTTCTTAAAACCTTAGAGACGAGATCCAGCTATCCTAGTATAAAATCTGAAGCATTTCAGGGTCCTCTCTCTAACTCCTTGTCAGTGTCATTCGTTGTCTCTTCTCCTAGCTTGCGCATTTTACCTCCATTACTGCTGAAGTGTGCATGTCTCAGTGTCTTTGAACATGCTCATCTCTTGGCATAGACATCTCTTTGTTACTCTTACTTGGTCTACTCTGACTCAACCTTTAAAATTCAGCCTAGGAGTTAATCCTTTTCCAGAAAGTTTTCCTAGGTTGGGATTGGGAGCCCCATCTCTAGGTTACTCTATATTTAATATTTGTTGTTTTCCTCCACTTGCAATGGACAGGGATTGTATCTGATTTTCCTTGTATTCTCAGCCCATCTTGGAACCTTGCATCAGTAAGGACTTGTCCAGTGAATCCATAGTTTTAGGCTGGCCTGACAGCAGCTGTGCTTTCCCAACCAGTCACTATTACTCCATGTTGCTCTGGATGTGTTTAAATAGAGTGTCTTCTATTATAGCCATTGCCTGTTGCTCTCTGCCCTTTGTGTTGTCTCTATTCCAAGTCCACTCTTCTTTTCTCTGCTCTTTGCTCATACCTGGACCAGCGTGGCTGTGTATGCAGTAGACACAAAGATACTAGTAAGAAAGAACTTGATTTGTGAGATCCTGGAATCTCACTTGAAATGAATGAAGATCACATTGGTAAGTGGAGAAGCTGGGATCTTATGATTGCTTTTCTGACTCATAGTCTAGTGTTCTTTTTTCTTTTTTTTTTTCTTTTTTGAGTTGGAGTCTCACTCGGTTACCCAGGCTGGAGTGCAGTGGCACACTCACGGCCACTGCAGCCTCAACCTGCTAGGCTGGGCTCAGGTGATCCTTCTGCCTCACCCTTCCAAGTAGCTGGAACTATAGGCATGTGCTACCATGCCTGGATAATTTTTTTATTTATTGTAGAAATAATGTCTCACCAAGTTGCCCAGGCTGGTCTCGAACTGTGGGCTCAAGCAGTCCTTTCATCTTGATCTCGCAAAGTGCTGGGATTAGGCATGAGCCACCGTGCATAACCTAGTGTTCTTTTTTCTACTTCCAAGTTTCTTCTTTATTAACCTTTGGTACATTTTGACTTTTACGTAATGTAAAATGAATGCTACAAAGCCAAATTTTAACAAATGCTTGTGCCAAAAATACAGGATTTGACTTATCTGTTTGATGGTGGGATGATTGAGACTTTAAGAGAGATGGGATAATCAGGCTGGGTGTGGGTGCTCTCCTTTTGGGAGGCTGAGGTGGGAGGATCCCTTGAGCCCAGGAGTTCGAGACTAGCCTGGGCCACATAGCAAGACCTCATCTTTAAATAAATAAATAAATAGATAAATAAAAAATAAATAAGCAAGCTGAGCGTGCTAGCATGCACCTGTAGTCCCAGCTACTTGGGAAGCCTGAGCCCAGGAGTTTGAGGCTGCAGTGAGCTGTGATCATGCCACCGCACTTCAGTCTAGATGACAGAGTGATACTCCGACTCAAAAAATAAAAGTGAGTTTTTAATGACTGCTGTATTAAACCCCTAGTAGTATCTGACGGGTGATTTTAATTATTCCCCAAAGTATTTTGCTGATTATGGAGTCTTAGTAGCAAGCAAAAAGAATCATTTATGCATGCATTCATTCATTTAGTCAACATAGGTTTTGGGCTCTGTGTTAGTTGGTTCTGATGATACGCAGGGCTGAGTAAGTTGTGAGTGCTGTCTTCAAGGAGCTCTCTCTCAGTCTTCAAGCAACTCCCAGGTGCAGTGAAGATAAGGTATAGACATGACAGTTCGATGTTTGTAGATGCTATAAAGTAAGTAGCAGAGGGGGGAATATTACAACTTTTTTCAGGGAAACAGTTATTGGAGGAGAAACTGAGCTTATTTCTGAAAGAAGACTAGGTCTTGTGCGAAGATGACTCTAGACATAGAGTAGGATGACCTGAATTTGAACGCCAGCTCAGCCATTTACTAGCTGTCTAACTTGGGCAAGTTGCTTAAGCACTCTGATTCTCAGTTTTTTCCCCTATAAAGTGGGGATAATCACGTCTATATCTACCTTTGAAAGTTGTTGCAAGGATTTTTTTTTTTTTTGAGTTAGAGTCTCACTCTGTTGCCTATACTGGGAGTTCAGTGGCATGTTCATGGCCACTGCAGTCTCGACCTGCTGTGCTCAGGCGATCCTTCCACCTCAACCTTCCAAGTAGCTAGAACTACAGGTGTATGCCACCATGCCCTGCTAATTTTTTGATTTATTGTAGAGATGAGCTCTTGCCAAGTTGTCCAGTCTGGTCTCAAAACTCTGGGCTTGAGGAGCCTAATTAATAGCTTCTGAAAATTGAGTATGGTTCTAAGTGGCCTGGTAGCAACAGGCTGAACTAGAAAGAGCTCCATTTCTTGTCAGAAGACGTATGCTTGCTTCTAAGTGATGCAGCTTATGTCTGTGCCATCATTGAAAGTTATTTAACATTTCAGAATTTTCATTTTCTCCATCACTAGAACAGAAAAATAAATTACTTTGTAGACTGTGAATTAGGGATAGGTTGGGTAAAGTGCATACCACTTAATCAGTTAAAAGTTTAACTTATGAGCCGGGTTCGGTGGCTCAGCCTGTAATCCCGCGCTTTGGGAGGCTGAGGTGAGTGGATTGCCTGAGCCCGCCGGTTCAAGACCCGCCTGGGCAACTTGGCGAGACCTCATCTCTACAATAAATAAAAAAATCAGCCGGGCATGGTAGCATGTGCCTGTAATTCTGGCTACTCGGAAGGCTGAAGCGGAAGGATCGTCGGAGCCCAGTAGGTTCATGCTGCGGTGACTGGAAGTGGCCACTGCACTCCAGTCTGGGCGGCAGAGTGAAACTCCAACTCAAAAAAAAAAAAGTTAGGAATATTAAAACAAATTTTTCCCCTCCATTACACTAGACTTTTTAAGAGAAGCATCCTTTAAAGATTCAAGGGGGAGCATTCTATCATTTGAACTGTGCTGACACTGATAGTACTTTACCATCTACAAGTTTATTCCTCAGAGTAATTTTGCAAGATGAGTTTAGATCCCAGCTGCTGCACATGCTTGTATTATGAACTTCAAAATTACTTAATCTCTTTATAATTTACTTGTTCCATCTACTGAATGGGTATGCAATGATATTTACATGAAATAGTTGTTGGGAGGATTAAATGAGGTAATTATTAAAGTGCTTAGTTCAGTGTTGGGCACATAGTATAATTTCAGTACATGGTAGTGCTGATTAAGTATTTGTGTCCCACCAAAATTCATGTGTTGAAATGCAAATCCTCAGTAATGGTATTTGAAGATTGAACCTTTGGAAAGTAATTAAGTCATGAGGGTGGAGCTCTCATGATGGGATTAGTGCCTTTATAAGCAGAGACTCCAGAGAGCTTGCTTCTTGTCTCTGCTTTCTACCATTTGAGGGTGCAGTGAAGGCTATTTGCAAACCAGGAAGCAGGCCCTCACCAGACAATGAATCTACTAGTACCTTGATCTTGGATTTTCCAGCCTCCAGGCCTGTGGAAAATAAATGTGGTATTCTGTTACATGTACAATAGCCTGAACTGAGATAGGGAGCATGTTATCACTTTCATTTTATAAATGAGAAACTGGACACAGATTTATAAATCTGACTAGATTCACTAGTAAGAATTGAGGGTGGGATTCAATTCAGATTTGTGTGGTGCCAAAGACTTTACTGTTTATCTGTTTACCAGACTGCATTTTATATAATCAACATTTCATTTGTATGGAAGTGTATTCTAAAACACATCTTCTAGAGTGCTTGGAAATAATTTGTTATTCTTAGGCATTTAAAATTTTCAGTGATATTTTACTAATAGTGTACATGAACTTGAAACTAAATTGGTTAGCGAAGGAACTCTTTGGCCTGGCTTCCTTGTGATTAGACATAATTTTTAGGGCAGACATTCTGGGGTGATAGTAAAAAGTTAGTAAAAAGAACAGTGTGTGTGTGTGTGTGTGTGTGTGTGTGTGTGTGTGTGTGGTGTGTGTGTGTGTGCGTGCGTGCTTCTCTATAAACAGTTCTAGTGAAGTAAAATTGACATACAGTAAGTGATACACCTGGGTATGGTGGTACCTCATGCCTGTAATTTCAGCACTTTGAGAGGCTGAGGTGGGAGGCTCTCTTGAGCCCAGGAACTCAAAAAAAAAAAGTAAGTTGGGTGTGGTGGTACATGCCTGTAGTCCCTGCTGCTCAGGAGGTTAAGGTGGAAGGATGCCTTGAGCCAAGGAGTTCGAGGCTATAGTGAGCTGTGATCATCATGCCATTGCACTCCAGCCTGGGCAACAGAATGAGACCCTGTCTCAAAAAATATATATATATTAGTGAAACAAATTTAATGTACAGTTTGCTAAATTTTGACATATGTATATACTCATGAAGCCACTGTGATGCAGATGGTGAAAAAATCCATCACCTCCCAAAAGTTTCCTGGTACCCCTTCGAAATCTCTCCCTGTATTCCCATCCAAGCAACCACTGATCCACTTTCTATCACTATAGATTAAATAATGATCAAGCCAATTACCATTTAGTCAATTCATCTCTCAGCTTTAGTGTACTCTTATGTAAAATGGAGATTCTACCATCTGCCACAGGGCCACTGGGAAAATTTAGGAACAATGTATATAAAGAGCCTAGCATTATGTTTGACACACAGTAGGCCTTTAATCCTTGGAAGCTAGTGTTACCAGCCAAGTTTTCAGTTGGTGGTCCAGGTTATATTTCAGAGTCCAGTGGAATTCAGAGTGTCAAAATGTATTTCTATCACCTAGAACTCCTGTCCTTTTCCACTGAATGAACTTCCAGTTTAGAAACAGGAAAGTTTAGATTTAGGCAGCTTGAGGCCATAAGGGGCTTTCTAGTGCTCCTTCCTTCTCGTCCTCATGCCCAGTGTTCCGCATGTTATTAATTATGAACAGATGTTCTTCATAAATAATCAAAAAACTCCACAGCAGATATTTGAGTTCTTTATGCCTAGATTTAAGCCTGGAATTATGATGAAGCTGCATAAGCAATGAACTTATAGTCAGAGTCTTGGGTTTTAGTTTCCATTCTGCCTTGGGTGAATCAAAAAGTCTTTCTGGGCCTCAGTTTTCTCACATGTAAAGTGGAGGAGGGTCATATCTCACATGGTTCAGGAAGTGAATTGTATGACAAGATTATAGTTTGTCTGCATCCTCTCATGACTGCCTCACAGTGTTAAAACTTTGTATAAGGTTCAGGTAGCATTTAAGTCTGTTATCTTAAAGTTTTTTAAAATGTATTTTTTATTAGGGTCTAAGTAGAACAAAAAGGCAAAACCCAAAGGTTAAAAGTGCTTAGACTTTAAAGCCTGAGAAACTTTAATTCAAATCTTAGTTTAGTAGCTGTGTGACCTTGGACAAGTTTTTAAAATTTCTGTGAGTCTTAAATTCTCACTTGCCAATAAGGAATACCTGTTCTGCCTCAGAAGGTTGTTGGGAGGATTAGAAATAATGTGTGTACGGTGGAGTGGCATATAGCAGATGCTCAGTAATGCTAAGTTTCGTTCCTTTCATTTCCAAAATTGGTAGATTTGTGGATTCATTGAACTATTACTGAAGGGATTACTGTTGCCCTCTCATGATGCAGTTCAGGACAGGATAGCTGTTAAATAGTGTGTCTCAGATTTCCCATTTAAGTCTGTAAATGCAGTTTGAGGTTTATGGTGCTAGCAGTTATTGTAAAAGGATTTTTAAAAAAGAATGAGAGGACTCTATGCCATGATTTTGTATTTTCTCTTAATTGTCATTGCTGTGACTAGAGGTACTTTGTATTGTTGGAGCCAGGGAAACCAGGGCCATTTTCTTGACTCTTTTATCTGTGTTTATTTGGGTTGGAAGATTGTTTAGAGGTTTCCTAGTGAATAAAGTAGATTTACTGAGTTCAGATTCTTCCTCCTGGATGAAGCCAGGATTGACCTGCTGGGGGTGGGGAAAACAAATAGGAGAATATTGGGAAAACTGGTGAGTTGTGCTCGTAAAGTTGTCAGAATCTTTGAGTTGAGGCCATGTGGAGAACAGTTGATTCTCCATCCTCTCCTTCCCCTCCAGTGCCTGTACACACCAACACAAAGGGAGCTTTAAGATGGAGGTCTGCATTGTAATTTCCTAGAAATTACTGCTTCTGGTAACTGCTCATTCAGTTTGCACCTCTTTGCTGCAGTGGATGAAACAATGGGGACAATAAAGCCATTTATCTGATAGCTATAGCCTCAATGGGATGTTTGTTTTAATAATGGTATAATTTGCAGGGTTCATAAATTGTGATTTTATTCTCATGGAAATAACTGCCCGGTGGTATTTGGATTCTCAGGTCTCCTGTTGTGGATAATTTCACTAACATTCTGGCTGACAATTCCCTTTATTCCAGACTTCGCTTTAGATTGTTCAGGCTGGTTGGGTAATTAGCCCAGTGCAGAGCCAATTTTCTTTAGTTTGGCAATGGCAGGTGGTTACTAGGTAACTAGAGGATCTTCTGAAGGGGGAAGAAATTCTGCTTAGGGATTCAAGGCAAATCCTAGATTTGTTATGATTATCTGGGATTTTAAAAAAATCGAATACCAAAACATCTGATGAAATTTAAAATCTCAAGTCTTCTGAATATTTATTTTCTATGGTACCAAACAACCCATTATATTTGGAGTATTATATGTTTGAGTTTTAAATTTTCATCTACATGTTTTGGCAGGGAATATCCACAGAGGGCAAAGGATGATAATAGCTACCACGAGCCAGACAGTGCCCTAGGTGTCTTACATATATTATCTCTAAATCTTAATGAGAACCCTGAGCGATAGATATTGTTTCCATCTTACCTAAGTGAAAACTTAAATTTAGACAAGTTTAGTAACTAAATTAAGGTATCCCAGCTAATTAATGACAGTTTACCACATTCAAAGCTTACGTTAGGTTTTCAATTATAGCATAAGACATTTTGAAGATACATTCATGTTTCTATTAAACTCTTAGATCTAACAGTAATTGGCTCAATAATATACACGAATTAATAACTATCATCAGATGTGTGTATCTGATTGTTCTTGTTGTCATTTAATCTTCTATTACAGCAGTAGGTACATGGAATATTTTGATTATCTTACCAGCATTAAAGGACTTCCAGGCATGGTGCTGTTTTAAGAATTCTTTAGGCCGGGTGCAATGACTCATACCTGTAATCCCAGCACTTTGGGAGGCTGAGTGGGAAGGATTGCTTGAGTCAGGAGTTTGAGACCAGCCAGGGTGACATAGTGAGACATCATCTTTAATTAAAAAAAAAAAAAAAAAAGAAAGACTTCTTTAAAAGGCTCCAAAGCATGTGTAGTTACTGGAAATAGCCTCAGACTTGGAGTTTGAGGGCTGGGTTTCAAAATCTTGGCACTGCCACCTACTGGGTGATCTTGGATAAGCCTCTTAACCATTATTGGATAATCTTTACTCTTAGATAAGAGCCTTATTTTGCTCATCTGCAAAATAGGGACATGATATCCACTTTAGAGGGATGTTAGGTTTAATGTAGGTGGTAGTGTCTAGTATATGCCTGTAACATAGTAGGGGCTCCAATAAATGTTTATTTCTTTCTTCTTATCTAACTCTACTACTAGTAGAGTATCGTTCTTTCATCACTGGTCACAGGTTTTATTAAAAGACAGCCAATTTCAAGTGCCATTATATTGTATTTTCATGCTGATACTGTTAAACTGAGTTCCTTTTTTGCTAGGAACGTTTCAACTAGGTAATTTGTTTAAGGAACACTTAGACAACTGGTTTATTGTTTTTTTTACTCTCTTAGTCAAGAGAGTAAGTGCGTATGTGAAAAGGGTGTTGGATTTGTGATTATAAAAACTTGGTGGTTGTTCCCGCCTTGCTACTTGCGAGCTGAGTTTCCTGGGACAACTGACTTTCTCGATTTGAATTTTGGGATAGAGATAATACTGTCCTTATTTGCTGTGAGAATCAATTGAGATAATGGATGTGAATTGCCTTTTAAATAGAAAAATGTTAGGCAAGATAGTAACAATGTAACTTTCATAATTAGATTAGTTGAGACTTAGTGAGAATTCACTACCATTTTTAGAGGGAAACTAAAATTTCATTTGGACTATGTAAAGAAGACATTTTGATGAGTTTTGTAGTAGTTCTTGGGGATAGCAGAAGAGGCCAGAATGATGTCCTGGGTAGAAAAAGTATTGAATGGAATGTAACTGTATAGTGGAAGTGAGAAAGAGATGAGGGTGGGGCTACAACTGTGAGTCAGGCCACAGGGACTTTGGGAGGAGCTTAGACTTAAGATTTGGATCTTGGGCTAATCTTGATTCATAAAACAAGAGAGATAGAGGCTCCTTCATTAAAAAAAAAAACAAAAAAACTTAGCACACTGGGCAGTGTGTGGAGAATTGAATGAAGTAGAAATGAAGATAACAGCTGTAGCTTCCCTCATGAGGATACTCAAGTTGAAATCCCAGTTTTAAGTCTTCTAGGAATATGTACAGAAGTTAAAATAGATTTTTTTTCGTTCCTAACTCTCCCTTCCTCCTAACAGTTAAATGTGTCCACTTTGTGGGAAAGTTCCAAGTGAGTCTTGTGATTATTGTGCTTGAATCCAGTGGCGTCTCTCAGATGAGCACAATGGCATATCTTCATTTGAAGAGGTGCAGGAGGCTGGCAAGTGGGGAATCTGCTTGCATAGACTAGAAAAGTTAGTTTTATGTAGTCATATTCAGGTTATCTTTTCCCTGAAAATGGATTCTGTTTACAGCATCTCAGTAATGCAGATATTTTTCTTAAGTGGAACATCAGCCCAAATTTTCAATGTGTTTCATTATTGATGTAGCCAAATGCTGCAGTTTATTGGTTAAGGATTTTTCCACGTGAAGAAAGGCTTCTGGTTCTGAATTTTAGTACAACATTCATTTTATTCATCCCCTCCCCCAGGGGGATGCCAATTTTTCTTTACTACAAGTGACTGCATTATGTTATCTGGATCATTGCCTTTTGTTTTGAGTATTAGGGTAGAATAGTTGTGCAGGGCAGTTTCAAAGTCTGCATTTTATTTGATTGTAAGAACACATTTAGGCCTCTTTCTTCTAGCAGACCTTCTTTGTCTGCTAATATAATGGTAGTATAGTGGTTAAGTAGGAAACGGATCACACTCAGAATCAGTCTGAGTTGTTTTATTATATGAACTTCATATTATAATAGTGCCAACTGATGTTTGCATAATTCTTTGCAAAGTATTTTTAGAGTATTTAAAATTTTTCTTTTTACATGTCTGTTTCTTTCTTTTTTTTTTTTTTGAGTTGGAGTCTCACTCTGTCGCCCAGACTGGAGTGCAGTGGCCGCTCCCGGCCACTGCAGCCTCGCCTGCTGGGATCCGGCAATCCTTCCACCTCAGCCTTCCAAGTAGCTGGAATTACAGGCATGCGCTACCACGCCCGGCTGATTTTTTTTTTTTTGATTTATTGTAGAGATGAGGTCTCGCAGCCCAGGCGGGTCTCTAACCCACGGGCTCAGGCAATCCACTCACCTCAGCCTCCCAAAGGCGCGGGATTACAGGCTGAGCCACCGAGCCCGGCTCATGTCTGTTTCTTGTACTGAACGGTAGCTCTTTTGGGGTAGGACCATTTTTTTTCACCTTTGTACTCATTTTATTCAGCACAGAGCTAAGAATAATAACAATGACACTAGCTAACATTATGCTGTATACCAGGCATTGTACTAAGTGCAGTATTTGTTCTAATCATTGTTATCCCCATTTTATAGAGGAAAGAATTGAGTTGCAGAGAAAGGAAGTCATTTGCTTAGTTTAATAGCTAATGAAGGGATGCAGCTATGATTAGAACCCTAACCATCTGACTTCAGAGACTATGTACTTAACTCTTACACTATATTTTCTCAGAAACAGTTTGTATGAACATACAGGTATATATGAAATGCATTCTCTGTCTTATTTGAGCCTTAAAACTCTGTGAAGAGGATATTGTGCTTTTTGTATCCATTCTATAGGAAAAGTAAAGCGTTTGTGTATATCATCTCTGTTTTTCTAGTAGTGGCACAGATTGTGTTTTCCATAAAGGTTGTTGAGGGAATGAATGATTGAAAAAGTCAAGTTTGAGTTCAGTATTGTTAAAAAGTGATTAAAAAAATAAAGAATGATGATACTAAAATTGCTAGTTTATTTATTTATTTATTTATTTATTTATTTTTAATTATGAAGTTGTGGGGTACAGTTAAGGGTTAGGTATACAATTGCGTTTCATTCAGGCACCCTGTTGATATGGGGTGTTTCCCCGTTCCCAGACAGATATTTGCTACTGTTAATCCCATCTCCCTCCCCCCACCATAGTTTCCCAGTACGGTCAGTCATTTTCATATAGTATTGCATTGAATGTTTAAGGTCCATTATATGAGTGAGAACATGTGATACTCGGATCTTTGTTTCTGTGAGAGGTCACTCAGTATTATAGACTCTAGTTCCATTCGGGTTGCTGCGAAATTCATGATTTTGTTCTTTTTTATGGCTGCGTAGTATTCCATCATGTATATGTACCACATTTTTTTAATCCAGTCCTCTTTTGACGGGCAGCATGGCTGTTTCCAGGTTCTTGCTATTGTGAACAATGCTGCGATAAACATGCATGTGCAGGTATCTTTTTTATAGAGTGATTTGTGTTCTTCAGGATATATTCCCAGTAGGGGGATTGCGGGGTCATATGGGAGGTTGGTATTTAGAGCTTTTAGGAGTCGCCACACTGCTTTCCACAGAGGTTGCACTAGTTTACACTCCCACCAACAGTGTAGAAGTGTTCCCTTTTCACCACACCCTCTCCAGCAGCTGTTATTTTTTGAGTTGTTGATAATTGACATTCTGACTGGGGTTAGGTGGTATCTCAGTGTGGTTTTGATTTGCATCTCCCTGATGATTAGTGAGGTTGAACGTTTATTCATGTGTTTGTTAGCTGCTCGGATGTCTTCCTTTGTGAAGTGTCTGTTCATATCTTTTGCCCATTTTATAATGGGATTGTTTGTTTTTTTCTTTTCAGCACGTTTGAGTTCCTTGTAGATCCAGGATGTTAAGCCTTTGTCGGACCTGGAGTTGGCAAATACTTTTTCCCAGTCTGTAGGCTGTCTCCCTGCTCTCTTAGTTTACTTTTATATCCTATGCTTTCTCCTGATTGCTTCGTTCTTGGTTGCTATTTGATGTGCTTGAGAATTATAATAATGTTAATATGGTGACTTTTAATATATATTTGAGCCTTTATATGATAACTGTCTATAACAGAGCCTTCATTTGAGAGAAGTATTACACTTAAGCATTTTGTAACACTTGAAGAAGCAATTTTTCTGATGTCTGAATGAATTTAATTGTACTGGGCTCTTTTTGATTGCCTTGTCAGTTTTCTTTTGTATTTCTACAAAGAAGATATGACAGTGGCAAATTAGTTTTTCAGTTTTTTTTGCTTTAGTGTGCATTTTATTTTATTATATCTTTTTTTTTTTTTTTTTTTTTTTTGAGTTGGAGTTTCATTCTGTCGCCCAGACTGGAGTGTAGTGGCCGCTCCCAGCCACCGCAGCCTCGACCTGCTGGGCTCCAGCGATCCTTCCACCTCAGCTTTCCAAGTAGCCGAAACTACAGGCGTGCGCTACTATGCTCGGCTAATTTTTTTATTTATTGTAGAGATGAGGTCTCACCAAGTTGCCCAGGTGGGTCTCGAACCCGTGGGCTCAAGCAATCCACTCACCTCAGCCTCCCAAGGTGCGGGATTACAGGCTGAGCCACTGAGTCTAGCTATTTTATTATATCTTGAGTAGGAGTCTCACTCTGTCTCCCAGGCTGGAGTGCAGTGGTATGCTCACGGCCACTGTAGCCTCGATCTGCTGGGCTCAGGTGATTCTTCCACCTCAGCCTTCCAAGTAACTGGAACCACAGCTGCGCCCGGCTAATTTTTAATTTTACTGTAGAGATGAGGTCTTGTTAAGTTGTCCAGGCTGGTCTCGAACCCTGGACTCAGGCAGTTCTCTCGTCTTCCCCTCTCAAACCACTGGGATTACAGGCATGAGCTACCACGCCTGGCAAGTACGTATTTTAAATAAATAACTTGAAGTGATGCAATATTCTGTGAGTTCTCTTTTTTTGTTGAAATATTGACATTAAAAATAAGATTATTTTAATATTATTAGAAAATGTACCCACTTTGAAATTTTATAGAGCTAGAAGAGATCATTGTTTGCTCCACCTTCTCATATTACAGATAAGGAACAGAAATTCAGAGAAGTCATTTGATTTAAGGTCATTTAGTTTGAAAATGGAGAACCTGGGATTGGAACTGAAGTCTCCTTGAATTTATTAATACCATAGCATACTGTTTTCCTTTGAAAATTATTTTTTTAAAGGTGGTGTCACATGGCCAAAGTCATAGGCGCAAGTGTTTTAGCTCATTTGTCCTGCAATAAAATTTCATAAACTTGTTATTTTTTGGAAATTGTTTCATTTTTGATAGGAACACCTCAGCAGTAACAGATCAAGGGGCTAGTTTCATGAAGAGCCTTCTTCTTGCCCCTTGAGAAGAAACCATTTTGCTTCATTTAGCTTCTAGGCTATATCACATCCAGTACAGTCATGTTATAGCTTAGTTTCTTGGTTTTCCAGGTGCCCTGCATTATTTTTGTGTATGATTACAGTTCAAAATATTTGAGAGCTTGTAAGCCCCTCTTCTTATTTCGGTCTGAGATGTTTATTGTGTTCAGGTAAATTACCCCTCACCTAAGAATGTCATAATTTATTCTGTTGTTCCAGATGTGACTGTCAGGCAGTAATCTATATATTACTGCATTTTTTTGGGGGTTGGAGTCTCACTCTGTCATCTAGACTGGAGTGCAGTGGCATGCTCACGACCACCGCAGCCTCTACCTGCTGGGTTCAGGCAATCCTTTTGCCTTAGCCTTCCAAGTAGCTGGAACCACAGGCATGCGCCATCATACCCAGCTAATTTTTTGATTTATTGTAGAGGCGAGGTCTCACCATGTTGCTCAGGCTGGTCTCGAGCCTATGGGCTCAGGCAATCCTCTCTTCTCTGTCTCCCAAAGTGCTGGGATTAAGGCATGAGCCACTGCGCCCGGCTACTGCACCTTTTAAGAGTTGTTAGTCCGCTCACTCATAAGCAGACCTTGAACAACTGTCATAATACTATAAGAAAAGGATTGGCAGTACCAGGAAACTGCAGGGGAGCAGGGAGATGGAATTGGCAGTAGTGGGAATCTGCCTGAAAAAAAAGGGGCACACCTCATCAACAAGGGTACCTGCATAATGAACATTTGTATACCTAACCCTGAATTGTACCCCACATGTTTAAAATAAAAAAATTAAAAGTTAAAAAAAAACAGACTAAGGAAGAAAATTCACATGGTAATTTCAACAGATGCAGAAAAAACAATTGAGAAAATTCATATCCATTAATGATTTTTCTAAAAAAAAACTCTCAGCAATGATTGATGTGCAGGAAATAGGAAGTTCCTTAACCTGATAAAAGTCATCTACCAAAAAAATTTCAGAGAATACTTAATGGTCAAAGACTAAATGCTTTCCCCTGAAATTAGGAATAAGGCACCACTCGTATTTTTTTAAAAAGAGTTGTTTTAATGTGGAAGCTGTATGAGATCAAAAATTAGAATTTTCATTCTTGATTAGTTGGGTACAGTCCTCGGCCTGTTCTATTTGTTTGTTGTTGTTGGGTTATTTTTGTTGTTTTTTAGCTCAGACTAGAGTGCAGTAGCACAATCACAGCATACATCAATTCAATTCTTTTCTCATTTTATGTCTATGAGCTGCGCATGTATGTATATACTCATAAATGTTCCCCTTTTCAAACTCAAAGGTACTACCGATATCTAGTAGATTTTTAGGGCCCTGAAATTTGTCTGACTCAGTTTCTTTGCAGATTTTACAAGCTTTGAGGGTGTATTGTTAAAATATAGGGTAGCTGTTGAAAGAGACTCAAACATTTGGTGGCTCAAATAAAGTAGACCTTTCTCTCTTACACAGCAGTCCAGGGGTATGTCTGTTATGACTACAGTGGTCAGAAGTTCTGCTTCATGAAATCATCCAGATATCCAGATCCCTTCTATCTCTTTGTTGTCCAAAGATGATGCCTTCATCTGAATGCTGTTAACACATCTACCTTGAGTCCATGAGAAGGGAGAAGAGAGAGTAGAGAGCACATAGTTGCCTTAAAAAAAAAGTGAGCTAGAAGTCGTATATATCAGTTTTGGCATCTCATTCATTGCCTTTAGAAACATGGCATACCTAGTTGTAAATAACTTCCGGAAATGTAGTTTCTAGCTGGATTGCATGTGCCCAGTTAAATCTTGGCAGAGGATGAGGGTAGGGTCTGTACTAAAAGAAAGTACTGGAGGTGGATACTATTAGCAGACTCTTCTACATAGTTGTAGCTAGAGTAAAAGTAACTCTTCCTCCACCCATTATCTTATTTAGTTCTCGCCACAACCTTTGAGGTAGGTGATATTATAACCATTTTGCTAACTGGGAAACTGATTTTGAAGTATTGAGTGATTGGTTTAAAGTCACAAGTTTGGCTCAAAACTGAACTTGCTATGATTGTGCTACTGCACTCTAGTCTGGGCTAAAAAAAACAACAAAAATAACCCAACAACAACAAACAAACTGAACTCATTATCTTCTTCCGCAAACCTTCTCTTCATATTTCTTATCTCAGTGAATGACTGAGTCACTTTTTCAGTCACCCAGGCTGGCAGTTTGGAATTTCTTTATCTTCTCATACTCCTTCAGTCACTAAACTGTATAGATATTATCACCTTAACATTTCTCAAATCTATGCCTTTCTCTCCATCTCCACAACTGTTGCTTTAGCTCAGACTCTCAGCAACTCTTGTCTGGACAGCAGCCTCCAGTGACTCCCTCTTCTTAGTCCAACCCTGCCAAACCACTTGTAATCCCTGGGACTCATTTTATGCTGTTATACTCTCAAATGTTTATTCATGTTGTTTCTTCTGCTCAGATGGTCCTCTTGACTTGGTAAACATGACTTTATTTTATTTTTTGAATCGGTGTCTCACTCTGTTTCTTAGGCTGGAACGCAGTGGTGCAATTATGGCTCACTGCAACCTTGAATTCCTAGCTCAAGCAATCCTCTCACCTCAGCCTTGCAAGTAGGACTACCGGTGTGTACCACCACACCTGGCTAGTTTTTAGATTTTTTTTTGTAGAGACTATATCTCATTATGTTGCCCAGGCTGATCTTGAACTCTTGGCCTCAAGCAGTCCTCCTGCCTCGCTTCCAGCAGTGTTGGGATTACATATGCGAGCCACCACACCTGGCCGTATTTTATTAAAAAAAATTTAGCACCAACATCACTTTATTTTCCAGATAGAATTGGCTATTTTCTCTTCATGAGTTCTCCTGTGTTGATATAGCACTTTGTTGTAATAATTTGTCTTGCCTTTTATCAACAGCACTCAATACTGTGTCTGATAGAGAGCAGTTATTCAATAATTGCTTGAAAGATTGGAATATGTGATAGACTTGAACCCAGATCATATGTTTTTCTTATCATGGTGATTCATCCCGTGTGTGTACATGTTTCTCAGGAGTTTCTTCCCAGCACCAGCTTTGGAGATCTGACCTTCTAGGAGCTCTTTTCATTGGCAATCATGAGTAGCCTGCTTGAAGAGGGCTATTTCAACAAATGAGTGCTTTTGTGGCATCATCATTGCCCTGTCACATGTTTTAGAGGTCACATAAAATATTTAATTAACAATTCTAAGAGTCTATCTCTTTGAAAGGTCAAATTTTACTTTAGACAGATCAAACTTGTGGCAAAATTATTTTTCCAGTTGGATTTTGGAGGATGTACTTTATTTGGCTTTTATGTAGGTGCTGCTAAAGCCATTGTCTCTAACTTGCAAAATAAACAAATGTTGAATGTTTGGCTTCAGTTTTTATTTTTTACTTCAAGGGGCAGAAGAAGTTTACTTTAAATCTTGGAGGAGAAGGAAGCAAATTGGGAAAAATGCATCCCGTGAAGATGGTTTTGTTCTTAAGATTATTTACAAAGTGCATACATAAAAATGGAAAGGGAATGACTTCAGTTTACAATAGGCACGGTTTAGGGAGACATGCTAACATCTCAGCAATGAGTGTAAATTCAGCTTGGCTATTATCATTTCTGATCACTGAAGCTCACTTATTGTGGGTTTAAACCATCTGTTTCGGTGTTAGTCCTTTAAAACTCAATTGGTGAATGTTAACGTGATAAAAGGTAATAAAGCTTGAAATATGGCAGTCATTTGGTCTGGTTTACTTTTCAACTAATTGCATGCAAACTTAAGTGTCTTTGGGAAAAAGGAAAGGGAGGAATTAATGCTGTAGTCAACTATTTTGATCTCAGCTTGAGCCCTGCACACCTGTCACTGGCTTGTGGAAGTTTTCTTCCGTAATTAAGAGCTCCTCTCTCATGTTATTACTTAATTGGATGCCACAAGAGCCTGGTGAAACAGTGGAATCCTTTTAATTGCATACCAGCTTTTAAAACAAATCACCAATGTTTAATGTGGCATTGTTTTTATAAACCTTCCCCGGAAAGAGTTTTGATCACTTCAAGTCCAAAAGGAAATATAGTCCTTATGTTTTGGAGCATTGAGGATTCTGCTTGTTATAAAAATAAAAGTCTTATAACACTTTGAAACATCTCTTCTCAAAGAGTTAAGGAACATAATATCTAACACTTACACAGATCTTTAAAATTTGACCAAGTGCTTTGCCTTTCTTTCTCTTGTTTTAATTCTTTTTTTTTTTGAATTGGAGTCTCACTCTGTCGCCCAGGCTGGAGTACAGTGGCATGCTCATGGCCACTGCAGCCACGACCTGCTGGGCTCAGGTGATCCTTCAGCCTCAGCCTTCCAAGTAGCTGGGAATATAGGCACGTGCCACTGTGCCTGGCTAATTTTTTGAAGGTAGAGATGAGGTCTCGCCAGGTTGCCTAGGCTGGTTTCGAACCCATGGGCTCAGGCAGTCCTCTCTCCTTGGCCTCCCAAAGTGCTGGGATTATAGGCGTAAGTCACCGCTCCCACCCTTGTTTTAATTCTTATAATAGCTCCTAGAAAGGTATTATAATCATGTTTCTCATTTTATAGACGAGGAAACTGAGGATCAGAAAAGTGACTTGCTCAGAGTTATGTAATTAGCAAGTGTGTTTTGTAGAGACTGATGTGAACCCTACTTCCTTTTTGATACATCATGGTCTTTCAGTGAGCATAAACTTCATGTGTGCAAATACCAGTTTAGTGGGGATTTTCCTTTAACTTGTTTGTCTTAATGTGATCTTAATTTAGCTTAGTGTGTTTGGTTCTTTTCTCTTTGAGCTGGCAATTCTTGCACGTATAGTGGAAAGAGGCAGCCTGAAGTAGGTGAAGAAGCCAAAGTGCTGGGAAATGACAGCATTGCGCTCTTCCATGCCTGGGTTATGACTGTACCTAGAATGGAGCATCCTCTGTAAGATTGGCAGGATCTTTGTGATCCTGCTGTTGTGCAGATAGATCCTTTACAGCAGGGGTATCCAACTCCCAGGCGGTGGACTGATACCTGTCTGTGGTCTGTTGGGAACCAGTCTGCACAACAGAAGGTGAGGGGCAGACGAGCAGAGCTCTGTCTTCTGCCAGATTAGCAGTGGCATTAGATTCTCATAGGAATGTGAACCCTGTTGTGAACTGTGCATGCAGGGGATCTATGTTACATACTCCTTATGAGAATCTAATGTTTGATGATCTGAGGTGGAGCTGAGACGGTGATGCTAGTGCTGAGGAGCAGCTGCAAATACAGATTAACATCAGCAGTGAGGTTTGGCCTCACATCCCCCTGCCCCGTGTAACAATTGTCTTCCATGAAACTGTCCCTGATGCCAAAAACGTTGGGGACAGCTGCAGTTCACAGTATATTTAGCTGAGCTTTTATGAATGAGCTTCTGTGGTAGTCACCTCTTTTGAGGCCCCAGTGCCCATTTTCCTTTCTGACTATTAGGACTAGTGGAGAGAACTCTAGACTGGGAATCAGAAACTTTGATTCTACAGTTGCAGTTAGGTGATTTGCTAACTGACCTGTTGTCTTCAAGAGTAAATTTGGTTAGTACCACCTCTCTGAAGACTTTGCTGAAGGCTTAGGTGTCCTTAGTGCCTTTTTGTTGACGCTGTGACACCTTCTTTACTTATTCCCTATCTGGTACTTATCATATTGTTCTATAGCTATGTTTTTCTTTCCCACTAGAACTATACCTCTAACCCTTCTTTCTACTAGACAATCTGCTCTTGAGAATCGTTGCCCCAAAATACATATTGTGTGAGAGCATGGTCATAGGGTTCTGGATTGTGGTGAACATTTGTGGTTTACTTCCTTAGCTTCCCCCTTATCTGAGCAATGGTCTCAGATGTTGGTTTAGGATCCGTACCTCCCTATTACTTTGTCCCATGTGATTTGGTTGGAAATTTCTTAGCTCTGGTGTTATGTGAACCAGGCCCAAGCTAACCAGGGCTTCACATTCATCTGCTCACAGTCCTTGGTTTAGGGGTAAATGTATGTTCTATGCTGGTCTAAACTGAATGTTCAGGACTTTTATAGGAGCCACTACAAAAGACTTTCTCCATTCCTGCTACACTGGAAGGCTGTGTGACTGGAGCTGCTACCTTAAGAGGAGAGAGTCTGGTTCATGGCATAACCAACACTGAGGAGGTGAGGCTTACGAGGTAGATATGATGACTTTGAGCTCTGAATTGAGGCTCCCTCACAGTCTACCCTAATCTTTGGCTTCAGTTAATTAAATCAGTAATTAGGCTTTTTGCTTACACTAGTTAGGTTTTCTGTCATTTACAACCAAGAGTCTTGATTTATTTCTCTTCTGCACTTAGCATAGTTCATGGCCTAGACTTTGTTAAATGTATAAATGCTTGAACTCTGTGAACTCTTCTTTCTTAGTCTCAGTTTCTTTTTCTGTAAGATGGGAATAACAATTTCTGCCTCTCTGACTTAAAAGGGTTGTTATGAATTAATAGAAGGAAAATCTTTCTGGTCTCTTTCAGCACTTAGTCTATAACAGACAATTGAACATTTAATTATACAATTATGTATGACCATTAGATCATAGTTAAGTTTTTTCTCTCAACTAGATGGTATGCCCCCTAAGAGTGACACTGTTTCTTGCCTATCTGTTGTTTCCCCACTCTTGCTCAGCTCATGTTGGGATAGTAGCAGGCATTTGTGAATACTTATTAATTATGACAATAGCAGCTACAATTTATTGCATATTTTTATTGGGCCAGACAGTATGTAAGCATTCTACATCAATTATCTCCAAACCTTACTTAGCAAATAGCACTATTAGATAAGTAGTATTGTCCTTAGAGGATGGTTATACAGTTAACAAACAGGAGAGTTGAAATTGTTGGTTGAGTTATAAGGGAAAATAAATGTGATTGACCTTTCTAAAACATATATCAGGAATGTTGGAGGGGTCTGCTTTAGGTGAATGATAGAAGTGAACATCAAGTAAATACCTAATAGGAATGAAATCCTGGTTTGTCTGGAATTGTTTGGAAAGTTACCTGTGACTTTTTCTTGACATAGTTTTATTGATTGCACCAATCCATCGCATCACTATTAAATAATGAAAGATATGCAGAGTAGTGGCATTAGAAATACTGGTCACAAGGGTACTGTATAGCGTGGTTAATACTCCATTGAATATCGGTGAATGCCCCCTCTCTGGGCCTCTTGTGAATTGGTGTCTTGCTAAATATGCTTGACTGGTGCCCAGGAAATGTTTTGCTCATGTTCAGATTCCCTATTGATAGGCAATCTTTTGTTCTTTATTGAGCTTTAAAGTCAGACTCCAGTTTAAGCAAGTAATCAAATTTTAAAAGTCTAGCAAGCATTATATACTTTATTCTATGAATGAAAACACATTCACCTTGAAGCAAGACATCTGGATTGTAGACCAAAGTTTGAATCAAATGATACTATTTACTGAGGACCTGCTAGATAATTTGCATATATTACCTTATATAATCCCCAAAAGAACATTTCAGGATAAGTATTACAATACCCATTTTTGATGAAGATCAGAGAGATGAAGAGAGATCATACAACTGTAAATGTTCCTCTGGAATATTTTGAAACACAGTCCTAATATTGCAGCATTGAACCTCAAGATCAAGAGTCATATAGGAGAAGAATATTTTTAAATTATTTAAAAATTTCTTTTTATTATCCAAAGTAAGTGTCACTTTTACCCCTTGGTCAAATGATATAGACATAAAAATATAAGTCATTTTAGGAAAGGAAGGGGGGACTCATAAAGATCTTGGTTTATGAATTAAAAAATAAGGTGAATAGCTCTGTTTACATGACCAAGTGCTTAAAAAAAAAAGTGAATGATATGTCATTTCCAGTTCTCTGTGGCATAATTTTAACATATTTATTAGGGATGTAGTAGCTTTAGTAGGGATTTACTAGGGATGTAGTACCAAATGTGTGTGGTCTTTGGTGTATTCCAAGAAAGACTGAGAATAGCTTACAATAGTAATTAATAAAATGGCATAAAAATATTCATTACTAATGAAAACAGAATTTTTTTTTTTGAGTCGGAACCCAGGCTGGAGTGCAGTGGCACGCTCATGGTTACTGCAGCCTTGACCTGCTGGGCTCAGGCTGTCCTTGCACCTCAGCCTTCCAAGTAGCTGGAACTATAAGTGCATGCCACCACGCCCAACTAATTTTTTGATTTATTATAGAGAAGAGGTCTTGCCAAGTTGACCAGGCTGGTTTTGAACACATGGGCTCAGGCAATCCTCTTGTCTCTGGCTTCCAAAGTGCTGGGATTATTATAGGCGTGTGCCCCTTTGCCTGACTGAAAATAGAATTTTGTTGTGTGTGTGTGTGTGTGTGTGTGTGTGTGTGTCTCCCCAGTTGCTGTAGGTGAGCTACAAATTTACCTCTGAATTTCCTGCAAGCCTAGGAGAGAAGGATGACTTTTTAAAAGGACAAAAGAAGACAATTCCTCTGGGAAAATAGTTTAAAATTTAACTGAGTCTAACATTTAGGAAAAGCATGGCTATTGGTGTGAAAACTTAATCAAATTATTTTTGTTTACTTTTTATTTTATTTTATTTTTTTGAGTTGGAGCCTCACTCTGTCACCCAGGCTGGAGCAGGCAGTGGCACACTTCCAGCCACCGCAGCCTCGACCTGCTGGGTTCCTGCGATCCTTCCACCTCGCCTTCTAAGTAGCTGGAACTACAGGCGTACGCTACCACACCCTGCTAGTTTTTGATTTATTGCAGAGATGAGGTTTCATCAAATTGCCTGGGTGGGTCTCGAACCCATGGGCTCAGGCAACCTCTCGCCTCGGCCTCCCAAAATGCTGGGATTATAGGCTAAGCCACTGAACCCGGCCTATTTTATTTTAATACAGTACCTTTTTGTAAGGCTCTGCTTATAGGGAAGACGGACTGAAATTAAACTAAACTAGGATAGGGTAACTTCCCAGAGGTAGGTCTTAATCTATACCTCTGTGATAATAGACACTTAGAGGAGAGAGCAACCACTTTTGGCCTAGGTAATCAGGAAAGACTTCCCAGCAGAGCAGCAGGTATGTTGGCAGTACAGCAGCTAGACTACTATTTGGCTAGGATGGGGACTTCATGTAGGAGCCCAGAATAAAATACATTATAATAATTCTGAGTGTCTTAGTCAGCTTGGACTGTGCTGTGGTTTGAATGTGTTCACCAGAGTTCATGTGGTGGAGTTTAATCCACAATGCTGCAACTGTGCTGAAAGGTGAGACCTTTAAGAGGTGATTAGGTCTTGAGGGCTCTACTCTCATGAATGGATTAATCTTGTTATAGGAGAGTGGGTTTGCTATCTGGAGAGTGGGTTTGTTATAAAACTATTTGTACCCCTTCCTCCACCCTCCTCTCCTATACTCTCTCTTACCTTTCTGCCATAGAATGACACAGCAAGAAGGCCCTCCCAGTTGTGGGCCCCTCCACATTGGACTTTGTAGCCACAGACCTATAAGAAATAAATCTATTCTTTTTTGTTTTTGAGTTGAAGTCTCACTCTGCTTCCAAGGCTGGAGTGCAGTGGCACACTCACAGCCACCCCAGTGTCGACCTGTTGGGCTCTCGTGATCCTTCCACCTTAGCCTTCCAAGTAGTTGGATCTACAGATGCGCAGTACCACGCCTGGCTAATTTTTTGATTTATTGTGGAGACGAGGTCTTACCAAGTTGCCCAGGCTAGTCTTGAACCCCTGGGCTCTGGCAATCCTGTCACCTCTGCCTCCCAAAGAGCTGGGATTACAAGCTTGAACCAGTGTGCCCAGCCTTTTTTTGTTGTTGTTGTTGTTTTTGAGTTGGATTCTCACTCTGTCGCCCAGGCTGGAGAGCAGTGGCACCCTCCTTGACACCTCAGGTGATCCTTTCATCTCAGCCTTCCAAGTAACTGTAGCTACAGGTAGCTAGCTACAGGCATGCGCCACCATGCCTGGCTAATTTTTTGATTTATTTTTGTGAAGACGAGGTCTTGCCATGTTGCCTAGGCTGGTCTTGAGCCCGTAGGCTCAGACAATCCTCCCGCCTCCGTCTCCCCAATGCTGGGATTACAGGTGTGAGCCACCGTGCCCGCCTTTTTTTTTTTTTGAGTTTTGAGTGGGAGTCTCACTTTGTTGCCCAGGCTGGAGTGCAGTGGCATGCTCACAGCCACCACAGCCTCAGTGTGCTGCGTTCAGGTGATCCTTCTTCCTCTGTCTTCCAAGTAGCTGGAACTACAGGTGTGTACTACCACACCCAGCTAATTTTTTGATTTATTGTAGAGATGAGGTCTCGCCAAGTTGCCCAGACTGATCTCAAACCCCTGGACTCAGGCAATCCTCTCACCTCAGCCTTCTAAAGTGCTAGTATTACAGGCATGAGCCACCTGGCTCACTTAAGTATATTAATAACAAATTAAGGTTATGATAGTCAACATATTACAGAAAATAATAGATTAGCCTCAGCAAAAAAGTATCTCTCTCTCTCTCTTTTTTTTAATTTTAGAGTCAGCCTGTCAACCAGGCTGAAGTGCAGCAGTGCAGTCATAGCTTACTGCCACTTTGAACTCCTGGACTCAAGTGGTCCTGTCACAGTGCTGGGACTACAGTTGCACACCACCACACCTGGTTAATTAAAAAAAATTTTTTTTTTTTTGTAGAGTTGGAGGTCTTGCTATGTTGCCCAGGCTTGTCTTGAACTCCTGGACTCAAGCAATCCTCCAGCATTGGCTTCCCAAAGTTCTGGGATTAAAGGCGTGTACTACCGTACCCAACCCAAAAGTATCTTAATTTTTTGTGAATAAGCCAAGGATATTAAAATGGCAAAAAATGGGCTTTAGACAATATTCTATTCCCTAATAGAATATAATATTTCATTCCCTACTAGAATATAATATTTGTAATGATTAATGAATGATGCTAACTAAGCATCTTTTCATGTACTTGTTGGCCATTTGTATAACTTTGGAGAAGTAACTGTTCAAGTCCATTGTCCATTTTAAAATTGGGCTTTTGCCTTTTTGTTGTTGAATTGTAATAGTTTTCTACATATTCTGGATATCAGACCTTTATCAAATGTATAATTTCCAAATATTTTCTCTCATTCGGTAGGCTATCTTTTCACTTTTTTGATAATGTCCTTTGATGCACAAACGTTTTACATTTTGATGAAGTTCAGTTTATATATTTTTTCTTTTGTTGCTCATGCCTTTGTTGTCATATCTAAGAATTCATTGTGAAATTCAAAGTCATGAAGATTTACCTCTGTGTTTTCTTACAAGATTTTATGGTTTTAGTCCTTAAATTTAGGTCTTTGATTCATTTTGAGTTAAGTTTTATATGTAGTGTGAGGTAGGAGTCCAGCTTCACTCTTTTGCATATAGATATTCAGTTGTTGCCTCTGTAACAGGAAAGAGATCACTCTATTTGAGAAAATGAAATAAGGACAGCATAGCTACAGTGCGTAAAGCTCTAGGGGCGAGGGACAGAATTAAGAAAGATATAGGATCAGATTTTTTTCTTTCGTGTTTTTAGAGACAGATTCTCACTATTGTGCCTAGGCTGGAATATAGTAGATATTCACAGCACTATGATAGTGCATTGCAACCTGAATTCTTAGATTCAAGTGCTTCCTGCCTCTGCCTCCTGAGTAGCTGGGACTACAGGCATGCGTCACTGTACCCGACACATGTTTTTCTTTATACTAAGAATAGTTGGAACCATTAAAAGGCTTTATGCTGGGAGGAGTAACATGATCTGAATTTGGAAAACAGCACTTTGCTGTGTATTGAAAAGATTATAGAAGTGTACCTCTCAATGCAGGGAGATTTTTGCCTTAGTTCACAGATATGGTCCATATGAGAAACAAGGTGGTAGGTTGGGCAAGGAGTATGGTAGGTGGAGATGAAGAAAAATGTTAAAATATTCAGTAGACTGAATTGATAGGACTAAGTGATAGATTATATATTGAGGTGAGGTAAATGAGAGGGAAGAATAAGTTCTTAGAAACTGGGAGGTAGATAGTGATGACTTTCACTAAAATGGGACACTGGAAAAGGACTAATTTGGGAATAGAATATTATGATTTCAGCTTTGGATATGTTGAATTTGAAGAGACCTTAAGATATCCAAGGGATAATAATGTCCGGTAGGCAGCTAGATAAACATGTCTGCAACTTAGAGAAAGATAAGAACCAGAGAAAAATTGGTTATATATTTGGCATTTAGAAGATAAGTGGAGCCGTGGACATGGATTGGATTGTCTAGGGAGAGAGAATAGAGTGAAAAGAGAATAGGAAATAGTACAGTCTTGAGGAACATTTAATCCCTGGGCAGAGGAGGATAAGCCTGGGAAGCAAAGAGGGGGCAGACATAGAGGGTAGTAGGAAAACTGGGAGAATATGGTGTTCAGAAGCCAAGGGATAAGGAAGAAACAACACAGCTCTATGATGCTGAGAGATCACAAAG
Source organism: Cephalopachus bancanus (assembly GCA_027257055.1). NCBI lineage: Eukaryota > Metazoa > Chordata > Mammalia > Primates > Tarsiidae > Cephalopachus > Cephalopachus bancanus. Next base: position 1,475,517 of record JAPVLO010000195.1, on the reverse strand, counting down.
TAGAAATACAGATTTAATGTCTATTGGATTTATCATTGTCAGGGTCATTCATAACTTTACTGAAATACAGAGAAATGATTGATAGGGATTGTTCAGCCGATAGCTTTTTTCATTGAAAAACAGAATGTTGGCTGGGCTTGGTGGCTCAGACTGTAATCCTGCGCTTTGGGAGGCCGAGGTGAGTGAATTGCCTGAGCCTGCAGGTTCGAGACCTGCCTGGACAACTTGGCAAAACCTCATCTCTACAATAAATCAAAAAATCAGCCAGGCGTGGTAGCATGCGCCTGTAATTCTAGCTACTCGGAAGCCTGAGGCAGAAGGATCACTGGAGCCCAGCAGGTCGAGGCTGCGGTGGCTGGGAGCGGCCACTGCACTCCAGTCTGGGCGACAGAGTGAGACTCCGACTCAAAAAAAGAAAAACAGAATGTTAATCTGGAAGGGATGTTATTATTTTGGTTCTGTCATTTTGCTCTATTTATTTTTTTTTTTTAGCATTTGTTTTTCAGTCTACAAATAACATGATTAATCATCTAGTTTATTGGATTAAAACAACAACAACAACAAAAATGTAAAGCACCAGAACCCTTTTTCTTTCTTTTTTTTTTTTTGAGTCGGAATTTCACTCTCTTGCCCAGACTGGAGTGCAGTGGCTGCTCCCGGCCACCGCAGCCTCGACCTGCTGGGCTCCGGCGATCCTTCCACCTCAGCCTTCCAAGTAGCCGGAACTACAGGCGCGTGCTACCACACCTGGCTAATTTTTTGATTTATTGTAGAGATGAGGTCTCACCAAGTTGCCCAGGTGGGTCTCGAACCCGCGGGCTCAGGCGACCCACTCACCTCAGCCTCCCAACACGCAGGATTACAGGCTGAGCCACCGAACCCGGCTCAGAACCCTTTTTCTATCAAATGTTACACGAAGACTTAATACGAATAGATTAAATGGTAGCTACTCTGGTTAAATGGGGCTTAGAACACTGCTCTTTTGTATCTCCTTCTACTCCTTTCTGGTCCTGGGTACTTTTTCATAACCTTTAATTCTCTGTAGAACAACTTGAAAACACTGATCTAGGTGGTTTCTTATTGCTGAAGGAGCAACTGAGGATCGTGGAGAGGCAGTCCCTTAGCAAAACTGACATAGTAGGCTTTAGATTTAGAACTAGTGTTGTATTAGTGTAGCACTGTTACTCAAACTAAGGTCTTTAGCTCCTATTCCAGAGCACTTTCTACAGACTGAACTTTATGGAATGTCTGTCCCTCTTTCTCAGGCCAGCAGTTCTGACTCCCTGAGTCTTCAGGGTCCCTTTTGCATAAAGGAAACATCTGGGTCTGGAGGCCATCTGCTTTCTTCATTGTTCCATGCTTTTGTCCTATAGATGGTGGGCACTGTGGTGGTGGTGTGTTCACCAACTTCCATTCTACTCCAAGAATTAGTTTAAACCAATCGGTCATGTAATTCCATGTCTCTTGCCAGCAAATTATTGAGGAGAAGGGTATGTGCCCAAATTCTGGCTAGTGAGGCATGAAAGGAATGCTACCAGAAGTTTCTGAAAAAGTTTCCAAAAAAGATACAAGAAGGGTGGCCTCTTTTTCTGGTGGATATTATTTACTACTTATGTATTTGCTCAGAACAGACTGAGCCGGTTTAGTCAAATGTACATGTTAATACTTACGTCTCAGAGTTCTTGTAAGAAGAAAATGATTTAATGTGTGTGGAAGCATCTGAGAACTGTATACATATTATTTCTTTCATTTCTGGACTCTACAGAATATTAGTTCCCTTCTTCACGTAGTAGAGCTAGGTAAAGAAATGGGTCACCGGATTGGAATATTTTGAAAGGTACATATATGAAGGAAGAAAAGATCTTCCTTAGATTACCCTTGAACTCAGTGGTGTTGAGGGTGGTACGAGTGAGAAGCCTGAGGGAACGTGGTCTTGAAGGGAGACCAGTTGATAATGATTTTTGGGACTAGTCTAGGGGAGGAAAGGGAGTGATGGCTATGAATCAGTGAAGCAGTGTTAAGCAGCAGTAGCATTTAGGCAATGCTAGGGGAATATTTGCCCTCCTAGAGAAAACGTGTTATAAATATCACATGTGTAGGTTCTGACTGGTGAATTTGGGGTCTGGAAGATCTGTGAGTTACCCCTCTTTCTTCCTCCCTAGTGGCTCAATTTATCCTTATTTCTAACTGTTTGGGACTGAAGAGTGGTATTTGGTAGTGGCTCAGTCTTAGTGCTCCCAGCTGGTAACTTCTAGCAGAGCTGGAGGGGAGGACAAATCATGGTGTAGGTCCTAGTAGTAACAGAGAGGTGCATGGTTATGGAGGAAGGTAGCCAGTTTGTTTGATCACTCCTCAAGGACTTTGTAATGCGATAGAAATAGATTCAAATTTCAACTTTACAATTTATGTCTAATCATTCTAGATAAGCTTGTGGAAATAGCATTATAACATTTACCTTTCAAGATTACTATTAGTATTGAGATACTGTTTATAAAGCTCCAGACACAGTACCTTACACATAGTAGTTGTTCAAATAAATAATAGTTGTGTTACTGTTGCAAACAATAACTAGGTTAAGTTAATGAAACTGTGTTTATAACACATCTCTCAGATTACCCATTGATTTGCTTGTTTGCAACCCCTTGGGGTTCAGTGCTTACTGTTTGTTTCAATTACATGTAAAATTACTAAATTAAATATGGGTGGAAATGGAGTTGAAGGGAGCAATAAAGAAGATATCACTGCCTTTGGCTCCAAGCGCCTAAAGGTTGCCTTTAATGTTCAGAATTGTACTCTTATTTCTTTATCCTTTTTTTTCCTGCTTCTTTCACTTTCCCTGTTCCTTTTTTTAAAGTAATTTTTTGGTTATTTTGTAATAAAAAATTATGGTAAAATACAGTATACGTAAAACTTTACTATGTTAGTCATGTTAAGCTATTTTTATTCTTTGGGTTGTTACATTTTTCCTGTAATGCCCTTTTCTCTTTTCTCCAGGTTAATGCCTTTCTCCTTCAAATTAGTCACCTTCTCAAAGCCTTCATTGATTGCTGCCTTCTAGCTATAGCTCTTAAAACACTATGTGGTAGTTGATGAGTTCCATGCACTCAAGGAACTTATAAATTTTAGCACTGGGTCTTAGCTAGATTTCTGTCATCTTCTTTACACGTCAAGATTCATTGTTAGCCGAGCTTGGTGACTCAGCCTGTAATCCTGCGCTTTGGGAGGCTGAGGTGAGTGGATTGCCTGAGCCCGCAGGTTCGAGACCCACCTGGGCAACTTGGTGAGCCCTCATCTCTACAATAAATCAAAAAATTAGCCGGGCATGGTAGCGCGCCTGTAGTTCCAGCTACTTGGAAGGCTGAGGTGGAAGGATCGCCGGAGCCCAGCAGGTCGAGGCTGCAGTGGCCGGGAGCGGCCACTGCATTCCAGTCTGGGCAACAGAGTGAGACTCCAACTAAAAAAAAAAAAAGGATTCATTGTTCACTTACTGAACTTGGCTTTGCTGATGACAGACATTCTGAAATAAAAGTGATCTCCTGGGAATCTGATGGAATTCCCTCTTTATTGTTCTTCCATTATATTTTACTCTTGGTTTGTGTCAGTTCTCACTAAGAGTAACATAATCCTTTTATATAAAAATAATATGCCTTTTATATCTTTCTTGCTTAACAGAGATTCTAATGATCTTGATTAATCCTGATGGCATTTTGTCCATATTTTTCCTCCTTAAATCTCCTCCATCTTGTGGTTCTTGGAAGGAATTAGAAAACTTGGCAATAATATCTCCCTATATTCTCCCATGCAGAGACTAACTTTTCAGCATTGAGCTTTTTTTTATTTTTTAAAAATTCAATTTAACTTAATTTTAGAGTTGTATGGTACATGTGAGGATTTGCTACATAAGTGAATTGCGTGCAGGTGAGGTTTGGGCTTCTTGTGAGCCCTCTCTTCCCCTGGTAGTGAACATGGTACCCAGTAGGTTGTTGTGTGCCCCTTATCCCCCTCCATCTCTCCTCCAGTAGCCATATTTGTTCCCACCTTTGTGGTTGTGTGTCCAATGTTTAGGGCCCAATAATGAGTGAGAACATGCAGTATTCAGTTTTTGGTTTTTGCGATAGTTCACTTAGAATGATGGTCTCCACCTGCATCCATGTTGCTGAAAGGACATGATTTTGTTCTTTTTTATGGCTATGTAGTATTTTTATTGTGCATATATACCACATTTTCTTTTTTCTAATACATTTTTTATTTTAAATATGTGGGGTACAATTCAGGGTTAGATATACAGATGTTCATTATGCCAGGTACTCTTGTTGATGAGGTATGCCCCCTCCTCCCCGGCAGTTTCCCATTACTGCCACTCCTGGCCCAGCCCTCCCCTGGCAGTTTTCCACTACTACCAATCCCTTTCTTACAGTATTATGATAGTTGTTCAAGGTCTGCTTATGAGTGAGAACATGTGATACTCGGTTCTTTGTTTCTGTGATAAATCACTCAGTATTATAGCCTCTAAGTCTATCCAAGTTGTTGCAAAGTTCATAATTTTGTTCTTCTTTATGACTGTGTAATATTCCACTGTGTACATGTACCATATTTTTTTTAATCCAGTCCTATTTCGATGAGCAGCACAGTTGATTCCATGTTTTTGCTATTGTAAGTAATGCTGTAATAAACGTGTGTGTGGGTATCTTTTTCATAGAGTGATTTGAGTTCCTCCAGGTATATTCCCAGTAGGGGGACTGTGGGGTTGTATGGGAGGTCAATTTTTAGATCTTTTAGGAATCGCCACACTGTTTTCCAGAGGCTGTACTAGTTTACACTCCCACCAACAGTGTAGAAGTGTTCCCTTTTTGCGACATCCTCTCCAGCATCTGTTGTTTCTGAGTTATTGATGATGGCCATCCTGACTGGAGTTAGGTGGTATCTCAGTGTACCACATTTTCTTTATCTAGTCCACTATTGATGGGCATCTGGGTTGGTTCCATGTCTTTGCTATTGTAAATAGTGCTGCAGTGAGCATAGGTTTGCAGGTTTCTTTTAGGAAGAGTGACTTATGTTTCTCTGGGTATATTACCAGAAGTGGAATTGCTGGATCATATGGTAGCCATTTTAGCTTTTTTTGAAAAGTTTTTCTTTCTATTCATATAGTTAAGATCATACTATTGATAGTTTTCTGAAGTGCTTTTAAATTTAACATTATATCATAAGCATTTTCTGGTGTCATTAAAATTTGTATTAAGCGTCATTTTTTTTTTTTTTTTTGAGTTGGAGTCTCACTCTGTCTTCCAGACTGGAGTGCAGTGGCCGCTCCCGGCCACCGCAGCCTCGACCTGCTGGGCTCCAGCAATCCTTCCACCTCAGCCTTCCAAGTAGCCGGAATTACAGGCATGCGCTACCACGCCTGGCTGATTTTTTGATTTATTGTAGAGATGAGGTCTCGCTGCCCAGGCGGGTCTCGAACCCGCAGGCTCAGGCAATCCACTCACCTCAGCCTCCCAAAGGCGCGGGATTACAGGCTGAGCCACTGAGCCTGGCTTAAGCGTCATTTTTAATAGCCAAATGCGATTGCATTGCATGACATTTAATTATAACTTTATTGTTAGACATTCTGGGCATTTTTCATTCTTTTTGATTTTGTAAATAACATTGTGAGAAGCATCTTTGGTCATAAATTTCAGCTGTAGTTTTTGATAGTTTTCTTAGGATAAATAGGGATAGGGTAATTAGAGTAAAATATAAATTTTTTTAAAGATCTTGTTACACACTGTTGAGTTATTCTCCTAGTTCATTGCAAGGACTATGTATTTGTTAAATAAAAGAATGACTACTCCCTAGGAAGATTGTATCTGGTCATACTTTTTTTATAGGAGTAGATGAGTGCCTGTAACTTCTCATACTGCCTTTTAGATTTGACCTTCTCAGTGTCCTCTGTCCTCATTTGTTCATAGTGAGGGCTTTATCCTCTTGTTAGTTTCAGATTTAATTGCTTATTCTGTACTCAGGCCAGATGAAATCAGGTCTTTATTCTTTCTCTCTCAAAGAAGAGATACTGAGTTTATCCTTATTTGGTCATTTCCTTCTTCACTCTTCCATCCTTCATTGGTATTAGCTTAGGATTCTGAAAGCCCTCCTTGAAACCACAGAGATTGGAAAAACTTGCCTGATCCCATAGGTAATGCTTAAAGTATAGAAAGAGTGCAAGATCTAGTTAAAAAAAAAAATTGGAACTAATTTCTGAGAGACCAAAGGGAATTCTAGGTCTCATACTACCTGAGTGATCTTTGTTCAATTTTATTTTTTGTTACAAAAATGTGGAGTACAATTTAGGGTTAGGTATACAAATGTTCATTATGCAGGTACCCTTACCTGAGTGATCTTAACCTTTAATCTCTTTGAGACTCTATTTATTATCTATAAAACAAGCTCACAATAATAATTCCCCTACTTATTATCATATAGGCTTAGTAGGATTAATTAACTCACAAAACAATACATTTTTATTAAATGACTACTAGGTGAAAATTGTGTGTTAAATTCAGTTCATTCATTCAACCACTCATCTTTTTAGCTGGTCAACAGATATTTATTGAGTACCTATTTTGTGCAAGGTTTTATGCTAAGTACTGGTTGTGAAGAAAGCCAGCAAATAAAGAGATTTGTAGTTCAGATGAAACATTCTATGATATTGGTATGTAATAGTAGCAACAACAATTGCAACTAACACTTAGTGATTACTTGTGGTGTGCCAAGCACTGTTTTAAGCCCTTTACCTGAATTAATTCATTTAATTCTTAAAACAAACTTTTTAAAAGGTGCATAATTACTGTAAAGTACAAATTACAGTGGAGTACAAAGGAGAGTACTATAAATAGCTACTATTTATTGAGTGCTCATATGAGCCAGACATTATATAGATATTTTATGTACATTTTCTTTAATTCTCACCACAACTCTGTAAGGTATTAACTTTTTTTTTTTTTTTTTGAGTTGGAGTCTCACTCTGTCGCCCAGACTGGAGTGCAGTGGCCACTCCTGGCCACCGCAGCCTCAACCTTCTGGGCTCCAGCGATCCTTCCGCCTCAGCCTTCCAAGTAGCTGGAACTACAGGCGCGCGCTGCCACGCCCGGCTAATTTTTTGATTTATTGTAGAGATGAGGTCTCACCAAGTTGTCAGGTGTGTCGTGAACCCGCGGGCTCAGGCAATCCACTCACCTCAGCCTCCCAAGGCGTGGGATTACAGGCTGAGCCACCAGCCCCAGCTGGTATTAACATGTTTTTTTTTTTTTGAGTTGGAGTCTCACTCTGTCGCCCAGACTGGAGTGCAGTGGCTGCTCCCGGCCACTGCAGCCTCGACCTGCTGGGCTCCGGCGATCCTTCCGCCTCAACCTTCCAAGTAGCTGGAACTACAGGCGCATGCTACCACGCCCGGCTCATTTTTGATTTATTGTAGAGATGAGGTCTAGCCAAGTTGCCTAGGTGGATCATGAACCCGTGGGCTCAGGCAAGGTATTAACATTTTATACATGAGGAAATAGAGTCTCTGGAAGATTAAGAAATGTGTCCATGTTCACACAGTTTATATGAGGTAAAGTTGGAATTGAACCCAGTTTTAGTCCAAATCCCAAACCTTAGTTCTTAGGATTTTGTTGGTACAAGGCAGGAGGTCGGATAAAACTTTCTAGTCTGAGAACTAAGGGATCAAAGATATGAAAATCCATTGCCTTTTATGAGGAAAGAGGTAAAACTGAAAGACACTTTCTTAAAAATGTGAGATTGTTCCTTCCATTTCTCCATATAATTTCTTCCTCTCCAGAATAAGAAATCTTCTCACAACACCAAGGGTATTTAAGTTCTTCCTAAGTACTGTACTTGTGGCTGCTGCTGCTGATGGCACATGGCAATTGTTAATGCTTTAGCCAATTGCCTAATAACTGGAAATTTATTCTGGGCAGCAGTACCATGCAACCAGATGGGATTTAAAATTGTCATGTTCATATTTAAAAAAAAAACTAAACTAAACTAAATTTAAAATGTCAATTTGCAACTTGATGTTGCTGTGTTAGAATTTTCTAATCTTTCTCCCCAATAAGGAGTAGGAACTGTTTCATTAAAACTCCTTTTAAATTGTTTACACTTGTTGCACACCGCACAGATGTGTTCATCGTGCTGAAATGTTTTTTCAAAATTTGTGTGCAGTGGAAAAGGGAAAAATGAAGTTTTTGTTCGAAGTCTAGAATGGCTATTGAATAAAGGAGCATAGTGAAATTTTTAGAGTTTATGGAGTTGACTTTTAACAGTTGCTTTTGTAGTTGTGCTATTTAATTGTTATGGGTTTGGGAGTCATAGATTAGTGAAGAGAGACTCATTTTAAGTAGGCTGTATTTAAAACTGTTTGCATTAGTTAGTCCCTGTCTCATCACTTTTGCAGCAACTTTCTGACTGGGTTCCTTATCTCCAGTCTCACCTTCCTCAAGTCTGTCCTCCCTACTGTTTCTCTCTGAGCCTTGTTATAGATTGCACTCCTCTTTTCTGCTTGAAAGCCTTCAGAAGCTTCCTATAACTTTGAGAATAAAATTCAGACCCTTTAATTTAGCTTGCAAGGCTCTTTCATTATTTGACCTCTGCCTGCCTCATTAACCTCAAATCCTACTTTTTTTCATATGCTGTTCTAGCCAAATTGAACTACTTGGCACTAACTGTCCAGATCTCATTGCTGTGCCCTCATTCACACCATTATCTCTATTTGAAATGCCCTCCCACCCTTTCTTCTCTCAACCTCTTAATTACCCTTGAAAACTTAGTTTGGAGTCTGGCTCAGTGACTCAGCCTGTAATCCCGCGCTTTGGGAGGCTGAGGTGAGTGGATTGCCTGAGCCTGCGGGTTTGAGACTCACCTGGGCAACTTGGCGAGACCTCATCTCTACAATAAATCAAAAATTAGCCGGGCGTGGTAGCGCGCACCTGTAGTTCCAGCTATTTGGAAGGCTGAGGCTGAAGGATTGCCGGAGCCCAGCGGGTCAAGGCTGTGGTGACTGGGAGCGGCCACTGCACTACAGTCTAGGCGACAGAGTGAGACTCTAACTCAAAAAAAAAGAAAAAAAGAAAACTTAGTTTGGATTCATCCTTGAGCAGCCTTTCTTATGGTCTCCCCGCCTTTTACTCCATTTCACCACTGGGTTTTAACCATCTCCTTTATGTTCTTTATAGTTCCTGGCACTTCCCTCTATTGTAGAGAACTTATCACTTTATTATTTTAATTGTCTCTCTACCACTAGAATTTATTTCATTTTAGCACCTAGCACTTAATAATTCCTCAGAAAATGTGCTTTAAGTGACTATTTTTTTTTTTTTTTGAGTTGGAGTCTCACTCTATCACCCAGACTGGAGTGCAGTAGCCACTCCCGGCCACCGCAGCCTCCACCTGCTGGGCTCCGGCGATCCTTCCGCCTCAGCCTTCCAAATAGCTGGAACTACAGATGCGCACTACTACGCCCGGCTAATTTTTTGATTTATTGTAGAGATGAGGTCTCCCCAAGTTGCCCAGGCGGGTCTCAAACCCGCAGGCTCAGGCAATTCACTTACCTTGTCCTCCCAAAGCGTGGGATTACAGGCTGAGCCACCGAGCCCAGCTTATTATTTTTTTTTAATAAAAAGCATACTGAGGATATTTTCACTTAGGGAGCCCCAAAAAGTATAATAAATTTGGATCAGTATCTCTTTGTTTTTTTATGTCTGCTGAGTTGAGATTGTTCCAATATTTGAATTTTTTTTCTCCAAAAATCACCTACAATTTAATTACATGCCAAGCCTGAAACAGATCTATAAATAGTGGAGCTTTGGTTTGGGGAGGGGGACTGAGCAAAGACTTTCTGATTACCTTTAACTATTGTGATTCCTTCTTCTTTCCACAAATGGGGTGACAGGGGATTATTACATTGATAAGGGACATTGAATTTGTAGAATAGAGGTCCTGAGTATTATATGATAATAAGGTAGAAAAATCTCTGTGACCCCATGTCATCCCTAAGAAACATTTTCTAAGTGTTTACTTAAGGTTGGTGCTGGAATACAGAAATGAGGCATAGATCCTGCTAGCCTGCTGGTTATACAGTGTATGCCTTTGGGAGCACCCAATCTAGACATAGCCCTGTCCAGCAGAACTTTTCTTTTTACTTTCAGAACAGTATTTTTCATTGAGGATTTTAAGTGGAACGAATACAGCAAAAGAAACATTATGCTCATCTAAGCTCTAGAGATGTAAACCCGTGTGCGACAAAGAAACGTTATTAGATGAAACAAGTTAAAGAAACTCACAGTTCATATTAAGGCTCACTGGTAGAGGTGTTTGGTTTTCTGCTACAACTTCCATCCAAAATTAATTAGCTTCTAAAATAAAATATATGGAAAATTGAGGACTTACTGGAATCGTAAGGCAACAAATATGAGCCAAATTTTTAGTTCGTTGTGACTTTCTGAAAAAAAAAAAAACAACAAACCCAACTTTTCTGGTATAGGTTTCCCTAGGCATGGCATCTTTTTCCTGGTCAGTATTCCAGACAAACAAAAGAAAAGATCTCGGGGTTGACTTTTTTCAGTTTGAATTTCTTCTGTTTGAATTAGGTTCTTTACATTTTTCTTGCATTAATTCACAAAGTAAATATGTATTTATGTTAGTAGTAAAATGAAAAAATGATAAACAAAAAAATAGTAGACAACAGATCACATGACAGAGCATCAAGCCATTTCCCCCACTCCATAACAGTGGTATAAAACATGGACATGACGCTTGATAGGGTCCACGATCAAGTAAGAAAAATCTGCTCATGACTCTTTGTGGAAGGGTAGCACATGCTAGCGGAATCATAGGCTGTAACTTTAAAGACAGAAGAGGTGATTTGTATTTTCTTGGTTTGAGAATTCTTTCGAACGCTCACAAGGTCCTTATAGATCAGCTTTGCTGTTTCCAGATATGGGCTAAGCACGTCTTCATATTGACAGAGGGCTCTGCCGAGGCACAGGTGTTTGAACACGCAGAACAGGAACTCCTCTCTGTCTGTTGGGCTGAACACTTCATATTTTTCCGAGTCTTCCACTAGCAAAACTTTTCGTAGCTCATCAGAAATTAGAAATGGATCACAAAAGGCACCTAAACACTTAACAACGTCCATTGTCTCGTATAATATCGTCATCATATAGCCTATTGAAAAATGACATTGAAAGCTGTGTACAAGGAGCATTTATAGCTTCAATTTTTCTCACTTCACTTCCTAATGTTATCCACTCTCCAGAAGAATCTGAAAGTAACTTCAGATTGGGAGTGACATTTGGGTCTTTGAAAAAAGCCATGATGAACTTGTCCTTCCGATAGGCCTGGAAGGTCTGGTCGAACCCGAACGCCTGCGCCTTGATTCTGCCCAGCATGGACCACTGGCGGAGCCGGCTGGCGGTCTCCAGAGCGCTCAGGGATGGGAAGGAACCTGAAGCTGTAGCTGCACAAGCCCCATCTGCAGTGATGGAAATATTCTGTATCAGTGTTGTCCAGTACAGTTGTCACCAGACACGTGGAGCTCTTGAGTGTTAGAAATATGCCTAGTGAGACTGAGGAACTAAATTTTAAATTTTGTTTAGTTTTAACTCATTTTAATTTGATTTGAAATAGGTATGAATGGCTAGGGCTATTGTATTGGAAACACAGATCTAAAGGAGCAAATCATTCAAATAAGGAAACATAATTACATATAATAGGTGCTATGCTATAAATAAATCTAAGATTCTTTCCAGGATTAAGTCAGATATATCTGGAATAAAGTGGAACCCAAACGAAGAAATAGAATAGTCAGTTCTGAGAGTGGAGAGAGGGATTCAAGAAAAGTAGCATAGCTTTATGAGTCTGGGCATGGTGAGGCCAAGATGGGAGAATTGCTTGAGGCCAGGAGTTTGAGACCAACCTAGGCAACATAGTGAGACCCTATCTCTACAAAAAAATTAAAGCAAAACCAAAAAAACTAGGCAGATGTGGTGCTCTGCATCTGTAGTCTTAATTGCTTGGGAATCTAAAGCAGGAGGATCCCTTGAGCCCACAAGTTCAGTTATAGTGAATATGATCATGCTACTGTACTGTAACCTGGGTGACAGAGGAAGATCTTGTATCTAAAAAAAAAAAAGAGTTGCTATAACTGGTTGTCACATATGCAACTTAAAGAATTACACTGTCTTAGAGTATTTATAGGTTACCAGTTTTCTGAAAATTAATATAAAATAAAACTCAGTCACTCCCAAACCTCATTAATCTTGTCTTTGATTCAAAAAGAAACATAGGAGTTTATGAATGTTTCTCGTTATTATTGTTAAAGCATTTATTGTATAAAATTTATGAGAAAGCTGGTAAATTGAGAATTCTTTTTTATGGATAATAATAAATAGTTGGGAGTTGTACTTTAAAATGAAAAAAATGTTCAGTTTTTACATGAACAGGTAGCACTTACTAGATGGGCCAGCTTTTGAGCCACTGACAATAGAGTAACATAAGTGTATCATAAGGTTTGCTGGTTGGAGCACCCATACCATATTTATGTGTGTGTGGATATATGTTCTCTTTATAAAAACAACACTTGTATAAATCTGTATGTGGATATATGTCCTCTATATAATATTAATGACTAGGAATCATTGAATGTAGGGTGAGTGGTATGGACATTACTACCTTAAGTCAGGAAAGGAAATGAATACTGTGGTCTGGGACAATTATGACAGACTTCATAAAATCGATTGGACTTAAGTCGTTCCATGAAACATGGATGGCCCTTAGGTAAGCCTAGATTTTGGTGTGGTAAGTCTCATGGGAACTGTGGCAACCAAGGTACTGAAGCAGGAATGCAGGACATACTTCAAGTGCAGTGGGTTCATGTTTGTCAGAGACTCAGTGTTCTTGAATAGGTATATTTATCAAGAAGGACAAATGCATACCAGTTAAGATATTAAGATATTCTTAAGGCAGTGAGGAGTTGTTTAATGGTTTTATTTGGGATTTACTGTTGCTCTTTTTTAGAAGCAGTTGTGGGTTATCAGGAATCTTTGGGGAGATGGCCTGCAGATGCACTATACCTGTGCATGTGTGGGTTTCTCTCTCTCTCTCTCTCTCTCTCTCTCTCTCTCTCTCTCTCTCTCTGTGTGTGTGTGTGTGTGTGTGTGTGTGTGTGTGTGTGTGTGTGTGAGGAGTTAGTTAGGGTTGGCATGATGGATGACGATAGGTACCCTACTTGTTGTACTAGTATAGAACAGAAAAAATAGAGAAATAGAGAAACCTTCTCAATCTGACTTTATTACTATATTCATTAATTTGTATATTCAACAAATATAAGTGCCTGTGTTCTATGCCCTGGGGATCTAGGTATAGATGTAAGTTATAGTTTTCAACCCCCAAGGAGCTTATAATCAGATTTTTGTCTAAGTTCTTGTTGCATAGATTACAGGCACTTACTTCATCCTGGAGAATAGATATGAGGGCCCTTGTGATGGTACTAACCGTTTTAAATATTCCCTAGTCCCTGCCCCATGGCCATGACTCCTTTTCCTCTCTAGTATATGCTTATTTCTTTCCTCACATTGTCAGCCAGACAATTCTTGCTTACTGTGTTGCCTGCTGCCCAATTAGAACACTGTGGCTTTTAAAAAAATTTCTAACTCTGTACTAATTAAGTTAATTGTGGCTTTTTCTTTTCTTTTTTATTTTTTTGAGTTGGAGTCTCACTGGGTCGCCCAGACTGGAGTACAGTGGCCACTCCCGGCCACCGCAACCTCGCCTGCTGGGCTCCGGCGATCCTTCCGCCTCAGCCTTCTGAGTAGCCGGAATTACAGGCATGCGCTACCACGCCTGGCTGATTTTTTGATTTATTGTAGAGATGAGGTCTCACTGCCCAGGCGGGTCTCGAACCCGCGGGCTTAGGCAGTCTACTCACCTCAGCCTCCCAAAGGCGTGGGATTACAGGCTGAGCCACCGAGCCTGGCTAATTGTGGCTTTTAAAAAATGCTCACCTGCATATAAGTCTGTCTAAGAATAGGGGAGAGGAAATAGTCCTGTGCAAGCCCCCGAACCTGAAGAGCTCTGTTGCAAGCATCCCTTCAGATGCCAGGTGAGCCAGAATGCTCCTCAGATAACCCAGAGTCACCATCATATGAACTGCCTTGTGAGGATTAAGGCAAAACCAGTTAATAAGATAGCTGAAGCTGGGCTCGGTGGCTCAGCCTGTAATCCTGCGCTTTGGGAGGCTGAGGTGAGTGGATTGCCTGAGCCCGTGGGTTTGAGACCCGCCTGGGCAACTTGGCGAGACCTCATCTCTACAATAAATCAAAAAATTAGCTGGGCGTGGTAGCGCGCACCTGTAATTCCAGCTATTTGGAAGGCTGAGGCGGAAGGATTGCCGGAGCCCAACAGGTTGAGGCTGCATTGGCTGGGAGTGGCCACTGTACTCCAGTCTGGGCAACAGAGTGAGACTCCAACTAAAAAAAAAAAAAAAAAAAAAAAAAAAGGAGAGCTGAGAAAAATAGAGTCAATTTTAAAAATTGCTTTAATAAATTTGGAATAAGTCAACAAACCAGACAATTCAAGCATGAAGGAAGAAACAAAAAAATACTAATGTTTACTGAAGATCAGGCCTGATGTGAGTGCTTTGCATGCAGTTTCTCAGGTAATTTTTACATCAACCCTTGAAGATGGATAATATTTCTATTTTGCAGCTGAGGTAATTGAGGCTCAGGGGGTGAGATAAAAAGCCTGACTTGGAATCCTGGTTCCTCTGCTTTTTTATCTTTGATTTTTAGTTATGGGATCTTTGCAAATGACTTAAACTATATGATTATCTCTTTATTTGGTGGTTAAAGAAAAGAGGAAGGTGACTGCCAATAATTCTTAATTGAAAGTGTTCTTTTTGAGGATTAAATTAGAACCTTCTATGAAAAAATTCAATTCAGAAACATAGTAGGTGTGCAGTTAACTTTGAATGTGAGCCTCTTGTTTCTTTGTTTAATCAGGGATTCCTTTTAAGGGAAGGATTAAAATTCCTGGAAAGACTAAGAAATTTTATAAAGAAATATGAAGAATTGAGAAATTTGACTCAGAGTGTAATAAATACAGCCAATAAACATATTTATTATATAGTATCTTATGTTTATAGGGGAAAAAGGAACTTTTGCTGAGCAGCATTCAATGACCTTCCCTTGAATATTAGGGAATGATGATGCAGAAAGTTGGTTCCATGTCTCTTTCTTCCATACTCAGACTTCTCCTTCATGTTATTGGCACTTTAGCTTTGCTTAGTGTACTTTTTTAAAGTTTCTGCTTTTCGGGTATGTAAACAATAATACATAAACTTTATAAACTATGAAGTATGAAGGAATAAAGAATTCAAGTAGAAACATGAGGGGAGTTTGTGTGGTGCTGGACATGAAATAAATTCCAGCATGTTTGTTGGGTAAAGATGCAGAGGGTGATGCTATTTCTGCAGAGCCTTGGGCTGAAGGGGAGAGTCCTTTGCTCAGAGCAAATATGAAACTACTCAGAAGTCCAAAGTTCTAGCAAGGGAAGCTGGTGACACTTGGCGTCTGATGATTTTGAAGGGCAATATTTAAATTGGGCTGTTGAAGGCTGGTTCTTAGTAGAGTGTGTGGGTGTCTTATGTGTGTGTTTTGCCTGACTGATAATTTGGAGCTGTGGGTAATTTGTTTTTTCTTATAGGGACTGTCTTGGTACCATGAGGGCAGCCAAATTTATATACTGTATTTTTTTAAATGAAAATTCGTAATATTTCCATTGTGTTTCTAATCTGCTACATTGAATGTACAGTGTGTCTGCTTCTAATGTGGTTCTCTTCACTTGAAAGCTTGGGTGGCCAGAACTGGCCTGAGGAGTTACCTTTGTCAACTTTCATCTCTAGTATTTTATATGTTATTTTATGGTGTAGTATAGTGGTCAAGGGCCTAGGCTTTGTAGTCAGACTGCCTGAGTTTGAATTCAGGCTTTAGTTACTAGCTGTGTGATCTTGAGCAAGTTACTTGATCTTTCTAGGCTTGGACTTGTTATTTGTAAGAGAGATAATAATAATAGTCTCCACCTTATAGGATCACAGTTGGGTGAGATAATGTGCTTGCTTATTATAAACACTCAGTAAATATTAGCTATTATTATTATCATCATCGTTTTACCTCTGTCACGTGACCATGTTTGCCCAGCTTCCTTGCTTGTTTATTTGTTTATTTATAAATTGTGGTAAACAACATATACCATAAAATTTACCATCTTAACCATTTTAAGTGTACAGTTCAGTAATGTTAACTATATTCCCCTTGTTGTATAACAGATCTCTAAAACTTTCTAGCAACACTGAGACTCCATACCCATTAAACAACTTTCCCTTTCTCCCTCTCCCTGGTTCCTGGCAACCATGATTTTACTTTGTGTTTCTATGAGTTTGACTACTTAAGGTACTTCATTTTAAGTGGAATTACACAATATTTATCTTTCTGTGGTTGGCTTTTTCATTTGGTATAATGTCTTCAAGATTCACCCATGTTGTAGCATGTGACAGGATTACCTTCTGTTTAAAGGTCACATGATAATTCATTGCATGTATATTCCACATTTCTTTTTCTATTCATCCTTTGATGAACAACTTAGTTTGCTTCCCCCCCTTGACTATTGTGAATAATGCTTCAGTGAACATGGATATGCAAACATCTCTTCGAGATTCTTCTTTCAGTTCTTTTGGATATGTATCCAGAGGAAGAATTGCTGTATTATATGGTAATTCTATTTTTAATTTTAAAAAGAGATAGGGTCTCACTATGTTGTCCAGGGCTGGAGTGCAGTGGCTGTTCACAGGCGTGATGATAGCGTACTGAAGCCTTAAACTTCTGGGTTTCAATGATCCTTCTGTCTCAACATTCCAAGTAGCTGGGACAATAGGAGTACACCACTGTGGTCCAGCTTATTTTTAATGTTTTGAAGACCTTACATACTATTTCAATAGCAGCAGTACAATTTTATGTTCCCACCAACTGTGCACTGGGGTTCCAATTTCTTTGCGTCTTCAACAGTTGTTATTTTCTATTTTGTCTTTTTTTTTTAGTAGTGGCTATCATAATGGATGTGAAGTGATAGCTTATTGTGGTTTTGATTTGAATTTCTCAAATGATTAATGATATTGAGCATCTTTTCATGTGCTTGTTGGCCATTTGCATATCTTCTTTGGAAAAGTGTTTTATTCAAGTTCTTTTCCCATTTTAAAGTTGGGTTATTTGTTTGTTGCTGTTGTTGAGTTGTAGGTAGCTTATTTATTTTATTTATTTTATTTTTTTGAGTTGGAGTCTCACTCTGTTGCCCAGGCTGGAGTGCAGTGGCATGCTCATGGCCACCGCAGACTCGACCTGCTGGGCCCAGATGATCCTTCTGCCTCAGCTTTCCAAGTAGATGGAACTACAGGCACACGCCACCACGCCCAGCTAATTTTTTGATGTATTGTAGAGATGAGGTCTCGCCAAGTTGCCTAGGCTGGGTAGCTTATTTTTTATATGCAGTTTCTGTTCAATTTTATTTTTAAATTAACAGCAGTAAAATTGACTTATAATAACATTCTATGAATTTTAAAACATGCATAATTTGTGTAACTGCTGCCACAGTCGAGATACAGAAGAGTTCCATTACCCTAAAAAAACCTTCTCATCACAACTAACTTATTAGCAGGTACTTTTCAGTAGTATTATTGAGAACCTGCCTTATTTCAAGGTCAGTCAGTTGTAAATTAGTCTAAAGTGCTTATGACTCTTGACTGGTTTGCTGAAATGCTCTGTTTTGTTTTTTTTTTTGGACAGATGAACTTGGAAATCAGACTTAGACCCCTCTTTTCATGTAGTAGAGGACTACTGACTAAGTAATTAAATGCAGGGATATTGAATTCTATGGTATATGGTTTTGACCAAGGTGCTGTTAACCTGTGGTTATAAATCTGTGTTTTTATTATCTTAGTTTTTGGCTTATTAATTCATAGAAGCTTTTATGAATAAGTGCTACAGTGAAGTCTTAATTACGCTTACTAGTAAGAAGTGGGGGAGAGAGCTAAGAAAGAACCCTAGATTGAGATAATGAATGTAGCAGAATCAACTCCTGGCTATTTAACATCCTAAAACTCGTAAATCATTTAATTTCTATGAGATGTAGGTGTCTTACCTGCAAAGTAGGTAAGTTGATAACCCTCTCTTGTAGTCTTTTTGGTTGTGAGTAGTAAAATAAAGAAGATGAGAATATGTAGCAGTCCATAAATGTTAAGATGAATGTGAATGGAAAGAATATTGATAATAGAACCCAAATAAGTCCCAGATTACATTTTAAAAGTTATATAACTTTATTGAGATATAGTTCACACACCATACAATTGACCCATTTAAATTGTGCAGTTCAGTGATGTTTAGTATATATGTTAGAATACAGGGAGTTGTGCAGTCATTACCACAGTCAATTTTAGAATATTTTTATTACCACTTTAGAAACATACCCTTTAGCAGTTACCTGCATTCCCCCCATCTTCATCATCCCTAGGCAATCCCTGATCTATTTTTTACAGTAGATTTGCCTATTCTGGATATTTCATATAAATGGAATCATATAATATGTGACTTTTATGATTGACTTTTTTCATTTAGCATTATGTTTTCAAGGTTCATTCATGTTATATTATCTATCAATACTTTATTCCTTTTTGTTGTTACATATTTCATTATTTTCTTTTTTTTTTTTGAGTTGGAGTCTCACTCTGTCGCCCAGACTGGAGTGCAGTGGCCGCTTCCGGCCACCGCAGCCTCGCCTGCTGGGCTCCGGCGATCCTTCCGCCTCCGCCTTCCGAGTAGCCGGAATTACAGGCATGCGCTACCATGCCCGGCTGATTTTTTGATTTATTGTAGAGATGAGGTCTCGCTGCCCAGGCGGGTCTCGAACCCGCGGGCTCAGGCAATCCACTCACCTCAGCCTCCCAAAGGCGCGGGATTACAGGCTGAGCCACCGAGCCCGGCCTCATTATTTTCATATGCTACATCTTATGTATTATTTACCAGTTGATGGACACTTGGGTGGTTTCCATTTTTAGCTATTATTTGTAATGTTGCTATGAACATTTATGTACAAATGTTTATGTGGACATAGGTTTCGTATTTCTGTTGGATATACGAGGGGGGACCCAACAAAATTCAGAATTTATTTATAACAAATTGTGTATTCTTTTTTTTTTGAATTGGAGTCTCACTCTGTTGCCCAGGCTGGAGTGTAGTGGCACGTTCACAGCCACCACAGCCTTGACCTCCTGGGCTCAGGCAATCCGTTTCAGCCTTTCAAGTAGCTGGATCTATAGGTGCGTACTACCATGCCTGGCTAATAAAAATGTGTATTCTTAAATGTTTAAACTTAGTCACCTCAAAGGACTCTCCATTTGATGCAGTACACCTATCGAGATGTTTTTTTTCACTGCTCAGAACAGTTTTTGAACTCATCAATTTTGATGCCTTTTAGTGCTTCTGCTGTTTTTTGTTTTACCTCTTCCACGTCAGCAAAATGTTTTGCTTTGAGGACTTTTTTTTGTGTTTCTGGGGAAACACAAAAAAGTCACTCAGGATTAGATCAGGTGAATAGGGAGGGTAGAGCACAGGGGTCATGCCGTTTTTAGTCAAAAAATGCTGAACACTCAGTTTGGGTGTGGGCAGATGCTTTCTAAAATTACCTATCATGAAATGGGCAAATGCACTGAAGGAATCTCAAAAAAGAAAAAAAGAAATTCAATGAAGCCCAACATAGCCTCTCACAACAATGCTAGCTGTTATGCTGATGCTGATGTGTACCTAGAACACATACCTAACAGGAGAAGCCTGTACTATTTTTTGCCTTCCAAAAAATAATTCTTTTTTTGTGGGGGAGGGGTCCCCCCAGTACATCTCATAGTGGAATTGCTAGATCATGTGGTAACTCAATGATTAACCTTTTGAGGAATTCCAGACTGTTTTCCAAAGTGACTGTACCATTTCACATTCCCACCAACAGCAATTAAATTTCCAATTTTGCTACATCCTTGCAATCGCTTGCTATTTATCTTTTTGGTTTTAGCCAACCTAGTCATTGTGAAGCGGTGTCCCATTTTAGTTTGATTTGCATTTCCCTATGGCTAATGATGCTGAACATCTTTTTATGAGCTTATTGCCTGTCTTGTTATTATTTTTATATTTATCTTTATGCTTTACTATATAACTTGGTAATATCCTTTTTTTTTTTAGTAAGATGGTACTCTGCACCCAAAGGTGCTTATTAATACTGATTTGTTAGTTGATTATAAGAGATATCCAGAGGGAGAAAATAATGGCTTCATCTTACCATTCTTTCTTTTTTCTATCATGTTGAATTAAAAGTACTTAGGATATCCAGAAAAGGGACATTTCCAAAGAATATTCAGTCTGTTTAGGGGAAGACCTGATTAAAGAATTAAGATAAAGAACAATTTTAATGGCTGAAATTGATAGTATTGATTATAGGCACTTACAATTTGACCTTAGCATTGGGGATACAGTAGTGAATAAAATAAAGTCCATGCTTTCAATTGTGTTCTAGTAGGTAGAGAGAGAGAAAAAAAATCAGTTAACCTAGGCCTCTCTGATGAGGTGAAATTTGAGTAGAAATCTTTTTTTTCTTTTTGAGTTGGAGTCTCACTCTGTCGCCCAGGCTGGAGTGTAGTGGCATGCTCACGGCCACCATGCCTCGATCTGCTAGGCTCAGGCGATCCTTCTGCCTCAGCCTTCCAGGTTACCTGGAACCACAGTCATGTGCCACCATGCCCGGCTGATTTTTTGATTTATTGTAGAGATGAGGTCTTGCCATGTTACTTAGCCTGATCTTGAACTCCTGAGCTCGGGCAATCCTCTCGCCTC
This sequence comes from Cephalopachus bancanus, assembly GCA_027257055.1. Lineage (NCBI taxonomy): Eukaryota > Metazoa > Chordata > Mammalia > Primates > Tarsiidae > Cephalopachus > Cephalopachus bancanus. The sequence goes on along the minus strand of JAPVLO010000195.1, from coordinate 1,454,563 downwards.
GTCCTCCCAAAGTGATGGGATTATAGGTATGAGCCACTGCACCCTGCCTGAGTAGAGATCTTAATGAAATAATAGAGCAAGTTGATAATTTGAAGGAGGAAGGCTTTAGGTACAGAGAACTATTGTGAGTACTAAGTCCTTGAGGTGGAATATGTTCGGTTTTTCTAGGAACAACAAGAAGAGGAGAATGTTCCTACTGTTTACGTTAAGGGATCCAAGGCTTGCATGTTCTTGGCCAGCTCAGAGTGGTTTTCAGACAACACAAATGTTGATGTTAAAATTTAATTTTACTTTGGTATGGAGCAAGAATGAAAGTGGCAAGGGGTAAGATTAGATAGGTAGAAGAGAGTAGATTAAATGGTTTCTTTTAGGATATGGTAATTACTTTGTACTTTACTCTGAGTGAGATGAGAAGTCATTGCGGGTTTTGAAAAGAGTGTAGTGACATGCTCCAAAACTGAATTTAAAAGGATCATTTTGCTTCTGGAAAGAGAGAGACTAGGGATAGACGGATGGTGAGGGCAGAAGCAGGGGGTTCAGACAGGAAGCTGTTACAACAGTTAAGAGCAATAATGAAGGCTTGAGCCGTTGTGGTATTGATAGAAGTTGTAAGAAATGGTTGGAATCAGGATATGTTTTGAAAGTAGAGATGACAGAATTTGTTGATAGATTGGATGATGATTATGAAAGTAGAAAGTAGTCAAAGAAGATTCTGAGGTTTTTGCTTTGAGCAACTACAAGATTAGAGTCACCATTTATAGAAATAGGAAAGACTGGGAGGAGCAGGTTTGTAGAAGGGAGTTAGGCCTTTGATTTTAGATGTATTACTTTTTAAGATGCTATTAGATAACCAAAAGCAGATGTCAAGTGGACAGTTGTATATGTAAGTCTGAAATTCAGAGAAGTTCACATTGGAGACAAAAATTTGGGCATCATTAGCATAGATGAAGCCATGGAGTAGATGTGATCACTTAGGAAATGTATATAGCTGGAACAAAGAAGAGATATGACTACCCAACAGTGGATACTCTTAACACTGAGAAGTTGAGATGATCAAAGGAGAAGCTATTGACGTAGAGGAAGATCCAAGAGAAAATGGAACCTGAGGCCAGGTGATTTGTGGGGAGTAATGCCAAGTGTCCTAGTGTGGTCACCTGGAGTCTTAGAGTCCAATTATGGTTTAGTTCTAAATAACTGTAGAACATTGGATAGTTTACCTTTTGGGGCCTTGGGGTGATCTCTGAAGTAAAGGGCTTGGATAGATTATCTCTAAATGTTCCCCCATCATTATAATAAACATGTTTTCTATAGTGCTTTATAGTTTACACAAAGCATTCTCATGTATTTATCTTACTTAATCATCATAACAAGTCTATGAGACATATGTGTGTGTGTATATCTGGTGATCCTTCCGCCTTGGTTTTCTAAGTAGCCAGAACTATAGGCGCACGCTACTACGCCCAGCTAATTTTTATTTATTGTAGAGACAAGGTCTTGCCAAGTTTCCTGGGCTGATATTGAACCTGAGGGCTTAGGCAATCCACTTTACCTCGGCCTCCCAAAGTGCTGGGATTACAGGCTGAACCATCAAGCCCGTTCATTTGTTTAATTTTTTTATTTTATAGAGAGAGGGTCTTGCTATGTTATCCAGGCTAGTTTTGAAATTCTGGCCTCAAGTGATCCTCCTGCCTCAGGCTTCCAGAGTGCTGGGATTACAAGTGTGAGCCACCATGCCTGGCCAGGACTTTTATTTTTATATCAACTTTACAGTTGAGAAGATTAAAGAAGTTTAGAGTCTTGTCCAAAGTTACAATGTTGTAGTCAGTAAGACTTGAATGCTGGTCTGCCTGATTTTAAAGCCTGTGATCTTTCTACTGTATAGCAACTACCTTTTTAGGCTAATGTTACAGAGCTCTATGATTGTGAGCACATATAATTTATTCAACAAATATTTGATGAGTACCGGCTATAGTAGTCACTATTTTTAATGCTGGGGGTACAGTTGTGACCAAGGTAAACTTCCTGCCTTCCTAGGTCTTTCATTCTAATGGGGGGAAGCTGACAGTAAACAAATGAACACACTAATAAATAATATAATGTTAGTGCCATAATAAAAAGTGAAGCAGGATAAGGGAACAGTGTATGTTGAGAGAAGATCAAGAAAAGCCTCTCTGAACAGATTACATTTGAGCAGAGAGAACGGAATGATCTTAAGTAGAAAGCCATGAGAAGATGTGGTAGAAGGGAGTGCAGAGCAGAGGAAATAGCAAGTAGAAAGATTCCAGAAATAGGAATGAATTAGGTGTGTTTTGAGGAAGGGCAAGAAGGCCACTGGGAGAGCAGGTGGCTGATGAATAAAATGCATAGAACTTTGGAGTCATTTAGCCCTGGGTAGAGGACATTTCTGACTGCCATCAGTTAATTTGTTGTGTGACTCTAGCAACGCACCTGATTTTTCGGAGTTTTAATTTTCTTGCCTGTAAAGTGGAGAAAAGAAAATAAAGGCTATAATAAAAATTAAATGAGAAACTGTGTGTAAGACACCTAGAATGGTGTCTCACACATTAACATACGTTTACTGCACACCTACTATTATTGATAGTGTCCTAGGCATTCATTCCATCATCAAATAATTTCAGTTTGTTTTTCTTTGTTTTTTCAATTTGTTTTAGTCAGCAGATCTTCAGGTTCTTGTTTTGTGCCAGAACTATATGAGACACTCTCCCTAAACTCACTTTTATGTTGAAATCAAGAAAGAAGTATTGAACTAAAACAAAAACGATTTAGAAGTTGATGAGTAGGTACAAAAATAAGAACTTGGGATTCTGGTAATTGCAGCCTCTGATATATTAATTTATTATGAAAATAAACTGAATGTGCATTTCTGTCATCTTTCCTCATCACTGAATACTAGCTCTACTCAGGTACTTCCCAGCCAGGCTTCCTGCAGATCCAAACCTGCTTGCCTTAGGAAAATCAGATAGGAGCCAAATCCTCCACCTTTATAAGACCATCTGTTTTCAGACCCACAGATGCTGCCCTTACTTACATTTGCAACCCAACACAACTGGAATGATTTATTCATCTCCAGGTAACATTTGTGTACCAGCCTTCTAGCAAAGTACAGTATCAGCTTTACACTTAATGACTCATCCAGCACAGGTGGTGAGCTGCACTGTAAAGGATGCTTCTGACTTAGAAATGGCTGATGGACAGGTGGAGGTAAGCTATTAGCCCTGAGAGTATAAGCTGGAAGAAGCAAATGAATACTGGCAATAAGAACTTCTTGTCCAGTAAAGAGTCTTGATTGTGTATCCTAGATTCCTGGAGTGTCTGAGATCATTTAGTTCAACTGATTATTTAAATTAAAATTAATTTAGGGGGTATAAATGCGGTTTTATTACATTGTTTTTTTGCACAGTGCTGAAATCTGGGTTTTCAGTGTAAACATCACCCAAATAGTATACATTGTATCTGTTAGGTAATTTCTTTCTTTCTTTTTTTTTTTTTTTTGAGTTGGAGTCTCACTCTGTCGCCCAGACTGGAGTGCAGTGGCCGCTCCCAGCCACCGCAGCCTCGACCTGCTGGGCTCCGGCGATCCTTCCGCCTCAGCCTTCCGAGTAGCCGGAATTACAGGCATGCGCTGCCACGCCCAGCTGATTTTTTGATTTATTGTAGAGATGAGGTCTCGCTGCCCAGGTGGGTCTCGAACCCATGGGCTCAGGCAATCCACTCACCTCAGCCTCCCAAAGGCGCGGGATTACAGGCTGAGCCACTGAGCCCGGCTTAGGTAATTTCTTATCCCTTGCCTGGCCCCAGCCTCTTACCTTTCTGGGTCTCCAGTATCTCTTATACCACTTTCTATGTCCTTGTATACACATTATGTGAGAACATGCGATATTTGACTTTGTTTCCTGGGTTATTTCACTGGAGATAATGGCCTTCAGTTCTATCTATGTTGATGCAAAAGACATAATTTCATTCTTTTTTTATGACTGAGTAGTATTACATGGTTCAGCTGATTCCTTAAGTTAAATGTGGTACTATTTAACTGTTAAATTAGGTTAACTAAGAAACAAAGAACTGAGTATCACATGTTCTCACTCATAAGCGGACCTTGAACAATTATCATAATAGTATAAGAAAAGGATTGGCAGTAGTGGGAATCTGCTTGGGGAATGGGGGGCATACCTCATCAACAAGGGTACCTGCATAATGAACATTTGTATACCTATCCCTGAATTGTACCTCACATCTTTAAAATTAAAAAATTAAGAAAAAAATTAACTATGTGAAGAATTCACTGTTGAATTAGGTGAGTATATATTAATAAATGAAGACCCAGAGAGAGGAAGGAATTTAAGTTGCATAGCAGATTGAAGTTCACAGCCAAATTAAGCATCTGCTTTGTGCCAGTTTAATTTTTAGGTTCTTTACTTACATTATTTTATTTAATTTATAAGTTCCTTTCTGTCTCCTCTTGTACTTTAGGATATACAAGAGGGTATAATTAGCAATATAGTAATTTTATTCCATGACAGAATCTTTTAATAGTCAAATCTTTATAACCAGACACAGTTGCTACAAACAAGTGATGCTTACTTTTAGAAAAATCCAGAATGTTAGTATATACCTGTGGGGATATCTGTGAGTGAATACAGCTAGAGCTAGTTTGAGTCTTGGCTTCTGTCCCCTAAAAGGTGCTTTGGGGATCCCCTGTCTAGAGAGCAAGTTATGACTATGGCACCTCAAAGAGGCTTGGTTTCCCTTTTAGAATGTTTGGTTTTAGTAAATTGCTTCCTTTTCACTTTAGGTTTTAGGCTCTTTGACAAGCCATCTGCTTCTCAAACCCAATTTCCCTTTACCAGCAAGAGTGTTTACAGGCAGTTCAGATGGAGAACAAAGGCTTTCTCTAGTTCCTGGTGATTTTGTAAGAGTGCAAAGGCTACAGGGAGAGATTGCATCTGCTTATTGGAATTCATTTGTGATGTATGCCTGATTAGCAGTTGTTTTTTTTTTTTTTTTTTTAACCGGGGACTCTGGATTAGCTGAGAAGGAGATAAAATTCTGGAATTGAGGTCTATCCATGTGCATTTTGTCTGTTTTGATCCTTGCCAGTATCAGGGCTCTGAAGAGCTTGTTGGGATTGACATTGCTGCTTTGTTTGTTTTTTTACCTGTATCTATTGTCCAAGGTTTCTATTTGTCCTTTGTTTTTTTGTTTGATTTTTTTTTGTTTTTGTTTTTGTTTTTTGAGTTGGAGTTTCACTCTGTTGCCCAGACTGGAGTGGAGTGGCACGCTCCCGGCTACCGCAGCCTTGACTTGCTGGGCTCCGGTGATCCTTCCACCTCAGCCTTCCAAGTAGCTAGAACTACAGGCATGTGCTACCACGCCCAGCTAATTTTTGATTTATTGTAGAGACAAGGTCTCGCCAAGTTGCCCAGGTGAGTCTCGAACCCACGGGCTCAGGTAATCCACTCACCTCAGCCTCCCAAGTGCTGGGATTACAGGCTGAGCCACTGAGCCTGGCTGTCCTTTGTTTTTTTGTTTAGTTGCTATTCTTTCTTTTTTTAAAAATAATTTTTATTTCTATTTATTTTTAATTTTTCCAAGACTGACCAGTGAGGCCAGATAGTTGCTTTTTCTGGTTGCTGATCTTTTTAGTGAGTGACTCAGTATAATGCAATTCAGCAGACTGTATTATGTGAAGATTTGGTGATGAATAAACTAAGATGGGGAAACAATATGAGATAGTGGGAAAGTGTTGGTGAACCTGCAGACATGGTGGCTTCATATCTCAACTTTGCCTTATACTGGCTTTGTGAACTTAGGTAAATAATTTAATCTCTTTGAGTCATAGTTTCTTTCTTTCTAAAAATGGGAATATAGATACCATCTTGCCCAAAGTTATAGTGAGGGTTTAATGAGACAATATGTAGAAAAGGTTAAAATACTAATAAAAATAATAAAATAATATAAAAAAAGAAACTGCAACTTAAATAAAGGAAAATTCAACCTAAACTAAATTTTAAAAAAGAGTGAGAGAATATATAGGAAAGGGTTGAGCATTGAGTTGGTGCTAATAAATTCTCCTTTCCATATTTTTTCCCCATCTTCTTGAGGAATATACACAGGGAAGTCAGACATTTATACAAGTTTGTGCACTTGCTAGTGTGTTAGTTTAATATAGTTCTAAGAAGTGGCTGGAATTTGTCACAGTCATTGGGAATTGGGAGGTGAGGGTTTGGAGCAGATGCATGTCTTCCTTGAAATCAGACTGAGAGATACTTTTTTTTTTTTTTTTGAGTCAGAATCTCACTCTATTGCCCAGGTTACAGTGCAGTGGCATGATCATGGCCTCCACAACCTCCACCTGCTGGGCTCAGGCTATCCTTCCGCCTCAGCCTTCTGAGTAACTGGGACTATGGGTACACGCCACAATGCCTGACTAATTTTTAAAAATTTATTGTAGAGGTGAGGATTTGCCAAGTTGCCCAGGCTGATCTGGAACCCCTGGGCTCAGGTAGTCCTCTCGCCTCTACCTTCCAGAGTGCTGAGATTACAGGTGTGAACCACTGCTCCCAGCTGAGATACTTTTTTATAAGGTAACGTAATCCAGTCTTTGTGCACTTAAAGAAGATTTTAGGAAGGAAAAACAACGAAACCTGGAAGTAGAGACCTTGAGGTGCTGGTTTCCTCATGGGGACCATTAGAGTATCTCTGGTAGCTTCTGGTCTCTTAGAATAATCTGCTTCACAGTAAGCTAACAAAACCTTGGTTTTGTAAGCTTGAGGGCAGCCTTTTGGGAATAGCTAGTACACAGATTATAGCCATCAACCTTCCCCTTTCCATTCCCAAATTCATCCCATCATCACCAGAGTGATCTTTCCAAAATAAATTTGATCATCTCAATTTGCTGTTAATACTCTTTATTGGCTCCCTATTTTCTTGAGGTTACAGTTCAAATTCATTCTATGACATACAAGGTATTCCTTGATGTGATTTCTGTGTACTCTTTCAACCTCATTTCCCACTGTTCTTGTGTGTGCTGTAGTGACACTGCATTATTTGTAGTTTCTCAATTCTTCCATGCTTATTTAGACTGGCACATGGTAGTCTTTCTTCTATGCTAAACTTTGCTTAATTCCTGGGGTTAAGCAATCCTCTTGCCTCAGCTTTCTGACTAGCTGGGACTACAGGCATCATACCTGGCTAGTTTTAAAAATTTTTTGTAGAGATAGGATCAGGGTTGGGGGTGTCTCATTATGTTGCCCAGGTTGGTCTTGAACTCCTGGCCTCAAGTAATCCTCCTACCTCTGACTCCCAAAGGGCTTGGATTACAAGCATGAGTCACTACACCTGGCCTATTTCTTTCTTTAAAACTCTTCTCAATCATCATGTTTTCTGTGAAGTTCTCCCTGACTTCTGAATATGAGGTGCCATGATGTGAGAGACCTCCCTCCTCTAAGATCATCTAGAACTTTGTATATACAAAAAGCTAACTACAAGTTGTAACATCAATGAGTAGCAGACTCAGTGGTGCATCTCTTAATGCTTTTGTTTATGACCCATTCGTTTCTTTATTTTAGTGCCTTCTAATGAACACTCAGTTCATCCATAGTAGTTCCATTCACAACAGATATCTTTGGAATTAGAAAAATACTTGCAGACAGTGCAGCATCTTGCTGGATTCAGTAAAAATACTTTTTATTGTACATCTTGCCCCTTTGAAGTGAATAGCTATGAGTAAAACAAACCACCAGATTTGGAAAGAGCTATTTATTATCAGGTTGATGGCATACGTTCATCCTATCTTTTTTTTTTTTTTAATTTGAGTTGGAGTCACTGTGTGGCCCAGGCTGGAGTACAGTGGCATGATCATAGCCACCACAGCCTCTAACTGCTGGGCTCAAGCAATCCTTCTGCCTCAGCCTTCCAAGTTGCTGGAACTCCAGGCATGTGCCACTGTACACAGATGATATTTTTGATTTATTGTAGAGATGAGGTCTTGCTGAGTTGCCCAGGCTGGTCTTGAACCCCTGCGCTCAGGCAGTCTGCTTGCCTCTCTCCCAGAGTGCTGGGATTATGGGTGTGAGCCTCCATACCTGGCTTCTTCTTATCTGATTTTTCAAACTTTGACAAATTTTGAGCAAAACAAACATAATTATTATACTTATGCTTTCTTTTAAATAACTTCATCTGGATCCCCAAATTTCTTTTGATATAAAGGATCCACATTCTGTCTTTCATGTTGGAGCTATTTCAGATGTCTAGTGATTCTTGTTATCTGTTTCTTTTAATAGCAGGATACTAAAAAGCTTATTGCAAGTTTTAAATACATGGGTTGGGCATACTGATTGTAGACGTCACTGTATGGTGATCTGCCTAGACTATATGTGTGACAACTATAATTCAGTATCTTCAGGTCTTTTCATTAGGGCTGGTCAGCTTCTTTGGAAGAATTCTCTAGTCTCCTTTCTAGAATTGATGGGCCTGGCTGCCAGTGATTTGCAAGCTAAGTGGGAAAGGAAGGTTGCAGGGAGGTCCTCAATATTCAGTTCACTTACACTCTTACTTTCAGTATAGTAACTTTGCCCTCAGTTATGCTGCTATTCCCTCCTCTTGGGACCCTCTGTTTTACTCTTTCCAGAGGGAAAAAATACCTTCCTGTGTAAAAGACAGTATTCAGATTTTACTTATAGCAAAATAAATTTTTGGATCCAAATGAAAAGTTATTTGAAAGTGTAATTATAATAATTATGCTTGTCTTGCTTGAAGTTTGCCAATGATTGATAAATCAGATGAAAAAATAAAACTTCAGTAGTGGGGGAGCACTTTAGATTTTTAACTGCTTCTCAGACAGATTTTCGTGTAATAAATTGTTCTAGTTTTAGCATTCTTTCTTTCTAGAAGTATATGATGCGACCAGTTTCTGAGCTTTGTAGGGGTTCTACAGATTAAGTTACTTTTTAGTTTTTCCCATTGCTGGTATAGTATTCTTCTTTTTTGGATCTGAGCAGTTACTGCTTATCTATCTGCTTTCTAGCTTTCAGTATTTTGTGGCTATTGCTCTTCTTTATTTCTTTGTTATTTACACTTTATTTAAAAATCCAAAAGTAGGTTCTAATCAACTTTATCCAGAAGTCTGTATCAGAATTTCCTTTCTTAACAGGGAGAAATCATGTATTACCATGATTGACTATAGGTGTTTGCACTGGAAGAGTATGGGTTTTTGAATTTGAGAACTTTGGTTTTGATATCATTGCTTAAGCTATGTGACCTTAGGACACCTATCCAGAAGGGGATGTGAGTAGGCTTTAAGGTGGCATACATTTTGGCAGTGTCAGATGGGTTCATTTGTATAGCTGCGCTTGTATTCATTCATGCTCATGTCCACAGACACAGAAATGTGGCTGTTCAATCCTAACAGCATAACTTAATGCAGTACGGCCTAGGAAATAGATGTGGTTTTCTTGACTCAATTCATTGATAAATTTATTGACCATTCTCAGATTAAATGACAGAGGTACCCACTAGATGACTAACTTACCTAGGCAATTGAGGGTTTACCCATTTAAGCACCATTTTTTAAAAAAAGCGTGTTTTTTAATGTGCATTTTCCCTAAATACATTATGCATTCCCCTTCTCAGGATAGAAAGAACATCTATCTTGAGTTTCAAGTTCATTATATTGGTTGGTTCTTCCTTTTTGTGTTGCAGTAATGCCCATGGGAGCTATTATTGTATTCTGTACTAAATATCCTGATACTGTACTTAAAAACAAAAGCTAAAAGTCACTTTTTTGTGTAAATACTATGCTTTTTATATTTTTGTGGTCATTTTGAATTACTCTGGCTTTTCTCATTGGTGTTTGTGATACACAACAGAGAATATTGTTCTCCTTTCTTTGTCACTTCTAACCTACTGTGTGTTGTGCTCCCAGATTACTGAGTTTATTAGATGTGTTTTCAAAGAAAGAGTGAGGCCCCCGGGATTCTAATAGTAAAGTGTGAAAAATTAAAGAAGTTATTTTGACTTTAGAGAAGCCTTTTTTGCTCACTTCCTAGTTCTCTGTGTGTTCTGGAAAGACAAGGTAATTGGATTGCTGAATTTTATACAAGTAATGTAAATTTAATTTATTATAATGAAACTTCATGGTTTGTCACATAAATTGCCTTCATTCACATAGTCTCGCCTTTTTTTTTTTTTTAAAGCTTCCTAGTGATTCTATAAGGTTAATAGGGCAGGTAGGATTATTCCCACTTTATAGACAGGACAATCTGAGATCCAGAGAGATTAAATGCCTTGCTCATATCACATAATTAGTGTAAAACTGGGACTAATCTCGGGTTGTCTGGCTCAAACCCTACTGCTCTGTCTCTTCTCTGTTCTGGCCTATGAACACGGCCTTCTACAGTGAGAGTCAAATTTATAAAGTCATTTGTAGTGTAATGCAATGAGGAATAATCCTCAGCTGATACTGTAGTAGCTAAGTGGGACAGGTTGTATTTTTCCTATTTCCCAGCTGAGGAAATTGAAGTTTAGGGAGATTAAATACTTGTCCAAATTCACCTAGAAGAATAAAGCGTGACAGAGCCTGAGACTCATTCCCTTCTTTTGACACCAACTCTTACTCTCCAGTTACATTGCATGATACGTCCTCCCTAAATGAGAATGAGCTGCCAAAAGAAAAAAAATGCACCAGTGACATGAATATTAGACAGCAATGATTTGAACTGTTAGTAAACAACGAAGTCCTCTTCTTCAGGAAAGTTTCAGTTGATGGGAATTCTCAGTCTATTTTTCCATTTATGTAAAGGAGGATAAAGAACTGTTGTGTTTGGACTTGTAACCAACTAATTCCTTTGGTGGAAGCTCTGATGATACACAATTGCATTACCAGTTTGTCACAAGAAAATACTTAAGAACTGAAGTAGAAATATTTACTGAATTTCTAGTACAGCTTAATGTTTTAGACCCCAGGAGGGATTTACTATGAATCAGGGAATGTTAGGGCTCCAAGATCCATTTATTCTTGGGCTTAAAGGCTGAGTTTGTCCAGTCAATTAAGTAGAACAATTCTATATACATTTACTGAGCTCCTGCTGTGTACAAGGAACAATAATAGGCACTGGGGGAATGTCCTACTTAGGAATCACATGGTCTGTTTGGGAAGAGACACAAAAATGATTATATTATAGTGTAAGAAGTAATGTAATAAAGCAATATACAAAGTACACTGAACAGAGAATCATTAATTCTGCCCAGATCAAGGGTATAAGGAGTGATTGGAGAACATTTTACAGTGAAATTGATGATTGGTTTGTGCCTTGCAGGATGGGTCAGATCTTTAGACAGAAAGAGAATGAAAGGCATTGGCAAAGGGAACAGTATGTGCAACATCTCTAGAAATATGAAAGAGCTTGTTGTTTGAGGAAAGAAGTGAGAAGCTTGATTCAGCTATAACGGTAGAGTAAGGTAAACCAGGTCTTCTCTCTTGTCTGGGTCTCTCAAAGTCTCTTCCTATTATGCAGTGTCTGCTTACCACAGGTTTCTTCTTCCTTACAGGCAAAAGCTCTCTGAAACAGGCTACATCTCCTTTGCAGTGTTGCCAGCATTTCTTCAGATCTTAGTTTGCATAGTTATAATTTTCCCTAAAAAGCCTTCCAGGATGCTTTGGTCCACCAGATACCTATTGCCCTTTTTGATCCATTGTAATTCACCTCAGTTAATACTGATGAATGCTCATCCATAATTTGTTTCCGTATTGCTTCCTACTCTGGGATTCACCTTTGGTGAACTTTCTGGTTATGCCTTGAGTTGAGGCTTGTTGTTTGGTTACTTGCATTTTTAAAACCTTAATTACAGGTTTATTTTGGGGTTGTATAACCTTCCATTCAGCTCTAGAGTCTTTCAGTCTGGGGAGTAAAGTGTGGTGAAATGAGACCTTCTAGGAAACCATCTCCGACCCTCTCGAAGCTAGTAATTCCATTTCTCTTTGCTTTAGTGCCTGTCACCCTGCACTAGAACTCTCTCTTGTTTCAGTGTCTGTCCCCCATACTGGATAGTGGGGAAGGATTTGTTGTAGTTCATCTGTTGTTTTTTCAACAACTAACATAGAACTTGGATGCAGAATAGGTGTTTGCTACATGTTTGTTGTTTATTGAGAGTAACAGGACTGCTAGTCCCACTGTGTGACTTTGGGCAGGTCACTTCCAATCTTTGGCGATTCTTTTTATCTGTAAAATATGGAGACTGGACTCCATGACTAGTATTATAACATTTATCCTACTTAGTCAGGGTCCAGTTGAGGAGACAGAAATCATACCAATAATTTGAACAGTAAATTTTTTTTTTCTTTCTGAGTTGGGGTCTCACTCTGTCACCCAGGCTGGAGTGCAGTGGCATGATCATAGGTCACCGCAACTGCAACCTTCTGGGCTCAGGCAATCCTTCCTCTTCAGTCTACACAGTAGCTGGGACTATAGGCATGTGCCACCATGCCTGGGTAATTTTTTGATTTTTGTGGAGGTGAAGTCTCGCTATGTTGCCTAGGCTGGTCCTGAATTTCTGGGCACAAGCAGTCCTCTTGCCTCGACATCCCCAAGTGCTAGAATTACAGGCATGAACCACTGTGCCCAACCTGAACAGGTAAAATTTAATATAAGAATTGTTAACTAGGCCAGGTATAGTGGCTCATGTCTGTAATCCCAACACTTTGGGAAGTTGAGGCGGGAAGATTGTTTGAGCCCAGTAGTTCGAGACCTTCCTACGCAATATAGCAAGACCTCTTCTCTACATAAAGTAAAAAAAAATTAGCTGGGCGTGGTGACGTGTGTTTGTAGTCCCAGCTACTCGGGAGGCTGAGGAGGGAAGATTATGTGAGCCCAGTTTGAGGCCGTGGTGAGTTGTGATTGTGCCACTGCACTCCAACCTGAACAAGAGTGAGCCCCCTGACTCAAAAATAAAAATGTTGTTAGCTAGGTAAAAGGTGGTTAACTACTAGAAGAGATGAAAGAGAATACTAAGGTATAATAGAGATTAGAGATATAACTGTAGAAAACAACTGCTGAACTTACGGTCAAGGGAAAAATGGACAAGGAAAGGACTTAGAAACTTAGACGAAAACTGCACAAGTCTGAGATTCAGTGTCTGAGGAGTGCATGGCTGCTGTGGCAGTATGCTGCTTGTTGCTGTGTTGAAGAAGAAACTGGCTGGTGGTCTCTCACCTGAGAACCTGGAGAGTCACTGCATTCAAGTATTCCAAGATCCTTCTGCCCACTGATCTACTTGCTGCCTTATAGAAAACTGAATATTAGAAGTCCCTTCTTTCTCCCCAGCTTGTGGTCTCCTTCCAGCACCCTCTATTGGCCAACTCAGCTGGGAAAGGAAAATGTAGTCTGCAGAGACTAGTCTGGTATCACAGAGCAGGGCAGTGAAGAATTGGAACTGTAAGGAAATACATTAACTTCTTTTTCTGAGTCAGTGTTTCCTCTGTTGCTCAGGCTGGAATGTAGTGGCATGATCATGGCTCACCACAACCTCGATCTTCTGGGCTCAGGTGATCCTTCTGCTTCAGCCTTCTGAGTTGCCAGGACTGTAGGCATGTGCTACCATGCCCAGCTAATTTTTTGTAGAGATAAGGTCTCACTCTGTTGTCCAGGCTGTTCTCAAATTCCTAGGCTCAAACAATCTTTCAACCTCGGTCTCCCGTAGTGCTGGTACTTCTATATTGTAATTGTCTGTTTTGATATTTATCTTCTCATTGCACCTTGAGTTTGGTAGTGACTGGAACAGTGTCTGGATTTGTCTCCATATATCTGCATTGCCCCAGAAAGGAGTTTGGCACTAAAAGTTACTCAGTAAATATTGTTTGAATGAAGGAATCTCTCTCCAAGATAGGAACAGTTAGGTGTTTCTCTAGGTTGACTTAATTCTGATTGTTCTTGGAAGGGATTGGAGCTGGACTAAGTATCCTCCCTAATAGCTTTGTTTGTTATTCTATAAATTAAATCCTTATTGATCCCTTGGTGTCTTACCTTTTAAGATAAAAAGCCTTATTGAATGTCATTTATTTGTCTTGTGCCTGTCATATGCACAGCTTGTTGTGAATGCTAGAGTGAGGACTAGAAGAATATTCTACTGTTTTGTTTTTGTTTTTTGTTTTTGTTTTTGAGTTGGAGTCTCACTCTGTCACCCAGACTGGAGTGCAGTGGCACGCTCTCGGCCACTGCAGCCTCAACCTGCTGGGCTCCGGCTATCCTTCCGCCTCAGCCTTCCAGATAGCTGGAATTACAGGAGCGTGCTACCATGCCCGGCTAATTTTTGATTTATTGTAGAGATGAGGTCTTGCCAAGTTGCCCAGGCAGGTCTCGAACCCACGGGCTCAGGCAATCCACTCACCTCAGCCTCCCAAAGCGCTGGGATTACAGGCTGAGCCACCAAGCCCGGCTTCTACTGTTGATATTCATAAGTGTTGTGAAATTAAGCATATCTGCTTTCCTAAACGGTAACAATCTGAAATTTAGGGTAGGTACTTTGTACATAAGTGTATTCCTTAGAAAGGGCAAGGAGACTAACATTATATGTCATGTACATTTAGTTCATTTTATCTCAGCAGCAGTTTTAAAAAAATTCTTATTTTACAGGTGGAGAAACTGAGGCTCAGAAACATTGAGGAACTGGACCAAAATTACACAGTTAATATGGGGCAAATCTAGGACATGAGCTCAGGTTTGGCTGTTCTAAAATTTGAACAGGGCAATACCGTCTTCCTGTCTCCCAGCTTGTGAAGACAAGCATAGAGTTTTTGCTAGCTGACGGTATTAGAAATCTGTGGAATTGATTTCTCTTTCTGGTCATTTGGGGCTGGTTGAGCAACAACAGAGCAAAATAGTAGCACTTGCAAGCTGCAGTGTTGGTGTTTGCTAATAATTGGCCTTTTAAGTAAGCCAGTTTGAGCCTGAGCTTCGGACACCTGACTTGTGAAGTAAGTGAAACAATTGTACCCTGCAGCAGGGTATTATTCCTTTTTTTTTTTTTTTTTTGAGTTGGAGTCTCACTCTGTTGCCCAGACTGGAGGACAGTGGCATGCTCCTGGCCACCGCAGCCTTGGCCTGCTGGGCTCCGGTGATCCTTCCACCTCAGCCTTCCAAGTAGCCGGAACTACAGGCATGCACTACCACGCCCGGCTAATTTTTGGTTTATTGTAGAGATAAGATCTCGCCAAGTTGCCCGGGTGGGTCTGGAACTTGCGGGCTCAGGCAATCTACTTGCCTCATCCTCCCAAAGTGCTGGGATTACAGTTTTTTAAAAAATTCCACATTAGCAGCTCACAAAAGAGTTCTAATGCATTCCTTGCAACATAAACCTTCTCTTCTCTTGCTCCTACAGGTTTCTTTCTTCTTTTTTCTTCTTCTTCTTTTCCTCTGGGGGCTGAAGCTACATAGACCACTTAATTATTAGAAAGCAAAATTTATGATACTGGTGGTGTTGCTTCTGGGCCAAAATATACCAAGGTTCTAACTGTATTATTTAGGGTTGAGAGTCAGTTATTCCTTTCTTAGGTCATCATCTAGGCAGAGATGGGTATTCTGGTCTTGAAGGGTTAAAGTATTGCATATAGCCTGAGAGAGATTCTGTTTAAGAGAGGCTTTTCCTTAAAAGTGTTGAGTGAGGCCAATAATGGCAGGAATTGCTAATCAAATTATTCGGCTGTTTATTTTGTGATTATCCACTGGATGGCTACAGAAGTGACTGACATGGAAGTGTGGTTTCATCCTTAGAGTGAGAAGTCCTTGGGCCAATGTCATCTTTCCTTAGTCTCTTTTGGTACTGTCATTAATGAGGGAATCTTAGGTTAGTCACCTTCTCCTTTGATTTTCCTGACTGTAAATGCTGCTGCTTAACTGCTTTTCAGAAGGGATGACATTTATTCTTTGGTAGGAACTGAAGGAAAGAGTCTGTACATGTCATTTATTTTTAAATGCATACTTATTGGAGTTGAAATCTTATTTTCATTTTGTGGTTTAGCATAGAACAGGAAAGGTGATGTAGTGGAATTAGTATGATCTTTAATAGGAGAACCACCTGGGGCAAAACCTGTTCTGCTACTTAATAACTTACAGTTTTTTTAATCCCTTCTGAGCCATAGGTTTCCCATTAAAATGAGAATGATGATAAGTAATAACACAAATAGTGATCCATGATTTGGGGTAAGCATGTTAATTTCTCCAAACCTCAATTTATCTGTAAAATGCAGGCAGTAATTCCTCAACAAGAGGTTTGGTTTGAGAAGAAAATTGGCTAATGTAAATGAAAGTGTCTCATGGATGTCTGGTACATAAGATTTGCATATGCTAAGTACTCAATAAGTGATTATGACCCATTGTTTTTAGGACATCTAAAGAAAGAGATAATCCAAGGTGGGTATTTCCTGTGTGATGGGTCAGGGCTTAATACATAGTCATTGATTAATTCTTCTAGTGGGGAGTTTCTTTCATTTTCTTTAGTGACATTTTTACTTGATCTGCTGATTTTCATTTATCTAGTCAGAACCATGGAATCAGAGTTTCCTTCCTAAACTGTAGTTTTGTTTCTGCTGTTGCAAATTGCTCACCATAGAAGAAATGGAGCACAAAGGCTGAGATGTGGTTCAAAACCTCCAGTGATGTTATTTTGTATTTCTGGGTCTAGTCTGTACACAAGACTAAGGAGAGTTTGTTATAGGCCTTTTAGGACGTGTAATCATGATGTTATTATGCTATTTCTTTGGTTCACGTCACAGAGTAGGGACTGGCCAGTAAAAAATGTTTTTGGACCAGTAAACTGATGTCTCTGCAAAGCTGACCTGTGATATACTTAGTTTCTTCAGAGACTTGCAAGTTTGAACTCCACTTATTTCGATTCAAGTGTTTCATTTCTCTTTTTTCTCACAAAATTATAGAATCCTTGGATGCCTAAAAGTCAAAACATAGAGATTAGAGATTTTGTTTAAAGTCATATGGTGAAACCAGAACCTAGATTTTTTCCTTTTACTTCTCTTCCCATAGTTCTTTGGGAAAATTAGCCGTTTATTTCATAGGATGTTTAGCCAGCAATAAGCAGTTTATATTTGAGAATACTCATTGGTTTTCCTTCTCATAAATGCCACAGGATTGAACTGAGCTTTACAAAACCTTTCATGGCCGATGTTGCATTTTTTCCTTAACAATACTTCTATGAGATAAGCAGATTAGATACTCTTAATGGTTTTTGTTTTTAACTGATGAGGAAATTGAGGCCCAGAGAGAGGAGGTGACTTGTTCACAGTTTCCTAGTGAGTAAAAGCAGAATTAGAATTAGAAATCAGGGGCAAGTCCTTTTTATTTTTAGATTTCTGATGATTACTGTCAGATCTTCCATACCTTGCCAGTACTGGATTTTGTCATTCTGTATAATTTTTACCAATCCAATAAGATAAAAATATCACAGTTTTAATTTTTATCTTTCTAATTACTAGTGAAGTTAAATTTTTAAAAAATGTTTACCTGCCATTTATACTTGCTCTGTGAATTTTGTGTCATTTATTGCACATTTTATACTGGGTTCATTGTCTCACCATTTTTGTAGGGGGAAACTTTTTTGTTAAGGGTACTGATCTTTTGATAAACATGCTACAAGCATTGTTGATGTTTTATTTATGAAACTTGGTACTTCCCTAGATTACCAAAGAAAGCAGTCTTTTATACTGGGATAACTATTAAAAACTGCATACTACTACCATCATGAATACTATCCTTAACATTTATTATCTACATTTTCTAAGAATATTCATAGACTTTATGTCTTTTGGTTCTTTCAAGAACTTCATGCGGGGACTTGTAATTAAAATAAGATGATTTTTTTTTTTTTTTTTGAGTTGGATTCTCACTCTGTCGCCCAGACTGGAGTGCAGTGGCCGCTCCCGGCCACCGCAGCCTCGACCTCCTGGGCTCCGGCGATCCTTCCGCCTCAGCCTTCCGAGTAGCCGGAATTACAGGCATGCGCTACCATGCCCAGCTGATTTTTTGATTTATTGTAGAGATGAGGTCTCGCTGCCCAGGCGGGTCTCGAACCCGCGGGCTCAGGCAATCCACTCACCTCAGCCTCCCAAAGGCGCGGGATTACAGGCTGAGCCACCGAGCCCGGCTTAAAATAAGATGATTTGAGCTTGCACATCTTAAACTTTTTAAAAACTCAATTGAAGTGGAACAAAATTGGTATTAACTTACAAGGGATAAGAGAATAGAGACAACAGTAAACGAGAGAATGACTTTTTGGAATATGGAAGAGAGGCACTAATGGTGAATGATTTAGCAGAAAGCAGAAAACTGAGGCTGCAGAGGAGTATCAATGTGAACAAAGTCGTTTTGTGCTACAGACCCTAGAAAGCCTTAGGTATGGGTATTGGAGTTTCTTGGAATCTTGAATGTTAGGATGAGAGGTAGAACTGAAAACAGGAGGATTAGTTCAAAGGTTATATAAGGAACAGTTAAACTCCCAGATCCAGTCTCTATTTCACCAAAACATTGGAGGTTTATTCTCTGGAGAAATAAAATCAGGGAGGCCCTAGACTTGAGGATACCAGACTTAGCTTTCCTTCAGAGAGGTGACATTCCAAAAACAGGGATTAAGCAAAGTTCCTTAGCTTCCATTTCTTAGCTCCCAGACAGAGGTAGTCAGACTTATTCTCCTCAGGTAGGAGATGGGAGAATTTCTGTCTGATAAACTGACCCACATTCATTTGAGCCCTCTCAATTAAAAAAAAAAAAGGCATGGCATTTTCTCTTGCTACAGTGATGCCTAGCAGTTAAAATGTGTCTTTGTGTGCCTTACTCTTAAATATGAAAGAATAAGCAAAGATCACCTGATACTTGAGCAAATTCTCTAATGTAAATAACAGAAACTAAAACAAACAGATAAGAGGAACTCTCCTCTCCAAAAAAGAGAGAGTAGAAAGAAAGGGGAAGAGTGAGGGAGAGAGAAGGAGAGCATGCAAGCACAAGCGAGACAACTTAGGGAGCAAAAGAAAATTTACAAAAAAATCAGATCAGGTAAGATATTGCCTCAGTGAAACAAGAATAGGGTCCTACAAAAGAAGGAATAATCAGAGAACAAGAAAGGGCTTTTGGACACTTTAAAATTTAATATTAGAAGTAAAGAAAGTAGTAGTTGGACACAGTGGCCTCACGCCTGTAATCCCAATATTTTGGAAGGCAGAGATGGAGGCAAGAGGATTGCCTGAGTCCTGGGCAACTTGGCAAGACCTCATCTCTAAATAAATAAAAAAACTAAACGGGTATGGTAGCATGCACTTGTAGTTCCAGCTACTTGGAAGGCCAAGGCAGAAGGGTTGCCTGAGCTCAGCAGGTTGAGGCTACAGTGGCCGTGAACATGCCACTGCACTCCAGCCTGGGCGATAGAGTGAGACTCCAACTCAAAAAAAAAGAAGTAAAGAAAGTAGAAGTAGAATGAAAACAAAAAAGTATAAAATAGGAGATAAAAGAATGAATTAGAGGACTAATAAAGATTTATTTGAATTATAAGTTATTTAAAGGCCATGATAGCTCAATGCCTGTAATCCCAGCTACTTGAAATGCTGAAGTGAAAGGATTGCCTGAGCCCAGAAGGTTGAGGCTGTTGTGAGCCATGATCACTGTGCCTGAATGGCAGAGTGGGACCCTGACTTAAAAAAAAAAGTTATTTAATTTTAAGAAGAGCAATTTAATTTTTAAAAAATGTTTCTTTCTCTTCAGTTTTTCTAGTTTCTTTTCTTCAGATTTTAATCTCCTAATAGTTAGATGTTGGATCATGGAATGAAGAATATCATCAAAAATATCATTTCCCAGAACTTTAGTACACGTGTTTAGATTTTAAAAAAACCCAAAAAACCTCATAAACTCTTTAGTACCTGAATGAAAAAAAGAAACACATCACCATAAAATTTCAGAACACTGAGTAGAGTGAGAATATCATAAAAACTTCTAGAGAGAATTAAGAGGTCATATGCAAAACATTAGACTTCTCAAAGGCAGTATTGGAAGCTAGAAGAAAGTGGAAGAATGGCCTTATATTCTGAGAGAAAATTTTCCAGCTATAATTCTATATGCAGTTAAAACTAATAATCAAACATGAGAGTACGGGAAAAAAGAGACATTTTCAGATATACACTATATCAAAAGATTTATCTCCCATATATGCTATATAAGAAAACTTGGTAGTCTAATTTACCAAAATGAGGTAGGAAAGAAAGAGGAAGATATGGAATTCAGGAAACAGGGGAACAACATAAAAGAGACAGTGAGTAGAAATCTCCAAATGATAAGGAGTATTCCAGGATTATGTTATGGATGTACCCTAATATTAATTTAGCTAAAAATTGTGATCTAACTATGTTGGTAGAAGGGCAGTGTGTGTGCCTTTGTGTGGTTTGTGTTGTGTGATAATGATAGCATAAAAGAGTAAATCCTATCACAGAAAGGCAGTAAAAAGTGACTAAAATTAATTTTTTTTTGAGTTGGAGTCTCACTCCTTCACCCAGGCTGGAGTGCAGTGGCACGGACACTCATGGCCACCTCAGTGTCAACCTGCTGAGCTCCAGCGATCCTTCTGCCTCAGCTTTCCGAGTAGCTGGAACTACAGACGTGCCATGCCCAGATATTTTATTTTATTTTATTTTATTTTATTGTAGAGACAAGGTCTTGCAAAGTTGTCCGGGCCAGTCTTGAACCCGCGAGCTCAGGAAGTCCACTCCCCTCGGCCTCCCAAAGTGCTGGGATTACAGGCTGAGCCACCAAGCCTGGCCTATAACATTTTTTTAAAAAGACCAGTATAAGCATAGTTTTGGAAATAAAGAGATAAATATTAGGAGCAAGAGCTAAAAGTTGAAAGTGATTGTGTTTGAGAAGCAGAAATCAGAGATAAGGTAGGAAATTGCTATTTTTTCGTTATAAGCCTTATAGTATTGAGTTTGACTTGTAAAACTACCTATTAACTTCTTTTTTTTTAATTGTAGAGATGAGGTCTTGCCAAGTTGCCCAGGCAGGTCTTGAACCCGTGGGCTCAGGCAATCCACTCACCTCAGCCTCCCAAAGCGCGGGATTACAGGCTGAGCCACCAAGTCCGGCTCCTATTAACTTTAATCAAAAGTAAAAGTAAGCCAGATCTGGTGGCATGCACCAATAGTCCTTGCTAGTTACTTGGAAGGTTGAGGTAGAAGGATGGTTTGAGCCTAGGAGCTTGAGGCCAGCCTGGGCAACTTAGAGAGACATCTCTAAAAAAAATAAAATAAAATAAAATTAGATTAAATTGTAAATAATCATTATGTCTTTCTTCTCCCCAAAAGCATGTAAAGTAAAGAGTTATTACCATACATGGAAATAAGGCCCAGAGAGTTGGGGGCCAAATGTTTAAGAATGAATAACTCAGGTTCTGGCTCTTTCTCAACAGTGCCCTTTCTGATCCAACCTGGAATGTTTGCTGTGATGTTCATCTGACTGAAAACCTGTGGTCCCAGCAGCACCCTCTCAATATTTTTTATTTTTTGATTCAGGGTCTCATTCTGTCACCCATGTTGGAATGCAGTGGCATGATCACAATAATTACAGCTCATGGCAGCCTTGACTTCCTGGGCTCAGGCAGTCCTTCCACAGCCTGCTGAGTAGCTAGTACTTCAGGTGCATGTCACCATGCTTGGCTAATTTTTTATTATTTTTTGTAGAGACAAGGTTTCACTATATTGCCCAGGCTGGTCTTGAACACCTGGGCTCAAGTAATCCACCTGCTTTGGCCTCCCCAAATGCTGTGAGTATAGGCATGAGCCATCATGCCTAGCTCAGCATTTTTTATATCGGCTGTTAAAACCTCTGTATTTGGGAAACTTCTAAGTGTCTGGCATAGAAAATAAGAGTCCTAATAACCCTAGTTCCTGCGTAACTGTTGCTCTGGTAATAAATTACCATAAAATTGCTTTCTGAAATGCCAGCTCTGCCACCATTTTTTTTTTTTTGATGGACTAGGGTAGCTCTTTTATAGGAATTGCATGGATTCGTATACTTTTCATTTAAAAAAATTGATTGTTGGCCCCTGACAAAATACCCCTGTAATAAGAAAGGGATGTCACAACGTTGTGACAAAGTATTGCTCCACTACTTTCTTTCTCTTTTTCTCCTTTTAGTAAAGTAGAATTCCTTCTTTTCTAAGCCACAGTTTTAACTTCCTTGAGAATTCCCTCCTTGACACCTTTGTTGAACTCTACTGTTTCCATGTAGTCTATTGGGTCACTTCTGTAAATGATTTATTACTTACTCATCATGTATAAAAATTTCATTCTCCGTGAGGAATCTCATTGTCTAGTGCTGGGGAATCATTCATTGCCCTCATGTGCCAACTACAAGCTTCAAGATCAAAGTGAGGGCCTCAGGATGACTCAGTATCCTAGAGGTTTACATCACATACAAGGTTGTCCCCTTCCCTGTTGTTACTACCATTAAAGCATTCTTGTCCACAGGCATTAGCTGTAAACTCCCTGTTTGTTTTTTGTTTTTGTTTTCTTACTAGTGAGGATACTCAATGGCTATTTTATCCAGGTAAAGACTAATTTCTTATTTTATTTTATTTTATTTATTTATTTTTTTGTTTTGTTTTGTTTTTGAGTCAGAATCTCACTCTGTCACCTAGACTGGAGTACAGTGGCTGCTCCCGGCCACTGCAGCCTTGACCTGCTGGGCTCCGGTGATCCTTCCGCCCCAGCCTTCCAAGTAGCCGGAACTACAGGCGCGCGCTACCACGCCCGGCTCATTTTTTGATTTATTGTAGAGATGAGGTCTCGCCAAGTTGCCCAGGTGGGTCTCGAACCCGCGGGCTCAGGCAATCCACTCATCTCAGCCTCCCAAAGGCGCGGGATTACAGACTGAGCCACTGAGCCCGACTAATTTCTAGTTTTAAAGAAGAAATTAAGAGTAGTTATTTCTGCTGGGTTCGGTGGCTCAGCCTGTAATCCCAGCACTGTGGGAGTCCGAGGTGAGTGGATTGCCTGATCCTACGGGTTCGAGATCCACCCAGGCAACTAGGCCAGACCTCGTTTCTACAATAAATCAAAAATGAGCCGGGCGTGGTAGCGTGCACCTGTAGTTCTGGCTACTTGGAAGGGTGAGGCAGAAGGATCACCAGAGCCTAGCAGGTCGAGCTGCGGTGGCCGGGAGTGTGCCACTACACTCCAATCTGGGCAACAGAGTAAGACTCCAACTCAAAAAAATTTTTTTAAAAAGAATAGCTATTTCCTGCTCCTTCTCTGCACCCCTATCTCCACCAGAGCAAATGTCATGACCAGATATGAGGAAAATAAGAGCAGAATTTTATTTTTTAATCTCCTGACACCCCAGTGCTCAGTGGAAGAGGGGGCCTGCCATCAGCTTGGTCAAGTGCCCATGATGAGAGGGTCAGTGTGTGCCTTAGCTCTCTTGTCCCTGGGAAACAATCCCTTTAGAGGTTTCCATAGGTGTTGCAGCAACAGTACAAGCAATAGTATAGAATGTGTGTCCTGTTATTCAGACTTCCCTGTGTAGTATCCAAAGAGCTAACTGGGTATGATTGTGACTCTTACTGAGAATAATCAATATACATAGGCTAGGTTACACATGCAGAGCAACCTACCAATCTTTTCAAATTGTAAGACTAAAATCAACCTTATTAAAATGACAACACATATATTTCCTGAAACTACTATACTATAATATAATTTTATCAGCCTGTTTATAATTTGGAACCTACTGGTTTCTACCAATGTAAGAATCAGTCTTCTAGACCAAAGGACTTTGCTATAAGGTAGTGTTTACTGGGAATTCCCAGGTCCTGTGAAGTGGTTTCCTGAAAACCATTACCAATAATGGTTTTTTTCAGCTGATTATTTCAGTTATCTTTGGGTGATTGGACATGATTGACATTGGTGTGAAATAATATATAACCAATCTCTTTTTTCCCCCATGGGCTCCACATCTGAAAAGAGAGGAACAAAGTCAGTGGACAGGATATGTAGGGAGCCACTTTGATGTTCTGAATTTTTTAAGGGGCTACGTTTCATTTTAGATAGGGCATCCTTTGGTGACAGGCTTGATCATCCTTTTCAGTTAAGGATTATGATTTCAGTGAAACATTTTGAGATGTTTGTTAAAAAACTAGGTCAAATCAGGTATGATTTATGAAATGCACCATTAATGAGGCAATGAAAAATTCAGTTCTGTCTTTCTCTGTCCTGAAATTCTAAAGAGGTTAATTATAGGAAGGCCTTCAAACCATATCTTCCTTTGTCTTGGAACCAGTCCCATTTTTGCATAATGTGCTATGTGACTACATCTAGTCATATAGTATTCAGCACCAGCCTTTATTACTTGAGTTATTTTGTTTTATATTTGAAATTATATAAAAGTGACTAAAATAATAATTAAATTGTAATTTTAGAGGTGAATCTAGACTGGTCGCAGTGAATCCTGCCTGTAATCCCAGCACGTTGGGAGGCTTAAGAGGAAGGATTGTTTGGGCCCAGAAGTTTGAGACCAGCCTGGGCCACATAATGAAACTTCATCTCTACAAAAAAATAAAATAAAAAATAAAAAATTTACCAGGTGTGTTGACGCACACCTGTGGTCCCAGCTACATGGGAGGTTGAGGTAGAAGGATCGTCTGAGCCCAGGAATTTGATGCAATGAACTGTGATCGTGCCACTATACTCCAGCCTGGGCAACAGAGTGAGACCCTGACTCAGAAAAAAAAAGAAAAAAAAAGTGAATCTAATATGCTATACATACTGGCCTATGATTAATTCAACAGTGTTGCTTCAAAAATCTATGTGCTGGGCACAGTGGCATGGGCCTGTAGTCCCAGCCATTCAGTATGTTGAGGCAGGAGGATTGCTTGAGCCCAGGAATTAGAGACCCACCTGGGCAACACAGTGAGACCCTGTCTCTTAAACAAAACTATGCCATGCTACTGGTGTCTCTCTTTCTCTCTCTCCCTTGATCACTAGTTCCATCCATACTCATCACCTTTCCATTTCTCCAAGAACACGTCAAGCTTTTTTCTGCCTCAGTGCCTTCGCTTATGCTGTTCTTTTTCCTAAAATGTTTGTCTGCTCCTCCCTCCAACTTGGCTAACTACTCCTCTGTTATGGTTTGCTTAAATGTCGCTGCTTTGGTATGTCCTTTCTTGACTTGCCATACTTGAGGAAATCTATGTTTGCTTCTTCATGCGCATTTCTTACAGGTTATAATTATAGGATGTTTTAGTCCCACCTGCCCTTCTTTTTTTTTCTCCTGAAGAGTATAAACTCTGTGAAGATGGAGCAGCGGCTAATTGGGGCTACATTGCATTCTCAGTGCCTAACACAGTGTGCTAACACATAGTAGGAACTCATAACAAATATTTGTTGAAAATCTAAATGAATGAAGGAACTCTTAAATTTTTTTTTTCATAGATTCTTCCTGGGAGCATCCCAAAAAAACCAGACAAAAGCTGCATCCTATTGGTTGTAAGTGATTCATAAGGTCAGACCCACTCAGGTCTAAGGGGAGGAAGATTTGACTTTACCTCTCTCTCTTCTTTTTAAATTCAGGGTCTCACTGTCACCCAGGCTGGAGTGCAGTGGCATGATCATGATGATCACGGCTCACAGCAACCTTGACCTCTTGGACTCAGGCAGTCCTTCCACGTCAGCCTCTCAAGTAGCTGGGACTTAGGCATGCACCATCATGCCTGGCTAATTTTTTGATTTTTTTTGTAGAGACAAGGTCTTGCTATGTTACTCAGTCTGGTTTTGAATTCCTGGGCTCAAGCAGTCTGCCTGCCTGGGCCTCCCAAATTGCTGGGATTACAGGTGGGAACCACTGCTCCTGGCCTAGGCTTTACCTCTTGAAGTATTGGCAAGATCACACTGTGGAAGAGCTTGTGGGCTGAGAGATTGTCTCAGTTCATTTATGTTGCTAAAAAGGAATACCTGAGGCTGGGTAATATATAAAGAAAAAAGATTTGGTTTGCTCATGATTCTGCAGGCCATACAAGAAGCATCTGCTTCTGGTAAGGGATTCAGGTTGCTTTCATTCGTGGCAGAAGAGGACAGGCTTCTGGCAGAATCACATGGCAAGAGAGGTAGTGAGCGAGAAGAATGAGGTGCCAGGCTCTTTTTAACAACTAGCTCTGGGAACGAACTCAGAACTCACTCACCTCCCATCCCACCCCAGGGCATTAAACTATTCCGGAGGGATCAGCCACATGACCCAGATACCCCACTAGGCCCCACCTCCAACATTGGGGATCAGATTTCAGCATGAGATTTGGAGGATCAAATATCCAAACTGTAGCAGATATGTAATTGTGCTCATCTTTGGAAATACACCTGTTGCAAGAGATTGCTAGCTGGGTACTGGATATTGTCACTGGGAAATTGGTGCAGTGCTATTATAGGCCTGTTTTGCTACTCTCTAATATCCCTGGATACACCTCCCCTACCCTTCCTGAAGTATAAAGAGTCAGGGGTTCAGATCCTGGTTCTGTCACTTACTAGTGATATCAAAAATTGAAGAGGTTCCTTCGTTCATTCAGACTTGCAGCAAACGTATTTTAAATACTACTTTGTGTCAAGACTTGAACACTGTGTTAGCCACTGACACAGTGGCTGCATGTTAGGAGTATACCTTCAGAGGACTAATGGGCAAGCAGAAGCTTTCACAACATATATAAGCCCTCCACCAATAAATGGTACCTGTAAGTGTTAATGCAATGTGAACCAGACAGCCTTTACTTCTCCTAAAGCACAGTCAGTAAATGGAATCTCTGACATGCCCCATTCCTTTTTTATAGACATTTACTGTTGAATTGTAACCCCTGATGAAGGAACGGTTTAAAATCTTCTACTTCTGTAACTGATCCTAACAAAAATGGCATACGCTTCCTGTATTATGTTGAAAAGCTATAGTATCTACCTTCATGTTAAAAAACACTGAAGGTCATATTGTATATTTCAAAGAAGTAATTGGTATTCCTGAGCCAAGACCAAAGTTGTACAGCGTAAAAGACACTTCTGATTTCCCCTACTCCCCTTCAGGGACAGAAGTATTTATTTCTGCATGTTAGGAGTATACCTTCAGAGAACTAATGGGAAAGCAGAAGCTTTCACAACATATATAAGCCCTCTACCAATAAATGGTACCTGTAACTGTTAATAATACAGAGTTTTTTTTTTCTTGTTGGATTTTGAAATCTATGAATTGGAATAGTAAAAAGAGTAATAGCTTCTCGCAATCAGGGAATCTGGGTTCTAGACTGTCTAGCTGCATGAAGGGTGAGAGTATGAAGATTGGGGTGGGGGAGATTATTTACTACTTAAAAAAAATTCTGACTGGGTAGGGTGGCTCATGCCTATAATCCCAGCACTTTGGGAGGCCAGGGCGGGCAGACTGCTTAAGCCCAGGTGTTTGAGAGTAGCCTGGGCAACATAGTGAAATCTCCTCTCTACAAAAAAATAAAAAAATTTTACTACCTGCATGGTAGTACGTGCCTATAGACCTAGCTACTCTGGATGCTGAAGTGGAAGGATCGCCTGAGCCTAGGAGGTCGAGGCTGCCGTGAGCCATGATCATTGTGATCATGCCACTGCACTCCAGCCTGGGTGACAGAGTAAGACCCCTAACTAAAAAATAAAAATACAAAAAATCTAAGTGTACATTAAAAAAATATATAGACTCAGTGGCCTTGAAAATGTCTTACAGCTGTAAATTTTCGGCGGCCGCGTGCTCTTACCTTCTTTTTTTTTTTTTTGAGTTGGAGTCTCACTCTGTCACCCAGACTGAGTGAGTGCAGTGGCCGCTCCTGGCCACTGCAGCCTCGACCTGCTGGGCTCCAGCGATCCTTCCGCTTCAACCTTCCAAGTAGCTGGAACTACAGGTGCGTGCTGCCACACCCAGCTGATTTTTGATTTATTGTAGAGATGAGGTCTCACCAAGTTGCCCAGGCGGGTCTCGAACCCGTGGACTCAGGCAATCCACTCACCTCAGCTCTTACCTTCTATAAGCTCCCATAGCAATCTGTATTTTTTTTTTTTTTGAGTTGGAGTCTCATTCTGTCGCCCAGACTGGAGTGCAGTGGCCGCTACCGGCCGCCGCAGCCTTGACCTGCTGGGCTCCAGCGATCCTTCCGCCTCAGCCTTCCGAGTAGCCGGAATTACAGGCGCGTGCTACCATACCCGGCTAATTTTTGTTTGTTTGTTTGTTTATTGTAGAGATGAGGTCTCGCCTGCCCAGGTAGGTCTCGAACCTGCGGGCTCAGGCAATCCGCTCACCTCAGCCTCCCAAAGGCGCGGGATTACAGGCTGAGCCACCGAGCC
The DNA here is from genome assembly GCA_027257055.1 of Cephalopachus bancanus. Classification (NCBI taxonomy): domain Eukaryota; kingdom Metazoa; phylum Chordata; class Mammalia; order Primates; family Tarsiidae; genus Cephalopachus; species Cephalopachus bancanus. The sequence continues at coordinate 1,426,170 of JAPVLO010000195.1, read as the reverse complement.
CGGCTGCAATCTGTATTTAAAAAAAAATAATTTTAGTGTGCTTGTAATTATTTGTTCCACGTCTGTCTCTTCCATTAGATAGTAAACTTCATGAGGGCTGGAATCATGTCTGTTTCGTTCATTGCTGCTTCTATAAAAATTCAGAATAGTGCAAGGCACGTAATAAATATTTTTGAATGCGTGAATGGTTTTTGACCATGTAGAAATTCTTTAAAGTACCACAGGCCCATTGATTCATTTGTAGACACAAAAGACATTTACTGATAGGCACTGAATTAGAAGTGAATTGCCCATGATCTGTGCTCTGGAAACATTCAGAATCTGTTAGAAGACTTAGACATGGAGGACAGCCCCCTCAGGTCCCCTCCCACTGTGGGAGCTTTTCTGTCCTTTCAATAAATCCTGCTTTCTTAAAAAAAAGAAGAAGAAGATATGGACATGGAAAAAATATATATTGAAAGTTTGTATGAAGTTCCACAGAAACCTAGAAAAAAGGGTGAGAAATCTGTATTTTAAAGTAAACCTTGAGTGCAGTAGCTCATGCCTGTTATTCTAGCACTTTGGGAGGCAAAAGTAGGAGGATTGCTTGAGCACAGGAGTCAAGACCACCCTGGGCAACACAATGAGACCTCATCTCTACAAAAAATTTAAAAAATAGTCAGTCATAGGTGAAAGGATTGCCTGAGCCCAGGAGGTTGAGGCTGTGATGGCCATGATCATGCTACTGTACTCTAACCTGGGTGACAGAGTGAGACCCCGACTCTCCCCCCCCTGCCCCAAAAACAAAAACTTTAGTTGGGCTTAGAGTTTGAAATATATTTATTAGAAATGTAACAGCACTCAATTCCGGCAATAATTTAAAAGTTGAAAATTACTTAGCTTATTCTGTCATAGCAGAGGGATTGGAGGGGTGTTAGTTCCAAGGATATTTATTTTGAGATATGTGTTACTATCAGTCTCAGTTTATCAGGCACTTTCTTAACAATTTATTTCCTTTGAATTATTTCAACAATTTAGTAAAGTCAGTGGTATTAGTTCCCATTTTAGAGAAGAAGAAATTGAGATCAGAGAGGTTAAATAACTTTCTTGAAGTAACACAGCTGATAAAGGGCAGAGCCAGGGAACATCTAAGTCTTTTGACTACAAGTTCAGAGCCCTTTGTATTGTATTATAGGTATGTTTTGCACAGCTCCCAGATGTTCCCCTGACGGACTGTAATTCTTAATGCTTTTGAGGAGTTTTCTAAAACAGTTCTAATTTCAAGACTCTTAAAGATGTAACCAAAACACCACTCTTTCATGATACTTTTTCTTTGAGAAATGGTTTCTTCAATCTAATTTTTTTCTGTGATTCTTTATTTATATTCTTCTAAATCAGTGCATATTCATTGAGCACCTATGTTAGCTCTTGGAGTTTTATAATTCATATATTATGAGTGGTTATAGTTTTTCATACTTTTACTAGAATTTTTTGTTAAGTTAAATTATTGGGAATTATACTTTTCCTTTTTAAGTTAGATAATAGTTGTTTCTTTAGTTTATAAGAACTTATGTGTTGATTGTTGATGTGTTATCTCTGGAGTGAGTGTCGTAAGGAAGGTATTTTAGTCACTATAAATAGGCCAGAGGGAGCTATTTTGGGGCAAAGCAAATTATGGTACCTCTTTATCACACCTGGACGTGGTGGTGGGGAGCTACTGTCAGGTTAAGTACCTTTCTGTTGCTTTAAAATAACATTCTTCTCCTCCCACTGACCCATGAAGAGGTGTAGATTAAGCTTTGGGACTTGTATTAATCTCGCTTTAATAAGGATCTTTAGCTTACCAGACTCCTGTGAAGATCAAATGCACAAGAGGTTATTTTAGACATTTAAAGTGCTGTGCAGACAGGGGTTTGGGTGTGGTTTTTCTCCCCTTAGAGAAACAAGTAACTGCTCTTTCTAAACTAGTTAAAACACAGTTTTTCCCCAAGCACTCTGCTCTTTCTTTCTTTAGACACCATAGACTCCAATTAGAATTTCTCAACCAAGCATTAGATTTAGTCTCACTTTTCTTCCCCAAAGACAGTTATATTATGCCAGGTGCATTCATATATTTCATTTGTCTATCATAACAACTCTGAGAAGATGGTGTCATTACTTTCATTTTAAAGGTAAGTAAACCAGAAGATAAGTAAGCCAAAATAGTAGTAGAGTATAGATTTGAGTTCACATATTTTGGGTTTGTTTCTTATTTCACTTATATTTGTCAAAACAGGCAGAATTATGCTGTGGTAACAAATTGGCTTCAAGAGTTTTGGCTGGGCACAGTGGCTCATGCCTGTAATGCTAGTACTTTGGGAGGCTGAGGTGGGAAGATTGCTTGAGCCCAGGAGTTCAAGACTTGTCTAGACAACCTCTTCTCTACAGTAAATTAGCCGGGTGTGGTGGCATGCACCTGTAGTCCCAGCTACTCGTATGGCTGTGGTGGGAGGTTCTCTTGAACCCAGGAGGTCAAGGCTGAAGTGAGCAGTCATTGTGCTACTGCACACCAGTCTGGGTGAACAGAATGAGACCCCATCTAAAAAAAAAAAGATCAGTGGTGTAATATAACAAAGATTTGTTGGATTCTTGTTCATGAATTTCCCTTCAGATTACTAGAATGTGATGACTGGGGTATTTAAGCTGCTTCAATCTTGTGGTATCACCTTCTCATCATGAGGCTTCCAAGGTGTCTTTGCAGAAGACAGAGAGCTGAAGAGTCATACACCAGCTTTTAAATACTTTGCTTGGAAGTGTGACTGCAAGAGGTCTGGGAACTGTGGGGGAGCTCATGGAGAGTTAGTGGGTGTTGAATATCTCTGCCAGATTACTTCACAACAGAGGCTTCCCTGGGGAAATTATCTTTACATAGTATGTGTTTCCTTCCAGCTTTACATTAGGGGTAGTTTGCTAACATGTCTGGACCATATTATATACTAAATGCCTTGAGGCCAGGAATTAAATGAATAAGTGAACTTATTTTCCATTTCAAGTTAACTAAACACCTGCAATTCCAGGCTTTATTTTCTTTCCAATATCTATAACCTATGTATATCTATCTATCTATCTATCTATCTATTCATCTGTCTAAACACCTGCAATTCCAGGCTTTATTTTCTTTCCAGTATCTATAGCCTCTCTCTCTCTATCTGTCTATCTGTCTGTCTATCTATCTATCTAACTTATTATTCATCTATCTACCTACCTATCTAATCTGTCTTATATGTAGGTATGTAATAAAATTAGATAATACTAAATTTTAAGTTCCTTCAGGACAGTGTAGAATAGTGGTTAAGAGCACAAATTGGTGGGTTAGATGGCTCATCTGTAGTCCAAGAGTTTTGGGAGACCAAGGTGACAGAATTCTCTAAGCCCAGGAGTTCAAGACCAGCCTGGGCAACATGGCGAGACTTCGTCTCTACTATAAATAAAAAAATTAGCTGGGCATGGTGGTATGCACCTGTAGTCTCAGCTACTTGGAGTCTGAGGGGGAAGGATTGCCTGAGCCTAGCAGTCGAGGCTGCGGTGGCTGTGATCATGCCACTGCACTTTAGCCTTGGTGACAGAGTGAGACTCCAACTCAAAAAAACAAACAAACTAAAAAACAAAAAAAAACTCCCACAAATCTAAGGGTCAGAATCTTGGGTCTGCCACTTCCTAGCCTCTGACCTTGGGCAAGTGTTTTTTTTTTTTTTTAAACAGCTTTATTGATATATAATTCATATGCCATAAAATCCAACCATATTCACCCTTTTAAAGTACACATCTCAATTATTTTTAGTATATTCACAGACTTGTGCATGTTTCACCTCTAATTTTAGAACATTTTCATCACCCCCCAAAAGAAACCTTGTACCTATTAGCAGTTGCTTTTTATTCTGCTCTCTTCCTAGCCCCCAACAACTAGTAATCTACTTTCTTTATCCATGGATTTACCTATTTTGGATTTTAGAAAGTTATTTAACCTTTCTGTGCCTCAGTTTTCTCATCAAGAATGTGGGGATAATAATACCTACTCATCAGGTTTTTATAAATGTGATATGAGAGCAGGAAAAGAGTTAATTTAAAGGGCTTAAAATTGTGCCTAACACAAAGCAAATGATATGTGTTTGTTGTTATGTTTTTATTTTTATGGTCAACATTATTATTACCATTTTTATTTTTATTTTATTATTATTATTTTTTAGTTGGAGTCTCACTCTGTCGCTCAGACTGGAGTGCAGTGGCTGCTCTCGGCCACCACAGTCTCGACCTGCTGCGCTCTAGCAATCCTTCCACCTCAGCCTTCCAAGTAACTGGAACTACAGGCACGCGCTACCATGCCTGGCTAGTTTTTTGATTTATTGTAGAGGTGAGGTCTTGCCAAGCTGCCCAGGCAGGTCTCGAACCCGCAGGCTCAGGCAATCCACTCACCTCAGCCTCCCAAAGCCCGGAATTACAGGCTGAGCCACCGAGCCCGGCTTTGTTATCATTTTAAAATTTCTTATATAGCACCTAGCATAGTACCAGGCATATGGTAGGCAAATTCATCCAATTTCCTAAGGCCTATGTGCCAGGCACTGTTTTAGAGGATCTCAAATATGGATTAAAATGCTGTTCCTGTTCTCAAGCTGTTCACAGTCTCATGACAGAGACAGAGTATATAAATATACTAATATATATATATGTATATCTAGTACTTTATGTGCATGTGAGATATAAAGAGATATATAAGGGATTAATGCTGTAGTGGAAATACATACAGTGTTATATGAGAACAGGAAGGAAAGAGGAATTCACAGAATGACCGAAATGTGCTTCTCATATATCTTATTTAATTCTCAGGCTAATCCTGTGAAGTGGGGATTCTTAGTCACATTATCACAGATGAAGAAACGAAGACTCAGTTGTTAAGTAACTTGTCCAGAGTCATGTAGGTAATAAATAGTTGAGCTGGTATTGAACCTAAATCAGGACCATCTGCAAAGCCTGTGTTTGTATTCTTTCTCATGCTTACAGAAACAATCTGCTACTATTTCTTTGAAATTTGTAAATAAGTCCTACAAAGCAAAACCATGTTTTTGGCTAAAAAAGATTGAGAATCATTACATATTTTGAAAAATTCTGCTTTACTAGAGCCTATTGCTCTGTTTACCTGAGAGAGGAAAAAATCTGATTGGGAAGCCCCAAGATGTAGCCTGTGCTCTGGGCTAGATGGGCTCTGCCCCTTTTGACTTGGTCCATTGTCTGTGTCTTCAGGCTCCTGACTGATACCTCTTCTTTTCTGGGCCATGAGGCTCCTTTGTGTGGGAAGGGACCTTGGGACGTGAATAGAGGGTTTGTACAGAGCTTCCTGTGAATAAGAAGTGTTCCTGTGATTAGCCATGACCTCCTAGCAGCAGATACATTCATCATCTGGCTTCAACTTTCCCATCTCCCCTTGAGGTTCCACTGGATCTGGTGGTCACAGTGTGGCTTCCATTGAATTTGGCAGCTTGATTCTGATTACATTAGGCATTATCTGTACCCCCTTTTGGCTCACCTTATGAGCGGGCTAGTACTGTGGTTATTTTCCACAGAATATTAAAGCTGGGAGGGTCTCTAACCCCTGTATTTTACAGAGCCTCAGTAAAGGGAAAATACTTACCCAGATTCCATAGATTCTGTGGCAGAGGTGAGACCAGGACCCTGATGCTTTGGCTGAGGCTAGTTTTTCCCCCACCAGTTTCGGCTACCCCCCGTTTTCCTACTCACATAAGATCATATGCACTTAGAGGGCAGACATCATTCTTTGTGTGTCTTTTATTCCTCAGAGAGCCTGAGTTGTTAGGTATACTTACTAACTTCTCAGGTTTGTTAAATCAGTGGTTATTACCTGATTTTATGTAATAGTGATATGTTGTGTTGTTGAAAGAGCTAGGTAGACCTGGTTGGGATTCTTGGCTAGGAATCAGTGGAACCAGGGTTCGAACTCAGATATTCTGAGTCCAAGTTATCCAGTCTTCTTTCTTGTACACTATAACTGGATGAGAATGATTTTGACAAGGGAGAAACAGTCCAGACAGAACCAAGCTCCAGAACCAGTGATGTTAGCTGCACTAACATGGGGGCAGAGCTCAGGTTGAATTAAGTGAAGGGAGTCTGAAGGGAAGGCAGTCAGAAGTGCTGGGGGGAAAAGGTGAAAGGATTTGGAGTTAAAGAGAACAGAGCACTTTAATGTAGCTTTTTAAGGAAAGCCTCCTAGAGTTGAGAGCCTTGAGCTGGGTCTGAAAGATCACAGGATTTGAATTTACAGGAATGGCACAAGATTTGTGGAGGAAGGTGAGCACACACTTCTCTTCCTCTTTACACTAAGCTAGAAGACCATACACCTATTCAGTTTTCCTAGAACATTGTTGAGTAGTGGAAACTGCTGCAGAGTAGAAGATGGGGTAAGTTCTAAAGACCTAGAATTCTAGATTTGGGGATTTAATTTTTATTTCCTTTAATAACACTGCAGTTGTGCTCCCTTTGTAAAGGCGAGTTGTGGGGATCCTGGACAGCAGCTGAATAATGAACTCTTTGCCTTTTTACCCTTTACAAATTGGGGCTTTGTTTTAGATATTTCACTTTGATGGACTTGATCTGTGCAGCTTTGGCTATTTTTTTTTTTTTTTTTTTGAGTTGGCGTCTCACTTGGTCGCCCAGACTGGAGGGCAGTGGCCGCTCCCGGCCACCGCAGCCTCGCCTGCTGGGCTCCAGCGATCCTTCCGCCTCCGCCTTCTGAATTGCCGGAATTACAGGCATGCGTTACCACGCCTGGCTAATTTTTTGATTTATTGTAGAGATGAGTCTCGCTGCCCAGGCGGGTCTCGAACCCGCGGGTTCAGGCAATCCACTCACCTCAGCCTCCCAAAGGCATGGGATTACAGGCTGAGCCACCAAGCCCGGCTAGCTTTGGCTATTTTTGAGCAGCCTCAAAGGTCCATGATGTCATAATTTCCTATTTTCCTGAGGTGAGCATTTGAAAAACATTTGACAAGGCAGTGGTGGATGGGAATGATTTACTTAGCTGAGTGAGGAGTGCCTCCCTCTTATAGTCAGCGGCATTTGTAAATATGGGGATTCTTAAGGCATCCTTGGAGATTTGTGAACAATTGATAAGGTTGTTAACAGATTCTCTTTCTATATACTTTATACTCAAGTTCACAATCAGTCTAGTCCTGAGTTCTGATCCCAAGTCTGCTTTGTGACTTGCCTGTTTGATCATAATAAAATTCTTCCCCTTTCTGGTCCATAGTTCCTGCATTTATAACAGCAATGATGCTGGACTGGATAATATCTTATGGCTCTTCTGGTTCTGATATTTTAGGACTTTGTAATATTGGACACAGTTCAGCCTTTTCTTTGACACTTTTCATGTACATAGGTTATAATGCATTAAAACATAATTATATCAATGACTGCGTGCATATTGTTTTATTCAGCATACACACATGAAATAGTTACTATTGGTGATCATATTACACTGCCTTTTGAGTATTTTTCTTCTGTCTTGTTTTTTTTTTTTTTGAGTTGGAGTCTCACTCTGTCGCCCAGACTCGAGTGCAGTGACCACTCCCGGCCACCGCAGCCTCGACCTGCTGGGCTCCGGCGATCCTTCCGCCTCAGCCTTCCGAGTAGCCGGAATTACAGGCGTGTGCTACCATGCCTGGCTGATTTTTTGATTTATTGTAGAGATGAGGTCTTGCTGCCCAGGCGGGTCTCGAACCCGTGGGCTCAGGCAATCCACTCACCTCAGCCTCCCAAAGGCGCGGGATTATAGGCTGAGCCACCGAGCCCGGCTGCCTGTGTCTTGTTCTTTTTATGTCCTACGCTACCTTCATGTTCTGGATGTACCTCTTATAGAGCAATTTACAGACTTAGAGACACTACTGTGTTCTAGTAGTATTAGGGAAAAACACAAACACATGCATGCACTTACTCACACACCCACACACACAAAACCAGCTGCATCAATTTGAACTGGACTTCCTAACCAGGAGTGGTGGCTTATGCCTGTAATCCTAGCACTTTGGGAGGCTGAGACAGGAGGATTGCTTGAGTCCAGGAGTTTGAGACTAGCCTAGGCAACATAGCGAGACTATGTCTCTACCAAAAAAAAAAAATTAGCTGGGTGTGGTAGCACATGCCTGTAGTCCTAGCTACTTGGGAGGCTAAGGTGGAAGGATAACCTGAGCCCAGGAGGTTGAGGCTGTGGTGAGCCGTGATTGTACCGCTGCATTCCAGCCAAGGTGACAGAGTGAGACTCTGGCTCAAAACCAGCCAACCAGCCAACCAACAAACAAGCAGGACTTTCTGGCAGCTACAGATGATCAATTCCTGTACAGGCAGTCTGTAGGGCTAGAAGTAGAATTTTGGTCCAACTTGGTGGGAAGACCCCAACCCTCACTTTTTTGCCAGTTGCAAGTGTATAGCTTGCACTTCCAGTCCTGCTTTCCTGTAGCATGAAATATGTTTGAAAGGAGGCTAGAAATGTGAGAGAGAAATATGAGGAACTATATTTAGAGAAATATTGTTTAAAACGACTATCTTTAGACACTTTTTTCCCTCTTTTTTATTTTTTTATTTTCATTTAAATTTTTTTAGAATTGGAGTCTCACTCTGTCGCCCAGACTGGAGTGCAGTGGCCACTCCCAGCCACCGCAGCCTCGACCTGCTGGGCTCCGGTGATCCTTCCGCCTCAGCCTTCCAAGTAGCCGGAATTACAGGCATGCGCTACCATGCCTGGCTGATTTTTTGATTTACTGTAGAGATGAGGTCTCGCTGCCCAGGCGGGTCTTGAACCCACGGGCTCAGGCAGTCCACTCACCTCGGCCTCCCAAAGGCGTGGGATTACAGACTGAGCCACCGAGCCGACGCTCTTTTTTTATTAATGTGCTCCATGATTTTGGGTATGAGTAACAGTAATAAGGCATTCTAAACATTTCATTGCACTTTAAATTTTAGAGCACTCTCTCCTTTATTTAAAATGTTTTCATTAAAAACCAGAAATGGGGCAACCCCTTTGGGTCTCCTCCCACTGTGGGAGCTTTTCTGTTCTCTCAATAAATCCTGCTTAAAACAAACAACAGCAGCAACAACAAAAAAGCCCCTCTAGAAATGGTACTACTTTTTATTAGGTATGGACTATGTGCCAGACCCTGTGGCTTTACTTGTTTTATTTAGCACAGCTTCTAAAAGTGGTATTATCACCATTTGAAACAGATAACACTAAGACTCAAGGAGGTTAAGTTTTGGGACCAGGATCACACAGTTGATATGTAATGGAGCTGTGATTTGAATTCAGTAGTGCTTGGCTTCACAGCCTATTGTGTTATCTCTGTGAGGTACAGTTGTCCCTCTGTATACATACTCAGAGAATTGGTTCCAGGACCCTCTGCATATACCTAAATCCGTGCATATTCAGGTCCTGCAGTGAGTGCTGCAAAACCATGTATAAGAAAAGTTGGCTCTTATAAGTGGGTTGTGCATCCTGCAATCTGAAAAAAAAAAAATCTAGGGGAAAAAAAATGTGTGTGTAAGTGGACCTGCTCAGTTCAAACCAGCCTTGCTGAAGGATCAGCTAACTGTATTACATTGTATCTTCATTTACAGGTGAGTAAACTACCAATAATCACATGGCATGTATATGGTAGATTTAGGATATAGGACTTGAATTTACTAGTTTGATTTAGAATCAACTTTGTCCCAGATAGATTTTATTCATTTTTATCTTTGTCTTATTTTTATATATTAACAAGATGATCCATTGCATATTCTTTCGGATTAGTCTCTTTTTTTTGTAAATAAATTATAAAAAGGTCTTACTCGGGAGGCAAAGAATAATAAGATGTTGGATCTTTTCCCAGGAAACTAATGGCTGGTTGTAAGAAAAAGACATGTATACAATTAGAGGTGCTCCCACCCATGTAGTTTGTGGGGGAAAAAACCCTAAATAATTAGTTCAGGTTTTTAGTGACTTAAATATAAGAAAAATCACTGTAAGGTGCATATTTTATTTTATTTTATTTGAGTTGGAGTCTCAGTCTGTCGCCCAGACTGGAGTGCAGTGGCCGCTCCCGGCCACCGCAGCCTTGACCTGCTGGGCTCCAGCAATCCTTCCGCCTCAGCCTTCCAAGTACCTGGAACTATAGGCACGCGCTACCACACCTGGTTAATTTTTTGATGTATTGTAGAGATGAGTCTCGCCAAGTTGCCCACTCACCTCAGCCTCCCAAAGCATGGGATTACAGGCTGAGCCACCGAGCCCGGCCTGTAACTACATTTTAATAGGGAGAGGTTTTTTTAAAGATGTTAAGTATAATACATGATAATAAAAGATTCATAACACTATTAAGTATGATTTTTAAAAATCTGACAGAATCTTGGAGCCAAGTTTTGTTTTTAGTAGGAACACAGCTCTGAAATGTCAATATATGGGGGGGGTCAATATATCTGAAACTTTTCTTGAATTTGTCATTTAGTATATTTGTGTTTTCTTTTTTGTATTTTTTTTTTGAGTCAGAGTCTCACTCTGTCACCCAGGCTGGAGTACAGTGGCACGCTCACGGCCGTCACATCCTCGACCTGCTGGACTCGTGATACTTCCGCCTCAGCCTTCCAAGAAGCTGGAACTACAGGCCTGCCCTACCACGCCTGGCTAATTTTTTATTTATTGTAGAGAGGAGGTCTTGCCAAGCTGCCCAGTCTGGTCTCAAACCTGTGGGCTCAGGCAGTACTCTTGCCTTTGCCTCACAAAATGCTGGGATTACAGGTGTAAGCCACTGTGCCTGGCTATATTTGTGTTTTCAATGCCTGGCTTATTATTAGTATTTAGTAAATGTTTATTGAGTGAATGAATTTTAGGTCTGGGTCTGAAGGTGCAGGGGTACTGTTTCATTATTGTTTGTGTGTTTGTGTTTGTGTGTGTATACACATATATGTGTGTGTATACACATATATGTGTTATATGTGTTAAAATAGCGTGCTATAGAAGGCCAAAGATCTAGTCTAACCTGTTCCTCTAACTGATGAGGGAACTGGGGCCCAGAAATTTGAAGTGACTTTTCTTAGTATGTTGTAGAGGAGGATTAGAATTCATTGCTCATAGCAGCAATAATGGTTGCTGTAATCGATTTCAGTATTTTCACAGGGATTTTGTGAACACAGGTAAAATACATAGAGAAAATATTGTTGTATTTTGAATCACTGACTTCTTTAAAGATAAAGTGAGGATGTGGAAGGTTTTTTTGTCTCCTTTTTTCTGTAGATCTCGTTAAGTTAGGTTAGAACAGATTCAGTAGATTGAACCTAACTTTTGATCATAGTTTCCCTGCAGTGTACATGTAGCAGAGGTTTTTTGTCCCTCAAAGGCCTGGTTGGAAGTAGTGACTGTTATTTGTGATGCATAATTTACCTCTTCTTCCTGGTGTCTGAGGCTTGTTGGGTTTGATAAATGTCTGTTTTCTTCGCATTGCCTACAGTTAACATGGAAGTCCTGATGTGGAACTGCTTTGGAAGTGGCGGGTGAGAGTGGGCCCGTGGGTTAATGACCTGTGCCTTTAACTCCTTTGGTTAACCCATTAACTCAGAGAGTTTGCATAGTCATAGTGAATCTGTAAATCTCAGTACCAGATGGGGAAGCGGATGTGAAAAGTGTCCTTTGGTCTTATTGACTATAGAAACAAATGGACATCAAACAGGGTCCCATAGTAGAGAGTGGGTTGAAATCAGATAGTCCTGGATTTGACTCCAGGCTTATCATTTATTAGCCATGTGACCTTAGACAGGCTCCTTAGTCTGAACCTCAGTTCTCTCATCTATAAAACAGTTTTAACAATACTAAGTACCTCACATGGGGGTTGCATTCTTTTCCAGATACCCACTGGTTTGTTTTCTTCCCTCTTTTATGTCTTTTCTCAGTGAGGCTTTCCCTGACTGTCCTTTTAAAAATTGTAACTCCTGTCCTGGTACTCCCTGTCCCTTTACCCTGCTTTATTTTTCTCCCAGATCACTAATTGTCCTGATTTTTTGCTATTTGCTAATTGTCTTCTTCTCCACTCGTAATAATAACAACAAAACAAAACAATAATAGTAACAGCTAGTTATTATGTGTTTGACACTGTTCTAAGAACTTTACTTGTGCTAACTGATTTAGTTCTTTTTTTTTTTTTTTTTTTTTTTTTTTTTTTAGTTGGAGTCTCACTCGGTTGCCCAGTCTGGAGTGCAGTGGCCGCTCCCGGCCACCGCAGCCTCGACCTGCTGGGCTCCGGCGATCCTTCCGCCTCAGCCTTCCGAGTAGCCGGAATTACAGGCATGCGCTACCATGCCCGGCTGATTTTTTTGATTTATTGTAGAGATGAGGTCTCGCTGCCCAGGCGGGTCTCGAACCCGCGGGCTCAGGCAATCCACTCACCTCAGCCTCCCAAAGGCACGGGATTACAGGCTGAGCCACAGAGCCCGGCTGATTTAGTTCTTATAGAAACCCTGTTAGTACTATTATTACCTTTATTTTACAGATGATTAAATGGAGGCAAGGAGAAGTTTAGTGATTTTCAAAGAACATGTAAATGGTTAGTAGTAGAGCCAGAATCTGAACCTAAGCTCTTTGGCTCCAGAGTCCTTGCTCTTAACTGCTGTACTGTTCTGCCTCGTTAGAGCATAAACTTCTTGAAGGCAGGGATGTTTCTTTTGTTCACTGCTGTTTCACCAGTACCTAAAAAAGCACCTGGAACATAGCAAGTAATAAATATTTGTTAAATGGATGAATGCATATCAGTAATATGTGAGAAAAAGTTAAGTGGAGTTATTTTGAGTTTTAACCATGCCCTCTCTTTTTCTTCTAGAGACCTATCTACTGGTCTAGTTCTGTGCTGTTCAATATGGTAGCCAGTAGGCACATTTCAAGTTCAGTGGCTACATTTGGCCAATAGCTACTATACTAGACAGTATAGATAATACTAGAACATTTGCATCATTATAGAAAGGTCAGTTGGACAGTGCTTCTCTAGTATTTCTTGAGGGGCTCAGGCCAGAAGGCCGAACAGAATGAGTCCTGAGGAGAAACAAATGATGAGAATGGATAGATAAATAATGATGGGGTTATGGAGGGCTTTGGATGCCAAAACTAAAGTTTGGAGTTTATTTTAAAGTCAGTGGTTTCTGAATTTGGCTGTGTATCAAAATACTTGGGTGAGTTTGTTTAAAATTCTGATTTCCACTAGACAATGATCATTAAACCTGGCTTGAGTCTCTCTTCTGGCAAAAAAAAAAAATCTGATTCCCAGATTTGCTGATTTGGTTTTGATGTGGGACCTAAAACTCTATTTTCATTTTTGGGGTTTTTTTTTTGGTGATAAAAGAACATATAGCTTAAAATTTACCATAATAGCCATTTGTAAGTGTACAGTAGTTTTAAATTAACTATATGTACCTTGTTTTGCAAGAGATCTCTAGAACTTTTTCATCTTGCAAAACTGAACCATACTCATTGAAAACAACTCTCCTTTCACCTTCCCTCCAGCCCTTGATAAACCACCATTCTACTTTCTGTTTCTAAGAGTTTAACTTTCAGGTACCTGCTATAAGTGGAACCATGCAGTATTTGTCTTTTTGTGACTAGCTTACTTTACTTAGCATAATGTCCTCAGGATTCAGCATTGCTGCATATGGCAGGAGTTCCTTCTTTTTTAAGGCTGAATAATATTCCAGCGTGTGTGTGTGCGCGCACACGTAACATTTTCTTTATCTATTCAGCTGTCAGTGGACATTTAGATTGCTTCTACCTCTTGGCTATTGTGTGTAGTGTTGCAATGACTGTTTCTTTTGAAATACTATTTTCTGTTTTTTAAAATATGTACCCAGAAGTGAGGTGATGCATCATATAGTAATTATATTTTTAATTTTTTGAGGAACTTCAGTATTGCTTTCCTAGTGGCCATACCATATTATCACCAACTTTGTACAAGGGTTCTGATTTATCTACATTCTCACCTGCGTTTTATTTATTAATTTATTTATTTATTTATTTAAGTTGGAGTCTCACTCAGTTGCCAAGACTGGAGTACAGTGGCCGCTCCCAGCCACCGCAACCTCGACCTGCTGGGCTCCGGCGATCCTTCCGCCTCAGCCTTCCAAGTAGCTGGAGCTACAGGCGCGCGCTACCACGCCCGGCTAATTTTTTGATTTATTGTAGAGATGTGGTCTCGCCAAGTTGCCCAGGCGGGTCTCGAACCTGCGGGCTCAGGCAATCCACTCACCTCAGCCTCCCAAGGCACGGGATTACAGGCTGAGCCATCGAGCCCGGCTCGTTTTTTTTTTTTTAAATAGTGACCATCCTAATAGATGTGAGGTGATATTTCAATAGTTTTGATTTGTATTTCATTGATGATTAGTGATGCTGAACATCCTTTCATATACTTGTTGACCATTTGTATATCTTCTTTGTAGAAATGTCTGTCCTTTATGTGTTTTTAAATTGGATTATTTATAAAGCTATGTTTTAAAGAAGTGCTCCAGTGATTTTGGTGGAGGGTGATGGTGAGTGGGTCAGTAGTGGTGGTGGTGAGTGAGGAGGCTTTGTATCTCTCAAACTGCGGTATTCTCAGTTGGGTTATTCTTGGCATTACATACTCTCCAGTTTGAGTTTTTGTTATGTCTGTACCATTAAATCTCAAATTAGACAGGTATGTCCCCGGAGAGTCTTTACTAAGTCCTGAAATTACCCTCTTCCATTTCCTGAGCCTTTAGCTTCTTCTGATAGAGTCTGTTTCTTTTTTTATCAAGAGTGCTTTCTCAGTGTCATTGCAGTTGGACAGGAACCTACCTCTCTGTTGCTCCCGTCCATTTCCCCCTCCCCAAGTTTTTCTTCAGCTTCATTGCAATAAAACTCTTCCTGTCCTTTGCCCAAGCCTGCAGCCCAGAATGTTCTAGGGCCTCTGCATCAAACAAAGGTGGTTCTGCCAGGTTTTTCTGAGCCCTTCTGTCCTGAGACAAAGGACTTGACCTGTTATTCAGAGTGTCAACTGTTTGGAATGCAGCAGTTCCTGATTCAGAGCCTTAGACCTCCTACTGCAAGGGCTCAGTAGTCTTTGAACTTACCAGTAAAGCACAGGAGACCTCCTGTGCTTTGGCTAGAAGAGAAGCATTAATGCCACTCTTCTGGCTGAGAGTCTGGAGGCCTGAGGTCCAGTTCTGCTCTGTGACTTTGAGTGAGTCTCTCAGTCTTTGTTTTCCCAGTTGCAAAATGAAGGACTTGAAATGATCTTTGTGGTCCTACCAAGCTCTAACATTCTTTGGTTCAATTCAGTTAATCAGACTTTGTACTTGCGGTGTGCTTAGCTCTGTATTAGCCAGTGGGGATCTCCATAGGTTGGCAACACAGTCTCCACTTTCAGAGCGCATAGTCCAGGAGGGAAACAGTCACATGAACAACTAAGTTTTCCAACTTGAAGTGGTTCTAGAATGGCACTATCACCAAGTTTGTTTGGAACAGAGGACAGTGATTAGTTTAAGCTGGAGGGATCTGTGAAGTTTCTTGTAGGAGGTAGTGTTTGGACCTATCTTCACCTCTGTTCTGTTCTTTCCTCTCCCCATTCCTGTATGTATTCCCAAACCTGTTTTCTTCTTAAACTCTTTCAACAGTTTTCATGTAAATCTTTTTCCTCCTTAAAGACAAAACAAAACAAAATAACCTTTAAAAAGATTTTTAAAAACTACAAACACACACAATCATAGTGGTTATTTCTTCCATTCTCTGAACCACTGCAGTAACTGTAAAGGTGCGCAGGTTACTTGTAAAATTCATGTAGCTCTTGTTTTGCCTTTCTTTTATTATTTGTAACTATGCATTCAAACTTTTTCTTTTGTTTTATCTGCCACCAGGATTTTAAGCTCTGAGTGTTTGGGTCTCATTTTTGCTACTAGGCCGTCAGCTTCATAAGGCAAATAGTATGTCTTGTTTTCTCATCATCTATGCCTTCCCCAAGTGATTTACATAAGGAATAATCCAGAGAAGAGTGTCAATTAAATATGGGTTTATTTTAAACCAAGTCTCTTGCTCTGATCTGAATGTCATGTTGGCTTATTTTTTCAGGATGCACTCTTTATGTTGTTAAGTGATTAATTTATAATGTGTGGTATTCTTTTTTGTCACTCTTGATCCTTCTTTCTTCCTTCAACTGTCCTTTTTACCCTAAATGTAGTGAACATTATGACATGATATCACACTGGGCCTGGAGTGTGAGGAGTCAGGGTAAGTCTGGGCAAGTTGCTTCTCTTCTTTTAGGCTTTTCTCACTTGTAGAGACTAATCCCAGTTCTGATTCCCCACTGAGACTGTAGAAATGCTTTGGAAATAAAAAAAACTTTCTTTTTTATTTGTTTGACTTTTGCCATTTTTTAACAAACATTCACTAAGTACCTGTTATGTGCTAAGTCCTGTGCTGGAGGAATAGAAGGAAGAATCAGACATGGTCTTTGTGCTCCAAGGTCTTTATCCACTAATTAGTTAGGCATATTAACATACTGTTACTTGTCTTATCTAAAAATAAATAAACAGCTGAGTGTGGTGGCCCATGCCTGTAATACTAGCACTTTGGGAGGTCGAGGTGGGAGGATTGCTTGAGCTCAGGAGTTTGAGAGCAGCTTGGGCAACATAGTGAAACCTTGCCTCTATGAAAAAAATACAAAAATTACCTAGACATGCTGGTGCGTGCCCTGTAGTCCCAGCTACCTGGGAGGCTAAAGTGGAAAGATTGCTTGAGCCCAGCAGGTTCTAGCCAATTCAGAGGCTGAGGAGGGAGGATTGCTTGAGCCCAGGAGTTCGAGGCAGCGGAGAGCCATGGTTATGTCACTGTATTCCAATCTGAGTGTGATCACGGCAATCACAGCCCACAGCAGCCTCGATCTCCTGGGCTCAGGTGATCCTTCCATGTCAGACTCCCAAGTAGTTGGAATTATAAGTGCACACTATCACACCTGGTTTCATTTTTTTATTTTATTTTTTTGTAGAGATGAGGCTTCACTATGTTCTGCAGACTGATCTTGAACTCCTGGGCTCTAATAGTCTGTCTGCCTCGGCTTCCCAGTGTGCTGGGATTATAGTCGTGAGCCACTGCACCTGACCTTGCCTCACTTTTAAACACTTTCCTCACTTGGGTTCCAGATACTTCTATACTTAACTTGGTTTTGATATATTTGGTTTTTTTCCTCTATCATTCTGGTAGCTCCTTCTCAACTTCTAAACTTTGTGGTGATGCAGGCTCAAGTCTTAGGCTTCTTCTCTTTTCTATTTCCATGCAGTCTCAAGGTCACCTCATCTAATCTCAAGACTAAATACCATCTATATTTTTATTTTTAACTCCTCCCACCCTCTTAAAATCTGTTTCTCCAGAAGTCCTACCCAGTTCAATGAATTGCAGCACCATGTTTTTAATTGCATAAGTCAAAATTTCAGTGTTGTTCTAGACTTCTTTTTCCCCTCATAACTTATGACTTGACCATTGTAAATCGTTTTCAGCTGTACCCTCATTTCTGTCACCTTAATCTTAAATTACTATCATCTCACAAGGATTAATGTCGCTCCTCCTAATTGGTATCCCGGTTTTTGCATTTACCCATTTTTCTGTCTGTTCTCAACACAGTAGTCACAGTGATTCTATGTAAGTCAAATCAGATCACTCCTCTGATCAGAGTCCTCAATGACTTCCCATCTCACTCAGTAGAAAAGTCAAGTTTTTACCAGGACCTAGAGAAACCAACAAGATCTGCTCCCATCTCAACCTTCTGACTTTTGTTGCTTTCTTTCGCCTCTGTCACTTCACTTCAGCCATCCTGTCTTCCCACTATTCCTTGAGACACACCAGGTCTGGGCTCAGGACTTTGGCACTTGTTCCCTCTGCCTGGGATCTTCTTCCTTTAGTTTACTCTTTCACTTACTTCAGGTCTTAATTTAAAATCACCTTTTCAGTGAGGCCTTCCTTGTTCCCTATTTAAAAATTCAAACCTTCAACAAACCCAGCATTATAGTTCTCTTTCTTGCTTTATTTTTCCTCTTTTCCACATATCTGTTGTACTTAATATTTTATTTTTTATCTTGTTAATTGTGTCTTCCCCCCAAAAAATGTAAGTTTCACAGTGATAAGGCTTTTCATCTGTTTTGTTTACTGTTGTATTCTCAGTGCTAAAACAGTACTCAGAATGTGGCAGATAATTTGAAAAGTTCCCCATTCTATGACTCAGAAGATATACAGATTATGGATAATGTAAGCTCTCATTAATCAGTTCCTACTGTATATCGGATGCTAATTCCAGTTGGCCTCACTGATACTATTATATTTATTCCTCATAATAATCCTGAGCCTCTGGGACCAGCTGTTAACAAAGAAAACAACAACAACACACACACACACACACACACACACTCCCCAAACACACACACACACACACACACACACACACACACACACACACTCCCCAAACAGCTGGGCAGGGAGGGAGGTTAGGGACTGATGGGAGATGAGAAAATGGTCCATGAAGAGGAATGGATCACAAACAAAGGAGAGGTATGATGGGAAGTTACTTATGGTAATACCATTCCTATGGGAAGCAGAGGTAATGTTTGGTCATCCATGGTAGAAGCCAGCATGTTTATGTAAACTCATGATCAGGGATGCGCTTACAAGACACAATTCTTCTCACTGGACTGAGAGTTCCTGGCAGACTGTCCTTTCACTTTTGCAACTTCAGAATCCAGCTAGCATAACAAAGACTCTCAGAAATGTTTTTAAAATTGAACTGAAGCCGGGCTCCGTGGCTCAGCCTGTAATCCCGCACTTTGGGAGGCTGAGGTGAGTGGATTGCCTGAGCCCGTGGGTTCGAGACCCAACTGGGCAACTTGGTGAGACCTCATCTCTACAATAAAAAAAAAAAAAATTAACCGGACATGGTAGCACGCGCCTGTAGTTCCAGCTACTTGGAAGGCTGAGGCAGAAGGATTGCTGGAACCCAGCAGAGCGAGGCTGCAGTGGCTGGGAACATGCCACTACACTCCAGTCGGGGCAACAGAGTGAGACTCCAACTCAAAAAAAAAAATTGAACTGAATAATTAGTTGAGGTATTTATTCTCTGTTTTTACTCATGACGAAATAGAGCTTTCATGTGTATCATGCTCAAGGGTGCATACCTCAAGTAATAGACCAGGGATTTGAACTCAAGTTCCCTAGTCCTTCTCCTGTACCACACTGTTGTTATTATTGTTACAATGATGCTTGCTAGTGGAACACTGGTCCTCTCTCCAACTTCATCTGTATGTGAGGTATAGATCTTTTACAAACTAAGCTATACTCTGAGAAAAGATGCCATAGAAAGAATATTCACAAGGCAAGTCAAGTCTCCAAACTGAACCCCCCCTAAGCTGGCAAGTGCAGCATTCATTTTCCCCAGTTCTTTTCCCCACTCACCCCCTTTGTTAACTTCTTGGTTCCTTTGTTTTATCTTTTTTGTTTATTTTATGTATTTATTTTTAGATGAGACAAGTAATATTATGTTAATATGAATAATCTTGCAGAGAAGGGAAATCCTGGTAATACTCAAGAAGGAGGGAGGAAATGACTAGAATAGTGTCCTTCATTTGGTGAGAAGTTGTAATCTAGTATATCACTTGGGGTTGATTAGGGATTGTTCAACCATGGTAATAGAAGAGAAGTTAGGGTATGCAGTTTGGTAGGTAGATGTGGTGGGAACTTATGAAAGTTATCTTATGAATGATAAATTTTATTTAGATGTATAAGAAGCAAAAGCACTAGTTGAGAGTGAGATTAGGAGCAAAGAAAGCATGAAATAGTCCAGGATGGACAAGATAAATATAGAATGATTGTCAGATTGCATTTAGTGCCCATCTGAAAATAGTGATCATGACTTTAAAGTTAAATGTTAACTTTAGTAAGTATCATTGTGTGTTTTTCTCCTCCCAGCTCCTGTACCAATATAAGTAGAAAGTAGATGGAAAATTGGACTTAACCAAGTTGTGGTTTAACCAAATTAGTGTTAACATAAGTAATAGAGAGTCAAGGGAGTGATTATAAAAAATTGACCAAGGATTTCAGATAGCCAGGGTTAGGAGAGAATTGAGAATATGAGAAAGGTGATGGACAATGAAATATAGGTAGAATTAGTAGATTGAATGTCCTGATAGATTGAAGAATTGTTAAAACTGGGGTACTATAGTGAGCAAACTAGAAAGATAGGAGATGGTAGTTAGAGAATGAGAATTTAAAATTAAGACTCTAGAAGAAGGTTTTAGTTATTAGTAATGACAGGACCGAGATTATATCCGTGGAACTGAGAGACTGAAGTAGGGTAGAAGTCAAGATCAGTGGAGGAGTGGTCAAGTAAATGATAGGGCAATATGTTGTAATCATTATTTACATAATTATTGAAATTACCATTAATAGCATTGAAGAGAATGGTCTTTAAGGCATAAGAGCCACAATTTTTAAGGCATAGAGCAGAGCAACTTAGGAGCAGTAAATGGCTATAAAAAGGAGTGATGTCTGTATGGATGTATTGGTTGTTTGTATGGAGGAAAGTCTAGAAGCAGCAGTGAGGTTCAAAGCCCAGTGGTAGATGAGAAATGAGAAGGCTGCAAAGGCAAACCTTATCATCAGAGTCAGCCACATTTCACGTAGAGCAAGAGGGTAAAGAGGACATTTACAGGAGGGGTTGAAGTTACAGAGCATTTTGCTAACCTTAAGTTTTAGAGAATACAGTGGAAAAGATCTGCAGATGAAGAGGAGAGAGTGATAAGGGCTGGAACATGCAGTACTGAACCAAATAGGATTAAAGGTTGGGAGATGAGGATTGGAAAGAAAAGAGAAACAAACAAACAAACAAACAAAAAAAAAGATACCCTGAACTGAGAAAGAAGAGATCTTTTTTGGTTGTTTGTAGTAAGACCATTCATATTTTATTCACATTGGTCTTGCTGGTTAAAAAATAATCCATGGCTCATCAGTGTGAATAATATCGATTTATTAGCAAATACTGAAAACATGATACTTTGTAGTAGAAATATTTGTGGATGTATTATAAAAACAAGACAGATGCACACTTGTTCTCCTGCAAGAAAATAAGGGGCTATCAGAGCAGATGAGTAACTTATTCTAAGCATTAATCTTTATTTAAACATGGATACCATATTGTCTTTTTTATTGAGGATCATTTTCCTTCCTAATGAACATGTTAGAATTTATTTTCAGAATAACAGGATACTCCATCTAAATGATGTATTTAAAAATACTTGTTCCAGATTATAAATCAATCTGGAAATCTCAGTGGCATGAGAGGGAAAAAAATCCTACAGTGAACTTTTGATTTTATCTTTAAAAGCTAATAAATGGGTCATCTCTCCTTGCTCTCATGTATTCACGTTCATTCTCTATCCTCGCACCCCTTTTCCTACACTTTCCTCTTCTCCCCAGCTGGAGGAGCTGCTCTCTCCGCGTGGTGCAACACATCTCAGAAATCATCCACCATGACCAAGTAGGCTTCATCCTCGGGATGCAGGGCTGGTTCAACATCTGCAAGACCATATGTGTAATTAAATTCATCAACAGATGTAAAAACAAGAATCACATGATTATATCATTAGATGCAGAAAAAGCTTTTGATAAAATCCAGCATCCCTTCTTGATAAAAACCCTCAAACACCTAGGCATAAAGGGAACATACCTCAAAATAATAAGAGCCATCTATGATAAACCCACAGCCAACATATTGCTAAATGGACAGAAATTGGAAGCATTTTCCCTGAAAACCGGAACAAGACAAGGCTGTCCACTCTCACCCTTCCTGTTCAACATAGTGTTGGAAGTCCTAGCTAGATAAATAAGACAAGAGAAGGAAATCAGGGGTATCCAAATAGGAAAAGAAGAAGTCAGGTTATCCATCTTTGATGACAATATGATCCTATACCTCAAAAATCCAAGAGAATCTGTCAAAAACCTCCTTGCACTGATAAAGGACTTTGGCAGTGTCTCAGGGTACAAAATAAACATGCAAAAGACAGTTGCATTCTTATACACCAATAACAGGCAAAAAACCTAATAGTAAGTATAGTCCCATTCACAATAGCCACAAAAAATGAAATACCTCCACACCTTCCTAACCAGAGAAGTAAAAGATCTTTACAATGAAAACTGCAAAACACTGCTCGAAGAAGTCAAAGATAACACAAACTAATGAAAAATATTCCATATTTATGGGTGGAAAATCAACATTGTTAAGATGTCCATCCTACCAAAGATAATCTACAGATTCAGTGCTATATCCATTAAATTACCAACATCATTCTTTTCAGACCTGGAAACAACAATACAGAAATTCATGTGAAAACATAAACAACCACGAATAGCCAAAACAATCCTTAGCAAAAGAAACAAAGCAGGAGGTAGTGCACTGCCAGACTTTAAACTTTTTTTTTTTTTTTTGAGTTGGAGTCTTACTCTGTTGCCCAGACTAGAGTGCAGTGGCACACTTCCAGCCACCGCAGCCTCAACCTGCTAGGCTCCAGCAATCCTTCCGTCTCAACCTTCCAAGTAGCCAGAACTATAGGCATGCGCTGCCACGCCTGGCAAGTTTTTGATTTATTGTAGAGACGAGGTCTCACCAGGTTGCCTGGGCAGGTCTCGAACCAGCGGGCAGTCCTCAGGCCTCGGCCTCCCAAAGTGCTGGGATTACAGGCTGAGCCACCGAGCCCAGTCCAGACTTTAAACTTTATTATAAGGCTACAATAATCAAAACAATCTGGTATTGGTACAAGAACAGGCATATAGACCAGTGGAATAGGATGGAGATTCTGGAAGCAAAACCTCAATTTCTCAACCAACTCATCTTCAAAAAGCCTTCAACAACAACCACTGGGGAGAGGAGAACCTATTCAGTAAGTAGTGCTGAGAAAACTGACTGACCACGTGTAAAAGAATGAAACAGGACCCCTACCTATCACCATACACAAAAATCAACTCCAAAGGGATCAAAGACCTAAATGTAAAACCTCAAACTTTAAGAATCTTAGGAAATGCAGGAGACACCCTTATGGAAACCGGAATAGGCAACCAATTCCTGATCAAGACTCCAAGTGCTCATGCCACAAGAGATGACAGACAAGTGGGACCCCATCAAACTGAAAAGCTTTTGCAAAGCAAAAGAAACCATCAAGAGAGCAGGGACAGCTCACATAATGGGTAAAAATATTTGCCAACTGCTTATTTGACAAAGGCCCAACATTCAGGATCTATAAAGAACTCAGATGTGCTGAAAGGAAAAACAAAACAAAACAGTCCCATTAAAAAGTAGGCAAAAGACATGAATAGACACTTCTCAAAGGAAGATATACGAGCAGCCAACAGACACATGAAAAAATGCCCAGCCCCACTAATCATCAGAGAAATGCAAATCAAAACTACATTGAGATACCACCTAACTCCAGGAAGAATGGCCATCATTAATAAAACAAAAAACAATGGATGCTGGTGACGATGCGGAGAAAAGGGAACACTCTACACTGTTGGTGGGAATACTAACTAGTTCAACCTTTATAGAAAACAGTGTGGCGATTCCGAAAAGAACTAGAAATTGACCTTGCATACGATCCAGCAATCCCCCTTCTGGGAATATACCCAGAGAAACTTAAATCACTCTACAAAAAAGATACCTGCACATGTATGTCTATTGCAGCACTATTTAAATAGCAAAAACTTGGAACCAATCGTGCTGCCCATTGAAACTGGCCTGGATAAAAAAAAAAAGTGGTATAGATACACAATGGAATAGTATGCAGCCATAAAGAAGAACAAAATTATGGACTTTGCAGCAACTTGAATGGATTTAGAGTCTATAATACTCAGTGATTTATCACAGAAACAAAGAACTGAGTACCATATGTTCTCACTCATAAGCAGACCCTGAACATTTACCATAATACTCTAAGGAAGGGATTGGCAGTAGCCAGAAACTGCCTGCCTTGTCATATTCTGGTTTTCAGAGGAGAGGGACACATAACATTAATAAGGGTACCTGATCTCAAACTAGGCAAAGTAGGGACCAAAGGGAGGCCCAAACTTTACCTGTAAACCACTTGTAAACTTAATCCTGAATTGTACCCCACACCTTTAAAATAAAATAAAAAATTTTTAAAAGGCTGATAAGCCGGGCTCGGTGGCTCAGCCTGTAATCCCACGCTTTGGGAGAACGAGGTGAGTGAATTGCCTGAGCCCGCGGGTTCGAGACCCACCTGGGCAACTTGGTGAGACCTCATCTCTACAATAAATCAAGAAACTTAGCCGGGCGTGAAAGCGGGCGGGCCAGTAGTTCCAGCTACTTGGAAGGCTGAGGTGAAAGGATCACCGGAGCCCAGCAGGTTGATGCTAGGGTGGCTGTGAGTGTGCCACTGCACTCCAGCCTGGGCAACAGAGTGAGACTCCCACTTAAAAAAAATAAATTAATGGGAATGAAGAGTCGGGTTGAAAAGATGAAAAAGTTCTGGAGATGGATGGTGGTAATGGTTGCACAACAATGTGGATGTATATAATGCCATCAAACTATACATTTTAAAGTGGTTAAAATGGTAAATTTGTTGTTATGTATATTTTACCAACAAAATAATAAAAAAACCTCAGTGTTTTGAGTATTCAGTGTCTATAAAATTTCTTCTCTAAACTTTGGTCAGCCATACATTGTATTATAAATAATAAGCTCCCTTTCCCCCAATTTTTACGTTTGTTAAATAGGTAGATAAGAATAGATAAGGAAACTGTTTCTAAGTTACTTGGTACTGGAAGGCCAGAGACAGAGATACGTGTGTAGTCCAGCATGGTCTAGTTCCAGAACCTTCCTAGTCTAAATGCAGGGAGCTAAAAACTTAAAGAGAGTGGTGTTTGAAGAATAGAGCCTCTGGCATCTCTGAAACAACACAGTTCCTCTAGCATAGATCCCATTTATTAGAACTCTGAGGCAGAATGGTTGAGATCTTCACTTCCGACTTGCCCATGGGACTTGGTTTGCCTACAAACCTTCAGCAGGGCATCTGGAAAAGTAGGAGACTGATTACACATCTTCAGTTTGATGAATTAAGTTCTATATACCCATATTTTTTTCCTAAAAGCAATTAGTTTTTAAATATGCATAGTAAAATAGAATGGAAAATAAATAGATAAGCAGTGAAGGTGAAATAGAGTAATAGGTAAACCATGGTAAATTTAGTACTAGAAGTTCTTGCTCATTGCTAAGAATTGGTAGCAAATTCAACTCTGAGTGCCCAGTGACCAGAGCAAGAGTTAGTTCAAGGTATAGAGTGTCTACCATTCATTCATTTATTCTTTCAACTGATAGTTTATTCCTATTAAGTGTTTGAATATTTGAAAAACACTCGTTTATTTCTTGTTCTAATGTCTGAAGGAAATGGAGCTCATCTTAAACAACAGATGACATTAGTGGTTGCCACAATAAATTTGATGGTGGACTGTGTCTAATGTACTTGTTTCTCCTACATCTAGCACCAGTCATTAGTTCAGACTGAGTAGTTATTTTGGATATGCTGGATGGATTAGTAAGAAATACTGCTTTTCAGAACTTGATATAAAAACCTGGATAATGGAATGACTTTAAAATAGTCACTCTGATGTTTAGCACATACTAAATACCTGCAGTGTGTGATTGGTCTTGTGCAGGACTCTGTGGGAGATAAAGGCATGAATAAATTATGGCCTTATCCTCAAAGGGTCTTTAAGATAATCTGGTGATACAAAGTATTATGTGATACAAAATTTGTAAGGACTCTGAGCTTAGAGGAGAGAGATCAGCATAAGCTGAACTGTTCAATTCTCACATTGCTAAAATGGGGGTTAAGAAATAGTACTTACTTCGTAGTGTTGTTTTTAAAAAATGTACTTTATTTTATTTTATTTTTTTGAGTTGGGTCTTACTCTGTTGCCCAGGCTGGAGTATAGTGGCATGATCACGACGACCATGGCTCATGGCTGCCTTGACCTCCTGGGCTCAGGCGGTCCTTCCACCTCAGCATCCCTAGTAGCTGGGAACACAGGCACTCGCCACCACTCCTGGCTAATTTTTTGATTTTTAAAGTTTTTTGTAGTGATGAGGTTTTGCTATGTTGCCCAGACTTGTTTTGAACTCCTGGGCTCAAGCAGTCCACCTGCCTCGACCTCCCAAAGTGCTGGGAGTACAGGTGGACCGCTGTGCCCAACTTTGTTGTGAAAATTAAAGTGATAATATCTGCAAAGCTCTGAGAAAAGTGCCTGCTCATAGTAAGACTTCCATAAACATTACCTGATAATGATATTCAAGGAAGACACCTGGAAGAAGGAGTTCTTGGAGTTAGGTTCTTTAGACACCTGTGCTCATCTCTACCAGTCCATTGGTGTCCTTATTTGACTCTTTACATGTTTCCTTTCACTGTTAGCTAAAAGGTCCTTAAGGCATGTACCATAATTTATTCATCTCCATATCCCCTATGTGGATACACTGAGAGAAGGAGAGAGGAAAGAAACAAGCAAGCAAGTAGGCTTGCTCTTTTAGGGACTGAAAAGTTTCTAAAGGTGCTTTTTGAAGGTCCTATTGGCACTGAATTACACCTGACAGTGAATTCTGTTGAGCTATTATACTTTCCCCATTCTACACTCATTCCCTACTGCTTTTATATTCTTGCTGGACTACTTGTGCTAGCATCTAAGCAAATGAAAATAATGGTTGATGTTCATAGTAACTATCATCTCCCAGATCTGTATTAACAGATTCCCAGTTGCCCTTTGGACGTCTTTGTCTCTGCTTGTTCAAAATGTGCACTATCTTTCAATATTTACCTCAGAAACCCCTTAGTTTTCCCTCATCGAGCCCTGTATGCAAATAATTTTCAAATTATATCAGTTCTAACTGTAAAATATCTCCTATATTCTTTCCTTCTTTTCTGTTTTAGCTCTTCCTTTTTAGTTCAGACCCTCATTTCTTAACCTGGATAAGAATTGGCTGCTTTAAGACCTTGTTTCTCTTCTGCCAATCCATCTTTTATCTTCCCATGAAATATCATTCTAAAACACAGATATGATTATGCTACTTTGTTACTTTAATCCTCCATGGCATCTTCATAGCGATTCTTTATATTAAGTGATAGTATTTCCATTTTATGGTGAGGTAATTGCCCTCCTATAGCAGATAGCCTCAAAGTGAAATTGATACTCTTCTTACTCTTTTGAGACACTAATTACACTTCTAAAGCTCTAGACCTGGAAAAGGGACAGTCCAGAGTCTTGGGTTTCTTTTTTTTTTTTTTTTGAGTTGGAGTCTCACTCTGTCGCCCAGACTGGAGTGCAGTGGCCGCTCCCGGCCACCGCAACCTCGCCTGCAGGGCTCTGGCGATCCTTCCGCCTCAGCCTTCCAAGTAGCCAGAATTACAGGCATGCGCTGCCACGCCCAGCTGATTTTTTGATTTATTGTAGAGATGAGGTCTGGCTGCCCAGGCGGGTCTCAAACCCGCGGGCTCAGGCAATCCACTCACCTCAGCCTCCCAAAGTGCTAGGATTACAGGCTGAGCCACTGAGCCCGGCAGAGTCTTGGGTTTCTATGGATATTGTAGGTCTTGGCTTTTGACAGTTGCTTGCAATGAAGGTATTTTCCCAAGTGAAATAATAATAGAACCACAATTTATTGTGTTTACATGTGCTCAGGCAGAACATACGTTATCTTATTTAATCTTCACAACAAACCTAGGATATAGATACCTCTAGTATTCCCATTGTACAGAAGAGGAAACTGAGATTTAAGTTATCCAAGGCCTCTCAACTGTTAACGTTGACTTAAAAACCTATATTCTTGGCTGGGCTCGGTGGCTCATCCTGTAATCCCGCGCCTTTGGGAGGCTGAGGTGAGTGGATTGCCTGAGCCCGCGGGTTCGAGACCCGCCTGGGCAGCAAGACCTCATCTCTACAATAAATCAAAAAATCAGCCGGGCGTGGTAGCGCATGCCTGTAATTCCGGCTACTTGGAAGGCTGAGGCGGAAGGATTGCCGGAGCCCAGCAGGTCGAGGCTGCAGTGGCCGGGAGCGGCCACTGCACTCCAGTCTGGGCGGCAGAGTGAGACTCTGACTCAAAAAAAAAAACAAAAAACCTATATTCTTGACTGGGTACAGTGGCTCACACCTGTAATCCCAGCATTTTGGGAGGCTGAGGTGGGATGATCTCCTGAATCCAGAAGTTTGAGACCAACCTGAGCAACATAGTGAGACCCCCATCTATGCAAAGAAAAAAAATAAGCTGAACATGGTAGTGTGCATCTGTAGTTCTAGCTACTTAGGAGACCAAGGATGGAGGACTGGTTTAGCCCCGGATCTTGAGGTTATATGAGCTGTGATTGAAGCATTGTACTCCAGACAGGGCAACAGAACAAGGGCCTTTCTCTTTAAAAACAAACAAAAAAGCCGGGCTTGGTGGCTCAGCCTGTAATCCCGTGCCTTTGGGAGGCTGAGGTGAGTGGATTGCCTGAGCCCGTGGGTTCGAGACCCCCTGGGCAGTGAGACCTCATCTCTACAATAAATCAAAAAATCAGCCTGGGCGTGGTAGCTCATGCCTGTAATTCCAGCTACTCGGAAGGCTGAGGCGGAAGGATCGCCGGAGCCCAACAGGCGAGGCTGCGGTGACTGGAAGCGGCCACTGCACTCCAGTCTGGGCGACAGAGTGAGACTCCAACTCAAACCAAACAAACAAAAACCCCTACAACTTATATTTTTAACCATTACATGAAGTTTCTATGCAGCTCTTTGCACATGTTGCTTCCCCAAGGAAGAAGATGATTAAAAAAAAATTTTTTTTAAAGCTCTCCTTTCCAAAAATGTGATGACTTTTTATGCTTTAAACTTACTGTTGAGAATTTTTGATCTAGTGGTCCTCTTGGGTTTGCTTCAAAGGACTAAATTATTCTGCTAGAACACTATGTGTTCTTCAACAAATACCTAATGTTTCATCAGACTCTCTCAGTATCCTATGTCTCATGACAGATGGATCTAAAATGCGAAGGAAGACTATGAGCAGCAAATTGTAGGGAGGGGCTTTACTGGGACTATACTATCATATAGGTCATATGTTAATTTTTCTGTCTATCTGATTGTTCATCTATCCATCTATCCAGATAATAGTATAAGGGTGATATAGTAGAGTGCCTCCAGTCTAAAGCAGGAGGCTCAGTTTTTGTTTAGGGTCCTGTCCACTCTCTTGGCTTGCTATTTGTTTTTGGGTAGTCCCTTCCCTTCTCTGCACCTCAGTATCCTCCTCCTCCTTCTCCTCCTCCTCCTCCTCCTCACCTCCTTCCCTCCTCCTCCTCACTCCCCCTCCTTGTCTTCTTCTTCCTTCTCCTCTTCTTCCTTTTTCTTCTTTAAAAAGACGACTGTATGCTGTCTTAGTCCATTTTGTGCTGCTGTAACAAAATATCTGAGACTGGGTGATTTACTTTATAAATAAAGAATAGAAATTTGTTTCTCACAGTTCTGGAAGCTGGGAAGTCCAAGGTCAAGGCAGGTTCCTTGTCTGGTAAGGGCTTGGTCTCTGCTTCTAAGATGGTACCTTGACGCTGCCTCCTTCAGAGTGGAGGAATGCTGTGTTCTCACATGGCAATAGGCTGAAATTTAAAACAAACAAAAAACGGAACCTTCTCCATTTAGCCCTTTTATAAGGACATTGATTTGTTCATGAGCCCTTATGACCTAAGCACCTCCCAAGCGGCCTACCTCCCAATGCTGTTGCATTGGCAGTTATTTTTCAGCACATTAAGTTTAGGGATATATTCATACTATAGTGGGTACCAGGCAATAAACTTCGTCCAACTAACTCTCTGCAACTAGATATAATAGGTAATATAGCAGTTGTGCTTTTGAAAAGGAGTACCAGTTGTTTTATACAGTGTCACGGGCCTTTATCTGACTAAGAGGATAAAATTCTGGCTTATATATTTGAATCGTAAATGTAACATTTGTAAGTAACCATTAAAGAGGGACTCTGAAGATTGCTGATTTATAGTCTCTCTAGAAATTCCTGATCACTGTTTCTTGCATCTGGGAGGTGTTATAGAACATCTGCCTATAGCAATTCATCTCTAGCAAATTATAACTTTGATTTAGAGGTATGTGATAATTTAAGGCCATTATATGATGTAATTGCAAAACCTTGATATCCAGTTAGTTTATTCAGCAAATATTTTCCAAGTAACTACTGTGTGCCTGGAACACAGGTAGGTATTAGGGATACTTAATTGTGCTAGATATTAGGGATAAAACTCTGATCAAGATAAACTCTACTCTTGTGGGCTTTACAGTCAGGGGTGGAAAACAGTTATATTAAGCCCTTTTATACTATCGTGTGATAAATACTACAGGACCTTTCCAGAGAAAGCAACATCTAACTGAGCTCTGAAAAGAAGAGTAAGAATTACCCAGGAGCTGGGTACAGTGGCATATACCTGTAGTCCCAACTACTTGGGAGGCTAAAGTGAGAGGATCATTGGAGACCAGGAGTTTGAATCCAGCCTGGGGAACATAGTGAGACAATGTCTCTTAAAAAAAAAAAAGGTGAAGAAGAAGAAATATCCAGAATAAGGGATAGAGAGGATGAGAGGGAACTCAGAAGTGATGGAGAAGGGTGGTATTGAAGATAAAGAGAAGGCACTTGAAAAGACTTAGTGGCAAGAGAGTATGACATGTTCAGGGACCTCAGAAAATATAATGTCTGTTGGATTATAAAGTGTGAAGGCAGAAAAATGCTATTTTGAAATTACAGCCATTTTAGGTATTATATCTGGATTATGAAACAGCATGACGTCATGGATAGAACACTGGACTTGTGGTCTACAAACCTAGGTTTGAGTTTCTGGCTTTCTGCTAACCATTTGTGGAACCTTGAACAATCATTTAACTTTTGTTTTCTCATCTGCAAAATTGTAATTGCTAACTCTTGCATCCTCTTTATAAGCAAAGATAGTGCTACACTATGAAAGCTTTCCTTGGCCCTTCTGCCAAGAAAAATGACATCCTCTCTTGGTTTCAAGCACTTTGTTCTAATATAGCACCTTGTATTATAGTCAATTTTATATGCAACTATTTTCCCACTAAAAGATGAGCTCTTTTAAGGGCAGAGAACTGGCACATAGAATGTTCCAAGTATTTGTGTGGTTTAATGAATAACTGGATTCTGTATGTAGGGAGGCGCCCTCTGAAATCTTAAAAAAAAACCCAGAGAAGAAATTTTCTATTATTTTTAAGCATTTGCTTTAGAGACTGTTTCATTTTGTGTATGTGTGTTTTTATGAGCTAAAAAGCCATTTTCTTAAAGTTATTTTAATGGGCTGTATGCGCTGGTGGTTGAAATGTGACATTTTGCAGATGAGCATCTCATTTACAGGCAGGCACAAAAGCTGGTTGTGAGGTTTTGCATGAAAAGATCTTTCTGTTAACTGTGGAAGCCTTTTAGATACTTAGATTATCTTTGGCAGATTCCTAGAAACCAGAGTTCTCCTCCATTTAATCTTTAAATTAAAACATTTTCTGATATCTTATATACAGAACTGTAAAATGCAGAAATCTAATGTGCAGTCTGATTACATTTAGCAGCCATTATAAAGAAGCAGACAGCTGCAGTAAACAAAAAACAGGCTTTCTTAGGCTGGTGTGGTGCTTCATGCCTGTAATCCCAGCACTTTGAGAGACCCAGGCAGGAAGATCACTTGAAGCTAGGAGTTTGAGACCAGCCTGCGCAACACAGTGAGACCTCATCTCTATCGGGGCAAAAAAAATAGCAGGATATGGTGGCACCTATAGTTCTGGCTACTTGGGAGACTGAGGCAGAAAGATCGCTTGGCACACCTGGGTTTTGAGGTTACAGTGAGTTGTAATCACACCATTGCACTCCAGCTTGAGCGAAAGAGCTCAACCTTGTCTCCTAAAAAAACTAAACTAGGCCAGGCGCAGTGGCTTACGACTGTAATCCTAGCACTTTAGGAGGCAGAGGAGAGAGAATTGCCTGAGCCCAGGAGTTCAAGACCAACCTGGGCAACTTGGTGAGACCTCATCTCTATAATAAATCAAAAAAGTTAGCTTGGTGTGGTGTCGTGCATCTGTAGTTTCAACTACTTGGAAGGTTGAGGTAGAAGAATCTCCTGAGCTCAGCAGGTTGAGGCTGTGGTAGATGTGAGCATGCCATTGCACTCCAGCCTGGGCTACAGAGTGAGACTCTGACTCAAAAACAAAAATAAAAAACACTAAACTAAAAAACAAAACAAAACCCTGGCTTTCTTGTGTATCATACTGATATAATTAATTTTAAAAACCCACTGAAGTTAAGTCTTCTTAAATTATCTGGTAAAAAGTTAATTTCTGGGAACGGGGAGACACCTCTTACCAACAAGGATGCCTGAAGGAAGCATATTTATATATGTAACCCTTAACTATACCCCACAATATCATAATAAAAAATATTGATTATAAAAAAAAGTTAATTTCTAAGTGAAATTAAGCTATTGGATTTTAATACAGGTTTATTTTCATTCATTCATTCATCCATCTAGTCGACAGATGTTTATTGAGCACCCTACTTTACCATCAGGCCCTTTTCTAGGAAGTCAATAGTAAATTAAGCATGTATATTTTTATTTCATGATGCTTAAAATGTATCAGGAGGAAAAGAATTGGGCAAGCAAATTACAACTGCAATGAGTATTTATAACAGAAAAGTACAGAGAGCTCTGGGATCATAAAAACCTGTAGACCTGTACTTTTGCCCAATCTGGCTTTCTAAAATCCTTCATGAGAGTTGAGTGGACAGTTGAGAAATGGGGACAGGAATGATAATGTCCCTGCCATGTTTTCCCTCAGATTCTATGTTCCATCTTCCAGAACTACTTGAGTTCTCTGAAAGTATCTTGCTCATGGTGTAATTTCACACATAACTTTTCCTTCTCTCTCTAGAATTCCTGTCATCCTTCAAAACATAGATCAAATGACATATTCTTTTGAAACTTTCTATAGCTCTTTTCCCAATTAGATAGGATTAGGTTCATCTACATATAGCAAGAAATAAAAGTTATTTTAAAATATAGGGCTTTATTTTCTCATATTAAAGAAGTATAGAGGTAATGTAGTCCAGGGCTGAAATGATTGTTCCATGAAATCAAGGCTTCTTCTGCCATCCTTGGTCAAGACTTCCATTTTCAAGGTCACTTTATGGAAAAGAAGATCACAGAGCTCCGGTCATCATGTCCTGATTCTAAATAGCCAGAAGGAGTAAGGGGAGAGGGAAGGGTGAAAAGGAAGGGCACCTTTCCTAGCTAACCAATTCTTTTTAAGCAACTGTCCCATAAGTTCTACACAGTATTCAATTATAGCTCATTGAGCAGAACTAATCAGATAGCCACACCTGACTACTACTGGGGAGGCTGGGAAGTAGAATCCTTTAACTGAGCATAGTGCCATCTAGTGGCAGCCATAGCATCCACTGCCACCCCAACTTTAGTTGTTCTTTCTTTAAATTCTAGTACTCAGGCTAACAACTGTACTGTGTTGCCTTTAATTGTCAGTTCCCAAGGCTGTTGCCCTCATAAATAAACTAGGGACAGAAAATGTGTCCCGTTATCCCTAAATCTGTAAAACCTTACATAGGGCCTGGCACGGGAAGTATCTGTTCATGTTAATGAATGTGTCAAACTAGATGACTTAATCCATTTTAGTTTATTAAAAATCTGTAACTATTGAGTCACCTATTTGTATTTTTAACAGCTTTGTTGAAGTATGATTTATATATAAGATTTACTCATTTTAAGTATACAATGCAGGCTGGGCACAATGGCTCATGCCTGTAATCCCAGCACTTTGGGAGGCTGAAATGAGAAGATTGCCTGAGCCCAGGGGTTCGAGACCAGTCTGGGCGACTTGGTGAGACTTTATCTCTACAATAAATTTAAAAAAAATTAGCTGGGTGTGGTGGTGCACACCTGTGGTTCCAGCTACTTGGAAGGCTGAGGTAGAAGGACCACCTGAGCCAGCAGGTTAAGACTATAGTGGCTATGAGTGTGCCACTGCACTCCAACCTGGGTGAGAGAGTAAGACTTCAACTAAAAAAAAAAAACAAACAAAAAACTATTTATTGAGTCATCTATTTGTATTTTTAACAAATTTGTTAAACTATGATTTATATATAAGATTTACTCATTTTGAGTATACAATTCAATGGTTTTTAGTAAATTTACAGAGTTGTGCAACTATTGTCAAAAATCCAGTTTTAGACTTTTTTTTTTTTTTTTTTTTTTGAGTTGGAGTCTCACTCTGTCGCCCAGACTGGAGTGCAGTGGCTGCTCGCGGCCACCACAGCCTCGACCTGCTGGGTTCCGGCGATCCTTCCACCTCAGCCTTGCAAGTTGCTGGAATTACAGGCGTGCGCTACCACACCCGGCTAATTGTTTTGATTTATTGTAGAGATGAGGTCTCGCCAAGTTGCCCAGGTGGGTCTCGAACCTGCAGGCTCAGGCAATCCACTCACCTCAGCCTCCTAAAGCGCAGGATTACAGGCTGAGCCACCCAGCCCGGCTTGTAATAGCTGCTTTGAAATATTTATCTGCTGATTCCAACATCTGGACCCCATCAGGGACAAAGTCTATTGTCTTCTGTTTTCTGTCCCCATAAAGGGGGCATTATTTATTTATTCATTCATTCATTCACGTTTCACAATTTCTTTTTGAAAATGACATGTTATACTGTAGCAATTCTTGATTCAGATTCTTCCCCCTTGTAGGAGAGGTGTTGTTGCTGGGATTTTTTGTTTTGTGACTTGCTTAGGTTCTTCTGCAGAATATATCTCCTTTGTAGTGTGTGACTGCTTATATCTCTGGTTATATTTTTTAAATTCTTATTTTAATTTTTAAACTTGGTTTTCTAAAAATCACCTCTAGGTTAGCATAGATTAGTGATCATCCAATGTTTGGTCAGAGCTTCTGCTTAAACCCTAGTCCAGGAAGGCTTCTGCCTTATGCTGATGAATCTATAATGAGTTTGGGTAATGCATTAAAAGTCTAGGCAATATACATTTCTGCTCTAGTTTTTAGTTTTGATCTGTCAAGGCCTTACATTCTCCCAGGTAAATAGAAAGGACCTTCTCTAGTTTCTCCTTAGTGAGTGTGAAACCTTACAGACCATTAGGGATCCCATGATAGCTGATTTGTCAAGACTATGGTGGTTTTGTTTCGCAGAACTCCCTTTAAAATGTCTAGCTTCTCTGCAGGTCTGTTGCTGCCCCAATTAGTATTATGACCTCAGAGTAGCTACAGTTGTGACCTTCCTGGATTGTTTGTTATTGTTCCCCAGATTGTCCCACCATTGTTTTTAACAATGACTCTGGGCATGGGATTTTCTGTGCTCAGCTTGAAATTAAATCAGCCCAGTCTGGTAGAGGTAGTCTTTGGTGTGGTTTAGACTGCCCTGGTAAAGTTAACTCTACAGAGCTGGGGTTTGGAAAATAGGGACAGCCGTAGGCTGCAGTGTCACAGCCAGCCAACCAGCCTGCCTGCCTGCCTGCCTCCCTCCCTCCCTTCCTCCCTTCTTCCTTCCTTCGCCTCAATCTGTCACCCAAGCCACCATAGCCTTGACCTGCTGGACTCAGGCGATCCTTCCACCTCAGCCTTCCTAGTAGCTGTAACTACAGGTGCACACTACCATGCCTGACTAATGTTTTGATTTATTGTAGAGACAGTTTCACCAAGTTGCCCAGGCTGGTCTCGAACCCCTGGACTCAGGCAGTCCTCTTACCTTGGCCTCCCATAGTGGCCTGAGCCACCATGCCCGGCCACAGACTTTCACTGTTCTTAATATAGTTCAGTTTTTCTTGAATAAACATTTCTCATTTTGATATATGTCATTGGTTAATTTTCAGAGGCTTGAAATGATTGTTCCTGACCATTGTGTCCAGTTTTATTTTTGCTTTTGGGGATAGAACTTGTTAAGCACTTTGGCTCTTTCAGAAGTTCTGCCTCTTGCTATTTTTGGCATTTTAATTTCTACTTAACTTTTAAAATTTCCTAGCTAGACTATAATCTCTTTTGGGCAAACACTGTCTTTCTCTCTTCCCAAAAATATTCATCCCCGAAAGCATTATAAACCTTTAAGCTTTAATTTCTTTATCTGTCAAATGAAATGAATAATCTTTGTATTGCTTACTTCAACTGATCAAGTGAGATAATGGTTAAAATCTCATTGTCAACTTTAAAGTACAATGTAAATGGTAAGATTATTTGAAAACTCCAAAGTAGTTTGCAAACTAAAACACTAATTTTAAACACTAACCTGTTGTGCAAACAGTACTTTCAAGCATTCACCTTTAATCTCTAGGCTTCTTTCATGTCATTTAATGATCATAGATTTTGCTGCTGTTTTAAAAGAAATAGTGACCAGCCTGGGCAACATGATGAGACCTCGTTTCTACAATAAGTAAATTTAAAAACTTTGGGTATGGTGGCACACGTTTGTAGTTCCAGCTACTTGGCAGACTGAGGTGGAAGAATCACGTGAGCCTAGCAGGCTGAGGCTGCAGTAGCAACAAACAACATGCCACTGTACTCCAGTCTGGGTGACAAAGTGACATTCTGACTCAAAATAAAATAAAATAAATAGTTCAGGTGTTTTGAGGGCAGCAGCAAGCCACTTGTAGAACAGTGGGCTTCATCAGAATGGAAATCTTTAGCATATCCCTTTCCCCTCTCATATATCATGCCACTGCTGGGCTCACCGCTGCTTATTTTGCTCGAGGTGAGCTTCCAGTAGAAGCTTCTCAGCTCATTGGAAGTAACTGCTGGAGAGGTGTGGCGCCAAGAAGTTGAGTTAGATATGCCAAGAAATGCCAGACTCCTTGAAGCTTTTTTCAGTTTTCTTTTGGAGAAACAGAGGATGGCGCATTATTCATTCAGTTATTATGTACAGAGTGGGTCAAAAAAATGTGTTCACATTTTAAGAAAGGAGAAAAAAGACTATTACAATTGTAATACTCAATATATACTGATAACAAAAGATGAATACAAGTCATGTTTGACTTCTGCAATTACAAAAGGTGCTTAAAGTGGTTACCATCAGAGTTCAGATACTTCTGATTACAGCAAACATCTCTTAATGTTTCTTAAAATGTGTGTACATTTTTTGGCACCCCCAATATTCAGTGCCTGTTATGTGCCAGATAATATTCTGTGCACTGGGGATACAAGACAAAATAAACAGAATCCTCACCAAGTTCTCTTGAAGCTTACTGTAATGGGGAAAAGAATAAACAAATAAGCAAGAAAATATGCCAGTGATGTTTGTCCCCTCTAAAACTCATGTCCATGTTTGATTACCAATGTAATGGTATTGGGAGGTGGGACCTTTTAGAGGTGATTAGGGTGTGAGGACTCTGTCCTCATGGGTGGACTTATTGCCTTCTTTTTTTTTTTTTGAGTTGGAGTCTCACTCTGTCGCCCAGACTGGAGTGCAGTGGCCGCTCCCAGCCACCGCAGCCTTGACCTGCTGGGCTCCGGCGATCCTTCCACCTCAGCCTTCCAAGTAGCTGGAACTACAGGCGCGCGCTACCACGCCCGGCTAACTTTTGATTTATTGTAGAGATGAGGTCTCGCCAAGTTGCCAGGCGGGTCTCAAACCCACGGGCTCAGGCAAGTCCACTCACCTCAGCCTCCCAAGGCGTGGGATTACAGGCTGAGCCACTGAGTCGACTGACTTATTGCCTTCTATAAAATGCTTTCGGGGAGCTGGGTGCCTATAGTTTCAGCTACCTGGGAGACTGAAGCTGGAGGATTGCTCGAGCCCAGGAGTTCAAGACTGTAGTATACTATGACTGTGCCTGTGAGTAGCCACTGCATTTCAGCCTAGGCAACACAGTAAGACCCTTATCTCTTTAAAAAAAAAAAAAAAAAAAAAAAAATATATATATATATATATTAAGGCTTCTGAGAGTAGATTCTCTCTCACATCCTTCCACCTTATGCCATAGAATAATGCAGGAAGAAGGACGTTGACAGATACTGACCTCTTGATCTTGGACTTCCCAGCCTCCAGAACAGTGAAAAATAAGTTGCTGTTCATTATAAATTGCCAGTTTCAGATATTCTGTTATAGCAGCACAAAACAGACTAAGAAATGTATCAATAGGAAAAGTAAAGCAGGATGAGAGGGAGAAGACAGATAATAACAGCATTGGAGGGGCTATTTTAGATAGGTTAGTTAAGAAAGGCATTTTGATAAGGTAACATTTGAGTAGAGATCTGAATGAAGTGAGGAAGCTTGCCATTTGGATCTGGGGAGAAGGGAATCCTAGGTGTGGGAAAGAACAAGTGCAGAGACCCCGAGGGATGAGCATGGTGTTTTCAGGGGACAACAAGGAGGTCATTGTGATTAAATGGAGAAAACAAAGGGATGGTGGTAGGAATCGCTACCAGAAGGGTAGGCACACAAGGTCAGATCACCTAAGGCCTTGTAAGTTTTATTCTGAATAAGATGAGAAGCCATTGCAGAGTTATATTTGCTGGCACAAGTAATGTAGACTCTCTGTAGTTCATTCCTAGGAAATAGTAACTCCTTCATACTTAACTCTGGAGAGATAAGTAGGCAGGCCTTGCACAGTGGGTACCCTAAATTTGTTTTATTTCAAAGTGAAATCAGGTCAGATGGGTAGCATATGGCAACAAAGATTCTAGGCAGCCGACAGGAACAGAAGTCAGGCAGGCAGTGCTTTTATTCTCTTGTAACTTCCCATGCACACCCAGCAGGGACTTAGCAGGTGCCAGGTACTGTGGTAGATTTGAACTATGTCCATGGTGAAATCTGCTAGGGTCCCAGCAGAGCTTTTGGGCCCCTGAGTTGAAGAAGAGTCAAGGCCTGCTATTCCAGAGGAGAACCCAGTACTGGGCTGGGAGACCAGGGAGACTGGGAGACTTATCTAGTTAGTATAGTGGAAGTAGGTTAGACATTGGAATCAGACGGACCTGGGTCTGAAAGCGACCTTTTCTCACATCTTAGTTACAAGAACTTGGGCTAGTCACTTCATTTCTTTGAACTTAAGATTAATTATTTGTAATATAATAAAAACAGTACTTGTTTTGTAAATATTAGTATAAGACATATAGGAACTTAATAAGTTCCTAACATAATACCTGTCACATGGCAGGTGTTCAATAAATGGTAACTGCTGATAGTAGAGGTAATATTGGTAATATTGCTAATGGTTACAGAGTGTTTGTTGTATATCAAGCATTATCCTAAGCAGAACTCTTAGGCATCTCCCATTTAAGTCCAAATTCAAATTTCTATTCTTCACCTACAACCTGCTCCTCTCATAGCTCTCATCCCAGTAAATGGCATTTTTATTATTCTAGTTTCCCAAACCATGGAGAAATCCTTGACGTCTTTCTTTCTCTCATGCCCCATATTTAGTCCATTAGCAATTCCTGTCAGCTTGATCATCAGAATACATTAAAAAATATAACTACTTTCTGCTACCACCATCATTGCAACCATTCTAGTTCCACCACCATCATACTTCATTTGGACTATTTCAGTAACCTTCTGTTTGCCCTACTTCTCTTGTTTTCCTGCTGTCTTATCTCAGCACAACAGAGTACTGTAATCTTCTCAAAATAAAGTCAAATAATATCACTTTTCTGTACAAAACACTCCAGTGGCTTCCCATCTCATTTAGAATAAAAACAAAGTCCTCATGTTGGCCTACAAGGACCTGCATGATTTGTCCCTCATCACCTGGGGGTCTGATATTACCCCCTGCTCTTCTCTTTTACTCCACTTCAGCTAAACTTGGCCTCCAAGCTATTTCTCAAACATGCTTCTGCTTCAGAGCATTTGCATTTGGTGTTTCCTCTGCTTGGACAGTTTCTTCTCAGAGACCTGCATGACTTATTCCTTCAACTTATTCAGGTCTTTGCTCAGATGTCACTTAGTGACACTTTCTTTAACCACCCTATTTTAAAATTTATTTAAAATTTTCTTTAATTTACATATAGTCAGGCATGGTAGCTTATGCCTGTAATCCCAGCACTTTGGGAGGCTGAGGTGGGAGGATCACTTGAGGTCAGTTCAAAAACATCCTGTTTAACATAGCGAGACCCCATCTCTAAAAAATAAAAATAAAATAAAATATTAAAATGTTATTTAATTTAAAATTGTAACCCCTGGCTTTGCACTCTCTGCCCACTCTTAGTGGATTTCTTTATAGCATGTTTTTTTCCATTTGATATACAATGTATTTCATTTTTTGAAAAATTCTGTCTCTTCCTCTCCTCCCCATTTGGAATATAAACAGGAATTTTTGTTGTTCTTGTTCACTGCTGTATCTCAGTTCCTCTCTCAAGCTTATATGAGA
The DNA here is from genome assembly GCA_027257055.1 of Cephalopachus bancanus. Classification (NCBI taxonomy): domain Eukaryota; kingdom Metazoa; phylum Chordata; class Mammalia; order Primates; family Tarsiidae; genus Cephalopachus; species Cephalopachus bancanus. The sequence goes on along the minus strand of JAPVLO010000195.1, from coordinate 1,385,698 downwards.
TAAATGGCATTTAGGAAAGAAAGTCTAAGGTATGATCCTCCAACTTTGGGCATCAGAAATCTCCTTGGGAACTTAAATACATAGATTCCTGAGCCCCATCTCAGATGGAGATAAAAGATCTTGTATGCTAAGTGAAGCAGTTTGGATTTTATTTTCAAAGCGTTTGAGGAAGAGGAAGTGGTATTGACTACAAAGGTGTAAGATAACTTTTGAGGGTGATAAAAATCTTGATTGGGGTGGTATTTGTACTACTGAATACAGTTTTCAGGGCTTATAGAACTTATAGAAATTTTACTTTATGGAAAATAGGCCACAATAAACCTGTCATTAAAAAAACTCTTTATAAAGTTGTGTAATTTTTTTTTTTTTTTTGAGGTTAGAGGAAAATGAGACTCGGAAAGGTTAAGAGACTTGTCTGTAATCTCACAGTTGGTATGTGACAGTTCCAGAATTTGAACCTAAATCTGCCTAATTGTAGAGTCTGTGATTTTCCTACTCATTTTAGACTGTTCCTGAAACTATTAAGTATATAGATTCTGTTGTAAAGGGCCAACCTTTCCTTAGCAGCTGGGAACGCTATCTGTCCTTAAGCAGATCCCCAAAAGTTGAGATCATATTCTTATTCCAAATTTTGAGCTCCTGGCAGACCTCATTTCTGTCAGTCATTAGTTGGGATTGGAATTGATGCTGTTATAGAATGCTGCCTCAGGCATGATCATCTTCTGTGGCAGTGGCCTTCATTTTGGAGCAGCAGGAGACCAGTTTCAAAGCTGATGAGTTTCTTTGATTATGAAAAGCAATTTTGTACTTTGTCCAATCAACAGTAGTGCCTTCCCAGTAGGAGAGTGCTCAGATGTTTACAGTTGTGCTGCTTAGCACTTGTCTTAGTCCTTTTTGTGCTTCTATAGCCAAATACCACAGACTGGATGATTTATAACAAACACATTTATTGGCTCAGTTTTGGAGGCTGGGAATTCCAAGATCAAGGTGCGAGCATCTGCCAGGGCCTTCTTGCTGCATCATCTTGTAGTGAAAGAGGGAAGGGCACAAAGACCATGAGACAGCTGGGCGCAGTGTGTCATGTCTGGAATCCCAGCATTTTGGGAGGCAGAGGCGAGAGGATTGCCTGAGTCCAGGAGTTTGAGGCCAGCCTGGGCAATTTGGCAAGACCTTGTCTCTACAAGAGATCAAAAAGCCTGGGGGTGGTGGTGTACGCCTGTGGTTCTACTTGAAGGCTGACATGGAAGGATCACCTGAGCCCAGCAGGTCAAGGCATTTGTAGCTATGAACATGCCACTGCAGTCTAGCCTGGGAGATAGAGTGAAACTCCAACTCAAAAAAAAAAGAAAAAGAAAATGAGAGCGAGCAAGAGGGGGCTGAACTTGTCCTTTTATAAGCAACCCACTCCCACCATAATAAACCCACTCCTGCAGTGTCATTAATCATTCAGGAGGGCAGATCCCTCATGGCCTAATCACTTCTTAAAAGATCCCACCTCTTAATTACTGTTAAAATGGTAATTAAGGCCAGACTGAGTGGCTCAGCCTGTAATCCCAGCACTTTGGAAGGCCAAGACGAGTGTGGATTGCCTGAGTTCGTGGGTTCGAGACTAGTCTGGGCAACTTGACGAGACCGCATCTCTACAATAAATCAAAAATTAGCTGGGCACAGTAGCACATGCCAGTAGTCTGGTTACTTGGAAGGCTGAGGTGGAAGGATCACCAGAACTCAGCAGGTTGACACTGGAGTGGCTGTGAGCATGCCACTGAACTCCAGCCTGGACGATGGAGTGAGAGTCCAACTAAAAAAAAAAAAAAATGGTAATTAAGTTTTCAACACGTGATTTTTGGGGGACGGAGTCAAACTATAGCAGCCCTTAAACAAACTATAGCAGCCCTTAAAAAAAAAAAAAAAAAAAACCCTGGTAACTGGTGTCTTGTCCTCTGTAGGTGTAGGGGACAGGTGAGATACTGCTGCTCTCTATTCCACTAGTCTGTGGGCTTATCACCAGGCACCAGACTCTACTAGAAAACTGTAGAAGCACATCCTTCTCTAGCTCTTGGACTAGTAATATTAAAATTAGAAAAGATCTCAGAGATCTTAAGCTACTTCATTTATATCAGGACTTTTTTTTTTTTGAGTCAGGATCTTACTTTGTTGCCCAAGCTGGAGTGCAGTGGCATAGTCATGGCTCACCACTGCTTCAGCCTTCTGGGCTCAGTCATTCCTTCCATCTCAGCCTCCCGAGTAGCTGGGACTACAGGTGCATGCCGCCATGCCTGGCTCATGTAAAAAAAATTTTTGTAGAAACAAGTTCTCTCCCCTTGCCTCCTCCCATCTAGCCTACCACCATGGCAGCAATCATGTGACTAACCCACCCATCTACCTGCTGTCTATCACCTCACATCAGTACCTGCACTTACCTGCCCCTTCATGATGACATGGAGCAGACCACCTCCCAAGTACCGTAATGACTTTTCCCTATCCAAGGGGAAATGCCATTGCTTCACTAGACTCTGATGTGGCCTTGTGCTCTTTGAGCTATGGCCGTTGCCATGTTTCCTGGTTTTGGCCCCCTTCCCTACATTGGGGAGGTGAATTTCCTCTTTCGTTCTCTCTAATTTACTTTTTAAATAAATGATATTTTCTAATCTTAAAAAAAGAAAGAAAGAAGCTTTCACTATGTTGCCTAGAGTGGTCTTGAACTCCTGGGCTCAAGCGTCTTCCCGTGCCATCCTCCTAAAGTGCTGGGATTACAGATGTGAGCCATTGTGGTGAGCTCTATATCAGGACATTGACTTTCCAGAGAAAGAAAGTGATTTGACCAGTGCCACCCAGTACACTAGTGCTAGAGCTATCTGTGGGATAGTGGGACTAATATTAAGCTAAGAACCAGACAGAATGCCTGGGTTCATATTAGGCATATTATATTACTTTTCCTCTCCTTAGTATCTTCATCTGTAAAAATGGGAAAAGTGCCTGGCATAGGGCCAAGTACAAACAAATGGGCTTTATGTGTAGTCTTATTTCTGCTATATTATGATGCTTTCCTTTGAGCATAAACCTGAAGATTATAGAGGAACTGGCATCAGGGAGAATGAGTACTCAATAATCTATGCTGTTTTCTTTGTTTTCTCTGTAGGATCCTCAGTCTTCCATAATGAACCCTGTTTACAGCCCCGTGCAGCCTGGGGCTCCTTATGGCAACCCTAAGAACATGGCCTACACAGGTGAGTGGTGCGAGAATGATTCTCATTTTGAGAAATGGTGGTTAAGGATGTTACCAGATAACTTGCTGAATGACTTTTTGGTGTATGCTACACCAAAAGTATACTTGTGGAGGTGTATACTATACATTCAAAAGTCCTGGTAAATTTGGGAACTTGGAGAAGATATGTCTGAGGTCCAGCAGGGATGGAAAAGACATTTTTGAGATTAAGGACATTGAATTTTCAACTAGTGAGAAGGAAAGGAAGTACCATTTATTTACTGAATACTTACCATGGGTCTGGCCTGTGCTGGGCACTTTCCCATACCTTATTTCACTTTAACCTTAAAGCAGTTCTACATAGTATACCTCATATCACCATTTCACAGATGACAAAATCATAGTCACATAAGAGGCCACAAAACAAAACAGAATTAGGTATTTGAACCCATGTCTGATGATTCTGAAGGCTGATCTTTTTCCTGAACTGAATGCCCAGCTGTAGCCTACTTCTCCACATTTATGTGTTTTCCCACTATCTGGAATGCCATTGTCCCCTGAAAGTTTTACCTTATTCCTTAAGAACTCAACTCTGAATTTGCACTGTGCTTTTCTGGGAAGCATTCTCTCCCTTACTTGAATTTAGGCATTTCTAACTTTCCAGAGCCTCAGTGTTCTCATGTATAAAATGAGAGCAACAGTGTTACCCTGTTTCATAGGGCTGTAAGAATTACATGAGCTAGTATGAATCACGGGGCAAATGATACCTGGCACAAAGTGAATCCTTAGTAATGGTTATTATTATTTACAAATAAATGTAAGGTAAATTGGATGTATGGCATTGGAGGTTAATGAGGTAATGTATGTAAGTTGTCTGACATAGTGTTGAGCACATCATAAGCCCCTCAAAAATATAAGTGAATATAAATCAAGGTGGGCCTAACAGTATAAATAAACACATGGAGGTAAGAAGGAATGATCAGTTCTTGATCATACAGGGTATAGGTATTACTTGAGCTTAGCTGGAGTAAACAGTAGAAAGGGGAGAAGTGGGAAAGGAGGATCAAAAAGTAGATTAAAGTCTTTGTGGCAGGTTTACGGGTAGGGGTAGGGGGGACTTTTGCCCCAGAAGTCATTGGCTCTGAGTAGAAGATGTGGAATATACCAGTTTCTCCTTGTGACTATTCCTTACGCACTTTTGTATGTATGCTGTATAGCTTCCTAAAACTGAGAGCAGAGGGATCTCAGAGAACCCATTGTCTGGTTGTTTCCAAACTTTGTCTGTAAGAATTTCAGGAGAGTGTTTCACAGAGTCCTCAAATATTTGATTTGATTATTTAAAAATATTGGGAACTGGCTGGGCTCAGTGGCTTAGCCTGTAATTCCAGCACTTTGGGAGGCCAAGATGAGTGAATTGCCTGAGCCCATGGGTTCGAGACCAGCCCGGGCAACTTGGCGAGACCTCGTCTCTACAATAAATAAAAAAATTAGCTGGGCGTGGCAGCACACGCCTGTAGTTTCATCTACTTGGAAGGCTGAGGTGGAAGGATCTCTGGATCCCAGCAGGCTGGCACTGGGGTGGCTGTGAGTGTGCCACTGCACTCCAGCCTGGGTAATGGAGTGAGACTCCAACACACACACACACACACGCACACACACACACAAAATTGGGAACTATTTTTCAGGTTATCTTTTCTTCTGTATTACTGGTGAGGGAAGATCCAAGTGAGATAATTTGTAAATAAATGCTAAATATAGTGCCTTAGCGTAAACATTTGTTATCAGTAGTAGTAACAGTAACAGTTATGTTTAAAAGTATAAATTACCATTTGGCAAGAACAAGTACTATATATATTAATTATAATCTTATTATTCATAAACCTTATAGCATTTTTCTTTTACAGCTAAGTAAACTATGGTAGGTCATGTGTCTTGGCCAATGTACATTAGCTTCTAAGGGATGAGAAAAGATTTGAATTCAGGTCTTTATGACATTCAAGTACATGTGCTTTCTGTTATAGCAAGCTCATTTATTTTAAAATATGTGCTTCCTTTGTTGTTCCCAGTGATAAATTAAGGGTGAGGTTTGTCTTTTGAGTTTCTAGGACTAGGGCATTTTCCCTTTGAGAAACTAAAAGCCTGTTCCTGACCAGCAGTTTGAGGTTGCTTTGAGGGGGCAAAAGTGGAGGGAGTCAAGTCCGTTGTGATATCATCTGCTTCAGAGGCAGTGGGATGGTGACCACTGAGGGATCAGAAGCACTCCTGATATGAAATTCTCTCTGAAATCTTAAGATGGAAAATTAGATATAGTTTTGTGATACAGTGTAACCAACATTCTAGCTAGTTAGCAATATTCTTTCTCTTTCTCCCCTTTTAAAAGCTCTTTTACTTAGATTGACTCTGTGCCAAACACTGAACTTGGTATGTTATAAACAATATCTTTTTACACTTGCAGCCACCCTATAATGTGTTTATAACTAGCTCCTTGTACATCTTGGCAAAGTGAATTTAGGGATGTAATATGCCATATACTTTAAAATGTTTAAGCATAGATGGTGTTGTGAACAGCATGTTTGTGTCTCTCCAAAATATATAACTTCTGGTGGGATGGTAATTGAAGATGGAACCATTGTAGGTTTAGATGAGGCCATGAGGGTGGGGCCTTTATAATGGATTAGTGCACTTATAAGAAGAGGAAAAGACACCTGAGCTCTTTCTGCTATGTGAGGACACAGCAAGGAGGTAACCATCTACGTTCCAGGAAGAGATCCCTCACTAGAACCCAACCATGCTGGCACCCTGATCTTGGACTTCCAGCCTTTGAACTGTGAGAAATAAATGTCTGTTTTTGTCTGTTTTTTTCAGCTACCCTGTCTATGCTATTTTGTTGTGGCAACCCAAGCTAAGACAGATAATAAGAACACATGAATATGCTTTACCTAGATTCACCTGACAATGGGCTCTTTATAGACTGGGGCCTTTCATTCTCTGACGGCTTTTTTTTTCCTTCTTTTTTCTTTTTTGAGTTGGAGTCTTACTCTGTTGCCCTGGCTGGAGTGCAGTATAGCACGCTTATGGCCACCGCTTATGGCCACTACAGCCTCGACCTGCTGGGCTTAGGTGATCCTTCCATCTCAGCCTTCCAGGTAGCTAGAACTACAGGCGCACACCACCATGCCTGGCTAATTTTTTGATTTATTGTAAAGGTGAGATCTTGCCAAGTTGCCCAGGCTGCTCTCAAATCCCTGGGCTAAGGCAGTCCTTTTACCTCTACCTCCCAAAGTGCTGGGATTACAGGCGTGAGCCACCACACCCAGCTCTCTGAAGGCTTTTTTTTTAATCAATATTTTTTATTATGATATTGTGGGGTACAGTTAAGGGTTAGGTATACAAATATGTTTCATTCAGGCACCCTGTTGATAAGAGGTGTTTCCCCATCCCCAGACAGATATTTGCTACCGTTAATCCCATCTCCCTCCCCCCCCATAGTTTCCCACTACTGTCAGTCATTTTCTTATATTATTACATTGGATGTTCAAGGTCCATTATATGAGTGCTCTGAAGGCTTTATAAAGGTTTCTTTGCTAGAATTTTGGAATGTAGTCAAGACCTAGACATTCTTCTCTTTTCTTTCCTTTTCTCTTCTTAAAATATTCTAATGATATCAGTGTCAAAGCATCACCCAGGGGTCTGGTATTGTTCTAGAAAGAGAACAAGTTTTGGAATGTATTGATCTAGGCTGAAATCTGGGTTCTGTCACTAATTAGCTGTGGGATCTTGGTTGAGTTATTTAAGTTTTCTGACTCTCCGTTTCCTCAACTGTAAAATGGGATAATGACATGTACTGATGATTGGTTCGCAGTTCAATAGAAATGTTTATAAGACTTCTGGTGTTGTGCCTGGCTCATAGTTGTAACACAGTTAATGGTTGTTATAATGCACAGCAATGATTATATCTCTATAGGGAAAAGAATATGGGCTATATAGAATATATATACACATATATGTATAGGTGTGTGTTTGTGAAGAGAGAGAGAAGGAGGGAAGGAGGGAGACACACTTAGATTATAGCCCCAGTTCTGCCATTTAAGAACTATGTGACATCAGATAAGTTATCAGAATTGATGGGCCTCTATCATCTGCAAAAAATAATTATGAAAAAGGTTTAGGAATGCCCTCTTCACAAATCAGTAGAGAGTAATATCTGTAATAGGGTTAGCCATTGACTTGTAAAGTTTTTTGTTTGTGTTTTTAGTTGGAGTCTCACTTGGTTGCCCAGGCTGGAGTGCAGTGGCACACTCAATGCTACCCCAGCGTTGACCTGCTGGGCTCCAGTGATCCTTCCACCTTAGCCTTCCAAGTAACCAGAACTAGAGGCACGCACTACCATGCCCAGCTAATTTTTGATTTATTGTAACGACAAAGGCCTCACCAACTTGCCGGGCTGGTCTCGAACCCACGGGCTCAGGCAATCCACTGGCCTTGGCCTCCCAAAGTGTTGGGACTACAGGCTGAGCCATTAAGCCTGGCCTAAAGTTTCTAAATTGCAATTTGAAAAGACTTCTGAAATGGGAGAACAGATGATGCTCTTAAACTAACCCTTCATTTTATAGGTGAAAGAAATGTTCAGCAGAAGGTGTTGGAATTGAGTAAGGAACATAGGTCTCCCCATTCTGGGTCTATGTATTCATTGTCTCTCTACCACAAAATAGCAAGCAAAGTTTCATCCTTCCTTTCCTACATCCTGTCCTGGCTACTTTCTACTTCTTTGCTGGCCCACGCCAGTCCAAGAACTCGCTCTGGCTCCTATGTTGGGCCCTTAACGAATTTCCTTGTTTCAACTGGTAGCAAACATAGGTCTAAATACTACAAATACCTTGACAAAGGATACAACCCTTAATTAAAGTTAGATGGTTAGGAAATTGATTTGTTCAGAAACTTTTCCATCTTTTTTTTCACCAATTTTTTTTTTCCTGGAATGCTTCTTTTGCTTAAAAAATATTGAGTCAATTTAAGAAGCAGCAATATATCAACTAGAGGACTTGATAATAAATGAAGCTGACAGCCTTCTGATATAATGAATAATCTTTTGTATGAGTAAAATTAAAAAGTAAAATCTTCCTTGTAATGGCCTAAGCCCTGCCTAATTCACTCTCCTTTGTGAGGATCACCTGATGGAGGTTTTAAGAGCAACTGACATTTATAATTTTTTCATTCTTTGCAGAGAACTTTTATGGAGGTTTTCTCTCTTATTTCTTATAACAACTCTGGGAGCTATCCTTTATTTTTTAGATGAAATGATGAGCTTGACTTCCCTATGGTTTACCCCAGATTTTCTGAGTTACACAGTAAGTGCTTTTACTCCTTAGCATATATGACTATATCTTGGACACTATAGTGATTAGGATCTCTTATGAGCCTGGAAAATGGATTCTGATTCCTGAAGCTGCTCCAGCTAAACTTCCTTTGATCAAACTGATTTCTGCTTAGCAAAGACCTCTGAGGTCACTTAATTACTTTCTCCTCTATAGTTCAAGAAGGGCATCTAAAGAGAATTCCTGACTGTTCTCATGAATAATCTTCTTGTTGTTAAATCCAGCTGACCCTTTTCAGCCCTTATCCTAATTTGATACCTCTGTATCATTTGACATCTCTGACCCCTCCCTTACTGAAGCAAGCTTTCCTTGCTTTTCATTGATTCTATAATTTTCATTAACAACATTTTCGTTTATTTTTCTTTCTTCCTCTCTAGCTGTTCCTAAATCTATCTCCTTTCAGGCTTCTTTTTCCCTGCTCACTATTAAAAGTTGGTGTGTCCAAGGGCCTAGTTTAGTTTCTCTTCTTCCTTAGCCTTAGCTACTACTATCTATAGGTTGATGATTCATAAACTCTAGCTCCATCGCAAACTACTCTTCTGAGCTTCAGATTAATTTATCCAGCTGTTTTCTCCATGAATGTCTCATACTTTGCTCAACCTTATTATATCTTTTTTTTTTTTTGAGTTGAAGTCTCACTCTGTCGCCCAGACTGGAGTGCAGTGGCCGCTTCCGGCCACCGCAGCCTCGACCTGCTGGGCTCCGGCGATCCTTCCACCTCAGCCTTCCAAGTAGCCGGAATTACAGGCCTGCGCTACCATGCCCGGCTGATTTTTTGATTTATTGTTGAGATAAGGTCTTGCTGCCCAGGTGGGTCTCGAACCCGTGGGCTTAAGCAATCCACTCACCTCAGCCTCCCAAAGGCGCAGGATTACAGGCTGAGCCACCTAGCCCGGCTACCTTATTATATCTTATTGGAACTTTTTACCTTTTCCTTGTAACCTGTTTTTCCTTTTATCAGTTTGTGATTGGTATCACCCTCTGCCTATTTCCCTCAAAACAGAAACTGCCATCCTTGATAAACAGAAACTGCCATCCTTGATAAACTTTTCTTTTGCTTTCTAAAGCCAGTCATTAAGTCCTGCCATGTGTGTAGTGTAGTAGCATTAACTACATTCATATTGTTGTGTAACCATCACCACTGTGAATCCATAGAACTCTTTACTTCTTGCAAAAGTGAAAATTTGTGCCCATTAAACAATAACTCTCCATTCCCCCTTCTCCATAGTCCCTGACTATCATCATTCTACTTTCTATTTTTATGATTTTGACAACTGTAGATGCTTATGTAAATGGAATCATATGGTACTTGTTTTTTTGTGACCTGCTTATTTCACTCAGACTAATGCCCTCAGGGTTTAGTGTTAGAATTTCCTTGCTTTTTTATTTTATTTTATTTTTTTATTTTTTTTGAGTTGGAGTCTCATTTGGTCACCCAGACTGGAGTGCAGTGGCCGCTCCCGGCCACTGCAGCCTCGACCTGCTGGGCTCCGGCGATCCTTACGCCTCAGCCTTCCGAGTAGCCGAAATTACAGGCGTGCACTACCACGCCTGGCTGATTTTTTGATTTATTGTAGAGATGAGGTCTCGCTGCCCAGGCGGGTCTCGAACCCGTGGGCTCAGGCAATCCACTCACCTCAGCTTCCCAAAGGCGCAGGATTACAGGCCGAGCCACCGAGCCCAGCTGCTTTTTAAGACTGAATAATATATTCCATTGTATGTATGGATATATATATATACAGATATATATGTGTATACACACACACACACACACACACACACACACACACTCTGCATTTTGTTTACTCATCTATTGATGGACATTTGGGTTGCTTCTACCTTTTGGCTATTCAGATAATGCTGCTGTGAACATGAGTGCTATATAATCCCAACACTTTGGGAGGTGGAGGTATGTTTTACCACAATTCTTTTTTTTAGGGAAAATGGACTTAATGACTGGCATTAGAAGGCAAAAAAGAAAAGGATATGAAGGATATTTTCTGATTTGAGGGGATAGGCAGACGGTGGTATACAAATACCTCTTAAAGACCTTGCTTTCAGTTATTTTGGGTATGTATCCAGAAGTGGAATTGCTGAATTATATTATATTTCTATTTTTAATTTTTTGAGAAACTGCCATACTGTTTTCCTAGTGGCTGCACCATTTTACATTCTTCCCAACAGTGTACAAAGGTTACAGTTTCTGAATAGCCTCACAAATGCTTTTTTCTCCTCCCTCTTCCCCTCCTCCTCTTCTCGCTTTCCCTCTCCCTCCCAACCCTCCTCAGTAAATAAAAGCCATTGTATGAAATGTCCTTTTTTTTTTGAGCTAGAGTCTGTTGCCCAGGCTAGAGTACAGTGGCATACTTGCAGCCTCCGCAACCTTGACCTGCTGGGCTCAGGTGTCTTGCAGGGATGAGGCTACTGGAGTCTGTTGCCCAGACTGGAGTGCAGTGGCACACTTGCAGTCACTGTAGCCTCAACCTGCTGGGCTTGGGTAATCCTTCTGCCTCAACCTTTCAAGTAGCTGGAACTATAGGCATGTGCCTCCACATCCAGCTAATTTTTTAATTTATTGCAGAGAAGAGGTCTTGCCAAGTTGCCCAGACTGGTCTCGAACCCCTGGGCTCAGGCAATTCTCTTGCCTCTACCTCCCAAAGTGCTAGATTACAGGTGTGAGCCACCTCACCCAACTTTTTTATTCTTTTAAAAAAAACCTCCTAGCCAGGCTCGGTGGCTCAGCCTGTAATCCCGCGCCTTTGGGAGGCTGAGGTGAGTGGATTGCCTGAGCCTGCAGGTTCGAGACCCGCCTGGGCAGGCGAGACCTCATCTCTACAATAAATTAAAAATTAGCCGGGCATGGTAGCGTCCACCTGTAGTTCCAGCTACCTGAAAGGCTGAGGCGGAAGGATCGCTGGAGCCCAGTCACAAAAACCTCCTTTATACTTCTCAGATTAGACCTTTCTTCCCCATCCTTTCCACTTTTATCATTCAGGCCATTATCATTCTTTCTGGGATTATGTAAATTTGCCCTCAACTGGTCTTTCTGACTTTTTTTTTTTTGAGTAGAAGTCTCACACTGTCTCCCAGACTGGAGTGCAGTGGCATGCTCACAACCACCACGCCCAGCTAATTTTAAATTTATTATAGAGATGAGATCCTTCCATGTTGCTCAGGCTGGTCTTGAACCCCTGGACTCAGGCAGTCCTCTCACCTCCACCTCCCAAAGTGTTGGGATTATAGGCATGAGCTACCGCACCCAGCCTGACTTCTCTTAAATACCTTCTGCCTAGTCCATTCTTTACACAGCAAGAATTATTTTTCTGACTTTGACCACATCACTCCAGTGGTTAAAACCTTTCAGTGACTCTTCACTGTCCTTTGGATATAGTCCAAACTCCTTAGCTTGCAGCAGGTAGTTTTTATGATCTGACTATTCAGATCTCTCCAGCTCATCTTATTTATTGATATTCTTATTCCAGTTGGTGACTGGTATTATCTTTTTCTTTAGAGTTGTAAGATTACTAGAAGTCATCAAGTCTAACCCTCTTCTCAGATGAGGAACCTGAAATTTAATAAGTGCCTAAGGAAAATACTAAGATTTATAGTGAATCTGATTTACTCCTGTATCTGTAGTTCCCTGAATGAATATTGACTAAATAGTACACTTATTTCAATTTCTTTAAACAAGTAACTGTTATCTCCTTAGGTCATTTCCCATCTCTGAGTTTTCTCTATAAATTAGGAATAATAGTATTATTTACTTCAAAAGTGCTTTGACGATAAATGGCATTATATGTGTAAAGATTCTGATATGTAGTTAGGCTCTTATTACTCACTAAAGAATTGGTAGTTATTATTTTGTTATTAGTCATCTTTATATCCCCAGCACATACCACAGGAACTGGTACAGAGTAGGCTTTCAGTAAATTCTGAAGGAAGTGTAGGAAGGAGGCAAGAAAGAAACAAAGTGAAGGAGGCCATAACAGAGAAGTATGAGATGGAGCTAAGGAAAAGACGCCTGTGATTTGTCTGTCTTTGCTAATGAGTAGCCTTATGATATGGCCAGTAGAGTCTGGCACAGGGAACCTGGAGTGGAGAGATTGCTCCTGCTTTGTAGGTGTATAAAAATTTCATTTGGATGAACTGTTGTGACTGGTCAACCCCTCTGGATGGGCCACTTGGAATAGGGGAGATTTTTCTGTTTATGAGTCATATGGAGACAGCAGAAATCCTCAGAGAAAACAAAAGAGGATCCTCTCCCCTTGCCTACTTAGGTTATAGAAAAAAATATATATATATTTGGAACAATGATAGTTGATACTTCCTTTGAGCTATTTAGCAAGGAAAAGCTGTCTTTAACTTTCTTATATCACCTGTGTAGTCAGTTTTGGGCCAACTTACTTTGACTCACAGCTTCATTTCTAACAAAACCAGATATGATTTTTAAAAACAAAATTTTACTCTTCATGACAGATTTTTTTTTCTGAAGCATGAGAGAACAAGGGCTCAAAAACCTCCATATGATAATATATAAGGAGTATAAGACAGTGCGTTATAGCTTAAAATTACCATTTGTGATCTTGTTTAGTCCATATAACAATACTATAAGGTAGAAATTTCTGTTAGAACATAAATTTTCAGACAAAGGAAGAAGACTCAGAAAGGCTAACAAATGTTTACAAGGTCATACTGCTGGTAAATGGCAAAGTTAAGATTAGAGTTTAGGCTTACTGGGCTCCAAATCCAAATCCACTGCTTTCTCCACTTCACCAAGGTATCAGGCAAGACCTCTGTGAGTTTCAGAGTGAATATAAGCAGTGTGTGTGTGTGTGTGTGTGTGTGTGTGTGTGTGTGTGTGTGTGTCTGTGTCTGATACTCTCTGTGTGATGCTAAGACAAAAAGCAAATGTATTAAATCTTGTCTGGACAAGAATCATGCACATTAAACTGTGTTGCTTTTTGCTTTTGACTGATTTACGTTCCTGGATCACAAAATGATTTCCTACCTTTCTAGAAAAGAGCAACTTTTTACTTCCAAAAAAGAAGTATTGGTAGTGTTGGGTTGTTTTCTTTCCACTCCAAAATCCTTCTTGACTTTCTGTTTTGTATAAAATGCGTTCATGTATTGGCATGTCTTTCTAAACTGTGAGCTCCTTGAAGGCAGAAGTCATGTAGTTTATGTGCCTAGAACAGGGCTGGCAGTTACTCATTAAATACATGTTAAATTAAATTATTATCATTATTAGTTTATTAATTATATTATTGTTTCTGTTGATTATTATATAATAGCTACCATTAATTACTGTCAGTGGTGTGCCAGACTCTTTCCAAACATTGTCTCCAATTTTCATAATCCTTTAAGGAAGAGCTATTATCATTTTACCCATGAGAGAATAAGGTTCAATTAAGTTAAGTAACTTTCCCAAGGTTGTATAGCTTATAAAAGACACCTTAAGTGAAATATGGGTATACTTTTTTAAAAAAGTTAGACACTGATGGTCACCATCTTCTCAGTCCCAGGACTGAGCAGAGACCTGCATTGCACCACCCAGTTCCACCCAGCCTCTACCTTGTGACCCAGAGTCTATCCTCTCATTGGACTTGGAGAGACAATCACCCCTCCCCTACTCTGGAACAGGCACAGACATGCCAAATCTGAGTGGGAGACTTGATAGCAGCAGCAGCAGCGAGTAGGATTTTCTGTTTGTGTATGGGTATTTTTGAGGGAGAGTACACCAACAGAGGGGTCTTTGTTTGTTTATATGATTGTCTGTATGTTTTTGTCTTTTTTGTTTTTTCTGTCTTTGTTTCTCTGTTTATTCATTAATTCGTAGCCTATCTATTTTCCCTCTTCTCTTTCTCTACCTTTCTTTCATCTTCCTCCTTTCTTTTTTCATTCTTTTCCCTTTTCTTATCTCATTTTGCTTATAGGGGGCAAACAGACAACCCCACAGCATGAACAGATTGTAAGGTAGTGGGAAGTAGGTTCCAGAGGGCCCCCACACCTGTCAGTGAATACTAGGATCTGCAGATAGTTTCTGAATCACAGTTCCCCCCTTAATTAAATTTCAAAACTGCAAAAAGTACAGGCTCCCACACCCAGTTCAGCTTCAGAATTGAACAAAACCAGAGGTTCTACATAAGGAAGAATAGGAGATTGAGCAAACAGAATAAAAGCTATCCCCCCGTCACTGAACAACAGAATTAAAGAAGAGGTAAAAAAAGGGGGGGGGGGCGAGGAAAACCTGCACAAATGAAGAAAAACCAAAGGAAGAATATGAGTCTCACACAGACTCCTGGGAGGTCAACCACTGAGAATACAGACTTTGGAATTCAAACAATGAAGAGCCCCAAGAATGAATGGTCTCAAATCACAAACTCAGATATCAAGATTTAATAGAGAGAATAAACAGAAATGAGAGACAAGAAGAAAGAATGAAGGAGTTGATAACTAAGATAACAGCAATAAAGAATACAGTGAATGAAATAAATAACAAACTGATAAGCATGGAAAGCAGAATTAACCAAGCAGAAGAAAGACTCAGAGCTTGAGGACCAAAATATGGAACGATCCCAAACTGTTAGAAACATAGAAAAGAGTCTTAAAAAGACACAATAAAACCTCCAAGAGATGAGTGATTATTTCAAGAGGCCTAATCTAAGATTTATTGGAATTCTTCAGACAGAGAATCAGAGGCTACCCTGGAACAAACATTCTATGAAGTTATCCAAAAAAATCTTCCCTCATCTCATCAGTGATGTGACCATTCAAGCACAAGAGACTCAGAGAACCCCTGCAAGACAACAAATGAAAAGACCAACTCCTAGACACATAGTAATTCACCTACATCAAAGTAGGTATCAAAGAAAAAATCCTAAAGGCAGCAAGAGAGAAAGGTCAGACCACCTACTGGGGAAGACCAGTTAGAATAGCAGCAGACTTATCTACAGAAACACTTCAGGCTAGGAGAGCTTGGAACCCAATCTTCAAAGTTCTCAAAGATAAACAGTTTCAACCAAGAATTACCCACCCAGCTAAACTAAGTTTCATCAGTGATGGAGAATTAAAATCCTTCCCAGACATTCAATCCCTAAGAGTTTATGCTGCCTCCAGACTAGCTCTACAAGAAACATTTAAGAAAGTACTAAACGCAGAAGAAAGGAAAAAAAGAATGACAATGCCCTTACCAAGAATTCAGGAAAAAGATTGAAAACACACATGAATCAACCCAAAAATCAAAAGAAACATAACAAACAAAAAAACAGCAGTAACAACAATAAACTCTTTAAGAACCTCATGACAAGGATAAACTCTCGCATCTCAATAATTAGCCTGAATGTGACTAAATGCACCACTGAAAATTCAGACATAGAATGGCAAATTGGATAAAATATCATGAGGCAACAATATATAGTCTCCAAGAGACTCATCTCACCAGAAAGGACACTCAAAGACTCAAAGAGGATAGGAAACACAATTTCAGGCAAACAGAACACAAAAGAAAGCAGGTGTCGTGATCTTAATATCAGACAAAATACCCTTTAAGATATCAAAAATTAAAAAAGATACAGAAGGTCACTATATAATGATAAAAGGTTCAATCCGTCAACAAGCAATATTCACACTAAACATATATACACCCAATGTAGGAGCACCAGTGTTCATAAAGCAACTTCTGCCCGGACTCAGTGGCTCAGCCTGTAATCCTGCGCTTTGGGAGGCCGAGGTGAGTGGATTGCCTGAGACCTACTTGGACAACTTGGCGAGACCTCATCTCTACAGTAAATGAAAAAATTAGCCAGGCATGGTAGCGCACGCCTGTACTTCCAGCTACTTGGAAGGCTGAGTGGAAGGATCACCGGAGTCCAGCAGGTTGAGGCTGTGATGGCTAGGAGCATGCCACTGCACTCCAGTCTGGGCAACAGAGTGAGGCTTCAACTCAAAAAATAAAATGAAAATAAAGCAGGCCGGGCTCGGTGGCTCAGCCTGTAATCCCAGCACTTTGGGAGGCTGAGGTGAGTGAATTGCCTGAGACTGTGGGTTCGAGACCCACCTGGGCAACTTGGCGAGACCTCATCTCTACAATAAATCAAAAATTAGCTGGGCGTGGTAGTGCTCACCTATAGTTCCAGCTACTTGGAAGGCTGAGGCGGATGGATCGCCGGAGCCCAGCAGATCGAGATTGCATTGGCCGGGAGCGGCCACTGCACTCCAATCTGGGTGACAGAGTGAGACTCCAACTCAAAAAAAATAAAAAATATAAAAATAAAGCAGCTTCTAGGTAAACTAAAAGAAGATACTGACTCTAACACTGTCATAGCTAGGGATTTAAACACCCCACTAACAACCCTAGCCAGATCATCAAGACAAAAAGTCAACATGGCGATCTGGAGCCTCAGTGTGACGCTTGACCACTTGGACTTAATTGATACCTACAGAACACTCCACCCAACAACCATGGAATATACATTCTACTCATCACCACATGGAACTTACTCTAAGATCAACCACATCCTCGGCCATAAATCAAGCATAAATAAATTCCATAAGATTGAAATACTGCCATGCACCTTCTCAGACCACAGTGGAATAAAAATAAATATCAACATTCACAGAGTTCCACCCAAACCCACAAAGACATGGACACTAAACAACATAATGCTAAAGAACTCCTGGGTCAACATGGAAATCAAAACAGAGATTAAAAGATACCTGGAAACAAATGAAAATGAGGAAACATCTTACCAAAATCTCTGGGATGCCATGAAAGCAGTCCTAAGAGGGGAATTCATATCTCTATGATCACACATGAAGAAAATGAAAAGATCACAAGTTAGCAACCCAAACAAATCACCTAAGGAAACTGGAAAAGCAAGACCACCAAAACCCTAACTTCAGCAGAAGAATCCAGATCATCAAATTAAAAGCCCAATCGTAACACAGAAGACAAAAATATATAATACAAAAAAATCAATGAAACCAAAAGCTGGATAAGGATAAATGAGAAAGGATAAACAAGATTGTTGAACCCCTAGCTAGACTGACCAAGAAAAAGAGAGAAAAGGCCCAAATAAATGCAGTCAGAAATACAAAAGATGAAGTCACAACTGACTCTGAAGAAATACAAAGGATCAGAGATTACTATGTACACCTGTGTGGAAACAAACTCGAAAACCTAAATGAAATGGAGGATTTTCTTACATCGCACAGTCTTCCCAGGTTGAAACAAGAAGAAATCGAGACCCTAAATAGACCAATAACAACCCAGGAAATTGACTGTGTCATGAGAAAACTACGTACCAAAAAAAAAAAAAAAAAAAAAAAATCCCTGGACCAGATGGATTTCATGCAGAATTCTACAAAACATACAAGGAGGAGCTGATACCAATTCTATTAAAAGTATTCCAGGCAATCGAGAAACATGAAATTCTCTCCAAATCATTTTATGAAGCTAATGTCACATTGATACCTAACCTGGGTAAAGATCCAACAAAGAAAGTGAACTGTAGACCAATATCCTTGATGAACATAAATGCTAAAATTCTCAACAAAATTCTAGCAGACCGGATCCAGTATAATACATCTCAAAAATCATGACCAAGTAGGCTTCATCCCCAGGATGCAGGACTGGTTCAACATCTGCAAGACCATAAATGCAATTAAATACACAATAGATATAAAGACAAAAACCACATGATTATATATCATTAGACATGGAAACAGCTTTTGATAAAATCCAGCACCCCTTCTTGATAAAAATCCTGGAACATCTAGGCATAGATGGAATATAGCTCAAAAAAGTAAGAACCATCTACGAGAAATCCACAGCCAACATAATGCTAAACAGACAGAAATTGGAATAATTTCCCCCGAAAACTGGAACAAGACAAGGATGCTCACTCTCACACCTCCTGTTCAACATAGTTTTGGACGTCCTAGCTAGAACAATCAGACAAGAGAAGGAAATTGGGGGTATCCAAATAGGAAAAGAGGAAGTTAAGTTATCCCTCTTTGCAGATGACATAATTCTATGCTTTGAAAACCCAAGAGAATCTGTCAAAAACCTCCTTGCACTGATAAAGGACTTTGGCAGAGTCTTAGAGTATAAAGTCAGTGTGTAAAAGTCAGTTGCATTCCCATAAACCAACAATAAACAAACAGAAGCCCAAGTAAAAAGCACAATCCTGTTCACAGTAGCTACCAAAAAAAAAAGAAAGAAAAGAAATACCTTGGCGTCTTCCTAACCAGAAAAGTTAAAGACCTTTACAACAAAAACTATAAACACTGCTCAAAGAAGTCAAAGATGACACAAACAAATGGAAAAATATTCCATGTTCATAGATTGAAAGAATCAACATTGTTAAGATGTCCATCCTACCCAAGGCGATCTACAGATTTAACTCAACACCCATTAAATTACCAGCAGGATTCTTCTCAGACCTGGAAACGATAATACAGAAATTCATCAGGAAACATAAATGACTATGAAAAGCCAAAACGATCTTCAGCAAAAAAAAAAAAACAAACAAAGTGGGAGGCATCATGCTCCCAGACTTTAAGCTTTATTATAAAACTACAATAATCAAAACAGCCTGGTATTGGTACAAGAACAAGCATATAGACCAGTGGAACAGGATAGAGATTCCAGAAGCAAAATCTCAATTTCTCAACTAACTCATCTTTGACAAAGCCTCCACCAGCAACCACTTGGGAGAGGAGAACCTATTCAGCAAGTGGTGTAGGGAAAACTGGCTGACCACATACAGAAGATGAAAACAAGACCCATGCCTGTCAAAAATCAACTCTAAATGGATCAAAGACCTAAATGTAAAACCTCAAACTATAAGAACCTTAGAAAATGCAGGAGACACCCTTATGGAAATTGGAACTGGCAGCCAATTCCTGATCAGAACCCTAAGTGCCCATGACATGAGAGATAAGATAGCTAAGTGGGACCTCATCAAACTGACAAGCTTCTGCAAAGCCAAAGAAACCATTGAGAGAGCAGGGAGATAGCCCACAGACTGGGAAAAAATATTTGCCAACTGTGTATCTGACAAAAGCCTAACATCTAGAATCTACAAGGAACTCAAACGTGCTGAAAAGAAAAAACAAACAGCCCCATTACAAAGTGGGCAAAAAATATGAATAGACACTTCTCAAAAGAAGACATAGGAGCAGCCAACAGACACATGAAAAAATGGTCAACCTCACTAGTCATCGAAGAAATGCAAATTAAAACTATACTTAGATACCATCTAACTCCAGTCAGGATGGCCATCATTAATAAGTCAAAAAACAACAGATGCTAGAGAGGATGTGGTGAAAAGGGAACACTTCTACACTGTTGATGGAAGTGTAAACTAGTACAGCCTCTGTGGAAAACTGTGGCGATTCCTAAAAGATCTAAAAATTGATCTCCCATGCAACCTGGCAATCCCCTACTGCAAATATACCCAGAGGAACTCAAATTACTCTATGAAAAAGATACCTACACATGTATATTTATTACAGCATTATTTACAATAGCAAAAACATGGAACCAACCATGCTGCCCATCAAAAGAGGACTGGCTAAAAAAAAACAAAACATGTTACATATACATGATGGAATATTACGTAGCCATAAAAAAGAACAAAATTGTGAACTTCGTAGCAACTTGGATGAACTTAGAATCTACAATACTGAGTGATCTGTCCCAGAATCAAAGAACCGAGTATCACATGTTCTCACTCATAAGTGGACCTTGAACAACTATCATAATACTGTAAGAAAGGGATTGACAATAGTAGAAAACTGCCAGGGGAGGTGGGTGCCACCTCACCAACAAGGATACCTGCGTAATGGACATTTGTATCCCTAACCCTAACATATTTAAAATTTAAAAATTTTTAAAACAGTTTATTATGCTAAAATATATATACATAGAATTTAGCATTTTGCTGTTTTTAGTTGTACAATTCAGTGGCATTAGGTAAATTTGCAATGTTGTGTAACCATCCCTACTATTTCCCAAACTTTTTCATCATTGTAAGCAGAAATTCTGTTTTCATTAAACAATAACTCCTGTTTCCCCCTCTCTCTAGCCCCGTTTCTAGATATTTGACATAAAAAGAATCATATATTTGTTTATCTGTTCATCTGTCTTTTTTTATTTTTATTTTTATTTTTTGAGGTGGAGTCTCATTCTGTCGCCCAGACTGGAGTGCAGTGGCTGCTCCCGGCTACTGCAGCCTCAACCTGCTGGGCTCCGGCGATCCTTCCGCCTCAGCCTTCCGAGTAGCCGGAATTACAGGCACACACTACCACGCCCGGCTGATTTTTTGATTTATTGTAGAGATGAGGTCTTGCCAAGTTACCCTGGCGGGTCTCGAACCCGCCGGCTCAGGCAATCCACTCACCTCAGCCTCCTAAAGCGCAGGATTATAGGCTGAGCCACCAAGCCCGGCTTCATCTGTCTTTTTAAATGCCTTGAAATCTACTTCAGCCAATAGAGGTTGGAACCATAGCTTTCAGCCTCTGTGCTGGCCTCTGTGATCAAAACTGGCAACCAAAACGCATAACCCTGATATTTGGAGGACAAGGTCCTTATTACCTACCGTAGCTCTAACAGGCTGCACTGGAAACTGGTAGCTGTTGGACGAAAGGCTGAAATTCTCTGAAACCCACTAGCCTCTTCATCAGGCTCTCTTTTGAATGCTACAAGTGTTCTGACTAGACTCCAGAATTCCAAAATAGTTACCTCAGATAGTTTCTGCTGGTGAGTGACTGATTCCTGGTGCTTCCTATTCTTTGTTCACAACATCATTCCTAATGTAGTTGCTATTTTCAGATAATCATATTTGATTACGTCAGATGATTATATTTCCCTCTAAAGACAGCAATAACATCTTATTTATAAGAATAAAACAAACAACAAACATGTCATGTAAAAAGAGATATGTTACCAGTGCGTAAAAGAAAGTGTCAGGTAAATACGTATTTTTGGGTGGAGGGTAAGGTCTTACTGTTGCAAATGAAGAATAAGACCAGGTGTGGTGTCTCATGCCTACAATCCCAGTACTTTGGGATGCCAAGGCAGAAGGATTACCTGAGCCCAGGAGTTCAAGACCAGCTTGGGCAACATGGCGAGACCTTGTCTTTATAATAAATTTTTTACAAATTAGCCAGGCGTGGTGGTGCACGCCTGTCATTCCAGATACGTGGAAGGCTGGGGTGGAAAGATTGCCTGAACATTGGGTCAAGGCTGTGGTAGCCATGATTGTGCCACTGTACTCTAACCTGGGTGACAGAGTGAGTCTCTGATTCAAAAACAAATAAATAGGGAAAGGAAGGGGAAGGAAAAAAAAAAGGAAAGGAAAGAAAAGCCATCATCTTGCATGATGGTGGGAGACATACTTTCCATGTATTCATTCACAATGTCAGATTCTTACAATTAGATGAAATCATAGCAATATATTCAGTTATTGGTATATTTCTATAAAATGATGAAAAATTGTCCTCCTGTAGCTCACTTTGTTATCTGTGTTTTATCATAGTGGGGAAAAAGATATTTACTCACTACCATGCTGAGAGCTTTGAATTAAGATTTAGGTGCCTGCTTATGCCTATATATTAAGGTTCTTCTAACCTGCCTTGCCACCATCCAGGGTGCTAGTGGTTACATCTTTTCTCTGGAAAGTCATTCTTTGATAGTAGCAAGTTTGCTGAACAGAGCTCTGGGGAGCACCAGGTTCCAGCCCTAATTCAGATAATAGTAGTTCTATGGTGACTGCTTATTGAGCACCCAAGTTGTACAAGGTGTGAGCTGAATACCTTGCATATTTCATCTCATTGAATCCTTGTAATATCCCTGGAAGATAGATATTATTGAGTTTTATAAGTGAAAAAGCTGATGCAGGAAGGTTAAATGACATTCCTAAGATCATAGAGAATTTCCTTCTGGTTTGCCTGGCTCCAAAGGGCCTACTCTTTTCTCTGTCCCATGCTGGAAGCAGGAAAGGCCTAGAATAAAAAAGTTACTTTATTTTGGCTCAGTTTCCTCATTCAGAAAATGAGATTGCTCCTCTAGGTGCTTAGGAGCTATTAAGGAGGAGTAGGCCAAATAACTGCTTCCTTCCCCTCCAGTAGAGATTTGCTCATGCCTATTTTGTAAATTAGGCTTCCAGGTGAGATTTTGTTTGATGAAAGGATTCTGCTGCCACAGGAAGAACCTAAATGAACTGGACTGGATGAACTCTGACTTTCCACAGTTGTATACTCTGCTCTTCAAATTGGTTTTGTGAAGATATGTATACACCATGTGTGTCCTTTATTTTATGGTCCCTCCGTAGACTTCCTATCTTAACTAGTGCAGGTCTGTAGGAAATAGAAAGACATAAATGTGTAAGGAGACAATTGCAGTGCACTGAGACAAATGCTATCTCAGAGGACTGTGTTACTATATTCCAAAAGGCTGTCATAATAAATACATGTATAAATCGTTATGGAATCGTGTGTATGGGGGAAGGCCATAACACTGTCAGAAGTTGGTGTCTGGAAAGAACTAGATCTAGGAACTAGATCTTGAAGCATGAGGAGTAGATTCTAAGTTCTGGGTTGGATTCTGCCACTAATGACCGGGAGATGCTGGACAAGTCCTACCCATTTCTCTTGCCTTCACTTTCCCATGAGTTGTTTAGCAATTTCCCTTCCAGATCTAACATTCTAGTCAGTAATCTTTAAATTTTTGTTAGATCTCTTTTACTGTAAATCATTTGGCTGACTCCTTCCTTAATCAATTTCTTTTTCCCTTCTTTCTTTCCTTCCATAGAGTCTTGCTCTGTCATCCAGGCTGGAGTGCAGTGGCATGATCATAACTCACTGCAGCCTCCAACTCTTGGATTCAGGTCATCCTCTTGCCTCAGTCTCCCAAGTAGCTAGGACTGTAGGTTCACACCACTATACCTGGCTAATTTTTTGGGAAGGAGGAAGGGGTCTCGAATTCCTGTCCTCAAGTGGTCCTCCCGCTTTGACCCAAAGTGCTGGAATTATAGGTATGAGCCACTGTGCCTGGCCCTCTTTGCCTCTTTTTGCACTGCAATTTTCTGTGCCCCTTCATGGAATCCCTGGTGCTGATGAAGGGTTCAGAAACAAGTCAAATGAGATGAGCTCAGTGCCCTCACTCAGGGCCCTCTCCTACAAAGATGGGAGCTTCTGTCAGGCCAGGGTTTCTTTCCCTAAATCTCTTGATGTTTTTGGACAAGATCAGTAGGAAACCATGAAAGACTGATCACAAGTATCCTGTGAAAAGTCAGGGATAGGCCGGGCTCGGTGGCTCAGCCTGTAATCCCAGCATTTTGGGAGGCCGAGGTGAGTGGATTGCCTGAGCCAGCGGGTTCGAGACCCGCCTGGGCAACTTGACGAGACTTCATCTCTATAACAAATCAAAAATTAGCCAGGTGTGGTAGCGCGCACCTGTAGTTCCAGCTACTTGGAAGGCTGAGGCAGAAAGATCGCCGGAGCCTAGCAGGTCGAGGCTGCAGTGGCCAGGAGCAGCCATTGCACTCCAGTCTGGGTGACAGTGAGACTCCAACTCAAAAAAAAAGAAAGAAAAGTCAGGGATAGCCATAACTACTACTGGTGAGTGAGTTCCCTTATCATTCTAATTAAGTTCATGAAATTTAATTTAGTTTTTTATTAGTTACTTATGGTTCTTAGTCAATGGTAATATAATTTTTGTGGCCTGAATACAGCTGAAGATCAGTGGGATGTTGACAGTGGATTTGTAGAGCTTTTCACTGTGCTGCATAGATTCTCACTGGAATGATTTCTGTTGCTGAGTGTCTTGGGAAGAGCCAACACTTGAAGTCAGAAGACCCAGGTCTGACTCCTGGCTCTGACTCTAAACACTTAAACAAGTCACTTTACTTCCAAGGATCTTGGCTTCCTCCTTTATAAAGGTAAGAATAATAATACCTACCCTATCACTTGTTTGTGAGACTTTAAGGAGATAATTGATGTATAAGAGCTTTTTAAATGAGACAGATCTAGTCATGGGTAGAGTTGGGTTAATAATTGGACAGACTGTTCTTATCCTAAGGGTTAGCTGCCTCCAGGCTAGGCCAGGAGGTTGTTGAGATTAGTAGTAACTTTACTAGCCTGAGATGTTTTTTCTGTGTTGAGAACTCCTTGGCATTTGGGGGCAGAACTGGTCTACTTCCCAGAGTTTCACTTTCCGTAAAATTGCAGGGCTTCTAGAAAGGAACTGGAGAATTTCAGAACCTGGACAAAAAGGATATCTTGGAGACTTGCCCTCCCCTTTTGCCCTAAACACAACAGAGTAAGTTTGTTTCTCCAGTAAATAGGTTAATAATAACAGCTATCTATTATTAACAGTAAAGGTTGCTCTTTGTTGAGCATCCACTATGGACCATACACAGTTTTGGAAACGTCTACCAAAGTGTACCTGACATCAAAGGAGAATGAATTAATCCCTAGATTGATGGGGGGAATGAATAGCCCACAGCAGCTACTCCAAGGTTAAAATTTATTTGAAGTCTATGTATTATCTTCAAAATTCATAAGAATTTTTCTTTAGGACACCATTATATAATCATACTTATTTTCCATAAGATAAATACTTTAAATTATTTACCATCTGGTAAAATTAACACCCTGGAAGGTACACCGTATTTATTCAGTGCTTTCATGTACCCATCGGCATATTATTAAGTAGCCACAGGGGTTTCTGCATCCAGCTTGAAAACTATGTCATCATTTTTTACTTAATCTTTTTTTTTTCCAAAAAAACTCCATGCCACTTTATTCCGACCTTTATCCAACAACATGAAGAGTGTTAAGAATGTATAGTTTTGAACTTTAGACACTGACCTCCAATCCTCTTAGGCAGATGGGAAGCAAGGGTCAGGATAGGCTTTCAAAGTTTCTCCCACCCTTAGAGAAAAGGGAAGCCCCAGGCAGGATCAGGATCAGAACACCAGGACCTTTCAGAAAGTAGATCCCCTGTTACTAGCACTGGCCCAAGTCCCCCCCACTCCATACCCCAAACTCTCCTCTTAAACAAAGAAGAAAGATTTAGCGTTATTGAATCTTGTGCTGGAAGATGGTGCATGACACATGTATTAGGCAGCTAACTAAACAAGGAGAGCTAGGGCCTGCCCTCTGCTTTTTGGCAGGAATGATGGGGCACAACTCAGCTTCTCCCCCTTTACTCTCCTCTTCCTCAGAAACATCATTACTTATTATAACTTGGGTTGACAGGATAACTTGAGGTTGGCCACAGGGCCTGTGATCTCTTGGTGGTGGTCATAGTTCCATGTTACAGCTTCCACATTACACTCATGCTTAGCTCCTCAGTGAAGCAGAGCATGGTCAATACCAGCACATGCTTCACAGTATCTCCTTCCTCTACCTTGAAGGTAAAGGAGCGAGTGTGACCAGAGAACTCACAGCCAAAGAAAAAAACTGTTCATAGTGACCAGGGCCAGGACCCCCAGACCTCCAACACCTCTGGCCTGGGCTTGGTTCACCTGACTCAATAACACTAAGGCTGCAACAGTATTGGTGACCATACTGCAGGGGTTATTTTACTTAATCTGTATTATCCATATTTTAATGAATGTAGAGACAAGCCAGGAAAAATGAAAAGAACTTATTTCTGTTACAGAGCCAGGAAGCAGAGAAGCCAGAATCAAGCCTCAGTTTGGATATTCCATGCTCTTAACCACTGCGTTAGATGTAGTCCCCTATATTGCAGTCATACCCATAGGTTGCTTAATGATGGGAATGTGTTTCGAGAAATACAACGGTTAGGTGATTTTGTTGTTGTGTGAACATTATAGAGTATAATTACGCAACCTAGATGGTATAGCCTCCTACACACCTTGGCTGTATGGTAGCCCAGTGGTCCCCAACCCTTCTGGCATCAGGGACCAGCTTTGTGGAAGATAATTTTTCCACAGATGGGGTGGGGAATGGGAACCATCAGGCATTAGATTCTCATAAGGAGTTCACAGTAAGGTTTGTGCTCCTATGAAGTCTAATGCCACTGCTGCTGATCTGACAGGAGGCAGAGCTCCGCTCACCTGCCTCTTACCTCCTGCTGTGCAGCATGATTCCTAACACGCCACTGACCTGTACCCTGGTATAGCCTATTACTCCTACACTACAAATATGTACAGTATGCTAATGTACTGAATACCCTTCACAACTGTAACCCAATAGTATGGGGGGGCCCAAAATAACCCAGAACTGTTTTTTGGAAAGTGGGCCCCTTGTAGTACAGGCTTCCCCAGCTAGATAAGGATTCTAAAAGCCCATTGGCATCAGTGTACTAGCTAGCGCTGTTGTGAAAAGCTGCTTTTGGCTTCAATTATTATTTCTTTTTTTGGAGATTCTTTCAACATGTTTGCCCATCTCATGATGGGTGGTTTATGAGAGCACTTGCCCATACCCGTGCTGAGTGTTCAGCAGTTTGTTTTTTTACCAAAAATGTCACGACCCCAGTTCCCCACCCTCCCTATTCATCTGATCTCACCCTGAGTGACTTTTTTTTGTTGCACTGGATGAAAAAAGTCCTCAAAGGGAAACGTTTTGCTGATGTGGAAGGGATGAAACAAAAAATGGCAGAAACACTCAAAGGCATCAAAATTGACAAATTCAAAAACTGTCAAACAGTGGGAAAAGCATCTTGATAGGTGTATTGCATCAAATGGAGAGTACTTTGAACTAAAGTTTAAACGTGTAAGAATAAATACAAAATTTTTCATAAATAAATTCTGGAGTTTCTTTTTGTCCCCTTTGTATAATTGCTGGGCCTATAAATTTATTAGAAATGAAAATTCAGCCGGGCATGGTGGCTCATACCTGTAATCCTAATCCCAGCATTTTGGGAGGCAGAAATGGGAAGATTGCCTGAGTCCAGTGGTTCGAGACCAGCCTGGGCAACTTGACGAGACCTCATCTCTACAATAGAAAATAAAAACAATTAGCTGGGCATGGTGGTACGTGCCTGTGGTTCCAGCTACTTGGAAGGCTGTGGCAGACGGATCACCTGAGCCTGGCAGGTTGAGGCTGCAGTGGCCTTGAATGTGCCGCCATACTCCACCATGGGTGACAGAGTGAGACTCCTACTCAAAAAAACAAAAAAAGAAAGAAAAGAAATTCAAATTCTTGGGCCCCACCCCAGACTTAACTGAATCAGAAACTTTGGGGGTAGTTCCCAACAAATTTGTGTTTTCACAAGATCTCTAGATGATTCTGAGATCTGCCATTTAGTTCAATAGTCTTCCTTTTCTTTCCTGGTTTCATGAGCTTGTCTAGGAATTTTGCCATCATGAATTTCATAATTTCTTTGAGTTCAAAACTGCTTTAGACAGTTACTTAAAGGAAAAGAGAAAAAAATGGGGCAAGAGCAGAGTTGTAAGAGGCATAAACAATTAAAAATTGAAGACCAGGCATGGTGCTAATATCTGTAATCCTAGCCCTTTGGAAGGCCAAAGTGGAAAGATCACATAAAGTCAGGAGTTCAAGACTAGCCTGGGCAACATAGCAATACCCTGTTCCTACAAAAAAAGTTTTTTTAAATAGCCCACATCAGCAAGGCACAGTG